>OY977962.1:7553263-12353263 GCA_963854355.1 Epinotia brunnichana | reverse complement strand
GCCTTTGCGCATCTCGCCCGGCCAGGGGAGCCAGGGCAGGTATGTCGGACTCCCGGGAACTGCCCGAACTACCGACTAAAACCCCACGGTGTTCCATCTCGTCACCAAGGTGCCGGGTTACGGGCACGCCGGAGCACTCTTCCGCGACCCGACGGTGACTGGCCTTGTTAGGGGCCCCAAACTCTGTAGCAGGTGGTAACCTGCACCAACTCAACGAGTGGCGCGCGGGAACACGCGCAACGCCGTCTCGGGCCAGTTAGTGACGCGGCCGACAGACTTCCCCAAGCCTGCCGGCCCTGGCCACAGTTAGGGGGGAATGTGGCGAGCGTAGGCTCGCCGCCTTCGTCCAATTCGCCGCTGGCGACCGGGATCCACAGATGTGGCTTCTCTTTCGCGTTCAGCGGCTTCTTTGGCCTCCATTACGGCCTCACAGAAGGCAAGGACCGCTTTCCATGCCCTGTCGCTGTCCAGCATTGTGCGAACTATGGTAGGCAGCGAGAGGTCATGGCCTATCGTGGCGCAGAGAGTTTCGCGCTCATCTCTCCAGGCTGAGCACACCTCCAGAGTGTGCTGGGCCGTCTCCTCTGGGCAGTTGTCACAGTGGTGGCACGCTGCGGTCGGTTCTCGTCCTATGCGGTGCAGATACTTCCCGAAACACCCGTGATCCGAGAGGATCTGCGTCAGCCAGAATGTCAGCGTGCACACTCCGTCACATTCCGGGCACACTCCGTCAACATCTTCTAACATGTTACAAATTACACATTCGGTGATGGTACTTTTTTCATTAAATAAGCAAATTTATTAAGCGGAATGTGACCGGAACGCAACCTTAAACCTATTTTAATTAAGGCGACGTGAGCTCCAAAAACGGATTTTTAAAAAATCGTAGCTCTTGTTTGGATTATAATACTGCTGCCTTAAATTTAAATAGCAATCTTGAAGCCTTTCTCAAGGGAAATCAGCTATTCGAATCCTGAGTTTTTGACTTTCGCTCGATAGAAAAAAATCACGAACATAGGTCTAAAATACACTTAAAAAGATTGTAACAAATTATGCACAACAGCTAAACACATAACAATCGATTCTAAAAATTGGCAAGGTCATGTTTGAGGGAAATCAGCTATTACTTTTTTATTTATTAAAACGCGCAAAGAAATAAAATTAAAAAACATGATATCCGCGCTTCCAAACACGCACTTCCATCTCGCTCACGCTTATGCTCAGTGAGAGGGAGAGAAGACCACGAACCTACGTCCCCTTAATTTCCTGTCCTGCTTAGCCTAAACCAAGAAATATGAGGAGGGAGGAGGTTCACTTTGCATTGTATTGTACCACACACCTTTCTCCTTGCAGCGCTCATCGAAGTAGGTATTCTTTCCACATGCAATTTTGTATTTATGTTCCGTGTCTTTAAAATCGGGTAAAATGTAAACATCCGCCCCGAACGTGCAGGCATCTTTTGCTATGAAGATGATGATTTGTACCACATATGTATTCTGAGATTTGTACGCTTTTGCTACAGTCAGTCGATACAGTGGCTTGCCACTTTTGTACCTTAAGATACAAATAACAGAGTTCAAAAGCCGTACACTTACTTCGCTGACTGTACCTGATCCAACGATTCACAACAAATTAGTTTTTTTAAATACCAAATAAGCTTCCGGCCCGCTTGATGATCACTGGAACCCTAGCCCATGGACGTCTGCCACGCAAAAGGAGTAGCATTGCGTTGCCGATCCTTTATTGGCAAAGGATTTGCTGTGTTGACACCACAGATCACTTATTACTATAGAATGGCGATGTGGGCGTGGCACGCGCGCCACTACAGTTTGAGCATGTGCTCAAGCTTTCTCACCAACGTCACCCGATCGTCGTGATGTTGTAGGCGACGTGGAGGGGACGAGGCGGCGACACCGCCCGATGTAAATCGCGCTTGATACCCCACGCTATAGTATTTAGTGTTCTGTGGTTGACACTGACAGCTATTTAAGGACATATAACGGTCCCTCGTTCTCAACACATTGTATTGTCAAGAGATGTTACTGATGCACCTACTCGTACAGTCGAGTTCGTAAATATGTTCGTAATACGTTCCCAAAAGTTTTTTTTTTTTTTTTTTAGGTAAACAAACAGCCACTACAAGGGAGTCTTAAATTATTAGCCTTAAAAATAAATACAATATGTGTGGCCAACACCGTTCACCACTTATTACTTATTTTATATTACATCATCATGCGGAGTAAGTCAGGGGTGCAGCCCCTGAAGTGTTGTGAATCCGGGGGGTTAAATACTAACAAAATATAAAAAGAGAAAGAAAAATAATAAAATAAAAACACATGCCCGGTGACATTAAGAGCGATAATTGAGTATGTAATTTAATATGGTTGAACTAAGTACTTAAACAACATCAAAGTGTTTCAGTTAGTTTGTATTGTTTTTGAGTACATCTGTTATTTGTTTTTTGTATGAACTAATACTAAAGCCAAATATATCTATGTGATTAAAATGTACATTGTAATTGTGAACGAGCCTGCGCAGAGGAGCGCGCTCACCGGCGTTGGTGCGGCAGTATGTATATTGTAGTCTTTGCCTGTCACAAACAGCCGGTGAGGACGCGCCTCTCGCTGAATACAACGATTCGGTACCTTATATGCGAGTTTGTTATAAAGTTCAAAAATATCCGAGCAACCTTATGCCCTTAGCAATAAAGTCGTGTTCACATATTTCGTTCAGTTTATATTATTATTTTGTGTGGTGGACTGCAAATATGAGCGAGATGACATTTAGCTGCGTTTTAATATAACTTTCTCAAAATAAAATACTAAATAATAAATCGAACTAGACACAGAATAAGTTAGCTGAATAAATTGTGGTATGTATACTTGACGACCATATATTTCATCATCATCATATCACTCGTAAGACGTCCACTGCTGGGTTACTTGAGACACCGGATTTCCCAGGAACTAGTGTGTGTTTGTATGTTGGAATATTCTAGCTTTCTAGCTTGTATCATCATCATCATCATCATATCAGCCGAAAGACGTCCACTGCTGGACATAGGCCTCCCCCAAAGAGTGCCACAATGGCCAGTCCTGCACCACCGGCATCTAGCGGTCTCCCGCGACCTTTACGTCATTAGTCCACCAGTCGACGATATATTTAATAGATCGATATAAATACTTAAATAAATAATAAATAAATAAATAAATATTACGGGACAATCTTACACAAATCAACCTAGGCCCACGGTAAGCTCAGTAAGGCTTGTGTTGTGGGTACTAGGCGATGATATATATAATAGATACATACATATAGATACTTATATACATATATAACATCCATAACTCAGGAACAAATACTTAAATATCTAAAGAACACCCAAGAATCAGAAAAAATAAAACATTCTCAATCTGAACCCAGGACTGTCAGCTTCATAATTAGTAGGTATTTGTTTTGTGTTGCCTTCCAGGAGGTAACTCATGTAAAGGTTCCGACGGAAGACCAGCGCTGGCCTTCTAGGTTAGCACCATGCTGAGTCGGGGCCTTTTCGTGGACCCTGCTATTTTTACGTTCTGTGTTTTGTTTTTTACACCCATTGTTTTGTCCACGAATAAATGTTTTCTTTCTTTCATAATCAGTACCTACCCACTATAGTAAAGACTTTTTACACATAATTGCAAAGTTATTTACACATAATTGCAAAGTTATTTATACATAATTGCAAAGTTATTTATACATAATTGCAAAGTTAAAATTAAATGCAACTGCCTAAATAAATAATCTTATGTAAATGTTAATTTCAAAAATAGATATTAGATTTAAACTGTTTTGTAGAAGAAAAGTTCGTATATACTGTGGTAATACTTCAGGTTTTAGCAACATTTGGTAACTATTAATATTCTCATTATGTGCGTATCATCATCATCATCATATCAGCCGAAAGATGTCCAGTGCTGGACATAGGCCTCCCCCAAAGAGTGCCAAAGTGACCGGTCCTGCGCCACCCGCATCCAGCGGACGCCCGCGACCTTTACCAGGTCATCAGTCCACCTTGGCCTACCCACGCCGCGCCTTCCGGTACGTTGTCGCCACTCGAGATCCTTTCCGCCAGATACATACGTTTGGATTGATCAGGATTGATAGAATGCTTTTGGTACTCGTGGTAAATATACATTACACCATATTGTTGTTTTTTATTACTAAATACATGTTTCATAACTAGTAGCTCCTAAGTCCCAGTGTAAAAAAGTAGTGTGTATGAATGCCTGTATGTTTGTCAGTCAATGTCGTAAAAACGGCTCAATTGACTGTGATGAATTGTAGCACATGGATAGTTTGTGTAGAATACTTTTTATATCTGAAGTCATTCCCAAAGGATTTACATGTCTGGTATTGAATACTCGTAATAGCATTGTTTTGATAACCTTATCGCAGACGAATTCGCTGGAAAGTGGAAAAAGCTAGTATGTACCAGTGACAACGCGTGAAATTGTCACTGGACAACCCGGAGAATAAAAAGGGCTGTTTTGTGATGATTTACAAGTTTTTTAATATATAGCAAGAAATTTTAGGCCGGTGGAAATCGGCTTGTATGGGCGCTTCGCCACTGGTAGGTACGTAATTGAGTACTTGGGGGTGAGTGTTTTGTACATAGAGAGATTGATGTTTCAAGCAAGCCGAGATGTGTTGGACAATGAATGCATAGAAAACATCAAAAACATAGGGTAATATTTACATCTTAAGTAACAACGAAATAATATATTATGCATGGGTTGGTTACATCTGGAACGTTACAATGACAATGACATTTGTGTCAGTGACATTCGTCCGTCGTTGGTAACTTTTTTGGAATCTGTATGTTACCTACGGTTTTTAGTATAGGCTTAAGCGATCGTCAAAATACATGTATATTAATGTTATATCGCTGGTCGAGCAAAATAGACCCCATAGATACAAGAGCAATTAAAATCAGTTCCGTTGGCCATCCGACAGACATATTACATACTTAAACGTTAAATATACTCGTATCAGGGTTGCCACAAAGATAAGCTGATGGCCGGAACTGCCGGAAGTACTTGGCAGACGATGCCAAAGTTGGCCACCTTTAATCTGTCTGTTACCTCTTCACGCTTAAACCGCTAAACCGATTTAGATGAAATTTGTTATAAAGATGATTTGAGTCCCGGAAAAATACATAATGTAGTTTTTATCCCAGAACTCACCCCAGAGTACGGCCCGCAGAGAGGTTTAATCTATATATATATATATATAATTACAATACTTATTATTATTATTTTTTGGACATTTGGTTCCCCATTAAAATTCTTACATTTTTCTGACCCTCTTTAAAAATAGTTTGCCCACCTCTGCCCTAAGGGGCAAAATGGGGGGGTGAAAATTTGTATGGAGCTACGATATAATCGAGTTCCACGCGGACGGAGTATGTGACAACCCTGTAATCAGTTGTACGTAGCGAAAGTTCACTTTCCGCGCGCTACGGCAGCGACAACGGGTTACCGGCGAATAAAAAAAAGCGGATCTAGTCTATGATGCTAAACCGTTTAAAAAACTGTCTTAATTGTTTTTATACGTCTATTAACCATTATTCATTATGTGTGAAGTGTGATGTTGTACGAGAAAGTACATCCTATACTATTAAACGAGCAATATTTGTATATATATATATTTGCAATCACGTTCTCGGAAACGGCTCCAACGATTTCGATGAAATTTGGAATATAAGTGGTTATGGGGGCGAGAAATCGATCTAGATAGGTCTCGTTTCCGAGAAAATTTGTTTTCTCAAGATTTTCTCGCATAAAGATTTGTTAATGCAATATAGTACGTAATTTCACCAAAAATGTCACCGCTTGATTAGACTAATGGTTATAACATTGGCTTACAACGCCGGTGGCCGGGTGTTCAAATCCCAGCGAGGAAATGTTTCTTTTTGCTTTCTTTTTTTATAGAGAATGATTTTTCGTAGTATTAAAGCCGGGAAAAGCATGGTCATACGTTTTTTTTATTGTTTATATATCTTTTTGTTTTTAAATAATAATAGATATTAAAAACATGTTTTTATAGCAATGTGCCTTCTTTTTATCCATTAGGTTATTTAGGTTGAAAAAAGTTAGATTAGTCAAGTGAGTGGGCAACTCGACTGTTAGAGATTCTTAAGCCGCCCGAAATCCTCTAACTCGGGTTAACGACTACTGTGAACAGCAGCCGGGATCAACTGCTTAGCGTGCCTTCCAAAGCACGGAAGCGCTCATTTTAGTAACCAGTCAAACAGGCGGTCACCCATCCAAGGACTGACCGCTGCCATCTTTGCTTAACCTGCGTTATTGTTTCCGATTCGCAGGCGCCACTGGGCTATTAACGCTTCGCTAGATGGTGCTCATCATTATCTGAAACTTAATTCAGGCATTAATAATGCCTTTCTTTGAATTTGTGATTCTAAATGCTGAGTTATGAATATTATTATTTATAATTTCTGGTTGTAATTTTTCCCTTTGTAGGTAAAAAAATGGTTTATAGAATCTCTATGTTATTATTATTAGAAAATTATATACGTCGCAAGTTTTTTTTATGTTGAATTATTTTTTAAAGAGCATTGTGTAATGCAATAGCTACTCACCTAACTCTATCTAGAGAGTTCTGCTCCATCATTTTTATTTTTGTTGAACCCTGAGCAATTCATACCTATACCTTTTTTTTCTTGGGGAAAACCTGCGAACCAGCCTGGTACCAAATCATCGGGGGATGACTGGGTTCTGTGGTATTTCTATCCACTAAAAACCCCTTACAGAAATCCAAATCTTAATAGTCGTTTTGGAGATTATTGAGAATACAAAACATCCAAGACTCAGAAACAAATATTCATGTCCATCACACAAACATTTGCCCTTTTCCGGGATTCGAACCCGGCGACCCTCCAGCTTTGTAAGCAGTGTCACTACTCCTTAATAACTCGATTAATAACTTCCAAAAAAAGAGGATTTTTATGTTTAATGTTTGATTACCTCAGAACTCCGTCATAATTTATGAACCGATTCGTATTTTTTTATTTTAGTGAAAGTACGAGTATTTGATTCCAGATTGGTCCCATTATTTTCAAAAAGCCAGTTAGATGATGGAATCCATGAGGAATTGAGGGAAGTCCTCAATTATATTAAGCACGCGTCACAGAATAAGTAAACGCGTGTATAGATTTTGGTATTTTCTATTATAACTCGTGTAGGTATAAATTTAGCCTCGGAAACAACAAATTTGGTGACATTTCACCAACTGAACTGAGGAACTGATTATGAAGACTCTCGTAGAGAACCATAATATCGGCCTTTAAAGCCTACGCCAAAACCAAACACCAACACGAGTGGAGGAATGAGGCTGGCTAAAGGCACTCTAAGCTATTCATAGAAGGAGTGGACTCGGGCTGGACCAGAAAACTCTGGAAATCCAGTAGGAAGCAACTCAGAATTATATCTGGGGTGTTCACAGGTCACTTCAAGGTCAAGGATCTCTTGGCCAAGATGGGACTATCGGATAGTTTAGACTGTAGAATGTGTGGCGAGGAGGATGAGACTATGGAACACTTATTGTGTTAATGTCATGCCCTTGCCAGACAAAGAATGAACTACTTTGGTAACGGCTACCCGCCACCAAAGGAATTCAAGGTGCTCTTGGTGAACTGCATCATGCGTTTTGTGGAAATGATGGAGCAAGCCTGGGAGCAGGTATAAAGGAGAGGGCAAATACACAAAAGATCCCACTGGGTCGAAGTGCATCCGAAAGGGCCCTCACCTAGATAAGATTATGAAGACTACATACGTCACATATTCTGTGATTCCGTTTAAGTATCAACTAATGAAGTGCCAAAGCTAATTCTGAGATCCTTGAGGAATCGACGGAACTCCTCAAATATTATCGGCCTACTTATAGCGACTTGGGTGTTTTCTGTAATAATCAACGCATTTGCTCTCGGAAACCAGTTCATGCAGTAGGTATAGTGGGAAGGAAATGTTAATCTATGTTCCTTGGCGAAGTAATAAATTGAATTCGGTTTAAATTTGTTTTTAAAGTAAATTGTGAATACCATTTGTTGGTATAACTTTTTGTATTAGTTGTTTCCTTTATAGTCGGGGGTTTATATTTAATAATTTTCAATTCCAAGGCGAGTTTTTTAAGACCAATGAAAATAAACATCTTTTAAAAATAAAATTAAAAAATATAAAGGAAGTAAACTTACTCGTATTTTCACCCGAGCAGAGCTCGGTCGCCCAGATATTATATTATTCATGATCGTATAAGTACAATTTTTTAATGACGAGTTGATAAACGTATATTTAACACCAGAGGGGTACACGTAAGTTTTCGAACGCACTTTAGGACAACTCAACTGTCATTTTCCCATACAGATGCGTTGCGTACCGTCGAATGGGGTAACTAGGAACACGCCGGGTTACTTGAGACACCGGATTTCCCATGTTTGTATGTTGGAATATTCTAGCTTTCTAGCTTGTATGTTGAGCTGGATATAGAGGATATTCCGACATGCAAACACACACTAGTTCCTGGTGAAATCCGGTGTCTCAAGTAACCCGGCGTGTTCCAAGCTACCCTATTTGACTAATCGACCTTCTGAGTACAGAATAAAGCGCTTAATGCAGTGTCCTAACTGGGGGAGGGAAGGCATTTCGTTCTAATCAGTGAGTGTGAGTGCAATTAGTGCACTGCATTTAGCCACAGGAGGCCGAAATAATATTACTTGCGTACAGAGTCCTAGCGTACCTATCTCCGAAAGGGATAGATAGAGACATAGATATAAATTATGATGCATAGAGGAAAAAGTATCAGAAGACCCAGAATACTAATATATACTTTAGTCGTGTTATATGTCAACATTGACATAAGTTTACTATTTAGTAAACTTAACATTACGGCTGTGTCTTTCGAATGATCCATGGAACATGGCGGATCGTGCTCCAGACAGTGTTTTTTATTTTCTGCATCCTGCTGTTTAAAGTATAATTTTGATAGCATATTATGCAGTGAATGGCAAAGGTGACGGCTACAGTTAATGAAGAATTTTCCTGGAAGTGCGAATAACCAATTCTCGGGCATCATTCGGCGGTTCGTGGTCGCGGCCGCCATTATACTTTGTACTGCTCCAGCTATCACCCAGTGCATTGTGAAGGCCTTCTACCGTACATCATGCTAATAATACTGTTTAATTTATAAACCTACTGACTCTGGCAAAGGCCCTCGAGGCTGCCATTTCTTTTATAATACTAATACATTACGGCTGTCAAATTGGCCGTGCCAGTCTGTGAGAGGCTTGGCTTGAATCACACTGGTGCAGCCTTATGCCATTACAATACAACATTTACAGCCCGACCAAGCTAAGTTTGCACCTCGCGTCGAATACGTTACACTGAGCGAGGTGCAAACTTAGCTTGGTCGGGATATAAGTTTGATTTTTGTAGGTTGTGCTATAAGTTCATCTTTTGTGCAATAAATAAAATTTGTTTTATGAACGTTCATGATTTCATGAATAAGAGCATTAATGAATAAGACCAGAATAAGAATTAGAATAATGTATTGAAATAGTTATTTACAATGGAATTGCTCTGAATGTGCCCCTTTATATGGTTCAACATAAACACGGGAAGTGGTCGATGCCAGCATGGTGTCGCCGGGTGGGACCTGGATTTCAGGCCAAAATTCCCGCACACTGTGCGAGAATTAAATTACACATTTTATGCATATTTTTTTATTTCCTCGCATGATGCATTGTAAAATGTTGTATGATACACGTGCGGATAGCTAATTCCCAACTCGTGTCGATCAAAAACACTCCCTAACGGTCGTGTTTTTGGTCATCGCCACTCGTTGGGAATTACCTACTTTCCGCACTTATCATAAATAACTATTACTATATGCAAAAAAGTTATATTAAGGGATATTTTGTTACAAGATTTAAGGATTTGCCACACTGGATGCGGTCTGCGGTCAGGTCACCTTTGTTTTTGCCTGAACTAAAAGATTCAATGTAACTATTTTTAAACTTGAACTATTATTTAACAGTGAACTGATGCAGCCAGGAGCTTCGAAGCCGACTTCCGACATCATCAGAACCATGACGAGGGGGAAGACCAACAGGATATCCCCAGAATCATTAGTCAAGTAAGAACACTATGTTTTAAGAGATCTTTTATAGCATGTCAGTGGGAAACAAGCGTAGGTATATACAGCCCGCCTAATGGCAAGCGGTCATAGTAACCTACGGACGCTTGCAGCTCCAAGGGATTCGCGTGCGCGTTGCCGATCCTTTAAGGCGACGTAGGTTCATGGTCTTCTCTCCCTCTCACTGAGCATAGGCGTGAGCGAGATGGAAGTACGTGTTCGGAAACGCGGATGTAATGTTTTTTACGTCATACCTGGCCATAAAGTAGGAATTACCGCACGCTATGCGTGCGGAAAACCCCACTTCCTGGCCAGATAGAGACGTAAAATTTTGTACTCACCACGGGCGGTAATAAAGAAAGCCTCAGAGCGCATATTTATCGCCCTTGCCTTCGGCTCGGGCGTCAAATACCTGCGATCTGAGACATTCTTTTGTTTAACCGCCCTAGGTAAGTAATGTACTATTAATTTAAATTTTTTGTGCGTTTAAATAGATAAAAAATGTAATAGCTGAATTCCCTCAAACATGGTATTGTCGATTTTTAAAACCAATTTTTATATGTTTAGTTTAGCTGTTGTGCATAATTTGTTAGGATTTTTTAGGGTTCCGTAGCCAAATGGCAAAAAACGGAACCCTTATAGATTCATAACGTCTAAGTGTATTTTAGACCTATGTTCGTGATTTTTTTCTATCGACCGAAAGTCAAAAACTCAGGATTCGAATAGCTGTTGTCTGTTGCCTCGAGAAAGGCCTTAAAATTGCTAATTTTTAGGGCAGCCGCATTGTAATCCAGAGAGCTAGGATTTTTCAAAAATCCGTTTTCGGAGCTCACGTCTCCGTAAAAGCCAGGTTCCATTCTTGAAGAACCCCATTCTGTAGTCCCTCGGGAAAACCGCGGTAGGCCGAAACGCACAGACAGCGGTGGCGGCGCGGTGCGGTGCGGAGGCGGTACCGGTTGTAATGTTCGATCGAGCTGAAAGGATTCGCACAGAACGGCGCGGCGCGGTTATATAAACGAGTTCCACGCGTACGGGGTCACAGACAGAAGCTTTTTTATAATATTTATGATACCAGCTTAACTAAGTTCTTTCCCCAGGTACTTCCGCCCTCTGGAACTCTGGCTGAGGGTCCAGAACCGTGACGAGCCGCTCATCGGCTGGAGCTCCAACTACCACGACGTGGCCTTGTTCGCGCCGCTGCGGGACGCCGCACGACGCACGGAGGCGTCGTTGGTCGTCGTCGCAACTTTACTATGTTTCTATTATTAAATGTTTGACCCTAAAGCTGTAATTTTATTCGCAAAAGATCCAGTGGTAAATAATATGATTTCATAGATGGAGTCCTAGAGTATGAAAAGTTATGGAGGTCAATAGTTCCCTATTATACGCAAAACTCTTCGTAGGTGGCGACACTAGCAGCGTTGACATTAGATCTCGTTCCCATGTTTGCGGTCACTCATTTGACAATCAATTGTGCATGTGTGTGTTAATCCCTATATTCCTATACTGGTATACTGTTAGTGGTAGCGCTGCCTCTGGCGGCAGAACATTGCAGTAATGTTCCCTATTGAGAGGTATCAGAAAACCATGGAGAAAGGATAGAATAGAAGGACTCACACACGCATATACACATGAGTGACTCATATCGCTCCTTGAGAAACATAGTGTCACTTTAAAAAAATAATTACCATTCAAAAAGTGACATTGTTCCATTTTTAAAAGTTGAATTTTCAAGCACAAAACATTTTGTATAGTGGCACTATATATGTTTCTCAAGGAACGATATGTAAACATAGACAATACCACAAGTGGAAACGAGATACTATGTCGCTCTCCTGTCCCTCAGCGCGTATAATATTTTTTTTGTTTGTCACCAGCTGTCAAACCTTCAACTGAAACAACTGGCGTCACGCATAAAACACTACTAAAGTGACACTACTACATGAGATGTCAAGGACGTATTAGACTTCTGATACTTTTCAATTTAGTCAGGTTAATTAACCTCCATCACTTTCGGGCATTCGCTATGACACGACACCATCTATTAAATTCTCTATCTACGCAGAAGAGATGTATTCCTTGACATCTCATACTTTAGTCGTGTTATATCCGTGACGTCAGTTGCTATTGAGTTTTGAACTTTTGACATTTCAATGTATGCTAAAAAATATTATAATTATTGCGGACACAAATATGCAAAAGTCTAGACCTCTGCCCCGGGTCAGGAGGAATTCGATAAGCGCTCTGTCCATAGTACTAAGTACTATACCTACTCTTAAGTATTATAGGCATAACTGTATGCATTCTATTCTATGCAACATGTATTCGACCTAAACCTATTTACAAATTAATTATCTCTGTACTAATATGTTCACGCAGACAAACTGTTCCGACAGTTTTATGAGACCCAGTTAATTATTAAGTTTATATACTCTGTTTATTAAATAAATAAATAATAATAATAACTGCGATGTGTTGCGCAATTTCGTGGTGTCAGGTACTAACTTGACTCCCTTTGGCCAAAATGCTTCCTTAGTGAAAGTCGATAGCTGGTCTGTTGGAATAAAAACGTTAGCTGGGCTATGCTATAATGCGGCGGCGGCCGCGGCTGCTGGCGGAGCCGAGCGGCAGAACCAACTTGCTTTGTAAAGCGCCTCTCAGTCGGGCCGTACACACACTAAATCTAGTGGCTGACCAAAGTGATCTTTTCTATTGTCCAATGTCCGAATTTGTTAAAGTATGTCTGTGTGTCTTGTGCAAGTATAATTATTAGGTTAAATGAATTTTAAGGCGCTATTGTATTAGGTCAACCTGTAAAAATAGTTGCTGTACTGAAATAAATAAAATAAAAAAATAATAAATAAAAAAAATAATAATAACGTCAGCTGGTCACAATGGGGAACTTGTATGGGACTTCAATTTCGAATAAATTGCACTCAATCGATGCGGATATACGTAGAGATATCATACAAAAGAAAAAAAAATAGAAAAAAAAACGATTGTATTATTTTTTATTTTGATTTTATTTATTTTAATAAATACCTACCTACAGTCGACGCCAAAAATATATTTACAGTTTTCGCCTTATTACAATGGAATAAGGTGCAAAAGTGTAAACATATCTTTGGCGTCGACTGTACAATGTATTACATACTTAAAATTAAACACTGCCCCACAAAACTGTAGTGACAGTTTGACTGTTAGTTTTATCTCACGTTAAAATGACGATTTTTTTTTTTTATAAAATAACATAACAGTTACACTGAACATTAAATTAGAAATGATATCTTGTACAACAAGTATATGTAGACTTAAATGCAAATTTTGTGGAGATAATTGCAAATTAATGACTTACTCCACCCACGCGCCCAGAATATATGCTGTGACGTCATAGCATAAGCCCGTTTAATATAGAGCGTATTCTGTGGGTGCCGGCGCGTGCAGATTTCAAATGCATATAACATCAGAAAAAGAAATCATAAGACAGTTTTAATGCTACAATTGTTTTAATGCTGGATTATAGTTTTGATTTTCGTTATAAAATAAAAAGATGCAAGTTCCCTATTGCAATTATATGGTTAAGAATTTGTTTTTTTTTAGGCAGACTTTTTATAAAACTGTCATTGCAATGGGCTTGTGACCTTAAATTTGGTTACGATGTCATTCGAACCAGTTTTTGTAGATGAACAAATGTTTGTATGGAAGCAACTACATTTAAAGGACTTTAATACCCAAAAAATCGAGTTAAAAATGGACCTCGCTGACAGCAGCCGAAACGCTCCATACTGATTGGCTTTAAAGTATGACGTCACACCGTGCAATTTGTACTAACCGTTGCATGGAAAATGAAGTAAATTGCTGTTTCGGTCGCGAAATACTGCGTTTAGGTCCATAGTTGTCATACAAATTTGTTTCTATGAAAGCGTAAGGATTCTATTGGTACCTTTAAATTTACTCTTGGACAATAAATAAAAAAACTTTTTTTTCTGAACTTTCAAGGTTTATATCTTTTTATGATTTGAATTATATTTTGTAATTTATACTTTATTACAATCTTTTAATGATTTACTATCCATTTAGCAACACGACATTATCAATTTTAACACCACGCAACAAGCCTATTGTAATCTTCTACCGTGGATGGTAGAGTTGCTTTTTGAATGGTCTACTTTGATGCAATTCGGTCAACTCTCTAGTAATAATCGTAAGTAAGTATACCTATTGATATGGTGCCTCTTGAAAGTCTAATAACGTCGTATGGCGTCATATGTCGCCTCATCATCATCATCATAGCCGAAAGACGTCCACTGCTAGACATAGGCCTCCCCCAAAGGAGTGCCAAATAATCGTTCCTGCGCCACCCGCATCCAGCGGACTCCCGCGACCTTTACCAGATCTGTCCACTTTGTGGGGGGTCTAACCACGCTGCGTCTTCAAGTACGTGGTCGCCACTCGAAAACCTTTCTGCCCCAACGGCCATCGGTTCTACGTGCAATGTGAAATCATGATGAAACTTGATTAGGTACCTTTACTCTCGGCTCCCAAGATACAGGCTGTGCCTAGTTTGGGGCTGACGGATATCTTTCTCTGTTTGTTAAAAATGTGTATGTTAACAGAATAGTTTAATTTAATCGCATGTAACGTTGTTATGGTAAATAAATAATTTGTATTTGTACATAAGTTGATTCTTGGCCTCAAGTTCCTCAAAACAAATGTCTTATCAATCACGTTTACATTCGCTGTTCCTTATCTTAGTAGTGGGCCGTCACCCAGCAAATATGCATATTTGGGGACAATCTTATACAAAAACTATACATACATTCACGCTTTCATTTCCAAAAGGGGTAGGCAGAGGCAGAGCACACGGAACTTATGTTCCAGTATGCCATTTCTAGCATAAATGTGGGTATACAAGATCGACAAAATGTGATATCGCGGTGATAGGTTGCTAGCCCATCGCCCACAACACACTTCAACGTACTAGATAACGATATACTTATATCATCATCATCGTATCAGCCGAAAGACGTCCACTGCTGGACATAGGCCTCCCCAAAGAGTTCCAAAGTGACCGGTCCTGCGCCACCCGCATCCAGCGAACTCCCGCGACCTTTACCAGGTCATCAGTCCACCTTGTGGGAGGCCTACCAACGCCGAGCCTTCCGGTACGTGGTCGCCACTCGAGAACCTTTCCGCCCCAACTGCCATCAGTTCTACGTGCAATGTGGCCCCGCCCACTGCCACTTAAGTTTAGCGATTCGGTATACCAACACTTATGTTGATAAATTATAGGGAACTTGCATTGATTGAACTTGATTTATTTTGCATGACAATTATACACTTAAACGCAAATTGTGGAGATAATTGCAAATGTATGACTTGCTCCATAGTAAACGTGCCGAGAATATGAGTAGTGACGTCATAGCATAAGCCCGTTTAATATAGAGCGTATTCGGGGGGTGCAGATTTCAAATGCATATACTTAACATCAGAAAAAGAAATCATAAGAAAGTTTTAATGCTACAGTTGATATTATACTTTTGATTTTCGTAATAAAATATAAAGATGCATGCTCCCTATTTTCTTTAATAATAAAGTTTTAACCAACTTCAATTCTATACTTCGCTTTTTTTGAATTGTTCCCTCGATCTCTCCAGGATCCCATCATCAGATCCTAACCTGATGACCATGGGACAAAACCTACCCAGGGAATGATACCCTTTAAAACAAAAAAAAAACGAAATCGGTCCAGGCGTCTTCGAGTAATGGGGTAACATACATAGATAACAAATAAAAGATTATGACGAATTGAGAACTCCTTTTTTGATGTCGGTTAATAAATACTTATATAATATCCCATAAAAAACATTCCATGTAAAAAATAGGCCAGGGGACCGATTTTTGATTTTCGAGCGCTCGAAAATTAAATAAAAGTAAATATGATTGTACCTAGATTCAAAATTGCCGGCACTTACTTTCTACCGATTTATTTGAATACGAGTGGTCAATAATGGTCAATACCACTCGTTTTTGAATTTTCTATCGCTATTTCAAAATAGCATTTCATCATTTTTGACTGTTTTCGAATGAAAGAGTCGAGCGCTCGAAAGTCAAAAAACCGGCCAAGTGCGAGTTGGACTCGCGCACGAAGGGTTCCGTACCATTATCTATAAAAATATATTTTATTCTGTGTTTTTAGTATTTGTTGTTATAGCGGCAACAGATCATCTGTGAGAATTTCAGCTGGAACTATCACGGTATCAGTGAGATACAGCCTGGTGACAGACAGACGGACGGACAGCGGAGTCTTAGTAATAGGGTCCCGTTTTACTCTTTGAGTACGGAACCCTAAAAATCGGTCCCCAAGTCTCGAAACTCTTTCACAGTAAAAAGTGGTGAGATATTTCGTAGAGCCAGCAAGTCAGGCATTCTTATCAATCTTTATTTGCTTGCTAAATAAAATTCTGCAACTTGGGAATCACACAACTTTACTGCATTTACAAATTTTTGCATAGGTACCGAAAACTATGTAAGTGTGATTGCCAAGTCACAAAATTTTATATAGCAAGCAAATAAAGATTAATATAATAAGAATGCCTGACTTGGCTCTACGAAATATTTCACCACTTTTTACTGTGAAAGAGTTTCGAGACTTGGCATATTTATTACATGGAATGTTTTTATGGGATCTCGTTTCTTTTTGTAGACTTTGTATGGGAATGTTATTTTACCAACCGCAAATAACGTTTGTATAGTTTTGCAGAAATGAACTGCAAAGGTAACTTTGGAATCGCATGTATTTGTATAGGAATACAAACTTACGTATGCAGTTTGTATATCTCTGAAACGTGACTGAAATTGCAATTTTTTTAGGTTTTTTATGAATTATTAGGCTAAAGACTAATTACATTTAAAATTTTGAGCTTGTGGGTCTGCTAGAAGTACCTTAGAATTATGTTGATCATCAGTATATAAGTGAGTATGTCAGTGACAAAACTAACCAACTTTGATGGACAATAGTTCTTAAACTAAAAGTTCAAATTGAATATTATTGATATTATATATTAGCCATATTATCCCCTACATGTTCCTGAAAATTCAGGATTCTAGCTTTAGCCAGCACAAAATAACAGGATGTTGAAAATGGCCTGAATGGCTTCGAGAAAAGGGTGGTACGGCCGTGCCTTTTAGTTTTGCTCGACTTGGCGGGGGCACTACCGTGCCCCCAGATATGTACCTACATATCATCATCATCATCATATCAGCCGAAAGCCACTGCTGGACATAGGCCTCCCCCAAAGAGTGCCACAATGACCGGTCCTGCGCCACACGCATCGAGCGGACTCCCGCGACCTTTACCAGGTCATCAGTCCACCTTGTGAGACCCTCCACGCTGTGCCTTCCGATACGTGGTCGCCACTCGAGAACCTTTCCGCCCCAACGGCCATCGGTTCTACGTGCAATGTGGACCATAGCTTCGTAGGCAGGGTTACTCCAACTATAAAGCGGTCGTCAAAAAAATGGTAGGTAGGTACTTATATCTGGAAATGGACTTCCGCAAAGTAACGCCTGATTCAATAAATTAACCAAACTAAAGTTTTCCATGGAGCTAGTATGAGGAGAGAATATTTGGGGATATATAAAAAGAGTAATATTTGGGGATCCATATTTGCACAGTTGACGATAATCTTAACCTCAACCAACCAATGTTGAATTAATAACATCCTTCGTTTTCGTCGGGTGTTGAAAAAAGGCTCAGACTCTTTCGGTTTGATCTGGAATTTTCCATAACGGCACAGAACTGGCAAACTACTATGATGTCACGTGTATTCTTGACCTATATGTCACCACTATAAAGTTTCTTAAAACAAGCTCTTATCAAGTCACGTAGCCATTTCTACGAAATGTTTTTGCAACTGGTATCTATTGTCCCAATTAGCAATAAAAACAGATTATGTGGGCACCGCTTAATTTCTAGAGTTGTATGACCTGTGAAAATGTTTGCTTTAACCCCCGACGAAGAAAGAGGGGCGTTATAAGTTTGACGTGTCTGTGGCATCGTAGCCCCTAAACGAGTGGACCGATTTGTATTTTTTTTTGAAAGCTTACGTGATCGAGATGGTTCTTAGCTACGTTTCAACAAAATCGGTTCTGCCGTCTTTGAGGTATTGAACTTTGAAATGAAAATATCGGGGGTTGGTCAGCTTTTGTAATTTGTTAATTATTACCAACTAGCGACCCGCCCCGGCTTCGCACGGGTATGTCTTGTATGTGTTAAAAAAACCGCATCAAAATCCGTTGCGTAGTTTTAGAGGCTATTCGCCTAAAATAATGTTGAATGGAGTTCCTCTGAATCGTGTTACTCACAGATGTATTAATATAAGGAGATCGGACATGGCGGCCGATTTGTATAGAGTGAGCCTGTCGCAAGTACATTAACCCACACAACGCCCAAGTAATTGACAAGACAAAGCACGCACACATCTAAGACACACACACTTGTATACCTACACGCTTATTGGACAATAAACGCGCATCATATCAGGCATTTTGGGAAAAAACGTAATATTCTCTGCGATCTGCACGCGTGCACAGTATGACAGTGTATGCCCATTGAGCATACAGCTGCGACACGGCCGCCGGCGGCTTGTCCTCTCTCTAGTATTCTATGCTCTGAGGTGTTACTCATTTCAAATACCTACCTGGGTCATATAGTGACCGAGGACCTGTCCCCCTATTCTGTAACTTGTTTTAATCTCACTTCAACGCTCACCCACAATTATACCTTGACACCGCGATGCGTAGTAATTAAGCGAAGGTAGAGGTCTAGTTTCGTAACGGGTGACCGGCGGGGTGAGCCGCATTACCGCGTAGCGAATAACAGCCCTGAAAGACGATTTCGATATCGAGCGGGAGCGCAGGGCGTTGTCAGTCCGAGGCGGGATGCTGGCGCACAGGTTCGCACGTTGTAGTGCCCAAGTGAAGCTGACTTTATTTAGAGCTTATTGTCAAAGTTGCTATAAGTGTAGCCTGTGGGCTAGTTTCAGACTGAAGTCATGTAGCACCCTGCGTATCCAATATAACAACATTTTCAGGAGGCTGTTTGGGCGTCCCCGATTCTGCAGCGCCTCTGGGATGTTTGCCGATGCTAGCTAAGATGACTTTTACGCCATAATACGGAAGAAGACGTCTGTGGTGATGCAGACGAGGGAGAGCTCAAATAACATCCTGAAAATGATAGCAGAGAGGTGGGACTCGGACATACTCCGCCGATACACCGACCTACATGTCGTACGTCCTAAAAAATTTGTATATAGTTTATGTGGACATTTAATATTCATTTACTAATGTAGTTGTATAAGTGTTTTGTAACTAACAATTTTGGATCTAAGGAATCTGTTTTTTTTTTATTATTATTTTAGAGATCTAAGCATAACAGGCACGACAGTTTCTTCCTAAACATCCTGGAGGGTAAAATTGAAGGCAAGAGAGGCAGAGGAAGGCCTAGGCTAACATATTTTAGCCAAATAAAAGATAAAGCTGATGTCGAGTCATATGAGGAAGTCAAGAGGCTGGCAATGGACAGATAAAGAAAAGCGGATACTCCACCGACAAGAACAAGGCTCTTAAGTAATGATGAAGCATTCCATAGGGACAGCGGGAAGCGACTTTGTTTTATACTATATGTGTGTAGGTAGACTGATGTGTAGTGATACAGAACTGAAAATGAATAAGTTACTTTAAAAACAATGTTTTAACCGACTTCAATGGTCGAAATCGAAATGCCGACTACTTTGAAATCGGTTAAAACTTTTGCTCCTCAACAATTGCTCCTCATATCCAGCACTATTAATTTACGCGAAAAACTAACTCTGATTTTAGACAGATTTGACCGGGTTAGATTCCCCGCCGTGTATGAGGCTTTTTTGAAAATCTTTGAGTGCAGATTTTATTAAAATCGGTCTCGTGACTAGTCGTGACTCCTAAGATTTTATTAAAATCGGTCTCGTGACTAGTCGTGACTCCTAAGATTTTATTAAAATCGGTCTCGTGACTAGTCGTGACTCCTAAGATTTTATTAAAATCGGTCTCGTGACTAGTCGTGACTCCTAAGATTTTATTAAAATCGGTCCCGTGACTAGTCGTGACTCCTAAGATTTTATTAAAATCGGTCTCGTGACTAGTCGTGACTCCTAAGATTTTATTAAAATCGGTCTCGTGACTAGTCGTGACTCCTAAGATTTTATTAAAATCGGTCTCGCGACTAGTCGTGACTCCTAAGATTTTATTAAAATCGGTCTCGTGACTAGTCGTGACTCCTAAGATTTTATTAAAATCGGTCTCGTGACTAGTCGTGACTCCTAAGATTTTATTAAAATCGGTCTCGTGACTAGTCGTGACTCCTAAGATTTTATTAAAATCGGTCTCGTGACTAGTCGTGACTCCTAAGATTTTATTAAAATCGGTCTCGTGACTAGTCGTGACTCCTAAGATTTTATTAAAATCGGTCTCGTGACTAGTCGTGACTCCTAAGATTTTATTAAAATCGGTCTCGTGACTAGTCGTGACTCCTAAGAGCAAATTTCCGTATCAATTATAGTTTCGGATTTTTCCTCACTGCCCCGTTTGAATAATACATCCTGTATTATTCAAACGGGCGCTGCGTAGTAAAGTTGTCATATTACTAAAATATACAGGAATTAGTTCTTTTATAATACGAATGAAACAAACAAGCAAGGCCTGATGTTAAGCGGACACCGTCGCGTATGGACGCTCGCGACACCGGAAGAATCACAAGCGCGTTGCCGACCCTTTATTTATTTGAGGATTCGTTGTGTTGAGAGCTAGATACATATGCAGTCTCACTCTCAACACAACATCCTCGGCAGCTCGTGCGACCTTACTCACCACCAGGAACACAACACATACCTACAGAGTAAGTAGTGGTGGTATTATATGCCTGCGTTATTCTGTAAGGTGGAGGTACTTCCCCAGTTCGGCTGCTCCAAATACGAGCGAGATGAGATTCCGCTGTGCTACCTGTCTTGTAATAGTACTTTATTTTAGCGTTTTAACTTCTCATACTAATAATAGGTACCTACATAAGTAATACCAAGTAATACCTACTTAGGATTACGATGCCATTCGAACCAGTTTTTGTAGATGAACAAATGTTTGTATGGAAGCAACTACATTTAACCCTTTATAAGGCATAAGCATCTAGAGGTGATAAAATAAAACTAATTATGTTTCTAGATTGTTTTTTTTTTCTTATTTCAGAAAATCAAAAAAAAAATTCAAAAAAATAAAAAAATCACGGTGGTAAAAATGTTTCCTCTGCCTGTCTGGATCTGCTCTGCCTCAGTACGTCATATTATTATCTGTAAAAAAGCAATGAAGTAAGGTGCTATACACGTGGAAATGCACATTTCTCGCAAATTATTTTAGACCTTTTGTCATTTCACATCCGTGTAGCACTAAAACAAATTACAAAAGGTGCAGGATTGCAACGTTTATATGTGGGTGTTTCTGTGGGCATGTGGTGGTGTACCACGTTAGTGATCTCTTGTGTGACAACCTGTAAAGCCTTTTGACGGTTCTCTGATGTGACAGATTTATTTTTCAAGATACACGATTGACCGCCGTTTTCTGCTTGTAAACGTACTAATCAGTCTCCTTTTCAGAAAAAACCGTCTAAATATATGGTAAGAAAGATATTCCCTCTGCCCTATAAAGGGTTTAAAGTTATAAACAGCCTAACATTTTTTTATCATTATAAAAATACCAATGATTACCATAGAGGCCAAAAATCTCTTCTTATCCTTTTATACTCCCTAAATCGTTGAGTATACGTCTACTCCAACTCATTTTCAACATAATCTGTAACACGCAAAAAAAAACATGCACATCATGCTCACTCCAAAGGCAGAGGGAATATTTTTACCACCATCCAAAATGCTCCACACAGGCAGAGGGAATATATTTACCACCACAAAAAAATCATATATAAAAAAAGATCAAATGCTAAATTAAAAATATGACTGACTCGAAGTACCTTGTATCTTACATAATAAGAATAATAGCAACTTACATTTTTCCCGTCCCGTAAATTTGAGATTAACAAAGATTTGTCAACAGGTGCCGAAATTCACTGATTCCCAAACTGACAGCTGTCATAGACTAAAAAAGTGATGTCGACCGTTCATAAGTCCTTAATGAATATAATATTGTTAAGGGGGTTTCCACAAATAATATTGCCATGAATAAAAATCGATCATGGATTCGTTACAGAAAAAAAACGTCAAAATATATGGTGGGAAAAATATACCCTCTGCCTTATAAGGACATTAATACCCAAAAAATCGAGTAAAGACAGACCTCGCTGACAGCAGCCGAAACGCTTCATACTGATTGACTTTAAAGTATGACGTCACAAAGTGCAATTTGTACTAACCGTTGCATAGAAAATAAAGTAAATTGCTGTTTCGGTCGCGAAATACTGCGTTCTTGGACCTAAACACAGTATTTCGCGACCGAAACAGCTAGTTGTCATACAAATTTGTTTCTATAAAAGCGTAAGGATTCTATTGGTACCTTTAAATTTACTCTTGGACAATAAATAAAAAAACTTTTTTTTCTAAACTTTCAAGGTTCATATCTTTTTATGATTTAAATTATATTTTGTAATTTATACTTTATTACAGTCATATGATGGTTTACTATCCATTTAACAACACGACGTTATCAATTTTAACACCACGCAACAAGCCTATTATATTACAATTTAGACAATTTTTATTCACGAGTATCGAGTAACATGATGGACTAAATGCAACAAAAATAATGTAGGTACTTACATAATAATTTTGTAATTAAGGTAAAATAATAATAATTCAGCCTATACACATCCCACTGCTGGGCACAGGCCTACTCTCATAGATGAGAAGAGGGAACGGGCAGTAGTCCCCATGCTAGCCGGGTACGGGTTGGGGACTTCACATACAACTTTGTATTTCTTCGCAGATGTATGCAGGTTTCCTCACGATGTTTTTCCTTTACCGAAAAGCTAACGGTAAATATCAAATTATATTCAGAACACAAGTTCTGAAAGACTCATTGCTGTCGAGCCGGGATTCGAACCCTCAAACGCTGTTTGACGGCCACAGGCTTGAACCACTATCACTAGGCTACCGTAGCTTCTAGTAGAAATTAACTACTTAATTCGAACAATGCCTATTACAACGCCTTAAGGAGAAATAAGTTGAAATAAATTCTTATCAATGAAACGCTTGCCATTTGCTTGGACAAAAACCTCATCCAATTTTTCTATTGTGACCTGTAACCTCCACGTCACTAGCTCTTATCCGTTATTAGTTTGTCGTCTATTTAAGCACCACCGGTGCTGGTGCAGCATTCAGTCCGTGAACTTGAGCCACGACGCCCACATCTCACCATGCAGTTCTTCTTGTTAGCGAGTCTTCTGGCTGCGACCGTCGCTTCACCGCTAAGTGACTCTTCACCAAACGGAGACAACGACGCATCCAACACCAACCTGACATCTCCATTTGTTGAAGTAAGAGACGTGTGCGTTGCCACAGAACGCCGGTATACTACTCCTGCAATGGTGTTCATCGGTACGGATAAACAGCTGCTGCGGTGTCTCTACAAAGATCCTGAACAGTGCGAGGTTTTGTACACCACCGGTGACGAGATTAGAGCCCTGCACGTCTATGGGGAGTATATATATGCTGGTCTCCCAAATAAAATATTGAGATGCAACCTGAACCAAGCAGAGTCATGCCAGCTCTATCAGACGGTCGATGTTCATGTTCTATCTCTAACTACTGCCAACGGGAACTTGTTAGCTGGCCTGGCCAATGGTACAGTTTTGACTTGCGGACTTGATGAAATCAACAGCTGTCGAGTATTCCATACATTTGAAACGCTAGTCTCTGCTTTGATGCAGATAAATGAATATGTCTATGTTGGGTATGGGCGATATACGCATGGACCACTGGTGCGATGTTCCCTAGGAGTAGGAAGCAAGTGCACGAGAATGTATACCTTCAACACAACCGTCGCGGGTCTTTCAAGTGTGGGGGATAGTATTTTCGTATTACAATATGATATTCAGAACAATATGTGGAAATGCGAAAGAAAATCCGATGCCATCGACTCTTGTGAATCTGTGCATTTAGGCTTTTACAACCCGATATACATAACAAGATTCCATGGCAAAATGTATACGGTTAAACACCTGGGAAATATCTACATTTGCCAATGGGCGAGTTATAATACTTGCACTGAATACAGAAACAACATTCGCTCGAACAGTATAGCGTTTTCTTACTCCACGTACGCGATGGAGAGTCGATACAGGGGTGAAAACACAACCTGTTTACGGCAGGGAAAGTCGGAGTGTCTTCCTGATGTAGTGTACTACAACGTCCAGCAGCGCGCCCATCTCCAAGTCCAAGTTAAAGATGGCAAATTATACAATTCCCAGGGAGCCTTAGTAGACACCAGTGCTGCGGACGAGGGGCACGCGGGGCCTGCTGCCATCTTTGTTATGGGGCCGGAAGGGAGAATCATACTGTCTTATTCACATAAAAAAGGATTGCTACATACCTCAAGCCTCCTTGCTGGGAACCCGGTTGCGGGAGCAGGGGAGATGGTTGTCAAGGATGGAGTGATTCAGAAGATCCGGGCCTGCTCGGAGCACTACCGGCCCGACACGGACCTGAACCGGCAAGTGGTGCAGTCGCTGCTGGATCAAGGGTACACGGACCACATCGATTCAGTCATGTGTAGTGAGGGTGAACATAATCAATTGGAATCTAACGTTCAATAGCTTAGTGATGCTTTGTTTTAACCTGCGATTGAACGCACACGCGCGGTATACACGTGCAGTTTTAGTAGTCCTATATTTAACAAGCGGTAAGGTAAACAAACTAGTTCTGGACTCTTCCCTAGTACCTGGTACCTTGAATCTGAATACATAGGTAGTAATAAAAGTTAACAATGAGGTGTCAGTAATTGGGACGTTTACCTTACTTATGATTTTCTTTTATTCTTGCTCTGTATCGCGATTTAATTAGAAGTCGTAGAATTATTTATGAGTTTATTTGTGTCGTCACAATATTAGCGTTTTAATTTAGCGCTACTTTTTCCATTTCCAAGCATTTTGGGACTTGTATTTTAGATATTTTTCTTAACACACGTCTACTAATATTTCTCAGCTTTTTATATTGAAGAGCCGCCGCACATTGATCCACTAGTGGTGGCCACCGGTGGCCCCCACAAGCCGCAGATGGGTTCTTTCATATATTTACATTTTGTATAACATCGGCGCACACCGGCCCCGGGCGTCTACTGCCCGCGTCCGAGCCACACGCGGCGGGAATGGCTCGCGCCCGCTACTAGAATTTTGATTTACTAGGTATGACATTGTCTGTCTTACCCCGCACAACAAAACTATTAGTTTACCCCAACTGAACTTATGTTCACTTAAACGTGTGTTTTAATTTAAGTACAATATATTTTGTTCATGCATATATTTGTTGTATTATTTGTTAGGAACCATATTCTCAATTCGGGTAAATGTCCACCAGAGATGAGCGAACATGTGGTTTCATATATTCACTCCTAGCTGTCAAGCATGCATTATAACACATTATTCGCAGATGTTTAGTGGATATTCACCCTAACGCTAGACAAATACTTTGGCGTGACTGCCTACGAAGCGGCCCCGGGTTCAAATCCCGGTAAGGGCATTTTATGTGTGAGCGTGGATAATGTTCATGAGTCTTGTTTTCTATGCGTTTACCTGTGGGTCGATCACGTAACTTTTCTTACGAACGTTAGGTAGATTTAAATGTCATTTTTGAGCCGACCCGACGCTTGTCAAAAATTTGCACCACGTAACTCCGTACGTACGTTCGAAAACGGTTCAGGGACCGTTCAGATCACTAGGTGAATGGGTATCGCCGTTATGTTATTGCAAAGGAAATCCATTGAACGAATGGTTTGTCTTTAAAAGTTATTGCTGAAATAAATGTTTATTTGGTCATTAATGCAACGATTTTAGAAAAAAAATACAAGATTATAAATAAACTCACATTATTTTTACAAATACATATATCAACTGCATTAGCAGGAATAAACGAAACGCACTATTTTGATAAATAACCAAAGACAAAGTTACGTTTTGGCGGAAGACCTTCATAGTATTTAACTACCATTTAAAACCAATGTTGCATTCCAAATAGTGTTTATATATAGTTTTTGTATAAATAAAATACTTAATTGATTAACCACAACACATAAAATATAATTTCCAAATTAAACCCAAACATCTACTATGCAGCAAAGGTGGTGACAATTAATGCTAACATCACACTGACGCCAGGACCCGCGCAGATGGTACCTACAATGTTAAAAACTATAAGTGGTTAAATATCAAACAAGGAATTCTTAACTAACTGGTAGCGTATTTCTCATATCATTACACACAAGGAAATTGCTTTGATATGACAAGGAATCCGAGCATTGTAGTGCATAGTTTCTATCGATAGTTTATATCGAATAGTTTGGTAAGAGGATGTTGATTTTCAATATTTTTTTTAATATTAATTTTTTTTAGAGCCGCTACAGCTTGTATTTATATTCTTGAAATTTCCAAGAACTATAAAAGAGTTCTCTGTTTTTCGATTAAAACGTATAAATACCTATTAAGATTTCGAGAGATTTGAAATTATTATTTATCCTTAAAAGCCAAAGGTTATATACCTACACGGTTCTGAGATTATAGTGCGTGTAGCCATGGCGTATTCGAATGCTCTCAAAGGTTTAGACCAAAAACGCTCAAATAAGACAATTAGTGCTTATTACCGTCGTGAAGCCCCAGACTGTGTCAGGGATCGTAAGTAGGTACAATACATGACCTTCCAAGAGCCCCGTGGTCAGACCAAGTTGCCACACTACTGGTGTGATCACGGATATTATTATTTATCCGTAGTCACACCACGCTTACACAAAGAAAGGTATGAGGTAATGTTTGTGAATTCATTAGATTTAATATTTTTACCAAAGAGAATTAACTACTCATGTGCCAACTTGGTCTGACCACGGGCTGGTTAGGGTCAGGCTAAAATAAACATTACCCGTGATCTAATTAATCTTAATAAAATACCGTGGTCAAACCGGTGTGGCAACTTTGTGTGACCACGGGTCGGTAGGGTGTATCCGGACGTCTGCTTTGAGCACACACCGAACAGGGGGCTAGCAAAACTCTTTGCGAAGGTGCGTCGCGCGCCTCGACGAAGAAAGAGAGTAAAAATTTTCCTTAAAGCATTTCAGTTTTGGGGATGTGGAGACGGTCTTTTCCACTCTAATCCACTGGAGAAATCCATAAAAGGATCTGTTTCTACTTTTGGTTCCACTCTAATCCATCAATGGATCTGTTTCTACTTTTAGTTTCACGCTAATCCATTAATAGGGCAGATCAGATGCCCCAGTTGTGGCCGCTTTAACGCATTCACTGCCACCGACGCGTATGTGCGTTCCAGTGACTTTCACCGTGTGCCATCGACGCACAGACGCGTTCGTAATTACGTAAAGTGCATTACATAAAGTACATTTTAAAAAGTGTGGCACCTGGCGAATGCCCAGGAAAAGGAGGTGGCAGTGAATGCGTTAATACTGATTGGCCATTCAGTTTTCGGTATCTTAGTACACTCAATTTAAAGTTGAAAGTGGCCAAAACCGGCCCAGTAGCCAGAACGAATTCTGCCCTACCTAAAAAATCCTCTATTCACAAACTCAAACTCAAATTGCGTTGCGATCGCGTATAACGCTAGGTAGGGGTATGTTAGGTTCGTTAGGTAGCTTCAGATGCTCGAAGGGCAAACTGCCCAGAAATAGGAGCCCCACGCAACAGCTAATTAAGTAACGAAAAAAAATATCTATATTACTTTATTAAATTAGTTAATAGTTGAATCGCTGAGCCATCGCGATTATGAATTAGAACGCAATATAAAAAAGCTATGTAAAATAGTCCATCGCGATAATGGATTAGTGTGGAACAAAAACTAGAAACAGATCCATTAACGCATTCACTGCCACCGACGCGTATGTGCGTTCCAGTGACTTTCACCGTGTGCCATCGACGCACAGACGCGTTCGTAATTACGTAAAGTGCATTACATAAAGTACATTTTAAAAAGTGTGGCACCTGGCGAATGCCCAGGAAAAGGAGGTGGCAGTGAATGCGTTAATGGATTTCTCCAGTGGATTAGAGCGGTATAGTGGGTGGAGTCACTTTGTATTTTTTTACGTCATACCTGGCCATAAAGTAGCAATTACCGCACACTTCCTGGTTAGGGTGAGACGTAAAATTTTGAACTCGCCACAGGCGGTAATAAAGAAAGCCTCACATCGCATATTTATCGGAATTGCCTTCGGCTCGGGCGTCAAGTACTTGCGATCTGAGACATTCTTTGTTTTACCACCCTAGGTACTATTAAATATCTACATAATTAAAAAATCTTATATAGTTATCAGTTTTCTCGTGGTTCCACTGATTTACCCACCAGTGGGACCACGAGGGAGATTTGTTTCTCGTGGTCCCACTGCTATTTCTCTACTCCCTGTATAGTTTTTTTTATTCGTGACATACAAACGCTGCGCTGCTGGGGGCTCGAAAAAAAAACCAAAAATTATTTAAAACTATTTTAATTAATGAATTACAATAAAATAGATATGACGATAGTTGGAGGAATAATGTAAAGTGAATGATTTTTACATTTTACACTGATCCAATAAAGTAAACACGGGCCACGTTCTGATGATGCATTACCACGTGGTCTTGCATTTGCCGAATTGTTATTTATTTTCATGTAAGTACCTATCCTCTCTGACCCACGGCACAACTACGCTGCTCAACTGGTTGAGCCGTCAGAAATTTAAATTCCCCATAACACAAGTAAGTTACCAATGACTCCACGCAATACTTATTACGAAACACGGCACAAATACGCTGCTCAACTGGCTGAGCCGTTGGGAATTGAAATTCCCCATAGCACACTAAAGTTATTAACAATCATGTTATTGTTTTTTCAACACACCTGCTCGTAAAGTAGGTCTTATTACAGCGTATTTACACTGATAATGCAGAATATTACCCATGCCGTGCCTTTTACATTACATTATCGCACTAGTGCCTTTACATTACATATATTTTTAAATATTAGCAAAATAATGCAGAATATTATCCATGCCGTGACTTTTACATTACATTATCGCACTAGTGCCTTTTCATTACATATCTTTTAACATTTTTATTTTTATTTATTTATTTTTTTCCTCGCAAATGTGTTGAAAAACGTCGTATGAAACACGTGAGCATTGGTCATTACACTTCTCGTCTCCATTAAGCCTTCGCCTTCGGCTCAGGCTTAAAAACCGACTCGAGTGTAATGACCAACTTAGCACACTTGTATCATAATGTACTATAAAAACATTTGCAAAAGAGGACATACTCGTAATGTGATATATGAACTTATTAAATACCTTTCCACCTCACTAGCTCGGAAAGGCCTTTTTGTATGTTTGTTAACTATTGAGAAAATCGCTTTTTATCCACATGTGAAGAAAGTAGACGTAGAACGTTAAAAGTACTATGACGTAGAACGTTAAATGTTTATTTTTGTTTTTTGTAGGTATATTTTATGACATATTTTTGTTTAACTTTTTAAACTTATTTTTTTCTTATTTTCCTTGCTGTAGTGAGGTGAAAAGATTTGTGTTATACACGGGTGAAAAGTTATTTTACGTCTCGTGTGTTGAAACACTCGCTACGCTCAGGATTCTATTTTTGAACCACTCGCTTCGCTCGTGGTCAATCATGGAATCCTTTCGCTAGCTCGTGTTTCAAATGAACACTCGCAGGTAAAATACAACTTTCCCCCCTTGTATAACAAATAACTATTTTGTACGCTTTTTTAGCACCAGTTGTCTTGTATGTTAAAAATTCGCAAGTGCCACTATTTTTCATTAAACATGACTAAGAGATGAATTTCACAATATAAAATCATTATTCCGAAAAAAGTATCAGGAGACCATATATTAATAGGAGGTTCTGGTTATGAAAATGGGAAAAAAGTCGCGGGGCGGGGGTCCGTCAAAGCTGTCGAAGTACCAGGAGACCATTATTTAACATACCTAATAAAATTTAATTCCTTACCGTGCATTAATAGGAGGTTGAAATACCTATGTTTTTTTGTCAGAAGTAAAATAATATATTTACTTTATTCGAACTTTGTTGTTGAACTAGACAACAATATTCGAATTATTTAAATTTTCTAAATATTAGAAATGATTGCATTAAAGAGTTGAAATAATTGGAATATTTCCCTTTACTGCTGTAGTACCATTGGATAGTACCATAAATGGAACTAGTGACACACTTGTATATCGCTTGTTCCATCGATGGTACTAGAGACACAGTTTTTAGTACCATTGTCCGATAATAATAACAGTAGGTACTAGTGACACACTGTTGTTTTCAAGTACCATTAGGAAAAAAAACTGGCCACTATTTTGTTTTAGATATTATCATAGTCTATGCTATGATAATTATAAGCAATCCACTTTCATTGACTTTGAAAAGTGTCAACTTCCAGATAGGTAGGTATTACTGGAAGAAATTGTGCGTAAATAAAATGTATTAAACCGGTGAAATAATGAATGATTCTGTTGTAAGTGTTATAGTGCGAGGGCGCGGAAAATTATTGTTGTACAATGGATATGAATTTTATTTTCAAACCAAGTAAAAAAATAATAACTGCATTTATTTTGGAGTTGTCGGAATTATAAAACTTTTAAATGTCCAGGAAGTTTTTTTCCTAAAGGTACTTGAAAACAACAGTGTGTCACTAGTACCTACTGTTATTATTATCGGACAATGGTACTAAGAACTGTGGTCTTTAGTACCATCGATGGAACTAGCGATATACAAGTGTCACTAGTTCCATTGATGGTACTATCCAATGGTACTACAGCAATAAAGGGGAATATTTTTGTCTAATTAGTTCAACTGTTTGAACTTCCAGTTTAACTTAGTGGAATCCTCTATTCCACTAAGTTAAACTGGAAGTTCAAACAGTTGAACTAATTAGACAAAAATATTCCCCTTTATTGCTGTAGTAAGGCAACTGTACAAATATCTGCCGTTTTTAGAATCTGCCGTTTAAATAATAACCACTTTATCTTTTTTTCTAGATTTTATTCTACCACTTTATGGATTTTTTACGTGCAATGAAGTAAATACTACATTACAGTAAAATTTCATGAAAACCGATTTATCGTATACCTATCTTTTCTTAATTGCTTGAAACATTAAAGTTGTGTGCCTGGGCCGGGGAACAATCGTAGGTGACTAATTGTGCCATAGGGAAATCAGTAATTCCCAATGATCAAACTTTCTGTCAAATTGTGTCATGAGTACATACATTTTCCCCATGAAACAACTAGGTGTGCTATGGGGAATTTAAGTTCCCGTTCGCTCAACCAGTTGAGCAGCGTAGTTGCGCCGTAGGTCAGAGAGGGTAACTATATCTCCTTTATTCAACTTTCATATTACGTTAGGTTTTTACAACAATTATATAAAAAAGTAAAACTTAAAACTATACATACAATACATAAAATCATTATAAAAAGCTAAGGGTGCCGCTGGCAGCGAGTCGGGGCCTAAGCTCCCAGTTTTTTTATTTTTATTTTTTATATTTATTTATTAGAATTAAAAATATTTTTGATTTTATTTTTAGTTATCAGGGCAGTAGAGAGAGGAATCGGTTCGCCCTTGTTAGACCTGGGTCATTGTCAGTCTCAAAAACAAAAATCATCTTTCCGGTGGTCAATAGTTAAGGGCTTACGTTAACATATAATATGTCTTTATCACATAAATTTATAGAAGGGGCAACTCCGTTTATGCGGATTCAGAGTACAACCAAAAATTAGGCTTTATAGCCCTTAACTTTGGCCATGTCCACCGAAGAGACGCGAACCTAAATCTGACAATGACCCACCTAACAACTTTAGCCCTAATGTTTCATTAGACCTAATGCATCACTAGATCTAATGCATTTTTTTTCTTAAATAGTAAACTTTATAGGATTATTGCAAGACAAACCTAACTTATATTTGATGATATTCAAAGTAAACCCGAAAAGTTCACTGTTTCGAAGGAAAATGCATTAGGTCTAGTGAAACATTAGGGCTAAAGTTGTTAGGTCTAACAAGGGAGAACCAGAGGAATCTCCTGACTGTCCGCGCAGTGTCAAGGAGTACCGCCTTCTGTAGGTATCTAACCCTTGACCCAGCCATCTAGCAAGAGTCTCTTAAGGTGTTGGTCGAGACTCTTCGCGATTAAACCGTTTTCCGAAACGACAATTGGGAAAATGATCGTTGAATCAACATCCCACATGGCGGTTACCTCGTAAGCCAGGACTTGCCTCTAGGTACTTGCTGGCTTTGTCCTTCTCGGCCTTCACAAGGTTGTCGTCATGGGGGCTGGTGATGTCGTCGAGTACTGGCTGGCGTTTCGATCGATCTGTCATCACGATACCAGGCATATTAGCTAGAATAGTCATGTCTGTGATGACGGATTGATCCAAATAGAGCGTGGCACGATCATTTTCGAGAACTGGAACAGGCTGTACTTATAGTCAGGGCTTTCGAAGTCAACAAGACCGTTTAGCAGAGCAAATTGCTGGTGAATAATCCTGGCTACAAGATTATGCTTGTCCAAGTACTCGTCGTAAGCAGGATGGCCATAACCGGACATAATATGGCTGAGTTGAGTGACTCCCCGGGACGGTGGCATGCCAGACAGATATCGACCGTACTGTCCTTCAGGATATATTTCCGGTAGTTGTACGTCATGGTAACTTCTTCCGCTATTGCATAGACAAAAACTTCGGTTTCCCCGAAGAGATCCTCGAAACGTAGCCAGTTCACCGATGCGAGCAGGTCTGTGAGGGTCTTGTAGAACCGCCCGTGTAGCTCCTTGCTGTAATTAATAACCATTAACCAAAACAGAAGCGTTTCTGTGTTATGGCAATCGCTGTGCGTTGAGCTAGTGCCGATGGCGTGTGGAGTGCCTCAACAACCATGGTTTGCTTTGGTGTTTTTTTTTTTTTTTCATTTATTTACTACAAAAAACAATACAAAAGAAAACATTTGTACAGCGGACAAAGCCGTAAAGGTTTATCTGCCGCTGTATTCGCTCTTTAACTAATTAAATATATATTTTTTACAGGGGTGCAGTTCTATTTTAGCTAATTTAATATTATAGTTACTTACAATAGTAGGTTAGGTAGGTATAGTTAATTACTATTGGCCGTATTCATTTAACTCGAGGATTAAACATGCGTACCCATGCGTTTCACTTCAACTGTGGGTATAGTGACAGATGGTTTTTATACCTAAGAGGGGTTGCACTTAGCGACTTTCTAAAGGGTAGCAAACGCGAGACAGTGACGATAAAGGTGATTTTGACAGGTGATCTATCGCTACGGATAGTATCTTGCGACATTCACGCGTTCGTGATACGCGCATTTGTATCGCTACAAAAAGTCGCGTGAATATTTCTAAAATATCGAAATTTTAAAATCTGTGAATCGCGGTATTTTTCATTAGATAAAATATCAGATCTAGGTATAATATACCTAGCCGAGGGAGCCAGCCTGTGGGTAAGGCCGTAACAGCATTTTGTCTTTTTGGCACATTAACATCCCTGTAAATTATTTCCGCTTTGTCATCAACTACTCATTGAGACAATTCTAACGAGCCCACACTCAACAGGGTTACGTCGGTTAAGTACCTAGGTACTGAATTCCAATGGCCACATTCTGTCTCCATCATCAGATCAGTTCGATGGTACCATAATATTGGATTGATTGTCATCCAAACTATACTCATACCCAAAATTTCAGCTCAATCGGATTACGATAACTGGTTCCAAATTCAGTCGCAAGATTTGTCGCACAGTAACTAACAAACGACAACTCATGTTAAACAGAAGCTTGTAATAAGAGAATAAGTTTCTATGAAAAAAACATTTTTGATAGAAGCTTTTATTGCAAACTGTATTTTTTTGTATATCGTTATTTACTACTCAATTATAGACGATTCTAAGGAGCACAAACTCAACGGGGTTACCCCGCTATAGTACTGAATTCCCATGGCCACATTCTGTCTCCATCATCAGATCAGCGCGATGGTACCATAATATTGAATCATCATCCAAACTTTGCTTATTCCCAAAATTTCAGCTCAATCGGTAGAGGTTGAAAAATTTGTTCCACACTGACAAACGAACAGGTCAAGTTAAATAAATAAAAGCTTTTAAAATGAAAAAAAGACAGGCTCGCGATTCTACAGGTCACAGACTCACTAAATAGTTTTTAATGAGTTTACATCAGTCAAGCGGCTTATTCGAAGTATAATTACTGTGAGTTAAGTACCGATAAAGACATATTCTGAGCATTCAAAGTAAGCCGCATTGACTATACCTGCATACTATTATGGAAATACTTAGATAAATGATTACCATATAAAGCAGCTTTAACTATCTATGTATATTTTTCAACTGCGACAGATAGTGTTACATTAATTCGGAGTACAATGCTCCTCGCATCACATGATCGTCGTTGCTGCAGACCATGTTTCATCGTCGTGTTATTATTTTCTGCCTGAAAGTGCCGTATGTAAATTTCAGTTTGTTCCTTTTATTTCAAGAAGCGCTAGTTGATATCAACTTATAGATAATTTACTTTAAAAACAAAGTTTTAACCGATTTCAATTCAGTACTCCGCCAAGCCACATGAACATTTCCACATTTATTTTCCAATTTACCACATGAACTGATTTCTGAGAGCAAATACGTTGATTATTAGAGAAAATAACCAAATCGCTGTATGTGGCCCGATAATATTTGAGGACTTCCGTCAATTCCTCAAGGATCTCAGAATCACCTTTGGCACCTCTTTGTTTGCTATATCAACGGAATGATATCGGAATCGGTGACGTACTTTTATAGTTTGAAGTACATCATTGACAAGTGCCACAAGCCATCTGTGGTCTTCATCATCACTTCCACTTCACCAAATTTATGATTTCCGTATACACGAGTTATATTAGAAAACACCGAAATCACTACACGCGTGCCTTATATATTTGAGGAGTTCCCTCAATTCCTCATGGTTCCCATCATTCAACTGGAGTTTTTAAAACAATGGGACCAACCTATAACCAAAAGAATGGTACGAATCGGTTCATAAATGACGGAGTTCTGAGGTAACACACTTAAAAAATAAAAATAAAAAATACAACCAAATTGAGAACCTCCTCCTTTTTTTTGAAGTTGGTTAAAAAAAGGGTCGTTACGATAAAATATGGTTACTATGCTATGTTTATATCTACTCGGGTTTGAGAGAGTAAGGGCACAGCGGAATGTCATCTCGCTCATTAATATTTGGAGCAGCCCAACTGAGGAAGCACGGCCTCCACCAGTTACGACCTTCCAGAAGTCAAGACCTTACAGGAGATAGCAGCCGTAATAATACCACTACTGCTCTATTGGTGGTGTGTCAATTTCAAATGGATATTGTAGCTTCAAATCGTAAGCGTGTACTAATATAATGCAGCTCTCGGAAGTGATTATTAGTTTAACCAAAATAAAAGATAACACACGGGAATGCCCGTGTGGTGTCGGGTTAGAATAGCTCCACCCCCTTATTTCCCGTGAGTGTCGTAAGAGTCGACTAAGGGAACAGGGTTGAAGTGTGTTGTGGGCGATGGGCTAGCAACCTATCACTTCGGTATCACAGTTTGTCGATATTTTATACCCACAACTATGCTAAAAGTAGCACTGGAAAACAAGTTTCATGTGCTCTGCCTACCCCTTTTAGGGATAAAGGCTTGATTGTATGTATGTTTGTATGTATGTAGACGATAACATCGTAAAGAAACCTACTAGAAATTTAAAGCTGGGCATGCATTGGGATAAATAGTGCCCTGCCATGAATCAGAGAAGAATAATCCATAATGTGTAATTTTTATTTTTATTTAAGTACAGTCAGCAGCAGAAATAGCTAAGCGGGCCCGGTGTTCAAAATGACCTGCACACGACTTTATTATTAAGAAATTAAAAGTGTGTGTAGGTCTCTGACTGTGCTTGATAACATGTAAATTGGCTTTATGAATAAATTGAACATGAATTTGAAGACCTGCATGTACTGTAAAGGTGGTGTGGAGACGAGAGAATACAAGTATTTATATCGATCTAATACATGAATAGAGGTTAGTCCCCAGTGGCATATTCTTTGGTTTTGAATATGATGACGATGACTTTATATTAGTTCTGTGGCACAGTGAAAGTATTACTCTGACCAAAGATGTATATAACTTGGTCTCCGTCACTTACAGATGCATGTTGTGGGCATCAATCCTTTGTTATTTTGGAATATCTTTAGCATTTCGGTGAAGGCTAACAACGTAAAGTAACCTGCCTGCATCTGCGAAGAAATTCAAAGATTAATATCACCACTCATCCATGGGAGCAGTTAAAGTGCCCAACCGTGGGAAGTAGCAGGAAGTTACAAACAGCTCCAGAGCAGGGTGGTGACAATAGTATATGAGCCATGAGTCAAATCTTCATCTTTAAATCTAACATAAGTTTTGTATTCTCAAGACATTAAGCAGTTGCTACTTCAACGAATTGTCAATACTGTGGAATACCAACTTTTCAAAGAGGAGTTTCATATGATCTCTGTATTTATTTATGGCAGTTCCACCTCTATACATTTGTAACTCACTGTGGATATCTGTGGTCATTTCAAGCAGTTCCACTTCTCTTAATTTGAAAATTTGAGAGTAAATACATAACTTGCTTTAGGAAATACCCAAATCGCTATATGAGTTATTGATACCTAAATTGCCATCCCTTAAGTAACACACACTTGAAGAATACTAGACATTTTAGTAAGCTACAAAGAAAATGCTTGTTTACATATACCCAAATTGCTTTGATAATATGAGTATACCTACATCGCTATATATACTACTTAACGAGTTTCATTGATTATCCATGGTTTCCATCTTCAGATCTTGATGATGTTTTTTTATCAGGCCACCCCTAAAGTATACTCTTTATCATCATAATAAGTATAAGTGTACTATATAATATATATGTTATTTGGCTTATATTTGGAGCAGTCCAACAGGTGAATTAAGTACCTTCACCTTACAGAAGACCGCAACCATAATAATACCCCTACTTGCTTTGTGGATATTTGATGTTGTCTTCCTGGTGGTGATTTAGCCAAAGCATCCGTGGATGCGCTGTTTTCCAAGGACACCTGCATGTCTCGAGCTAATCTAGCTATCAACACAATAAATCCTCAAATCAATAAAGAGTCGGCAGCGCACTTGTGATTCTTTTGTAGTGGCAAGCGTCCATATTTCAAAATTGTAGGGTCTGATGGCAGTCGTTTGAAGAAAAAAAACCGGCCAAGTGCGAGTTGGACTCGCGCACGAAGGGTTCCGTACCATTATCTATAATAGTACATTGTGATACAAGTGAGCTATGTTGATTATTACATCAGAGGCGGAATTATTTATCACGCGAACCGCAGGTAAGACGCACGGACAGGACGGACGGACGGACGGACGGACGGACGGACGGACAGACAGACAGACAGACAGACAGACAGACAGACAGACAGACAGACAGACAGACAGACAGACAGACAGACAGACGGACAGACGGACAGACGGACAGACGGACAGACGGACAGACGGACAGACGTACAGACGGACAGACGGACAGACGGACAGACGGACAGACGGACAGACAGACAGACATACAGCTAAACTCGACCTCAAATACGCGAGTGACCCGTTTTCAATATATTTTAATATGGTCGTCTATTACTCGTTAACTAGTTATGCCTACTTATCTGTGATAGTTTTCGTGTTAAATGCATTATATGTTCAACTGCCATGATTATTTTCATATACCCGGTAACCATTTAGCCGGCAAGGGGCCAGACACGACTCTAATAAAAACCGGCCAAGTGCGAGTTGGACTCGGGCACGAAGGGTTCCATACCATTATCAATAAAAGTATATATTTTTTTCTGTTTTTATTATTTGTTGTTATAGCGGCAACAGAAATACATCATCTGTGAAAATTTCAACTGGAACTATCACGGTATCAGTGAGATACAGCCTGGTGACAGACAGACGGACGGACAGCGGAGTCTAGGCGGTAATAGGGTCCCGTTTTACTCTTTGAGTACGGAACCCTAACGAGTGCCTACGCCAAAAACATTAGCTCATATCGTAAGCTGACCGCAGATACCTTAGAATGCAATTAATCATACTGAAAGTTTAAATCCTGTGATCCTGTCTCATACTAATGCGTTATGCAGAACTTAGGTGTATACGGAATAATATATTTAGCATTTCGGTGAAAGATAAATTTCAGCGTACATTTGCGATGACATTCAAAGGTCGGGCATGGCACGGGCTAGCATGGGGACTATACGTTGTCCATTCCTACTAATCCATGAGGACCATGAGAGGAGTTCTGTGCCCACTGCCCAGCAAGGGAGTAGAGTGAAGTCACAGAACAGGATAATAGCATTACATAGTAAAGTCACAGACAACACCAGGCCATGGTTATGATGAATCATCATCAGATCAGCGTGATGGTACCATGATATTATGATGATGATTATTAGCTACCTACTTGTATACAAAGTGAAAACTGTCGCTCCGCTCACCGCAGCAAAGTCAAGGAAGACCGCTTAATAAAGCCGAGTAAAATGAATTCGATAAGCTCGAGATATTATGAAACAGTCGAATAGCCAAATAACGTAATGCTGAGTATCATAATATGACATATTTAGTTATATGTACTTAACTATAAGTACTTACCCCCTAGCGTTTTCTCTCTCTAGAAAGCAACGGTTGTAGCTTCGTAATTTTTTTGAGATATTTGAATGGGATTTTCGTCACCAGGCATATTTTTTTGCCTTCTTTCTTTTGAAGTAATAATCAATTTTAAGTCTACATCCCTATTGTAACTACATCGGTTTTTATCTTTATATTTACATTAAAAATCTTCCAAATTTTTCCTGACTTAGTTGACTTTTCAAACTGTCAACGACTGTGATTATGCTTTGTTTTCAATGACTCATTGTCTATTTTATTTACAAGACCTCTTTGGTTTAATCTAGCAAATGATACACAACGACTACGTTCGAACTTTTTGATGGATTTATAAATATTATGCACAGGGTCGTATTTACCCTAGGGTCAAGGGGGGCATGGCCCGCGGCGGCAGGCTCCGAGGGGCGGCCCGAGCCGCTCCGAGGGGTGGCGCGAGCCACCAAAACTTACTGGCCCGGGGCGGCAAAACTTACTGGCCCGGGGCGCCAAATCTTTAAATACGCCTCTGATTATGCATTAGAGGGAGCATGCTGTATTTCCATCTTATTCAGGTGTCCATAGACAAAATGATGGGTAGTATAATTTTAAATGTTGGGCCCACATCAATGAAAAAATCGTTTGATTTTTGGTAAGATGCCTCAATCTCTCGAACACTCCTCTCCTATTTTCGACTTCTTACTACGCGTACTCTTAGAATAAATAAGTTAACTTGATAGTTAACTTAGGCTTACTTTTCAATAATTTTGCGCTTTAGTGATAAAAGTAATACAGCTTTTAGGTATGAAGCCATAAAATAGGTACACATCGTAGGCAATACATCTTTAATTAGATATATGACCTTACCTTAGGGCTTGAAAAAGTTTCATGATATTTGAACTTACAGCAACTGGGTAGGTAAATCTCCTTAATCTCCGGTGGTTTGAAACGCTCAAGGTCATTAGGTATTATCACCTCATGATTATCGCCGTAAAAGATTGACAAAACACAAGATTTTTTATGAAATAAAACTCAAAGCCTGTGTCTTTATACGTTTTTAACCAAAGCAAATTCTAATAATCATTTATTTTGATAATATTTGCTGAGATAATAATGACGAAAATACGCCGTGATGACGTTGAATACGGACCCAACTACTTTGATTTAATGCAAATTCCGATACTGGTTATTTTAACAAAAATATAGCACTAAGTTGTATCTTAAAAAGACGACAGTCACTAAATGAACACGATGTGTAGACAACAAGCCATAATCGCGATGACTATTGCCACTTTTTTGATCGTCGGAAAAACCATAAAAGGCCTTTCTGCCAGAAAAGTAATTAAAAGCAGAAGCATCATCCACGTTGTTGCAGATTTTCCGGATCACCTAAAACCGAAAGCAATACACATTGTTGCACGAGTGTTTAACTTTGATTTGATAGGTACTTACATTTATTACTACACTATTGACCACCAGCAGTTTAAGGAGATTTTGAGAAAGGTAGACAAACGGAAACTGCGCCACTGGCTGTTGTACAGTCGAACTCATAAGTAGCTGCACACCTTAGCACCTTGTCACCATCACCCATTTCACAACTTCGTATGGTATGGCAGTTCACGACACGGTAGGTATACGGTATGGTTGACATTATTTAATGTGGCCCACTGTATGTTTGTAAAACTGTCAATGGAATTGGAACCTTGGACGGTAGAGTTACTTTTTGAATGGACTAGGTACTTTGATGCAATTCGGCCAATTCAACTAATGTCTTGTATACACGCGGTGTTCAGCCTCTTGTGAAGCAGGCCATCAGCGACAAACTGCTAACTTACTGCTAACTACACCGAAGAAGGTGCCTACATTTGTGGTATTCATTTGAAACTGAGTTTAAGCCGATATGATATTTAAGAAATAAAGAAATTATATGTTAAATCAGGCAATATTTTAATGCGGCAGGCTATGGAACTCTAAGTATAATAAATTAATTGCAGTTTAGGGCTAGCTAGGTCCATGTTCACGGCACGGCTTCGTCAACGTGAAATGGCGCAGATTGGCACCCCGTGGAAACGCATGTTGCTGCGCCGTGTGTTTATATTTTTCACGAAGTGGCAAAGTCTTTTCTACGGTACCGTATTATGTAGATGCACGGTGTCACGTGGTACCAACACTAAGCAAAATATCACATTGCCAATGGTACACACACACACAGCATCGAATCAACTGACGTTGCGGCACCGTAGAATACGAGTATAATACTGTGAGTTTTTACTCGGGATTAGGTGTCAAAGCGGACCCCGGACTCCTTTAGGGCACAACCGGGAATAACGCTAGGAACATGATGACTGTGAGCTTTTACTCGGTACGGCGCTGCAACGACAGCTCCTACGGCGCCGTGCCGCACCATATCACGGTGACAGAGTGTCGTGCGATTGTGAATGGCCGAGCCCTTACCTCATGAGTGCCTACTTATCCTACATCGACATCACAGAATAAGTAAATTATTCTGTGATCGACATCCATGTATGAAGCAACGCACTTGGCGTCAAACGTACCGACGTGTAGGGCGCGCATATGAAAACATACATGTTTCTGGGTGCATGTTTCTGTAGTGCACCCTATTTGTATTTGAATCATGTACAATTGTACATCGGCTCCGCCAACATTTCTTTCCGTCGGTACAGCTTTTAAATTCTTTCTCTCCTTATCGTTGATGCTCAGCATCGCATGATCATCTTAGAGATCTGCTTTATCTGAAACGAAGCACATAACACAGCAAATTAAGTGAGATCAATAACAAATGTGAGTAAATACCATATGACATTTACCACTTCTTACTTTTCATTGTTTGCTTAGTGCTTCTGATATTCTGTAGGTACTTTTGTACTGCATCGAGTATTTCGGCGGCATTTCAAATAACACTTCAATTTGAAATATATCACTTTAAAATTAATGTATTATAACGATAATCTTTGTTCACAATTTGTTTGATTCTTTTGACATGACAGATATGATGACTTTGTCAGTCAGTAATTGACATGATTCATCGTACAATTTATCCGTCAAAAAGTTACGTGTTGCAAATAATTTCTTCAATTCCTCGTTTTAGTATGGGATTTCCATTCAGTCGTTCATTCAGTACAGATCACTTACCGTCTAGGGTCGGATGCCAAAAAAATGACATAAGGGGATAGATTTAAGCTTCAAAAATGACGTTTAAATCTACCTAACGCGCGTACGGAAAGTTACGTGATCGACCCACTGCTTAAGTATAGATATGTAGTACCTACACGTAAAACCCTTAGTACAGGCTTTGCTTAGATTGGGGCTAGGTCGATTTGTGCAAGATTGTCCCCCAATCCATACTACTTAGATTACTTATAATATTAATTACAAATGCGAAAGTAGTTAACTCTGTCCTGTCCGTCTGTGTCTTACCTTTTCACGCTTAAAACGCTGAATCGATTTAGGTAGGATGGTATGGAGATAGTTTGAACCCTGATAGGCCTGAATCAGACTGCTGCGGCCTGCGGTGGCGGTCAATAGTAAATTCGACAGCTAATGACAAGTTTACTATTGACCGCCGCGGCCAAGGGCCCACTTCTCATGAGCTTGTAGCTTGTAATATAAGTTGAAAAGAGGCTTCCGCTTATATTACAAGTTACAATCTTTTGAGAAACGGAACCCCGGCCGCGCCAGTCTGATGAGAGGCTTAAGGGAAAGAAATATGGGGCGAAAGTTTGTATGGAGGTACATTATAGAAACGAATTCCACGAGTTCGAGGTCATTATTGTGCCTAAATAAATAAATATTGGAGGACAATAACAATCTAATTCAGATCGCCCTGATTCCACAACAGGTTCAATAAAGGACTTAAGATACTATTGTTTAGATAAGTCGGTACACAGGGTGTTTTATCTACATACACATAGATACACAAAGGGTCGTATTTGAGGGTTGAATATTTCATCTGTATCGAACGAAAACCAGTGATAGACGGCCTCAGTAGGTAACTAGAGACCCAGCACTCATAACATAACTATGTTACGCAAAAAAATTTAATTTCGAAGATCTTTGAACCATTTTCTTTGTGGTAGGTACATACCTACTACCACAGCTGTGGAGGTCATTATCATAATCACTATGCGTGTATTTTTAAGCATAGCTTATTTACATGTAAATAAATCGCTCCTATCTGCGGCAAGATTGATTAAGGATTCATACGATTGTGAACGAAGGTATCAATATAACAATTCCTGATGATGGTTTTCGTTTACCGAAAAGCTGACGGTAAATATCAAATCATATTCCGAACATAAGTTCTGAAAGACTTATTGGTACGAGCTGGGATTCAGACCCACGATCGCCGTTTGACAGCTGCAAGCCTGAACCACTAGGCTTCCGTAACTTCTAGTAAAAATTAACTACTTACGAGTATAATTCGAAAAATGCCTCTTACAACGCTTTAAGGAAAAATACGGTGAAATATTTTTTTATCAATGAGACGCTTGCCATTTTCGTGTGCAAAACATCATGCAATTGTATCTGTTGTGACCTGAGACATAACCCCCACGTCACTTATCGGTTAGTTCTCTATGTAAGCACGACCAATGCTGGTGCAGCATTCAGTCCGTGATTTTGATCCGCGCCACCCACATCTCACCATGATTTTCTTCTTGTTCGCGAGTCTGCTAGCCGCGGCCGTCGCTTCACCGCTGAGTACCTCTTCACCAAACGGAGACGATGGAGACAACACCAACGTAACATCTCCATTTGTTGAAGTAAGAGAGGTATGCGTTGCCACAGAACGCCGGTATACTACTCCTGCAGTGGTGTTCATCGGTACGATAAAACAGCTCCTGCGATGTCTCTACAAGGACTCTCAACAGTGCGAGGTTTTCTACATCACTGGTTCTGAGGTTAGGGCCCTGCTCGTCTATGGGGAGTATATATATGCTGGTTTTTCAGACCGAATTATAAGATGCAACCCGAACCAATCATGGTCGTGCCAGAACTATCAGACGTACGATGATAATGTTTTGTCTCTAACTACTGACAACCGGAACTTGTACGTCGGCCTGGATAATAGTACAGTTTTAACTTGTGGATTTGATGAAATCAACAGCTGTCGGGTATTCCACACATTTGATGGACCAGTATATGCTTTGATGCAGGTAAATGAATACCTGTATGTCGGCGTATCACATGGAATACTGAGTCGTTGTTCCCTGGGAGCAGGAATCAGTTGCACGATGATGCATGCATTCAACTCACTCATCACGGGACTTTCAAGTGTGAGGAAAAGTGTTTTCGCATTATTATACGAGTATAAAGGTAACGACAATATATGGAAATGCGATCGAAAATCCGATGCCATCGACTCTTGTGAATCTGTACGTTTCGGCTTAGGCGTAGGCAACCTGATGGACATGGCATTATTCGATGGAAAATTGTATGTGGCTCACAATTACGGAAGCATTTACATTTGCCAATGGGAGAGTAACAAAACTTGCACCAAATACAAAGACAACATTAAATCGAAAAGTATAGCATTTTCTTACGCTAATTACGCAATGGAGAGCCGATACAGGGGCGAAGACACAAAGTGTCTATGGCAGGGTGAGTCCGGCTGCCCACCTGCTGTGATGTACTACAACGCCCAGCAGCGAGCCCATCTCCAAGTCCACGTTAAAGATGGCAAATTATACAATTCCCAAGGGGCCTTAGTAGACACCAGTGCTGCGGACGTGGGGCACGCGGGGCCGGCTGCCATCTTTGTTATGGGACCGGACTGGAGAATCCTACTGTCTTATATGCATAAAAAAGGATTGCTACATACATCAAGCCTCCTTGCTGGTAACCCGGTTGCGGGAGCAGGGGAGATGGTTGTCAAGAACGGAGTGATTCAGAAGATCCGGGCCTGCTCGGTGCACTACCGGCCCGACACGGGCCTGAACCAGCAAGTGGTTCAGTCGCTGCGGGATCAAGGGTACACGGACCACATCGATTCAGTCATGTGTAGTGAGGCTGAACATAATCAATCGGAATCTAACGTTCAATAGTTTAGTGATGCTTTAGTATTCATTACTTTTGTTTTAACCCGCCATTGAACGCACACGGTATACACGTGCAGTTTTAGTAGTCCTATATTTAAGAAGCGGTAAGGTAAACAAACTAGTTCTGGACACTTCCCTAGTACCTGGTACCTTGAATCTTAATACATGGGTAGTAAAAGTTAACAATGAGGTGTCAGTAATTGGGACGTTTACCTTACTTAATGTAAAATAATATAAATGGTTCCATAATTATTATTGGCGTTTATTCTTGCTCTGTATCGCGATTAGTTAGAAGCCGTAGAATTATATTTTTACATATTTTTTTGATCACTTTGTCCGTGCATATTTTTTTTTTACTCGACTGCTAATTTGACCAGTCGAAGGGACGGAGACGTCGTTGACAAGGTTTAATTTTTTTTTTAATTTATTAATTTAACTCGGAAATATTATTTCCAAGTAGTATTTAAAAGTTTCACTGTTTCTATCATATACTGAGCAAGTTCTAAATCCAAGTCTAGACTTTCTCTAGTAACAGGTAGTCACAAAAAACGGCTAATATGGTAGGCCATTCGCTTTCATGGTCATTTGAGTGAATTGAGATACAAAATTGGGGTTCCGTAGCAAAATCTAACTGGTCGCCAGGACGGTTTAAGTCGACTCTCCACACAAAAATAGTTTGTTTGTCATTTTAAAACGGCATACTGGATAACATGGAACTTTTTGTACCCAATGGGGAATGGATGAAAATTTTAGAAGTGCTTGATTTTTTTTTGGTGTTAGGAATAACCTTCCTAAAAACCAGAAAAAAATTGCAGACTTATCAGGTGCGTCAATTATTTTTGAAAAATATAAACAGTTTCCTCACTTACGTTTTGGGTTTAGGACGGTGAATGAGAGACTTTCCTTGATTCGTCTCATATTACAAAAAATATTTGGCCGAAGGATTAGCCTAGCAATCCAAAGAGGTAACGCTGCCAGCCTTCTGGGCACTATAGCCAACGACGTCGACCTGGGGGGCATTTACTTTTTATAGTTTTAGTTTATAATATAGGTTTAGTTTAGTTTTATTTCTTTATAAATATTATTTTAAAAATATTTTGAATATCTGACCCTGGCAATGACAAATATAGCTGCTGCAGCTGTCAATATCATTGCTAGTGTTAGTTTACCACGGATTTTTAAGATATTTTTTGTAATATGAGACGAATCAAGGAAAATGTCTCAATCGCCGTCCTAAACCCAAAACGTAAGTGAGGAAACTGTTTATATTTTTCAAAAATAATTGACGCACCTGAAAAGACTGCAATTTTTTTCTGGTGTTAAGGAAGGTTATTCCTAACACCAAAAAAAAATCAGGCACTTCTAAAATTTTCATCCATTCCCCATTGGATCCCCTATATCTAGGTCGGAAACTAATTACTGTTGCTTTAACTTGTATGTAATAGAAATATAATAAAAAAATATATAAAAACGCGCATGAAAGGATCCGTACCATTATCAATGAAAACGGCAAAAAAGATCACATTTGTTGTACGGGTTGTACGTGTCAGGATATGAATGCTCAAAAAGAGGTATAGAGGGAAATGCTTGGAACACAATTTTTGACTTTGTAACTTTGTAATACATAGTTAGGAGGTAAACATATCAAAAGTCCTTGCCCGGAGCACTTGAGTTTGAGGGGAGGGGGGGTTTGAACGCACCATTTTTCATTTTTACGCTTATTATCTCGAAAACAATGCGTCCTAGCATCGTTTTTATCGCTTTTTTCGGAAAAATTGAAGCGGAAAATTTCATGGTTTTTTTCCGTAAAAATCCGAAAAAAACGAGCCGTTTGAAAAGAAACGGGTTTTTTTCCGGAAATTTTCAACGCTAATCTGCTCTTGAAAGTCTGTAATTTTGGAAAACAAAAACAACCTTCTTCGCCTTTGACGGCTATTCCTCATCATCCTAAAGCACGAAAGTAGCAGAGCATCAAAGGCGCTATCGAATCAGCAAGTCTGTTGACATACATTTCACTTAAGACACCGAGATAAACGTCATATAAGAAGAGGGTCATATTTATACAAAATTGCATTTAAATTTTCACCCCCCATTTCAGCCCTTTAGAGGATGATTTTCGGGATGAAATTCAATCCTATGTCCTTTCCCGGGACTCAAAATAACTCTATACCAAATTTCGTCTAATAATTCTAATAATGTGTGCTGTTATATAAACTACCTGATGTAAAAAAAAACTATCTAGGTCCAAAGGTTTGGGCTGGGCGTTGATTTAAGTGAGTGAGTGAGTGAGTCAGCCAGGACTTTTACTTTTATATATATATAATAATATATGATTGAACCTGCTCACAAAATGTCACGGGAATCGGTTGAGAAATGCGACCTGTAAGTAGAGGAGAGCAGCCCGACATCTGGACATCCGGACATACGAAAGAATTTTGGTCCAAGCTGAAAAAGAGAACTTCGTTTCTTCGCTCGCTCGATCAATAAACTAATGTGAGGTAGGGTAACACTCTGTGGCACTCTTTAGGGGAGGCCTATGTCTAGCAGTGGACGTCTTTCGGCTGATATGATGATGATGATGAAGGTAGGGTAAGGTATACAGTGTGTTAACGGCATGTGGGCTTTTTTAAAGTAGAGTAAAGTAACTTTAATTTAATTAATAAACTAAATTTTTTTTTTTTTTTAATTTTGTAACTTTCTAACAAAATTTAAATTGCCAGCAATGTACAGCAAAGTAAATTGACAAGTAAGTGTAAGTGACAGCTCTTCATACTTAGTTTAGAGCGACGTCATACACGTAGTAGGTGTACATTGACAGTTCGGATTTTGGAAATTTCATTGTGCAGTTAATTTACATAATTACTAACGAAACATACCATTAGCAGTTTTAATAAATGCCCGCGTGCCGGTAACACACAGTATAATAAGGTACCTAAGCTAAAATAAAATAGGGTAGGTATTTGTAAAAAGAAAAAAAAAGTTAAGAATAGCAGAGGGTGGGGGGTCGTTCCGTACTAAGGGGGTCGCGTCATAAAAAAGATTGAAATACGCTAAAAAGACAGAACCCGTGATGCTGGTTACCGTCATACTTGGGCATTTTTTGCTCATCTATCTCGTGGTTAGGGTAATCAGCACAACTGCAAAATACTACATATACTAGGGCGCAGCGGATAGACTCATCATTACTCATTTAGACGACCGCTTTAGCCTAGTTGGTAGTGACCCTGCCTACGAAGCAAGAGGTCCTGGGTTCGAATCCCGGTAAGGGCATTTATTTGTGTGATGAGCACGAATATTTGTTCCTGAGTCATGGATATTTTCTATGTATTTAAGTATTGAATTATCTATATAAGTATGTATATCGTCGTCTAGTACCCATAGTACAAGCTTTGCTTAGTTTTGGACTCGGTTGATTTGTGTAAGATTGTCCAAAAATATTTATTTATTAGCAGACATCGTACATTTTCTAGCTATTTCGGTGCAGCGTAGTGTTCTTAACGGAATTGGTATAAACAATTTCAATCGTAATGCTTAATTAGCGTTGATAACGTTAATATTGACCCTAATTAACAATTTTGGATGCAATGTTGTCCATATCAATTCCGATAACAACACTTACACTGAGAACTTTACGGTTTCGCTGTATGAAAACACAACAATATATCGATAACAGTCATATTTTTACACCAAAAAATAGGTTTGGTAATTTGACTAAATATTCATTAATAATCCACCTAAATTTAATATTTAATACGGTAAAAAATAATGAAAAGTATTCTTCATAAATTGCGTAAAAATCAGGCGAAAATGGTGTAAACTTTCCTTACTTTATAATTGACTACGTCTATATACGTTCTTTGGGATACGCGCATAATCCACTTATTTTTGTTAATGAATAAACCTTTCTATAGGCCAGATGAAATTCAATATTATCTCCACTTATAATAAATCTCTAAATTAAAAAAAGAATCAGCCAGTTTGAAACTAAGCTTTGCGCGGTTCGAATGTTCTCAGCATCCCATGAACGGAAAAATATGAAACATTTTATATAGGTACATTATTATTCTAGCTGCAACTTAGGATAGTTTTTATCCGACTGCGACAGTTAATTAATTTTCCGAAATATACGACTTCATTTAATTTTTCATTTATTTTTATTGAAATCAAACGCTGCTCCAACTGTCAGCTATAAGAACCGTCAAATTTTCGTCAAAATGGCGGAATTGCTTTGCCTTTCACCTATTAATAATTTAAATCCCGTCTACGATAGACCTTTACGAGACAAATGCTAAAATATAAACCATAAAAAAATATTCGATTCTGATATGAGAACTTATATGCGCAAATGTCGTTTTATGTCGTAATTTCAATAAATGAAATCAACAAATTTGAACAAATTAATTAACACGAATTTGTTTTTTTTGAATGACAATGGCACGCGCTCGGCGCATTCAGCCAAAGTACCTGCGGCGCTACCACGAAAACCGATACTCAATGTTCATATATTTGCATCCCTGTCACTCGAGTATGGTTAGTGCGATAGAGATAGAGATACCCGAATATTTTCGAATTCCGAAGTTCGTGGTTATAGCTCAGGAATCGAAAATATGGTAAATAATCATAATGTATTTTCTCGAAAAAGAATTTAAAATAAATATATTCAAATGGAGAAAAAAACAAAGCAAGAGGTTATATATGTAATGATTAAGTTATAAGAGTCCAAAGTTTTAAGAGGGGGTATGTTCTGTCCCTTTTCCGCAAAACGCACCTTCATATGAAACGATTGTTTTTTACTATGACGCTCGAGTATATTGACGTCACAGTCCCTCATCGTTTTCTCATTCTAACAAGCGACATTAAAACGGATGTAGCTTCATAATTTTTTGAGATATTTGAATGGGAGTTTCATTATCTTCTATCTATTTATCTCCACTTATAATAAATCTCTAAATTAAAAAAAGAATCAGCCAGTTTGAAACTAAGCTTTGCGCGGTTCGAATGTTCTCAGCATCCCATGAACGGAAAAATATGAAACATTTTATATAGGTACATTATTATTCTAGCTGCAACTTAGGATAGTTTTTATCCGACTGCGACAGTTAATTAATTTTCCGAAATATACGACTTCATTTAATTTTTCATTTATTTTTATTGAAATCAAACGCTGCTCCAACTGCCAGCTATAAGAACCGTCAAATTTTCGTCAAAATGGCGGAATTGCTTTGCCTTTCACTTATTAATAATTTAAATCCCGTCTACGATAGACCTTTACGAGACAAATGCTAAAATATAAACCATAAAAAAATATTCGATTCTGATATGAGAACTTATATGCGCAAATGTCGTTTTATGTCGTAATTTCAATAAATGAAATCAACAAATTTGAACAATATAATTAACACAAATTTGTTTTTTTTGAATGACAATGGCACGCGCTCGGCGCATTCAGCCAAAGTACCTGCGGCGCTACCACGAAAACCGATACTCAATGTTCATATATTTGCATCCCTGTCACTCGAGTATGGTTAGTGCGATAGAGATAGAGATACCCGAATATTTTCGAATTCCGAAGTTCGTGGTTATAGCTCAGGAATCGAAAATATGGTAAATAATCATAATGTATTTCTCGAAAAAGAATTTAAAATAAATATAGTCAAATGGAGAAAAAAACAAAGCAAGAGGTTATATAGGTAATGATTAAGTTATAAGAGTCCAAAGTTTTAAGAGGGGGTATGTTCTGTCCCTTTTCCGCAAAACGCACCTTCATATGAAACGATTGTTTTTTACTATGACGCTCGAGTATATTGACGTCACAGTCCCTCATCGTTTTCTCACTCTAACAAGCGACATTAAAACGGATGTAGCTTCATAATTTTTTGAGATATTAGAATGGGAGTTTCATTATCTTCTATCTATTTATACATAATAAATGCCTATGTCCTGACTGACTTATTCACTCAATCACTCACTCACTCACTCATCAACGCACAGCCGAAACTACTAATCTTAGAGAGTTGATTTTTGCACAGTATGTTGTTTTTATAACGTGGGCTAGGGATAAAAATGGATTTTTGAAAATTCTACCCCTAAGGGGGTAAAATGGGGGTGCAAAGTTTGTATGGGAGAACCTTTTTTTTTGAGCTAAAGACTTAAACTTTGTAGAAAAATTAGTTATTAGAATACAAATGAAACACTTCAGCGTTTTGGAAAATTCCACCCCTACGGGGGTAAAATAGGGGTGCAAGGTTTGTATGGGGGAAACATTTTTTTTTAAATAGAGACTTAAAACTTTGTAGAAAGATCAGTCATTAGAATACAAATAAAGAACTTTCAGGGTTTTAGAAAATTCTACCCCTAAAGGGGTAAAATAGAGTGCAAAGTTTGTATGGGAAAAACTACTTTTTTTTAAATAGAGACTTAAAACTTTGTAGAGAAATTATTCATTAGAATACAAATAAAGTACCTAGATTCAGTGTTTTAAAAAAATCTACCCCTAAGGGGGTAAAATAGGGGTGCAAATTTTGTATGGGGGAAACAATATTTTTTTTAAATAGAGACTTAAAACTTTTTAGAAAGATTAGTCATCAGAATACAAATTAAGTACTTTCAGCGTTTTAGAAAATTCTACCCCTAAAAATAGGGGGCTAAAATAGGGGTGCAAAGTTTGTATGTGGGAAACTATTTTTTTTAGCTAGAGTCCTAAAACTTTGTAGAAAGATTATTTAAATACAAAGAAAGTACTTTCAGCGTTTTGGAAAATTTCACCCCTAAGGGGGTAAAATAGGGTGCAAAGTTTGTATGGGAAAAACATATTTTTTTTAATAGAGACTTAAAATTTTGACGAAAAATTACTTATTAGAACATGAAAAATACTACATTCGGCGTTTTACAAAAATCATTCCCTAAGGGGGTTAAAAAAGGGTGCAAGGTTTGTATGGGGAACACTTTTTCTGAGCTAGACACTTAAAACTTTGTAGAAAGATTACTTATAAAAATACAAAAAAAAAGACTCAGCGTTTTGAAAAAATCTATCCCTAAGGGGGATAAAAAGGGGTGCAAAGTTTTTATCAGGGAAAGTTTATGTTTTTGAGTTAGAGACATGAAACTTTGTAGAAAGATTACTTATTAAAATACGAAAAAAGAACACAAATCGTTTTAGAAAATTCCACCCCTAATAGGGTTAAAAAGGAGAGCAAGCTTTGCATGGGCAGCACTTTTTTTTGAGTTAGACTTAAAACTTTGCAAAAAGATTACTTATTAGAATACTAAAAAAGAACTTTCAGCGTTTTAGAAAACTCCATCCCTAAGGGGATCCTTAAGATCCTTAAGAAGGGTAGCCAGTGTTGTGTGGGAAAAACTTTTTTTTTTACTAGACTTAAAACTATTCAAAATGTTACTTATTAAAATTAATAATAAAGTACTTTCAGAGTTTTAGAAAATTCCACCCCTAAGGGGGTTAAGAAAGCTTTGTATGGGCAACACTTTTTTTGAGCTAGAGACTTAAAAGTTTACGAAAAAAGTTCTTTCAGCGATTAGAAAAATTCAACCTCTAAGGGGGTTTAAAAGGGGGTTCAAATTTTAAATGGCGAGCAATAAAATTTTAAAGTGTGAGTAAGAGATTTTTAACTTCGGTCTTATTCTGTACGTTAAAAGACTACAAAACTGATTTCAGAGTTTTTCCAAATTCATCCCCTAAGAGTGTTAAAATTGGTTCAAAGTTTGAGTATTTCAAGACATTTTTAAAGTATGAGATTTTTAACTTTGGTTTTAGACTGTTTGTTCACAAACTAGAAAATGAACATCAACTTTTTTTTTAATTATCCCCTAAAAGAGGGTTCAAATTTTGTATTGAGAGAAATCATTTTCTAAGATAAAAAGTTCTACGCGGACGAAGTCGCGGGCAACAGCTAGTCGTAAATATTTCATTAAAATGCCGTTATTTTCTGATGCATATATATTTTTTTTGGATTCAAGTCTCCAAATTTGTGTACTCAAGCATGTTTTCATTATAAAAATACTGATAGCATTTTTGCTTGCGGGTTAATTTGTTTTCCTAACTTCCGGTCCATAGAATTATTGATGTCAATAGTAAAAGTTGTTTAAAATAACATAGGTATAAAAGCCGTATACAAATAATTAGCCTGATATTGAATTATTTCCAAAAAACCGAAAATGCTACAAAATGTACGATGTCTGCTCATTAGTAGGCATCGGAGTTTTTGGCGCATGGTAAGACTAATAGCAAGCAGCATAGCATAGAGTCGACATTTTCCATTAAATGTAAACTCTTATTCATACTCATAGGTACTCATTTATTTAATTTATCTTAAAATGCCTTTAGTGGTCGGTCGTGTATAATTATCTTAGTCGAATTATATGTATAAAAAAAACTATTTGATTATGAATTCGTAACTTCAACTATTTTTAACCGACTTCAAAAAAAGGAGGAGGTTTTCAATTCGGTTGTATTTTTTTTTTTTTTTATGTTTGTTACCTCAGAACTCCGTCATTTATGAACCGATTCGTACAATTGTTTTTTTAACTGAAAGTATATGCTTCCAGATTGGGCCCATTGTTTCCAAAACCCCAGTTAGATGATGGGAACCATGAGGAATTGAGGGAACTCCTTAAATATTAGGCACGCGTGTAGTAATTTCGGTATTTTCTATTATAACTCGTGTATTTACACCCGGAAATCATAAATTTGGTGAAGTGGAAGTGATGATGAAGACCACAGATGGCTTGTGGAACTTCTCAATGATGTACTTCAAACTATCACGTACGTCACAGATTCTGATATTATTCCGTTGAAATAGCAAACGATGAAGTGCCAAAGGTAATTCTGAGATCCTTGAGGAATCGACGGAAGTCCTCAAATATTATCGGCCCACATAGAGCGATTTGGTTTATTGGTCTAAAAATCAACGCTATTGTTCTCGGAAATCAGTTCATGTGGTAAATTGTAAAAAAATGTGGAAATGTTAATGTGGCTTGGCGGAGTACTGAATTGAAGTCGGTTAAAACTTTGTTTTGAAAGTAAATTATTATATACAATTTTTGTACGTGTTTAATGTATCGTAATTAAATCAGTATAAAGATGGTAAGATGGGAGATGGACAAAACGGGTTACTGAATGGTGGCCAAGGTCATCGAAACGGTCAGCGGGCAGACCACCGGCCCGATGGACCGATGATATCTGCCGAACAGGAAGCAAACAGTGGATGAGATTAGCACAGGATCGGGGAGAGTGGCGTAATAAAGAAGAGGCCTATACTCAACAGTGGGTGGATACGGGCTGAATAGATAGATAGATGGTAATATTTATTTTCCAAAGATAACATTAACTAATCGTTTCTAAACTATTCAACGCTGTTGTCCTTGATTATAAAAAATACCCAACTAATTAAATAAATGAGTAGTATGAATAAGAGTTTACATTTATGGCAAATGTCGACTCCATAGCTTGCTATTAGTCTTACCATGCGACAAAAACTCCGATGCCTACTCATTATTAATCACTTAATCAGCCAAGACAATCTTCCATATCGAAGTTTTTGAAACTGTAATTTTTCGGCTTCAGCCAATAATTTCGAGATGACAGTTTGCCATTCGTGCTAAAAATGACAGGATTTACCTTCAGTAGACCATAATTATGCTACTGTAAGAGCGAGACCCGTGGTTTTAATATTAGATCATTATAGCTCTGTATGCCTGCGCGTTATGAAGCGTTTTACGAGCAAGTATGATGAAAAAATAGTAGTAGGTATGAAGTCTCCAATAGGAAAGTGAAAATCAAAACTGCGTATTTAAAATCGAAAGTTAGAAAGGCTTCTTGGCATATTTGGCCCTCATCCATGACCATTAAATATTAATAAACGTAAGATTTTGACGTGATAACGTCTTATAAAAGTTATAAATCGATGAACACCGGCAGCACGCACCAAAAAGTATGACTCATTGTCTCGTTCCGCCTGAGCCGAGCGTTCGGCTTTATGACGTTATCACGTAAAATTATCTTCCGTAAACAGACTTTATAGACGACCAATTTTTTTTGCATTGCACGTAGTACCTATGGCCGTTGAGGTGGAAAGGTTCTCGAGTGGCGACCACGTACCGGCGCGGCGCGGCGTGGGTAGGCCCCCACAAGGTGGACTGATGACCTGGTAAAGGTCGCGGGAGTCCGCTGGATGCGGGTGGCGCAGGACCGGTCACTTTGGAACTCTTTCCTTTTCCTATGTCCAGCAGTGACGTCTTTCGGCTGATATGATGATGATGATTATTATGGTTGTTCCTTGATTTACCGACAAATATTCCATCGAATGTGTGCTTCGCTGAATTTTCATTGCATCGAAAACATTTTTTTTTCATAACCAGTATTTTTTTCAGGATTGTTATACGAGTAAAACAAACCAACCTAACATGTATTGTGTCACGTATTTTCTAATGCACATTAATATAGTAAATTAAATAACGGTACTTGATATAGGTATTATATTTGTGTTCTTTTTAGCCAACTTCAAAAAAGGAGGAGGTTATATGTTCCACTCTACCTAAGTATTTTTTTTTCATGTATGTTCCCCGATGTCTTCGTCAATTGTGGACCGATTTCCAAAATTGTTTTGTTAATCGAAAGATTTATTTGAAGTTGTTCCTGAGGTTGTCATATGTCCCATTGTCGCCAAATCAGGATCTGATGATGGGATCCCAGGGAAATTGAGGGCAACCCTCAAATTTTATAGGCACGCATGTAGTGATTTCGGTATTTAAGTCGTCGTCGTCGTCGTGCGGTGCGGGCTGAAAAACAGCGCTGTATAGCCGACAGGCTAGCAGCAAACCCTGAGCCCCGAGCCTGTTGTCGCATCATTTATTTTCTGCATTGTGTTGTTTTATATAAGTATCTACATCAGTGTTCGAATTTGTGATTTTGTGTTTTTTTTGCGACAGTAAATCTTTTTTTATTTATTTATTTCCTATCATAACTCATTTACCCTCGGAAATCGCAATTTTGGTGAAGTGGAACTGATGATGAAGACCACAGATGATTTATGGAACTCCTCAAAGATGTAAAGTACGTCAAAGATTCTGACATGATTCCATTGAAGTAGCAACTAATGAAGTGTTAATTCTGAGATTCTTGAGGAATCGACGGAACTCCTCAAATATTATCAAGCCACACTTGGGATTTTTTCCGTAATAATCAACGCATTTGCTCTCGGCAAAGATAATTATAAGACAAGGAAGATTGCTAACTCTGTGGAAACGTCGCCGTAGTTCAGAAAATAATCCGAGATGGCGCTACTAGGCTCTCAATGAAAAAAGTAGCGTAGAATTCGTCAAAATATTGCATTTTAGTGTCCTAAATCATCACATTAACAAATTTTAAGGCATAAAATACACCATTGTCACAAAATAACACGCAAATAGCAAAATAATACAAAGCAATTTTTAATCGGTGACTAGATCCATCGATCGCACGTTTTTCTAAGCTGAATGGCTACGCGCGGGTATTGCATTCCGCTAGATGGCGCATATTTAAGAATCGTGCATAACTAAATAAACTTAAAACAATCAGAGATTTTGATTTAAAATCAGTAATTTAAAGCAAATTCAAATTTACTTTAGCACTATTTCAATTTTATTATTCGATTGAAATCTAAAACGAACCCTATCCAATAGTTTTTGCTCTAAACAAACATGGTTACTCCGACTAGAGTTTAGTATTTTTTCTAATGAATTCAGTCGTATACAAAAATACCATTTCGTCCAAAAAGCGTACCCCTTGCTGAAACATATAATCAGAATCAGAAAAAGTATTAATTACAAGAAAAAATAAAATAATATAAAATAAACTTAAAAACTAACAAACAGTACCTAAGTAAAAAACTGAATTTGTGACAATAGGCCCCAGTCTCAGCATGTGCTGGGCTAGGCTAGGCTGCGGCGCTACCACGAACTTCGAATCTCGAACTTCGTATATCTCCGTCTCTGTCGCTCGAGTACCATAAACCATAAGTGCGATAGAGACGGGGATATAAGTTCGAGATTCAAAGTTCGTGGTAGCGCCGCTGGTCACCAGAGATCGGTCGATCGCAGGCTGACAGCCTGACAAATATAACGGCGCACAAAGTACAACATTTACAAATACCTACTTACAACAAACTTGCCGTTGACACTTTCAGTATTCATATTTGCATATTTTAATCTAGCATCGGTAAGATTTCGATTTCAAATGATTTTAAACTAACCCGCGAACTTATTCTAAACTACTAAATTCTAAAACTACAAATATCGACAAACAAAATATTGTTAACATGTATGAGATTTGAACTTCGTCCCTTCTGCACGTAAGTCTGGCAGATAGCTTTTGAGCTATGTAAACAGTTAGCGATATGCTCTAAAATGTTACCTACCAGCCTACCACACAATAAATTTGCAACCTTACTTCCAAAACGTAAGGTCTATTTTTGCTCATAACCCGTAGTACAATCTATACACATACATAGACACTCCACAGCTACACAGCCCCGCTATTCTGTAACTTGTTTTAAGCTCACCTCAACGCTCGCCCACAAATATACCTTGACACCTCGATGCGTAGTAATTAAGCGTAGGTAGAGGTCTAGTTTCGTAACGGGTGACCGGCGGGGTGAGCCGCATTAACGCGTAGCGAATAACAGCCCTGCGTTTGCAGGGCTGTTAGCGCTTTTGAAGTTGGAATGGAACGGTATTATAATTATAACCAATTCTCCCGTTCGAACTCGTTTAAATACCTAAATCCCATAAAAACCACACGGGTATCACACAGCTTTACTGCATTTACTATTTTTTGCATACCTTAAACTATGTAAGTGTGATTGCCAAGTCACAAAATTTTATTTAGTAAGCAAATGAAGATTAATAAGAATGCCTAACTTGGCTCTATGAAATATCTCACCACTTTTTATTGTGGAAGAGTTCCGAGACTTGGCCTATTTTTTACATGGAAGGTTTTTATGGGATCTCATTTCTTTCTGTGGGTTATTCTGTTATCAACTTTGTATGGAAAAGTCACGATTTTGAGATATACTAACTGCATAAGTAAGTTTGTAATCCTATACAAATTTATGCGATTACAAAGTTACTTTTGCAGTTGCTTCCCGCAAAACTATACAAACGTTATTTGTGGTTGGTAAAATAACATTTCCATACAAAGTTGATAACACAATAACCTACATTGACAAGAGTTGAAATCGTACGACGCCGTCGCGAAAGATATAATTGTTTTAAAGAATCTCACTCAAGGATTGTGTTCAAAATTGATATGGGAGGATCTAATAGGTCACAAAAACAAATCAGAGGTCAGAATGGGAAAAATTGCCGTTCCGACATCTTGAAATTATTTAAAGTATTTATTTATTGGCCGGTCCTGCGCCACCTGCATGCAGCGGACTCCCACGACCAGGCCCCCTAGCATGGATGGCGTTATCACGCGATAAGTGATAGGATAAGCGCGTCGTCTCGTTCTATCGAACGGTGTCAGCCAGGGACGGATGCTCTATCCTGTCACTTATCGCGTGATAAGGCCATCCATGCTACGGGGCCAGGTCATCATTCCACCATGTGGGGGGCCTACCCACGCCGCGCCTTCCGGTACGTGGTCACCACTCGAGAACCTTTCCGCCCCAACGGCCATCGGTTCTACGTGCACTCTTTTGGGGAGGCCTATGTTCAGCAGTGGACGTCTTTCGGCTGATATGATGATGATGATGATGAATTTATTATTTATTGCACCGATTAAGTTTAAAATTGATAAAAAGTTATAAAAAAATCGCGATAAAAAACAATATAATTAACAAACCTGTGAGCAGCACGGCTATCACAGGACGGCCCGCGAGCTCTGTGTCGCGGCGAGATACACTATCCGTCTCTTTCTAACTAGGAGTAGCCCGCGAGCCTGTTTTTTAGGGTTCCGTACTCAAAGAGTAAAACGGGACCCTATTACTAAGACTCCGCTGTCCGTCCGTCCGTCCGTCTGTCTGTCACCAGGCTGTATCTCACTGATACCTTGATAGTTCCAGTTGAAATTTTCACAGATGATGTATTTCTGTTGCCGCTATAACAACAAATACTAAAAAGAAAATAAAATAAATATTTTTATTGATAATGGTACGGAACCCTTCGTGCGCGAGTCCAACTCGCACTTGGCTGGTTTTTTATTATTATTTTGTTTCTTTAAATTTCTCAGTATTTACCTAAATACTGGTGTGATGGGAAGCACGGGCCGAAGCCAAGTGCATCTCATATACCTATTACGTTTTAATTAAGACGGAAGATTTTGATGATGATGATTTGAGAGAAGATCTTGATGACGATGATCTGAGAGAACATCTTGATGATGATGATCAGAGAGATGTTCTTGGTTATGGTTTGACTCGGGTGGAAGATGAGTAACTGATGGGTGTGCATGGATTTGTACGTTAGTGAATGAGTCATTCTGTAGGAATTTTCTGACTATTCTTATTATTGCCATTTATTCCCACAAAAACATTCGAACAAGAATTAAGTAGGTACATTTCGTTACATTAAAAACAAGCTAAATACTTAAATTAGTTTTGGGCAACCCAAGATTGGGCAAAGTCCTCCTCCATGCACGACCACGATTTTCTATCTTGCGCGAGTCTAGTCCTTTTTTTAACACTTTTTTAATTTAGAAAAAGTGACTCGGCAAAAATATTAAGTATAACAAATTTTCACGAGAATCGGTTGAGCCGGACAGCGGAACACCGGACATCGTGACAGACACCGGACGTACTATTACTTATTCTGTGACCGGACATACGAATGATTTTCGACACAACCTGAGCGAGCTGAAGCATAGAACTTCGTTCGCTTCGCTCGCTCGTTCGATAATCAAATCACAGAAATCTAATATGGCATTCAACATGGTGGGCAAATAAGGTCAAGGCCAAAGCACACTATAGTACATTACTTACCTAGGGCGGTTAAACAAAGAATGTCTCAGATCGCAGGTATTTGACGCCCGAGCCGAAGGCAAGGGCGATAAATATGCGCTCTGAGGCTTTCTTTATTACCGCCCGTGGTGAGTACAAAATTTTACGTCTCTATCTGGCCAGGAAGTGGGGTTTTCCGCACGCATAGCGTGCGGTAATTCCTACTTTATGGCCAGGTATGACGTAAAAATATTTACCTACTCGTTGTCGCTACGTGCGATGTTTAAGGCCTTTGAAAACCTGATACTTACGATAGTTATTTGTTATACAAGGGTGCAAAGTTGTATTTTAACCGCGAGTGTGGAATTGAAACACGAGCTAGCGAATGGATTCTATGGTTCAAAAATAGAATCCTGAGCGTAGCGAGTGTTGCAACACACGAGACGTCAAAATAACTTGCACCCGTGTGTAACACAAATCTTTTCACCTCACTAAAGCGAGGAAAAAAACAAAAAAGTAAAGTAAGTTTTTTTTTTTAAATATTAAAAAGGGGAAAAAAAAATAAAAAAACATTTAAAAAGAAACAAAATATTACAAAATTAAAAAAAACATTTAATAAAGAGGGAAAGAGAAAAAACATTAAGAAACAAAAAAAATTACATTAAAATAAAGAAAAACTTAAAAAAGGCAAAAATAATTTCAGAAAACATTAAAAAAGACTGATAAAAGAAAAGCGAAGCAATAAAATAGAGAAAAAAACATATAAAATAGAAAAAAGTTACAAAAAACATAATATTAAGAAAAAAAACGTAAAAAAAGAAAAACTAAAAAAAAATATGTACTAAGAAAAAAGTTACAAAAAACATTATATTAAGAAAAAAAGGTAGAAAAAGACAAAAAAGGACAAAAAAACAAAAAAAAAACATGTAAAAAGAGAACAGCGGAAAAAAATAAAAAAATGGAAAATGAAAAAAACCTTGGAAAAACACATAAATCAATAAAAAATGAAATAAACATTAAAATATGGCAAAAACATCAAAAAAATAAAAGAGGATTTCAAACAACCTTAATATAATAAAAAATAAACATTAAAAAAAGGAAAAAACGCATACAAAATAGAAAAAAGACCAAAAAAACATAAAAAAGAAAAAAAAAACAAAAACATTCAAAAAGAAACAAAACATTTATGAAAAGGAGAAAAAAGCAATAAACATTAAAAAAAGAAAAACAAAGCAATAAAATAAAGACAAATAAAAGAAAAAAGTTACAAAAAACATTAAAATAAGAGAAAAAACGTAAAAAAAAAGTAAAAAAAGACAAAAAACTCAAAAAAAACATTTAAAAAGAGAAAAAAGTGGAAAAACGACAAAAATAAATCAAAGAGAAACAAAACATTTAAAAAGAGAAACAACATTTATAAAAGGAGAAAAATAAAAAACATTTAAAAAACAAAAAAACATTAAAAAAAAAAAAGAATTAAAAACATTAAAAAAAAAAAAAAACATTCAAAAAGGTACCTAAATAAAATCAAAAATCTGATGGACGAAAAATGTCCTGTCTGGACTGACCTTTACATGTTATTATGTTTAAAAAAGTAACTAATAACACGTTCGGATTTCAAATATTCTTTGCACTCTTGTGGATAAAATGCAGTTTTGCTATCTGTTTTTAAAGAATAAAAATGGGCTTTCCGAGCTAGTGAGGTGAAAACTATATTTATTTAGATGTTCATACACGAAATAGTCAAAAACATTTGAGAAAAATTGTTAGGGAAAAAGTTGATTTCGGTATGATAATATTATAAAGCTATAAACACGAACTTAGAATCTCGAACTTCGTATATCTCCGTCTCTATCGCACTTATGGTTTATAGTACTCGAGCGACAGAGACGGAGATATACGACATTCGAGATTCGGACTTCGTGGTAGCGCCGCTGTGATAATTACGTTAAGTCGACGCGATTTCGGGACTAGGTTTACTATAAATTATTTTTCACACAGACTACTCAACGAAAAAAATCTGAATCTTTAATTACGGGCGTTTGCTTAAAATCAAAAATTATAAAGGTTAAAATAATAAATAAGTTAATAGTTAAAATTATAATTCTTTATTCATATAAGACAGAGTACAATAACAAACTTAAACGTATTACTAATCCTAAAACTAAACATCAAACAACCCTCCCCGAGCCACTCCAGGTGCAAAGGTTCCCATCACACTGGCCGCATTGCCGCGCTGAACAGCTATGGCTAACCTTTGCACCAGAAATGACCCAGAGCGGGGATCAAGTCCTCTTTCATGTAAGCGACGCCCTACTTCCCTAAAAAAGATTTTGGCCTCAGCGCATAGTTAAAATGACAAATATAATTCGGAAAATTTTGAATAAAATTAAAACTATTGTACTCTGCTTGATTCTAGTATACTTATCTGAAAAAAAAGTTTTGTACACTTTTTTGAAAAACGCTCAACTGACGCCGCGACGTGTCTCGTGGCAAGAAAAAATACAAAAACAGGTTACAGGAGTTGGGACGCGAACCGACGTACTCAGACTTGTGAGTCAAACACCCGAACCACTCGACCAAAATCAAATGGCCGCACGGCCCAAAATTTTGTATCTTATGTTAGAGGTGACTACTTAGCAGCCTGCTTCACCGCTTACATTGAAAATAACGCCATCTAAAATAATAAGGGGAACTACGAGGTACCGGCGACGATATTAAGATTGACGTGTGACTAGTAGCATTGTATGGAGTGAGCAATCTTCCTTGTCTTAATTATCTTCGCTCTCGGAGAGCAGTTCATGTGTTAAATTGGAAAGGAAATGTGGAAATTTACATCTACCTTTACCTATGTGGCTTAGCGAAGTAATGAATTGAAGTCGGATTAAACTTTGTTTTAAAGTAAATTATGTTTTTCTATTTCCTCGTTATTGTGTACCTACTTACATTTGTTGACATTGTCCTAATATCCTATAGTTACCTATTATATCTTTATTTTACTTTGTTTTTGACGGTCATGATAAAGATTCATATTTTTTATCATGAAATAAATAATCTAATCTAATCTATTATTCGAAAGACGGACATAGGCTTCCCTAAAGAGTGCCACAATGACCTAACCATACGATGTGTTAATGACCATCAAAATTAGATTCACCGAGGCTCACGCTTGTGTAAGATCTTATTACAAAGCGATAAGGTATAAAATTGTAAAAATTAATTCACTATATCTCTAAATGTAATTAGTTAAGTACCGACCTTAAATGGACTGGTTATGCGTAAATTGCTTTTATAATTACATATTTACATACATAATTTTTCAATTGAAAGTAGCCATTAATTACTAGATTTAAGGTCCATAACTAGTCGACAAGTTTTTAAAGAGCGTAAAGAGATCGTTAAGATTCGCGCGTTTTCGAAAATAGTAACACAGTCCGGTTTTGATTTGACGATGGCAGGTAATCAGAAAGGTTGAGTTTTGGTACACGCTGGTACGTTTTTAGTGTTCCGTACCAAAATCGGTCCAACGGAACACTTATGCGATCACTCGGAGTCTGACCGTTTTTCACAGCCAGTTTTTGTACAGTCACCAACTGACAACTAGGTACTCGTAGGGTTCAAATAAACACGACGGGATTATCTTGTGTACTGTACGAATTGCTGAGGCCATTTTCTGTCTTCATCAGATCAGCCATAATTTTGCATTGTCACAGGACTTACATACTTAATTATAACAAAATTTCAGCTCAATCTGAAATGAAATTAAATGAAATATTTATTGACAAAACCATGTAGGTACATAATAGATACAATACCTATTAATTAGATACCGGCAAGTGGCTGAAAAGATCCCGTTGCGAGATTTGCCCTATATGTATATATCTACTAACTAACAAGGCTAGTATGTGTCCTTTCTTTAGACATAGAGCCGCCTTTTGGTTGAAAAAGTGTTGTTGCGTACTACGTTTTTTAATACAGTACCAGTACGGCTAACGTGAGTTTCAATCGTAACCTTACGATTCGTAACTACATACGAGATCGAATAAACGCGCTTGAATAGATTTCGATCTCGCTTCGGTATTCTTCGATTCGACCCGTCAAACTTGTAACTCACACTGCCGTTGTACTACGAAACCAACTGCAAAACGTTAGGCGCTTTGCGTTTAGTTTTCGATGCGTAATTCAACGTTCGATTCGTACTACCAATCGGTAGTGTGAGACATTTCGAACCGAAGAATACCGTCACGACTGTAGTTTACTTTTTCACTTGCAAAATGGCCCGTGATATCGTATTATTCCGTCAAGAGTTACCGTAGATCCGATCGAAATTTATCTCATATTAAAGAACTTAAAAAAATAAGGGTTTTGAATTGACAACATATATCTGCAAAATTCGGATTGTCGCGTATTTGGTATTTAAAAATGAAAATAAATGGCCCACGTGCCGCCATATTGTATCGACACTGTCGACGTCGCGATGCGCGTATTCTGTAATAAAAACGATAACTAGCATTTATCGTTTTTATTACAGAATACGTTGATATAAGGTTGAATATTGGAAAATCGATTAAACTATACGAACGAACGTGAAGTCGATCGCGAGTTAAGTAATGTATAAGTGACTCACGTTACAGTTTCGATTTTTAGTTATATGAGTGACCACTTGGGGCGGTGTATAGACTTTACATACTAAATCTTAACGATAGGCCGTAGCGTCTGTAGTAAACGCGACTCACTTCAATCCCACGCTAAGGGTGCAGTATCAATATACGTAGTAGGTACGCATCGCTTCGGTGTAGTCGTCAAATACTTTCTTTAAAAAAAAAATGTCCGTCAGTTAGATAATTAAATTTTTTGGACACGTACTTTTTTTTGTTAGCCAAACAAAAACTGATGAAGATTTAGCCCGTTAAAGTAACGTGTGACGTCACCACAGATGTATGAATATAAGGAGATCGGACATGGCGGCCGATTTGTATAGAGTGAGCCTGTCGCAAGTACATTAACCCACACAACGCCCAAGTAATTGACAAGACAAAGCACGCACACATCTAAAACACACACACTTGTATACCTACACGCTTATTTGACAATAAACGCGCATCATATCAGGCATTTTGGGAAAAAAAGTTATATTCTCTGCGATCAGCACGCGTGCACTGTTAGTATGGCAGTGTATGCCTATTGAGCATACAGCTGCGACACGGCCGCCGGCGGCTTGTCCTCTCTCTAGTATTCTATGCTCTGAGGACGTCACATTATGGTTCACGTTTTAGCATAATGTGAAGTCACGCGGAACTATAACGGGCTTATCATCATAATTTTTGGTTGATTGACAAAAAAAATACGTGTCCAATATTTTTTGATAATTAATAGTCCAACCAGGCAATGAACTGACAACTTGGAAATAATTCATAATAGCAGATTTTTTTCTAAGTAATGGATATATTATCAATTAAATACCAACAAAGAAACCCAATGGTGGAGTACAGAAGTTAAGGCAGCAGTAATAGCTAAAAAAGATGCGTTCAAGCTGTGGCAGTCAACCAAAGATGAAGCCGACTTTGAACAGTACAAGAGTGTTAAAAAGCAAGCGAAAAGACAAGTTGCAATTTCAATAGCGGAAACAAACACAGATTTTTATAATAAACTCGAATCAGCCCAGTCAGACGTAGATATACATAGGATAGCAAAGACTCGTAGTAATAATGCAAAGGACATAACGAGCGTAAAGTATATCTATAATAGCAATAACAAATTATTAACTGAAGATGAAGACATTAGATGCAGATGGAAAGAATACTACCAACACCTTCTGAACGTATCCCACCAAAGAAATCTAAACTACTGCAGGCCTGAAGCGGTAAAAGGGCCACTGTTGAGCATAACTCTGGAAGAGATCAAAACAGCAATACACCAAATGAAAAATAACAAATCACCGGGCCCGGATGAGATACCAGCTGAAGTCTGGAAGCGCCTCGGAAACGACGGAGTAGTTTGGCTGTACAGCCTGTTCAATTAGCTACTTCAAGGCTGCCCAATGCCGGACTCATGGAGAAACAGTATATTAATACCTTTCTACAAAGGAAAAGGAGATGTCAGAGACTGCAGCAATTATAGGGCCATCAAGTTAATGTCTCACACTCTTAAAATTTGGGAACGCATTTTAAACAATAGACTAAAGCACTATGTCTCGCTTACACCAAATCAATGCGGGTTTGTAGCCGAGAAAAGTTCCTCTGACGCTATTCAGACGGTGCGGATAATGATGGAAAAAGCCAAAATGAACAAGACAAACCTTCATATGGTTTTCATAGACTTGGAGAAGGCTTTCGATCACGTCCCACGTGATCTAATCTGGGAAGCACTCAGAAAGCAATTAGTGCCAGAATCTTACATCAATCTTATGCAAGACATGTATAAAAACATTACTACCCAAGTCTTAAGTCCCGCTGGTAGAGGTGAGAAGTTTTTTTTTTTATTATTATCTTTATTTAAAGAGTTTTGTCAACATGACAATGTCACTCTATACTGCAACTTACTAACTATTACAAATTAAATAGGTACTTAACACTATGCACCCTAGCAGCCGGCGGTCATTTCCGTCTGCGTATGCCCACCAGAACCAAGCCATACAGAGCCTTGGCTTCCCTCGAAAGAGGGAAAGCCAACACCCTGTTACAGACATCCAGCTGCTTAAGGTCGATGCCTTGAGTCAAGAGTTCAACTCTCTTATCATCGTTCCGCACACACTCTACCATAATATGGTATGCATCCTCTAATTTACCACATTCTGAGCATTCTGGTGATTGGACTTTCTTCATTAAAAATGCAAACTTATTGAGCGGAATATGTCCGGAACGAAGCCTGAATGCAGTTACAAGATGTGTGCGACATAGGGTCCCATCGTCGAACCAAGGTGAGAAGTTTGAAATCAGCGTCGGGGTTCATCAAGGTTCTACACTCAGCCCACTACTTTTTAACACTATTATGAATCATCTCACAAAACAATGTCAAAAGTCGCTACCTTGGAACATCCTCTATGCCGATGATGTTGTTCTGATCTCGGATAGCCCAGAAGAACTTCAGTGGAACTTCAACTCCTGGATTGAAGCATTGGAAACAAATGGCTTAAAAATAAGTAGGAAAAAGACGGAACACATATCGTGCATTTTCGATGATGTCTCTAAGCAGGAGAGTATAAAAATATATATAGGAAGTACTGTTATACCTACGGTAACCCAGTTCAAATACCTAGGCTCAATACTCAGCAACGATGGCAAAATTGATAACGACGTTACTCACAGAACAACAACTGGATGGATGAAGTGGCGGCAACTAACAGGCGTCATGTGTGACAGAAAAATGCCGCTTAAAGTCAAAGGGCACTTATATAAGACTGCCATTAGACCGGCCGTTCTGTATGGGTCAGAGTGTTGGGCGACCAACAAGCAGCAACTAAACAAGCTGCACACCACAGAAATGCGCATGCTACGCTGGTCAGCTGGGGTGACGCTACTGGACAAAATTCGAAATGAGTACGTAAGAGGAAGTTTCAAGGTTGCCTCGGTTATTGATAAAGTCAAAAAGAAACGCCTAAGGTGGTATGGCCACATCCAAAGACGTCCAGATGACCACTTGGTGAAGCTTGCCCTCGACTTGCCTACCACGAAACGAAAACGTGGAAGACCACCTACTACCTGGTTGACGACGGTCGAAAAGGACCTAAAAGAGTCTCATTTAAATAAAGACGTAGCACAGGACCGTGCTAGATGGAAATTACGGACAAGGAAGGCCGACCCCAAATAAATGGGACAAGGTCTAGCAGGAAGAAGAAGAAGATATTATCAATTAAATAGTTACCAAGCGACAAAATCTAACAAAATTTCAGACAAAAAAATGATAACTTAAGTAGCTTCTGAAAAGTCAGAAAAAATATTAATACTAGTTTGGCGTCTGACGGATATAACGTTTATAATTTAAGTGTGTTTTTGTTAAATAAATATATATATTTTTTTTTTTACATTTTTTTTTATTTTGTTTCAAATACATGGTCTATAAAATTGATGATAAATAATTTAAAATAACTAATTAATGCTTTATTTAAATCTATATAAATACTTCCGTATGGAAAGTTTGTTGGATTCTGGAATAAAAATAATGTTTTAATAATATGAAATAAAGAAAAAAACGCTATTATAAATTAATGTTTTTCAAAACCGTATTTTGCTTGGAGTATAAACCTGTTGACCTGGTAAAGGTCGCGGGAGTCCGCTGGATGCGGGTGGCGCAGGACCGGTCACGTTGGCACTCTTTGGGGGAGGCCTATGTCCAGCAGTGGACGTCTTTCGGCTGATATGATGATGATGATAAACCTAACTGACGGACTAAATAAAAATATGCAGGAATGTAACCAATTAGCTGTTACACTTAACAATCAAAGACAATCGCTTTATTTATTAGGCACAAAGAGAAGTGAATTCAGTGTAATTTTTTTGTAACAAATGTAATTTTTGGTACAAGCTTTTATTGCCGACTGTAATATCATCAACTTCTCATTGAGACGATTCTAACGAGCCCAAACTCAACAGGGTTAAGTACGTCGGTTAAATACTAAATTCCCATGGCCACCTTCTGTCTCCGTCATCAGATCAGCTCGATGGTACCATAATCTTGATTTGTCATCCAAACTATACTAATACCCAAAAGTTCAGCACAATCAGATAACAGTGACTGGACTTACCTACATACTTACATACATACGAACAGGTCAAGTCAATATAAAGGTTGTAAAAAAGAAACCGCACTATAACTGGTGGCAGTTGTAGTTCCATGAAATGAGCCACTGCATACCAAACCCCAAACTTACAATGTAGGGTCATTTCGCCGGTTGGCGACCACCTAATTTAATGTGCCGGTTAGCGACCACTTAGCTAACTTGGTGAACTGAAAGCATATTTTCTCGTTTTTTTTGTAAATTCCTATTCCATAACTACAAACAATAAGGCATACGGCTGACTGTTTCAATAGGCTCTGTAGAATTGATGTTATCTTCAATTGAAAAAACCATGTTCTTCAAGTGGTCGCTAACCGAAGGTGGTCGCGTAACCGGCGAAATGAATATCTCGTCTAAAATTTTAAGTGTAACATTTTTTTTTATTTGCCTTTTTCAATTCAATTCAATTCAATCGTTTATTGCGTCTTTCGTTGTGTTACGTACCGTATACTTATCCAGGCACAATTCGAAATTCAAAACTCAGACCAGCGCAACAGGCTAGCTCTGTGAGCTATAAAACTCACGGGCCTGTTTTTCTTTAAAATCATTATTTTTATTTATTTTATTTCCAAAAACTGAATCGACAATAAAAATCTATATAAATAATTATTGGACCTGCTCGCCAAATTTCACGGGAATCGGTTGACAAATGCGACTTTAGAGGACAGATTTAGACAGACAGACAATACGAAAGATGTTTCGCTCGCTCGCTTAGGTAAGAACAGCCAAACTATATCAACTACTTAAACTTACATATATGTAGCAAATCGGGTCGGATCGGCATAAGCCGATAGGTAAACTCTAATCTCTACCAAAAGGCGAAATTCAAATTTTGGACCGCACTATGCGTGACACCAGTTCCCCCCACTCATAGAAAAATGCTCAAAAAGCCTTCCTACTAATAATAACCTATACAGACTCCGCGGCAGCCGACAGTAGCAATCTCAAAACCGCGGCTCCCGAACGCGCTCCAAATTTAAAAAAAGAAAACGAATTCTAATTTAGAACTAACTTTCAAAATGCGTTCGGTGTGTTTCTTTTTAATTCTCGTTGCGTGTGCCTATGCTGAGGAAAACGGATTTCTGCCAGCTATAGAAACAAAAATACAGGGTAAATTATCTGAGTATGCCGGATATGTCGCGAATTGGTTGAAAAGTTTCAACGATGAACATTTAGGGAAGTCCGAGATTGGGAGGTTTTTGCATTACGATGAAATGAAGACGAAACTGGAGGAGACTAAATACCGTGAGTATTTTTCTTTAAATCTATATTACAATACGCTAGTAAAATTATGTGTGTGAGATGTTAAGTCTATTACTGGGCGACCGCACCTCGGGTTAAAATAGATATAACGATTTTTTTCTGATATGAGACCTAGCTAGATCGATTTATCGCGCCCGTAACCCAAATTGATAATCTTATTAAGTTCGTTAGAGCCGTTTCCGAGAACATGATGTAAAATTATAATAACAAATATTGCTCGTTTAAGGCCTGGCAACACACTGGCGCGGCCTGCGGTGGCGGTCAATAGTAAATTTGACAGCTAATGACATGCTTACTATTGACCGCCGCCCGCGGCCAGGCCGCGCCAATCTGTGAGAGACTTTATAGTATGGATAGGACTTGGATAGGATATGCATACTTTATCTATATCTATACTAATATCATAAAGATAAAAAGACTGTGACGTTTTAAATTTGCCAGGTTGCAAGTTTAGTAGGGAGTCTATAAACTGTGGAAAGAAAAAGGTTGAGTAGTTTCAGAGATTATCCATTAGATACACCGGAATCTACAATCTTACATACTTTCCCTCTTCCTGTACAGTCACCGGCAATAATATTATGACTCAACGAAGACAATATTAGCGATGAAATAATTGATGTCAGATGAGTTAGATAAGAGGCTACTGAAGAACCGGGTGATTTTATTATAGAAGTAGAATAGCAAAGGTAATATGTTTTTTAAATAGCTAGAATGTAGATTGAGACTTGTGATACGATTAAACACAAGTAGTTATTGTATTACTTAAAGAATTATGAGGTTGGATGAAATGATTTGATATACTGATTATATGATTATATTGAAGTGAAGAGAGGATCCAATGATTACATTTTCTTAGCTGGTGCCCGGCATCACTGTCTGCGGGCGATTAAGCTTCACTGACGGCGGGTGATTGGCCGCACACAGTAAGGTTATGTGTAGTGATTATTATTGGCATTTCCTATTATAATGATTTGTGTTCACTGAAGTAATTTAATCATTGCTTTGTGTGTACAAAAAGGTTTGTATATACATATATATAGTATAATTAAGGTTTAGTATGATTATTATATGTGAAATTCATGATTTCCGCAAAACCCGATTACATTTACATTTTATTAAGGTAATATTTTGATTATATTGAGGTGAAGAGAGGAACCAATGATTACATTTCCTTAGCTGGTGTCCGGCATCACTGTCTGCGGGTGATTAAGTTTCACTGACGGCGCGGCGGGTGATTGGCCGCACGCAGTAAGGTATTACTTAAGTGATTATTATGGGGATTACCTATTATAATGATTAGTGGTCACTGAAGTATGATTATTGTATGTGAAATTCAAGATTTCTGCAAAACCCGATTACATTTACATATTATTATGGTAATATTTAATAATATTAGGTACCTTGATACAATTTAAGTTTTCAGAGTATTGTAAATTTCTTAGTAATGTCGATAATTTATTATAAGTAAGAAATACTTTTCGAGAACGAAAAAAAATATCATAATGGCCGTGTCAGATTGTAATATAAATGTGGGTTATATTTTAAATAGATTATTTGGTTATTTAAATAATTATTAGAAACAACTATAAGTATGTTAATAAAAATAAAGGATCACCGGAAGTACGTTTAATGCAGTTCGAATGAAGGTGGGGGTTTTGCATAAAAAAGGGTGTCTGCCATTGGACGGGGCATTATTTGCTCGATAACGATAGAAGACTCAACCGTCTACTAAAATCTACCCACACCTCCATGATGACTGTCTGATGGTGCTAGTGTTTCGTTATGTGTTCGTATAAATCCTACTCAAGGAAATAAAAGGTGTAATTTGGTTCAGTACTGCAGAAATTGAATGTAAGTAACGTTTAAATAAGTACATATTAATCAAATACTATGGTTCTATTCGATTTATTTTATTATGAGGTATATAATTTTTTTTTTCTTTTCAGTGGTTTGGTTATTTGAAGGCGGTTCCCTTTTTTTAAAAAAGTTTTGTATGGTATAGTTATGTCGCTAGGATACATAGTGTCCGTCATAAGCGAAAAACCGAAAATGGGACCTTCAAAGTCAAACACTCCACTAAAAAAATAAAAAAATAAGAAGGAATTCAAATTCGAGTGAGTTAACATTTTTGAAGAGGAACCGGTGGGAAGCCGGTTCATATAGTTACCCCCTGGCCACGACTTTGGTCTTAAGCGACCTGCGACCAGCGTTTTATCTGTTCATTGCGCGGTCGAGACGCGCAACGCACTTTGTTTAGTTGGGATCACGCGCAACGAACGGATAAAACGCTGGTCGCAGGTCGCTTAAGACCAAATTCGTGGTTAATAGTTTTCGATAATGACATATTTTTTCTATTATGTTGGCAGCATGCAACATTAGTTGTGGTCTGCGGTTACCTAGCTATTTTGTGGTGGCTGTTGCAGTTAAGTTAGAGGCAACGTGAGCTGTAGAATTCGCAAGAATGTCTTAAAAAAACTGTATTAAATTTCGAAAAACTGTATCGATAAAAATTCTACATAATAGGGAATGGAAGAAAATTTTAGAAGTGCCGGATTATTTTTTTGGTGATAGTAATATCCTTCCTTAGCACCAGAAAAAAGTTGCAGACTTGTCAGCTGCGTCAATTATTTTTGAAGAATATAAACAGTTTCCTCACTTACGTTATGGTTTTTTTTTTTTTTTTTTTCCGTGTTGTGGCTTTTTGCTGCTTAGGCACTTTGCCAATGTCAAGTGGGGGAAGTTTTGGCTTTACGGTTCCGTGGAGTGCACCTAATAAATTTGCCCCAGGGACTAATTGTACGTAACGACCATATTTGAATATTGGTAATAAGTGGATAAAAGAGTGCTTATATATATTCATAAATAGTTATAATTTGATATTATTTTTATCTATAAAATAAGCCAAAGCCTTAGCGACTTTGGGCTCAAAACTAGCCAAGAGAGTTTTAACTACGTTATGGTTTAGGACGGCGAATAGGACACTTTCCTTGGTCCGTCACTGACCCTGACAATGACAGATATAGTTGCTGCCGCTGTCAATATCATTGCCAGTGTCAGTTTACCACGGATTTTTAATATACTTTTTGTAAAATGGGATCAAGGAAAGTTTCTTATTCGCCGTCAAAAACGTAAGTGAGGAAAATGTTTATATTTTTCATAAATACTTGACGCCTGCTGAAAAGTCTGCACCTTTTTTCTGGTGCTAAGGCATGTTATTCCTATCACCAAAAAAATTATCAGGCACTTCTGAAATATTCATCCATTCCCAATTATTGAACCAGCACGAGAATATGTTGAGGAACTCTGTGACCTGCAGAGGCAAACAGCCGCACAGCCTCTGGACATCCGGACGTAAGAAACAATTTTGGATAAGCTGAAACAGAGAATTTCGTTCGTTTTGAAAGAAAGTAAGAAAGAAAGAAACATTTATTCGAGACAAACAACACACAGCGTTCGTCACGAAACGGTTCTATCTCAGCATAATGCTGGCATTGCTGCCAGCGCTGGTCTTCCGATAGAACCGTATTTGCCCGCTCGTTCAATAACAAAATAAAATGTTGGTATTTTTACAAGGCAATTACGTCCAATATACAGTCGCGAGTCGTTTATTCGTCCTTGTTTTTGCTAAATTGCAAATAAGTTTCTGTCAAAAAATCATTAGTACCGTACCTACTTTTCTTCATCAACTACTTACTCATTGAGACGATTAAATACTGAATTCGGTTAAATACTGAATTCCCATGGCCACCCTCCGTCTCCATCGTCAGATCAGCTCGATGGTACCAGAATATGGAATTGTCATCCAAACTATACTAATACCCAAAATTTCAACTCAATCGGATAACGGCAAGTGACTGAAAAATGGATTGCAAAATTTGACGGACAACTTACTTATATACTTACATACATGCGAACAGGTCAAGTCAATATAAAGCTTGTAAAAATGCATGCTAACGCAACCTCGCTCCCTTCTTGTGGATCGCACCCCAATAGTAAAGACTAAAGAGTCTGGACCAAAATCACAAGAGACTCTCGCTAGATGGCTGGGTCAAGGGTCAGATACAGAAGGCGGTACTCCTGGACACTGCGCGGATAGTCAGAAGGTTCCTCTCTGTCGCCCTGACCACCGGCAGTTTAGGCCCTATCATCCTTCTAGCGTTGTTCCCGGTTGTGCCCTAAACGAGCCCGGGGTCCGCTTTGTTTGACACCTAATCCCAATATTTGGCACAAGCACTAGTTTTACGAAAGCGACTGCCATCTGACCTTCCAACCCAGAGGGAAAAGTAGACCTTATTGGGATTAGACCGGTTTCCTCACGATGTTTTCCTTCCTTGTTTCACGTATCTTCTCGGTTTTCGCTCATGAACTGTTCGGCTTCAACTTAACGTGTAAATGTACGCTCATCTATTCAAAAATATTCAAATAATTTCAATCAAATTCATAAACTATGTCTTAGCGGTGTGATGTTCCTTTGAAGCGGGTCCACCGCTCTAAATATTTGGGGCATGTGCTGTCTGATGATGACGACGATATTGAACGGAGGCGGAGAGCGTTGTCAGTCAGAGCTAACATGATAGCCCGCAGGTTCGCTCGTTGCTCAACTGTCGTGAAGATCACGCTCTTCCGTGCATATTGCACTACTTTTTTACACGAGCAGCCTGTGGGTAAGTTACATAAAGAAAGCATACAACGCTCTCCGCGTTCAATACAATGACGCCTTCAGGGTGCTGCTGCGGCTGCCACGATACTGCAGCGCCTCGGGCATGTTCGCGGAGGCGCGCGTGGACTGTTTTTACAGCAGCATGCGCAAGAGGGCGGCCACTGCGGCGCGGCGCGCGCGCGCCGGCGGGGGTAATTCTTGAGAATTGTGTCTGCGGTTGGGTCTAATTACCGCGACGTTTTACTAACATTTTATATGGAGTCGCGTAAATTAGACACAGTCACAAATCTGAAGAATGACCCGCTGGTCGATCACGTAACGCATTGTACGCGCGTTGGGTAGATTTAAATGTCACTTTTTCTATGAATAAATGACAGTTAAATTGTACGAACGCGCGTTCGGAACGTTACGTGTTTACTCCCCCGGCAGCGCCCGCAGGTCGATCACGTAACTCATTGTACGCGCGTCAGGTAGGTCTTAATCTAAATGTCACTTTTTATATGGAAAATTGACAATTAAATTGTACCGACGCGCGTTCGGAACGTTAAGTGATTACCCCTCTGCTGGCGATCGTCGCCGAACGTATTGACAGTCCATTTATGAGACACTGGCAGTCATTGCATGCACCAGTGTCTCCTGGGCTAAATTAAATGAATAAATTATTAAATTAATAATAATGTTAGAGTAGTATATAGTCATTTATTTTGTCACTAACACATAATTTATTTATTGTAGGTAAATAAACACATTATACCTACCCATAATGTGTTTATTGAACCAAGAACCTGAAATAAATATATTGAATTGAATAAACAATTGTAAAGTAGAGTTTATACAAGTTGTATGTAATTTTTTAATTACTGGTCTACCCACTTTGCGCCTAGTAGGCGCCGCCTGCCAGTACGTGGTCGCCACTCATAACCTTTCTGCCCCAACAGCCATCGGTTCTGCGTGCAAAGTGGCCCGCCCACGTCACTTAAGTTTAGCGATTCGGAGGGCTATATCGGTTACCATGGTTCTGCCGCAAGGTGGATTGACGACGTGGTACTACCAACTGAATGACCCACCACACCATAGAACCTTGTTACAGTTAACGAACGACGTTAATAGTGTTAATACGACGAATATGACGTTAATAGTGTTAATACGTCAGTCTATTGTAACAAGGTTCCATGGTGGATCATTATTCAGTTGGTTCGATAGTACATAGGTCGCGGGAGTCCGCTTTATGCGGCTGGCGCAGTATCGGTAATTGTGGTACTCTTTGGGGGAGCCCTATGTCCATCAGTGGAAGTGTTTCGGCTGATATGATGATCATTTATCAATCATATGAAATTTCCAAATTGGAAGCAAAACCTTTTACTTTTCCGCTTTGTCACGTATGCCTACAGTTTTTTTTTTTTAATATGATGAATAGTCACGTCCTCTTATTTAAACACTTTTCGTCATTCAGCCTAACCAGAGGGCCTACCGCGAAAGGCATTCAAAGTTTTCCCTCTCTGTCGCACTTTAGTACGAACTCGTAAGTATGACAGAGAGGGGAAACTTTGAATGCCTTTCGCGGTAGGCCCTCAGTATTCAATTCAATGCCAGTAGGTACAGAGATTTAAAAAAACCACTACAGCAAAAGTCAATCTTATATTATACGTTTAAGGTCGATTTTAGTATGAGCGTTTTGGAAGGAATACGTATTCTTTATTTTGTCGTGAATGGGCTGCGATAAGTAGATAAAAAAATATTTTTAACAACGCCGTATGCTTTGGCGAGTTTTTTATTTTTTACGAAATCTTATTAGGTCAGTCAACTTTGAAATTTTACACTAAGTAGGTAGGTATGGTTGAAATATTTAATGCGGCCGACTGTTATTTGGATTGGAATCTTCTACATTGGAATTTATGGTTACTTTTTGAATGGACTAGTTTGATGTAATTCGGCCATTTCAAATAAACTCTTGTAAGAAATTCAATATCATTTGATATTTAACAGACTTTTCGGTGAAGGAAAACATCGTGAGGAAACCGGTCTAATCCCAATAATCCCACTGAGTTGGAAGATCAGATGGCAGTCGCTTTCGTAAAACTAGTGCCCACGTGAAATCTTGGGATTAGCTGTCAAAGGGCCAATCTCCGGGCGTTTGAACTGCTCTCGGTTCTAACGTCATTGTCGGCTCAAGATTATTTCAGCAGAGGTAAAACATACCGCGGAAAATTAAATCAAAAATGACTCGGCACCGGTATTGGCTTACGTCTTCATCAAAAGTGGACTCTGATATTCGTCAATTTTAATAGTATTTCTTGGAGACGACAATGACGAAAAATAAACGCCTTTAAACGCCGAATATTTGTCCCAAAGAAATACACGATTACTCAACATGCCCACTTCTAATAAATAAAAATAAAATAAAATAAAGGATGCAATTGTAAAGCACTCGAGACGTTATATCGAGCGCGTTGCAGGCCACCCAACTCACCCAAGTCCTTTGGCTTTATAAGGTTAGGTACTAGATACGATACAAGCTGGTGAAACGCCTAAAACGAAAGCACATTGTGTAAGGCTGCATAGTGGTTGAGCGAGGCGATGGTCTCCTAAACCCAATCATACAAAGACACTCACCAAAACTGATGGCAGTTCTTCAAAGAAAAATAAAAATAAAAAGTTTCAAAGCGCTCGTTTGAGCACTACCGGGGAAAATGCTAGGGGGATGATGTTGATGACCTCCTTATTACGTTTAATTTCAATACACGTTTTAAAATGCAATGTACTATTAAGCTTACTAAATTAAGTTTCGGTTTCGGCCAGTTTCGGCCAAAAAAAAGGTTTCGTCCGTAGTTTCGGTTTCGGCCGAACCTTTCGGCCGGGCCGAAACTTAGGTACGTAACGGTACTTCGGGTCGCGTTCGGCTAACTTCGGGTGCGCTCGTGCCAACCGGCAATACCTATGGCGTAGTGAAGTGACGCTTTGTGTGCTTTGTATTATTTACATTGTTAATATGTGTATAAAAGCGGTTTTACGTAATTTTTTCAACGATTTTAACAAGTCTACAAAAGGTTCGGTTTCAGTTTCTATTCGGCCGAAACTAGAGCCAAAGCCGAATCTTCGGTTTCGGTTTCGGTTTCGGCAACAAAACATGTTTCGGTCGGACTGAATGTATAAAAGTAAAAAAAAAAATTCTGCCGAGACACAAGCTTTTAATCTACCTAGGTAGGTACTACACTTTCATCTCAATCGTTGAATTCAGCGGTCACACATTCGTTTTATACTGTGGTCAACTTTTAAATTCTATATGAAGGTAGAGGAAGGTACAATTTTGATTCTTATCTCCTGTACATAAAGTTCCAAAACGTACACATAGTTAGAGGACTGTTTAGAAAAAAAACTTTAACTGTGTCAGTACTTACAAAACCAGTTGCTCTAGATTTTTGCATTTTTTGCGACCGATTAGGCCGCAGAAACGCAAAAAATATTGCTGTCAGCCATTAAAAAAAAAAGTAACATAAAATTGTAGTCGTTCGTTTTTAGAAAAAAGCCTCTAAAAAATTCAAGGCGAACGAACTAACCTCAACTACATCCTAATCGCGAAATAATTACGTACTCTGTCTCTAGATGACTTTTGAAACGAGCGAGCGGAGCGAACGAAGTGCTCCGTTTTAGTTTGAGCCAAAATTCTCTCGTATATCCGCTGTCCCGCGTCGTACAGGGGACCGATTTTTGACTTTCGAGCGCTCGAAAATGAAATACAAGTAAATACGAGTCTAGTGTCAAAATTGCTGGCACTTACTTTCTACCGTTCGAATTAAATACGAGTGTTGGATACCACTCGTTTTTAAATTTTCTATGTCTATTTCAAAATAGAATTCCATCGTTTATGACCGTTTTCGAGTGCAAGAGTCGTGCGCTCGAAAGTCAAAAATCGGTCCCCTGGTCGCATAACCTTCGATAATTATGTAGAAAAAAAAGCGGCCAAGTGCGAGTCGGACTCGCACATGAAGGGTTCCGTTAAATAAATTGCTTTTTACGATTTATGACGTATTAAAAAAAAATAATTACTAGATCTCCTTCAAACCAATTTTCGTTGAAAGTTTGCATGGTAATGTACATCATATATTTTTTTTAGATTTTTCATTCTCTTATTTTAGAAGTTACAGGGGGTGGGACACACATTTTACCACTTTGGAAGTGTCTCTCGCGCAAACTATTCAGTTTAGAAAAAAATGTTATTAGAAACCTCAATATCATTTTTGAAGATCTATCCATAGATACACGTATGGGTTTGACGAAAAAAAACTTTTGAGTTTCAGTTCTTAGTATGGGGAACCCCAAAATTTATTGTTTTTTTTATATTATCGTGTGAAAATCTTAATGCGGTTTACATAATACATCTACTTACAAAGTTTCAACAGTATAGCTCTTATAGTTTCGGAAAAAAGTGGCTGTGACATACGGACGAACAGACAGACAGACAGACAGACAGACAGACGGACAGACATGACGAATCTATAAGGGTTCCGTTTTTTGCCATTTGGCTACGGAACCCTAAAAACCTTAACACAGTGATATGCAGATTACAAGGAATAGAAGAGAAGAAGGAAGAATAGAAGTTGGTTTAGTTAATGGTATTTTTTTCAAATAACAACAGAATCGCGAGTTCTACAGCTCTCAGAGCAACTAGCTAGTACTAGCACACACAAAACACACAAAATAAGCCCTTGCCTCCTTTTTTTTTTCTTCCCCTTTTGGCCTGCATTGCGGCCAGCTATACGAATTCGTTTCGGTATGGCCTCTCTGGGGCCTTAAGGGCGGAACCTTCAGAGGGAGAAGAAAGAAAGAAAAGGAAAACAGTACAAGAATAAAGAAGAAAGAAGAAGAAATTAGAAGAGTAGAATACGTAAAACTAAACAAAAGTGTAAAAGAATTTATATAAAACAATAACGCCCTAACAACTGAGAATGAAATCTAATCTAATTTTTCAGTTGCCTTGTGTGTAGTCTTTATCTCCCGCTCTTGTATAACGGGCTGCGCTCCAAAGAACTGTTTGAGATGATGCCCACCTGCCAATTTACCATGCATTTGTTAATTCAATTGAATTATTTAATTTCAGGCATACAAGATACAAGATATTTAGTCATAAAAGTCAATGTTTTACAAGTCAGGTATGTACATAATAAGTAGTATTATTTATTAATTACATCGGAACTTGTTATCATCTTAGTTGCTCTTAATACAAACTTTGAACGCTCTTTTAGGGGATAAATTTAAAAAAAACGTTGAAATTCATTATCTAGTTTGTGAAAAAACCGTAGTTAAAATCTCATACTTTAAAATTATCTTGAAATACACAAACTTTAAACCCTAGGCCAAGTCAAATCTAACCTACTTTAAGATCTCACATTTTTAAATAACAGCAATTGTTATAATTCAATAAAGCAAAGAAATAGAGTTTAATATTTGTTCATAATGTTATTTTGTTCCTATAAATACATATTTGGATTTTGCATATAACTTGGCACTCATTTAGATCTCCATTCTTTTTGCGGCGAAGCCCACAGCCAAGCATAATTTTTGTATTGAACTTGGCTCTCCCTTTTTACATTTATGTTTTTGGTGGGATACTTATATACGCGTTGACTTGAGAACCGCCTCCGTTTTTTTCGTCGGTTGAAAATCATTAGACTAAAGTATTCAAATTACATTATTATTTATTATTATCATTATCACAACATTTTTTGATGAGAATTTTGCGTAAATGTTGCTTAAATACAGGCATGGCAGGTTCATTTAAGGCTTATACACCCGCTAACGTCCTTGAGTCGTCGTCCGTATGGGCCAGCGCGCGACTGATCGGGCCTGCCGAGCCTCCGCGCTCGCGCATTTTGTAGGTATTTAAACATAGTAATTAAGATAATCATTTTATCTATTCAAACTCTGCGAATTTGTCTATAAATATTTAATAACTTTATTTGAGTACAAAAATTTAATTTAAAATATCTATAGTTTAGTCATAATATTGAATAAACTTTACAAAAAGAGGTAACTTTGGGATTTTTTTCTATCGAGTGAAGTTCATTAGATCGCGTAACTGAATGCGACTTTGACTAGATTAGATCCTTAAGTAATACGTATCTTTTTTTAGATTTTTAAACCCTATTTTCTACGTCTGAGATTGTTTTAAAAAACTCGAAAACGCTGCCCCTGTTGACTGTCGAGCCTTAAATTATTTGGCAAGTGGAATACTTATTCTCGCTCGGTCCCATCGTACAAAAATGAGTTTCGATAGAAGCCAGTGTTAGGTACAGTCAGCAGCAGAAGTTGCTGAGCGTTCCTAGTGCTCAAAATGATCTACACACGGACTCTAATGTCAACGGAATAAGGATCTGTGTAGGTCATTTTGAGCCCGTTATTTTGCTAAGCTACTTCTGATGCAGACTGTACATAGTTCGGGAAGACTTTTATTGTGTTTTTTGTTTTCCTCGGGAATCGACATTCGTGGATTTTAAATGAATCCATATTAAGAAGATTGAATGTAAATACCTTATTTATGCCTTGGTCCTTTATGTCTTATTTCTACATTGCACGTAGAACCGATGGCCGTCGGGGCGGAAAGGTTCTCCAGTGGCGACCACGTACCGGAAGGCGCGGCGTGAATAGGCCCCCCACAAGGTGCACTGATGACATGGTAAAGGTCGCGGGAGTCCGCTGGATACGGGTGGCGCAGGATCGGTTACTTTGGCACTCTTTAGGGGAGGCCTATGTCCAGCAGTGGACGTCTTTCGGCTGATATGATGATGATGATGATGATGATGATGATGATGTCTTGTTCCAGAATCAGAAGGTCGTTCGAAGAAGATGGGCATGGCGATGATGCCGCTCGTCTTCCACATCGGAGCCACTTCCACCTGGATGCTGCTGACCACTATACTGGCCGCCAAGTCGGTGGCGGTGGGTCTGTTGCTGCTGGTCATCAAGATTGCTGTCAGCTCCGCTAAGGTAGGTGTATTCCAATCCAAAACGTATTATACAGCCCCCCTATCCTGCAACTTGTTTTAAGCTCACCTTAACGCTCACCCACAATTATACCTTGACACCGCGATACGTAGTAATTAAGGGAAGGTAGAGGTCTAGTTTCGTAACGGTAGACCGGCGGGGTGAGCCTTATTAATGCGTAGCGAATAACACCTCTGTTTTGCGCCCAAACGCGACAGCGGCGCTACCACGAAAATGAATGAATAATTTTATTTATATTATAAATTGCTTAAATCTAGGAAAAAATCAAAAGAAGTACAATGTTGAGGGTGGTCTCAAAAAGGAGTCCACTCAGCATGTGGTGTGTGGCATGGAAAGCCACGACGCTGATTTTCAGTGACTCTATTTTACACAAATAAAAGCAGATCTAAATACCCGGGTCGATCACTAAGTAGGTAGGTACTCGTGTTTGATAACAGATAGCGTCTTCTACAAAAGTTGGCAATACCAATGTGTAAACGTCGTTTCTGTCGAATTAAAAAAAAATATAACTACGTCAGCTTATATTTTACCGCCCATTTTTATCACATGCGTTTCGTATTGCTAGATAAAATGGAAAAAAAGCAATATCGTTCCGTGATTCGATTGTTATTTTTGGATGGGAAAAAATGTGAACAATTATTTGTTCACATGAACCGAATTTGGACGCTGTCTTTGGAGACCTTTCATCATCTATGACGACCATAAAGATATTGGTTTAATGAATTTAAACGTGGTCGTGTACCGTTCCAGGCCGCCCGGCAGACATGGTCACCGGGGAAATCGTTGAAAAGGTCCATGACATGATTCTCGCTGATCGACGAATGAAAGTGCGTGAATTAGCAGAGGCTGTAGGTGTGTCGTACGGAACGGTAATCAATTTATTACATGATAAGATGCACATGAAAAAGGTGTCAGCACGATGGGTGCCGCGATTGCTCACAAATGAAAACAAGCGGATACAACTGTCAATGTCAAAGCAGTGTTTGGACCTCGTTAAGCGAAATACGCAGGAGTTTATTCGTAGAGTCGTCACCATTGATGAAACCTGGATACATTATTATACGCCAGAAACCAAGCGACAATCCAAACAGTGTATTTTTTTCTAATGAATCTGCTCCGAAAAGGCAAAGAGCGTCTCATCTCATCAGCTGGAAAAGTCATGGCCACAATTTTTTGGGATTCGAAGGGAATAATTCACATGGACTTTTTGCAGAAAGGAAAACGCAGAACATACATAATAATCTACTAATAAACAGTACCAATAAACAAAAAACGTTATGGCAAATTGTAAACAAATGCACCGGTCGAACTTCGACTAAGCGACAGTGCAGTCTCAGCGCATTACGAGACAGCAGTGGTGCATATTATGAATCATCGGACCGGTTGGCGAATGCTATCAACTCATTTTTTCTATCGGCTGCCACCACTGTTCATGCGCCTACCGCAAACCCGGACGAGGCAAACATACTAAACAAAACAGCCACTCCGAGCAACGCCTCAATTTATTTACAACCTATAACAGAAAAAGAACTATATGATGCCGTTATGTACAAAATTGCTTGTAAAAATACATCCGACATTTACAATATTTCAACCAAATTACTCAAGATTGCATTACCATACTTATTAAACCAATTAGTATTTTTTTTTTACCTACTACTAGTTATGGTGAATTATTGGACCGATTCGACAGGAAATTGAAGGAGACACGGCCTCATTTGGCAAAGAAAAAAGTTGGTGAATTATTGGACCGATTCGACAGGAAATTGAAGAAGACACGGCCTCATTTGGCAAAGAAAAAAGTGTTCACCACTACAATGCTCCAGCACGTTCATCCAGCGTAGTTGCTGCGAAATTGGAGAAACTGCGCTACGAATTGCTGCCACATCCACCATACTCACCCGATCTGGATATCTGCGACATTTTTCTGTTCCCAAATTTGAAAACATGGCTTGGGGGAAAAAAACCAGCATGCACAAGGAGGTTATCGCCGAGACAGAAGCCTATTTTGAAGAGTTTGACAAATCTTATGTTTTGGAGGGATTAAGGAGATGGCCCAAACGTTGAGAGGAGAGCGTAGTCGGTCTGCGACAAAATTGAGAAATAGGTATTTGTACAAACTATTGCCGTCGCGTTGCGCCCAAGCGACCGCGTGCGATGCGAGATAGGGACAACCGCAGCTCAGACCGATTTTCACTACAAAATCTTGACAAGATCGATGCTTTGTATTCCCCTGTTTTCTCCGCCAAACCTGCGCCGATTCAATTATGTTTGGTGTTGAAATTTAGAGGAAGAGTAGATCTATGTTTCTATTATTTGGTTTTAACGTAAAAACTTTTCATATTTGTCTGGTAGTCATCTGAATATGACAGTAAAAATGGGGCATTTTTTAGGTTTTCGAAAATTCGTATCTGTTTTGGTTATTATTTTTTGGGGAAAAGTTAATGACGGGGCATACATACAGTACACCTAGATTTTATAAAAAAAAACGAGTCCTCTAGAGGGATAAACCAGGAAGGAAATAGGGGAATACGTTTGTATGGAAAAATGCTGCTAGGATACCCTCTTAAAGGAGACTTACTTAGTTGAAAAATAAAACAAAACAAAAGTAAAAAATTGCGTCTTCATTATTAACACGTGTACTTATTGATCGACCCACGTACAATAAAAAGTGCAGTGTAGATACAGCTTGATTTTATTAAACAGGATATAAATAAATAATAGTAAAAAATAAAAAATAATAAGTAAGAAGTATGTTCGACATAGTTATATACAAAATGTATGTAAACTTCAAATTAAAAAGTTTATAAATATCGTTAGCAGGCGCAACTGCTTTATAAAAATGAAAATGTATGTATGAATATAATATATAAAAGTAGGTATATATTTCATCGGCTAGAGCTAGACAGAAGACGTTTATTCCTTTTTAGCAATTTACCAGGTAGAGTTTCCATTGTTCCTAAAATCTAAAGTTCGCAATGTCTCTCTCTGTCTCTTTGTGGTCACGATAGAGATTATTGGAGTACATTACTTAGGCCGAATTGCATAAAAGTTGTCCATTCAAAAGGCAAATCTACAAGATAGACGGTACCAACTTCAATTACATCTTTATAAAAACTTGGTCACAATAAATAATAAATTTCAATTTAAGGCGCCGTAGGTTCGTGGTCTTCTCTCCCTCTCACTGAGCATAAGCGTGAGCGAGATGGAAGTGCGTGTTTGGAAGCGCGCATTTCATGTTTTTTTTATTTTAATTTTTTATGCGTTTTAATAAATAAAAAAGTAATAGCTGATTTCCCTCAAACATGACATTGCCGATTTTTAAAACCAATTTTAATATGTTTAGCTGTTGTGCATAATTTGTTACGATTTTTTAGGGTTCCGTAGCCAAATGGCAAAAAACGGAACCCTTATAGATTCGTCATGTCTGTCTGTCTGTCTGTCCGTCCGTATGTCACAGCCACTTTTTTCCGAAACTATAAGAGCTATACTGTTGAAACTTGGTATGTAGATGTATTCTGTGAACCTCATTAAGATTTTCACACAAAAATCGAAAAAATACAAGAAATATTGGGGGTCCCCATACTTAGAACTGAAACTCAAAAAAAAATTTTTCATCAGACCCATACGTGTGGGATCTATGGATAGGTCTTCAAAAATGATATTGAGGTTTATAATATATATTTTTTTCTAAACTGAATAGTTTGCGCGAGAGATACTTCCAAAGTGGTTAAATGTGTCCCCCCCCCCCTGTAACTTCTAAAATAAGAGAATGATAAAACTAAAAAAAATATATGATGTACATTACCATGCAAACTTCCACCGAAAATTGGTTTGAACGAGATCTAGTAAGTAGTTTTTTTTTAATACGTCATAAATCGTAAACCGCAATTTATTTTGCGGTACCCTTACATTGCTATAACTCGCTACTGCAGCGCGTCAACAATGTTCGCGGAGGCGCGCGTCGATAGCTTCTCTGCCATCATGCGCAAGCGAGCCGCCTCGCTACTGAGCAGGGTGAGGGCCAGCACCAACAGCATCCTAGCAATGTTTGCTGGCAGGTGGGATGGGGCTTACCTAAACCACTGCACTAAGCTCCATTCCATGTCATAATGTTTAAGTACTAACACTACTTAGATGTAAAATAATGTTACTTACACCTATATTCTAAATTCAAAATTGACATGTTTTTATTTTTATCGATTATATTTTAATGAATACCTATTATAAAAAAAAAAATCATCATTTTTATTGTTTTTTTTTGTTTTTTTAATGAACATATTACTATTTAATTGTGTAAATAATGGATGCAAAATCTGAAATAAATGACTATTTAATTTAATTTATACTATACCCTATGTTCATGTGAACATTAGCTGTAAAATGCCGTTTGTAAGACCTTATGTACCTAACACATGATTATTAAGGCCTCCACACACCGGGCGCGGGCCCGCGTTCGATGTGTGTTTGAAGTGTAGGTAGTTTCAATGTTTTACAACTTACGCGGGGATTTCAATCAAATGCCTAAGCACTAAATGGAAAGTTAAATCGACAGCTGCAAATGCCCAGCCTATTTGATTGTAGAAAAAAACTAGTTCTGAATGAAAAAACTGACATGTCTGGTGTGGTTTCAATTAGGTGATATCGAGGTGATATCTAAACATATCGTAATGGTGCTATTAACTTTGCATGAGTGGGAGTGGAACGTCCGGTGAGGCAGAAAAAATGGTGTATCGAGTTCTTGGCTGAATTTTAATGTTGTACTCGTTTTGTTGTTTAATGTGTAGAATTGATGACTTATTATGCAGTGAACTAACAAATAATATTCAGACCAATAACGCGTATTTGCAGTATCCAAGAGGCAACCGGATGGCTCGCGGTATTTGCAGTATCCAAGAGGCAACCGGATGGCTCGCGGTATTTCCAGTATCCAAGAGGCAACCGGCTGGCTCGCGGTATTTGCAGTATCCAAGAGGCAACCGGGTGGCTCGCGGTATTTGCAGTATCCAAGAGGCAACCGGCTGGCTCGCGGTATTTGAGCTCCCGGAGTGTTGTGGAACCGCCCAGTGCAACCCAAACGGAGCCAACTTGGAATGGGGAGGAAATAGGGAAATGAGTGGAAAAAAATATTAATCGCGATTCATACGATTGAAGCAGCGGTTGCCCGAAAATATGTACCTACGCTGTTTATATAATGAAACGATGTTTCAATCGGCTGCCTCGCTACAACAACGGTTGCCTGAAAGTGTGTACGCTGTTAAAAATTAAATACATATAATGAAATGCTGTTTCAATCGGCTGCCTTGCGGCTATTTTTTTTCACCCCTCCTTTTTCTCCATTCCATTTGCGCCCCAGGCCAGGTTGGCTCAGTTTTTTGTCCATTTTTTGATAGAAGCCACTTTTTTGTGAGTTATGGTGTGATAAAGTTAACAAACTGTCTATTGTGTAGAAGAGACATTTTATTACAAAAACCAGGGATTGTAACCGGTTATTTTTTGTATGGGAACTGTAACCGGTTTTTTCGTTCTTTGTTAATTAATTCATTTTCTAATTGGGCAATCTAAAAATACGCACTCGTTACCTCAAAACACAACTGAGTCCTACACATGAAGTATAAAATAAGTCGAGATATGTGGTTATTTCGAGGTTTTTGAAAAAAACCGGTTACAATCCCTGACAAAAACTACCTAGAGTCCCGGTGAGGGCAAATATTCGTGTGATGAATATTTTAGAAGTCGTGGATGTTTTACTAAATATATCGTCTTATTTAGCTTACTATGGGGTTACATATATTTGTTTAACTGTCCCCTAACTCGTATTCTTAACGTATTATTTCGTTTCAGTTGGCGTCGTTCTTCACACATTTGAAACATAGCAAGCAAGGCCACCACGACTGGACGCCACAATGGGTGCCCCATATTGATCACCACGACCACCATGGTAAGTACTTTTCCATTCTGTTATATTAACCTATTCGCCACCACGGAAAAAATGCCAGTTGACACCCTCACTCCACGCAAGCCTTAAGTCTACTGTTTTTGGACTTCGTATGAAGCCGGTGGCGGGTGGGTGGCAACCACAGAACACTAAATACTATAGAAGGGGTTTTTTTTTTATTGATGAAAAGGGGCTTGTCGCCAGGCGAGCATACCGCCCCGTAAGGGCAACAAAATATCTACAAAAAATAGAAACTTATGTTCTAACAACACGGCGATCGGGTGACGTTGGTAGGAAAGCTTGAGCACATGCTCAAGCTGTAGTTGCGCGCGTGCGTTGCCACGCCCACATCGCCATTCTATAGTATTTAAGGCCTCCACACACCGGTCGCGGGCGCGGGTCGGGCGCGGGACGGGCGCGGGCCCGCGCATGTTGTAAAACATTGAAACTACACTTCAAACACACACCGAACGCGGGCCCGCGGGCCCGCGACGGGCCCGCGTTCGATGTGTGTTTGAAGTGTAGTTTCAATGTTTTACAACTTGCGCGGGCCCGCGCCCGCGACCGGTGTGTGGAGGCCTTAAGTGTTATGTGGTGGCAACCGTGACAAACTTGAGTTCAAGTCAGTTGCGGCGAATGGGTCGCAAGCGCGCTTGACTCTCCACACGAACGTAGTTTAGTTCTCATTTTAAAACAACATGCTGGAATAACATGACACTTTGTACCTATACACACTGGGGTCCGCCATATCTAGGTCGGAAACTAGTTTCTATTGCTAGAACTTAAATAAGAAAAAAAAAATATCTAGTAGAAAGTTGTTGATACAGTCTCTAATCGCTTCATTTTTAGGGTTCCGTAGCCAAATGGCAAAAAACGGAACCCTTATAGATTCGTCATGTCTGTCTGTCTGTCTGTCTGTCCGTCCGTATGTCACAGCCACTTTTTTCCGAAACTATTAGATCTATACTGTTGAAACTTGGTAAGTAGATGTATTATGTGAACTGCATTAAGATTTTTACACAAAAATCGAAAAAAAACATTAAGTTTTAGGGGTCCCCATACTCAGAACTGAAACTCAAAAAAGTTTTTTTCATCAAACCCATACGTGGGGGGTATCTATGGATAGGTCTTCAAAAATTATATTGAGGTTTCTAATATCATTTTTTTCTAAACTGAATAGTTTGCGCGAGAGACACTTCCAAAGTGGTAAAACGTGTGTGTCCCCCCCCCCCCCCCCCCCTGTAACTTCTAAAATAAGAGAATGATAAAACTTAAAAAAATATATGATGTACATTACCATGCAAACTTCCATCGAAAATTGGTTTGAACGAGAGAGATCTAGTAAGTAGTTTCTTTTAATACATCATAAACCGTAAACCGCAATTTATTTAACGGAACCCTTCATGTGCGAGTCCGACTCGCACTTGGCCGCTTTTTTTCTATTATAATTTATAGCAACAGAAACTAGAGTTAGATTTATTTAATCTGAGTTAAAATTTACAATATAGATTTGATAAAATGTGAAAATTATAAAAATCCTTATCACGATCGTCAATAATAAGAAATAAATATAAAGTAATACCTATTCAAAATGTTAATACACAAAGTGGAAATACTTAGTTTCTGACCTAGATATGGCGGGTCCCATTTTTAACCCCCGACGTAAAAAGAGTGGTGTTATATATGTTTGACGTATCTGTCTGTGGCATCGTAGCTCCTAAACGAATAGACCGATTTGAATGCGGTTTTTTTATCCGTAGACGTGATCGAGATGGTTCTTAGCTACGTTTTATCAAAATCTGTTCAGCCGTTTTTGAGATATTGAACTTTGAAATAGAAATATCGGGGGGTTAGTTTAGAATAAAAAGTTTCATGTTATTCACGTATGTAAGTATGACGTTTTACAATGACTTGAGTGGAATCGAGTAGACCGTGCTGGGGACTCGTAAGGCCTGAATCACACTGACGCAGCCTGCGGTGGCGGTCATTAATAAAGTTGACAATAAGTAGCTGTCAAACTTTCTATGACCGCCACCGCAGATCTGTGAGAGGCTGAACGCCTACTTCAAAGTAGAGCATTATCGAGAGTAGAGAAATCCGTCAAACCACAGATAGCCTAAACTTAATAGCTTTTTTTTGATAACAGTGACTGGAGTGGGTGTAAATAAGCTAGATTTAAGATTCACGCAAGATGTACTACACGCTCTATATTTTATATACTTATTTAAAAATACGTTCAATATTTGCACGCCTTTCTAACAAAATCTTATGTAGAAATCTATATTGAGTCTCCGACAAACGGGTCACCCACATGTTTGAGGTCGAATATCGCTCGATATATTGTGTCGAACCAATACGTGGTCCTTAAGGGGATCCTAGCTCCCAATAACCTTCGATCTGTAACTATCCGTTTTTTCGTGTTTTTATGGCTTATCGTATTAACAACAACGAGGTTTACCGAAATAGTATCCAATATTTACTTCAAAACTTACAGTTTTCGTGATATATGGCACCAAACTTTGGCAATATTAGGCCAAAAAATCAGTTTTTTTCACGTAACTTTTGTGAACATTTATTAAAAATAAAAATCTCCCGTGGGTTGACAGAGACATCAATAAGGAACAGTTATATGTAGATTTCATATATAAAATTGCATAAACGACATACTTATATCGAAAACGGAGCTTTTTAGACCATGTTTGAATAAATCATTAAAAAAATATTAAAACAAACCTCATGCAAACGTAGATAAAGGATTGAAGATCCGAAAAGCGTTTGTGCCATAAATATATTTTTGACGGAGGAATATCAACTCAAAACTCGTAAAAAGTCGACAAAAAGCGCGTGGAGCCCCTTAATGACCAGCTGCTCATGATTAAGGACCACGTATTGGTTCGACACATGTCGAGCTGTATTCGACCTCAAAGACGTGAGACCCGTTACATTATGTTTCAAAAACCTTATGTCTTTATCAAATGTTATATCGACAGCTCACTGGGCTGATAAGAGGGCGTATAAAATAAACCCACGAAATCCAGGACTACAAAAAAGGCTTGATGATTTCCTGCCAAATACTGACCCTTGTTTTGGATGCAAATCGTAAATAAGTCTAGGTAAGCATATTCAAATAAAATAAGATTTTGTTGGTCCAAAAGCTGTCCAAATTTATACAAAAAGTATCAGGTAGAAGTCCTATTCCTCGACGTTGCACCACCTCGTAGTGTTATGACATGGGCAGTTTATGTCAAAGTGGCTTAAATTCACAGTAAATTTAACCCTTATTGCTTTGACATAATGAGGACTTGGACGTTTACCTTACATAATTTTCATTTTTAAGCATCTTAACAGTAAAGTTATTGAATGTATTTTTAATATTCAATTTATAACTTAAAACTATGTAGATGGAAATGTGTGTAGAAATTGTTCATTTGTGAAGTTTTACCGACTGTTTAATTAGGTATAGCTAAATTGAAAAAAAAAAAACAAGAAAACTAATTTTATCTTCATTGTCATTTACTAACTTCTGAATTTGGACAGCCTCTTGAGAGCGGGCTTTAAACCCCCTCTTTCTCTTTCCAGATAATCACATAGAGCACCTCCCCGATCATCATGGTACGATATCCCACCACACCCCAGAATGGACACCCAATGACATACCACATCACTTTCACGAATACAAAAACAACGAGTTTCACGATTTCAAAAACCACGAGTTACACGATTTCAAAAACAATGATTTTCACGACTTCAAAAACCACGAGTTTCACGATTTCAAAAACAATGAATTTCACGACTTCAAAAACCACGACTTCAACTTCAACACACACGAGTTTAACGACTACAAAACAATTCCCACTCAAGACCTCCACGGCTTCAGCGATGGTTATCACAGTGATTTCAATAATTTCGATGGTGCTAAGAAAAAAATTGACACTAAAGTAGGGTAGATTTTATTTTTTGGTACGTATAAATGTATTGAACGTGCACCTAGAAAATCACTGTATGTAATGCACCATTTTACATTTTTTAATAGATTTTTTTGCTTTATGTAGAAACTATGCTTTATTCAGAACTTACAGTCAAACTGTGTAAAAAAGAGAGAAAACGCAGTGAATTAACATAAACGAATTTAAATTTTATTCATTCAATAAAAATACTACAGAATTACTATAATATTTTTTTCTAGTAAAAGCAACGTTTCCCTTTTTACGTTTGACATATCAGTTCACACAGGCGCAGTAGGCAGCGTGGCGTAGGACCGGTCATTGTGGCACTCTTTAGGGGAGGCCTATGTCCAGCAGTGAACGTCTTTCAGTTGATATGATGATGATATCAATTCACTTTGCTTTGAAAAACACACCACACACAACACGCATATTTGCATACTGCACAATACTACCACTAATGCTTAATCAGTAACCACTTAAGGCGAAATCCGTTCAGTAAACTACCACAAGGGGTTAGAATGGGGCTTTGAATTTATTTATTTATTTATAATTTAATTTGCTACTGTATTACCTACACTACACGAAAACGGCATAAAGTGAGCCAGACATTTTTTCAATGGTAAGTATTAAGATATTTGTTACAATTATTTTTTATGGGACCCGTTACCGGTCACACCATTCGATTAAATCTGCTTTGATAAACATTTTGCGTTTTTTGGTAGGTCGAGTTGACTTCTGCTATTCAATTTTCAATTTTGATCGCTGTATCCTTTTATTCAAACAAACAACGTGGGCTAATTTTTTTTTAACAAACATTAATCATTAAAATGATACGCATAAATACAAAATCAGGCTCAAATCGGGCGCGCGTAAGTCACTCCCCGTCCCCGTCCCCTCTGACGCCTGCTGCTGGGAATAGAGCGTATTTCGCCTTAAAGTATGAATTGGAAATGCTACTTAAACCTGGAGCTTATTATCTTATACTAGTTTATTCTGCAATGAATACGATTATGAGATGATGATGAAAATTATGAAGTCTATAATTATACGTGGCTAATAGAAAGTGCCAAACATGTAAAATACTCGTATCATATACGTTTAAAGATCAAACGTATTAACGATGAATACACTAGACAAGATTATTGCAATGATTGTATTTTAAGTTTGAATTACTTTATAATTTTGTTATTTTTAATTAAATAATGTTACATGTCCATAAGTACAATTTGACAAGTATAAGGTTTGCTTTAAATATTTATGTTAACCTTTTGGAAGCCATTCCTAACCTACGAAAGTGACACCTACTTTTGTCGGTAGGTAAGAATGAGATTTTGAGCCTTAGTTGAAAACACGAAGGTGACTTAGCGTACCTACGCCATAACACCTTTAGTCGTTCTTGGAGTCGTGGGCATAACAAAACGTAACACCTTTAGGTGTTTTTGGCGTCCAAAGGGTTAAAATAGACACGTAAACATAGACGTTTAATACATCGTTAGTTTAAAAGATTAGTGGATAAATGTGCATATTTATTGAAACGGTCTCAGTAAGATATTTTTTTGTTTCAGGACATTAAGGCATCTCCGAGATCACTTCAAGACCTATAAATAAAAAAACCTCATTGGGAAAACCAAATTAGTCGTCCGTTTTGAAGATATTCATTTCTACGCGACAACTCTAAAAAGCCTAAACTGAGACGAGATGTCTCATCACGAAAATAATTCTTATGATAGTTAAATATTTTTTCGGACGACTTAAGTCGAGGCTCCATACGAACGTAGTATGTTCTTTCCGTGGACCCTTCATTTTATCTACGTTCGAAATCATTTGACTCATTTGATGTGTTTTTTGCAAAAAATTACATGAAAACATGGACAATACGAAAAAAATATTACGCAAGTTTTCAAATAATTATTGTAAAACTCAGTAATAAACGGTGTACTTTTTAGAAAAATCCAGTAATATAAGAATGGAAGTTAATATATGCGTGTATGATCGGGTCTTATGTCTAGTTCAATTATTTATTACTACCTAGGAATTAGTTAAATTATTTATTTCACTAGGTTCTACTGAACCAAAAGAGGGCTTATTCACACTCGAAAAAAGTACTTTACTACGTTCTTGTTTAAGACAGCTATTTTTATGTACAAATGACGTCGTTTGTGTAAAACAACGATGTAAATGATATAAAAAACAGCTTAATACATATTTTGTTCAATGTTTCTTATATTAAATTAATATTTATGTAATAAAACATTAATTAATTGTATAATTTTAACTTTGAAAATATAATACTGTTAATAGGGAACATTACTGCAATGTTCTGCCGCCAGAGGCAGCACTAACACTAATAGTAAACCAGTATAGAAATATAGGGATTCACACACACATGCAAAATTGATTGTCAAATGAGTAACAAGGATGCTTGCATAGACAATACCGCAAGTGCGAACGAGATACAATGTCAACGCTGCTAGTGTCGCCACCTACGAAGAGTTTTGCGTAATGTTCCCTATAGTTGAATGTGTAATTAATTAATTAATACAATAATTGTTGATGAATAGGTACAGTCGCCATCACATATATAGGTACACTATAGGTGTTCAAAAATATCGGCACATGCACATGCACCTATGTATGTGATGGCGACTGTACTAGTATGTCATAGAAATGTAGTGAAGTATTTTTGCCGACTGCACTTAATTTATTTTTTTACTAATAGAACTGATAATAAATTGTACAAATATGTAGGTAGTTAATTCGTATACATAATAGATTTAGATTTCCGTACTGTACAAAGTAGATTCAAATAGATACCTTTAAAGTAAATAGGCGTCGAAATAGGCCATTTATTCTTGTCATACGGGACCATCCACATATTACGTAAGACACAACAGGGGGGAGAGGGTTATGCCAAAAGTGACAGTACCTACATGTTAAGGCTTGAATCACACTGGCGAGGCCTGCGGTGGCAGTCAATAGTAAACTTGACATTAGCTGTCAAATTTAAGGAGAGCCTTAAAGAGATCGGAAGATGTGTGAAATCGGAGGAGGGGGTAAAAGTCGGAATTTTGCGTGGAGTAATATTTGGAGGGTCCCTAGCCACAATATTTTTAATCAGCCATTATTACGGAACACACAACAGGAATCATTAAGGTGCGTCTTTACGGCACATGCCGCGCCGAGCCTGCATGCAGTGAGAACGCACCTTCATATAAAAATCAACCTTTTTTGTATTTTTCTTTATTTATAAGCGAAATCACTAAATTATTGTACAAATAAAAATGCATTTATACTTATAAAAATACATTAATTTCAATAAAAATGTGTACCAATATAATATTTGACGGTTTTTTTTCCTAAAACTAAGATATCACCAAGACACTATCCTCAGAAGTTTTATTTTAATTTCATTTTCATCATAATTTAGTATACTTAAGGTTCGGTAAGCTTTTGTTATTTGTGGGCGGGTCCATTTCACAAAGCTACAAATTGCAATCGATTCTTCACGAGACAGAGGTTTATTTTTTAGAACCGGTGGTAGTTTATTGGCATTCATGGGACTATTCATTTATTACGTAAGACGATTACTACAATAATAAAAATCAGAGATCCTAGGTTTTGCGTTATTCCAGATACACGATGTATAATAAAACATTAATTGAATGCGTAAAGTAGTAAAAATCAATAGGTACGTCATATACAGGCAATTGCAGCAACTATTAACAAATTCGATAGGCATTGTATTTTATTCCGAACGAACCAAAAAGCTTATAAAATATTCAGAAAGTAAAAATGCTAAAGTAACCTTGTTTTATTTTTCTTTATAAAGTAATGTTTTTTTGAATTTCTATTCTACTTTCTGAATTTTGTAGTAAAACTGAAATTAGGAAAATCGCTTGCCTCAACCGCAAATAGTATATTTTATAATAGACGGAAGACCCAATACAAAAATATGACTGGTTAAACCATTTAATAGTCCGGTCAATACGGATAAAAGAAAATTGACCAAGGATTGAGGAATAGATGTCTAAAAAAATACAAATTGTAAACATATACATACATACCTCCATATTTTATAATCCCAAAGGGCAATGGAGTTTGGAGTTTCTCTGCGTGACCGTATCAGAAATGAGGCTATCCGCAGCAGAACCAAGGTAACCGATATAGCCCTCCGAATAGCTAAACTTAAGTGGCAGTGTGCGGGACACATTGCACGTAGAACCGATGGCCGTTGTGGCGGAAAGGTTCTCGAGTGGCGACCACGTACCGGAAGGCGCGGCGTGGGTAGGTGGACTGATGACCTGGTAAGGTCGCGGGAGTCCGCTGGATGCGGGTGGGTCTGGACAGGAAGTAGGATTTTCCGCTGTAGCGGGCGGTAATTCCCACTTGATGGCCAGGTGTGACGTAAACTACCTATATAGTGTACATCATACTAGTTTTTATGTTGCTAGATTCGTCGATCTATGAACTCGAAAGAAAAACGGCCGTTTTAACTTTGAACGCATAGATTGACGGATCCAGCAACGTCGAAACTATTATGATGTATTCAAAACATACTTAAATACAAAATAAAGTGTGTAGTCGCCTACTTTTTAGGGTTCCGTAGCAAAATGGCAAAAAACGGAACCCTTATAGATTCGTCATGTCTGTCTGTCTGTCTGTTTGTCCGTCCGTCCGTATGTCACAGCCACTTTTTTCCGAAACTATAAGAGCTATACTGTTGAAACTTGGTAAGTAGATGTATTCTGTGAACCGCATTAAGATTTTCACACAAAAATCGAAAAAAAAACAGTATTTTTTGGGGGTCCCCATACTCAGAACTGAAACTCAAAAAAATTTTTTTCATCAAACCCATACGTGTGGGGGTATCTATGGATAGGTCTTCAAAAATGATATTGAAGTTTCTAATATATTTTTTTCTAAACTGAATAGTTTGCGCAAGAGGCACTTCCAAAGTGGTAAAATGTGTGTGTGTCCCCCCCCCCCCTGTAACTTCTAAAATAAGAGAATGATAAAACTAAAAAAAATATATGATGTACATTAACCATGCAAACTTCCACCGAAAATTGGTTTGATCGAGATCTAGCAAGTAGTTTTTTTTAAAACGTCATACATAAATCGTAAACCGCAATTTATTTTACGGAACCCTTCACTTGGCCGCTTTTTTTAATCTATCGTTAAATTTAAATAATCACAATGATTTACCATTGGCGCTAGTGAGCATGATAACGGGCTCTTAAGGCCTGTTCAATCGCAACAATACTAATGTTTTTGCGTTTCAAAATGGTTTTTCTTGAAACCGCACGATATATGAACTGGTGGAGCGGATAGTGAGGCTGCACACTCCGTTGCAATCTTATGGATGCATATACGTCCGCGAAACCGACCACGCTTGCTCCTCCGGAGGCGCGAACTGTGGCTCATATAGGGAATGCAATTACCGGGCAAATTTAATTACCGGTAAATTACCGACTTGAGTGAGGCAAAACCGGTTAACCGGTAAATTACCGGTAAATTCAATTTAGCTAATAAGTAGCGTTATTTGACGTTTATTTATCGTAAAAACAATCTATGATATAGTATAAAGAGTTATCATGTGCCGTAAATGCCGTAATAATCAGATTCTTTAATATTTAAAACTTAATCAGTGGTAGGAAAGCAAAATAACACAACTGAAAACGTTCCTTGGGGATTAGCAGGTAGGTAGGAATTGTCCCCAGTTCTACAGAAACTAACTACAAGCCCACGTAGTCTAAAATAATATTTCACTAAATAGATGTTTCTACGGGCTTCCAGAGACGTATATATAACCAACCATACCAAGATCGAAAAGAGTTGGATAGAGAAAAGGGTAGTAATAGTAACAATACATTTTACCTAAGAGCGTTCGTACAAACGGTTTTATAACTTTTTCTAGTAGTGGAGCTCATGAGGGTTCCAAATTGCAGCATTGGTTTAGCGAATCGGAGGGATCTGTTACCTTAGTTCTGCTGTGGATAGCCTCATTTCTAATGCAATCACGCAGATATACTTAGTCCCAGCATAGCCATCTTCATTGTCTTTTGGGTGACTTCTAGCCTTCTATTGAGGCCCATAGGCCCATAGTGAGCCATATTACACTGGCAACACACACTGGCCAAACCGAGCCGACAGGATTGGAACTGGACAGTCTGTCATAGGTAATGGGAGTTTGCACTACACAGGCATCTGACATGATCTTCGTCTTATCCTGTTCACCTTTAGACCGACTCGCTCGGAGGCTGTACTGAGGTTATTGAGCATCGTACTAAAGTCCTCCATGGTCTCAGCCAAAACTATTAAATCGTCAGAAATCCGAAGGTGAGTGATGTACTCGTCGTTGATGTCTGCCTTCTCCAGTGCCGCGTTGATCAGTTTTGGGGAAATAACATCTCCTTGCCTGACTCCCCGCTGCAGCAGAACAGGTTTAGCGGTAGTCAACTTGGCACCGCTGGAGAGACTAGTACAGCCCAGGTTTCGATCAAATCGAAGGCTTTCTCGTGGTTTGCGAACGCTAAGCAGAGGGGTAGGTTATACTCCTCAATCTTCTGTATAACCTGACGGAGCGTATGGATGTCGTCTACGGTGCTAAAGCCTCTCCGGGAAGCCTGCGTACGAGACGATTTGTAATGACTCTCGAAAACAGTTTATAGACATGGCTCAGAAGTCAGATGGGTTGGTGGTTCTTCAGCAGGGCAGGCCTTTGGCTTTCTCCCTCCCAGTAAGACGAAGAGAGGTATTTCTTCGGATTGATTGTAATGATGAGTATACCTCTAAAGTATGTTAAATAAGGTGTCTCTATTATACTTATTCAAACTGATATTTATTTTATTCATATACCGGAACCGGGAACGTGTTTATATTTTAAGAAGTTTCTACAAACGATTGCATTAATGTGATCCTACATGAGGTAAGATAACGCTAACAAGTTTATTCAATTGACATTTTACATGCTGAGGAGGTAATTCAGGTATAATCATGATGATGAAGCATTAACAATTGGTAAAATGTAGTAATTTGTGTCTCGGTAAATTACCGGTTTTGATTTTAATTTACCGGTAATTTACCGGCCTCATATTTAGTCAATTTACCGGTTAACCGGCTAACCGGTTAACCGGTTTGCATTCCCTAGGCTCATAGTAAGTCGCCGCTTATTCGAGCTCTGCACTGCCTCAATCATTGCCATCTGCTTCTGACTGGAATGTTTTCGCTAGTAGCCGGGTAAAAGTCTGTCGTGAATGCTTGAGGTTCAGCAAGACGATGGATGACCGTCTTCGATAGTATATTAAGTATGCTGGTAATGTTAATTCTAAGATTCACAGTGCATTAGTTACAGATAACTGTAATACTGTGTAATAACTGTTTGGATAAATAAATAAAATAAATAAATAAATATGGAACTAGCTACTGCCCGCGACTACGTTCGCGTCGATCTCCTTTATATCGTAGTTCTGTACAAACTTTCACCCCCCATTTGACCCCTTTAGGGAATGATTTCCGGGATAAAAACTATCCTATGTCCTTCCCTGGGACTCAAACTATCTCTATACCAAATTTGATCTAAATCGGTTCCGCGGACTAAGCGTGAAGAGGAAACAGACAGACACACTTTCGCATTTATAATATTAGTAGCTTCTGCCCGCGACTCCGTCCGAGTGGAACTCGTTTATATGGAAGATCCGGACAAACGTTCACCCCCCATTTGACCCACTTAGGGGATAATTCCGGGATAAAAACTGGTTTATGTCCTTCCCCGTGACTCAAACTATCTCTATACCAAATTTGATCTAAATGGACAGACACACATTCGCATTTATAATATTAATATGGATAGTCATCACTAATATGAACTTTAAACTTTTCATATGAAATCTCGGGTTTAAAAGCTATATCCATACCTACTAAGCTTACGCACCGAAGTCCCGCGAAATGGCACTACCACAGATGTATGAATAAAAGGAGATCGGACATGCCGGCCGATTTCTATAGAGTACGCCTGTCGCAAGTTCATTGACCCACACAACGCCCAAGTAATTGACAAGACAAAGCACGCACACATCTAAAACACACACACTTATATACCTACACGCTTATTTGACAATAAACGCGCATCATATCAGGCATTTTGGGAAAAAACGTAATATTCTCTTCGATCAGCACGCGTGCACAGTATGGCAGAGTATGCCCATTGAGCTAACAGCTGCGACACGGCCGCCGGCGGCTTGTCCTCTCTCTAGTATTCTATGCTCTGAGGGCACTACCTACCTAATCCGATCACTGGTCATCAGTCACGTCATGATAGACTATAGTACTAACCAAGAAATGTACGAGTATGCGGATAATGTATGCCATACGATTAAATAATAACCAAGAAAGAGCCGCAGGCGACTAGGTACTAGTTTCCCAAAATTAAAGTTTTTGCCTCGTTAATCTAACGACCAATTCAGAACCAATTAGACGGTCGGATGATATTATTTAATGCTTAAAAAACAAAACCGGCCAAGTGCGAGTCGGGCTCGGGCACGAAGGGTTCCGTACCATTATCTATAAAAACGGCAAAAAAATCACGTTTGTTGTATGGGAGCCTCCTGTAGCCTAGTTGGTAGTGACCCTGTCTACGAAGCCGGAGGTCCCGGGTTTGAATCCTGGCAAGGGCATTTATTTGTGTGATGAGCACAAATATTTGTTCCTTAGTCATGGATGTTTTCTATGTATTTAAGTATTTATTTATCTATATAAGTATGTTTATGTCGTCTAGTACCTACCCATAGTACCTACAAGTTTTGCTTAGTTTGGGACTAAGCCGATTTGTGTAAGATTGTAAAAAATATTTATTTATTCTGGTTTTTAGTATTTTTTGTTATAGTGGCAACAGAAATACATCATCTGTGAAAATTTCAGCTGTCAAAATATCACTGTTGTTGAGATACAGCCTGGTGACAGACGGACAGACAGACGGACAGCGGAGTCTTAGTAATAGGGTCCCGTTTTACTCTTTGAGTACGGAATCCTAAAAACGATAAGACTGTCACTGGAATTGTAATTTTCTACCTTGGGCCGTAGAGTTGCTTCTTGAATAATCTCAAGTATATTTTGAAACTTGAAACGGACGACTCGCGACTTGTTATTACAATTAGGACCATCTCGCGTATGAAGTAAGGTCGATACTTGAATGCAATATTTATAGTATATCACATTAAGTGAAACGGTGTTTTTTTTTGATCAAGTTTTTGTTTCGAGTAAGTATGATTTACATTAGAAAGCGAATGTGTAGAAACTCTAGAATAAGTGTAATGTTAGCCTGTTTGTTTTTACATGCCTTATTAATACGGCCTCTGTAACTATATATGTATGTCTGTACCTATGTTCATATTTCCTGTGTTGGAAGTGAGGGACCTGCATGTCTCTATCTGCCAACACAGCGAATCCTCAAGTGAATAAAGGGTCGGCAACGCGCTTGTGATTCTTCTGGAGTCACAAGTGTCCATTGTCTTGTGTTGTGTGCACCGTCGTTGTATAAAAAAATATATATACTTATATTTACATACAAATTCATAGAATGTAATCAAACCTTTGACGGCCGGTTGAGCCTAGTAGGTAGTGACCCTGCCTGAAGTTGATGGTTCCGGGTTCAAATCCCGTTAAGTCTTGCGTGCCTTCTGTATTTAAATACTTACCTCTTCTTTAATACATACATATGTATTAACCTTTTGAACGCCATTCTTCACGTACTAAAGTGTCACTAACACGTCAACTTTTTTTCCATAAGAGAGTAACTATGAACCTTATATGAAAGACAGAAGGTTGTTTTGACAGCGGACGTCATAACACTTAAAGGCGTTTTTGGCGCTTCGGGCACGACAATACACGACGCATTTAGGCGTTCTTGGCGTTCAAAGGGTTAAAGATATCGACGTCTAATACCTACCCATAACACAAGCCTAAGTTAGTTAGTAGTTATACTGGGGACCGATTTTTGACTTTCGAGCGCTCGACTCTTTCGCTCGAAAATTGTCAAAAATTATAAAATGCTAGTTTGAAATAGGCATAGAAAATTTAAAAACGAGTGGTGTCGACCACTCGTATTCAATTCTATCGGTAGTAAGTAAGTGCCTGCAATTTTGAGACTGTAATCGTATTTACTTTTGTATAATTTTCGAGCGCTCGAAAGTCAAAAATCGGCCCCCTGGGCGTTTTCCGCAAGTCGACATCCATACACTACCTTTTACTAAAGTGTTATACTTACGGCCTTTTGGCTGGGGCGGTAGTGTAGTGTTTCGGTGTACCGTGTACCGCGATAATATTATCTTTTTTATTTTTTTTAAGTGAGCGAATCCCCAACAAACTGCTTTGCAGTTTGGCGAATCTTTAGGTTAAGTTACTAAAATTGTATTTTTTTTGATTCTAAAATAAAAAAAAATAAAAAAATTGTGCCTATTTTGCGTGAAACGGCGGAGTGGCGCTACTCTAACCACCCCAGCTCGTCTAGAAAGTTGGTGAGTGCCTTGGTGTTGCTGACTGCGTCCCGTAGTGTGTCTGGAGAGCCTAGGTGCTTTATTCTGTACTGGCGACCCGCCCCGGCTTCGCACGGGTTATTTTATGTATAATACATGCATGTATTATACATACAAACCATCCTCTTGAATCACTCTATCTATTAAAAAAACCGCATCAAAATCCGTTGCGTAGTTTTAAAGATCTAAGCACACATAGGGACAGACAGATAGACAGCGGGGAGCGACTTTGTTTTATACTATGTAGTGATACTTCTACCTGCTTGCTTGCAGTCCAGTAGAATATGTTTAAGGTACCTGCGGCAAATAAGGGCCGGCGTATAACAAGAGCCACTTCTACAAAAACACACTTCCACCCGATTCCTAGGTTCCATGTACGCAGACATCCTAAAGGACCAATAGGAAAGCTTATTTCCGCGGCCACGTGATCGTACGATTCACTATTTTGCCAGTACTCAAGAATGCGTACAGCACCCTTAGCGTGGCATTGAAGTGAGTCGCGTTTACTATCGACGCTACCGCCTATCGTCAAGATTTAGTATGAAAAGTCTATACACCGCCCCTGGTGGTCACTCATAGAACTAAAAATCCAAACTGTAACGTGAGGCACTTATACATTACTTAATTCTTGATCGACTTAACGTTCGTTCACGATTTTCCAATATTCAACCTTATATCACTAGCATTTATCGTTTTAATTTAAATGTTTGTCGGTTATGACATTACATAATACGCGCATCGCGACGTAGACAGTGTCGACTGTCCATACAATATGGCGCTGGCGGCGCGGGGGCCATTTATTTGCATTTTTAAATACAAAATACGCGACAATCCGAATTTTGCGGATATATGTTGTCAATTCAAAACCCTTATTTTTATAAGTTCTTTAATTTGAGATAAATTTCGATCGGATCTACGGTAACTCTTGACGGAATAATACGATATCACGGGCCATTTTGCAAGTGAAATAGTAAACTACAGTCGCGACGGTATTCTTCGATTCGAAATGTCTCACACTACCGATTGGTAGTACGAATCGAACGTTAAATTCATCACACAAATAAATGCCCTTACCGGGATTCGAACCCGGGACCTCCGGCTTCGTAGGCAGGGTCACTACCAACTAGTTTCCTGGGCGGCTTCGCCTGCGTATCACAAAGTAACTAATAGATCGAATATAGCCCATAGATCCATTCTATATACTGGTGAAACAATAGGGTATTTCACCTATCAAAATTTAATTATTAAAGTATTTTGTTTATATAGTTTTTACCACAAGAAACACGAATGTAACACTATTTTGTTATCAAAACATAATATTTATTTTTAATTTGAAAATTAAAATCGTAGTGTTATTATCTGTATATGTCACGTGACCGAAAACGCCGACCGCCATTTTGTCTTGTGACGTCAGAACTCAGAACAGCAAATGCAAAAATCAGAAAGCGAACGATCGCGTTAGCTAAGAAGGACACGCACATTTGACGTTTCTATGTGTATTTCTAGTTATGACGTCACGATAATGGCGGCTGCCTTTTTGGCGCGAATATACGGGTGTGGCCTGTAAATAGGAGCAAAAAATTAAACAGTACATTATTTTTTTTTCTTCAAAATAAGTTTAATTTTATTGTTTTACTCTTCTGGAGTGCTATAAGTAACTTTTAAATAAATAAATAATAAATAAATAAATATTATGGGACAATCTTACACAAATCAACCTAGGCCCACGGTAAGCTCAGTAAGGCTTGTTGTGGGTACTAGGCGATGATATATATAATAGATACATACATATAGGATACTTATATACATATATAACATCCATAACTCAGGAACAAATATTCGTGATAAACACACAAATAAATGCCCTGACCGGGATTCGAACCCGGGACCTCCAGCTTCGTAGGCAGAGTCACTACCCACTGGGCTACGGAGGCCGTTACTTTTTATTATAAAAACACTAAAAAAAATCAAAAATCACATAAAAATATGTTTTGAAAACAAAAATGCAAAAACTATTATGACTCATTACATGATGTTACCTCAAAATCTGCATTTACTGATGTGCTATGATGTCGTGGTGCCAAGATACATTACTTGGAGGTCATGACTTTAGATCAAAATTACTCCGAATCCAAAAAATAATAAAATGAATGCTCTAAGGAAGCATCCTTTTCAATATTTGCTCTTATTACAGGCCAAACCCCGTATAACGTTCAAATTTCAACCATTATTTATTTGCATAAAGCGATATTATTTTGAGCAAATTAAAATACCAGTTGACTATCAAATCTATACGAACAATTTGAAATATATTTAAAAAAAATCGTAGAATAGCCTATTGAAATCGGATGAAGTATAATTCTGGACATTAGGTACCCCCTCCTTATAAAGTTACTATCTCACAGACTTTTCGTCTTTACAATATTCGTACTATACATATATTATTAGCCTTGAGATTGATCCAAATATTACACATTTGTTGTACTGATATAGTTATTTTTAATACAGTTGCTCAAAAAGTGGTACTTTTTGTAGCTGCAATTCGTGCCCAAAGTTGTATTTTGCGCACTAGTGATTTTTACTTTTCCACGTGTATCGAACGACGTTTTTTAATACAGTTGCGAAAAAATAAGAAAAACAACAAGTAAGGAATTTGAAACTTTTATATTATTAATTATGTAACATCATTGTAATACAGTTGAAAAATAAAGAAGTTGTTAATTTTTTTTTTAATACGGTTCTTACTTGTTGTTTTTCTTATTTTTTCGCAAATGTATTAAAAAACGTCGTTCGATACACGTGCGGAAATGTCATTCTTCACTCGGCCCGAGTCTTACCACTCGCCTACGGCTCGTGGCAAGATATCCCGGCTCTCGTGGATTAATGACATACTTTCCGCACTAGCATCGAAATGTACTATTACGATACAAGTGCGTTAAATAGGAAATCCGCAACTCGTGTCGATTTAAAACACTCCCTTCGGTGTTTTAATTTATCACCACTCGTTGTGATACCAATAACTATTTTCACACCTGCTATTCAGAAAAGAGTCATTCATGCCCTCAAATATGGGATCAAAGTTGTAGGGTAAATCGTTAGTTGCTGGCCACCGTTCAATAACTGGCCACCTCAAACATAAAAAAAACTAGCCACGTGCGAGTCGGACTCGCGCACGAAGGGTTCCGCACCATTATCAATAAAAATATTTATTTTATTCTGTTTTTAGTATTTGTTGTTATAGCGGCAACAGAAATACATCATCTGTGAAAATGTTAACTGGAACTATCACGGTATCAGTGAGATACAGCCTGGTGACAGACAGACGGACGGACGGACGGACGGACAGCGGAGTCTTAGCAATAGGGTCCCGTTTTACTCTTTGAGTACGGAACCCTAAAAATGAACTCTATTCACCTATTCTATCTGAATTTGATTAGTTTCATTTAAAGTGTTTATAACATGCCAAGTGACCTGTAACTTATGTTATCAATAAATAATTGTGTTGTATTGTACTAATTGAATTAATTTTAGTATAAGGTTTCAATTACTGGCCACCCTTCAATAACTGGCCACGTCATACTAAATTGAATTCTGTTTGTAGGGGAATAGAGTTCATTTTTAGTATGAGGGGGCCAGCTATTGAAGGGTGGCCAGCTACTGGCAATTTACCCTACTTTTCTTCCCTGGTTTTGCTATTCAGAAAAGATTTGGTGTTATATGAGGGATTTCAATTGTCTTCGTAGAAGGTGGGAAAAGCAGTATGTGCCACTCTGCAGCAAAATAATTTCCAGCTTGGGCGTAAACACATGAATCCCTCGTGACGCTCAGGTTTCTATTGTAGAACCTTTCGCTTCACTCAGGATTCAATATACCGCCCTCGCCGTAAATGTATCATTTTCCTCCCTTGAGACACAATCTACTATTACAATGCACCTGCTCTGAAAGTGCGCCTTTATATGGTTCAACACGAGAAGTGGTTTATGCCGGCACCGCGGCGCCGGGCGGAGCCAGCCCGTGCGGGAATGGATTGCAGGCCAATATTCCCGCACACTGTGCGAGAATTAGATTTCATGACAATTAAAATTTCACCTTTTATGTATATTTTTTTATTTCCTTGCATGATGCATTGTAAAATGTTGTATGATACACGTGCGGATAGGTAATTCCCAACTCGTGTCGATCGAAAACACTTCCTGACGGTCGTGTTTTACCTACTTTCCGCACTTGTATCATAAATAACTATTTCCACTCCACAGGTCAGGTGAAATCCAATCTTATACATATATCAACGTAATACAGGCTTTCACAGAGAAAAACTTTTATCACTCTATCCGTACAGTTTTAGCCAATTTTACACTAATATTAACTTATACATACATATATGTAAAGGACGGAATAAAAGTATCACAAAAAATACATGAATACATTGTAAAAGTATAGGTATAAAAAAACATGTCATACATAGCTTAGCTCTAATAAATATTGAGATTCTCCAATTAACGGTAACTTAAAGTTACAAAAACATAAAAAATACACCCTGGCAGTGATAATGATAATACTTATAAAAAAATTGTGACAAAAATTAAAGCATTGACTTAAACTTAGGTCATAGATTTCTACAGAGGAGCTATACGGTTGCAGTATAAGTACAAATAGGACGGAAAAACAGTTAAATTAAGAACTGAGTCTTAAAATGGCTCACGGCTTACCATAACCAACCTACTCAATTTTGGCGGATTATTTGCCGCAAGCTCATACTAACTCAGTTGCCACAAATAAGAGTGGAACTGTGACAAGAGGGTCAATCAACTTTTTCTTGTTGTTATTCTGTCCCGGTTAGCCAAGAGACAACAGTGACAGAGTTTCTTAGAAAAATACTATATATCGGACTCCTATCATGCTAAGGAGATGCCCCACCATGGAATAGGTTTACCAATATAACAAAAACACGTGTTTATTGGATTTAAATCCCATAAAATCATAGTTTTAAAGAGTGACCCAGGAGACGTAACCATGGCAACGAGCAACAAAAAATAGTTGATTGACCCAAGAACAACGTAAGATATAAATTTCAAATTAAAGGAAAAATTTAAAAATGTAGGCTCCGAGCCGGATTCGAACCGGCGACTAAAGGCATACAGGGTCCGTCGCTACTAACCAGGGCCCGTATTTTTCATGCCGATGACATCAATTTGACGTCACGCTGCATATGGAATGATCCCAAATAATTTTATTGTAATTATTAATCTAAATACGCACAGCATTCATATATTAAGCGCGCATGTAAACTATACAAAAATGTATGGACACAGATTTGTTTAGCAACTCATATAGTATATTTAAAAGATAAGTTTTTTCTTTAATCTAATAATGTTTAAACGCAGTTAACTTAACTTTTTTCATTAGCTTTTTCATAAACTTTTTCTTTCTTTTTTTTGCTTTGTATAATAGTGTAAGTTGAAAATGTATTTACTTAACTGTCATAAGTGTATTTACAGCACATATATATATGTGCATACATGACATTATTGCTTAATTTAAACATATTTTAATTTTTTTATTTAACATGTAACTTTGTAAAAAAATATGGAACTATAGGTCTGTTCACATAGCCATAGGTAAGTTACTTGTGTTTTTAAGACTGTTTGTTTCTCAATAATAAAAAAAAAAAAAAAACATTAGTCGTCAATTATTTAAATCATGAACAAATCTATTCACACGTGGAATAATTAATAGATACCTTCGTGATACGTGAAACGTAAATTAAACAATTTGTTTTGTTTTTATACATACAATTACAATCATACTCTATGCAGCGTGACGTCATTCTTGCGTCAACGGCTAGATAAGTACGGGTCCTGCTACTAACCAACTGAGCTATCGGAACAATCTGTAATTAATACATTTAGTTAGCAGCGTTACTGCTTAAAAAAACAAAATTAACGAAAGATATATCCCTCTCTGTCACACCTATTGAGATTTGTATACTACCATCTCGCTCGGTCGTGGTATTATTATTAGTATTATTACCATAGCTTCTGTAGATATCTATACTCTAAGTACTTAAAGGAACTTTGAAATACAACCACGAATTTGTCTTGAGTAACCTTTGATCTATGTCAGTGTTTTTCAACCTGTGGGCTTGTTGAAGGGGGTCGCGGCTGCTTGAATTTTGTTAGTTAAAACATTTAGTTACACAAATATAATTTAGGGACAGGGCAGAGTAGGGGGTCGCGAAATATTTTCTTACTCTAGGGGGGTCGCGCCATGAAAAAAGTTGAAAAACACTTATCTCTGTGAACAAAGTACTTGGATTTAATGTGTCCGGCTTTTTATAAAAGTGTCATTGTAATTGGAACCTTCTACATTGGACGGTAGTCGTTTTTTGAATGGACTACTTTGATGCGATTCGGCCAACTTAAATAATCTCCCGTAAGTACACTTGGGTCCATCAACTAGTTTGGTTGCTGGTTGCCATGGTTACGGCTTCTAGAAAAGTCTTACAGTTTGATTTTATAGGGTTTTAATTTATCTTGGGGGTCCTTTCAGATGCATTTCGACTCAGTGGGATCTTTAGTGCATTTGGCCTCTCCTTTATGCCTGCTCCCAGGCTTGCTCCACCATTTCCACAAAACGGATGATGCAGTTAACCGGGAGCATTTTGAATTCCTTTGGTTGCGGATAGCCGTTACCGAAGTAATTCATTCTCTGTCTGGCAAGGGTTTTAACTAGAAATGCTTCGGTAATTATTCGGTATTCAATATTTTCGAATGTTCGTTATTGGGCCGAATTATTCGGTTCAACTCCCGAATAATTTTTGAGGTGATTCTCTAAAGTTTGCATGAATGTAATAAAAACATTGCCATGCGAAATCATTATGCTTAAACGTATTATTATTGTTATTAAACTAGATTTACTGTCCTTGTTTCACTTTTAAAATAAACATGACTTTTTTTCACTGAATCGGTCAGTTTTACCGAACAATTCGGCTGAATATTCGGTTCGGCAAATGCTGGACCGAATATTCGGCCGAATGTTCGTATTCGTTGAAACCCGTATTCGGCGCATCTCTAGTTTAAACCCACTAAATATGTGTTTTAATGATGTTATGGTGCATATTATAATGTTTTTTTTTAAATTATCTATCACTATTATCTCAGACATAATAACAACAATAAAAATTTGATCGACACAGCTAATATAATTTTACTTAACATTGTTTCTTAAAGTAACGACCAAATCAAACAAAACAATTATTCCAAAATTAATCTGAACTTTGAAGATTTTTTTAAGACTAATTTTAACTTTATTTTTGTTTGTTCGAATTCGGCCTTGGACGGAAAGTAAAGTAGGGTCAATGCGCCCAGCGACGACCCCAAGGACAGGGTTTCAGTTAAAGATGAGAAGATGTATATAAACCCAATTTAGTGTGCAATTTTTGAACAGTAATATAACAGAAATCTACTTAAAAATCGAGAAAAAATCTTTTTAGTTCACGAATTCATCTAAGTGGTCGCAAATCGGCACACTAAATAAAGTGGTCGCTAACGGGCGCAATGACCCTATACAATTTATAGTAAAGCAGTGAAATCATATCTCTACCACTGCTCTATTTCAAAGCGGTTCCACACGGCGACTTTTTTCAGCGACAAAAACGCGCGTTTCACAAAAACGCGATTGTCGCGCGTCACTAGCCATTACCTGTCAAAATCACCTGTATTGATACTATATATCAATTATAGCCTTCGAAAATTCGCCGGGTAACATTTCGCTGCCCCAATGTTATAGGGTTCTATTCTATGTTGCACTTTTATCAACTTGAAATTTGAACTTTGTCAGAGTCACACTAGGTCTAAATTGAAGTACCCCGACAATGTAACATAGAACCCTATAACATTGGGGCAGCGTTTGTCTCTAAACATTATATTACGAAGTTTAAGAGATTCGTAAATCAAAGACATACTCAAGACATCCGGACACATTAAATCTCAAAATCCGCCAACTTCCTAAAGCATACCCCCAAAAATATGCACAGCGTAATCAAAATGGAGTCGCTAACCAACCTCAAAACGTTGTTTTTGAAAAAGGAATACGTTTTTTTCTTCGTCAACCGCCGTTTGTCCACGGTCAGTTTCTTCGGCCAGCTTTCAAAATTCGAAGACACTCTCTGACACTGGCTGGTAAAACGTTTGCGCGCGAAACCGTTACTCTTTTTCGCTTGCACGCAGATGTCAAAGTTGGCGCCATCTTTGCGCAGTGACGTTTGCAGATCCTTGTCTATGGAAATTAGAAATTATGTTAAGTATGGCGACAGATAAACCACACGCGGTTTTCGTTCGCTGTTCGAATCATTTGTAAATAGTTTATAAGTATATTGTATAAATAAACGAAAAAAAAAAAAAAAAAAAATATTTTTACGTCATACCTGCACGGCTATCACAAGACGGCCGCGACATACTCTCGAGCTCTCTCGCACTATCCGTCTCTCTCTTATTAGACCGCTTAGAAAGAGACGGATAGTGCGAGAGAGCTCGAGAGTATGTCGCGACCGTCTTGTGATACCCCCGTGCAGGCCATAAAGCAGGAATTACCGCACGCTATGCGTGCGTAAAACCCCACTTCCTGGCCAGATAGAGACGTAAAATTTTGTACTCACCACGGGCGGTAATAAAGAAAGCCTCAGAGCGCATATTTATCGCCCTTGCCTTCGGCTCGGGCGTCAAATACCTGCGATCTGAGACATTCTTTGTTTAACCGCCCTAGGGAAGTAATGTACTATTATCTATCCAAATATCATAAACCCTCCATGATGCGTTCAAGAACCGCACATTATGACCACCATAAAAATAGACTGTTTTGTAAGAACAAATTTCTTCGAATCGATTTCGATAACAAGTCTTTCAAATTTCGAACGTCTCCGAAAGACAAAGAAATTTGATTTAACCTCCATTCTAATATCAGTCGAGATGACGTTTAGTTTGAAATGAATTGTCAATTGGCATACAAATTTGACAAATGTCGCACGTAAGTAAGATATCGAGCGATATGATAGTTGGATCCGACTCAAGTGTTTATGAATATAAAAAATAACTATGACAGCTGCCAGAAAACAACGCCGCGATGACGGTCTTAATGTGCGGCTCCTGAATGCATCATGGAGGCTTATGATATGTGGATAGATAAATTAGTGTATGTAACTGTACATAATTAGGCATTAAAACACTCGTGTTAATGCCCTTCATTATGTACAGTCACATAAACTACTATTATAAAACTGTCATTCGAATTGCAATCTTCTATCTTGGACGGTAGAGTTCCTTTTTGGATGGACTACTTGGATGCAATTCGGCAAACTCAAATAATTTCAAGAATACGTCCGAAACAAACGCAGTCAAAAAACGACTTTGAGCTCTGACTATAAAGTATATTTTTTGCTTGCACTTTTTTGATAGGACTCTTACTATAATATATATTTATGAGCAATTCTAGAAAAGTTGGTACAAAGCTAGGCTAAAATGTGAGACATTTAATTTTCCTTTATTGATACCAATTTTCTAAGTAATTTCTAATACAATGTTCTGAGATTATTTGGAATTAAGACAATATATTTAAGCATAACAGAAACTTAATTGTTAAATACAGTAGGTAATGAAGTTAATATATTATCATTCAACAAAAGGAAAGTTAAAAGTCAGTCTTAATTGTGCTAACTTTGTACATACTTTTCTAGCACTACTCATACAAGTAATGAAAGTAGATTACGACGAAAGTGAAATGTAAATTATCATAAAACATGTTTAGATATTTTGCTAAATTATGTTTGCGATGGAAATTGTGATAGAAATAATATGATGCTCATTATACAAAGAATATTAGAAATTAAATCAAGCTAATTTACATTTACATTCATAAGTAATTTGATCAAGCATTTCCCTTATAAACTTTTATTTACATAAAGAAGGTATTTAAGGAATGGCATATTAAGAGGAGATACTCGTAAGAGATCTAAATCTATATTTAGGCGACGTAGGTTCACAAAACGGATTTTAAAAAAGTCGTAGCGCTTGTTTGGATCATAATACGGCTGCCCTAAATTAAATTAGCAATCTTGAGGCCTTTCTCGAGGGACTATAGCTATTCGAATCCTGAGTTTTATAATTTTGCTCGATAGAAAAAAATCACAAACATAGGTCTAAAATACACTTACAACATTCGTAACAAATTATGCACAAAAGATAAACATATTAAAATTGGCTCTAAAAATTGGCAATATCATGTTTGAGGGAATTCACCAATAAATTTATTCATTTAAGTATTTAAACTCTCAAAAAATTAAAATTAAAAAACATGATTACCGCGCTTCCGAACACGCACTTCCATCTCGCTCACGCTTATGCTTAGTGAGAGGGAGAGAAGACCATGAACCTACGTCCTTAAGGTGGTTCGATTGCCATACAAAACGTTATTTGACATTCGCAGGCTAACGGCGTGATATTTTAAGAAACTTATGTAACAAACTTACATAAATTGGCTTCCCATATGCGCCAAATTCCCCCTTTCCTAGAATAAACTTGTATAAACTAGATTAATTTGAGAAATTGGTTTGTCACGTGATATTTTGGGAAAACTATTTTTCTCAAATTAATCTAGTTTATACAAGTTTATTCTAGGAAAGGGGGAATTTGGCGCAAATGGGAAGCCAATTGAAGAAAGTTTGTTACATAAGTTTCTTAAAATATCACGCCGTTAGCCTGCGAATGTCAAATAACGCTTTGTATGGCAATCGAACCACCTTAAGTGAGAAAATCAGTAATAAATAGGAAGAAAAAGCGAAAGGGAAATCTGATGGGTACTTCACGAATTTATGAATGGAAATGGAATCTTATCAAAAGTAGGAAAGGGACGCCTCTGTTGCGCTCTGTTGCACTTATGGTTAAGATGATTGAATGCGACCGACATTTTATGCCAACGGCCAACTCACTAATCTTAAGAATCGTAGACCGAGTGACGAGTGACCGTTTGACTAGGATATAGAAAAGGGAGCGTAGGGCGTCATCAGTCAGAGGTAACATGCTTGCCCGCAGGTTTGCTAGGTGTTCCGCAGAGGTAAAGATTGCACCTTTTAAAGCCTTCTGCCAATCGTTCTACGCTAGCGGACTGTGGGTTAAGTACACAAAGCGAGCTTAACGTATGCGGAGTGAAATTTAGACAAAGTTTGGCTATGTAAAATGTGAAAAATTAATTAAAACAAAAATTATGTATAACTGTCATTGTAACGTCTAGATGTCTGTCAATCACTTTGGTAAGTTTCGTGAGGATTGGTTCATAAATTTTGTAACTATGGTTAGTCGACAAGAACGACGTCGTGAAACTGTATGTAATTTCTACAGTTCACATCCCCTATGGCCGAAATCGAAGGTGGTGGAACATTTTGTAGAGATGGGTGAGAGTCGAAGCACAATTTATAATATTTTCTCGTCCTTTTCCTTGCGGAAAACCACTATTAGAAAGCACGGTTCTGGAAACCATAGCAGTTTGATTGAGCAAGTTTTCTGAGCGAGCTCGACTACAGAAAATGACGGCCGGCCGAGTCGCTAAATCGTATAGAGAGCTCGGAAGGAAATTTAGATGTGACGGTAAAACGGTTAAAAAATATCTTAAAGACATGGGCATCTTCAATCGTTCAAGAAAAGTTAACCCATATATGCCCCTTGACTCGAAAACGATCACCGTCATAATATGACCGTAATTAAGTTTGTAATTGGTATTGTATATGCCTTCTGTATCGAAAACGATCAGCACTGCATCTGCCCAGAACTATTGAAGATCACCGATTCTTGTAAATTTTGGATATGTTTGTTATAATAGATACCTATAAACGGAAAAACTACTTTTATGGCAGTTGGTATTGGATAAAGACCATTTTTTTTAATGTTCGATAACGAAACGTTGGGCATTTAAGTGACGAATATATAAAATGCTGTAAGTAAAAAACAAGTAAATTTAGTTCTATTTATTTATTGAGAGAATATGTATGATATTTAACATTATAATTTAGGAATGAAATGCAATAAATAATTTGGCATGTAAGTTAACTTGACATTTTTGACATGATGTAACCGTCAAGCTATTGCAATTAGCACAACGCAATCGGCTCGATGCCCGCCTGATCATATGGACGGAACAGTGCCAAAAACCCTTTTAGAAGGACCTGGTTGCCACTTATCAATGCCGTACTTTAGGAGTAAGGTTCGAGTAATACTACGCCGAAATTTAAGCGTATCTGTGCGAGACGCACCTATGACTGGCTCTGGGCTGAGTAGAATTTGAAGGGAAATCCTGCCCCTTCGGCGTTGGTCGTTACGGCTTCGCAGGAACTTGGTCGGGTCGGGGTTCTGAATTGAAAGGCTTGTTTACTTTTTCAAGTAATGTCACTTCGCTGCTACTGTAGGTACTGAATTTCATGGGGCCTGGCCGCCCAATTTATACTATTAAGTTACCTCGGCCGGACGCCCCTTCGCCCCGTATATTTGGCGGGAAAGCGATTTGCGCGGGAAATTTTGGCGCGAAATGACATGTTCATTTATTATAGTTCAATCTTACTCTAATACATTATTTACAGTGCTTATACCTATTTCTATGCTATTTATAATACATTATTGCACGAGATCCCGCTCGTTCGGCGTAAAAATGCATCTGAAACGCGGGGATTCCGTGTCCGCCCGTATATACGTACCTCGTTCCCCACCTGAGGTATAAATACCGGGTTTCCCCCCTCGCTCGCCCATCAGTCGTTGCCTGACTGGCGCGCGAGTAGGATCTCTAGGTTTCCTTTAGTCTGTCTATATTTCTTAGTGGAAACTTAGTGTTATCCACTCGTTATTTAGGAAACCAGCGGTATATTACCCTTTTTTACTATGTAGGAATGAAATGTGAGGCCTATTACTCTTTATTTCAGGTGCCAATTACATAAGGCAATAGTAGCGCAATGCCTATGTTATAAGAAGGTTTATAAGCTAGATTATTACAAGTTAGGTCGCGACTGACAATTTATGTTTATAACGGGTTTATTCTATGCCGTCCTGCACATCTCTCCCGCCGACCATCGTTCGGGTGAACGTTGGATCTTCTTTTGCGTGCAGGTTCTCAGGCTCCGTCGGCAGGATCACCAGCTTCTTGGTCGGTCTTCTGAAGACTCCGCCCTTGGTGGTCACGTCCACTGCTCGTGTCACGCCGTCGGGGCCCGGGTATATAGCTGTAACCCGGCCTCGTGGCCATGTGTTGCGAGGCAGATTCCCGTCGGCCACTAGCACGATGTCGCCGACGTTGATAGGCCGCCCATGACCGTAGGGCTCCCGCCGGTACTGGAGTGAGGGCAGGTACTCCCGGAGCCAGCGGGCCCAGAAGTGCTCGGCCAGGCGTTGGCTCGTCCGCCAAGTCGCGCGGCCGATGAGTGCGGTGTCGTCGAATGTCCCGGGGTTGGGGGCCCGGGCTGAGCCACCGAGGAGGAAGTGGTTCGGCGTGATGGCTTCTGGCTCGTCAGGATCAACCGCCACGTGAGTGAGGGGGCGGCTGTTCACTGTATATTCGGCCTCGGCGAGCAGAGTAGTCAGGGTCTCCTCGCTGGGGCGGCGCTCGTTGAGCACGGCGTGTAGGGCTCTCTTGACGGCTCGTACCATCCTCTCCCATGCCCCGCCCATAAATGGGGCTCCCGCCGGTATGAAGCGCCAGCTGATACCGCGTTGCGCGGCGTCGGTTTCGAGGGCGTCGCCGTAGTAGGGGTAGGCGCGCGGAATCGCGAGGTCTCGCAATGCCCTTAGGCGCAGCGTCCACTCCGTCCATTGGCGCGCTAAGTCTGCATCCAGCTTGTCATCCCAGCCAGTTCCGCGCCGCCACACCTCTTGTAGGATTTTCTTTGCTATGATGGTTACCGGCGCCGCTAGCCCGAGAGGGTCGAAGATCGACATTGTTATTTTCAATATTTGCCTTTTGGTAGGCTTGTATGAGCCAGTTAGCCCATACACTTAGATAGTAGAGTTGGAGTGCGTTGAGAGAACGGAGAAGTTAAGTTGTAGTTATAAAACTTATTTATTACTTGTAAGGTATAAATAGTAAGATTAATTAGCCGTTCCTTCAGTTGATGTTCTTCGTATGCGAGTTATGTTTGCACTGATCTAATTTACTTTATAATATTATATTGTAGCGTGGCCTAAAAGTAGGTCGCAACGTAAACAGAAAAATGTACAGTACTGAGACTGTACATACTGGCAACCCCAAAAGAAGGGAAAAGAAAAAAGATAATTGTCAATAGAAGGAAAAGCCATTACAAAAATTACTTAACAAAATTCAAGTCAATGTAAGTTAAAAGTGACGTTGTCGTTGGCGGCTCGATGACGGCTCGGATGCTGTCCCGGGCTGCTCGCTGACCTCGCTGTAGGTCTTGGCAGGCTTCTCTCTTCTGGTATAGGTTGAAGTTCAATATCCTCGTAGTGTGGCTTCACTGATTGCAGTGAGCATTGTTTCTTTTTCTTCAGCTTACAAAAATCGGGATAGCGTCTTCCCACTCCCCAAAGAATGGCAGTAATGGTGGCTGCAGCAAGTAGAAAGTAGCAAATAATATATTGATGGATATCGTGAGTTGTGAGAACGGTCGGGAAGTTTTGTTCCTTGCTCCGTTGGTTGAGTAGTCTCTTGTCAATTTCTTCGATATCTTGATTATTGTGTTCGGAAAGATACTGATGGGGTATGTTGTGGTAGGTTAAATTTGCGATTCGGTTGATCGACGAAGTTAGTGAAGGCACGTTGATGACGTTGTCCAATTTCACCTTGCTGTTATATTGTTTAAGCGAGTGAATAGTCAGGTATTTCGATTGCAGCATGCAGCCTTGTTCTAAAGTTATTATTCCAGAAGACGTCATTGTGTGTGACGTCACTTCTTCATCACATATAACCCGTAATGTGCAGGTATCGCAACAAATTACGAGCCAAGTGTTCGGTGAATGCAACTCGATCCAGGCGTCTTTACATGACGTATGTGTTACGTCACATGGAGTTGTGGTGCGATGACCTATTAGTTTTGCCTCGCATGGGATGTTATCGTTATGTAAGTTGAATACTGGCAGGTTTTTGTTGCATATAAAGTTGTCGAGTTTTAGTTGGACACATTGTTGAAGGTCATCTTCTTTAAACGAAATGTAGGTATTTAGATATAGGGATATAGGGGCAACCCTAGTTTTAGCAGCTAATAATGTCGTTCTTGGCTTTCCGTTTTCGTCGTTGGTGCGAGAGTGAATGACGCAGGAAAAGGCTTTTTCGCTTGCGTCACAGTAGCCTAAAAGTTCGATCTGCTTTGTTTTCCCGCCAATCCATCGGTTGAGTTTGACCTTTTTTAATAGAGGTAGTTCGTTTTTTAGCTTCAGCCATTGTTCTTGTATGTCGACAGGTAAAGCTGCGTCCCAAGTTAGATGAGGGTTGGTCCACACCTTTTGAAAGATTAGTTTAGCTGTCACCGTTACAGCACTATACCAGCCTAAGGGGTCGTAAAGGCGTGATATTTCTGATAAGAGAACCCGTTTAGTTAATGGGTATCTAGTTTCTTCGGGTAAGTTCCAATTGACTACAAAAGTGTCCAAATTAGGATTCCAGCCAAGTCCTAAAGTTCTCGTGGAGTCTTCGTGTTTGAAGTCGAATATGTTTGTCGAAATTTGATCTTCAGTTAGTTGCTCGAGTAAAGCCGGGTGATTTGCTGACCATTTTCGTAGGTTCATGCCGCCGCCTCGGAGTAACTCGATTAATGATTTTTGTAGTTGCTTTGCTTCTTCCATAGAGTTGTGACCGCTAATGAGGTCATCGACGTAAAATTCGTTTTTCAGTATTTCGGCAGCAGCGGGATGTTTATATCCGTCGTCAATGGCTAGCTGCTTGAGAGTTCTCATTGCTAGCCACGGGGCACACTTGTATCCGTAAGTTAACGTACATATAGAGTACTCCTGAAGGTTTTCAGAGGGCGAGTTTCTCCATATTATTTTTTGTAAGTGATGTTGTTCTTCAGAAATCCAGATGCATCGGTACATCATTTGGACATCCGCCGTGAAGGAATATTTGTAGGCTCTCCACTTCAATAGTAGTGATTGAATGTCTTTCTGTAGGTTAGGACCCTTTTCTTGTAAGCTGTTTAAGCTGTACCCGGCGCTCGTCTTTTGGGATGGGTTGAAAACAACCCTTAACCGAGTGGTTGTGGCATTTTCCCTTAGGACTCCAAAATGCGGGAGAAAACAGTCTTTAGCTGAAGTGGAAGTTGCAGGCTTCATATGCTGCAGGTCGGAATACTCTTTTATGAACTCTTTATACATTTCAGCAAGCTTAGTTTGTTTCTGTAGTTTTCTTTCTAGTTGTAGAAACTGAGAGATGGCAATTGATTTAGAATTACCCAGTTTTTCTTCGAAGTTAGCGTGCATGGGCATTTTCACGGTGTATTTTCCATCGGAACCTCGCTGAACAGTTTTTTGGTAGTAGTCTTCGCAGTAATCGTCTTGGGAGATTTCCTCGTTGTTTTGAGCGATGTCTTCGTTTTCCCAAAACTTTGTAAGTTCATTCATGTTAATTAATGTTACATGACAGTTAAAAGTTTGTAGTTTTCCACAAAGTATCCATCCCAAATGAGTTTGTTGGGCAATAGGAGCTTGTTGATCGATCTTCAGTACACCATCCATAATAATGTCGGCGTAAACGTCCGCACCAAGCAGTAGGTCTACAGGGCGCGACACGTTATAATCGATGTCGGCTAGTTTCAAGTTTTCTAAATGCGGCCAGTTTCCTTTCTTGAAGGTAGAGTTAGGTAGATTGTTCGTTATTTTGTTGAGAATCAACGCTTCAGCTTTAAACGAGTAATTGGAGTATAATGACTTGCAGTTAAGTTCTATTTTTCCTTTGCAGTTGCCGGACAAGTCTCCAATTCCAGATACAGTTGCATTTAGTTTCTTCCTGGGTAGTTTCAGTAGTTGTGCTGCATTCTCAGACAGTAAGTTCACTTGCGAACCCTGGTCCAAAAGAGCACGAAGTTTGATGAATGTTCCATCATGAGATTGAATTTGAAGTTGAACCGTAGTTAGTAGGACTTCCATATCCTTTGTAGCCAGGTGATGGTTCGACGCTTGTTGAGTTGAAGTAGATGGATTGGGCTCGTAGTTATTTTTTCTATTATAAGAGTTAGTTATTTGCTTCTTCATAACGTTGTGCAATAATGAGTGGTGTCTTAAGTTACATTCCTTGCAGGTTTTATTAGAGTTGCATTGTTTGTCGCCGTGACTGAACAAGCAATTTTTGCACACTTGCAGTTTCGCAACAGTGTCATTCCGCTGCGGTATATCTAGGTTGATGAACTTCTGACATTGCATCAACACGTGTGCTTCGTTGCAAAACGGACATTGACCATATCCCGTAATATGATATGTTTTTGAGTTATTTTTGTAGAAGTTGTAGTTAGTTTTCTTGACTGGGTAAGAAGCTTCCTTGTTGAAAGTTTTCACGAATGCTGGTTTTTGTTGGATGGTGACTTCTTGTTTTGAGCGTTTCATGGTTTCGTAAGCCATGAATTTTCTCTCGAGAAAGATGAGAAAGTCGTGTAGTGCCGGGACCTCTCTATGATCTTGAAGGTCTCTTACATAGTCGGTATGCGTAGTGGCGTCCAGTTTCATCGTCATTAAATGTACAATAATCGGATCCCAAGTTGATGTATCTAAGCCGATATTTCTTAGTCCGCTTAGACATTCAGTTATGACGTCATGCATTCTCTTTAGGTTGTAGGCGTCAGATTGCTGAATAGTAGGTAAATTCAGCATAGTGTTCATGAAAGAAGTAAATTGCAGGCGTCGATTGTCGTACCTTTGGTTCAGAATATCCCAGCATGAGTTGTAATTTTCGGCGTTGATAGTTAGATGCTGGACCAATCTCTCCGCCTCGCCTCGAAGCTTAGTCTTGAGATGCTGCATTTTTTGCGCTTTGTTGATTGTTGGGTTGTTATGGACGGTTTCTATGAAAAGATCCTTAAAGGAAATCCATTGGTTATAGTTTCCTGTAAATTCGGGAATCTCAATCCTAGGCGCAGATTGCTGGTGGTGAGCAGTTGACCATATCTTGCAGTTAAGTTCTTTCCGCATACGGTCGTACTTGTTTTCGATGTCCACGAAGGTGTCGTAGTAAGTTTCGTGAGATCCTTTAAGTACGCCATCTATTTCCCAGTGTAGTTTGTCGATGTCTGACCATTTTGATTTCAAGATGTTAAGATTATCTTCTAGTTCCCATTTTTCATTGCTAGATACCGTGTCGATTTTTGACATCGCACGATCAATTGCCTTGAAGTTACATTCTTGTTTACATAGTAGCACAATGACGTCAGCGTTCGCTTCGTCGTCCAGTAGTCCCGTAAGGTCAAATTTGACTGGAATCTTCACTTCAGTTAGGTTATGCATTAGTTTAAGCATATCTGACTTGTTGTTTTCATACATGGCCTTAGTTTTGCCGTATATGCCTTCCAGGAAGTAGGGGATATTTTTGTCCTTGATTTCCTCTTCAAGGACCGCATGTTGGTTTTCGAAATCACCCCATAGGGCGTCGAGATTTGTTAGCCGCTGGTTCAAGTAGTCATGAGTTTTTCTTGTTGCGGAGTCTTTCTTGTAGTTAACACATAAAGTTTTGATTTTTTCAAAGCAGGTTTGCTGTTGTTGAAGCTTGACAGACATGTTGAGTTGATTTTGTCAAAGTTAAAGTTGAAGTTGAGTTGAGTTTGAAGTTAGTTTTACGTTGATTTCGATATAAGTTGTAAGTTGAAGTTATAAGTTGAAGTTACATATGTACCGTGGTAACTCTGGAAGTCTTCTCAATAGTTATCCGACGATGGTTGTACAGCTCTGCTGGTTGTGTTGCTTCACTGCTTCGGTCTTTAGTCTTCAGAGTCCGGAGAGCGATGAGCCGTTGCAGTTATCTTGTTTGTTCACAGTAGTTCACTGACAGGTAAATAGTGCCCCTGCACTCTACGTACGATATATGCGCTTTCTCAATTCACTGGTGAGACCCGCTTGTGGGAGGCCAGCAAACCGATTCGCTATCGCAATAAAGTAACAAAAACACTAAATACCTGTTTAGGTTCGAAGGACCATTAATGTATGAGCCAGTTAGCCCATACACTTAGATAGTAGAGTTGGAGTGCGTTGAGAGAACGGAGAAGTTAAGTTGTAGTTATAAAACTTATTTATTACTTGTAAGGTATAAATAGTAAGATTAATTAGCCGTTCCTTCAGTTGATGTTCTTCGTATGCGAGTTATGTTTGCACTGATCTAATTTACTTTATAATATTATATTGTAGCGTGGCCTAAAAGTAGGTCGCAACGTAAACAGAAAAATGTACAGTACTGAGACTGTACAAGGCTCGATGTCGTCCAAGGCTCCGGGAGGTAGGCGGCTGAGGTCCAAGTTGAAGGCGAGTTCGTCGCTCGCGGGTTTCCATATTTGTCCCAGGATTCGTTCATTTTTCATTTCGCTTTTATTCAGTTCGACGGGCGCGGACGTGGCGTCCTCCGAAGTGAGGGCTCGGAGGACCCGCGTGGAGTTAGAGGTCCATTGGCGTAGTTCGTAATGGGCCTCTCTATGTATATCGCGTACATCACTTGACACTCGAATCGCGTCTTCTTCCGTTTTGAAGCTGTGTAGGTAGTCATCGACGTAGTGATGTCTTATTATTGCTTTGACGGCCTCTGGATGCGTTTCTTCGTGTTTCTGGGCGTTGACGTTCTTCACATATATTGCTATTGACGGTGAACAAGTAGCGCCAAAAATGAGTGAAGTCATGCGATATTCTTGCGGCGCGTCGTCGCCCCGCCGGTCGCCCCGCCATAGATAGCGCAGGGCGTCTCTGTCTTCAGATTTGACTTTCACTTGCATGAACATTTCTTTAATATCCGCCCCCACGGCGACTGGGTGTTGCCGGAAGCGCATAAGGACGCCTGGCAGCGACTGTAGGAGGGCCGGGCCTGTCAGTAGGCGGTCATTGAGCGACACGCCCCTTGTAGGCGCGGCGGCGTCGTGGACAATTCGGACTTTCCCGGGCTTGCTAGGATTCAGCACCGGGAAATGGGGGAGGTACCACACTCTTGATGACTTGGTGGGCGGCGCAGGCTCGGCGTAGCCCTTCGAGACAAGGGCGTCCATTTCTTCACTATATTTGCTTTTAAGCTCTTTATTTTTGTCGAGTTTCTTTTCTATGTTATGAAGTCTTCTCAGTGTATTTTCGTAGTTGTCAGGCAAGCGGCTGTCGGGTTGTTTCCATAATAGCGGTGCTTCATAATGGCCGTCGGCTGTAGTCGTTATTGACTGGGCTAGCATGATACGCGCCCGCTCTTCCGGGCTTGACTGGGGTAACTTCGGCTCGATAAGTAGGTTTTCGAGCGCGAAATATTCACTGAGTTGTAAATTCAAATCTTCATTTTTCTCGGCTTCTTCAATAGTGGTCAAGCGATGCGTCGCATGTACTTGTTTGCCTGTGATGCGTGTGTGTGCACCGTGTAGCACCCAGCCTAGCGGCGTTAGGGATGCCGCTGGCTGATGCCGCTGGCCGCGGCGTGTTTCATTACTGACGAGTAAATGCCAGTTATCTTGTCCGATTAACACTCTAGGTCTCGCTGACTCGTACCGCAGGCTATCTTCTATGTCGCATAAGTGTGCGCACTCGCGGAGATCCTCCTTCTTAACGGACTGTGGTGATAGGCTCAGATCGTCTATGGTATGCGCACCGACCCTATAAGGTTGGTCGGTGCCGCGGATGCTGAGCGTAACACGGCGTGATCTCGATGCGTCGATTTTTTCTTTCGTTATAGCTTCTATTTGTAGCGGCACTGTCGGGCCGTCCAGGCCTAAGTCGTTCGCGAGCTCTTCTTGTACAAGTGTTATCGTGGAGCCGTCGTCGAGGAGGGCGTAGGTCTCGACGGCTCCCGCCGGTCCAGAGACTGTGACCGGGATAATTTTTAGATAAGCTCTCGCTTCTCGGGAGGCGCGTGTCGATGTGACGGCCTCGTTTCTTTCTTCGATTCGTTGATAATGTAGCAAGTTGTGGTGGAAGTATTCGCAGCCGTCTCGCTCGCACTTCGTGCGCTTGCATGAGTGCATCCTGTTCTTGTAGCGCAGGCATCGGAAACATAGCCGTTGATCTTTGGCTAGTTTCCACCGGTCTTCAACGGCTTTTTCGATAAACTTAGTGCATTTATCTATTGGGTGACCGGTGTTGTTGCAGGCGGCGCACTTAGGTGAAGGCTTGTCTGTGGTCGCGAAGGCTCGGTGTGTCCTCTTTGCAGGATGAGGATTTGCACCGTCGACGTTCTCGGGCTGCGCGTAGAGTGCGCAGTAGTCCGCCTCGCGTTGCAGGAAGGCTGATATCTTTATTAGCTCAGGCTCGTCGTTTTTCTGCGTATTCGCGTAGTCGAACCATCTGTAGCGTAGGGCGGGCGTAAATTTCTCCATCATTGCCCGTGTCGTCTCCGGGCTGTGTAGATAGTGAGCGCGGTCAAGAGCCTTGAGTGTGGCTATGACGTTGGCTACACGGCTGGCGAAGACACAGATGTCGAGCGGCCCGTCGTTAAGGCGCGGTAGGGCGCGTAAACGCTCGAGCTCGGCGAGGGCAATGGCGTCTGGGCGGCCGAAGCGGGCTTCTAGGCTTCTCATTACTTCGTCTGCGCGAGCGTTGTAAATGAGGAGGCTCTCGACGGCTTCTTTGGCCCTCCCTTTGAGGCATCTTCTTAATCTTGCTATATTATCCACTTCACTATAATTTGCGGTGGTTCCGTTGTAGGCGGCTTTGAATGATAGCCATTCTTGATGCGAGCCGCTGAATGGCGGCAACTCGGCGTGGTAGCGTGATGACTCTCTCGGGCCGGCACGCGCGGCGATGGCGATGGCAGAGGCGAGCTCACTCAGGTTCACACTTTGTTGATTCTTCATTACTATGGCGCTATCTTCTTGCGCATTCGCTTGTGAATACATTAACGGCGGCGGATATGCGTCTGTTTCGCGTGGGCGCGGCGGCGTTGGCGCGAAAACGGGAGCGTGGGTTCCCCCGGCGGGGGGAGGGGCGGGGACGGCGGGGCGCACGGCAGCGGCGCCCTGTCCCGCGCCCTCGGCGGGGCTCCTCTCCCGAGCCTGCTCGGCGTACTGTGGGGTTGCAGGCTCGGGTTCTTCGATGTAAGGTGCATTGGAGATGGCGAGGACATGTCTCTGGCTGGTCTCGAGCCATTCATCTATGCGGCGTTCTTGTTGGACTGTAGATATTGTGCCGGTGTCATCGTCGCTGTCTTCGGCTTCTATGGCGGCTATGCGCGCTTGCGCGAGCTCCAATTTGATTCGGAGGGCTTCTTCTCGCGCTTGTGCGAGACGGCGGACGCGATGACTCGACGTTGTTTTCACCGATTTTGACGGCGGCCGTGCGGCAGGATGCTGGCTTGACTGTGGGGTTTCCTGCCGCAGTGTTGCTGCAGGGTGTAGGCTCTCCTGCAGCAGCGGGACTATGGGTGGCAGCGTTGACTGTGGGGTTTCATGAGGCAGTGTTTGTGACTGCGCGGCATCATGATGCTGCCCTATGGGTGACCTCGGCTGTGGGTCTGGACGAGGCGCCGGCGTCGCAGGAGTGCTTGTCTGTGGGGTTTCCTGCGAGGGCCTCGAACCTTCTTGAGTAGTAGCAGTTCCCGACGTGGACGTGGTTGCTTCTTCCAGCATGGCTTCTCTGATGTTCGCTGCGATAAGTTGACCGAACGTGCGTTTTCCTGCTTTCGATCTTGTAAGGGGCATCCTCTATGTAGAATCCGGTTCGAAGGACCAGCATGTGCGAGACGCACCTATGACTGGCTCTGGGCTGAGTAGAATTTGAAGGGAAATCCTGCCCCTTCGGCGTTGGTCGTTACGGCTTCGCAGGAACTTGGTCGGGTCGGGGTTCTGAATTGAAAGGCTTGTTTACTTTTTCAAGTAATGTCACTTCGCTGCTACTGTAGGTACTGAATTTCATGGGGCCTGGCCGCCCAATTTATACTATTAAGTTACCTCGGCCGGACGCCCCTTCGCCCCGTATATTTGGCGGGAAAGCGATTTGCGCGGGAAATTTTGGCGCGAAATGACATGTTCATTTATTATAGTTCAATCTTACTCTAATACATTATTTACAGTGCTTATACCTATTTCTATGCTATTTATAATACATTATTGCACGAGATCCCGCTCGTTCGGCGTAAAAATGCATCTGAAACGCGGGGATTCCGTGTCCGCCCGTATATACGTACCTCGTTCCCCACCTGAGGTATAAATACCGGGTTTCCCCCCTCGCTCGCCCATCAGTCGTTGCCTGACTGGCGCGCGAGTAGGATCTCTAGGTTTCCTTTAGTCTGTCTATATTTCTTAGTGGAAACTTAGTGTTATCCACTCGTTATTTAGGAAACCAGCGGTATATTACCCTTTTTTACTATGTAGGAATGAAATGTGAGGCCTATTACTCTTTATTTCAGGTGCCAATTACATAAGGCAATAGTAGCGCAATGCCTATGTTATAAGAAGGTTTATAAGCTAGATTATTACAAGTTAGGTCGCGACTGACAATTTATGTTTATAACGGGTTTATTCTATGCCGTCCTGCACAGTATCTACGTCGTCGCGATAGTGCCCCGCGGTAATTGTTGCGTTGTTCACAGCCACATCAATAAGCCAGAAAATAATGGGAATGTACCATCTTTTTCCTCTAATTACAATTCTGTAGACGCCGACATTAGCATCTAAACGATCCACTCCCCCCATGTAACGATTGTATTGATATACAACGTCTGGTTGTGGCACATCTACACGCGCTTTCTGCGCAGCTGAGTATCTTCTTGCTGTTCGTAGGGGCTCCACTCCGAACTCACTGGATAACAACGTCACAACACTGTTGCCATGCCAGCGTACAACATAAATACCGCTCTCTTCACCCAGCTGAACATCTTGATAGCCTCTCTGTTCTTTTTTAAATATCTTGATTTCTTTTAAAGGACACTTTTCAGTGCGGTTATTGCGTACTGTACCTGTCACTAGAACATTTCGTTCCCTCATTTCAGTGATTAGAGGTATCCCTGTGAAGAAATTGTCAATATAAACAGAGAACTTTGTTCCCTCGTACATAGCTTTGACGTCGGTCATAAGTTTAGATACTACATGTTGGCCTAATCCGGTCCTAACTCCTTCAGATTTACCTTGGTAAAGATCTGCACGCAAGCAGTATCCCAATCGCAGAGCGGCAACTCATGCTTTAAAACCGAATCTGATTGGCTTGCCTCTTATGTGCTGTTTGCATCGCCAGGAGGGTCCATATAAATATCTATCCCTGTTGCTTCATTTTCCGAGTTGAAATCATTTACAATATCGACTATTTCGTTAATTGAAAACGGCTTGCTCCTTCTGAAACACAAAATTCTATTCACTGCATATTTTCCCACTGTTTCGTTTTCGATACACTGTTTAAATAAACCCTTTTTAGGTGTCTGAATACAGACAATTTTTTATTACAAATACAAAAAAATATGTCTAAGTCATCTAACTGTATGTTCTCATTACACAAATTCCGATATTTCAGTTAATTTTGGTAATTACTTACTTTTTTGTGGAAGACGCCATATTTTAGCACGCCAAAATGAAGTCACAACTTGCACTGACAAATTTACCGCCAAATAAGTTAAGGTACTTGATGAAATCAATGAAAACTAGAAAAAAGTACCCTTTCCTTGACATAGATGGTGGTGGCATGCACATCCCGAACGAAATGTATACGTTATTGAACTTCAATGACAGCTCCTTATTTGATCCGTTTTCGAATCAGTAGGCTTATAAAGAACCACTTCAAAATATAGTTACGAGCATATATGTTGCTGTTCGTTTTCGAATCAGGTGGCATTCACGGGACCAATTAAAGACATAGTTCTGGGCATGTATGGGTTAAGCCCGCCGTCTCCGAAAATCATAAACTTACTCGGAAAATGCGGCTACGTCATTTGGTCAAAACATGTAAAAACTAGCGGTTTTTGCGTTATGGGATTTATGGGTGACGAATCATAAGTCACTTAAAATGGAAATTCGTGGCCAGGTAACTTTTATTTTGAGAACACCAATAGTCCAACGGACGACAACGTGAAATATGTCGAGCATACGAAGTTTCCTAAAAAAGTTTTCTTAAGAAGGATAGAATTGCACCTAAAAAAATGCTTATATCTGTATTTTCGACAGCGATGGACAAAGTACCACAAAACTGCCGTAAATCATTTCGCATTGGAGTAAACTTTTTTTAGCATTGAACGTCGTGAAATACACTATTAAAAAACATTAATATTTATAAAAATAACAATGTGTTTTTTATTTAATACGACATTGAACTTTGTGCAAATTTCACTCCGCATACGTTATAGCGCCCTACGCATAATAATGTTTTCAGGATGATGTTAGGAAGCCCAAATGGTGTGGTGCCTCGGGGATGTTCGCAAAGGCACGCACTAATTGATGTTGATGACTTTCATGCAATTAAGCGAAATAAAATTTCATCCCTGATGGCTCGGGTGAGGAAAAGTACTGGCAGCATCCTGAAAATGATGGCTGGTAGGTTTGACTGTCCAATACTTCAGAGGCTCTAGTATACGTTTCATCGATACAATACGTTTGCGTTTAGTTTCAATTTGTATGGTGACGCGAACAGCGCCTCTGGTGGTAACTATTGGGAACTACGCGTTGCCATACATATTGAAACTAAACGCAAACGCGTTCGAAAACGTACATGTATCGATAAAACTTATACTAGAGCTACAGGGGACCGAGTTTTGACTTTCGAGCGCTCAAATATTTCACTCGAAAACTGACAAAAATTACGAAATGCTCTTGTGAAATAGCGATAGAAAATTGAAAAGCGTATGGTATTGACCACTCGTATTTAATTATATCGGTAGAAAGTAAGTGCCTGCAATTTTGACACTCAAATCGTATTTACTTTTATTTAATTTTCGAGCGCTCGAAAGTCAAAAATCGGTCCCCTGTATTTGATTGGGCAGGTCAAATCTACCTTGCAATATATTAAGTAACTATGTTCTCTGTATGTCAGTGCATGTTGTTGTGCATCTAGTAATTCCTCTGATGGGAACCTAAGTGCAAGCTTAGATATTTGTTGCCTTAACTCTTCCACCTTATCTTTTGGGTCCTCCGCGCGTATTTTAACTTCGTAAAGTAACTCCGGTTTCGTCAATTGCAAGTATTTGATTGGGTGTGACATTTTAGACTGTTTTATCACTGAGTCAAGGTTAATTAACTGAGATTATTAAATCAAGCTAAACTAGGAAAAAAAAATCGCTTTGTGTTCGGTAAGTGGTGCAAAAATTCGGTTAGGGCTTATAATAAACTAGGTAATTACAAATAAGTCTAAATACAGAGAGTGACAACTTACGTTATATTATGATGGAGCTAATAGCTAGTGTATACTAAATCTGCGACATGCACACACCAACACCAAGAATGCTGACCCAAGGAAACTCACCAACCCTTCTGTATAAAGCAGACCCAAAATCTACTATAAAAACACGTATGGGCGCCAACTGTCACCTGACAATAACTCACCTAAGTCCTACTTACTCGGGGAATATTACCGGGACATTAAATAAGTAAGATTGATTACAAGGTATAATTTATTTTAATTAATCATGCAAATATACTTAGTTTAGCTTAATATTCTAGCTTTAGGTTTCTATATTTAAGTTTAGGTTTTTATATTTTATGTTAAGATTCTAGGTTTAACATTTTAGGTTTAAGATTCTAGGTTTAAGGTTTTAGGTTAAAGATTCTAGTTTTAGGTTTAAGATTATATATTTAAGATTCTAGGATTAAAACTGAATTTAATTACTTAAGCTTATAATAACCCTAAGGTCCTATGTTAAAGTAGGGCAGGGCAAATGGGTCCGAAGCCTAGATTTTGGGTCAGACGAAATACAGGAGAGTTGGGCAATCTTCCCATTATACCCAACGTCCCTCGGCGGTGCGTAAGCGTGACGCGGGCTTGGTACGCAGAGATGCCGGAGATCTGTAAGAGTAGCAGCGGCAGCAGCGTTCAGGTAGGGCCTTAGGGGGAAGTCGAAGCGCCCGCACTTAGTAGTGGGGAGGTCGTCGGGGACTCTGCCCGGTCCATGACCTATACTGTAGGCCCGCAGGGTGTTCCTGGAACGCGTCCAATAATATTTATTAGGCGGGTACTCATAGTTTAGCCTGGACTGTCATCATCACGCGCTCGCACTAGGGATGGGTATTTACAATAAAGCAATCGTTGTGTGTGATGGGCAGTCCAGGTAGGTACATGAGAAGCGTAAGGCGGTGAGACGAGAATCAAATGCCAAGCTTATAAAAATAATAATTTTACGGCAGTGATTAAAATGCGCAAGCAAATCCGAAGGCAGCACTAGTATGGCTCGTAGCGACATTAGATTCTTTCGTCATTACATTAAACTAGCGGTACAATGATAAGCATGATTATAATGCGTTGTACTTCGCTAAACCTTTCCTTATAATTAGCGTTACAATGTAGGTACTTATGACTTAAATATGTACAGGTATCGTAAACAATAATTTAATCTTTTTAATTATAAGCAAAGATTGATGCTGCTTGAATCAGGCAAAATCAATCTGCGAAGAACCATGCATGAGAAGGAAAGTGAATTTAACACTATTTTAAAAGAAAAGCCTATATTAATATTAATATAAGTACTACTGTTACACTACTGGTAGAAAAGAAACTAGTTATAACTACTATTTACCTTAATGGGAATTCAAGTGATATTGTAAGGTGAACTATCTTTTTTTTTTTGCCTGGGAGACATCTAACGGTATCTTTTAATTTCTAGGAACTAAGAAGTAAGACTACGTTTACTAAGGCTACAGATACTTAATTCATATTGATTTATGCAACACTTACCCGATTTTCGGGACACAAACACTGATTTTATAAACTTAAATGTAAAAAATATGATTACGTCCGCTCGGCAGCGGGCGCCTCAAGGGCAAGATTCCTCAACGGAGCGACACGGGCTGTGCGTCAAAACGCCATCGGCTCAATGACGCGGCGGCCCAGTGGCGATCGGCGAGGAACCGCGGGACGCGAAACCAGTTATCAGCGCAGAGAAAGCCAGCTATGCAATGCAACCAAGTACGCAAATTAGGGCAACAAACAACTCACCGCACCTCAGTCCAAGGTTCACGATTTATAAACGTGACAATGTAAGCTTTGTATTGTGTAATTTAACCTTATAATTAAAATGTAACTAACACCTCTTATATGGCTCGGTGAAGACCTGAAATAATATATGTCATTCATTCATTCATCGCTAAACTTAAGTGGCAGTGGGCGGGGCACATTGCACGTATAACCGATGGCCGTTGGCGCGGAAAGGTTCTCGAGTGGCGACCACGTACCGGCTTGCGCGGCGTGGGTAGGCAAGGTGGACTGATGACCTGGTAAAGGTCGCGGGAGTCCGCTGGATGCGTGTGGCGCAGGATCGGCCATTGTGGCACTCTTTGGTGGAGGCCTATGTCCAGCAGTGGACGTCTTTCGGCTGATATGATGATTATGATGATGATGATGATGATGATTAATTCATTCAATACGTACCAAGAGTAACAGTGACAGAGCGAAGATTGTAGGGCACCTCGTTGGAATACAATACTTGGCTATTGTCGTCTACTATGAAGAGGAAGAAATCGCCGACGTCCTCAGCGGTCCGGACGAACCAGTGCGCGTATATTGACGATTGTGAGCTGCAATGAGAGAGGGAATAGGGATGATGACTAAGATTTTTTTACGATGCCATTCGAACCAGTTTTTAAAAAAAAATCAAACGCGAGTGAGCGTATCTGCAAATTACGCAAGTTCAGTTTATTCGTTCAATACATTCAATTTGCCATTCCAATCGGTAATGTAATTCATTCATTCACTCTATTCGGTCATTACTTTTGAGTTATTTCATTATTCAGTTATTTCATTCATTCATTATAATATTTGGTCATTGCATTATTTGATTCCATTCGTTAATTCCGTTCAGACATTCTATTTGGGTAATTAATTCGTTCTTTCTAATCGATTTCATACATTTAATTCATTTTGTTAATTTATTCCACTCAGTCACTTTATTCGTTCATTCCTTCAGAAGACTATAAAAAAACCACAAAATACTCACTACTGTATATCCCTAAAGCACAAATCAGGTTCCAGCTCGAAATCTAACTCTTCTCCTCTATGCTCGGTGATCTTCTGTTCTAGACAGATATTTTTAGCGCAGAGTAAACGCTCCTTGTCTATGGCACGTAACGGTAGCCCAGCCATAGGACAACGGCTCGCAGTATAAATTAATTTATTCGTTGGGTACATTTGTTTGGCTATCAATTGGTCACTTTCATTTATTCTATTCAGTCATGTCATTCGTTCATTCCGTTCAGACACATCATTCGTTCATTCTAATCGGTAATTCCATTCGTTTCTTTCTATTCAGTTCTTTCACTCAATTCAGTTATTTCATTTAGTCATTCCATTCGGTCATTTCATTCGTTTATTTAATTCAGTCACTTCAATACATTCGTTCATTCCAATCCGTCATTAAATTTGGGCAATAAACTCGTTCTTTTGCTAATTAATTCGTCGATTTCATTCGGTCGTTTGTTCCATTCATTCATTCCTTCAAAACACTATAAAAACCAAAAAAATACTCACTACTGTATATCCCTAAAGCTCAAATCGGGTTCCAGCTCGAAATCAAACTCCTCCCCTCCAAGCTCTGCGATCTTATCTTCTAGACCGATATTCTTAGCGCAGAGTAGACGCTCCTCGTCTATGGCATGTAGCGGTAGGCCAGCCATAGACAACGGCTCGGAGCAAGTGACGTTTGTGGCTGTGGTGCGGTGGTTGAGTAAGTGCTTTAGGGGGCGGACGAAGCAGTCGCATTTTAGATTGTTTCCTGTAGAAAAGGTTAATTTAAACATATACACCGTTTAAGGTCACACCACAGACTGGCGCGGCCTGCGGTGGCGGTCACGGTGGCGGCCAGTTGTTATTATGATAATTTGATGATCAAGGTGTCTGAATCATTGATCTACTAGCTCTGTAAAAGGCAATGGAGAGGGTTATGCTCGGAGTTTCTTTGCGTGATCGCATCAGAAGTGAGGCTATCGGCAGCAGAACCAAGGTAACCGATATAGCGCTTCGACTGCACGTGGAACCGATGGCGTATGGGGCGGAAAGGTTCTCGAATGGCGACCACGTACAAGACGCAATATGGTTAGACTCCAGGCGGATGATCTGGTAAAGGCCCCGGGAGGCCGCTGGATGCGGGCGCAGGACCGTCATTGTAGCACTCTTCGGGGGAGGCCTATGTCCAGCAGTGGACGTCTTTCGGCTGATATGATGATGGTGATGATGAAATAAAAAAAAACTGTACGTAGACTACGGAATACTAACTGAAAAAAAACCTTTTTTTTTCAAACAAAAGGTGGCCTAAATATGTCACCCGAAGCATTTTAACTTCGTATGGATTGACACCTCATTTATCAAAATCGGTTCAGTATCTTAAACGCTACGGTGGACACACGTTTAGTGATGTGCAAATTGCGGAAAGTTTCCAAAAAGTTGGAAAAGTTCTCGGAAATTTCTAGAAATTTTCACAAGGGATTAAGGAGATTTACGTAGGTACTGAGAAGCGTAAAAATGTAACTCTTATACACTATGTATAAGAGTTACAGTTTTATGCTTCTCAGTACGTAAATGTCCATGTTGGAAAATTTTTGCAGAAACATTTCGCAATATAGGAAACTTTCCGTTGGGCACATCAGTACGAGTAACACGTTAATACAAGCATAGACTGCTAAAAACATATCCCTTCCTTTCAACCCTGCCATAGTCGGGTAATAAAGTAGAATATTTATAAACATACCTTCAAAATTCACTTTCATCCCATCATTTCGCATCCTCCTCACCAATGCTGGATGGAATGTGTCCAGCAAGTTGTCCCGTACATCCAGCAACCTAAGTTTCGTAGCGTTCGCTATCTGTTTGATAGGTATTTCTTGCAACGTGTTGTTTTTGAGGTACAACTCTGTTAGGTTCTCTGGTAGATTAAATTGTAAATCCGCTGAAATAGAAATTATAAAGGTTACATCACACAATCCATGCTAATCCATCCATTCTATGGACGCTTTTGTTTATAATAATATAAATAAATAATAAATAAATAAGTGTGTCTGTCTGTCTGTCTGTCTGTTACCTCTTCACGCTTATACCGCTGAACCGATTGAGATGAAATTTGGTATGGCGATAGGTTGAATCCCGGGGAAAGACATAGTATAGTTTTTATCCCGAAAGTCATCCTCTAAGGGGGTGAAATAGGGGTTGAAAGTGTGTATGTATAAACGAGTTCGGCGCGGACGAAGTCGCGGGCAGAAGCTAGTATTACATACATACATTGCAAGTTAACTGAGAGACAAACTAGGAAATACAAACCGGTTACCGAAACAGAAGAAACCGGTTACAACCGATTATGACGACAAAATTTCATAACCGCGTTTCGGAATGTTGAAAAACCGGTTTCGGTTATTTTCGGTTATACTTTTTTTAAATTAAATTATCAAAATAAATTAAGTTTCTAAAATTATTGCTGTGATTTTAACAAATATGTACAGTTTTAGTGGCCATTTGCTTAAAAAAGGCGAAAACAGTGCGCTAATGCTTGTTAGTTATGGTTTGACTCTAGAGGTGCCTATATAGAAACGCTGCTTTTGCTTTTATTTATAGGTACAGTGGCGGAATGAAAAGGTTGATCAGTTTTCAAATCAAATCATTTACGCGTTGCAAGCACATGTTACCTTTTTAAACTGTGTATCAGACGAGAGTGATGTATTGAAAATTATGTTCAACTGTTTGACAACAAAGTTCAAATTTACTTAGACGAATTTTTCTTGACTATTAATAGTTGAACTAAAACCTTTTTATTAGTTTGATCTTGCCATTGCGTTGTGTCATGTTTGATAAATCTAATGATTAAATCCTCTTCACTTAAAATTATTAAAACTATAAATGTGAGTAACAGGTCCTGTCAATGTCATCATTGTTATTTCTTGTATAATTTTTTTTCTTTTTTTAACTCGTTTTCCAAAATTCAAAGAGGTGTAGTGAAATGACATTCATTATGACGGAATGTGTCTGACACTCGGTCGATAAAGCAGATACTGATAACTTATACTGAGCAAGCAAAAACTGATCTTAAGGTGATCAACCTTTTCATTCCCTGACTGTACATGAGAGCGTGTATTTGTGATGCCACATTTTGTCAGAATGGTCTAGTGGTTGTGTTCTGGGGTTTAACCGACAAATTACTTGTTTTTTAAACTAAATAACCCTTATTTTTTTATTTACATATATTTTTCGGTTATTTCTCCACCATAAACGAAATCCTAACCGGTTATGAAATATGACCGGTTATTGCATTCCCCACTACAAACGCGATACAGTATCGATACAGTTACTTTTGATAGGTGATCTACGGTAGTCATTTATTAGGTGTATTTTATTAGGTGGGAAGGGGTCCTTTCATTACGAAGCTAGGATGACGATAGGGGGGCGACAAGCCCTTTGTATAGCTGCAAAAAGTCGCCGTATATAACCGCTCTAAAAGCTTTTAAAAATAAAACTTACATGTCCTCGAAACTAAATCCTTCAACTGGTTGTCAGACAAATCCAGAACTTCCAGCGACGTTAAGTTGCCAAGAACATCTGAAAAAGACAATTTCAGTTATATTGATGCGACTATTTTCTTTACTTTTTTTCTACTACGACGGTGACAAACAAGCACACGGTCTGCCTGAAGGAAGCTGTCAATTGTCACAAGTATGACAGTTGTCGCGACAATTTGACAGTTGTTTAATTGTTAGATCGTGACATTTCTCAAATGGTCGTGTCATTTGAGAAATGTCACGACCTAACAATTGTCAACCCCATTTGACAATTATGCAGTACAATTATCACCCTTTTTTGTAGGTACATTCAGCGTCAAAAGTAGCTACGCAAACGAAGACGTCAAAAGTCTTTATTAAAAGGGAATAAGAGCTTTTGACGTCTTCGATTGCGTAGTTACTTTTGATGCTGACTGTACTAGGACTAGTTTATAATTACTGTTCCTAATATCATTGATGATGTTCCCCCTTCAACATCAGCCCAATTAGAGAAGTAGGGCACAGCGGAATGTTTTAGAGAGGTAGGGCACAGCGGAATGACATCTCACTCGTATGTGGAGCAGCCCAACTGGGGAAGTACCTCCACCTTACAGAAGACCGCAGCCATAATAGCACCACTGCTTTGTAGTGTTGCTATATTATTGCATGCTATGAAGCATATGGTGTTGTGTTCCTGGTGGTGAGTAAGGTCGCCAGAGCTCCCTAGGGTGCGCTGTGTTGGGAGTGAGGGACCTGCATGTCTCTATCTCCCAACACAGCGAATCATCAAGTGAATAAAGCGCTTGTGATTCTTCTGGAGTCACGAGTGTCCATAGGCGACGGTACCAGCTTAACATCAGGCAGGCCGTAAGCTTGTTTGCCACCGTCGTTGTATAAAGAAAAACATATAAAAATCAGCCTCCTCAGTTTCTTGGTGCCTAGCGTGAGGTCTAGCGTGAGGACCGGCACCTCATTATAACCTCAGGACCCATACTAAGCTGTTGTCACACGCTAAATAGTCACTTATTGAGACTATTTTGTTTATTGACAATTGTCACGATAGTAAAAATCTTAGACAATTGTCATTTATTGACAACTGTCACTAAAGCTTCACAAGTCTTATAACAATTGTCACAAGTATGACATTTGTTACGAACATTTGAGAAATGTCACGACCGAACAATTGTCACGACAATCTGACAATTGTCACGTCAATCTGACAAGTGTCATGACAACTTGACAACTCTCACGAGAAACTGACAATTGTCACGACAAACTGACAATTGTCACGAAAATTAGAAAATTGTGCAGTGTTTGTCACCGTTTTTTGAAGGTACTAGGACTAATTTATACTTACTGTTCCTGATATCATTGATGATGTTCCCCTTCAACATCAGCCTCTTCAGTTTCTTGGTGCCCAGCGTGAGGTCTAGCGTGAGGACCGGCACCTCATTATAGCTGAGGTCTATCTCCAACAGCCGGTACGGGATCCAGGGGTTGGCTGGGAACATCTTCTTGGTGAGGAAACCGAATCTGTTGTGGCTTAGGTTCACCTGAAAATAAGGTTCTATCAAAAAAAATTGTAGAAGCTTTTGTTGACGTCTGTACTTTTTTTGCACAATCATAAAGTAGTCGTTGAAGTTTTTTTGCAAATAACGCAGTCAAACTGCGAATAAAAATTATAGCCCATCTAGAAAGTACATTCTATACAGGTGAAAGAATATGTGAAATCGGAAAAGTGATTCCGGAGTAGCGATGGGCAGCTTGCAATGGTCAAAAGTAAAATTTCACTTAAGTTGCTTTTAATTTCTGATATGTTTCTAAGCAATCACAAGTCATTATTATTAATACTTTTTTGTAATTTTTGCTTACTGGCACAAAACTTCTGAATTACCTAAGACAGCTCATTACTTGTCATTAGACCAATCAAAGTAGTCATGACGGAAACATTTCGGAAACTTAAGTGAAATTTTAGAAGTAATGTTTCTTTCAGGAAAATTACACAAGTTTCTACGGCTGAAATGTGTCACAGTTTAGGAAAATTATGAAATGTTTCAGAAATTGCCCATCCCTATTCCGGAGATACCCTACATACAAACTTCTTTATTTTAAATTTAGAACGCATACAGTCGCAAAATAAAAATATATGCGGTACACAAAGTACACATAGAGTACCTACCGACATAAAGCTATAGGCCTGGAGGTTCATTAATATATGAAAACTATGTTAACATAACAACCTAATAATGAGACAGAAAAAACAAAGCTTAAGGCGATGTAGGCTCGTGGTCTTGTCTCCCTGAAATGCGTGTTCGGAAGCGGGGATATCATGTTTTTTAATTAAAATTTGTTGTGCGTTTTAATAAATAAAAAAGTAATAGCTGAGTTCCCTCAAACATGATATTGCCGTTTAGAACTAATTTTAATATGTTTAGCTGTTGTGCATAATTTGTTACGAATTTTTGAAGTGTATTTTAGACCTATGTTCGTGATTTTTTTTCTATTGAGTGAAAGTCAAAAACTCAGGATTCGAATAGCTGTTGTCCCTCGAGAAAGGCCTCAAGATTGCTAATTAAATTTAGGGCAGCCCTATTATAACCCAAACAAAAGCTACGACTTTTTAAAAATCCGTTTTCTGAGCTCACGTTGCCTTAAGGTGGTTCGATTGCCATACAAAACGTTATTTGACATTCGCAGGCCAATGTCGTGATATTTTAAGAAACTTATGTAACAAACTTTCATAAATTGGCTTCCCATTTGCGCCAAATTCCCCCTTTTCTAGAATAAACTTGTATAAACTAGATTAATTTGAGAAATTGGTTTGGGACGTGATATTTTGGAAAAACTATTTTTCTCAAATTTATCTAGTTTATACAAGTTTAGACATAGACATCCTTTATTGGTAATAAGGTATTACAAGTCATTGTTTACAATAAAAATAGAACATTCATTTGTAAATTAAATTAACAAGCTTATTAGTTTATTATGTTATATATTATTATTACATTTTTTATATTCTAAAAATTCCTTAATAGTATAGAAACATTGTTCAATAAGCCATTTTTTTAATTTAGCTTTAAAGGTCGGAAGACTGTTAGCTTCCGTGATGCTGTCTGGTAAATTGTTATAAAATATAGGTCCCGCGACGTGGATTGTCTTAGCTGTCTTAGTGAGCTTGTGGGGAATTGTTAATAGTTTGTGCGCATTTCGAGTGACCCAAGCAGATCTATCACCTCGCCTTTCATATAGTGATAAATTCACCCGTGTATACACGGCTATTTGGAAAATTAGCAGTGACGATAGTGTCAGGATACCGAGTGCGACAAAATGCGGTCTGGCGCTATCGTCATGCCTGGCGCGGGCCAGCGTGCGCACGGCGCGCTTTTGCAGTCGGAAAACGCGTTGCCATTCGGCGGCTTGGCCCCAGAGCTCCAGTCCGTATTGCATAATTGCCTGAATGCTTGCAAAGTAACAAGTGCGCACTGCCTGACGACGCTCTAGGGTTTGGTTCAGCCTTGAAAGTGCAAAACATGCCTTGCTGAGTTTTCCGCATACTGCACTGATTTGCGCCTTCCATGTAAGGCCCTGGTCGTGGTCAAGCCGGAAGCCCAGAAATGTGGTTGTCGCAACTTGACTGATAGTGGTACCTTGATGGTGTACGATCAATGGGCGTCGACTTCTACCTGATAAGTCAAACTGCATAAATTGCGTTTTTGTCAGGTTCAGTAGTAGCCCGTTAAATCGACACCAATCAAGTATCTGTCGGGCTGTTATATTTAATTGAGATTCCAGTTTATCCATCTTTATTCTAGGAAAGGGGGAATTTGGCGCAAATGGGAAGCCAATCGATGAAAGTTTGTTACATAAGTTTCTTAAAATATCACGCCGTTAGCCTGCGAATGTCAAATAACGCTTTGTATGGCAATCGAACCACCTTAAAAGAAATATTTATAAACATTAAAAAAAAACTTAATAACTTTCAAGCAACAATGTCACAGTATTTTACTCTATATTATATAAGTATAGATCATACTACTTTACACTCACCATTTCCAAGGACAGACAGTCATCCAGCAATCCCTGTGTTTTGTTGTCAATTCTCTCTAAATAGTTGTGCGACAGGTCCAATTTTCTGAAACACCAATCTTGTATTGTTTTTAGGGTTCCGTACCTCAGAAGGAAAAAACGGAACCCTTATAGGATCACTTTGTTGTCCGTCTGTCTGTCTAACTGGCTGTCAGGACCCTTTCTCTCGGGAACCACGTGGAGGTATCGAGTTGAAATTAAAACCATATACTCAGGTATACATATACAGTTCCTTGAAGCTGTGAAAAAATCAAACTTCTAAGTTACAGCCGAAAAAAACGATACAGCTGTTTATGTCGCAAAAAAGGTATATTTCGACACTCAAGGGAATCAAAATTTATAGGTAGGTACTAAAGAAGATAAAGCCTTTGGGGTCATAATAATTCCCACACAGACGGGGTTTGATTTTTTTAGTTCTTTGTTTGTATCTTTTTGACATAGGTACTAAAAGTCGAAACAAATCGAAGTGTGCAAAAATCTTGTCACAAACTTGAAAACTTGTTCCGGGGAATTTCCGTTAATTGCTAGTTTAGATCAAATAAAGTTAATATCTCCAAGACAGTAGTATCTTAATTCCTACTGTAATCAAGATTTTCAATGTTTAATTAAATCAGTTTTGCAGATTTAACCAGTGGCTCACATGTGGTAAGGTATGGTAAGGTTCCTATACACTACAAGAAGGTTTACATAGTGAGTTCGGTCGATATTACATATTTTTTATTTCATGTGTTTCAAGTTCCTTGTACAATAAGACAATATCCGTGAAAGCTACATTAAATTATTTTGAAAAATAAAAAAACCAAAAAATAATTATGCTAATTTGTTTCTGTGAGTGTACTCTGCACTATGCCAAAGTTAACGGAAATTCCCGGGAGCATCCTGTAAACTAGGTATTTGATTTTAGGTAATTGACCTGGAATGACAAAAAGTGACGAAGATAGTATATAAGAATACTAGTGAACCTTAAACAAATAGACAGTTGTAAGCCGCACTTTATCCAACACAGAATACTCACTCTACCATCCTTATACATTTTATAAATATGTAAATTTGTCCGCAAATACTCAGAATTCTATACCAAACGAGAAGACACACCTGTACCATATGCATTAAGAAATAAAACCAGAATAATAGCACCACCCTCCCGATTAAAACTCCACTCATCCGGCCCTTTAATAATGTCCATAAAATTATATAATAAACTACCAGAAAAAATTAAAAAAGAAAGCAAAGAAAATAAATTTATAAGCCAAGTAAAACAAATTCTTCTGAATAAAGCGTATTATTCTATTAGTGAATACTTAGAAGACAAATTACTTTAACAAAGTAAGTTCTTATATCACTACTAGTAACCTAACCTAACACAAACAAACATTAACTACAATTCGGCTCAAAGAGATTTGTTATAGCTAATTTTATATTACTTTAAGCTTTGTTAGTTTTTAAGTTAGTATTTAATTCCAATACTATTACTTTTGCGATGCCTTTGCAGGGCTCATGTTTGATACGTCCATATTGTAACACCTACCACCTTTATGTAACAACATGAATGCTAATAAATTACTTGATTACTTGAATACTGAACAACTTTCGGAAAAATAAAAACAGCTATTCCATACATTTAACTCCTAATTAATTCACAGTTAACTCTGAATTGGCTCTTATTTTTTCGCAAGTACCTGAGCAATGTCAACCAGTTGGTTGTTAGAGAGATCCAGCTTGAAGATAAATACCTTAAAGCAACCAATCCTTTAAAGGCCTCAATAGTGACTCGCTTCAGTAAGTTATTCCTCAGCGATAGATCTAGTAGTTGCTGCAAACCCTTGAAGGTCTCCTGAGCTATGTCAACCAGTTGGTTGTTAGAGAGATCCAGCTTGAAGATAAATACCTTAAAGCAACCAATCCTTTAAAGGCCTCAATAGTGACTCGCTTCAGTAAGTTATTCCTCAGCGATAGATCTAGTAGTTGCTGCAAACCCTTGAAGGACTCCTGAGCTATGTCAACCAGTTGGTTGTTAGAGAGATCCAGCTTGAAGATAAATACCTTAAAGCAACCAATCCATTAAAGGCCTCAATAGTGACTCGCTTCAGTAAGTTATTCCTCAGCGATAGATCTAGTAGTTGCTGCAAACCCTTGAAGGACTCCTGAGCTATGTCAACCAGTTGGTTGTTAGAGAGATCCAGCTTGAAGATAAATACCTTAAAGCAACCAATCCTTTAAAGGCCTCAATAGTGACTCGCTTCAGTAAGTTATTCCTCAGCGATAGATCTAGTAGTTGCTGCAAACCCTTGAAGGACTCCTGAGCTATGTCAACCAGTTGGTTGTTAGAGAGATCCAGCTTGAAGATAAATACCTTAAAGCAACCAATCCTTTAAAGGCCTCAATAGTGACTCGCTTCAGTAAGTTATTTCTCAGCGATAGATCTAGTAGTTGCTGCAAACCCTTGAAGGACTCCTGAGCTATGTCAACCAGTTGGTTGTTAGAGAGGTCCAATTTGAAGATGGTCGGTAGGTTGCCGAAGGCGGCTTTGGAGAGGGACGTTAGGTTGTTGTTCTGAAAATAAATTCTAAAATGGTAAGAAACAGGACAATATTGTATACCTACGGCGGTAATAGTAGATTGTGTCTCTAGAAAGCAACTTGATATATTTACGGCGAGAGCGATATATTGAATTCTGAGTGAAGCGAAAGGTTCTAAAGTAGAAACTTCAGCGTAACAAGGGGTTCAAGGCTATAACAATAAAATCAAAATTATCGCTTTAGTTACGTGTGTCACGCCTCTGTTATCTAAAATATGTTTTTGTTACGAGTATAATTAACATACATCAATTTCGAAGTGTCATATAATAAAATTAAAATTTTAAAGGCATTTTAACTAAATTAGGTTTGAAGAACGTTTATGAATAAGGACAACTGGAAGAGTGGCTTTTAGAGTGTAGAAATCTACTCCTAAAAGATAGGCATGGTTGGAATTATTTAAGGTGACCCTACATTTTGTTATAAGCTGTCATTGGAGTTCGAATCTAATAGCTTGGCTGGGAGAGTTGCTTTTTCAACGGATTACTATGATGCAACTCGGTCAAGTCAAATAATTTGAAGTATACCAAAGATACCTCTATATCTGTCGGAGAAGATATTATTTTTAACCGACTTCAAGAAAGGAGGTTCTCAATTCGTCGGAGATTTTGTTATGTATGTTCCCCGATTATTCGCAGACGCCTGGACCGATTTGAAAATTATGTTTTTTGTTTGTAAGGGTATCCTTCCAAGGTTGTTCCATGGTCATCAGGTCAGAATCTGATAGTAGGATCTTGGAGAAATCGAGTGAACTCTTCAAATTTTGTAGGCAAACTTGAATTAATTTCGGTACTGATTTGAAGTCCGTTAAAACTTTGTTTTTAAAATAAATTATACTAAAAACTACTATTTTTAAACACTCATTGTATTTACCTGTAAGTACAAATACTGCAGGCTAGTCAACGTATTAAGCGCCTGCCACGGCGGAGTCGACACCCCATTATCCGACAAGTCCAGCCCTTGCAGCGTCAGCAGCCCGGCGAAGCTGTCGCCGGACAACTTGTCGGCCAACATGTTGGCCGACAAGTTGAGCCGGAGCAACGCGTTCATTGTCGGCCACGTGTTGGCTTTGATCTCGGTTAGGTTGTTGTGGGCGAAGTTTAATTCACTGGAAACGAAATATTAGTGTTAAGTACCATTTTTAACCCCCGACGCAAAAATAGGGGTGTTATAAGTTTGACGTGTATGTGTGTCTGTGTAACTGTGTCTCTGTGTAACTCTGTGTCTGTGTGTCTGTGAACCCCCAACGTAAAAAGAGGGGTGTTATAAGTTTGACGTGTATGTGTGTCTGTGTAACTGTGTCTCTGTGTAACTCTGTGTCTGTGTGTCTGTGAACCCCCAACGCAAAAATAGGGGTGTTATAAGTTTAACGTGTATGTGTGTCTGTGTAACTGTGTCTCTGTGTAACTCTGTGTCTGTGTGTCTGTGAACCCCCGACGCAAAAAGAGGGGTGTTATAAGTTTGACGTGTATGTGTGTCTGTGTAACTGTGTCTCTGTGTAACTCTGTGTCTGTGTGTCTGTGAACCCCCAACGCAAAAAGAGGGGTGTTATAAGTTTGACGTGTATGTGTGTCTGTGTAACTGTGTCTCTGTGTAACTCTGTGTCTGTGTGTCTGTGAACCCCCAACGCAAAAAGAGGGGTGTTATAAGTTTGACGTGTATGTGTGTCTGTGTATGTGTGTCTGTGTAACTGTGTCTCTGTGTAACTCTGTGTCTGTGTGTCTGTGAACCCCCAACGCAAAAAGATGGGTGTTATAAGTTTGACGTGTATGTGTGTCTGTGTAACTGTGTCTCTGTGTAACTCTGTGTCTGTGTGTCTGTGAACCCCCGACGCAAAAAGAGGGGTGTTATAAGTTTGACGTGTATGTGTGTCTGTGTAACTGTGTCTCTGTGTAACTCTGTGTCTGTGTGTCTGTGAACCCCCGACGCAAAAAGAGGGGTGTTATAAGTTTGACGTGTATGTGTGTCTGTGTAACTGTGTCTCTGTGTAACTCTGTGTCTGTGTGTCTGTGAACCCCCAACGCAAAAAGAGGGGTGTTATAAGTTTGACGTGTCTGTGTGTCTGTGTAACTGTGTCTCTGTGTAACTCTGTGTCTGTGTGTCTGTGAACCCCCAACGCAAAAAGAGGGGTGTTATAAGTTTGACGTGTATGTGTGTCTGTGTAACTGTGTCTCTGTGTAACTCTGTGTCTGTGTGTCTGTGAACCCCCCACGCAAAAAGAGGGGTGTTATAAGTTTGACGTGTATGTGTGTCTGTGTAACCGTGTCTCTGTGTCTGTGTGTCTGTGAACCCCCAACGCAAAAAGAGGGGTGTTATAAGTTTGACGTGTATGCGTGTCTGTGTAACTGTGTCTCTGTGTAACTCTGTGTCTGTGTGTCTGTGAACCCCCAACGCAAAAAGAGGGGTGTTATAAGTTTGACGTGTCTGTGTCTGTGTAACTGTGTCTCTGTGTAACTCTGTGTCTGTGTGTCTGTGAACCCCCAACGCAAAAAGAGGGGTGTTATAAGGGTCATTCTAAATTAAGAGGTAATTTGTTGTATGAAGTGACGGCATGACATTTTATTTTATATTTTTACTTAAGTTTACATTTTTTTTATGGAAACTTTTAAGTTAAAAATGTATACGAAGTGGCCAGTCAATCTGTTGGTTTTATCTCGATTTATAAGTGACCAGGGTAAATACTCAGTACAGATAGAAACAAGATGCACAGGTAAGGATACTTTATGGACAGAAAAGAGAGATAGACATATTAAAAACAGGGTTATTTTTAAAAATCAACTTTATTTATTTACTTTTATTCTTATTATGAATTATGTAATATCAGACTTTTCATTTCTTAGCAGTCTTTGTTTATAAAATTAAATGTTTCTTAAGTGCTACGTACAAAACATAAAAACGTTCTTACTTTTCTATTCCAACGAAACAAAAATAACTATGCCTTTGCTATCAATAGTCAATAATTAAATAAAAAGAAACAAATACTTCTCTGAGTAACAGTAATAAACTTTTCTTGTACTTAAACTTTAAAAAACATTTTAATTAAAAGGTAACTAAAAATAATCTTTTTCTAAAACCCGCGTTCAAAAACATCAATACATTCATTAAATGCATAAAAAATACGCTGCCCTCTCATTTTTAAGTTAGGGGAGGGTAGTTATTTTAAAACCTGATCCCAGGTGATGAAAGAAATATCATCATCATTAATTCTGAACTTTTTTCCAGTTTCATCACAGATTTTACAAAATATAACTTGTAGTTCGTCATCTTCTTTAACACCTGTGCACATTGCAACATAACGATATTCTGTTTTTTTATCTTGAAGTTTAACCAGCACAAAGTCCCCGTTGCAGAATGTTTTCTTTCCAGATGTTGAGGGCTTTGAATCATCTTTGTGCAGTTTGGTTTTAATACCGGTGGGTACAGAATGCTGTAGTGTTTCTTGAGGCTTCTTCTTGTGTTCTTGAGATGTGAAATTGATTAGTGGTTCATCTTCTGAATCGCTAGGTCCGTATATATCGTCAACACGTAGACGAAATTTAGGATGTGTTTGTGGATAATCCATAGTACCCAATTGAAAATGACGACATGACTCTGAATCACAGAAACAGCTCAAACTTTTCAATGTCAGGCGATTAGGTATAAATACGCAACCGCTAACTTGGTGAACCTTTAGCGTACCTGAAAACGTCTTTATACCTTCTGTAGAACCTAATTTCGCTGTTTTTTCCAATATGTCTGCCTCATCTACTGTGAAAATTCTAATATTCGGGCAGCTTTTCTCAAGGGCTTTAGCTAAGTCATCTATGGATGAAATATCGGTACCAGTCGCAACTAATCTATCTGCAGTTCTCTTGCAAGTAGCACCCACTCCATCGGAAGCTCCCTTGCCGTGACCCGCTTCATGAAAATTCCATGTGAAATTTTGAAGGTTAGGGTAGAAATCTCCTAGAATTGTTGCCAAAACCTTGAACATCATTTTATTACGATATTGGGTGACTGGCCCATCGCTTAAGAAATGTAAAGTCGTAACAGTAGCCGGCAAACAGTCAAGTATGGGCTGTAAATGCGCCCAAATTGCAGGAGGTGAGTGCGATAAATTTTGTGACAAAGTACAGTAACATTAGCTTTTTAGCTCTTGGTCGACATCTTTAGTATAGACTACAACAGTGTGCATACTTATTTGCTGCCTCGATCCCCCGAAATGAAAGGATTGTACTTCTTCAGCGTATTTTGTTAGGTAATTTTCACTGAAATCTATGTGTATAATTGCTTCCGACTCAGTAAGGGACTCTTTTTTTGATTTTATAGTTTGATGTTGGTGATGTTTAGTTCGTGATTCAAAAACTTTTCCATCTTTGATTCCAAATCCAAAATCAAGTCCCTTGGTAGAATCTGTAGTGAGCTTTTAACGCATTTCGTTACAGTTCGTGGTTTTTGAGTTTTCAAATCCACGATATCTTGGCGTACACTTTGCCACTTGCAGTAAAATAGTGGAATAGAGTTATCGAATTCTTTGTAATGTAGACTTTTGTGTAAACACGTCTTGCACTCGCGTGATAAACATTTTTCGTTGAATCTGTTGCAGCAAACTTGGTTTAGAAAGTCCACGTAATTCGACACAGATATTATCTTAGCGTTGTATTATAGTGATTTCAGCATTAAATCTATATTGCTGTGTATAACACACATGCAAGTGTTACGACCGTCACAGCGGGGTTGAATGACCCAAAATGGTCGGAGTTTGCAGAACATTGGGTAAGATATTTTAATGTGTGTCTTTTCCACAAAACGTTTGTGCAAGTTCAGTAACGTATCTAGCATAACTCGCTTTTGCTTACGATCGCCCTTCTTCGTTATAAAGTCTTTTTTCCCTGCACAAAGTCTACTGCTCGAATCATCTTCCATAAATTTCACTATGCACATTTTCAATTTCTCACAGTTTTTTCTTGAGCTGCGCTTTGTGTCCATCAGTCTTAATTTCTTGTCTATTTTACTCAAGGGTTTTATTTTCATTTCTTTTGGTAAAACATTGTATTTTTTTACTATTTTCCCGCTTAGCACTCTCCTGAAGATTTTTTTTTCTTGGGCAGTCTTGAGATTTGAAAAATTTTCATTAAGTTGTTGAGTAATAACTTCACTGAAAAGCAGTTTCTTCTTTATAGTTTCTTTGTCGCCTGCACTTATTGCTCTTGTACGTGAATTTATTTTGGTGTTGGGTGTGTGAATTGGTGGTTTTTTGATCCGTTGTATTTGTTTCTTGTAGCGTTGGACTGCAGACTTAAGTTGAACTATTTCAGCCTCTTGTTTTTTTATTATCAGGTTTCTTGCTTTTCTTGCTCGAATTGACTTTTGCTGTGCTGCCTGCGCTCGCCTGTTTATTATATTTTGAGGGGGCGGTGGGTCTTCATTATCTGAACATGGTGGTGTTTCAGGCGCATTGCTTATGTCTTGGAGTGCTAAACGACGTCTACGAATTTTGGCTTTCTCTCTCCATACTTTCCTAGCCTTCCGCTGCTCTCTGGGAGTCATTTGCTTGACTGTCTTAAGAACTCCTTTTTCTTTCTTCTTTTCATATTTTTCCCTTTCCTTAATTTTTTGTTGAGCGTACTTATCTTTGTCATTTTTTATTTTTTGGTATCGTAATCGTTCTGCTATCCTTTTCTTTTCGAGCCGTTCTTCGCGCGTCATTTTTTTTCTAGGTGCCATTTTTCTGTAAAAAAACATTTTAAATTGTAAAGCTAAAATATACATAAAGCCCAGTAAAGGTTCAGAGAAAAGTGTTGAAGTATTCATGAAAACGCATACAAAAGTATCTCCCCTGGACATTAAGTATCTCCCCTGCTATCAAAAGATCCAGGGGAAATACGCTAGGGGAGACACATTTTCGATTAACAACTAAAATAGCCGTAAAAGTGTTTCTCGTACGCAATTCACAACCTAACATAACAATGTATTCACTATTTATAGTAAATATTTAAGTTTATATTAGTATTTTAACAAATAATTGTTAAATAAAACTTACCAGAGGAATGACTGCATTCACTCGACACTTCTACACCGTGCGAGCGGCGTGACCGAAATCATGCTATGCGAACTTAGAACTTAATGCAAATCCAGTTTCTTATTGAAAACAGTGCCACCTTCTTGATAGCTGGCGAACTCTCTGAAGCTCTAGCGATTGCTAGGCTAGGCTGTCAAGGTATTTCAAAATTCGCCGTATTGTCACAAGGCATCTGTAGCCTAGGGGTACAGACGGTGGTATTTGGAGTCGATGATCCGGGGTTCGATCCCTACGACCGACGCACTTTTTGTATGTTTTGTACATTCAAAGAAAAGTTGTAACTACCGCAGAAGAGATGGCGCCTGTATACGCAAGCATTAAATGCCTTCTAAATTTGGTCGAGTTGCCTGTCTATCTCAGTATGTATATTGTAGTCTTTGACCGAAATGGCCGTTAAAATAGCTGCGCAGTCGGCTTCTGCGGCGCTTGCTGCTAGCTTCACGTTAAATCCTATCCACTCAAGGACACAACTTCCACAGACTAGCAAAACAAAACTGATTTTTAAACGAAAACAAAAAGCCAGGTGACGAGACACGAAACACGGAGGACAAATTTCGGCGTTGATATTATTTATGAAAAATTGGATTATAAGTAATTTTACTTATCAGACACTGTGACTTAGTTATTGTTCTATATAAAATTAACGATGATAAAGTAATTATTGAATTTGAATATATTCATATTAACTGGTTTACAAATAAAATCGGTTTAAGGACAGACCAGGGGAGATACTTTTTTCCGATATAAGAACTTATTGTGACTAAACTACGTACATTTCTGTAATAAATTTAAGTGAGCATGTACAAAACATTTAGTTTTGAGTAATAAATAGCTTAATCAGGAAGTTAGTATATAAAAAAAGTTGATTTTTGTCCTGGCCATCGAAAATACCTTTTAATTTATAATGACCGATAAGTTTGACGTATCTGTGTAATGTGTCTCTGTGTAACTATGTGTCTGTGTGTCTGTGAGCCCCCGACGGAAAAAGTGGGGTGTTATAAGTTTGACGTGTCTGCGTGTCTGTGTAACTGTGTGTCTGTGTGTCTGCGAACCCCCGACGCAAAAAGAGGGGTGATATAAGTTTGACGTGTCTGTGTAACTGTGTGTCCGTGTAACTCTGTGTCTGTGTGTCTGCGAACCCCCGACGCAAAAAGAGGGGTGATATAAGTTTGACGTGTCTGTGTGTCTGTGTAACTGTGTCTCTGTGTAACTCTGTGTCTGTGAACCCCCGACGCAAAAAGAAGGGTGATATAAGTTTAACGTGTATCTATGTGATGATAAACTAACCTCAAACTGATAGGTATCTGAAAGATCCTCTCCAGCTGATTATGGCTGACATCTATGGTCCGACAGCTGGCCAGCTTAGCGAGCCCGCCGCGCGACGGGTCGCGTAACTTGTTGTGCGACAGATCCAGATCCAGTAGCGAAAATACTGCGCCGAATGTCGCTGGTTTGATTATCTCCATCGAGTTGTGGGATAGGTTCAGGTATCTGTAATGAAATATGATATGAAGAAAACGTGTATTTACAAGCTTTATAACTTGACCTGTTCGTATGTAAGGTTTCCGTCAAAATTTGCCTTTATCTGATTGAGCTGAAATTTTGGGTAGTATAGTTTGGTTAACAATTCAATATTATGGTACCATCGAGCTGATCTGATGATGGAGACAGAAGGTGGCCATGGGAATTTAGTACTTAACCGACGTAACCCCGCTGAGTTTGGGCTCGTTAGAATCGTCTCAATGAGTAGTTGATGGTGGTACACAGAAAAGTACAGTCGGCAATAAAAGCTTGTACCAAAAATTAAAATTTTTGACAGAAACTTATTTATACTAATACTAGCATCCGTCGCTGACTTCGTCTACGTGGACCCGAGATAAAAACTATCCTATATCTTCATCCAGGCTTTTAACTATCATCATGCAAAAAATCAACCAAATCGGTTGAGCCGTTTAAGCGTGATTGAGTAACAAACATCTAAACTTTCGCATTTATATTATTAGTAGGATATAAGTATACTAGTAAAATAAACAGAAAAGCTCTGTGAGATTGCAAGTTTGTATACAGGGTGACATTTTATTCACCGTTCAAAATTAGTGTACGCAATGTACTCATTCACATGAACAACTTTTTGTATGGGAGCAACCCTGAAATCGCGAAAAAAACAGCTGTTTCATACTTTTTGAACATGTAGATAGTGAACTTTAGTATGAAAAATCTGTTTTTTTTTCACGACTTCATGGTTGCTCCCGTACAAAAAGTTGTTCATGTGAATGAGTACATTGCGTACACAAATTTTGAACGGTGAATAAAATGTCACCCTGTATACAAACTGGGTATAATATCCGTAACGTAACCACTTATGCGATTTCAAAAATTATTTCACTTGTGTATAGAATAGTTATTCTGGATGGTCATAAGACTATATTTTATCCCGCGCGTTTGCCTGCGTTCTTCGGTCAGCTAGTTATACAGTAAACAATGCGATATTTTTTTAAAGCCGGTTTACGGACGTTAATTTTACGTGATAACGTCATAAAGCCGAACGCTCGGCTCAGAACGACAATGAGTCATACTTTTTCATGCGTGCTGCCGGTGTTCATCGATTTAGAACACGTTAAAATCACGTCAACAAGTTGAAGAATTTATATTCTATCAGCATTTTTCACATTGACGCCAACTATTCGGAGTACTAGAGTTTGTAGAGGAGAGGTCTGGACATCCAATACAATACAATTCGCTTCACGTCCAATTATAGTATAGACTAAGCTTAGCTTTGACACTACAAAGATAGCGTACCTTAAAGAGAACAAGTTCTGGAACACAGCATTAAATATTTCCGTTAAATTATTGTGAGAGACATCAACTGTATGGAGCTCATACAATTTGGGGAAGGCCATTTTAGGAATACTGGTTATTTGGTTGTATGACACATTCAACACCCTTATGCCACTCATGTTTTGTATGGGAACCTGAAAATAAAATAACAAAATGTGAGTGAAATTGTGAATCGATGGTAGAAAAATCAAGGTATGTCAATCTCAACGATGTATCCTGCCTACGTCACACAAATGTTACCATTGTGCAAAGTTGGCATGGCACACAAATGTTACCATTGTGCAGTTAGCACACAAATGTTACCATTGTGCAAAGTTAGCACACAAATGTTACCATTGTGCAAAGTTAGCACACAAATGTTACCATTGTGCAAAGTTGGCATGGCACACAAATGTTACCATTGTGCAGTTAGCACACAAATGTTACCATTGTGCAAATTTGGCACACGAATGTTACCATTGTGCAAAGTTGGCACACAAATGTTACCATTGACTGACATCTTCCATTTTGACCTGCGTTCCAGTTACCTCTCTTTTATATATTTTTTACTGAAACTTCCGAAAAGATATTCATATATATATTTGGAAACTATGTAAGTAGAACTCACCTGGCCAAAATCTACAATCCGATTATACGCCACAGTAAACTCCCCAGCATAGCTGTTCTCGTCGAAAGCTCCTCTGCTAATATTGACCAGTTGGTTATGACTGAAATCCAAAATTGTCAAGTTCTGACAATTCTGGAACGCTCCTTTCTCTATGGTTGACAATGCGTTGTGTGAGATGTTGACTGTGGCTAGGTATAGGTCTGTAAATGCTTGGCTTTCGATTATTGTGATTTGGTTTTCTGCTAAATTTATGACCTGGAAAAAAAATCAGAGACGCTTGCGCTTAATCGCCATACAAAAGGTTTCCGGATTAATTCAATTCAATTCAAATCATTTATTTGTGAAACACAGGTACTTAAACAAAGGTATGGGTAGGGTATCGAAAAAGCATGTCCACTGTGTTTTGCCACAAGGCATACATAATCTTATTAAAATACACACATACATATATTACATTGCTGAATTGTTAATATTTTTTATGATATTCCTGTTTTGTTTATTAATTCATGTCACCAAATTCCCGTCAAATTAACAAACAGACATAAATAAAATAATAATTAAAAATACTTTATTTTAAAATTTTCAAATTTTCATACAAAACGAATAGTTCTAAAAGAATGATATTCGTGTCTATTTTATTAATTTTGCGGCAACTAAGTGATGTGATTGACTAAACAAAAGAATAAATGAGAATATTTTGTAACTAAGAGTTTTATAAAAAACCGATCAAGTGCGAGTTCGTCTCGCGCCTGAGGGTTCCGTACAAACTTTCACCGCGCTCTATTAAGAAGAAATCTATGTTGGTTTTTCAGAGGTAATTCTTTTTCAAGTGAACCAATTTCGATAAGGAATTCTTTTTTTATGTGCTAGAAGGTATCTTCAGAATACTTCTATACAAATTAGAAGGAAAAATTCAACACAAAAGTAATAAATTACAAACTTAAATATTAAATGATTTTTGAAGATTAAAGAAAATTACGCTAGATAGAGGTCTCGTTATACTTTTCCGGTAATATTTACGTTAATATTAATAATATATATTATTTTCAAATTTTTTGCTCGGTAAACTTCGGAGATAAGGAGGGGGAATGATATTTTTTTCTACATTTTCCTTTATAAATCAAGATTTTACCACTATAGAAAAAAAAATGGTTTTAGAATGTGCAATTCAAGCCTTTTCATATGATACCTCATTTGACCTACTAACTAGCCACTCACTTGCTTTCGGATTTTAAAAAAGGTAGCCTAAATTGCTTTGAATTTTTTCTTACTAAGGCGCTCATACTTCGCTTGGTAGCCACAGCTACCAGAAGCAATTTAGGGGTGCACGAAATTAGTAGCTGTGGCTACCACAAGCAACTGAGTGGCTAGGCTTTAAATTTTTGCCCCCCCCCCCCCCCCTCTTATCCGTCTTTTTTATAGAAATTAAAAATATATCTTTAAATTTTTAATTTTCCATACACGTGGATTAGCTTTGTTTACAACTGTTCCAAATTTCAAATTGATAGCATTAGTAGTTCCTCAGATATTTAACTTTGTGACAGACAGACAGACAGACGGACGGAGTCGCACCATAAGGGTTCCGTTTTTACCTTATTGGTCCGGAACCCTAAAAAAAATGCCACTATTATTAATTGTGAACTTTTCCTATTGTGTTACCGCATACAAAGTATATGGGAAATGGTAAAATAATAGAAAAAATCAAAAATGTATGGACATTTTTGGACACTTTTTTTCACCTATTGGGATGGAAAGAGATCGTGATTCTGAGTAGAAATATATAACATAAACATAAAAGTTGCAGAAAATTGCGTAAAAAATATAGTGCAATTTTTTTAAGAAATCCTTAAAGTAATGTAGTCCGAAAAACGTTAATATGGAAAGTCCACGCCCCTTAAAGAGTCCGCAGTAAACTCGATTCTCCATACAAACGTAGTTACGCTCTTATTTTAAAACGACTAGCTAGTTTGCTCTGAAACTTTGTACTTATAATAAGTTAACTTATTCTAACCTTCCTCTCCCATTGACCCACATGTGGGTCATACGGGAGGTCCCACTGGGGGGTCATTTTTTGTAGTCTGGAATCCCCGTGACCCACACGTATTTTTTTTTAATTTGAATTTTAATACAAAATCTCCAGGGTTCGTTTTCGAGATCTGACTGCTGGACCAATGGGACCACACGTGCCGACCCATGTATGGGTCGATGGAATTCTAGGCCCTCGACCACCCGATCGCTGGAACAGGAAGGATGAAAACCAAGGATTCCTGCCAAAGAGTTGCCAACAGATGGCGCACTAAAGGAATTTCCGTGTTTGCACATCATTTGTCGCAAAACCTAAACCAGTACCCACCTGTGTTTCTAACTGCGGAAGGCTACAGGCTTAATACCTATGAATCGCAATCAATCTGCACTTGCAGTGCTTCTTATTAAAATGTGGTCCGAAAATATCCAGGTCTGTAATTAGTTTATTGGGATATTCATTATTTTTGCACCCTTAAACGGACAGTAAGGATAATAACAAAACCGACAGTCAATGCCAATCGCCTACGTTTAGTAACAATGCCTTTTTTTTTAATTCCCCTAATGAAGCTTCAGATACCATAGTAAAAAAAAAATACAAAACTGTATTTCGTTTGTTTTATAAACTGGAGCCATATAAACTAATTACAGACCTAGATATACCTTGTCATTGTATATGCAAAGTTTCGTTACAATCCATCACGTAGTCTAAAAATGAGTGGGAAGGTGAAATTCGGCCGAGCTTGCCGGGGACTCTTAAATAATGTAGTCCGAAAAACGTTTGTATGGAAAGTTCACGCCAATTAACCTCGACGACTTGGAGTGGTGTTGACGTGATATACTGTACACTCACCTCAGCATATTTGACCTGCTGGAACATCTGGTAGTCGACCTTGGTGATCTTGTTCCTAGCCAGGTGGACTGTACCGATCCTGGTCACAGCCGCGAACGCGCCGCGACCCACGTCCGATATCAAGTTGTCTTGCAGGAAGAGGCGTCTGTGGAGAAAATAAAATAAATAAATAAATGATTTAGGCGTCAGCTTAAGGGGACGTAGGTTCGTGGTCTTCTCTCCCTCTCACTGAGCATAAGCGTGAGCGAGATGGAAGTGCGTGTTTGGAAGTGCAGATATCATGTTTTTTTAATTTTATTTCTTTGCGCGTTTTAATAAATAAAAAAGTAATAGCTGATTTCCCTCAAACATGACCTTGACGATTTTTAGAATCAATTGTTATGTGTTTAGCTGTTGTACATAATTTGTTAAGATTTTTTTAAGTGTATTTTAGACCTATGTTCGTGATTTTTTTCTATCGAGCGAAAGTCAAAAACTCAGGATTCGAATAGCTGATTTCCCTCGAGAAAGGCCTCAAGATTGCTAATTAAATTTAAGGCAGCCGTAATATAATCCAAACAAGAGCTACGATTTTTTAAAAATCCGTTTTTGTAGCTCAAGTCGCCTTAAGGGCTATTTGTTGACGCTCCAGAAATCCCAAACCCAATCCTAACCCATCCAGCACTTTCCTATCCCAAACGTGTCGCGTTTTTTGCTTTGTGTTTTTCTTTCTATCCCATTTGGCTACTGGTACATATTTTACAAATTTATTACATTTATTATTTATTATGTGTATACAATAATTATGTGTTTATCAATGGTCTTATGTTGTGTTGCGTTCCGTGGGTCACGTACGGTGCTGTCTGAAAATCAGCGATGTAGGTCTGACACCTCGGCATAATGCTGGACAGCGACACAATATGTGTTAAATTGTAATGTATGCCTACTCCCTTTGTCTCTGTGTGTCTTTTGTGTAGTGAATAAATGTCTTCTCTTTCCCGTAGCATGGATATAGATAAGTGACAAGATAGATCATGAAGGAAAAGTCACTTGGCGATTCCAATGAAATAGGAGAATCTTCACAATTCTATTTATTTCGGTTTACAATCTTTTGTACGATGCTCGTTCAAGCCATCTTGGATAGAGAGAGGAGAGAGCGACGGACCTGCTTCACCGACCGAGCACTCCCCGGAAAAGCAGATTCGTCCCTAGCGCCGCCTAGCGGCATCATCCTGAACCACCGAGCGTACTTGCAGTATGTATTGGGAAATCTCCGCTTGGTGGCTCGAGGACGCGCCACTAGGTGTCATCTGTGACAGAGTATCCGTCTCTGACTGACACCGTTCGATAGAACGAGACGACGCTCTTATCTTGTCACTTATCGCGTGATAAAGGCCATCCTTGCTACTGGGTGGTAAAACAAAGAATAACTCAAATCGCAGGTATTTGGAGCCCGAGCCGAAGGCAAGTGCGAAAAATATGCTAAGTACATGAAGATTTCTTTATTACCGTGGTGAGTACAAACGTACGTCTGCCAGCCAGGAACTGACAAACACTTTCTGAACCTTAGTATTATTACTTATTATGTGGTAATATCTGATGACCTCTGTAGCCTAGTTGGTAGTGACCCTGCCTACGAAGCCGGAGGTCCCGGGTTCGAATGCCGGTAAGGGCATTTATTTGTGTGACGAGCACGAATATTTGTTTCTGAGTCACGGTTGTTTTCTATGTATTTAAGTATTTATTTCTCTATATAAGTATCTATATCGTCGTCTAGTACCCATAGTACAAGCTTTGCTTAGTTTGGGATTAGGTCGATTTGTGTAAGATTGTCCCCAAATATGTATTATTATTATTTATTTAATATCATAAACACTCACCTTAGAAACCTCATTCCTCTGAAACTGTTTGTATCTATCTTCTTAATCTTGTTGTTGTCCAGATGTAGAACTTTTAATACAGTGTTCCTGGCGAACATACCCCTGAAAAATTACAACAATTTCTTATTTTAGAGTAAATCGTTAGTAGCTGGCCATCGTTAAGTAACTAGCGACCTAATACTAAATAAGTTTCTGTCAAAAATTAAATTTATGATACAAGCTTTTATTGCCGACTGTACTTTTCTGCATACCATCATCAACTACTCATTGAGACGATTCTAACGAGCCCAAACTCTATGGGGTTGTGTCGTTTATTGCGGAGTTCCTATGGCCACCTTCCAGCTCCAGCATCAGATCAGCTCCATGTCATCATAATATTGCATTGTCATGCAAAATTTCAGCTCAATCGGAAACCGGGAAGTGGGTCAAATTTAACTTGCAAGATTTGATTACAGACAGACAGACAGACAGAGGTGAAACTAAACAAAAGCTTGTAATGAACTCTATTCACCTATAATAGACTTCGTTTTAGTATAAGCTTTCAATTACTTTCTGAACTGGACTGATCTTCTTATCTTCAGAACTATAGCATTCAAGTCTAACAATACGACTGTGTGGTCGGACGCGTGCCATTTTTTGCAAGAAAATGGTTAGCGCCACATAAAATGTTAAATGAACTATATCCTCTTACTCAATAGATTCAAAATGGACTAAAAGATAAAACAACCCGCTCCCAGCGAGCCAGGTTTATTTATACCTGGCGCTGTGGGGTATTTTATCTCGTAGCTAATTTGGAATCTATTGTAAAAGAAGATAAGAGTTCATTATTCAATGAACATTTTACATGCCGATACCATTTTTTTTGCAAAATTTGGCACGCGTTCGCAAACAATGTCTATTCATAAGCCGAGAACAATGGGCATTCATGGGCTCAGTTCAAATCGATTTAACTATACCAAAATATTAAATACTTAGGTAAACCTGATGTGTTAAGCCGGAGGTCCCGGGTTGGAATCCCGGTAAGGGCATTTTGCAGGACTTGACCAATAATTGTAGTAAGTGGCATCACAATAGATCAGCGATGGTCGCAGTGATATAAGGGCTTTGATAGCCCGGAAGCCACTACCAGAGTAATAATAATAATGGGCATTTATTTGTGTGATGAGCATGAATATGTGTTCCCGAGTCATGGTTGTTTTCTATGTATTTAAGTATTTATTTATGTTTTTTTTTTCCAAAAATAATAAGTTAAATTTTTTATTACTTATAAGTTCGCCAAACATAGTCTAATCACATCAGATCATAGTCTGAACATAATCTATATTAGTATATTTATTTATTCTATATTTATGTATATCGTCGTCTAGTACCCATAGTACAAGCTTTGCTTAGTTTGAGACTAGGTCGATTTGTGTAAGATTGTCCCCAAATATTTATTTATTATTATTAAAATAAATAAATAAATAAAATAAATATTACGGGACAATCTTACACAAATCAACCTAGGCCCACGGTTAATATTATTATTTATTTATTATTTAACCCGACTTGTTATAAAACTGTTATTGGAATTGTAATATTCTACCTTGGACGTTAGAGTTGCTTTTTCAATGGACTACCTACTTTGATGCAATTCAGCCATCTAATATAATATCAAGTATAACAACTCTATGTATTTATTATCCTCCTAGCGTTATTCCCGGTTGTGCCCCTAAAGGAGCCCGGGGTCCGCTTTGACACATAATCCCAAGATTTGGCATAGGCACTAGTTTTACGAAAGCGACTGCCATCTGGCCTTCCAACCCAGAGGGAAAACTAGACCTTATTGGGATTACTGGTTTCCTCACGATGGTTTCCTTCACCGAAAAGCTAACATGTATGCAGCCATCACCTATGTTTCACAAAAAAAACACTTTTGACTTTTTTTTTTACTCATTGGTACGAGTCGGGATTCGAACCCACGACCGCCGCTCGACAGCCGCATGCCTGAACCACTAGGCTATGGTCAATAAATGGTCTTACCTGGCAATCTCTCCTATCATATTGTGACTGCAGTTACACCATCCGAGTTTGGTTAGGTCACCAATATGCTGGCCGTCGAGTTTCGTTATATTATTGTAACTGTAAAGAACAGAGAATATCGTTTCAGGTTTTCGAAAAAATCTATCTGGCTGCATCTAAACGGGTAACACATGTCAAATACACAATAGAGGTCCGGGCACAGCGGAATGTCATCTCGCTCGTATGTGGAGCAGCCCAACTGGGGAAGTACCTCCACATTACAGAAGACCGCAGCCATAATAGCACCACTGCTTTGTAGTGTTGCTATATTATTGCATGCTATGAAGTATGTGGTGTTGTGTTCCTGGTGGTGAGTAAGGTCGCCAGAGCTCCCTAGGGTGCGCTGTGTTGGGAGTGAGGGACCTGCATGTCTCTATCTGCCAACACAGCGAATCCTCAAGTTAATAAAGGGTCGGCAACGCGCTTGTGTGTAGACTACGGTACCTGCTTAACATCAGGCAGGCCGTAAGCTTGTTTTCCACAGTCGTTGTATAAAAATATATATATATATATGTATATTGGTTAAGAGCCTCTGTGTTGCCAGTTTAAATTGCAACTTGAAGCTTCGGCAATCGGGCTACATAGGTATCTTTCTGGTGATCTTAACTGGAAAGAGGAACATCAGTTTTTGGAAAGTAGCATCAGCTCAGCTTGCTATGCACTCAGGAGCTTGCGAGATGAATTACAGTAAAGCAAATGAATACGGTATACTACACTTGTAGAGTCTCGTTTGCGATATAGCATCAAGTTTTGGGGACAAAGCTATGAATATAATATAAAGAAACCTTTCATTGTTCAAAAACGTGCCATCAGAACTATAGTTCGTATCCCATCATGGCAGTCTGTTTGTCAATCTGAAAATACTTACAGTGCCGTGTCTCTACATCTTAGTTCTTGTACGATATTCCTACTGCTTCAAACGACTCACCGCTACTGTGCCCATCCGCCGCCTAGGGTCCCAAGGGCTAGGCTGAAGGTCCAGGGGTTGTCGTCCAGCGAAATATGACGCACACGGGTTCCAAGGTCACTGGTAAGCGCACTCTTCCAAGGGGAAAGGTCCTCAACGCACACACGAATAATATGGAGAAAAATGTTGTTCTCGCGGCGCCGCTAATTACCGAACTGATCTAGAGGTCGTGCGTGTCATTGCACACACGTTTATATTCGCTTCCGGCAGGTGGCGCTGTTAGCGCGCTGGTGTTCCCATCCCGGAGGGATGACGGCTTCAAGACAAGAAGCAGCAAATCGCTAGAAGCTCGTAGGGATACCATACATAGTAAGAAAACAAAATAAATTGACCTTTGAGATTGTGTCTTCGGTCATAGAAAGTATCGATATAAAAAATTATAATAAAAATAGTGTTCCTGTACGGAACAGTTCTACTGACCAGCGTTGTTAAACACCCAGAAAGGTATGAGACAAATGTCGTCATTTGTCTCATACCTTTCTGGGTAGGTAGGTTGTCTAGCGATTCTCTCGTGAGAATCGCTAGACAGAACACTCGCGGGAAAGACTAAGGGATTTTGATTGCGCCTAAATTGAGAATTGTGCATCACTGTACGCGATATCAAGCCGTTAAATTGTACAACTGTCTGCCTAACGAGCTAAAATGATTGGATAATGTTAATATCTTTAAGCGCCGACTAAGGAACCTATTAAGGGGACGTAGGTTCGTGGTCTTCTCTCCCTCTCACTAAGCATAAGCGTGAGCGAGATGGAAGTGCGTGTTTGGAAGCGCGGATATCATGTTTTTTAATTTTATTTCTTTGTGCGTTTTAATAAATAAAAAAGTAATAGCTGATTTCCCTGAAACATGACATTGCCGATTTTTAGAACTAATTGGAATATGTTTAGCTGTTGTGCATAATTTGTTACGATTTTTTAAAGTGTATTTTAGACCTATGTTCGTGATTTTTTTCTATCGAGCGAAAGTCAAAAACTCAGGATTTGAATGCTGATTTCCCTCGAAAAAGGCCTCAAGATTGCTAATTAAATTTAGGGTAGTCGTATTATAATCCAAACAAGAGCTACGATTTTTTTTAAATCCGTTTTTGGAGCTCACGTCGCCTTAATAGAAAAATGTTATAATAGTATTAACGAATGTATGTGTAAATAAGCAATCAAGAAATTAGTTAGCATGTATTGGAATCGATTTGACATTTAATAGTTTTTTTTTTTAAATGTAATTGTTAATTTTTACGCATGTGAAATTTGAATTATTATTAGTTTGTAAATTTTATAATATTATATTTCTGACACGATTGTAAAATTGTTATTGAATAAAGAAATTGAATTGAATTGAATTTCTAATAGAAGCCCATACCTATTTTTTCTGTTGTCAATACCGAATTGATATTGATTGATGGATCTTTTCAATCGATGTTGGTTACCTTATGTCCAGTACTTCGGTATCCCGGAGTCCTTTGAACTGATTCCGCTTCAAAGTTGCCAGTCTGTTACCGTGTAGGTCCAGAGTTTTCAGCTTTTTTAGATTCTGCAAAATATAAATGCGTGCCAATCAGATAATTTCAAGGGATCAGCTGGTCGATTGCGTAACGTATCGTAAGTACGTTAGGTAGATCCGGTAGGGAATTCAAGGAGGGGGCCCTTAGGCTACAAGATTAAAGTGCAAAGACGGGCTTATACCTATTTTTCTAGCTAGTCTTCAGCAATTGAGAGGAAAGTAGGAAGAACGATAAAGATTAACTAACACCGTGTACGTACAGAAAATCTTTACCCATCCTTATCCAAAAAGTTCAAAATGGCGGCCATTATGACCATGCACTAGATAGAGATGACTCGCAACTACAGATATCGATGATTGTAATAGAAATTGAATCCTTGCGCTAATCGGATCACTATCCAAAAAGTTCAAAATGGCGGCAACTTTTTGCTATTATGACCATGCACTTCATAGAGACCACTAGCACCTACAGATATCGATGATTGTAATAGAAACATTTATTTTATTTTATTGAAACCTTGCGCTAGTCGGATCACTAACCAAAAAGTTCAAAATGGCGGCCATTTTTTGTTCATGGACTTTACAGAGACCTTAAAGTACCAATTTTGATAAATAAAAACTTTAAAAAAATACCTGAAACGCCTCAACTGGTATATCATTCAGCAGACCATTGGTGATATGCAATCTCTCCAAGCGGCCAACTGCCTCGCTGCCCGCGAATATGTCCTTGCCCAGTTTGGTCATGCGATGCCCATCTATGGAGAGGATTGACAGGTTTCCAAGTATCTGAAAAATACATGTCATTTATTTACCAGATGAAAAAGAAATGAGTTGAGAAGACATTGAATAGAAAGAATGCTGATGAAATCGGTTCATTCGTTTGAGAGCTACGATGCCCAGCGCCCATACAAGCCAATACCCACCGGCTTGCCTAAAATTTATTTTTAGGCAAGCCTACTCATACTCTAAACTCTTTCATAACTGTTTTGCTCCGGGTTGCCCATCGAAATTTACACGCGCCGCCACTGCATGTTACACTTATAAAACTCCTCATTTACGTCTGTGGTTAAAACCGACTAAAACCCGCATCACACTGGCGCCGCCTCGCCGCGGTGATCAATAGTAAACTTGGAATTGTCAAATTTTCTATTGACCGCCACCGCAGGCCGCGCCAGTCTGAGCCAGAGGAGGAACAGTCATCTCGCTCATATTTGGAGCATCCCAACCAAGCAAGTAACCAGAAACAGAACACACAACCTTACAGAAGACTGCAGCCATAAGTAACACCACGCTTTGTGCGTATTTGATGTCTCCTGATGGTGAGTAAGTCGCCAGAGCTCTCGAGAACGTAGTATAAAAACACAACTTATACGCCTTAAAAGCCTCCTTCGGGAACTGCTCAATATCCGTTCCCCTCAGATATACCTGCAATGTACTATTAACGTCGATAAAGGCACTCTCGTCTATGGTACGCAGCGGGGCGTCAGTCAACTGCAGCACTCTAACTGTGGAACAGTGGGGCAAAGGCCCGAAGAGATTCTCGAAAAGGATAATATACACACCTTAAAAGCCTCCTTCGGGAACTGCTCAATCTCCGTTCTCCTCAGATAGACCTGCAATGTCCTATTAACGTCGATAAAGGCACTCTCGTCTATGGTACGCAGCGGGGCGTCAGTCAACTGCAGCACTCTAACTGTGGAACAGTGGGCAAAGGCCCGAAGAGATTCTCTGAAAGGATAATATACACACCTTAAAAGCCTCCTTCGGGAACTGCTCAATCTCCGTTCCCCTCAGATGGAGCTTCTGCAACGTCCTATTGACGCCGCGATAAATGCATTCTCGTCTATGATACGCAGCGGGGCGTCAGTCAAGTGCACCACTCTAACTGTAGAACAATGGGGCAAAGGCCCGAACAGATTCTCTGAAAGGATAATATACACACCTTAAAAGCCTCCTTCGGGAACTGCTCAATCTCCGTTCCCCTCAGATAGAGCTGCTGCAATGTCCTATTGACGCCTATAAAGGCATTCTCGTCTATTGTACGCAGCGGGGCGTCAGTCAAGTGAAGCACTCTGACTGTAGCCCGGTGGAGCAGTGGCCCGAACAGATTCTCTGAAAAGAGATATATTTTTAAAGGGTCGGCGACGAGCATACAACCCTGGGGTTGCAAGCCTCCATAGGCTGCGGTGACCGCTTAACGTCTGATGGGTCGTATGCTTTGTTGCCATCCTCATATGTTTTTACAAGCCTTTATTTAGTTTCACCCGTCCCGTTGTCTGTCTGTCTGTCCGAAATCAAATCTTGCAAGTTAAATTTGACCCACTCCCGGTTTCCGATTGAGTTGAAACTTTTCATGCATATGTATATCGCATGACAATGCAGTATTATGATGACATGGAGCTGATATGATGCTGGAGCTGGAAGGTGGCCATAGGAACTCCGCAATAAAACGACACAACCCCATCGAGTTTGGGCTCGTTAGAATCGTCTCAATGAGTAAGTTGATGATGGTATGCAGAAAAGTACAGTCGGCAATAAAAGCTTATACCAAAAATGTAATTTTTGACAGAAACTTATGTATCTACTATATTTCATCGTACTGGTTAATTCTTATTCTGTAATCTGTGTAACAGACAGACAGACAGACACACTTTCGATATGATAATATTATATACAGGGCGTCCCAAGACTATGCGATATGAAGGGAAAGTACCTTAAATATCGGAGACAGGATATTTTGCTGAAAGAAGACTTGATGTTATTTTTAAAAGTTAGTAATGCTGCATTTAGAGATTTCCTAAAAAATACTCGCTTCGTGTAGGAATCGAACCGACTTAAATGTGAAAAAACATCACTAGTATTTTTATGATGCCAATCGAAAGAATGGACAAGAAATAATAATTCTTCTCAAGTTATTATTATATCGTATGGGTTTTTTACAGTTGAAATTAATACTAACAATGAGTACAAGTTTAAAAGATTACAATTTAGTATCTAAGTTGACCTCCCGTGAATAGTCTTCTGGGGCATTCCTCAACAATGTGTAGGACGGTTTGTGTTGGCGCACCACAGTCACAGCCAGCTGCTGTTGATATGCCCCACTTCTCAAGTATTTAAGGTACTTTCCCTTCATGTCGCATAGTCTTGGGACGCCCTGTATGTATAGTATACATAGTCACAGAATAAGTAATAGTACTACGTACAGAAGGTTCTCTGTTAACAAATTCCCTGTGTAGGTACGCCAAACGTGCCTAAATGTGGCCATCCCTTTGTATCGCATGCGTTGCGCTGCGACCCGTGCGAGCGTCCCGTTCCAACGCGCAGCAGCTACTAACGGGCCGCCAATTTGGCGGCCGCCGGCATGTACTTGTAGCGACGCGACGGGATCACAGAGTGAACCGCCCCTGATCCGCCCTCCATAGTATGGAAGTTTGGATTGTTCAAGTAATGTTAAATAAGTTTTTCATCGTTTCCACTACCCAAAGAAGAAGATCGCTGGGAGAGATCGATTTTTAGCGATAAGACCGCGTGTTGTCTGCCACTGTTGTTTAATTTAAGTGTAGTTTTTCTCTTGGTGTAGTTTTTTGATGAACAATAAATAATATTTGTATTGTATGTTTGATGCTTGTCTACTTACCTATAGGACATTGTTTGAGCTCCAACCGCTCTATCGGCAGGCCTAGGCCCGCTAAGTTCCCTAGACCAACACTCAGTACTGCTAAACCTGCATTCTCGCATCTGAAATTAGTAAATATCAAATCTATATATATATGTCACCGTTAGATTGTGAACACCGTCAGTTTATAATCTAACTCGCGATATTATAAACTGACGAAAAATTGTGAACTTTCAAAACCGTTCACAATTTAAAGCATTATTTTTCGTTAGTTTATAAACTATCAATGTCGAATCGTCAAATTGTGAACTGAGATCAAAACGGCTTGCTACGGGACGTACACAAAGACTAGGTAGGTTAGGTTAGTTAGGTATCTTCAGTTGCCCGAAGGGCAAAGCGCCCAGAAATAGGAGCCCCGCGCAGCGGGGCTCCGTCGACACTGCTGGATGCCGATATAAGTGGAATAAAATATCTGAATTATAAAAAAAACAATCATGTTCTGTCGTAAGTGGAAACTGATGCAAGTGGAATAATTCAGCCTCTCAACCTAACAGCGCACAGATTGCGTTCCGAATCAGGCAAATTTGATTCAGTTCACAATTTGACGATATGACATTGTTAGTTTATAAACTAACGAAAATGAATGCGTAAAATTATGAATTATTTTGGCAGTTCACAATATTCCGTCAGTTTACAATATAACAGGTAAGATTAGAAAACTGACGGTTTTCACAATCTAACGGTGACATATATGAAACAAAGTCGTGTTAGTTACACCATTTATAACTCAAGAACGGCTGAACTAATTTTTGTGATGTTTGATTTGTTGTATTTGTCTTCACTCCGAATAGCAGAATAACTATTAATAAATGCTAAATGCAAAGTTATTTTTTTTTCTTTTTTCGTACATTTTGTATGGCGGTACGAAGTACGCGGGGTCAGCTAGTAAGTAATAGAATACAAGGATTTATTAACAGACTCAAAAAAGGAGGAGGTTCTCAATTCACCAGAATCTTTGATTTTTAGGTTTCCGTACCCAAAGGGTTAAACGGGATGCTATTACTAAGACTCCGCTGTCCGTCCGTATGTCTGTCCGTCACCAGGCTGTATCTCATGAACCGTGATGGTTAAGTAGACAGATGAAATTTTCACTGATGATGTATTTCTGTTGCTGCTATAAAAACAAATACTAAAAAACAGAATAAAATAAGTATATACTTGTCATACAAAATATCATTTCTAATTTAATATTCTGTCTAACTGTTGTGTAATTTTATCGTAAGATAAAACTAATACAATCGTTCTTTTTATTTAATTTTGTTTTTGTATGGTATTTCTACGTATATCCCCATAGATTAAATAAAATAATAAATAAATAAATATTTGCGGACAATCTTACACAAATCAACCTAGTCCCAAACTAAGCAAAGCTTGTACTATGGGTACTAGACGACGATATAGATACTTATATAGATAAATAAATACTTAAATACATAGAAAACATCCATGACTCAGGAACAAATATTCGTGCTCATCACACAAATAAACTCCCTTACCGGGATTCGAACCCAGGACCTCTTGCTTCGTAGGCAGGGTCACTACCAACTAGGCTAAAGCGGTCGTCATGAGTTTGGTTTGAGTGCAATTTATTCAAAATTGAAGTCCCATAGAGGCAAACCAGGCTCGTGCCTTTGGCACAGGGTTCCAGAGGGGCACGCGACGACGACATCCAGAATTTTGAATCTATGTCCGTTCCTCCTAGCGTTATTCCCGGTTGTGCCCTAAAGGAGCCCGGGGTCCGCTTGGCACCTAATCCCAAGTCTTGGCATAGGCACTAGTTTTACGAAAGCGACTGCCATCTGACCTTCCAACCCAGAGGGAAAACTAGACCTTATAATGATTAGACCGGTTTCCTCACGATGTTTTCCTTCACCGAAAAGCTAACGGTAAATATTCGTTACGTAAGTTCCGAAAAACTCATTGGTACAGTCACGAGCTTTAATTTAGGACCCATTTCCTTCAAATGTTGTTAGAACATTCACAATGCAATAGGGTCGAAGATTTCAGTTCAATAATAGCGGTGAAGTGTCAAGATATAAGACAATTAAATGTCTTATCGAATGGGCCTGTAGAAGATACGACAATAGAGAGATCTCTCAGGGACCGAAGTCCGATGAGAGTTGTTTGGATGTTATATTTATGCAACTGATTTAAGAAACTTCGATAGTGCGATGCAGAACTCGTCAGATTTGACAGGAGTGACGCCACATCAGCCCCCCTTTGAGACGGAGGGGTCAGTGATGTATGAAGAGAAGAGTGCAGCTTGCCAGTGCTCAGAGCCAGCGTGGCGAGCGAGCGCTCAGAGCCAGGGTGGCGAGCGGAGAGAGAGAGAGAGAGTCTGGCTTGCTGAGAAGAGTCGGGCGTCAGTCAGGATATTCAGAGTTGCGCTTATGTCCATTGTCGGGGTCACCAATGTAGAAGATACGACAATAGAGAGATCTCTCAGGGACCGAAGTCCGATGAAAGTTGTTTGGATGTTATATTTATGCAACTGATTTAAGAAACTTCGATAGTGCGATGCAGAACTCGTCAGATTTGACAGGAGTGACGCCACATCAGCCCCCCTTTGAGACGGAGGGGTCAGTGATGTATGAAGAGAAGAGTGCAGCTTGCCAGTGCTCAGAGCCAGCGTGGCGAGCGAGCGCTCAGAGCCAGGGTGGCGAGCGGAGAGAGAGAGAGAGAGTCTGGCTTGCTGAGAAGAGTCGGGCGTCAGTCAGGATATTCAGAGTTGCGCTTATGTCCATTGTCGGGGTCACCAATGTAGAAGATACGACAATAGAGAGATCTCTCAGGGACCGAAGTCCGATGAGAGTTGTTTGGATGTTATATTTATGCAACTGATTTAAGAAACTTCGATAGTGCGATGCAGAACTCGTCAGATTTGACAGGAGTGACGCCACAGGCCCTTGAATTGATAACCTCTTTGCAAAAAGCTATCTTTACGGTTTTCTAATTACGAACATGTTCAGTGTCAGACAAGAAAAATGAGAAATATGCAAATAACAAATATGGCCGGAGAGGACGGGGCCAAAAAGACGAGTGACAATTAGTCGGGAAACATCGGAAACGATCGTTTGACGCGTTGCGCCCGGTTGACGTCACTGAGCGGTTGCCGTGTAAACGTAATCAATGGCAAACTTTATGACACTACATTAAAATATTAGCTCTAAATGTCTGCAGTTTGCTAAACGATATTCCACCTTAGGTGGGTGCAAATTAAAGCTCATGACTGTACGAACCGGAATTCCAACTCACGATCGCCACATGACAGCCACATGCCTGAACCACTAGGCTACCGTAGCTTAGCTCTTTTCTAGGACGCTCTCGACATTTGATCTGCCTCTGCAGTAGCTACAGAAGCACACTGAATTTTTTTAAAAGACGATAACTTACCTCACATATATCCCAGCATCTGTCCCTTTCTCGCACACACACGGGTACAGCAGTTGCAGATTCTCTTTCGGGCATGGGTAAGCTGGTCCCGGAGGTTTGTATTCCGAATTTGAAAATGGTAGTGTTGCCAGGATGATCAGGAATTTCGTATATTGTGTTGCCATGTTGGTAGGTTGTGATCTATAAAAATAATAAAGTGATATTTTTTTATTAAATTATTAATTTTGCGTCACTGATCAAATATTGGCTGTAAACTATTCAAATTATTTTTGAAGGTAAAAAAAATAAAAAGATTTCATAGTTTTTAGGGTTCCGTACTCAATGAGCAAAACGGGACCCTATTACTAAGACTCCGCTATCCGTCTGTCTGTCTGTCTGTCCGTCTGTCACCAGGCTGTATCTTATGAACCGTGATAATTACACAGTTGAAATTTTCACAGATGTATTTCTGTTGCCGCTATAACAACAAATACTAAAAAAACAATCAAATAAATACAAGAAACGTGATTATTTTGCCGTTTTTATAAATAATGGGACAGAACCCTTCGTGCGCGAGGCCGACTCGCACTTAGCCGGTTTTTTTTATCTGTTGGACTATTTTTATAATACTATAGACAGTTATTGTTAAAGTTAGCTTTAGCCATAGTTACTAGAGAAGGGAAGAGAAGAGAAGTTATTATTTAATTTCAAAGTAAAAGCAGATTCCCATCAACCAATGCAATATAAGGTACACAATAAAATTCAAAATTTTAAATGAGCAACTAACATTTCAAAAGCCATGTCAACAGGCAATACTAAATAGAGACAACTGCACTCAAATCGGTACATCCATTTGCGAGATATAACGCCACAGACAGATACTCAGATACATACACTTATAACACCCCTTGTTTTGCGTAGGGGGTTAAACAATATTAGTTAAACATAACACAAGTGTCCAAGTACTACGGTGATAGGACACTATAGGTTATAGGTTGTACGAGGGCTGGGTTTCCGCAACTAGACATCGTAAATGCGGGAGCCAATAATGTACAGCCCAATAATGTACAAGCCCATTATCAGGCCGTACATTATCAGCCCGGACAAAGGTGGCTTCCAATAGGGAACATTACGCAAAACTCTTCGTAGGTGGCGACACTAGCAGCGTTGACATTGTATCTCGTTCGCACTTGCGGTATTGTCTATGCAAGCATCCTTGTCGCTCATTTGACAATCAGTTTTGCATGTGTGTGTGAATCCCTATATTTCTATACTGGTTTACTATTAGTGTTAGTGCTGCCTCTGGCGGCAGAACATTGCAGTAATGTTCCCTATTATTGCCCCGTACCGAATTTGCTCAGGGTGATAATGCACGGCCCAATAATGTACAGCCCAATAATACGAAGACACAAAAAGTGGACGCGTATTATCGGGCCGTACATTATCAGCTCGAACAAAGGTGGCTTCCAATTATTGCCCCGGACCAAGTTTGCTGGTTGTCACAAGCGAACTCTGCCTTAGGTCGGTTAGGTTAGGGTTCACTTGTGTCCCTCAGAGGGGAAATAGCCACCCCGCGAAGGGGGGTGTCGTCGACCCGCTGGAGACTTTTTAATGGACGCCAATTATTGGACTGTACATTATCAGGTCGTACAAGATTGGCTTCCAATTATTGCCCCGTACCGAATTTGCTCAGGGTGATAATGCACGGCCCAATAATGTACAGCCTGATAACATGCTTCCAATGGACGCGTATTTTTGGGCTGTACATTATCATGGCTGTACATTATCATGGCCGTACATTAACCGGCACCGTAAATGCGCCTATTTTGCGTAGGGGTTTTGGGACTACTGTTATTTGTGCCAACCCAGTTCCACCAGGAAGCCTAGCAGACCCTTTATGTTGCCGACGGCCTCCGGTAGTGACCCCGGTGTTCCGAGGTGCTTTGCCCTGTATGCTTTGATAGGACACTAAAGAAACGCACACCATATACAGGGTGGCTCATTCAAATCGGTCAGTATGGGAATGTCTGAAACTATAAGACATAAAGATTTGTTCTTAGGAACCATGTCACCGATTTTGATAAAAAGAAAAACTGCATTCATACATTTGAAAAAAAACTGTACCCAGCTTGGGAATCGAACCCGGTTATTTTGAAAAAATAAACTTACATTTTTTCTATTTAAATATCGATTGTGTAGGTCTTAAGCTGTAAATGTCTCTAAGAAACATGATGTCTAAAATTAATAAAATGCATTGTTTTGACATACTTTAATTTATCATAGTAGGTGTTCGAAGTGACCACCGTTACAATATTCAACAAGTTCAGGCATGTAAAATTGTCTCTATGGCTGTTTGTACCTCTCTACTTGTTACATACACCTTTATCATGTGGCATTAGCATTGCATTAAATCTTTAAGGAAGTTTTGTTATCTACAGTAATCAAACATAAACAATCAATTGAAAAGCCCACTTAAAGTAAGTATGTAGATATTGTAGATAGAGAGACGTGTTAAAAACGGTGGTCACTTCGAACACCTACTATGATAAATTAAAGTATGTCAAAACAATGTATTTTATTCATTTTAGACATTACGTTTCTTAGAGACATTTACAGCTTAAGACCTACACAATCGATATTTAAATAGAAAAAGTGAAAGTTTATATTTTCAAAACAACCGGGTTCGATTCCCGAGCTGGGTACAGTTTTTTTTCAAATGTATGAATGCAGTTTTTATTTTTATCAAAATCGGTGACATGGTTCCTAAGAACAAATCTTCGTATGTCTTATAGTTTCAGACATTCCCATACTGACCGATTTGAATGAGCCACCCTGTATACTTAACACTCTGCCACACATTGTTCATGAACCTAAAAAAGCTAGATTTAAGTATCGATTTAAAAAAATCCTCATGGATGCCCTGTAGAAATCTTCTTTCACGTGTTTATAGGGCATTCATGTGATATCTCAATATTTAAGACACTTCAATGTTATGCAAAAGAGAAATGAGACTGTTATTTTGACTCCACAGTCAAACTGAAAAATTTAGTTTTGTGGAGCAAATGGAGCAATGTATCAAACTATTTATGTAATTTTTTTGTTGTTAATAAATAAATAATAATAAAATTAAATAACTATATCGAGGTTTAATGTGAAGTGTTTACTATCAATAATATTCAAAATACTGAAATTGACTAAATCCAACTCACTAAAAACTCCAATAAATATTGCAAATACATTCGCAAAAGCAAACTCAACCTTCTTCCAAGGCCCAAATGCTTCATTCAAGAAATCATAAAAGTTCGTCATCCGAGGTCGCAAAAACCCGTTTCCATTAGTAATGTGATGTTATTTTATTACGCATTTCCAAGCGCTATTACGCCCAATCTAATAAGTTATTAATCGCTGTAAACTTCACTTTGTTACTTTAATGTCAATGGAAAAAAAAATGTTCCAGGAACTTTAAAACTTAACTTTCACTTTTTAATAACTTCGAAAAACAATATTTACCTGTAAGTTTTCTTGATTTACAGTAAAAAAACAACAGTCACGGTAGCTGGTGGTGAATTTTCAACAAGTTTTACATGCTTATTTACGATAGAACGCTTATTAGTTCTAATTATTTCAAGCTACACTACCTACTCCTCCATGGTCAACACGAAACTAAATAGTCATAGACAAGACAAGACAAAAAGGGAAACAAGTTTGACGTTTACGTCAATGTTGCAAGGAAATCATTCATTGTTATTTTACTGTCACTGAACGGTGAACAGTGTTTATTTATTACAAGAAAATTTATTTAAATAGTTTTCGAATTAAAACATGTCGTCATGTGAAATAAGTAATACACCCGACGCTTGCACTCAAAACAAACTAAGATTGAAAACATGGGCTGTCCCATTTACAGATATTCAATATTTCACATTCAATATGTGGGATACAATATGCTACCCGTGTATACTGTGTTCGAGGTGCTGTAATTTAACCCTATCGATATGTACCGGAATGAACCAAGGTCTAGTGGTTTGCTTCGCACTGCAGTGGCTCATATGCAAAATAAACTCGTTATGTGGGATCAGTCCTGTCAACGCACCATATTATTACTATTTAGTTTGGCAAATAATTATAATTTCCATATTAATATGGATATTTTGGGTTTATTTGGCAAAACCAAGTTTAATGCCATTCATAGACGCATTCATTTATTCGTTTAAACATGCTACGGTCAATGTTTTCTCTGAAGAAGAAGACAGACAATTGAAAGCCAGTGTTCCAGATAAATTTTATGCAAAATATTGTTTTAAGAAGTTTGAACTTTTTGATGCTCCCCTTAAACAGTAGATATTATTTGTAATAACCATGCATACGATGATTGTATTAGCTTGTTTTACATTTTTCGATAAGGTTTTTACAAAAAAATAAAATATTGCATGGAAAACCTTTAATAATTATATCTATATATGGAATTATTTTTAATTTTGTTCATTTATTTATTGAAATGTCTATCACAAGCGGAATTACATTTCAGTTATTATTCAACCACGCGATGAGTTTGGCAATGGAATAGCTGTCAATTCATAGGTATATCCCTTAAAAACATTCCATATTGTTAAAAATATGCCAAGTCTCAAAACTTTTCCCACCTTAAAAATTTGAGATATTACGTAGAGCCAAGTCAGTCAGTCAAAGTCAAAGTTTAATAAGAATATTATACTTTATTTGCTTGCTAAATATAATTCTGCAACTTGGGAATCACACAACTTTGCTGCATTAATTTATTATTTTTTGCATTCCTAAAACTGTTTAGTATTGTCATGTGTGCGACAGAGAGGGAAAACTTCGAATGCTGTTCGCGGTAGGCCCTCGATCAAACTGCGACGTAACTAAAGTGTCTGCTAGACGGTCGCCAACTCGCCCATCCGACCGAGCGACCTTGGTTGACCTTGGTCGGCACTTGGTCGGCACCAACCGCAGCGCTGTAGTATGAAATTTTGGTGCAAACAACGGTCTACACGGTCGGTGTGGACCAAGGTCACTCGGTCGGAAGGGCGTTTTGGCGACCGTCTAGCAGACACTTAATGGGATTGGAGTTGGCAGTTGTTACGTATAAATATTTCAAAGTTCATATGAGCTGACAGCAATTCCAATCCTAAACTAAACTCATGGCGGTCTGAAACTACCTGACACCGAATGAAATAGAGTTGTATTCATCGCTGTTCATCGCAATCATCTCCCATGTGTACAGGAAACTCTTGCGTCGGGCCTGGACACATATCGCATAGACAAGAAGTTCAACGTTTATCAAAGAGAATATAAACACTACGTTAAAAAAAACTTTGAAAATGTCACGCAGCAACTGTCACTTTAGTAAGTAAGTTGTTAAATTAAGAAATTTATTATATAGCAAAATTCAACAATGTCAAGTAGACCAAAGCCCAAGGACGGCAGGGACCCACGGGCCCCACAGCCACGGCGGACGGAGCGGGGGAGGCCTGCCGATCCACCGCCCGATTGTGACCCTGTGCGCGCCACAGCGTTCCATACAAACAATGATGGCGTGTTCACTAACAACTGGGGTGACGTCCTCTGCTTCCCTTACACACTATGCATCAAATTCTGGGAATGCTGCACCTCTTTATGCGCCGGCGCTAATTATTGCATGATCTACTGGATGATCCTCCAATGGGTTATGTGCAAAGTAACACAAGTAACGACCCCCCACCCCGTCGTCTATCCATACTTCTTCAATATCTTTTTCCAAGTGTTCTTCCTGACGATCTTGTTTTTCACTATCTGGAGCTGGTACGGAAAGTCGGTTCTTATACCGTATTTTAAAGCTTATTGGACTGCACTGCTGGAAGTACACTATGGGCCGGAGGCAACCCAAAAGAACTTAACACGGCTTTCGTACAGAAAATATTGTTTTAGGAAATTTGAAATATTTGAAGTGCCCGTGGATAACAGTGGATTCGTTGTACTTGCTTGTTATCCTTTACCTTATGTGACTGCCGTTTTCCATTACTTTCTTTCGAAAATTATACATTGAAGTAAATAATGTCTTTTATTTTCATATAAGATTTTATTTTTAGCAAATTTCTTCATAAAGTATTTTTCTCATATGGCAAAACGTAGTGGTACATAATTTTAAGTTTTTTGACCATCCATATACCTATGTTTACAAATAAATAAATGAAGGCAACTTTTTAAATGATTATGTACAGTCATCTGCGGAAACGTGTTCACTACTAACGGGTTGCCGCTTAAATTATCTTATCATACCTATCAACAGAGTAAGTCGAGTACTTATTCAGGTTCACAACGGTTTCTCAGTATCAATGTATATGTAATAGAAGTAAGTTAAGATTACATGGCGGATACTATTGCCGGGCGTAGCATGGTTGCTATTTTATCTCTTAATATCGTTGTGGATAAGACATCCGTCGCTCTCGCACTCGCTCACTTGTCAGAACGTGACGGACGTCTTATCCACAGTGATAAATGATAAAATGGCAAGCATGCTACGCCCGGCAATAGTATCCGCCATGTAATCTTAAGGCGCTGTCAACACCAAAAACGCGCACACTGTCTATTTGTATCGGAGTAAACGAGAGCGAGTGTTACTTGAGCGGCCAGGTTTTAGACGAAAATAATGAATAAATATTGAAATAAAAAAAAGTGTGGATTATTTGTGAAATATGGCTCGTCTACGGTTTAGGTATGAATATGTGGACTTCATGTTTTTAATTGCAGACGCATACGTCAAAAAAATAAGGACATAGAACCGGTTAAGATGATTTTAAGACCAATCTTTGCAATTATTTTCTATCGAGCCGATTTCATCCAATTATGTTTCGAGTCCGTCTACGGTCTTGGAAATATGATGATTATAAACTTATATATTTTTTGATGTGCTAGAACAAATAGTTTTTCTTTTACAACTGCTCAAATAATATCAATTTCAACAAATTTGGTCTTGTCAGCCTCTTAACTTGCTTCTACGCCCATTTACCATTTTAGCTTTCACTAGCGAGCGTATTCGTTGGTTGGTTCAGTTGGATTGCCAAACTTACGGTAAATATTATTTGACTGCCAAATTTCAATTACAAAGGCGTTTCCTGAGTACGAGTACATAATGATACTGTTATTTAATTGTTTTAACGTATACACGTTAAATAACTTTGAAACGGCCCGCCCTAATCATTTAGGTGAAAAAAATATCTTTCACTGGCAACACTAAAATAAAAAATGACAGTTAGTTCATGGTTTTAGTTTTTATTTTACGTCAGTCCACTCCAAATGTGACTTGTGATCACAGGCCGCCGAAAGTGTGTCAGTCAATGTTAACATAATTTCACAATTTTTAATAATTTCCTAGTGAAACGGTGATTTTCGCGGCCTGCACGGTTCGTCCGGGAAATAATAACGAACAACCGACACAGCGTTTTTACTGGTGAGTCGCGTTTTGTGTTGCACGGGATATTTTCCTGGTAGAAAAGTGAAATTTCGATTTCACGTAACCCGTATTCGAATGATTTGAATAAGAAAGAGATTTCCGTGGTGTCTTTGTTGGGTTTATTTCAGAAACCTGTATGCAAATGCGGGATCTCTATTTAAATCCTCCTTTATTCTTTTATTATCAGGTCATGGCTCTAAAATCTTGCGTGTTTTGAAACGATTCATTACTATTTGAATTACGTTCAATGTAGAATTTTAGATCAGTTATTGTCTCAGTTAATAAGTACTAACTCATTGTATATTATCCGTAAGCCTTGTAATAATAAGTTAACAAATAAAATAAACATATTAGTTGTGTTGTGACATATGTAGTTTTCATACAATTATATTTTTAAAACAAGTAAACAAGAATCCTATTGGAAGCTTTAAATTTACTCTTGGACGATAAAATATTTACAATTTATTGTGATAATTTCATGGTTTACTATACATAAAGTGAAACCATGTTATACATTTCCACATTTTCAACATGAAGAAACCCAATAGATGAAACTTTGTGATTATTGTGAGGAGTAATGTGAAAGGTATAAAAATATGGAACACTATGGAAAAACCAAGAGTGACATGACATGAAAATCGGATGGGACTTCATCAAAAATTTTGACATGGTTGTGACAGCGATCAAAACACTCTGAAACCCTTAAAGGTCATTCAAATCCTCATTAAATTGATTAGTATTATGAACCGTCAGAATTATATACCACTGACCATATTTTTATTTTTTTAATGGGAACTAAATTCCAAATTGAGGATGTGCAAATCAAAAAAACCGGCCAAGTGCGAGTCGGACTCGCGCACGTAGGGTTCCGTACCATTACCAATAAAAATATTTATTTTATTTTGTTTTTAGTATTTGTTGTTATAGCGGCAACAGAAATACATCATCTGTGAACATTTCAACTATCACGGTATCAGTGAGATACAGCCTGGTGATAAACAGATGGACGGACGGATGGACAGCGGAGTCTTAGTAATAGGGTCCTGTTTTACTCTTTGAGTACGGAACCCTAAAAAATATTTCTGAAATCGCACACTTCCACTATATGGGGGTTGAATTGAAACCCATAGGGCAAATTAACATTTCACCAATAGTTCTCTTGAAGAGTCCAGGGAAAAGTTCGAGAGTATATTTCATTTTCAATATATATTGTAATAAGGTTTGTTTTAAGCTGGCAGCTAGCATAAAGTATATTTTAGAACAAAAGTTTGAAATAAAATTGCTTCAAAATATAGTAACTTACCTAGTCCGGTCTTTGGATTGACAACTAGTATGGAAAAAAGACAATTTTGGCAATAATTTATATTAGCAGATATTTCTGTATAATGGATATGTCATCATTTACCTACCTTACCTTAACTTAGTTAGCTTCTGAGAAGCTAGAAAAAATATTAATAAATGTAAATCTTTGTTTTGGTTCATTTAAATATGCTCTACAATATTCATGATAAATCATATAGAAAAAGTCAATGCTTCATTTTTATCCTGTAAAATTAATTCCGGATGGAAAATTTGTTGGATTCTTATGAAAATCATCAAATGACAACGTTTTAAAAGGAAATAAACATAAACAATCCATACTAATATTATAAATGCGAAAGTGTCTGTCTGTTACCTCTTCACGCTTAAACCGCTGAAACAATTTAGATGAAATTTGGAATAGAGAGACTCTGAGTCTCAGGGAAGGACATAGGATAGTTTTTATCCCAGAAACCATCCCCTAAGGTGGTGAAATGGGGGTGAAAGTTTGTATGGAGCTACAATATGAACGAGTTCTACGCGGACAGTGTCGCGGGCAGAAGCTAGTGCTGTTATAAATTTATCTGTTTCTAAACCATATTTATATATTAGATATTTCGGTTATTACTACAGAGTAATAACCGAAATATCTAATTGACAACTTAGTTCGATTAGCTCATTGTATTCTACTCGAAAAGAGGAACACGCTGGTAGTTTTATATTTCCAGTATTATTCATCTTAAATTTTTTACGATTTTTTAAAAATGCATTCATAGTAAATCCAATTCTACTGCAGAATAGGCATCTTGCTAAAGCAAGGTGTCCATTCTGTAGTAGAAATGGATTAGCTATGAGTGCATTTTTTAAAAATTCGTTAAAAATTGAACATAAATAATACCAGAAATATAAAACTACCAGCGTGTTCCTCTTTTCGAGTAAAATACAAGGAGCTAGTCAAATCGTGGACAGAATAATGGAATGTTGTCAAATATAACCTTTGTCTGTTGACGTGTCAATACAACATTTCCAGTTGTATGATGTAAAACTCCAAACACATGTTTTATATCAGTTTCTTAGTTAATTATAACTATCAATATTAACAATTAAATTACTTTTCAACACACCTGCTCGTAAAGTAGGTCTTATTAGTTATTACAGCGTATTTACACTGATAATGCAGAATATTACCCATGCTGTGCCTTTTACATTACATTATAAATAAATAAATATTTGCGGACAATCTTACACAAATCAACCTAGTCCCAAACTAAGCAAAGCTTGTACTATGGGTACTAAACGACACTTATTATCGCACTAGTGCCTTTTCATTACATATCTTTTTTAATATTAGCAAAATAATGCAGAATATTACCCATGCCGTGACTTTTACATTACATTATCGCACTAGTGCCTTTTCATTACATATCTTTTAACATTTTAATTTTTTTTTTTTTTTTCCTCGCAAATGTGTTGAAAAACGTCGTATGAAACACGTGAGCATTGGTCATTACACTTCTCGTCTCCATTAAGCCTTCGCCTTCGGCTCAGGCTTAAAAATCGACTCCAGTGTAATGACCAACATAGCACACTTGTATCATAATGTACTATTTTATATGTATGTATAGCAAATATTGTGTAAAATCAAAGCCAAAGCAACAACTTTAAAACAAAATATTATATGATGCACATTGCGTGGTATTTATTCTATTATTTTACGACCGGTTAGCGTAGTATCTGTGGTAGTGGGTAGTGACGCTGCCTACGAAGCTGAAGGTCCTGGGTTCGAATCCCGGTAAGGGCAAATATTTGTGTGATGAGCATGAATATTTGTTTCTGAGTGTTGGATGTTTTCTATGTATTTAAGTATTTATATCTATTGAATATATCGTCGTCTAGTACCCATAACGCAAACCTTATTGAGCTTACTATGGAGCTAGTTCGATTCGTGTAAGATTGTCCTGATATTTATTTTATTTGCCTAGATATTAATTAACGTAGAATCAATATTTCGATGGGATTGGTGTAAGCAAGTGTAAGTTAGGTTTTTTTTTGTCCTCTTTTTGGGTGGATCAACTATTTTCTATCACTAGTTGCCATGGTTATGTCCCCTGGGTCACTTTTTAAAACTGCGATTTTATGGGTTTAATCTCACCAAATGTGGGGTTTTCTTATCACTTTCAACCCCTTTTTGTATAGCATCTTTTAAGCAAGTTCAAATCCATCTGTTATTGTCACGATAATTGTCTTGATAATTATCGTGATGGTTATCATTGATAGTTATCCTTTCGAACCCTGCCTTTATTTTTACCTATTTAGTATTTTAAGGGAATCTGTTACTAACAAAAACTATGGAACCAGTTTTCCGAAATAAATGTTTTTTTTTTCTTTTAATTCCATATTATAACATTTTTTTTAAGAAACTGTCAAATGTCTCCTGCCTAACGGGACAGAATAACAACAAGAAATAGTTGATTGGCCCTTTTATATATGCGATCGGCTCCTAAGGCATAATCAGATTTTGTGACTTCTCAGTGTTAGGTAAAACTCTGAAAGTTAGGTAAAACTAAAGCTACCGCGGCGTGGGTAAGACCAGGTGGACTGATGACCTGGTAAAGGTCGCGGGAGTCCGCTGGATGCGGGTGGCACAGGACCGGCCATTGTGGCACTCTTTGGGGGAGGCCTATGTCCAGCAGTGGACATCTTTCGGCTGATATGATGACGATGATGAAAGCTACCGTGAAGGGAATGAACCTTCTTCTTGTTTGTATCGTGTGAAGGCCGCCGACCGTGATTTCTATAGATGTATGTGAGAAGCACAGGGAAGCTCAAAACAACTTTTTACAGACTAGTAAAAGCTAAATAGCTATGATGGTCCTTGAAGATATGTTTACAGTCTTGCACCGTCTTTCGTAGGTATACATATACATATAATAAGGCATACAATGTGTTTTTTATGTGACAGTACGTAGGTACCTACACTTTAAAGACAGGTGGCCGATTTGTAAATAAAACCTGTTAAAATACCGAAGTTACTGTCTGGATCACAAGGTCAACATTGTAATAAGAATAGCGGTTGTAAGTAGGTATAGGAAGCCTCAAATGTAGTTGAAATAATTCGACAACAAACATGCGTAAGTAACACAATTCGTTCAATTATCGACCTTACGAAGAAGGTACAATTTGTGTTTGTTTCTGTTTTTTTTTTAATAAATAATGTGTCTTGTTTTTTTTTTTTAGCAATTTAAGTCTACAATATTTGTAGCATTGTAGTATATCAAACATTGTTTGAATTTGTCTCACGTATTAGGAACGAACATAGCATAACATACATAACATACGCCTGCATTTCCAAAAAGGGTAGACATAACGCACGAATCCGATTTTTAAAAGGAGGAGGTTATATGTTCCACTGTATGTATGGTTTTTTTTTATGTATGATCGCCGATTTCTCCGTCAATTGTGGACCGATTTCCAAAATTCTTTTTTTATTCGAAAGAGTATACTTCCGAGGTGGTCCCATTGTCACCAAATCAGGATCTGATGATGGGATCCCAGGGAAATTGAGGGCAACCCTCAAATTTTATAGGCACGCATGTAGTGATTTCGGTATTTTCTATTATAATTCGTGTATTTACCTTCGGAAATCGCAATTTTGGTGAAGTGGAACTGATACTGAACACCACAGATGACTTATGGAACTCAAAGATGTAAAGTTCGTCAAAAATTCTTTCATGATTCCGTTGAATTAGCAACTCATGAAGTGGTAATTTTCAGATCCTTTAGGAATCGACGGAACTCCTCAAATATTATCAGTCCACATATAGCGACTTGGGTTTTTTCTGTAATAATCAACGCATTTGCTCTCTGAAAGCAGTGCATGTGGTAAATTGGAAAGGAAATGTGGAAATGTTCATGTACCTATATGGCTTGGCGTAGTACTGGAGTGAAGTCGGTTTAAACTTTGTTTTTAAAGTAATTATTCTGTGCCAGTTCTAGCAGTTATTTGGGTACAGATGGAGGAAATAATTATAATAAATAATTATAATTAAATATTTTTTTAAATTTGTTTTATTTATCGTCGTAATAAAGCCTTTTTTAAAGGGAGTATTTGAAAGGTTTGAATCTTATGCATTTTTTATTTTATAAGTAGGTAGCTATTGTAACATACCAACACATGCATGGTCTGTAAACAATATAAAATAAAAATCCAAAAAAACATGTATTTGCAGGATTAGAACTCAGGACAACATATGACTCGGCAGTTATACTACTAAACCACAGGGCCATGGACTTCTGCTTAGACGAAATATTGAAACGCATTAGATACCTAGTTTAAGATGAGTTTAAGTTGGCAGCTTCATTATTGCAAAATCTTAGCGTGCAATGCCAAAAACGTCGTGGCAGGTCAAAACTTGAGACAAACATATGCTTTCATGAATTGTCAAAACATTCTATTCAAATATGTTTCTTGTGACAAGACCGTAAAGTTGATCGTCGCAGTGAATCTATAATTAATGACATAAATATGACTACAATATTGTGCGTCATTTACATGATAGGTACTAACTAATTATCTAATTTTGATTGTATACAAGTTTTTGAACTTGCCCTATACATATTTATGTGGCCATTGAAGTTTGCATATTTATTAGTATTTGGATGAGTATATATCTTTTGAACTTTTCATGATTACTTTTATTTTTTCACAATACTTGCATATATATCTTTGACCAAGTTTTTATTGCCGATCGAACTTTACGAGCTCAAACTCAACGGGGTTACGTCGGTTAAGTACTGAATTCCCATGGCCACCTTCTGTCTCCATCATCAGATCAGCTCGATGGTACCACGATATTGAATTGTCATCCAAACTAGATAAAGATAAAATAAAAAGATAAAAAGAAACTTTATTGCACAAAGAATTAAAAATACAGTTCAAAACAAAATGTACAGTCACTCTCGCACGCACTCTGCTTCACATTAGTTCCTTATACTGTAATAAAAAAAAGGAAAGTTAATGTATGATTGTTTAATCTATAAGTTTAAATTCTACTCTTATATAAAAAAATCTACGTTAAAGTTAAATTTAACTATAGGTTTTTATTATGTACTCACTATCTTTGGAAGAGCGAGATCTCCTGATACAGGTATCTCTATACCTACTAGGAGACCTCAACCTTACTCTAAACGGAACCCTATTTGTTAAATGAAATAAACATTATTTTATTTTATTTTTATTTAAAAGGTAAACGCTGGTAAAGTACATAAGAATTTTACAATGCAAAAAATGCCAGGGGTTCCCGCACTAGGCTAGGTCTGTATCGCGGGAAACCAGGTTCCTATTTGGTATCATGCTTATATTATTGTTTACAATAAGTATACGTTAAGTACGTATTGACAAGAAAATTAAAACAAAATGTACCTACATAATAAAGCTTATTATACTATAGTGGCAAAGAGAAAAATAAATTAAAATAACATTACATTAGGACAAATAACTATGTTTAAATGAATTATACTTATACCTAAAATTTCAGCTTAATTGGTTGAGGTTAACTGGTTCAAAATTCAGTTCCAGGATTTGTCCCACACAACAAACAAACGACTTGTAATTACCAATAAACAATAATTACGGAAATATTTGGAAAACATCAAGTTCTTTTGCTATTTTGATGATTTTTTAAATATAAACCAAAGATAATATAAGAATAAGAGACGGGACTTCGAACAAGGTTTTGGATGACAATGACATTGTCATTTGATTTTGACATGATAACTCATTCGAACTTTAGCTAGTTTGAAATACCACAATACCAATAAAAATAAACGCTAGTAGACTTACCAACCTAACGAACGAGGACTATAGTAGGGTTGTAGTACTTAACGTTATCGATATCGATAATATTAGAACCCAACGTTATCGATATCGATAAATTATGGTTAGGGACGTCGTTGGGCCCACTGCATGAACAGAAAATTGCTTTACAAAATCTAAAACTAATCCGATTTAGGTATGAAATAATAAAAGGAGAACAAATATTTCATACAGTTTATTTCACACTTATTTCCAAATCACAGTATATTTACAAAAAATCACCAATCTGTACACATATCTTTGCGGGTTGCAATGAATTCTTCTCGTACTAAGAAACCTCCCGCTTGTAGGTTTTATCCAAGTACCAACCGTTGTTTTTCATAAGTAGATCAATATTGGCGCTTGATATTTCGTTATTAATACTTACGTGTTTTATTTTAAGATAATTATTAATTTCATTTCGTCAAAAGCATTGTTTGTTTGACACACACATGTTTTCTCGTGAAGTTATAATTATAATATCCATGGTAACCGGCCAAAGTCACCATGACAAAATGACAGAAAGAGAAAGTACGGAAGTAGGAGATCGCATGAGTCCGCCATAGCAAAAGCACAATAGCACAGATAGAAAAACTTGTCACTTGTCAGAACTTGTCAGATTTGATCTGAATTTGAGCAGTTGGACGTCATTCATATTTTTGTTCCTAGTTGCGCTACACTGATACAAATTTACATAAAGATCAAAACTTTTACAAATCGTTACTTTAATTTGTTCCTATTTGTTCCGGGTTTATTGCATCAAAGCAACTCTACCGTCCAAGATAGAAGATTGCAATTACAATAACAGTTTTATAAAAAAATCTGTCACATTCAATAATCACAAATCACAACCATATTTTGTTCTAAATTGTAGATGGAAAGCTAACAATAGGTAGTCTTATTTTTAAATGATGGTGATTACTGATTACTTTATGATTATGATAGACAAATAATAAACTTTCAAAAGTAATGTACCTCTGTTTGTTTGTAAACAGTGTTAATAAGGAAGTGTGCCAACGATCAAGGTTGTCGGAGAAAGTTGCTAAATGTACCGCTATCGAATGATCAGTGTAAAACGTCACTTGTATACTTCCTAGCAAATTGTACCTTATGGCTCAAGTAATGCGGTCTATTTTACATGTCGCCACAGTTCTAAATCAGTTCGTGTTTCAATTGGGAATGGATGAACATTTTAGAAGTGCCTGATTTTTTTTTTGGTAATAGGAATAACCTTCCTTAGCACCAGAAAAAAGTTGCAGACTTTTCAGCCGCGTTAATTATTTTTGAAATATATAAACAGTTTCCTCAATTACCTACGTTTTGGGTTTCGGACGGCGAATGTGACACATTCCTTGATCCGGCTCGTACTACAAAACATATTTTATCTATCCAAATATCATAAACCCTCCATGATGCGTTCAAGATCCGCACATTATGACCACCATAAAAATAAACTGTTTTGTTAGAACAAATTTCTTATCTGTGGAAATGTTATTATTGCTAAATAATAACATCGATTTCGATAATATTATTTCATTAAAATTTCGAACGTCTCTGAAAAACAAAGAATTGTAAATTTGCATACAAATTTGACAAATGTCCGCACGTAAGTAAGATATCGAACGATATGACAGTTGAATCCGACTCTAGTTTGTCTTTGAATTTAAAAAAAACTATGACAGCTGCCAGAAAACGACGCCGCGATGCCGGTCATAATATGCGGCTCCTGAATGCATCATGGAGGCTTATGATATGTGAATAGATAAAATAGTGTATGTAACTGTACATAATTAGGCATTAAAACACTCGTGTGATGTTATTATGAAACTCGCCTTCGGCTCGTTTCATAAACCCACTCTCGTGTTTAATGCCCTTCATTATGTACAGTCACATAAACTACTATTAAATCATCACATGCATGTATTATACATATAAACCTTCCTCTTGAATCACTCTATCTATTTAAAAAAACCGCATGAAAATCCGTTGCGTAGTTGTAAAGATCTAAGCATACATAGGGACAGACAGACAGCGGGAAGCGACTTTGTTTTATACTATGTAGTATGTATTGATAATACAAAATCGTAGGATTGTAAATTACAATTTGTAATGTTTATTAAAGAGGGCCCAAGGTAGTAAAACTAAAAACCAACTTTGTGTTTTACAAAGATGAAAATTTACTATTTATCACGTATTTTACTTACTAGTTGGTGGTTAATAAATGTCTCATAAACGGTACAATACCAATAAAAGTGTACATAATTTTATTTAAATTACATCTAAATATTTATATTTAAAATACATCTAGGTATATTATAAATACACCTATATTATAAAATATTTATATTTATATAAGGGCCAAAATTGACGAACCTTTTCATAACACGACTGCGCTCATAGTGTTTCAATCCTAATATTTGTACAGTCGCCATCAGATATATCGGAGCGGCCAAAGCGCTCACAAATATCTGAACACGTCTCTATTGTCGAGGCATTAGAGACGTGTTCAGATATTTGTGAGCACTTTGGCCGCTCCGATATATCTGATGGCGACTGTACCTAGGACTATATTATATGTCATAGACATTTTATTAACTGCCAATGGTATTGCGTCATATAATTTGCATATCGCACTATTACTATTACAATCGACGTCAATATGGTTACACATTGAATCTTATTCCTTTGTAAAACTATTGTACACATACGATCCATGCGGGGAATTCTGATTCCTTTGTTACACTATATAGACCTAGACCTTTGAGTTTTGCCACAGAATAAGTAATAGTACTACGTACAGAAGGTTCTCTGTTAACAAATTCCCTGTTTAGGTACGCCAAACGTGCCTAAATGTGGCCATCCCTTTCTATCGCATGCAACGCGCTGCGACCCGTGCGAGCGTCTCGTACCAACGCGCGGCAACTACTAACGGGCCGCCAATTTGGCGGCCGCCGGCATGTACTCGTAGCGGCGCGACGGAATCACAGAGTGAACCGCCCCTGGTTTTGCGGGGACATGCATCTCACGAAAGCGAAATGAGTAGACGTATCTACTGGGTGAAATTAAATTCGTGAATCGAAATGGCAAAATGTCTGCAACGTTTACTATGCAACTTTGTATTATGCAAAAAAACCGCTGTTCACACATTTTCGTCAGACTAAAATGAGCAAAGTGTATGAATTTGTTGTTTTTTTTAGCAAAACAAAGCCAAGCAACCGCTCTCAGAATCATGGATAGATTCACATTTTGCTAAGTATTTCGATTTAGGAATTTGATTTCATCCTGTACCTGTACACTGAGCGCTTCCGAACTAGCACACATCAGACAATGTGGTGTCCCCTTATTACCGAATGCATTGTTTCGCCGAATTTTCGTTTCATCGAATTTTCGTTAGGTACTCAGAAACCGTTACCTTTTTAGGTACAGCTAAAAGGTAATTATGTAGAACTCATTAGGTTAGTTTAGTTTTGTTTTATAACAATCCTGAAAAGTTTACTGATTCTGAAGAAATATGATTTTCGATTAAACGAAATTTCTGCGAAACATACATTCGATGGAACGTTTGTCGGTAAAACAAGGTACTATCGGCCAACGCTACGGGTTCACATCTTTAGGGTCATTTTTCTTTTCGACCGCATTGTATGTGTGTGCAGGCGATTTTGGTGAGAAAGTGTGAACCCGTACCGATGGGCGATAGTACAAGCAGACAACGTGTATGTGCTATTGTGCACCACACAAGTATTATAGACCCAAACCTATAAAAAATCTTGGTTTTACAATCACAATCTTCATATTAAGGCGACGTGAGCTCCAAAAACTGATTTTTTAAAAATCGTAGCTCTTGTTTGGATTATAATACGACTGCCCTAAATTCAATTAGCAATCTTGAGGCCTTTCTCGAGGGAAATTAGCTATTCGAATCCTGAGTTTTTGACTTTAGATCGATAGAAAAAAATCACGAACATAGGTCTAAAATACACTTAAAAAAATCATACCAAATTATGCACAACAGCTAAACATATTAAAATTAGTTTGAGGGAAATCAGCTATTACTTTTTTATTTATATACGACGAACCTATTACGTCCCCTTAAGGGGACGTAGGTTCGTCGTCTTCTCTCCCTCTCACTGAGCATAACAAGCGTGAGCGAGATGGAAGTGCGTGTTCGAAAGCGCGGATATCATGTTTTTTAATTTTAATTTTTTGTGCATTTAATAAATAAAAAAGTAATAGCTAAGTTCCCTCAAACATGATATTATAGTGTATTTTAGACCTATGTTCGTGATTTTTTTCTATCGAGCGAAAGTCAAAAACTCAGGATTCTAATAGCTGTTGTCCCTAGAGAAAGGTCTCAAGATTGCTAATTAAATTTAGGGCAGCAGTATTATAATCCAAAGAAGTATACAACTACACATTTTATTTATTTATATAATACATTTTTTTTACATAGTTACTGTGTTGCACATTAAGGCACTATTTAAAACCAGAAAGGTTTTAAGGCAATAGTTGGCGAGATCGCGCGGTACATCCCGCATTCCTTAAGTTAGTTATAATTTATAATAGGATTGCTATTATTGACTACAATTTTAACCCTTGTGCACAAATCACACGAGGTTTTTTCGGCTACTTTTTGACCCCCCCCCCCCCCCCCCCTGGTGATATTAGGTGAGATTCTTGACTAACCCCCCCCCCCCCCTCTCCCCCACATAACCTCACGTATATTTTTTTCATTTGACCTAATTATAAGATAAATAGTATTATACATAGTAAATTTTGTTTATTTTTCTATATTATTAAAATAGACTCGCTATTTTGAAGTTTATTTTTTTCTTAGTTTCGTTCACTGTAGAAAAATATACGTGAGGTCCTCCTTATACCCCCCCTCCCCCAACGTGATCTGTCGTGATTTTTTCCTGACCCCCCCTGTCGAACCGCGAAAGCGTGATTTGTGCCCAAGCCCTATAGGTTGAACAAAACTTTTTTGAAGACTCGTAAACAGTTGCTGATATTATATTATAGTCTCCCTATTTTAAGTATCTGGGCGTTTTCACTAAAATGTGCGACTTTTTCTCTCAAAATTTAGATATTTTTTGGTTTTCCGGTTCAGAATCATGAGCACTCTTAATCCCGATAAAGAAAAAAAGTGTCCCCAATTTTCCATACATTTTTAGGATTCCACTAAGTATGTGACGGTTCATACATAATGTATGAAAAAAACGTCACATAGCGGAATCAAAAACTTGGGACACTTTTTTATTCATCGGGATTCGGGATTAAGAGTGCCCATGATTCTGAACAGGAAGAACCAAAAAAAAACTCAAAACTGAGAAAAAAAGTAAAAGTCGCACATTTGAGTGAAAACACCCATCTCCGTTTCCACACAATGACTATCAATCAACATCCCTAATATAACTATCTCCATACAAAAAAACGCTTTTTCGCACGGCATTGAACGTCAACGGTGTGAATTTGACAAAGTAAAGCCATGAATCGAAACTAGTGTGTCAGTCAGTAAATAGGTCACTATGTTTGGCAAATACATTAGGCAAGTGGCTCGACCGGTTCTATGCGAACACGGTGTGAAAGAGTGACTTTATAGAGCCTACTAGGCAGCATCGTCCGCGATTTAGCCAAGGGATATAACAATTTAGAAAAGTTGAAAAATCTCCGACATTTTCATTTGAAAGTTCAATATCTCAGAACCGGCTGAACCGATTTTGTTGAAACGTAGCTAAGAACCATTCGCGATCACGTCAGCTTTCGGATAAAAAAACCGCATTAAAATCGGTCCGTTCGTTTAGGAGCTACGATGCCACAGACAGACACAGATACACGTCAAATTAATCTTGCTGATGTGCTAACCGCACACACATTCCATGTGTAAACAGTGTTGTAAAAAAAAAAACTTACGGCCTTATTTATAAAATTTAAAAGATCTTTGATATGTATAAAAATATGTTTTTGTCCCATTCTTACGAACACAAATGCCAAAGGCAAAGTGAGAGACAAATGCACTTTAAGGGCGCTTTAGCTAAAATAGGTTTGTTGAACGTTTATGAATACGGCCAATAGTAATTAACTAAGTACTATTGTAAGTAAAATAGAACTGCACCCCTGTACAAATATATATTTAACTAGTTAAAGAGCGAATACAGCGGCAGATAAACCTTTACGGCTTTGTCCGCTTGTATTGTTTTTTATAGTAAATAAATGATTAAAAAAAAATATTATGATCCCTCTTTTGCGTCGGGGGTTAAAAATTATTTTCTGTCATAAATCTCATAAAATTTGAAATGAAACGAATCAGCATAAATGGCCCCTACTACCAGCTGAATTATCGGAACAATCTGTCACGGTCACCAAATCTTTCAATCAATTATTTCCTATGATATGAAACGTTATTGTGTGCGATGCGCTGTGCGTCTGAAGCCCTGACGGGTTAGACCTACACCAGGAGGTCACCAATTACCATAGATAATCTTCGTATCCCGCCAAAATTACAGTGGGACAGGCCTGGTTCAACTTGTGTGCCGGGGATTATATGGGTCAATCAACTAGTTCTTGTTGTTATTGACCTGTAAGCCAGGAGAAAACATGAGAGATTCTTTTAGAAAACTTGTTACAACACGCACTTCTAACAAGCTTAGAAATTGCCATTAAAGACGGGATTGAAAATTACAGTTAAAGCCCCTCATTTGCTGGATCTAAACGCATTAGGTAGATTACATTTAGATTACCGTATGTTTCGCAGAATTTTTAATTTTTTTATATTTTTATTTTATTACATTACACCAACAGAGTAGGTACATAAGATAAAGCTACAGTTGTCTTTGGCATATAATATGTAGGGGCTTATGTACCCCAATTACAGGTGAACACATCGTTTTACAGTAAAAGATATAGGTTAGCTTAAGTATGAGATATTGATTTTAAATAGGTAGGTATACAAATTATATTTTTTTTAGATGATCTAAAAGCAAGGGGAAATTCTTTTCTTAAGTACTAAATTAAACTAAATACTAAATTATAATTTATACAATATTAGAATTATTTAGATAGGTACGTTATAATTTAATTTGGGTTATTAATTATATCATTTTATCGAAAGCCATTTTTTTCAGAATCAGTAAACTTTTCAGGATTGTTATAAAACAAACCTAACTTAATGGGTTCTACAGAACGGCCAAAAATTCGATGAAATGAAAATTCGACGAAACGATGCATTCGGTAAAACGTTTGTCGGTGAAATAAGGGGACACCTTAAAAATCCTTATGTCTCGGTCTAGGTAAATAGTAATTGTTCTGCTTAATAAAAACCTGCTATATCGCATTGTGAATCTTGTCACTTTACCGTAAAATCGCTATTTGAACAAATTTTTTTTTGCCAGTCATCGCGATTCCATATTAACTACGGTAAAGAAATACGGTAAGGTGAGAGCAAAGAAATCGAGCCACCTTAAATTTTTTCCCAATTTTTTATTTTATGGAAAAACTGTCGAAGGAAATGTGGAAAATGGGGTATTAGGTCAGTCCGTAGAGTAATTCTTTGTTGCAAAAGGTGGTGTAGAAGTTTTTTTTTTTTTTGAATATTGTTAACATCGATACAACCTAGCAAATATCAAAAATGTGTACACGAGATATCTTGGGACAACTTTTGGCAGCCATAAATCCTCGAAATTTTGGGACCTTTTTTGGTTTCTCACTCGTAGCTTCTATAGGTGCATCCTAGCGAAAAGTTACTCACTAGGAAATTAAAGAACATGAAATTATGTGTCTAATGAGTATACCTGCAGAACAATTCGGTTCAGCGACATAGTAAAAAACCATAGTCGAAAACGAGGCTTTCCTCAACTTTGTAAGTTATTTTAAGATAGTGGTTTTTAAGCTTCTGCGTTTCAATTTTGTATTTAATATAGGTTTTAGCTCCTCAATTGTAGGAATTTACAGAATCGAGAGTTATTTCAGCATTAGGATCATCATAACTGGTAATCGAAGAGCTGGCGGTTTTCTCGTGCAACTCATCAGCATTGCATTGCATTGTACAATGCCTAGAGGGCTTCTCCTGGTATTTGGTAGACCCTTTCTCTTCCATCATTGCCAAAAAGGCAGATCCTGCACTCATCAGAAAACATCTCGGTCTTCCATTGCTCAAGGGTCCAATTGTAATGGTCCTGAGCAAAAACACGTCGTGCTGTACGATGAGCTGCGGTCAACTTGGGCCCATTTATTTTTATTTATTTATTTATTTTTAACAGCATTGAGTCGGCGTCCTCGTAAAGAAGCTGAAACGATGAAGCGGTCGTCTGTTTCTGAGGGAGACCGTACCCTGCCTATGCCGGGTCTTCTCGTACAGGCAGTAGTCTCTCGGTACCTCTGAAACACTCGTTGAACTGCTGATCGGCTTAAATTCAGTTGTAGGGCCACTTGACGCTGACCAAGTCCGGTTCGGAGCAGAGCTACGGCTTGGGCGGCTTCAGCAGGGGTAGTATCAATTTTTCATGAATTTTCTGGCAAATTGAATAAAGAGCAATTTTACAGGTAGAGATGCAATTCACACTGATAATTTTTCATTTTATACCTTCCCAAATGGCACAAACCACACGTGCATTAATTGGCTCATTAGTAGGGTTTGCAAGATCCGCCAATATTTTGGATCCGGATATTTCGGATATTTCAATTCAACAGATCCGGATATCCGGATCTTTCGGATAATACGGATCCACAAGGTTTTTTTTGGTATAAAGTAGGAATTGTAAGTTTAAATCAAGAAAAAACGGCTACACCACCGTATACCTGAAATATTTTAAATAGGTACGCATTCCCGAGGTCATATAGAGTATAAACTTCTTTTTTTTATTCAACTTTTTATTTACAACAACAAACTAACCGGCAAAGTGAGAGTTACGTCACTGAAAGCTGTCACTTGAATAACAACCAGGGGTAATCAACGTAACGTTCCAAACGCGCGTTAGCTATCGAACTGTCATTTTCCCACATAAAATTTGAGATGTAGATCTACCTTACGTGCGTACAATGCGTTACGTGATTGACCAGCAGGTCGAGTTAACTCCGTACCTGGTGCTCGTACATATATTTCAATGAGCTCTATGTACCGGAGTTAATTCAATAGGGTTGTAACTAGGTATCAAACCTAGGAGGAGAAATTGACAATGTGATCCGGACGAGGAAAAAGGTGTTTGTCTAGACAAACACCTTTACCTGCTAGCAGGGGGCATTCCTTTAGGCAAGACTGTGTCTGGATATGGCAAAAACGGAGAACGGGCATTAATATAGCGTACCATGCTTATTATATTACATGATCATATTATAGGTCAAGATCATAATACTAAAATATTAAAAAAATATTACAAGTATTAAACGTAGGTATTGTTGCTGCATTTACTTTTTACTTCCTGGGTCAACTATACTTCTTAATTATTTCTATAGGTTTATTTAACTAAACTAATCCCCTTATTCATAAAACTTAAAATGGCTGCTAAATAAAATGTGCTTTGTCCACTTCTTACGAACACAAATGTCAAAGTGACAGATAAGGACAAACGAATTTTAACGCCATTTTAAATTTGTTGAACGTTTATGAATACGGGCGCAAGTCTTTAGTAGGTAGCTATAATAGTACCTATAGGTAACATTGGATTTATAATAATTACTTTGTGTCTTTGCCTACGGTGAATTAGTGCATTTAAACCAACGCCAACTTTCGCCATGAAACTGCGGCATTTTTACTAGTTTGTAATATGTAGGTTTAATTAGTTTTTGTGACTAATAAATTAAAAACAAAAATAATCTGGTCTGGGATGATGAAGTGGCGAATAAAAACAGAGATTGAGTTATCTACCATTCGGTTTTCAGCGTGGACTCGGTAAAAACATCATTTTGTAGCCGTATTTTCGGTTTTCATTGTTGTATTTTAAGGATCCGTAATATCCGAAAGATCCGGATCCAAGAGCCTGTAAGATCCGGATCCGAAATTCGGCGGATATCCGGATATTTCGGATATCCGGATATCCGGATTGCAAACCCTACTCATTAGTAATGGGGCAACATTATCACCCATAATTTAATAATGACGCTATTCCTAATAATGAAATTAGCATTATTTAATAGCTGAATAAATTACCTTTCCAACGACATCCTAATTTGTCTTTTTTCATGGGCAGATTTTGGATAAAAATTGCACGGGTGGCTCGATTTCTTTGCTCCCAAGTGTATAAAAAGGTCCCTGAACTAGTTTTAAAATAATTGTAGTGTTGCATGCCTGTTTATTTATTGTATTTAAGTATGATTGGTGGTCGATTATTTCTAATTTAATTATGTTTTTAATAGTTATAATTACTTTGGCCTCAGGGCTTATATTTTCCACTTACATATATGTAGTTATGCATTTATAACCGACTTTATAAAGGGAGGAGGTTCTCTATTCATAATTTTCTTTTTATTTATTTTTTTGTGCAGCAAACAGTCATACATAATTGTTTGAGTAGGCCGAGTTAAAAAAACAAAATTCAAGACCCAACTAATGGTATTTTTTTCTGTCAAGACGATCGCAATCTCAGATCATAAAAAGGAATAGATATGAAACGGGGGCGTGGCGCGTGTCGCCGCGACATGGCCAAATGGGCATGTCACTGCCCGCCGCAGGTTAGTCGCAATTTGCCGTGAATCTGAAATGTTCTCCCACATTTATTCAAAATGCCGAATTGTAGCGTGGTTACATGCAAAAATAGGAGTGAAACTAATAACTACAAGAATAGTGAAGTCACGTACCACATTTAAGTATTAGTATGTTCACTTATAAGTCAGTAAAAACAAATATTTTAACAAATAAACGCAACGCGCATCATTTCTCGGGGTCGAACTAACATATCGAACGAAAAAGCATATTTTTGTTCTATGCGTTGTACATTGAACGTTCAATACAAGAAGATACCTCTAGAGTGCTGAATCACAGCGCAACCTCTATCGATATGGACGCTGCTTGATTTTTTTAGTGGTACGGCCGCTGCTTGGGGTCGTGAACTAGAGCGGTGGCAAAGTGTAGTTACAGTTTACGCGTAATCGATAAGATAGAAGTAGTGATTTTATTTCGACTACTTTCGCTGTTTTATTTTATTTCATTACTTGTTTTGGTTGCTTGCCTATCTTAAAGGTACCTAATATAAGATTTTCACTAAGTTGCAATATTAAAGTTGTATTAACCTACAAGTAAATAATTATATACTTGCATATACAGTTTTAATAGTTGTAAATGGCTCCAGAACAACTTCAAATGTGATATATTATTACAAATAATTTATTTGAAACGAGAGTTTTTTACTTTCATTTGAATTGTGATAATTGAAGAAGAAATTTCGGTTCTTGTTGCAGTTTTCCAAAGAATCCGGGTACTAAAAAAATGGATAGATGCTACTGGCAGACGTCCTAACTGGTTTCCTGCACAGAGAAGAATTATGTGTTCGGAACATTTTCAAGAAAAATGTTTCCAACCACTTAATAAGAGCCGTAGACTTTTCATATATCGTCGGGTGACAAGCAAAACTCATTAAGTAACAAATGCCTACTTAAATCAAAGGTCGTATCTCGATATCGACTACGTACCGAGATACGAGGTTTTGAAGAGCAATGACAGTTTTGGTAGTGACTTTTGCTTGTCACCCGACGATATTTGACAACTCGCTCGCTTGAAACCTAGGTGTCAAATGTATGGAAAAACATCTTCGCACATCTTTGGTGGCTACTCGCCCTTAGCCTTAAATCTCGTAATATGAGTCAACCGGTACCGGTCAAAAATATCGATTCGACCAGAGTTTTAAATTTATGTGAACACGAACTTGTAAAAAGCCGTTTATGTTACTCTGTAGGTAGGTTATATTCGTCGATATTTTTAACCTTTGCGTTTTATGGTAAGTTAACAACTTGTAGCTAGAATTTTAAACACCACCACAGAAACTTACCCTTTTGTTAACCATCAATATCTTAACATAATATTCATTTAAATATCAATGTCGATAAAACATCATTTTAACAGTTGTCGCCCCCCTAGTGTAGTTTAAGCCAATCACAGCCCTTGTTTGCATGATACCGTAGACTCACTGGCAACGCCCGAGTCTTTGTTTTTGCACGGTTCAATGTGTGTGGGCGCTGCGGTGGGAGAAAACTGGGGACATCGGTTTTGGTTGAAATGAAGTAGTACGGCACTTCTCCCTATTTTTATGTTCTGAGATCGCAATCATGTATCGATTAAATCAGATAAACAATCATATAGTCAAGAATCATATCTGAATATCAGTTCTTATTGTTACCTAATCTAGTCACAACGGCGTTTCAGAGAACGTGATAATTTCCAATTCACGCCCTTAAAGGCACACTTGAAGCAGAGTACCTACTGGATTGAAGTCGGTTAAAACTTCGTTTTTAGGGTTCCGTACGTACCCAAAGGGTAAAACGGGACCCTATTACTAAGACTCTGTAACAAATATTCGTGCTCATCACACAAAATAAATGCCCTTACCGGTATTCGAACCCAGGACCTCTTGCTCTTGCCTACGAGGCAAGCGCAAGAAGTGTGTAAAGAATATGTGTGGTCGAGTTGGTGTCTCAGCCAAAAGGTATCCATAAGCAATTTAACTTATTTACTCAGGTATTCAGAAGAAGAAGCTTCGGTAGCCTAGTGGTTCAGGCAAGCGGCTGTCAAGCGGCGGTCATGGGTTCTAATCCTGGCTCGTACCAATGAGTTTTTCGGAACTTATGTACGGAATACTTAATTACCGTTAGTTTTTCGGTGAAGGAAAACATCGTGAGGAAACCGGTCTAATCCCAATAAGTTCTAGTTTTCCCTCTGGGTTGGAAGGTCAGATGGCAGTCGCTTTCGTAAAACTAGTGCCTGATGCCAAATCTTGGGATTAGGTGTCTAAGCGGACCCCGGGCTCCTTTAGGGGCACAACCGGGAATAACGCTGGGACGATGATGACTCAGGTATTCGGACAAAATATGTAGCTTGATGCGGAAATACTTTCTCGAAATGCATACGACCTTGCTGGACCGGTTGATTCTCATATTTAGCATATAACGTAGAAACGCGGAAATTATTCTTGTCTTTTTATTATTTTTTATTTATATTACAAAAACAGAACATAATATTTCATAGGTCAAGACGCGTTACAGAAACCGGTTTAAAGGTATATATGTGGCGTGAATGTTTAATTTAATGCGATTTTGCAGGAGTTTTTTATCTTTGAGGATGTTTACGTACAAATCTTGTTAGTCCAGGCAATTAACTGACAACTTGTATGGAAAAAATTTCAAATTTGGAAATAATTTATAATAGCTGATTTTTTCTTTGTAATGGATATATTATCAATTAAATAGTTACCTAGCGACAAAATCCAACAAAATTTCAGAAATCAAAAAAATTATAACTTAACTAGCTTTTGAAAAATCAGAAAAAATATTAATAAATGGTTTTATCTTTATTTTGGTTCATTTACGTTTGCTCTATAATATTCAAACTAAATAATAAAAAAAAACCATTCATGGTTTATTTAAATCTATTTAAATACTTCCGGATGGAAAGTTTGTTGGATTCTTGAATAAAGCATCTTAGAATAATGTTTTAAAATGATATAAAGAAAAAAAATGCTATTATAAATTAATGTTTTTCAAAACTGGTAAAATACATGGTAATGTGGTAAAGCCCTGTGACCGACAACGACGTTCTCTTTAAACGTTCCCTCTTTTCTATTCCAGACATAAGCTGCTCAGCAGCTCTCAGCAAGAATGAAACTCTGGGGCGCCCACGGAGAGTTCTGCGCGCGGCACCAATGGGAGGTGATCGTGGCTACCCTCGCCCTACTAGCCTGTGCAGCCAGCGTGGAGAGGCATGGACCGGGAGTCAGGAGTGAAAGGTGCGCCGGCTGGGCGCGAGCCTGCCCTGGCTTGGAAGCCGAATACCAAGCCGCTGACGCCATTGTCATGACCTTCGTCCGCTGTGCTGCACTTCTATACGCCTACTACCAAATCTCCAACCTTCATACCATCGCCTCTAAATACTTACTTATCATAGCAGGCGTGTTCTCCACTTTTGCAAGCTTTATCTTCACATCAGCGCTTGCTAGTCTGTTCTGGAGCGAACTAGCGAGCATCAAAGACGCGCCGTTTTTGTTTCTGCTCGTCGCTGACGTGGCTCGCGGCGCGAGGATGGCCAAAGCTGGCTGGTGCGCTGGTGAAGACCAAGGGAAACGTGTGGGGAGAGCGCTGTCGCTGTTAGGACCCACGGCTACTTTAGATACGCTGCTGGCCACTCTTCTGGTCGGCGTAGGCGCGCTCTCAGGCGTTCCCAGGCTAGAACACATGTGTACGTTCGCGTGTCTAGCTTTGCTTGTCGACTATTTAGTGTTCGTAACCTTCTACCCAGCCTGCTTGTCTTTAGTGGCTGATTTCGCATCAGGACGTAAGGAAATAGCGTCGGACGGACCCTTCTCTGAAAGCGATCTGAAGCCTAACCCTGTTGTTCAGAAAGTTAAGATGATTATGGCTGCTGGATTGCTCTGCGTGCATTTAACCAGCCGCTGGACCATCGCAGCCAATAACGGGAATATGGAAGGGCCTTTGAATGAGAATTCCACCCCGATATCTCAGGATAACGTGTTGCTACATTCCTACGTCAAATGGTTCTCAGTCAGCGTCGATTATATAGTAATAGCGACTTTACTGTGCGCTCTGATCATAAAATTTGTCTTCTTTGAAGAACAAAGGAGTTGGGTCATCGATATGAACGACATGGTTGTGAAAGAACTCGTCTCGAAAGAGGAGACGCGGAAGGTTAACAGGAAACCGATGTTTTCGGTTGGTGATGACACTAACGTCGAAGTGTCCACGCAGACAGACCATATCATCAGTGCTGAGGAGTCAGAATGGCCAACGCTATCTCCCAGCTCATCAGCAGCCAAGCTAAACGCTAAAAAGCGGCCGATGGTAGAGTGCTTGGAGATCTACAGAGCAGAAGGAGCTTGTACTTCTTTGAGCGATGAAGAAGTAGTCATGCTAGTAGAACAATCACATATTTCCTTACACAGGCTAGAAACAGTCTTAGGAGATCCGTTGAGGGGCGTTAGACTCCGTCGCAGAGTCGTCGGCAGTCGCTTCCAAAGAGACGCCGCTATCAGACAACTACCATACTTAAACTACGATTACAGTAAAGTCATGAACGCTTGCTGCGAAAACGTCATAGGTTTCGTTGGCGTGCCTGTAGGCTACGCGGGACCTCTAGTAGTCGATGGAAAGCCCTACATGATCCCGATGGCCACGACTGAAGGTGCCCTAGTAGCTTCTACAAACAGAGGTGCAAAGGCAATAGGTGCTCGAGGAATCGTCAGCGTCGTCGAAGATGTAGGAATGACCAGAGCGCCCGCTGTGAGGTTCCCGAATGTCGTTCGGGCTCACGAATGCAGACAGTGGATCGACAATAAAGAGAACTACGCGTTGATCAAGGAAGCCTTCGATTCTACTTCAAGATTTGCTAGACTGCAAGAAGTCCATATAGGCGTTGATGGTGCTACTCTCTACTTAAGATTCAGAGCGACGACAGGAGACGCCATGGGCATGAACATGGTCTCAAAAGGCGCTGAGAACGCCTTGAAGGTACTCAAGGTCTACTTCACCGACATGGAAGTCATAAGTTTATCAGGTAACTATTGTTCCGACAAGAAAGCCGCAGCCATAAACTGGGTCAAAGGTCGAGGGAAGCGAGTCGTTTGCGAAACTACGATATCCGCTGAGAATCTGAGGACGATATTTAAGACTGACGCTAAGACACTATCCAGGTGTAATAAGATTAAGAACTTGTCAGGTTCAGCACTAGCTGGTTCTATAGGCGGGAACAACGCTCACGCAGCGAATATGGTGACTGCTATATTCATAGCAACAGGCCAGGATCCAGCGCAGAATGTCACTAGTAGCAACTGCTCTACGAGCATGGAAGTTCGTGGGGAGAATTCAGACGACTTATACGTGACTTGCACCATGCCGTGTCTTGAGGTAGGGACGGTTGGAGGCGGCACGGTTCTGACAGGCCAGGGAGCTTGTCTAGATATGCTTGGAGTGAAGGGAGCCGGTGCTATTCCGGCGGAGAATTCTGCTAGACTAGCTTCCCTCATCTGTGCTACAGTTCTAGCTGGGGAGCTGAGTCTTATGGCCGCTCTGGTCAATTCTGACCTGGTGAAGTCACATATGAGACACAATAGATCCACTCTAAACGTGCAAACAATTACGAACGAAGTTACAGTGTCCAACAATTTGCGAGTACCAAGGTTATAACACGCATGTTGTTTAGTTCTAAGAGAAATGTACTCGAATCTTTGACAGCGGTTGCATTATTTTGTACGTTTTTTTTTTAAGTGTAATCTTAAGTATTAATATTCAATGTTTATTTGGTGAGTTTAGACGCTGATTGGCTTCCATTATATATTTCAGCGTTTGTAGCTATTTGTATATATGTGTCGTGATTTTTGTTATGTTGTTTATGTTTGACAATAAATTATGACTATGTTTATTGAAAGGCTATGTATATCTGACTATTATAAATACAGCTGCAACATCAGTATTGTAACCATACCTCAATCTGTTTATGTACAGTCAGCATCAGAAGTAGCTAAGCAAAATAACACGCTCATAATTACCTACACAGATCCTTATTCCCTTGACATTAGAGTCCGTGTGTAGATAATTTTGAGCACTAGGACCGCTTAGCAACTTCTGCTGCGGACTGTACTGGGGACACGAGATATTCTACAGTGACATAACCTTGTCACGACGTCGCTGTTACATCCACTGGATAATAGGGATTTTAACTGACAGTCAAATCTACAACTTTTTATGAAACTTCAACAACCCTCTGTTACTATAAAGTTTGTATGGAAATAGAATTCAGTGATAACTACGCGGGAGTCCGCTGGATGCTGGCGATGGACCGGTCATTGTGGCACTCTTTGGGGGAGGCCTATGTCCAGCAGTGGACATCTTTCGGCTGATATGATGATGATGTAACTATTTCCTATGGTCAAAATCTTTGTTAAAAATTCCAAATAATATATTTATTTAATTGCATTAATAAGTTGAAGCGTGATGTTTTATAAAAATAACTTTTTTTTACTGTTTCATCTACCGTATTAAACAGCTATTGTGTCCAGTTTATATTACAACCACGTCATCATAAGATTAAACCGAACATATAGCATAATTTGTATTATTAACTAACTTTAACTTGTTTTGTGAGCATAATTAAATAAATAAATAAACCACTTGAATCTCATGCACATCATATAATACAAAGTCATCTACGGTAACCTCAAGTATTGGCGTAGGCACTAGTTCATTGAAAGTTGCCTGAAAGAGATCGCTCTTTAGCGATAAGGCCGCCTGTTGTTTTACCTCTACTGTATCTCTGTGTTTTCTTTTAGAATAGAATATAATGATATTTATTCTTTTGTAACTGCTTTATCTGTGTGAGGTGTTCAATAATAGTACATTATATCAGAGGCCGGGAAAACACGGATTTCCCGCCGTTTTCACGCCGAGGCATGTATAGTGCATTTCTCAAACATGCAATGAAATAAATAAATAAAAATCCTCAAATCAAACTAATTTTCATGGCTGAATGCCGTGATGCTGTATGCCACATATAGTGGAATGAACATTAAAAAGTTACTTTGCAGGCCTAGGCCTGAAAAGTTGTATGAAATCCCATTTCAGGCCGCCTCGAGATGCTGCGCCCGAAAAAGGATACTTCCGAGTCTATTATTATAAGGAACGTAAAGAGAATATTTCAATTGTTTTGAAGCGACTGCCATCTGACCTTTCAACTCCAAGGGAAAATTATACCTTGTTGTGATTTTAGGTCTCATCATGAATGACTAAATCATACCTGCTAAATACGATGTAGAAGACATTTCTAGTTTAATTCCTCTATATAAAATTCAATATTGACATTTAAAACTATATTTTATCAAGGAATAAAAAATGAAGTGTAATGAAATAACTTTATAAATATACCCTCGTGTGAGTATACAAAAGCCTATGGAAATCTGTTCAGTATTTCCGGAGATTATCAGTCGACTAGATCGTAGATTAGATCTGGTTTTTCCCGTTTGTTGAAGTGTGACGTTCTTAATCTAATAATGGAACAAATAGGACATATTTCTATTCAAAAAAACTGGTTTTTTGGCCTAAAACTGCTAAAGTTTAGTGCCATATATTTTAAAAAACTATGAGTTTTGAAGTAAATATGGGATACTATTTCGGTTAACCTCATTGTTGTTAATACGGTTAGCCAAAAAAAACACGAAAAAAAGGACGATAACAGATCGAAGGTCATTGGGAGCTGTGAGCCCCTTAAAATCTTATACTAAAATGCATTCTTTTTATAGGTGAATAGAGTTTAATTTTAGTATGAGGTGGCCAGTTTACTGGCGATTTACCCTACGCGTAAACAATAGAACAAACAGTAGCAACTCCTCAACACACGTGCCACACTTCGATCTGTTTTATGACATCTCTTTGGTATCTCGTCCATTCATATTTAGCAATAAGTAGTACAGTCAGGATCATAAATATGTATACATTTACGAACGTATGTCGGTGGAATAAAGTTGAAAATTGGATACATATGGATACATATATTTGGAGCTGACCGTACAGCCTGCCAGTTTCACGAAGATACAAATTACAATTCTAGACAGATACAGAGGTGCTTGAATAATACCGACTGGTAATTTGATATGTGTTGCGTTAGAACTGTAAAATTGTGACTAGTAGATTCATGAAACTTGCCCCTGTCACACAGGCCCGAGGCCGAACCCTTCGTTTGAGGAAACGTTGTGTTGACAAATACAAGTATCTCAACACACCGATTTCTTTGCTCTAGAGACTATAGTATACAGGTTGAAATTAAGTCGAAGAACCAAATAAAAAATTAATATATAAGGTAAATGTCCTATATAGTCCTCGACGACGTTGCAATTAGATAGTATAATTAATTAACCTGCATGAGGTGTTTGTAAGACATTATCGTGCGTAGCAATTATCGTGTAACCCTCAGACTGTCGGGCTGATGGTCAGTTGTCTAGCTGTCACTCACAAGGGTTACACGATAATTCTCTCGTCAGTGTGATGATGGACTGAACTGAAGCCAGAATTATCGTGTAACCCTCAGACTGACGGGCTGATGGTCAGTTGTCTAGCTGTCACTAACAAGGGTTACATGATAATTCTCTCGTCAGTGTGATGATGGACTGAACTGAACTGAAGCCAGAATTATCGTGTAACCCTCAGACTGTCGGGCTGATGGTCAGTTGTCTAGCTGTCACTAACAAGGGTTACATGATAATTCTCTCGTCAGTGTGATGATGGACTGAACTGAACTGAAGCCAGAATTATCGTGTAACCCTTAGACTGACGGGCTGATGGTCAGTTGTCTAGCTGTCACTAACAAGGGTTACATGATAATTCTCTCGTCAGTGTGATGATGGACTGAACTGAACTGAAGCCAGAATTATCGTGTAACCCTCAGACTGTCGGGCTGATGGTCAGTTGTCTAGCTGTCACTAACAAGGGTTACATGATAATTCTCTCGTCAGTGTGATGATGGACTGAACTGAACTGAAGCCAGAATTATCGTGTAACCCTCAGACTGACGGGCTGATGGTCAGTTGTCTAGCTGTCACTAACAAGGGTTACATGATAATTCTCTCGTCAGTGTGATGATGGACTGAACTGAACTGAAGCCAGAATTATCGTGTAACCCTCAGACTGACGGGCTGATGGTCAGTTGTCTAGCTGTCACTCACAAGGGTTACACGATAATTATCTCGTCAGTCTGATGATGGACTGAACTGAAGCCAGAATTATCGTGTAACCCTCAGACTGTCGGGCTGATGGTCAGTTGTCTAGCTGTCACTCACAAGGGTTACGCGATAATTATCTCGTCAGTCTGATGATGGACTGAACTGAAGCCAGAATTATCGTGTAACCCTCAGACTGACGGGCTGATGGTCAGTTGTCTAGCTGTCACTCACAAGGGTTACACGATAATTATCTCGTCAGTCTGATGATGGACTGAACTGAAGCCAGAATTATCGTGTAACCCTCAGACTGTCGGGCTGATGGTCAGTTGTCTAGCTGTCACTCACAAGGGTTACACGATAATTATCTCGTCAGTCTGATGATGGACTGAACTGAAGCCAGAATTATCGTGTAACCCTCAGACTGTCGGGCTGATGGTCAGTTGTCTAGCTGTCACTCACAAGGGTTACACGATAATTCTCTCGTCAGTCTGATGATGGACTGCATGAACTGAAGCCAGAATTATCGTGTAACCCTCAGACTGTCGGGCTGATGGTCAGTTGTCTAGCTGTCACTCACAAGGGTTACACGATAATTCTCTCGTCAGTCTGATGATGGACTGAACTGAAGCCAGAATTATCGTGTAACCCTCAGACTGACGGGCTGATGGTCAGTTGTCTAGCTGTCACTCACAAGGGTTACACGATAATTCTCTCGTCAGTGTGATGATGGACTGAACTGAAGCCAGAATTATCGTGTAACCCTCAGACTGACGGGCTGATGGTCAGTTGTCTAGCTGTCACTCACAAGGGTTACACGATAATTCTCTCGTCAGTGTGATGATGGGCTGAACTGAAGCCAGAATTAGCGTGTAACCGAACCGATGTCTAACGGGGGCGTACCAGGAAAATTGGCAATATGAATCGACTCAAAATACGAATTGGAGTAGACGTAGACTTTGTTCTGTTTTCAAAATCGGACGATGTAAAACGTAAAACAGATGCAACTCTTAGGGAACATTACTGCACTGTTCTGCCGCCAGAGGCAGCACTACCACTCCCCCCCCCCTATTTAGAATATATTTATTAAATAGAACCTGACCTGATGCGTCAGCGGTAGTTAATTATGGCATGGGCACTTTATGTCAAAGCAATATGGGCTAAATTCGAACTAAGAGGATTTTTCTTCATTCGAATAGGGAAGATTACGCAAAACTCCTCGTAGGTGGCGACACTAGCAGCGTTGACATTGTATCTCGTTCCCACTTGCGGTATTGTCTATGCAAGCGTCCGTGTCACTCATTTGACAATCAATCTGCATGTGCGTGTGAATCCCTATATTCCTACACTGGTTTACTATTAGTGGTAGTGCTGCCTCTGGCGGCAGAACATTGCAGTAATGTTCCCTATTGACAAAACGTGCCCATGTTTTATAGTAGGTACCTACAACTACACAACAAACTAGGAAGTTTACCTTATGATTTTGAACAACTTACCTACTATACGACTAACTCTGTCCGTGACTCGTGAGAAAAAACCTACAGTTAAATAAACATTCTTTATTCGAGTAACCAAAATTACTGATATAGGGTACTTAGTATTTTTTTGGCACTGACAATACTGATCCCATAGTAAAAGTTGTTCAGAATCATTGTATATTTTTTTGTTTGTTGTTTACTAATAAATATCACTGTATATTGATTAAAATCTAAGTTCTCACATTAGAAAGTAGTTGTTATGATATTGTTTAGATTTTATTTATCTGAAAAAGTAAAATGGTTATAGAAATATTATTTCCTATTAAACTGTGCCTTATACCTACATACCTACGACTCGGCCTTGTAAAAGTTTCGTTATATTTATTGTGTTGTAATAAATTACGTGGTTGGGATAACTTGAAGTATTTTTATTATTTTTCGATCTTACGCCAACTTCCACCATTATCCAGCCAACGGTCTATCTATCACGGCTGCTTGACGGTCGCCAACACGCCCCTCCCACCGAGCGACCTTGGACGGCACCGACTGCTGTAGTAGGTACCTATCACAGAATAAGTAATACTAGTATGAAATTTTGCAGCAAACAACTATCTACACGGTCCGTGCGGACCAAGGTCGCGCGGTCGGAGGGGTGTGTTGGCGACCGTCTAGCGGACGTTTAAATCGTTGGCTCGCCGACTTTCGTAAGGGTGTGGTAGGTTTGGCTGATAATAGAAACTGTCGATCGACGTCGACCATCATCGATCGATTGGTGTGGTAATCCATTGGCGAGCAAAACAGTCGACTCTCAGTAATTTCAAGCATGAACTAAAGAGCCAGCGAGCGAGCCAATCCGTCGGATTTTAAGACTGCGGACTTTTGGTGGTCCATTGGCGGTTTAAACTTCGCGGGCTCGTTAACGTACCGGCGGTTTTGCTCGCAAATGGATCACTCCAATGATGCTTAAATCGAAAACTATTTCAGTAAATATGTTTTTCTCCTCACTGCCTCGGAAAGCCGTCTTTTATCATTTAAAACCAGTGAGCAAAATCGCATTTTATCCACTAGTGGGGAAAGTAACTTGACCTTGGAGCGTGTTTAAAGTATCTAACTGTGTTTTTAAGTACCTACCTTAAAATTCCATATGAAACATTTGTTTATAATGAGCATTGAGGATTTGATGGATGATGATGGATGACGGATGGACTGAAGACGGATGACTGGTGATGATGATGATGACGATGATGATGGAATGAGTACAAATAAAGACTTATTTTTTATATATGAGCTGTTGTTTTGCATGTTGCACTTTCCTCGCTACAGTGAGGTGAAAAGTTTTGTGTTACACACGGGTGCAAATGTATCTTACTTCTCGTGTGTTGAAACACTCGCTACGCTCAGGATTCTATTTTAGAACCACTCGCTTCGCTCGTCGTGGTTCAACTATAGACTCCTTTCGCTTGCTCGTGTGTCAATTCCACACTCGCGGGTAAAATACAACTTTGCACCCTTGTAATAACAAATAACTATTTTAGGGTTCCGTAGCCAAATGGAAAAAAACGGAACCCTTCATGTCTGTCCGTCCGTATGTCACAGCCACTTTTTTCCGAAACTATAAGAGCTATACTGTAGAAACTTGGTAATTAGATGTATTCTGTAAACCGCATTAAGATTTACACACAAAAATAGAAAAAAAAACAATAAATTTTGGGGTTCCCCATACTTAGAACTGAAACTCAATTTTTTTTTTCATCATACCTATATTTGTGGGGTATCTATAGGGATAGGTCTTCAAAAATGATATTGAGGTTCCTAACATCATTTTATTCTAAACTGAATAGTTTGCGCGAGAGACACTTCCAAAGTGGTAAAATGTGTGTGTGTGTGTCCCCCCCCTGTAACTTCTAAAATAAGAGAATGATAAAACTGAAAAAAAAATATGATGTACATTACCATACAAACTTCCAACGAAAATTGGTTTGAACGAGATCTAGTAAGTAGTTTTTTTTTAATACGTCATAAATCGTAAAAAGCAATTTATTTAACGGAACCCTTCATGTGCGAGTCCGACTCATTTTATACTGCGATGATGACAAACCAGCATAGGGTCTGCCTGATGTAAGCAGACACCGTAACCTATGGACGCTTGCGACTCCAGAAGTACCCTCTTTCCTTCCTTTTCCGCCCCTCTATTGATTTAAGGATTCTTTGAACCACCCTGAACGTAATAATAATATAATCGATTGGGTCTCAAGGGAGCAAAATTATGCCTATTATTATTATTATTCTGGTAGTGGCTTTCGGGCTGTCAAAGCCCTTGTATCACTGCGACCACCGCTGATCTATTGTGATCGCCACTTACACAATTCTAGGTCAAGTCCTGCAAACTCGAAGAATTGCAGGATTTTGTTGAACTCAAGGAATTTGATCTCCTCCGGGCACATGATGTGTTTGCCCAGGAAGGAGTTACGACTGCGCATGAGGCAAGGGCAATCGGTTAGGATGTGTGTAGGCGTCTCCTCTGCTTCAAAGCAGAATCTGCACTGCCTTGTGTCACACAGTCCTATCGTTTGCATGTGCTTATTTAGGCGGCAGTGCCCAGTAAGCACCCTGACCAGCATGCGTAGACGGTTCCTACTTAGCGCCAAGGCGTCAGAAGACGCCTTTTTGCTAAAGGCTCTAATAAGTGCCTTGGAATGTTTCAGTCCTGGGTTAGCTCTCCAGGCTTGAATGGTCTTGTAAAAACAATAGGCTTTTAGAGTGAGCTTGGTTAGACTTTTAGGGATACCACAGAACGGCTCTGGTCCGCAGTGTGTTCCCTTCGCCCCCGCTCGTGCAAGCTCATCAGCCTTTTCATTTCCCTCGATACCTGCAAAATTATGCCTAAGTATACTCGTATTTACGGCGAAGCCCGGTTCACATTTGTCTGTCGTGTTGTGTTGTGACGCATCATGGGGTCTACAGATTATATGATTTCACCACAATTTGACAGTACAACATGTCGAAGTCATAATTGGGTGTGTCGGACGTCGTATATATGTAACAATCCGACCATGTGCATGCAATATATTTCTCAGTACAGCTCGTTTGACAGTTGGATCAGCAGCGCAACATGCCTCGAGACGATAGCAATTAGTCAGCTTCTGACAAATTAGGGCATGACATGTATAGACCCCATCAGAACGGGTACCGGTTTCATACATTTAATATGGTCATATGAAATGAAATGAAATGAAATGAAAGCATTTATTTCGGACACACATCCATATTATGTTAGTAAAAAACTTATACTACTTAACTTATCATTACTAATGTTAGTGGAAAGTATAATTATAGTTGGCATACACATGCATGGACACCCAGTGAACTAGAATAGGGCTGTCCATCCTCCCAGCGATCACCCTCAGGAGAGCGTTGGCGCTTTACTCGTATGGTTGCGTTCACATTTCTGTGATGCCCAATGTGAACCGGGCTTTATATTGGCATTGTAGCGCGTCGGGCATGTTCGCCGAGGCGCGCAGCAATGATTTCTTTGCTATCAGGCGAAAGCGAGTAGCATCGCTACTGAGACGGCAGAGAGGCAGCAGCAATATAGTCTTCTGAGGGTGTTGGCGAAGCACCTCGACTGTCCACTCTCAAAATACTGGGTTCAGGTGGCTATCGGGAGGGCCAAATAAGCCTGAACCACTTAGTTATGTTAAGTTATGAGTATTTTTAGGGTTCCGTACTCAAAGAGTAAAACGGGACCCTATTACTAAGACTTCGCTGTCCGTCCGTCTGTCTGTCACCAGGCTGTATCTCACTGATACCGTGATAGTTCCAGCTGAAATTTTCACAGATGATGTATTTCTGTTGCCGCTATAACAACAAATACTAAAAACACAGAATAAAATAGTTTTTTGTACTCGTCGATTAAAATATGTGTATTAAGATTTCATAGAGAATACTGCAACGTCACTCTTTTCATAGTTGTAGTCCATGTTACTGTTGAAACCACAGATGTATGAATATAAGGAGATCGGACATGGCGGCCGATTTGTATAGAGTGAGCCTGTCGCAAGTACATTAACCCACACAACGCCCAAGTAATTGACAAGACAAAGCACGCACACATCTAAAACACACACACTTGTATACCTACACGCTTATTTGACAATAAACGCGCATCATATCAGGCATTTTGGGAAAAAACGTAATATTCTCTGCGATCAGCACGCGTGCACAGTATGGCAGTGTATGCCCATTGAGCATACAGCTGCGACACGGCCGCCGGCGGCTTGTCTTCTCTCTAGTATTCTATGCTCTGAGGTCGAAACAATCGAAATAACTGTTTCGATACGCTTCAGACAATCGAAAACAATTTGAAAATAGAACTAAAATAAATTTGACCAATCACGTGGCTGATTTACCGAACTGTAATGAATTGGACCAATAGAATCGCTTTGATTATTGAGTTTACTCGTTGATGTCGTACGCTCGTTCATGTCTTCGAGCAATCAACGAGCGTACGAGCGATAGGCTGCACTTCGTTTCAACAGTATCGAGTTTGTTTAATTAGTTCAGTTGACTCGTAGAAAATAAATTTTAATGAACTCGTACAAAAAGTATTGTTCACAATAGTGTTATAATGAAGCTTTTTAATCTCGTACCTTACTTAGGCCACTCAGCAAACGGTACTCGACTAAAAAGGTCTCTGTTATAACACGATTGTGAAAAATACTATTTTTTATAGATAATGGTACGGAACCCTTCGTGCGCGAGTCCGACTCGCACTTGGCCGGTTTTTAGGGTTCCGTAGCCAAATGGCAAGAAACGGAACCCTTATAGATTCGTCATGTCTGTCTGTCTGTCTGTCCGTCCGTATGTCACAGCCACTTTTTTCTGAAACTATAAGAGCCATACTGTTGAAACTTGGTAAGTAGATGTATTCTGTGAACCGCATTAAGATTTTCACACAAAAATCGAAAGAAAACATTAAGTTTTAGGGGTCCCCGTACACAGAACTGAAACTCAAAAATTTTTTTTTCATCAAACCCTTACGTGTGGGGGGGGGTATCTATGGATAGGTCTTTAAAAATGATATTAAGGTTTCTAATATATTTTTTTTCTAAACTGAATAGTTTGCGCGAGAGACACTTCCAAAGTGGTAAAATGTGTGTAACTTCTAAAATAAGAGAATGATAAAACTAAAAAAAATATATGATGTACTCGTACATTACCATGCAAACTTCCACCGAAAATTGGTTTGAACGAGATCTAGCAAGTAGTTTTTTTTAATACGCCATAAATCGTAAACCGCAATTTATTTTACGGAACCCTTCATGTGCGAGTCCGACTCGCACTTGGCCGCTTTTTTATTATTATTGTCACTAACGTAGTTCGTAAGTGTCCACTTGCTAACAACATACGGATCGACGAAAGGTCTGAAATAAAGATATTTTATTTCTTGAATCTCCCGTTACACCCAAGACTACAATAGAATCCCGAGCGTAGCGAGTAGCGAGAGATCTAAAGTGAATCTTGAGCGCAACGAAAGATTTAAGTTTTTTTTATGCCCAAGACGCGGAAGATATACCTACCTACGATTTGTCTCGATTTTTCTAGCAATATCCGTATCTCTCTTATCAGAAAACTTAGAGTGCGAGAAAAATCGAGAGAGCTCGCAGGCTGTCTTGTGATAGCCGTGCTGAGTAAAATTAATTCTGCTACCGAGTGGCCCATACTGTTTTTCTTACACAACTTCTATTAGGAAAATTGAGATTAAACAGAGAATATCAGCGTGACTTAACTACCAACTTAATATCATTTCGCCATGCTGCCGTGTCAATCATATCTCGTGTATCTTTATGCTTTTTAGGGTTCCGTAGCCAAATGGCAAAAAACGGAACCCTTATAGATTCGTCATGTCTGTCCGTCTGTCTGTCTGTCTGTCTGTCTGTCCGTCCGTATGTCACAGCCACTTTTTTCCGAAACTATAAGAGCTATACTGTTGAAACTTGGTAAGTATATGTATTCTGTGAACCGCATTTAGATTTTCACACAAAAATCGAAAAAAAACATTAAGTTTTAGGGGTCCCCATACTCAGAACTGAAACTCAACAAAAAAAAATCATCAAACCCATACGTGTGGGGTATCTATAGATAGGTCTTCAAAAATGATATTGAGGTTTCAAATATCATTTTTTTCTAAACTGAATAGTTTGCGCGAGAGACACTTCCAAAGTGGTAAAATGTGTGTAACCCTGTAACTTCTAAAATAAGAGAATGATAAAACTAAAAAAAATATATGATGTACATTACCATGTAAACTTCCACCGAAAATTGGTTTGAACGAGATCTAGTAAGTAGTTTTTTTTTAATACGTCATAAATCATAAACCGCAATTTATTTCACGGAACCCTTCATGTACGAGTCCGACTCGCAGTGCGTCTCGCACTTGGCCGCTTTTGTATGTCTTTGTGCTGCAGTTACACGAGATAGGATATAGGATTGACACAGCAGCATGTTATCCACTAGTGGGCAATAGTAGATTAACAAGTGCATAAAAAGCCATTTAACCTGAGACGATTATATAAGTGGATAGTTAAGTCGAGGGGTTAAATGGCTAATTTATGCCCGAGATAACGCGGCAAGCAGTGTGCACCTATAAAGGTGCACACTGCTTTTCTCTTCGATTGCGTGAAAATAACAAATAATTGCAAATTTATTTCAGATTTGGTCTCCACTCACGCCCGCCATATTGTTTTTTTTTTTAAACTTGATGTGCGCCAACACGTTGTCAGCGTTAAGAGAAATCTAACAACACCTCATTTTTTGGAATTCATCAAGCATCCTGACCTGGAGGTGGTAGCAAACTATCACTACTTACTTAACGAGAAATTTAATCCATTACCATTCTTTTGGGTTTAGCCGTAGTCGGGTAAAATGTTATTATTAATGTAGTTCATATCCTACTGTGTAAATCAAAATGGATTTGAAATTCTCCCGAGCTCCAAAGTCGGAGAATCTTCCCTGGAAGGACATTGAGGGAAAATCTCACATGTGGATGCATTTTTCTCCACGAAGACACGTTTTCTCGTCAAGGTTGTGTACTACAGGCTTGTGCAGAATTTATTCAGCTTTAATGTTGCTGTAGACCATGTTTTCATAGAGTACGTAGTTTTCGAACAAAACCTGAATTTCTTACGAATTGAGTAGGTACATTTCCCAAGATAGCGGCCGTTCTACAAGGTCCTGGCCCGGGGACTTTTGGGAGACGAAAACAGGGCTTCCAACGAACATTCGTACCAAATTTCATCAATCTCCCCGAAATTTCGAGGTTGAACAATATCGACTGTATTAAAAGCTAATATTATTATTATATTTTTTTTATAAATTCCTGACATGTAATATTGACAATTACGAATAAATGAATATGAATATGAATATCCCAATATTTGCTATATAACAGAAATATAAAAATAATGTTAAGTCAAAAAATAAGTGGTGTCCCCATACAAAAAACTTGTAATACGCGCTAAACAACCGGCCAACGGTGTGTCGTCGGCGGCGCGCGGCACCTCATAATTATACACAGAACAGAAGTAAATCTCAATACCTGCCTCAATAACAATTGCTGTTATTTAAAAATGTGAGATCTTAAAGTAGGTTAGATTTTACTTGGCCTGTTTTCATCAGAATTGATATTACAAGGTTTTTATCAGATATATATATATATATATATATATATATATATATATGTTGAATAACTTTACAAAATGACCGATGTACTTAATGAAAACTGGCCAAGTCAAATCGAACCTACTTTAAGATCTCACATTTTTAAATAACATCAATTGTTATAGGTATCCAATAAAGCAAAGACAGAGTTTAATACTTGTTCATAATCTTATTTTGTTCCTATAAATACATATTTGGATTTTGCATAGAACTTGGCACTCATTTAGATCTCCATTCTTTTTGCGGCGAAGCCCACATCCAAGCATAATTTTTGTAGTGAACTTGGCTCTCCTTTTTTACATTTATGTTTTTGGTGGGATATACTTACACTCTAGGGCCTAGGGGTAGGACAGACAAGACCACGTGGAACTCGTGGAAGTGGGGTGTGCTTATTCGGGTTTTGGTAGCTATTTATACCTTTAATCATTTCTGGTGACTAATGTATAATTAAAAAGAATATAATTAGGGTATTGCAGATTAGTGACACATCTAATAATTAGGGTGACAGAAAATATTGTTGCCGTAAAAATCTGCTCGTCAAACATCATTACAACGTTTAGTTACCCAATTTCCCGCTAGATGTCGCTGTTACGTCCGCGGCGATTTCTGCTTCGCGCTGTTAAGATTTTTCCTGGTTTCATGACCCTCTCAGTGTAACGTTGCAAATTCATACTTACCTGGCATAGGGGATACCGTGATCATAAAGGCGGTTCCCCCAGGGCGAGACTCTCCCATTGCACTGCGGTTGGGTTGACCCTTGCGATTATCCCTAATGTGGATAACTCGGATGCGTAATTTTTGGTAGTGGGGACTGCGTACGCGCTGTCCCCCTCTTAATCATAATACATTTAAGTACATCATGTGAGACCTCAAGAGGGGGGTGGGGGTCCTCAAAATGTGACATATCGTGACAGAGGGGAGGGAGGAGTTCCATGTTTGTGACGTCACAATCCTCACATACAATTTTTCTACAAAATCTAAGTTTAAAAAATAGTACATTACTTACCTAGGGCGGTTAAACAAAGAATGTCTCAGATCGCAGGTATTTGACGCCCGAGCCGAAGGCAAGGGCGATAAATATGCGCTCTGAGGCTTTCTTTATTACCGCCCGTGGTGAGTACAAAATTTTACGTCTATCTGGCCAGGAAGTGGGGTTTTCCGCACGCATAGCGTGCGGTAATTCCTACTTTATGGCCAGGTATGACGTAAAATATTTTATTGATTGCCACCACACCTGTCAAAATTTGTACTGAAACTGACAACACCATGACGTCATCGATATAATACGACTAAATTATAAATGACATTAGACGTCAAGAGTGTATTAGCTTCTGATACTTCTTACCTTTTCAACGCTATGATTCACGTACTAAAGTGGCACTGACACGCCAACATTCTTTCCATAACAGAGTGATTATGAAGCTTATATGAAAGACTGAAGGTTGGTTTGACAGCCGACGTCATAACCGCTATATGGGTTCTTGGCGTGGCGGGCACGACGACACACGACCACTTTATAGGTTCTTGGCGTTCAAAAGGTTAATTTAGAATGGTTAATTTACCATTGTCCCTTTTGGGTATACGCTAGGACGCCATCTATATATCCTCTATCTACGCAATCCACCCATTTATGAGTACCAAGTTGTATGCACCCATATTTTTAAATTTGACTGTATGAGGAATAAGTGATTGAACTTGAGTCCAAAATAATGACGTCGCTTTCATTTATTGCACCCACTGACAACTAACCCCCTTATTCATAACATAAAACTTAAAATGCCTCTGCCCCTTCCTATCCCATCGATCGGTTGCTCGAAGGCCTAGAATTCCATCGACCCATGTTTAAAATACGCTTGTAGAACGTTTATGAATACGGCCGTTAATCTTTGACTTCGCTACTGCATCTCATGATTTCTATAGCCGTCGTTAACCCTTTGGACGCCAAGAACACCTACAGTGTTGCGTGTTGTCGTACCCACGGCGTCAAGGACACCCTATATCGGTCATTCTCAAGTTTTGTGCAATAAAGTACTCGGCACCGAGTACTTTAGTGGTAAAATAATGGAAAACATATAGGGAACAATACGCAAAGCTCTGCGTAGGGGGCGACACTAACACGACCCGTAAACAAACCGCCATGACGTACAATGTCATATTTATTTACCTAACAAATAATTGATGAAAACGCGATCAATCTACAATCAACTACAATCGTTTTATTATCATTCGTGTGTAAAATACCTGTACTGTGATATTAAAATGGCATCCTATAGCTATTTAAAGGTGGATGAGGGCTTTTTTTTGCTTTACGACGTATTGCCGCTTCCCATAGTTTTCGTATCATCGTTTCCTTAGGAAATGAATGATGCCCTTCATTCTTGCATCTAATTACGCAGCACTGATGCATTTTATTTATTGAAATATTTTCTTCCCTATTTGATCCAGAGCTTTGAAGGACTTGTCAAAGTTGTCAAAAAAACTGTTTACTAATTGTGATAGTGCTGCACTCTGGCGGCAGAACATTGCAGTAATAAATAAAATAAAATAAAAAAGCCTTTTATTTCTTACAGAATACAAATTACATAACGTTGGTTAGTAAAGAACTTAAACTTAAATTACTTGTTTAAACTAGCAAGGTATTAGTACTATGCTGGTCTGTAAGAACCCCTGGGTGGGTAAAGCCCTCCTCCAAGGATAACCATGTCTCTGTCCTGTGCCACTTCGTACCAGAGTGAGCCGGCTGTTCTCTTGATGTCGTCTTCCCAACGTGTCATTGGTCTTCCCCTGCTCCGATTGCCTGGCGGGCCGCGCCAAAGAGTCGCTCTTATAGTCCATCTCTGAACATTGCAGTTATGTTCCCTATTCCCAGTAGTTACCACCGGGTAGTTTAGTGGTAAAAGATGGGAAAAAAATCCCAGTTGTTACCACTGGTAAAAATTGGTGGTAACAGGTGGGGATAACCCGAATCGTGTCAATTCGACGCAGGAACCAATACTTTTGCTTATGGAACAGCTTATACTCTATTAAAACTTTGGACTCCGCGTCTAGTTTGACAAAGTAAAAAAGTAAAACTGACATTAATTTGATTACTACTTTGTGTTACTCCAGTTGTAAAATGTTTGATACTGTATGCATATAATGGGTTAAGGGTTCTGCTCCACAACATCTCAATAAAACCAAAACCGTATTATAAATATAATAATATTTATTTCTCTTGACAAGTCATTTTTTCTTTACAAATTAACAAGATTGGTTCTTCAACAACTGCCACTCCGCTATATACACTGCATACTGTACTTTATAAGAGATCCGGCTGCAAGCGGAAATGACGTCACACTTCCGGTTGCCGCCATCTTAAGCTACGCGGCACCACTAAAACGTGGCCCGGCGAAAAAACAGATGAGATTACCCCTTTTACAAATGCATTGGTTAAAACCGGCCCAAAATATTCAAATATTTATTGACGCGTGTATTTTAATACCCTGTGCCCTGGTTTGGACCGACTTTAAAACCAGTAATAATTTAAGAGCGAGAATATCGTTTGTGAATTTTACTATACTAAAAATTTGGACGATTTAACCAAAGGTTAAACTTCAGAACGGCTCGGCCAAAGTACTTGACTGAATTGGTTTCTCCTAGAGACTAGAAGTACATTAGTAAAAAATGTGACCCAAGGCAAAATAATTTATTGGCTTTCTGTACCATACTACAATGTAATGTAAAAAAACAGGCAACTATGTATAATTTTAGTCTCTGGAATTTAAAAATGTTAAGTAAGGATTTTGTATGGACATGCTAGTGGACTATGTACATATGCACAAGGTTTTGAATGACTATTGTGCTATTATTGATTATTATGTTGGGAGGCAATAGCCTTTACATAATTGACAGACAATTAGACAACTGTTTATGTATAATTATTTTACATCTTATGTACAAATTTGTGACTCGGCTTAGGCAAACGGAATCTAACATTCATCAATTCAAAGTCTATACAAATAAAAACCTCACAGAAATGACATAGAAAAAGTATATTGAAAATTGACGTATTGAAATAAATAAAATACATTTCAAAAGCGCTTAGTTTACCAGGTACCAAGTCCCGTTTATTCGGATATATTATAATTTATTATTTTAAGTGCTTTTATCACATTTTCGAAATCACATTAAGTATTCATATATATCATCAAAAATCTCGAATAAGCGGGACTTGTACAATTGAGCCTCTCGCTAGGCAAGAATTTATTAATATTATTGCGTTATTTACAAAACAATATTCTCACTCTGTCTTAAAAGTAATGAGTTTTGAACAAATAGAAACACCCTTCAATGGTCAAAGTATCTCGAGTTAGAATTACAATCAACTGGGACTTTAAACGTTTTAAAAACGTAATCTATACGTTTTAAAAACATAATCTCTAGGTAATAAGCTACTAATTTGTGATTTCCATCACTTCACGTGTTTGTTAAAAACGATTTTAATGAAATCGTATTTATCCAAACAAAAGTCGTGTAATACTTTACGGAATTTTGGCAGAACATGTCATTTTCGACGGATTCTGTTTGACACAATGTGTCGTTTTTGCTTTGTCTCAAAGTTTATGGCGCTGGAACGGTCATCGTGGCACTCTTTAGGGGAGGCCTTTGTCCAACAGTGGACGTTTTTCGGCAGATATGATGATGACATCATTTAGAGCGTGTTAAATCACTTCCACTCAAGACCTGGCGTCCAATTTAGAAAGCCTCATGACACACAAGAATAAAACTCCTAGAGCATGCTCAGGACCCTATAGTTTTAACGAGTCTTCCAAGAGACGTAACCGGGCGAATATTCAGCGTTTTCAAGGCGTTTTTTAGACAGTCCACGTTTGATGAAGACGTGAGCCAGTACCGAGTCATTTTTGATTAAAGTTACGGTACGTTTTACCTCTGCTGAAATAATCTCAAGCCGACGGTTCAAACGGTCGGTGATTGGGCCCAACCACAACGGGCAACAACAGTTGATCCGTGTTGTAATACTAACTCGATCCACCGGGGGAGGGGGTCGTTCAAAACGGTTACAGCGATCATCGGTAGGTGTTCCGCTGGAGCCACGCCTTGAACTTGGCGCGGCGGGCGGCGTGCAGCCGCGCGTGCGAGGCGCGCGCCGCCAGCAGGGCGCCCGCGCGGTACAGGTGGTGGGGGCGGGAGGCTACCAGTCTGTGGAGACAACGAAAGGTTACTGAGCATTATGATGAACGCTTGAGTTTACTTTTGACTGAATAATAGGGCACACATATCACAAAACTTACTTGGCTACTTTCCTAAAAAAAACTAATTCATAATTCATTTATTTGTTGCAGTATGGGGTCTTACAAGATGTTACATATAAATACAGTTATTTGTTGCAGTATGGGGTCTTACAAGATGTTACATATAAATACAGTTCCAGCATAACCCTGTTAGGGCACAGCAACAATTAAAACGATTTAGCCCGTCAGTAAGATTATCAAAAAAATTCGACTTATTTTGAGGGTTCCGTACTCAGAGGGTAAAACGGGACCCTATTCCGTCCGTCCGTCTGTCATCAGGCTGTATCTCATGAACCGTGATAGTTAGACAGTTGAAATTTTCACAGATGATGTTAGTTCTGTTGCCGATATAACAACAAATACTAAATAAAAAACATATTAACATAAATATTTAAGGGGGCTCCCATACTCGTACAACGATGCGTGAACCCGACTCGCACTTAGCCGGTTTTTTTATTTTGTCAATCAAACGAAACATAATCAAGATTTAGTCCTTTAAAGTTCACAGTCACATTATGATACACTTTTTAGCTATAATGTGACGTCACGCGGAACTTTAACGAGCTTATATCTTCATCATTTTTCGTTTGATTGACAAAATAAAATATTTCCAATGTTTTTTGATAATTTAACTGACGGACTAAATAGAATTGTATATTTTTAGTGTTCCGTACCAAAATTGGTCCAACGGATAAAATAGCAAGCTGGAACATACACTATATGATGCGATACTTTGTCCTCAATTCAACAATTTTATTATATGCGTAAATGTGTAAGTTTTGTGAAGAGGGCCTGGGAATATTCAGAACAAAAAAATGCAGCCATTAGTTATATCATGGTTGTCAAACGGTAATTTGTTTCATCATTATAGTAAATTTATTCACAATATCTTAAATCGCAGGTATTTGACGCACGAACCAAAGGCAACGGCGATAAATATACAAGCTGAGGCGTTTGTCATTAGCCGTGTCTGCACCGGACGCACGCCTCGCCCGAGCGTGCGCGCTCAGTGTGGACGTGCCTCGGCGCCAGCCACGTTGTTCGGCAAACAGTAGCTTTAGTGTAAGTTTTATCGTTACATATACGTTTTAGAACGCGTTTTTAGATTCAATTTGTATGGCAACGCGTAGTTCCTAATAGTTACCACCAGAGGCGCTGTTCGCGTTGCCATGCAAATTGAAACTGAACGCAAACGCGTTCGAAAACGTATATTGTATCGATAAAACTTATACTAGAGCCTCAGGGAGGCGATTTTTGAATTTCGAGCGCTCAACTCTTTCACTAAAGTACTCGGCACCGATAATAAAAACTAGACTAAAGAATTGTCTTCTCGACTTGTCATAATTAAGTGTGTGTGTAGTGTAGTGTGTATGTATATATGTATATGCGTGGGCATGTGTGATGAGACGAGAACACACTCTCGACTTATCACATATGGATGTGTATGTGGTATGTAGATATATGTATACTTGCAGAAATAGGTATATTTATTTTCTTTAGTTACTTTAGGCATGAAACTTTATTTTATATAAGATGAGTTAATAGGTTAAGTTGTATAAAAACTGAGCGCGTCTCGCCATCAAACGTAACAGTTTGGCGAGAATATAAATGTTTTGTAAGATGTAATTTGAACATATATATAAATAATAAAAAATAAAAAAAACTCTCTTTTCAAACTGTCAAAAGCAATTAAATGCAATTTTGAAATAGCGATAGAAAATTAAAAAACGTGTGGTATTGACCATTAGTATTCCATTTTATCGGTAGAAAATAAGTGCCTATAATTTTGACTGTATAATTGTATTTACTCGTATTGAATTTTCGAGTGCTCGAAAGTCAAAAATCGTCCCCCAGGTATGCATGCTCGTCCGCACGTCTTTCTCGGGCCGAGCGTTGTCGACTTTTTGGCCGAGATCAAAGGGCTTTCAGCGCGTTTGCCGCGGGCAATATTGGCAGCCATGTCTACAGCGTACGCATACTCGGCCCGTATGCCTCGGGCGAGAGTACATGATGTTACGTCGCCCCCTGGCGCAATATGCACAGCGCGAGTACGGGTGGAATTCCACTCGACAAATTTCTGTCCAAGATCTTAGATCAAATGTATTTGCGTCTCACATTTAGCTTGAAGAGTGAGTGAGACGCAATGTGCATTGGACAAAGATTTTGGACGAGTGGAATACCACCCTACGCTAGTTCTCGTGGGTGCGCGAGCGATTGGCTGCCGTTATGATTTTACATAAAGGACAAAACTGTATCTTTGCTCACCTGAGGCCCTAGCACACTGGGTTTTATCGCCACGTTTTACGGCGAAAATGTACTGAAACGTCACGTAAAACTCGAAAATAAACCTAGGGTGCTAGCAGCCTCTGATGCCGCTATTGAGCGTGCACTCGCTCCGGTCGTGTATCCGATGCTTCCTCTTCCCCCGCGCCCCGCCGACGGCCCCGCTGTCGCCAGGGACTACATTATCCCCGAAGCCTCTCTTATCGGGCCGCATTACTTACTATGACCACCGGCTAGTCGGCTTGTGCTGTGGCAGTAGACGCGTGAGGTATACTAGGTGTAACTGCTCACCTGATGCCGCTATTGAGCGTGCACTCGCTCCGGTCATGTATCCGATGCTTCCTCTTCCCCCGCGCCCCGCCGACGGCCCCGCTGTCGCCAGGGACTACATTATCCCCGAAGCCTCTCTTATCGGGCCGCATTACTTACTATGACCACCGGCTAGTCGGCTTGTGCTGTGGCAGTAGACGCGTGAGGTATACTAGGTGTAACTGCTCACCTGATGCCGCTATTGAGCGTGCACTCGGTCCGGTCGTGTATCCGATGCGGCTTCCTCTTCCCCCTCGCCCCGCCGACGGCCCCGCTGTCGCCGGGGGCTACATTGTCGCCCGTGCCGCCGCCGGAGCGCGCCGCGTTCCTCGCGAGGAACACGGGCTTGTTGGGCGCCGCGCGGACCAGGTCGGGCCGCGCGTAGCGCTCCGTGTACAGCGACCAGGCGGCCAGCCGGGACACTGGCTCTCCGTTGGCGGCGGTTGGCCGGGACTGGAAATTGAGATTACGTTTACTTCAAAGAATAGAGATAACGTGTAGACACCAAATAAAAAAGTAAAGCAGGAAATTAAATAATCACAAAGCGTTAAAACTTTTAAGACGGGGAATAAGGTATTGTCCCTTTTCCGCAAAACGTACCTCATATGAAACGATTGTCATTTACTATGACGCTCGTGGATCGTGACGTCATGATCCACGAGCGTTGTCTCTCCCTGACAAGCAATATTAAAACGGTTGTAGCTTCATAATTAACTAATTATCGGCTCTTGCAAAACCGGATAGTGCAGTCACATGGCTGCCCGGTTTTCGGACCCGCATCTGGTTTCTTGCAAGATTCTTGTTCCGAGCTTGTGTGAATACAAGTATAGAAATACTGTTGCCACTAGATCGGATCCAGCATTTTATTGAACGGCCGGACCGATTTGTACGATGTAATTATCATGCGGTCCATGCGCTGTGTCTATCTCATTACATGTTATACTTCACCGTGAATTGGCCGCCAATCGGATACTACAAAAAACAGTTCCCGCAAAGAATCGGATGTCTCGTCGCGTTATGATTCGGCTATTTGGCTGTAAAGGGAGGTCGTAATGATGATTGCTTTATGTAATTACCTGATTAGTAGGTGATAACCGGGCTGAATCGTGGTGAGGCGAGGTGCGGCCCTCGCCGATGCCTTCCAGTAGCTCGAACGACACGCGGCATTCGTCGCCGCCGTACTAAAATACACAAACACTATATAAACATTTCTGTTGCATGTTTAACAAGTAAAGACGATCGAAGTAAACAGTCAGGCTTTAGGATTGGGGAGGTTCGTCTTGCTTATTATTATTTATCGTATGGCTTGTTTTTTATATCTCTACTTCAAAGATTTACGGTTTTCAATTTTCGTCTTGCTGAGTTTTGGTTTTATTAAAAGCTAAAGAGCTGCTCCGAGAAGGATTGGAACCTGAGAACCTTCTGTGCAAGTCTAGTCGTAGGATCCTAGATTTTTTTTTGTGTCACCATTTTGTAATATTTTGAGAACAATTTGCTCTATAGGGCGCAACCAAGGCTTTGAACCCACGATTTTTATACTGAACACATGGTTTCAATAACTCTGTTGGTACCAGCGACGGACCGCTTAGTGCCAAGAGGTCTCAGGTTCTAATCTTTTTAAATTTACGCGATCATCATCATACCAGCCGAAAGACGTCCACTGCTGGAGGCCTCCCACAATGAGTGCCAAAGTCTGTCTTGCGCCACCCGCATCCAGCGGACTCCCGCGATCTTTACCAGGCCATCAGTCCACCTTGTTGGGTGGTCTACCCACGCTGCGTCTCCCGGTACGTGGCTGCCACTCGAGAACCTTTCCGCCCCAACGGCCATCGGTTCTACGTGCAATGTGGCGCCCACAACCACTTAAGTTTAGCGATTCGGGGGGCTATATCGGTTACCTAGGTTCTGCTGCGGATAGCCTCATTTCTGAAGCTATCACGCATACTCCCAGCATAGTCCTCTTCATTGCCTTTGGGTGACATTGAGCCTTCTTATGAGGTCCGTAGTAAGCGACCACGTATCCGTGCCACATGTCATCACTGGCAACACACACTGGTCAAATGTGTCCCGCCCACTGCCACTGCAATTGTCTCGATCACTTTCTGCAAACCTTTGTTCAATGAAAGGATAGTAATAAGGATTTACCAGTTTAATAAGGAAGGCCGTGTGTTCCTTGTGCAGGTACCGCTGCGCGCGACGCACGTACGACGCAGCTCCTCGCATGCCGCCGCGCGCCGCCAGCTCGGCCGCCCGCAGCGACCAGGGCTCCGACACGCAGCGCTGCAGCTGTGGATAACAAATTCTTACTTATACACTCAGTTACTACGATAACTTTGAGAAGACCGGATAATTATTTGCTTAGGGCGAGACGCTGCGACCTTTAACAGCGATACAAGCGAAAAAAAATGCAATTCAGCAATGTAATTCGAAAAACGTTTATATGAAAAGTTCATGCTATTTCTCCCTTAACTAATTTTATTAATCAATGTTGACATCCGCGCAAGGAGGCTTAAATTTCATAATTTCTTAAGTAGACATCAGTAGGAAGGCAGCATGCGTGTATCACCACAGATAATCTGGTTTTGCACATCGCATGTGTTTCATCATCGTCTCATTATGTTCTATCCTAAGTAGAGAACTTATCAAACCGATTGTTTAGCTTAATTGCATTTCAGAACCAATTGTATCGACAACTAGAGGCATGCCCTCACATTTGACAGCATACCAGAGCTCTGGCGACTTTACCTTTAGGGACACAACACTATATACCCAACAGAGCACGTGTTGTTTAATATAGCTGCGGTATTCGGTTACGTTAGGTTCTCCAATTGAGCTACTCCAAATATGAGCTAACATTCCGTTATACCCTACATACAGTACGCGCTAAATAAGTTTTCGTCAGTGATGTTAGCTACTATTAGCGTCGCAGAGCTGTCAGGGGGGTTCGATGGGTGTGCGGGAGGCGACTTGAGACTAACTTCAGAAACAAACTTATGTAGCGCGTATTCTGTCACCTGTCAGTATAGCGCAGCGGACGGAAACAGCCCGCAAGTCTCTGACTTTCGGCACGCGAGCCTCTCTAACTGTTTTGTACGTACAAGTCGGTCTGCGTCAATTACTTAATGCTAAAAGGTTGCCGACCTATACAAGTTCCACGAGGTCTGTGTAGTATGTTCTCCACTGCTGGAGGTCGTGTAAGTCTTGAAACTTTTTCGGCGCTTCTGTCACCAGCCAGCAGCTACTGTGACTATCTGATTAGTTAAGGTGCTATTAGTTTGTTGTTTACCTGTCGCACGGCGTTCCACACAAGCTTGTCGAGCGTGTACGCCGGGTAGGCGTGTATGCCGAACATCTCGCGCGCCGCGTCCTCGTAGGCCGCGGCCTCCGTGTTGCCATCCAGCACGCCGCGCACCAGCTCCAGCAGCGCCGTGTAGTACTCCGCGGGGGAGGACGCGTCCGCTGGTAAGTCTGAAAGGTGATTATATTGTTTGGTACCATCTCCATCATCCATAAACAATAATTTACTTTTCAAAACAAACTTTTAACCGACTTCTAATCAGTAGCCAAATTGCTTCAAGTTCGCCTGTAAAATTTGAACAGTTCCCTCGATTTCTCCAAGGATCCCACCATCAGAACTAGATTTTGGTGACAACGGGACCAATATGGAAGTATATGCTTCCAAACAAATTTTTCTTTTTCATATCAGTTCATAAGTTACCGCGTTATCGCGTAACAAACACACTTTCTTTCTCGAGTTGTAGGTAACCCGCTCATCACCGCGGCCCATTGTAGGACTGGTTAGAAATGTATCGCAAGTGTAACAAGGTCTTAAGAGATACTACGTTAGTTAGTATTTTACAGTTCTCGTTTGCTGCCGAAGTGGTATAAAAAGCCGTGGTTATACTTTAAGATACTTTTTTTTTTTATACAACGACGGTGGAAAACAAGCTTATGGCCTTAAGCAGTTACCGTAGCCTATGGACACTTGTGACTCCAGAAGAATCACAAGTGCGTTGCCGACCCTTTATTCACTTGAGGATTCGCTGTGTAGGCATGCCTCACTCCCAACACAGCGCACCCTAGGGAGCTCTGGCGACCTTACTCACCACCAGGAACAACACCACATGCTTCATAGCATGCAATAATATAGCAACACTACAAAGCAGTGGTGCTATTATGGCTGCGGTCTTCTGTAATGTGGAGGTACTTCCCCAGTTGGGCTGCTCCACATACGAGCGAGATGACATTCCGCTGTGCCCTACCTCTCTAGATACTTGCTATAAAGTGTCATAGCGTGAAGAGGTGAGTTTTCAGTCACGTTTGTAAGGTATGAGGTCGTTTAATGAAATGAAGCTACTCACTGTTGGGTTTGAGCCTGAGCGCGGCGGCGACGCTGGGCCGCCTGGCGGCGCGCTCCCGAGCCTCTCTCTCCGCCATGAGCGCCGCACCGCGCCTTAACGCGCCGAGCCGCTGGCACAGGACGCCGTGCAGCCGCAGGAAGATGTACCAGGACGATGTGCACACGAAGCGCGCCTCCTGTTGACAATACAATACAATACCCATTTATTTATTATAAAACATTATTCCATAAAAATATACTTTTTTACAGTTTTTTAATATATCAAAACTTAGAGGTTAAGGCGCATAAAGTCCCAATAGCAGAATGTCTCTTACCCTTTAGCGAAATGTCCCTTACGCAAAACGACCCTTCTGCAAAAGGTCCCGTTCGCAAAACGTCCTGAATTAAGCCCCGTTCGCAAAACGACCCTTCTGCAAAATACCCCGTTCGCAAAACGTCCCCTCACATGAATAAAGTCCCGTTTAAGCGAATGCACGCTCGCCCGCCCCGCTGCACGCCCCGCCGAACGCTCCGCTCCTTGCGTCCACTCAGGCCTTAGACTAACGCGTTTTCAGGGCTGCGCAAAGTCGCCGTGTATATGGTTACATACTTCGAAAGTTTAGAAATAACAAAATTGCTGTCGGTCTTAATTGCACAAGATACACACACATGTAAAAATGGCCAGCTTAATGCCAAATGGCATTCTCTACCAGCTAACCATTTTTTTTTGGCTAACCATCATTCATTAAAAAAAGATTTATAAAAGGTGCAAAGAAAAAAGTATGATGATTTCTGTTACAAATACGTTAAAAGAAAAAAAAACATTGTTTATGCGCTACATAAAGACAAACGTAATTAAAAAATATATACGATATATACTAGTACATATTCAATACATAATATCACAGGTGCTTACGCAACATCCGCTTGAAAGCAAACTTGCTTGGTGCTTGTCTGATGCAGACACGGTACAGAATACGGTATTTGACAAAAGTCAAATCAGCTTCTTTTTATGAAACGTCAAAAACGCTCCGTTAGTATGGAATTTGTAGAGATTACTTGTGACGTCACGATCAAACAACGTCCTTATTGTTAGTTTTTATGAATTAAAGAATCTTAAAATAGCAAACATAAATGAAAGCTTAATACTTTCCGTATTTTTTCGTAATGTTTATCTGTTGCTAATGAAAAAACAATTTATTTTCACTGTTGTCAAATACCCAATTCCAGAGACGGCTTGCCTGTACGGCGAAGGAATGAATCATGAATATGGATGATTTGAGAACATTTCATCTCAGAGTACGAAATACACAGAATTAATTACAAAATTGACATAAAACCTGGAGCTCGATGTAAAATTGTTTTCATCAAGTACGGGTATATTGTAATAGAGACTTCAGTAGGAAGGCAGCATGCGTGTATCAACACAATATACGTATTTACATGTACCTCGAAGAATTCTTCGAGCATGTCTGAATATATCCCCGTTGTGCCGAGATGTGTGTACATCGGCACAACGGAGATATATTCGGACATGCTCGAAGCCGAGATGCGTGCACATCGGCGCAACGGTGATATACTCGGACATGCTCGAAACCAAGATGCGTGTACATCGGCACAACGGAGATATATTCGGACATGCTCGAAGCCAAGATGTCCGGTCAGATCCTTCTTCGAGCATATCTGAATATATCCCCGTTGTGCCGAGATGTGTGTACATCGGCACAACGGAGATATATTCGGACATGCTCGAAGCCGAGATTTGTGTACATCGGCGCAACGGAGATATATTCGGACATGCTCGAAGTCGAGATGCGTGTACATCGGCGCAACGGAGATATATTCGGACATGCTCGAAGCCGAGATGGGTGTACATCGGCGCAACGGAGATATATTCGGACATGCTCGAAGTCGAGATGTGTGTACATCGGCGCAAAGGAGATATATTCGGACATGCTTGAAGCCGAGATGTGTGTAGTCAGATCCATCTAAATGTATATTTCTTTCTGTCATTATTTCATCTTCGAGCATGACTGAATATATCTCCGTTGCGCCGAGATGTGTGTACATCGGCGCAACGGAGATATATTCGGACATGCTCGAAGCCGAGATGTGTCCTTCAGGTTTTTGGTCCGGAGCTCGCAGACAGCAGACACGAGTGCACCAAGTCCATCACGTTAGGATCAACGCCCTTCAATATTACGGTAATCATTACTAAATTAACACGACTTCATAGTAGATCACGTAAATAAATGGATGGAGTGGGGAGGATGTAATATATCCAGCCGACTCCCTTGACATTTACCAGGTCATCAGTCTCCACTTGAGAACCTCTCCGCCCCAACGGCCATCCGTAGGGCTTCGAAATGATTTTTTTTATTTTTTATTTAAGGTTTGCCAAGAGATACAACACCATGTGACTTAAAAACTAAACTTGGTACAAAAACGAAGATTGTTTGTACTGTTTATCCAATGACAGGCAAACACAACATGCACGTTATCTTATGCTAAACAAAGTTGAAATAGTAGAGTATAGGGAACTTGCATCTTTTTATTTTATTACGAAAATTAAAAGTATGATCCAGGGTCCAGGGCAATAAAACTTTCTTATGTGTTATATGCATTTGAGATCTGCACGCGCCGGCACCGCCCGAAAACGCTCTATACGGGCTTATGCTATGACGTCACTTCTTCTTCAACTTATATTCTCGGCGCTTTACTATGGAGTTAGTAATTTACCTCCACAAAATTTGCGTTTAAATCTGTACATTCATCATTTTTAATTTTATATTCTGTGTAACTGTTATTTTATCGAATATTTTTTTTTTCGTAATTTTAACGTGAGGTAAAACTAGTACAATCGCTTTTAGGGTTCCGTACTCAAAGAGTAAAAAAGGACCCTATTACTAAGACTCTGCTGTCCGTCCGTCTGTCATTGTCATTAGATACATCTCACTGATACCGTGATAGTTCCAGTTGAAATTTTCACAGATGATGTATTTCTGTTGCCGCTATAACAACAAATACTAAAAACAAAATAAAATAAATGTTTTTATTGATAATAGTACGGAACCCTTCGTGCGCGAGGCCGACTCGCCCTTGGCCGGTTTTTTTTTCTTTTGTATGATATATCTGCGTATATCCGCATCGATTGAGTGCAATTGATTCGAAATTGAAGTCCCATGCAAGTTCCCCATTGGGTAGTGAGTGTCGTGTTTGTCAACTCACATTGGGCGGATGGTCTCTGAAGTCGTCCTCGTCCTTGAACTCGCCCTTGTCGAGTCTGGGCTCGTGGTTGTTGTTCTTGGGTTTGTTCTCCTTGTCGTTCTTGTGGTGCCGCGACGACTTGTCGGACGCGTTGTCGGACTCTGACGACTGTCAAAAACTTACATTAGTACTCCTGAAAAGTTGGCTGCTTTCTGTGAGCTGAAAACTAAGTACGAAAATGCTCTTTGCTGTCTATTTCGACAACTTGACAATTGTCAGTGACAATTCACCATACATTGCTAAAAGTGGCTGTTCTAGAAATTCGATTGTCGCTATAGGGTACTTGTGAAACCAACAATGTAGCTGGCAGGACCAGCTGCCATGAAGCTTCGTTCGAATCCCGGTTTAGGCAAATATTTATGTGACGGGCATGAATATTTGTTTCTGATTATCTGATTCTTTCTATGTATGTAAATATTTATATATCGTCGTGTAGTATGTACCCACAACTTGTACCTTATTGGGCTTAGTATGGGAGTAGTTCGATTTGGGTAAGATATTATATATACTACGTATATTCATTTAATTTGTTTGTATTTAGCGATAAGGCCGTCTGTTGATTACCTCAAGTTTTAAGTTGTTGTTCTGTATTAATGTGATATATTTAGCATTCGCTTTGGAGTACTTACCTCTTGTTTTTCTTGTTTGACAGATTTATCTTCAACCGCAGTTTCGTCCTTAGGGCTCCCGGCCGGGCTCGAAGGCTCCTCTTTATCTTCTGTCAACAAAGAGCACGTTAATATCCTTGTGTAAAGTCGGGTAAAGATGGCGGGACAGATGGTAGCGTCAGTAGGAAGGCAGCATGCGTTGAATCAACAGCAGGAGTCTGTTTAAGCACATCGCATGGGTTTCATCATGGTAATTTGGTTGATTTCTTATTTCGAAATAAAGTCACTCCTACACATTCTAATGGGTTGTTTTTGATTTCTGTACTGCACTTAAGAAATTGATTATCAGTAACTTAATACAGAAAATACTACCGGATTTTGACAGAAGTAAGTCTTAAAACCGAGAGAACAACTTTATTACAAAACCTCCGTTACTCAAAGTTTTTTAGTAGCGCTTATTACTGATAGATAAAAAAATCCATTGCTATACATTTGACTCATATACTTTGCAATAAGAGCGCTTTGCCGAGCATGCGCTTTTTGGGCACATTAGGATTTGGGAGTTAATGCTTACTAGAAAGTCCTAACTCTAATGTTATAAGAAAATAAACTTAATCTAATATATCATGCCACCTGCGGTCGCGATATTGATAACTTATTTAGCCGCCGTCGTCTGAAAGTCGCACATTCGCATCGAGCAATGCAGTAGTATATTAGAGTGTACTGCAAGAAGTTGCCCTGGACTGTTTCTATATGAATATTACCTTCGTCCCTGTCGTTGTAGGAGAGCGGCTGCCTGGGGTGTGTTAACAGTTCGGACAGGAAATGCCGTAATAGCTTCTCCGCCTTCTGTATGCCGGTTTGACGACTTAACCGCGGATGGATGACAATTTCTTCTCTATCACTCGAACAAGGCAAGTTGGTACACAGGCCAGACAAGACAGATCGGCATGGAGTCACTGTGGACGCCTTGCCCCAACGAGACACAGGAGAGGCCATAGTACATTGTTGTAGAGGCTAGAAAGTAAGCAATAGATGGACGAGTTAGTTCGAGGGCCGACGCGTAGCGGAGGCCCTCGAAAGTACGAGTCCAGCTATTGCACTTTCGGCCGAGGCTTAACATAGTGCTTTTTACGTCTACATCGAGGAAATTGCAAATAATTATAATTATAAATCAAAATTAAGTACCTAATTGAAGATCATAATACTAATCAAAAAACAAAAGAGCGCGGCCCCGCTCGCCGGCGCGGCGGAGAGGAGCGGCGCCGGCGTGCTCCCGCTCGACGGCCTGCGATTGGTCGAAGCGCTCTTCAAACTGAACAACCACTACTACAATGAAACATTGTTCAGTGGTGGTTCAGGTGCTACAGCTATTGCCTACTTTCCAGCTTGGTTTTAGACAATCTATTGCCACATTTCCGAGCAGTGGCGTGAAAAGTAGTTACCTTCGTCCCTCTCGTCGTCGGAGAGCGGCTGCCTGGGGTGCGCGAACAGGTCTGGCAGGAAGTGCCGCAGTAGCTGCTTGATGCGCCGCTTCTCCGCCTTCTGTATGCCGGTCTGGCGCCGCGCGTGGTGGATGAGCAGCTCGGCGGCATCGCGGACCACGCGGATCGCTGGTCGGGAAATGTGTTCGTTAATAAAGGTGTGGTAAACAATGGTAGGAGTAGGAGTACAGATATGTGGTAGATGGGAAGAAATAGAGTGACGTGGGACTTCGGTTCCTAGTGATTGACTTCTAATATAGCACATGTATGCTCCAGATTAAGAGCAGTTTTCTGGCCATTCTTTTAATAAGTTTCTATCAAAAATTTCATTTTTGGTACAAGCTTTTATTGCCGACTGCACTTTTCTGTATACCATCATCAACTACGGATTGAGACGATTCTAACGAGCCCAAATTCAACGGGGTTACGTCGCGTCGGTTAAATAAAACTATACTTATAGCCAAAATTTCAGCTCAATTGGAGAACGGCAAGTAACTGAAAAATGGATTGCAAATTTTGACGGACAACTTACATACGAACAGGTCATGTTAATATAAAGCTTGTAAAAAGGAGACTAGGTCGTATCGCCATCTGCTACTGCGTTTAAACTCTAAAAAAATCAGTTTTAAAACCGCGCTTACGTAACCATGGCAACACAGTACTATAAAAAGTGAATAGGGCCTTATAAAATGTAAGACTGTCTCTTGGACACGCACCTTCCTGCCGGTTCCTCATATGATAGTCCACGACCACATGCGGCCCCGGTTTCCGCGCCGCGTACGCGCTCTCCACCTCGTTGTACAGCGACTTGGAGCGCATGGCCTTAAGGTCGTTCTGCTTGAAGTTGATGCCTTGGTGGTCGAGGGACTTTAGGTAGTATTTCTCGTTCTGTTCGCGCCATTGCTTGTTGAAGCCCTGTGGAATACAAGTGTTATTGCAGTAAAAAATGTTTATTTTTAAGAGAGGTAGGGCACAGCGGAATGTCATCTCGCTCGTATGTGGAGCAGCCCAACTGGGGAACATTACAAAAGACCACAGCCATAATAGCACCACTGCTTTGTAGTGTTGCTAAATTATTGCATGCTATGAGGTATGTGGTGTTGTGTTCCTGGTGGTGAGTAAGGTCGCCAGAGCTCCCTAGGGTGCGCTGTGTTGGGAGTGAGGAACCTGCATGTCTCTATCTGCCAACACAGCAAATCCTCAAGTGAATAAGGGGTCGGCAACGCGCTTGTGATTATTCTGGAGTCACACGTGTCTATAGGCTACGGTAACAGCTTAACATCAGGCTGGCCGTAAGCTAGTTTGCCAACCCAATAACAACTCTCGGAGGCTGTCGCGCAACTGCCGACGTCTATAGACGTCACAGGCATCTAGATGACGTGTTTGCTTACCTTCTGCGCCTCCCTCCACTCCTCCTCCTTGGCCTTGAGCCGCCGCAGCACGACCGGCACGGCCACCACCGGGTTCTTCTTGAGCCCCGCGATGATGTCCACCGCCTGGAACCAAACTAGCGTTTGAGACAATGTCTAAGGTATCGCTATATTCATCCAAGGGACTTGGATGGGACAAGTTGATATCATTATTTGCAAAAAAGCATCGTGTCACGTGCGCACATGACCTACGGCCTCGTGCACCCGTTCAACTCAGGACCTCCTTCGCGAGCTTCTGGCTTCGCGGGCTTTTATATAGACTCTAGGAGTAGGACAGACAAGACCACGTGGAAGTGGGGTGCACTGATTCGGGTTTTGGTAGCTATATTTACCTTCAATCATTTATTTATATCTAAAGTTATTTATAGTAAAACCAACTTGTATCTTCTGAAGTTTATAGCATTAACGAATTATGTCAAGGAAGTCATTATGATAAACATTTTCATAGACCGCCAATTTGACTCCGCGCCTATTAGCCACTTTTGGAACAGATCTATTTATTAGGTGACAGGTCTATTATTTTGATGACAGATCTTATATTCAGGCTATAGAAGAAAGTGCTCAAACTATAATTTAAGATACATATTTACATTAATCCGATGACGATACTTAGAGACAGTTTTGATTTAAAATGATGACTAATATATTTCTTGGGGATAGATATTATAATTAGGTGACAGAAAATATTGTTTCCATTGTTATCTGTGTACTATAATAGCTGTAAGCCGCGCCAGCAAAGAATAGATTCTAAAATGGCGGCCACTCTCGCGCCATTTCGCTCACACCATAGTGGCCAATCACGCGCTTTCTCGCTCATATAGATATCTACCGTTGGTTATTGCTAATACGTTTATTGCGATGGCAAAATGGAAAGATAGACATTGGGATTGACTGTACTTATGTGTACTGGACGAAGCTTTTATAAGTTTTCTTTGCGTGCCCATTTGTCTATACAATGTTTCCAAGAAGTAGATGGCAGAAACACACGTGTAGAAAAAACATTTAAAAATAAAAAATGCAATAGCAAAACGCTACTAAACATGGCGTACTTCTCCCAATAGATTTTCTATTGAGATTTTCATGCTTGCAATTTGAACACTAATATAATATATATGTACATCACTATATTTCCATACAACAACAAAAAGCACTTGCTAGAAGCTAATCCATTTATAAATAAAAACAATTAGCTCAAATTGTCCCGTCGGAATTTGAACCCGGGATCGCTAGATTCAATAGAAATGCAAATACAAGCGCAAATAAAATGCACTAACATGCTTAGAAACGACCAAAATGTTAACTATTTGTATATTTTACAAACATATGAAGGCCCGCCTTATGACATGAACTTAAAACTTCTGACATCAGAGGCTCTAGTATAAGTTTTATCGATACAATACGTTTTCGAACGCGTTTGCGTTTAGTTTCAATTTGTATGGCAACACAAACAGCGCATCTGGTGGTAACTATTAGGAACTACGCGTTGCCATACAAATTGAAACTAAACGCAAACGCGTTCGAAAACGTATTGTATGGATAAAACTTATACTAGAGCCTCTGGTCCACCCAACGGCTCGGCCCGATTTGAGTCCGTAAAGGAATCGGCGTTTCCGAGAGCGATTTATTGACTCTCGTGTCTTAAATTGGACTATGTAATATACGTTTGGTCATTTCCATGCCTGCACAATAAAACGAATAAGAGCTTCCGCACGTCCTCGAGGACGCAGATGTTGGTCTCGTTCGTTTTTACGCCTAAGGGCAGATTCAAACCGGCATGGTTGCTTTAGACGGAGACTATTCTGAGACGCCTAAATCTCGCCGCCACGCTAGTGACCAGCAAACCGACACTTTAGTCGTTTACACGGTGCCTTTTCAGTCAAAATAAGGCGCGGGGGCAGCGAGACGCGGGCGGAGTTCACTGGCGCCGAATACTATTCTATTATATTATTATATAAATCGTGTTCTATTCCGTGCCAGCGCTGGCATGCCGCGAAAAAATGGCACCGAAAGTGTTTATACGGTGCCTTTTTTAGGCAACTGTAAATAGTCTTCGTCTAAACCTAAATCGACCTGAATGGAAGCGCCGCCGGCGGCCGCACGCCGCCTTTTATCTACATACTTAAAGACCAGTATCGCTTGGAAAGGTCGCGCGGCCGCGGGTAGAACCGCTGACAAGACGCGCGACCTTTTTAAGCGATACAGGTATTTTAATTATGCAGATAAAGTTTAAAACAATTTCACACTGAAAGTGCTCGCTGCCGGCCGCTGCCATTCCGGTCTGAACCACGCCACGCTAGACGAGCCGAGCACGAGCGAAGCTCTTGTGGGCGCCGTCATTTGCGGCTCAAGTGTAGTTACGTTCGCTGTACAAGGGCTCGCCTGGCGTGGGTCCACCTACACTAATAAGTCATGCTGAGAGCCGTCACGCTCGTACCACCTTCTCGCCGTAGATGCGCCGCAGCGCGCGCTGGTGTATGGTGGCGGAGTGGCCGCCGAGACACTCGTCGAGGCGGTACTTGGCGGCGTCGTCGGCCGTCATGCGGGAGAGCTTCTTCTGCACGCCCTCCAGCACGCGGATGGTGGCCGCGTTCGTTTCTATCACCACGTCCAGCTGGAAACATGTCAGAGGTTAATGGGAGGGCTGCCAACTGCGAGTCGGACTCGCGCACGAAGGGTTCCGTGCCATTATCTACATAAACAGCAATAAAATCACGCTTGTTGTATGGGAGCGCCCCGTTAAATATTTATTTTATTCTGTTTTTACAAGCTTTTATTTAGTTTCACCTGTCCCGTTGTCTGTAATCAAATCTTGCAAGTTAAATTTGACCCACTTCCCGGTTTCCGATTCAGCTGAAAATTTGTATATGTATATAGCATGACAATGCAATATTATGATAACATGGAGCTGATCTGATGATGGAGCTGGAAGGTGGCCATAGGAACTCCGCAATAAACGACACAACCCCATCGAGTTTGGGCTCGTTAGAATCGTTTCAATGAGTAGTTGATGATTGTATGCAGAAAAGTAGTCGGAAATAAAAGCTTGGTACCAAAAGTGAAATTTTTGACAGAAACTTTTTAGTATTAGTTGTAATAACGGCAACGGAAACAGTAGTAGTAGTAATATTCTTTATTGCACCACAACATAAGAAAAACATGATACAGGAGTAGATTAAATAAGTAATGGTAACAAGAGGCAGTCTTCTCGCAACAAATCATCTGTGAAAACTGTCTCACTATCACGGTTCACGAGTCCTGGTGACAGACAGATAGTCGGACGGACAGCGGAGTCTTAGTAATAGGAGGGCCCCATTTTACCCTTTGGGTACGGAACACTAAAAAAGGAAGGCAATGTAGGCGAGCAGCTAAAAAGGGTTCAAATATCTTGTGCACCCGTTGACCGACGACCTACGTGTTGACGCGAATCGCGATAGAAAGGGAGCGGAGGGCATTGGCTGTCAGAGGCAATATATGATAGCTAGTAAATTCAGCGCAAGTCAAAAGAACCCTGTTTCGTGCGTACCTCAGTACTTTTTGTACTGTGATCGAATGAAATAGCAAGTCACTCTCGTAAGTTTCCGTGAAAATACGATGGGAAAACTATTATGCACTACATCTGCAACTTTGTTGATGTTCAAGAGTTAAGTAACCATTATATTCCCACTCACCTCAAATCTCTCATCCTCGCACCGATATATATACTCTTCATACTGCGTCTTCCGTGACGTCACGAAGGTGGAATCCTCGCTCCAGGTAGGGAAGGACACCCAAGTGTCGTTCAGCACCTGAAAGTGGACGTTATGTAGAACTGTCGAGGTTGGGTGGTGGGGTGTACGGAGGGTTTAAAGTCAGTAGGAAGGCAGCATGCGTTGGTTCAACAGTATGGTTTCTGGGTTTGCACATCGCATGGGTTTCATCATGTGAATGTCTGAAGTGTGAAGCTATAATAATCTATGCTAATTTTATATACGGCACATCTTTTTGTCCAATGTGTCTTTGACCAGTGTGTTGCCAGTGATGATACATGGCACTGAAACGTGGTCGCTTACAATAGCCCCCCGAATCGCTAAACTTAAGTGGCAGTGGGCGGGGCACACTGCACGTAGAACCGATGGCCGTTGGGGCGGAAAGGTTCTCGAGTGGCGACCACGTACCGGAAGGCGCGACGTGGGTAGGCCTCCCACAAGGGGGACTGATAACCCGGTAAAGGTCGCGGGAGTCCGCTGGATGCGGGTCGCGCAGGACCGCTCATTGTGGCACTCTTTGGGGGAGGCCTGCTATGTCCAGCAGTGGACGTCTTTCGGCTGATATGACGAATATTAGTATAAGCCCTCAAATCCTACGACGCAGCCCTTACCGAAGACCATTTGTATGAATGACAATAAATATCATAATTCGTATAAAAATTACGCGCCAAGCGTCAGTCAACGTGTTTTTATTTCAGACGCGTGGGCGATCTAAATCAGTCTTGTTTACGAAACATTTCGTAACTAAGACAAGTTTGTTTTTAAACGCCGACGGTTGAAGGCCCCTTTATCAATAAGGTCGTTGTGTAAGGCGTTTTTGAGGATTCCTGTTGCTAAATATGACGGGGATGTTTGTTTTGAGTTTGCGACATACTGTGGATTGAATTGATGTTTTAATTATGACAACATGGAAATAAAACAAAGACTAAATCTAAAAAAAACAACAAGATCACAAAGTTGTGCGGATAAGCGGTTTTAATAACTAGTTTTAGATTACAGAACGGTTATTAATGGTTATATAATTACACAAAAATGGGTTGTCTGTGCCTGATATAAAATAAACCACTAACTTCACCGTAGTTTTCAAAATATACGTGTAGAATCTCTTTCCTTCGTAAAACCAAAAGAAACGCAATATTTGCGTATTCGTACGAATACGAGTGTATTCGTACGAATACGAGTGATCGGCAAAACGCGTATTGAATTGACATAATGTAACATATCTCGTTATTACTGTGGTTTAAATTAGGTTTGTTCTTATTATTAAATGCCAGACAAAACATTGTGCGTAAAATAAGATTGCGCACCCGATAAGTTTAGTTTAAAATAGAGTACAACAGTAGCGGTTCGTGACGACACACACCGTTATTAATTTGTATGGGCCCAGCAAATACCATTGCGTCACGGATATCAGCCGTGCGTCACGCAAGTAGTTTCACAGTTATGTTTATGTGTGTCGCGTATCATAAATGATCTATGCCGTTAACATTTTTAGGCGTTAGAACTTAAGCCCGGTTTTATAAGTCTAATCTTTTGTCGGTAAATAATGTATGTCATCTTCTGTAAATAGTGTATGTGATCTGTCAAGGCCCGGTTTTATAAAGATGCGATATACCACATGTTAGATCATACTTTAGTAACCTAACTCCGTATTTATTTTGATAGTAATGGCCGACATAAAGGTCTAACTGATCTTTATAAAATTGCTAAAATAAGTGTGTTTCAAACAGAGACCGTATACCGAAAAAAATAATAGTACTTCATTCTATTCATACAATTTAATTTCGCTATTCCGCTTATTATTTCGTATAAATGTATTCTAACCGACTCGTCTAATATTTCAACGTCAATCGGTCCTCAGTCGTATCGACGTTTGAGTTAAGATTCTGCCTGGCTTAAATGGATAGTGGATATCAATGATCACACCTGAAATAATGTAGATTGTAGAGTATGCAATAGTTACCTCCTTGCAGAGCGGAGTGCGGCCGGAGCAGCGGCGCGCGGCCGCCTCGCGCGGCAGCGCGCAGTACGACGTGCCCAGCCGCTTGCACGTCGACAGGTCTGCGGGGAAACACTCGCGTTAATACTATACTAGTGCCATACTGAGATGGAACTCGTTCGTGCGGCCATGTATTCATATTATATGCCGATCTCAATGTTCTCTAGTAACCGCCACGCTTCGCTGACTTTCGTTCTCTGCCAGCCTCTGGAGATCTTCGTAAGACTCAACAGCAACATTCTCTTTTATTTGTCTGGTGCAAGTATCCGCGGATCCTATAAAAGCTAAGCGGCCCTATTGATTTACCTATATCCATGGCCGCGTCTCCCTGCGGTCTGTCGTGTCGTAGCTGAGCGCCCAGCGGGCCGATGGGCTCGTAGCGCACGGACTTGTTGTCGAGCCGCTCGGCGCGCTCGCGGTCGTAGCCGAGCAAGCTCGTGCTCGACATCTGGTAGCTGTTGGTGAAGCCTGTAAACGACATCTTCAGGTTAGGGAGAATATTTTTTTACAAGCTTTTATTTAGTTTCACCTCTCCCGTTGTTTGTCTGTCTGTAATCAAATCTTGCAAGTTAAATTTGACCCACTTCCCGGTTGGTTTTTGGAAAAAACTTTTAATCCCACTTGTTTATTCTGTGGGTCGCGGGAGTCCGCTAGATGCGGGTGGCGCAGGACCAGTCATTGTGGCACTCTTTGGGGGAGACCTATGTCCAGCAGTGGACGTCTTCCGGCTGATATGATGATGATGATTCTGTGGGTAATACTGACCGGTGCTCGCAGTAGGCGTAGAAGGCGGTGACATGGGCCCCACAAAGTCCTGCAGCCACTTCTGCAGCTCCGGGTGTCGGCAGAGGAACGGTGACGTCACCGACACCAGCTCCGACGACGAAATTATCTCGTTCGTGAACAACAGCAGACATCTGGGGGAGAGAGGTGGGTTACACAACTTTCCATGTCTGATTGATCAGTTTTGACGTGATAACGTCTTATTAATCGATGAACGCCGGCTGCACGCACGGAAAAGTGTGACTCGTTGTCCCGTTCCAAACGCCGGCTGCGCGCACGAAATATCAACGCACAGCCCAAACCGCTGGTTCTAGAGATTCTAAATTTGGCACGTAGGTTGTTGTGTGCACTAAGAAAGGATTTTTCAAAATTCACCCTCTAAAGGGGTGAAATGGGGGTCCAAAGTTTGTATGGCAACACAGTGTAAACAGACTTTATAGACAACCAGTTTTTATGAGAAAGACAAACCAGGCAGGACTGGTAGGGCGGCAGTAGAAGTATCGATTTTTGTTTACATACTGAGAAACAATTTGGATCTTATAAGAATCCACATTGCGGGGTTCTGTCCCGCTTCGCGGGGCTCCTATTGTAGTGAGATTTAACCAAGTAACCTAAGTAACAGATACCTAACCTATCTAGATGGGCCGACGGATCAGTTGTAACACCGATCAATAGCCGAAGTCAAGAGTGATTAATTAAGGACCTTATACTCACATGAGGGAGTAATTATAGAACAGGTACAATAAGTCTTCCTATCTTTGCTTAGCTGATGGCTTCGAGTCCCGCAATAAAAGCGAGAACCCTAGTGTCTCAGCTCGCAAAGCAGGGCGCGTCATGACTTAGCTTACTTGAAGACTTTAGGAGCCCCGCACAGCGGGGCGCGTCCTTACTTAGCTTACTTGAAGACTATAGGAGCCCCGCGAAGCGGGGCGCGTCCTTACTTAGCTTACTTGAAGATTATAGGAGCCCCGCAAGGCGGGGCGCGTCCTTACTTAGCTTACTTGAAGACTATAGGAGCCCCGCAAAGCGGGGCGCGTCCTTACTTAGCTTACTTGAAGATTATAGAAGCCCCACAAAGCGGGGCGCGTCCTTACTTAGCTTACTTGAAGACTATAGGAGCCCCGCACAGCGGGGCGCGTCCTTACTTAGCTTACTTGAAGACTATAGGAGCCCCGCACAGCGGGGCGCGTCCTTACTTAGCTTACTTGAAGACTAGGAGTCCCGCAAAGTGGGGTGCGCCCTGAATTAGCATAGTTGAAGGCTAGATGTTTCGCAAGGCGCCCCCTTCTGGCTTGTTTGAAGGCTAAGGTGTGGGAGGGTTTACACTGATCTGAGGAAGTTGTCGTAGACTTCCTGGATTGATTGATTGGAAGCGAAGCTGGGTAAGTGAAACGTAGTAATTAAAGATCTCAATCCTCAAACTCTAGACGGAGTCCTGGCTTAGCTAAAGGCGAGGGAGGGGGGTTAGGATAGGGTTTGACTGACCTCAGGAAGTTGTCAAAGACCTCCTGCGAGCGCAGCGCGCGGCGCGCTCGATCGAAGAAGTTGTACTCCTGCTGGGTGCCGTACTTGGCCGCTTCGGCGTATGATACGTCGCGGACCATGCCGCCGGTCAGGGACGACAGGCGGGACTTCTTCGGCGGCGGGAGGCCCACGGCTGTATGTAACAAATAAATAAATCAATTAGACTTTTATTGCGGAAAAAGCCAAGATCGAGACAAGTGGCGTCCAGTCGTGTCAGAGGCCTCACTCACTTTTGTAGTCAAACGTTCTACCATAATTTTTCTAGCATGATTAGAATGACAGATGCCCAACTGACGTAAAGTAAGCACCAGTTAAAAACGAAAAAAATGTAAACAAACAATGTATTGAATCTGACATATTAAATGTCAAATTCAATACATTGTTTGTTTAAACTTTTTTCAGTTTTCAACTGCTGCTACTTCATATTACTCGTAGTATTATGGTAGTTTTAATTGTTACAATCGTAAGAGTAAAGACATTTTTTTTAAATTCGTTTTCTCACTTAATATGGTATTGTAGGACAGTTGTGTGTGCTTTTTAACCGACTTCAAAAGTAGAAGGTTCTCAATTTCTGTTTTTTTTTGTGTTTTTGTTACGCGATAACCCGATAACTCAGTAATTTATGAACCGATTTGACAATTTTTTTCTTTGTTTAAAAGGACTTCCAGATTGGTCCCGTTGTCACCAAAATCCAGTTCTGATAGTGGGATTCTGGAGAAATTTAGGGGACTCGGTTGAAACTTTGTTTTTAAAGCAAATTATAACACCTCAAATGCCATTGAAAGTATTTAAAAGAGATGTTTTCTACGAAACTTAATGTATTATCATTCATAGGAAACAGTACTGAAGTTTTATTTATTATTTTCAACTTACTCTATATGGGTTTGAATTTAATTTGGCCTAAAATCACACGAAAAAAATACAATGCCAATTTGTCACTTAAAAAATTGATTCCTATTCCATTGACTATATTTCGTTATTTGTATGGAACTGGAGGACTCAGGAGGTTATGTGACAAAGATAACTTACGCATCTGAGCAGAAGATGTGAAGCTGGGAGATCTCTTGAGATGCTGCGGCGCCGCGGCGCTGGTAGACACTGTACTGGTGTGTTTCGGGGCCTGCTGAGATAAACACATGTTACAACAGATTTGCGAAGGGTTCTAATCAAGTAAGTATAGGTTAGGTGGGTTCAGAACATAAAATGCAGCCATTAGTTATATCACAGTGGTCAAACGGTAATTTGTTTCATCATTGAACATTTTCCTTTGTTACTAACATATTTATATGTATTGCTATTTTCATTTATTTATTTAAACTACGGTAGCCCAGTGGTTCAGGCATGCGGCTGTCATGCGGTGGTCGTGGGTTCGAATCCCGGCTCGTACCAATGAGTTTTTCGGAATTTATGTACGGAATATTTACCGTTAGCTTTTCGGTGAAGGAAAACACCGTGAGGAAACCAGTCTAATCCCAATAAGGTCTAGTTTTCCCTCTGGGTTGGAAGGTCAGATGGCAGTTGCTTTAGTAAAACTAGTGCCTATGCCATATCTTGGGATTAGGTGTCAAAATGGACCCCGGGCTCCTTTAGGGGTACAACCGGGAATAACGCTAGGAGGATGATGATGCTACTTTCATTTATTTAAATAAATAATAAATTCATTCATTTGTTTGGATTTAAATAGAGGATTACAGTACGCGCTACAAGTTTTCTTCTGTGACGTCAGATACTAGTAGCATCACCTTGGCACAGTTTATAAACCAATACAGTCAGTCGACGATGCCGTCTAGAGAGGGCAATCGTGCGGGGTGTGAGGGGCGAGGGGTGTATAGGGCGAGCCCCAGCTGCATACATGTAGCTTGGGACATGACGTCGTCAAACCCGCTAACGTCAATGGCGTCGGTCCACTGTGACCTTGGTGTCAGAGGGATTCGACGGGTGTGCCGTTAGCGACTTGAGGCTAACTTCAGAGACAAACTTATCTGGTGTTTTGTGAGCATTTAGAACAGTGTTTTTCAACCTGTGGGTCACGACCCCCAGGGTGGTCGCGGAGCTTCTTGAAGGGGGTCGTCGCGGCTGCTTGAATTTTGTTAGTTAAAGCATTTCATATTTGTAAAATAGCAATTATAATTTAAGAACAGCGCGGAGTAGGGGGTCGCGCCATGAATAAGGTTGAAAAATACTGATTTAGAATATGATTCGGGTTTATATTTCTCTCTCGCGTGCTCTTACACGTTCTTATGCCAAAATAAACGACTTCACCCGAACCCTGTTCTAAGAGCTCTCGGACTGTAAGGCCAGGCCGACAATTTTTAAAAATGAAATTTAGTTTATTTACAATTAGAAACATGGTCCAAAGATTTAACCTATGACCTCCACACTATGCTAGGCCTGTGTCGTGGGATGACTTGGATAGTTACCTGGGGCAGCAGGTGCTGCGGCGGCGCGTGCGGCGGGGAGGGCGCGGGCGCGGGCGGGAAGCGCTCGGGCTCCGCCTCGGGACGTTGCTGTAACAAACGCATGGTCAACACAAACCCATTCATCGGTCTATACAGTTCTATTGGGTCCGGTGAAAGTACGGCCTATTAACCCGCATCTTTCTCTCTCTCATTACGAATGGGATAAAAAAGGGAGGTATATTTAACAAATGTCACTTCCCGGACAAAAAATACCGCCTTGTCGGTTTTCATCGGTGATTAAATAGTTACGGCAATAGCGCTTTATTGACTACCTATTCTCCGGCTATATCGGTTTGATTTTATAAAAAAAAACTCGCTTTCGGCATAATTTTCGGTCATCAATTGCGGTAAAAAGGCTCGTAAATAGAAACGTGTGAAAATATGAATTTAATTTACAAAAAATACTATTTTGTATATGTAACCTTCCACAACCATGATAAAAGTGCTCTATATAGATGCCATTATTTTGAGCGTTTCTTGAACAACTTGAAGAAGCCTACCTAGGTCATAAACACGACGCAACAAAACTTCAGCAGTCACACAACCTATAAATACATTCTACTCGTAATTATAGACTGAAATAGCTACCAGGTGGGCGGTAACGACGGCGCTATATTTTTTTTTTTAAATAGCAATAGAACTTTAAAAAACAATTGGTATTGACCACTCGTATTCAATTCTATCGGTAGAAAGTAAGTGCCTGCGCAATTTTGACACTATAATCGTACATACTTTTTTAGGGTTCCGTACTCAAAGAGTAAAACGGGACCCTGTTACTAAGACACCGCTGTCCGTATGTCTGTCACCAGGCTGTATCTCACTGATACCGTGATAGTTCCAGTTGAAATTTTCACAGATTATGTATTTCTGTTGCCGCTATAACAACAAATACTAAAAACAGAATACAATAAATAGTTTTATTGATAATGGTACGGAACCCTTCGTGCGCGAGTCCGACTCGCACTTGGCCGGTTTTTTTATTTTAGCGCCGGAAGTCAAAAATTGCTCCAGATTGAGACGAGTGGAAGTCAAGGGGGGGCTTTGCCCAGCAGTGAGACACTTTATCCTCTAGAGTCTAGACGCCCACCATCGTTCAACGCCACCAAAATTGGGCATTACAAGTGAAATCAAAAGATTTTTCAAAAAACTGCTTTTTGCCCAACTATTTGTAGAGGATGGGATGGTTTTAGCAGTCTATTTCAAATATTATAATATTTATTACCTATGCTGACACGATTATGAGGAATCCAACGACACCTCATATTACAAAATCCATCAAACCGTTTGGACTGTGCGTGAAATAGAATTTTCTTGTCTCTCGAAAAACAACCCTCCTTCTGAGGCAATCGGGTAAAAATTTACGTAACTGTAAAAAATTATGTTTTTGTTTTAAAATGGAAGGAAACAAAACAAACGCGACTCTGTCCCAATAGGGAACATAACTGCAATGTTCTGGCGCCAGAGGCAGCACTACCACTAATAGTAAACCAGTATAGGAATATAGGGATTCACACACACACATGCACACTTGATTGTCAAATGCGTGACAAGGATGCTTGCATAGACAATACCGCAAGTGGGAACGAGATACAATGTAAACGCTGCTAGTGTCGCCACCTACGAAGACTTTTGCGTAATGTTCCCTATTGACACCATTTCAAAATATGTAATGATGGCAAAATCGAAAACCATTCCGGTAGTTATATACCTGAACGTAGTAAAGGATTTTTTTTTGCTCCCTCGTTTTTAAGAAAATCGCGAAGTTGTATAAACTTGGTTTAAACCGTGTGTGACGTCAATATTACGTCAGTCATATGAAAGGTGCGTCAAGCTGCTATACAGAGCCGTAGTATTGACGTCATAATTTACTTACGACCTTGTGGAATTCGCTACTTTTGAATTCAATATTTCTGAATGAAAATTACAATTTTGTGACTAATAAAAGAACACACGTCCCTTAAAAAAAACGTTTTCTAGCGAACTGAATCATAAAATGGCCCACTTGAAAAAATGAAATGTTGTCAATAGGGGCGAAGACTCCAAACGTATACTTCAGAAAAAAGGCAAAAAAATATGCCTAATGACGAAAATCCCATTCGAATATCTCAAAAAATTACGAAGCTGCAACCGTTTCAATGTTGCCTGTTAGAGAGAAAACGCTCGGGGATCGTGACGTCACGATCGTCTAGCGTCATAGTAAATGACAATCGTTTCATATGAAGGTGCGTTTTGCGAAAAAGGGACAGAACATGCCCCTTCTTAAAACTTTGGACGCTTATGACTTTGTGATTATTTAACCTCTTGCGTTGCTTTTTTCTCCATTTGACTACGTTTAAAATCCTTTTTCGAGAACATTATTGATTATTTTATTTAGTGTCTACACCCCTATTTAGAAAGGTACAAATTTCATTCAAGAGGATGCCTTTTAACGGGCATTTGGGCGGCTCCGGTTAAAGTTTTAGAAAAAAAAATCTTACCTGTGGCGGCATAAGCGGCGGCGTGCGCGGATGCGGCGGGTAATGCGGTTTCGTCACAGCCTTAGCGTCCGGCAAGAACTGACCGAACTCGGCCAGCAGATCGTCCTGGTTCTCAAATAGCTTCGCCACCTGTTCCACAGAGAACTATATACAACCCCTGCAGTGTTAGTTAAGGTTATGTGGTTTGTTGAGGGGTCAGAACATAAAATGCAGCCATTAGTTATATCATGGTGGTCGAACGGTAATTTGTTTCATCATGTAGTGACGCGATTACTCGACAAGTTTAACGCATTCACTGCCACCGACGCGTATGTGCGTTCCAGTGACTTTCACCGTGTGCCATCGACGCACAGACGCGTTCGTAATTACGTAAAGTGCATTACATAAAGTACATTTTAAAAAGTGTGGCACCTGGCGAATGCCCAGGAAAAGGAGGTGGCAGTGAATGCGTTAAAACGAAACAATATTATATGCATGACAGTCATTCTAAACTATATTTTCGTAATGCCTTAAAAAAAAGTCGGTCTTAAAACTCGTTAAAAATGTTTCGTAAAGGAAAATTTATAAGTTAGGTAAGTACTTTATAAATGTAAATTCTGATCAAAATTATTATGGCGAATCGTTCAAAAGGCGGAAGGAACGAGTTTTGACAAATATATTCACATATATCGAGTTGTAGGCGTGATTTTTCTTCAAAAATGTTCAATTCAACCAAACAGGAATAGAGAATATTCGCTAATAAATGTCATGGATATTATGTGTAATGGATTAAACGTCAATAATAGATACAAATTGACATTCAATCCAACTTAAAGAATCGCCCAAAGCGAAACCTAAAATACGCTGACAATGATGCGATTACGCAGCAAAATGTGTGTAGCAATCGCGATCTGCGTAATAAGCTGCGCCATGGTCGGTTTTAATACATTAAGGGCATTTTCAATGATTCGTGTACCCAATTAGGGTGAGCTGTTAAATAATAATTAAGTCAGTGTCAGTTTTGTGACTAAAGTTAAGCATACAAATTATGTGAAAATTAACTTGTTTCACATTTAAATAACGTGTGTATGCATCATTTATAAATTGAAAAGAAAACGTTAATTTTTATTTTATAAATGTGTCAAAACTGACACCGAGTTATTTTTTTGTCACGCTAATTGGGTACCGTAACCTCGGGGTACATTATCCCAATGGAGGGTTACTTTGGCCCGCATAAAACCACACATAGCAATGTCAAATAATAGAAGTACCAACGTGAGCAATTAGCTGAAACTAAAAATAAGGTGATCAGACCATTCTTAAACTCATAAAAAAGCGGAGGACCAAGTAATTCGCGAAAGTCAAAGTTACCCCCCAGGGCTAAAGTACCCCGGGTTTACGGTACACGAAATATTGAAAATGCCCTTAAATGTTTTTGACTTTCAGCGTATTCCAGTTTGGTCCAATCTAGCCTAAAGAAGCCTACTCCAGTACGTCTAGCACAACTTGCTGCTAAGTCGTCTCGCGCGCGACTCAGCGACTCCTGTCTCACTCGTATTGTGCAAATTAGAAAGAGGCGGGTGGATTATCTCGACTCGCGTCGCGCTTGTTGTGTCAGTTGTGCTAGCCCCGCAGCATGGTACCTGGCCGTATTGAAAGAGCACAAACCTGCGAGTACACCTCCTGTTCCGTCTGCTGTTTCGCCTGCGGCTCCTTAACATCCCGATGCCCGCGTTGGTACGCGTGCAGAATCTCCAGAAACCTCTTGTATTTGTCGGGCTGTCTCGAGAACCGCGACTGGAAGAGACGTATGGGTTAATATGGGGTTTAGGGGTTGTGGGTTTGGTGTTGGGAGGTGACGGGTCAGAACATAAAAATGCAGCCATTAGTTATATCATGGTGGTCAAACGGTAATTTGTTTCATCATTGAGATGGGGGAAATTTTCTAGGTCCTAGTTTGAGTTTGATCTGCAGTTATTATTTGATTGACGCTTTATGGTTTTTGTAAGGACAAACACAGTTTAAGCGATTTTTAGGCTTGGCTAAAAATAAATGCAGCACTAACTTGGAGTTGAGATAAACCATCTCGGTCTAATTAGTAAGTGTGAGTGCAGTAAATGCACTGAATTTTGCCAGCTGTATAAAGGCCGCTTTAGCATCGCGAGATAGAATTAATGAGCAGTTCTCAAAAAAAAACACACTAATCTTAATTGTTAATTTTTCCAGGAGTTTTATGTTATTTTCACTCAGAATCAGGAGCTCTTTCGATCCTGGTAGGACAAAAAAATATCCCAAATATATTTTTATTATTGTGTTACCATTTATTTACCATAATATACTTTGTATGGCGGTAACACAAAAATATAGTTTTCACCTCACTAGCTCGGAAAGGCCTTTTTGTATGTTTGTTAACTATTGAGAAAATCGCTTTTTATCCACATGTGAAGAAAGTAGACGTAGAACGTTAAAAGCACTATGACGTAGAACGTTAAATGTTTATTTTTTGTAGTTATATTTTATGACATATTTTTGTTTAACTTTTATTTTTACCTTTTTTTCCTTTTTTTTTAACTTTTTTTTTACTTTTTTAAAAACTTTTTTAAAACTATTTTACATTTTTTTTTACCCTGTTTCTTATTTTCCTTGCTGTAGTGAGGTGAAAAGATTTGTATTATACACGGGTGAAAAGTTATTTTACGTCTCGTGTGTTGAAACACTCGCAGGTAAAATACAACTTTCCCCCCTTGTATAACATATAACTATTAAATATGGAAATTTTGGGACACTTTTTTCTGCTATTAGGATGGAAAGAGATCGTGATTCTGAGTAGAAATAACATAAAAGTAGCAGGAAATCTCGGAAAAAATGAAGTAGCATTTTTATTTTTTGAGAAACGCTCAGATATGTAGCGGAGAAAATACTATCGTCCAGGCATTTTACGTAGTGGAGAAAATAACCTGTAAATAAATAATATAAATGATCTCACCTTGATCTTGTTAACATATTCAATAGCGTGGTTGAACTCGACCGGCTGGCTGGCCGGCGCCGCGTGGGGCCCGGAGCCCGCCGGCGGCGGCACGGTGCCTGCAAGTAGGGCTTCGTTAGCGCTGGACGGTCACAGGTGATGGGGAGATAGGAGGTGAAGCGGTCAGAACATTCAATGCAGCCATTAGTCATATCACGGTGGTCAAACGGTAATTTGTTTCATCATTAACGATTTTGAGTTTACGTGAACGTAGTGTCCGTGAACAGTTAAAAAAAACCGGCCAAGTGCGAGTCGGACTCGCGCACGAACGGTTCCGTACCATTATCAATAAAAATATTTATTTTATTCTGTTTTTAGTATTTGTTGTTATAGCGGCAACAGAAATGGGTCAATCAACTATTCTTTGCTGCTCGTTGCCATGGTTACGTCTCCTGGGTCACTCTTTAAAACTATCATTTTATGGGATTTAAATCCAATAAGCACGTGTTTTTGTTATATTGGTAAACCCATTCCATGGTGGGGCATCTCCTTAGCATGATAGGAGTCCAATTTATAGTATTTTTTCTAAGAAACACAGTCACTGTTGTCTCTTGGCTTACATGGACAGAATAACAACAAGAAAAAGTTGATTGACCCAAATACATCATCTGTGAAAATTTCATGATACAGCCTGGTGACAGACAGACGGACATCAGAGTCTTAGTAATAGGGTTCCCGTTTTACTCTTTGAGTACGGAACCCTAAAAAACTAAAGTGATCTTTAAGTCACGTCTAGCCTGTCGGTTTTGTTACTAAACGTATGCGTCTGACATTGACTGTAGGTTTTGTTACTGTCCGTTTAAGGGGACATCAACAATGAATATGCCCAGCTATTCCCCTTCCCCTATTCACCCTTTATGTGACACGAAAATTAACAGAGAAGTATGTAGGGTAAATCGCCAGTAACTAGCCACCTCATACTAAAGATGAACTCTATTCACCTATAATAGAATTCATTTCTAGTATAAGATGTCAAGGCCGCGTTATACGAAATTTAATTCTGTTTGTAGCGGAACAGAGTTAATTTTTAGTATTAGGGGGCCAGTTATTGGTTACTGGCGATGTATAACTATACCAGTCGCATTCTAAGAATTTTGTCATATCATAACACCCATACAACGTAAATTGGCTTTGCTCAGCGAAATTAAAAAAGAAAAGAATGCTTGTACTAAAAAAACGCCACGTGTTTTACCAGTAATTAATTGAATAAGTAATTTATTTTTTTCTAGTCTATATACAGTGCGTTACCGGCAAGTAGGCTTTTTTTAATAGGGTAAATCAACGTACTCCTTTAACCTAACCATGACCTTAATTTAATGAAATTTGCCACCAATGTACAGCAAATTAAATTGAAAAGCAAGTGTAAATGACAGCTCCTCATGCTTTGTTTAGTACGATATCATAAACCTTGTACATGAACGTTCGGATTTTGGAAATTTAACTGTGCAGTTATTTTACATAATTATGATAAGCTAATACATGTAAACAATTGCTAATGGAACATATTATTATCAGTTTTAATAAATGCCCGCGTGTCGGTAACATACTCTATACTAGAATACGAACAAAAATGTTTCGTATTTAAATTTGATAAATAAATTATCTTCTATTCTACAATACGTGTGCGTTTACGTCCCAAGACTTTTACTATCGATTTAAGCTTGCCACAACTCTAAATACGTCATTGTGAGTTAAAATCAAATCTTAGGATGCGACAGGTGATTATCAATACATAGTATAAAACAAAGTCACTTCCCGCTGTCTGTCTGTCTGTCCCTATGTACGCGTAGATCTTTAAAACTACGCAACGGATTTTGTTGCCGTTTTTTTTAGTAGATAGAGTGATTCAAGAGGAAGGTTTATATGTATAATACATGCACGTATTAATTGTATTATACATATAAACCCGTGCGAAGCCGGGGCGGGTCACTAGTTATATGAATAAGTTGAATAACAATACAAACAATGCACATATTTGTATTTGTTTGCACTGCAAGGCCACACAGTGTTGTTTATTTTCCCCGTGCAATCTATGAAAGCCACGTGATTCCCCGCCTTGGGGAAAATGTGTCATCCGTCAATGGACGTTGACATTGAGCGGGGGTGACGCTTTGTAGGTCGTTCGAGACTGTGACGTCTTTCCAGTGATTTTGTATACCGAGAAAACTTAATTTGTGGATATCACAAGTAATTGTCACGCAACGAAGGTTTTCGTTTCTCTGTTTTACCTTTTTTTACCCTAACTGTTGCTGTCTGGGCTTGGTCTATTAAAGCGATAGGTTTTTATGCGAGGCGATATGAAAGAAACCTTTTTTAGCTACAAAAACATTGTGATCACATTTTCGGTCTCCTAGCTAATGAAGTGACGATTATATTGTTTTTCTTTATCGACTTTAGACTATATTCTAAGTATTCTAACCTCCTTATAGTTATGTTTTTCGATACTTAATCAACTTTTTTGTCGCTAGTTGCCATGGTCGAGTTGTATGGGTTTTAAATTCACCCCATTCCAAATTTTGTTGTAATATTTTGTAAGCATGATATATTGCAACATTTTTAACAACCTAACGGGAAAGTTTCTGATTAGACAATTGGTTGACTGATAGAAAATGCCTGAAGGCATTAAGTCCGCCAATTGTAATTTAATTTTTGTAATAACAAGAAAACAGATGATTGAGCCATTTACACACTAAACACACAGGAAAAAACCAAGATTTATTTATTTATATAAGTACGTCCACATCACATATATTATATGATACATCATTGACTTAAATTAATCATAAAAGGGTAAGTAGCTAAAATATGCGACAATTAGATTAAAAAAAAATAGATATTTTTTTTTATTAAAAAAAAATTAGATAAAAAAAAACCCTTAAAATAGTGTGTCATAATCATAAAGTTACCAGGTGTATGATGTATAGCCGCCTCAATCTGCTGATGGGCCTGCGATATATGGTGCAGTGTGTTCGCAGGCGTCGCGCTCACAGACAGATTGTGGACGATGGCGTTGCTCACCGACCTGTTGGAGGGAGATACTTAGATAGTGCTTGTGAGGGGTGGATAGGGGTGAGAGAGAGGGTGTTCAGAACATAAAAATGCAGCCATTAGTTATATCATGGCGGTCAAACGGTAATTTGTTTCATCATGAACGTAGGTTAAGGTAACTGCGGGGCTAGCATAACTTACACCCGCGACTCGGATCGCGACTCGAGATGAGTATCTCGAAGCTGTCAATATGTCGCTTTCCGCAGCACAACTTGCCACCGCGACAGAGTCAGTCACGGCGAGAACTCAAAGTCGCGCCGCGACTCGTCGGTGTTGCCTTCTGATTCCAAAGTGTAAAAATTAAGATATTTACGTATGACAACACTGAATCGATAATAGGGTTGCGCTACGGTTGCGCTATTTCATTCATTCTTTTAGGGTTAAAATTTTTAAAATGTTGTCTATGCTTCAGTTTTTCTGTCACAAATAACTATATTCTTAGTAGTCTAGTCTGTGCAAATAAAGCAAAAATAAAGTCAACGTCGTCAGCGTTCTAGGAACTTTCAATTCTATTAAATTAAATTGTCTCATTAACACAAAACATGTAAGTATAGTACTTATATTTTAATATTTGCAATAACTTTACAGCCTTGTTTCACTATTTTCGTTATTCCAACAAATTATGTCTCACAATCTCACATCGACGATTTTGGATTTCGGTTGTACTTGTTTTGTAAATAAAAAGTTAAATCTTTCTTCACACCCTTTTTTGTTAGCGTTTCAGATATATGTGGATTTTAATTATTTTTCAGACTAAGGCCAGCCTTACCCAAAGAGTCGACGCAAAAGTACCTAGTGCTCGTCCCTTACCATGGCAAAAGAATACAAAAAGAAAATGGTTATAATAATATACTACTTGAATATTGGTGAAAATGCTCCACGGGAATCATTAAGGAACCGGAGCTCAAATTGGAGTTGACGCTGACCAAGTTTAATTTAAAACTTAGGTATCTCACTGATACCACACACTATAAGTTTTTCTCTTCAAGGCTGGTGCGAAGACTCATGAGGAGGTGCCGCCTATAGCCTTGTGTGGAACATTTACATAGAGTAAAGTATTTCAAGTATCTGGGTCACCGAAGACCTGTGATAATATGGATTTGGATAGGGAATGCAGGGCACTGCCCGTCTGCTGTCATATGTTGACCCGTAGGTTTGCAGGGTGCTCGAAAGAGGCTATTTAGGGCATACTGCCAGTGTATTGTACATGCAACCTATGGGTCAATCACATGCAGAGGATGTATAGCTCTCTACGAGTGCAATACAACATCGCCTTCAAGGTGGTTCATCGGAGATGCAGTGCGTCAGGCATGTACGCAGAGGCCGGAGTTGACTCATTCTATTTTGAGAAAGCGCTGTGCCTCCCTGCTCAGCAGGTTGAAGGGGAGTCTGAGAGAGGTGGGACTCGCTGATGTTCCAAAGATGGACTTGTATGCACTCTACCTTTGTAAATTTTGACTGTTAGAAACCCATTTATTTAATATTGATATTAATCATTTGACATGCCGAATCCCTACTATTTTATTATTATTTTATATTGGTATTAATTAATTGAAATGTAATTTTGTGCTTGACTTTTAGTTTTGATATTAAAGATTGTCATGCCGAATACCTATCATTTTATATTGTTATTAATTAATTCATTGAATTACTATCCACAATGTACTAACTAACAATAGTTTTATGTTTTTGTAACTTACTAACACTTCTATGGGCAACACCTGAATTAAATATTATGTGTGTCATTTCAATCATCTTTTATTTAATATACTATCTTATGACTTGTGAGAAAATATTATTGTACTTGTATGACAATTAGGTATATGCTTTCCATCTTGAAAATTATCATGGTGTGTACGGGAGAGAGGGGTAAGACGGGGTCCTTAAGGTTTGATGGTAAATTAAATTGACCGTAATGTGGTTTACATATTAATTTGTTTTATTCTTATAATCTTCTTTGATAATCAGTCTTCATTGTTAACGTGTATTTGGCAGTCTAGTCAACATAATAAAATTTGAAAAAATCTAAAATGGACTAAAGTGGTAAATATCTTCTAACTGCTTAAAACAGAAGTCAATTTAAAAAAAATAGTTATTGTGAAAAGACAATGTAATTAAACAGAATAGCTCGTCGAACACTTACAAAAACCTAATATATCAATAATTTAGTTAGAGGCACAAACCTCAGACATTTTAATATGAATGTGCTTTTATTTATTACGGCAGTCAGTAGAGTAATTTCTTTGTTGCAAAAGGTGGTTATATAGCTTGAACCAATTATGCACTCATAAGACGCATAATTTCATGTTCTTTAATTTCCTAGTCAATAACTTTTCGCTACGATACACCGTATAGAAGAAGCTACGAGTGAAAAACAAAAAAAGTCCCAAAATTTCGAGGATTTGTAGCTGCCAAATGTTGTCCCGAGATATCTAGTGTAACCATTTTTGATATTTGCTCGGTTTTGTCGGTATACACGATATACAAAAATAAAATCTTATACACCACCTTTTGCAACGTAGGTACCTTTTTTTTAAATGGGGGACTCATCTCAACTGTAATGTATTTAATACCTATTTAATTTTCACTTACTTTTCAATTTCCTTGTGATATTTGCATTATATCAACAAAAAACAACATGCGAGTACGAGTCGCGGGCTCGATGCTAGGCGACTTTATCTCGCCGCTTAATGTAAAGACGAGAGATAATTTTGTCGCGAAATGGGCAGTTGTGCTACGAAATTCAGTTCAAAGTCGCGAGCCGCTGTCAATTTTTCGCAATGACATTTGTCCGCGAGTATATCTCTTTTCTCGCGCGAGTTATGCTACCGATGCGCGACAAAGCTCCAAGTCGCGCCGATTTGTCTACTCGCGCGTGACTCGCGGTAAGATGTGCTAGCCCCGCTGGGAGTCAGTGGCGGCGCGTAAATATTTTCACTGGACAACCCGGAGCCAAATAAAAGGGCTGTTTTTTGATTATTTACGAGTTTGGTAATATATAGCATGAAATTTTAGGGAAGCCGGTGGGAATCGGTTTGTATAAGCGCTCCGCCACTGCTGGGAGTAGATATATACAGGTTTTTTTTCTATTGAATTAAGTTAGTTACCGATGATCGCTTTGAGGGACGATATTTGGGCAAAGTATCCTGTGATTTTAAACCAGGTTAACTTTACTTTCTTTAAGCCAAATTTTATCAAAATTTGATTGATCCGCCGTTTTTGCGTGACGTTTGTGCTTGACTAGAAAACATCTGAACATAGAACCAAATAAACTTTTTTAATTTTTAATATTGAAGTTTGCTAGTGAGTATCCATCACAGTGCTTGTTAAAATTGATTACTTAAAAGTAAAATTGCAAGCAAAAAGTAGTATTGCAAGCTTAATTTATTTTTATGTAATATTGATTTTATCTATTTCACATCTTAACAGTCCTGGTATAGTTGTTATTTTCTAAGCCGTCCGTTCCGCACTAAAGAACGCCGCACTGCAGAACGGACGGCTTAGAAAATAACAACTATATAATATAACACTAACTCTGACGCTTTATACACATATTTAAATGATTATAATGACAGTCTTCCGAGATAACCGATACCTCGTTAACAGACAATTCAAGCAAGATAATAAATAAAATAACGGAAATAAAGGTAAATATAAAACGAAACATCACAAATAAAGGTAAAAATAAATATCGCATTAGACCCGTGTAAAGTAACCATTTAAATATGTTGTGGTAGAAACTCACCGTCTTTGAGGTCGAATGCCGCTCGACATTTTTTGAACCATTACGTGGTCATTAATCGTGAGCACACGCGATGCCGGCGCGCTTAACACTACATACATATTTGTATTTGCCCTTAGTTTATTTTCCCTGTACAATTCGTTTATTTCCCACGTGTTTCCCCGGCTTGGCTTGAGCTATTTAAAATTTAAATATGTTGTGGTAGAAATAACCCAGATATCGCTAGGGCGATAGCGTGCAGGCGGATCTGCGTTATCTTCAAGCTGAAAGTGGCGCAGGATCGGGATAAGTGGCGTGCTCTCGTTTCGGACGCAAACACCCTTTTTGGATCTCTCAGAAATCTCAGACTCAGAAAAAAAAAAAAATCGTCGTTTTTTTTAGAAAGCTGCGGAGGGTGTGGGGAGTTTTGACTAGTTCTTAATTATCAAATACAGCGTCAGTATACCAAATTTCAGCTAGTTAAGAAGGATTTTATGTATTTGGTCAATTTTACGCCCGCGTAGGGTCGTACAGTCGCCATCACATCACATACATAGGTACACTATAGGTGTTCAAAAATATCGGCACATGCCCCTTAATGCCTTGAAAATAGAGGTGTGTTCCGATGTTTGTGAGCTGCTTGTTTGCTCCGATGTATGTGATGGCGACTGTACCTGGTGCAAAGGTTGTCCATCGCCATTCAACGTGGCAACGCAGCCAGAGTTATGAGAACCTTTGCGCCAGGGACGACTCGAGGGGGACTGTTTGACTATAGTATCCGCAAAACTATCTGGCCGGTCAGGTCATAAATCATCGGAATCTCTTTCACACCTGCACGGCTTATGGAGCGGGCCGAGCAGCAATAGGGCAGGTAGCGTTACGCATAAAAAGGAATGTCGATAAAGTAATGAAACAAAGAATATAAATTACGTGGTGTTTTATATAACAGTATTGTATAGTTACTATCGAAATATAAATAGGTATATTGAACTATTGACATAAAGTATTACAATAAAATAATAAGGAGGTATACATTACGTGGTGGTTTATATAACAGTATTGTATAGTTACTATCGAAATATAAATAAGTATATGGAACTATTGGCATAAAGTATTACAATAAAATAATAAGGAGGTATAACAAAATAAATAACTAAACAAGGAAAATACTAGCTAGGTTTCTTGTACTTCTGTCTAGGTGAATTCGGCACCCCTGCTTCCGAAACATCCTTCTGAATACGATATAGAGTTCGTTCGCTCGTTCCGCAAACCAATGCTGTCAGTTTTTTTGCTTGTTGAAAATCAAATTTCCTTATGACATCACATCAGGTTCTTTTTTCAACTCTTGAAACCATTTATAAACGTTTAGAATAACCAGCCGAGCTTGCTGGTTCACATCACCTTTTAACTTGGTCAAATTGGTTTTGCAAAAATCTTCCATTACGACGTAGGTTCACAGACAAAGTTCGTATAACGAATGAGGTATGCATTGTGATGTTTATTTACCCTTTTATGTCATAATATATTTTGTTATCAATTATTCCTAATGACTTAAATAGATGCATTTCTCATTATCTACTTACCTAATCACGTATTTAGCTAATTATTCAGGAAATATCTTAGACATTTAGTATTATTCATTAGATAACTTTAAAAACAATATCAATAATGATATGAGATTTCATTTGAAAATATAATAATTATATCGACGTTTACATTATAAGTTATCGACATGTTACACCCCTAACGGTAGCGGACGCTCATTGCCCTACCGGCCAGGTAGTTTTGCGGATACTATAGGCTTAAGGTAGTCTTAAGTTTACTGTTATTATTTTATTGTATTTTACTATCTTGACATGAATAAATATGAAATGTGATATCTTAGAGAGGTAGGGTACAGCGGAATGTCATCTTAGAGAGGTAGGGCACAGCGGAATGTCATCTCGCTCGTATGTGGAGCAGCCCAACTGGAGAAGTACCTCCACCTTACAGAAGACCGCAGCCATAATAGCACCGCTGCTTTGTAGTGTTGCTATATTATTGCATGCTATGAAGCATGTGGTGTTGTGTTCCTGGTGGTGAGTAAGGTCGCCAGAGCTCCCTAGGGTGCGCTGTGTTGGGAGTGAGGGACCTGCATGTCTCTATCTGCCAACACAGCGAATCCTCAAGTGAATAAAGGGTCGGCAACGCGCTTCTGATTCTTCTCGAGTCACAGTGTCCATAGGCTACGGTAACAGCTTAACATCAGGCAGGCCGTAAGGTTGTTTGCCACCGTCATTGTATAAAAAAAAAAATATGACCACTAAAAAAAATTATTTTATTCTCCTGGGCTACATAGGTACTACCTATGTTTAATTTAACGAATTGATATTATTGTATGTTAATGTTATCGATAATATGTATCTATACATACTGTGCAACAGGCAGCAGATGCACGAGTTGAGCGGGCGGGTGGTGCGCGGGCTGCGGCCCCACGACCCCACCGACCCCGCTGACCCCCACGCCGACCCCACCGACCCCCAGCAGCACGCCCGGCCCCAGCCCCGTCGGGGACGGCATGGACACTGACACCTGCAAACAGACATGGTGAATAACTTGCCAACTTTATTTATTTTCCCAAACATGCAATGAAATGTCATTACGTGGGTTATATCAGGCTTCAAAGTATGACGTTTCGGGCGGATCATCTTGAGAGAACTGTAAAGGAATTTCATACAAAATTGAAGGCCTAGGCCGGGAAGTAATTTTTTAAAAATTTTAATTTTACTATTTGTGGCACAGCATCACGGCATTCAGCCATAAAATTAGTTTGATTTGAGGACTTTTTATTTATTTATTCCATTGCATGTTTGAGAGAAACACTATACACATGCCTGGCCGTGAAAAGGGCTTGCCGGCTACGTATCAATATCCTACTCACCCGGCAAGCCCTTCTTTCCCGGCGTCTGCAGTAATGTACTATTATTTGTGTTCTCAGTGAAAAGGAACCGTATTGTCCAACGACAACGCGCAAAAGCTACAACAACGACAATAAGGTACCTCTTTCTGGAAAATTACACATTTATGCCTCTATTCATAAACGGTAATCAAACCTAAAATGCCGTAAAATTCGTATGTCTTAACTTTGAATTTGACATTTGTGATGAAAAAAAAATACAAAACACATTTTAGTTAACTAAGGTTTGTTAAATTTTATGAATAAAGAGGTTACTCTGTGTAGCCGTAACTATTAACTTAAAAGCTTGCAACAGATGTTTTAACCCCCGACCCAAAAAGAGGGGTGTTTTTTAAGTTTGACGTGCCTGTGTGACTCTGTCCGTCTGTGGCATCGTAGCTCTTAAACGAATGGACCGATTTTAATGCGGTTTTTTTTATCCGAAAGTTGACGTGATCGAGATGGTTCTTAACTACGTTTCATCAAAATCGGTTCAGCCGTTTTTGTGATATTGAACTTTGAAATGAAAATGTCGGGCGTTTTTAAACTATTTTCAGTTGTAGTTATTCTTGTGTGTATTAGCATTTTCGGCACGCCATAACCTATGGTAGTGTTTGGCGCTTCCAATGCTAACTATAATATACCCCTTGTACGCAGCTGTCATACCTATTGCAGGTAAGCAACGGGAAATGGGGGATTTCTCAGATAAGATAAATGTATGAGCTTACAGTGTCACAAACTTAATTACACTGATTTAGTCACTTGCTGTAAGTTCAGTGACAACTCAACATAATGGCCCCCCCAAGCTAATCTGATGATAGATACAAGAGGTATGAAAACTCCTAAACTACAAAAGATACACCGTTGTGTTTGAGCTCATTGGAACTCTTCATAAAAGTAGGTACAGTCGGCAACAAAAGCTTGTACATTTTTTTTTATAAAATAAATTACACCGGAAATACTAAGCTATAACAGACTAGAGCAATTAATTCCTAAGCGAATTATTTCATTACTGGGGAAGGTCATCAAAAATAATGTTTTTTTTAAATCCAATACCTGTTTTTATATTACATTTTTTATTGCGTCTAAAACAAAAGTAGATTTGTGTAAAAACACACCCTACTCTGAAACCAAATCTAGAGGCATGCCTATATTACTGAAAGACTATACAAGTATAATAACTTCAACATACCTGTCCATTGCTCTGCACTTCAATCTTGTAGCCCGGAGGCAGAAAGGTATTGAACCCCACTATCAGCTCCGGGTGACCCTTGAAAAGGTTTGACACGCGGGTGATCACCCCGGGCGTGTCGATCCTGAAAAACAATCTTATTTAGATATTATATCTAGTGTAGCAAAGTAGTATGTGGCTTGAGATATAACCTGGATTCAATATTATTTTTGTTTTCAAATGAGATGTTTAAAAAAAATTGTTTGTTTAGTTTAGGGTAGCCATACGTTCCGGTCACACAGGACCGGTCACTTTGGAACTCTTTGGGGGAGGCCATGTCCAGCAGTGGACGTCTTTCGGCTGATATGATGATGATGATGATACGTTCCGGTACGCCAGGACACATGTCCTGGCGTACCGGAACGTTCAGTTTGAAACGCGTTAATAATATTATGGTTACCTATTTTTCTAATTAAGCACTGTAAAACTTTAAATGTGTATGATCAAGTCAAACTAGCCATAACACTAGAAATTATAGACAGAATGGGAAAACTAAATGAATGAAATAAGTAATGTATGTATATGAAATTTGTGTATTAAACTTCATCCAGAATTTTTCGATAAAACGTGACATATGCAAATTTAATACGAAGAACCAAAATCGTCTTGCTATTCTGCCTATAAAGACTCAATTATACGGCAAGAACGCATATTGTATGGCAATTGGTATCTATAATAGGTTACATAGTGACATTAAAGAATTACCATTTAACATAATATTTAAATCAAGACTATAGACATTTAAATTAGTACATTATGCAACAGAAACAAGGTAACTAAGTTGATTTGAACCTATGTATATTTGTTTTTTTAGCATATTGAATGTTTTTTATTTGTAATAAAGACATCAGTAGGAAGGCAGCATGCGTGTATCACCACAGAGATTCTGGTATTGCACATCGCACGTGTTTCATCATCGTCTTTTACTCGAATTATCTACTGAAAATAAGGATGTGGTGGTTCGATTGCCATACAAAGCGTTATTTAACATTCGCAGGCTAACGGTGTGATATTTTAAGAAACTTATGTAACAAACTTTCATCAATTGGCTTCCCATTTGCGCCAAATTCCCCCTTTCCTAGAATAAATAAATAAAAATTTGTATGGCAATCGAACCACCTTAATATAATTTTGTAGCAAGTTCCGAAGCATACTACTACATGTAAAATTTTAATGTTTACGTAAGTTTTCTTAAGCCATTTATTTGGACTTTTTTATGCTAAGTAGTGTAAAGTCGCCATCACATACATCGGTACACTATAGGTGTTCAAAAATATCGGCACATGCACCCTAATGCCTTGAAAATAGAGGTGTGTTCCGATGTTTGTGACGTGCTTGTTTGCTCCGATGTATGTGATGCTGACCGTACATAATGTGACGTCACGCGTAACTTTAACGGGCTATATATCTTCATATTTTTTTGTTTGTATGAAAAAATAAAAAATACGGGTCCAACATTTTTAGATAATCTAATGACGGACTAAATAGTTTTTTTTTTAGGAAAGTAGCCAAGTTTTTGAATCTCCTAACTCGGACGGTAAAGTCGCCTTTTCAATGGACTACTTTGAGACGCGAAACATTAGGGACTTATGTAATGGAAATTCGAATAGATAGGAAGAAATACATTGGTAATGGAAAACATCGTGAGGATACCTAATCACAACAAGGTCGGGAGATATTAGAGTCGCTTTCGTAAAACTAGTGCCTAGCTATCAGTGGCGGAGCGCCCTTAAAATTTCTTTTTAGGCAAGCCTATAGTTATATACTCTAAATTATTCATAACTTTTTTTGTTCCGGGTTGCCCATCGAAAGTTTTCACGCGCCACCACTGCTAGCTATGCCAAATCATGGGATCCGGGCTCCTTTAGGGACACCTACAACCGGTGAAACCTAGAATTTTGATGTAAGAAATACTCACGTCTGACTCTTAAACTCCTTCATAATGTCCAGGAAGTCATTGTAGACTTGAGGCTGCGTGTTGAACTTGTACTTGACGAGGTCCAAGTAAGAGAGCGCGTCTTCCACCTTGAGGCGCTGGAACTGGGCTCCAGGGGGCTGCGCGGCCGCGGTCAGCGGCGGCGCGGGCGGGGACTGGCGTCCGGGCCCGGGCGGCAGCGGGAGCTGCTGTTGTGGCGGCTGGGGTACCAGCTGTGGGGGGAAGGGGGGTTACATAGTGATGTAGAGGTCAACTACTTGAAGCTTTAATACCTATTACAATTAATTCATTATACCTACTATAGTAGATACCGCTGGTGGGTGGTGTGCAGGGCGGCCAATCTTAGTACTAGGTGCGCGGTAATGACAGCATAATAAGTTTACTAGAGGCTGTCGAGGTATTTCAAAATTCGCCGTATTGTCATAAGACATCAGTAGCCTAGGGGTACAGACGGCGGTATTTGGAGTCGATGAGCCGGGGTTCAAACCCTGCCACCAACGCACTTTTTGTATATTTTAACATTCAAATGGAGTATTTCAACTAACGATACTAGATGGCGCATCAAATACAGGGTTACCGTTTTTAGACCCAGAGATTGTTCTCTATTTCAGTATATAACAAAGTACTTTGTGGTGGTGTGGTACCGCATTAGCCTAGTTGGTACCCTGCCTACGAAGCAAGAGGTCCTGGGTTCAAATCCCGGTAAGGGCATTTATTTGTGTGATGATGAGCACGAATATTTGTACTTGAGTCATGGATGTTTTCTATGTATTTAAGTATTTATTTCTCTATATAAGTATATCTATAACGTCGTCTAGTACCCATAGTACAAGCTTTGCTTAGTTTGGGAAAAGGTTGATTTGTGTAAGATTGTCCGCAAATATTTATTTATTTATATTGGATAAGGGTGGCACAGGACCGGCCATTGTGGCACTCTTTGGGGGAGGCCTATATCCAGCAGTGGCAGTCTTTCGGCTGATATGATGATGATTATAGTAGAATGTGTCTCAAGGGAGCAACATTATATATTTACGGCGAGGGCGGTAGGTATATTGAAGCGTGAATGCAGCAGCGTTCTTGAACGTTACGAGGGTTTCAGGTTTTTTTTTTAAACCCAAAGTAGTAAATTTTTTTGCTATATAGTGCAGTGTACATACCTTCTATAGCGAAAATTTAAATTGAACAGGGAATATTGAGGAAAAAAATGATTTTTTAATCCTTCATTTGTCAAGACCCTTTGCGGAATAACAAGGTGTAAAAAGAATACTTTATTATAAGAGACTTCAGTAGGAAGGCAGCATGCGTGTATCACCACAGATAATCTGGTTTTGCACATCGCACGTGTTTCATCATTGTCTCAATATATTAAATATCACCAAAAAACCATACAAGCACCTTTCTGTAATACGGAAATATAGCATACAGATTGATAGTCTTCCAACAAGCAATCAGTTTTAATAGGTGTATTGACACGGAGAGAGATCGCAGAGTTTGGGAGCAACTACACCGCTACTCAAAATACGCTGACGCACCCGAAAAGCTGGAAACGCACTGAAAGCGGTAGCAGCGCGGCGCGGTGCGGTGCGGTGCGGAGGCGGTACCGGTTGTAATGTTCGAGCTAATATGAAAAGGTCCGCACAGAATACCGCACCGCGCCGCGCCGCGCCGCACCGCCACCGCTTTCAGTGGCGTTTCAGCCTTAATTTAAACGCAGTAAAACGTTTGAAGGCGTGAGTACGATACGTCAACACATACGCACCAGTGTACGGTCCCAAAGCGACGCGAGGAACAAATGGCTATAGACAAAAACAAAGTATTAATAATTGTTTCGTATGCAAATGTATGAGCGCTGACCTTGTGCCGGAGCGGCGGCTGCGTCGGCTGCTTGGGGTACTGCACGCCAGCCTTCATGTAGTTGATGACGGGCGGCGCGGGACCGGCGGGCCGCGCGCCGCGCGCGTAGCCGCCCACGGACAGCATTGCCGCCGGACCTGTGCAATAACACGTTACTTACATTTCCAATAGGGAACTTGCATCTTTTTATTTTATTACGAAAATCAAACTTATAATCCAGTATTAAAACAACTGTAGCATTAAAACTTTCTTAAGATTAATTTTTCTGATGTTATATGCATTTGAAATCTGCACGCGCCGGCACCACCCGAAAACGCTCTAAATGTAAACACGTACGTAACGTATTAAACGGGCTTATGCTATGACGTCACAGCATATATTCTCGGCGCGTTTACTATGGAGTAAGTCATTAAATTGAAATTATTTCCACAAAATTTGCGTTTAAGTCTATACTTGTCATACAAAATATCATTTTCTAATTTAATATTCTGTGTAACTGTTGTTATTTTATCGAAAAAAAAATTACAAAATTTCGTCATTTTTAAGTGAGATAAAACTAATACAATCGTTTTTATTCTTTTGTATGATATCTCTACGTATATTCGCATTCCGCATCGATTGAGCGCAATTTATTCGAAATTGAAGTCGCATCCAAGTTCTCCATTTAAATTTTAAACATGTGCTTGATGTGCGAGATTTTGGCTCAAGATCGGTCAAAGTGGATGCCTCCTACAGTGAAGGTTAATGTGCAAGCCTTCGAAGAACGAAGACTTAACGAACTCGACGCGAAGCGCGAGGAGTTGAAGGCTCGACCACCCTCGGCCATCCACTATAATTTTGTCGGAGGGGTGCTGACCTGTAGGGAATGTGGTCGCACATTCTCTGCAAAGATAGGCTACGTCAGTCACCTGAGAGCTCACGAGCGGCGCTCGAATTAGCCGTCTTTCCGGTCGCCGTGGTCGAAATCGGCCAGGATGAGGCTCATTCTCAAATGGTTAACGTCACTTGTCACGACCATGAGCAAAAGTTAAGAATTTCCCAACAGTAAAATATTGTAATATTTATTTATATATATAATAGTTGTCCTTATCAACGTGTTGGTCCGTATATAAAAAAAAACCGGCCAAGTGCGAGTCGGACTCGCGCACGAAGGGTTCCGTACCAGTATCTACAAAAAACTATTTTTTCTACTCCTGTACCGTTATCTGTCATTTATATAGGCTGTAGCTCAAATACAATGACACCACTAAGGCCTACATCACACTGGCGCGGGCTGCGGTGGCGGACCATAGTAAATTTGACAGCTAATGACAAGTTTTCTATTGTCCGCCGCGGCCAGGCCGCGCCAGTCTGTGAGAGGTCTAATAAGTCATCGCAAAACTCTATGCTCTATGGCCCAAAAACGCACTGTTTAGCGTACTTTTTTGGTTCATACAATTTTCATAAAAGCACTGTTTAACTTTTTTTTAAATCGGCCGCTAATGCCGCTATATTGCAGTGGTGCCAACTTCATAAACAAATATTTCGAAATAAAAGTATTTTCTCAAACATGCTCGGAAATGTATGCGTTAATGTCACGAAATGAAGACATGAAGTTCCTTGTTTATGGCTGCCCTACCCTAACTAAAAACATTATTGGCCGCTACTCTAACTTTTTAAATTTGCTTACTGATATTAAACAGACAAAGGAAAAAATACATACTGCCAACCACCAATACTTTTTTTTAATTGTTTTAGTTTTTTGTAAAAAAAAATTGTTAGTGTTTTACATTTTTTTTGTTATTTTTCGTTTATTTTTTAGTGTTGTTTATCGTTTTTAATGATTTAAAAAAAAATCTTTTCTTTTCTTGATGTTTGTCTATTTTTTAATGTTAAAATTTTTGTAGGGTCTTTTATGTTATTTTTAAGTTTTTTTTTATCTATTTTTCCTTTTTGTTTTACTTTTTTAAATGTTTTTTTGTTTTTTTTTGTGGTTTTTTTAAATTTTTTCAAGTTTTCCTTTTTGTTTTACTTTTTTTTTTGTTTTTCTTTTGTTTTTTGTTTGTATTTCTTTTTTTTTCGTTTTTTTGTTTTTTTTAATGTTTTTGTTTGTTTTTTTTTTTTGTTTTTTTTAATGCTTTTTTTTGGTTTTTTCCTTTTTATTTTGTTTTTTTTTGTTTTTTGTTTGTTTTTCTTTTTTTTTGTTCATTTTTTTGTTTTTTTCCTTTGTTTTTTGTTTTTGTCATTTTTTTGGGCGTTTTTTTTTTAATATTTTTTTCCTTTTTGTTTTACTCTTTTGTAATGTTTTTTTAATATTATTCTTTTTTAATGTTTTTTTTTTCTTTTTTAGATTTTTTTATCTAGAATCTTTCTCACTTTAGTGAGGTGAAAAGGATTCTATTTTTAAACCACTCACATTCGCTAGCTCGTGTTTCAATTCCACACTCGCGGTTAAATTATAACTGCACCCTTGTATAACAAATAACTATTTATTATTTCCTCACATCGTTTGAGAAAAGCACTATACAAGCCTCGGCCGGAACAGGGATTGCTTACTTCACGGCCTTTCCAGTAATGTACTATTATTTACGATTTAACATTTGTATATTATAAATTATTTACTACAATAATAATAAATCATCATCTATTGTGTGTTAAATTACATGTTTTATAAATTCTTGGTATTATTTATAAAAATAAACAGTTCGTGTCCGGATTCGGTTTGGTTCGGATGGCAAGTGCAAACAAATTAAAAAAAAAAAAACAAACCATAAGCAAGAGCTGTCACATTTCCGATTTCCCACCAAAATACAGTTCAAAAACTTCAAAATGAAAAGACGAAAGATGATAAACTATTAATCCTAAACTATTAAGATTTTATTCGTGTTTGTGAAGACAAAAGTGTGCGTTCCTTTCAACATGGTCGAAGAAATTAATAACTGCACTCCTGAAGAAATTGCGTGAGTAGCAAAAGTACGAATAGAAAACTTGCTGCCTGAAAAAATTAACTATTCTGTAGTCTGCTATTTATTTAAGATTTGTCGTAGAAAAAGTATTGTATGCAACGGTGTATATTAATAACTGCACTCCTGAAGAAATTGCGTGAGTAGCAAAAGTACGAATAGAAAACTTGCTGCCTGAAAAAATTAACTATTCTGTAGTCTGCTATTTATTTAAGATTTGTCGTAGAAAAAGTATTGTATGCAACGGTGTATAACTGGTCTAAAAACGCTCGTGGCGTCTTTAATTGCGATGCTCGCCAAGGCTCGCATCGCAACCCACGCCACTCGCCTTTTAAGACCCTTCTTATATAACAGTTGCATAAAATACTATTATTCTGTTTTTTTAGTATTTGTTGTTAAAGCGGCAACAGAAATACATCACCTGTGAAAATTTCAGCTGGAACTATCACGGTATCAGTGAGATACAGCCTGGTGACAGACAGACGGACGGACGGACAGCGGAGTCTTAGTAATAGGGTCCCGTTTTACTATTTGAGTACGGAACCCTAAAAAAGAGTGAAGAACTTAATATGTAAGTAGTTCAACAGTAACGTAGAAAACGTTTATATAAACTTACCAAGTATTTGTGGTTGGGCCGATTGGGCCAGTGTGTGCATATTGCTTGCACCAGCTTGCTGCATCTGTAGCAAAGAGAAAAATACTTTAATTTTTTTTTATTTAAGGATTGCTAACGGAGTTCACAATGTAACATTTAAAGAAAAAGACAAGCACTTTGTAATGACTAATTGCATGCGTTGCGTTACAATTTTATTGTTAAGCCACTTTAAATATAATGTTTGTGGACAATCATACACAAATTAACAGTCCCAAACTATGCAAAACCTGTACTATGGGGGCAATGGACGACGATAAACATACATTGAATAATTTACTTTAAAAACAAAGTTTAAATCGACTTCAATGCAGTACTTCGCCAAGCCACATAGGTACGTGAAAATTTCCACATTTCTTTTCCGATTTACCACATGAACTGCTTTCCGAGAGCAAATGCGTTTATTATTACAGAAAAAACCCAAGTCGCTAATGTCGCTATATGTGGGCTGATAATATTTGAGGAGTTCCGTCGATTACTCAAGCCACTCAAGGATCTCAGAATTAAGACTTCATTAGTTGCTACTTTAACGGATGCTATGTCTTTGACATACTTTACATCTTTGAGGAAATAAGTCATCTGTGGTCTTCATCATCAGTTCCACTTCACCAAAATTACGATAATACACGAGTTATAATAGAAAATACCGAAATCCTTACACACGTGTCTATAAAATTTGAGTGTTGCCCTCAATTTCCCTGGGATCCCATCATCAGATCCTGACTTGGTGACAATGGGACCACCTCAGGAGTATACTCTTCCGAATAAAAAAAGTTTTGAAAATCGGTTCAGAATTAACATACATAAAAAAGTAAAATAAAAACATACAGTGGAACATATAGTAACCACCTCCTTTTTTGAAGTCGGTTAAAAGTAGAGAACCCAGCCGCAGCGCTGTATAAAATGTCTATGTTCCTGGCGAAGGAACTCTATACTGCTGAAAGAATGTGTGAAATCGGTTGAGTAATTCTGGAGACCACCCCCTACACACAAACTTGCAACCTCAGAGATTTCCTCTTTATAAGCTTTCTATTAACTTGCGATGTATGTAACTAACTATGTATGTCACTGTTTGTTCGGATGGAATCTTGCAACTCAATTTTGAAGCAGATATCTTCAACCGATTGAGCTGAAATTTTGGGTAAAGGTATAGTTTGGTTAATTCAATATTATGGCACCATCTAGGTGATCTGATGATGGAGACAGAAGGTGGCCATGGGAATTCAGTACTTAACCGACGTAACCCCGTTGAGTTTGGATTCGTTAGAATCGTCACAATGACTAGTTGATGACGGTATACAAAAAAGTACAGTCTGCAATAAAAGCTTGTACCAAAAATGACTTTTAAACAGAAACGTATTAATTATAGTATTCTTATAGTTAACTTGTTTATCTGCAAGTTGGAAGGGGAAGACCTAGGCGAACTTTCTCCGATCAAATTGGAGAAATCTTACAAAAAGGCCAGGTCAAAAGTACCCTAAACCGACGAGCATGTATGAGAAATGTTATGAAAGTGAGTGAAGCGAAAGTGGTTTGTCAGGATCGTAGCAAATGGAGATCCGTGATCTATGCCTACCCCTCTGGGAAAGAGGCGCGATTAAATGTATGTATGATTGTGTAGTGCCTCTTCGTGTTGGAACGATCTCAGAGCCACATGGCCAATATGCCACCCACTATTTTCGAACACCTAAATAACCGCGTTAAAATTAACTCATGCAAAAAACCAAGGTTCCATTGTATATAGTACGCGCGCGTTAAATATAGACGTCTGACTCAATCCGCCGGGACGTAGGCAGCGTCAGCAATGACGCTTCGATCATATGTATATTATTTGTTATGGCTGCGTGGGTGTATGTAGCGTTATCATTTTACAGGAGTTATGTCAATGCGCTTCTTGCATCAGGACCGGATGTGGACGTTTTTGGAAGTAGTTGGGGAATGGTGTATCGTGAACTGTGAGGTGATGGATAGATGTAATTCTTCTGTCATACTAGTATATTAAAATGTAGCCTAATCTAAAGTAATCTAATATTTCTATACTTCACTTCATAGTATAAAACTAAGTCGCTTCCCGCTGTCTGTCTGCCTCTATGTATGCTTAGATCTTTAAAACTACGCAACGGATTTTGATGCGGTTTTTTTTAAATAGATAGTGATTCAAGAGGAAGGTTTAAATGTAAGTATAATACATGCAAACCCGTGCGAAGCCGGGGCGGGTCGCTAGTTTTAAATTGGATGTCGTTTATATATAGGGGCTGATTTCCCGGATACAAACTACCCCTATACCAAATTACATTTTTATCGGTTCAGTGGTTTCTGCTTGAAAAGGTAACAGACAAACAGATACTGTATCTGTACCTATGCTATGCATAAATTGGAAGCGCTCACCGCTCAGTGTCCTAGATGTGCATGTACGTATTCTCACACAAGCACAATATAACATTAACATTTTTTTTTTCTTATTCTACTCGTATACATGCTACCCGCGACTCCGTTCGCGTTGAACTCGTTTATATCGTAGCTCCATACAAACTTTCACCCCCTTAGTAGACGATTTCCGGGATAAAAACTATCCTATCTCCTTCCCCAGGACTCTAGACTATCTGCATACCAATGTTTATCTTAATCGGTTCAGCGGTTTAAGCGAGAAGAGGTAACAGACAGACAAGCAGACACATTTTCGGATTTATAATATTATAGTATGGATACCGGTGCACTGTGCATATTTAAAGCCTTGGTCTGAATATAGGGGACTGTAGTCAAACTGGTAGTTTTTTCTGGATCGATCCTGGCAAAGCTCGTGTCACTAATGTGTCATTCGTGTCATGTAAGAACAAGCACTTACTAGTATTATTTGTTTGTTTGGGTAAGCTCGAGAGCGATATCATAAAGTCAATAAATAGCGTAAGGGCGAGTATCCACCACAGCTGTGCGAGATAGCGGAGCGGATAACATCAACCAATACACACAAATATAAACACACACACCCCTAGTTTTGCACAAAATTTGCAAGCATTGTTTCGCGTTGATTCAGATTCATTTATTCACAACATGACTATATATTTTTTTTATTTTTTATTTAAATCAGGCAACATATTACAAATACCTTATTAAAGACTAACATACATATCATTATAAAATTTATAAACTTAAATCACTAGTTACAAAAAACACACTATCACTGCGACGTGTTGCGCAACAAAAGTCTTCCATAAATTACATGTCAATTCACAAGATTCCCTATTGTGAAATTATATTTTTGATTCAAACTTTATATCAAACGATTTTTCCCAAAAAAATTTTGGTGTTATAATTATTTTTCATCATTACAAGATAAATTTATTCAGTTTAACTTAAAAATAATCTAGTAAAAAAAAATTAAAATTATTTTTAAAAAGTTGTTCTCTTTTTGAATTTTAGACTATTTATTACTAGCTTCCGCCCTCGACGACGTCTGCGTAGACCCGGGATAAGAACTACCCTATATTTTAATCCAGGCTATAAAATATCTTCGTGCAAAATTTAATTCAAATCGGTTCAGCCGTTTAAGCGGGATTGAGTAACAAACATCCAAACGTTCGCTTTTATAATATGTATTAGTAGGATTATTTTCTGGCAGAATATCAGCGATGTGGCTTGCCACATCATTATGCTGAGCCAGCACCTATTCTCTGCCACGACAAATGGTTATTTTCATTTAGTCCAATATAAATAGAAATGTAGTTTTTAGTATCAAGTTGCATGCTTCTTTTTAGTGCATTAGTATCTAGTCTTAAGTCGCATGCTTTTTTCTTTTGTTTTTGGTCACTTAACAACTTTTGCTGTCAATTTTATATCATGTTAATGCCATGTAGGGTAAATCGTTAGTAGCTGGCCACCGTTCAATAACTGGCCACCTCATACTAAAAATTAACTCTAGCTTATAATAGAATTCAATTTAAGTTGTTTCAGAGAAATTTCCTCCCTCGGACGCTCAGGTTGTGGAATGAGCTGCCTGCCGAGGTTTTCCCAAGGGACTACAGTATGGGTTTCTTCAAAAAAGGAGTGTATACATTCTGAAAGGGTCGGCAACGCGCATTTAACACCCCTGGAGTTGCAAGCGTCCATAGGCTACGGTAAACACTTACCATCAGGGCCGTAAGCTTGATTGCCACCGACGTGGTATAAAAAAAAAATGCTGCTGTAAACAGAATAACTAAATATGTTGCATGTTGCACCAGTGCCAATAACCAGTTACACAAGCTTTTGGTCGACAATTTCTTCCGCGTTAACTTGCATACTAAACACCTTAGAATAGTTGCAAAAACCCCCACATATCCGCCATCATACACGAAATACATGTGCAGTGTTCGAAAACCTGTGCACGGACAAGGTGATCAAAAATATGTGAACACGACTTCATTGTTAAGGGCAAAAAAACTGTATAAATCAGTTTAGCAGGGCATTGACAATAATGCGATCAGCGGACTGACGGCGGCGGTTGGAACGCTTGTAGAAATGCCCATAATTATAAAAAAACCATACTTCCATACTTAATACTATAAATGCGAAAGTGTCTGTCTGTCTATCTATCTGTTACCTCTTCACGCTTAAACCGCCGAACAGTTTTTTCTGATAATTCTGGTTACTGGTCTGGTTCTGACATTTTTTTTATGACTAGCATTATTTTAAATTGATGGCAAACTACTTTGAAATATTAGGGTCTTTCATATGTAAGATAAGTTCATAATTAAGACTTCAATTAGGTACTCTTAGATCACACAGAATTCGGAATTGAAAAAGAATCGTGACGTAACTAATTATTTTGCGACAAAATTAAATCCGAATAGCAAAAGAAAAAAACCACAAAATAATGAATTTACAAAGTTATATCTAATTAACAAGTAGGGCAAACCTTGGCTAATCTGTGATATGAAGTTATTCGGTGATAGTTACTTTAAGGTCTAATAGCGGAGTTACTCGAAATGGTTAAATGAAATCTGATGATATTATAGTTCTGGTTCTGATTACCCTCTACATACAAACTTACTAAGCTACAATCATACAGACTTTTTCTCTTTATAATATCAGTACAGACTCAATACCCTAATACTAGCTTCTGCCCGCGACTCTCCATACAAACTTTCACCCCCCATTTTACCCCCTTAGGGGGTGATTTCCGGGATAAAACTATCCTATGTCCTTCCCCGGGACTCAAACTATCTCTATACCAAATTTCATCTAAATCGGTTCAGCGGTTTAAGCGTGAAGAGCTAACAGAGAGACAGACAGACACACTTTCGCATTTATAATATTAGTATGGATAGTATGTATGAAGAGCTACGGTAGCCTAGTGGTTCAGGCATGCTCGTACCAATGAGTTTTTCGGAACTTATGTACGGAATATTTACCGTTAGCTTTTCGGTGAAGGAACACACCGTGAGGAAACCAGTCTAATCCCAATAAGGTCTAGTTTTCCCTCTGGGTTGGAAGGTCAGATGGCAGTCGCTTTCGTAAAACTAGTGCCTAATCCAAATCTTGGGATTAGGTGTCAAAGCGGACCCCGAACTCCTTTAGGGCACAACCGGGAATAACGCTAGGATGATGATGACTCGATATATTTACGGCTTGTAATAATTGCCAGTAGGTGGCGGCACTGTCGTTCAACTTACTTACGTGCAGCAAGAATCCGAACGCATCCGTCAAAATTAAGAAAAGAAACAAAAAAAACCTCAAAAAACCTTACTAAATATCACCGATTAGCCAAGGTTTGCCCTACCTATATATTTAGATCCCAAAAATGTATCTTACATCGGGTACTTAATGGTAAATCAAAGTTTCGTGGAGTAGAACCAAATATTTTTAGAACCAAATAGTTTTAGGGTTCCGTACTCAAAGAGTAAAACGGGATCCTATTACTAAGACTTCGCTGTCCGTCCGTCTGTCTGTCACCAGGCTGTATCTCAAGAACGGTGATAGCTAGAGAGTTGAAATTTTCACAGATTATGTATTTCTGTTGCCGCTATAACAACAAATACTAAAAACAAAATAGAATATTTATTAAGGGGGGCTCCCATACAACAAACGTGATTTTTTTGCCGTTTTTTATAGATAATGGTACGGAACCCTTCGTGCGTGAGTCCAACTCGCACTTGGCCGGTTTAATTATAGACAATGGTACGGAACCCTTCGTGCGCGAGTCCAACTCGCACTTGGCCGGTTTTTTCAATATTATTTCTATCAAAACTCAGCATTTTGTTAAATTTCTTTCTCAAAAAGTAGGTCGATTTGGCACGCTGGAATAGTCGTAAATGGTGGTATACTACATGATTATTCAATAAAAAGAGGACGTCCGTTTTGTATACCCAAATGACGCCCGCTCGACCCATGTTGTTGATATCGATCCAGAATAACTAAAAGCTTGACAACAGCCTGTAATATTCAGGCGGCCATATTGATTGTATCTGAGCATTCGACGTTTGACTGCATAATGTTTGCTGTTGAAATAATAGGGAAAGCTAGCTTTTTGACGTTTCCTTGACGTTGAGGTGATGTTGATACCAAAATTAGAAATTTAAATTATATCGAAGCATTTTGTCTTTTTAGAATCTGGTGACATCATGGCTTGAATTATAAATATGTAAAATCAAAATAAAAAAAAACCGGTCAAGTGCGAGTCAGACTCGCGCACCGAGGGTTCCGGACCACCCCGTACAATAGAAACAAGTCCACTATAAACTGACACTCACTAAGTATGTATTCACATACTTAGTGCGTGTTAGTTTATACTGGACATAAAAATATCAGTCATTTATCTAAAAATTTACGATGTTCGCAATTTTTCCTTTATCTGTGCTGTAAGACATTGCCTCGTACCAAATTTCAACATTCTGAGTACACGGGAAGTACCCCGTAGGCTTTGATTCCCTTGCGAGTTTCGAAAATTTGCTTCATAAACGGCTGTATCTTTTGAGTGCGTTGGCTTTTGGCTTAGAATTCAAAAAGCAACTTTAACGTCCAAGGTAGTAGATTACAATTCCAGTGACAGTTTTTTAAAAAGCCAGCCATATTAAATAATCTCAACCACACACTATGGTGTATTATTTTGTGAAATTTAAATACCTTGTTGACTCTTATAGAACAAGTTAAACATGTAATAGTACATTACATCAGAGGCCGGCAAAACACATAAACAGATACGAGGCCGGGAATCCGTTTTCACGCCTATGTATAGTGCTTTTCTCAAACATGCAATGAAATAAATAAATAAAAATCCTCAAATCAAACAAATTTTCATTGCTGAATGCCGTGATGCTGTGCCACAAATAGTGGAATGAAAATTAAAAAGTTACTTTGCAGGCCTAGGCCTGAAAAGTTATATGAAATCCCATTTCAGGCCGCCTCGAGATGCTGCGCCCGAAAAAGGATACTTCCGAGTCTATTATAAGGAACGTAAAGAGAATATTTCATTGCATGTTTGAGAAAAAGATATTGACTGGCAGAGAATGCCTCATAGCCATGACATTGACGACCTCGGTAGCCTAGTTGGTAGTGACTCTGCCTATGAAGCTAGAGGTCCCAGGTTCGAATCCCGGTAAGGGCATTTATTTGTGTGATGAGCACGAATATTTGTTCCTGAGTCATGGACTCATGGATTTCTATTTATTTAAGTATGTATTTATATCTATATATGTAAGTATGTATATCGTCGTCTAGTACCCATAGTACAAGCTTTGCTTAGCTTGGGACTAGGTTGATCTGTGTAAGATTGTCCGCAAAAAAATATATGATTCAGTTCGCTAGAAAACGTTGTCACAAAATTGTAATTTTCATTCAGAAATATTGAATTCAAAAGTAGCGAATTCCAGAAGGTCGTAAGTAAATTATGACGTCAATACTACGGCTCTGTACAAGAAATAAGTACAAATGGCGGACTTAATAAATAAATAAATACTAAGTCCGCCATTTGTACTTATTTCTTGTATTAGGCAACAAAGATTAAATAAACATGTTACATGATATAGGTGCTAAAATTCGGACAGACTAAGCGGTCGTCAAACACTCGATTTTCATAGAACCAATTCGACACGGAACACTAAGAACAATTATCCCTTTTCGGTCTTGTAAAACGGCCACAAACTAGCGTTATTGACATACCAACTCACACCATTATACGAGTCGATAACTACTGATAACCCGATGTTTACGCCCCTTATCGTCCGTTAATAAGTTATGTGTTATTGTATTTGCATACATACAATATTTACAACTAGCAATAATAAAATAGAACATTAAGATCGCTCGCACATTACAGCCACTATTGGCCGTTACAAGGGCCTTTTCATTTATTTCATCATCATCATCATCATAAAACTTAAGGGGATCCCATACGCCAATGACCTTCAATCTGAATCCCTTCGTTTTCTAATGTTTTTTGTAGCTTATCATATTAACAACAACAGTTTTAAGCAATATATTATCCCATATTTACTTCAAACATCACTGTCTTCGAGATATTTGGCATCAAAGTAAAACAATTTTAGACCAAAAAACAGGTTTTCTGGCCATAACTTTTGTCTTAATTAGTTTAAAATCAAAACCCTACACAAGTTTACAGAGACACCAGAGACGAACTCAAATATGTAGATTTTGTATATGTTAGATCTTTCACAGCAATCTTATAACAAAGAAGGTGTTTTTTTAGACAATGTTTAAAAAAATCATAAAAAAATTATTACTAAAAACTATTTATTACTTTCAAAATATGGTACACCAAAATGGAGATTAAAGATTGAAGAATCGATAACCGTTTACCTTATAATTCTATCTGTAGTGCAAAAGTATTTGTATCGATTCAAAACTAGTCAAAAATCGATGAGAACCTCGGGTAGCCCCTTAAGAGCCGGGCTCTTGTCGGTGGAGTAATCGCCATTCTGTTATTTTCTCTGCAACTGTTTTGAGCTCTTGATACGACCTTACACTTTAGCTTTTAGACTTTCTCTTTAGCTTGGTCCACAAACGCACGTCTTCTTGGTCTTCCCCTAACTCTCCTTTCTTCTATATTTCCTTCAATTATAGTTTTTATGCAAATGTCATGTCGACACGACACGACATGTAAATTCATTTATTTACGTAAGACAAATTTAACCACTTTCTGACCCCCTGCTGGCTAGGGGGCTAGCGTAAGAAAAACTATATGACTTGTGTTTTGTGATCCATAGAGAGTTAGTAAGTACATTCGCGGAATGAAAAGGTTGACCACCTTAAGATCTGTTTTTGCTTGCTCAGTTATCAGAGGCTCTAGTATAAGTTTTATCGATACAATACGTTTTCGAACGCGTTTGCGTTTAGTTTCAATTTGCATGGCAACGCGAACAGCGCCTCTGGTGGTAACTATTAGGAACTACGCGTCGCCATACAAATTGAAACTAAACGCAAACGCGTTCGACAACGTATATGTATCGATAAAACTTATACTAGAGCTAATGTATCTGCTTTATCGACCGAGTGTCAGACAGATTCCGTCATAATTAACCTTTTCAACGCTATGATTCACGTACTAAAGTGGCACTGACACGCCAACCTTCTTTCCATAACAGAGTGATTATGAAGCTTATATGAAAGACTGAAGGTTGGTTTGACAGCCGACGTCATAACCGCTATATGGGTTCTTGGCGTGGTGGGCACGACGACACACGACCACTTTATAGGTTCTTGGCGTTCAAAAGGTTAATGTCATTTCACTACATGACCTACATATACGTCCACTATGAGAATTGACCTCTTTGAATTTTGGAAAACGAGTTAAAATAAGAAAAAAAACCGTATACAAGAAATAGCAATGATGACATTGAAAGGACCTGTTACTCACATTTATAGCTTTAATAATTTTAAGCGAAGATGATTTAATCATTAGATTTATCAAACTTGACACAACGTAATGGCAAGATCAAACTAATAAAAAGGTTTTGTTCAACTACTTATTAATAATCAAGGAAAATTTGTCTAAGTAAATTTGAACATTGTTGTCAAACAGTTGAACATAATTTTCAATACAACACTCTCGTCTGATACACAGTTTAAAAAGGTAACATGTGCTTGCAACGCGTAAATGATTTGATTTGTAAACTGGTCAACGTTTTCATTCCGCCACTGTACAAAAAACAAAATAAAATATAAATAACTATGACTAAATTATAACTATGTTAGTAATATAACTACGTGTATTATTTATTTATTTATTTGGCCTTCCCAATAACCACCTGCGACCAGTACATGGTAAGCGGAAAGTTGAGACGCTCTGCCAGCTCCTTCAGAAGGCTGTTGTTGCTGCCTCGCACTCTCCTTAGAAGTGAGACTATTCGTTTTCGCCTTATAACAAAGAAGTCGTCAGTATGCGCCTGCGCAAACATACCCGACGCACTACAGTGCTTTGGCAGCCTCAACAGCATTCGCAAGGTGATGTTGTACTGCCCCCCTATTCTGTAACTTGTTTTAAGCTCACCTCAACACTTACCCCCAATATACTTTGACACCGCGATGCGTAATAATTAAGCGTAGGTAGAGGTCTAGTTTCGTAACGGGTGACCGGCGGGGTGAGCCGCGTTAACGTGTAGCGAATAACAGCCCTTGACGCGTTTGTACTTAAATGAACATGTTCCTTGTAACGTAAGACATGTTCGGACGCCGAAATTGCATGGAAAATTAAGTAAATTGCTGTTTCGGTCGCGAAATACTGCATTTAGGTCTAAAGTTGTCATACAATTTTGTCTCTATAAAAGCGTAAGGATTTTATTGGTACCTTTAAATTTACTCTTGGACAACAAAAAAAACTGTTTTTTTCTAAACTTTCAAGGTTCATATCTTTTTATGTTTTTAATTAGGGATGTAACGATACCGATATAATCGGCAGGCCGATTTAAATACAGCCGATATAACAGTTTGAAAAGCGCGCGAAATGAACGATGAATGTTTTCTTTGATTTTGATTGTCATTTTTTGTAATATTTAATTTAAAAAAATTGTCACGCTTTACCAAATCAAGTGTCTATTTAACATAAGTAAGTTTTATGAATTTCCTCATTATTTATTTACTGGGTTTATTAACTACTAAGCCACCGATATCGGTGGTAGGTATCGCCGATTATTTACTTCAAAAATCGGTATCGGTATCGTATCGGCAAAATCATGTATCGTTACATCCCTAATTTTATTATAATAATATTTTGTAATTAAATGAATGGATGTAAAAGACGAGGTAGGCCAAGGAAAAGGTGGATGGACTGTGTGAGAGACGATATGAAGAGAAAAGAAGTGAATGATGATATGACGGCTGACAGAGAAGTATGGAAGAAAAAGACATGCTGCGCCGACCCCAAGTAAATGGGATAAGGGCAAGGAAATGATGAATATTTTGTAATTAAAAACTTTATAAGAATAATATGATGGTTTACTATCCATTTAGCAACACGACGTTATCAATTTTAACACCACGCAACAAGCCTATTGATGTTTAGGATACCTACGCGAACAATAGTTAAGCACCTGATTGAATATGTGAGCGGCGTCCGATAGAAATGTCATTGCACCCATTGCACCAAACCAGTTACGAAGGTGTTTTGGTCCGCTTCCAACACTGGAAGTTCATGTTGTCCAAGAACGACTTAAGTCCGATTTATTTATTTTACGTAGTTCGTTGTAGCCTCAGAGCATAGAATACTAGAGAGAGGACAAGCCGCCGGCGGCCGTGTCGCAGCTGTATGCTCAATGGGCATACACTGCCATACTGTGCACGCGTGCTGATCGCAGAGAATATTACGTTTTTTCCCAAAATGCCTGATGTGATGCGCGTTTATTGTCAAATAAGCGTATAGGTATACAAGTGTGTGTGTTTTAGATGTGTGCGTGCTTTGTCTTGTCAATTACTTGGGCGTTGTGTGGGTTAATGTACTTGCGACAGGCTCACTCTATACAAATCGGCCGCCATGTCCGATCTCCTTATTCATACATCTGTGGTTGTTGCTCTACTATTAATTATTAAGATTGTTGGCATATTTAACAGACTTCAAAAAAGGAGGTTATATGTTCCCACTGGATGTATTTTTTTTTATGCATGTTCACCGATTTCTAAGTCAATTGTGGACCAATTTCCAAAATCGAAATAGTATATTCTTGAGGTGGTCCCATTGTCACCAAGTCAGGATCTGATGACTGGATCCCAGGGAAATTAAGGGCAGCCATCAAATTTTATAGGCACGCGTGTAGTAATTTCGATATTGTAACTCGTATTTTACCCTCGGAAATCGCAATTTTAGTGAAGGGGAACTGATGATGAAGACCACAGGTGACTTATGGAACTCCTCAAGGATGTAAAGTACGTCAAAGATTCTGACATGATTCCGTTGAAGTAGCAACTAATAAAGTGTTAATTCTGAGATCCTTGAGGAATCGACGGAACTCCTCAAACATTATCAGCTCATACATAGCAACTTGGGGTTTTTCTGTAATAATCAACGCATGTGCACTCGGAGAGCAGGTAATGTGGTAAATTGGGAAGGAAATGTGGAACATAAGCGTGAGCGAGATGGAAGTGCGTGTTCGGAAGCGCGGATATCATGTTTTTTAATTGTAATATTTTGTGCGTTTTAATAAATAAAAAAGTAATAGCTAAGTTCCCTCGAACATCATATTGCCGATTTTTAAAACCAATTTTAATATGTTTAGCTGTTGTGCATAATTTGTTACGAATTTATTAAGTGTATTTTAGACCTATGTTAGTGATATTTTTAACAGACTTCAAAAAAAGGAGGAGGTTCTCAACTCGGATGTATTTTTTTTTTTTTTTTAATGTTTGTTACCTCAGAACTCCGTCATTTATGAACCGATTCGTACAATTCTTTTTTTAACTGAAAGTATATGCTTCCAGATTGGTCCCATTGTTTCCAAAACCCCAGTCGGATGATGGGAACCATGAGGAATTGAGGGAACTCCTCAAATATATTAGGCACGCGTGTAGTAATTTCGGTATTTTCTATTATAACTCGTGTATTTACACCCGGAAATCATAAATTTGGTGAAGTGGAAGTGATGATGAAGACCACAGATGGCTTGTGGAACTTCTCAATGATGTACTTCAAACTATATAAGTACGTCACAGACTCTGATATTATTCCGTTGAAATAGCAAACAATGAAGTGCCAAAGGTAATTCTGAGATCCTTGAGGAATCGACGGAAGTCCTCAAATATTATCGGCCCACATAGGTACAGCGATTTGGTTTATTGGTCTAAAAATCAACGCTTTTGTTCTCGAAAATCAGTTCATGTGGTAAATTGGAAAAAAAAATGTGGAAATGTTAATGTGGCTTGGCGGAGTAAACTTTGTTTTGAAAGTAAATTATGTATCGAGCGAATGTAAAAAACTCAGGATTCGAATAGCTGTTGTCCCTCGAGAAAGGCCTCAAGATTGCTAATTAAATTTAGGGCAGCCGTATTACAATCTAAAGAGCTACGACTTTTTAAAAATTCTGAGCTCACGTCGCCTTAAGGGTTATTTTTGAATAAACATGTTATAGAAATAAGCTATTTAGAAGTTGTCCTTCATAACATTGATTTGTGATAAACATTACAATTAACCTAGACATAGCAATGGGTAATGAATACTAAGGAATGCTGGTTGGCTCCCTGGACTCCCTGCATTACACTCACGCATGTTGTGTGAAAATTCCAACCAGCTATTTGTTAGGCGAGCGTTCTTCAAAAAAAGTGTACAAAATATTTTTTTTTTTTCAAAATTCATTTTTTTTTACTCAGAATCTTTTATACTATCTATCCTCATACAAGAAAAAAAGTGTCCTGTTGCTTGAAATTGAAATATAAAAAATATATAGTGAAGAACGATTTTTATAGTGTCTTTAATCGCTTAATTTTTTTTCTATTATATTTTTTAGGTACCGTAACACTACACAACTATAGTCCAGGTCACCCAACTATGGTCCAATTACTTGCTCATGTGGGACTATTTTCATGGATGAACTTAAAGACAGGCAATGTAATAACAATAACACAAATTTAAATAAAAACGTATAAAATCACTAATACGAAATCGGTATTGATAGAAACGAATGAGTTTACTTTTGGACCATAGTTGGGGTAGTGGACTGTTGTGTAGTTTTACGGAACCTAACCTTAGATGTATTGTATACTTACCTAACAATGTTTATGATTTTGTAGCACGTATAATATACAGAAAGTAGCTATCCATGATCAGATTGTCCAACAAAAAATATCAATCTCTAGCAACCCAAAGGCCTTTTAAAAGGCACCCCTCCTCAAATTTATACGGCTCTAAATTTAAAATAATAGTCGCATTTGTTTTATTACGTTCGATTTTAAAACAAATCCAACTCAACTCTATTCCCTAGTACATTTGATTCAAATTTCAGTATATTTTTTCTTGTTTTGCATGGTTAAAGAAATCATACATGTATTAGCATTTTCGGCACGCCATAACCTATGGTAGTGTTTGGCGCTTCCAATGCTAACTATGATATACCCCTTGTACGCAGCTGTCATACCTATTGCAGGTAAGCAACGGGAAATGGGGGAATTTAAGACCTATTTTTACAAGCTTTATATTAACTTGCACTGTTCGTATGTAAGTATGTAAGTTGTCCGTCAAAATTTGCAATCCATTTTTCAGTCACTTCCTGTTATCCAATTGAGCTGAAATTTTGTAAGCATATGTATATCGCATGACAGTGCAATATTATGATGACTTGGAGCTGATCTGATGCTGGAGCTGAAGGTGGCCATAGGAACTCCGCAATAAAACGACACAACCCCATCGAGTTTGGGCTCGTTAGAATCGTCTCAATGAGTAGTTGATGATTGTATGCAGAAAAGTACAGTCGGCAGTAAAAGCTTGTACCAAAAATGAAATTTTTGACAGAAACTTATTAAATATTGGAGTGACATTTCTCTTTTAAACCCCCAACGCAAAGTCTGTGTATCTGTGTGTCTGTCTGTGGCATCGTAGCTCCTAAACGAATGGACCGATTTTAATACGTGATCGCGATGGTTCTTAGCTTAGCTACGTTTCAACACCGCCCAACGTTTCAGCCGGTTTCAAGATATTAAACCTAGAAACGGAATGTGCAAGTTGTTAATAATCACTCAAGCTAAATATGCGAACAATGCTGCGACTATAAGTTAATACAAAATAATATATTTGAAACAACTACCTGTCGCTTTTGTTGCGTAGTTGTGCGGGGTGAGATTGAGTAATAGAAGAAAACCGCGACCTCTGCCTACCCCACCCGGGAAACAGGCGTCATTATAATGTATGTACAGAAATTATGAAAAGAAGCATATTAATCATGGCTGTTTTACGAGTTCTGTCAATTTGACAGTAATTATGAGAGGTGATGTGTTCAACGAAATAAAACAATATCGTAAAATTGTTCTGTAATTACGCAATGCGATCCGCAAAATGAACAGTGTCATTTTTCCTTGGTATGTATATCGTCATCATATACCCAAGGCTTACTCAAGACTTTGATACCTAAAACATTAATATTTTTCTGTATATTAAAGCAATGCGGTCCCAAAAAGTTTTGAAAAAAAATGCACCAGTACAGGGTCGCGTTTAATTCATGATTATGACCTATTCTGCCCTCCTAAGCCAAATGGCGCTATCTTAAAATGAAATGTCATTGCAACATGTAATTTAAAATCTAAGTCAAATTACATAACTTACAGTGACATATTATTTTGATAGCGCCATTTGGCTTAGGAGGGCAGTATTGCGCAAAAATAATCTTTGGATTCCTATACAATAACGGTACAAGTTGGAACCCGACCGCAGACACCAGCAGCAGACAAGTTAAAAAGTTTAATACGGAACAGAAAATATGCAAATAATGAACATTTTAAGAAAATCCTATGAAAATATTACTTTGCAGTACCTACAATCGAGAAAATAAAGCGTATTATAATAACCATTTATTCCGCAGAAATTTTTAACCGACTCCAAAAAAGGAGGAGGTTCTCAATTTGTCTGTATGTTTTTTTTTTTTTATGTGTGTATGTTACGCGATAACTTCGTAATTTATGAACCGATTTGAAAATTTATTTCTTTGTTTGAAAGCATATACTTCCAGATTGGTCCCGTTGTCACCAAAATCCAGTTCTGATGATGTAATCCTGGAGAAATTGAGGGAACTCTTCAATTTTTATAGGCAAACTTGAAGCTATTTGGCTACTGATTTGAAGACGGTTAAAACTTTGTTTTGAAAGTCAATTATATTTAAAAAGGGAACATAATAATAAAAAATAGTTAACGCCAACGAGATTTTTTCACGCTTTTTCGCTTCGGACCAGATTCTTGGCATTCTTTCTACAAGTTTGTGTAGCGTTTCTTGGCTAATGGATTTCCACTCATATTGCAGTATCTCCCATAGAGCTGTTGCAGATGTCGGACATTGTCTTCGGACTCAACGGTCGAATTCATCCCATAAAAACTCGATCGGGTTATGGCCTGGTGATTGTGGTGGCCAAATCATTGCCGTTCTTTATTAGCAATTTTATTGATTTTTTTGATTGCAAATTTAATTTGATGTTTTTTAGAAGAATTTATATCTATGAAACTAAACATTGTTTTTGGTCTCAAACATTTTGACGGTATATAACGTAGTAGTGTATGTATGTAAATCGTCTGGTAGCCATGATTTAGTTTGGTACGACACCTAAAATAAATCATAATACACATACCTGGGCAGGTGACTGCTGCAGCGGGGCGGGCTCATCCGGGGCCAGCCGGGGCACGCCTGTTCGCTTCATCATGGCTGATCAGCGGGCCATCACACGTTCACCTGGAACGTGAGACACTTGTGTTACACTTAGTGATATTAGCTGACGCCAGACGTCCGCGGCGGACGGCACGAGCGGTACGTACTTATAGGATAGAAGATGGGGATGGAATTTTGCAGGACGCCCTGCTCCCGGGATGTATCCACACGGGCCGAAATCATTTCTTACGTACAGTCGCCATCACATACGTCGGAGCAAACAAGCAGCTCACAAACATCGGAACACCTCTATTTTCAAGGCATTAGGGTGCATGTGCCGATATTTTTGAACACCTAATAGTGTATGTGATGGCGACTGTACACTAGTAACTAAAGGATTATACCCCACAAAGCGGACTGATGACTGGACTGATCTAATCTACCCAATTGGGAATGGATGAAAATTTCAGAAATGCCTCATATTTTTTTTTGGTAATAGGAATAACCGTCCCTAGGACCAGAAAAAAGTTGCAGACCTTTCAGCAGCGTCAATTATTTTTGAAAAATATAAACACTTTCCTCACTTACGTTTTGGGTTTAGGACGGCGAATGAGACACTTTCCTTGATCCGTCTCATATTACAAAAAATATTTTCAATAAACCCTGGTAATGACAAATACAGCGGATGCAGCTGTCAATATCATTGCGAGTGTCAGTTTACCACGGACTTGTAAGATATTTTTTTGTAATATGAGACGGATCAAGGAAAGTGTCTTCGCCGTCCTAAACGCAAAACGTAAGTGAGGAAACTGTTTATATTTTTCAAAATAATTGACGCAGCTGAAAAGTCTGCAACTTTTTTCTGGTGCTAAGGAACGTTATTCCTATCACCAAAAAAAATATCAGGTACTTCTACCCTCTGAGTTGGAAAGGTCAGATGGCAGTCGCTTTCGTAAAACTAGTGCCACCAAGTCTTGGTATTAGACGCCGCGGATCCCGGGCTCCTTTCGGGGAAAACAATAGGAGGATAATGATGGTGTGCTGATGACCTGGTAAAGGTCGCGGGAGTCCGCTGGATGCGGTCTTTGGGGGAGGCCTATGTTCAACAGTGGACGACTTTCGACTGATGTGATGATGATCAAAATCAATTATTTATTCTGCAAATAGGCCACAAGGGCACTTTTTCTACAATATGATATTAATAATCTTACACAATAATCATTTTAAAATTGCAGATTTTAACCAATTAGTACAGTCGCCATCACATACATAGGAGCAAACAAGCACGTCACAAACATTGGAATACACACTCTATTGTCAAGGCATTAGGGTGCATGTGCCGACATTTTTGAACACCTATAGTGTACCTATGTATGTGATGGCGACTGTACCTAAACGGTTAACAAACTAAATGTCACTAAATGAAAAGTAAAAAAATCCAAATTGCAAAATATTATCAATTACATTCGATATGAATATGAACTAAAGGTTTTGATACAATTATTTTACATACATTTAGATTTTTATTTCCTAGACAAATTGGTGCAATTATTCTAGTCTTAAATCTAAGGCTTTGGGGTAAGTAACTAAAGATGGACACCAATTCGGTGCAATTTTTATATAATTATCAATCATAATATAATTTGACGACCGCTTTAGCCTAGTTGGTAGTGACCCTGCCTACGAAGCAAGAGGTCCTGGGTTCGAATCCCGGTAAGGGCATTTATTTGTGTGATGAGCACGAATATTTGTTTCTGAGTCATGGATGTTTTCTATGTATTTAAGTATTTATTTCTCTATATAAGTATCTATATCGTCGTCTAGTACCCATAGTACAAGCTTTGCTTAGTTTGGGACTAGGTTGATTTGTGTAAGATTGTCCGCAAATATTTATTATTTATTTATTTAATATATTTTCGCATAATTCGTTTTGTATGAAATTTTTATAATTTATAGGTGGCAAATAGAATAATTGACAAAAGCGGGATTTGAACCCATGACCATTGCTATTCCATGGTTCATCATCATCATCATTTTCAGCCTGTAATTTTTTATTTTTTATTAATGTTTTATTGCAGGCATAAAATCCCATATAAGTCCTAAAAACTAAGTCACAAAATATCACAGAAATAAAACTAAAACATGTAATCGCCCACTGGTGAGCATAAGCCTCTCTTCGCGTACGCCATGTCTTTTTTATGTCATCAACCTATGCAATTTTGCAGTGCCTAATTAGGAAATGGGACTGCATTGCTAGGTGCAATTTGGAGAACATACTTTTAATCAGTCAATGTTACAGTTCATTAGTCAAAGAGGTACAGAAAGTAAAAATGTATTACCTAAAATATTATTATTACTAACACAGACCCCGGGCTACTATAGGATACAACCAGGAAAAGCGCTAGGGCGCTAAAGGAAAGGAAAAAGTTGAGTAGCAAGAATTGATGTAGTATTTAATCTCTTTTCCCTATTATTTATGCATTATGAATGTACATAGCTTTAATTGTGAAATTTCCATAACAATACATACAATACAAATTATCTTTAATGCACACATCACAGAGATAAAGCAGTTAGAAAAGACAAGACAGAGCTACAGGGAGACAGTAGAGGTAAATCAATGGGTGGTCTTATCGCTAAAGAGCGATCTCTTTCAGACAACTTTTGGTTAGTTGAGAAATGAATAGTAAAACTAAGTAGTAGGTGGTGCAGAAACGAATAACACCATATTGAATGCCCATAACCAATAATATACACCCTATGTAAAAAGTATGACTCTTTTCTAGCCGTCCGAAGGCCTTTCTAAAGACACAAACCGAATTTTTACCGTTCAAAATTGGAACAGCAGTAGCATTTCTTTTGTTTCATTGGAGTTTAAAACAAAATAAACTCAACTCTATTTCCTATTCTTTTTGATACAAATTTCATTGCCAGGTTATGTGAATTGTGTGTATTAACATTTTCGGCACGCCATAACCTATGGTAGTGTTTGGCGCTTCCAATGCTAACTATAATATACCCCTTGTACGCAGCTGTCATACCTATTGCAGGTAAGCAACGGGAAATGGGGGATTTCTCAGATAAGATAAATGTATGAGCTTAGTGTCACAAACTTAACTACACTGATTTAGTCACTCAACTCATCATCAACCTATATACATCCCATGTTTCTGTTAGTTTTAATTTTTATAAGTCATGTGATAATCATGATCTTAGGATAGGACATAATAGAGTTAGCTCTAATGTTTTTGACATGAAAGCTAAATATATATTGTAATTTTTATCACAATTATCACATAATAAATTAATCTGAATCCCTGTTTGTACACTGGCTTAATCATATGAACATCACACTCTCAAAAATCATTAGAACCCTCCTGTAACTGGCTAAAAGTATGCATGGAAGTGAAATAGAAATAGGGAACATTACGCAAAAGTCTTCATAGGTGGCGACACTAGCAGCGTTGACATAGTATCTCGTTCCCACTTGCGGTATTGTCTATGCAAGCATCCTTGTCACTCATTTGACAATCAATTGTGCATGTGTGTGTGAATCCCTACATGGGAACAGTAGGCACAGCTGACATGTTAAATGACACTGACATCTAAACAAGTGAAGCCTGTCACAGATTGGCGCGGTCTGCGGTGGAGATAAATAGTAATTTTGACAGCTATTGTCAAATTTACCATTGACTGCTACCACAAACGCCAGTCTGATGTGACAGAGCCTGTCATAGACCAAATTAATCAAAATGTAATTTTAATGCACTACAACCCATGTGAAATATCAAGTTATCTCTGCAGAATACACCATAACCTCCATTTTCACAATCACACAACGCTAGGCCAAGGAAATGTATGGCTTTATATCAAGTCCGATGTTACGCAACTTAACTTTCAACTTGTTTCTATTATGTAACTAGATGAAGTGTAGAATTGTAGATAGTAAGAAAATGAGTTTTTAACGGATGACATTGCAATTAATTTTTCCTTACATTCAAGCCTGTTTATGTATTATAGGTACTAGTGAGCTGAAGAAGAGAATCTTTGGGATTGTTCTCACTGTAAATCCCTATAATAAAATGGTGGGATTAAGCCCATTGATAGTCAGTTGTGGCAAATGCATATATTTTTCGTCCCAAATTCCCATCCGCAGTAGATGATGGATTAAGCCAACCTGAATATAATTTTCATTTTTTTCTTAAACTTCCAAGATGGCATAATACAATCAAAATCTGTGTAACAGAAATAAACATTCTCATCATGAGACATGATATGATGATCTCATGGGTACCTAGAGACATTACAAAGGGTTTATTTTTCAAGTTTCTATAAGTTAGTCAAAAAAATACTGAGTTAACTGTCCTAATTATGAATGAATTATCAAAAGGCAATCAATAACAAAGTAGTACTTACATCTGTTAATGGCGGTAGAGATAGATAGATAAGGTCGGCACGGGGAACATGTGATTTAATTACCATGTGGAAGTCAAAGAACAGTCGAAGTGGAATTAAATGTCTATATAACTGGCAATACGATGGTTTGACATAGGCTATGTTAGTAGTATGCGATAAAAGATTATAACAGTGAAAAATGTGACATATGCTAATTCGAATGTCATAGGTTATGTTTGACGTATATAATAGCGTGGGCGCGGACATTGAGGCGATTTAGTTAATAATAAAAGGTGCATATTCTTTATTTTCTTACCGCATGGTGGTTTCTTAAGCACGTGGATTATATACGAGAAAAAGCGTGTTAATTCATCAAGGTGACATTTTCAAGGCTATGGCCTGATTTTGTACAAATGCTACCAAACCCAGTAATATCATTGCGCAACTACTCTTTTTAAGGTTATGCTTATGTTACTTCGTTTTACCAAGTTGGGATGAAGTCGATCACGAATTAAACACGCCGTAAATACTCACGTAATGACGTAGAGATGCGTAGCGTCTTCCAAACGAAGACAAAGCTTCTCACATCACAATTTTTTATTATAAACAAATTACGCAACTTATAGTGGTGAAATGAAAACCGATAAGGACGAGACGAACAACTTTTACCCACCCAAGCCGTTTTGAATTTGGAATTTAATTTCAAAGTACTTGCTCCGGTCGTGGCACCCACACAAGTTTCGTTCGGAAACCGGTCCGTAGGTACATCAGAGAGTGTTACAAACTCGTACTTATTTATAGCGGAAAACGTACACAAATCGATAATGCCGGGGTAAGTGCAACAGAGCCCGCCGTTTATTCCATACGTGATAGATAACTTTCAACATGTATTCAAAATATCGATTATACAAGAAAAGGGACACTTTTTTGACTTAGTTTGCCTCGCGCCTAAATTCAAATAGGTACGTTTAAAATTTTACTTTAATAATTTAAGTTTAATAACCGGAAGTCTTTTTTTTTCTTATAACAGAGGCAACGAAAATCTTATTATTATTTCCACTGTGAATCATACATAGCGAGCGGATCTCATTTTAAAGACTAAGCTGATGTTGTAAAAGGATAATCATCTTTCGGAATGAAGCAGTAAAGTCCGGTTTGCAATGGGCCGGTGAAAACGGGGACGGAGCGGCGGTATTCGTCACCGACGTAGAAAATGGCGACTAAATACCAACAATTACATAGCGCGGCTGAACATCAATGTGAATGTTATCCCGAGAACATTAAAAGCAACCGATGCCTATTTAAAGAGCACACTTAGTGAAGCAATAAGATCCAAGCGACTATTTATCTGGATGAATGAAGATAAGGAAGCGCGGCACTGAAATCTGCCCTACACCACTCAAAAATCATACGTACCGATAAATCCTAGCCCAGATTATGTCAATTCTTCAATTTTCTGTCGAAATAGCCTCTTGTAACTTAAAAAACTGTTGTAAGACAAGTGGTGCCGATAATAACGCGTCACGATACGCTCGCGAGCATATTCGTGCGCCTCCAAATAGCGCAACGGCGCAACTTTTTCGAGCGCGGCGTCAACACGGTCAGGTGGGCGAGGTTGCGACACTGCCATAGCGCCGTCCCTGTCTCGCAGCTCTCGCTCTTTCAATAGTTTCCTATCTCTCTCGCACTTGCGGCAACGTTGGCCCGGGACAGGAGGGACGCGAGCGGAGGGCTCCGCTGACAAACGTCGCGCACCAAGCTGCGCGGCCGACTGACTGCACGCAGCGCCTCCGCCTCGGACCTGACCGAATAATCGAGCCCGGAGCTCCAACGCGGAGCGGCAACAGCGCCTTCGAATAATAGCGAGCGAAACGGACGTGCCGCGATATGAAATGCCACGACCGAAGAACCTCCACGGAGGTGTTGGACCAAAACAAATCTCCTTTCTCTAAAATTATCCAACAATTGCAATCGAGAGCACGGCCGGGCGCAGCGTCTTTTCCCGCCAAAATCTTTACTTTATAATACCCAGGGTGAAACACTTGTCTTTTTACCTGACTGCCGAAGGAGAGGAAGGTTATTTATGGAGATCTTCGGGAGTTGTTGTTTGTTTCAGAGGGTAGGGTTGCCTTGACAACAGATAGCTGTGGCAAGGGGAACAATAAGATAATGGGATCGCTGCGAGAGCCTTATGCTTTGAGCATACAACGATCTAGAAAAAAAACTCGTTTTCCTAACTGCAACATAGCAACTAACAGACACGCATCTGTTATTTGTGGATTAATCAACATACAGGTTAATTAGTGAAGTAAACGGATAAATGATCTATCTATCCATGTTTGCAGGTGACTAGATAACTACGCGTTAATTCGCTAAAAGGGCAAGGGTCGGCTAAATAAATGAACAAGGTTTTACCTTAAATACTTTATTTAATTAACTAGCTACTGTGCAAATATTTGCAATCAGGTACCTATGGATGTATGTATTTGAATTGTAATTCAAATATGTATAATTCCAATACAGGTAGTGGGTGCAGTGAGTAAAATAATTATACCATGATGTTTGAAGTTGGCCAATGTAATATGTAGCTAAAACAAAGCAAATACTAGCTAACTAACTACTTACTAGCAGACCTAACGTAACAACTAATTAGGAGCCAATATTTTGTTAATTATAGTCCATATTGATTTAAAAAAAATACAGTAAACATAAAATAACAAACAGCTTGTGTTATCTACCTATATTGATGGCAAATTTGATCAGCGATAAGTAAAAACGTGCAAAGGCTTAAAATAAGAGAACATAATGTGTGTGTGTGTGTGTAAATGCTTGGAGTTGGAAGTAAATACCTAAATTACTCATCATCTAACTGACCATCTGGGGAAATCCCTACGTTTATTATCAAATTGATCATGCTTGACTGTGCAGGCCCCTCAGTAAAAATTAAATGGATAAGCGGGTTTTGGGAATCATTTTTCCCTATAAAGTAGACTATATTGTAACTATACAAAATACAAAATAGTTTATTTGACTTTTTAACACTTTACGTAACACGTAACTTCTTTTCTATATTGAGGAAAAAACAGAAATAGAAATACATTTATTTACAAAGGGTAGTAGTTATACATAAGTATTTAAAATCTGTTTCCTAAGGCATTCCCACTATGAGGTTTGAACAAAATTACTAATATAACCCTACTGTTAATATTTGCGCATTCTTTGCACTAATAATAATTTCATCTTATGATGTTGTTAACATTGATAGGGATATTAAGGAGTTACAGGCTCAGTCTCAAGTCGTGAATATTTAAACCCAAATAGATAAGATTTATTTTGGCAATTTACAAACATCTCTTTAAAATCTTCTTCAACTTTTCATTTCATTAATACGAATACGTAACTAACGGGACGTTTCGCAGTATTTAGTTCATTTGGGCAGACGGCAGTATGAAAGAGCGTCGTCAAGGGGGGGCCTAGACATTAAAAATATGTAGGAAAGCAAAAAAAACCAAGTATGTGTATGAACTTGCCCCTCCTAGACCATCGGCTGGCGACGCCCTTGGCAGTATCTTGGAAGGAACTATTGCAAATAAACCTAAGAATTGCGAAGATGATTATTCGCAGTAGTTGCTTCCAAAGGCACTAATACGAGTAATCCTACTAGCTTAGAACGTATCAATCAATATTTATCAAGCATCTGCAATCTTCTCAACATATCTGTTATCAATATCACCAATGTAAATGTTGAAACTTAAATAGGGTTTCTTTAAAATAGGTAAGTATGCAATGCAACATATAAAGAAGTGGCATCAAGTAAGTATTCAATTGGTATCATGTGGAAAATCTTTTATAGGAATTACAGAAACAGTGAAAGGAAACGACCTTAAGCGATTTTTTACTGGACCAAGTTGAGCCTAAAAAAACTACACAAATCCAACGTCCGAAGTCATAGAGAAAGTTACCTAACCTAAATATAATAAACAGTTAAACAAGGTTTGTAAAACCATCATAAATAAAATAGAAGCCAAAGACAAGTCGTTAAAAATATCCTTGAACCAAGTAGTTGACTCTACTAAAAAGAAACGACCATTGGTTACAAGAAAAATCGCCCAAGCCTTAGATTAGCTGATCATAACAAACGATGTGCCGGATTAGAACGCTTAACACCATGAATATTTAACGCACAACCAGAAGCGAGGCACGTATAGAAAAGTGACGCAAACCCTGTTATTTGTACGGCATGAGCATGTAAGTACATGTACCTACCTATGTTATGTTACAACGGACTAGGACAATATTGTTGTGTCTGTGGTCTGTGTGGCAGCCGTGATAAAGACGACGCACACAAACGCAGGATACCTACTTATCTCGGGACGCAAAGGCATTAGCCTCAATCAAGTCTCGTTCATCCAATATTGAAATCTCATTATAAATACGATTACCATCGCAATTCGCAATACAACATAATTTATCAGCCGTATTAAATTTACCCATTGTTACAAGCGGATGATACGAAACTTATATATAGCCTTGAAATTTCTTATCGAACAAGTGACTGCTCACAATTACCAAGAGGGCGCGACGTTGCCAACATTCTGTGCGCAACTACGACTTAATTTTACAAGAGCCGCCATCTTGTTTTAATTTATCGGATGCAACGCGCTGATGACTTGATGAGACGATTCGAGGCTTTAACAGGCAATCTGTCAGTCCCTGAGATAAGCGAGAAGTCGAGAACTATCATCTGATTACAGCTGCATTAGCTGCATATGCCAACGGAATTTAACCTATTTTTGATTACATAAAGGTTAGGTTACTCTGAAAAAAAAGTACCTACGTGGTCAATGCATTCCAGGTTTCATATTCATATGACATTTACAGGCGTTTCAGGATATCGAATAGAGGCAGATATGGATATGTGCCGATAGGTGTATACCGATCGTTATTGCAACCCCGGACTATGCACGGCATATCCATAGCTACCTATGTAGCACAAAGTGGCGGCGCAATATGGTTGAGGGATACGTACTTTGTGCGAGTCGGGAGTCGAGGCCAGGTTTGGAGCGCTCGCCCCGTCATCCCAGGGCAACGCTCGAGCCGACCCACAACCAGATACATCACAGATTTGGACATTTTAACGCAAAATCCACGGTATCGATCACGCACAGCCGCCATTTTGAACCGACACTGAGCGAGAATGGGCGCGCGACGTTGCCACGTTGCACGTTTCCAATCCACACTTCTATTTCTGGCTCCCTCCCCCCACCTCGCCGCGGAGGTCGGCAAACAGGCAGCGCTCGGAAAAACATTCATGACTAGAATTGTATTATAAATGTATAACTACTTTGCGTCTTATTGGAACGCCTTATTGGAAATAGAATTAAAATCTAGTCGGCTGCGGGCGAACAAAGAGGCGAAGGGGGGAGGGGGAGCGTCGCAACTGATTATGATAAGATATTGTGCATGAAGATGTAGGTACGCAAGTGTGTGTATCGGGCGCTCGCCCGGCTTTCACCGGAGCGTTCTCGCGGGGCGAGGCACGGCCGCGCAGGACCGCGCCAACATGTGCCATTGGCCACCGCAGAGATCGATAGACAAACAACGACGAGGACGCTGACCCACATTCGAATGTACACCTTACGTTGATAGTAATACGGACCGGTTTGCATCGGCGAAGACTATAAACAAACTACCGCACGACCACACTGACGTCCTCCACGTAGGTACGCGCGAACACAGGCACAGGCAAACGACGCGAGCGGACGGCGAAGCGCGGCCGACCGATGAATGTATATCATCAACGTATTATGGCACTTTTCTAGAGTCGAAAATCCTCTACCGTGGCGCGCCAGCGCTCCCTATCGAGGGACAAAGGGCCGTTTTCACGCGGAAAACAAAGGGAAACACCGGTCTGGCGATAATAACAAGATTTTTTGTTTATACAATTAAGTTTTGAACAACTGATTTTAACTGGACCGCGCGTTGCCAAGTCGTCTAGTAGAGAGCGCGCGGGCTATCATTATGAAATTTAGATTATGAACGCACTCTCAATAATTTGAGACCTAAACGAGATTGTATGCTGATTCTGTTCTATAACGTACAGTAAGGTGTAACGTATGGTAATAGAGGATTAATATTTTTGTCAATATGGTATTAAATATTTGATTCCTAAGTGAAATATAATCAGTTCCATTGAAATTAAGCAAGCATATAGTACTAAAGAGCATAATAAGCTGAAAATAGTAAAAGACGCAGTCTGACAACCAATCACTTACCTGTATTTTTACACGAAACAATCTTCTTTCTTCACAATTCTCACGGCAAAGTCACTTCTTGTCAATATAATCAAGAAACTTAAGGTATTTTAAGGATTTTAAACAATTTGATATGCACAAAAAAATTATACATTCCATATAGCATACGTCCTCCCCGCATAAAGACAGAACGCGAACTTAGCGATGGGCGAGTCAACTCGTATAATCCGGATGATCCGAATCAGCGTCTAAACGAGTCAATCCGAATCAAGTTCCTGCGCGATTCGGATCAACTCGCCGCTGATTCGGTCCGTCGGTTAGTCTCACTCACACTCGCACTCGCAATACAATTGAATCGGATCGTACAGCGAATATTGCGAGTCACGAGTCACTCCAACTCGCTTACGAATACGAGTTACAACGAAACGGATAGAATAGAATCAATTCACTATCACTACTGTTACCGACTACCGACCTCGCGGCTCGCGGGTGGCCACCGTTGACTGAACTAGTCAACCAAATAAATCCGTATAAGAATTGGGGATCCCATTATACTGGTCATTATTCAGCTTGCTGGGAAACACGAAACAATTTGTGTTGTGAATTGACATAGCTACTCAGGAGTCTCATGGCGATCGGTTGTGTGAGAAAGAAGAAAACTTGAATGCGTGAAAAAGTGCGACAGAAAATATATATTGTTTTATTTATTTTAATCCAGTATTTATCTTACACCAAACATGTATATGTATTATACAATTAAGATACCAGTATTTTTTTTTGTATTCGCCATCACTAATTGGTGAGTGAATGTAAATTGTAAAACCTACAGCATACAGCACGTCCTTGACTCGGCGAGTCAAATAACATAACACGAATACGGATTACAGAATACAGATACGGATAAGGATAAGCCGCGGCCGTGCCGTGCCACGCCCCCCCATCCGAATGATGCGGATACGAGTCAACTCGCATTCTGATCCGGATCGGGGGGCGAGTTGATTCGAATCATCCGAGTTGGAAAAAATTCAACTCGTTACATCGCTACGCGAACTGTGGGTTTAGTTTGGGTCGGTTGGCAGGAGGGGAGCGGCGGGCGGAAAACGGAGAACGGGCGACCGGGGAGCCAGAAAGCAGGCTAAATCTTATTAATTAAACAATTCAAAACCAGCAATTTGGAACAAAGCAAATACGTCTATAATTCTAATAGTATTTTTATAATTCTATATTATTAATACAGTTAATTTTTGCGTGCAATTAATTAAATTTGAATGACACTTGAATTGTATTTCCTACTCATGGCTGTAAAGTTATGACAAACAGTATTGACATTATTTTTATGTTGGTGAAAGGTGTGTTCACCGATACGTCAAGATGAATGTCATTTATAGAATTACAATAAACATGATTTCCTAAATTAAATAGTTTAATGTTTCCAGCAATAACATTGTAATTTTTAATGGTATATGAGTACGTATTATACATGCAATATATTGAATTTCAAAATGTATAATTCATGCATGACACATAATATAAACTTGAACGCATGGTATTATTTTAACGCGACAAAATTAAAAAGTAGGTTATGGTAAGTAAATTTATGTGTAGCAGCTGGTTTTTTCAATTTACGAGAGTTATAGACAACGATTTGGCAACCAATCAAAAGATTACATTTTAGAAAAAAATTATACGTTTTCTGCTAACCAATAAGAGAAAGGTTCGTGTATTTGACTTGAGAAGATAATTTTCCTTACCACGTCTAGGTGATTTTCGTGCATTTATATCAGTTTTTCACTGAAAATAAACGTTGTTTCTGTAATTCAGTCATAATTAATTACTAAAATGAAATTGAGTGGCCAATTACTAGTTTTCACAGTGATTTTCGCTGTAGTATCAGCAAGAATAGACCCAAAAAACTTGAAATGTTTAGGTGCGTATATAATTAAGATTTTTGTATTATTAACACTGATTTTTAATCTTAATCACACGTAAAAACCATTCCAGTGTGCCGCACGACCTTCGAGGAGCTGGATAAGGCGATTAAAAAAGTAGATAAGTGGAAAAAAGTCGATGTAAGTAATTGTTGTTTTAAAGTTTGAAAATGTCGAGAATGTAAACATTTATAGTAAAACCCAGAAGGAAAATGATACTTTTTTTATCATCGATCAGCATTTATTTCGATAAGTTATAGTATAATATCTCATCGGTCATAAATGTGGCGATATCATTATGGAGTTTCATTTTCAGTTCATTGGTTAGTCGCGTATGAAATACTAGCAAGTTTATGGGTGAATATAAAAGTATGGTTTTGATTTGGCCGACTTATTATAAAACTGTTATTGGAATTGAAATCTTCTACTTTGGACTACTTCGATGCAATTTGGTGAACTCAAAGTATAATGTTTGTGCTTCTTTTTATAGAAGTACAGGAAAATGCTTTGCTGATTTCATTCGCAGCAGCATCCTCCTAGCGTCCTAATGGTTGTGCCCTAAAGGAGGAAAGGAGCTTGAGGAAACATGGTCGCTTACAATGGGCCTCATAAGAAGGCTCAAAGTCACCCAAAGGGCAATGAAGAGGGCTATGTTGGGAGTTTCTCTGTGTGATCGCATCAGAAATGAGGCTATCTGCAGCAGAACCAAGGTAACCGATATAGCCCTCCAAATTGATAAACTTAAGTGGCAGTGGGCAGGCACAATGCACATAGAACTGGTGGCCGTTGGGGCGGAATGGTTCACGAGTGGCGACCACGTACCGGAAGGCGCGGCGTTGGTAGGCCTCTCACAAGGTGGACTGATGACCTGGTAAAGGTCGCGGGAGTTCGCTGGATGCGGGTGGCACAGGACTGGTCACATTGGAACTCTTAGGGGGAGGCCTATGTCCAGCAGTGGACGTCTTTCGGCTGATATGATGATGATGATGATGAAAGGAGCTTGGGCGGGGTACAACATTGTTCATTTTTTATTTAATCATATGGCATTACATTACTTGGCCTTTTTGAGTTTTGTCACTCTTTAGTACCACCCAGGGGACACGTGCAGTGTTGTGGTAGGTAGTTCGAGAGGGCGCAAGTGAGTGGGCAACTTGACTGTTAGAGGTTCTTAAGCTGCTTGAAGGCCTCTAACTTGGCTTAACGACTACTGTCATAGACAGCAGCCTGGATCAACTGCTTAGCGTGCCTTCCAAAGCAGGGAAGCGCTCATTTATAGCAGCGGTCGACAACAGGCTCTTGCTTGCGGCCCGCGAGGCTCTTGCTTGCGGCCCGCGAGCCTCCCTGGCTGTTCTATATGTAAAGGTCGTTGAATTCTGAATTTTGGAATTTCCTGCTAGTCACAATTAATTAAGAAGTGCGGCCCGCGTATTTTTTTTAGCTCCTATATGGCATTTGGTTGCCAAAAGGTTGCCGGACCCCTGATTTATAGTAACCACTCAAACAGGCGGTCACCCATCCAAAGACTGACCGCTGCCATCTTTGCTTAACCAGACTTATCGTTTCCGATGTCCATGCAATTTTCCCTTAAATATAAATAAATATAAATAAATAAATATTACGGGACAATCTTACACAAATCAACCTAGGCCCACGGTAAGCTCAGTAAGGCTTGTGTTGTGGGTACTAGGCGATGATATATATAATAGATACATACATATAGATACTTATATACATATATAACATCCATAACTCAGGAACAAATATTCGTGATAAATACACAAATAAATGCCCTGACCAGGATTCGAACCCGGGACTTCCAGCTTCATAGGCAGAGTCACTACCCACTGGGCTACGGAGGCCGTTGAAGCTACCTAACGAACCTAACCTATCTAGTTTGCGCGAACGCGATGGGTCCAATATCTCAGCCATTCTTGATTTGCGAGAAAAGTTTTCCAAATAAAACATGCTACTTTTTGTGTTAATTCTAAACAGTAGCACCTTTAGAAAATGTGTCATAATGATATCAGATTCAGATTCAGAAATTTATTGATAAAATGTCATATTTTACAGGTCAATATCATGCATGTCAAATACATTTTAAAATTTCTTATTGTCTTAGATGTTATATACCTATCGTTATTGAACAATTTTATCCTCGTTATCCCACCAATGAAAATTCTTTTAGTACCCTTTGCTAACCCCAAACCCGTTTCTTAGGTATGTTTCATGTGTCCGGGCTGTTTTATTTTTTTTTATGTACAAAGATACAATTTTCCAGGTTGGAAACTTCAGGATGGACGCCAGCGGTGACACCATGCAGGACAAGGTGCCCGCCCACCGTTCCACTGTCTACATCTCCGAGATGATTGATGACATCTGTAAGTCCTATTTTTATTATGAAAATCAACAGTGAACTGTACAGCCATCTAAAGTCAAGTCGTTTTATGACTGTATAAAAAATTTACAAAAATCTGAATGCAATTTTAAAATCAAAATACTTGTAAATACCAAATTCAAGCAATAAAAGAAAATTACATTAAATAAAAAAAAAGAGGAAAGCCTCTTAACCCTATACCAACGTGAACTTTAAAGGTAAGACACTATAGTTTCGCAAATTCGCCGGTGACCAGTGGCGTAGCTAGATGACAAAGCGCAAAAAAAACTGGGGCTCCTAAACCTAAGCTGAGAAGCTCCGAAGGTGGGAGAATTTTTCGCTAGTTTAATAAGAAGTTTATGGGACCCCCCCCCCCCCCCCCCCCCCCCCCCCCCCTAGCTACGCCAGTGCCGGTGACACTCCCATGGCCCAGGGGCTACGGGGGACGGCGCGTAAATAACCCTGTACTTTATGGTGGGTAACAAAATAAAATAATAAGGCCAATGGGGAATGGATGAAAATTTTAGAATTGCCTGATTTTTTTTTTGGTGTTAGGAATAACCTTCCTTAACACCAGAAAAAAATTGCAGACCTTTCAGGTGCGTCAATTATTTTTGAAAAATATAAACAGTTTCCTCACTTACGTTTTGGGTTTAGGACGGCGAATGAGACATTTTCCTTGATTCATCTTATATTACAAAAAATATCTTAAAAATCCTTGGTAAACTGACACTGGCAATGATATTGACAGCTGCAGCAGCTATATTTGTCATTGCCAGGGTCAGATATTCAAAATATTTTTTGAAATATGAGACGGATCAAAGAAAGTGTCTCATTCGCCGTCCTAACCCCAAAACGTAAGTGAGGAAACTGTTTATATTTTTCAAAAATAATTGACGCACCTAAAAAGTCTGCAATTTTTTTCTGGTGCTAAGGAAGGTTATTCCTAACACCAAAAAAAAATCAGGCAATTATAAAATTTTCATCCATTCCCCATTGCGAGTGTGACTCGCGCATGAAGGGTTCCATTATCTATAATAACGGCAAAAAAATCACGTTTGTTGTATGGGTGCCACCTTAAATATTTATTTTATTCCGTTTTTTAGTCTTTGTTATTATATCGGCCACAGAAAAACTAAATCATCTGTGAAAATTTCAAACTACTATCACGGTTCATGAGATACATATATCATAGAGCGCATATGTCAGTCGTTGGCGCTGCACCTGCGGTGCGGATATATGCGTCGTTGGCGTCGAAAAGGTTAATACTTTAGTTTTTAGGGTTCCGTACTCAAAGAGTAAAACGGGACCCTATTACTAAGACTTCGCTGTCCGTCCGTCCGTCCGTCTGTCTGTCACCAGGCTGTATCTCAAGAACCGTGATAGCTAGAGAGTTGATATTTTCACAGATTATGTATTTCTGTTGCCGCTATAACAACAAATACTAAAAAACAGAATTAAATAAATATTTATAGATAATGGTACCGAACCCTTAGTGCGCGAGTCCGACTCGCACTTGGCCGGTATTTTTATTATTTTGTGTGCTAAATAAATAAATTCTTAATCTTAAAAACTACTAATTTTCCAGGCAAGAAGATGGATGACTATGTCCGTGTCTACTACAAGTCCACCGGGAAGCTTGAGATCATGCAGCTTATGACGGAAGCTGGCGGCATGAACCCGGAATTCTCCAAGACCAAGTTTGTCACCGATGACGACCTTAACAAGAGCTTGGAGTACTATGTGAGTGACTCAAGGGGTCCCAAGAATAATGATGTTTTTAGGGTTCCGTAGCCAAATGGCAAAAAACGGAACCCTTATAGATCCGTGATTTTAGAAGTTAAAGGGGGGGGGGGGGGGACACACATTTTACCACTTTGGAAGTGTCTCTCGCGCAAACTATTCAGTATAGAAAAAAATTATATTAGAAACCTATCCTATCCATAGATCACACGTATGGGTTTGATGAAAAAAATTTAAAACCCCTAAAACTTAATGTTTTTTTTTCGATTTTTGTGTGAAAATCTTAATGCGGTTCACAGACTACATCTACTCACCAAGTTTCAACAGTATAGCTCTTATAGTTTCGGAAAAAAGTGGCTGTGACATACGGACGGACATGACGAATCTATAAGGGTTCCGTTTTTTTGCCATTTGGCTACGGAACCCTAATGAACTCGATCCACCGATAATAGAATTCATTTTAGTATAAGGTTTCAATTACTGGCCACCCTTCAATAAGTGGCCACGTCATACTAAATTTAATTTTGTTTGTAGGGTAACAGAGTTAACTTTTAATATTAGGGTGCCAGGGGTTGCCAGCTACTGGCGATTTACCCTAACTAACTAATTAACTTGAATGACTCAGCTCAGCGACCCAAAGTGAGTAATTAGCCTACGAAACGAGTCAGTCGTTAAATTTTAATGAGTATTTAAAATTTGATATGATTGACATGTACTCGAGATGAGGTCCTTAATATTTTATGACATTTTAAATTCAAAATTAATTCTATTAATATCGAATTGAATTAGAATTGTATCTTTTTCTAATATGTAATAAAACTTTATCTGATTAATGTTCGAAAAAAAAAAAACAATTATATAATAATAATGAAAAAAATTATGAATTGAAATAGTATAAGGATTGATATTTGATATGTTATAGAAATTTGTAAAATGCATGCACTGAAATGATGTTAAGGAATAAATGGTTTTATTATTATTATGTCTTTCCCGCTCACGGGACAATGATGTCCCGGACCTTTGGGAGGCGTGCGTGGGGCTAGGTACCTACAAAGTATCAGTTGTATCTTTAAATTTTTTATAATAAATTGTTGCAGAATACCTATGGTTGCGTTTTTCAAAGGGCTCCAGTTCTGTAGATATGTTAAATAATGTATGTCTTTCCCGCTCATGAGGCGTGCGTGGGGCTAGGTAGGTACCTACAAAGTACCAACTGAGACAACACGTAGAGGCCCTTTTGACAATTTAATGAAATGCAAGGAGTTATTATTATTATGATTGACATTTCTGAATCTCTTTGTAATCTTCTCCGTGTATTTAGTGAACTTTAATTTTATTTTGATGCGTTGCGTATGTATATTATTTGTGACGTTTCTGAAGCACTCTTTGAGTCTATTTGAAATAAATTTATTTTTTGACTTTCACTTTGTCCCCATCACCATCTTGCGAGAATTGGGAATGGATGAAAATTTTAGAACTGCCTGATAAATTTTTTGATGATAGGAATAACCACCACCAGAAAAATGTTGCAGACTTTACAGCTGCGTCAATTATTTTTGAAAAATATAACCAGTTTCCTCACTCACCTTTTGGGTTTAGGACGGCAAAGGAGACACTTTCCTTGATCCGAATAAAAAACAGAATAAAATAAATATTCAAGGGGGCTCCCATACAACAAACGCTGATAGACGCAAGCGCAACGGCTGCGTTCAGTGAAAAATGTTGATTTTAAGGCCGTGTCGGACAGCAGGGATCGTGGCCCACAAATGGTTTCGCCGGAAGACCAGCGCTGGCTCATGAGCCAGCATTATGCTGAGGCGAGACCATTTCGTGACAAACTGCTCATTATATTATAGTTGATAAGTACAGTTTCTTTAGTTTCTTGTCAGGTTGTCACGAATAAATTATTTCATTTCATTTTTTTGCCGTTCTTAGATAATGGCACGGAACCGTTCGTGCGCGAGTTCGACTCGCACTTGGCCGGTTTTTTAGGGTTCCGTACTCAAAGAGTAAAACGGGACCCTATTACTAAGACTTCGCTGTCCGTCCGTTTGTCCGTCCATCCGTCTGTCTGTCACCAGGCTGTATCTCAAGAGCCGTGATAGCTAGATAGTTGAAATTTTCACAGATTATGTATTTCTGTTGCCGCTATAACAACAAATACTAAAAACAAGATAAAATATTTTTTTAAGGGGGGCTCCCATACAACAAACGTGATTTTTTTGCCGTTTTTATAGATAATGGCACGGAACCGTTCGTGCGCGAGACCTTTGAGCATAAGCAAATTTTCCAGTGCATGCCCTTAACGATGATGATGATTGTTTCAGTGCGAGCGCATGTTCGAGGAGAACGAGGACGAGATCACCTCGCTGTACAAGAACAGGGCCCACGATGATGTCATGCCGGATTCACTAAACGAGGTAATATATGAGACAGGGTGTCCGGTAAATAATGGACACTAACCACGAATAGGGCACCTTAATTAATTCATTTATTTATTCAACCAACTTGGATCATACATTTAAATACTATACACAAACCATAAAAAATACAAATACATGTCAGGGTTAGTAGGTAAATTTCATCTTACATCTAAAGTGTTAGTAGACATTATTTCCCATTACATGCAGTGCACTGCAATGGTTTAGGTAGGCACCATCCAACCTGCCTGCAAACATTGCCAGAATGCTGTTGGTGCTGACCCTTACCCTATTGACTATAGACTGGTCCAGAAAATCGACTTTGAGGTTTAGTAATAGTTCCCTGGTTATCGAGATATTCGCACTTTTCGAAGAGCGAATTGTACCAAAACAAGGTGTTTAAAAGTGAACATTTATAGCAACATCTTTATTTGTGAAGATGTAAATGGCATGTTTTATACCATTTTAGAATCAGTATTAGATAAACTATTCTTCAGGAAGTTGGCCACTATGGTCCTGATACATTTTTTTTTCACCACAAGCAATCAAACTTATAGAACATTTTAAAGAAAAATGTAATTTTATTAATTAAAACCTTTAAAGTGAAATAAGGTGCAAGTGGTGCAAGTAGTGCACCTTATTTCACTTTAATGACCTGGACGTTAATAATTCTCGGAAATATCCTCTAACAGAGATGCTAATGATCGTGTATTAGAGTTTTATGGTGGCCAGACCGATTTCTGTTTAATTGCTCTTGGACAAAAAAAAATATATATTTATTTGAACTTACATTGATTATGATTTTAATTATATTTTGTAATTTATACTTTATTACAATAATTTAATGGTTTACTATCCATTTAGCAACACAACGTTGTCAATTTTAACTTGAGGCAACTACCCTATTAGGGTTTTACGTCTAAGATTCTTAGACGGTCTTCCTAAAACGATTGAAACCTGGGCGTTTTTGAAAAAAAGTGTACAAAACATCTTTTTTTTTCAGAATTCGAATTTTTTTGGTTTTTCTTACTCAGGATCGTTGATACTATCAATCCTCATACAAGAAAAAAAGTGTCCCAGATTTTACTATTTAATTTTTTTTTCCAGTGCGTGACGACCATATAAATAAAAAAAGACTGCATACAAAAATGTGACGATCTGGAATGGAATATTTAGGACACTTTTTTTCTTGTATGAGGATCGATAGTATCAAAGATTATGAGAAAGAAAAACAAAAAAAAATGCATTTAAAAAAAAAAAAATTGTTTTGTACACTTTTTTGAAAAACGCTACCTGCGGTTCACCGTCGTACTTATGTTGATTGCCACTTTGTTTCCAGATTTGCTTCAAGCACACGAGATACTGTGAGGACTGGATGCTGCCGAATGCTGAAGACACCACCTGGACCGAAGAGATGGAGAAAGAGTACATTAAGGTGAGATAATCATCGCTAAAGTAGTCAGTCGCCATCACATACATCGGTACACTATAGGTGTTCAAAAATATCGGCACATGCACCCTAATGCCTTGAAAATAGAGGTGTGTTCCGATGTTTGTGAGCTGCTTGTTTGCTCCGATGCATGTGATGGCGACTGTACCTGGCTTCTATTTAATCAATTTGACAATGTCATGTGACGATTCACTGTACATTTTTGGGTCGATGAATATTGGAGATGCGTCGAATATTCGGTATTCGGTATAGTATTTAATGTCCTCCGATTTTTTCGGTTAACCCTTTTCCAGGCTGGCAATTGAAAAATTACAATCAAATGTCAGTCTTATTCATTGACATTTAGATACACGTTTGACAGTCTGTATGTGGTCTGTATAACGCCTTTGCCTGGAAAAGGGTTACACATTTTAGAAACTATTTAACAGTACAAAGTGTTGGAATGTAATATACTAATTGTTTTGTGTACTAAAACATAATGTAATGTGGCCAAAATAGTTAAAGCTTGATGTTTTCCGAGTATTGGCAGAAGTGTTAACAATTTATTTTTATTGAACTCTATACGGGGTCGAGGAGTTTGTTTAATTACCGTGCACATAAAAAAGTCAATATCTTATCCATTATTACTGTTTATTACCCGACTGCGCGATGCAAAGGAGGGTAATATGTTTACCAGTCTATATAGTAAATAAATAAATATTTGGGGACAATCTTACATAAATTGACCTAGTCCCAAACTAAGCAAAGCTTGTACTATGGGTACTAGACGACGATAAACATACTTATATATATAAATAAATACTTAAATACATAGAAAACATCAATTACTCAGGAACAAATATTTGTGCTCGTCACACAAATAAATGCCCTTACCGGGATTCGAACCTGGGCCCTCCGGCTTCGTAGGCAGGGTCACTACCAACTAGATCTACAGAGGTCGTCATGTATGTATGTCTGTTTTTTCCTTTGAGGCCCTCTAGAGATCAAACTCGTAAGTCGATTTTAATAAATCGTACCTGAGTCGATTCGTTTTAATTTTGCGGGTGTCACTGAAGACAAGACAGCAGCAGGGATTGTAACCGGTTTTTTTCGTTCTTTGTTAATTATTTAATTTTCTAATTGGGCAATCTAATAATACGCACTCTACCTCAAAACACAACTGAGTCCTACATATGAAGTATAAAATAGTTCGAGACATGTGGTTATTTCGAGGTTTTTGCAAAAAAACCGGTTACAATCCCTGCAAGACAGCAATGAAAATTTTAAATGGCGGCCTCCAGACGCCATATTGTATAAAATAAAAGAATAAACTGGACGAACTATGTCATGTATTACCTACTATGTTGAATAGGTATTTCAATTTAATTAGGTTTCTTTTAGCATTTTTTAGTTAAAATAACCGTTTACGATTAATAACGATTTAAAGTTGGCTTAACAACAATTTTCGCAGTTGGATTTTTTGAAAAATATTTTGATTTCACTTGTTCATATAAATTAATCTTAAATGTAACCATTTGACTTGAAACTCATATTAATAAATCATCAATGTATTGTATTGTTGTTAAATACGGTATTTCTTCCCTAAGTCCTCATTCGGAGTTTAATTAGGTATGGTATGGAAATTTGACAACGTTTAATTTTTTCAAGTGGGCCATTTTATGATTTATTTCGCTAGAAAATGATTTTTTAAGCGGCTCCTGTTCTTTATTTCTCCCTAAATTGTAATTTTCATTCAGAAAAATCAAATTGAAAAGTAGCGAATTCCAGAAGGTCGTAACTAAATGATGAAGTCAATGTTACGGCTCTGTATGGCAGCTTGCACACTTTTCACACGACAGTAGTATTGACGTCACACACGGCTTAAACCACATCTAATACAAATTCGCGAATGAAATCTGAAAACTACTTTATTACGTTCAGGTAACATAATTACCGAAATGGTTTTCGAGTTAGGCATCATGAATTCATGACATAGTTTGAAATGTTGTCAATTGATACCAATTAAGCACAACCTATGTTTCCAGGTGCACGGTTCCGATCCCTACGGCTTCGGAGGTATGGGTGGCATGGGAGGTATGGGTGGCATGGGAGGTATGGGCGGTATGGGAGGTATGGGCGGTATGGGTGACATGGGCGGCATGGGCATGCCCGATGGACTCGACGATGAGCTGCCCGAGGACCTCGAGGATTTCCCAGAAGAGGAGATTAAGGATGAGCTGTAAATCTAGGTCAAACGTGTCTAGGTTACGCTTGTCTTACTTTAGTCACTAACAATATGTAAGTAGTATAGCGGGGCGGTGTCTTAAACGCTGCCATGATAAGGGCCAAGGGCGTATCTGGGCAATTCAACTTTTTCTGTCACTAGTTATGATAAGATTGATTAGGGCCAAGGGCGTATCAGGGCAAATCAACTTCTTCTGTGACTAGTTATGATAAGATTGATAAGGGCCAAGGGCGTATCTGGGCAAATCAACTTTTTCTGTCACTAATTATGATAAGATTGATAAGGGCCAAGGGCGTATCTGGGCAAATCAACTTTTTCTGTCTCTAGTTGTCATGGTTACGTCCGTCGTCTGGGTCACTTTTTAAAACTGCGATTTTGCAGGTTAAATGTGGGATTTTCTTGTCATTTTTTACCCCTTTTTTTAAGAGCCATCTTTAAGCGTTAACACGCCATGACCATGTTGTAACAAAATTTCTAAGAAACTTTGTCATATTCTCTTTTGGCTAACGGGACAGAATAAAAAAAGAAATAGTTGATTGACCCATCTACAGTAACTTGTAAATGGAGAAAAAAAAATTAACAGTCATTAAAATTAAAAAATTGGCTGCTTGAAAGAAAACAAGAAATGTCATTGTTTTTTAATGCAAAAATGTGCGACTTTTTTTATGGCCAATTATAGGTGCGATAATCTTCTGATTATTACTCAGCACAACTATCTCGACCTGCGACCATGCATTTTATCGTGTTGTCATGAGACGTAGGCGTATTGGGAGTGGGCTTACGGACTATTACTATAAAGTAATACGACACCGCTGCGCCACCTACTAGTCCAGGCAATGAACTGACAACTTGTATGGAAAAAATTACAAATTTGTAAATAATTTATAAGATTATTTAGCAGATTTTTTCTATGTAATGAAAAAGACAATTCATGCTTCATTTAAATCTATATAATTACTTCCAAATGGAAAGTTTGTTGGATTCTTGAATAAATCATCTTAGATTAACATGAAATAAACAAAAAAAACGTTATTATAAATTAATGTTTTTCGAAACCGTATTTTTCCTGGAGTATATTCCAACGTAAGTCATCAGTGACTAAATTAAGACAATTGTAAGCCTTTATTTAACGATATTTTGGTTATATCGATACTATGGTTTACCATATATATGATTGACACAAACTTTGCCATTGATAATTGATTAAGGGAGATCACAAATTCATAGTAAACAGATATTGAATTAAGCTGGCCTGAAGACTGTTTAACAATTTGACAGGGAGTCTAATATATCCGTCAGTGGATTTACAATGGTATATGGGCATTTTCAAATAATTGTGTAGGTAAGTACCCAATTAGCGTGAGTTGACGAATAAAAATTAATTCATTGTCAGTTTTGTGATGGCAAGAATATAGTTTATGTGAAAATTAACTAGTTGAAAATTTAAGTAACGTGTTAATGCATATCATTTAAACATTGAAAATAATAGGTTAATAGGGAACATTACTGCAATGTTCTGCCGCCAGAGTGCAGCACTAACACAATTAGTAAACAGTTTTTTTGACAACTTTGACAAGTCCTTCAAAGCTATGGATCAAATAGGGAAGAGAATATTTCAATAAATAAAATGCATCAGTGCTGCGTAATTAGATGCAAGAATGAAGGGCATCATTCATTTCCGAAGGAAACGATAATACGAAAACTATGGGAAGCGGCAATACGTCGTAAAGCAAAAAAAAGCCCTCATCCACCTTTAAATAGCTATAGGATGCCATTTTAATATCACAGTACAGGTATTTTACACACGAATAATAATAAAACGATTGTAGTTTAACGCGTTTTCATCAATTATTCGTTATTGTTTGTTAGGTAAATAAATATGACATTGTACGTCATGGCGGTTTGTTTACGGGTTGTGTTAGTGTCGCCCCCTACGCAGAGCTTTGCGTAATGTTTCCTATTTTCATACAAACTGAACACAATTGTCGTCTCAAAACAGACACCAAGTTTGGTTTGACGACACACGCTCATTGGGTACACAAATATTTGAAAATTTCCTTATATGCCATGCCGATGACAATAATATGTATAAACTAGTTACTCAACCTATCGTTTAACTCTGAATTTGTTGGTAGACGTGGTTTGCCGTTATGGTGTATGAAGCTCCATACAATGTCGCGGCAAACCTTAGTCAAACGGGTTGTTTTACATGCATGTGAGTATGTTCTTTAAAAACATGACAATAATGAGGGTATTTATTATATAAACGGAGTGTTTGCATATTTTTATATATTAAACTTCATGTATATTACATTCCATCTTATAATTGCTAGTGAATGATATTGGGCTTTAAGTCCACTTCAAAAATATAGTGAAATATACACTTTTTAGATAGTATTAGGGGTTTGAAATGTTGTCTTCCAAGCTAAAATGACAATATGCTTTGAGTATTTTAAAGAACTTGGGGCAAATGTAAAGCCTAATTTATATTTAATGTTTTCTTGATATCACAAAATTAGGTTATTCAAAGTTTTTTTTATTATATAAAATGCATTTAGACTTTTTAGACGGTTGAAAAAGAGAAAAGTGTTCCGATAGAACTTTTTTAAAACTGATGTTTCAGTGTTTCCATCTGTATCAAAGTCAAATATATGACAGCAAGACTTGGTGCGAATTGGGAATGGATGAAAATTTTAGAAGTGCCTGATTTTTTTTTTGGTGATAGGAATAACCTTCCTTAGCACCAGAAAAAAGTTGCAGACATATCACCTGCGTCAATTATTTTTGAAAAATATAAACAGTTTTCTCACTTACGTTTTGGGTTTAGGACGGCGAATAAGAAACTTTGCTTGATCCGTCTCATATTACAATAAAATATCTTAAAAATCCGTGGTAAACTGACACTGGCAATTATATTGACAGCTGCAGCAGCTATATTTGTCATTACCAGGGTCAAATATTTAGAAAAAAAATTGTAATATGAGACGGATCAAGGAAAATGTCTCATTCGCCGTCCTAAACCCAAAACGTAAGTGAGGAAACTGTTTATATTTTTCAAAAATAATTGACGCAGCGGAAAAGTCTGCAACTTTTTTCTGGTGCTAAGGAAGGTTATTCCTAACACCAAAAAAAGAATCACGCACTTCTAAAATTTTCATCCATTCCCCATTAATCATACGTTATAATTCGTCCCTTACTAATAAGAACACTTAGAAAATAACGGTTAGTTCATCTATCTGTGCTGTGACAAAAGCTTTCAGATACTTTTGTCCTTTGTGTATATTTATAGCTTAGCACGACTATACACAGATATACAAATGTTCTCGTAAGATTTTACCTCTACCCACCCAAAGAAAGGCCTATTAAAAGGCATCATCTTCTTCAATGGAATGTATACTATAGTATTGTTGCACTGAGTACAGATTTCTACAGATGAGCTATGCAGCTAAATTTAGAACTGGTTTTAAAATGGCTGACGGCTTACGATAAACCACCTAGGGAACTTGCATATTTTTATTCTATTACGAAAATAAAAAGTATAATCCAGCATTAAAACAACTGTAGCATTAAAACTTTCTTATGATTTATTTTTCTGATGTTACATGCATTTGAAATCTGCACGCGTTGGCACCCTCTGAAAACGCTCTATATTAAACGGGCTTATGCTATGACGTCACAGCATATATTATCGGCGCGTTTACTATGGAGTAAGTCATTAATTTGCAATTATATCCACAAAACTTGCGTTTAAGTCTATACTTGTGATACAAATTATTATTTCTAATATAATAAATATTCTGTGTAACTGTTGTTATTTTACCGAAAAATAAAAATAAAAATTTCGTCATTTTAACGTGAGATAAAACTAATACAATCGTGTTTTTCCTTTTTTTTCTTTTGTATGATATTTCTACGTATATCCGCATCGATAGAGTGTAATTTATTCGAAATTGAAGTCCCATGCAAGTTCCCCATTGGGGCGGGTAATTTGCTAACTCAGTTGCGGCAAATAAAAAAAGTGGAACTATGACAAGGAGGACGAATGACATAATAGAGGTAGAATAGATAGAGGGACTCACCCACACATACACACATGAGTGACAAAGATGTATGCATAGGCAATACCGCAAGTGGGAACGAGATACAGTGTCATATTTTCTGTCACCAGCTTGTTTGCCACCACACCTGTCAAAATTTGTACTGAAACTGACACCACCATGACGTCACCGATATAATACGACTAAATTGTAAATGACATTAGACGTCAAGAATGTATTAGCTTCTGATACTTCTTAATTTAGCATGGTTAATTTACCATCGTCCCTTTTGGGTATACAGTAGACGGCAAACTTCGTGCGCAAATGACCTTGCCTGCGCAAAGGCGAATTGTACGTGCCCCCCCCCCCCCCTCCCCTCTCGCTCGATCGTGGTATTATTACCATAGCTCCTTTGAAGATATCTGTACTCTAATATTGTTTGCATTTGTTTTCGATGTGGTCGATTTTAAAACTTTTTTTTTATTTTGTTCAAATTCCATTGACAAGGCAGCGGCGCTGCAACGCAAAACACTCGAAGTTCGTGTATTTGCATCTCTGTCGTGTATTATAAGTGCGACAGAGACGGAGATATCCGATCTTCGAATTTGGTGGTTATGGCTCAGTTTTGTATGAGATTACGTTAATGAATAGTGAGTTTATTTAAGTTGGATGTTCTTAGATAGAAGGGAAGATGTACTTAATGTTTTCAATAAAAACAATGTTTGAATATATTTTTTTATTTAATTTTAATTCTCAAACTACTAAATCCTATGATCTATCTTGAAAGTGGCTCATCAATAGGGAACATTACTGAAATGTTCCGCCGCCAGAGTGCAGCACTAGCACAAACCGTAAACCAGTAGAGGAAGATAGGGACTCACACACACATGCACAATTGATTGTCAAATGTGTGATAAGGATGCAAGCATAGACAATATCGAAAGTGGGAACGAGATACAATGTCAACTCTGCTAGTGTCGCCACCTACGCAGAGTTTCGCGTAATGTTCCCTATTCCTGTAACGTTACACTACAAAGCCGTTTCAACGAAAGTGAGAAACTTGTATAGAAAATGATTTTTCAACACACCTGCTCGTAAAGTAGGTCTTATTACAGCGTATTTACACTGATAATGCAGAATATTACCCATGCCGTGCCTTTTACATTACATTATCGCACTAGTACTTTTCATTACACATCTTTTTAAATATTAGCAAAATAATGCAGAATATTACCCATGCCGTGACTTTTACATTACGTTATCGCACTAGTGCCTTTTCATTACATATCTTTTAATATTTTTATTTTTTTTCCTCGCAAATGTGTTGAAAAACGTCGTATGAAACACGTGAGCATTGGTCATTACACTTCTCGTCTCCATTAAGCCTTCGCCTTCGGCTCAGGCTTAAAAACCGACTCGAGTGTAATGACCAACTTAGCACACTTGTATCATAATGTACTATTATGGAAAATTTGATGGCTCGTCGTGGCGGGGGCACTGCCGCGCCCCCAGATAAGAGTGCACACTATATCGCTCTCGTATAATTAAGCTCGGAATTAAGACTTACCTCTTTAATAGGGAATATTACTGCAACTGCCGCCAGAGTGCAGCACTAGCACAAACCGTAAACCATGAAGATTCCCTTAGTGAATAGGCTCGTGGTCTTATCTCCCTCTCACCACTCTCACTGAGCATAAGCGTGAGCGAGATGGAAGTGCGTGTTCGGAAGCACAAACATCAAGTTTTAAATTTTTTTGTGCTTGGTAATAAATATAAAAGTAATAAGTAGCTAAGTTCCCTCAAACATGATATTTCCGATTTTTAGAACCAATTTTAATATGTTTAGCTGTTGTGCATAATTTGTTACGAATTTTTTGAGTGTATTTTAGACCTAAGTATGTTCGTGATTTTTTCTATCGAGCGAAAGTCAAAAACTCAGAATTCGAATAGCTGATTCCTCAAGATTGCTAATTAAATTTAGGGCAGCCGTATTATAATCCAAACAAGAGCTACGACTTTTTAAAAATCCGTTTTCTGAGCGCACGTCGCCTTAACCAGGAATGCAAACAAGCTTTTTACAAGCTTTATATTAACTTGCACTGTTCGTATGTATGTAAATAAGTTGTCCGTCAACATTTGCAATCCATTTTTCAGTCACTTCCCGTTATCCAATTGAGCTGAAATTTTGCAAGCACATGTACGAGTATGACAATGCAATATTATGATGACTTGGAGCTGATCTGATGCTGGAGCTGGAAGGTGGCCATAGGAACTCCGCAATAAAACGACACAACCCCATCGAGTTTGGGCTCGTTAGAATCGTCTCAATGAGTACTTGATGATGGTATACAGAAAAGTACAGTCGGCAGTAAAAACTTGTACCAAAAATGAAATTTTTGACAGAACCTTATTATTTATTTACAAGCTTTATATTTACTAGACTTGTTCGTATTATCTAAGTATATATATTATAAGTACATATGTAAGTTGTCCTTCAAAATTTGAAATCCATTTTTCAGTCACTTGCCGTTATCCGATTGAGCTGAAATTTTGGGTACCTATTAATATAGTTTGGATGACAATTCAATAACATGGTACCATCGAGCTGATCTGATGATGGAGACAGAAGGTGGTCATGGGAATTCAGTACTTAACCGACGTAGCCCCGTTGAGTTTGGGCTCGTTAGAATCGTCTCAATGAGTAGTTGATGACGGTATACAGAAAAGTACAGTCGGGAATAAAAGCTTGTACCAAAAATTAAATTTATGACAGAAACTTTTTATAGATAATGGTACGGAACCCTTCGTGCGCGAGTCCGACTCGCACTTGGCCGGTTTTTTTTTTAAGTTCCAATTGTTTATACTTTGAATGTAACTTGTAAGGAAATTCCAAAATGTAATTTGTAACTGGTTCCCCGCGATACAGGCGAAGCCGAATGCGGAGAATTAAAATTGTTTATTTTAGTAATTTAATTGGTACAAAAATATTTCTACTAATATTATCGCACATAGACTTTGTCCCGGGTAATAACTATAGTTATATAAATAAGGGATCTTATCGGCAGTCACTCTCCTAGCGTTATTCCCGGTTGTGCCCCTAAAGGAGCCCGGGATCCGCTTTGACACCTAATCCCAAGATTTGGCATCAGGCACTAGTTTTACGAAAGACTGCCATCTGACCTTCCAACCCAGAGGGAAAACTAGACCTTATTGGGATTAGACCGGTTCCCTCACGATGTTTTCCTTCACCGAAAAGCTAACGGTAAATATTCCGTACATAAGTTCCGAAAAACTCATTGGTACAAGCCGGGATTCGAACCCACGACCGCCGCTTGACAGCCGCATGCCTGAACCACTAGGCTACCGTAAGCTTATGGATCATTATCGGCAGTGTTTTTTAATATTTTAATTTACCCACCTACTTAGTTGCATCTATCCTAAGCCGCATCCGACGCAGCGACAACAGGATACTGAAGGTCATCGCTGATAGATCAGACCACAGAACAAGTAAATACTAGTATTCCGTGGATCAGACGGTTCCATCCTGAGTACCTGGATTAAAATTATTAATTAAGATACCTACCTAGACATTCTCTTGAAATTTTCACATATTATGTACCTATTGCTCTGTTGACGTTTTTCTTGAAATCAGTAGTTAACCTTGACATTTTTACATCTGTACTTCTGTTGACATGAAATAATTATTTATTATGAATTAAAGTAGCACTGTTTTAGATAAATAATCTGAATGTACCTATATTGTATTGTATGGAATGGAATGTTCTGAAATAAAAATATTTTATTTTATTTAGTTATTTTTTAGGGTTCCGTACTCAAAGAGTAAAACGGGACCCTATCACTAAGACTCCGCTGTCCGTCCGTCCGTCTGTCTGTCACCAGGCTGTATCTCACTGATACCGTGATAGTTCCAGTTGAAATTTTCACTGATGATGTATTTCTGTTGCCGCTATAACAACAAATACTAAAAACAAAATAAAATAAATATTTTTATTGATAATGGTACGCAACCCTTCGTGCGCGAGTCCGACTCGCGCTTGGCCGGTTTTTTATATTAACCTACCGGTTTACCCTAGTGGGAATAATTGAAAATGGATGAACATTTTAAGTGAAGGGCGTTTTTGCGGAAAAGAGACAGATATAGGGTCATTTCGCCGGTTGGCGACCACCTAATTTAATGTGCCGGTTAAAACGAAACAAAATAAAAATTCACCAAGTCAGCTAAGTGGTCGCTACCACTTAGCTGACTTGGTGAACTGAAAGCATATTTTCTCGTTTTTTTGTATATTCCTATTCCATAACCACAAACAATAAGGCATACGGCTGACTGTTTCAATAGGCTCTGTAGAATTGATGTTATCTTCAATTGAAAAAACCATGTTCTTCAAGTGGTTGCTAACCGAAGGTGGTCGCGTAACCGGCGAAATGACCCTACCCCTTCTTAAAACTTTGTACACTTAATAACTTTGTGATTACATTGTCTTGTGTTACTTTTTTCTCCATGTGACTATACTTTTAATCCTTTTTCGAGAAAATTTAACATTAAGTATTGATTATTTTATTTGATGTCACGTCACCATCCCTATCGGGGCAGGCATTTAAAGAAAGAAAACTCAATTCCAGATAGATATAATTTGAAGATTGATTGAGTGATTGAAGTTCTATTCTAATTAAGCAAGCTGATGCACTGTCTCGAAATGATACTAACTACTACTCAATATAGAATTCGCGAGCCCGCCTTTTTTCAATAAGTTTTTTTTTTTAATTACGAATATGTGTCTCGACAATAAAATCTATATAATAATTAACGAGAGATAAAGGGAGAAGAGCATTGTAGACTTGAACAGAGGGAGCGAGACGGACAACGGATAAACGATTTTCGGCCGAAGCTGAAGCATACTAAGCATAGAACTTAATTCGCTTCGCTCACTCGTTCGATTAATTCTCTGATCTCTTATTTGATAATAACGGCCCTAAAAACAAAGGGGACCGCTCCCAAAAATTTTTATTAAGAGGGCGCTCGTTTTTTGGTCAGGAATAAGCGAGAATGACGGATTTTTGACGTTGTAATTCTAAGAAACGGAAAGCTTTTTCTAGATCCTGATTACTTATTTGCATAGGTAAACTCCTCATATTGGTCCTAGCCGCCTCCAATTTACGAAGAAATGAATACTTTAACCGAAAATACCCGATTACCGACAGTAGTTTTCTGAAGAGAGCGCAGAGTCATAAGTTTGAGCCCCTAATACTCCATGATGTTATATGAAAACCTACTTGTTTTATTCTATTTTCACTAGCGTAATATGTTGCCATTGCGCCTAGCCGCCTCGAATTTTCCTTATTCTGCACGTATATATATGTAAACTGTTCTCAATTACACCATATTTGTCAACAAAATCTTACTGAAAACTCAAGGATTTTCTCATTATTGTTGAATTATTTGTGTATTGAATCTTACACAACATTAAAGTTCATGATTGTACCAACAAGATCCAGTCCAAAAAATATAACTTTAGTCAAAATTTATATTTATAAATAATTATTCAAAACTAGTATAAATTTACCGTCGCGCGGGAATATATCTCAGTACCGGCTGAATAGCCTTCCGAGATAGACGTGTACTGTGTTTATTTGTGGCTATTCACGAAGCTAACCGGCCATTCTTCAGATAAAATAATATTATTTTGATCTCCGACTAGGCATAGTTGTTACCAACCTCGGGGTCAAACTATACTGGGGATACATTCGTGAGGCTAATCGAGACAAGTTATGAATTGCATAGCTGCCAGAATGACGTAGTGTAGCGAAAAGGCTCAAACCCACAGTATACGTAACATTTAAAATTGAACCTTCTTCCTATTACAAAAGTCATACATTTCAATGGTGATGTCTTGTGGGTTGGATCCTTTTGTCTAAACTACGCGTTCTATAGTCAATTATTATTGTACGAGTGATCGTGATACTTGATAGATTTAATTTATTTACTTGTTACTATAAGTCCACCTTGTGGAGGGTCCGCTGCAGTTTCCGGTACGTAGTCGCCTCTCGAGAACCTCCCCGCCCCAACGGCCATTATGATTAGTTAGTATGTATGTATGTATGTTAGTTTGGGCGAAATCTTCAAATTAGGTACAATTGCGTATCTTCGGTGACAATGCCATAATATCATAGAGCTGGTCTGATGATGGAGTCGGAAGGTGGCCATAGCAACTCCTAAACTCAACAAGATAAAGCCATCAAATTTGGGCTCATTTATTTGGTCATGGCACGGCAAGACTTTGATGCTGGATGATTTCCAGAGTCTGATGATGGAGCTGGAAGGTGGTCATGGAACTCCTAAACTAAACTAGATAAACCCATCTAGTTTAGGCTCATCTGTTTTGTCTTGGTAAACACTTTGGTGATGGATGATTTCCAGGATCTGATGATGGAAGGTGGTCATGGGAACTCCTAAACTAAAATAAATAGACCTATCTTGTTTGGGTTTGTGTGATTTGTCTGTACAAGTACCCACGAACCAGCGACATAATATGCAGGGTTATTGAAAATAATAAGATGAATAAAAAACTTTTTAAAAAACAAGCTTATATGGCGTTTGTTAAGTACAGCACGATCCTACCTTGCATTTAGTTATTATTTTCGTTTATATATAATAATAACACACACCGGGGGTTTACACTGGAAAGGGAGATTTTTACGTGGTTTTATTACATTTCCGAGTCATCATCATCATCATCATCATATCAGCCGAAAGACGTCCACTGCTGGACATAGGCTCCCCCCAAAGAGTGCCACAATGGCCGTGCCTGCGCCACCCGCATCCAGCGGACTCCCGCGACCTTTACCAGGTCATCAGTCCACCTTGCGGGGGGCCTACCCACGCTGTGCCTTCCGGTACGTGGTTGCCACTCAAGAACCTTTCCGCCCCAACGGCCATCGGTTCTACATGCAATGTGCACTGCCACTTAAGTTTAGCAATTCGGAGGGATAGACATAGACATAGACATAGACATCCTTTATTGGTAATAAGGTATTACAAGTCATTGTTTACAATAAAAATAGAACATTCATTTGTAAATTAAATTAACAAGATTATTAGTTTATTATATTATATATTATTATTACATTTTTTATATTCAAAAAATTCCTTAATAGTATAGAAACATTGCTCAATAAGCCATTTTTTTAATTTAGCTTTAAAGGTCGGAAGACTGTTATATCGGTGATATATCGGTTACCTTGGTTCTGCTGCGGATAGCCTCATTTCTGATGCGATCGCGCAGAGAAACTCCCAGCATAGCCCTCTCCATTGCCCTTTGAGTGACTTTGAGCCTTCTTATGAGGCCTATAGTAAGCGACCACGTTTCCGTGCCACATGTCATCACTGGCAACACACACTGGTCAAAGACTCTCGTCTTGAGACACTGCGGAATATTGGACGAAAAGATGTGCCGTAGCTTCCCGAATGCTGCCCAGCCGAGTCGGATTCGACGATTGACCTTCCCTTCGACATTTCCGAGTATCACTCTTAATTTCGAAATAAATGTTAAAAAAACCGGCCAAGTGCGAGTCGGACTCGCGCACGAAGGGTTCCGTACCATTATCTATATCTAAAAACGGCAAAATATCTATATCTAAAATCACGTTTGTTGTATAGGAGCCCCCTGTAGCCTAGTTAGTAACTTGGTAGTGACTCTGCCTACGAAGCTGGAGGTCCCGGGTTCGAATCCCGGTAAGGGCATTTATTTGTGTGATGACCACAAATATTTATTCCTGAGTCATGGATGTTTTCTATGTCATAGTCATAGTCATAGTCATTTATTCATTTAACAATATCCATTGTGTTTGAATTAACTTCATTAAAAATAACAATAATATACAAAACTAAAAAGATAATAATAAATACAAACAGTTAAATTACACATCACTCCAGATCATAAGTAGGTACAATACAACATGCATGACAAAACATATTAATTCATTTAAAAATACAATTTAGAAAATAATATGTCCGTAATATAAAAATCAATGTCAAATTCCAATAATGTAAATAGCCATGTCAAACAATTGTCACACTTAGACCCTATGCTGTAAAAAACTCCTCATGTATTTAAGTATTTATTTATCTATATAAGTATGTTTATGATCGTCTAGTACCCATAGTACAAGCTTTGCTTAGTTTGGGGCAAGGTCGATTTGTGTAAGATTGTAAAAGAAAAAGAAACAAATAAAAACTAAGATAAAAATAAAAAGATGTATTCTGTTTTTAAGTATTTTTTGTTATAAATGGCGACAACAGAAATACATCATCTGTGAAAATCTCTATCTATCACGGTTCATGAGATACAGCCTGGTGACAGAAGGACAGACAGACATTCAGACAGACAGACGGACAGCGGAGTCTTAGTAATAGGGTCCCGTTTTACTCTTTGAGTACGGAATCCTAATAAGTGACATAGGTTTTAGGCTCAGAACATAAAAAAGGGAGAAGTGCCGTACTGCTTAATTTCAACCAAAACCGATGTCCCCAGTTTTCTCCCACCGCAGCGCCCACAGGCACACACATTGAACCGTTTAAAAACAAAGACTCGGGCGTTGCCAGTGAGTCTACGGCAACATGCAAACAAGGGCTGTGATTGGCTTAAACGCACTACACTAGGGGGGCGACAAACGTTAAAATTATGTTTTATCGACATTGATATTAAAATTAATATTATGTTATGATATTGATGGGTAACAACTTCAACAACATGGTAAGTTTATGTGGTGGTATTTAAACTTCTAGCTACAAGTTTAAATAGCACGTGTTGTTAACTTACCATAAATCGCAAAAGTAAAAAATATTGACGAATACCTACAGAGTAACATAAACGGCTTTTTATAAGTTCGTGTTCACATACATTCAAAACTCTGGTCACATCGATATTTTTGACCTGTAGGTACCAGGCCGATCCGACTCGCATTTTGGCGCGAAATAATATGTCCATTACTCATATTACGAGATTTAAGGCTAAGGGCGAGTATCCACTAAAGATGTGCGAAGATGTGTTACCATACATTTTACACCTAGGTTTCAAGCAAGCGAGGTGTCAAATATTCGAAAAGTGTACGGCTCTTATTAAGTGGTTGGAAACATTTTTCTTGAAAATGTTACGAACACATTAACTCTTCTCTGTACAGGAAACCAGTTAGGACCTCTGCCAGTAGCATCTATCCATTTTTTTAGTACCTACTCGGATATTTTGGAAAACTGTAATAAGAAACCGAGATGTCTTCTTCAATTATCACATTTCAAATGAAAGTAAAAAATACTCATTTAAAATAAATTATTGGTAATAATATCACATTTTAAGTTGTTTTGAAGCCATTTGCAACTAAATTATATACTTGTATATACAATTTTAATATGTCTATTTACCGTTCATACTGCAACTTAGTGAAAATCTTATTAGTAGGTACCGTAAACATTTTGTGCCTTTTAATCTTATTAGTATGTTATTAGTTACCTTTAAGATAGGCACCCAACCAAAACAAGTAATTAAATAAAATAAAACAGCGAAAGTAGTCGAAATAAAATAACTAGTATGGTATCGTACTTCTATTTTATCGATTACGCGTAAATTGTAACTGCACTTTGGCACCGCTCTTGTTTGCGACGCCAAGCAGCGGCCGTACCACTAAAAAATTCAAGCATCGTCCATATCCATAGTGGTTTAATACATTGCGCCGTGGTTTACTGTATTGAACGTTCAATGTACAACGCATAGAACAAAAATATGCTTTTTCGTTCGATATGTTAGTTCGATCCCGAGAAATGATGCGGCGTTGCGTTTATTTATTAAAATATTAGTTTTTACTGACTTAAGTGAAAATACTAATACTCACATGTGGTGCGTGACTCCACCATTCATGTAGGTTTTAGTTTCATTCCTATTTTTGCATGTAACCACGCTACAATTCGGCATTTTGAGTAAACGTGGAAAAACATTTCAGATTCACGGCAAATTGCGACTAACATGCGGTGGGCAGTGACATGCCCATTTGGCCATGTCGCACCGACACGCGCCAAGCCCCCGTTTCATATCTATTCCTTTTTATCATCTGAGGTTTTAGGCTTTTGAATAAAATCACGCATTAATTAATTGTATTCTAGATAAAAAGCTGTGTTTGTATAATTTATAATTTTCAGTTCCTTTGGTAAGAAACGGACATAGCAATTTCTATGAAGGGCAGTTTTTTTTTACTGTCCATAACAAAAAAAAAATTCTTCAAGAAATGAATACGTAAGTACCCAGTAATTTCCTAGTAGTGGGTCTACTGGTATAATTTCATTACATTACTATATATAAATAAGACTCAGATAACATGCAAACTATTAATATCCGTAAAACAAATTATTATTCTTATTACTGACAACTTTAAAACTCGTTAGTTTATTTTATACTAAAAAAACGAAACTAAATATACTTTGTCATATCATAGTATTTTAATACAAATAGAAAACTTCTGCTCAAAAATCAAATACTTACTTTATTCAAGTTATCTAACTTCGCTAACATGATGTTCTAGAACATCATGTTAGCGAAGTAATACTTACCACTTTTTAGTGCAAGTATCAATATCGGTCACGGAGTGAATTCCAACGGTGCGCTATACAGCTATTTGCATCGGCAAGATCCGCGGTTAGTTCTATCCCGATCGCACTTACATATAGCTAGAAAGGGACGGCACCCGCGGCTGGTGCGATCTCGCTGTGCATGTGGGGGTTAGGTACGTTTGTGTGGGTGGTAGTAGTATTTACACACACAAACGCACTACGCGTGTCAAAATACCGAATTCTGAGCGAGCGCTTTTTTGAAGAGCACTCTTAACAAGATCGATCCACAATCCTGATTAGTTGTATGATTTTTTTTTTTTTTCCTTCTCCCATATTTTTTTTGGAGATTACCTCCATTATATATGCATGGACGCTGGCGCGTCCCGAAGGGACGCGCCAGGGGACAGGACGCGCCAGGGGAAGTTATATGATAGACTCGCAAGACGTTTAGTGTTTCCGAGGTGACCAAGCGTTACCCAGTTTGCTGTCAGCACAGCGCCATCTAGCGGGGAATAATGAAGTGTAGCGAAAAACATTTAAGTTTAAGCGGACAGTATCAGAACGAGTCCTTTATTTTTATTTAATTTTTTATTTATTAATTAAGTAAGCTTACATCTACATCATATAATATATTACAATTCACTTAAAGCTAGTATATAAGGAGGTATCTATTTCTGATATTATACAACAATGGGGAACGGATGAAAATTTTAGAAGTGCCTGGTTATTTTTTTGGTGATAGGAACAACCTTCCTTAGCACCTTCTTTAACCCTTCAGTTGCAGACTTTTCAGCTGCGTCAATTATTTTTGAATATAGCAACCGTGGCGAACGAACTGTTGCCGATCCTTGAGATAGTCAGCAATTAACCGGAGGAGTTTCGGAGTGAATCCAATAGTGGTGAGTTTCTGAAGGAGAATATAATTGTCGACACGGTCAAAAGCCTTCTGAAAATCAAAATATACAACGTCTACTTGGGAACTTTGGTCTAAATATCGGGATATTGAATCTGTAAGGGATAGTAAATTACTGTTAACCGACCGCCGCGCACGAAAGCATGCTGACAGTCGGTTAGATGCGGGCTTATTTGGAGGGCAATTTTCTGATGTAGGTAAGATAGATTCTATGATTTTGGATAAACAAGAGAGAATAGCAACAGGGCGGTAATTTTCAACTTTTGAGGAGTCTTTGGACTTCGGGATAGGTTTTACACGTGACATTTTCCACTGGGTAGGATTAGGTTAGGACTAGTAATTAGAATGAGGGAGAAAATGTGATGGATAGGATGTACTTACTAGGAATTCTTTTCCGGATTTTATGATAGTCCCTGGGCGACCGAGCTCTGCTCGGATGAAAATGGAGAAAATACGGAGAAAACGAATATTTCCGGACATGAGACCTATCTAGTTCGACTTCTCGCCCCCGTAAACCCCTGTATTCCAAATTTCATCGAAATCGTTAGAGCCGTTTCCGAGAACGCGATTGCAAATATCTATATATATATATATATACAAATATTGTTCGTTTAATAGTATAGGAATATGGGGGTACGTTATCAGGACCAACGGCGCTTCTAGGTGCTTCTAGGTATATTGTAGGTAACGATCGATACGGAATACGGCTAGGTGGCCATTTGGACTTAGGTCTAGATTAGGCAAACTATTTATATGCACTTATCTAGGCATTTTTATTCTTGTTTCGTCTTAGCATAAGACTGCTTGTTATCATAGACTAGTTACGCCATCTATGTATACTTGAGTTACTGCTGGTTATCAAAGACTAGTAACGCCATCTATGTATACTTGAGTTAGCCGAATTGCATCAAAGACTGCTGGTTATCATAGACTAGTAACGCCATCTATGTATACTTGAGTTAGCCGAATTGCATCAAAGACTGCTGGTTATCATAGACTAGTAACGCCATCTATGTATACTTGAGTTAGCCGAATTGCATCAAAGACTGCTGGTTATCATAGACTAGTAACGCCATCTATGTATACTTGAGTTAGCCGAATTGCATCAAAGTAGTCCATTTAAAAAGCAACTCTACAGACCAGAAGATTCCAATCCCAGTGACAGTTTTATAAAAAAAGACGGCCGCATTCAATAATATCAACCATACATATAGGCAGTATGTATTTTAGTCACAAGGAAAATGTCTTTAGTCTTGTCGTCTTGTGGATGCATTTTTTACAGCCTCATAATTCTGTCTTTAGGTTTGTATTAAAAAAAGAAGATAGAAATAATATCTTTATTGATATAATCATATCACAATGTCAATATTGGCAAATACAAAAAGAAAAATAATTACAAAACAACATAATGAGTTAAATAATACAAATTACAAAAAATCATTACAATAATATATTATTTATTTATAGTCGATGGCGATGGCGCCACTTACAAAAAAGCTATGACTTTTTGAAGTACTCCTGTTAAAAAATCGCAGGTGAAAAAAAAAACTACGAAAACTGCCATAAATAAAAATGGACGTTCATAATACACAACCATAACACAAAAGCTCGTTTTTAAAAAGTCATAAAGTAAAAGACAAAGTTTTTTTAATACTATGACATCCATAACTCCCATACGACCTGAGGGGAGTGTTTACTTTGTCAGTAGCGCCATCTATTATTCAAATTATATAGAATTAATAAAATGTACTACCCGGTTACAATATCTGCACCAGAATGCGAAACCCTCCCCCGCTTCCCCTTCGCCCTCCATGTGCGCTTCACACCATACCCAGGGCGCCGATATGACGCACGAGGTGCGCAGATATTGTGACAGGGTTGTATAAGCATTATATGCTAGCGAACTACAAATATGTTATATTACAGTAAATAAATTCGTTGCATCGAACATTGATAACGTAATTTGTGATAAGTATTAACTATTAAAGATATTTGTAACGTCATAAGAATATAATTAGAAACGAAAAGATTGGAATGAACACATGTCCGTAATGTCACGACTTAAAATACAGTAGAATCACTACACGATTATTTTTAATAAACATATTGATAAACAGCCAAAACGGATTTCAATGGACGAGGTCGAGTTTAGTCAATTAAATTTGATGATAATGTTAACACTAATGCCCACTGAATGTTTGGTCACCCTGCATTTCTTGAAATTAGTAGATACGTCAAACACACCATATTATTATGTCAAATTTTCGCAAACTAACGTTAGGGTGACAATGATTTTGAATTACAAAGTAATTCCATATTCAGTTTTATTCAGAAAAAAAGAACGTAAGGATTTTTACTGCTTTACCTGATATATTTACTTTTGGCAAGAATCATACAGATAACGGATACCTACTCGCGAGTGATGATAAGACTTTAAACATAGTTCATAAAATTTACATTTACTCGTGTAACCAAGGACCGGAAAACCCCTTTTCAGACTTAAGCCTATCGATTTGGTAACCCTATCAATTTGGTAACCCTACTGATAGTGCAACCCTATTGTTATTGTGTGGTAACCAAAACCCCATTCTCGATAGGGTTTTGTTAGGGTTATCACATCCGATATGGGTAACCACTATGGATAGGATACCATTACCAAGGTTACCATTATGGATAGGGTTTGAAAATCAACTTCTAAAATAACCGTATGGAAAACCCCAATAAGGGAAACCGGTTTCGGTCCCTGCAGTAACACAAAAGGACCTTACCCACAAATGTATGTGATAGATACGACATACTAACATTACAGAACGATAAACGTCAAATATATGAAAACATAGCTTAGGTCTGGTGGATTTCACCCTTAACAACCTTACATACAATAAACAATTGGTCCCATTAAGGCTCTCATACATAACAATATAATTTGAGATTATAATTTTATATTTAGATATATTCTAGTTTAGTTATTAACAACATTATTTTATCATCATCTTTATCTGAACACAATTAATAAAAATACCTTCATACATTTATTTAATATACATTATGATTATCTAACAAAACTTTACAATGTGTACAAAAGACAAAAAAAAGTTGTATTGTAAGCAAAATATCGTATCATATAGTGTAAATTCCATAACAAAATGTTGTAAATTGTGATAATTTTATGTATGTGATATAGGTTGTTATTTTCAACTATATATTTGAAGCATTTTGGCCCCATGGAATGTAATAACAGTAATAACTTTTTTCTTATTTAGTAAAAAAGGTCAATATAAGAAAATCACTAACTAGTGCCTACTAGTATCTCGGTACTAAAATAGAACATGAGCATAGTGAAGGAATCAAACAACGCAAGTCAGTGTTGCTATTAACTATGACATGTTAATAAGTTAGCGGATGTTGAGCTCACCACATGCTTCTAGCGGGCTCTCAGATAAAAAATTAAATCAGATCTCTCGACACTAAAATAGAACCATGAGCGTAGTAAAGGATTCAAGCAATAAAACATTGCGACTACCTATGGAGTGAGGGCTGAGAATAGAACCTTGAGCGCAGCGAAGGGTTCAAACAGATGTGTTGTTGATTGCTGATCCTAACAGCACAGCTTCTCAAGTGTTGTGAGTGTGTGTGTGCAGGCGTAGGGTTCAAGTGTTTCTGGCGCAGGTTGCTCCGCTAACAGCACAAGCTCCTGTCGGGCTCAACGTGCGCGATGCTGTCGATGCTCCAGGCCGGGAGCTCCACCTTGCACATCACTATTTGTGTGTGTGTGTGTGTGTGTGTGTGTGTGTGTGTGTGCAGGGTGCTCCGCTAACAGCACCAGCCCCTGGCGGGCTCCCCGTGCGCGATGCTGTCGATGCTCCAGGCCGGGAGCTCCACCTTGCCGGTGTGGGTCGCCGGGTCCTCTGAGGAGTCGGCTGTCAAATTAATACGTAACAATGTAAATTTTTTAACATGTGTATCTGTGTACATCTGAGACATCATACCTTCAAATGGTTCGGTTCATCCGATTTGAGGCGGTTTTTAAATCGAAAGTCTTGTCTGTGGAGATGGTTTACCGTCAGGCGGGCCGTAAGGGCTTGTCCATATATTACGTCATCGTTTTTTAATTATTAATATATTTAGGCATAGATTAACAAAAAAAAACACATACTCTTCTCGATATTATAGCTATTCATTGAGTAATAAGAAGCTCCTGAAGGAGTTTTGTTGTATTACATTAGCTTCTACTCTTTTTTCGTATTAGGAATCAGCAAAACGATTGACTGGTTCCGATAAAACCATCTGTTCTTTCAGGCCCACACACCAAAGCACCAACTTTAGTTACAATTTAACATAAATATCTTTTAGTTACCAGTGTGTAATACTGGAACTTTTTAATATGCGAGAATATCATGTCATCCGTCGCATTCGGATTTGCAATGCAATCGTTTATGTCGATATACATATTTCATCAAAGAGGTGTTCATATAAACTCCATTTATTCCATTTTATCAGTTCTGTAAACAACAATAGCTAGTTTACTAGCATGTTGAAGTAAAATTTTGTTAAAACAAAATTATCGAATGAGCGTGGATGATCTGTTTTTTTGGAGTTTCTTTTAAATCTTTTTTACTACCGTACGGAAGCCAATTATTGGAATAGAAGCCAACCCCCACTGCTTCAACACATTTTCTGCCTCTTCTTGGGTGGATTCACTTACTAAATTCAAATATTGATTCGGTTTACTTCTACCTTCTTACAGAAAGATAGCACATCAATACGTCTACGTAAGTTGGTAGCACGTTTTGCTTCAAATCTCTTCCATTCCCAAATATACTGTGTCATCATCATCATCATCATCTTCTCCTAACCGTATTCGGCCTCAGCGACTGCTAATCACTGCTGAGAGCGTCGCTGTTGCGCCCTCAGGTGACTGACATAGCCAATTTTTGCGGCGAATGTGCGAATACTGTGTAGCAATGCCATAACGCCCATGACTATCACAATAATAAAACTGATGTAGTAATCACCGCTAAATACTATTACTTCCGTCCAAGTTTCTGAATACGAATCACGATACCGTTAAATTTACAGGGTTGAAACAAATACTTAGTGACAACTTCTGGCAAAGAAAATAACACAAAATCTATCAAATCTTAGCTGCGTATACTTAATAATTGTACTTGATATTAAAAATCACAAATGTAAGATAGTTTGATGAAATCGAGGTTCACTTTTTTAGCACCCGTAGTGCACAGTTAACGCAGTCAGGGCATTTTTTAAATTGACTTGGGGCAGTAGTAAAAACGAAAAATATGAGAAACAAAAATCATTTTCGTAAAAAGTTATCGACAGAGTATCTATTCCGCACTAAGCAATTACTAATATAAGATTTTAGTTAAGCAACTCTGAATTATATCTGGGGTGTTCACAGGTCACTTCGGGGTCAAGGATCTCTTGGCCAAGATGGGACTATCTGATAGTTTAGACTGTAGAATGTGTGGCGAGGAGGATGAGAATATGGAAAACTTATTGTGTGAATGTCATGCCCTTGCCAGACAAAGAATGAACTACTTTGGTAACGGTTACCCGCTACCAAATACATACCGCGCTCCAACCTAGTGGTTACCTCACCAGTGGGCACTCTTTCGTGGTCGCCGTCGGCCGAGTCGTACGACCGCAGCGACGAGCCCAGCGTTGTCGCCGACTGCAGCAGCGATTGCGCAGTACTCAGGAACACTTGGTCTATGCCCTGCGGAGGAAATTGGGATTTTAAGAAACCGTTCATGTGCTAGCACCACTGCTAAATAATGGAGATTAATTAAATTTCATCATCATCATCATCGCAGCAGCCGAAAGACGTCCACTGCTGGACATAGGCCTCCCCCAAAAGGTGCCAAAGTGACCGGTCCTGCGCCGCCCGCATCCAGAGGACTCTGGCGACCTTTACCAGGTCATCAGTCCACATTGTGGGGAGCCTACCCACGCCGCGCCTTCCGGTATTTAAATTTACCGATAGATATTTAAATAAGTTTCTGTCAAAAAAATATTGAAGATTTTGTTGCCAACTGTGCTTTTCAGTATACCTTCATCAACTACTCATTGAAACGATTGTAACGAGCCCATACTCACCGGGGTTACGTCAGTTAAGTACTAAATTCCCATGGCCACCTTCTGTTTCCATCATCAGATCAGCTCGATGGTACCATAATATTGAATTGTCATCCATACTATACTAAAACCCAAAATTTTTAGCTCAATCGGATAACGGCAAGGGACTGAAAAATGGATTGCTAATTTTGACGGACAACTTACATATTTACATACATACAAACAGTGCAAGTTAATATAAAGACTACATGAATGATAAAGCAGCGTGGGATTAATTGTAACAGATTTTTATTATTTATTTGGAATGAATTATGACATTTGAGTTTTTAATTTCAGTATTAATTTGGTTGTATTTCGTTTTGACATTCGTTTTTTTTTTTTCTAGAAACATTCAAGAAACATTCACAAGCAGATGTATATCGCATGACAATGCAATATTATGATGACTTGGAGCTGATCTGATGCTGGAGCTGAAGGTGGCCATAGGAACTCCGCAATAAAACGACACAACCCCATCGAGTTTGGGCTCGTTAGAATCGTCTCAATGACTTGATGATGGTATGCAGAAAAGTACAGTCAGCAGTAAGAGCTTGAACCAAAAATGAATTTTTTGACAGAAACTTTTATTGTATTTAAGTACCTTGTGAATACATCAAACTAGTTTTTATGTTGCTGGATTTGTCGATCTATGAATTCAAAAGAAAAAAAACGGCCGTTTTAACTTTGGACGCAAAGATTGACATCGTAAAAACTATTATGATGTCCTTAGAAGATATATAAATACAAAATACAGGTGTAGCGGCCTACTTTTTTAAATATCTATCGTTAAATTTAAATAATCTCATTTATTTACCACTGGCGCTAGTGAGCACGTGAACTTTGACTGTTTTATTACACGGTTACACTAGCTGCCCGCGCGGCTTCGCTCGCGTATTGGAAAGAATGCAAACAAACTCGCGGGATAAAATGTGGTCCAAGGACCGGAAAACCCCTTTTCAGGCTTAAGCCTATCGATTTGGTAACCCTATCAATTTGGTAACCTTATAATACGGTAACCCTATTGTTATGGTAAGTATATGAAACCATAACCATATTGGGATAGGGTTTTCTTTAGGATTAGCTTATGGTTACCACATCCGATGTGCTTACCATAACAATAGGGTTACCCTATCACTAAGGTTACCATTATGGAGAGGGTTTCAAAAACAACTTCTAAAATAAGTCTATGGAAAACCCTGATTAGGGTAACCGGTTCCGGCCCCTGCTAAACCATCCAGGAAGTCCTATCTTTACATAAGTGAAAGTTTCTTTGAAATCGGTTAAGTAGTTCCGGAGGTTACCTTCTACATACAAACTTACAATCTCACAGACTTATCTTGTTTATAGTATAGAAGTATTAGATTACTTTAGATTAGGTTATATTTTAACCCGCGGGTTACAATACGCAGTCGTAGCCGTTCGGAAAGTTAGTTTTGGATAAAATACTTCTTTACACTTGCAGAATAGGCTTGAGTCCTAATTTTTTTACGTCATACCTGGCCATAAAGTAGGAATTACCGCACGCTATGCGTGCGGAAAACCCCACTTCCTGGCCAGATAGAGACGTAAAATTTTGTACTTACCACGGGCGGTAATAAAGAAAGCCTCAGAGCGCATATTTATCGCCCTTGCCTTCGGCTCGGGCGTCAAATACCTGCGATCTGAGACATTCTTTGTTTAACCGCCCTAGGTAAGTAATGTACTATTACGATGCCATTCGAGAATTCGTTTTTGGAGAGGGACAAATGTTTTTATAGGAGCAACTACAATTAAAGAACGTAAATGAAATACTCAGAAATTTGATCTAGAGACGGACCTCGCCAGCGGCAGAAGAAACACTTCATACCACAGATGTATGAATATAAGGAGATCGGACATGGCGGCCGATTTGTATAGAGTGAGCCTGTCGCAAGTACATTAACCCACACAACGCCCAAGTAATTGACAAGACAAAGCACGCACACATCTAAAACACACACTATTGTATACCTACACGCTTATTTGACAGTAAACGCGCATCATATCAGGCATTTTGGGAAAAAACGTAATATTCTCTGCGATCAGCACGCGTGCAGCCAGGGATTGTAACCGGTTACAAATTTACCGGTTACAGAACCGGTTAATTGATTAGGTTCCGTTCGAACTATTTGATTTGGGAGCCTTATTTCGGAGCGCTCTCTAACCGTTCACTCCGTGTTGCGAAACGGGATCAATGACCGCCGCCGCCGCTTCGTTGCGGGGCGCTGCGTAGGTACCTAGCTACAGTGTAGCTACCCACTCTGTTTATTCGATGAATTCGTTCGTGTTCCGCCGATGCTGACGCCCTAGTTTTCTGCTCGCCGCTCCTACTTTCGACGATAAAAATATTGAAATAAAATTTTCACACCTCTCATTCAGAAAAGTAAGTTTTGGTCCCCGAAGCAAAATGCTACTTTTCTGTTCAAGCTACTTTTTTAATTTATTCATTGGCTTGTAGCATTTACTCGTACGCGATGTGCCAAAAGAATCTTAATAAAATAATCGACTTAATAAGTAATTTTTTGTTTGTTTTGTTTTGTTCTTTTTGTTTGTTTTGTTTTGTTTTGTTCTTTTTTTTAGTTTTGTTTGTTTCGTTTGTTTTTTTGTTTCGTTTTTCTTGTTTTTTTGTTATTTTTTGTATTTTTGTTGTTTTTTTTGTTTCGTTTGTTCGCTGTTTTTAGGGTTTTGTTTTTTTGGTGTTTTTTGTTGTTTTTTGTTTTTTTTTTGTTTTTTTTAGTTATGGTTCATTTTTAGTTTTTTTTGTTTGTTTTTTTTATTTCGTTTGTTTGTTCGTTTTTTAGTTTGTTTTTTTGTTCGTTTTTTTTGTATTTTTTGTTTTTTTTTGGATTTTTTATGTTTTTTTTGTTTCGTTTGTTGTTTTTGTTCGCTTTTTTTAGGATGTTTTTTTTTTGTTTTTTTTTCTTTTTTTTTGTTTTTTTAGTTTGTTATGGTTTATTTTAAGTTTTTTTGTTTCGTTGGATTTTTTGTTAGTTTTTTTTTTTGTATATTTTCGTTTTTGTTGCTTTGTTCTGTTTTTGCTTTGTTTTTGTTTTTATTTCGTTTTTTTTTTGATGTTTTTTTGTTTTTTTTTGTTTTGTTCGTTATTTAGTTTAGTTTGTTTTTTGTTAGTTTTTTTTGTATTTACTGTTGGTTTTTTTTGTTTTTTTGTGTTTTTATTGTTTTATTTTTGTATTTTTGTTCTATTTTTTTGGTTAATTTTTTTTTGTTGTTCGTTTTTTTGTTTTTTTTTCGTTCCTTGTTTCGTTATTTTTTTCGTGTTTGTTGTTTTTTTGTTCTTTTTTGTTTTGCTTTTCTTTTGTTTTTGTTTTGTTTGTTATTTTTTTGCTGTTTTTGTTTTGTTTTTGTTTTTTTTGCAAAGTATTTCCTTATAGTCGGTGTGAAAAGTTACATGTGTCACTCAGGAGCAAAATTATTTTCGTCTTGGGTGTTAACACTTGAATCCCTCAACACGCTCAGGATTCAATACACCGCCCTCGCAGTAAATATACTATTTCGCTCCCTTGTGACACAAATAACTATTGTACAGTGTACAGCGTAAACACCTACTCAAAATGGGCAGAAAAAAAGGAACTACATCTACCAATTTTATGATTATGATAGAAATTAGCACACATCAAAATGCCTAGTTGAAGGTTGTTGAACCAAAATAAAGGTAGGCAGGTTACTTATACTTTTATACAAAGTGACTTCAAAGGTTTAGGTAGGTGCCTATAGATAAAAACAAACGAAATGCCCCTTTTGTATGTTGTATGTAATGTATGTATCTAAGTATAACCTAGTTGAGACTGTTCGCAACCATCGGTATTCGATATTTGAATATTTTTCCATACATTACCTACATGTAATGTGCGTTATGTAGGTATATGATCTTGATTAGTAATAGTAAGTGACTATATTATAGTTATTTGTACACAAGTGAGCTAAATAGTATATTTACGGCGAGGGCGGTGTATTGAATCCTGAGCGTAGTGAGGGATTCAAGTGTTAACGCCCAAGACGAAAATAATTTTGCTCCTGAGTAACACGTAACTTTTCACAACGACTATGAGGAAACATTTGCAAAAAATACAAAAAAAAAACAACAAAAAATAACAAAAAAAAGAACAAAATAAAAGAAAAAATAACAAAAACAAAAAAACTAAAAAAAACAAACCAAAAGAAACAAAACCAAAAAAAAAGACAAAAAATTAAAAACAACAAAAAAACAAAAAAAGAACAAAAAACGAAACAAAAAAAGAAAAAAAACAAAAAAAAATACAAAAAAAAGAAAAAAATACAACGCATATAAAAAAAACAGAAAAACAAAAATACAAAAAAGTAAAAAAAAAACAGCAAAAAAACCAAAACAAAAACAACAAAAACAACAAAAAAAAAACGAAACTAAAAAGCGAAACAAAAAACAAACGAAACTAAAATACAAAAAACGAAAAAAAAAAAAAAAAAACAAAAAAAAACGGCTAAAAATTTAAACAAAATCAAGCAACAAGAAAAAACAAAAACAAAAAACCAAAAAAAAACGAACAAAATAAAAAAACTAAAAGAAAAACAAAAAAACAACAAAAACGAAAACAAAAATAAAAATAAAAACAAAAACAAGAAACCAAAAAAAAAAGAACAAAACAAAAAAAATATCCTTTATATATATACGTACATTGCACGTAGAATCGATGGCCGTTGGGCGGAAAGGTTCTCGAATGGCGACCACGTACCGCAAGGCGCGGCGTGGGTAGGGAGTCCGCTGGATGCGGGTGGCGCAGGACCGGTCATTTTGGCACTCTTTGGGGGAGGCCTATGTCCAGCAGTGGACGTCTTTCGGTTTCGGTTGATATGATGATGATGATATATATATACGTTTGTCGATTACGATGACATTACAATCGATTATTTTATCAAGATTCTATTGGCACATTGCGTAAATGCTACAAGCCAATGAATAAATTAAAAAAGTAGCTTGAACAGAAAAGTAGCATTTTGCTCCCTCTCGTCGGGGACCAAAACTTACTTTTCTGAATGAGAGGTGTGAAAAAATATTTATAACTCATTATATTTTTTTGGTCCCTACTTACGTCACAGGTAGCTAATGGCTCACTAATTCTTTGGATAAGTACCTACCTACCTACTACCTATGCACGTTAGGTTTGCGATAGGGCATTTTACCATTTTGTCGAACAAATTGGTGTAAAGCCCCTGCTAGACGGTCGCCAACACGCCCCTCCGACCGGGTGACCTTGGTCCGCACCGACCGTGTAGACAGTTGTTTGGAGCTAAATTTCTTAAGCCCCTGATAGATGGTCGCCAACACGCCCCTCCGACCGGACGACCTTGGTCCGCACCGACCGTGTAGACAGTTGTTTGGAGCTAAATTTCTTAAGCCCCTGATAGATGGTCGCCAACATGCCCCTCCGACCGGGCGACCTTGGTCCGCACCGACCGTGTAGACAGTTGTTTGGAGCTAAATTTCTTAAGCCCCTGATAGATGGTCGCCAACATGCCCCTCCGACCGGGCGACCTTGGTCCGCACCGACCGTGTAGACAGTTGTTTGGAGCTAAATTTCTTAAGCCCCTGATAGACGGTCACCAACACGCCCCTCCGACCGGGCGACCTTGTTCCGCACCAACCGTGTAGACAGTTGTTTGGAGCTAAATTTCATACTACAGCGGTCGGTGCCGACCAAGGTCGCTCGGTCGGAGTGGCGTGTTGGCGACCGTCTAGCAGGGGCTTAAGTACTTATACAATGTTTCGCAAATCATACTTGATGTTTTATGTAAGTCCTTACCTACCGTGTAAGTGTAGTGGCGGCGCGTGAAAATTTTCGATGGGCAACCCGGAACAAAATAAGTTATGAATGAGTTAAGAGTTTTTAACTATAGGCTTGCCTAAAAATAAATTTTAGGAAGGCCGGTGGGAATCGGCTTGGACGGGCGCTCCGCCACTATTACTTACTACAGTACAATGTCAATATATGAACAGTATAAATACTTAGGTAAATTTGGGTACTTACTTAGTAAAATCGAATCTAATACTAATAATAATAATTTAAATGCCTGCACCAAATGTTTATATTAGCCCAATGGTTGAATGGTAGAGAATGCCTTATGGCATTAAGTCCGCCATTTACTTTTTTATATTGGGCAATAAAGTATAAATAAATAGTAATAATACTCAAGCGTCTATATATATAGCCAACTAATCCTGTATAAGCTTGCGACTCTAGGGAGCCAGCGAGCGGTCGTTCACCCGTACACGGAGAGAGCGCTCTCTAACCGGTAAATGGTACTTCGTTCCCTGTTTGCGCTCCGACATACGCTCCGGGGAGAGCGGTGTTCTTGCGAGCGTAACCTTTATTATGGGTTAGGCTCTCAAAATCTGGCTCTAACCGCTACGGCAAAATTAACCGGGTTACAATCCCTGGCGTGCACAGTATGACAGTGTATGCCCATTGAGCATACAGCTGCGACACGGCCGCCGGCGGCTTGTCCTCTCTCTAGTATTCTATGCTCTGAGCTTCATACTAATGAACATTAAATGATGACGTCACAGTTTTACATTTGTACTAACCGTTGTATGGAAAACCAAGTAAATTGCTGTTTCGGTCGCTAAATACTGCGTTTAGGTCCATAGTTGTTATACAATTTTGTTTCTATAAAAGCGCAAGGATTCTATTGGTACCTTTAATTTTTTTTTTTATTCAACATGCATATGTTTTTAATTATGTTTCATAATTTATACTTTATTATAATAATTTAATGTTTTACTATCCATTTACTAACACCACGTTATCAATTTTTACATGAGGAAACATTCCTACTGTAACTTATAGTAAATCAAAGGGCACAGTAATTCACGCGGTAACGATGCAGCGGATGCACTGGCTAGAGAGGGTTCAGAGTCAAGAGCTGTAGGACCGGAACCCACAATTCCTCTACCCTCTGCATGGCTGCGGAGCACACTGCGACTAAACACCAAGGTAGAACACCAAAAACATTGGAACACCCTAGGAACCTGCAGGCAAACCAGGGAGGCCCTCCCGACAATCAACCCCGGATTGTCAAGGAAGCTAAAGCAGCTAAAGAGGCCGGCACTTCGTCTTCTGACAGGAGCTATAACTGGTCATGCAATACTAAACAAACACCTTTTTACTTTAGGTGTTACAGACAGTCCTCTCTGCAGAGCCTGGATGGAAGAGGACGAGACAGCCGCCCACGTCATCCTGACATGTCCTGGAGTGGCGGACTACAGGGCAAAGTACCGAGCAACACCGGGGTCACTACCGGAGGCCGTCGGCAACGTAAAGGGTCTGCTAGGCTTCCTGGTGGAACTGGGTTGGCACGAATAACAGTAGTGCCAAAACCCCTACGCAAAATAGGCGCATTTATGACGTCGAGTTGCGGAAACCCAGCCCGCGTACAACCTATAACCTATAACTTATAGTAAGTATGGTGAAACGGGCCACCACCACCACTGTAGCTCTAGTATAAGTTTTATCGATACATATACGTTTTCGAACGCGTTTGCGTTTAGTTTCAATTTGTATGGCAACGCGAACAGCGCCTCTGGTGGTAACTATTAGGAACTACGCGTTGTCATACAAATTGAAACTAAACGCAAACGCGTTCGAAAACGTATATGTATCTATAAAACTTATACTAGAGCTACTGACTAGTATTACGATCATTTTGATCACTAAAACTACCCCCGCAACTATCACACAACATCTTCTACATAGTATTATAAAGTAGCATATTTGTAGTATGACGCATTTAAGATGGCGTAGTGGCGTGGACTTCTCTCCCTCTCACTGAGCATACGCGTGAGCGAGATGGAAATGCGTGCTAAAAGCGCGGATATCATGTTTTTTAATAATATTTTTTGTGCCTAAATTTATAAGCAAAATCCTTTTACCAGATTTGAGAACTTATCATAGTCTTAAAGATCCAACCAAAAACATCCAAAAGAAGGGTTAGGTTTGAAAAATAAAAGTATCGAGAAAATTATTGCCAATAGTGTCTTCACTTTTAACAGACCGAAGAAAAACAGTTTAAGATTCATATACTGTAAGGACAGATATGTAATATCTATAGATGTTGAGATCTAGGTCGATGAACATTGGCAAATTTGGATATGGGGGCTCTTAAGGCCGAAACACACTGAAAGCGGTGGCGGTACCGGTACCGGTTGTAATGTTCGAACTAATGCGAAAGGGTTCGCACAGTATACCGCGCCGCGCCGCGTCCCGCCGCGGTATACTGTGCGAAAGGGTTCGCACAGTATACCGCGCCGCGCCGCGTCCCGCCGCGGTATTCTGTGCGAAAGGGTTCGCACAGTATACCGCGCCGCGCCGCGTCCCGCCGCGGTATTCTGTGCGAACCTTTTCGCATTAGTTCGAACATTACAACCGGTACCGCCTCCGCTGTCTGTGCGTTTCGGCCTTTAGTGGTCACCTGGTCATGTAGCGCCGAGGTCTCGCAGTACTGGGCGCCTATAGCGTCCGCATATTGCCTCGCCTCGGAGAGGGGCACCGCGCGCGCCTCGTGCAAGTCGCATTTGTTGCCAACAAGCGCCAGTACCATTGGCCCTTCTACGTTACTGAAAAATAATTACAAAAAAATTATGTCTAGATAATTGTACGTTCAAAACAAAGTTTTAACCGATTTCAAATCAGTAGCCAAATTGCTTCAAGTTTGCCTAGAAAATTTGAAGAGTTCCCTCGATTTCTCCAGGATCCCATCATCAGAACTGGATTTTGGTGACAACGGGACCAATCTGGACATACACACATAAAAAAAAATACAGACGAATTGAGAACCTCCTCCTTTATTTGGAGTCAGTTAAAAATTACGGTGGTTCTCTACACTCGAATTAAGTTAAAAAAGTGTCATTAAAGTAGTTTGTTGTCGTTTATCGAGCAGATCGTTCCGATAGCTCAGTTGGTTGAGAGCGAATGGCCGCGTATGCCGGAAGGTCGCAGGTTCGAATCCTGCTCGGAACAATATACAAAAAAAAACGGCCAAGTGCGAGTCGGACTCGCGCACGAAGGGTTCCGTATCATTCATCTATATTAATAAAAGAAAGTTGTGTTAGTTCCTTTGCTTATAACTCGAGAACGGCTAGAACGATTTTGATGATTGTTGATTTGTTGGATTTGTCTTCGCCCCGAATAGCAGAATAACTATAAAAAATTGGAAAAAATTCAGTTTTTTTTTTCATGAATTTTGTACGGCGGAACGAAGTTCGCGGGGTCAGCTAGTTATCTATAAAAACGGCAATACAATCCCGTTTGTTGTATGGGATTGGGAGCCACCTGCAATATTTGTTTTATTCAGTTTTTTTAGTATTTGTTGTTATAGGGGCAACAGAAATACATTATCTGTGAAAATTTCAACTGTCTAAGTATCACGGTCCATGAGATACAGCTTGGTGACAGACGGACAGCTGCTATGCTAGGAGTTTCTCTGCGTGATCACATCAGAAATGAGGCTAACGGTGTGTGTGATACGTATGCGGACGCAATGAAACCAGTGTGTGTTACGAGAGCTCGTTTATTACTGCCGTAGGTACGGTCGCGGCTCAGCTTACGACGGACGCCTCGGTGACGTCACGCGTATACACATCAGTGTGCCACTCCTGGACTGATGACCTGGTAAAGGTCACGGGAGCCCGCTGGATGCTGCAGGACCGGTCATTGTGGGACTCTTTGGTAGGCCTATGTGCAACAATGGACGTTTTTCGGCTGATATGATAATGATATAGACAGGACCTCTGGTGGACTGATGACCTGGTCATTTCCCTGGAGTCCGCTGGATACACTAGGACCGGTCATTGTGGGACTCTTTGGTAGACCTATGTGCAACAGTGGACGTCTTTCGGCTGATATGATAATGATATAGACAGGACCTCTGGCGGACTGATGACCTGGTCATTTCCCTGGAGTCCGCTGGATACACTAGGACCGGTCATTGTGGGACTCTTTGGTAGGCCTATGTGCAACAATGGACGTTTTTCGGCTGATATGATAATGATATAGACAGGACCTCTGGTGGACTGATGACCTGGTCATTTCCCTGGAGTCCGCTGGATACACTAGGACCGGTCATTGTGGGACTCTTTGGTAGACCTATGTGCAACAGTGGACGTCTTTCGGCTGATATGATAATGATATAGACAGGACCTCTGGCGGACTGATGACCTGGTCATTTCCCTGGAGTCCGCTGGATACACTAGGACCGGTCATTGTGGGACTCTTTGGTAGGCCTATGTGCAACAGTGGACGTCTTTCGGCTGATATGATAATGATATAGACAGGACCTCTGGTGGACTGATGACCTGGTCATTTCCCTGGAGTCCGCTGGATACACTAGGACCGGTCATTGTTGCACTCTTTGGCAGGCCTATGTACAACAATGGACGTCTTTCGGCTGATATGATAATGATATAGACAGGACCTCTGGCGGACTGATGACCTGGTCATTTCCCTGGAGTCCGCTGGATACACTAGGACCGGTCATTGTGGGACTCTTTGGTAGGCCTATGTGCAACAGTGGACGTCTTTCGGCTGATATGATAATGATATAGACAGGACCTCTGGTGGACTGATGACCTGGTCATTTCCCTGGAGTCCGCTGGATACACTAGGACCGGTCATTGTTGCACTCTTTGGCAGGCCTATGTACAACAATGGACGTCTTTCGGCTGATATGATAATGATATAGACAGGACCTCTGGCGGACTGATGACCTGGTCATTTCCCTGGAGTCCGCTGGATACACTAGGACCGGTCATTGTGGGACTCTTTGGTAGGCCTATGTGCAACAGTGGACGTCTTTCGGCTGATATGATAATGATATAGACAGGACCTCTGGTGGACTGATGACCTGGTCATTTCCCTGGAGTCCGCTGGATACACTAGGACCGGTCATTGTGGGACTCTTTGGTAGGCCTATGTGCAACAGTGGACGTCTTTCGGCTGATATGATAATGATATAGACAGGACCTCTGGTGGACTGATGACCTGGTCATTTCCCTGGAGTCCGCTGGATACACTAGGACCGATCATTGTTGCACTCTTTGACAGGCCTATGTGCAACAATGGACGTCTTTCGGCTGATATGATAATGATAATGATATGGACAGGTTACCTCTGGTGGACTGATGACCTGGTAATTTCTCTGGAGTCCGCTGGATATAATAGGACTGGTCATTGTGGGACTCTTTGGTAGGCCTATGTGCAGCCGTGGACGTCTTTGTGCTGATATGATGATGAAATATGATATGGACAAAGGCTTTCCACTCCTGGGTTGAGTACCCTGGAGCGAAGAAGACAGTGGCGACGTTATTGCATAATTACTATGACTTACCTGATTCCAAGAATCTGTTCATAATGAGTAAGAATCATCGTCTAAAAGGCCACAGCTTAAAGATAACTCGGGCATCCAGCACAAGCAATCCTAGGAAGCACTTTCTATCAAATCGGGCAGTAGGTATGTGAGTGGAATAAACTACCAGAGACAGTGATAAAGGCCGAAACGCACAGACAGCGGTGGCGGCGCGGCGCGGAGGCGGTACCGGTTGTAATGTTCGAGCTAATATGAAAGGGTCCGCACAGAAAACCGCGCCGCGCCGCGCCGCTCTATGCGGATCCTTTCATATTAGCTCGAAGATTACAACCGGTACCGCCTCCACGCCGCCACCGCTGTCTGTGCGTTTCCAGCTTAAGTGCCTTTTTGGTGAACAGTTTTAAAAACAGACTGAATAAGAATTTTAAATTAATGGCCTTCGAAATGTGGTGCTGACGAAGGATGGAAAGGATTAGCTGGACGGAGAGATAGGCAAACGAAGAAGTTTTAAGGATGGTAGATGAGAAAAGATGTTTGCTAGGATGTATAAGAAATAGGAGAGGCAAGATGGTGGGCCACCTGATACGGCACGACAGTTTCTTCCTAAACATCCTGGAGGGTAAAATTGAAGGCAAGAGAGGCAGAAGAAGGGCTAGGCTAACATATTCTAGCCAAATAAAAGATAAAGCTGATGTCGAGTCATATGAGGAAGAATGATGGACAGAGAAAAGTGACGGTTACTCCACCGACAAGAGCAAGGCTCTTAAGTAATGATGATGATGATGATGGAATGAATAGACAGGTTACCTCTGCAGCTCTTTGACCCAGGTCTTGATGGCGCTGAAGCTGCCAACACTAGTGATGTCATAAACAAGTAGAGCGGCGTTAGCATTGCGGTAGTACATGGGTGCCATAGAACGGAAGCGCTCCTGCCCCGCCGTGTCCCACACCTGTAAAATGTATATTTTGTTTGGTTTGAAGTTTTTAAGTCAACCGAGGCATATCACCGAAACTCAATAGATAGAACTATCACAATCCTCTAAATTGAAAGTTTGGTTACCATACTTTCAACATCGAGGGCTGTAATAGTTCTAAAATGATGCGTTTCGAAGATATCTTCAAAAGACACAATTACCCCATAGACGCATTTGCCCCGGTTGACTTATGTAATTTGTTGTAGTTATCGCAGACTTTCTTACTGCTAAAGCCATTAATGACATTATTTACAGATAAGTAGAGTTCGGACTGACTATTAACTAATTACATGTCTTGCATTCACATTATTTTTACTAAACGGAACATAATCGCGTATAATTAACTTATGGACATCCTGGAAATCATCCATCACCAAAGTGTTTACCAAGACAAAACAGATGAGCCCAAACTAGATGGGTTTATCTAGTTTAGTTTAGGAGTTCCATGACCACCTTCCAACTCCATCATCATACTCTGGAAATGGAATCTGGAATCATGAATGACACATGGTGATGCCTGATACCAAGAATGAAATATTCAGTTCGTGTCGCAATGCTGTAAAGATACTGTACTTACTTCTAATTGTATTTTGTACGATTTATCTTGAATTTTATAGCTCTATAACTCTATAAAATATAGATTAAAATATTTATTCATTAATTTTAGGAGCTAATTATGTTATAAAATTAAAGGAAAAATTGAATGCTACGAGCCGGATTCCAACGCACGACCACAGGCTTACATGGCCTGATGCCACATTTTTTTTCGTTAAATATTAAATTTATAAATTTCGTTAGTAGACGTGACTGCTATAAAAATATATTAAGCTATCATTTTTTTTACGTCTCATACTTTGTTAGATTTTTGTCTTTACGTAGGTAATTACTTAAGTGATGATTATATCCGTTACCCAGAAAATCAGCATTCATAAATTATTTCCAAATTTGTAATTTTTTCCACTGTTAGTGAAAATAAAATGACTGGACTATGGGTTGCAGTGGATGCGAAAGGCCCCTCTTATCTTATCTTATCTAGGTGAGGGCCCTATCTAGTGTTGTGGATAACGCTCATTTCGAGGCTTATAGACTCGAGCCTTAAAGACTCCCGAGGCTTAAAGACTCGATGCTGTTTAAGAACCGTGTTGGTTTATTTTACGCATATGAATGCAAAATATTGTATTTTCGTCACTTGAGTCTTTAAGCCTCGGGAGTCTTTAGGGTTCGAGTATTTAAGCCTCAAAATGAGCGTTATCCACAACACTAGCCCTATCGGATGCACTTCGACCCAGTGGGATCTTTTGTGCATTTGCCCTCTCCTTTATACCTGCTCCCAGGCTTGCTCCATCATTTCCACAAAGCAGATGATGCAGTTCACCGGGAGCACCTTGAATTCCTTTGGTTGCGGGTAGCAGTTACCAAAGTAGTTCATTCTTTGTCTGGCAAGGGCATGACATTCACACAACAAGTGTTCCATAGTCTCATCCTCCTCGCCACACATTCTACAGTCTAAACTATCCGATAGTCCCATCTTGGCCAAGAGATCCCTGACCCCGAAGTGACCTGTGAACACCCCAGATATAATTCTGAGTTGCTTCCTACTGGATTTCCAGAGTTTCCTGGTCCCCGAGTCCACTCCTTCTATGAAGAGCTTAGAGTGCCTTAAGCCAGCCTCATTCCTCACTTTAATAAGATAACTATTAACCTGTAATTTGACCCTGGAGCCGTCCACGTTGATGTTGCACGTGAAGAACGACGCCCCGATGGTGGGTGAGATGTGCTTGGAGAACATCTTGCCTATGTAACGGACTACGAGGCTCGTCTTGCCAACACCTGGAGAAATCAATCCGACATACATTACTTTGATTACAGAAACAAAAAAAAAGTAATTTTTAGGCTACCAGGGTAGAACGGGACCCTATTACTAAGACTCCGCTGTCCGTCTGTCACCGGGCTGTATCTCATAAACTGTGTTAGAGAGTTGAAATTTTCACAGATGATGTATTTCTGTTGCCGCTATAACAACGAATACTAAAAAACAGAATAAAATAAATATTTAAGGGGGCTCCCATACAACAAACGTGATTTTTTTCCGTTTTTATAGATCATCATCATCATCATCATATCAGCCGAAAGACGTCCACTGCTGGACATAGGCCTCCCCCAAAGAGTTCCAAAGTGACTGGTCCTGTGCCACCCGCATCCAGCGACCTTTACCAGGTCATTAGTCCACCTTGTGGGAGGCCTACCAATGACGCGCTTTCCGGTACGTGGTCGCCTTACCTCGCCGAACCTTTCCACCCCAACGGCCATCATTTCTACGTGCAATGTCGCCCCGCCCACTGTTTTTATAGATAATGGTACGGAACCCTTCATGCGCGAGCCCGACTCGCACTTGGCCGGTTTTTTATATATATTACAATTGTATGACGTTTCCGTGAGTCATCATCAGTGCAGTGCTGGCTGAAAATCAGCGCTGTAGGTGTCTGACAACTCAGCATAATGCTGAGCCTCGTGTCCGGTCCAATGAACTTATTTCATGTTTTTTTGTTTATTTTATTGTTTAATATGTGTGTCCTGTGTGTTCGTGAATAAATGTATATTTCTATTTCATGCTTGAGGCAACTTTAACCATCAAAATGTTGTCTCTCTCAATCTTTATGTTAGTTTGTTATGCTGTGCTCTTCACCTGCGCGCGTACCCCCGGATCCCAGGGATAGAATATGTCCATCTAGAAGACCCATTCTATATACTGGTGGAAGTACCTACTTAGCACTAAATACAGTAGATTATAGTCCCCCGCGGCTATGAAGTCAATCCTGAGACATGCCTCTAGGGTTGAATATGTAATTTTTTCCTATGGTTGACATTGTCATTATTCAGAAGCTTCATAGTTGCACAATGTGTCAGGATTTACTTCATAGCCGTGGGGGGACTGTAATTAATAACTAATCTAGTAATCTGTGGACAGTGTTGTTGGTCTCACACCCATGAACTGTTTGTTTTTCGTATACTTTAAGCTGAAAAAAAAAAAATATTATAATTTGTAGCTAAGGAAATTACATACAACTTACAAAACTACAGCCTCACAGAGGTTTCATCTTTATAATATTAGTATAGTATATAGATTGCGTAAATAAACCATAATAGGATAATAATAAACTCATTTACAATACAGGATAAGGTCTGGGTGAACTATCTGGACCAACATGTATAATCAATCCAATAACATTATCCACCTTGATTTATTCAGTTCAGTGCACAAAGTAATATTATGATACATACAAAGTATACATATTAATTAAACTGGGTATATACAGTCGTGGCTAGATAATTAAGAACATTTTTTTCCCCATCCAACTGCATACCAATTTGACTTTTAAATTTAATGATTTAAAATATGTTTGACCAATTTTATTTCTGAGTATATGGGGATATCTGTGTATAAATAAGATTTAATTTAGTTTATATAAAGTTCCTGTAAAAGTTGTGCATAAAAAAATATGGATGGTCAATTGGACAGTTTTAAAAGTATATTTCAAAGTTTCAAGTTCAGTTAGGAACAATGTATGAACTTATAAAAACTGTTGATTTGATCGCTTGTATTTTTTAAAGTCTAAATTTTACAGAAGCTGTATGTGCACTATATTAAATACTGTTTAAACACGGTTACATCCATATGATCAGAAACAAAGTTATTTCAAATTTGAAAAGTCATATTTGTATGCAACTGTGTGGGAAAAAAATCGCGTTCTTAATTATCTGGCCACGACTGTAGGTTTCCACAACTCGACATCATAAATGCGCCTATTTTGCGTAATGTGTATTAAATTATGTAACCTTTTTTTTTTTCATTGAGAAAACCTGCGAACCAGGTTTCCAGCTCTCGGGGGAGGTCTGGGTTATGTGGTATTTCTACCCACTAAAAACTCCACATCAACCGCCATCTGCGCTAAGTAATTCGGAGGACTCTAGGATCTCAGGTGGAAGAATTTTTGAAATCTGATAAGCAGTTACGGAGATTACCCCATACATACAAACTTACAATCTCATAGAATTTTCTTCTTAACGATATTTTACATTAGTTAAGATATAATGTTAAGGTTTAGATGTTTGTTTTTTTGACATAGTCTTATACATAACCTGAATTAATCCAATAGGATTCTTTTTCTGCACTTGCATATATATGTATAAAAACAATATAATAACTGCACATTTCAAGTAATATTCCTATCTTCAAATAAGAAAGTATTAAATTATAGACCTTAGGGGAAAAACGTCAGGAACTCTGAAAGTATGCTTTATTGTGAAATAAATAAGGTATAAGTTTATTTTAACCAACCTATTCCCAAGGCGACGTAAAGAGTTTTTACAGACCAAAATAAACGGTATGAATTTGTCAAGACTACAGACCGGTTATATATTAGGTTATTAATCAATTACACACATTTTTCACTAATATTATACTATATTGTACATTCTTTAAAGAATATACACGTTTTTGCGTAACCGTACGCATAATGGGTTATATCATAACAAAGCTAAGAAAATTACGCACCTTGCGAACCTAATACCACAATTTTAGCCTCGACCACTTTCATTTTAGCAACTAAAGTTCACACTACAATGTCTGAAAAGCACTGTACTTTGATATTTCACATTGTTGTCAAGGGGATAAAGGAAATCTAAAGGGATAAACTTCACAAAAACATGAAATAATAACAATAAATGACACCACGATGAAGTTTCCAACTTTGACTAGGCTGTCAAAAAAGTCGTTGTTAGTTGTCATTGTGAACTGAACGGTCAAGTTCGAGCGCTACTTGCAAACCGAGTTCATGAAGGTTCTTATTATTTTAAAGAATTACTAAAGATAAAAAGTTACTAAATCCACCTTCAATAGACACAGATATAAAAGTTGGAGTTATTATATTGTAAAATAATAAGAATTATATTATTGGTTCATGTGACGTCACGGTAAAAAGATAAAATTAATAGGTTTATAATTGGTAATTGACTACTAATAAGTAAGACTCACTGACCTGTATTATTTACAGTCAGTGGTAAGACTACTTTAATTTATTTAGATAATACTCTGTAGTCATTTGCGGTATAACGCCATCTATTATCGTTTCAATGTTTTGATTAACTAAATGTAAGTAAGTTTAGTAGTAAGCAAAGTTAAAAGTTATGCTAGTCGACGCTAGATGTCACTTTTTTAATTTTTAAGTGTTTAGCAAATGCAATGCATGAATCTAATGTTTCTCACGCTTTATAGCTTTGTGCATGATACTAATAATTACTACATTTACTTGAATAATAGACTGTAGTAGGTAATTTGTTTTATAGTACCATACAGTTACACCGAATAATTACATACCGAATGTAGTTCAATTGCTTAAGCCAACGTTAAAGTTGAGCTATTTAGCGCTACATGTCACTGTTCCGAATGTATTTAGTTTATAGCCAATCCAATAGATGGCATTAACAACACGTTTATAGCTACTTGTAAATAAAGATTGCTAATAAAATGGTTGGAATAGACGGATAATCAATTTGATTTTTATAACTCATAAGACCATTAAATTAATGATAGCACTAACCCACCACATATCGCTTTCGCCCATCTAAAAGCAATCACTATTAATCTGTTCCCATCAAATATAAAGGCTTTGGCCGTAAAATGGATCATTAATCGAAAATTATGATCTTTTTGTCACATTATGAAATTACGACAATACAAATAGGTACACCTAAGAGGAAGTCCACTAAGGAAAGTTTTTTGAAAATATGACGGTCACAGCTAACTTTATAAGTGCCCATAAATATATTTTTTTAGATTTCATCTCAGCCGCAGTAGCACAATGAATTGAACAATTAGCAATTATCTAAGTAGTCAAACTAGTTAAACTAAACACAAGCTATTTTCACCCTTCACAGATCAGACAGAAATAAAATTAATGAAATTTCTTGTCCACACATAACTAATTCCAATGTACTAAAGTGAACGCACCCGAAGAAAAGGCGGTAAAAGCAATCCAATATGGCCGATTTAGCGGGGATTTCGGGCGCCATTACAATATTTCAGAAAATTTATTCGCCGAATTATATTCCTTTATTACTATTGCTTTAATCCTTAACCACATAAATTTAAGGTTGAGTTTTGTCTGCATCCAAAGCATAAATAAGTCTGTAAGCAGAAGAGCTATCCGCCACAAGTCAAGTTGCAAATCGGAAAACATTATACAGATTAAATTTCTAGGGATATCATATAGAGTTGTGTAGTTTCAGCGAGATTGGTTTGTTAATTTTTGGTTTCTTTGGGTTGGTCTTGGACCGTCTAGAACACAATTTGACTACATTAGATTTTTGCCTAGAGCTTAAAGTGACTACTACATAATCGGTCGAACACTCATATCTCCTAAGCACAAATTGACTAGTACCGAAAAAACGTAGAACACATTTCGCCTACTGTTGTATTTTGTTTTTGAATGTACAGGCGAGGTGAAAAATAAAAGTACAGACATATGTCACAGCTTATAGATATATTATGTCAACTCATATGGACAGGAAATGAAAATAAAAAGAAAAGTCACTCCAGAACTTGGGTTGGTCTTGGACCGTCTAGAACACAATTTGACTACATTAGATTTTTGCCTAGAGCTTAAAGTGACTACTACATAATCGGTCGAACACTCATATCTCCTAAGCACAAATTGACTAGTACCGAAAAAACGTAGAACACATTTCGCCTACTGTTGTATTTTGTTTTTGAATGTACAGGCGAGGTGAAAAATAAAAGTACAGACATATGTCACAGCTTATAGATATATTATGTCAACTCATATGGACAGGAAATGAAAATAAAAAGAAAAGTCACTCCAGAACTTAAATAACTTAAAGAGAATCTTCACGATATTAAAACAAATTCGGTATACACTTTAATTCAATGCTCTCTTGATGTCTTTTATGGCTTTTAAAAAATCGATTGGGGCAATTTGTTTTTTTATTAATTTTGTCAATTCTCGGCCGTATCTTCTATTAAAAAGAATATCTTTCTTTTGCTTGTTCTCTCGTTTCATAAAGGCACCTGCCATAGAAATGCTTTGATATCTAGCTTCATTTTTTAGCTTGAACAGAAACTGAATTAGAGTTGGACTTTTGTTCATGCGGACCCCCAATCGGCGATGAAATGCTTCTAATGTATTCGTAGTCCTATGTATCTCTCTACAACAAGAAATCAAAGCAGTATTTCTTAGCCATTGTTTTTCAAAATAAACAATAAATGAATCAAATTCATTGCATCTCGGCCCATTATTGACAACGTTGTCCCATGCCTGTCTAATTAAGTTGGATGGTAAGAAAGGCAAATTCAATGCTAGTGAGATTATTTCTTTACCGGAAAGTGTTGAAGTCAACCCCTTTTTATCTGCATTATCGCAAACCGCCTTGCAAAAATGGAAATAACACCCCGTAACTTTTCCGTTCGGGTAAACCGTTTTAAATGCCGTTATCTGGGCCATTTCATAGTCACATTTGTAAATTTTTATATTAACCTTCAGCACATCACGCAGGATTGAAAATAATGCTGTGTATGTACTTGTGCTCTTATTTGGCAATAACGCATAAATGGCAGGTTTGACGTTAGTTGAATATTTGCAGCTGTTTAAGTCCTCGTGCAAACTAAATAGCTGATAGAACGGTTTTGGCACCACTTTAAAAGTTCCATCTCCAAACACCATTTTCTTGAGGTGGGCGTTTAACCGGAGGACCTTTTGAGACGATCGATTGCAGAATATTAAAATTTTGTTTTCTGAGTCCAATTCATACTCACTTACAAGAAAATCTTTTTTAATCATATCTGGCAATGAAACTTCGAAGGATTTCGTAAATTCTGTTTTCGCCACATCCAAGAACGTGAGTCGTGTCCTACGTAGATTCTCTCGCACTGACTCATATGGTAGGAATTGCACATCAACAGATGGGTTTTCAATTATAAAATCCATCACGGCTTTCTCATAATTTTCTTTCAATCCGTACATGTTTTCACAAACATAGGTTTTAGCGTTTTCAAGAACATATTCTCTGTACATCTGTTCAATATTGGGCTCGCAAGAATGTAGTGACGGTTTCTTACGAACTATAATTTCGTCGTTTTTACTCACAGTTATGCTTGCACTGCACTCATTCCTCTTCGAACATCTCCAAAACGAATTCCCCACTTTGTTTACCGATACAAAGTTATATCCGTTGCACCAGACAATTTTTTTATTTGTTAAAAACAATAACTTAGGTTCGTTCATTTTGCAGTTTTTTCAGCAGCATGACATAAACACAACATTACTCTTTTTAGAAAACGTCAAAATTATCATATTTTCTGTACACTATTAGTGGCCAGTACGGTAGAATGAACACAAAGAGGTTTAACAAGTGTTTTACTATTATGGACTAATGTACTTATCTGTGAAGTGATCTTATCTTCATTAGCTCATCAGTCTCATCACATCACCTTCCATCATGTAATATATATGTCATAAGTAGTGTAGTCGCGGAAGGAAAAGGATAACACCGCCACAGTCATATAGTCGAAAAGTGACGTACTTTTTAATTCCAGACTGAAACAAGTAAACATAAAAAAATAGGAATTCAATTTTATACCTGAATGTCCAGACAGTTTGGATTCTTGTCACTATGCTATGTAGGAAAAATACGCACTTGTCAATTTGTGTTTTAGGAGATTTGAGTGTTCGACCCATTATGTAGTAGTCACTTTAAGCAATAGGCAAAAATCTAATGTAGTCAAATTGTGTTCTAGACGGTCCAAGACCAACCCCAGAACTTAAATAACTTAAAGAGAATCTTCACGATATTAAAACAAATTCGGTATACACTTTAATTCAATGTTCTCTTGATGTCTTTTATGGCTTTTAAAAAATCGATTGGGGCAATTAGATTTTTTATTAATTTTGTCAATTCTCGGCCGTATCTTCTATTAAAAAGAATATATTTCTTTTGCTTGTTCTCTCGTTTCCTAAAGGCACCTGCCATAGAAGTGCTTTGATATCTAGCTTCATTTTTTAGCTTGAACAGAAACTGAATTAGAGTTGGACTTTTGTTCATGCGGACCCCCAATCGGCGATGAAATGCTTCTAATGTATTCGTAGTCCTATGTATCTCTCTACAGCAAGAAATCAAAGCAGTATTTCTTAGCCATTGTTTTTCAAAATAAACAATAAATGAATCAAATTCATTGCATCTCGGCCCATTATTGACAACGTTGTCCCATGCCTGTCTAATTAAGTTGGATGGTAAGAAAGGCAAGTTCAATGCTAGTGAGATTATTTTTTTACCGGAAAGTGTTGAAGTCAACCCCTTTTAATCTGCATTATCGCAAACCGCCTTGCAAAAATGGAAATAACACCCCGTAACTTTTCCGTTCGGGTAAACCGTTTTAAATGCCGTTATCTGGGCCATTTCATAGTCACATTTGTAAATTTTTATATTAACCTTCAGCACATCACGCAGGATTGAAAATAATGCTGTGTATGTACTTGTGCTCTTATTTGGCAATAACGCATAAATGGCAGGTTTGACGTTAGTTGAATATTTGCAGCTGTTTAAGTCCACGTGCAAAGTAAATAGCTGATAGAACGGTTTTGGCACCACTTTAAAAGTTCCATCTCCAAACACCATTTTCTTGAGGTGGGCGTTTAACCGGAGGACCTTTTGAGACGATCGATTGCAGAATATTAAAATTTTGTTTTCTGAGTCCAATTCATACTTACTTACAAGAAAATCTGTTTTAATCATATCTGGCAATGAAACTTCGAAGGATTTCGTAAATTCTGTTTTCGCCACATCCAAGAACGTGAGTCGTGTCCTACGTAGATTCTCTCGCACTGACTCATATGGTAGGAATTGCACATCAACAGATGGGTTTTCAATTATAAAATCCATCACGGCTTTCTCATGATTTTCTTTCAATCCGTACATGTTTTCACAAACATAGGTTTTAGCGTTTTCAAGAACATATTCTCTGTACATCTGTTCAATATTGGGCTCGCAAGAATGTAGTGACTCATTCCTCTTCGAACATCTCCAAAACGAATTCCCCACTTTGTTTACCGATACAAAGTTATATCGGTATCCGTTGCACCAGACATTTTTTTTATTTGCTAAAAACAATAACTTAGGTTCGTTCATTTTGCAGTTTTTTCAGCAGCATGACATAAACACAACATTACTCTTTTTAGAAAACGTCAAAATTATCATATTTTCTGTACACTATTAGTGGCCAGTACGGTAGAATAAACACAAAGAGGTTTAACAAGTGTTTTACTATTATGGACTAATGTACTTATCTGTGATGTGATCTTATCTTCATTAGCTCATCAGTCTCATCACTCATCACATCACCTTCCATCATGTAATATATATGTCATAAGTAGTGTAGTCGCGGAAGGAAAAGGATAACACCGCCACAGTCATATAGTCGAAAAGTGACGTACTTTTTTATTCCAGACTAAACTTGAACAGACAAGTTAACATAAAAAAATAGGAATTCAATTTTATACCTGAATGTCCAGACAGTTTGGATTCTTGTCACTATGCTATGTAGGAAAAATACGCACTTGTCAATTTGTGTTTTAGGAGATTTGAGTGTTCGACCCATTATGTAGTAGTCACTTTAAGCAATAGGCAAAAATCTAATGTAGTCAAATTGTGTTCTAGACGGTCCAAGACCAACCCCCGTCAGCGTGAGGACTACTGCCCATTCCTTCTTAAACCTGCATCACACTGGCGCGGCCTGCGGTGGCGGACCATAGTAAATTTGACAGCCAATGACAAGTTTTCTATTGTCCGCCGCGGCCTGGCCGCGCCAGTATGTGAGAGGCCTTATCCATGAAAGGCCTGTGCGCAGCAGTGTCCTATCGGCGGACAATGATGAGGTAATGGTGGGCTAAGCCTTCTTACGGTTTTTTAATATCTACGTCAACTTAGGCGAGATGTTTTAACATCGGTCTTTGATTTTGGATGGATTCATAATGTTACCGAGGCAGAGCGGCTACCGCGAAATGCCAACTTCGTTCCTTCGTATATCTCTATCTCTATCGCACTTGCATATTTGATCAAAAAAGTGGGAGGTTCAAGAACGAGCGACGTTTGCCTTTGGCGGTAGCTGCGCGCTTTCGAAATATCAATGCAGCCACACTTTCCTGTATTGCAGCAGTCATGAGAGCTATAGATAGAGCGAGAAAACCAAGACCATATTTACCGTCATATCTCGCTCTTGTTAGCTTTGGTAGTAGTCACGCAGCTGACTGCCATGCAGGGTGATGTGAATGCGCCTTATTACCTTACTTGGAACTTTTATTTATGGGAACGGAACGTTTTACTGCCGTTCCCTTTATTCAATCTACGGTAGGAGACAGGCTTACCCCGTGTGACATATGTTGCATACGCTGTGGTAGCGGGGGGCCGGACAGATTGGATATGGCGTCGAATACACAAGAACATACTAAGTGAGTCTTTTATTTAAAACCATGTTCCATGTGATTGCATATCTAGATACTTAATATGCAACATGGTGTCAGGTGGGAAAAGAACATAAACACTTAAGAAAATACCTTTGTGGATGGATAACAGTACAAAAACAAAATGTCAGAAAATAGTAACTGGGGGTTACAGCTACAGCCTCCCAAAGGCTTTAAAATAGATGACACAGAGGCGTGGAGAAGGTACAAGCAGCTTTTCAATTTGTACATACAAGCGACAGAGTTAGAAAAGGAAAAAGATGAGAAAAAGGTGGCCATTTTCCTAACGTGCGCGGGAGAAGAGATTTTGGAGATTTATAATGGAATGACAGACAGTTCGTCATTAAAATGGTCAGAGTTATTGGAAAAAATTGATGCCCATTTTAATAGCCAAACAAACACGGTAGTAAATAGTTACAGATTTTACAATATAAAACAGGAACAGGATGAACCAGTAGAACGGTTTGTATTGAGATTGAAAAATGCAGCTAAAATGTGTAATTTTAAGGAGGAAAACCGGATGGTAAGAGACATGCTGGTAATTGGATTGAGAGACGGAAATGTAAAAGAGAGGTTGTTAAGAGAACGGGATTTGACTTTAGACATAGCGTTGGACTTATGCAAAGCAGCTGAGTATAGTAAGAAAAATATGAGGGAGTTGGAAGAAAAAATACAGACGGTGGATCTGGTTAAGGAAAGTCCGCGTTACAGAAAAGAAACAATGAGTTACAGTTGCAATAAATGTGGAAAACAGCATGATCCAAGAAGATGCCCAGCGTATGGAAGAAGATGTGCAGTATGCAACATTTATAATCATTTTGCAGTTATGTGTAGGCACAAAAAGAAAGAAGAGAGACCACATCAGCAGCAAAGATTTAATAAAAAAGTGGATGGCATTAAGGAGTCTACAAACGACAGCGATAGTTCAGATGAATTTGTGGTGGACTCAGTAAGTAGTTGCAATAGATTACAATGGTATCAAGTAATAAATGTTGAAGGGGTTGAAATCAATTTCAAACTAGATTCAGGTGCTGACTGTAATACAATACCATTAAACTTATTCAATAAGCTAAAGTTGGATAAAGGCAAACTAGGTGAACCTACGGTGTTGGTAGTGTATAATGGACAAAAATTCAAAACCGTAGGAAGTATTGATTTGAATTGTATAGTAAAAGGAAAAAAATGCTGTATTAGATTTTGTGTTGTGGATATGCCCATTCAGCCAGTGTTAGGCTTACCAGATTGTGTCAATCTTGATTTAATTAAGAAAGTAGATGTCTTAGTGACCGAAGATAAGAATAAATTTATACAAATAAATCAGGATGTGTTCACAGGGTTAGGTAACATCGGCACATATAGAATAAAGTTGAAAGAAAATTCAGAGCCAGTAATTAAACCTATTAGAAGAGTACCACAGACTATTAAGGAGAGACTTAAAGATACATTGAATAATTATGAGAGTAGAGGTATAATAGAAAAAGTAGAGGGCCCTACAGCATGGTGCAATAATCTGGTTATTGTAGAGAAACCAGATAAGTCACTTAGGTTGTGCTTAGATCCCAAAGAATTAAATAAAGCAATTCTTAGAGAAAATTATCAAATCCCATCACCTGAAGAAATATATAATTCACTTGCAGGTAAAAGTGTCTTCACAGTACTAGACTTGAAGGATGGGTTTTTCCAAGTCGGTTTGGAGGATGAACAAAAGCTCTGCACCTTCGGTAGCCCTTATGGAAGATATTTTTTCAAGCGCTTGCCGTTTGGAATCTGCTCGGCCCCAGAGGTAATGCAAAGAATAAACACAGCTATATTTAGTGATATACAAGGGGTTAATGTGTACTACGATGACATAATTGTTGCTGGGGATAACTTAGAGGATCATGATAAAATATTAAGTGCAGTAATAGAAAGGGCAAGAAAATTCAATGTAAAGTTTAATCCAAATAAGGTTCAGTACAGGAGTGATTTTGTCAAATATGTGGGCTTGGTGGTATCTGAATCGGGCATTAAACCTGATCCTGAACATGTAAAGGCTATTGTGGACTTGGAGGAACCAAAAAATGTCAAAGAACTACAAAAGTTTCTGGGTATGTGTAATTATTTGAGTAAGTTTGTACCACAATACTCAAAAACAACAGAAAAACTCAGAGATCTCTTAAAAAAAGATGTATTGTGGAACTGGGATGTAGCTCAAAAGCAAGCATTTGAAGAAATAAAAATGAAAATGAGTAGCGCCCCAACTTTGGATATTCTAAAAAAAGAAGGTTTAGTAACATTACAAACAGATAGTTCAAAAAGTGGAATGGGTGCTTGTTTGTTACAAAAGGGCAAACCAATATCATTTTACTCAAGATGTTATACAGAATGTCAACAGAGATGGGCTCCGATTGAAAAAGAGCTCTTTGCTGTCTGTTTAGCCATGGAAAAATATCATCAGTTTGTGTATGGTCGCAAAATTATAGTTGAAACGGACCATAAGCCGTTAGTGGCGATAATGAATAAAGACATAAATAAAATTTCAGCCAGACTGCAAAGAATGGTTCTTAAACTCTTAAAATATGAATTTGATATTAGGTATATACCAGGATCTCAAATGTATGTTGCAGACTATTTGTCTAGACATTATAATTCAACAAATGGGAAAGTAGAGCCTACACTTAAAGAGTTAGTGCATTGTGTGGAAGTAGAAACAGTGTATGGGTTAGATAATGACTTACAAATATCAGAAAATAAGTTGAAATATATTCAGGATGAAACAAATAAAGATGGTAATTTGCAACAAATAAAGTTATGGCATAATTCAGAGTGGCCAAAAAATGACAGAAATATACAGGGTAGAGAATTAAAAAAGTTATACAAGTTGAGAAATGAGTTAATGGTTAAAGATAATGTTGTATACTTTGGAAATATGGTACTTGTGCCTAGAGTACTAAGACAGGAAATGCTGGATATACTGCACTCGGGGCATGCAGGTGTGGTAAAATGTAAAAAGAGAGCACGAAAAATACTGTATTGGCCTGGAATGTCAAGAGATATAGAGGATCATGTCTTAGCTTGTAAAGCATGTGAAAAGTACAGGGTATCCAATTGCAAACAGCCTATTATATCTCATGACATTCCTGAACTTCCTTATAGTAAAGTAGGTATGGATGTGGGACATTATGCAGGAGAAGATTTCTTAGTGGTTGTAGACTATTTTTCAAAGTGGATTGAAGTTGCAAAGTTAAATAACAAATCTGCCGCCAATATCATTTTTGAGTTGATAAAAATGTTTAGCATCCATGGAATTCCTAGACAAATAGTCAGTGACAATATGCCATTTGGTAGCTGTGAATTTGAGCAATTTGCAAGACAGCAGGGAATAGAATTGGTTAAGTCAAGTCCACATTATGCACAATCGAATGGATTATCAGAAAAAGCTGTGGGAATTGTTAAAAATATGATGAAAAAATGTAGAGAAAGTGGTGATAATTTTGACTTAGCGATGTTACATTATAGAACAACTCCGGTAGCAAACTTGGATTATAGTCCTTCAGAGTTGTTAATGAGTAGATTATTAAGAACAAACTTACCTTGTTCAAAAGAAATGTTAAAACCTAAGTTATGTGTAAATGTCAAAGAACAAATGTCAATTAACAATGAAAAATCTAGGATCAATTATAATAAAACTTCCAAACCTAAAAAGTCATTTCAGAAAGGGGAGGAGGTCATTATTCAAGATGTAAATAAGAGCAAATGTTGGTATTCAGGTAAAATTGTAGAAGAGGCCAGTGGACCTAGATCATTCATTGTTAAAAATGATAAAGGCAATTTAGTTAGAAGAAATGAAAGACATATTAGACCTAGTAGAAATAAGTTTACTGTTAAAAGTTATAATATGCTGGACTCCTCTGAGTTGAAGCAAATCAGGGATAGAGTAGGGAATTATTTAAGGCAAGATGCACCAGTATCTTCAGCACCAAGCGCTCTTGCACCTGTAGCTAACCCAGAGCCAGTTGATGTACCCATGGCAACCAGGACAGGGAGGTTGGTGAGGAAACCTGCCTATTTAAGAGATTTTGATTTAAGCTAGTGTTAGATTAAAATAATAATAACTTTATTTCTTAAGCGGGGGATGTGACATATGTTGCATACGCTGTGGTAGCGGGGGGCCGCACAGATTGGATATGGCGTCGAATACACAAGAACATACTAAGTGAGTCTTTTATTTAAAACCATGTTCCATGTGATTGCATATCTAGATACTTAATATGCAACACCCCGGGCATTTATTTGTATTGTCTATACGTTTATTGGGACGTCCAAATAACGGTTAAGTAGCTTTTTCTTTGAGGAAGTAGCGCTGGATAGAACATGTGCTTCGTAGACAACCACCATATCCAGGCAAAGCTTAAGATGACAAGCTTCCGGGAAAAGGAAACCAGGTCACTCTCACACCATTTGTCGATTAATGATACACCGCACAGTCGACAAAGAGGCTGCCTCGACAGCGGCGCTACCACGAACTTCGAATCTCGAACTTCGTATATCTCCGTCTCTGTCGCTCGAGTACCATAAACCATAAGTGCGATAGAGACGGAAATATACGAAGTTCAAGATTCGAAGTTCGTGGTAGCGCCGCAGGCCTTGACTGAAAGGAGATTGAGGTTGCCACCCACGACAGAAACAGATGGAAGACCCTATTTAATTAAGAATTCTATTTAGGGCACCTGATGAGGCATAAGAGGATACCAACATAATTTAAGTACGTCAAAATAGACATAAATTAACCGCAAACCGGCGCAACCTATTAGCAGTTTCATGCAATTCTATGGTGGTATTTTTAATAAAACGTTAGCTGCACACTAGATAGCTCGACGGGTTAATAATGGCCTGAGCGCCGCCAATCGTTCGTCGTAAAGCGTTCTATACACCTAGCGATTTGTCAAAACAACCGCCTTAAAAATGAATGAATTGAATGTTTGCTGTCTCTTTCCATCAGCTGCGTCTCTAGGTTGCTGTAACAAATTGCTGGGTGTATAACGGCCTTAAAGGTCCGAGAAAGATAGTAAATACGGCTATATTAGTGGTAATAACAGCTCTGCATGATATCAAATCACCAAGCCCGCCCCAAAGAAATCTGTTTGTATGTAATGCGTACATATACGGTTCGTTTACATAAAAAAGCAGTTCCCGGCAAGCTGTAGTTACTGCGTCTTTTATTTTACAATTCAACGCTACTTGACCAAGATAGGATAGTAGACAAGAATAACACGTAAACGGGTTAAACTTTACAAAACCAATACAAATTGTATTTTATTTTATTTATTTGTCTAATTATCTAGTATTATATAAATGTAAAGGTCGCGGAAGTCCGCTGGATGCGGGTGGCGCAGGACCGGTCACTTTGGCACTCTTTGGGGGAGGCATATGTCTAGCAGTGGAGGTCTTTCGGCTGATATGATGATGATGATGATGATATATAGGAAAGGTCTGTGAGATTGTAGCATTTGTAGCTTTGTAATTTTGTATGTACGCGTAAGGCCCCTCACAGACTGGCGCGGCCTGGCCGCGGCGGACAATAGAAAACTTGACATTAGCTGTCAAATGTACAATGGTCCGCCACCGCAGGCCGCGCCAGTGTGATGCAGGCTTAATGGGTAATCCTCGGAACCGATCATCCGATTTTAAAAATCGTTTCACCTGCGTGTAGAATGGACCAGAGTTGGGCACTCAAGAATAAAATCATTATTTGAATAAGATTTCGCATGAGTAAAATCACGTTGATTTTATTCCCGTCTTCAAATAAATTTCGTTGTGAATAATTCTTGTGTGAGAAAATTCAATGAAGTTAACTTATTCTCATTTAAATAATACTAGATAATCATGATTTTTTTAATTTAAATAATATTCCATGAATATAAATGTAGTCCGCTCTCGGGGGTAAACACATTTGGTAACGATATAAAAGCACTAGTAGACTTTTGAATCTTGTCTAATGTACAGTCTAAGTAGGTATATTATAATTAAATTTCTTTTGGTTTGTTTTGACGAGTCCTATACATTATACTTGGTGACGATGGTCTGATGATGGAGTCAGGAGGTGGATAGTGGATCTCCTCAATGGCTACTTGTATACTCCTCGAGTTTGGGTCCATTCAATGAACTTTCTGGATGGTTATAGGCTATATTTTATCTCGCGGAGTTTTTTTTAAATTTATTGATTAAGAAATAATTATGTCGGTACTAAACACACAAAATAATTTAAGTACCTACATATTATACCCATCGTTCGTAGTCAAAACCTTGAGGAGTTTTGTAATGATAATGGGGAGTTCTAATTTTAATACTAATTAATTAATTAGGTAGGTACCTACACTACTAACTTACCTAGGTGCTAAGGTCAGACAGATCCTGCGTTAATCTTATGTATGTATTATGTATGTAAGCACTTTATTATACACAATAACAGGTTAAACAATATACATGTCACACAATCTATCAAAGTACAGTCGCCATCACATAGGTACATCGGAGCAAACAAGCACGTCACAAACATCGGAACACACCTCTATTTTCAAGGCATTAGGGTGCATGTGCCGATATTTTTGAACGCCTATAGTGTACCTACCTATGTATGTGATGGCGACTGTACGACGGCGAACTTATCCCTATAAGGGATCTCTACCAGCTAACCGTTGAACAATTGAGAGGAAGGTAGGTAGTACGAGATAGGCACACTTATACCGTGTACCGTGTACACACAGAAAATAAAAACAAAACCTAAAAGTTGTTGTAATTTCCAAATAACGATGCTAAGGTTTTGGTACATTTTTTCTAGTTCTAGATCTAGGTAATTTTTTTAAGGCACTACCGGAAAAAGCGCTTGGAGGATGATGACTAAAATTGCAATAAATTACATAATATTAACTGCAATTGACTAACCCCCTCATCCATACCTATAACGCCCATAGCAATCGAAATCAGTCGACCATAGACAACGATTTATTCGGCCAAGGCAGCGTTCAGCCAACAGTCAACGCGATACATTTAACAAATTACAGCAATAAATGTAATCTCTACAAATACATACAATCATGTTTAAGGTAAGTAATGTGTAATTCAGCTAAAAGCCGAAGAAAGACAGGCAAAGTGGTGATAAAAGCTAAGTGGTAATAAATTAGCTACAGCGCCATCTCGCGGCGGTCATGTTATATTCATGAAAGGTTTAGTGGTGATTTTGTTGCGATTTTTCGTTCGATGTTGGTGCTACTGAATTAAGTTAGATTTTTATCTTGAAAGTTACGCTCGCTTTTTTTTAATCCGTGACGCAAAAATAGGGCAGTTATAAGTTTGACATGTCTGTGTCTCTGTTTATCTGCAAGGCTATCACATAACGGCCGCGACATACTCTCGAGCTCTCTCGCCCTATTCGTCTCTTTCTTTCTAAGTGGTAAGTGATAAGAGAGAGACGGATAGTGCGAGAGAGCTCGAGAGCATGTCGCGGCCGTCTTGTGCTAGCCGTGCTGTGTGTTAAGCCTCTCACAGACTGGCGCAGCCTGGCCGCGGCGGTCAGTAGTAAACTTGTCATTAGCTGTAAAATTTACTATTAACCGCCATCGCAGGCCGCGCCAGTGTGGTGAAGGTTTTAAACGAATGGACCGATTTGAATGCGTTTCTTTCTGAGCGTTCTAATTAGAAAGAGACGGATAGTCTATCTCGTCGCGACTCAGCTCGCCATCTTGCGATAGCCGTGCTGACGGCAATCCTTCATGAACCATAGACAATGACTTTGACCTGCACGATCCTTGCTGGGGACTTGAGTTGTGTTTCAGCCGGCAAGCCAATTTCGTTTGAAAAATGTCACACACCACCTTCTTGGCTTGTACCTACATGGACGTAAAGAAGCCTTAAGACCTGGCTAACTGGCAGAGGGGTTAGATTGAGGGATTAGAGCGATATAGTTTAACTCCCCTCCAGCATTTAGGCAGCTGTAAAGGCCGCTTAAACCACCAAGGTCACCTAGGTTGAAAGCCTTGTTGTCAACAATGTCAACCGTGTACGGTCGGCCTCGCAAGGGACTGAGCACCTTTGTACCTTGTCGCTTTAATGTCACGCCTAAACTGCCATACGAAGTGGTTAAGCGGGTGAAAGTGATAAGGTGTTCAGATCATAATCATAAATCATAATCATTTATTTTGCTAAAACATACACAAAGATCGTACAATTGACATGTCAGTGGTAATAAAATTATATGTATGTATATTCCGCCACTATATGGCATGCAAAACTTACACTAAATTACACTACTATTATTAGATACCTACTTATGAGTGCTACTGTACGACTAGTGTTAACGGCGTAGGTATATACGTAATTTAATCCTGTTGACATTTAGGATCCGCAGCAGAACCAAGGTAACTAAACTAAACGCTAAACTTAAGTGGCAGTGGGCGGGGCACATTGCATTGGCCGTTGGGGCGGAAAGGTTCTTGAGTGGCGACCACTTACCGGAAGGCGTGGTGTGTAGGTAGGCCAAGCAGAGTAGACAAGGTGGACTGATGACCTGGTAAAGGTCGCGGGAGTCCGCTGGATGCGGGTGGCACAGGACCGGTCATTTTGTGTGACCTATGTCCAGCAGTGGAAGTCTTTCAGCTGATATGATGATGACATTTAGGATTCTAATTTTACTATAACCAGACAACGAATGGCTACAGTAAAATTATAAATGTTGTGCTTTCAGAATCAGGAATTCTATGATTTTGTATGTTAATCCTTTATTGTACTATAAACGAGACGGTAGGGGGAGGGTGAAAGATTAACTTCCTCCCCCGTCTCTCAAAATTTGACATCGTTTTTTTAACCCCACGATGGAGGCAAACAGGCGTACGGCCTGATGAAAAGCGGAAACCCAAAGCCAAAGAAATTAAAGCTTATTCAGTCCTTTCTTGAAGAACCCTTATTGTAGTCCCTCGGGAAAATCTAACAGAATAGCGTTACGTTACATTTCAGCGTCGACATTTACCATATTTCTGAATTATTTGTGTAAGGGTGCTTAGCTAGACTAGAACGGTGTAGAATAAGACACGCTTGACATTCCCCAACGAATCCCGGAGTTTCATTGAGATTTCTAAACTTGTGTCGTTATAAACGTAAATTACCTTATAACAGGTAAATTTTCAAAAACTGTATGGGTTCACCTGGATAGGCAGACATGATAAAAAAGTTTAAGGTGGTTCGATTGCCATACAAAGCGTTATTTGACATTCGCAGGCTAACGGCGTGATATTTTAAGAAACTTATGTAAGAAACTTTCATCAATTGGCTTCCCATTTGCGCCAAATTCCCCCTTTCCTAGAATAAACTTGTATAAACTAGATTAATTTGAGAAAAATAGTTTTCCCAAAATATCACGTGACAAACCAATTTCTCAAATTAATCTAGTTTATGTAAGTTTATTCTAGGAAAGGGGGAATTTGGCGCAAATGGGAAGCCAATTTATGAAAGTTTGTTACATAAGTTTCTTAAAATATCACGCCGTTAGCCTACGAATGTCAAATAACGTTTTGTATGGCAATCGAACCCCCTTAAACAAGTACGGCTGCAAAAAGAACTACTTACCGTTTATCAGTGAGAAACAGACTAACGACGACTGCCCATTCCCTCTTAGTCCAGGCAATGAACTTGTAGCTTGTATGGAAAATATGTCAAATTTGGAAATAATTTATAATAGCAGATTTTTTTTTATGTAGGTAATGGATATATTATCAATTAAATAGTTACTTAGTGACAAAATCCAACAAAATTTCAGACATCAAAAAAATTATAACCGAACTAGCTTCTGAAAAGTCAGAAAAAATATTAATAAATGGTTTTATCTTTATTTTGGTTCATTTACATTTGATCTATAATATTCAAGATAAATAATAAAAAAAAAACAATTCATTCTTTTTTTTAATCTATATAAATACTTCCGGATGGAAAGTTTGTTGGATTCTTGAATAAAGCATCTTAGATCAATGTTTTAAAATGATATAAAGAAAAAAAACGCTATTATTAATTAATGTTTTTCAAAACCGTATTTTGCCTGGAGTATCTCATCTATGGAGGAGACCTGTGATTAGCATGTCATTCGCAGTTGGACTTATATATAGGTAGTTAGATGATGATGATGAGAAGGGGTCTGGGTTTAGATGTTAGTTTACGAGTAAATGTAAGACTTTTAGATTTTTAGCAGCAGATTTTTCGAAGTTAAGTTTCGGATCCCGGTTACCGCATTTTTTAACGTGATTATGCAGACTGATGATAATGAGGTGGCTTGACCCCACTGCGTTTAGATTTTAGTCTTTATGGTGTCACGGGAGGACTAATGGAGGGGAAAATTTGGAGGAGGATCTTGAGCCCTTAGATCCCCCATATTTTGTTAGAGAAATGTTGTGCGAGAGTGTGGAGGGTGCAGTTTGCCCCCAGCGCTCGTCAGTGGGACCGGAGTGTGGACAAGGGAACTTTTGTGGACACCTTAACGTGGACATAGCCATGATGGCTGTCTTTTTAGTAATACTGCCTACGACGCTGGTCTTCCCGGATCGAATCCAGGTTACTGCCTTATTCAACGTGAACAAAGCCGCAATAAAATAAATACAAATACAAAATATTTTATTTGTTAAACATAGGTATGTACTATCGGCCAACGCTACGGGTTCACACCTCTAGGGTAATTTTTCGACCGCATTGTATTTGTGTGTGCAGGCGATTTTGGTGAAAAAAGTGTGAACCCGTACCGTTGGGCGATAGTACAGTCGCCATCACATACATAGGTACACTTTAGGTGTTCAAAAATATTGGCACACTAAGGCCTTGAAAATAGAGGTGTGTTCCGATGTTTGTGGCGTGCTTCTTTGCTCCGATGTATGTGATGGCGACTGTACATCGGTGTTATACTAATATTGATTTGTCATCCCGCTGATGTAAATAACGAACCAAAATGTAGAAATACCTTATTTTTTTATTTTATTTGGAAACAAAAAAATACAATTTATTAACTTAAACTAAAGAATCGCCAAACTGCGAAGCAATTGTAAGCCTACTTGAAATAATAAATTACTTACTTAGTGTATGTATGTGGTGTTCTGATCCTGGTGATGAGTAAAGCCTGCATCATACTGGCGCGGACCATATTAAATTTGACAGCTAATGACAAGTTTTGTATTGTCCACCGCGCCCAGGCCGCGCCAGTCTGTTAGAGGCCTAAGGTAGCCAGATCCTTAGAATAATAACGCTTTGAATGATAGTTTCATACGGCCGACGCGCCAAGCGTGAGGCATAAAATGGATTCATGGAGTTGTGATCAACTCGTATTCACACGCGCCAATACGCACACAAACGCACCAATAGTGTACCACCGCTCGGCGTACTACGCCATTTATGGCTGAGTTTTGGTGGCCTCACCGTTGCGCGTGAACTGCGTTTCTAGGCGTTATTATTCTAAGGCCAGATCTCATAGAGATGAGGATTCACGATCCGTGTTGAAAATTAGGGATGTGCTTTTGTTTTTTTTAGTTACCTGTCGAAACAATGAATCTGTCTGAAGTAACACGCGTTCGTAGGCAACGGTGTCTGCTTGTCATCAGGCAAGCCGTATGCCTGAATGCCACCGTAATGGTTATTTTAGTAAATACATATAGGTATTTCAATCATGAACAAACCTAAAAGGAGTCTTATCCACAACATCCCGTCGCACCGCAAACGAGCAATCAGCGAACGATCGCCAACACGACAATACCCTCTTGATTCCAAATTCAATTTGCACCAATCAGCGACTGCCGTCTTCCCGCCTTCCGCGCCACTGCCCGGACGTGTCGGCTTTTTAAAATTTGCGCGCTTTTTGCGGTTATGTTGGTACGTTGTTAGTGGCGATTTGTCGTTCGGGAAATGGTTGGAAGTTGTTTTGTCTGTGGTTGGATTGATTAATGGAATGAGAATATTTTGTTGGTGAAAGTTTATGAAGTTTAAGGATGTAGGTTTGGTAGGTATGTTCTTAGTTCTTACACTTTGTTTTACGGAACGAACATTTTAGGGTAAGTCTGTCACAATTTTACGCCCAACGGCCCTCAAAAATGACAGGATTCGTTAAGTGCTATTAAGTTACTGATTAGATGCCTACATAGAGTCTGACCAGCGAGTCGTGACAGTAGCATTTTTATCAAATTATTTACATGGCAACAATTTTACCTATGAAATAAACTGTCAGTTATAAGTACTTATGACGGCCCCATACATTTCGTGTTACCAGCATGCGTTTTTTTTTAAATTTACCGCCATTTTTCACTGTCACGACTCGCTGGTCAGACTCTAAAGACTGTTCACGATAAAATCCGGGCATAAATTATAACCTACAAAAAATAATAAGTATGTTGGAATATATAACGGTGAACACGCTGATACATTTTAATATGATTGTATTATTATTTTTTAATAGGTACTTAGTATATCTATGGATTATAAAAAAAAGTGCTGTTTCTTAATTAGCAGTTGGTAGAAAAATACACTAGATCAGGTATGTCCGGATTTTATCGTGTAGTTACAGTCTCTAGAACAATACTTATGGACTTATTTATGTCCAGGCAAAGCGTGTAGCGGTGCGAGAGGCGGGCTGTTAGGCGAATATGAAAATGAAACGTCTAAAACACTCTTATGCATCGACTTGTTTGTGTTTGCGCGATTTGCGTGATGAGTGCTGCGCCGCCGAACGCTCCGCTTGTAAACGCAGTATAAGATTAATTTAGAACCAACATTGTATGTTATTGTATCTAAAAAATAAGAAGAGAAAAAGATTGTTATAGAATATCACTGCTGTAATATAATTGCTGTGTCCCTCACGCAAGTAACTGAGTAACTAAACTGTAATAAGCGTTGCACAAATATGTTCTTTAGTTACAACATTGTTTTTACATTTTCCTCACCGAAAGGTTCCCCTTACCGCGTTTTGGTGGTCAAACGAGACAAACTATCATAACTTTCCAATGCAGCCAACACTAATAAACACACAGAGTAACCAATTTTTTAAATTGTTTAAAATTTGCTGTCATTGAAACGTCAAACCCAAAAGCGCGGGAACGGCGGGCGTCGTTACGAAATCAAATATCAAATATTGATACTCCGTTCTGTATTCTGTTTGAGGTGTCGCGGATACTATTTGCAGATTCCCTTGGAATAGCGCTGTTTTTTGACGATCTGTCATTTTATTCGGGCTTCGTCGTGATTTTATTTTATATTGCAGACAAATGGAGATTTTAAAAGATTATTTTACACGGGTATATTTATTTATCTAGCGAGATTTTTATTTATCTTCACTTCATTTTTGCAGGTTAGAAATATAAAACGTAGAAAATTAAATTAAAATCACTACATTATTATGCCAGATTAAGCCCTTGTTCGTGTTTGGTAAAATCGGGATTAAGTTGGCAATAGACAATAAAGATTATACACATAGCATTTTGTCACAACAACTTACTAAAGTTGGAATGAGACAGCGATACAAACCTTTCATTCCAACAATAGCAAGTTGTGAAAATTTTACCAATGGGGAATGGATGAAAATTTTAGAATATCCTGGTTATTTTTTTGGTAATAGGTATAACCTTCCTTAGCACCAGAAAAAAATTGCAGACTTTTCAGCTGACGCCGCTGAAATGTCTGCCGCTGAAAGGAAGGTTATTCCTATCCCCAAAAAAAGAATCAGACACTTCTAAGATTTTCATCCATTTCCCATTACATCGTTTGTAGTGTGCTTAAGAATAGATAACGCGTTTTAGCGCTAAAATGGACGAGTGTACGGTATCCCATTCTGTCAGATAGCTTTGTCCCTCTCGGCCAGCCACGTATGTAGTATTAGCCGGTAGTTGAGACAATATGCAGTGAGTGAGTATGGCTTGTTTAAACAAAAGGCATCAATCTCTTCTCGCCCCGCCCACGGCTATTCATAGTCAGGCCTTGGAATGTTTTATCGCAGTATGTACAGTAGGTACCTACTATTAAACGAACAATATTTGTAGATCATATTATATATGTATAGGTACAGCGTGTCTCTGACTTTGGGGCTTTAAATGCAAATGTCGATTATGCTCCTGAAACGGAACTACTTTTGTTCTACAACTTTTGAAAAATACGTTAATTTTATAATGTCCGTATTCCATACAAATTAAATAAAAATTTCAATGCGTACATTATCCATTAGTTCATTTTCATACTTTTCAGTGTCATGGATCAAAGCATTGGGAATAATGAGGCCGTGTTTGCAATATATTTATGTTGCAGTTAAAGTTCAAACACTAATAAATTATAGAAATAATAGTTATTTTACAAAGTTGCGGACCAAAAGTGGTTCCGTTTCAGGACCATAATCGATATTTGTATTTAAATCCGCAAGGTCAGAGACACGCTGTACATAATTGTATTTACGTTCTCGAAATCTACTCTCACGATTTCGATGACATTTGGGATACGAGGGTTTACGGGGGCGAAAAATCGATCTAGCTGGGTCTTATGTCTGGGAAAATTCGTTTTCTCCGTATTTTCTCTATTTTTACCCGAGAAGAGCCCGGTCGCCCTGGGACTACTAACTACTTGTCAATCGCCTTAAATAATTAATACAGTGCCTGTACAAAATCTATGAGCCAAGGACCGGAAAACCTCTTTTCAGGCTTAAGCCTATCAATTTGGTAGCCCTATCAATTTGATAACCTTATGATAAGGTAACCTATTGGTAGGGTAACCATATTGTTATGGTAAGCATATCGGATGTGGTAACCATAAGGTAACTGTAACAAAACCCTATCGAGATAGGGTTTTGTTACAGTTACCTGAGATGGGGTTTTATTAAGGTTACCTAATGGTTACCACATTACCCTATGTAAAAGGGTAACCGGTTCCGGTCCCTGCTATGAGCAAATATATTATTAGACTTCCTACAGGTGCAGCATAAACTATAGCACTCCCATATAAACTTACACTCCTCTTTTCACCCCTTTAAGGGGTGATTTTGGGATAGTAAATATTCTACGTCCTTTCCAGTGTCTCAAACTATCTCCATACCAAATTCCGTCTAAATCGGTTCAACGGTTTAAGCCTGAAAAGGTAGGAAATAAAATTCAATGTCATATGGCGATCACTAAGTATACCAGAGGCCCACTAGGTTTTATGTCGGCGAAAATGTACTGAAACGTCACGTAAAACGCGACATAAAACGTAGTGTGCTAGGGCCTCAGTATTAAGTATAATAAAACGAGTAGTTTCAAGTTTCTTTATTTGGCCAAGTAACAAAATAACGTTACATCTAGCAAGTCATGATACATAACACTTTTCTCTTAATTTAATCATTTAATCATCAGTAAGTAATTAGTTTAGTAATTAAATTACTGAACTGTAGACGATGAACCATGTGATGCCTATGAGGCCGCTCTGCGATGTAGGCCATGTTTTTATTTTCAATAAAGATTAAAAAAAATAAAAATATAATTGAAGTATCTCTGATGGAGAATGGCGTTAAAATATTTTGATAAAAAATATATTTTTGTTAAAATTCCATATAATCATCCAAGGGACTTAAATCAATAAAAAAAAAGACTTGTAAAACTAAAATTAATATGTTGTTTAATTTTCTCTATAAACTCCAAGCATAATAATAGAATTGTATTTAATGTAACGCCTGCCCTATAAATACGGGTAGGTGTGCGAGCGAGAGCACGCCGTCTCGCTCAGAACGAGCGAGGAATACAGAACGAGGATTTTGAGGCAATTTATAGCGAACCCCGCCACTTGAGAAGTAGGGTGACCCTCAGTTCTGGGAAAATTGGGATATGTCCTTATAGTATGTCCAAAGTTTTTAAATACTGATATTCTTTGTAGAGGGATAATAACTTTTGTGTATATAACTGTCATGTGTCATGTACTTAGTGTTGTGGATAACGCTCATTTCGAGGCTTATAGACTCGAGCCTTAAAGACTCCCGAGGCTTAAAGACTAGATGCTGTTTAAGAACCGTGTTGGTTTATTTTACGCATATGAATGCAAAATATTGACTTTTCGTCACTTGAGTCTTTCGACCGCTTTAGCCTAGTTGGTAGTGACCCTGCCTACGAAGCAAGAGGTCCTGGGTTCGAATCCCGGTAAGGGCATTTATTTGTGTGATGAGCACGAATATTTGTTCCTGAGTCATGGATGTTTTCTATGTATTTAAGTATTTATTTCTCTATATAAGTATCTATATCGTCGTCTAGTACCCATAGTACAAGCTTTGCTTAGTTTGGGACTAGGTTGATTTGTTTAAGATTGTCCGCAAAATATTATTATATATTATACTGAGATGTACTCTATGAGTAATGATTCCAAGGATATAAACATCTTAATTCTTCCTGCAATAAATACAATATCCACCGAACACCGGCCTTTACGTGCACCCTACAGTTTAATTTACGGTGTAAGCGATCCGTTACCGGCAACTTTGACGCTTCCAACAATAGTTACTCGGAGATCAATAGCTATACTCCCTGTTTGTACACTTTGTAGTGGCACTAACGTAACAATGTTAAACCAGGAGCTTAAGCTTCATTTATACATCTTATAAGTGTGGCGCATAATTTCCGAAAATCACATTTTCATAGTGTCATTTGTTCCGTTCCCATATTTTTGTGTAAGTAGTGCAAATGTGAAAAAGCATAAGCAAGTATTCTGAAAAGAGATTAAAAAAAATTACAAAACATAAATACAAATAAAGAAAAAACTTATTGCAAAAAATGCCACAGAAATATAAAGCATTGGGAAAATTGACACTGGGAAAATATTGGAACGGAACAAATGACACTATGAAAATGTTATTTTCGGAAATTATGGGCCACACTCCTTATAAGGGGTTCTGCCTTGTTAGACCTAACTACTTTAGCCCTATAAATGCTTCATTTGACCTAATGTTTTCATCATCATCATCATAAACATGCCGAAAAAAGTCGACTGCTGGACATAGGCCTCCACCAAAGAGTGCCACAATGACCGGTCCTGCGCCACTAGGGTTTCTGCTCGAGACTTCTCGAACTCGAGACAACTCGAGAGTTTCGCCTCCATTCGAGACGAGAAACAAATAGCCGACTCTCGAGTTCCGACGAACACGAAATAAGGGCTAAAGTCAGGCTCGCCATTTTGCCGCTTTTAACAATGATAACGCCGCCCGCGCACTATATAGGTAAACACGAACAGTGGACATCTCACTCGCACGCTTTGTACGGAAAACGAGCTTGTTTTCAGTCTGGCTGCAAACATAGTAACCAAGATAAGAAACCGGCTTTCGGACAAATCGATTAAAGCTTTAATATTCTTAGAGTCCTACTTTTTAAGACAAAAAAAACTTTTTAATAATTATACTGAATTATAAAAATGATTAGCTGTTAACATAGGAATGATGAATGATCATACAAATTATTAATATATATCTCACTCAGATCATTAAAAGACTGTTAAATAAGTATGATTGTTGAAACTCCTCAATTTTATGTCACGTCATTGTAGTTAAATCGTTTGTTTGTGATGATTATTGTATTATTTGCATTTGATTCCTAGTCCTAATTTTATTTAAATAAGTCTAGCCTTGCTTGTTAGAAGAAAAGATCTCTATCAAAAATACCAGTTTATGTCTGATCAAAAGACTGAAAAAGTAGATTAGGTATGATAAATTGTTTTTATTTTAAATTTTGATTTTTTGTAAGATTTTAGTTTTTGTATGTTTGTAAGAAGAATTTTAATTTTGTTTTGTTTGTATATCTAACTTGTAGTGCAAAGTGCAATAATAGAACTCTGATTTTTATTTGTTTTTCATTTTATTTTCAGCATTAATTTACAATTTCTTACCAACGACTCGAGAGTCGAGACAACTCGAGAAATTGGAGTCGAGAATTCTCGAAACTCGAGAAATGAAATGAGGCGAGAAACGAGAAACCCTATGCGCCACCCACATCCAGCGGACTCCAAAGGTTTACCAGGTCATCAGTCCGCCTTGTGGGGGGCCTACCCACACTGCGCCTTCCGGTACGTGGTCGCCACTCGAGAACCTTTCCGCCCCAACGGCCATCGGTTCTACGTGCAATGGGCCCCGCTCACTGCCACTTAAGTTGAGCGATTCGGAGGGCTATATCGGTTACCTTGGTTCTGCTGCGGATAGCCTCATTTCTGATGCGATCGCGCAAAGAAACTCCCAGCATAGCCCTCTCCAATGCTCTTTGGGTGACTTTGAGCTTTCTTATGAGGCCCATAGTAAGCGACCACGTATCCGTGTCATGACCAGCATGACCTAATGCTTTCTTAGACCTAAAGGCCTTTTTTTCTTAAATAGCTTAATTTATATTTCTTATAAAATTTTCTGCCTTGTTAGACCTAACCTACTTTAGCCCTAAATGCTTCATTTGATCTATATGCATTTTGCACTTTATAGGATTATTGTAAAATAAACCTAACCTCTAAGTCTAGTGAAACTTAAGGTCTTAATGATATATTGGGGCAAAAGTTATTAGGTCAAAGTGACAGGGACCCTCTATAAGGTAGGCGTCCTAGTACCCGACACTGACCTAATACTTGATACTTTCTATCCTATGTGAAAACAACAAGACGTGAACAATATGTGGCGACTATAAGGCATTAAAGTGTCAAGGACTTTACGTTTTAATTGTGTACCTTGCTGGGAAGCACTGTAGAGCCGGAAGGCACGCGATATTCAAATTGGAAATTGTGAATACCACCCCCAGAGGTTAAAAAAAACTTAATATCTATTGATATCTAAGGTCGGGTTGCACCAAGTTACGATTACTGACCAATCAACGTTAAATATGGCGCCGGCAGTCAATCCGTAGAAACTTGTCAAACTTTCAGATTTTAACGAGCACTGCTTACGATTACAGATAGTTTGGTGCAAGCCACCCTTACAGTATCTTTTCGGTGAAGGAAAACGTCGCGTGGAAAGGAAACCCGTCTACTACCAACAAGGTAGTTTTCTCTCAGCGCTAAATCATCAAATTATTAAATAATTAGTAGGTGTCTTGCACACCTCGGCATAATGCTGAGACAGCCACCGATTCATTGCCGCGAAGACACACACAATATGTGTCAAATTGTAATGAATGTCTACTCCCTTTGTCTCTGTGTCTTTTGTGTAGTGAATAAATGTCTTCTTTCTTTTATTTCTTTCTTTCTCTCTGGGTTGGAAGGTCAGATGGCAGTCGCTTTCGTAAAACTAGAGTACTAAATCTTGGGATTTAGTGCCAAAGCGGATCCCGGGGTCCTTACGGGGTACAACTGGGAAAACGTTAGGGGGATGATGATTAGAAAGCAACTGCAGCCTATTGGTTTCAGCTTGTGGCGGTCGTGGGTTTGTATAGAATATAATTTGATATTTACCATTAGCCTTTCGGTAAAGGAATCGTGAGAAAACCTATACACCTACAGTCCTACATCTGAGAAGCGTGGCGATTACTGTCCCCTCATCCATGAGAGGCCTGTGTCAGCAGGATGTACATATGATGATGATTATGGTGAAAATACCATTATAGGAGTTTATCTACCTATTCACATTTTGTCCTTGCACTGTTGCGTTTCTACGCCAATGTCCTCCCTCGGTCCCATGCCAACCTTATTAAGGCGACGTAGGTCATATTTTTTTTAATTTTAATTTTTTGTGCGTTTAAATAAATAAATAAATAATAGCTAAGTTCCCTCAAACATGATATTGCCGATTTTAGAACCATTTTTAACATGTTTAGCATGTGTGCATAATTTGTTACGAATGTTTTAAGTGTATTTTAGACCTATGTTCGTGATTTTTTTTAAAACGCAAAAAAGCGAAAGTCAAAAACTCAGGATCCGAGAAAGGCTGCAAGATTGCTAATTTAATTTAAGGCAGCCGTATTATGATCCAAACAAGAGCTACGGCTTTTTTAAAATCCCTTAACCTATTTACTTGCCATTCCGCAGGTCGTTTCTGCCCATCGAGCTCTCTGCCCGCTGAGGATACTTAACTGTAAAAAATCGAAGAGTATGTAAAATGTAGAAAGACTCTTTCAGCATTTTACATACTCATCGATTTTTGTCTTTCTGAAAGAGTGACATTTTTGGTGGACCCTAAGTCAGCATACGTCGATGTCTGATGGTAAGATCTTTTAAAACGTATGTAGTAGGTATTTTTCTGAATAAACCTTGGGCTCATTTTACAGCCAGGAGGAGAATCTACTCGAACCACACCACAGAGTGTTAGGGTGAATGACCGCACTGCCGACGGTGAGCCGTATATGATTGTCTATTTCTTTATTTGTAACCATATTTTCCAAAACAGCTCTAATTGGCTGGCACAAACGGTTATCAAATCATCAAAAATATTTCTTGTAAAAAACTTAGCAAGTGGGTGGTGAAATGTTATTTCTCATACGTTTCTACTACGTACAAAATTAGTTTCGAATCATTCAACATATTTTCTCAAAGTACCTATTCTTTGTAGAATTTTAGCTTTCGTGAGTCGTTGAATTAATATACCTACTAATAATTAAACGGTTAAACTCACGTATTAATACGTGGGTGTAGCCCTTTTATTATTAGTAGTATTCTTTGTGTTCTGCATACCTAGTAATTATTACGGAAAGGATGCGTTTTATTTAACTTACTTCTTATGTTTTATTAGTTTTTTTACGTTAAGTATAAAATTTTCTAATCATTATTCTTATTACTTACCAATGTCATGACATTCGTGCGTTTAAGCATAAGTTTCATTGCCATAAACTTTTATTTTCTATATTTATACTTACAGAAATTTATTCGATAGAAGAAACGGTATAGCCACTTGATACACAAATTACACAATAGAGAAGCCAATACTGAATATGTAGGTTCTTAAAGTTGATCGAAGCCGCAGTTTGCTCAGTGGTCACTTAAACAACCGCTAACGTTGGCTAGAACAAACAAACTACTTACTAGGTCGGTTCTCAGCCGCTCCTTTAGTTAATTAGCTGATTACTTTTTAAAATGGCTGTAGTAATGGCGTGAGTTGCTCGATGCTGTTTGGCGTTGAATATCAAACATTACAGGTGAAAGAATTCTTTTTGATTGCTCTCAGATGATTTTTTTATTTTGTTTATTGTATTATTTAGCCCGTAACTTCCTTATTTTCTCATGATCGATACAGATAATGTACGTACATAAAAAAGTACAATAAGATTATTGAACTGTCAATACCTATGCAGTAGGACGGTATATGCACTCCTCAAATGGAGATAATGATAGCTTTTTTACTAAACAAAAATTACGATGTTCATTTGCGTATACAAAGAGCTGGTATAAAAATGAGGATAGGAACATTAAAACAAAGAGATTTCAACATATTAACTATATTCCAGTTAATTATAATTTTCTTTACAATATTACATTAAATAGGTAGGAATGTGTTATTAAATCATTTCACATCAAGTTAAATTAATAGTAGGTATACATAATAATTTAAATTACTAAAGTTATGTGGAACTTCGCAATTTCATGTTTATTTACACAAGTATATTGTTCTCGTATAATTATATATTACTTACGCTGTATTTACAAGAAATCTTCTAATTATTATACAATTCAAAATAAGAATACTTTAAACCAATAGTTTCAATTGTCAAAATACTGTGTAGGTACCATTCTTTTTTTAATAAAAAAAGAAATTGGGAGTAGTTACTCCAATTTATTTATTTTTAAGCTTCAAGATCGGTCTCATTATTTCAACTTAGAAGGTTCTATTAATATTTAACTCTTGAATGTAATGATTAGAATAATAAATAAATGCCATAATTCCTTATTATTTAGTATACGTCATTACTGCTAACATCTTACAATTCTTACACATAGCTATTCTACAAAATAATACTGATTCAAGATGCCTTCATAATAAAATACTTTCATTGACTAGGACTTATAAAATAACGAAATAAATAACAAAAATAAATTATGAGCAAAAATGCATACTCAAAGGACGGCACAGTCGTGTGTGAGGTTGTATGAAGATTGAGCGCATATTATTTACATACAGAGTCTAACTTTTTAAGAAGGTTTTGTATATTTCCATAGATTGTGGCAAAAAAAAACTATATTCGCAATAAAAAACGGAAATTACAAATAACAAAACTGAAGACAGCAACTTAGCTATTAGAATGAGAGTTATACACATACTTACAGGCCTTACAGCGCTGCTATTTCATTTTAACAGACAAATTTAACAAGAATTCGAATATGCTTAGTTAAAATACTACGTAAAAAAACGCCTTTGTGATCTGAACTTTATAACAACTCGCACAAAACCTGTGAAAACTAAAAATATATCCGTATTTTTTTGAACAATTTTAATTTTAAAATTACATTACTTAGTCTTACACCATATTATTATTATTTGGCCTGAAAATCAGTTCCTTTTCGACATGTTAATATTTAACTTGTACCTATTTTTAGATTTTAAGTAATTTATTTTCACTTAACATTATATTAAATACGTATTTACAATCATAAGATTTATTTTACAGTTACTGTACTTTCAGCAGATACTAAAAATCTTGACTCGGCTAGACATTTAATGTACAATTGTATCTGGACTGTACTATACATTTACTAACTCATGGTCACCGTAGTATGATGGATAATATATAATGGACTATCAAAGAATTGACCATAAACTTTCTTACTGTAGACGGTTAATCCCGTTATAGATTGCCACATACCACTATTTGCATAAAATTGCTCTGCCCAACTATGGTTTCATGTTTGGAATGATAGTAATAAAACAAAAACCGCGCTTAGCAAAAGTAAAGCAACACAAATAACCAACCACATATATATATATACCTACATGTAAATTTTAAACTAAATACCACTTACGGCGAAAACAATTATTAAACCAACGAAAAACCTATTTATTTTCATACTACATACGGCCTAAACATATCAGCCGATCGCCCGCCATCTTGATTAACAACCAACCCCCGCCTGTTGTCTAAATTCGAATTAAAGTTTGCCGCCGCTATTGCCCTCTCCCTTTCTAGCGCGATAATTCTGTCCCTATCCAATATGGCGGGCGGCTTGACAGTTGCCATCTCCACGAGCTGAGGTTTTTCTGAATCTGTGGTAGGTTCTTTATTGGGTAGCTTTTTGTCTTCGATCGGCGCGTGGTCCTTTTTTGTGTCATGCTGCGCTTTTTTCGACCGCTTCCACTTCATTCGCCGGTTTTGGAACCAGATTTTTACCTGTTAACAAAAAAAGGTATAATTATTACCTACATTATTGCCGTCTGTAAGCTGTACGTGGCTTTAAGGTGGTTCGATTGCCATACAAAGCGTTATTTGACATTCGCAGGCTAACGGCGTGACATTTTAAGAAACTTATGTAGTAAACTTTCATCAATTGGCTTCCCATTTGCGCCAAATTCCCCCTTTCCTAGAATAAACTTGTATAATTTAATTAACGGCCTCCGTAGCCCAGTGGGTAGTGACTCTGCCTACGAAGCTGGAGGTCCCGGGTTCGAATCCCGGTCAGGGCATTTATTTGTGTGTTTATCACGAATATTTGTTCCTGAGTTATGGATGTTATATATGTATATAAGTATCTATATGTATTTATCTATTATATATATCATCGCCTAGTACCCACAACACAAGCCTTACTGAGCTTACCGTGGGCCTAGGTTGATTTGTGTAAGATTGTCCCATAATATTTATTTATTTATTTATTTATAATATAGATTAATTTGAGAAAAATTGTATTCCCAAAATATCACGTGACAAACCAATTTCTCAAATTAATCTAGTTTATACAAGTTTATTCTAGGAAAGGGGGAATTTGGCGCAAATGGGAAACCAATTGATGAAAGTTTACTACATAAGTTTCTTAAAATATCACGCCGTTAGCCTACGAATGTCAAATAACCTTTTGTATGGCAATCGAACCACCTTAAGGTGAATATTTACATAGTGCCTATGTGAAAGCTAAACGAATGGATCTTTATTGTCTTTATATGCTCATCAATAGGCAGGTATCGGCACTAAAATTAGTGGTCTATCGGACTAAACTTAGGGTAAGAAAGTACGTATTGGATATAAATTATAGAAGTAGGTACCTATATACAATTTGTTGCATGCTTTCTGATTCTGACACATGGAGTTTGGCGCGCGTGTGCTTGCACACGATGCACACGATGAAAATGGAAATTTGATTTCTATCCTATTGGACTACTAGTTTTACTTATACTGCTAGTTCTATTACGATTGTAATGAATTAAATCTAGTATTTATAGAGGATCCATATGGGTAAACGTATTCGTTTACCCAGATGGATCCTCTATAAATACTACATTTAATTAATTACAATCGTAATAAAACTAGCAGTAAGTATAAGCAATTTCAACTGTCTAGAACTATAAAACACCCAACCAATAGGTATAATGTTTATTACTTTGTGTACTAGTATAAAATAATATAACCCTCAGCCACAACGGGATCGTAAAACTAATATTGTTTGTGTTATACCTATTGTATTGTATTGACATGACTACGCTTCAAAGAATATAGAATAAAGGTTTCCGTTTCAATTAACGAAACGATTCTGGGAAGGTCAGACAGCAGTCGTTTTTTTTTTTTTTTTTTTACTACGTCGGTGGCAAACAAGTTTACGGCCTGCCTGATGTTAGGCTGGTACCGTAGCCTATGGACACTTGTGACTCCAGAAGAATCACAAGCGCGTTGCCGACCCTTTATTCACTTGAGGATTTTCTTAAAATTTGTGCCTATGCCAAATCTAGTAGGTGCCAAATCAGACCTCGGGGTTCATTAAGACACAACCGGGAAAAACGCTACGTTATGGTGATGAATAGTATAGGCATAGGCACTTAAGCATATAGTGACTTCAAAATATAAAAAAATATATATCCCAAATTCGTATCGATATCGTAGCATGTAACTCATTAAATATCTTGGTAGAACACTGGACACTTTTATGTCATAGTGTCTTTGTTTTCCATAAATTTTTGGAGTTTTTTTTTCATTTTGCATGTTTTTTTTTGTATTTAAAATGTAAAATAATATTGATAGTATTCCAGTTGAGTAAAAAAATCTAGGCATACTGCTACCTACTTCAAAAAAAAAATTTTTTTCTTGTTTTTTTTTTGTTAAACCTTTTGGATTTTTGATTGGGTAAATAATCCATCGTTTGATTTTTTGCTCCTATTACAGGCCATAACCTGTATAAATAAATAGCTAGAAAATATGCATAACGACGCATGAACACTAAGCTCGTCGCATGGGGAACAGAGTGAAAGCAAAAGCCAAGTGCTACATTTATTATTATGACTCGCTAGACCCTCCGAGATTATCGCTCAAACCGACGTAAAGCGTGTTTACTGTCGTCCGCCATTTGTAAAACGAGGGGGTGGAACTATAGACTAAGGGCTCTTAAAGTTTTTACAGTCGTAGTTTACATTTTAATCCTAGTCTGGAGAAACTCATAATCAAAGTGGATCTTGAAATTATCTTCATAAAGAGTCAAGCTCTTGTCGATGGAGAATGGCAATCCATTCTTTTGCAATACTGAATCAATCACTCAATAGTAAATTTGGTCAATAGTAAATTTGGCAGTAATGGCCAAGTTTACTATTGACCGCCACCGCAGGCCGCGCCAGTGTGATTCAGGCCTTAATCTCCTGATACGATACATTGACCTTCTCTTTGGCATGATCCAGAACCCGCCCTTCCCCTCCCTCTCCTTCTTTACATTTTCCTCAAAGATGCATCAAGTAAGATATAAGATGAAACAAGTTTCTGTCAAAAAATTCAATTTTGGTACAAGCTTTTATTGCCGACTGTACTTTTCTGCATACCATCATCAACTACTCATTGAGACGATTCTAACGAGCCCAAACTCGATGGGGTTGTGTCGTTTTATTGCGGAGTTCCTATGGCCACCTTCCAGCTCTAGCATCAGATCAGCTCCAAATTATCATAATATTGCATTGTCTAGCGATATACATATGCTTGCAAAATTTCAGCTCATTTAGATAACGGGAAGTGACTGAAAAATGGATTGCAAATTTTGACGGAAAACTTACATACTTACATATTTACATACATTCTGAATATCAAAAGTACGAGCCCTGCTAATGACGATGGAGTTTATGATCATGTTGATCTTGCTGAAGAATAACACATTGATTGAATATTACCTGTGTCTCTGTGACCATGAGACTAGTAGCGACTTCGAACCAATTCGATCTCGACTAGTACTTGTCTATGCGGAACTGCTTTTCTGAATTACAATGATGGGAATGAAGATCTTGCAGGAATAATAGAAGATGAAAATGACGATGAAGTTTATGATTATCGTAAGAAGCGTTGGTGCAGCTGCGTGGAAGAAGACCTGAAGAAGATGGGAAGGTATGCCAGCTGGAAGAAGCTTGAGCCAAGAATCGTAGCTAATCGAGAAAGATTTTTGAGGTGCCCTGAACCCACAGAAGGTTGTAGCGCCATCGGAAGTAAGTCTGATTGTCATGCTGATCTTAGGGCCTGGACGCCGGTACGGTGCCGTCTACGGTGTCACGGCGCGGCGCCGTCAAACGGCGTCGTGCCGAAACACGGTGCTGCGTACGGTGCCGTACACGGCGCCGCGAACGGCGTCGTACCACGGCGCGGTGCCGTGTACGGCGGAGGTTCAGAAGGAACAGTGCAGCTGCCGAGTTTGTTGTTCTTTCAGCACCACCCGGAGGTCACGTTTAGGGTTTCTAGGGTTATTACTACGGACGTAGAAGAACAACAACCGACAAGGAGTAATGGCACATGATAATGACGGTGGAGTTCATGATCAAGTTGATCTTGCGGAAGACTAACAAGACATTGAAGCTTATTAAGTTATTACCTGTGTCTCTGTCAGCATGAGACTAGTAGCGACCTCGAACCGCTTAGGCCTCGACAGGTACTTGTTCATGCGGAACTGCTTCTCCAGCTCCAGCAGCTGCTGCGACGTGAACGCGGTGCGCGGGCGCCGCGTCTTGCCGAGAAGCGCGTGCGGTGAGCCTGGAACAAAAATATCGTTGAGATTCTTAATTTTAAACTCCTTTATCGCACTGTACTAAACAAAAATATAGCAAAATATAATTCATTCAATCCACAAAGACACGCCACGGTCTTACAAACTCACGCTACGTACGGACAAAACACAAATTACGAGTAGTATCTACGACACACACCTTGTGGATTGAACGATTTTGATCATCAGGAATAAGGTCTTAATCTGAAGTTAAAGAATGAATTTGTATGCACACGGCTTATTTTGAAGAAATTGTTTACACTTTTATTAGACCACCACTCAAGTAATTCACGTACAAGACGACGAAAAATAAATCTGAACATTTGCTGAAGAAGCCTACAAGACAACCTTGAAATATTTTAAACGAGCCAGTAGTAGAGCAGGTTATGGAAATGTAAACCACTCAACCCAACGATTATAGCGCATTACAAACACAAAATAAAACTAAACGAATTTAAAACGGCCGTTAAGTGCCGAAGAAATGTCACGTTCGGTAAACATTACAATCATGCGTTATTGATTTTCGATTTCGGCACTTAAGCACGATCGCCTGTGCCTTTAATTTGTTTTTAAATTTCTCAGGTGGCTGTCCGTGCGCCTTGGCCTTCGAAGGTTTTGTAGCTTTTTGAGTCTTTTTATAGCATTGAGTTATACCAGTATGTATAGAGCAGAGATCCTCTAGCTTAAGTTTGCGCATGACATTGATGCGAATCGGCATTACTTTGCTTAGTCAGAGGGGCTACCGCGAAACGAAAACGAACTTCGTTCGTGTATCTCCCTCTCTATCGCTCGAGCCAGCAAGTGCGAAAGAGAGGGAGATATACGAATGAAATTAGTTTTCGTTTCACGGTAGGCCCTCAGTTGCTGCCACTAATACTAATATTCCAATATGGCGGCCTGACGGAAGTCATCAAGATAAATATTCTAGGTAGCCAGTCTATACGTAGGTAGGTATATAAGTCTATGTTTTACAGTACCTACGAAGCCTAATAGGAATCGCTACATTTCATTTCATAAGTCTTTATCGGTTATTTAAAATCGCAATTAAACTTAATTTGGTCCCATAAACTATACAATACCTACTTACTATAAGGTATCATTCACGAACTAATCATTATAATATAATCCCTTAAAAACCTGTATTATATCGAGTAAGCATTCAATTGAAATATTCACAAACTATAACCAAATCCCATCACCAAAATAACAATTCCATTACCAACGTATAAATTTCACTCTTCAATCAACATGGCCCCCAAAAAAGACCTGCCGAACGTCACCGCTCCCGCCAAAACTTGACAGATGCGTTCAGAATTTATCGCTAATGCAAACAGCCACAAATGTCGCGCTCGCGATCCTGTTAGCTAATTGATAATTATCATTTTTATGGGTTTAGCGGCGCTTTGATAAATATGTATTAACGTAATTGCGTTGCGTAGTGTTGTTAATTGTATTTTGTGTTGTTATCTTGTTAAATTAAGCCTTGTATTGTAAGTGTGATTGTGATGGAAATGGGAATTGGTTTTTGTAACTGACTACACAGTTTGTCATGACTACTTTGGTCTAAAAGTTATAGTTGCTGATCTGCCTACGAAGACTATATGCTTCGTAGGCAGATCAGCAACTATAACTTTTGGGTTCAGCACGAATATTTGCTCCTGACTCTTAAATATTTTCACAAAGTAGGGTTATGGTTTTTGAGCGTATGTAGTATGTAATATCTGGGCGACCGAGCTCTGCTCGGGTGAAAATACGAGTAAGTTTACTTCCTATATATTTTTTAATTTAATTTTTAAAAGATGTTTATTTTCATTGGTCTTAAAAACTCGCCTTGGAATTGAAAATTATTAAATATAAACCCCCGACTATAAAGGAAACAACTAATACAAAAAGTTATACCAACAAATGGTATTCACAATTTACTTTTATACCTACTGCATGAACTTGTTTCCGAGAGCAAATGCGTTGATTATTACAGAAAACACCCAAGTCGCTATAAGTAGGCCGATAATATTTGAGGAGTTCCGTCGATTCCTCAAGGATCTCAGAATTAGCTTTGGCACTTCATTAGTTGCTACTTAAACGGAATCACAGAATATGTGACGTCTGTAGTCTTCATAATCTTATCTAGGTGAGGGCCCTTTCGGATGCACTTCGACCCAGTGGGATCTTTTGTGCATTTGCCCTCTCCTTTATACCTGCTCCCAGGCTTGCTCCATCATTTCCACAAAACGCATGATGCAGTTCACCAAGAGCACCTTGAATTCCTTTGGTGGCGGGTAGCCGTTACCAAAGTAGTTAATTCTTTGTCTGGCAAGGGCATGACATTAACACAATAAGTGTTCCATAGTCTCATCCTCCTCGCCACACATTCTACAGTCTAAACTATCCGATAGTCCCATCTTGGCCAAGAGATCCTTGACCCTGAAGTGACCTGTGAACACCCCAGATATAATTCTGAGTTGCTTCCTACTGGATTTCCAGAGTTTTCTGGTCCAGCCCGAGTCCACTCCTTCTATGAAGAGCTTAGAGTGCCTTTAGCCAGCCTCATTCGTCCACTCGTGTTGGTGTTTGGTTTTGGCGTAGGCTTTAAAGGCCGATATTATGGTTCCCTACGAGAGTCTTCATAATCAGTTCCTCAGTTCAGTTGGTAAAATGTCACCAAATTTGTTGTTTCCGAGGCTAAATTTATACCTACACGAGTTATAATAGAAAATACCAAAATCTATACACGCGTTTACTTATTCTGTGACGCGTGCTTAATACAATTGAGTACTTCCCTCAATTCCTCATGGATTCCATCATCTAACTGGCTTTTTGAAAATAATGGGACCAATCTGGAAGCAAATACTCGTACTTTCACTCAAATAAAAATATACGAATCGGTTCATAAATTATGACGGAGTTCTGAGGTAATCAAACATTAAACATAAAAATCCTCCTTTTTTGGAAGCTATTAATAGAGTTATTAAGGAGTAGTGACACTGCTTACGAAGCTGGAGGGTCGCCGGGTTCGAATCCCGGAAAAGGGCAAATGTTTGTGTGATGGACATGAATATTTGTTTCTGAGTCTTGGATGTTTTGTATTCTCAATTATCTCCAAAACGACTTGACCTATTGAGATTTGGATTTCTGTAAGGGGTTTTTAGTGGATAGAAATACCACAGAACCCAGTCATCCCCCGATGATTGGGTACCAGGCTGGTTCGCAGGTTTTCCCCAAGAAAAAAAAGGTATAGGTATGAATTGCTCAGGGTCCAACAAAAATAAAAATGATGGAGCAGAACTCTCTAGATAGAGTTAAGTGAGTAGCTATTGCATTACACAATGCTCTTTAAAAAATAATTCAACATAAAAAAAAACTTGCGACGGATATAATTTTCTAATAATAAAATATAGAGATTCTATAAACCATTCTTTTACCTACAAAGGGAAAAATTACAACCAGAAATTATAAATAATAATATTCATAACTCAGCATTTAGAATCACAAATTCAAAGAAAGGCATTATTAATGCCTGAATTAAGTTTCCGATAATGATGAGCACCATCTAGCGAAGCGTTAATAGCCCAGGTTAATAACGCAGGTTAAGCAAAGATGGCAGCGGTCAGTCCTTGGATGGGTGACCGCCTGTTTGAGTGGTTACTAAAATGAGCGCTTCCGTGCTTTGGAAGGCACGCTAAGCAGTTGATCCCGGCTGCTGTCTATGACAGTAGTCGTTAAGCCGAGTTAGAAGCCTTCGGGCGGCTTAAGAATCTCTAACAGTTGAGTTGCCCACTCACTTGACTAATCTAACTTTTTTCAACCTAAATAACCTTATGGAAAAAAGAAGGCACAGTGCTATAAAAAGCATGTTTTTAATATCTATTATAATTTAAAAACAAAAAGATATATAAACAATAAAAAAAAACGTATGACCATGATTTTCCCGGCTTTAATACTACGAAAAATCATTCTCTATAAAAAATAAAGCAAAAAGAAACATTCCCTCGCTGGGATTTGAACCCCCGACCAAAGTTGTTGTAAGCCAATGTTATAACCATTCGTCTAATCAAGCGATGACAGCTGCGGTGAAATTACGTACTATATTGCACTAACAAATCTTTATGCGAGAAAATCTCGAGAAAACGAATTTTCTCGGAAACGAGACCTATCTAGATCGATTTCTCGCCCCCGTAACCACATATATTCCAAATTTCATCGAAATCGTTAGAGCCGTTTCCGAGAACGTGATTGCAAATATATATACAAATATTGCTCGTTTAATAGTATAGGATGTATATGTGGACAAGAATGATTATATTTCACGGGCTACTCACAGTCCGAACGGCTTGATGGTTTTTGACATAATGAGGTGAAGTTGAATTGGATCTAATCTTAATCGTGGAAGTGATATGGGCTATAATATTTGTAAAAAAGCGGTCTTACAAAACCGTTGAATTTCATTTAGGTATATTAAGGTATTTATCTAATTATCTACAGATTGCCAAATTAACTTAGTGGTTCATTCTATTTTCAATTGGATCCCGGAAACGGAACCCACGTCCCTGTCAGCGCTAATTGGCCGCGCCATAAATTCCGGCCATAAACAATACCAGATCACGCTTGTATAAGACACGTAAATCTTTTTCAATATGGCGCCGGTTGGCATGGGGAGATGCTCTGCTTTCAATTAAATAGGGTCAGGCTGTTCTGCCGCCAGAGGCAGCACTACCACTAATAGTAAACCAGTATAGGAATATAGGGATTCATACACACATGCACAATTGTTTGTCAAATGAGTGACAAGGATGCATGCATAGACAATACCACAAGTCGGAACGAGATACAATGTCAACGCTGCTAGTGTCGCCACCTACGAAGAGCTTTGCGTAATGCTCCCTATTCAATACCGGTATTCGTTTCTTACAATTTACCGAACCCTCAAATCAATAAAGGGTGCAATGCGTTTGTGATTCTTCTGGAATCGCAAGCGTTCATAGACTAAAGTGTATATATACCATCAGGCAGACCGCATGCTTGTTTGCAACCGTCATAGTATGAAAAACCGGTATTTCATTTCGGTTCCTTGGGTAGTTATTTTAGTATAGACTAATCTGATCGCCATTACCTAAATGCTATTTTTTTAGAGAAACGTCGCGAATTGAGAAAGATATTTGAATACCGACCCCTGCTACCAGGTCCCTATCATGATAGTGGCAAATAAGCACACTTGGACTTTCTGGATGAACAAAGGCTATATTTTTTACAATGCACTTGCTCTGAATGTGCCCCTTTATATGGTTCAACATAAACACGGGAAGTGGTCTATGCCGGCACGGCGTCGCCGGGCGGGACCTGCCCGTGCGGGAATGGATTTCAGGACAAAATTCCCGCATACTGTGCGATAATGAGATTTCGTGACAATTAAAATTTCACCTTTTATGCATATTTTTTTATTTCCTCGCATGAAGCATTGTAAAATGTTGTATTATGATACACGTGCGGATAGGTAACTCTCAACTCGTGTCGATCAAAAACACTCCCTGACGGTCGTGTTTTGGGCATCGCCACTCGTTGGGAATTAACTAATTTCCGCACTTGTATCATAAATAACTAATCTCGCGGTTTAGCTTGCGTTCTGAGAGCCGCGTGAGTAGCTGCTAGTTACTATACTAATATATAATCATCATTACATCATAGGTGAGACCAAAGAGCATCGTCTTCGCTGGCTTTGCCACCTCGAAAGGATGGGAGAAGATTGAAGAAAAAAGCATACTTGGGACGACCGGTTGGTCGACGACCTGTCGGTCGTCCCAAATATCGCTGGAAGGATATGGTGGAATCGGATCTGCGCGAACTCTGAGCCGGCGCTAGCTGGCAAGACATTGCGCAGGATCGAGCAAAGTGGCGTGCTCTTCTGTCGGAGGCAAATACTCATTTTGGGTTGTTGAGCCAGCCTATAGTTATACTTTAACTTATTTCAACTGGGCTTATCAATGGTCCTTTGTTAGCCATATATTTTGCGGGCTCGTGCCATTTTTTGCAAGAAAAAGTTTAGCGCCATATAAAATGTTCATTGTATAATGAACTCTATAGTCTTATTAAATAGATTCAAAATGGACTAAACGATAAAAAAAACCCGCTCCCGGCGTATCAGGTATAAGGCGCTGTGTGTGGTATTTTATCTCGTAGCTCATTTGGAATCTATTGTAAATGAAGATAGAGTTCATTATTCAATGAACATTTTATGTGGCGCTAAACTTTTTCTTGCGAAAAATGGCACGCGTCCGCAAACAAAAGCAGATAATACCATTGTATACCTGACTAACAAAGAGCCATTCATGCCCGGTTGAAATAAGTTAAAGTATAGTAGGTTAATTATATCAGCCAAATAACATCCACTGCTGGCCACAAGCCTGGAGAAGAGCCACATTGACTGGACCTGCGCTACCCTACCCGCATCAAGGAAAAGTCTGTAATGTAAGTTTGTATGCTTGTACGTAATGGGGAATCTCCGCAACCATTCATCCGATTTAAAAAAATCTTTCACCTGTATATAGAAATAACCTTCGGGGTGGACGAAAGCTATATTTTCTCCCGCGGCGTCGCTCGCGTTCTGTGTAATATGCGGGCGAAGCCATTTGGGCAGCTACTTAGTCATAAATAAATAAATATTTGCGGACAATCTTACACAAATCAACCTAGTCCCAAACTAAGCAAAACTTGTACTATGGGTACTAGACGACGATATAGATACTTATATAGATAAATAAATACTTAAATACATAGAAAACATCCATGACTCAGGAACAAATATTCGTGCTCATCACACAAATAAATGCCCTTGCCGGGATTCGAACCCAGGACCTCTTGCTTCGTAGGCAGGGTCACTACCAACTAGGCTAAAGCGGTCGTCAAGTCATAATCATAATATTAAGTGAAGCAGAGCATCTTCCCGGCGAACTGGCTTCGTAGGGAGGATAAATAACAAGGGAGGCCGTTCTTTTACTTACGGAAGTCTTTCGGATGCGACCGCCTGGCTTCGCCGTGAGGGGTTTCGATACCGGACGGTAACAGTAGGGAAGTATACATATAGAACCAAGGTCCTACTGATAATAGATTGGGAGTGGGATTTCTTTAGTGGTGACGTATAGTCAAGCACTTTATTGTATGCGTACATACATGGCTTGCGAGGTTTTTTGAAGAGTTAAGGGGACGTAGGTTCGTGGTCTTCTCTCCCTCTCACTGAGCATAAGCGTGAGCGAGATGGAAGTGCGTGTTTGGAAGCGCGGATATCATGTTTTTTTAATTTTATTTCTTCGTGCGTTTTAATAAATAAAAAAGTAATAGCTGATTTCCCTCAAGTATGACATTGCCGATTTTTAAAACCAATTGTAATATGTTTAGCTGTTGCGCACAATTTGTTACGATTTTTTTAAGTGTATTTTAGACCTATGTTCGTGATTTTTTTCTATCGAGCGAAAGTCAAAAACTCAGTATTCGAATAGCTGATTTCCCTCGAGAAAGGCCTCAAGATTGCTAATTAAATTTAAGGCAGCCGTATTATAATCCAAACAAGAGCTACGATTTTTCAAAAATCCGTTTTTGGAGCTCACGTCGCCTTAATGCATTATACATATTGTAAAGCATACAATTTCCAGCAGGGGCAAGGGAGGGCTGCTGCCCCCCCCCCCCCCCCCCCCATTGACTATGTGTCAAAAAAAATGACTATGTGTATGTTGTAGTTTGTCTAACATTATGTTGTCTCTTGTTATACATTTTTCAACTGTCCAAAGGTTGGCAGTATTTTGAAAACTTTTGTCTAGCATGAGGCTGGCATAATTAAGTACCTACTTTCCTGGGTAAAAAAATACAATTTACTTTAAAACCAAAAATCGATCGAACAAGATTAATCAATCGACGGTGTCAACTTTCCGGCATCAAGGTGTCAACCATTGCGGCGTTTACCTACCTTACATTTGAATGGACAATTCTTTAGTTAAATAGGCAAGTGTGTAAGCGCGAACCATCATCAACTTGACGAAATAGGGGCTCAACCCTTAAAATCACGATGTATTCATACGGAACCAATTGTCTGCGGAACCCTCTAAATCCCCGAAACCACATATTTATGGCAAGTGTCATGGCAAATAGGGTAATCTTGACGGGGCGATAAAAATGGTACACGTTTTACAACTGTGCGATTTAAGGGTGAGTGATCGAGTCCTTTGGTAAAGTGATGAATACGAATTACGACCTCTGTAGCCAAGTTGGTAGTGACCCTGCCTACGAAGCCGGAGGTTCCGGGTTCGAATCCCGGTAAGGGAATTTATTTGTGTGATGAGCACAAATATTTGTTCCTGAGTCATGGATGTTTTCTATGTTAAGTATTTATTTATCTATATAAGTGTGTTTATCGTCGTCTAGTAGCCATAGTACAAGCTTTGCTTAGTTTGGGACTAGGTCGGTTTGTGTAAGATTGTCCCTAAATATTTATTTTTTTATTTAATCTTTTTTTTTGTAGTTTAATAATGGGGCATTCGTATAGGTACAGAGACCAGCTCCCGTATTGCAGAGAACGCAGGCAAACCTGCGTGATAAAATATAGCCTATAACCATCTAGAAAGTCCATTCTACAGGGAGTTGAAAGAATTCTTGAAATCGAATACGCTGTTCCGGATATAACCCTCTACATACAAACTGACAAACTTACATTTGACAAAGTTACAATTCACAGACTTTTCCTGTTTATAATGTTAGTCATCATCATCCTAGCATTACTCCCGGATGTGCCTAAAGGACACAACCGGGAATAACACCTAATCCCAAGATTTGGCATAGGCACTAGTTTTACGAAAGCGACTGCCATCCCACATCTCACCTTCCAACCCAGTGGGAAAACTAGACCTTTATTATTGGGATTAGACCGGTTTCCTCCCGTTATTTTCTTTTACCGAAAAGCTAAACGGTAAATATTCCTTACATAAGTTCCGAAAAACTCATTATAGTTAGTACGAGCCGGTTTATAATGTTAGTAAGGATTAAAACATATTGAATCTCTTCCATCCCTGAAGGTAATAAAGCTCTAATAAGGCTTTCAAAATAGATCAGTTTAAAATCTAGATAGATCTATGAAACAAATCTGTCGATTTTTGTATGTGGAAAGTTCTTCGTGATTTTAATGCGATCTTTACAAAACTATATATTCCCTTCCCTTGAAGGCCTAAATGAAAACTTGCCCTTGCAGAAAATTTCTCAGAATATTGACCTTTGTCACCTACGATGTTGCCTACCATCTGGCTGTTAGCTTGTTTGCTTATTTACTACTGTCGTGACAAAAAAATGCAAAAACAAAATGTCAAATCAGCTGCTTTTTATGAAACGTCAAAACCGCTCCGTTAACTAACTACCTATATGGAATTTGTAGGGATTACTTGGTTGTGACGTCACTACCAAACAACGTCCTTATAGTTCTTTTTAGGGTTCCGTACTCAAAGAGTAAAACGGGACCCTATTACTAAGATTTCGCGGTCCGTCCGTCCGTCCGTCTGTCTGTCACCAGGCTGTATCTCAAGAACCGTGATAGCTAGAGAGTTGAAATTTTCACAGATTATGTATTTCTGTTGCCGCTATAACAACAATTACTAAAAACATTTTTTTTAAGGTAGTCCCTCATAGGTACAACAAACGTGATTTTTTGCTGTTTTTATAGGTAATGGTACGGAAAACCCTTCGTGCGCGAGTCCAACTCGCACTTGGCCGGTTTTCTATGAAACGTCAAAACCGCTCCGTTAACCCTTTTCCAGGCAGAGGCGTTATATGTGTCGCTTAACTTCAAACTCAGATAAATCCACTCTAACCACTTCCGAGATAATTGAGAAAAAGTGATAATAACGTTGATTCGGTGATTTGAAAGGCAGTATTTTTTTGATTATGGCTAGAACATTAAATAAAGCCATCCTGTTCGGCAAATTCAGCATTAAAACCATCCATTCTTTACAAAAAATCAAATTTTGATTTGATTTACCTTCATTTGATATAATGGATTGTAATTTGTCTATCTTTGAAAAAACTCTGTGTGGATTTGTATAATTTTGATTTAACAGACCTGGATTTAACTAAATTTGAAAAAAATACGATTAGCAATTGTCAGCCATGTTGAACAAACTTCTTTCGCTGATTGGCTTGGATGGACTTACCTACATTTGAAAAAAACTGTCATATGGAATTACCTGATTTTGATAAAATATTATGATTTTAACTGTATTTTTCTCAAAAACCAGACAAAATTATACTAAACTGATTAAATTGTAACAAAACTAGTTTATTACCCTTTTATTTTATACCAAAGTCTTAAAAAATGTCAGAATTGGATTTACCCGAGTTTGAAGTTAAGCTACTCAATATCGACCACACACAGACTGTCAAACGTGTATCTTAATGTCAATGAATAAGAATGACATTTGATTGACATTTTTCGATTGCCGGCCTGGAAAAGGGTTAACTAACTTTACGTCACAACCAAACAACATCCTTAGGTATATATTGTTAGTTTTTATAAATTTAAAATCCTAAAATAGCATTCATATATGAAAGATTGATACTTTCTGAGTATTTTCGTAATGTTTACTCGTATCTGTTGCTAATGAAAAAACAATTTATTTTCACTGTTGTCAAATACCCTATTAGAAGTTATTCCGTGTATGCACATGCGCGTAGTCGCGTCCGGCTGTTTCTGGGCAAACAGAACAATGAGGTTATACCACCCGACTGAGCGCAAGACGGCAATCAGGGTAATTCGATTTTGCCCCCGGGTGGGGATCAACAGACGTCAATGTAGGTATTATACTGTGTAATATAGATATGTCAACATTATGTACAATGCTGCATCAATCTAGGCCATTAACACTGGTAAATACAGGACATGACGTTGTGATAATAATTATACAAGTTGTGATGACATATGGGCCATATGGCACTTAAACTTAAGCGTGGTCGCTTACTATGAGCCTCATAAGAAGGCTAAAAGTCACCCAAAGGGCAATGTTGGGAGTTTTTCTGAGTGATCGCATCAGAAATAAGGCTATCCGCAACAGAACTTAGGTAACCTATATAGCCCTCCGAATCGCTAAACTTAAGTGGCAGTGGGCGGGACATTGCACGTAGAACCGATGGCCATCGGGGCGGAAAGGTTCTCGAACGGCGACCACGTACCGGAAGGCGCGGCGTGGGTCCCCCAAGGTGGACTGATGACCTGGTAAAGGTCGCGGGAGTCCGCTGGATGCGGGTGGCGCAGGACCGGTCACTTTGGCACTCCTTGGGGGAGGCTTATGTCCAGCAGTGGAAGTCTTTTGACTGATATGATGATGAGGTACAAATTGAACAAATGCAGATCACTCGATATCAACCCGCATTCACAGAAGAAAAAAATATGCAATTTCAATGATGTTACTATAAAAAAATCGATTCAAGTAAGTAATCACACCGATAATTTCAACAATAAAATTAACAACAAAATTAAACATCCCAAATTGAACCTGTCACCCCTCACTAAGCCGTCCAACAAATTAGCTCACTATAAACAACAATAAATAACTTTCACTGCATCCCTAATTTAAACATTAAATTAATTATCCTAATAAATATTAAATAGAATGCACCCCTTAAACAGTACTTAGCGAGCACAATCTAATTTCAACCTAAAAACCATTAGCGCAGAATTTAAATTAGCTTAACGCTTCGTTTATAAAACTGTCAAATACCTACAGCTAAAATGAACCGTATTGTAATAACGATTCGGTTCAAATTGGTTTGCATTAGCGTTTATTAAGGGGCTATAAGTGACATTTGTGCAGTATGTTGTAGTTAAAGATAGGGACCAAATTTTATGGGTGTTTTGGCAATTAGGGTACTTTGCTAAGTGTCGCCATATGGGCAGGTGGCCGGATTCAATTGACGATGCATTTGTCATATTTTTATTAATTTAATACGTATTTGGGTACAGCTAATGGGGAATGGATGAAAATTTTAGAATTGCCTGATTTTTATTTTGGTGTTAGGAATAACCTTCCTTAACACCAGAAAAAAAATGCAGACTTTTCAGGTGCGTCAATTATTTTTGAAAAATATAAACAGTTTCCTCACTTACGTTTTGGGTTTAGGACGGCGAATGAGACATTTTCCTTGATTCGTCTCATATTACAAAAAAATATCTTAAAAATCCGTGGTAAACTGACACTGGAAATGATATTGACAGCTGCAGCAGCTATATTTGTCATTGCCAGGGTTGGCACCGCTGAAAAATCTGCAACTTTTTTCTGGTGCTAAGGAAGGTTATTCCTATCACCAAAAAAAAAATCAGGCATTTCTAAAATTTTCATCCATTCCCCATTATACCTACTTATTTACCACCACTATAACACTTTTTTAACACCATTATGCTGGCAAATAAGCTTTAGCCATCCAGATGGTAAGTAGATACCGTAGCCTAGGGACGCTTGGGTGGGATTCCAGAGCGCGTTACCGACCCTTTACTGATATGAGGATTGGCTGTATCGAGAGATGCAGATCCCTCATTAGTCTTGTAACTGGGGTCCCAGTATTTCACCGACAAACGTTTCACGGAATGCAATGTTTCGACGAATTTTCATTAGATCGAATTTTTGTTACTCAGAAACCGTTAACTTTTTAGGTACAGTTAAAAGGTCATTCTGTGGTTGGTTTAGTTTTGTTTTATAACAATCCTTAAATGTGAACTGATTCTGAAAAAAAATGGTTTTCGATGAAATGAAAACTCTGCGAAACATAGATTCGATGGTACGAGTATTTTTCGGTAAAAGAAAAGTAAAGTAAAGTAAAGTTTATTAAGTAGTAAAGCATAGGTAACAAAGTTGATACAATGGAATCAAAGTTACAAACCTTGTAACTACACTGCCCAAAAGTTTCTAGAGATCAAGCACGTTTTAGAGTATTGCTGCAATTGAGGTTTGTTACAGTAAAATAACTCTCTCTTTCTCTCACTCTTTTATTCTGGACCTTCAAACTTTAACTACTTCTGTATTGCCATTATTGCCACGGTTGGACGGGCTGATATTACAGCGATTGTAGTATGATAAAAAAGCTAATAAAAACCGGCCAAGTGCGAGTTGGACTCGCGCACGAAGGCTTCCGTACCAATAAAAAAAAAAAACGGCAAAAAAATCACGTTTTTTGTATGGGAGCCCCCCTTACAAAAATATTTTATTTTGTTTTTTGTATTTGTTGTTATAGCGGCAGCAGAAATACACAATCTGTGAAAATTTCAACTCTCTAGCTATCACGGTTCTTGAGATACAGCCTGGTGACAGACAGACGGACGGACGGACGGACAGCGAAGTCTTAGTAATAGGGTCCCGTTTTACTCTTTGAGTACGGAACCCTAAAAATTTGCTTGATCCCTGATAGACACTTTTATGCAGTGTGGTTTTAAAATATGTAAGTAGGTATTAATTACTCTTTTTATTAGACGAAAGTGCTCATTCATTAAATAATGACCTATTAGGTACCATTATTTCTAATTTGGTCTAATTTCCATTTGGTTTAAAAATCAGAATTTATATGAAACAATACGATATGCCGTTGTTCGTTTTTAGTAGGTACAGTCAACAACATGAATATATTATGTAGGTACCTACGAATTAAAAACGCGTTATAAGTATTTCATTATTACTTGCGAGCTGAGGCATTCTTTATTACCGTCCGTGGTGAGTACAAAATTATACATCTCTCCCTGGCCAGTATAAGTGGGATTTTCCGCACGCGTGGCATGCGGTAATTTTTTACTACTTTATGGCTAGATGCGACGTAAAGATATTTCTAGCATAGGTACTTACATTATTTTCTACATCTGTTAATGTAGATGACTGTAAGTATAATGCTGTTGATTCTTACCATTTCTTTGTCTTGTGAAAAACTAGGTCAAAAAACTGCTGATTTACCCAACACGGTAAATAAATAAATATTAGGGACAATCTTACACAAATTGGACTGGCCCCATAGTAAGCTCAATAAGGCTTTCATCTTCATAATCATAAGTTAGGTATTTATTTCATTTACTTAGGCTAAGCTAAACCAATCCTCAAAGGTATAATAGGACATTAATCGATAGATTTTTTAATCAACGAATTAATCGATTAAATTATCAATCGTCACAAAATTAATCGCGATTAATTTAATCAAGATTAAATTAATCGTCGCAGATTTCGATTGACGATTGATCAATTGTCATTTTAATCGACTAAATTTCACGATTCAATCTCGATAAAAAATTGGAACACAGCACGTTACAAAAATTCAATATGTCTTGTCTTGTCATGTATTGTAACACTTGGAAATCATTGTACATAGTAGGTATGCTGTGTGATATAAAGTTATAAGCCCGAATATTATATGCTTCCAGTCAGCCCTAGGTATTGTTATACCTAACATTCCTTAATATGTAGCAATATGTCAACGTAATCCGAAACCTACACTTACAAAAAACTTATTCATTCCTGATATCAATCGAGAGAACATTAATCTAATTAATCAATCGCTTAAAGATTTAGTCGCTCGTATTTATTCGACGATTAATTTAATCGTGACTAAATTAGTCAAAACTCTTACGACTAAGATTGATCAATCGTCATTTTTAGTCGTTAGTCGCGATTAAGTAGGTTAATCTTAATCGTTAGTCCCCAGTAGGAAAGGAACCCAGGCTCTAAAGCAAAAGGTCCCTAAAAAAGGCAGTGTCTATCACTGCGCATGCGTGTGTAGCCACGCCCACTTCGGCTAGATGCAAAACGCCGTATCTCCATACAAAAAGCTTCTCGCTTATATCGTTTTAATGTATATGTACGTATAGACGTTGTATTAATAAAAACTTTTCAACATTTGTTAGAGGAAATTGCGATGTTTTGATAAATTTGTATCATGTACATTTGGCTAGGGAAATAGATCGTTATAGTAGGTATTTGTTTATGTAACGTATAGAGCTCAACTCGTGATATTTTTAACCGACTTCAAAAAGGGAGGAGGTTCGAATTTCGGTGGAATCTTTTACTTTTTAACCCCCGACGCAAAAAGGGTATAAGTTTGACGTGTCTGTGTATCTGTGTGCATGTGTGTCTGTCTGTGGCATCGTATCTCCTAAACGAATGGACCGATTTGAATGCGGTTTTTAATATCTGAAAGCTGACTTGATCAAGATCGCTCTTAGCTAGGGTTTGCAAGATCCGCCAATATTTAGGATCCGGATATTTCGGATATTTAAATTCAACAGATCCGGATATCCGGATCTTTCGGATAACACGGATCCACAAGGTTTGTTTGGTATAAAGTAGGAATTGTAAGGTTAAACTAGGAAAAAACGGACTTACGAGGAGGCTGCGCGGTTAGGGCAGGAGGCAGCAACACTGGCCGTCGAGAGGATCCACCTCCTGGGGCTCAAAGTCTCGGTCGAAAAAACGGAGGCGGTTCTCTTTCACGGCCCACGTAAAGGTCCCCCACGAGGGGCGCGGTTAACCCTTATGGGGACAGCCATAGAGGTAGGGACCGACATGAGGTACCTCGGCCTCACCCTCGATGCCAGGTGGAATTTCGGGGCACATTTCACTCGGCTGGCCCCCAAACTGGTAGGCGCTGCAGCAGCGCTGGGAAGGCTGCTTCCCAATCAAGGAGGTCCTCAGTCCTCCTGCAGGCGTCTATACTCTGGAGTCGTCCGGAGCATGGCTTTCTATGGGGCGCCTGTATGGATGGAAGCCCTCACGTCGAAAAACAAGACAGGGTAATAAGCGTGAGGGCATGCAGAGGGTACCGCACGGTGTCCTGGGCAGCGGCCACACTACTGGCCAATGATCCGCCCTGGGAACTGCAGGCGGAGGTTCTGGCCGAGATCTTTAGATACCGTGCGGAACTGAGGGCCAGGGGAGAACATCCCAATCAACGGGAGGTAGAAGGGCTACGGGATGCAGCTATGACCGCCCTTCTCCCGAGGTGGAGGGCAGACCTGGAGGTGTCCACGGCCGGCAGAATAACCATAGGGGCAATTTTGCCCCAGTTCGAGAGGTGGGTCGACCGCAAACGCGGCGAATTAAGTTTTCACCTGGTGCAGGTCCTCACAGGCCACGGTTGCTTTGGAGAGTACCTGCACCGAGTTGCCGGACGAGAAGAAAGCCCCCGCTGCCACGGGTGTGGCGCAGCAGTAGACGATGTGCGCCACACAGTGGAGGTATGCTCGGCGTGGGGGCCGCAGCGGCATAATTTGTCCGATATATTGGGTGGGGACCTCTCGCTGCCAACCATTGTATCTAAGATGCTTGACAGCGAGAGGTCATGGGAAGCAATGGCCTCCTTCTGCAATTCCGTAATGGCGCAGAAGGAGGCTGCGGAAAGAGCGCGGGAGGACGACCCTTCCGCTCCCCATATCCGCAGACGTAGAGCGGGGCGCGCACGTCGGCGTTATGCGCACATGCTCCCCCCGCCGTAGTGGACCAGGTTGCAGAAAAAAAAAAAAAAAAAAAGTAAAAAACGGCTATACCACCGTATACCTGAAAGATTTTAAATAGGTACGCATTCCCGAGGTCATAAAGGGTTTAAAACTTTTTTTTTCAAATTTTTACTTAAAACTACAAACTAACTGGCAAAATGAGAGTTTCGTCACTGAAAGCTGTCACTTGAATAACTACAACAGGGGTAATCAACGTTACGTTCCGAACGCGCGCTAGGACAATCCAACTGTAATTTTTCCATATAAGACATTTAGATCTACCCTACGTGCGCACAATGCGTTATGTGATCAACCAGCAGGTCAAGTTAACTTCGTAGGTGCTCGTACATACGTTTAAATGAGCTATTGAATTAACTCCGTACCTAGGAGTTTATTCAATAGGGTTGTATGTAACTAGGTATCAAGCTTAGGAGGAGAAATTGACAAAGTGAGCGGGACGAGGGAAAAGGTGTTTGTCTAGCAGGGGACATTCATTTAGGCAAGACTGTATAATATGGCAAAAGCGGTGAACGGGCCATGAATATAGCGTACCATGCTTATTATATTACATGATCATATAATAAGTCAAGAACATCAAACTAAATTTTTTAAAAAATAATACAATTATTAAACGTAGGTATTGGTTGCTGCATTTACTTTTTACTTCCTGTGTCAAATATACTTCTTAAATATAATTTATTTAGGTTTATTTAAACGAATCCCCTTATTCATTAAACTTAAAATGCCTTTGCTAAATAAAATGTGTTTTTTTATATGGCTACTCCTTGCTGTTTTAGCAAGGTGGATTTGCCAATAACAGTTTAAAAGGTGTTGACTGTTGACATTTTTACACACAAAAATTTGAACGTTGAAAAATGTGCTTTGCCCCTTTCTTACGAACACAAATGTCAAAGGGACAGATAAGGACAAACTAATTTTAACGCAATTTTAATTAAAATTGGCTTGTAGAACGAAAGTCTTTAGTAGGTAGCTATAATAGTATCTATAGGTAATATTGGATTTATATAATTACTTTGTGTCTATGCCTACGGTGAATTAGTGCATTTAAACCAACGCCAACTTTTGCCATCAAATTGCGGCAATTTTTTGTACTATTTAGGTTTAATTAGTTTTTGTAACTAATAAATTAAAAACAAAAATAATCTGGTCTGTGATGATGAAGTGGCGAATAAAGACAGATATTGAGTTAAGTATCTACCATTCGGTTTTCAGCGTGGACTCGGTAAAAAACATAATTTCGTAGCCGTATTTTCAATTTTCATTGTTGTATTTAGAGGATCCGTAATATCCGTAAAATCCGGATCCAAGAGCCTGTCAGATCCGGATCCGAAATTTGGCGGATATCCGGATATTTCGGATATCCGGATACCCGGATTGCAAACCCTACTCTTAGCTAACGTTCTAAAATATCGGGGGTTTTCCAATTTTTCTAAGTTGTTAATTATTATGAAAGAAAGAAAGAAATAGATTTATTGCCACACATAAATAAAAAACTCATACACACATTTTTTTTTAAATATAGGTACATCTAGAAAGGATAAAAAACAACACAATGTGGCAATAGGGATGGACTCAGCGTTTGCTGTGCTTATGTAGGTATGTTCCCCGATTACTCGACGCCTGGATCGATTTGGACAATTCTTTTTTTGTTTGAAAGGGTAGTGACAAGCAAAAGTCACTACCAAAACTGTCACTGCTCTTCAAAACCTCGTATTTCGATACGTAGTCGATATCGAGATACGACCTTTGATTTAAGTAGGTATTGTTACTTAGTGAGTTTTGCTTGTCACCCGACGAATATGTATCCTTCCAAGGTGGTCCCATCTGATGATGGGACCACCTTGGAAGGACCTGATGGTCAGGATCTGATGAACACTTATTGTGTGAATGTCATGCCCTTGCCAGAAAAAGAATGAACTACTTTGGTAACGGTTACCCGCAACCAAAGGAATTCAAGGTGCTCCCGGCGAACTGCATCATCCGCTTTGTGGAAATGATGGAGCAAGCCTGGGAGCAGGTATAAAGGAGAGGGCAAATGCACAAAAGATCCCACTGGGTCGAAGTGCATCCGAAAGGGCCCTCACCTAGATAAGATAAGATAAGCTGATGGGATCCTGGAGAAATCGAGGTAACTCTTCCAATAAGAAGTACTGAATTGAAGTCGATTAAAACTTTGTTTTTAAAATAAATTATAATAAGAGAGATTGTTACATGCCCTCGTAATGACTATAATGGCTGTTTGGCGATTCTGAGGGTGAAACGGAGTTATTTCGTTTTGAAACGTTTTACCTTGAAGAACTATATGTACGGCTCAGACCAAGAAAAAAATATTGATGACGAAAAACCTAGTGAAGCCGGTTTTCAACATAGGTACGCTCACGCACACATATAATGCATAATAATAATAATAGGTATTTATTTCCTTAAAATAGTATGACTAAAACATTACATTTCATAACTTAACATAGTAAATTTCAATAGTTCTTCTCAGTTATTTAAAATATAAAAAGTACAAAAAATATTAATAGGTAACTTAAAAAAAACGAAAACAGTAGATGAACGTGATTTTTTTTCTTAAAGAATGGATAAACAAATTAAATCGTACATAAATAGATGATTTTGACAGCATTGCGACACGTGCTGAAGAGCTTGGTGCAATTTTGTTTGTATTGTGTGCGTGAGCATAATATATATTGTGGAAAAGAATAAATAATTTATCTACTTATCTATCTATCTAATATAAGACTGTAACATCCTCCTAGCGTTATTCCCGGTTGTGTCCTAAAGGAGCCCGGGGGCCGTTGCCGCCTAATCCCAAGATTTGGCATAGGCACTAGTTTTACGAATCTGACCTTCCGATCCAGAAGGAAAACTAAACCTTATTGGGATTAGACCGGTTTCCTCACGATGTTTTCCTTCACCGAAAAGCTAACGGTATTAGGGCAAACCTTGGCTAATCTGTGATATGAAGTTATTCGGTGATGGTTAATTTAAGGTCCAATAGCGGAATTACTCGATATCTTTACGGCTTGTAATAATTTCCAGTAGGTGGCGGCACCGTCATTCAACTTATACTTACGTGCAGCAAGTATCCGAACGCATCCGTCAAAATTAAGAAAAAAAAAACTCAAAAACCTATCTATCACCGATTAGCGAAGGTTTGCCCTAAATCTCATTTGTACGAGCCGGGATTCGGACCCACGACCGCCGCTTGACAGCCGCATGCCTGAACCACTAGGCTACCGTAGCACAGAATAAGTAATAGTACAAACCGTAGCTTTCCAATAAGCCATAGGAGGCTGTAACATATACATACATACATCCATACATATAATCACGCCTCATTCCCAGAGGGGTAGGCAGAGATCACAGATCTCCATTTGCTACGATCCTGACAAACCACTTTCGCTTCACTCACTTTCATAACATTTCTCATACATGCTCGTCGGTTTAGGGAACTTTTGACCTGGCCTTTCTGTAAGATTTCTCCAATTTGATCGGAGAAAGTTCGCCTAGGTCTTCCCCTTCCACTCTTTTTATATACACTCTCTTCGTTAATGTTCTTTCATCCATCCTCTCTACATGCCCAAACATACCCTTCTCAATGTTCGTGACTATATCTCCATCCATTCCACACTTATCTCTTATCACACTGTTTCTGACTCTATCACTCAATTTCACTCCACACATACTTCTCAACGCTCTCATTTCTACTGCATTCACTCGACTTTGATGTCTTTTCTGCCACACCCAACTTTCGCTACCATACATAAGTGTGGGCACCAACACTCCCCTATGCACAGCCACGCGTGCTTTTTGCGATATTTTCTGGCTGCCCATTCAGTGCCCCATTCACTCGATTCCCTGCATTCACTCTCCTTCAATATCTTGTAACATATCGCATTTAAACTAATGTCCACTTAAAACACAAATGTGGTCACAAATTAAAGCTCGTGTAACGCCACATGGACAGCTTAACCCGTCGACGTTTATACACGTCGGTAGAAAGTAACGCAACCTTTAATTAGTTATTCGGCCCGTCGGCTCCGCCAATTAACTGGATTCTTGCTCAAAACGCTCCCTTTTTGCCTCTTTACTGCTCTAGGGATGTACGCGGGTCTGATGGATAGATATATCGATGATCGATTTGGGTCATACTGATTGAAAAAGCCTGGGAGCAGGCATAAAGGTGAGGGCAAATGCACAAAAGATTCCACTGGGTCGAAGTACATCCGAAAGGGCCCTCACCTAGATAAGATAAGATTGAAAAAGCAAAAGTCTTTCCTGTGATCAATAGTTGACAGCTTTTGTACATGTAAGTTATGATTTAAGAGTCCTCAGTAAGCTCGGCCGAATTTCACCTTCCCATACAAACGGAGTTTCGTTCTCATTTTAAAACTACGTGTTGGATTGTAACGAAACTTTGCATATACAATGACATAAGGTATATCTAGGTCTGTAATTAGTTTATATGGCTCCAGTTTATAAAACTAACGAAATACAGCAAACGTAGGCTACCTTTTGTATGAAAAATAAAATCATGGTGGCTGTCGCTGTCACATACAAATAAGTGACTGACGTTGAAGAAAATTTGCTATCATAGCGTGTTGGGTATCAAAGGAAAGAGGAGATGAGTTCAAATATATAAAAAAAATATTCAAAGTTACTTTTCCGTAGTCGGGAAATACTTTTATAATAGGTATTAGTCATTATCATCCTAGCTTTTTTCCCGGTTGTGCTCTAAAGGAGCCCGGGGTCCGCTTTGACACCTAATCCCAAGATTTGAGGTAGGCACTAGTTTTAATACGAAAGCGACTGCCATCTGACCTTCCAACCCAGAGGGAAAACTAGACCTTATTACGATTAGACCGCCATACATACATACATATGTGACGACATCCTTTACTGTAAATATTTACCTACTCTATGATTTTAATGCTATCGCGCATGCGCACCTTTTTTTTAGTTCTCTCATAGTTGTAGCCAAGCAACGTACCTATATGGTTCTCCTTTTGTGTAGGCCTCCCCCAAAGAGTGCCAAAGTGACCGGTCCTGCGCCACCCGCATCGAGCGGACTCCTGCGACCTTACATATTGATACATGCATACATATATCGATATTGGGCCCTGTATCGATGTCGATAGCCCGTCACCAACATCACTAGCTCAAGTCCCTTTGTTTGTGCGAACAAATTGGCTGCCGGTAATTGGCTTAAGGCCCCGCGGGTGTGGCGCCACTGTAGGCGGGCAGTTGGGTTTGAAACGCTTGGTTCTAAAATCATTATCGCCTCAATCCGAGAAATGTGATCAAATAAAACTCAGTAGATTCAGTACGCGATATTGTTTTACGTGTTTAACAAAAGTTAAGTATCTTTAAACAATATTTGGTGAGAAAAAAAATATTTCACCGGCAAACGTATCACCGAATGTGTTGTTGCGCAGAACTTTTAGTTCAGCGATTCTTTTTTCTCAGAAATGCGACCAAACTGGGACCGACACCATTTTGTTATCAAATATCATCAGAGCTATAAAAACTCAATCTATAACCTCAAAAACGACAAATCAATCGAATCGAATTTTGATAGATCACACTCTTAGAGTTAATTCAAAAGTAAAGATAATTAACCATAAGGTAGGTAATTAAACGCGTTTACAGGCCAGTTTATAGGCCTATGGCCTATTATTATGGTTACGATTTCTGTTAATTTTTTTGTAATAATAATAAACCACGTGGCATTAAATTATCACCTAGCATTATAATTAGAACCATTATATTTCGACCATAAGGTTCATAGGATTTTAACGGATTATTGTGTGAAAAGTATTATTTGCACATAATCCTACAATATTCTTAACTGCCAAACTTATGATGCAACGTAACGGATTTAGATGTAATTTAGAGATGGTTATAAATTTAGAATAAAACAGAATACTTCTCATCCCGAAAATCATTCCCCAAAGGGCCATCACTAGGCTGGAAACATCAGAAAGAATGTTTAGAAAACTGTTAATATTATTTTAGATTGCATAAAATAGTCCCCTAACCGATGTCTTATGTTAGGGGACTATATTATTATAGTCCCCTAACATAAGACATCGGTTGCTCGCTAATTTTGGCTTCAGTTCAGTCCATCATTATGATCAGACTGACGAGATAATTACTTATTTATTTAAACTAAATTGCACAAATAAAATAAAGTACGAAGGGCGGACTGCTTCGTAGTTTGGCGAATCTTTAGTTTAAATTAATAAAATTGTATTCTTTTTGTTTCTAAAAAAAAGTTTTCTGTCATTCACAAGGGTTACTCGACACTTTTCTCGTCAGTCTGATCAGAATGATGGACTGAACTGAAGCTAGAATTAGCGAGTAACCGATGTCTAAGATAGTCACCTAACATAAGATAGCCCCCTAACATAAGATCGCCCTCTAACATAAGATAGTCCCCTAACATGAGATAGCCCTCTAACATAAGATAGCCCCCTAACGCAAGATAGTCCCCTAACATAAGATAGCCCCCTAACTTAAGATATTCCCCTAACATAAGATAGTCCCCTAACATAAGATAGTCCCTAACACTCTTACTGCCAGGAATCCACTAGGCTCTGCTGGTAATCCCTTTCTTCGACATAGCAGAAACCCGCGTTCTTCTCTAGTTATCAACACAACGAATCTTATAATCAATAAAGGGTCGGCAACGCACTTGTGATCACAAGCGTCCATAGGCTACGGTATCTGCTTACCATCAGGCAGATAACCGAACTTGTTTGCCACTGTCACATTAAAAAAACCTACGAGCGTAGCGCTACGAAATCTTTGACACTGAATGTCATCATCATACCAGCCGAAAGACGTCCACTGCTGGACAAAGGCCTCCCCCAAAGAGTGCCACAATGACCGGTCCCGCGCCCGCATCCAGCGGACTCCCGCGACCTTTACCAGGTCATCAGTCTACCTGGCACTGAATGTGCTAATAAAAATGTCGTGTAATGTCATGAAATGTGATGTTGAATAAAGCTTTTCTATTCTATTTTATTGGCGCGACGACATCGTGGAGGTGGCAGGCGCTACATGGACACGCAAGGCCAAAGAAAGAGATACCTGGAAAGGATTGGAGGAGGCCTTTGCCCGTAAAATGGGCATCCAGTAAAAATACTTAGATAACTTTAATTCTAAACAATAGTATATAGATATATATATATATATATATATATAAATGTATCTAGTGAAATTTCATTGTTATGCTGGAAATAAAGGCTATGTTATTTTATTTTATTTATTTTATTATTCTATTTTATTCTATTCTAATACTTTTTCAAACCCGCGACTTTTGAAGCTGAATCGCTCGCACTGGCGCCTTGCCCTTACCTCGCTAAGCTACCCTCACGGCTGATTTTTAAATCAGATTTGCAGCAGACGCAGGGTTAACAAGTTAATTCATCATAATTAGTCCTTATGTGCTGTTTATGTGCTTAGGCAGTGACAGTATAGTATACTAGGAGCCCGGGTTATATTAAAATAATTTTATCAGTGTGTTTTTGACCGTGTTTATAAAATAAAATCAATACTTTCCATACTTCATAGGTACTCAAACAAAAAAAAAAGATAGACAGAGCAACGAATACCCTAGTGAAGTCTCGTCCGTGGCTCGGCCGGGCTTGGGTATGGCTCAGCCGCGCAAAAATGCCGTCGTTTTTTAGGGTTCCGTACCCTATTACTAAGACTCCGCTGTCCATCTGTCTGTCACCAGGCTTTATCACATGAACCGTGATGGTTAGACAGTTGAAATTTTCACAGATTATATATTTCTGTTGCCGCTATAACACTAAATACTAAATAAGCGGCCAAGTGCGAGTCGGACTCGCACATGAAGGGTTCCGTGAAATAAATTGCGGTTTACGATTTATGACGTATTAAAAAAAACTACTTATTAGATCTCGTGCAAAACAATTTTCGGTGGAAGTTTACATGGTAATGTACATCATATATTTTTTTCAGTTTTATCATTCTCTTATTTTAGAAGTTACAGGGGGGGGGACACACATTTTACCACTTTGGAAGTGTCTCTCGCGCAAACTCAGTTTAGAAAAAAATGATGTTAGAAACCTCCATATCATTTTTGAAGACCTATCGATATTATTATAGATACCCCACACGTATGGGTTTGATGAAAAAAATTTTTTTGAGTTTCAGTTCTGAGTATGGGGACCCCTAAACTTTATGTTTTTTTTCGATTTTTGTATGAAAATCTTAATGCGGTTCACAGAATACATCTACTTACCAAGTTTCAACAGTATAGCTCTTATAGTTTCGGAAAAAAGTGACTGTGACATACGGACGGACAGACAGACAGACAGACACAAACGGACGGACATGACGAATCTATAAGGGTTCCATTTTTTGCCATTTGGCTACGGAACCCTAAAAACGGAATAAAATAAATATTTAAGGGGGTTATGAAATGAAATGAAAGCATTTATTTCGGACACACATCCATATTATGTTAGTAAAAACGTATACTACTATACTTATCATTACTAATGTTAGTGGAAAGTATAATTATAATTGGAATGTACATGCATGGACATCCAGTGAGCGAGGATAGGGCTGTCTATCCTCCCAGCGATCAACAAACTTGTTTTTTTTTGTCGTTTTTATCGATAATGCTACGGAACCCTTCGTGCGCGAGTCTGACTCGCACTTGGCCGGTTTACTTAGAAAACGGCCCGGGCCGGCCACGGCCCGTTTTAGCGTGAGCCATCCTTAAACCACCAATCCGATTGAGATGAAATTTGGTATTGAGATAATATAAATCATGGAAAAGCTATAGCCTCCTAGCGCCCATGGGCCTACTGGAAGGACATATTCTCTTAAAGGAATTTAAACAGTTATGGGTTGGAATAGAGTTGCATTTGTTTTGTTGAAACAAAAGAAATTCAACTCTATTTCTTTTATTAGTTTGATTCAAATTTCAATGTCATTTTGCGTTGTATGGTGGGCGCCACGAGGATATGATAGTTTTTATCCCTAAAATCATCCCCTAATGTGGTGAAATGGTGGGCGCAAGTTTGTATGGAGCTACAATATAAAAGAGTTCCGCGCGGACGAAGTCGCGGCCAGAAGCTATTGTCATATTCGTTCAGTTCAGTTTAGTGTTTCTGAGGGCTATATCGGTTATACTTTAACTTATTTCAAATGGGCTCATGAATGGTTCTTTGTTAGCCAGGTATACAATTAAGTTTGCCGACGCGTGCCATTTTTTGCAAGAAAAAGTCTAGCGCCACATAAAATGTTCATTGTATTGTAGCTCTATTCAATAGATTCATCGACTTAAAAGATAAAAAAACCCGCGCCCGGAGATCCAGGTATAAGGCGGTGTGTCTGGTATTTTATCTCGTAGCTAATTTGGGATTAGGGTTTGCAAGATCCGCCAATATTTCGGATCCGGATATTTATATTCAACAAATCCGGATATCCGGATCTTTCGGATAATACGGATCCACAAGGTTTTTTTGGTATAAAGTAGGAATTGTAAGGTTAAACTAGGAAAATAAGGCTATACCACCGTATACCTGAAATATTATAATAGGTACGCATTCCCGAGGTCATAAAGGGTTTCAAACTTTTTTTTTTCAACTTTTTACTTACAACTACAAACTAACTGGCAAAGTGAGGTTTTCTTCACTGAAAGCTGTCACTTGAATAACTACAACAAGGGTAATCAACGTAACGTTCCGAACGCGCGCTAGGACAATACTACTGTCATTTTTCCATATAAAATTTGACATTTAGATCTTCCCTACGTGCGCACAATGCGTTACGTGATCAACCAGCAGGTCGAGTTGACTCCGTATCTGGTGCTCGTACATACATTTCAATGAGCTCTAGGTACGGAGTTAATTCAATAGGGTTGTAACTAGGTATCAAGCCTAGGAGGAGAGATTGACAATGTGAGCGGGACGAGGGTTTATCTAGCAGTGGATGAGGGGACATTCATTTAGGCAAGACTGTATAATATGGCAAAAGCGGTGAACGGGCCATGAATATAGCGTACCATGCTTATTATATTACATGATCATATTATAAGTCAAGAACATCATATTAAAAATTTAAAAAATTATTACAATTATAAAACGTAGGTATTGTTGCTGCATTTACTTTTTACTTCCTGTGTCAAATATACTTCTTAAATATTTCTTAAGTTTTAATAAACTAATCCCCTTATTCATAAAACTTAAAATGCCTCTGTTAAATGAAATGTGCTTTGCCCCTTTCTTACGAATACAAAATGTCAAAGTGACAGATAAGGACAAACGACATACGGACCGGAGCCAATCTTGCCCCTGCCACAAAGCTACATATACAATCAACTGGACCAACACACTAAAGACCTACACCAAAGATACTGGGAGGAGACAGACACATGCAGACAGACCAAAGATATTCTGTCGAAACGCGACTACAAACTCACAACCACACTACTAAGGACACATAGAAACCAACTGCGCAAGATAGTGGATATTATAACAGGACACAACACCTTGAACAGACACCTCTATAACTTAGGTATCACAGACAGCCCCATGTGCAGAGCGAGCATGGAGGCAGAAGAAACGACTAAACATATACTACTGGACTGTAAGGAGGTAGAAGTATACAGAATGAAGCACCTAGGTTCTCCAGACACACTACGGGACGCAGTCAGCAACACCAAGGCACTCACCAACTTTCTAGACGAGCTGGGGTGGTTAGAGTAGCGCCACTCCGCCGTTTCACGCAAAATAAATGGATGTCGACTTGCGGAAAACGCCCAGTATAACTAACTAAGGACAAACGAATTTTAACGCCATTTTAGTTCAAATAGGCTTGTAGAACATTTATGAATACATAAATGTTACGTTTTAGTAGATAGCTATAATAGTACTTATAGGTAATATTGGATTTATATAATTACTTTGTGTCTCTGCCTACGGTGAATTAGTGCATTTAATTTAAACCAACGCCAACTTTCGCCATCAAATTGCGGTAATTTTACTAGTATGTAGGTTTAATTAGTTTTTGTGACTAATAAATTAAAAACAAAAATAATCTGGTCTGGGATGATGAAGTGACGAATAAAGACAGAGATTGAGTAATCGAATCGGTTTTCAACGTGGACTCGTTAAAAACATCATTTTGTAGCCGTATTTTCGATTTTCATTGTTGTATTTTAAGGATCCGTAATATCCGAAAAATCCGGATCCAAGATCCTGTCAAATCCGGATCCGAAATTTGGCGGATATCCGGATATTTCGGATATCCGGATATCCGGATTGCAAACCCTATTTGGAATCAATTGTAAAATAGTCTAGCAGACGTTTATAATAGAGTTCCATTGTCTCATCCTCCTCGCCACACATTCTACAGTCTAAACTCTCCGATAGTCTCATTTGTTATGTGTTATTCAGTAAAGGATTATTTATCCAACACCCATAACCTATTAATGTTATAGCAATCATACAAATACCATGATTTGACAGATGGCCATAATGCAATACGTTTAACGCGGGGCTAATCTTGCGTGGCCCAAAACCCAATCATTGGGGAGGCTCCGAACCGACTCCGATAATAAAAGCTTTTAAAATAAGCTAATTCACAAAATATCTGCTATGGACCATTGTTGTTGACACTTAGGCTAGTAGTAATTGTTTTAAATCGGGGGTCAACGTTTTCTGGGTAAAGTTGATGGTGTTGTGATCTTTGGTTACGGATAATTTAGGGGTCGAATAGTTTTGGGGTTCAACGAGGCGGTACCAGAAATATTCACGCCTGGGGTTTTATTTTAAGTTGATTGCAACGAGTGTAGTGTAACCCTGACCTTATAGTTGTTAAGTAGAGGTAAAATTTGCAGTTGTCTGTATCTGATCTGTATTGCAGGTACAGTCAAGGAATTTAATTTCCAACCCACCTAAGGTTCAATATCGTATAGCAAACCGTCACCATAAGAGCTCTAGCTAGATTACGGCGGCGTTACTTTGACATATCGCATGTATTGTGTTTTGTTAGTAACTAGGCAACAGATTAACTACGTTGACATGGTGAACTGTGGTGAACTGAACTTTTGAACGTGTTATCTCATGAATCCCTATTCTTTCCTGGCGTAACTCCACTATTTGAGCTCTTAATAGTTTGCGGTTAGCGGAAAGCATTTTATTTTTCAAATGAATAACGTGAAATTTATTTTACAATTGTCTCGATTGACACTGACACATGACAAATGTATTAGAAAAAAAGCTAATGTGAACTTTTCGCAAAGAGGTTATCTGTAATGTGAAGTGACAAATAATACGTATTGACATTTCAATACTATTACAAAATATAAATTTCGACCTTATTGCATTGCGAATGTCTAACGACATTTTAAAGAAATGGGTAGGGAATTACCTAAGTTCCTTGACTGTACCAAGGGCACAGGTTCGAGTCCCGTCTTGGGTTTCAGACACGATGATGGTTTATTTTTCCATTATATTTGTTATCTGTGTCACATCGTTTAAAATTTGATTCTGGTACCTTGCACGTTACACGAAAAAAAAAAATTAAATAAATTGTTTTGTTAAGAGGACATTTTTTCACACCAAAAATTAGGTACCTATCCAATTTTTTCATTTTCAAACTTAACCCATTCGCTGTGTGTGCTACGCCGTAGCGCGCAGCAGCATTTTTTAACTTTTTCCGGAAATCGTTCGTAGAGGCATGACTTAGGGCCTTGTATGGGCTAAACTAGTTACCTATTTTTTTATTTAAACTTCATTGCACAAACCTTAAGACAAAGCCGATAATAAGTAATAACACATTTAAATGTCTTGCATTAATAATGATTAGCTAATTTAAAGCTGACTTTGCACAATACAGAATTTTTATTGCCACCATTATACTTAAGTATCGTCAATTTGCTTTGTTAAATGGTAACAATGTATGGAGGCGGACTTTTAAAATATGTTTACTTTTTATAAATAAATTTATGTTTGGGGGCAATCTTACTAAAATAGAACTAGCAGGTTCGTCTAGCTGTACTTAGAATAAAAAGTCTCATTCTAAGTTCTTGTGATAAATTGCTAGGTGTGTAATATAATGGCCTCATGATAAAATACTTCAGGACATTATCCACCTACACCTCATGATAAATATGTTTTGTCATGTTTTCGTCGTGAGATACAGAATCAGAATGCGTGTTCGTTCCCTTGCCCTTTAAATGTGTCATTTTCAGGGAAATGGTTCCTTATTGTCGTTCGTGCTTTTGCCATTATTACGCCGTGAATTGAGGCATTTGTATTAGCGCATCGTTAATAATGGTATAAGCGCCATCGTGAATAAGGTACCGTTTCTCTGAGAATGACACAAATATTTTAAATTGCGACACTCAGACATCAATCAAAGATAAAATATAGTTTGACACATAATAAAGATTAATCATACATCTGTGTCAGCCTCCCATATCTTCAAGATAAGATTATTTTATCTTAAAATGGGGAATTTAGAGCCGTTACGAGTCATTTACCTACATTATTGGTTCATTTTTTAGCTGTCAGAGATATGACAATTGGATTTTTACGTTTGTTAATAAAACTTAAATGAAATAAACCAGAGTATACGCATTCTTGGTTTTATGTATAAAATGCAACTTTCTTTTGTTTAATTATTTAGCGAAGTTTATCTTTATATCATTAGTTATTCTCGTACTAGTTTATATTCGAGAAGAAAACGAATGTTTTACACAACAATGAGTTTTAAGATGACCAATAAGTATTATTTATTTACGACCATGTTATTTTGTTGATTCCGATGTATTTTTCACAAACCGATCATAGATAAATCATTTATCATACGATGTTTTTCTGCTATTTTTCCAGTTTGAGATAAATGTTTCGATCAATTTCTAAATCTATGATTGATCGTTAGATACGACGAAGGATGGTGTTTCCATCATATTTATGTACCTTAACTTCGTATCGCACTTAAGTATACTTGGATATAAAATATATCACATATGATTGAAATGTTGATACGACGGTTAATGTTACGTGTACAATGCCAGAATAAAAGATATATTTTACATGTTACGTTTTGATAGTATTTTTAATGTTTAGTGAGCATTTTTCAAATAAAGTGTACATGTTGAAACGTTTTTCCGTTTTGTCACAAAAATTAGCCGTACAAATGTACGGCAAATTTTTGTGACTAAACTGACAAAGTTTCTTAATTTTACCTTAACTAACTAGGGTAGATACAATTTATTTGAAAAAGGCTTAGTTAATATTACTCATGTTTCCACGACGCCCGCTTTAGCCTAGTTGGTAGTGACCCTGCCTACGAAGCAAGAGGTCCTGGGTTCGAATCCCGGTAAGGGCATTTATTTGTGTGATGAGCACGAATATTTGTTCCTGAGTCATGGATGTTCTCTATGTATCTAAGTATTTATTTATCTATATAAGTATGTTTATCTTCGTCTAGTACCCATAGTACAAGCTTTGCTTAGTTTGGGACTAGGTCGATTGGTGTAAGATTGTCCGCAAATATTTATTTTTTTATTTTTATTTTATATTTAGTCTAAGATATTTTTATTTTATAAATTTTTTAAAAGTTTAATAATTTTGGATAATATGCACATGAAAACAATAATAAATTGCGAACTCAAAATTATATTTTGTAAGCTTTCAAAATAGTTTCTTTTAAAATAAAATTGTGATAGTCCGCCTCCACACTCCGCTAGCCGACTCGCCAGGGTTGTCACTGCTAGTGTTGTGTACACTAGGGGTGCTCCGATCGCCATGTGGGGGACCATTGATAAGCAAGTGCATGATTGCATCAATTAGGGTATTAAACGTTTTTTTAATGTCACTCTCTGTAAAGTTTTTACCCCGGCAAAAACGAAGTAAGTTTTTTTTTTTACTGTTTATCTCATTATAAAAGACCTAATTCTACATTATATAAGTATGAAAGAAAGAAAGAAAGAAATAAAGAAAACATTTATTCGTGGACAAAACAATGGATGTAAAAAACAAAACACAGAACGTAAAAATAGCAGACTCAGCATGGTGCTAACCTAGAAGGCCAGCGCTGCATAGTATGCATTATGTGTTAGTGTTTATGTCTGTACATCGTAGCTCTCAAACGGATGTACACATTTCAACGCGGTTTTTTTAAACCTTGTCTGTTGAGAAGTTGAGATGGTTCTTAGCTGTGTTGCTATGCCGGCGGTGTATTTTTAGGCTAGAAATTTAGAAATACTTAGCTAAAAATAATGAAGTCAACAATAAACAAAACAGCGTTTTCCCTAACAAATTAGCGATTTACAAATCGGTCCAGGCGTCTGCGAGTAATCGGGGAGCTGGCATGAAAAAAAGATTCCGACAATATGACAACCTCCTCCTTTTTTCACGTCGGTTAAAAATGACAATGACGTCGTAAAAAACGTCACCGCATCAACACTCCTAATCCAACCTGTCACATATGCCGCGTAAACACTGTTTGCTAGGGGACTTAGCCACATGTCACCTGTTTGTCACCTCCCCCATCATGCAGTGCGTGTGAGCGAGGGATTGTGACGGATGCATAATGGATGCCGTGCAATGATTGCAATATCGAAATGACTGCCATTGAAGAGCATTCTGTATTGAATTGATATTGTTCTAGGTTAATTAGTATTTAAAATATACGTGGCCATCATTTTTTTGGTTTACTATTCGAACCAGTTTTTAGAGAGGTTAAGATGTCTGTAAGGGACACATTATAATTAGAACACAACATGCAAAAATAAGAGTAAAAACACACATCGCTTGTGACCGCTAAAACGGCTCATACTAATCGACACAGAATTATAACATCACAAGTTTATATCCGTACTAACCGTTAAGTACCTATTAACAATTATTATTAACCCCCGACCCGACGCAAAAAGAGGGGGGTTATAATTATTGTTTTTTTTTAATTTATCTCTTACTCAACAAAAAATACGATAAACTTAATCTAAACAGTTGCATAACAGTTTGTTGGCTAATATACACTCTTTATAATTATGTTTTGGTATCTATATTATGTGTACAATCTACATATGGTTTTATTTTTTATGCTTATTATTGCTCAGCTTTTCCTACCCTCAATTAACCTCTTAATTATCTTAAGATCGGTATTTTTTATTATCGATAGTTTTTACATGCAGTTAGCTCGAGAAAAAAAAATTTTTTTTTTCAAATATTTCTAATGTTTTTTTTTATAATTTTGATATTTTCTTGTGTTTTACAATTAATTGTGATAATTCGGTGTGTTACTATAGTGACAGTTATAATATTTATCTAAACTTACCTCCCAACTCCGGTATCCGATGGTAGAACATGCCAGTCCTCGCCAGCCACTCCAGCTGCATGTGATGGAGCACCCTGTCTCCGGGGTGGTGGAACGCCGAAGGCATGGGGCCCGGCATCTGGTAGTTGAAGAGGGGCTGCGTCATCACAGGAGGTTGCGGCAGGAGGCCGGGTTTTGGGACGATTCCTGGAAGAAGAGGATCTTAGAATAGAGGTACTTTAAGCATAAAGCCGTAAGCAAAATTTGTATCGGTCCCAGGTATCTATTGCAGCCATTCATATTGGCGCCACGGCCAATATTGCCGAAAGTTTTCTAAAACTAACCACCCCAACCAAACCCAGCATAACGACGCGGTATATTTAAATTATAGAAGTTATAATTATTAGGTAATGAGACTTCGGTGATGGAAGGATCGTGAGGAAACCGGTCTAATGCCAAAAAGGTCTAGATTTTCTTCTGGCTTGAGGTCAGATGGCAGTCGCTTTCGGAAAACATACTACGCCAAATCGTGGGATTAGGTGTCAAAGCGGCCCCAGTCTAACAATCGAGATTGTTGACAGCTGTAAAATTCAAATCATGGCGTCCCACTCGCAAGCGCTCGCCGCATAATAGCACGTGCTCTTTCGTTCCTAGCACGATCGGGTATACCGACATACCATCGGTGCGCGAGAACCGAGAGACCAAAGCGGCAAGAGGAAGGCCTGCTGCAGTGCAAGTGTACCTATGGCTCAGCAGATCTGCTGGCAGGTCACCCGACCTCCTGACGATGGTCATCCGTAATACTGTTAGCGTGTTTAGAGCGGCAGTTTTAAAGACAGCCATAGGAATATTGCCGGCAGGCCACCTGATCAGACCATGGTCCTTAAGGGTACAGCCGTGTAGTAGGCAATGAGAGGAAGCGGAGTATTCACCTTGTGGTTTGAACAATCTATACGTAAATTATGAGTTCGTCTTTCAAATCCCTAAATGCACATAGATAAAACTCACCAGGCCTGTAGCTCTCGTACTCTTCATTCCCTCCCTCCACTCCTGGCGAAATCGGTGGACTATAGCTCTCCGATCTGTTCCCATCATCAGACCCCGGGCTCCCACTCCTGCTGCTCTGTCCAGATCCACTCTCAGGGAACTTGTTTATAGTGTTCTGCTCGATCTGAGCGTCATAGTTGTCCTGGTACCTAGTTATGTAGTTCTTGTTCTGGATGAAGGCAAGGTACTTCTGGTGCGTCATTTTGTCTTGGAGGCTGGATTCTGGGGAGAGTAGAGCGTCGATACAGAAGGATTTCTTGGTGTTGTTGAGGGTTGTTTTCTCTTCGTAGTATTTCATGTTCTTGGGGCTGTTGGAGCGACTGGTTTCCTCGATGTTGAGTTCTTCGGTGGAGTCACGGCGGTAGGCTTGAGTGAGGACTTGGGACGACATCGTGGGGGGATTTTACATGGCTTGCCTGTAACAAAGGTTTGGTTTAGTTTATAGATATGTACGGACTTAAGTACAGTCGAGTTCATAAATATATGAACGTTCCCAAAGGTTCAAATATGTAAATATGTAGGTGTATATAGTATACTAGCTTTTGCCCGCGACTTCGTCCGCGCGGAACTCGTTTATATCGTAACTTTATCCCCCCTTTTCACCCCCTTAGGTGATGAATTTCCAGATAAAAACTATCTTTAGTAAGGATTCTTTGGGAAGGCCCCGGAATTCAAAGTATCTCTACACCAAATTTCATTTCAACCAAATTAAGCATGAAAAGTTAACAGGCAGACAGAGTTACTTTCGCATTTGTAATATTAGTATGGATTGTATGAAGGAAAGGGTTATTATGGCTGAGTTGCATGATTTTATAGATTAGCTTACTCCGAACGCCTTTTTTTACAAAATAGACTCCGCCGCAAACTTGGTTTCTATGACCCGCCTCACCATAATAGATGCATGTAGGCTTTTTTCATTATTATTTTGCATATTTTCATATCACACGGCCGTAAGGACCTTTTCTACTAAACCGTAGGACTAAATTAACTGACTTGTAATTTAAATATTTTATATTAAAAATAAGGATACGTCAACAAAATGTTACATCTAATAGTTTTCAAAATAGCCATAATAAAACGTATTTTTTACCCCGTTTTAGAAAACATCTTCGAAACTACCGCCATAAGGTACCTTTACCCTTGGAACGTCACATACATATATTTACCTATATAATGTTCCTATTCCCCAGGACTCCCAACTACCGCTATATACCGGAAATGGGTTCCATCCAATTTTTCGCCCCCTATTTCACCTCCTTAGAGGATGATTTTCGGGATAAAAACTATCCGTTGTTATGACAACGGATAGTTTTTATCCCGAAAATCATGGAGAATGCTCCAGGACTCAAATTATCTCTATACCAAATTTCATCTAAATGGGCTACATCTAAAATTTCACCCCCATTTCACCCCCTTAGGGGATGATTTCCGGAATAGAAACTATAATTTGTCCTTTTCCAGGACTCAAACTATCTTTCAACCAAATTTTGTCAAAATGTGTCACAAACAAATTTCCACCCCCAATTACACCCTCTTAGGGGATGATTTTCGGGATAAAACTATCCTATGTCCTTCCTTAACTATCGTTATACCGTAAATGGGTTCAATCCAAATTTTCATCCACCATTTCTCACCCCCTTATGTGATCCCCTTATTTCCTCATTTCATGTGTTCCGGAATAAAATTTATTCTATGTTCTTTCCTTGGACTGAGACCTCTCTCTATACCAAATTTTATCTGAATGGGTTCTATCGAAATCTTCAACCCTCATTTCACCACCTCAGGAATGCATTGTCCTTCCCTAGGACTCCTTCTATATCTTTACCAAATTTCATCTAAATGGGTTTTATCTAAATTTTCACTCCCTATTTCATCCCTGAGGGGATGATTTTCGGGATTAAAACTATCCGTTGCCTTACTCCGGGACTCAAACTATCATTCAACCAAATTTCATCAAAATGGGTCACAAACAAATTTTCACCCCCAATTACACCCCCTTAGGGGATGATTTTCGGGAGTAAACTATCCTATGTCCTTCCCCAAGACTCCAACTCGCTATAGTTAGTAGGTTTAGATTGTGAGAATTCTTGGCAGTCGTTTTATGTATGTACAGTTGAGCTTGTGACGTTCAATATTTAATTTTTGCACCAAACTGTATTCGTTCTTAGTTTTCTTCCTGTATCACTAATGTACCATATATTCACTATCTGAAATAAAAGTTGCGTTCGGTCTGTCAAGTTGACAGTGACACTGACACACAGTTTGCCGACGCGTTCACACGATGCAATTTGCCGTGCCACTCTGGCGTCGGATTTGTAATAGTTTTAAGATATATTGTGTTTAGCGTAGGTATTTGTTTTGTGTTGCCTTCCAGGAGATAACTCAGGTAAAGGCTCCGACGGAAGACCAGCGCTGGCCTTCTAGGTTAGCACCATGCTGAGTCGGGGCCTTTTCGTGGACCCTGTTTTTTTTTTTTTTTTTACGTTCTGTGTTTTGTTTTTTAAACCCATTGTTTTGTCCACGAATAAATGTTTTCTTTCTCTCTTTCTTTCTATACCGTAAATGGGTTCCATCCAAATTTTCATACCCCATTTGACCCCCTTAGGAGATGATTTCTGGACTTACAATTATTTTAAGTCCTTCCCCAGGACTCTTAACTATCTCCATACCAAATTTCATCTAAATTGGTTCTATCCAAATTTTCACCCCTCATTTCACTCCCTCAGGAGATAATTTTTCAGGATAAAAACTATGCATTGTCCTTCCCTGGGACTCCTTCTATCTCTATACCAAATTTTAACTAAATGGGATTTATCCACATTTTCATCCCTATTTCATCCCCTTGGGGGATGAATTTCGGTATTCAAACTATCTATTGTCATTCTCGGACTCAAACTATATCTAATCCAAATTTGGTCTAAACGGAGTCCATCCAAAATTTCACCCCCCATTTCACCCCCTTAGGGGAAGATTTCCAGAATAAAAACTATCCAATGTCCTTCCCCAGAACTTAAACTACCTCTAAACCAAATTTTATCAAAATGGATCACATCCAAATTTTCACCCCTCCATTTTACCCACTAAAGGGAAGATTTTCGGGATAAAAGCTATCCTTTGACCTTTCCCCGGGCCTCAAACTAATTATATACCAAATTTCATCCAAATCGGTGCAGCGGTTTAAGTAGCTCCATACAAATTTCCACCCCCCATTTCATCCCCTTAGGGGTTGATTTCCAGGATAAAAACTACCCTAAGTCCTTCCCCTGGACTCAAACTATCTCGATACCAAATTTGATCTTAATCGGTTCAGCCGTTTTCACGTGATGCGCGGTCACATAAACAGACAAACAGATTAACAGACAAACAGATAAACAGATAAACAGACAAAAATTCTAAAAACTGTTGGAACGTGTTCTGTTATCGATTTTAAGTATCCCTAGCCAATTTTTTTTCGAATATCTTCCATGTACAGACTTTCGACCCTCTTCAGCTTTATTATATGTATAGAAGATGTAAGCAGCTATAAAATAGCCCCAATCGTGGACAAAGTCCAAGAAAAACGTTTACGCTGGTACGGTCACGTGCTCAGACGTCCTGCAGACCACATGGTGCGGATAGCCCTCGACATACCAACGACGAAGCGTGGGCGCGGAAGACCCCCCGCCACCTGGCTAACGACGGTCCAAAAAGACCTGAAGCAAATGGATCTGGATCCAGAAACAACCCAAAATCGCACGGAATGGAGAAAACGGACAAGGAGAGCCGACCCCAGATAATGGGAAATGGCGCAGGCAGATGATGATCTATCTATCTATACATATAATAAAGCTGAAGAGGGTCGAAAGTCTGTACATGGAAGATATTCGAAAAAAAATTGGCTAGGGATACTTAGAATCGATAACAGAACACGTTCCAACAGTTTTTAGAATTTTTGTCTGTTTGTCTGTTTGTCTGTTTATCTGTTTATCTGTTTGTCTGTTTATGTGACCGCGCATCACGTGAAAACGGCTGAACCGATTAAGATGAAATTTGGTATAGAGATAGTTTGAGTCCTAGGGAAGGACTTAGGGTAGTTTTTATCCTGGAAATAAACCCCTAAGGGGATGAAATGGGGGGTGGAAATTTGTATGGAGCTACTTAAACCGCTGCACCGATTTGGATGAAACATGGTATATAATTAGTTTGAGTCCCGGGGAAGGTCAAAGGATAGTTTTTATTTCGAAAATCTTCCCTTTAGGGGGTAAAATGGAGGGGTGAAAATTTGGATGTAATCCATTTTGATAAAATTTGGTTTAGAGGTAGTTTAAGTTCTGGGGAAGGACATTGGATAGTTTTTATTCTGGAAATCTTCTCCTAAGGGGTTGAAATGGGGGGTGAAATTTTGGATGGACTTCGTTTAGTCCAAATTTGGTATAGATATAGTTTGAGTCCCGGAGAATGACAATGGACAGTTTGAATCCCGAAAATCATCCCCCAAGGGGATGAAATAAAAATGAACGTGTGGATAAATCCCATTTAGTTTAAATTTGGTATTGAGATAGAAGGAGTCCCAGGGAAGGACAATGCATAGTTTTTATCCTGAAAAATCATCTCCTAAGGAGGTGAAATGAGGGGTGAAAACTTGGATAGAACCGATTTAGATGAAATTTGGTATGGAGATAGTTGAGAGTCGTGTAGGTCGATCACGTAACGCATTGTACGAACGTCGGGTAGGTCTAAACGTCACTTTTTGTATGGAAAATTGACAGTTTAATTGTACCGACGCGCGTTCGGAACGTTACGTGATTACCTCTCTGGGGAAGGACTTAACATAATTTTTAGTCCAGAAATCATCTCCTAAGGGGGTGAAATGGGGTATGAAAATTTGGATAGAACCCATTTACGATATAGCGAGTTGGAGTCTTGGGGAAGGACATAGGATAGTTTACTCCCGAAAATCATCCCCTAAGGGGGTGTAATTGGGGGTGAAAATTTGTTTGTGACCCATTTTGATGAAATTTGGTTGAACGATAGTTTGAGTCCCGGAGTATGACAACGGATAGTTTTAATCCCGAAAATCATCCCCTCAGGGATGAAATAGGGGGTAAAAATATGGATAAAACCCATTAAGATGAAATTTGGTAAAGAGATAGAAGGAGTCCTAGGGAAGGACAATGCATAGTTTTAATCCCGAAAAATCATTTCCTGAGGTGGTGAAAGGAGGGTTGAAGATTTCGATAGAACCCATTCAGATGAAATTTGGTATAGAGAGAGGTCTCAGTCCAAGGAAAGAACATAGAATAATTTTTATTCCAGAACACATGAAAGGAGGAAATAAGGGGAACACATAAGGGGGTGAGAAATGGTGGATGAAAATTTGGATTGAACTCATTTACGGTATAGCGGTAGTTTGGAGTCCTGGGGAATAGGAACATTACATAGGTAAATATTTGTATGTGACGTTCCAAGGGCAAAGGTACCTTATGGCGGTAGTTTCGAAGATGTTTTCTAAAACAGGGTAAAAAAGACGTTTTATTATGGCTATTTTGAAAACTATTAGATGTAACATTTTGTTGACGTATCTTTATTTTTAATAATTACATTTTTTTATATTTAATTATAAAATATTTAAATTACAAGTCAGTTAATTTAGTCCTAAGGTTTAGTAGCAAAGGTCCTTGCGGCCGTGTGATATGAAAATATGCAAAATAATACTGAAAAAAGCCTACATGCATCTATAATATGGTGAGGCGGGCCATAGAAACCAAGTTTGCGGCGGACTCTATTTTGTAAAAAAAGGCGTTCGGAGTAAGCTAATCTATATTATCATGCAACTCAGCCATAATGACCCTTTCCTTCATAAAATCCATACTAATATTACAAATGCGAAAGTAACTCTGTCTGTCTGTTACCTTTTCATGCTTAAACCGCTAAACCGATTGAGGTGAAATTTGGTATAGAGATATTTTGAATTCCGGGGCCTTCCCAAAGAATCCTTACTAAAGATAGTTTTTATCTGGAAATTCATCACCTAAGGGGGTGGAAAGGGGGGAGAAAATACGATATAAACGAGTTCCGCGCGGATGAAGTCGCGGGCAAAAGCTAGTATAGTATATGTAAGCTTTGTATTCTGCACCTAAGTGTAACCTAACCTTATAATTATACCATATGGTAGGTATGGGTCGGTGAAGACCTGAAATAAAATATTTCATTCATTCATTCAAATATATCTATGCAACCTTATGCCCTTAAAATAAATTTGTGTTCACTTATTTTTGATCACTTGGTCCGTGCACATTTTTTCGAACTCGACTGTACTGCTTATCAGTAGTAGTAGTAGGTAGTTTTAGTCAAAACTTTGTAAGTAATAAATGTTTTGATTTAGCTTCGAAAGATCTCTATGAATCAATGTTTCATCATCCTCCTAATAGCATTTATTCCCGGTTGTGTCTTAAAGGAGCCCGGGGTCTGCTTTGGCACCTACTCTCAAGATGTCACATAGGCACTAGTTTTACGAAAGCGACTGCCAGCTGACTTTCCAAGCCAGAGGGAAAACTAGACCTTATTGGGATTTAGACCGGTTTTCTAACGATGTCTTCTTTCACCGAAAAGCCGAAATCATTAACATCATCATATCAGCCGAAATATGTCCACTGCTGGACATAGGCCTTCCCCAAAGAGTGCCAAAGTGACCGGTCCTGCGCCACCCGCATCCAGCGGACTCCCGCAACCTTTACTAGGTCATCAGTCCACCTTGTGGTGGGTCCACCCACGCCGCGCCTTCCGGTACGTGGTCGCCACTCGAGAACCCTTCCGCCCCAACGGCCATAGGTTCTACGTGCAATGTTCCGCCCCACCCACTGCCACTTAGGTAAGTTTAGCGATTCGGAGAGCTGTATCGGTTACCTTGGTTCTGCTGCGGATGATGCCCCATTACTGATGCGATCACGCAGAGAAACTCCCTATGCCCTCTCCATCGTTGAATCTGACTCGGCAGGGCAGCGTTCGGGAAGCTACGGCACATATTATCGTCCAATATTCCGCAGTGTCTCAAGACGAGAGTCTTTGGCACTGAAACGCGGTCGCTTACAATGGGCCTCATAAGAAGGGTGAAGGTCATGCACTCAAAGTTTTTGAGAAAACGTAGTGGTATAGTTGTTATTTTCTAAGCCGTCCGTTCTGCAGTGCGGCGTTCTTTAGTGCGGAACGGACGGCTTAGAAAATAACAACTATATGAGCCATGGTTCGAACCCAAGACCTCATTGAAAGTCGCGCGATTTCCGCTCGACTACCTACAATGGCTTTATGAGTCAATGTTTATTTGCCGTAATATGAATTAGGAGAGATATTAATTTAATGAAATGCTCGTGTTGATACGGTGGCCGGCGGGCAGATAACGAGCTTTAATATACAGATAATGCTCGTTGGCAGCCGATTAGCTTTAGGCCAGCCGCAGACGGACGACTTCCGAGCCTAGCGCGTCCACGCTAATAGGGTACTATTCCATATAAGATTAGACAAATCGTGCGTTTTCAAGGAAAACCAAATTGAAACACAAAACAATTGTATTGCTACGAGTATGTTTAATATGCACTTCATGATCGAAATAATAAAAAATCTATCTTAATGATCTTGTATTTTTATTGACTGCTCTAGTATATGCTTACTTCTTGCATACCTACCTACATTCTTAATATTTTTTTTGAAAATGAAAAATTGTTTGTTTTCCTTAAACTTCAAGGGTTGTACATACACAAAGGTTGGGATCTCTTAGTAAGTATATATATACCTGTGACAGGAGTACCCGCTCTTCCATAAAATTTGGTTATATAATTAACAAAAATAACAACAATTTCTTAAAAATAAAACTGTCCTCTAGTTCAAATAAACTAAAACAAACTTTAAAAAAAAAAGAAATTATTGTGAGTGAACATTATAGAACTTTAAACAATACATACATTAGGTAATAGTACATTACATCAGAGGCCGGGAATACACGGATTTCCGGCCAAGTAGGTATAGACGGCCGAGCGTAGCGAGCAGGCGAGACGCGGAGAGCGAATCCGTTTTCACGCCGAGGCATGTATAGTGCTTTTCTCAAACTTGCAATGAAATAATTAAATAAAAATCCTCAAATCAAACTAATTTTCATGGCTGAATGCCGTGATGCTGTGCCACAAATAGTCGAATGAAAATTAAAAAGTAACTTTGTAAGCCCATCAGGCCTGAAAAGTTGTATGAAATCCCATTTCAGGCTGCCTCGAGATGCTGCGCCCGAAAAAGGATACTTCCGAGTCTATTATAAGGAACGCAAAGAGAATATTTCATTGCATGTTTGAGAAAAGATATTTGACAACACTACCAACTGTCAAATTTTCATAGGAACATTACAGTCAATAAGTGGTGTTGTTAAATAATTTGTAGACGAGTTAACGTTGACGCAGTCATCTCACTCGCATTTTATTGTAACTAGAGGGGTAATTGCGTAACGTTTCTAACGAGCGTTAAGACAACTCAACTGTAATTTTCCATTAGGTACCTATAATAATTATTTCCTAAACAACGAGTGTGGGATGCATCGTGACGTAGTGGCAGCAGACGGAAACTTCACCCCGCTCTCCTTGGCAAACAAGAACTGGCGCAGACTTAAAATAATGAGCGCTGAGGACCGCAGGGCGGTGTGGAGGAGCAAGGAGCTTCATGGGCGGTTCTGCAAGGCCCTCACAGGGCCCGATGTGGATCTGCTCGCGTCGGTGAACTGGCTACGTTTCGGGGATCTCTTCGGGGAAACCGAAGGTTTTGTCTGTGCAATTGCGGACGAAGTTATCATGACGAACAATTACCGGAGGTATATCCTGAAGGACGGTACGGTCGACATTTGTCGGGCATGCCGCCGTCCCGGAGAGTCACTCAGGCATATTATCTCTGGTTGTGGTCATCTTGCTAACGGCGAGTACTTGCACAGACATAACCTTGTAGCCAGAATTGTTCACCAGCAACTTGCTCTTCTATACGGTCTTGTGGTCTCCGAAGTGCCTTATTATAAGTACACACCTGCGCCAGTTCTCGAAAATGATCGTGCCACGCTCTATTGGGATCGATCTGTCATCACAGACAGGACTATTCTTGCCAATAGGCCTGATATCGTGCTGACAGATCGATCGAAACGCCAGGCAGTGCTCGTCGACATCACCATCCCCCATGACGAGAACCTCGTGAAGGCCGAGAAGGACAAAGCCAGCAAGTACCTAGACCTGGCTCACGAGGTGACCGCCATGTGGAATGTTGATTCGACGATCATTGTCCCGATAGTCGTTTCGGCAAACGGTTTAATAGCGAAGAGTCTCGACCGTCACCTTAAGAGACTCTCGCTAGATGGATGGATCAAGGGTCAGATACAGAAGGCGGTACTCCTGGATACTGCGCGGATAGTCCGGAGGTTCCTGTCTCTGTCGCCCTGACCACCGGTAGCTTAGGCCCTGCCTCGCTGCCGGTGGCACCCTAGGTTAGGTTTTTTATAATGTGTTTTTATTTTGTATGTTTTGTATATTTATTGTACTTTTATATTCATATTGTAAAAAACCTAATCCAAGAATGAAAATAAATGAAGAGAATAATAATAATAATTTATTGACAAAACATAATGTACATCAGTGTTTACTATAGACTAGGATCTTAATATTAGAGGCAAATAACACGTGCCTGAACTAGGATACCCTGTGTTTCAGGCAAAAAAGAACTAACAATTGAATATGTTATTCACATGCAAAATATTATTCTTATTTACTAGGTAGTACAAAATAATTAGTAAGTTAATAACCTATATATAAAAAAGGTATAAAAAGATAGAACAAAATTATTTTAAAACGATAAATAACTTCTCAGTATCGTCATAGGACATATTATGTAGGGCTTCTCGTAGCGTTGACTTACATTTCATGTAGTTTAGGGGATATAGATCTAGCCGTGCATTAAGTCTTTTGTAAAGAAGTGGACCTAGGAAAAGAAAAAATCTAGAAGAGAAAGCGTGTCGTGTTTGAGTATAAGTAATTAGGACAAACAAAATCTTTACGCCTTTTACTGGCATGATCAGTGTTGTAAGGGGTTTCAGTGTGCTGTTTTAAAACTGTGTGCAATATAAATAATTGTCGGACTGTTAAAACTTCACATGATTTATAAAGCAGGCTAGTGGGGAATTGATAGGGGCGGAATGTAGAAACCTTAAGGATTGCTCTCTGGGCCCTTTCTAGGTTTAGTAATGTGGTTTTAGCCAAGCCACCCCATGAAGAGATGCAGTAAGTTAATACAGATTGACATAACGCAAAGTAAACTTGTTTGATTATGTGCGAGTCTCCGATCGTACGTATTTTATTGAAAATAAATATTAACTTACGAACTCTAGTGCACAACGCTTCCACATGAAGTCGAAAAGAGACAGAGTCATCAATTATGATTCCTAAATACTTTATTTTGTTTGTGGATAATAAATGACAATTAGGTCTTTCGTCGGGGACGTGGTCAGTAGTGGACGCCTTGCGTTTTAAGCGGAGCTTCTGACGATGATTGCACATTATTGACGACTGACCTAACTACCGAACAACGTCGCTTTATAAGCAAACTGGACAGTGGCGAATCTTAACGTAGATGGAAGCCATTAAAAAAAAAGATGAATGACAATTAGTACTGTTAGGCAATCGATATCTAGACACGCGGCAGCGTGTCAAGACAAGTTCAAGCCAAAGGAACTGGCTAGCCAGCGCCAAGTGTAATATTATATACACGAACCACTTGGTGCCACTTTTGACCCTTCTATAACTCAAAACCTCTTTAACGTAAACACATAAAACTACGTGTGTTTAATTATATCCATAAGGACATCTAGAAGCCCAAATTTCATGAAGCTAGCTCAAACGGTTATAAAGATATGAAGGTCAAAAAGTCGTAAATTTTAGCACTGACTGACTGACATATATTACCTAACTATTTCCAGATGACCTAGAAGGATCAAATTTGGAATCCAGCTCGATAATTGTGTGTAAGCATAGGAAAAAATAAAAAAAAGTTAAAAAATAGGGGGGGTCCCCATACATATTGTAGCGTTGGAACCGTTACAAGCAGATATTTGTAACTATCCCAATATATTATATATATTATATTTGCTATATAACAGAAATATAAAAATATAATTAGGTCAAAAAAATAAGTGGTGTCCCCATACAAAAAACTTGTAATACGCGCTAAACAACCTGCCAACGGTGTGTCGTCGGCGGCGCGCGGCACCTCATAATTATACACAGAACAGAAGTAAATCTCAATACCTGCCTAGTTTTCTTTACAAAAAGTTATGATATCCCACCAAAAACATAAATGTAAAAAAGGAGAGCCAAGTTTAATACAAAAATTATGCTTCGCTGTGGGCTTCGCCGCAAAAAGAATGGAGATCTAAACGAGTGCCAAGTTCTATGCAAAATGTCTTATATGTATTTATAGGAAGTCATATCGAACCTACTTTAAGATGTCACATTTTTAAATAACAGCAATTGTTATAGGTATCCAATAAAGCAAAGACATAGAGTTTAATACTTGTTCATAATGTTATTTTGTTCCTATAAATACATATTAGAAATTTTGCATAGAACTTGGCACTCATTTAGATCTCCATTCTTTTTGCAACGAAGCCCACAGCCAAGCATAATTTTTGTATTGAACTTGGCTCTCCTTTTTAGGGTTCCGTAGCCAAATGGCAAAAAACGGAACCCTTATACCTAGATTCGTCATGTCCGTCCGTCTGTCTGTCTGTCTGTCTGTCTGTCCGTCCATATGTCACAGCCACTTTTTTCCGAAACTATAAGAGCTATACTGTTGAAACTTGGCAAGTAGATGTATTCTGTGAACCGCATTAAGATTTTCACACAAAAATCGAAAATAAACGTTAAGTTTTAGGGGTCCCCATACTCAGAACTGAAACTCAATTTATTTTTTTTCATCAAACCCATACGTGTGGGGTATCTATGGATAGGTCTTCAAAAATGATATAGAGGTTTTTAACATAATTTTTTTCTAAACTGAATATTTTGCGCGAGAGACACTTCCAAAGTGGTAAAATGTGTGTCCCCCCCCCTGTAACTTCTAAAATAAGAGAATGATAAAACTGAAAAAAATATATGATGTACATTACCATGCGAACTACCAACGAAAATTGGTTTGAACGAGATCTAGGAAGTAGTTTTTTTTTAATACGTCATATATCGTAAAAAGCAATTTATGTAACGGAACCCTTCATGTGCGAGTCCGACTCGCACTTGGCCGCTTTTTACATTTATGTTTTTGGTGGGATAATCGTTACAAGAATTGGCATTCTAGGCACTTGTTTTTGTCCTATCCAGCCCAAAGGATAGCTGGACCAATAAGTTGCCCCTATAAATTACTTAATTGACTATTTTTCGGTATAGGTAATAATTTTTATCTATCACTAAAATATAATATTAAGTCCATCATACCTAAATATCTTTGAATCCATCCAGATTTTAGACGCATTTGTTAGTCGCAGCGAAAATCTTAACTCTGCAGCGGCCCATATTTATAAAACGCATTATCGGCATGAAGTTAACTGATGCCACTTAATTTAAGCTTATCGGGTTATGGGAACTTTAATATCTAACTTATTATAGCTTAATTTAGCTACCTTACGTACGTCGTACCGTAATTGTCTGAGCAGTTTTAAATTAAAATTAAAACGACACCTCCTCCAGATACAAAAAACTCTACCCTTGGGCGGTCGAGTCTTGGCCTCGTATCTTTGATGCTTATTATATACGTGTCATTTCAAATTGTTTATTATTTTATTTCAAATTTTTTATATACTTGCTTACTTAACATACATATTTATACAAGTACAACCAAACCACAGTCATTACATAATTTAAAATATACACAACATTACTCACATTCCAATAAGATATTCGTTCCCTTCCGACAATATTAATTAGAATTAAAACTTATTATATGTAAGGGTCTGACTGAAAATCAGCGTTGCAGTGTAGGTACTCAGTAGGTACTCACTGCAACAGTATGCTGAGTCTAGCCCCTTTTTGGCATCACAAAATGTAAATGCCTCGTACGATATTGTTTGAGTGTGTTTGTCTATTTCTAATTTGTACACTGTTCCTTTTGTATAAAATGTGATGTTGAATAAAGTTTTTCTATGTCTATGTCATATTTAGGTAGGTAGGTACCTAATCAGTGACTGAAGCCAGCATCAAAATAATTTCCTAATAGGTAATGTAAAAAAAGTAGGTTTAACATGGTTTAACTATTTGACACCTCATTCTCGATGCTTTCTTTAACGCATGCTGTGTTCACCTGTAATTAGTAGCGCAATTAAATTTAAAGCAATGGTTTTTGTTATTGCCGCTGTGTGACCCTTAATAATAAACAAACGAATGCTAAGTGTTTTCTATTACTAAAACCGTAAATGCGTGAATCTTCTGTGGTTTTGACAAACTTTATTTTTGATGCCAATCAATCCCATTCCTGTCCAGGATCAAAAGCTTGTATGTGACCAAAAAGAAATTTCCGGCTAGAAAAGCCATAAATCGAGAAAAACTTTCCCCATACAATTTGTAAGTATGACAATGTAACTAAAAAGTTTTTTTTACATGTATTTTTTTAAGTCAATCGATTTCATTTCTATCCAGTATCAATAGTTTCCTTCAGGTCAACTTTCGGTAATGTACAAAAAAGCCAGAAATTAAAGAAAACTGTTTTCATACATTTCTATGGAGAAAAAGTTCTAATTAGTAATTACTCGTAGGTAGGTTACTATAAATAACTATTTACTATTTACTAGTCTATTGAGTCTGTAATATACATTCAAAACCTTCAGTTTATGTTAATAATGAAATATTGAAGAAAAAGATATATTTTTTGCACATTTTTTCACCGGGACATTGAATAGCGCTTCAAAAACCAAAAAATTCCATCTACTTTCACTAATATAATTAACTTTGAAAACAAAGTTTTGACCGACGAAAAATCAATCATCCCCTATTTTCCTACCCTTAGGGTTGGTTTTTTTTTCCCTTTCCAATAAAAAAGAATTATCAAAATCGACCTACTCTGTAAAAAGTTATGCGCGGTCATACATAAAAAAATATATATATACGCGTCGACTTGAGAACCTCCTCCGTTTTTTTCGTCGGTTGAAAAAAGTGAGAATTTATGACACAAAATAATCGTGATATTGGATCGTAACACAACGTTACCTAGGGCTGTTGGGGGTCGTTTACAACCCCCAAGGGTCCTGAAAAATGACAAATCAAAACTCCTTGACGGCGTTATTTCAGTCGAGGGTTGCGCGTAGAGTGAATCCTCCCAATAGCATACTTAAGTGATAGTATTATTTAGATTCGGGATGCTGCGGATGCTTTTTTTTTGACATCCGCGGATGCAGATATTTCTAGGCTCACATCCGCGGATGCATGTACATATGGTTACGCAGTAGGTATGTACTCTAAACGCGTTTTGCGACTGATTAACAATCGTTGCAAACCTACGGCGTCGTCATATTTCAAAACGAAATGAAGATTCTTATTGACTAAATGACAAATAACCCCAACTGGTCTTCACGGAAGAAATTTACCTACTCTAGTAGCACCTGGCATTATAAATTAAAATTAAGTAAATTAAATAGTCATTTATTTCAGATTTTGCATCCATATTTTACACATTTAAATAGATAGTGTTCATTACATGTTCATTAAAAAAAAAACAATAAAAATAAAGAATATATACCTATATATTTTTATAATAGATACTTATTCATTAAAATATAATCTATAAAAATTAAAACATGTCAATTTAGAATTTAGAATATTACGCTGACCTTTTTCATTATAGGTTAATTGTAATCTTCTCTTTGTAATTTAATTGTAGGTAGGTAGGTACCTATAACTTATACTGAAATAAATTATCTACTACTCTATTCTACAAACACCTAACACGGCACGCGCCGCGTTGGCCCCTTTCTTGTTCTTTTACATCCGCATCGATTTTTGCGGATGCAGGTGCAGATGTTGAAAATGATGCAGAACAACCGTGCTTGCGGATGCCGATGCGAATGTCTGCAATATCAGTGACAATTTGACAAAGGAAAAAAGAAGGCGGAGCATTTACGAACAATCTAAGTTGCACAAAACTCTTCAGCACGTGTCACAATGCTGCCAAGATCACACATTTCGAGTTTTGTGCAAATTTGTTCGTAATATATGTGTGCGTGATCGTGTGCATAACTTATATATCTGGAATGGTTAAAAACCGGCTTCACTAGATTATTCGTACCTAATGCACCGTTTACCTATATTTTTTTCTTGGTCTGAATCTAAATATTGCCTTGTATTATTATTGTAGTCTTAGTTTTATTATGTGGATTTATATTGTACCTTACCTAAAAATAAATCATCAGTACCTACCCTTAATTTTTAGTTTAAATATGAAACCTATTGAAGTATAAGTACCCAAGTGTTTCAGGGGTTTGTTCCCAATTCTACAGATTTCTTTTACAGATTCCTGTCTCTACAAATTCCCAATTCTACAGACTCTTAATTTTACAGATTCCCGATTCTACAGAATCATAATACTACAGACTTCCAATTCTACAGATCCCCAAGTCTACAGATTCATTATTCTGCGGATTCCCAATACTATAGATTCCCAACTCAACATCCCAAGTCTACAGATTCATTATTCTGCGGATTCCCAATACAATAAGATTCCCAACTTTATAATATAGATTCTAAAGTTGGATTCCCATCTCCACGTGATAAGAAAAAATTAAGCTTAGGTAATTATTAAACAGGGATGATCTCCCTAGTCTCCCCTACCGATTCACAAAACAAGAGTTTTATTTTAATAATGTATTACATTTCCTATTTTAATTAAACATAAACTTTTCAAAATCACCGACAAAAACCAAATAACCTGCCGTGAAACAATTGAAATTGTTAATACAGAGACAGTCATTAATCGTTTGATACAGTCTCTAACATTTATTTTGTTCTGCAATACTCGGGAGTATTTGTATAGACGGTAGAATACTTACCTACTCAAAGGGACTTACTTAGATAAAGCGGCCGCATATTTGAAGGTTTGGAATATAATCATCATCATATATCAGCCATAATTTACTTTAAAAACAAAGTTTTAACCGACGAAAAATCAATCATCCCCTATTTTCCTATCCTTAAGGTTGGTTTTTTTTCCAAATTTATATGGAACCAACTTCGGGGTTATACCCTTTCCAATAAAAAATAATTATCAAAATCGAACTACTCTGTAAAAAGTTATGCGTGGTCATACATATACCTACGCGTTGACTTGAGAACCTCCTCCGTTTTTTTTTCGTCGGTTGCAAAGGCGTCCACTGCTGGACACAGGCCTCCCCCAAAGAGTGCAACAATGACCGGCCCTGCGCCACCCGCATCCAGCGGACTCCCGCGACCTTTACCAGGTCATCAGTCCACCTGACCTTTACCAAGTGGTCTACCCACGCTGCGTCTTCCATTAAAGCATTTTTTTAATTGTTCATGTTAAATTTCTGTCATTTTCTTGTTTCGTTTAAATAAACGACTTTCTGTCTTTATAATTTACCTACTTTGAAAACAAAGTTCTAACCGACTTCAAATCGGTAGCCAAATTGCTTCAAGTTTGCCTATAAACATCAATCATCCCCTATTTTCCTACCCTTAAGGTAGGATTTTTTTTTCCAAATTTATATGGGACCAACTTCGAGGTATATATGTATACCCTTTCCAATAAAAAAAATATTATCAAAATCGAACTACTCTGTAAAAAGTTATGCGTTATGTAAAAAGGTACATAAAAAATATATATACCTACGCGTCGACTTGAGAACCTCCTCCGTTTTTTTCGTCGGTTTTTTTTTTTTTTTTTTTTTTTTTTTTTTTTTTTTTTTTTTTTCTTTATTTATTTATTAAAGGGGTTTTGTCACGCAGTGACTATGCCACCCCCATCAGCGAGATCAATATACATAATAATTTTAATATAATTTGTCTTAGAGGTAATGAAATTCGTACGTTTATTACAATACCTTAGAGTATAGTTTGCATAACATTCTGGCCTCGTCTGACAACGGCGAAGCCAGAATGCTATTACAACTACCTACATTTGTTAACATTAGGTACGTCATCTCATGCCGTTGAGCCTCGTTGCGGACACACTCCATCAAAACATGTTGGACGTCTTCTACTACATCGCACTCAGGGCAGTTGGGAGAGTCTGAGATGCCCATCAAAAATTTAAAATCCAAACACTAAATAGAGAGGTGATTATCCAATGGATACCGTCTCATGTTGGGATCATGGGCAACGAGGAGGCGGACCGTGCGGCGAGGCTGGCGTTAACCGACGGAATACCGTATCATTGTTTACCTCTACACAGCGAGGTACTATGCAGAGTAAAACTAAGGTGCAGAGATACTTGGAAGGAATATTTTGATGAGCGGTCCCGTACAAAAGGAATATGGTATCGAACTATTCAGTGTCAGCCTCCTCGATTCCCATGGTTTAATAAACAACTTAGTAGAAAAGAGGTAGTATCACTTGTTAGGCTACGGTCTGGACACATTCCGTCAAACAAATTTAAATTTTCGTCGGTTGAAAAGACAGTTTTGTACCAGTAGGTACAAAACTATATATTAGCTGATTTGGAAAAAAGGGCGATTACTTATATTGGTTTTAATTGAAAAATTGGTCCCGTGTCTCTATCTATTACTATAGATAATGAAAAAAAAATGTTCTACACGGGACCAATTTTTCAATACTCACCTCACTCGCCTACGGCTCGTGGCAAGATATCTCAGCACTCGTGAAGTAATGATATACTTTCCGCACTAGCATCGAAATGTACCTACTATTGTTAACAAAAAAAAGTCCCAAGAACTTACTTCACGCCACCAGTAAAAAAACTCCACCACAAACACTTCACAAAAAACACACAAAAAAACTCGTTCGATATTTAAAATCGGCAACGTCACCGCCCGCGCGCGAAAGTAAGTAACAACTGAATTAAAAATATCGCGAAAGCCTATTATCTACTCATATTGCTTGTATGGAGGGCGGTACTAAGCGGCCAGTGTTTTCAGAACCCTGGCATTCAATACAAAATCCCCTCATTCGTTTGTATAACTTAAGCTAAACAGAGAACGGAAGTTCTACTTACACTGGTTACAACGTAACTCCGCCCAGCGTGTGTCTCTGTCTTTCTTTATTCTTTTACTGTGTGCGTCTCGCTCGCGGAGTGCCAACCTAACCGTTTAGGCGTTTTAATTTTCTTTAGCTTTGGAATGCTAATTTTGCGGTCGCAGATTGTTGGTTTTTATGCCTGGACTGGGCAAAATCTTATTTTTTTATTAGGCTTATTTACACTGTTGGGATTTATTTTTGATGATTTATAATTACGTCTTTAAAATACACTGCTATACGCGTTGTCCTCTTTCTATAGAAGGTATATTTTTTGCTTTTATTCATAGTTTTATGGTTTACTAATTTTGGAACAATGTCCTAAATAGTTACGTAGGTTAACCTACCGTTAACTTTGCAAATAAGAAGAGATTTTCCCTTCGCTTTATCAGTCTTTTAATGTTAGAATGTGTGATTGTTTTCGTTATACAAATAAGTAAATAAGATTACTTAGCATAATAAGTACACCTATAGTTTTTTTATTGTTTTTGTAAAGAACGATAAAGCATTTTTACCTATAAGTACTTTCTTTATTTTTTTTATTTCAATAATTTTGTGACATTGCATTGATATATCTTGATTTTCTTAAACCAATTTTTGCTCACACAAAATTCCTCACATTGTCAAATCCATTCAAGTTGCAAAAGTAACTCAATAAACGTAATTTAACGTCCATTGCTCTCGCCGGCAAAACATTAAAAAAAAACGTCCCAAGCCTCCGCTCGAAATCAGATAATTAGATCTGACGGCTGATTTCTACTTAAAACTGCGTTTGCCTGACTTTGCCTTGCGACGGAGCCTGCGACCGGATCGCTAGGGGTCCATGAATAAATGAGACGTGTGTAAGAAAGACGCCTGACCCAGGCTCGAAAAAAAATGTACTTTACACAGGTTTAACGCGATATTTATTTAAATACCTTTATTTCTGACGTTTCGACATAGGTTGCACCGGCATGAATGAAGTCTCAGCAAGTTGTCAACGGAGATACTGGGTAGTGGGTACACAACATTTAACTAACTAAGTATTCTACAAAAGCCCAGTTAGGTTAGGATATGCGTAAGGCATTTTCACACCTGGCAACCGTACCGTCTTTTCGAAGATCTCACGGTTCTAATACAATGATTTGCCATACGATAAATAAATAAATAAATTTTCACACCGTCAAAACAATAAAAAAAAGGTTGGGTTAGGATATGCTTAAGGCATTTTCACACCGTCAAAAAAGAAAAAAAGGTTAGGTTAGGTTAGAAGTAATTTTTTTTAAATATATTTTTTTTGTGATTTTCCTCTGTGATTCCAACTAAGAAATTAAAATACAAAATTGAATCTAGATGTTTTAAGAAAACAAAAGTTTTCTTTAGATATGTCTATCCCATTACGGTACATTATGTGCGTGTCCGTTTTGCCCCAAGCGAGTGCCCACTTTAGCCCCCCCCCCCATCGTAGGGGTTTTGTAAATTTGGTGTTACGAAAATCCCACTCAATGAAATTAATTTGAAGGACACCGTAGGAAATTGTGCGATTATTATACAGGATCACGTTCTCTTCCATTCCAACACAGTTTTATCAAATTCTGACTAAATATAAAAATCGGCTTTTTTTCAACTTTCCGTTAAGGTGCCCTCTTTGGGCCCCCTTCCCCAAAAACAAAAAATATTTATTTATTACATTGAATTATCTCTAGCGACAGCTGGTGGTTCTAAGATTTCTACGTAATATAAATGCAATATAAAAATAAATAAAAATAGCCTTTATTGCTGAGGTTTACAATTTACAAGAAAACTTAAACTACGTTCTTTACTTATTATTTACTTCTACTTCTAACTATTTCCATCGACAACTTCAACTTGTCTTCCGACATAGGCCTCCTCCAAAGCTTTCCACGCCTCGCGATCCCTTGCGTCCCGCAGCCACACTCCTCCACCAATCTTTTTAAGGTCATCTGACCATCTTAGAATGGGTCTTCCTCTTTTTCTTTTATTTCCTCTTGGGTACCACTCAACTATTTCTTTTGTCCATTTACCTAAGTTTTGTCTTATCATGCGGCCTGTCCAGCGCCACTCTTGTTGCTTCACTATCTTACCAATGCTTTTGCTCTTTGATTTGGCTTTAATTACCGATAATTTAACTCTATCTCTAAATTTTATATTTCGCACGCTCCTTTCCATGTGGTTTTGACATGTAGCAAGTTTTTGGTAGTGCTTTTTTGTAATTGCCCAAGTTTGGCATCCATAAGTTATCACCGGTATAATGCAGGAGTCAAAAACCCTAAATTTTTGACTTGTTGGTATTTCCTTTGCCTTCATAACCTCTTTTAGTGACCAAAACTTCTTCCATGCGTTTGAGGTTCTTTTTTCAATTTCTTTACTTATTTGGTCTAAGGGTGATATTATCTGCCCAAGTTATACATACATGCAATACTTATCGTAAATTTAATAGGTACCTACTAAAAAGTTCATTGTGTTATGAAAATTCAACTCAATGGAATTAATTTGAAAGACACTGTAGGAAATTGTGCGATTATTATACAGGATCACGTTCTCTTCCATTCCAACACAGTTTTATCAAATTCTTACTACCTACATATAAAAATCGGCTCAATTTGTAGGTTTTATGGGTATAAAACCTACAAATTGCAGCCATGCTTAGCCATGTTTTTCGGATCGCTAGAGTTAGCGATCCGAAAAACATGGATACGCTGCGATAGAGACAATACACTTCTTTCGTCCATTGTTTCATCAAATTAGGGGCGGGCGCTAAGTTTTCGACCAATCAGCGCGCGCCAGAGCAGGAGAGCGGGCAAGTTTGCGCACAAGAGAGACAAGGACAGCGAATAAGTTAGGTTATTTATGTCGCAAGTTGCGAATGAGTGGTTTTCTCTGTAATTGATGCTTTCAGCCCGCTTTGGTTACAAATAGAGATTTTTATTCGGCGAAATGAGTAGAAAATTAATTTTGGGGTCTAGAAGTTCGCATTATTCGCACCAAAATTAGTATACCTAAGTGTAGTATTTTAGAGTCATATTATAAGCTTATCAGTAAACTCCATCAAAAGTTGTCTTGCCAATCTAATTTGTAAGAAAATACCTACCTACTTATTTTAGCTAACAATTAAAATTAATGTCAAGTTTTATTTCAAGGATAAGGTTTTGTTAGATTTTTATAGTCCGTATTATTTACTTTAAAGCCTAAAGAAAGTGACCCTGGGTTTCTTAGAATTCTTGATATATCTCAAAAATCTAACAAAACCTTATCCTTGATATAAAACTTGACATTAATTTTATTTGTTAGCTAAAATAAGTAGGTAGGTAATTTAAACCTATTGAGGTTTAAATTAACTACATACAGTTGATAAAGTATTTTCAACGAATAACAATCATTTAGGTAATTCAATTGTTGATTTGGCAAAAATAAGACTTATAATCATTTAAAAAAACAACAGTTCGTTATTGCGCGTTTTCACTCAAATGTACAAGTTTTACCTTTTTTCTCAGAATTGAGATTTTATTGGTTTTTCCTGTTCAGAATCATGGGCAGGGTAGGCTGGGTACGGTTGAAACACAGGTCGGTTGAAACAACGCAAATACTTATCTCGCAAACCGTTGGCGAGACGGCGAGGGGTCCAAGGGGGGAAAGAAGCGGACGATCGGTTTGAACACGAAAAACATCGTGACGTTGCTTCCCGCGCGTGTAGTTTGTTTGTAGAATACCCTATTGTGTTTTGATCCCCAAAAGTAAGTATTTTCACTCGTAGAGTTTTTAATTATTCTGGTTTCTATTTAAGTCACAGTATTGAGTGTGTGTTTATTTTTGAAGTGAAGCTTGTGGATCATGTCAGCGTAGGTATCTAGTTTTACTGTAAGTACCATTATTCTCATTATTACTACAACGGCTTTTTTCCGAAAGTGGGAAGTGGGGACGGTTGAAATGGGACGGTTGAAACAGAGTGATTTGCTTGTAAGTATTTGTTTGACATTGAATTACGAAAGTCAAAAAAAGTTTTCTTTTAGTTTATTTTCATGCGTTTTTAATTATTCTTGTTACGTTTAAAATGCAAACAGTTTACTTTTAATTTATTTACGGTTATTTATTAGCTATTTATAAGGTGACAAATGACTGATATTAATATACAGTACCTACAGTTTAACTTGTATGCGCAATAACGGTAGCAGGCCCCGTACCATGGATCGTTATCACGCGATAAGTGACAGGATAAGCGCGTCGTCTCGTTCTATCGAACGGTGTCAGCCAGGGACGGCAGCTCTATCTTAGGCCATCCATGCTACGGGGCCTGATTAAAAACAGTTCCTAAATTATACGTAATTTCATAAAAATAACGAATTAAACACATAAAAGTATTATATTTTGTCACTGTTTCGACCGCCCCTGGGATGGGGACAGTTGAAACAAATCGTTTTTTTTTTTAATTAATCTACTACTAAAACTGACACACCTGGGTTCAAAATTATATTGCCGTTTTGTAGCTAAAAACACGCTCTTTCATTTGATATATTTTCTTCATCTCTCAGATGGCAAAAAGCAAAATAACGGACGATATAAGAAAAAATGTTTCAATCGTACCCAGTCTACCCCACTCTTAATCCCGATAAATAAAAAAAAGTGTCCCCAGTTTTTTTATTTAAGCATTCCACTAGGTGACGTTCATACACTCTGTATGGACCGTCACATAGTGTAATCCTAAAAAAAGTTACGGAAAATTAGGGACACTTTTTTTCTTTTTCGGGATCAAGAGTGCTCATGATTCTGAACCGGAAAAAGAAAGAAATCTAAATTCTGCGAAAAAAAAAGTCGCACATTTTAGTGAAAACGCTCCATTAGGTAGGTATCTGCTGTAAAAAATTGGTGGCAACCACTTTTTTGACAGACCAAGGAATGTTCGCAACCGAAGCTTCCCATTTTTTCAACATCCTTACTTATCTACCTGTGGTCCTGTGCCATTACGCCGCTTAAAGATGGCCGCTTACAAATGTCAAAAGTTTCCTGTAATGGCTCCCAAATTGAGGGGGACAGGCGATTCGTTTTGGAGGGGAATTGCTTAAGTTTTGCATTATGACTCCAATTTTAGCCGTTGACCTATTTGAATTAGAATAATTTCTTCCTATCAATGGATGGCTGGGTGAGGCCGTCAAAATTAAGTCGAGTTGCCCACTCACTTGACAAAGGGGGGAAAACTGTCAACTTGCGTCCGCAGGAGCTACCTTTTTTTTTTTTTTTTTTTTTTTTACGTGGGGAAATGCCTTTGCGCATCTCGCCCGGCCAGGGGAGCCAGGGCAGGTATGTCGGACTCCCGGGTACTGCCCGAACTACCGACTAAAACCCCACGGTGTTCCATCTCGTCACCAAGGTGCCGGGTTACGGGCACGCCGAAGCACTCTTCCGCGACCCGACGGTGACTGGCCTTGTTAGGGGCCCCAAACTCTGTAGCAGGTATTAACCTGGACCAACTCAACGAGTGGCGCGCGGGTACACGCGCGACGCCGTCTCGGGCCAGTTAGTGACGCGGCCGACAGACTTCCCCAAGCCTGCCGGCCCTGGCCACAGTTAGGGGGGAATGTGGCGAGCGTAGGCTCGCCGCCTTCGCCCAATTCGCCGCTGGCGACGGGGATCCACAGATGTGGCTTCCCTTTCGCGTTCAGCGGCTTCTTTGGCCTCCATTACGGCCTCGCAGAAGGCAAGGACCGCTTTCCATGCCCTGTCGCTGTCCACCATTGTGTGAACTATGGTAGACAGCGAGAGGTCATGGCCTATCGTTGCGCAGAGAGTTTGGCGCTCATCTCTCCAGGCTGAGCACACCTCCAGCGTGTGCTGGGCCGTCTCCTCTGGGCAGTTGTCACAGTGGTGGCACGCTGCGGTCGGTTCTCGTCCTATGCGGTGCAGATACTTCCCGAAACACCCGTGATCCGAGAGGATCTGCGTCAGCCGGAATGTCAGCGTGCCATGGTGACGGTCCAACCACTGTTCAAAGACAGGACGAACTGCCAGGATCGTTCTGAGGCCTGCACTAGGTTGCGCCAGCCTCTCCTTCCATATGGCCACCATTTCCATGCGCGCCCCGTTGCGCCGTGCCTCCACCTCCCTTGGTGCTGGTGAGTCGCCCCGACCCTGCACCTCCTTGCGCCAGCTATAAACCGCTGCAAGGGCCTTCGCGTCCAGGTCCCAGGGGAGCGACCCAGCCAGCACGCATGCTGCTTCGTTGGAGATCGTCCGATACCCCCGTATCATCCTGTTTGCCATCACCCTCTGTGGCCATGCAGGATGTCCGCCCATACAGGGGCACCATAAAGGGCCATGGATCGGACGACCCCCATGTACAGCTGCCTGCACGACGCCTTAGGCCCCCCCGTGTTCGGGAGTATACGCCCTAGAGCACCGGCAGCTCCCAGCAGCTTTGGCATCAGGCGCTTGAAGTGAGCGTTGAAGGTCCATCGGCAGTCTAATGTGAGGCCCAGGTACCTCATAAAAGACGCGATCTCTATCCGGGTTCCACCCACAACAATATGCGCGTCCGGCGGAGGCGCCTTTCGGGGCCCATGGAATACTAAGGCCTCTGACTTTTGGAGAGCCACCTCCAGACCGAGTAACCGTATCCGTCGGACCACGTGTGCCACACCTGCCGTGGCCAGTATGCAGGCGTGTCGGCTTGTTTTGCCCTGGGCTGTGACCAGCGTGTCGTCAGCGTAGCATGTGAGGTTTACGCCTGGCAGGTAAGCACCCCGCAAGACCCAGTCGTAGCCAATGTTCCACAGGAGTGGGCCCAGGACCGACCCCTGTGGAACACCGCAAGTCATTTGGTGTCTCCCCCATTCTTCCCGGCCTGGGTAGACTACGTACCTCTCTGAGAGGTACGCGCCGACCATTCGCCTCAGGTAGGCGGGCACTTCGTGGAACCGCAAGGCCTCCATCACGCATCCCCACGGCAGGGTATTGAAAGCATTGGCGATGTCCAAGGATACCGCCAATACGACCTCGTTCTTGGACACCGCCTCTTCGGCAAGATCCCTTACGCGAAGGATGGCGTCAACGGTAGAGCGGCCACTGCGGAATCCGTACTGGCAGTCAGCCACATCTGGCCCGACCCGAGTCAAGTGCTTGTTGAGGCGGGCAGCGATAATGCGCTCGAACAGCTTGCTCACCTCATCAAGCAGGACTATAGGGCGGTATGCCGATGGCGAGTTAGCTGGGCGCCCTTCCTTTTTTAGCAGGACTAGTTTCCCTATCTTCCATGGCCGGGGGAAGAGAGCTTGCTTGAAACAGGCTGAAAACAGCCTGAGCAGTCTTGGCTCCAGAGTATCATTGGCCAGGACCCACGCACGACCTGGGATTCCGTCGGGTCCAGGAGCTGTGTTTTTGGATTTCAGCCTAAAGACCGCTGCCCCGAGTTCACCAGCAGTAACGCTGGGAGCCTCTTCTTCCTCCTCCTCGTTGCTTGGTGCCATAGGCGGTGCCATTGCTGGTGGGGTGAATTCCTCCCTGACAGGGAATAGGGCCTTAACCACGTCCCTCAGCAAGTTCGGCTCGAGACTTCGCGTCAGTGGTGGAACCCAGGGGCGCAGTTTGTTACGGACCATTTTATATGGTCGGCCCCACGGGTCCCTGTTCAGCGAGTCGAGCATCTCTTGCTGGGAGCCCTCCTTCGCCTGGCTAATAGCCACCTGGAGATTTTTTGTGCGATGTATATATATAGTCTGTATGTGAATCGGTTGATTGATGAGCTCAACAACACTATGACTGGATGCTCAGTGGATGGCACATTTGTGAATAACATTAGTTATGCAGATGACATGGTGTTGTTGGGCCCATCGGTCAATGCCCTTAACAAGCTGCTCAGGGTCTCCGAAGAGTATGCGGTGTCCCATGGGCTCAGGTATAATACTTCCAAGAGTGTGTTGCTGGTATTTAAGGCGGGGTGCAAATGCTATCCACGCGTTCCACCGGCTTATCTATACGGCACACCTCTGCAAATGGTAAAGGAGTTCAAGTACCTGGGTCACTGGGTCACGGAGACCCAGAGTGACAACAAGGACGTGGAGAGGGAGCGTAGGGCACTGTCAGTCAGGAGCAACATGTTGATTCGTAGGTTTGGAAGGTGTACCACCGACGTAAAGATTACCCTTTTTAAGGCGTTCTGCCAATCATTTTACACCTGCAGCCTATGGATCAACTATACGCAAAAGGCTTACAGTGCCCTACGCGTCCACTATAATAATGGGTTTAGGATGTTGTTGGGGCTGCCGCGCCATTGCAGTGCATCAGGGATGTTTTGCGAAGCGCACACGGATGGGTTTCACGCCATAATGCGTAAGCGGGTCGCGTCCCTGATGAGGCGCCTGCGCGGCAGCCCGAACAGCCTCCTGCAGACGGTGGCGGCGCGCTTGGATGGTCCCTTCCTGTTCCATTGGGATAGGTTGCATAGGCCATCCAACTGCTAATTGTAAGTGTGATAAAATACCTACTAACATAGTTTTAAGATCACTGTTACTAACAAATTATGGAAATAATATTTCTGATGTAAATTATTAAATAAAAAAAAATATATATATAATCCGCGTACATTTCTGCCTCCTGGAATAGGTCTCTGCGCCGACGCCTCCGCTGGTGACTGTACATGCGTCTTGCCGCGACACATGATTGTCGGAGTTGATCCAGCTCAGCTGACCACCAGTAAACCTGGCGCTTTGGAGGAAGAGCTTTCGCTCGGGGCATTGCTGCGTCGCAGATGTGTACCATTGTTTTGCCGAGCGCTTGCGACTCTTCCTCAACATGCACCGGGCCCTCGGGGACTGGGTTCCAGGCCTCAATATTGGCTGCGAGCTCAAACAAGTCCCGGTCAAGGCGTTTAAGTGCCCAGCGTGGTCCCTCTCCCGTCAGGGACCGACTGATGGGACCGCTCGGGGAATCTGATAGCGCAGAGACACTGTACCGGATGTACCGGTGATCGGACAGTGTTTCCACGCCTTCAAGCACTTCCCAGCCATAGACACGGCGCGCCAGGGCGACGTTGGCGAACGTCACGTCCACAATGGAGCCACCCTGTTGCCGCACGCATGTGTTGACCGACCCCTGGTTGATCACGGCCAAACCTGCTGCGATGGCCCACTCCTCCAGTTCGCGCCCGCGTGCGTCCGTTGTCGGGGATCCCCACGCCACGGACTTAGCATTAAAATCCCCGGCAACGAGCATGGGGATCGGGTGGCTTCGACTGATAAGCGCCCCAAGGTCCGTCAACAAGGACTCAAATTCAGCCAGGCTCCGATTAGGCGAAAAATAAACACCCACCACAAGGATGCCGCCAAGGCGTCGCAGGAGCTACCTACCACAACCCTGCACGTGTCCCCTGGGTGGTACTAAAAAGTGACAAACTCAAAGGCCATATAATGTATGCCATACGATTAAATAAATAGTTCACCAAATCAGCAACCAAATCAGCACGGCTATGACAGGACAGCCCGCGAGCCGTGTCGCGGCGACATGGGCTATCCATCTCTTTCAAAGCGTTCTTATTAAAAAAGTTCTTATTAAATTTAGGTGGTCGCTAACCGGCGCAATTACCCTAACAACTTTCTGAGAATTTGAGTCATCTGGGGGCACAGCAGTGCCCCCGCCAAGTCGAGCAAAACAAAGGCACGGCTTCTTCTCGAAGCCATTCAGGCCATTTTCAACATCCTGTAATTTTGTGCTGGCTGAAGCTAGAACCCTGAATCTTCAGGAACATGTAGGGCATAATATGGCTAACATGTAATATCAATTACATTCAATTTGAACTTTTAGTTTAAGAACTATTGTCCGTCAGAGTTCGTTAGTTTTGTCACTGACTCACTTTGGTATTTATACCTATACTGATAATGATCACGTTAATTCTAAGGTACCTCTAGCAGACCCACGAGCTCCAAATTTCAAATGTAATTAGTTTTTAGTCTATTCATTCATAAAAAACCTAATAATATTGCAATTACAGTCACGTTTCAGAGATGTACAAACTACATAAGTAAGTTTGTAATACTATACAAATACATGCGATTACAAAGTTACTTTTGCAGTTCCTTCCTGCAAAACTATACTAACGTTATTTGCGGTTGGTAAAATACATTCCCATACAAAGTCTACAAAAAGAAATGAGATCCCATAAAAAACATTCCGTGTAAAAAATAGGCCAAGTCTCGAATATCTTTCACAGTAAAAAGTGGTGAGATATTTCGTAGAGCCAAGTCAGGCATCCTATTAATCTTTATTTGCTTGCTAAATAAAATTTTGTAACTTGGCAATACTGTGACAATACTGACAGCTGTCAGATAAGCGGTAAAATATGAATTATTTGCTTTTTAAAAGCATGTCTATCTCGTATTTGTGCCTAGATAAGAGTGTGAGTGTATTGCCAAGTATCCAAGTCGACATAACACACCTAACGCGGGCATCGCCAATTTGCAAATTATGTACCCGTTGATAATGAAATGGATGCAGTCCTTCCTTCTTCAAAATTTTCCAGACAGAGAATTTTGAGATTCCGTGCCTCAATGCCAAGCGTCTTAGACTCGTGGTTGGGTCCGCGTACAAGTCTCTGAGAACTGCTTCTTCTATGGCAACATCAATTATGTTTCCTGGCTCTCGGCGATCTCGGCCACCGTATCCCAGGCCAATATTGCACAACCGGCGATGAACTTCTTGAAAGTGGCGAGCAGCAGGTCTTGGAACGTCATTAGGATACTGCTCCAAATAGGCGATACACGCAGCTCTTGCAGATCCATGGCACAATCCATAATAATAGTGCATGTTGGCTATTTGTAACGGCGAAAACTCTCGTAAGCGGGGCATGATGATTCAAACTGAACAAGTACTGGAGTAATCAAAGAAGTGGCGAGCAAAGACAAGCAATTGCGATTTGCGAGCGACTGAATAGTTGACCTATTGCCCAATGCCTTTATACCCCTCATGTTATCTCCACCTTCAACCCAAAAACACCCTTCAACTACCTGGGAACAAGCGGTCATTAAGGATTTTAAGAGGATTAAAATTAATAAAATTATGGTTTGATTTACGTACCCATTAGCGTGGTATTTTTCAAAGTCTGAGACAGTTTAAAAACGGTTTTAGAATCGGCATTAAGTGAGGTTTAATACTAAGCAAAAAAAATGGTAACTAAATCTGCGTTTTTTTCAGAAAATTGTGTTTTTCTTTTAAAATTCGTAATTTTTGTAGCCATTTTTCAAAAACAATAATTTTTTTTGCGGATTTTCTCTTCTAGTTGGTTTTCTATTGTTATTAAGAATTATTAACCTGTCCCTTGGTAATACTCTACATTTTTTATTTTCATTTTAGGACCATTGGATCAAAAGTTATACCGTCTGAATTAGGTGTATTACCAGAGTTTTTACAAAAATTTTCAAAATTCTGTAAAAAAAAAACTAATGACTAGAAAAAAAAAAAAAACACCGTTTCACCAATGAAATTGGCTAAAATTTTTCTCCTTTTATTTTGTACAGTTTATGAAATTCCACCCTGTATATATCTGGTAATTGCAACTAAATTTAATAATACCCTCTATGATCACTATCCTATGAATCTAAGTGTTAGTAGGTTACAATAATAATAATAATTTAATCCATTTTTAACCGACTTCAAAAAAGGAGGAGATTATATGTTCCACTGTAGGTATGTACTTTTTTTTTTTAAATGTATGTTCACCGATTTTTCCGTTAATTGTGGACCGATTTCAAAAAATATTTTTTTATTCGAAAGAGTGTACTCCCGAGGTTATATAGGCGTATCCCATTATCACCAATTTAGGATCTGATGATGGGATCCCAGGGAAATCGAGGGCAACCCTCAAATTTTATAGGCACGCGTGTAGTGATTTCGGTATTTTCTATTACAACTCGAAAATTTACCCTCGGAAATCGTAGTTTTGGTGAAGTGGAACTGGTGATGAAGACCACAGATGACTTATGGAATTCCTCAAAGATGTAAAGTACGCCAAAGATTCTGACATGATTCCGTTGAAGTAGCAACTAATGAAGTGTTAATTCTGAGATCCTTGAGGAATCGACGGAACTCCTCAAATATTATCAGCCCACATATAGCGACTTGGGATTTTTCTGTAATAATCAACGCATTTGCTTTCGGAAAGCAGTTCATGTGGTAAATTGGAAAGGAAATGTAGAAATTTTCATGTACCATGTGGCTTGGCGAAGTAGGTACTGAATTGAAGTCGGCTTAAACTTTGTTTTTAAAGTAAATTATAACATCAACTAAGTACCTAAGTAGGTATGTCGGCATCCTGAGTTCTCTGACGAATTACTTCGTTCCGGATATGGACGTTCCCAAAGGCTCAAAATTATCTGAGCAACCTTATGCCCTTAACAATGAAGTTCATATATTTTTACCACTTTGTCCGTACACATATTTTTGAACTTGAGTCTTCAGCACGGCCGTCTCAAGTCGACTCTCCATACAAACGTATGAAACCTTTTATACATAATGGGATCCGCCATATAAACGAATTACTGTTGATATGAATTATAATAGAAAAAACCGGCCAAGTGCGAGTCGGACTCGCGCACGAAGGGTTCCGTACCAGTATCTATAAAAACGGCCAAAAAAATTACGTTTGTTGTATTGGAGCCGCCTGTAGCCCAGTTGGTGTTGGTACTATTGGTAGTGACCCTGCCTACGAAGCCGGAAGGTCCCGGGTTCCAATCCCGGTAAGGGCATTTGTTTGTGTGATGAGCACAAATATTTGTTCCTGAGTCATGGATGTTTTCTACTTATGTAGGTATTTAATTATTTATTTATCTATATAAGTATGCTTATCGTCGTCTAGTACCCATAGTACAAGCTTTGCTTAGTTTGGGACTAGGTCGATTTGTGTAAGATTGTATAAAAAAAAAAACATTTATTCTATTTTTAGTATTTGTTGTTATAGCGGCAACAGAAATACCTACATCATCTGTGAAAATTTCAACTGCCTAACTATCATGGTTCATGAGATGCAGCCTGGTGACAGACGGACAGCGGAGTCTTAGTAGCGGGGCCCTATCCCGTTTTACTCTTTGAGTACGGAACCCTAAAAAAATGAAGTGATTAGAGACTCTATGAAATAATCTTACTCGCGATATTATAAACTGCGAAAAATTGTGAACTGTCAAAACCGTTCACAATTTAACGCAATATTTTTCGTTAGTTTATACGGATCGTCAAATTGGTATATGATTCGGAACGCACCATGTGCGGTGATTGGTTGAATGAATTATTCATCTTCCATCAGCATTTCTGGGCGGATTGCCCTTCGGGCAACTGAAGCTACCTGACTAACCTAAGCTACCTAATATTTGAGTATGCGGTCCGTATAGCATGCCGATTTGATCTCAGTTCACAATTTGACGACTCGACATTGATAGTGCATAAACGAAAAATAATGCGCTAAATTGTAAACGGCTTTGACAGTTCACAATTTTTCGTCAGTTTATAATATCGCGAGTTAGATTATAAACTGACGGTGTTCACAATCTAACGGTGACATATATATACATAAAATAAAATTGATTTATTTATATCAGACATTTTTTTTATAGTCGCTCTATTATTTTTAGGGTTCCGTAGCCAAATGGCAAAAAACGGAACCCTTATAGATTCGTCATGTCTGTCTGTCTGTCTGTCTGTCCGTCCGTATGTCACAGCCATTTTTTTCCGAAACTATAAGAGATATACTGTTGAAACTTGGTAAGTAGATGTATTCTTTAAATCGCATTCAGATTTTCACACAAAAATAGAAATAAAAAACAATAAATTTTTGGGGTTCCCCATACTTAGAACTGAAACTCAATTTTTTTTTTCATCAAACCCATACGTGTGTGGTATCATTGGATAGGTCTTTAAAAATGATATTAAGGTTTCTAAGATCATTTTTTTCTAAACTGAATAGTTTGCGCGAGAGACACTTCCAAAGTGGTAAAATGTGTGCCCCCCCCCCCTGTAACTTCTAAAATAAGAGAATGATAAAACTCAAAAAAATATATGATGTACATTACCATGCAAACTTCCACCGAAAATTGGTTTGAACGAGATCTGGTAAGTAGTTTTTTTTTAATACGTCATAAATCGTACACTGCAATTTATTTAACGGAACCCTTCATGTGCGAGTCCGACTCGCACTTGGCCGCTTTTTATATTTTAATTTATATAGCATCAGAAATTAGTTTCCCATTGTGTATAGAAAGTTTCATGTTATTCTAGCATGTCGTTTTAAAATAAGAACCAAACTACGTTTGTATGAAGAGACGAGCTTCCTGGCGACCCTTTAACAATAAAGTCAGCTCATATATATTTCACCACGTCGTCCATCGTAACTCCAAAAATGTCGAACCAATTCACCTGTCTATTTGCCGTTCTCATTCCTATTTGCGTTGGTCGATTAAAAATATGGAACCAGCATCACCTAATAATGTATAATGTCTGTTTGCGCGCGCTATCGGACAAACAGACAAACAAGCGATAATGCGATTGTGGGTATGTGAAAGTTGCCCGCAAATGATGTGGGAATCGGATTTGTTTATTTACAGCTATCACAACCTGGCACGATATTTCGCATACGAATTTAATATGCCTAATGTGTTTTCCGATCTAGATAGATTCTATTGAAATGAATGAAATAAATTAATTTTTCATCACACTTGCTCATAAATGGTGTTATTCCATGCCTGTATACAGAAGGACAATGGCCTAAATTGTTTCCGCGGGAATAATGGTATTTTTCAACACACCTGCTCGTAAAGTAGGTCTTATTACAGCGTATTTACACTGATAATGCAGAATATTACCCATGCCGTGCCTTTTACATTACATTATCGCACCAGTGCCTTTTCATTACATATCTTTTTAAATATTAGCAAAATAATGCAGAATATTACCCATGCCGTGACTTTTACATTTCATTATCGCACTAGTGCCTTTTCATTACATATCTTTTAACATTTTCATTTTTTATTTTTTATTTTTTTTCCTCGCAAATGTGTTGAAAAACGTCGTATGAAACACGTGAGCATTGGTCATTACACTTCTCGTCTCCATTAAGCCTTCGCCTTCGGCTCAGGCTTAAAAACCGACTCGAGTGTAATGACCAACATAGCACACTTGTATCATAATGTACTATTACAGCTCCCAAGGCTTAGGTAATGAGCTTGTGTGTTATCTGATTGGTTGGTGGTCGTTTGATTGCTTATTTCATAACACTGTCCAGTTCTGCTCTGTGATTGGTTGAAAATAAAATCGAGTAAGCCATGCGCTGCAAGAATACTGATATGTGATTGGTCGAAATATTGAAGCTACGCGCTCCACTCGCACTGATCTGGAAGTGAAGTTGTCAAATTCATAAATACTTGATTGGTGCGCTCGCTTGTACACTCAAGAGCAAAAGTTTCGGGTCACCCTAAATTAAATAACCGCAACAGGTTTTTTAAAATATTTTACACTAGTCTTATTTACATAATATACTAGTCTTCGTAATACCCAAATGTATTAGCAATTTCCGGAACCTATCATAAAGATATCAACATACGAAAATGACGATTTTTGCGATATCTCGCTCCGTTAACGTTGTTTTTTCATGGGTTTTTACGAGTCCGATTTAAACCTGGTAACGTGTTTCTTTTGTACTGTTATTTCTGCAGTTTAGATGTAAAATTTAATAAAGATCATAAAAAGAATTAAAAAACTGTACAACATTTGGACTAAGTATTTTAGGAAATATGACGGTATTTCATCGACCCGAAACTTTTGCTCTTGAGTGTATAAAACATATACTTTTTCTGTCTTTTGTAGTTATTTATTTCCTCGCAAATGTGATGAAAAACACTGTTATACACGGGCGTACGAATATTGCAAACGAGAGTCTATCAGAAGCCCGACGCCGGAGGCGGAGGGCTTTTGTTGACTCGAGAATATTCCTCTTACGCCCCTTGTTAAACAATGTACTATTATTCTGCAAGTAGGCCGCAATGGTACTTTTAGAAGTTAAAATTCTACTAACGTTTCTTAAAAATACCACTGTTAAGAAGAAACGCCGAAACAAACTCAACAGTCAGTAATTTTTTGCCAAAAAGAAGCTTATTTATTACAATGATAATACTTAACCTACTTACTACGAATCGCTAAACTTAAGTGGCAGTGGGCACACATTGCACGTAGAACCGATGGCCGTTGGGGCGGAAAGGTTGTCGAGTGGCGACCACGTACCGGAAGGCGCGGCGTGGGTAAGGGTGGTACCTGGTAAAGGTCGCGGGAGTCCTCTGGATGCGGGACCGGTTTTTAGGGGACTTTGGCACTCTTTAGGGGAGGCGTATGTCCAGCAGTGGACGTCTTTCGGCTGATATGATGATGATGACTTAACCTACTTAAAATAAGTTAACTTGAATATCAACACAAAGAAGAAAAAAAAAGCGGCCAAGTGCGAGTCGGACTCGCACATGAAGGGTTCCGTTAAATAAATTGCGGTTTACGATTTATGACGTATAAAAAAAAACTACTTACTAGATCTCGTTCAAACCAATTTTCGGAGGAAGTTTGCATGGTAATGTACATCACATATTTTTTTTAGTTTTATCATTCTCTTATTTTAGAAGTTACAGGGGGGGGACACACACATTTTACCACTTTGGAAGTGTCTCTCGCGCAAACTATTTAATTTAGAAAAAAATGTTGTTAGAAACCTCAATGTCATTTTTAAAGACCTATCCATAGAAACCCGTCACGTATGGGTTAGATGAAAAAAAAAATTTGAGTTTCAGTTCTAAGTATGGGGAACCCCAAAAATTATTGTTTTTTTTTTCTATTTTTGTGTGAAAATCTGAATGCGATTTAAAGAATACATCTACTTACCAAGTTTCAACAGTAGGTATATCTCTTATAGTTTCGGAAAAAAGTGGCTGTGACATACGGACGGACAGACAGACAGACATGACGAATCTATAAGGGTTCCGTTTTTTGCCATTTGGCTACGGAACCCTAAAAATGCGACTATTAACTAAATCGTTGGGAATGCTTACTTGTATAGGAACTGTGTCATCTCAAGGGAACTCCCTAGGCGTGATACAATGACAATTAAATTATGAATGATATTGTCAATAGCCTTCGATGACAATCGCATTTCAATGTGTTCAACACACTCATTATAATTTATAACCAACACTGGCATGGCGCGCTTGGGAGCGCTTGAAAAAACAAGGAAAATTACTTTCGGCTAAAAAACATTTTACAAGCTACTCGTACCTTTGTTTCGCCAAATTCTAATTTCATCGTTTTATTTTATTACTGTAACTGTTTTAGAACTGGAAAACGATTTAGACCTTAATTCAAGCGACGATAGATTCAAGGACTAGCGGATCTACTTTATAAAGTAGGATCCCCAACACACCGCGTTTATGACAACAATTTTTTTTGCTCGGGATTCAGAGGTCTTATTAGTTAGTAGACCGAGAGTAGTAGGTAAATAGTAATAAAATTGTTCGTTTAAAATTACCGCAAAATTTAGTTAAAATAATGCCTCAATTGATCTACTTACTTAATTTGTAAAAAAAACTGGAAATTCCAAAGTAGGCCTGGGGGCCGATTTCTAACTTTCGAGGGCTCTAAAAATAAGTAAATACGTTTGCAGTATCAAAATTGCAGGCAATTACTTTCTACGAAAGAATTGATTACGAATGGTTGACCACAAATTTTTAAATTTTCTATCGCTATTTCAAAGTAGCATTTCATAATTTTTATCGTTTTCGAGTAAAAGAGTCAAGCGCTCGAAATTCAAAAATCAGTCCCCTGGCCTACTTTCTGGTTTATCTACTATTTTAAAACCCAAGCTAAAATAGAGAACTTAGTTCAATTCTTTATCGAGTGCAATCCACCATATTCAAAATAACTAAACACCACATTTATAAAAAAAAAACTTTTTTCCAACCTCCCCAAGTCCGTCCCTCGGTACTGTGAACAACAACACTTGATTAACGTTGCCACTGCGTCCGTCCCGCTCACTCCTGAACTCTCCCTCCCTCCGGGTAGCTTCACTCGACGTTCCCTCACTAATTGAAATTGATCGGGGGAAACATTGAAACCGAAATACTTGGTCTTTTTTTCAAGCGATTTCCGAAAAAAATTAAGTATTTCTAATAGCTTGGGAATATTCAATTCAATTCAATTCATTTTTATTTCAGACAAGTTCCAATACTTAGGGTCTAGAATTCTCGTGCGCGCGTCTTTGCGCTAGCCGGCGGGTTAAAAATAAAACGAATCGTTTATATACAATAAAATATAATAATAAAATAAAGTGGAACTATGTACAGAAAGGGTTCAACTTATTCAGTCAGTACGGAGCTGTAGATATGAAAAGAAAGGTCACTGGCCTGAATAGGGTATAGGATCCGTAATGAAGACGGTAGAACCCGAAGTCCTCAGGCTTTCAAATACACTCGAAGTTTCCAGGCAGGTCGGCTCCACATCTCAATGCAGCGTGCAGCGCAGGCGAAGCCCGCTGGTCCGTAGCAGCCGCCAGAAGACAACTTAGCCATGCATAAAGGGCTGGAAACAATCCTTTTCCTTAGCACAGGTTCAAACCCCATTCAAGCCTCATAAGAGTTAGGCCAGTGACGGCTAAATGAGGCTTGGATTGGGTTTAACAAACATTACATACACAACACAGAATTAAAAAACAATACATACCTGCATAAGTGGCAGCCCTTATATGTATGTATGAACTATAAGTTCTGTACAAAATTTACAAGCAGTAGTTATTTCAAGAAATAATAGCAATCATCGATATTTATAACAAACCAAATATGTAGCCAATGAATTGCGCAAGCAAGAGAAAATTTTCCTCCCATAAAACAAAACACGGCCGTGAAAAATTCTATTTTTCTTTTATCACCGGCCAGCGCGCTGGCGGCCGCGCGGTGAAGGTTTTGCCGTGTTACAACCTGCACATGCATGGACGTCCAGCGGGCTAGCATAGGACCGTCCCAGCGGTAACCCTACACGTGACCTCCGGGTGGTGCTAAAAGAACAACAAACTCGGCAGCTGCACTGTTCCTTCTGAACCTCGCAGCGCACACTGGAATTCTATCAGCGACATCAATACGAATACATATATGTACCAGTGTGTAACCGCCATACGATAAATAAATAGCGGTAAGCGAACACGCTCAGGATGCTGTTGGGGCTGCCGCGCAAACGAGACAAAAGCGAGGCGCATCTAGTCCTCATCACCGCCGCGAAGCCATCCGTCCGCGCTTCGGCAAACATGCCGGAAGCACTACACCATCGCGGCAGCCCCATCAGCACCCGGAACGCGTTATTGTATTGGACACGAACCCCATGGAAATTGCGAATATTACCGGCAACGACCATCAGCTTGAAAAAAACGAATACTACTTCTACTCCACCGACAAGAGCCAAGCTCTTAAATGTAGGTATGATATTGTAGTACATTCGCCATCACATAGGTACATAGGTACAGTCAGGGGTATTATACGTACATACGTAGGTACTCGTAAATAGGGACTTAAATATCTGTACAGGACTCTATTGTCAATGGCATACAGGCGTGTACAGATATTTATGTCCTTATTTATGTACGTATATTAATACCCCTTGACTGTACACTATACATACATACATACATATATATATAATCACGCTTTTTTCCCAGAGGGGTAGGCAGAGATCACGGATCTCCATTTGCTACGATCCTGACAAACCACTTTCGCTTCACTCACTTTCATAACATTTCTCATACATGCTCGTCGGTTTAGGGTACTTTTGACCTGGCCTTTTTGTAAGATTTCTCCAATTTGATCGGAGAAAGTTCGCCTTAGGTCTTCCCCTTCCAACTAGCCCTTCCACTCTTTTTATATACACTCTCTTCGTTAATCTTCTTTCATCCATCCTCACTACATGTACACTATAGGTGTTCAAAAATATCGGCACATGCACCCTAATGCCTTGACAATAGAGGTGTGTTCCGATGTTTATGACGTGCTTGTTTGCTCCGATGTATGTGATGGCGACTGCACCTAATACGTCTAACTGTCAAGACAAATACTCCACAAATCAATATAGGGTAGGAGTCGCATTAATTGCTCAAATGTTAACTGGAAGAGATCCCATACAGGGATAAGTTCTCCTTTGTACCGATTTAACCTATTCTGTATGCGTCTTGTGTACAATAAAATAAAGTATTTACATACAAACGTACATACATTGTGAGTATTGCAAGTTGTCATATGGCACTGAAAAGTGGTCGCTTACTATGGGCCTCATAAGAAGGCTCAAAATCACCCAAAGGGCAATGGAGAGGGCTATGTTGGGAGTTTATCTGCGTGATCGCATCAGAAATAAGGCTATCCGCAGCAGAACCAAGGTAACCGATATGGCCCTCCGAATCGCTAAACTTAAGTGGCAGTGGGCGGGGCACATTGCACGTAGAACCGATGAAAGGTTCTCGAGTGGCGACCACGTACCGGAAGGCGCGGCGTGGGTACGCCCCCCACAAGGTGGACTGATGACCTGGTAAAGGTCGCGGGAGTCCGCTGGATGCGGGTGGCGCAGGAACGGCCATTGTGGCACTCTTTGGGGGAGGCCTGTGTCCAGCAGTGGACGTCTTTCGGCTGATATGATGATGATGATGATACATACATTATCCCTCGACACGTACAGTCAGCATCAAAAGTAGCTACGCAATTGAAGACGTCAAAAGTTCTTATTCCCTTTTGATAAAGACTTTTGACGTCTTCGTTTGCGTAGCGTACTTTTGATGCTGACTGTACGTGCCCCGGAATCAAACCTGCACTGCCTCCACCGCCGAGCATCTAACTCGCAGTTTAGGTATAAAAGTGGTGTTCTTGTCTTTAATTTGTCCGTAGATTGCCGACGGCGCCGTAGACCGGGAGCCGGCGCCGGAAACAGGCCGGGAAACTAATAAATTAACTTTTCATGGCTGCTAATCAGAAAAGCTAAGCAGAAGTTTTAATTAATTAATTTTTTTCTTTTTCTTTATATATATTTTTTCGTGTGACAATAAATACTTTTCTGATTCTGATTCTGAAAAGAGTCATTATTGTCCTCAATTGAGGAATCAAAGTTATATTCTTCTATGATATTTCCTGTTTAGTTTCAATTTTCGTCATAGAATGTTTGTAAAGCAGTATGACACTCGGTAGCAAAATTATATAAAAATTACAGCGGACGACCTGGCCCCGTAGCATGGATGTCGTTATCACGCGATAAGTGATAGGATAAGCGCGTCGTCTCATTCTATCGAACGGTGTCAGCCAGGGACGGCAGCTCTATCCTATCACTTATCACGTGATAAGGCCATCCGTGCTACGGGGCCTGTGCCCGTGACAACACTACCACTCAAACAATAGACTACTTACTAATGTCCCAAATATAAACCAAAGACTGGATCATGAAATCACATGCAATACAAATACAAAATATTTTATTGATTTAAAACACGTAGTGGTTTTACAGACGGCAAGGTTGTGGCCTATATAAATATAGTTATAAAATAATCATCGATTAAACCATTGACAATGTTAATTAACAAAATAAGAAATCAGTCTCAAAAAGTTTAATAACATATAAAAGTTCAATGTAGCAAGTTTGCCCGACCGACAGTCGCGGGACAGTTAATCTAAAAAATCATAGTTATAAAAAATAAAACCGGACGGACAAGCGGACTCGCGCACGAAGGGTTCCGTACCATTATCTATAAAAACGGCAAAAAAATCACGTTTGTTGTATGGGAGCCCCCTGTAGCCTAGTTGGTAGTAACTCTGCCTATACGAAGCCGGAGGTCCCGGGTTCCCGGTAAGGGCATTTATTTGTGTGATGAGCACAAATATTTGTTCCTGAGTCATGGATGTTTTCTATTTATTTAAGTATTTATATGTGTATCGTCGTTTAGTACCCATACTACAAGCATTGCTTAGTTTGGGACTAGGTCGATTTGTGTAAGGTTGTAAGAGAAAAACAAAAATGGAAAAAATATTTATTGATTCTGTTTTTTAGTACCTATTTGTTGTTATAGCGGTAACATAATTACATCATCTGTGAAAATTTCAACTGTCTAACTAGCACGGTTGACAGACAGACAGACAGAAAGTGAGCACGGAACCCTAAAAACGATTGAAGGTATAGTATATGCTAGTCTACCGCTGTCGTAGTATATTTTTTTTACGTTTTATGTTAAATGTCTTATTACTATTATTTTAATTGAAAAAAAATATATATAATCATCATCCTCCTAGAATCATTACCGGTTGTGCCCTAAAAAGCCCGGGGTCCGCTTTGACACCTAATCCCAAGATTTGGCATAGGCACTAAGTTTTTAAGTGACAGTTTCTCCTGTTAAAATAAACTAGAATATTTACTAATATAAATTGCAGTTTCCTTCAAATATAATACCTGTTCTTAATTATATATACTCATTTATTCTAAATTTAACATTGTACCAATACTTACTAATACACAATACAACCTTATATAATAACATAATAATAATTAACAACACTTCTATAATATACCTACACCGTGCCCCTTAATAACCCGAAAGATTTAAACCACGTTTTTTTGACGGCAATACGCGTAAATAATGTTATATCAACATGGGTCTAATTATGTGTCTTAATTAAATTACTATTTCAGTACAAATTAAATCATATTTATTGCCCGCTACTTTGTGAACAAGTTTTTAGTTGAGAAACTCAAGTTGAAGAACAGAGAGCGAGCATAACACTTCACGAACCGCTCCGAAATCATACGACAAACGGCGAATGCCGTGACTTGTGTTGTGTTCCATGACAAGAAGTGTCAAGTTATGCTCAAGCCTTTAAGGGGATCCCATACGCTAATGACCTTCAATCTGAATCCCTTAGTTTTCTAATGTTTTTTGTAGCTTATCATATTAACAACAACAGTTTTAAGCAATATATTATCCCATATTTACTTCAAACATCACTGTCTTCGAGATATTTGGCATCAAAGTAGAACAATTTTAGACCAAAAAACAGGTTTTCTGGCCATAACTTTTGTCTTAATTAGTTTAAAATCAAAACCCTACACACGTTTATAGAGACACCAGAGACGAACTCAAATATGTAGATTTCGTATATGTTAGATCTTTCCCAGCAATTTTATAACAAAGAAGGTGTTTTTTTAGACAATGTTTAAAAAAATCATAAAAAAATTACTATTCATTACTTTCAAAATATGGTACACCATAATGGAGATTTAAAATTGAAAAATCGATAACCGTTTACCTTATAATTCTATCTGTAGTGCAAAAGTATTTGTATCGATTCAAAACTAGTCAAAAATCGATGAAAACCTCGGGTAGCCCCTTAAGGTGAATTAGACTGGATATTTTTTAACTTATGATTTGTTTTAAATAATGAATATCTCCTTAATTATGAGTTTTTGGACTATATGTTACATAACTTTATACTCTAATTAGGCTCTAGTATCGTTAGCTTAAATCTTTCGGGGCACGGGCACGGTGTATATTAACAATAATTAAAAACAAATTATTTTATTAAATATTTTTGTTACGTACCTACGTGTTAATTTAACGTGAAAGTTTTAACACGATAAATTTTTGGTTTATTTTTCTATTATATTAGTTTTCTGTATCATATCGTTTAGTAATTAACAACTTAAAAAAGTTAAATAACCCCCAACATTTTCATTTCAAAGTTCAATATCTCAAAATCCGGCTAAACCGATTTTGTTGAAACATAGCTAAGAACCATATCGATCACGTCAGCCTTCGGACAAATAAAACCGCGTTAAATCATTAATTAAATAAATTAAATCTGTAATGCTGTGTAAATTGCCAGCTCCCGGTCTATCCAGGGCGGCAGTTAGCCCGCGCTAATTGCCATGATTAGTGCAAATGGCCGCTTCGCTAGCGCAGCCCCCCGGGATTGCCCGCCGCGACGCCATTCAACAACGCTAGTCACTTGATTTTTGATCTTATGATCACACTAGTGTGCCACGCGAGTCCGGGCGGAAATTTACACTTTAAATGAAGACACACGCTTAAAATGAAGACGCATAATATCGTCTCTACATACGTGACTTGTGCAGTCAAGTTCTCCAGTATCTATGCAGAGAATCTTTCATAGTTGATTGTAGGTACCTATAACGTATAAAACTGACTGTGACGATGAAGTACTTATTTTGATTGGTCAAGTTAAAATGTTTTGTAAGTAAATCATTTATCATCATTTAAGATGTTGTTTTCAAAATATAGGTACTACTTTAACCCCGCTTTACACGCCTAATAATATGACACACTATTCGTGCATGAGAAGTGAAAAATATGTATAACTAGCGACCCGCCCCGGCTTCGCACCTGTTTATATGTATAATACATGAATCTATTCTAAAGACTATCCGTCTCTTTCTAATTAGAACACTAAGAAAGAGACGGAGTCTATCTCGTCACGACAAAGCTCGCTCGCTGTCGTGTGCTAACCACAGATGTATGAATATAAGTATTCTATGTTCTGTAGCTCTAGTATAAGTTTTATCGAAACATATACATTTTCGAACACGTTTGCGTTTAGTTTCAATTTGTATGGCAACGCAAACGCGTTCGAAAACGTATTGTATCGATAAAACTTATACTAGAGCCTCTGAGGTGCTTACCGTGCTGTATCGATCGATACTAGGTATATCGCGTTTCTAGTGCTGCAAAAAGTCGCCGTGTAGGTAAACATTCTAAACATAAACTGTAAATTTTATAATATTAAGTAAAATTACTCGCCTTTTCTCCGTAGTCGGTACAAAGGCACCCCAGTCCGCCCCTGCGGCCCATCCAATTAGCGATCAGATTAAAGATATGCCGGGGGAGCCATTACCCGCGAAATTACCCGCTCGGCGCGCGAGCGCACGGTGCGCGCGGAAGCGGTAGCGTAAGTGGAGAACAGCGAGTAGGAAAGAGGGCCCTGGCAAAAGCCGGGATAACGCTAGAAGAAGAACTTACACAATTTATAATGGATCGTGGGACTGACATACTTTAAGTACTTAATGAGCGAGCGAAGCGAACGTCGTTCTCTGTTTCAGCTTGGGCAAAAAACATTTCGTATGTCCGGCTCCGGCTGTCTAGCTGATCTCCTCTTGAAAACGCGTTAGATGTGCGATGTGAGGTGATCCATGACCAAATTAAACAGCAACGGACTGAGTGCTGATCCTTGATGGACTCCCACCCCCACATGGAATTCATCGCTAGTGCCAGCGGGGCTCCGAATTTTCGACCTTACGTTGCTGTACATGTCCATGACTATGGATATGTAGTATTCTGGTACGTTTTTGGCGCGTAGGGAATGCCAGATCAGTTTTCTCGGTACGCGATCGAATGCTTTCTCCAGGTCGATGAATACCATATGAAGGTTGGTTTTGTTGTCCCTGTACTTTTCCATCAGTATCCTGAGTGTGTAAAGGGCATCTGTGGTCGATTTACCCGCGACAATACCGCATTGATTTTCGGTTATATTGGTCAGCTGTAGGAGTCTTTCGCTTATAATGCGTTCCCAGATCTTGAAAGTGTGTGATATCAGCTTTATTGCTCTGTAGTTACCACAAAGTCTAAGATCACCTTTATTTTTGATTTTAACCCAAACGTGATGCGCAAAAATACAGTGAGAGGTATGAAGTTAAACATAGGTACATTAGTAAAATACAATAAGCTAATATTAGGGAAACTGGTTAAATACTTTACTTTATTTAAAACTATAGAGGGAAGCTCTGTATGTGTGCGAGTGTTGGTCTGTGTGTGAGTGAATGTTTGTGTGTGTCCATGAGTAATGGTGTGTTATTTATTGCAAGGGTTTCAGCATGTCTTCAGTCGCCTTATAAGAAAGAGAGATCAGGCATTTTCGGAGGATATTCTGAATATCTTTGTGAAATAAATTTACATACATATTATAATATCCTTTTCTGTTTGTTACTAATAACATATCTATGGCCCGTTGCTGTTGCGTAGACCGAAATAAATGTTTTTGTGTCGGACACTGTTACGTTTACCTTGTTTACTGTATCATCTCCCTTCTTGACACTGCTTGTATGTCTGTAGGTTATATACACTTAAAGGCCATTGATGATGAAAGCAGCCCGCTTCCGCTTCCGCTCTCGCTCCGCTCGCCACCGTGCCGCGCCCCGGCTCCGCCCGCACTAATTGTTTTAATCGCGCCTACTTACCTACCGTTATGTATTGTCGCCGTAAATATGTATACACGGTTATATATCATGCTGAATGTTCGCATCACGTCGTGATAAGACGCCGATGAGCGCGTGGTGTGTTTGTTAAGTATTTTTACCCAATTGCGCGTCGCAGAGGAGGGTAATGTGTTTACCAGTCTATGTTTGCAGTTGGGTATTTTGCAAAAACTTGATTTCAACTTGTTTATGGGTGTAATCCATACTTATATTATAAATGCGAAAGTAACTCTGTTTGTCATTCTGTTGCCAATGTGGTGTCTCAATAAAACCCGTGAATTAATTAATCAGATTTATTTCTGAGAGCACACAATTTATACAACTATTTTAACCGACGCCATATTAGGAGAGAGCGAGACAGAGCATCACTAGTGATGTGGTGCATTCGTAATAGGGCTGGGCTACATACACCACACTCTCCACCACCTGAACTTAATCAGCTCCCTGTAAATGCCTTGTCTCCCTCAATAATTATTATAACAAACGGTACCGGTGTACCTAGAACTTAAATGCAAAAAAACAAAAGTAAAATGTAGCTAACTCTTGGCATCGTACGTATAATAGTACACAATCTATGAATGACCTACGAACATATTACATATCCAAGCACTTATTCATATCCAACATTTACATATCCAAGCACTTATTCTAACAAAGTATCACTGCAGTTCATCATTTAATTAACATGCCTCTTCCACTTATTACCATCAACATCAATTATATAAGTGGTGTCCGGTATTGACTCCTCTATAATTGTGCCTAGAGTCCAAGGCTTATGATCTTTCCTATAATCTCTTAACATGACCTTCTCTCCCACCCTGAAATTAACTTGCCTGATACCCGAAGATACTCTAGCCTGTTTTTCTAACATTTCTAAAGATTTTTCAGCTATAGGTTGTGGTCTTAATAAAGAAAATCTCGACCTAATTTCCCTTTGATACATAAGTTTGGCTGGAGTAACCCCCGTTGTACTGTGAGGCATAGTTCGATAGTCAAAAAGGAACAAGTTAATTGCGGACGTCATCTTGTGACCGGTTTCTTTGATTTTAATTACGTGTGATTTAAATATCTCAACAAATCGTTCGGCTGCTCCATTAGTCGCCGGATGATACGGTGGAGAGAAAGTATGTTTTATTTGTTTCTAATTACAAAATGTTGCTAACTCCTGCGACGCAAAAGAAGGGCCGTTGTCAGTAACCAAATGGATCGGATAGCCATGCCTTGAAAACAATGTATCTAACACTTCAATGGTTCGGGCTGCACTAATTGTATTCATCTCAACCACCTCTGGCCACTTCGAGTAACTATCAACAACTATTAAATACATTTTATTATAGAACGGACCACAGTAGTCTGCATGCAGACGATACCAGACAGTTGGTGCTACTGGCCATGATTTTTGAATGCCTTTTGTGGGGGCTATTACGAATAGTTAAGCATGTTAAGCAGTTATTTGTTATATCTTCTATGTCAGAGTCGATAGCAGGCCACCAGAAAAATGAGCGTGCCACTTGTTTCATACGCACTGTGCCAAAATGGCTTTTATGTAGTTCTGATAAGACTGAACTTCTTGAGGATTTCGGAACGATTATTCTGTAACCCCAGAAAAGGCAATCCCTATCACAGCTGATCTCGTGTTTCTTATGAAAATATGGTAATAAGTCTTTGTTCACTTTTTTTTTGTCTGGCCAACCATCTGTGTGGTACCTAATGACCTGTGACAAGGTTAAATCTTTTTTTGTATCAACCTGTATAGTTTTCCAATTTAATACCTCAATATCAGAATCAGTAATATGGTATATACTACTTAGCTCAGCTTCTTGACAAATTGGGTGAAGAGGTCTTCACGGTGGTTAAGTGGAACTTATGATGAAGACCGCAAACATTATGGAACTCCTAATTGACGGAAGTAGATAGTTCACGTTCTGATGAGATTCAGTTGGCGTAGCAACTGATGAAGTACTTTGGTACCTACTTAGGACCCCAGAATTAACTAAGTAGATAATTCTGGGAGCCTTGAGGAATCAACTGCTTTAATACGAGTATTATCGGTAATATCATTATCATTAGGTACAGATGTAGTGCATAATGGTTTCCCATAGTTTTTTCACGGAAACATACGAGCGTGTCTTGCTATTTCAGTCGGTCACAGTACAAAAAGTACTGAGGTTGACTGATGTAGCATGACAAATACGAACATTTCCGAGAAAATACGATGGGAAATGATTATTCACTACATCTGTACCTACTTCCTTCTGCTTGATCAAATGCATTGTGTGTATTGAAGAAAAATAATAATTGTTCAAGCATAATTATTATTTTATCGCGTTGCATTGCAATGCGCAGATTTTTTACAAGCTTTATATTAACTTGCACTGTTCGTATGTATGTAAATATGTAAGTATGTAAGTATGTACATATGTAAGTATGTAAATATGTAAGTATGTAAGTTGTCCGTCAAAATTTGCAATCCATTTTTCAGTCACTTCCCGTAATCCAATTGAGTTGAAATTTTGCAAGCATATGTATATCGCATGACAATACAATATTATGATAAATTGAAGCTGATCTGATGCTGGAGCTGGAAGGTGGTCATAGGAACTCCGCAATAAAACGACACAACCCCATCGAGTTTGGGCTCGTTAGAATCGCCTCAATGAGTACTTGATGATGGTATGCAGAAAAGTACAGTCGGCAGTAAAAGCTTGTACCATAAATGAAATTTTTCACAGAAACTTATTTAAATTTGCCTCTCCTTTCTAGGCTCATCTTGCATTAGCCAGACTCTAGCTAAGGTAAATGTCCGAGTGCTCGACGCTGTACGGGCACAGTATATGGCATGGGCACTCTATATCAAAGCCATATGGGTTAGATTCGAATGAAGACGATTTTTCTTCATTCGAATTTAAGCCATGTCACTGACCCATGCCAATACTAGTACAGCGTCGAGCACTGGGACGTTTACCTTAATGTACCTTTTTAGGGTTCCGTACTCAAAGAGTTAAACGGGACCCTATTACTAAGACTACGCTGTACGTCCGTCCGTCCGTCCGTCCGTCTGTCTGTCTGTCACCAGGCTGTATCTCACTGATACCGTGATAGTTCCAGTTGAAATTTTCACAGATGATGTATTTCTGTTGCCGCTATAACAACAAATACTAAATACAAAATAAAATAAATATTTTATTGATAATGGTACGGAACCCTTCGTGCGCGAGTCCGACTCGCACTTGGTCGGTTTTTTCTATCCAATGTTACCAAATTCAACATACGCTCTAATCCTTATAATTTTATTTGTATAGTTAGATTCCATAATGGCATAATGCAATACCCACTTTATTATTACCGGTATCTACCGATACCGATATCAACGTTAATACGGTAGCACTTACTGTCCATTAACTCGATAACACGTGTTGTGATTACCTGCCACTGTTACACTAGGCTAAATAATTCCGAAGAGTTATTTGACCGAAAACATATTTCATAAATCCAAAAACCATGTTCCGCTGATTTTTTTATTTTTCTGGATGTAATACTAACCGGTTACTTTGGCACTCTTTGGGGGAGGCCTACGTCCAGCAGTGGACGTCTTTCGGCTGATATGATGATGAATACTAACCTAACCTATTTATATTCATTTAAATCATCAGCTTCAAAATATTTTCGTTTCGTGGAAAACGACGTTCGAAATTTTGAAATTTCGGAATAATTATGGTTTCGGACAACTTACTTTTCGGAATATTTCTGTGTTCCCGCCACAGTAGCTGAGTAGGCAGTCATGCGACTTTCAATCGAGGGCGTTCCTTTAACAATTTAAATAATTCTGCTACGAGTAGGTAAACATTTTATAACGGGTGTATTCTTGATTATTTTTCTAGGACATAAAAGGGTAATTGTCAGACCTTCTTTATTACTGCTTCACGAGGGTAAGCGCGATGTACACTTGACCTTTGGTTGATATCTTAAAGCCAAAATCTATAACGACACTGTCCAGCATCATTTCTTGCAGTTCCTCGATTTAGAGGCTGCGTTACCATGCATGCGTGAGTTTCACTGATATTTAGAGGCTGCGTTACCATGCATGCGTGAGTTTCACTGATATTTAGAGGCTGCGTTACCATGCATGCGTGAGTTTCACTGATATTTAGAGGCTGCGTTACCATGCATGCGTGAGTTTCACTGATATTTAGAGGCTGCGTTACCATGCATGCGTGAGTTTCACTGATATTTAGAGGCTGCGTTACCATGCATGCGTGAGTTTCACTGATATTTAGAGGATGCGTTACCATGCATGTGTGAGTTTCACTGATATTTAGAGGCTGCGTTACCTGCATGCATGCGTGAGTTTCACTGATATTTAGAGGCTGCGTTACCATGCATGCGTGAGTTTCACTGATATTTAGAGGCTGCATTACCATGCATGCGTGAGTTTCACTGATATTTAGAGGCTGCGTTACCTGCATGCATGCGTGAGTTTCACTGATATTTAGAGGCTGCGTTACCATGCATGCGTGAGTTTCACTGATATTTAGAGGCTGCGTTACCATGCGTGCGTGAGTTTCACTGATATTTAGAGGCAGCGTTACCATGCATGCGTGAGTTTCACTGATATTTAGAGGCTGCGTTACCTGCATGCATGCGTGAGTTTCACTGATATTTAGAGACTGCGTTACCATGCATGCGTGAGTTTCACTGATATTTAGAGGCTGTGTTACCATGCATGCGTGAGTTTCACTGATATTTAGAGGCTGCGTTACCTGCATGCATGCGTGAGTTTCACTGATATTTAGAGGCTGCGTTACCATGCATGCGTGAGTTTCACTGATATTTAGAGGCTGCGTTACCATGCATGCGTGAGTTTCACTGATATATTTCCAAGTGGGAGAGGAGTTGCAGCTTAAGCTACGGTACGCTACGGTAGCCTAGTGGTTTAGGCATGCGGCTGGCAAGCGGCGGCCTTGGGTTCGAATCACGCCCTATCACCTATCAACAATTTGTGTTCGGATGGATGGAGCTTTAAGTAAATATAGTTGATAGCCGCTGTTTGCTATCACTTAACGTCACTTACCGCCAATAACCGTATCGATAGATATCGAAACAATTACACCGCTTGACAGTGTAAGTAATCCCTTCCTAATATAATCCGAGGTCTACTATCCGGTACAGCTTGAAAGTACGTGACTCTCTTAGAGAGGTGTTTAGAAAAAAATGGAATTACGACCGTGCCAAGTCAATATATTTACGCTTTAACCCAAGCGCTATTTATTTGATTATTTATTAGGTACACTTTACAGACATACATTATGAGGTACAATAGTTCTTTATGAGCTTACTTAGCTTCTAACTGTAACATACATTTTTAATTTATATTTAAGTCTAATCTTGGTTCAAATGTATCTTTAATTATAATGTCGTGTAATGTGATGTTGAATAAATATTTTCTATTCTATTCTATTCTTTCTGCCACTGTTTTGAGCTCCTGATACGACATTACATTAACTTTCTCTTTAGCTTGGTCCATAAACGCACGTCTTGGCCTTCCTCTGCCTCTCCTTCCTTCAATTTTTCCTTCAATTATAGTTTTTATGTAATTGTCATGTCGTATCAGGTGCCCCAACATATTTCCCCTTCTGTTTTCAATAGTTTTTAGTAGACATCTTTGTTCTCCTATCAAATTTAGAACCTCTTCGTTTGTTCTTCTTTCTGTCCAACTAATACCTTCCATCCTTCTCCATGCCCACATTTCAAATGCGTTCAGTCTCTCTCTGTCACGCTGGGTTAGAGTCCACGTCTCACTTCCGTACAACGCTATGCTCCAGATGTAGGTCTTAATAAAACGTTTTCTGATCTTTCGAGATATTTTCGCCTTTAATATTTGCTTTTTGGCATTGAAAGCTTTTTTGGCCATGGCTATGCGTGCGATGATATCCGAAACAGTGGCAGAAAGAAGAACAGAATGGCGATTACTCCACCGACAAGAGCCTGGCTCTTAAATTTATGATGATGATGATTCTATTCTTATAGACTAGCATGCCATCCAAAACAAGCGCACACAGCATGGTCAGCAAGTTAGCGCATTACGTAATCAACTGCACAGTAAGTATACAACACTATAATGTAGTCTACCAAGATAGAATAGGGTTAAGGGCTTGTGCACAAATCACGCGAGGTTTTTTCGGCTACTTTTTGACCCCCCCCTCCCCCTTGGTGATATTTGGTGAGGTTTTTGGCTACCCCCCCTCACGTATATTTTTTTCATTCGACCAAATTGTAAGATAAATAGTATTGTACATAGTAAATCTTGTTTATATTCTTATCTTAGTGAAATAGACTCGCTATTTTGAAGTGCTAAGTAAAGATTTATGTTTAACGACCCCGAGAAAAAGTATTTACTCGTGCTCCCTAATTATTCCGAAGAAGATGCATTCATGAATTTCATAATAAAAATACTGGGAATAAATTAAAATTATTAGTAGTTTCAACTAGATTAAGTAGAGTTCAAAAGTCATTTTGGTCTCTCTGTACACACGCTCCTACAATAAACTACCTGACCTGACCAAATTTTGACTAAGTAGATAATAATAATAAGCCAGAAAATAATTTTAAGTCAATTGTTAAGCAAACGCTGGAAAAAAGAGCCTATTATATACTCAGCGAATAATTAGACGATAAGACATATGCTCAAAGGTCATCGCTATACCGAAGCAGCTATTGTTTATCCTCCTACTTTCAAAAAGTGTTCTCTAAGAATACATTTTGAATAAATGATGGGTATTGCCTTTCGCTTTTCACTTTGAGTATATAAATAAGGCAAGTTATCCTCATCCATATATTGATATAAACTTTCACTTTGAGTATATAAATAAGGCAAGTTATCCTCATCCATATATTGATATAAACTTTCACGATTCTAACACATTATTTTTACTAAACGGCTGTTACAATACAGACGGCGACTTTTTCGCTATGGCCATCGCTTATAGGTACAATAACGATAATAGTGATATAATGAAAAGTGGAGGGCTACTCAAAAAAAGTGTTTAAAGTCTATTTCATCCTCACGTGTCCTATCATGTAAACAAACATGACGTCAAAGATTATCATAGTCAATGACTAGTGATTGGCAATGACGATAAAATATACCTAAGTACAGTTGATCAGTTTTAAAATCAAATCATTTACGCGTTGCAAGCACATGTTAGGTACCTTTTTAAACTGTGTATCAGACGAGAGTGTTGTATTGAAAATTATGTTCAACTGTTTGACAACAATGTTCAAATTTACTTTTAACTATTAATAGTTTAACTAAAACCTTTTTATTAGTTTGATCTTGCCATTACGTTGTGTCAAGTTTGATCATGGACATAGGAAAACCTATGGACAGGGTGTATTTTTCAAATATCATTTGTTTAGACATAAAATTCCCAAAAATAACTCTGTCTCATTTTAACCAAGCACCATTTGGCTACCAAAAAAGAGATGGTAGTATAACAGTCAGAACCGAAAGTTGATGATCAAATGTCAAGTGTGGCCTAAAATCGCCATTTTATGCGCCACGAAATGTCAGTTCCCGTCAGTTTAGTGGGTACTTCATATGTCAACGACTGATGTAAACATACCAAAATAATAAAATAACTATTAATTGAACATTATAAATTGCATAAAGCCCAAAGAGCACAATTAGTGGAATGTGGTGACCATGCCCAGGTGCAGTATAATCGGATGTGGCTTAAGAAAAGGCCCAAATCAGGAAAGTTTATCCTTGCACCGGTATGTAATGTATTTTTATTGAAATATTGGATAGTTTAAGCATTATCGAGAGCTGAGCATTTGCATTATGTTGTAATGAGTATACACAGATTAAGATTAGTTATGTGTTGTGATATTTTTGTATTTAAAGTTACGTTTGAGTGCCAGTTAGGGTTGTTCTTGAAAATATCGATACTGAATGGCGATGACGTCATTCGCATCATCGAATTTTCTATTTCTATAACCAGTGAGATCTCGAGACAGTATCTTGCATTTAAAAAAACCTGAAAAACCGTCTGGGTTGTCAAGATTGGTAAAATTGTATAGTAGGCAGGTACTACCTTGGAACTAAACAGGCTTCATTGATCGCTAATATAGCTATTTATAAAGGTTATCAAGAAGCGATTGTGCTAAGAAAAAAAGGTTGGAGGCAATTGGACCTTAAAATATAAGGCAAAATGTAATAGAAATATACCTACATTTGCTCTCTACATTTTGGTCAGAAATGCTTCAACAAGACCCTAAATGTTATTAGACTACGAGATGGTGCACTGCCATCAAAATATATATTGGTATCTTGTCGTTTTTTTGAGTAGTTAACTTTGTATTTGTAGGGTATATTACTGACACTATACAATAACTTTACGTTTGTTTGCCTGCCTGTCAGTCTGTAGTGTAGGTATCACAGAAGCTGGAATGGAAATTATCAGAAATTTATTTAGATGAAGACACTGTTTGCTGCTTAGAAAAAATTACTGAGCCATTCTTTTTTTGCCCATGTTTGATGCCATAGAAAAAATGAAAGAAGAAAGAAAATACATTTATTTAACGTCACACACACAATGCTAGCAAATAATTATTTTTCTTTTAACTTAAATCATGGAATTCCGCTTAGTAATGCCTGATACAACAATTATTGTAAAAATACAGTGTCATTTAGATCATCTTAAATAATGTACCTACTTAATAACTTAATAATACTTAAGTTAATTACAGGAAACCAGAGAACGTTCTGAGATCTGTCTACTCGTATATTATAGATAAACATGTTTCCTGTTTTATCGATAGCAGAACAGCACTACATCCGCCATGTTATGCGCCAATATGACAGTATACTTGGCACGCTCATTTTGTTGATACTTCACGTCCTTTAGTTTCTTTGGTCATTGAGTTTGATAAATCCAATGATTAAATCCTCTTCGCTTAAAATTATTAAAACTATAAATGTGAGTAACAGGTCCTGTCAATGTCATCATTGCTATTTCTTGTAGGTAAGTATACGTTTTTTTCTTTTTTTAACTCGTTTTCCAAAATTCAAAGAGGACAAAAGGACGTATTTGTAGGCCATGTAGTGAAATGACATTCATTAGGACGGCATGTGTCTGACACTCGGTCGATAAAGCAGATACTGATAACTTATACTGAGCAAGCAAAAACAGATCTTAAGTTGGTCAACCTTTTCTTTCCGGGACTGTACATGAAGTGTGATTCTGCGGCCCGCCTCTTTCTAATTTGCACAATAGGAGTGAGACAGGAGTCGCTGAGTCGCGCGCGACACGACTTAGCAGCAAGTTGTGCTAGACGTACAGAGACAATCTAGACAACTTAAGGCGCTATAGGCTCAGCGAAGTGAAGTGAACATAGTTTTAGAAACAATATAATGCGTCTGTTTATAATAATATGGTTTCAAAAAAATACGAATAGCAATCTTGAAGCTTTTCTGCAGGGAAATCAGTGATTTGAAACACGATTAAGCAATTTTCGCTCGATAGAAAAAAATCACGAACATAGGTCTAAAACATATTAAAATTCACTTAACACATTCGTAGCAAATTATGCACAATAGCTAAACATATTAACATTGGTTCTAAAAATCGGCAATATCATGTTTGAGGGAACTTAGTGATTACTTTTTTATTTAATTAAACGCACAAAAAATTAAAATTAAAAAACATGATATCCGCGCTTCCAAACACGCACTTCCATCTCGCTCACGCTTATGCTCAGCGAGAGGGAGAGAAGACCATGATACTATAGCGCCTTAATGTCAGATATTTTTTTTGTGTTCGTGTTTGTGTGTGTGTGTGTGTGTGGATGTGGAAGGAGGAATAGACTTTATATATACATAATTGTGGGAGTGACATACGATAAAAATATACCTACGCTTGTAAAAGCATAGTACAGGTATAATACGCCATCTATTTTTAAAGTGATACAACTCTGTATAGTTGCGACATCTAGCGGCGAGTAGATGCGCTAACATACTAACTTGCTATCTCAGCTGCTCTCAGTAAATGTTAACTTGATAAACTAGTTCCTCAATGACAATATAGATGACTCTTATGATGCATTCAACCACTGAGATTATTCAATTTCAGCACAACTTTCTCGACGTGCTGCCACGCATTTTATCGTGTTGTCATGAGACGTAGGTGTTTTGGGAGTGGGCTTACGAACTATTACGATTACAGAATAATCTAAAATGTATAATTTTGCAATATGTACCCATACCGTCGTTTAGGTACCCATAGTACAAGCTTTGTTTACCTACTTAGTTTGGGTTTGGGACTAGATCTAGTGTGTTGAATAAATAAATAAAATAGACGCTAATTCGATAAAATGTATTTATTTTTCAGTATAATATGTGATAGTTCTTTATAAAGTCAGTACAGTATTACTTACTCGACATCCAGATATAATACTAAAATCTATAGGTACAAATCTTATTAAAAACATAAATATAGGGATCTCGGCACCGTATATACTTTTATTCCGTTTGGTGTAACTTACACTCTTGGCCCGTGGGGTCCCAGTGCTGTGAAAAGCTGGCAGCCTTCTGGCAGCTTCCTCGCTCAACGTACCTACCTATTAGCATTGCGATCCAGCGAGGAAACGCTGCCAGCATCTTAAGGACACCGAGAGGGTCCATTTTTTTAATATTTCTTAGTTTTATTGTTCATATTTATATGAATTAGTTTCAGTTGTTAGTACCTATATATTTCAATTAAGTAGGTAAATGTAAACTATGCACTTGTATATAATTGTAAATGTTACTTTCATACACAAATCAATTTGAAAATATGATACAGGCTGGTATTATAAAACAGGAGAATCAAGCTACTGTTAGACATGCTCTTTATTTTTTTTATTGACCATTTCACAGGCACGCTTTAAACGTTCCTATATTATTTCCCTTTTTTAGCTATTTGCTGTACTTTCTTGAATATAAATTATCTCAAAATAGGTAACTTAAAAAAATGGTAACAAAATAAGATTTTTTTATCGTAGGTACCTTATTTATTTTATCTACTTGCAAAGTTTTTAAGAAGATCGCTGTTGATTCCCATTGCTACTGACTCAATTTAATAAGAAAAAAAATATATTGGACGTAAACACTTGAATCCCTCGTTACGCTCAAGGTTCTATCTTAGAAGCACTCGCCACGCTCAGGATTCTATTGTAGAATCTTTCGCTTCACTCAGGATCCAATATACCAACTCGCGGTAAATAACTAGGTACCAATTAGTCTGAGTAGACTTTACGATTCCGCGTAGAAATAAATTAAATTTTCCGAGTGAAAACTGTGAAAAGTCTACTTTCATGAAATGATACCAATGATGACAATGTCTATGGACATAATGTTGTTATAATCACTGAGCAATATTATGCCTTAGATATTTCAATTAAATCTATACTTATTTATAAAATAATGTGGAGTGAAAACGTGTCCATTAAGGATATTTAAGAAAAAATATTAAGAAAGAAGAAAGAAAGAAAATACATTTATTTAACGTCACAAAATTACACAATAAAAAGAACAAGCAAAATAAAAGACTTAAATACTAGGACGTTAAATAGGATCCCCACTCAGCATGAAGCCACAGCAAGGCACAGCAAGCTGAGGCGCTGATTTTCAGTGGGGACCTAACTTAAAAACTAACATAAGTGCCGACACAAACACCGACAACCGGTATCAACTATGAAATAAACCTAAACAGTTAACAAGCGGAAACAACAAAATATAAAATAAATAAATACTAAATAAATAAACCTAAACAGTTAACAAGCGGAAACAACAAAAAAGATAAAATAAACTGCAAAGAAAAACAAATATATAGGTGTAGGGTATACTCATAATATAACATTGTTAACCCTAAAATTTACAGAGTATAAAGATGCACACATTTTTAGTCACTTTTTTGGATTTTTTTTGGAACGATTTTCTGCGCTCTATACATGGCAAACAAGACTTGAACGCAAGTTTTTGTTTTATTTTGCCAAGTTGAGGGTTATCAAAACGCAACGGGATAGTCATCACAGGAAATTTAATATAAATAATACAATTAAATTACAGTTGAAACGAAATAGATTATTAAATGTTATAAAATGTTTTATTATGATGTGTTTATGTATTATATTGCGTTTGCAAATAATATGCATGACATTTTGATTTGAAGGTCGAAATTGTTTTAACAGCACGTATTGGAGGAGGCAGATTGTTCCAGCACTTCGTGGCAGCGTAACGAAAGCTACCACGAAATGCCGCCGACTGGTGTCCAGGACCAACAAGTTGCAGATACCTAGCGGATCTGACCTCCAATGACCTTGCGTTATGTGCCCAGATCAGCTTATTGTAAAGGTACGAGGGCAACTGGCGGTTAACTACACCAAATAGAAGAGAAGCTAGATGTAGTTTTTGATTAAGGAGGCTTTGATTTCAATATCCGTGTGGAGTCGGGTTAGAATAGCACCACCCCATTTCTTCCCGTGGGTGTCGTAAGAGTCGACTAAGGGAACAGGGTTGAAGTGTATTGTGGGCGATGGGCTAGCAACCTATCACTGCACCATCACATTTTGTCGATCTTTTATACCCACATTCATGCTAAAAGTGGCACTGGAACACAAGTTTCATGTGCTCTGCTTACCCCTTTTAGGGATAAAGGCGTGATTGTATGTATGTATGTATGTTGATTTCAATAACAGAATTCTTTTATAATTTTTGGAACTTTAGTCCATCTGTCTAGGTATCTGTTTGCCTTCTTACTTCTCCGAAGGTACAGTCAATATGTATACTACAACCTTATTGTTGCAGAAATAAGGTCTGTGTAAGTACATATTTTTGAGACTTTGTGGTGTAGGTATACATATTGGTGCCCTTGAGTGTACAGGATAGATTTTAATGGAAGGAGATTGCCGAGAACTCGTTCGTATCTTGTACCAATAATGTTACACACTAACATACATACATAGGTACATAGGTACTTAGTTACAGCCAAAAAAAAATATTTTCCACATCATGTAGATTAAAACTTACTTTTTAATGCTTCCCGAAATATGTTCAAAACATAACATAATACCTAAGTACTATAGGTAACATTAGTGGGTGCGAATAATTTTGACTTCTTGAAAGATCCGCGAGAATATTTGGGGTACACAATTGGTCAGTATCGGTACAGGTTTGTATATCTATAGGTATACCGCATGGTTAGAAATAGTACATTGCACTTCACGGTCGGTAGGAATGACTGATGACGAGAGTCTAAGAAGCCCGAAACCACAGATGGAGGGGTTTGATGACTCAAGTAAATGTAGAAAGCAAACAAATATTGACGTAGGTACTACTTACTAAAAAGCCTCACGAATACTTTGCTCCGTTATTGACGATTATTTAATTGAGTTTGAACATATTAGGTAGTCCTCATCACACTGAATAGGCTAAATAAGCAGACCGCAAGATGGCCGCTGCAAGGAAGACATGGCCAGATGGGGACTGCATCGTGGCCAATCAACCCAATATGTTTGGGATACAGCACTGCAAACCATGGCGTTCCTGATGGCGTGCCCCACATGCCCACACTCTTGCTCGGAACACGACCTGAGAGACGCGACTGCCAGAGGTGTCCACACCGCAGCCTTCTGGGCATCTCTCATTTGAGGAACCTTGAGACGAAGAAGTAGAAGAATCACACGGCGATGAATCAATAGGGTGCGTGTACCCTTGCGCCAGGAGTGACTGGATCACCTGTTTGTTCATGCCCGCGTCAAGCCTGTAGTGCTCCGAACAGGCGTTTATCTTGACTATCACTCCGTTCTTGACGACCATCTCTCCAGCGCCCGACACCGGGCTACCAGCGAACAGGCTCGACGTGTGCAGCAGCTCCTTTTTATGAGAATTAGACAGCAGTATCCTGCCGTTTGGCCCCATGGCGAAGATAGCGGCACGTCCATTATGTCCTTCATCCGCATTACTAGTATCTACCAAAAACCCTTGGGCATTGAACAGTTTGCCATCTACCACGTGGACTTCTAGCATATATCTGTCCTGCACGTCGTAATATGTAACAAGTGGTGGACATTTAGCATTGCTCTGCCATGAACAAGTCGAGTGTTCGTTGTTATAGCGGCTTTGCATATGGTATGTAGCGTACACAAACGCCATGCTCCATGAACTCTTATGGTGTACGTAGTTTGAAAAGCTGGAACAGTCTGCTTGATTGCAAACGTGTAAACCTTCAACATTCAGTAAATATAACATACCAGAGAACTGCGCTATGGCAGTTGGCTTGTTATAATTCGTTTTACATACGATGTCACAAGTCACCCCGTCCGATTTTTGGGAACAGTTCCACAAACCACCGTCCCATGTTATTGCATAAAAACTATCCCCCATATTGGAGAAGCCTATTATGCCTGAGGTCATATTGTAAACGGTCGTGTAACTGTTGTCAGCTCTTATAGAATAACGTATCATTCGACCATCGCTAAGGCCAGCATAGACATGTTCTTTGAACTGCATTAAAGAATACACAAAGTACCCGGGTGTATGCAGCTTCCAGCATCTGTCAGGCAGGTTTAAATCACAGCGAAAAATGTTGCCACCGTATAAATTAACATAGAGATATCCTCCATCGATAAGCAAAGCATGTACACCTACAGAATGTTTGTGGAGAGTTTTACAAGACCCTTTAACATTCAGTTCACATCTTAAAATCGCGCCTCTATCCAGTCCAGCATACAGATATTCTCCGGCAACGACCAAAGAGCCAATAAATTGCCCCGACTTATGGAACACCTCACACTCGTTCAGATCTTCTTGGAGACACCGTAAGATGTCTCCGTTGCGTCTGCCGATCATTACCACAGCAGGAGTCATGTAGATGGCGTCGCGAGCTTCGATGTCATCGGTTTTTATGACCTTGAGAAATGTAGTAGTCTTGTTGACGTGTTGTGCATGTGTTGAGCCGCCGCTTATTCCAGAAGCAGCCGACGTCATCGTCACCAGCAAGCACGTGAAGATCAGATGCCTCATAGTTTGGCCGTCCGATGATGGGGTATGTCCTATAACATACATAGTTAGGCGTGAATATTGCGCCAATAACAAACTACTTAACTTTATTTTGACAGTGTTTATTGTATGAAGTTAATATTTATTGCAGCACTAGCTTTTGCCCGCGACTTCGTCCGCGCGGAACTCGTTTATATCGTAACTTTCTCCCCCCTTTTCACCCCCATAGGTGATGAATTTCCAGATAAAAACTATCTTTAGTAAGGATTCTTTGGGAAGGCCCCGGAATTCAAAGTATCTCTACACCAAATTTCATTTCAACCAAATAAAGCATGAAAAGTTAACAGACAGACAGAGTTACTTTCGCATTTGTAATATTAGTATGGATTGTATGAAGGAAAGGGTCATTATGGCTGAGTTGCATGATTTTATAGATTAGCTTACTCCGTACGCCTTTTTTTACAAAATAGACTCCGCCGCAAACTTGGTTTCTATGACCCGCCTCACCATAATAGATGCATGTAGGCTTTTTTCATTATTATTTTGCATATTTTCATATCACACGGCCGTAAGGACCTTTTCTACTAAGCCGTAGGACTAAATTAACTGACTTGTAATTTAAATATTTTATATTAAAAATAAAGATACGTCAACAAAATGTTACATCTAATATTTTTCAAAATAGCCATAATAAAACGTACTTTTTACCCCGTTTTAGAAAACATCTTAGAAACTACCGCCATAAGGTACCTTTACCCTTGGAATGGAACGTCACATACATATATTTACCTAAATAATGTTCCTATTCCCCAGGACTCCCAACTACCGCTATATACCGTAAATGGGTTCCATCCAATTTTTCACCCCCTATTTCACCTCCTTAGAGGATGATTTTCGGGATAAAAACTATCCGTTGTTATGACAACGGGTAGTTTTTATCCCGAAAATCATGGAGAATGCTCCAGGACTCAAGCTATCTCTATACCAAATTTCATCTAAATGGGCTACATCCAAATTTTCACCCCCATTTCACCCCCTTAGGGGATGATTTCCAGAATAGAAACTATCATTTGTCCTTTTCCAGGACTCAAACTATCTTTCAACCAAATTTTATCAAAATGTGTCACAAACAAATTTCCACCCCCAAATACACCCTCTTAGGGGATGATTTTCGGGATAAAACTATCCTATGTCCTTCCTTAACTATCGCTATACCGTAAATGGGTTCAATCCAAATTTTCATCCACCATTTCTCACCCCCTTATGTGTTCCCCTTATTTCCTCCTTTCATGTGTTCCGGAATAAAAGTTATTATGTTCTTTCCTTGGACTGAGACCTCTCTCTATACCAAATTTTATCTAAATGGGCTCTATCGAAATCTTCAACCCTCACTTCACCACCTCAGGAAATGATTTTTCGGGATTAAAACAATGCATTGTCCTTCCCTAGGACTCCTTCTATTTTTTTACCAAATTTTATATGGGTTTAATCCAAATTTTCACCCCCTATTTCATCCCTGAGGGGATGATTTTTGGGATTAAAACTATCCGTTGTCATACTCCGGGACTCAAACTATTGTTCAACCAAATTTCATCAAAATGGGTCACAAACAAATTTTCACCCCCAATTACACCCCCTTAGGGGATGATTTTCAAGAGTAAACTATCCTATGTCCTTCCCCAAGACTCCAACTCGCTATACCGTAAATGGGTTCCATCCAAATTTTCATACCCCATTTGACCCCCTTAGGAGATGATTTCTGGACTAACAATTATTTTAAGTCCTTCCCCAGGACTCTTAACTATCTCCATACCAAATTTTATCTAAATCGGTTCCATCCAATTTTTCACCCCTCATTTCACCCCCTCAAGAGATGACTTTTCAGGATAAAAACTATGCATTGTCCTTCCCTGCGACTCCTTCTATCTCTATACCAAATTTTAACTAAATGGGATTTATCCACATTTTCATCCCTATTTCATCCCCTTGGGGAATTAATTTCGGTATTCAAACTATCTATTGTCATTCTCCGGGACTCAAACTATATCTATACCAAATTTGGTCTAAACGGAGTCCATCCAAAATTTCACCCCCCATTTCATCCCCTTAGGGGTTGATTTCCAGGATAAAAACTACCCTAAGTCCTTCCCCAAGACTCAAACTATCTCTATACCAAATTTCATTTTAATCGGTTCAGCCGTTTTCACGTGATGCGCGGTCACATAAACAGACAAACAGATAAACAGACAAACAGATAAACAGATAAACAGACAAACAGACAAAAATTCTAAAAACTGTTGGAACGTGTTCTGTTATCGATTTTAAGTATCCCTAGCCAATTTTTTTTCGAATATCTACCATGTACAGACTTTCGACCCTCTTCAGCTTTATTATATGTATAGATATAATTAGATTGTTTATGTTTTTTTGTAGTGTGTTGAATTTGAAGAACTATCTCGATCACGTCAGCTTTTCGTTAAAAAATCGCATTAAATAATAAAATAAAATAAAATAAATAAAGTTTTATTTTCAGGCATTGACCACCCATATCAAGATCACATTCACATATACATTACAAACAAAGATTGTAAAAATAAAAGCATAAGATAAAATAATAAAATTAAAATTGCAAAAATACCTACTATTTTTTATTCTTGTTCTGGTGAACAGAAAGCCAGTACCTAAAGATAGAGGTATTCATATCGCGATATGCGTTTTCCACGATAGTGTTCCGTGAGCGTCGTATTCCCTCCCAGAAGGAGGCGATGCGGGCGCGGACCACGGCGAAGAAGTCGGGTATTCCGGCTTCTGCGAACATGTAGGAGGCACTGCACGAACGCGGCAGCCCCATCAGAATCCGAAATATATTATTATACTGAACCCTGATGGAGCTGAACGCTTTCCTGCTGTGCCTTACCCACAGTTGACAGGTGTAGAAGGAAAGACAGTATGCGTTGAATAACGTACACTTGACCTGCCTGCTACACCCGGCAAACCTTCGGGCAATCATGTTCCCTCGTACTGCCAGCGCCCTTCTTTCGCGCTCCATGTCCATGTCATCCGTTAAGTCCTCGTTCAATATATGGCCCAGATATTTGAACTGCCGCACAACACGAACTGTTTCGCCATTCAGCCTTACCTCCGGTACATTATCCGGACCCCTTCCTGACTTAAAAACCATGAGTTCGGTCTTGGCCACGTTGTATATCAGCCCGTGCGAGTTTACATAACTCTCACAAACTGATACCAGCTTTCTTAGGCCCTTAATGGAGGGGCTCAGCAGCACCATATCGTCAGCGTAGCTGAGGCTGTTGACACAAACGTCACCCACGTGACAACCGATTCCAGTGCTCCTGAGCCTCCCCATCAAGTCGTTGACGTACAGGTTAAAGAGGTCCGGAGAAGTAAGCCCGCCCTGGCGAACCCCGCATTCTAATACATAACTATTAGAAGTCGTGTCGCCCCATTTCACACAATTTGTTTGGTTTCCGTACCAGTACTCGAACACCCGTACCAAGCTTTCAGGGACAGCAGAGCCGCGCATTTTGCCCCACAGAATTTCATAATTCACAAGGTCAAATGCTCGGCTCAGGTCGAGAAAGCACGCGTAGACCGAAGTGCCGTTAGTCACATAGTGGTTCACGCAGTGCTTTAGACTTAAAATAGCCGAATCGGTCGAGAGACCAGGACGGAAACCAAACTGCGCATCATCAATGCTGATGGCCTTGAGCAGCTCGGGCTGTAACAGCCGTTCAAATATCTTACCTACTACCGTACCTAATGAGATAGGTCGGTAATTGGATGACGATGAGAGATCTCCTGTCCTATTCTTGACTATCGGGACAACAATGGTTCGAATCATATCTGGAGGGAGATAGGCATATCGCGTGCATAGATTGAATAGAGTACTAAGCTTGTTATATATTGCGTCACCTGCATACAGTATATGCTCAAGACTGAGGTCATCATGACCGGGCGATTTCCCACGTGTCATGCACTCAACCACTTTCGCGATTTCTTCAGAAGAGAAACGAATAGGGTTCGGTGGTTGAGCTACAGTGCGCATTTGACGCATATCATTGAGCATACACTGCGATACAGGCCGCGGAAAAATTTTGAACCTATCACTGAAGATACTGGCTATCTGCGCTGGCTGCTGTAAACCGTCAACGCTCACTGGTAAGGCTTGTTTAAAGTTAAGTTTCTTAATTTGATTCCAAAACTTTACAAAGTTTTTGCTTTTTCTAGAGGCTGCTAAAATATCAAATTTTATTTTTTCTTCATTGTCCTGACACCAGCGCAGTTTATTTTTAAAAGCCCTTCGGCTCGCGCGCATGCTGTCGAGTAACGGACCCGAGGACGGCCTACCGGCAACCAGCCAGCAGTTAAAGTGCAACCTAAAACTACTATGGCCCTTCAGGTGGAAATTCCACCCTGGTACCTGTCTGCTCTTACCAGACCGACAGCATTTTGTTTTCATAGCACCTTTTGTTAAAATGGATACAATATTCGCATACAAATTATTTATGTGTGTAAAATGGTCATTTAAATATTTACAGGTACTGAAAGTATCACAGTCATTTACGTCATTACAAAAATCACACATAAGAATATCATTAACTTTAGACAAAAACATATCACAGAAAGACATATATGCACTTATTTGCTTACGGTCTCTAACGCCCCAGCGTACGCCCTCCCTCCCCTTGTCACGTCTGGTGGTGTAGTGTTTTTTTGCGAGGTCTAGATCACATACTATGCGCAAGGGAAAATGGTCCGACCACGATACATCATCTATGATATTTATAGAAATTATAGTGTCCCATGCGGCTTTTGTACTAACGCAGTGATCCAACCACCGGTGCGCGTCATTTGCATCACTTATGAATGTAAACGACCCCGAATCTAGACCAAGTTTTTCGACGTCCGCGCACAGCCATTCTTCTTCCGCACAGAAACTAGAGAGCTCTCGGCCGAATCTCGCGCTCGGGTGAGCGTTGAAATCTCCCAGGAGAAAAGCAACCTGTACATCACTCTCTTCTATTATCGCACTTGCGGCGGCGAGACATGCGGTGAATTCCTCTAGGTTATCAGGCTGGTCCGTCGGCATGTACATATTCAGGATTAACATTGACCTAGCCTCTAGAACAATGCGTATGGCATTTATCCTATCACTTTTACACTTGACAACTGCGACGTCCGGGAACCTCGATTTCCTCCACAGTAAGGCGAGACCACCATACGGCCGACCTCGCAACACACCCGCTGACGTGTCGACCGACGATGTCGCAGAGCACGCAAAGTCAGGTTAAAATCGGTCTATTCGTTTAGGAGCTACGATGCCACATACAGACACACAGATACATAGACACGTCAAACTTATAACACCCCTCTTTTGCGCCGGGGGTTAATTATTGGACTAATAGTACCTAGCGGTCGGCGAATCGCTACTTATAATCGCACATTATTTACTATAGGTACTAACACACTTTATTTTACTAGTATTTATAGGTACCTAAATGAAAATATATTTTTTTTAAACCTGCGTGTTGTTTTATTAGGACGAACCCAGTTAAGCGCTCGTACTCGTTGAGAAAGTAGCCTGGGGGAAACCTACCCCATCACGACCACGCCGGCGGTTAATGTACGGCCATGATAATGTACAGCCCAATAATACGACGTAATAAGAGCCACGTTATCTATACATATAATAAAGCTGAAGAGGGTCGAAAGTCTGTACATGGAAGATATTCGAAAAAAAATTGGCTAGGGATACTTAAAATCGATAACAGAACACGTTCCAACAGTTTTTAGAATTTTTGTCTGTTTGTCTGTTTATCTGTTTATCTGTTTGTCTGTTTATCTGTTTGTCTGTTTATGTGACCGCGCATCACGTGAAAATGGCTGAACCGATTAAAATGAAATTTGGTATAGAGATAGTTTGAGTCTTGGGGAAGGACTTAGGGTAGTTTTTATCCTGGAAATCAACCCCTAAGGGGATGAAATGGGGGGTGGAAATTTGTATGGAGCTACTTAAACCGCTGCACCGATTTGGATGAAATTTGGTATATAATTAGTTTGAGTCCCAGGGAAGGTCAAAAGATAGTTTTTATCCCGAAAATCTTCCCTTTAGTGGGTAAAATGGAGGGGTGAAAATTTGGATGTAATCCATTTTGATAAAATTTGGTTTAGAGGTAGTTTAAGTTCTGGGGAAGGACATTGGATAGTTTTTATCCTGGAAATCTTCCCCTAAGGGGGTGAAATGGGGGGTGAAATTTTGGATGGACTCCGTTTAGACCAAATTTGGTATAGATATAGTTTGAGTCCCGGAGAATGACAATAGATAGTTTGAATACCGAAATTCATTCCCCAAGGGGATGAAATAGGGATGAAAATGTGGATAAATCCCATTTAGTTAAAATTTGGTATAGAGATAGAAGGAGTCGCAGGGAAGGACAATGCATAGTTTTTATCCTGAAAAGTCATCTCTTGAGGGGGTGAAATGAGGGGTGAAAAATTGGATGGAACCGATTTAGATAAAATTTGGTATGGAGATAGTTAAGAGTCCTGGGGAAGGACTTAAAATAATTGTTAGTCCAGAAATCATCTCCTAAGGGGGTCAAATGGGGTATGAAAATTTGGATGGAACCCATTTACGGTATAGCGAGTTGGAGTCTTGGGGAAGGACATAGGATAGTTTACTATTGAAAATCATCCCCTAAGGGGGTGTAATTGGGGGTGAAAATTTGTTTGTGACCCATTTTGATGAAATTTGGTTGAACAATAGTTTGAGTCCCGGAGTATGACAACGGATAGTTTTAATCCCAAAAATCATCCCCTCAGGGATGAAATAGGGGGTGAAAATTTGGATTAAACCCAGATAAAATTTGGTAAAAAAATAGAAGGAGTCCTAGGGAAGGACAATGCATTGTTTTAATCCCGAAAAATCATTTCCTGAGGTGGTGAAATGAGGGTTGAAGATTTCGATAGAGCCCATTTAGATAAAATTTGGTATAGAGAGAGGTCTCAGTCCAAGGAAAGAACATAATAACTTTTATTCCGGAACACATGAAAGGAGGAAATAAGGGGAACACATAAGGGGGTGAGAAATGGTGGATGAAAATTTGGATTGAACCCATTTACGGTATAGCGATAGTTAAGGAAGGACATAGGATAGTTTTATCCCGAAAATCAACCCCTAAGAGGGTGTAATTGGGGGTGGAAATTTGTTTGTGACACATTTTGATAAAATTTGGTTGAAAGATAGTTTGAGTCCTGGAAAAGGACAAATGATAGTTTCTATTCCGGAATTCATCCCCTAAGGGGGTGAAATGGGGGTGAAAATTTGGATGTAGCCCATTTAGATGAAATTTGGTATAGAGATAGCTTGAGTCCTGGAGCATTCTCCATGATTTTCGGGATAAAAACTACCCGTTGTCATAACAACGGATAGTTTTTATCCCGAAAATCATCCTCTAAGGAGGTGAAATAGGGGGTGAAAAATTGGATGGAACCCATTTACGGTATATAGCGGTAGTTGGGAGTCCTGGGGAATAGGAACATTATTTAGGTAAATATATGTATGTGACGTTCCATTCCAAGGGTAAAGGTACCTTATGGCGGTAGTTTCGAAGATGTTTTCTAAAACGGGGTAAAAAGTACGTTTTATTATGGCTATTTTGAAAAATATTAGATGTAACATTTTGTTGACGTATCTTTATTTTTAATATAAAATACTTAAATTACAAGTCAGTTAATTTAGTCCTACGGCTTAGTAGAAAAGGTCCTTACGGCCGTGTGATATGAAAATATGCAAAATAATAATGAAAAAAGCCTACATGCATCTATTATGGTGAGGCGGGTCATAGAAACCAAGTTTGCGGCGGAGTCTATTTTGTAAAAAAAGGCGTACGGAGTAAGCTAATCTATAAAATCATGCAACTCAGCCATAATGACCCTTTCCTTCATACAATCCATACTAATATTACAAATGCGAAAGTAACTCTGTCTGTCTGTTAACTTTTCATGCTTAATTTGGTTGAAATGAAATTTGGTGTAGAGATACTTTGAATTCCGGGGCCTTCCCAAAGAATCCTTACTAAAGATAGTTTTTATCTGGAAATTCATCACCTATGGGGGTGAAAAGGGGGGAGAAAGTTACGATATAAACGAGTTCCGCGCGGACGAAGTCGCGGGCAAAAGCTAGTGAGTAAATATGTTGGAAAAAAATGACACTAACTATACTCTCAGTAGGTAGGCATAGATAGACAAAATTACTAAAATTGGTTTAGATCGTTATACCTACTATATGAATATTCATCGTTATAAGGTAGGTAATCCGTCATAGTCCTCGATGTTGTAGGTATATGGCATGGGCAATTTATGCCTAAGCAATATGGGTTAAATTGGAACTAAGAGGATTTTTCTTCAAGGGAAGTTAAGCCACATGTCACTTTAATATAATTACAAATACACACCTTACAAATTAGACATTTTAATATTATGCCTTTTGATAAACATATGCGAAATAATTATTATATCAAATAAAGTAGGCATTTATACCTACCGTATCAGTGTTATAGTAAGTAGTAAAATGTTATATTACTTACCCGTCCGAAGTGAATATAATTGTCAAATTAAATGCTCGTTTATCAGTAGGTAGAGGATGGTTATATAGGCAGCAATAATCTACACGTCACAAATTAAAATGAGATCATTGAAAGTTCTCAAATTATAAAGCCTTGGCCACACCATTGTTCTTTTTGGTAGAGTTTGTTATTTATAAAATAAGAGTTTCTTATAGTATGTATTTTCATCTTAGAGGGGGTGCTGCTAGAATCGGCTGGAAATATGCACCCATATCATGGAAGGAAGAAAGAAATGTTTATCTCAAAGTAACGTATACATTAGGACGTAGATATAGCGATAGGTCCGTTATTTTAACAGATAACATAAGTATAGATTATAAAATCGCGTATAGATTGCTTAGCTAAATCCTAGGTTGACACTGTTAAACAAAATATAAATAAGTAGGTATTAATTAACTTTTTAGCCTAACTTCCCTCATTTATTTATCTATAGGTATTTGGAGAGCCAATAGCTACAGAAACACATTGATTACTTATAAAGATAAAATACGAAAAGCTAATTACAGGTTCCCACCGATAGCATCAAAGGAAGTAAACATTAGTGAGTTCATACCTACTTGTTTTTCAAAAAAAAGTGTAAATCTCGACTATTCGCTGAGAGAAGAAGTCGCCTACTTTCCGCACTGGATTATTATGAGTTTGCAAGCTATAAACTTACAGGTGAGCAAGCGTAGTTGGGTCATTGTCAGTCACAAAAACAAAAATCATCTTTCCGGTGGTCAATAGTTAAGGGCTTTACGCTCACATATAATATGTTTTTATCACATAGAATTATAGAAGGGGCAACGCCGTTTATGCGGATTCAGAGTTCAACCAAAAATTAGGCTTTATAGCCCTTAACTTTGGCAATGTCCACCGAAAAGACGCGAACCTAAATCTGACAATGACCCAGTTAGTATATCCGTACTAAAAGAAAATGAATCGTAATGATATTTTATACCCTATCCAACGGGGTTGGCTCGGCGAAAGCTGAAAACATTCAAGCTTAGGTACCTAAATTTAAAATTGGAATGAAGCAAAGGGATTCCCTACACTAAGGGGGTCACAAAGGACCCAAAAGAGATACCATCGAAATGTCGCAACGGTGGTAAGGGGTAGTGTTATTATGTCGTGGTCTTCTGAAATGTGGAGGTGGTCCCCAGTTTGAACTGCTTCAAATATAAGCGAAATGGCATTCCAATGTGCCCTACCTCTCTAGAAAGCGTGAAACTGTAAAAATTTCAGCTTGAAACCAAATACGCTCTCTTGACGGCTCGGTCCTTTACCTAGTAGAGTAGATGATCGAATCAAGCCAGAAATAGTCTAAATTATTTGAACTGAGCCTTCTTCTTCTTATCGTCGAAACAATGCCATTCAAGTCAAACAATACTGCGAATTTAATAAGTTATTATCCGCGAAGTATCTCATGAGTGATGAACTCATAAGGTATTCAAACACTTTAGAGATAATGCGGATTAGAGATATAGGCCGGAAACATTTCTCAAGCACAACTTCTCCCTTCCCTTTGTACACAGGTTGTATTTTTACTAGTTTTAATATATCAGGATATACCCCGCTAAGTAAACACTCATTAAACAAATGCAACAGCAATGACACGACTACTGTACCCTTATCGTGAGATACAATCGTAACCTTACGAGTACGTTACGTAACTACTTACGAGATGCCGACCGGGTCAGTGATCGGGCCTGTTGGGTACATAGTACATGTCAACAGCATGTGCAATGTTGTCAAAAATTATAGCGACTATATGTATGCAGATGATACCTGCCTCGTATATGCGGAAACAGATCTGAATCTCATAGAAAATAGAGTACAGGAAGACCTCACTAACATTATAAAATGGGCACACGATAATGGTATCATAATAAACATCACAAAAACAAAGTGTATGTACATACGGTCACCGTACTGCAGAGGTACCTATAGGTCGCCTCGCATTGTGGGGCACACCTTCGAGTGTCTCCACAGTGCGCGGCTGGCCGGGGTCGCGTGTGGCTGCGCCTGCGCCGAGCTGCAGGTGGTGGAACAGTACAAGTACTTAGGCCTCCTTATAGACCATAAGTTCACATGGCAACCGCATGTCAACAGTGTGTGCAATAAGTTAAGATCGGTGCTTGTAAAGTTCCACCATCTGAAGTTTGTACTAGACAAGGCTACTATGTATACAGTGTACTATGCGCTCGTAGACTCACTTTTATCCTATGGATTGACAAGCTATGGTCGGACATTTAAGACTTACTTAGACAAAATAAAAGCGTTACAGATACGATTCATGAAACTAATGGTTGATAAGAAAACAAAAATAGTATGTAAAAATTATTATTTTCTTAGAATGTAAAATATTGCCAGTCCATAAAAAAGTAATGTTGTTGTTGGCTGTGGAAAAATTTAGTAACGACGAGTTTAAACAACCTATTGGTACTCAAAGGCTTGTTAGAAACAGAGACAGAGATAAACTAATATTGCCTAGGTTTACTAATTATTATGGCCAAAGACATAGAAAGTACCTAGTTCCGAAAATATATAACGACCTGCCGTCCGAGACAAAGAGTGCAACTGTCACAAAACAATTGTTTAAGAAGAAAGTAAGCGACGTCTTCTTAAATACATTAAAAAATGAAATTCAGCTATCTTAAGTAACTTTATAGATTCCTTTAATTGTATCTAGCATAAGTAATACCGTACATATATATTACTATTCATACAGCTTTTAGCTAATAAAATGTAAAATCAATTAGGAGCGTTGTTTGCCAACAAACCGCATTGTGGTTTGGCAGATTAATTGTACCTATGTAAATTTAGCTATAAGCATTAAAGAGAGAATAATAAAAAAAAAAAGATCGAATTAACGCGCTTCGAATAAATTTCGATCTCGCTTCGGTATTCTTCGATTCGACCCGTCAAACTTGTAACTCACACTGCCGTTGGACTACGAAACCAACTGCAAAACGTTAGGCACTTTGCGTTTAGTTTTTGATGCGTAATTTAACGTTCGATTTGTACTACCAATCGGCAGTGTGAGACATTTCGAATCGAAGAATACCGTCGCGACTGTAGTTTACTATTTCACTTGCAAAATGGCCCGTGATATCGTATTATTCCGTCAAGAGTTACCGTAGATCCGATCGAAATTTATCTCAAATTAAAGAACTTATAAAAATAAGGGTTTTGAATTGACAACATATATCCGCAAAATTCGGATTGTCGCGTATTTTGTATTTAAAAATGCAAATAAATGGCCCCCGCGCCGCCATATTGTATCGACAGTGGACACTGTCGACGTCGCGATGCGCGTATTCTGTAATGTCATAACCGACAAACATTTAAATTAAAACGATAAATGCTAGTGATATAAGGTTGAATATTGGAAAATCGATTAAACTATACGAACGAACGTGAAGTCGATCGCGAATTAAGCAATGTATAAGTGACTCACGTTACAGTTTAGATTTTTAGTTCTATGAGTGACCACCAGGGGCGGTGTATAGACTTTTCATACTAAATATTGACGATAGGCGGTAGCGTCGATAGTAAACGCGACTCACTTCAATCCCACGCTAAAGGTGCAGGTGGTAAATAATCGAGCACGTAGGTAGACATGTCATTAATATCTTTGGATTTTTTTCGCTTAATTGTTTTAAGGGCCTTAACAATTTCAGTTAGAGTGTAGGGTTCAACCTAGAATGTAGGCACGAATATTGGCAAATACCTACACAAATAGATAAGAGCAAAGCGAATACACGGATAAGAGTACCACAATGGCCGGTCCTGCGCCACCCGCATCCAGCGGACTCCCGCAACCTTTACCAGGTCAGCAGTCCACCTTGCGGCCTTTCGGTACGTGGTCGCCACTCGAGAACCTTTCCGCCCCAACGGCCATCGGTTCTACTTGCAATGTGCCCCGCCCACTGCCACAAAGTTTAGCAATTCGGAGGGCTATATCGGTTACCTTGGTTCTGCTGCTAACTAAAACTAGCCTAATCCATACGAATTTATATCATTATCGTCATAAAATTTAAATAAACTCATAACTAATGAATATCCATACCAAAATAAATAATATATGTAAATCTAAGTTAAGTATATCACATAAAGATCGTCAGATTACGGAGTAGGTATAGGTACCAAAATAAACGGAAAAAAATCCTATAATTTACAATGTCATAAAATTGATATTTTTAATATTTAATGTCCATATAGAGATTCCTTCACCGAATATAAAAGATTCTCAGTTGACGTTCAAATTTTACGTCAGATGACTCAGTTCGCAATTCGGCGGGTAGACGTTAGGGTTCACCTGAACTTGCAATGCGACGCGATGTGCAATTGTGCATGCCATGTGTCGAGGTTTTTAGGGTTCCGTACCAAAATGTAAAAAGGAACCCTTATTTCATTATTGGCGGTGGTTTGTTGTTTTTTTTGCATGTTTGCGCGTGCGGAGGAAGAGTGGATGGATAATATGAGAATATTTTTTTATTGCTAATTGGGACAATACCAGTTGCAAAAACATTTCGTAGAAAAGAGTTCGTGACTGATAAGAGCTTTATCGTGGTGACCTGTAGGTCAGGAATACGCGTTACATCATGATTGTATGTTGTATGCCGATTCTTTGCTGTTTTGGAGAATCGCAGATCAGACTACCGAGGTTTTTTTTCAACCCCCGTCGAAAACGAGGGATGTCATAAGTTTAACTGCATCTGTATGTCTGTGGCATCGTAGCTCCTAAACGGATGAACCGATTTGAGCGCCTTTTTTTGTGTTCCAAAAATGGTTCAATGGAACACTTATGCGATCACTCGGTGTCTGTCCGGACGTAACAGGCAGTTCTCTCAAAGACCGTTTGACATACATAGGAAGCTGAAATTTAGTTTTCCCCTCACTGCCTCGGAAAGCCGTCTTTTATCCTTTAAAACCAGTGAGCAAAATCGCATTTTATCCACTAGTGGGCAAAGTAATTTGACCTTGGACCGTATCTCATGTAGGTATTTCATGAACCGTGATAGTTGGACAGTTACAATTTTCACAGATGATGTATTTCTGTTGCCGCTATAACAACACATACTAAAAAACAGAATAAAATAAATATTTAAGGGGGCTCCCATCGAAAAAATCGTTTCAAAATTGCTTGTTGCCTTCATCAGGCGCTGGGTCTCAAAATGTATGGGAAAACTAAAATCCGACTCGCACCTGACCAAAACTAAAAAAAAATGTTATTTGTTATATTTTTTTTATACAAGGTTAGTATTATTTAGATTAAATAAAGTTGTGTTGAATGTTGCACTTTCCGCGCTCAATGAGGTCAAAAGTTTTGTGATTTACACGGGTGTAAATGTATTTTCACCTCACTAGCTCGGAAAGCCCATTTTTATTCTTTAAAAACAGATACCTATGTCACAGGTTACAGCTAGAATAATAATGTACCTATATAAAATGTTTCATATTTTTCCGTTCATGGGATGCTGAGAACATTCGTGACAACACAAAGCTTATTTTCAAACTGGCTGATTCTTTTTTTAATTTAGAGGCTCTTATTACGTCGTATTATTGGGCTGTACATTATCATGGCCGTACATTAACCGCCGGCGTGATCGTGGGGAGGTTTCCCCCAGGCTACTTTCTCAACGAGTACGTCCTAATAAAAAAACACGCAGGTATAAAACAAATATTTTATATAAAACGCATAGGTGTATGTGTTAGTATGGTAAATAATGTGCGATTACAAGTAGCAATTTGCCGACAGTTCCTAGGTCCAACAATTAACTGTATGTATCTGTTTGTCTGTCTGGGGCATCGTAGCTCCTAAACGAATCTAGACCGATTTTAATGCGATTTTTTAACGAAAAGCTGACGTGGTCGAGATGGTTCTTCAAATTCAACACACTACAAAAAATATAAACAATTTAATTATATGCTGCAATAAATATTATATTCTTGACGACCGCTTTAGCCTAGTTGGTAGTGACCCTGCCTACGAAGCAAGAGGTCCTGGGTTCGAATCCCGGTAAGGGCATTTATTTGTGTGATGAGCACGAATATTTGGGTTGGTCTTGGACCGTCTAGAACACAATTTGACTACATTAGATTTTTGCCTAGAGCTTAAAGTGACTACTACATAATCGGTCGAACACTCATATCTCCTAAGCACAAATTGACTAGTACCGAAAAAACGTAGAACACATTTCGCCTACTGTTGTATTTTGTTTTTGAATGTACAGGCGAGGTGAAAAATAAAAGTACAGACATATGTCACAGCTTATAGATATATTATGTCAACTCATATGGACAGGAAATGAAAATAAAAAGAAAAGTCACTCCAGAACTTAAATAACTTAAAGAGAATCTTCACGATATTAAAACAAATTCGGTATACACTTTAATTCAATGTTCTCTTGATGTCTTTTATGGCTTTTAAAAAATCGATTGGGGCAATTAGATTTTTTATTAATTTTGTCAATTCTCGGCCGTATCTTCTATTAAAAAGAATATATTTCTTTTGCTTGTTCTCTCGTTTCCTAAAGGCACCTGCCATAGAAGTGCTTTGATATCTAGCTTCATTTTTTAGCTTGAACAGAAACTGAATTAGAGTTGGACTTTTGTTCATGCGGACCCCCAATCGGCGATGAAATGCTTCTAATGTATTCGTAGTCCTATGTATCTCTCTACAGCAAGAAATCAAAGCAGTATTTCTTAGCCATTGTTTTTCAAAATAAACAATAAATGAATCAAATTCATTGCATCTCGGCCCATTATTGACAACGTTGTCCCATGCCTGTCTAATTAAGTTGGATGGTAAGAAAGGCAAGTTCAATGCTAGTGAGATTATTTTTTTACCGGAAAGTGTTGAAGTCAACCCCTTTTAATCTGCATTATCGCAAACCGCCTTGCAAAAATGGAAATAACACCCCGTAACTTTTCCGTTCGGGTAAACCGTTTTAAATGCCGTTATCTGGGCCATTTCATAGTCACATTTGTAAATTTTTATATTAACCTTCAGCACATCACGCAGGATTGAAAATAATGCTGTGTATGTACTTGTGCTCTTATTTGGCAATAACGCATAAATGGCAGGTTTGACGTTAGTTGAATATTTGCAGCTGTTTAAGTCCACGTGCAAAGTAAATAGCTGATAGAACGGTTTTGGCACCACTTTAAAAGTTCCATCTCCAAACACCATTTTCTTGAGGTGGGCGTTTAACCGGAGGACCTTTTGAGACGATCGATTGCAGAATATTAAAATTTTGTTTTCTGAGTCCAATTCATACTTACTTACAAGAAAATCTGTTTTAATCATATCTGGCAATGAAACTTCGAAGGATTTCGTAAATTCTGTTTTCGCCACATCCAAGAACGTGAGTCGTGTCCTACGTAGATTCTCTCGCACTGACTCATATGGTAGGAATTGCACATCAACAGATGGGTTTTCAATTATAAAATCCATCACGGCTTTCTCATGATTTTCTTTCAATCCGTACATGTTTTCACAAACATAGGTTTTAGCGTTTTCAAGAACATATTCTCTGTACATCTGTTCAATATTGGGCTCGCAAGAATGTAGTGACTCATTCCTCTTCGAACATCTCCAAAACGAATTCCCCACTTTGTTTACCGATACAAAGTTATATCGGTATCCGTTGCACCAGACATTTTTTTTATTTGCTAAAAACAATAACTTAGGTTCGTTCATTTTGCAGTTTTTTCAGCAGCATGACATAAACACAACATTACTCTTTTTAGAAAACGTCAAAATTATCATATTTTCTGTACACTATTAGTGGCCAGTACGGTAGAATAAACACAAAGAGGTTTAACAAGTGTTTTACTATTATGGACTAATGTACTTATCTGTGATGTGATCTTATCTTCATTAGCTCATCAGTCTCATCACTCATCACATCACCTTCCATCATGTAATATATATGTCATAAGTAGTGTAGTCGCGGAAGGAAAAGGATAACACCGCCACAGTCATATAGTCGAAAAGTGACGTACTTTTTTATTCCAGACTAAACTTGAACAGACAAGTTAACATAAAAAAATAGGAATTCAATTTTATACCTGAATGTCCAGACAGTTTGGATTCTTGTCACTATGCTATGTAGGAAAAATACGCACTTGTCAATTTGTGTTTTAGGAGATTTGAGTGTTCGACCCATTATGTAGTAGTCACTTTAAGCAATAGGCAAAAATCTAATGTAGTCAAATTGTGTTCTAGACGGTCCAAGACCAACCCATCCCATCATCGGACGGCCAAACCATGAGGCTCCTGATCTTCACGTGCTTGCTGGTGACGATGACGTCGGCTGCTTCTGCAATAAGCGGCGGCTCAACACACGCACAACAAGTCAACAAGACTACTACATTTCTCAAGGTCATAAAAACCGATGACGTCGAAGCTCGCGACGCCATCTACATGACTCCTGCTGTGGTGATGATCGGCAAACGCAACGGAGACATTTTACGGTGTCTCCAAGAAGATCTGAACGAGTGTGAGGTGTTCCATAAGTCAGGCCACTTTGTTGGCTCTTTGGTCGTTACTGGAGAATATCTGTATGTTGGACTAGACGGAGGCACGATTTTAAGATGTGAACTGAATGTTAAAGAGTCTTGTAAAACTCTCCACAAGCACCCCTCCGATGTACATGCTTTGGTTATCGATGGAGGATATCTCTATGCTAGTCTTTACAGTGGTTTAATGTATCGCTGTGATTTAAACCTACCTGACAGTTGCTGGAAGCTGCATACACCCGGGAATTATGTTTATTCTTTAATGCAGTTCAAAGAATATATTTACGCTGGCCTTTGGAATGGTCAAATGATACGTTATTCTATAAGAGCTGACGACAGTTACACGCCTGTTTACAATATGACCTCAGGCATTATGGGCTTCTCCAATATGGGGGATAGTTTTTATTAAATAGCATACGATGGTGGTTTGTGGAACTGTTCCGAAAAATCGGACGCGGCGACCAATTTTTGTGAGTCCGTACGTAAAACGAATTATAACCAACTGAGTGCCATAGCGCAGTTCTCCGGCTTGTTATATTTACTTAATGGAGAAGGTTTACACGTTTGCAAACGAGCAAATGATACCAGCTGTTCAAACTTCGAACACCATAAGGCTTCTTGGAGCATGGCGTTTGTGTACGCCACATACCTACCATATGCAAAGTCGTTATAACAACGAACACTCGACTTGTTCATGGCAGAGCAATGCTAAATGTCCACCATTCGTTACCTATTACGACGTGCAGGACAGAGATATGTTAGAAGTCCACGTGGTAGACGGCAAGCTGTACAATGCCCAAGGATTTTTGGTAGATACTAGTAATGCGGACGAAGGACATAATGGGCGCGCCGCTATCTTCGCCATGGGGCCAGACGGCAGGATACTGCTGTCTAATTCTCATAAGAGGGAGCTGCTGCACACGTCGAGTCTGTTCGCTGGTAGCCCGGTTTCGGGCGCTGGAGAGATGGTCGTCAAGAACGGAGTGATCGTCAAGATAACCGCCTGTTCGGAGCACTACAGGCTCGACGCAGACATGAACAAACAGGTGATCCAGTCACTCCTGGCGCAAGGGTACTCGCACCCTATTGATTCATCGCCGTGCGACGAGGACCATGGACAAACGGAATCGAATAATATTCAATAACGGAGCAAAGTATTTGTGAGGCTTTTTGGTAATACCTAAATATTTGTTTGCTTTGCACTAATGTGCCTTACAAGTAGGTATGCCTACCCAATTAGTGTTTTCCATACGAACATTCATAAGGGCTGAAAGTATAAGCCCTTATTAACATATTTTTTCATACACATTAATTTACCACTGAAATTTAATTCACAAGTTTTAAATAAATATTAGGTACGTGTTGTACATTGCAGCTCGAAAAGACTTAAAAAAAATATTACGCTCTGTTATCAAGCAAGGGTAATTGTTAAATATTGTTATGATGAAACTGCTATTAACTACACTTAGAACTGCTTTGGAATACACACGCGCTAGGTATACCTAAAGTTCAGATTTTTTCCTCGAACGTAAAACTTTTGATGTTTGGTTTGTAAATGAAATTTAGTATTCTGTTACGAATTGCTTTAGTTCGGTATTGCTATTAAATCTTTAGATGTTCTTTCAAATTCAGAAAGTACATTATTGCTAGTGTCATTGTTAAGAGGGCGTTAATGTGCTCACTAGCACCACCGGTAAATAATTTTTCAAACCACATGCTCGACAATGCCGAATTATAGGTCATGTAAACCCTACCGAAAGCAAGACATTAAATCCCTTGGTATTAGCCGGGTTATAATGTTGTACTGAATTTCATTGTAACCCGCTGGTTAATAATATGATTTCACTTTTCATAATTCTTATTACTATATGCATAAAGTTTAATTTTGCTAAACACAATTTGTCCTAGGCCATGGCCTACTTGATTTGACAAAATAAATGAAGTTTGCCTCCGTGTGAACCCCGGTCCGGAGGAGCGCGGTGCTCGAAATTCGAATTTCGAATCTAGGACCACGGCTTGTGCTTTCGAATTTGGAACGCCGCGCGCCTTCACTTGTTCACGCGTGACGAACAAATCGAGTTCTTGTAGGTGCCTATAGAAGATTTAATTTCAAAAATAATATTGAAAATGTCGAGTGATGAAAGTGTTTTGATTCCTGAGTTTATCAAATTAGATGCCATAGGCATAATAAACTCCAACTCAACCTCAATAAACGTACCAAATAAAAACATTACCTTATCTTTCCATACTTGGACTAACGTGTCTAATGTTACTATGTACTTTTAATTTGCTAAATAAACATTATTTATCTACTGAGCCTGTTTTTTTGTCTCGCATAAGGTGTGAAAAGTAGAGTATACACCTCGGGGATAAGACTGTTTTAGTCTTGGGCGGTTGAACCCCTCACTGCACTCAGGACTCAGTCTTAATTCCCTCGCTTCGCTCAGGAATTAACTTATAACTCCCTCGCTACGCTCAGGAGTTAAATTATGAGTCCTTCGTTACGTTCGGGATTCAATTCGCTCCCGTGACATAAAACAGTGCTTTATCCCCTTGGTGTATAATCTACTATTGATTATTTAAATTTAAAAAAGGAGGCCGCTACGTTTTTATGTTGCAGGATTTCTCAATCTATGCGACAAAGTTATAACGGCCGTTTTTCTTTTGAGTTCATAGATCGACGAATCCAGCAACATAAAATAACTAGTTAGATGTGTTCAGAAGTCACATAATTACCAAATATAGTGTGCAGTAGCCCCTTTTTTTAAATATCTATCGTCGAATTTAACTAATTACAATTATTTGCCGGTGGTGCTAGTGAGCACATTAACGCCTTCTTAAAAATACGACAAATAAAAGTTATAGGTATGTAATATTGCAAAGTATTGAGCGTGCCTGTGAAATAGGTACCTACTCAATAAACTGAACTGACTCTACCTACTGTTTAATTATAACCGTTTTGCAGGGACATGTACCTATTAGAATAAGTTTTTATATCTTTGGTTAATAAATAATAGTAGGTAATAATGATATCTATAGACTTAAGTGAAATAACCGTTTATGCGACCGTTTAATACTATAGAGTAAGTACTGTATCACTGACTATGTAATCATTACATTCTGAACAATAAACACATTTTATTCTATTCTATTTAATTTTGCCATATCTTTCTTTGGAATAAAATATAAATATTAGGAGACAATCCAACACAAATATATCTAGTCCCAAACTAGGTAACCAAAGCTTGTACTAATAATGGGTTACTAAACGACAATATCATCATCATCATATCAGCCGAAAGACGTCCACTGCTGGACATAGGCTTCCCCCAAAGAGTGCCAAAGTGATCTGTCCTGCGCCACCCGCATCCAGCGGACTCCCGCGACCTTTACCAGGCCATCACTCCACCTTGTGGGGTCTACCCACCCAATTTGGACGGATAATGGTTTATTTGCCGCCACCTCAAAGTAACTCAACTGTGGCAAAAATAAGTGGAACTATGAAAAGGATAACAAATGATAAATCCGTTTCTGTCACACATATTGAGATTTGTATAAGGGATAAGGGCATATTGATGACTGATTTAAATAAAACATACATGAAATACGCTAAAATCTTTAATATTAACAATCATATACTCTCTACACGTTACAATAAACTTCCATATAAATTATACTGCACTACGGGACGCTGCTCACAATTTGACAGTCACACTGTCAACTGTCACTCGTGTATTTTTAGCGTGGGAGACTTTACAAGCTGTCAAACACGAGTCAGGAGAGCGAACAAAAATGAGGATCGTATGTCTCCATCTCGCTCGCATATAAGCAAGTGCGATAGAGATGAAGATATTCGACTTTTATGGTTGTGGACCGGGTTCCCATATAAAGAAATTCACAATAATTGTCACCTGACAACGACAACGAATTTGCATTGTCAGATGACAATTGTCATGTGGACAAAATAGGGGCCGGAGCGTAAGAATAACTGGCCCCTATTGCACCAATTCGATAATTATTGTCACCTGACATCGACAATTCCTCGTAACTTGAGAATGACAATGACAATTTGTCGTACATTTCTGAGTCAATAATTATTAAAGTGTCCAGTGACCATCTTTATTAGAAGACTGTACCTACTTATAGCGGATTATGATTGTCAGATGATAATTGTCATTGTCATTTCGCAAACTTGACTCGATAATGACAATTTGTCGTACATTACTGTGATTTTCTAAAATGTCCAGTGTCTTATATTATAAAAGCTCTCTACAAATGTCCATTCCAAGAGCTTTTTTTATATTTAAGCTATAAGGCTCAAGTTTGTAGTAAAACCATTAAAATAGCTTCCATCATTCTTATACTCAGCTCTTACGTGAAAGTTGTTTGTTCCACATATGGAACTAAACTTAAGTGACCTTTTTTGTTCCATATATGGAACAAATTTGACACACGGTTAACCCTGATGCCACAAGCATAATTAATATGTTATATGTATATTATAATAACTTGTGGCTAGTATTTTCAGCTCGTGAAGTCTCCCAGCCGCGAGAAAAGCAACATACAATAAAAACTCACAGAAAACTTAAGTATGCCGGCTTTTTCTTAATTTCCAAACCATATACGACTAAAGTGTTCTACACACCTAGCAATTTGTCACAGCAACCGCCTTCAAAGTGAATGAAATGAACGTTTGCTGTATCTTTCTTTCCTATAGCTCCGTCTCTAGGTTATGAAAAATTGCTAGACGTATAATGACCTTAATTCAAGACCGCTCATGTTTGGACAAAGTTGTGTTTTTTAAATGAAAAAGCTGTAGTTTGTTTTTGTATGGAGAGCTCTCTGTACCATTCATTTCGTATCACTTATATTTTTGCTTAAGGGTCGCTAGGAGAGTCGACTTGAGTCGCTCGTGCAGGGGACTAACACTTCAGCGTCATCTAAGAGCTCAATAAAGAAACCGGCGAAGTGCGTCACGGCCCACGTACAATGTGAGTTTCCTTAACAAGGAGCCTATCTTAACTCTTCCACTGCAAGGAGCCCGCTGGCGCCTACGCCGTAGTCACTTTTTTTTTAATACTAAGTACGACGGTGGCAAACAAGCTTACCTGCCTGATGTTAAGCTGGTACCGTCGCCTATGGACACTTGTGACTCCAGAAGAATCACAAGCGCGTTGCCGACCCATACATATATTTCCGCTACATATGGGGAAAACCAAGCGATCGGCTTCGACTGTAGCGATTCTAAACAGTGAATGTGTTCATAGGAATGTCACTGCACTTACGCCCTTTTTAGGAAAGGCAGTTTTTCAGCAATAACTCAAAACCCTTTAGACCTATCTCGTTCATAATAACATTCGTGAAAAGTTTTAATTAGAACTACACCCATGATTTTTTTCATATTTTTTTTGATTCCTCGGTTCGAAAGGGTTACACATTTTATTTTATTGAGACCTTATAGTTTTTGACTAAAATGCCTGTGACATATGGACAGACAGACATGATGTAATTACAAGGTCCATTTTTGCCATGTTGGCTACGGAACCCTAGAAAAAACTCCTGTAGACTCCCCTTGACAAAGACATGCTTATGACTTCCGCGCACGAGAAAAAGAGATGCAAAAGTCTTCGGTAATGGCTTTTATGGTAAATACTCAACTTAGTGAAGTTACGGTAGCCTAGTGGTTCAGGCTCTCCCGGCTCGTACCAATGCGTTTTTCGGAACTTATGTACGGAATTACCGTTAGCTTTTCGGTGAAGGAAAACATCGTGAGGAAACCGGTCTAATACCAATAAGGTCTAGTTTTCCATCTGGGTTGGATAGGAGGTCAGATGGCAGTCGCTTTCGTAAAACTAGTGCCTATGCCAAATCTTGGAATTAGGTGTCAAAGCGGACCCCGGGCTCGGCAACCGGGAATAATAACGCTGCGAGGATGACTCAACTTAGTGAAGTGTTATTCATATTTCATTAAGTGAGATTTTAGATGAGATAAAATACTATTACATACACTTGATTGTGTCTTAAAATAATGTATTGTTACCCAAACAAAATAGTAAAAAAAGGAAAATAAAGACCCAACTTTGGATTTTTTTCTCTATCGAGGAAATTTTGGGCAATCATGTATCGATTAAATAAGATCAACAATCATATAGTCAAGAATCATATATCTCAAAATCAAGCCTTTTTGATTCCTAATCTAGTCAGAACGGCGTTTCAAAGAACGCGATAATATCCAATTCACCCCCTTAAGCATAATCGTACAGAGTCATCTCAATAGTGACAAACTACATCATTCATCAGGGACGCTACGGCGAAACGAAGATCGTTTTTTCGTGTATCTCTCTCTTTCACACTTGTTTATTCGACCGAGAGAGGGAGAACGAACGAACTTCGCGTTCGTTTCGAGGAAGGGCCTCAGGTTTTTTTTATCTCAAAGAAAAACTTTGTACAGACCGGAACGGAACGGAATATTGAAATATATGAAAGTATTTACACGGTCACTAAGCATCGTGATTCTGATTGGGCGTTGCACAAAAGGTAATTAAATGTAACATTAGTTTACCAACATAATGACTCGTAGACTAACTATGCACTTTTCCGAATACGCGTCAACGATTGTTTAACCATTCCATAAAGCCCACTACAAACGATGCAATGGGGAATGGATGAATATTTTAGAAACGCCTGATTTTTTTTTGGTGATAGGAATAACCTTCATTAGCACCAGAAAAAAGTTGCAGACTTTTCAGATGCGTCAATTATTTTTGAAAAATATAAACAGTTTCCTCACTTACGTTTTGTGGTTAGGACGGCGAATGAGACAATTTCCTTGATCCGTCTCATATTACATAAAAATATCATAAAAATCCGTGGTAAACTGACACTGGTAATGATACTGACAGCTGCAGCAGCTATATTGGTCATTGCCAGGGTCAGATATTTAAAATATTTTTTTGTAATATGAGACGGATCAAGGAAAGTGTCTCATTCGCCGTCCTAACCACAAAACGTAAGTGAGGAAACTGATTATATTTTTCAAAAATTATTGACGCAGCTGACAAGTCTACAATTTTTTTCAAGGTTATTCCTATCACCAAAAAAATAATCAGGCATTTCTAAAATTTTCATCCATTCCCCATTTGTCGCACCAACTCTGTTATAGATACAATGAACTTCTCATCAATATATAGTATAAAACAAAGTTGTTTCCCGCTGTCTGTCTGTCTGTCCCTATGTATGCGTAGATCTTTAAAACTACGCAACGGATTTTGATGCGGTTTTTTTTAATAGATAGAGTGTCATCAAGAGGAAGGTTTATAATTATGTATATTAATACAAACCATACATGCATGTATTATACACATAAACCCGTGCGAAGCAGGGGCGGGTCGCTAGTTCCAACTAAAGCAAGTTTTTTTTTATACTACGACGGTGGTCAATAGGCACACGGCCTGCCTGATGGAAAGCCACCGTAGCCTATGGACAAATTGCTAGGTGTGTAATGGGCTTCAATTTTTACACAAGGTTTGCAGACCGGCCTACATAGGTTAGCTGCGCAAAAACCAAGACAAAATATATGATAGGTTTGACAGTTATTTTATACTTTGTAATATTTTGTAAGGTAATTCTTATTGCTTAAAGGGGACAATCACATATGTACTTGTATATGCCTGCCATTTGTATGTACCGGTAGACTGGGGTTACTTTAGGAAAAAATGGGGCTACTTTGATCATTTAGAATGTAGTATAAAAGCAAAACTATTTGAAATGAAGAAGATTTAATCGAGTATACAGCAAGATAAGATAACTAATATATTCACTGTTCACCCACAAGTAAAAACCATGATTTCGGAGAAAAACCTATTTGATCAAAGTCGCCCCGCGAATCAAAGTAACCCCATTCTACGGTACCTATTCAGTTTTAAGAGAGAAGTTAAGGTTATTTCATCTGTACACGATACGCAATGTGAATCTTAATGAAAACCTTTGTTAGAAAATTAATAAAAATACTTAACAAACACAATTTACAATTATACATTTGCTTTTAAATTTGGTATAAGCAAACCCGCAGGCGATTACAAGTATAATGTATAACAGACTTGTACTGAATATAAACTAGATTTTTAATTAAAAAAAATCACATATTTCCTTAGTGCGCTTCCGACCAAGCTTCGCTAGAAGATTCACAGATGGCGATAATGTCAAATATCCTAACGTAACATTATTCAAAATTTCGTATGCAATTTCTAAGGCTCTAGTATAAGTTTTATCGATGCAATGCGTTTTCGAACGCGTTTGCGTTTAGTTTAAATTTGTATGGCAACGCGAACAGCGCCTCTGGTGGTAACTATTAGGAATTACGCGTTGCCATACAAATTGAAACTAAACGCAAACGCGTTCGAAAAAGTATTGTATCGATAAAACTTATACTAGAGCCTCTGAACATTTCTAGAAAACTTTAAATAATAAGTTAGCTTTCATTATCCTTAGTGTGTTACCATTTTAACCCCCTACAGACAAATGGGGTGTTATAAGTTTGACGTGTCTGTGTATCTGTCTGTCTGTGGCATCATAGCTCCTAAACGAATGGACCGATTTTAATGCGGTTTTTTTGTCCGAAAGCTGACACGATTGACATGGTTTTTAATAGCTACGTTTCAAAATAATCGGTTCAGCCGGTTTGAAATGAAAATGTCGGGTTTTTCAACTTTTCCAAGTTGTTAATTATTTACAATTTTCAAGACTATGGTTTGATAATCTTTACAATTAAGAAAGTATAAGTATAGCAGAACCTTACTTACTAAAAGCGGCCAAGTGCGAGTCGGACTCGCACATGAAGGGTTCCGTGAAATAAATTGCGGTTTACGATTTATGACGTATTAAAAAAAAACTACTTACTAGATCTCGTTCAAACCAATTTTCGGTGGAAGTTTACATGGTAATGTAAATCAAATATTTTTTTTAGTTTTAAAATTCTCTTATTTTAGAAGTTACAGGGGGGGGGGACACACATTTTACCACTTTGGAAGTGTCCCTCGCGCATATATTCAGTTAAGAAAAAAATGATATTAGAAACCTCAATATCATTTTTGAAGACCTATCCATAGATACCCCACACGTATGGGTTTGATGAAAAAAAATTTAGTTTCAGTTCTGAGTATGGGGACCCCTATAACTTGATGTTTTTTTTCGATTTTTGTGTGAAAATCTTAATGCGGTTCACAAAATACATCTACTTACCAAGTTTCAACAGTATAGCTCTTATAGTTTTGGAAAAAAGTGGCTGTGACATACGGACGGACAGACAGACAGACGGACATGACGAATCTATAAGGGTTCCGTTTTTTGTCATTTGGCTACGGAACCCTAAAAATAGCAATAAAGTTCATATACAATTATTCGTAAAGGTAACAAAACAGGAATAATGAAAGCTAATTTAATTGACGTGGTAACTATGTAAAAGCTTTTCTAGAAATGAGTTTGACAGTTTGACAGATACATTGACAGTAGAACACAAAAATGAAGGGATATTTACAAAAAAACAACTGATTGACACAAGTCTACTATATCTGTTCTTGCAACACAATTTATAACCTATAAATGACATTGTACAAATCTGGCCTATTTCACCACCATGACAATTGACAATTGTCACATGACAATGACAGTTCTTAGTAAATTTCTAGGTCGAGAAGTAACTATAGTAATTAGCGATAATTTATATAGACACAGCAATGTACGGCGTTGTCATTGTCAGTTGACAATTGTCATCATAAAAGGGGTCTAAGACCATAGTAGGTGTCAATCAGTATAGAGTTGTATTGTTCTTATAAACATACCTAATAAGGGTGAAATGTTACACATCTTAGTTTATTATGGGTCAATGAACTTAAGTGTAAGTTAACTAAATTACTTTAAATTAATAAAGTATCATATAAAAAAACTGTTGACTGTTCGTCTGTAGATACAATTCCAGCGCATTCGATTGTAAAATTGTGAGTCTAAAATTCAATTTATTTTTTCCGTTAAAAGCAGCACGAAGAACCAACATGGCGTCATGCTCAGTAGCTCTAGTATAAGTTTTATCGATACATATACATTTTCGAACGCGTTTGCGTTTAGTTTCAATTTGTATTGCAACGCGTAGTTCCTAATAGTTACCACCAGAGGCGCTGTTTGTAAAATATGTATACTTACCATTAAGTTGTTTATTGAGAATAAAAAAAAAACGTATATGTAAAATAAAACTTATACTAGAGCTACTGCTAGCAAGCCCCGTTACAATGGATACACGACGCGACCTTTTCACAAAAATCAACATGTAAAGTGACTTTTAATAACTAACGATAACTTTTTGAATATTAAATATTCATAAAGTTATCGTTAGCTTCAAATTTTGAAGCTTATGCGATGACATGGTATCTATAAAACTTACAGGAAACTAACAAGGCGTCCCTATTAAGATTGACATATGTGTCATTTTGAAAACTTTTGCTGTCTCCATGCTATGTAACTATGTCAAAATGATTTTGTCACCTCGGTTCAGATTGTTTTGAAAGAATAATGCGACTTGACAACTGTCACGTGACAATGACAATTCAACGTACATTATTGGGTCGACAAGCATTGGACAGCAATCTTTACACTTGACTATACGACGAATTGTCAAATTTGCCTGGCCCCTGTATCAATGACAATTCACTGTAGACTTTGGGTTGATAAGTAACGGGGCATATATTTGCAGACCCACTAATGTACGATGAATTGTCGTTGTCACGTGACAATTGTCATATTAGGTGAATGTGAGATTGTAGCTTTGTATGCTTGTAAGTTTGTATGTAGAGCGTAATCTCCGTAACAACTAATCCGATCTTGAAAACTCTTTCACCTGTACATAGAATAGACCTTTGGCTTGAATATAGGCTATGTTTTATCCCGTGATTCCGCCTGGTTTCTTAGAAACACCCGGGCGTAGCCAGGGCTAGATCGAAATAAAGACGCCTTAGAAATTATATTACTTTTAAATCAATCCATCGTCAAAGGAAACCCGCTTACAGCCGTTACAATAAATAAATTAAAAAAACATCACTATAGTCTATGCAATTTAGCTTTAAAAAAAATGACTAGTTTGTTGCGATGTGAGATCTTGATGGAGGCGTTTTTCCTTTGACTTGAGAATATTTGAGGCATTCTTCAAAAATATATTTTTTTGAAATTTAACAGAAGAAAATTTCGGAAATTTCTCTCATTCTTGTGTGGGAATTGAAACTTTCCATTTCCAAAATGGAAATTTCCTTAATTTCTTGTGAAACTAGAAATTTCCGAAATCCTTTTCAAATATTTGGAAACTCCGCAATTTGCACATCCGTGCATACATCTAAACGCCCAAAGGCCTTTTGAAAGGCATCCTCCAATGGACTTTCAATCGAAGAGTTTTGTTTGTATTGATTTTAGATTTTTATACAACACAAATTCTATTCTATTTCAGTTGATTCAAATTTAATCGCCAATTAACCCGACTTCAAAAAAGGACGTTCTCAATTAGTCGGAATCTTTCATTTTGTATGTATGCTCCCCGATTATCTTATCTTATCTTATCTAGGTGAGGGCCCTTTTGGATGCACTTCGACCCAGTGGGATATTTTGTGCATATGATACCCGATTACTCGAAAACGCCTGGACCGATTAGGACAATTATTTTTTTGTTAGAAAGGGCATCCTATGGTCATCAGGTCAAAATCTGATGATGGGATCCTGGAGAAATTGAAGAAACTCTTCAAATCTTATAGGCACACTTGAACGTTGGGTACTGTTTTCAAGTCGGTTAAAATGTTGTTTTTAAAGTAAATTATTCTTGTATGCTGGGCGTATGGATATTCCCAAAAGGTGTAGTTAGAGCGCGTGAAATTTAATTTCACTGATATATTAACCGGCAGCGTTGATGGTGGCTAGGACGCTCGAGTTTCCATACAAATATAGTTTGGTTCTACCAATACCATGAAACATTCTATACACAATGGGATAATTTCTTTCTACACACTCGAAACGTTTGCATGGAGAGTTGACTTTAGTCGACAGTGCCAAGAGTGCTTAAAAAGGTGACAAATATGTTTTACTTCTAAAGAATGCCTCAAACGAACTATACTACTGACTGACAATTGGCCAAGTTATAACATACATAATTTTATTGTTTATTTAGATAACGATACGCGATCCACCTTTGAACAAGCAAGATATTTGAACTAGCGAGCGAAGCGAAAGAAGTTCTCTGCTTTAGCTTGAACCTAAAAAAAATCGTATTTCCGGCTTTCCAGCCGTTCTCCTCTACAGATCGCATTTTCTCAACCAATTCTCCTATTATTATCCCTTATCTACGATTATATAAATCCGATAAAAAAAAACAGTTGTAACATAATGAGACATCAAAAGAAGAATTATAAGTTTATGATCATAGTTTTTTTCTTTGCACCTCTTTTACAACTCTGTTAAAATGGTTGGCTGGTTGAGAACGCCATTTAGCATTAAGCCAAGAGAGACATAACATGTTGTACTCACCACGGGCGGTAGTAAAGAAAGCCTCATATAGCATATTTATCGCCCTTGCCTTCATCAAATACCTGCAATCTAAGACATTCTTTGTTTTACCGTCCTAGGTAAGTAATGTACTATTGTGAAACAAACGCCTTGAACAAACGGGCGAGGCAGAGCTCTCGGCCGAGTACTCGGTGCGTATAACATAGCGAATGACTGTTTATACGCACCGAGTACTCGGCCGAGAGCTCTGCCTCGCCCGTTGGCTCGGTGCGTGTGATCAAGGCATCATCATCATCACATCAGCCGAAAGACGTCCACTGCTGGACACAGGCCTCCCCCAAAGAGTGCCACAAAAAGAGTGACCAAGGCATAAGTTTAAATAAATAAAAGGGACATTGAAACTTTACATTAATGTGACGGTAAAGTATTAATTCTACAGAGGGTATAGCCGTCGACACGAAAGTAGAACCAACATGGCCTCATTCACGGGCTCCGTTGCCATGGATACGCTCGCACTTCAGATTACACCTGACATTGGACTAGGTTCTAGTTAGCCGGATTATAAAGGTGGATCACTTGTCGTGTATGTGTGTATGTATGTGTGTGTGTATGATATGTTAACGTCGGCCGTTGCGCGTGTCCGGGGGCGGTCGTCGAGGGTGGTTCAGTACTGTGGAAGACATTTTATATCATCATCATCATCATCGTCATCATCACATCAGTTTAACACATTTTGGGTAGGTTGCATAAAATCGTCTATAATCGTAAGCGGTGTTTGTTAAAATCTGAATGTAGGTATGGGAAGTGTGTCAAGTTTTTATGGAATGACAGCTGCCGGCGCCATATTTAAGAGGCTGACATGACCAAATTTGTTGAAAATGATATTATTTAAGCAGTTGTATAAGAAAAACTATTTGTTCTAGCACATCAAAAAAAATATTAGTTAATATTCATCATATTTCCAAGACCGTAGACGGACTCGAAACATAATTAGATGAAATCGGATCGAAAGAAAAGAATTGCAAAGATTTGTCTTAAAATCATCTTAAACGGTTCTATGTCCTAATTAAAAACATGAAGTCCACATATTCATACCTAAACCGCTGACGAGCCATATTTCACAAATAATCCACACTTTTTTTTATTTAAATATTTATTCATTATTTTCGTCTAAAACCTGGCCGCTCAAGTAACACTCGCTCTCGTTTACTCCGATACAAATAGACAGTGTGCGCGTTTTTGGTGTTGACAGCGTCTTAACGTTGATCGGTCTGTAATCGTAATTTAGTGCAACCCGCCCTTACGCCCTTCGAGCCAAAATAGTATTTTTCACAATCGTGTTATAATAGAGAGCTTTTTAGTCGAGTACCGTGTTTAGGCCACGAAGCTTGCTGAGTGGCCTAAGTAAGGTGCGAGATTAAAAAGCTTGATTATAACACTATTGTGAACAATACTTTTTGTACGAGTTCATTAAAATTTATTTTCTACGAGTCAACTGAACTAATTAAACAAACTCGATACTGTTGAAACGAAGTTTGTCAGCCATGTTGAAAAAACTTCTTTCGCTGATTGGCTTGGATGGACTTACCTACATTTGAAAAAAACTGTCATATGGATTTATCTGATTTTGTTTAAATATTATGATTTTAGCTGTATTTAAATCAAAAACCACACAGAATTATACTTAACGGATAAAATTGTATCAAAACTAGTTTTTTACCCTTTTATTTTATATCAAAATCTTAAAAAATGCCAGAATTGGATTTACCCGAGTTTGAAGTTAAGCGACTCATATGCTATGTTTTGTCCCGCGGGTTTGCCCGCGTTCTTTGCAATACGGGCGAAGCCGCGCGGGCAGCTAGTAAATAAATAATGGCTAGTGGATTTGACGAAATTAGACTTTGACGACCTAGTAATAGAAACGCAGTTCCTTCGTGAAAAACTAAAATTACTGTATGTATGTTTGTTTGTATGTTACCTGGATGTACGGGGCCGGGAGATTGTCTGCACCAGTTACCAGGCGACATCTGTCGAAAAATAATCAGATTGTTGAAGAGGGATGAAATCCATAATTTCATTTGCCATAAATGTAACGTTTGCTGCCATAATCATCATTTGCTCTCATTACCTTTTCTCAGATACTGTTAACTTTTTTTTATACAACGACGGTGGCAAACAAGCTTACAGCCTGCCTGATGTTAAGCTGTTACCGTAGCCTATGGACACTTGTGAGTCCAGAAGAATCACAAGCGCGTTGCCGACCCTTTATTCACTTGAAGATTCGCTGTGTTGGCAGATAGAGACATGCAGGTCCCTCATTCCCAACAAAGCGCAGGATGCAGCATCAAGATTTTTATGAAACATACCTAACTCGTACAATTTTCATTGAATAATGAACCCTAACGTCTTAGCCAAATATTTTAAAATAATAACAAAGAATGAAGTAAAATAGTTATTTGTTATACAAGGGGGGAAAGTTACCTGCGAGTGTTTCAACACACGAGACGTAAAATAACTTTTCACCCGTGTATAACACAAATCTTTTCACCTCACTACAGCGAGGAAAATAAGAAATAGGGTAAAAAAAAAATTAAAAAAAGTTGTAAAAAAAGTTTAAAAAAATTAAAAAAAAATTAAAAAAAAAGGTTAAAAAAGTGAAAAAAATATACAAAAAACCAAAAATAAACATTTAACGTTCTACGTCTACTTTCTTCACATGTGGATAAAAAGCGATTTTCTCAATAGATATCAAACATACAAAAAGGCCTTTCCGAGCAAGTGAGGTAAAAAATTATCTGTTTATCCGAATACCTGGTGTATTGTACCTATTTTGTTTTATATTTTTAAGACGATAGAGTTTATTACTCAATGAACATTTAACGTAGCGGTAACCTTTATTTGCAAAATTCTGCACGCGTTTCCAACAAACAATGACAATTTATGAGCTCAGTTCAAAAAACATGACTATACTTCTCAATTTGGTCAGGTTAATTTATCTCCATCCCTTTTGGCGGTCCGCTAGAACCATCCATGGACGGATGGATCCTCAATCTACGAAGAGGCTTTGCAAAGTAAATAAATCGGTATTTGACAAAAGTCAAATCAGCTTCTTTTTATGAAACGTTTTATTACTGTGTTGTGACGTCACGATCAAACAACGTCCTTATTGTTAGTTTTTATGAATTTAAAAATCTTAAAATAGCAAACATAAATGAAAGCTTGATACTTTCCAAGTATTTTCGTAATGTTTATATGTTGCTAATGAAAAAACAATTTATTTTCACTGTTGTCAAATCATCATCATATCAGCCGAAAGACGTCCACTGCTGGACATAGGCCTCCCCCAGAGAGTGCCAAAGTGACCGGTCCTGCGCCACCCGCATCCAGCGGACGCCCGCGACCTTTACTAGGTCATCAGTCCACCTTGTGGGGGGCCTACCCACGCCTCGCCGCGCCGGTACGTGGTCGCCATGAGAGAACCTTTCCGCCCCAACGGCCATCGGTTCTACGTGCAATGTGCCCCGTCCACTGCCACTTAAGTTTAGCAATTCGGAGAGCTATATCGGTTACCTTGGTTCTGCTGCGGATAGCCTCATTTCTGATGCGATCACGCAGAGAAACTCCCAGCATAGCCCTCTCCATTGCCCTTTGAGTGACTTTGAGCCTTCTTATGAGGCCCATAGTAAGCGACCACGTTTCCGTGCCATATGTCATCACTGGCAACACACACTGGTCAAAGACTCTCGTCTTGAGACACTGCGGAATATTGGACGAAAAGATGTGCCGTAGCTTCCCGAACGCTGCCCAGCCGAGTCGGATTCGACGAATCTGTTGTCGAATACCCAATTATAATTACCGGTCGGTGCGGACGACGCTTGTCGTCACTGTCGTCGCGTCTCTCTCGCTCGCGGTACCCGTCGCTCATTTGTCGTCGCGTGTCGTGTTGGTCTAGAAAACAAGTTTTTATAAGTCTGTGGGTCATTGTGGCACTCTTTGGCTGATATGATGATGATGACGAGGAGTCTGTGGGATTATAGGTTCTAGACGACCTTCGGGGGGCGTCGTGGTAGAATGCTCGCGATCCCACTGCGCCCCCATTAACGGCAGGGACGGAAACGCCGGAGTGGTTTTAGTGGGTAGACTCTCTCTTTAAATAGAGTTTGCTGGAGGGTGAGAGTCCCACATACCCCGCATTATAGCTTACCCTAGGCTGGGGGGGATACGTAAGAGCATTTCCACTCAGTAAAAAAAAAAGGTTCTAGACGACCTCTCTTTGACGAATCAACCAATTTGAATCCTAGACCACCGTAGAACCCTGTCATTTTAACTGATACATGGCGGCGCAATAATCCTAGCATCCCGTATTGACATACTCGTAGCATTTAAAGAAAGAAAGAAAAAAAACATTTATTCGTGGACAAAACAATGGGTGTAATAAACAAAACACAGAACGTAAAAATAGCAGGGTCCACGAAAAGGCCCCGACTCAGCATGGTGCTAACCTAGAAGGCCAGCGCTGGTCTTCCGTCGGAACCTTTACAAGCTGAGCAAAATTAGAGTGCAGTATAATGATGCATACCGTATTCTAATGAAACTGCCAAGATACTGCAGCGCATCGAGCATGTTTGCCGAGGCTAAAGTGCCGGACTTCTTTGCCATCATACGCTCCCGCATAGCTTCCTTCTGGAGCCACATCCGAACGTCGGACAACAGTATCCTCCGTGAGCTGTCCGGGTATCTGAGTAACCCGATCTACAAACGTTGGATTTCCGTGCATCACGAAAGGAACAGGAAGTAGGTCTTTTCAGTTGTGACTGCCTAAACATAATTAGGTTATTATAAAAATTTAAGGTTTTATTTAATTTTATCTTTACGCTTATACAATTTGACTTTTTACTTTTACTGTTTACTTTTTATGCAATTTTTGATTTATGGGTCTATTGCCTGTCAATAAAGAACTTTATTATTATTATTATTATTATTTACATGAGTTACCTCCTGGAAGACAACACAAAACAAATACCTACGCTAAACATAATATATCTTACAACTATTCCAAATCCGACGCCAGAGTGGCGCGGCAGATTGCATCGTGTGAACGCGTCGCCAAACTGTGTGTCAGTGTCACTGTCAACTTGACAGACCGAACGCAACTTTTATTTCAGATGGTGAATATACGTAAATACAGAAAGTGAATACTAAGTAAAAACTAGAAATATCTAGCAAATATTTTTTCAGCAGCTAAAGGCGGTGGAAGACAGTTCCATTTACAACGGCAAGGAATGCCGTGATGGTATAGGAATCAAATTGGTTGACTGTACCGGAAGGCGCGGCGTAGGTAGACCCTACAAGGGGGACTGATGACCTGGTAAAGGTCGCGGGAGTCCGCTGGATGCGGGTGGCGCAGGACCTGTCATAGCGGTTCCTTTGGGGGAGGCCTAAGTTCAGCAGTGGACGTCTTTCGGCTGATATGATGATGATGAAGTTTGTCGGCTCTTATGGCAGGGGGGTTACTTGAAGCGACACGCCATACGTGGGAGTGAGAGATCAGAGCGCAGCGTCCCGCTCCCACGCCGCTCGCAGCCGTGGCCCTTAGCCAAGAGTTCCAAGTTGATCTGATGATGTAGCCATGGTGAATGAACGTTGATTTACCCTCGAATAAAGCGGTTTGAAATTACTGATTGACCAATAATGCATAATATAATGCACTGACAGCTTTATTTATAATGCTTGTACTAAAAAAAAAACCACTGAACAAAGTTTGAGTTCCGGGGAAGGACATAGGATATGTTTTATCCCGAAAATCATCCCTTATGGTGGTGAAATTGGGGACGGAAGTCTGCATGGAGATACGATTTAAACGACTTTCATGCGGACGAAATCGCGGGCAAAAGCTAGTATATTCATAGAATAATGAATAGTATTATAGACAAACGTCGTTTCGCGCCAAATGGACAGTGGGATAGGCCTGGTATATTGTAAAGATGTAATACTTACAAGTGTTGGCCTGCATGGTCCGTATGGAGTTGACGATGGCGCGAGCCGCCGACGACAACTGTGTCTCATCGTTCACCGGCCGTCTGTTCACAAATAAAGCATACAGTTGTGACCAGATAATTAAGAACACGATTTTTTTTCCCATACAGTTGCATACAAATATAACTTTTCAGATGATAATTTATAATGTTTTAAACTCTCGCGCTTTGTACACCTATTTAAAATACTGTTTTACACGGGTCTAACGCGATATTTATTTTCCTTTATTTCTGACGTTTCGACACGGGTTGCAACGGTAATGTTCGCAGATAACTGCAGGGTAGTGAAATATGTATTGTAAACCCATATCTCTGTTGACAATTTTCAGGGACGACAGTTATCTGCGACCATGACCGGGTGCAACTTGTGTCGAAACGTCAGAAATAAAGGTAAATAAATGTCGCGATAGACCCGGATGAAACAGCATTTTAAATAATTTTAATGTGATTGATTAATTTTGTTGAAACAGTATTTAATATAGCTTTTGTAAAATTTAGACTTTAAAAAATACAGGCGATCAAATCAACACTTTTTATGAGTTCGTACTTCATACATTGTTCCTGCTTACAGTATGAACTCGTAAAAACTGTCCATTTGACCATCCGTATTTTTTAAGCACAACTTTTACAGAAGCTTTATGTAAACGACCGCTTTAGCCTTGTTGGTAGTGGCCCTACCTACGAAGCAAGAGGTCCTGGGTTCGAATCCCGGTAAGGGCATTTATTTCTGTGATGAGCACGAATATTTGTTCCTGAGTCATGGATGTTTTCTATGTATTTAAGTATGTACTTCTCTATATAAGCATCTATATCGTCGTCTAGTACCCATAGTACAAGCTTTGCTTAGTTTGGGACTAGGTCGATTTCTGTAAGATTGTCCGCAAAAAAAAAATCCAATTAAATCTTATTTATACACACATACCTCCATATACTCAAAAATAAAATTGGCCAAACATACGTGTATTATTTTAAATCATCATTAAATTTGAAAAGATATATTTGTAGGCAGTTGTATGGGGGAAAAAATCTTGTCCTTAAGTATCTAGCCACGACTGCATGTAAATAAATATATATATCAATCTGAGAGCTGTAGACATAGCGATACTTCTTAAACTTGACTTCTTAAAAAAAACCAATCTCAATGTTGCAATAAAGTGTAAATGGCTGGTTCTTCTTTTTTACCGACAATGGACCGACGGTTTTCTGATTTTAGTTTTGGAACTATCGATAATAGTGGTTTTGTGTGCTATGAAAAAATGCATCTGTTTTTCATAAGCATTAAGGTTTCCCGCCAAGACAAATATGAAAGAAACTTTTATAACTTTCTGTTTGTAAAAAAATATTTAAAACCATTATGAATTACTACGCGAAAACTAGAGGGGTGGACGGGAAAATATTACGGGTGGTCACCGAGGGGGGAAGGGGGATAAAAAGTTGTAAAAAATGGGTCACGTAGGTACCTAATCGGACGTTTTTTCAAAAAAAGTGTGCAAAACAGGTTTTTTTCAGAAATCGTTTTTTTTTTGTTTCTCTTACTCAGCATCGTTGATACTATCGATCCTTATACAAGAAAAAAGTGTTGCAGATTTTACTATGTAAGTTTTTCTTCCAGTGGACCATATAAAAATAAAAAAGACTGCATACAAAAAAGTGACGATTTGGAATTGAATATTTAGAACACTTTTTTCTTGTATGAGGATCGATAGTATGAAAGATTCTGAGTTTTTCACTAATCATGCTCGCAAAGTTCGCCTTTGTGCTGGATGTATGCTGCACAATATGCCACTTTTATGTTCTAGTGCACAAAGTAAAATTGTTTTATAGACTAAGATAATCGGGCCTAACAGCCACACACACAATAAAACTTCGTAGAATAAACTTATCATTTGATATGATAAATTTCACATCCGTGTTTTCCATTACTAAATTAATAAAACCAGATAAAATAGGAGTGAATTATTATTTTAAAACGTATTGAACCATTAAATGACTTGGCAGTATGAAGTAACTAAGTCTAATATCACGTGTCGAAAACTAAACATAAAAACTTTAAAAAGTTAAGATGGTTCGATTGCCATACAAAACGTTATTTGACATTCGCAGGCTAACGACATGATATTTTAAGAAACTTATGTAACAAACTTTCATAAATTGGCTTCCCATTTGCGCAAAATTCCCCCTTTCCTAGAATAAACTTGTATAAACTAGATGAATTTGAGAAATTGGTTTGGGACGTGATATTTTGGGAAAACTATTTTTCTCAAATTAATCTAGTTTATAAAAAATATTCTACGACAAATGGGAAACCAATTGATGAAAGTTTGTTACATAAGTATCTTAAAATATCACGCCGTTAGCCTGCGAATGTCAAAAAACGGTTTGTATGGCAATCGAACCACCTTAAGAGTCCGTACACAGCCGTTTGCTGAATTCGCTAAACTTTATGAGGTCATATCTTAATAAATATTCGTTTTCCTACAGATTTTATTGCGTAATATGAAAGATCATTTCAATTTAAGTTGAATAAGAGAAAAAGTTGTTTACATTTAGGTCTCAATTTATCATATTTTGGCTCAGCCCAACAGCTGTTTTCTCCATTTTCGCTCGGAGACGTGTAAAAGTACTTAGATTTGAAGAACTATTTGATTTCAAATCGACATGAAACAAATAAATCTATATCGAGTTGATAGTCTTCTTAGGAATAAGTGGAAAACATTTTATAAGTTACATATTAAATTGTTGAGTAAAACCGTATTTCTATCCAACAACTTTTTAGTAAAAACACACGAAGAATCGCCAGTATTTTAGGCCATTTAGCTCATTATTTCAAAAATATGAATTCATAATAAGAAACTGCAGTTCAAGGGCTATTCGTAAATGTAAAAATATATTTATGTGTAAAAGTAAATTTTGGCATAAAAAATACTTCAAATCACCCTAAAATTCGTAATAAAATACCGTGCACGGCGCTCGATTCGGCAGTCGCCGCCAAGCGGTTCCAGGGAACGGTCACGTCGCTCGTCGCGTTCAAGTTGGTCGATCACGTAATGCATTTTACGAACGTCGGGTAGGTCTAAATGTCACTTTTTATATTGGAAATTGACAGTTAAATTGTACCGACGCGCGTTCGGAACGTTACGTGATTACCCCCAAGGTCACGTGGCTTGGACTAGCGGGAATTATAGCGCGACGAGGCAGTCTTGATCGTTCGGTAAGTAATGCTTTTTCTTACTTTTGACTTTATTGCATTTGTACTAACTAATGTATGTCATTGTACTATTAACATTTTTTACCTAGTATGTTCCATAGAAGAAGGTTCTTAATTAGTCTTCATGTTTTATCTATAAGTATATACACGGAGAAAGTTTGCCAAAAACCGGATATGACACCTGATGAATATAAAATTGCGAAGGTTGTCAGGAGCACATTTTCTTCGTAATTCAGTAGTTAGTTTACCTAGTGTCTGCAATACGGGCCACTTTTCATTGCTATTTTGCGTTTGAGAAGTGGCCCTATTGCAGTCACCAGGCGGTTATAGTTTGCTAATCTTTGCACTGATGCACGGCGCGGGTGACGGCTGTTATCTCGGTAAAATTTAAAGGCATTCAAGGTTATAAATTGTATTGAAATAACATGTAAGATGTCCACATCATGCTTCAGTGCAAAGATAGTAGGTAGTAGGAAGAAAGATGGTAGGTAGTTAGTAGGTGGGTTTGATAGTAGATAGTAGTAGTGATTGTTTATCGAATGCAGCTAAGAAAACGGAAACGCATACCTTTTTAGAATATTAGTTGCTAGTAGGTCTAAAAGGTTTAGGTAGGGTTTCCGTTTCCTTTATATTAAATTAAGGACATTCGACTGGACTGTTTAATTAACTCTTATATATTTTACAGGAGGAGTACATGGCTCACATGAGTCACCAATTGGCTGATAAAGATAAAATAGAAAAGGAGACACAACTACAAGCGGATTGTGCATTATGGCATGAGTTGAGGCGAAACCTCATTACAGCATCAAATTTTGGCAAAGTTTGCAAAAGAGGAAACATCAGTTCAGCTCCACTCGTAAAATCAATGCTGTACTCTTATGCAATAGACCATGTGCCTTCAGTAGCACATGCAAAAACGAATGAACCGGTTGCCCTTTCACAATTTTCCAAACATGCCCGAAGACAGCATTCGGCTTGAGCGCGGATGATGCCATTCGTGCGAAAAAGTCCCTTTTTGGAAAGTTGTGAAAGGTGAAATAGTACTGAACAAGACACATAACTGGTACTACCAGGCCCAAGGTCAGTTACATATAACCAAAAAAGATTTTTGCCTGTTTGATGTTTGGACAGGAACGGAGTTTCCTATAAAAACTGTTCTCATCAAACGGGACGACAATTTTTGGGAAACAAAAATGAAAAATAGATTAGTAAACTTTTATCACAAGTGCTTTTTGCCCGAGATTGTTGACCCGCGTAAATGTATTAGGTCTATGGAATTAAGAACCAACAGCTATTAACTTTACTCAATTAAAAATAAACTAAAGGTACCTACAACTACATTTCTAAATTACCTGGTATTTTATTTCAACACCTACACTAAAACCAAGAAACGAATAAGTCAGGTAAGTAAAAACTATTCACATAGAATTTGATAACCTGGAAACTGAAAACTGTAACAGTAATTAATTATCGACCGAGTGAGCGGAAGCGACTAAGGTCTCCGTTTCAGCTTGGACAAAAATGCTTTCGTATGTCTGTCCGGATTAGATTATTACCCAAAGCTTGTACTATGGGTACTAAACGACGATAGATAAATAAATACTTAAATACATAGAAAACCAATATCCATTACTATAATATTACATACATAGCGGGATTTGAACCCAGAACCACCAGCTTCGTAGGCAAGGTCATTACCAACTAGGCTCAAGCGGTCGTCAAACAAGTAAGTCATCATCATCATATCAGCCGAAAGGCGTCCACTGCTGGACATAGGTCTCCCCCAAACAAGTAAGTACTTAAATGAATTCTGAATTTGTAGTAATTACATAAAAATACATTACAATGAACGATACAGTTCTAAGTTACCTGATATTTTATTCAAATACATATATACTTCTTTCGTCTTGTCACCGACTGACTAAGTCCTCCAAGACAATGCACGTAATAGGTCCCAAGGTGTATAATAAACTACCTGAAGACATAACGATGGAGGAAAGCACAAACACCTTCAAAAATAAATTAAAAAAATGGCTAATTGGACATGCCTTTTAAAATTTAAATAAATTTTATGAAACTAATAATTGAATGATATTATTATGTATAAACATATAGGTATAAGATTGAATTGCTTATAATATGAAATTGTGAATAATATGTGACGTGTAATATTTTTATAATATTATAAATAAATGAGTATGAGTATGAGTATACATACAAATATTAAGAAACGAAAAAGTCAGATTAAACGGTTAAAGTATCAATACTAGTCTACGCCGACCTAGCCGCCTCGCTCGACCCCCACTACAAAACCTGCGCTGGCGCGCTCGGAGACGGGTAATAATACCTACAATCGAACTTTTTCCGGGCCGCTACGGACTCTTAAGTGACAGTAATGAGCTATTATTTTATTTTATTTTGCAATTATTTGTTATTTTCTCGCAATCGAAGTGTGTATAACTAACTCGGGCATAAATTAGCCATGTAACGCCTCGACTTAACTATCATCACCGGTGGCTCGGGTGGATATAAACGTCTCAGGTTAAATGGTTCGTTTTATGCGCTAGTTGTACAATCTACTATTGTACACTTTTTTTGGAAAACGCTCAATTAGTAAACTCACCCCACCCTTCCGTTGTAACTCCCTGGGGCGTTCCCCAGAAGTCCGTTACCACTCTTTTCCTTATCCTGAGTGTTTAGTTGCGTCATCTGCTCCTTAATCTGGAAAACAACCATAAGTATAAAATACTGCTAATAAATCCACGGTTAAACTCACTTATAAACGATACTGTCACGGCAGGGGACATGTTTCGAATTCTTCCTGACATTCCTCTTCTTTCTGCCTGTCGTGACATTTTCTCGACGCAAAAAGAGGGGTGTTATACGACGTATCTGTGTGTCTGTCTGTGGCATCGTAGCTCCTAAACTTATGGACCGATCTGAACATCTTGACATTGCACACTCTAAACTCACATGATCAATATTAATTTAGCATTAGCATGTTAATGGTAATAAATAAAAAATAATAATACGTTTTTTTATCTGAAAGCTGACGAGATCGATTGTCCTGTTGTACCTGTTGTAACTAAAGTGCGATCTGGCTGTCCCTCCACTGTACCTGTTGTATCTTAAGTGCGATCTAGCTGTCCCTCCACTGTACCTGTTGTATCTTAAGAGCGATCTGGCTGTCCCTCCACTGTACCGGTTGTATCTTAAGCGCGATCTTGCTGTCCCTCCACTGTACCTGTTGTATCTTAAGCGCGATCTCGCTATCCCTCCACTGTACCGGTGTATCTTAAGGGCGATGTCGCTATCCCTCTCTCTACTGTACCTGTTGCATCTTAAGGGCGATGTCGCTATCCCTATACTGTACCTGTTGCATCTTAAGGGAGACCTCGCTGTCCCTCCAGTGTACCTGTTGTATCTTAAGCGCGATCTCGCTATCCCTCCACTGTACCGGTGTATCTTAAGGGCGATGTCGCTATCCCTCTCTCTACTGTACCTGTTGCATCTTAAGGGCGATGTCGCTATCCCTATACTGTACCTGTTGCATCTTAAGGGAGACCTCGCTGTCCCTCCAGTGTACCTGTTGTATCTTAAGCGCGATCTCGCTATCCCTCCACTGTACCGGTGTATCTTAAGGGCGATGTCGCTATCCCTCTCTCTACTGTACCTGTTGCATCTTAAGGGCGATGTCGCTATCCCTATACTGTACCTGTTGCATCTTAAGGGAGACCTCGCTGTCCCTCCAGTGTACCTGTTGTATCTTTAGTGCGATCTCGCTGTCCCTCCTGTCCCTCGGCTGCGGCGTCCCCCGCTGGGACGGCGGCAGCGTCCCGACGCGGCGGGGACGCCGGTCCTTGTCCACCATGGGGTACACGGGCTGCACGAACGGGTACGGCTGAGGTATCATCTGTGGATATACTCAACGATGAAAAGCATACTTGCTATAAAAAAAAGACATGTGTCGTAAATGTTTTAAATAATATGCGAAGTTTCACAGAGGCATAGGTTAAAAATCGGAAGGGTACAAAATATCTGCGGGTACAAAATATCTGCGGGTACACGTACCTAAGCTCCTCATGCATGCACTATGCATGCATGAGGAGCTTGACCGGCGCTTAACTCCCAACAATATTTCTGGCGGCTAGGGGTACATTATACCTGCGGATACACGTAGGGGTACAAAATGCCTGCGGGTACACGTAGGGGTACAACATACCTGCGGGTACACGTAGGGGTACTGCGGGTACACGGGGCACAGTTCGTGCATTAACAGCTTGGCCGGCGCCCCGGACAGCATGGGCCCGCCCCATTGCATCGTATCAGGGTACTGCAAACACAATAGGTTCGTTACAAGATTTATAATTTTTTTATAATTTATTAATTTTGATTTATTTATAATATCATCATTTTTAACTCCCGCCTTTCTGTGGCATCGCAGCCGCTAAACGAATGGACCGATTTAACCCCTTATTACCCTCAAAACTGCCCCTTAAATTAGGGTTCCCTTCTTTTTGACTTTCCTATGTATACCAAATTTCAGCTTCCCCTGTAATACGGTATTCAAGAAAACTGGCTGTAACAGACGGACAGCGTCCGAGTGATCGCATAAGTGTTTCGTTGGACCTATTTTGGTACGGAACACTAAAATCTATCTTACTGATGTGCCGACGGAAAGTTTCCTATGTTGCGAAATGTTTTTGCAATTTAACATGGGAAAATTTCGGAAATTTGCTTCATTTTTGTATGGGAATTGAAACTTTCCATTTCCAACATGGAAATTTACGAACTGACAAGCATAAAACTGTAGCTCTAATACATACTGTACGTAAATTCCCTTAATTTCTTGTGAAAATTTCTAGTTATTTCCGAGAACTTTTCCAACTTTTTGGAAACTTTCCGCAATTTGCACATCACTAATCTATCTACATATAGACTGGACCTTCGGTATGGACATAGGCAATATTTCATACCGCGACAACGCCAGCTTTCCTCGTGTATATAGTATTGTATATAGAGCTCACTGGGTAGTGTTGCACGTTGGGCTGCAACATGTTGCCGACCGGATAAGGTTGCTGCAACACTTGTTCCAGTTGCGTGTACCCCAGGTTGTAACTGCAATAGAATAGAATATAATATGTTTATTTATGACGAAAATAGGGAACAGAAACACCACCGGCCGTATTCATAAACGTTCTACAAGCCTGTTTTAATTAAAACGACATACAAATTGAAACTAAACGCAAACGGGTTCGAAAACGTATTGTATCGATAAAACTTATACTAAGAGCCTAAAAAGTTAACGGTTTCTGAATAGCAAAAATTCGATGAAATGAAAAGTCGGCGTAATACTCGTAATGCATTCGATGAAACGTTTGTCGGTGGAATAAGGAGACAGCGTAACCGGGCGAATATTCAGTGTTTTCAAGGCGATTTTTTCGTTATTATCGTCGCCAGCAAATACTATTAAAAAAGACGAATATCAGAGTCCACTTTTGATGAAGACGTAAGCCAGTACCGGTACTGAGTCTATTTTGATTTAAGTTTCCGCGGTATGTTTTACCTCTACTGAAATAATCTTGAGCCGACAATGACGTTAGAACCGAGCGGCTCAAACGCTCGGAGATTGGCCCAACTATAGCCACCATTCGTCTCCATTATCAGACCAGCTCACTGACATATCAAATGTCAAAAAGAAGCGGGTTGTGTCGGAGATACAACCGTTAATTAAGTTCAAGTGGATACTTCTTTGTTTTATGTTAAACGAAACGTCAAACCAGATGTCAACCAAATCAAAACTGTCTTTGGCAAAGGCCCCTGAGGCTGCCACTTCACTTATAACTAACTACTTCTTTGTTGGCTATGGAACCCTAAGGGTCGCAACACACTTGGCGGTGTTTGCCCAAATATTCGTGTTGCATCTTTTCCCTTCCTACGGCAAATGAAAGAGAGGCAACGACGCAACGCGAACACGAACCCCCAAGTGTAGTGCGACCATAATATAGCTGAATTAATTCACTAAAATCTGTATAAGTACAGCTAAATTGGTATATATGGCAACATTGACTGACGTAGCTCATTTGACTCGCGATACATTGAAAATGGCGGTCATGTCAGCATTATTTTCATGTCCGCCATTCAAACTAAATAAAATTTTGTGATTTTAATAACTAATGGATAATAATGAAGGATTAAAACATGTAACAAACAATTATTTGAAATCAGATTAGGCTTCTCTACAAAAGTTTATTCCGGAAGTCACGTGATACATTTTGAACTATCCTCCTAAGGCCCATGGGCCTACTGGAAGGACTTATTCTCTTAAAGGAATGTTAACCATTTTGGGTTGGAATAGAGTTGCATTTGTTTTGTTTTGGTCTTTTTTGAAACAAACGATATTCAACTCTTTTTCTTACGCTAGTTGATTCAAATTTCAATTCATTTTCTATCGTATGGTGGTTGCATCATGTGCCCGGAGGAGATCAAATTTCTAGAGTTCAACAAAATCCTGCAATTCTTCGAGTTTGCAGGACTTGACCAAGAATTGTAGTAAGTGGCGATCACAATAGATCAGCGATGGTCGCAGTGATATAAGGGCTTTGACAGCCCGAAAGCCACTACCAGAATAATAATAATAATAATCGTATGGTGGACCTTAGGACCCCTATACAAGAGCGCGAGCAAAGAAGTATCCACTTCAAAACATGTGTGAAAAACAAACTCTATCGCTACCACTCGTTGTATTTAGAAAATTCCATACAATTAGACGGCATGTGATAAAGCTGTGTACTCACGGGCGCTGGTGTTGATGCTGGTGCGGCTCGGGGCAGGCGCCGGCGCACGCGCCGCATCCATACGCGTATTGGTACGACGGATCTGTATACACACAGGGTATACAGGGTGGGAAGTGCATGTGGGTCATACCTCATCATCTCAGGCATAGGAATCCAGGGGGCAAAATTCTATGACAGGTAGGGAGTTCCTGTATCGATAAACTCAATTATCGATGTTTTTTTTAGGGTTCCGCAGCTCGAAAGGAAAAAGCGGAACCCTTATAGGATCACTTTGTTGTCCGTCCGTCCGTCCGTCTGTCAAGACCCTTTTTCTCAGGAACGCGTGAATGTATCAAGCTGAAATTTATATCAAATACTCAAGTCTACTGTCCCTTGGAGCTGTGAAAAAACCAAACGTCTAAGCCAACGCAATCAAAAGACACAGCCGATTATGCAAATTTTCGAAATTCTTAAAGTAATCCCGTGATCGCAGAATCTTGAAATTTTGTACGAAGCAACGTCTTATAGCACAGATAAAGAAAAAAATGCGAAAACCTTAAATTTTTAAATACATCATTTCAAATTTTTGTCCAGTATAAACTGATACGCACTAAGTATGAAAATACATACTTTGTGAGTGTCAGTTTATAGTGGACTTGACTCTATTGTCCGGAACCCTCGGTGCGCGAGTCTGACTCGTACTTACCCGGTGTTTTATTTCATATACCTCGAGTGCCGAACGCAACTTTGTCAAAAATCGAAAACCCCTAAAGGACACGTAGTAAATTTGCTACAATGTGAGACTAGATCTGTATCTGTAGACCCAACCATTTCCGAGATAAATCTTTTCAAAATTCATACATATTTCGTACTTCGCAATATAGCAAACTCCGTCGGGGGTACTTGGAACTTCATCCCGCTAGAGTTATTCGTAGTTAACGCTATAATAAAAACTTTCGCGGTATTTTCGATTTTGCAAAGTTGCGTTCGGCGCTCGAGGTCACAAACTTGGATTATTAAAGTATGCAAAAAAATAACAACTACTGGATTATATAATATGTATCAATAAGTAATGGTTAATAGTCATAGTTAATAATTAACTACTCTTGTAAGCTTTTCCACGGGTATATTTGACGTTTAGTGTTTTGTTTGTTTTGTTTTCTGTTCTGCTGTTACGTTGTAATCCCGCTGGCGCTAGTAGTAACGGTTGTGTATGGGCTGCGTTCACTGTTACTGTTAAGGCCCACACACACGTAGTGGTTTGTGGGGTGTGAACACTTCTTTCCTTTTTGTGTATTTTTTTTATTTTTATTAAGTGTGCATTTATATATATATATATAAGATATTGCATGTATATCTGTTGTTGTTGCCCACCGTGCTCTCACCGAATGGACCCTGCGGAAGACCAGCGCTGGCTACAAAGCTAGCAATATGCTGAGCAGGGTCCATTTCGTGACAAAATATGTATTATATTATTTCTTTTGTATGTGTAAATTGTGTGTCACGAATAAATATTTGAATTTGAATTGAATTTAAATTTGAATAATATCAACTTTATATTCTGTATAGTTACAACATTTACTGATACATAATAAGATTGATGAATGTACTGACCGATCCTGAAGGTTTCCGTGTGAGGTGATGGCGCCAGTTTGTGCTCCCCGATCATCGGCTGATACATCGGCTGTAACGGCTGCTCCTGAAATACAATAAAGTGTGGGTAAGTTGGGTCAGAACCAAGGTAACCGATATAGCCCCTCGAATCGCTAAACTTAAGTGGCAGTGGGCGGGGCACATTGCATGTAGAACCGTTCGTTGGGGCGGAAAGGTTCTCGAGTGGCGACCGCGTACCGGAAGGCGCGGCGTGTGTTGACCCACCACAAGGTGGACAAATGGTTTTACATAGAAAGAAAATTGTATGACAACTATGGACCTAAATGTAGTATTTCGGGAGCGAAACAGCAATTTACTTGATTTTCCATACAACGATTAGTACAAATGGGTCAATCAACTTTTTCTTGTTGTTATTCTGTCCCGGTAAGCCAAGAGACAACAGTGACTGTATTTCTTAGAAAAAACACTATAAATTGGACTCCTATCATGCTAAGGAGATGCGCCACCATGGAATGGGTTTCCCAATATAACAAAAACACTAGCTTATTGGATTTAAATCCCATAAAATGAAAGTTTTAAAGAGTGACCCAGGAGACGTAACCATGGCAACGAGCAACAAAGAATAGTTGATTGACCCAAATAACAGGTGTGACGTCATACCTGTGTGTCAATTAGTATGAAGTGTTTATAGCTGCCGCCAGCGAAGTCAATCTTTGTCTCAAATTTTTGTGTATTTATGTTCTTTAAGGTGGTTCGATTGCCATACAAAGCGTTATTTGACATTCGCAGGCTAACGGCGTGATATTTTAAGAAACTTATGTAACAAACTTTCATCAATTGGCTTCCCATTTGCGCCAAATTCCCCCTTTCCTAGAATAAACTTGTATAAACTAGATTAATTTGAGAAAAATAGTTTTCCCAAAATATCACGTGACAAACCAATTTCTCAAATTAATCTAGTTTATGTAAGTTTATTCTAGGAAAGGGGGAATTTGGCGCAAATGGGAAGCCAATTTATGAAAGTTTGTTACATAAGTTTCTTAAAATATCACGCCGTTAGCCTACGAATGTCAAATAACGTTTTGTATGGCAATCGAACCCCCTTAATTGTAGTTGCTCCCATACAAACATTTATTCCTCTCCAATAACTAGTACGAATGGCATCGTAAAAAAATCTTAAGTCATCATCCGTATTGCGAAAGAAAAATTTGCTTCACAGATATCTTCTCTTCTGGTGGAATAATAAATTTGACCCAACTTCATCATCATCATCATATCAGCCGAAAGACCACATAGGCCTCCCCCAAAGAGTGCCAAAATGACCGGTCCTGCGCCACCCGCATCCAGCTGACTCCCGCGACCTTTACCAGGTCACCAGTCCACCTTGTGTATCTACCCACGCTTCCTTCCGGTACAGTCGGCCCCATAAGTTGCTGAACACCTAAGTACCTTGTCGTTTTCACTCGTTTGACAACTTTATATGGCAGTTTAATATGACGTTTAATGTGACACGGTACATAGGTGTTAAGGCCCGGCTGACAGTACATGGTACCTTTCCGCCCCAACGGCCATTTAATGCGACACGGTACAAAGGTGTTAAGGCCCGGCTGACAGTACATGGTACCTTTCCGCCCCAACGGCCATTTAATGCGACACGGTACAAAGGTGTTAAGGCCCGGTTGACAGTACATGGTACCTTTCCGCCCCAACGGCCATTTAATGCGACACGGTGCAAAGGTGTTAAGGCCCGGCTGACAGTACATGGTACCTTTCCGCCCCAACGGCCATTTAATGCGACACGGTGCAAAGGTGTTAAGGCCCGGCTGACAGTACATGGTACCTTTCCGCCCCAACGGCCATTTAATGCGACACGGTACAAAGGTGTTAAGGCCCGGCTGACAGTACATGGTACCTTTCCGCCCCAACGGCCATCGGTTCTACGTGCAATGTGCTCCGTCCACTGCCACTTAAGTTTAGCAATTCGGAGGGCTATATCGGTTACCTTGGTTCTGCTGCGGATAGCCTCATTTCTGATGCGATCACGCAGAGAAACTCCCAGCATAGCCCTCTCCATTGCCCTTTGGGTGACTTTGAGCCTTCTTATGAGGCCCATTGTAAGCGACCACTTTTCAGTCGAACGTATACGCGGTTCTTAGTCATGAGCACTCGCGAATCCGGTGCATTTAGCAATGCGGGAGCGACATTAAAGATATATGTTTTCGTTGTATTTTTGTGGTCAAACTATATTTACCATTCTGACTTGGTTGACGTAGGGGTATCCCTGGGCCATGGGCGCCGGAAACAACATGTTTGTTAGGGACACTGGACCTGAAAAAATAAAACAGTTGTCCGTCATTGTTTGGCATAATGAACTCTCTGAAAGCTATCCGTACAAGGTGTCCCACGGCTCTGCGACGTGAAGGGAAAGTACCTTTTCATCTCTCCTGCTCTGAAAGTTGATTTTTCATGGGCATATAGCCGGGTGGAAAATAGCTTTTTCTCCCCTAGGGTGGAAAGTATTTTTTTTTATTGTTACGGTCAGCCACGGAGTCGAAGATAATAGAGTTACGTCAAATCATTAAAATAAAAACTTTTCACAAATCGACACTCAGCTATATGTACCTGCATTAACGAGTTGTTTATTACGATTATAGGTTGATATTAAATTATTTTTCCTCACAGTCGAAATGAAAAGTAGAGTGTTTAACTCGGGTGAAATTACCCATTTAACCCTCGAACAATTGGCGCTCTCACTTCGTTCGAGCGCCAGAAATATCTCGGGTTAAATGGGTCACTTTCAACCCTTGGTTAACAATCTACTATTTCTCAAACATGCTCGGAAAGCGTCGCATTTTGTTTGAAAAACGAACACTCAACGTATATTGATGTATATTGCAACCAGCGATAGTTTTCAACCGTGCAACTTTGTTAAATAGCTTAATTGACATAAGAAACGTTTTGACTTTTATGGATGTTGCGGGCTCTATTATTTTGTGTTAAAAAAAAATCATCTTTCCTGTTCTGAAAGTTGACTTTTCATGGGCATATAGCCGGGTGGAAAATTGCGCTTTCTCCCCTAGGGTGGAAAGTAATTTTTTTTAATTGTTACTGTCAGCCACGTAGTCGAAGATAACTTCATATTATTAAAATCTTTACATATATCTCTATACATTAAGCGACGGGTTCATTACAACGTTGTTGATAAAAATACTTTTAAAGTTGGTATTTTTCTTCCTAATTACAGAAAATCAACATTCAAAATCATTTCTGTAAATATCGGCTGCCCGCCATAATGCTATGAAACTTTTTTTTTCACGATTCGGCATGGCCCTCTAGATTAGTTGCGTCGCGGCCTACTCGATTGTAATCGAGTAGCACAACGACGCAAAAGTGGCCAGTGCAAAGAGGTTAGAGGTTGGATATAGTTTTAATTATTTTACTTAGGTAGGTATATCTAAAATCGAATAATTTATTTATTTCATATAAAGGAAGTAATTCGTTACATTTATTTATAGAATTATATTAATACAAGCAATAAAGATAAAACTATTAGATCAGATACTTTTTTTAAACTTTTCTAAAGTTGTCAGTATGTGTATTTTAACTGATTACTCTTAATATACCTGTTTTATAAATGTACGTGTAGTATTATTTTACTTTCCTCACAGTCGAAATGAAAAGTAGAGTCTTTAACTCGGGTGAAATTATCCATTTCACCCTCGAACTATTGACGCTCTCACTTCGTTCGAGCGTCAGAAATATCTCGGGTGATACGGGTCACTTTCAACCCTTGGTTAACAATCTACTAAAGCAGTCAGTCCACGAAATTTATGTAAATGTTTTGTTTAGGACCAACACTAATCGTCATCAAAATTTCGCTCGTATAAAATTTACACACTGTATATCTTTTTGCTCCCTTGGGATACAATCTAATACTATCACCACAATAGGAAAAGTTTCTGTCAAAAGTTTAATTTTTGGTTCAAGCTTTTATTGCCGACTGTACTTTTCAAACTCGATGGGGTTGTGTCGTTTTATTGCGGAGTTCTTATGGCCACCTTCCAGCTCCAGCATCAGATCAGCTCCAAGTCATCATAATATTGCATTGTCATGCGATATACATATGCATGCAAAATTTCAGCTCAATCGGAAACCGGGAAGTCGGTCAAATTTGACTTGCAAGATTTTATTACAGACAGACAACGGGACAGGTGAAAGTAAATAAAAGCTTGTAATATGAAAAAGCGATGTAGGTACTCACGCAAGTTGGGGTCGGTTACAGGCACGGGCGTCACTTTGGCCTGCGCCATAATGTTGTACACACCGACTTCCGGCATCATCTGATTCTGTACCAGCTGGGGAGGCGACGTCACCTGGAAAACCGTGATATGGACGTGGTTTAGGGAAATGGATCCAATGCACAAAAAAAGTTGACATTTAGGACTATATATATATAGTAAATTATTCTTTCAAGTAGGCTTACAGTTAAGCACTTTCAAAATGTCAAATATACAATGTAAAAAAGCAATAATAATAACAAATATAACAAACACTACTTAGATACTAACACAACATAATAATTATAGCTAATACAGTTACAAGTAGTAAATTTTAATTATGCGTAGAGCAATTCATTCCCAGACAGTTTTGTCATTCATATAGTATTTAATGCTGTAATATGCTTTACGTACTAGTTTAAGTTTCAGATAGTTTTTAAGTTTGGAAGAGAAGTATGGAAGAAAAAGACATGCTGCGCCGACCCCAAGTAAATGGGATAAGGGCAAGGAAATGAAGATAGTTTTTAAGTTTCTTAATTGTCAGACTAGTCACACTACTTGGGAGTTTATTATAGAACCGTATACAATTACCTTTGAAAGATTTGTTTATTTTTTGCAGCCGAGTATAGGGCACTGCGAGCTTGTCTTTATTTCTGGTATTTAGATTATGTATATCATAATTTCTTTTAAAGTTAACAATATTTTTATGAACATACATGATATCTTCATAAATGTATTGAGAATGCACTGTCATTGTATTAATTAGTTGAAATTTTTCTCTAAGGGACTCTCTAAATCCCATCTTATAAAATGCGCGAATAGCCCGCGTCTGCAGTACAAAAACAGCACCAATGTCAGCAGCGCTACCCCATAGTAAACTTATGTATGTGTACAGGTCGATTCACGAAAGCTGGCATGAATGGATTGAACGAAAGTAATGTCACTTGTCACTGTGAGTGGCAGTGTCAGTGCCGTTCTTATACAGGTGCCTCCTAATATTTTGTAATCATGTATTGCCTCATACGTTTTCGTCATTCAAGAAAAAATAAATAATTTTATTATAATCGGCACCAAGTATCAGGTTAATCCTTTTAGTAATTATTATTAAAGTCCTTTGTAAATAGAACGTTATTTATATTTCTGGCTTATTTTTAATGAATGAACGAATGAAAACATTTATTTTAAGTAACACAGGACTCATACAGGAAATTACACATTAACTTAATGACAAGAATCGAAAGCTGATGGCTTGTTCGAATTGTAAAAAAATAAAAAAGCGGCCAAGTGCGAGTCGGACTCGCACATGAAGGGTTCCGTAAATAAATTGCGGTTTACGATTTATGACGTATTAAAAAAAAACTACTTACTAGATCTCGTTCAAACCAATTTTCGGTGGAAATTTGCATGGTAATGTACATCATATATTTTTTTTTTTAGTTTTATCATTCTCTTATTTTAGAAGTTACAGGGGGGGGGGACACACACACACACACACATTTTACCACTTTGGAAGTGTCTCTCGCGCTAACTATTCAGTTTAGAAAAAAATATACTAGAAACCTCAATATCATTTTTGAAGACCTATCCATAGATACCCCACACGTATGGGTTTGATGAAAATATTTTTTTTGAGTTTCAGTTCTGAGTATGGGGGACCCCAAACACTTAATGTTTTTTTTTTCGATTTTTGTGTGAAAATCTTAATGCGGTTCATAGAATACATCTACTTCCCAAGTTTCAACAGTATATAGCTCTTATAGTTTCAGAAAAAAGTGACTGTGACATACGGACGGACAGACAGACAGACAGACATGACGAATCTATAAGGGTTCCGTTTTTTGCCATTTGGCTACGGAACCCTAAAAAAGAGCAGACCAAGGAGTCCGTCCTCAACAGAGTTTTTAATTTATTTATATCCTGTTTTCACACTGACGCCGCAATCTACAAAATGACGGCGAAAAGATTCGAAATTCGTACGAAATTTAACTGTTATTTTCGCGTTTCACGGCATCGTCATTGTGCATGAAACATGGTTATAATTATATATTTATTTATTTATAAAATGCAAAATCTCTGAAACACAATTATCATCACTTTTTGCATCAACCTGTATTTAATATTTATGTGAAGCACACATAGACATTATCATTCACTCGTTCAATTCATTCGTGCCAGCTTTCGTGAATCGACCTGTATGTAAGCAGGCAGACATCCTTCTTCTTCTCTTATTTGAGAGCTAAGCTCTTGTCCAACGATCCAACGCAAACTCTTTGACATCTCGATACGACCTAACATCAACTCTCTTTTTGAGTTCTTTTAGAATATAATAATATAGAATAGGTCAGCTACGGGCGTAGCGCGCGTAGCAATGCTATCGACAACACAGTTAACTGACCATCCTGTATTTATATTGAACCTTATTGCAATGTACATAAAGTGCACGGATGGTCAGTCAGCTGTGTTGTCGATACGTGCGTGTCATGTTGCATGCCATATAAAAATATTATAGGTAATTTCTTTAGTATTTAGTTTTAGTTAAGTACAAATATACACCGTGGCCGTGAATAACCCGAAAGATTTAAACCACGTATTTTTGACGACAGTACGAGTAAATAATGTTGTATCAACATGGGTCTAATTATGTGTCTTAATTAAATTACTATTTCAGTACAAATTAAATCTTATTAATTGCCCGCTTCTTTGTGAACAACTCTTTAGTTGAGAAACTCAAGTTGAAGAACAGAGAGCGAGCATAACACTTCACGAATCGCTCCGAAATCATACGACAAACGGCGAATGCCGTGACTTGTGTTCCATGACAAGAAGTGTCAAGTTATGCTCAAGCCTTTAGGGTGTGTTAGACTGGAGATTTTTCAACTTTTGATTTGTTTCAAATAATTAATATCTCCTTAATTATGAGTTTTTGGACTATATGTTACATAACTTTATATACTCTAATTAGGCTCTAGTATCGTTAGCTTAAATCTTTCGGGTTATTCACGGCCACGGTGTATATACCCTAACAGGGTTCATGTGATTACTAGCTGTAAAATGCCTTTTGTAAGACCCACATGATTATTAACGCAATAAATTATGAATTATGAATTACTTGGCAGTGAATGTGTCAAAAGGAATAGAGCGACTGGCGCGCGATCTATACAAAAATTTCGAGGGTAATATCGATTTTTTTTTCACCTCACTAGCTGGGAAAGCCCTTGTTATTTATTAAAAGTCAGACTGCATTTTATTTGACAACCGCTTTAGCCTAGTTGGTAGTGACCCTGCCTACGAAGCAAGAGGTCCTGGGTTCGAATCCCGGTAAGGGCATTTATTTGTGTGATGAGCACGAATATTTGTTCCTGGGTAATGGATGTTTTCTATGTATTTAAGTATTTATTTCTCTATATAAGTATATACAGGGTGGAATTTCATAAACTGTACATAATAAAAGGAGAAAAATTTCAGCCAATTTCATCGGTGAAACGGTGTTTTTTTTTTTTTAGTCATTAGTTTTTTTTTTACAGAATTTTGAAAATTTTTGTAAAAACTCGGGTAATACACCTAATTCAGACGGTATAACTTTTGATCCAATGGTCCTAAAATGAAAATAAAAAATGCAGAGTATTACCAAGGGACAGGTTAATAATTCTTAATAACAATAGAAAACCAACTAGAAGAGAAAATCCGCCAAAAAAATTATTGTTTTTGAAAAATGGCTACAAAAATTACGAATTTTAAAAGAAAAACACAATTTTCTGAAAAAAACGCAGATTTAGTTACCATTTTTTTTGCTTAGTATTAAACCTCACTTAATGCCGATTCTAAAACCGTTTTTAAACTGTCTCAGACTTTGAAAAATACCACGCAAATGGGTACGTAAATCAAACCATAATTTTATTAATTTTAATCCTCTTAAAATCCTTAATGACCGTTTGTTCACAGGTAGTTGAAGGGTGTTATTGGGTTTTAGGTGGAAATAACAAATTACGTACTTAGTATTAATCCTCACTTAATGCCGATTCTAAAACCGTTTTTAAACTTTGAAAAATACCACGCTAATGGGTACGTAAATCAAACCATAATTTTATTAATTTTAATCCTCTTAAAATCCTTAATGACCGCTTGTTCCCAGGTAGTTGAAGGGTGTTTTTGGGTTGAAGGTGGAGATAACAAATTACGTACTTAGTATTAATCCTCACTTAATGCCGATTCTAAAACCGTTTTTAAACTGTCTCAGACTTTGAAAAATACCACGCTAAAGGGTACGTAAATCAAACCATAATTTTATTAATTTTAATCCTCTTAAAATCCTTAATGACCGCTTGTTCCCAGGTAGTTGAAGGGTGTTATCGGGTTTTAGGTAGAGAAAACAATAGGAAGAAAAGTAGTCCTAAAAATTGCGTAAATAAAATCATGTATTTTAATTAAAATTCATAAATTCGATTGATAAACCTTTATTAAAGAAAAAACTTTTTATATTAAAGTTATACCGTCTGAATTAGGTGTATTACCCGAGTTTTTACAAAAATTTTCAAAATTCTGTAAAATAAAAACTAATGACTAGAAAAAAAAAAAAACACCGTTTCACCGATGAAATTGGCTGAAATTTTTCTCCTTTTATTTTGTACAGTTTATGAAATTCCACCCTGTATATCGTCGTCTAGTACCCATAGTACAAGGTTTGCTTAGTTTGGGACTAGGTTGATTTGTGTAAGATTGTCCGCAAATATATATATTTTATTTATTTTTACATTTATTATCCACAAGAGCGCAAAGAATATTTGAAATCAGAACGTATTATTATTAGTTACTGTTTTAAACATAATAACATGTAGGGCAAACCTTGGTTAATCGGTGATAGTTAGGTTTTTAGATTATTTCTTAGTTTTTATTTCTTAATTTTGACGGATGCGTTCGGATTCTTGCTGCACGTAAGTAAGTTGAATGACAGTGCCGCCACCTACTGGAAATTATTACAAGTCATGAAGATATCGAGCAAATCCGCTATTAGACCTTAAAGTAACTATCACCGAATAACTTCATATCACGGATTAGCCAAGGTTTGCCCTAAAGGCCGGTCCAGACGGGACAATTTTCACCCATCATTTTTTTTTCTTAATACTCGAGTTCTAAAATATGTGCATGGACAAAGTGATCAATAATATGTGAACACGAGTTTATTGTCAAGGGCATAAGGTTGCTCAGATATTTTTGCACCTTTGGGAACGTTATGAACTCGACTGTACATATGTACACTGTACCTCAAAAGGAAAAAAAAAGGAACCCTTATACTCCTTATAGGATCACTTTGTCGTCTGTCTGTCTATCTGCCCAGACCCTGTATATCGGGAACTTGTGCAGGTTTCGAATTGAAATTAAAACCATATAGATAGACGTACTCCAGGTCTACAATCCTTTGAAGCTGTCCAAAAATCAAACTTCTAAGTTAATGTAAAAAAAAGATACGGCCGTTTATGCCGTATAAAACATATATTTCGACACTCTCAACTCTCAAGGGTCTCAAAATTTATAGGGTAGGTACTTTCAGTTGACCTAGACCTATGAACTTTGGCAAGTAATATCGTCTTATACTGCAAGTACAGGCAAAAATCTGATAATTATAAGTACATTTTTGTACGGAACCCTCGTGAGCGAGTCCGACTCGCACTTGTCCGTTTTTTTAGATATCGATCTTTTCCGGATTCCATTTTCCCAGTTCCAACTTACCTCATCAGTCCTAAAATTCTTGTTGTAATGCACGTATTGCGGCTCAACGCTTTCCTGATTGGTCGGCTTGTTCATCTGTGGCGTCTGATTGGTCGCTGCCGCCTCAGCCGCTCTCTGATTGGCTAACGGGTCGAAGGACGGCGGCCGTTGGTGCGAAGCGTCGAATGTTCTATTTTCGAACCTCTGATTTGGTGACTCATAGGGCCTATAAAAATGGTATACTCAATTTATTAAAAACTAGCCGTCCGCGTGGGTTCGCCCGCGTATTGTAAAGAAAGTAGGCAAACCCGCGCTAAAATATATAACCTTCCAGAAAGTCTATTTACCACGCAAGTGAAAGACATTTTGGAATCGGATAAGCGGTTTCGGAGATTACCTACCCAAAACATATAGAATAGAATAGAATAATTTTACAATAGAATAGAACCCAAAACATATAAACTCACACAGACTTTTCCTCAAGCACAAATACAAGTTTTATTTAGCTTATGTACTAGCCTGATGAATTAAGCCCATTTTTAACCGACTTAAAAAAAGGAGGAGGTTCTCAATTCGTCTGTATTTTTTTATGTGTGTACGCGATAACTCGGTAATTTATGAACCGATTTGATTTTTTTTTTCATCTTTGTTTGAAAGCATATACTTCCAGATCCGTTGACCACGGTTGTCACCAAAATCCAGTTCTGATGATGGGATCCTGGAGAAATCGAGGGAACACTTCAAATTTTATAGGCAAACTTGAAGCAATTTGGCTACTGATTTGAAGTCGGTTAAAACTTTGTTTTTAAAGGACAATTATATAAAAGTTAACTTTCAATTACCTTTGATTAACAGCTTCGAATTCCGTTCTTTGGTTCGTTTCAAATGCGGCGATCTGATTGGTTGTCTCGAATGTTTGAATCGGGATATCTGGCCGCTGATTGGCTGGCTCGATGACGGGTCGGTTGGCAGCATCGTAAGCCGGTCTGTGATTGGCCGCTGCCTCCAACGGCGCGACCTGATTGGTTTGTTCTGTTTGTTCGTAACGGTTTTTGACCGGGCTTGACGGTATTGGTGTAGTTTTCTGCTCTGGTAGAACAGGAATCTGTAAATACGATAGTTTGTATACTTGGGCCGGAATTGAACTCACAAAGTGTGACGGAAACAACCGTTGTTTCCACTGTTTCATGTCTCTCTCTTCTCATTTTGAAAGACAGAGATGTGGACACGTGTCACTTCCGTCATAGTCAATCACATAAAACATACATTTTTTATTTATTTTATTGAAGCATAAATAATACAAGTAGGTAGTCCTATTTCTATTTTATATTCGTAAGAGTTGTGATTTCTACCATCTCACTGAACGTATCTAGTGAAATGATAAAACGAGTTGACTTTTTTGGCTGATTTCGTCATTTCACTAAACAGATTCAGGAATTTGATCAAATGACTGATTTTTTCTAGGCAAATGAATGGATTCGCCAATTTAACATCCTGCGTGATATGGTCATATTTAAGGCTTAAGTCGTGGCTGAACCGGAAGAGTAGAATGAGCTTACCTTGTCGCTGGCACGGTTATTGCAACCATCGTGTCGCCGACACTCGCAGCAACACTTGCTGCGGCCGTCGTCGCAACGGCACTCCGTTTCTGCGACAAACAATCGTCATGTCATTGTCATCATCAACTTATCCAAAAAGATTAACAATAATATCAATGATGGAGCGAGTTTGGGAGTAGGCATAAAGGAGAGGGCAAATGCACAAAAGATTCCACTGGGTCAAAATGTAGCCGAAAGGGCCCTCATATATGTACGGTCAGCTCCTAATATATGTATCCATATGTTAACAATTTTCAACTTTATTCCACCGACATACTTTCGTAAATGTATACATATTTATGAGGCTGACTATCTATGAAATTTGTAAATTCGTAAGAAACAACAAAATCATACTGAAACTAGAGATACCTATACCTAACATCCGCACGTCTTATCATAATCTAGAAATACAAAGTTATTTATTGTTTGAATGCGAGTGGTTAATTAAGATGTAGAATAATGAGAATAACTTAACTAACACATTTAGCAGAATGCAAATTGTCAGAATCCGGTATTCATCTTATGGCCGTGAACATTTGTAATGGAGTTCATATTAGTATTAGGAACATTGCAAAAATCACAATGTTTTGTAAAAAAATAACAGACTTCTTAATTAAGAATAGTTTCTATAAGTAACCTCAAAGATTTTTTAAAAATAAAATATAATTTTTAATTAAACATTACCTAATATACATATAATATTGTACATGTAATATGTTGCGAACGCAACTCTTTTTTGTGTATAAACTTAATTATAGGTACCTATTTCATTAGCAGTAGCAAAACGCGCTCGTCAGGCACGGTTTGCATGAGGGGGGTTTTGAATGCGCCAATCTTGGCGCTACACATGTGTGGATTTATCCCTACCAAAAGCAACTCAAAATCTCGCTGCTCACTTACTTTTGACGTAACATATATACCACCACTTCTGTAACCATCTATTCGGCCACACTCCCCTTGCATTCAATCAGAGCCTATATAATTGTAAATTATATTACAGTCAAACTTTTACCGAAGTTTTATTTAAAGTCGTCGAGCGAATAACACCACCGGCATCGGCGCAAACATAATATAATAGATTGAAATGAACATATACACATATTTGAATAAAGGACATCATATTTTGCCTGTTTTTGTGTTAATTTCAGTTACGCACGCGTGTTGTTGTTACTCATGGGGAAAATCAGTATGGTGATATATATATTAGTTAGGTCATAATAGGTACTCATAATAGGTACTCATAATAAAAGTCATGTCTAAAAACAAGTATACGGTTTCGAATCGTATAATACTTGCATATTTTCAGACTTGATTCTCTGATTCATTTTATTTACGTCTATGGTAGGTAGTTACAAACAGGGACTGATTTCGGTTACGGTTATACCGGTATGAAACCGGTATTCCATTACGGTACCGTTATGTCGTAAGGGTTATGCGCGCCGCGCGAACATAACGGTACCGTAACCGTTTTGAAATAACGGTTAGCGGTACCAGTTTAAAACGATACCGTAACCTTTATAATACCGGTATTATAAAGGTTATCGAGAAATGTAAGCGAGCATTTAAAGACTAAAAGACAAAGCAGCAGAGCCTTTGCCGGCGGTTTGGCAACAACTCCAGGCCAATGTCGATATATCGGTACCTTTAAATAGCGGTTACGGTACCGGAAAAAATAAAGGTACCTTTATATTTCGGTAGCGAAATATAAAGGTTCCGCTACCGAAACCGCTATTTGACAACCGATATGATATACCGTTAAAATAGAATACCGGTATTTTTCGGTTATGCAGTCCCTGGTTACAAAACATTTTTCAATTAATAAATTTGACTTTTTGACTGGAAAGAAGGACTTGTTTACGAATGCCCGGAACAAGTAGTCGATTTTATTATTAAGCAATTTCAACGTATTTATAAAGAGTGTAAAATAGTAATCAAATCGAAACGCGGTTATGTAAGAAAAACATGTGAATGGGCAAATAATAAAGTTAATTTCATGAGCAACAGGCGAAACGAACTTTTCGAAATTTGGAAATCCAACCCTAACAACTTAAATAATAGAATAATATATAATGAATACCGAAATAATACCAATAAATATATAAATAAAATTAAAAATCGATATTATTTTAATAAAATAAAGGACAACTTTAAAAACACTAGAGTGGTATGGGGCATTGTTAACTCGTTATGCGGCAATGTCAGCAAGTCTATAGAGGAGACGGTATTACGTGCCTTCAAATGTCAGGAAAAGGAACTAGCATGTAATTTTGCGACGGCATTCCAGCGTAATGTGGATTCTATTACACAAACTTGCAATACGCCGATGCTAATCGAATCCACATACTGCAATGAGCCAAAAATAGTTATGCGATTAGGGAAAATAACAAATGACATGACAAATAAAATAATAAATAAACTAAACAAAAACAAAAGCCCGGGCTACGACGGAGTTCGCGCCTCGGACTTGCAACATATCGCAAATGAAATCACTCCCTTGATTACCCATTTAATAAATACATCCTTAGCCTCGTGCACGTACCCGGATATATTAAAAATAGGTACAATTCGGCCAATATATAACAAGGGCCCAAAAAATGATTATAATAACTATAGACCCCATCACAATACTTTCGTGCATTGACAAAATAGTTGAGCGTTACATAGGAGATAAAATCAATTCTTTCTTACAACAACACAACATTATTAATAATAAACAATTCGGCTTCCAAAAACATAAAAGTACCACGCAGCTGCTAGGTAAATTTTGTGATGAGATTAATGGGTATTTAAACAAACAAGAGCACATAATAGTAATTTACATAGATTTTAGTAAAGCTTTCGATACCCTAGTGTACCTACAGTACTCTATACAAAAAACTAGAACAGAACGGAATTCAGGGCGCCCTACTAAAATGGCTTGCTAGCTACCACAGCAACAGATTTACCGCAGTTAAACTAGGGAATTACTTTAGTGACATGACAAAAACATCAAAAGGTACAGCACAGGGATCCATAATTGGTCCGACCGAATATCTTTTGTATGTCAACGATATGTGCAATACAGTTGGATAAAAATATGTATATCAGTTTGCCGACGACACCTGCATAGTGGTAGCGGATAGGGACATAAAGACTGTCGAACGAAAAATACAGGATATATTCGACACCCTATGTAGATGGTCACATGATGTTGGTCTCATACTAAACGCTGATAAAACTAAAGCTATGCACATACATTCCTCACACAATAAGTCATCTTACATTCCGGTAATTAAAGCTCATGCCCACAGTTGCCTCCATTTACCACGCAATAACTGCGACTGCCCTGCTATCGATTTTGTAAAGGAACATATGTACATAGGCTTATTGATTGACTTTAGATTTAACTGGCAACCGCACACTGAATATGTATGCAATAAACTTAGATCATTCCTAGGAAGATTAAATATCCTGAAATATAAGATCCCATACAACACCTTAAGAATGTTATATCTAGCTTTAGCAGATTCGGTTATACGATACGGTCTCAGCAGCTATGGAAGATCGTACAAAAACAAACTAGCCAAAATATTTAATCTACAGAAAAGTATACTAAAAAATATTATACCAAAAAATTTAAAAATAACTTACAGTAATAACTACTCTCACCTTTTCCAATATTGTAAGGTACTTCCCGTGCAAAACATGGTCAAACTTTCCATACTCAAGGAAGAATATAAATACATTACCAACTTGAATGAATACCACCGTTACAATAGGCTAAGGCGTTTATCTAATGCACACAGATTTTTATTACCAGCAATGAAAAACGTTTACGGCATGAGAACCAATCATTACATGCTTCCAAAAATAATAAATAGTCTCCCAAAACACATACAAGATTTATACCTATCCAACCCTATATCAGCTAAAGATGTAAACAAGTATTATATGTCAAGCAACAACTATGATTACGCCTTGTAACCAACCAAGTTATTGTTCATCAGTGATACAGTAAACGGAATGTAAGTACATATATTGATGTAAACTAACATACCTACTTAAATAGTAAATAGTTAGACCGTACTATAGCTGTAAATAAGCCACTAATGGCTTTAGCACCTAATTATGAAACTCTGCGATAATTATGAATTATTTGGAACTTTAAAAAAAAAAAAAAAAAAAAAAAAAAAAAAAAAAAAAAAAAAAAAAAAAAAAAAAAAAAAAAAAAACTACATAATTGTACCTACATAAAACAATACACAAAAGTACGTAGTAGTACACACGTAAGTAGGTCTGACCCAACTCACGCTTGACACAACTTTTATCGACACACTATTCGAACGTGTCACATCACTAGAGACATATGTCAGGATTGACTTTATAGCGGCGGGCCACAATAGTAGGTACAATATTTCCCCAAACGAAGAAACGCAGAAAATTGTCTGTTAAAATCTAATGTTATATTAGTTAGTAAGCCCACACCCAATACGCCTACGTCTCATGACAATACGCTAGAATGCATGGCAGCAGGTCGAGAAAGTTGTGCTGAACAAGAATCATAAGATTATCGCACCTAAAATTTGCCGAAAGCTTTAAAAATCCTTCACTTCCGGTCAAATTTGTCAGGGTACGTTTACGTCATGTGACAATAGTACGAGACATGTGGCATCATTTAGCCCTTTAATCGTAGACAGAGTTAACCTAAGTCTGTCAGTCCTGAAACGACCGGAACCTAATTGCAAAGTTGGCCATCTTTGACACCGTCTGACAAGTATACTTCCGTATAACTACCCTTACAACCTTTTGACCGGAAGTGAAGGATTTTCGGCCAATTTTAGGTGCGATAATCCTATGATTCTTGCTCAGCACAACTTTTTCGATCTGTTGCCATGCATTTCATCGTGTTGACATGAGACGTAGGCGTATTGGGAGTGGGCTTACGGGCTATATGGAATGAGGTATAGGTATTTCATATCATGACGACTTGGACACGAAAAGCTTTTCTAACCTTATCTATACCTATCTTTAGAACACAGATAAAGGAAGATCAAAAGTCAAAATTAGCTTGCTGCTTAGAGAAAATGGCGTTAAGCCTCTCACAGACTGGCGCGGCCTGCGGTGGCGGTCAATAGTAATTTTGACAGCTATTGTCAAATTCATATTTATCATGGACATCCTAATAGGTCGAAAAGGGGTGGCTAAAGTTTGTATGGCGAATCGATACGATATAAACATGTTCGACGCGGACGAAGTCTCGGGCCGATGCTAGTAAATATAATCTATGTTTACCTGTATCGATGAACGAATGCTGTTTCTCCAGCCGCCCCCTTCTCTTTTCGCAATTTTGAATCTGAAACAAGCAAAACATTTTTAAAATAAAGTTCTAAATTATTTTAGTCCAGCCAATTCCACCTCGACTGTACAATTATAAATAAAATAAAAAAATAAAAATTGTTTATTTCAGACCGAGATCCATAATAGTGTTAGTAACAAAATGGGGCTTTACAAGACTATATTAGTATTACACGATTAAGTTTAGTTTAAATAAAATTTTAATTAAATTTACATTTAGGCACCTCTTCGGTTACCTATGGCAGAAAGGTAGGACCAAGTAGCGAATATTGTATTCCCTACTTGGTCCCACCAATGACCACTTCAACCCAATATTTGGTGAGCGGGCAGTCGAGGCGCTCTGCCAACACCTTCAGCATACTGTTGCTGCTACCGCGCATCCGTTTTAGCAGTGACGCTATTCTTTTCCGCCGAATTGCAAAAAAGTCGTCCGCTTGAGATTATCAGAGTTGGCCGAATTGCATTAAAGTAGTCCCATCCAATAAGTTTCTTTCAAAAATTTAGTTTTTGGTACAAGCTTTTATTGCCGACTGTACTTTTCTGTATAGCCAATCATCAACTACTCATAACATATATTAAAGGTCGAGCGAGTCCGCTGGATCCGGGTGGCGCAGGACCGGCCATTGTGGCACTCTTGGGGGGAGACCTATGTCCAGCAGTGGACGTCTTTCGGCTGATATGATGATGATGATGATGAAACATATATAGGTATGCAGGTTTTGTTATACATATATCAGTCAGTACATAATACCTCTATCCTCCATAGTACATAATTAGTATCTGCAGAGTTAGAGAGGGCATTTTCCCTATATAAGTGGATAGTGAACCAAAAATGAATGGACTTAAAATATGTAATAAAAAAAAAATATTATTATTTACTACAAGAATAAAATTACGTAACTATTTTGCAAGGGCTCCTTTACTATTCCATCTTGCATGCCGTGTAGGTGATGTGAACTCATGCATGATGATTCATATCTGCTTATATACCTATTTGTTATATCAACATATTGTCGTCATGTGAAGCAAGAATAGAATAATATTTATTCATGACAACAACATATACATGCACATATGTATGACATTGTATGATTCTAGCAATTACGAACTAAGAACCAGGAAAATGTAGAACATAATCATAATCACTTTATTCGTAAAACCAATTTACATGTCATAATTTTCACAAACATATTAAAATAAGATAAAAAACAAGAGAGTCAATACAATAAAACAATAGCACTATTATATAATTTTGAAGGGGATTGCGCCAAACCATCTGTAATCGTAAGCGGTGTTCGTTAAAACACTTAAAATCCGATAGTATGGAAAGATCGTAGATAGAGATGGCGTCCTAGCGTATACCCAAAAACGATGGTAAATTAACCATACTAAATTAAGAAGTATCAGAAGCTAATACACTCTTGACGTCTAATGTCATTTATAATTTAGTCGTGTTATATAGGTGACGTCATGGTGGTGTCAGTTTCAGTATAAATTTTGACAGGTGTGGTGGCAAACAAAAAATCCGTATACGCTATGAGGGACAGAAAATATGACACTGTATCTCGTTCCCACTTGCGGTATTGCCTACACATACATCTTTGCCACTCATGTGTGTATGTGTGGGTGACTCTATCTATTCTACCTCTATGGGAAAGATTGACAAGTTTCTATGGGGTGACAGCTGCCGGTGCCATATTTAACGGACGGGATTTTGGTGCCACCCACCCTTAGTGTGAGTTGCACCAACTAACGATTACAGACAGATCAACTTGAATTATGGTAAAACGAGAAGAACGACGTCGCGAAACTATCTAATTTCTACAGTACCTACACATTCCCTACGGCCGACACTGGAGATAGTGGAACATTTTGTGCAAATGGGTGAGAGCCGAAGCTCTGTTTATATTATTACGGTGTCCTTTTCTTTGAGAAAAAGTACCACTAGAAGGCCTGGTTCGGGGAAACATTCCAGCTTTAGCCAGTTTTCTGAGAGGGGCTCGATTAAAGAAAAAGACGGCCGGCCGAGTCGCAAAATCTTACACAGAGCTCAGAGGAATATCAATTGTGACGACAAAACTGTAAAAAAACATATCTTAAAGACATGGGCATCGTCAATCTCACCTATATACCTAACCTAACCTAAAATCTCAAAAGAATGAGATTAAGCTTCATCAGTATGATGTACAAATTGTATGTCTTCTCTTCTCTTACTTAAGAGCTAGGCTCTTGTCGGTGTAGCTCAAAGTAGGCCCTCCATCTACTCCGATCCCACGCAATCTCTTTGACCTTACGATATGACCCAACATCAACTCTCTTTTTGAGTTGCTCCATGTAGTCTATTCTAGGTCTTCCTCTTCCTCGCGTCCCCTCCATTTTTCCTTCAATTATGTTAAGTACGAAGTTGTCATGTCGTAAGAGGTGCCCTATCATCTTCCCTCTTCTATTTTCTAAGTTCCTCACTAACTGCCTGGTTTGCTCCACTCTATTCAGCACTTCTTCATTGGTTACTCTATCTCTCCAGCTAATTTTCTCCATTCGCCTCCAACACCACATCTCAAACGCTTCTAATATCTCCGCATCTTTCTGGGTCAAGGTCCAAGTTTCACTTCCCTACAATGCTATGCTCCATATGTACGATTTAATAAATTTTATTTTCGTTTCTTTCGATATTTTTGAAGTTAATATATGTGTTTTGTTGTGGAAAGCTAGTTTTGCCATTGCTATTCTGGACTTTATATCTGGTGTGCATCTAGAGTCTGCGGTGATAAGGCTTCCTAAATATTTTTTATTTTATTTTTATTTATGTATTTATTTCAAGTAACTTAGACTCATATATCTTATATTTATGGTTAGTGTGTACTTATAGCTGTGTTAAAGTTTAGGTCAGACATAGTATGTACTTCTAGAAACATGCATGTCATCGCAGTGCCTCAAATATGGGCAGTTAAACCCCCCAGCCAACAAACGCAGGATGGGGTTGGGGCTGGCCCGCACCCGACGCACCAGAGATGTGCATCGCTTGCGCATAGTCGTATAAAAGCAATCTATGCGCGCTTCAGCAAACATCTGAATGAGTTTACTTTTTTCTATATGTAAGTAATTTAAAAAAAAATAAACAGTTCAATTTTTTTTTATCGTCCAAGAAAAGTTATGCCCGCCGTCTCCGAAAATATAAACATACTCGAAAAATGCGGCTACGTCAATTGGTCAAAAAATGCAAGAACTAGCGGTTCTTGCGTTAATGAGATTTATGGCTGACGAATCATATGTCACTTAAAATGGAAATTCGTGGCGAGGTAACTCTTGTTTTGAGAACAACAATGGGCCAATGGACGAGAACGTGAAATATGTCGAGCATACGAAGTTTCCCAAAAAAGATTTCATATGGGGATAAAAATGAAACTAAATAATTGTACTTTCAAAACAAAGTTTTAACCGACTTCAAATCAGTAGCCAAATTGCTTCAAGTTTGCCTATAAAATTTGAAGAGTTCCCTCGGTTTCTCCAGGATCCCATCATCAGAACTGGATTTTGGTGACAACGGGACCAATCTGGAAGTATAAAGCTTTCAAACAAAGAAAAAAAAATTCAAATCGGTACATAAATTACCGAGATATCGCGTAACATACACACATAAAAAAAAAACCGGCCAAGTGCGAGTCGGACTCGCGCACGAAGGATTCCATACCATTATCAATAAAAATATTTATTTTGTTCTGTTTTTAGTATTTGTTGTTATAGCGGCACGCGGCAACAGAAATACATCATCTGTGAAATTTTTTACTGGAACTATCACGGTATCATTGAGATACAGCCTGGTGACAGACAGACGGACGGACGGACAGCGGAGTCTTAGTAATAGGGTCCCGTTTTACTCTTTGAGTACGGAACCCTAAAAACAGACGAAATGAGAACCTCCTCCTTTTTTGAAGTCGGTTAAAAAAAATGCCAACATCTGTATTATCGACAGCTATGGATAAAATACCACAAAACTGCCGTAAATCATCTCGCATTGAAGTACTTAAACTTTTTTTTGCATTGAACGTTATGATTATGAAACACATTATTTAAAAAAACATTAATATTTCTTTATGTGTTTTTTTATGAATACGACATTGAACTTGTCCTTTCATTCCGCATAATATACGTTAAGTATGTGGTATGTGTGTTTGTTTGGGTGGAATGTTGCAACTCAATTTTGAAGCAGATATCTCTAAGGGGACGTAGGTTCGTGGTCTTCTCTCCCTCTCACTGAGCATAAGCGTGAGCGAGATGGAAGTGCGTGTTTGGAAGCGCGGATATCATGTTTTTTAATTGTATTTCTTTGTGCGTTTTAATAAAAAAGTAATGGCTGATTTCCCTCAAACATGACATTGCCGATTTTAAGAACCAATTGTAATATGTTTAGCTGTTGTGCATAATTTGTTAGAATTTTTTTAAGTGTATTTTAGACCTATGTTCGTGATTTTTTTCTATCGAGCGAAAGTCAAAAACTCAGAACTCGAATAGCTGATTTCCCTCGAGAAAGGCCTCAAGATTGCTAATTAAATTTAGGGCAGCCGTATTATAAACCAAACAAGAGCTACGATTTTTTAAAAATCCGTTTTCGGAGCTCACGTCGCCTTGAGCTGAAATTTTGGGTAAAGGTATAGTTTGGATGACAATTCAATGTTATGGTACCATGAGCTGATCTGATACAATACAATACAATACAATTCTTTATTGATAACACCATAGTTACAAGTCAAATTTGAAAATAATAAGTAATTAAGTATGTCATTTGTTATGTACACGGTAGTTTAAGAAACTCCTCGACACTGTACAGAGTTAAATCTAGTAGCCACTTGCGTAGCCTTTTCTTAAGGCGCTGTATGCAGCTGCGCATTGAAAAAGTGCCTTTTCCAAACCGATTATTAGTATACTTGTACTATTGCTAGAGATCCAAATTTTTGATATGTATATCTTCAGTTCATTGGCTATGTTCGTACTTCGTAAAATCACGATTGCTTACAAAAACCTCGATAGATTTTGCCTTTCAAAACAGTGCTTTTTTACCACCAAACTCGAAATATCTCAAAAGTTATTTGGAATATTACAATGAAACTTGTTATGATAGGTAGCTTTTTGGTAGATCTATCTACCGGCTTCTTAGAATTTCAATATGTTTGATAATTCAATACATTTGGTCATTTGTCTGAAAAACCGGGTGTCCGCGTCATGCATGCGCGGTGGCGACTTGGCGAGTACAATTTAGTACGCCCGTGGCCACTGCCGACGACGGACCTGTGAATGTTTACCTGGCACGCAAATACGCCTTTTTGCAGCAATTATTTCGAGTTATCAAGGTAAATAAAAATATATAAAGGAATAGGAAACGCTAATACATGCTGGAGAACACATTCGAAATGATAGAATAACAAATATAAGGTATGCGATATTTACTACATTAAAGCGTTTCTACATCCGCACCTAAAACGTATTAATAGGTAGCTGGAGCATATTGACAAGATGTCAATAAAAATCTTCAGTTATCCTGAATACGTATTTAGAACTGTTAGGTAGTAAGTAGTCGGGTGTAAATCGGATTCGGACACGAGCACATGGTTGGGGGGGTAATGGTACCAATAATGGACTGTACGAATAATAGATTTATTTATTCATACAGAAATATATCAAAAGCATTTAGGGCTATTGCGCCGGATAGCGACTACCTAGACTAAAGTCCTAAACGAGTTGGTGAACTGAAGTATATTTACTTGCTGTTTAGTAGATTCTATTAAAAACGAGTGCGGAAAAAGACCCTGCCACTCCACCAGCAGCAGGCCACGGCCCTTCCTCATCTTCGTCATAGACATACATGCATACATACGCTACGGCACATCTTTTCGTCCAATATTCCGCAGTGTCTCAAGACGAGAGTCTTTGACCAGTGTGTGTTGCCAGTGATGACATATGGAACGGAAACGTGGTCGCTTACTATAGGCCTCATAAGAAGGCTCAAAGTCACTCAAAGGGCGATGGAGATGGCTATGCTGGGAGTTTATCTGCGCGATCGCATCAGAAATGAGGCTATCCGCAGCAGAATCACGGTAACCGATATAGCCCTCCGAATCGCTAAACTTAAGTATCAGTGGGCGGGGTACATTGCACGTAGAACCGATGGCCGTTGGGGCGGAAAGTTTCTCGAGTGGCAACCACGTACCGGAAGGCGCGGCGTGGTTAGGCCCCCCACAAGGTGGACTAATGACCTGGTAAAGGTCGCGGGAGTCCGCTGGATGCGGGTGGCGCAGGACCGGCTATTGTGGCACTCTTTGGGGGAGGCCTATGTCCAGCAGTGGACGTCTTTCGGCTGATATGATGATACATACGCTCGAAAAACATAAACTTCCTTCTGAGGCAGTCGGGTACAAAGTACTACAGGGTGTTCCCCTATACAGCTGCAAAACTTTGCCAGCTGTTTGTGCACATGATACCCATCACAAAACACTAAAGTATGCCGTTTCACATCTCGAACTCACTCTGCCACCGCTGTTTCTCCAAATAACTACCAAGAAAGCCTCCCCCGCCACGCCCCTTTAAAAATAAGCCCACTAAAGCAAATAAATGTGACGTTATCTAAGTGAACATACCTTTTGTCGGTATGGAGTTATTGATATGACTCACTCACTCACTCACTCATCAACGCACAGCCGAAACTACTAAGACTAGAGAGTTGAAATTTACACCAGAACTACCTTTTACAACGTAGGCAACGCTAAGAAGGATTTTTGGAAATTCCACCCCTAAAGGGGGTAAATAGGGGTGCAAAGTTTGTATGGGGGAAACTTTATTTTTAGAGCTAGAGACTTAAATTTTTGCATAATGATTACTTATTAGAATACAAATTAAGTACTTTTAATTCAATTACATTTATTTTGTTAAACATAGGTTACAACTTTACAAGTATTGTTGGTATACAAAATATAAGACTTCTGTGCATTACCCACAATGTAGGTTTACAAAATATTTCAGCCAGCTAATATATTTATAAAAATTAAAAAAAAAATGTCAATACAGTGATTGGTGTTAAATACTTCAAATACATGTCAAAAACTCTCAAAAAATAATATAACTAAAGAATATTATAACTGAGGAATGTCTGGAATGGAATCATGTTATGTCGTATGGTCGTTTAAGTAATCTTTAATGGTATATTAACACTTTTCAATTAAATATTGATCTATTGATTGAAATGATTGATCCAATAATGTCATGGAAAGATCACATAGATACATTATACAGTAAGTTAGCAAGAGGGATCTATGCTCTAAGACAGTTAAGACCACTTGTGTCAGAAAGTTGCTTAAAAGAGCTGTATTATGCGTACATATACTCTCAACTCTCATACGGGATAATGCTTTGGGGCAACAGTACGGATTATGAGCGCATCCTAAAGATCCAGAAACGTGCAATTAGAGTACTTCCCTATGCAAAGGACAGATACACGTGTCGCGAACATTTAAGAAAACTTAGTATCTTAACATCAGTTTCAACTTATATATTGGAAGTTTTGATGTATGTTAAACGTTATCCAAATGAATTTCAAAGGAGAGGTGAAAATAGTTCGAGATCAATGAGAAATGCGAATAACTTAAAAAGAAGCGGGTTGTGTCCGAGATACAACCGTTAATTAAGTTTAAGTGGATACTTATTTGTTGGTTGTCCCCGTAAAATATATATTAATTCACTAAAATCTGTATAAGCACAGATACATCGGTATATATAGCAACATTGACTGACGTAGCTCGTTTGACTCGCGAGGCATTGAAAATGGCGGTCATTTCAGCATAGTTTTCATGCCCGTCACATAAACTAAATAACATTTTGTGATTAACAACTAATAGCAAATAAAGAAGGATTAAAACATGTAACAAACAATTATTTGAAATCAGATTAGGCTTCTCTACAAAAAGTTAATCCGGAAGTTACGTGATACATTTTGAACTGTACCCCTATACAAGAACGCGAGCAAAGAAGTATCCACTTCAAAACAACCTCGCCCAGACTTAGAATAGGCACAAAACTTCCGAAGTTAATAGGACAAATACTTTTTAACCGGCTACTTTCAAACCTTAAAACCATAACGAAACTCTTTTCGCTTCCATGAAAAACAACTATTGCTTGAAAAAACACTGTATAGTTTACAAGAATTTCTTTCAAATGACTAAATAACAAGATCTTAAAAGCTTGACGTTAATATTTGTATTATGTTTTCTTTCTCTATTTTATGTAATAGCATTATGCTATGAGTATGAGTATTATTAAACAAAACAAATAATAACAATTCTGTACACAACTGTACACATCTATTGTATTTTATTGTAACTGACAAGTTATAATTTTAACACATTTTTATCTGTATATTCATTGTACTATGATTTCAATTGTAAAATTATGATAATAAACAAATCTGAATCTGAATCTGAAGTCAATTGTCTTTTAAATTTAGTAATATCTTGTGTTTAATTCGGTCTGGAATTTTATTGAAAATGTTTGGTGCCATTCCCAAGATTCCGCCTCTGATTAGCGCTGTGTTGTTGCTACCCTGCAAAGTTTTCAATTTTTGTTTGTATTGTTTACGTGTCGGAAATCTGCGGCCTTCTGAAACGTTTTTAAAGTAAGGGATTTGTTTTGTAACTTCGGTTTTAGACTGTTTACTTAAAGACTAGGTACAGTCAGCGTCATATAGTTAGTAGCAGCCAAAGTAGCCAAATATATCGTAACACATCCTTACACCTATAGTAACAAAGACGTGTTGCGATATATTTGATTACCTAGGCTGCTACTAACTATCTGATGCTGACTGTACAAAACTAATTTCAATGTTTTTTTTATTAAACAAACATTTAAATTTCTTAAACAAACATTTAGACGATAACATGTTATACGTGGACGAAGTCGCGGGCAACAGCTAGTTTATATATACATATTTATTTAAGTGTTAGTACATATTTACTAAATCTAAAAGATTTATGCCATTTTTTCTTTCTTATATGGACCCCATTCGGGTAAAAGCCATATATCGCCAGATATTAGGAGAAAAGAAGGGCACTGGAAGCAACAAACTGGTTAGGGCCGAAAGGCAAAAGAAGGAAAGGTAGGCGACGAAGACGTTGGACCAATGACATAACTGAGGTCGCCGGACCTAGCTGGATGCAGTTGGCTAAAGACCGAAAAAAATGGCATGAGATCGAGGAGGCTTTTACCTAAATTTACATTTGCTTTAAAAAATTCAATATAAATCAAACAAAAAAAGACAATTAAAGCTTAATTTATATTTATATAATTACTTCCGGTTGGAAAATTTGTTGGATTTTTGTGTAAAGCATCTTAAAATAACGATTAAAAATGAAATATACAAAAAAACGCTATTATAAATTAATGATTTTCGAAACCGTATTTTGCCTGGAGTATAGAGCCAAGTATAAGTCCAATCTTGTTGGCTTGTTGAGAGTATCAAGGTCCATCGCGGTGTGGCCGCTGGTCGAGGTAGCATGGTAGGCAGCACGCGCCGCGCGAGCGCAGTGACATAACACTTTTAGGTATTTAAGAGACAAATTGAATTTGTTATTTTTATATGATGTTTGGTCAAATTACATTTTTTAATAGACATAGTCATGTACTGAAGAACTTGCTGGTCTTAAAATAACCACCCTGTATAATAAAATGCTCTTCTGACTAACAGTGGTCTAATTATCCAGTTTTTGATCAGTCAGTCATACTTATGTAACAAAGGTAATAATTATGGTAATAATACTCCTTGCATTTCATTAAATTATCAAAAGGGCCTCTACGTGTTGGCTCCGTTGGTACTTTGTAGGTACCTAGCCCCACGCATGCCTCCCAAAGGTCCGGGACATCATTGTCCCGTGAGCGGGAAAGACATACATGGTAATAATATAATTTGCCAGGAGATAAATAGATGAACATAGCTATTTGTTTATTATTTTTGATGGTTTCTTAAGCGGGTGTTAACCGGCGCTATAACTTTACCTATAGAAGTAATCGATTTTATTTCAGTTTAAAAAACCTGTAATATATTAGTACAATCCATAATTGGTGACGTTCACCCTTAGGAAGTGAAGATGTACTATTATTTTATCAGTTCTACGTATTTGGAAAACGGAAGCACCCACATAGGAACTGGGAAAACGATAGGTGGATTGATGATGAAGAAATCTGTACTAACATATCTTTGGAAAGTAAGTGTCCATAATTGATGTCATCATACTACGATGCACTTAAGAACTGTAACTACCTATTATTCCTTATTTTCTTAAAAAAAATAGATTTAAATAAATAAATAAACAATAAATATTTGGGGACAATCTTACACTAATCAACCAAGATTTGAAAAATAAAACAATTATTCAAGAAGACAAACATTTGATCGTATGATCCGCAAAAACGAGCCGAATACGGATGCCAACAGAATAAGGCCGTTAGCGGGGTGCGCGGGACGCGCGTCTCCCGCTCCGTCTGCCTCACCTCCGCAAATACCTAAATATCGTCTAATAAGAGCGCCTTAAATGCGACGGTGGGAGTTGCATTTCTGACCGTTACGGGCAGTCTATTATAGATGGATGGACCACCAAGAAGCATGGACATTATGTAGGCAGATTTTGCAGACTTTGCCAATTTGTGCTTAGGAGTGATAAGTCGGTAGTCATGATTATTACTACGAAGGGCATAGGTTTTATTTATACCCTGTCGTTGGTAGATATGCATATTCGTGTGAGTGAATACGGCCACTTGATAAACGAGCTCGCTCGGGAGTGTCAAGATTCCAAAGTCTTTGAATAAACTCCTGCATGAAGTGTCACTGGGTGCACCCACCATTGCGCGTAGTGCTCGCTTCTGCATTACGAATGCGCGCTGAGAGTCGGCCGCGCGGGCCCACATCTCTGTCCCAGGGACCGGAACCGGTTACCCTAATCGGGGTTTTCCATAGGCTTATTTTAAAGGTTGTTTTAAAAACCCCAATCAATAAGGTTACCTTATCATAAGGTAACCTTATTGAAAGGGTAACCCCAACGATCCAGTTAACTCAGTTAACCTAGGTTAACACTAACCGAAATGAAAACCCCATCCAATACGGTTACCGTATCATGAGGTTTTGAACCAGTTTAAAGGAATATGATTTTAACGCACACTTAAATACGACTTATTATTGAATAACCGCCGTGGCTGGCATCGGTTTTACCAAGCTTGCTAGGATACCGTAAGGCGCTCGGGCGGCACTGTTGCGACGCCGCGAGGCAAAAGTCGCAAGCGCCGTCTGCAAGCCGCGGCACTTATGCGTTTCACTCAACCATGTTGATCTCTATGCAAACTGGTTTCGTTTGCCGAAAACGCGGCTTCTTATTCAAACAGTGTGTCAAATGGTACATTGCTTATTTATTATGAAAAAAAAACAGTTTGAATAAGAACCCGATTCGCGCACCGAGGATTCCGTACAAACTTAGCTTATAAAGGATTTATGATGATTAATAATTAAGTAATTAGGACTATTTTTTTGGTTGATCTTGTTAGGTACTGTTTTCAAATCCAGTTTTCGGAGCTGTACGATTTTACCCAGTTTAGTGCATTTTATTATATACGTTTCTAATGAACTCGTCGATCTCATTGATTGGCTCTAGCTAGCCAAATACACAATATCAGAATGTAAGAATCTGTTGTCAATATGACAACGATACATCGGCACCTCCGCACGTATAACAACATAGAGTTATTATCCCGGGACTAGGTACAAAAGAATATGAATAAATTGTGTTTTTAGAAATCCGGGATTTAAGTATGAACCCTTATTGGCCTAATTTATGCAAATATTATAAAGAGGAAAAATCTGTGAAGCTGTAGCTTCGTAAGTTTCATAGTGTGTGTGTATGTAAAAATGGGCAGTGATCAGAATTTATGGTGCAACACGGTGGGATATCGAGTAGAAATATTAATATGGAAATCACCAAATTACAATATCTTGTATAAAAAAAATGTTTTTTTTATAATTGTAGTTAAGCCGCTTAAATCTATGGCAGATAAGTTATTTAGATTTTTTTTGTATGTAGTGATATTATTTTATATCAATTGTTAAAATGTTATTAAATTTTGTTCTCCAAAAATAAAAGTAAGTCTCGGAATCATTTACTCCGTTTCGCATCGGGAAATCGGATCGTTGGTAATAGGTAATAACTGGAACCACTGGGCCAATTAATTTTTATTTCATCAATGTACTGTAGAATGGACTTTCTGGTTGGTCTTAGGTCATAGTTAATGCCACGGTTTGCCTGCGTTTTTTGCAATTAAGAGATAGTACTCATATAAAGAGATTTATTACCTTGTTATTATTATTTTATTTTTCTATTGATATGATCGATGTTGTTATCGCACGGCGAGGTAAAAGCGGGCCAAAAACGAATGTGTTTTGGTATTTTCTAATGTTTTAGGATTAACCAGATTACGGCGGCGGTCGTAGTGACAGCAATAAATGCCTCATTCATTATTATAAAAAAATACGTTCTTGCCAACGTTGTTATCTTTAAGCGACTTAAGCTTTTAACTTTGCGTTTGATTTTAACTGGGGTGTGATATTTCTCATTATTTTCAGAATAAGATTTTTCGCAAACATTCGAGCTTACCTGCAAGTCGTAGTATGTAATTAGTGCATTATTTTTTACCTTTTAGTAAAGTTAGGACGTATTACTTGCAGTGAATTTTGTAGTTGTTGTTGTTTTTGTTGCGTTTGTACCTGATTAAATTGACGATTTTGGTTACTGTTTATGGACACTGATTGGTGCATTTCGATTGGTTTGTGAAGTTTAATTGGATTTACAAATGAATGTTATTAAGGTGAGTGTATACATTTGAATATCCCACTTAATATTTATAAATGCGAAAGCTTCGATGTTTGTTACTCAATCACGCTTAAATGGCTCAACCGATTTGGGTGAAATTTTTCACAAAGATAGTTTATGGTCTGGATTAAAATAGAATAGTTTTTATCCCGGGTCCACGCAGACGAAGTCGCGGGCGGAAGCTAGTATTGTATTCTGTCGCCAAATCTTTAAAGTATTAATGTCAATACGTATATTACTACTTAACCACAATAACTACGAAATTATGAACAGTAATAAAATCCCGGACATATATAAAATAATGCTTACTCGACATTTTAAGAATCCCGGCATTGGTTGGTGTTAGCAACTTCTAAACGTGCGACGCCCTGGCATTCAGATAATTATACAAATGGCGCCGATAATAAGGAACGCTGTTCATCGGTACTTTGAATATGATGATTGTTTCGGTATCGGCACTTGTCGGTTGTGAAATAATAAGTTAAAGGTATGGTGTTTAAATATATAAATTATAGATCTTGCATATATTAGTTAAGTTTTCTGAAATAATATAACTAAACTTATTTACACTAAAACTTAGAAATGGGTTATTAATGAATTTCTTTCAAGAGTTTCATTAAAATAACTTGTAACATGTGTCAGTATTATTTTCTCCTATACACTCACTTCAGGTTCAGGTTCTCGAGTGGCGTGGCACAAGGTGGACTGATGATCTGGTAAAGGTCGTAGAAGTCCGCTGGATGCGGGTGGCGCAGGACCGGCCATTGTGGCACTCTTTGGGGGAGGCCTATGTCCAGCAGTGGACGACTTTTGGCTGATATGATGATGATGATACACTCAGTTTATTTATCAGTTTAGTAAGGTAAACACTAAACATTCAACCAACTTGAGAAATTACAAAGCAGCCAAACATGCTTAGTGAGCATCAAGTTCTTGCAACGCTGAGCCAAAAAGTCAGAATCAAGATGACATTTAAAATAAGTAACTTATATGTATTATTAACTTACACCACACTAGTTAACTGTAAACATAACGTAAACTGCGTACTTTTTAGGGTTCCGTACTCAAAGAGTAAAACGGGACCCTATTACTAAGACTCCGCTGTCCGTCTGTCTGTATGTCTGTCTGTCTGTCTTTCTGTCCGTCTGTCACCAGGCTGTATCTCAACAACCGTGATAGTTAGAAAGTTGAAATATTCACAGATTATGTATTTCTGTTGCCGCTATAACAACAAATACTAAAAACACAGAATTAAATAGTTTTTTATAGATAGTACGGAACCCTTCGTGCGCGAGTCAGACTCGCACTTGGCCGGTTTTTCTATCTTCTATCTATCTAATTTCTGTTGGTTGTTATCAAAATTACCCAATCTTGTAATATACCAAATAGATGCCCAAAACTGTATGTACGTATTTGTTTGCTTGCATTACCTACCGTGCAGCTAAGACAAAGAAAAAATACAGATCCATGTTTACGTAACTACGATTTAGTTAATTTTGACGTCAGTACAAACAATTACAAATACGGAAATACCATATACCTATCTTTGTGAATGCTTAAGTAGATAAAAGGTTGCACTCATAACACAGTCGGTAAAATATATTTATAATAATGAATAAGGTATTTATTGTTGTCATTATAACTGTCCCCGCATTCTGGTTAATCTTAAAACAATGGCAAATACCACGAACGGTGAGCTTTCGGTCCGCATCCTGATGCGCAGTGGATTCAATTTTACGAGTAGGCGTGATAGATCTGGCGTGATTCCACTTGAACGCAAACAATACACGCAATAAACCAAATACTCCTAGAAGCTCCTAGAAGATTTTAAAGGAGCTGGTTCGGCTTTACCTGTTTTGGTGCAGACCAACAAGTGTTGATACTTTTAAATATTATTAATAGAATAATTTAAAAACAGGTACATACCTGAAATTAATTTTATTTATTTATTTTATTTCTGAATTATTTTCGGTACTTTCAGTGTCAGCGTCACTTCCAACATTTATTCTAAAGTTGGAACATGGTGTTTTTAAAAATCCTTCTTCAATTTTCTTACAGTGGTTGCAAGAATTCTGCCTCAGAATCGGATCGGAAGTATTAATAATGTCACGTATTTTAGTTATAACACTATAGTATGACCATATCTCTCAAATGGTCGTTTTGTTTTGCTGAGCTGTGTTAATTTTGCTAAACGGAAAGTTAACAGGAAAAGTATCAAGATTGTTTGAAGCAACGCTGGCCGGTGTTTAGCAAGTGTTTGCAAAAAATGGGCTCGCCGCGACTTAAGCCTATTGTTATTGCTAATGACGGTCTCAAGTGGAATCACGCCAGATAATATTGAATCCACATAAGCACTCCGATAACAAATACTGTAACAAATCTCTACATTTCTGTTCACATATTAATACGTTAATTAAAATAAATCGCACTAAAACGCTTTTAAAGAGTAATTTTTATGATCCCGGGATTGGGTGGTTTAACAACTCTATATTAGGTGCACACACGCCGCCGCCTCAAAGATTATCCTATCGACTACTGATTTCCGTGACGCGACGCGACGTGGAAATAGTTATTTGTTATACAATGGGGGAAAGTTGTATTTTACCTGCGAGTGTTCATTTTGGGTATATACTCGCTACGCTCAGGATTCTATTTTTGAACCACTCGCTTCGCTCGTGGTCAATCATAGAATCCTTTCGCTAGCTCGTGTTTCAACACACGAGAAGTAAAATAACTTTTCACCCGTGTATAACACTAATCTTTTCACCTAACTACAGCGAGGAAAATAAGAAATAGGGTAAAAAAAAAGTTAAAAAAAGTTGTAAAAAAAGTAAAAAAGTTGAAAAAACTTTCAAAAAAGTAAAAAAAAAAGTTTAAAAAAGATTAAAAAAAGTTTAAAAAAATATGTTATAAAATATACAAAAAACCAAAAATAAACATTTAACGTTCTACGTCATAGTACTTATAACGTTCTACGTCTACTTTCTTCACATGTGGATAAAAAGCGATTTTCTCAATAGGTATCAAACATACAAAAAGACCTTTCCGAGCAAGTGAGGTGAAAATATTTTGTTCGTATAGTAGGTACATTTGCATCCAATTTTTTTTTTTGAAAAAAGAAATGAAAAATAAATATTTATTTCCGTAACACAGTGATATGCAGATTACAAGGTAGGGGCTTCCTATTAAGTATATTTTAATATATCTAACTATATATTTATTTCATTCGTTACTTAAGAGCCCTTAAGTTACCTTTACTGCCACTGAACTTTTAAATCATGTTTTTTTCTATAGAAAGTTAGATTGTGTGTGTCATGTCATGATATAAAACTAATTAAATTGTATAACTACCCACCGGGAATCTGATCCCATGAAACAGCAACGCGAGTACGATACGCGATACTCTATAACATGTTTAAACATAATGCGCAAATCACAATAAGCAGCTGATGATAAGGTTACCATAACCCAACGAAAACCCCAATTAAAAACCCCATCCCAATAGGGTTTGAGGTTAACTCAATTAGTAGTTACGGTTAACACTTCCGATAAGGTTACCGTAACAATCGGTTAACCGTATCATACGGTTAACCCCATAACAGGTAACCGAATTGATTCGGTTACCGGATCGATACGGTTAACCTTAAAGAGGTGTTTTCCGAGTCTGTCCCGTACGTGAGTATGCTGTGTACAGTCGCGAAGTAACAGGACCGCACCACGCTGCGCGTCACGGTGTTGGCCAGTCTGATGATGGAGACAGAAGGTGGCCATGGGAATTCAGTACTTAACCAACGTAACGCCGTTGAGTTTGGGCTCGTTAGAAACGTTTCAATTAGTAGTTGATGACGGTATACAGAAAAGTACAGTCGGCAATAAATGCTTGTACCACGCCCTCGTATTGCAAGGAACGCGGGTAAACCCGCGGGATAAAATACATAGTTACAATTTCACAGACTTTTCCACTTTGTTATATTAGTATAGATGTAATTAAGGCTGTTAGTAGGTACCTATAACGTTTGTAGGGAAATAAAGACTATTAGTGAGACGTCGCAATTATCTGTGGCCACAAGGCGTCAATTTTTTTATAATAATAATAATAATAAATCAGCCTAGACTTCCCAATTTTTTAATCCGTTTGTAAATATACTTTAAAATATGAATAATAGCTTCTGCCCGTGACTCCGTCCGCGTGGAACTCGTTTACATCGTAAGCTCCATACAAATTTTCACCCCCCATTTCACTCCCTTAGGGTTGAAGTTGCACCACGTCCGTAGGAATTACCCGCCGCTACCCTACACGTGACCCTGGGCGGTGCTAAAAGTGCAACAACCTGGCAACCGTGCCATCTTTTCGAAGATCTCACGGTTCTAATACAATGATTCGCCATACGATAAATAAATACTCACTTAGGGGATGATTTCCGGGATAAAACTATCCTATGTCCGGGGTTCAACCTATCTCCATACCAAATTTAATCTAAATCGGTTCAGCGGTTTAAGCATGAAGAGCTAAAAGACAGACTGACATATGTTAAAGCTTGACGTTTCCCGAATATTTTATTGGTTGTAAAAATAATTAATTTACTTTATAATCGAACTGCAGCAAAAGCTTCTATATGATATTTTGTAGACGTACAACAAGTCCTGATTTCGAATGTATTATCCCAATCGTTAAATCTAAGTGTGTGCAGGTCTTAGGTGTAGATCTTGACCCTTTTCTAAGATGGCATAATCATATTGATAAGATCAATAAAAAAACTGGCAGGTGCATGTTATGCCATGAAATCCCTTATGAATGTTGGTACTAGAGAAGTTTTGTTAAACATGTACTTTTCCTACTTCGAGAGCATAATAAGGTATTGCATTGAGGTTTGGGGGAATGGAACCAATACGAATTCAATTCTGTTAAAACAAAAAAGGCATTGAGAATTATTGAGAGGTGTGCCTCCATTCCCGACTCACACCGCAGTATATATGTAGATAAGAAAATCTTGACCGTCATTTCACTGTATCTATATCGTATCTGTGTTAATGTGTTCTCAAATAAACATCTATATGTACAGCAAGGCGAGGCAAACATCCACAATCTCCGTAAGAGAAATAGGTTCGTTCTTAATGATGTTCATTATGCTCATTTTGATAAGAGCTTAAATAACACTGCGATAAGGGTCTTTAATCTTCTTAAAAATGACATAAAAAAATAGCAATAATATAAAAACATTTGACATGAAAGCAAAATAATATTTTGTAGCCCGTCCATTTTACTCTATTAAGGAAATTAATGAAGAAATTTCTTTTACCCTGGAATCCCAATGACCCACATGTACCCAAATGAAAATGAATCTTATATACAAAATACACCACGGTTCATTATCCAGGTCTGACAGCTGGACCAATGGGACCACACATGCCGACATACATGTATGTCGTTGGGAGACCAGGCCTTCGTACACCGGATTGCTGGAATACAAAGGGTTAATGATCATGATACCACTGACTCTACTCCACTGATATTTTTGAATTGGCACTTAATTAATGGAATGACATTATAATTATGATTCTTGACATTTTTACTTGTGCATGTTTATCTTTTTTGTTTATTTTAGCGTGTAAGCGATTTGGTGTAAACTGTCAGCTTGCATTGTATTATTGTGAATAAATGAATGAATGAATAAATGACTCTTATTTTAATAATGTTATTTGATAATTAATTGTGATTATATATTTTGACTGTTTTGTTTGCTGCCATTGACTCTTCTTTTTATGATAATTTTGTTGCTATATATATGACTTCTTTTCTTTAATTTGTACAATTTATAAATGTGTTTAAAATATATTTGCCTGCATTGTTATGTGTTTAAAGCAAATAAATAATTGATTATGATTATGATTATGAATCTATTTTATTGACTCCATATGAGTCGCTTAATTTCAAACCCGGGTAAATCCATCTGTCAAATCATGCGATTTTGCTATTAAGCAAAGGTGATAGGGTCGAATGGATTTACCCGAGTTTGAAGTTAAGCGACTCATATGTCGCCTTCTCCATTGTAATGTTGTGGTAAAGCTCCGTGACTCAACGTATTACAGGATATATAAAGGGCGAAAGCAGTCTATTAACAGGAAAACAACGAGCCTGAAATAACCCAGACGACGTGCTGAAGGCGCAATAAGGTATAAGTTCATTTAATTCTGCTTTAAAATAGACTGTCGTAATAAGTAATACCAGCGGGCCTAAATTCAAATTCGAATAATTATTCAGCAAGTAAGCCTTAAGGGGCTCACAGCTCCCAATGACCTTCGATCTGTTACCGTCCGTTTTTTTGTGTTTTATTTGGCTTACCGTATTAACAACAACGAGGTTAAACGAAATAGTATCCCATATTTACTTCAAAACTCATAGTTTTTGAGATATATGGCACTAAACTTTAGCAGTTTTAAGCCAAAAAACCAGTTTTTTGGACATAACTTTTGTAAAAATTAGTTAAAAATAAAAATCTCTCTTGGGTTTTTAGAAACGTCACAAAGGAACAGTTACATATAAATTTCATTTATAAAAGTGCATAAACAACATACTAATATCGAAAACAGAGCTTTTTTGGACCATGTTTGAATAAATCATAGAAAAATAAATATACATTTTTTTCCAAAAAACTCTCTTGCAAAAGTAGATAAAGTATTGAAGAACCGATTAACGTTTGTAGCATAAATATATCTATTGTAATGACGGAGTAATATCAACTCAAAACTCATCAAAACTAGACAAACTAGAGTATACTCAGAACGTGACAGATGTCTTATCGGCAGCGATAAGTGATACAATGTCAAAAATGCTGCGCCCCTAGTATATTACCTTCGTCCGAGTTCTACAGTCTCCTACACGGCTCGCGAGGTCGCTCGATTTTTCTCACACTATAATACGCACAGTCTATTAAACCAATACAGTCAGTCGACGATGCCGTCTAGACAGGGCAATCGTGCGGGGTGCGAGGGGCGAGGGGCGTATAGAGCGAGCCCAAGCTGCATACATGTAACTTGGGACATGACGTCATCAAACCCGCAAACGTCAAAGGCGTCCACTGTAACTCTTTACACTGAGACTTTTTTCTTTCTAGAGAGACGGATAGTGCGAGAAAATCGAGAGCGCTCGCGGGCCGTCTTGTGACAGCCGTGCAGGACGGAGAGCTGTGTCGCGGTGACATAGACTATCCGTCTCTTTCTAATTAGAAAGATTAGAAAGAAATGGATAGTAGCCATAAAGTGTGCGCCCATTTCCTGGTCAGGGCGAGACGTACAGTTTTGTACAACCATGGGTAGTAAAGACAGCCCCAGATCGTAATTAAACTGCCTTTGACGAGAAAATGGTTTTCCTTTTGCTCGGATAATTATCTTTATATACGTTGTAATTTCAACAAATATCAGCCCCAAAATCGTCGTGATTTTTGAGATAATTAAAAAAAGGAAAATCGTTTTTATTTATTATCTACTAAACTAGCGGCCCGATTTTTTTGAAATGTGTATATATTATGAAGATAATAGAGGACTTTTTATAAAAAAAAATAACGTTGAAATTTTATAATTAAGTTAAAAATAAAAAAAAATATGTTTCAATAAAAAGCCTCTCACTTAAAATTTTACTCCATCCCCATACAAACTTTCAACCCCCTTTTTACCCCCTTGAGATCCTGTCTTTTCAAAGATCCCTCCTTAGTAAGTAATTACGTTATATAAACTACCTAGTGTGAAAAAATCAACTAACTATGTTCAACGGTTTGGGCTGAGCGTTGATTTAAGTGAATCAGTCAGTCAGGACTTTTACGTTTAGTATATATAAATATATAGATTTTTTTGTCGGTTCTGTTTTTCGAAATTAATAATTTTTTTTAAACAGAATTCCTAGTTCTGCAGCTACCAGAGCCACTAGTTTAAAATGTAGATTTGTCATGCACATTCTAACGAACGAACTAACACGGAAAATGAAATACGAACTTGTAACCAAACAATATTCCTGTTGCAGAACCATGGGGAAAATACACAAATTGTTGGTCCTCGGCCTTATCAACATGGCATTTGGTCATCATTTACCTAACAGTGACACTTGGAACAATGTAGCTGAGCATTTCAACATATTAACGGAAGATACGAATGATTCTGCCAACGATGATGCACCAATTGATATCGATATTCAACAAGTTAAAGATCAAGGAAAGGCAAAAGATATTGATGCTGACAAAGATATCGACAAACTTCAATCGATCGATGATATGATGAACGACAGTGAAGATTTAACCGTAGACAATGAAGGCTCTGATGAAGATGAGTATGAAGAATATGATAATGGCAACGAGTCAATGAACAGAGAAAGAAGGGTTAAAAAGTCTATTAGATATGATAACTGCTTACCAGGTAGGAGGCGAGTGAGGTTTGGATCAGGTTATCACTGTTTCTAGGTGTTTTGAAGAATAGGACTGTTTGATTTGATGCTTAAAGAAGTAGTATCACAAAGTAGTTAATTCGTCAAGGGCACAAGGTTAGTTTGCTGTTATTTTTAGCGAGATCTCAATAAAATATTTTATCAGGGTTGCAATATTGACCACATTTCTAAATATAAAATATGCAATGATAACTAAATCGAAAACCATTTCGGTAATTGTGTTACCCGAACGTAATAAAGTGGTTATAAGTTTTTTTTTCTCGCTTGTTTTTAAGAAAATCGCGAAATTGTATAAACGTAATTTAAACTGTGTATGACGTCAATACTTTGTAAATCATATGAAAGGAGGCAAGCTGGAATGTATACTGTATTGACGTCATAATTTACTTACGACCTTCTGAAATTCGCTACTTTTCAATTTGATATTTCTGAATGAAAATTACAATTTAGAGAGAAAAAAAGACGTGTCTCTTAAAGAAACCTTTTCTAGCGAACTAAATTAAAAAAATGGCTCACTTGAAAAAAAAAACATTTAGTCAATTGATAATTTTGTATTAAATAGCTTTAATAAACTATTATTTCACGACTATTTTATAACTTTTGTCTATTTTGCGGTTGTGATAGACTATATATATAAAACAATAATAATTATCATGAAATTGTGCTTAAGTCGTCTCTATTATGCTAATTATAATGATGAATAATATATTTCTTAAAAATAAAAGCATGTTGTTTTTATTACTGTGCGCGACAGAACACACCTTCCATGCCACCTGCGAGTGGCCGACGTGAGAGGGAGATGTATGCCTAAGAATAAGAGGGACAGAGCATCCCAATTTATTATGCTAATAATAAATAAGTAATACCTAATAGTATTTTGAATACCCTATTTAAAGTTAGAATGCGATAACGCAATAGTTCAGCTCATAAAGCTTACCGCTAATTTGGAAAGCGAGTAATTTGTTTTAAAAAACCATGTACCGACAGTACATTTATATTGAATAGCCCATAGGGAGGCTAAAGGTACGAAGTACCCATTGTAATAATTGCATAAATATCGCTCTGCGGAGAGCCGCCCGTCTCCGAGGGAGAGACGCGGGCAAATGAGCTTAGGAACCGGCAACTCGAGACTATATCTATAGCGAGTCCGTGAACAAGTCACATCTGTGACTAGCATACCTAAATTCACTCAAGCCAATAGAGGCAGCAATGATTACACAAGTAGCGTAACGCGAATTGCGCTGCTTGTGTAAGCTTATTTATGAATATTAATAATTAATAGGACCCCAGAACATGCCTGGGCATATAGGAAACCTCATTTTAGGAGGAAAAATGTAATGTAAATTAATAAGCCCGAGTATATCAGGAAGGCATTACCATAGCGTGAGCCTTTAACGTATTGGTCAAGTTCGAGTCAGATTTCCTGATTGGTTAATATTATTGTATGGAAGAATTGCAAAGTGACAGGTCGTCATGGTGAAATGCGCCTATTGTGCTCGGCTTAAACAGGCATAATTATATAACCGTTTAAGCTAGAATAGTGAATGATACGTCAAATTAAAGCGCATGTGACGCGCCGTACTTTAAAAGAAGTACTATAACAATTTATATGTAAATTCAGTAATTAGAGCCGAAGAGAGCCTATTATATGTAGAAAGGTCTGCCTAAAATAAATGTAAAAATAATTCCTGTAAATTGAAATAACACGTCAGGAGGCTGAAAGCAGCAGCATTATATAAGGCTACGGCCATAGCTCCCTCCTGAAAGTAAAATTGTCCCAACAAGGCTTTCTTATTGGAATGTAGAATGTTTAATTGGTTTTTTATAATGAAAGTAGGCGAGGCCTTAATTTATGCCATAAATTAGGAATTATTTAATTGGCCTAAACCAACAAAATGTTGCGTGCCTAAGCTCCCTCGACTTAGATCGAGTTAGGGGTATAAAAGAGGCTCCAGGGCTCAGTACAAATCGTGTCCCGCAAGCTCCAACAAGTAGAGCTCCTATTTAGTAAATTGTAAACTCGTGTATCAGTGAAAATTATATCTTTATTATCAAATTCTTTTGCCTTTTATCATCACCCCACCCACCATCAGCGCAGCAGAGCTACGGGGATTGACACTCCCAAAAGTGTTGTTGGTCGTACGGCGAGCGGTTCAAACGCCGCGGTTCACCCGCGCGGTTTGAACGCCGCGTTTTTAAAACGCCCATTGTTAGGTGGCTGGCGATTTGCCCGTCTCAGCGCAGCAAGGCAGACGGGGCATCGTTCACAATTACAGTCCCAGTTTTATATTTCGTATGCAGTTTCACAGGGAGGGTCTCTATACCCACTAGGCTAAGAGAGTAATTCCAACACAGAGACATGCGAAACTTTATTTTTTCATTTATTATCTAAAAACAGCTTTTGTGTTATTTTGGTTGAGATTATTTTATATATATATCCGCTATAACAACAAATACTAAAAACAAAATCGAGTGCGTGTACAGTCAACCAATTTGATTCCTTGGCCACCGTAGAACCCTGTCATTTTAACTGCTACATAGCGACGCAATAATCCTATTGACATAGCATTTACACCGGCAAGGTTCTATGATGGCCTAGGCATCAAATTGGTTGACTACCTAACTATGTTTGATCGGGTGGAATCTTGCAACTCAATTTCAAAAGCAGATATCTTCAACCGAATGTGTTGAAATTTTGGATGACAATTCAATATTACTGTACCATCGAGCTGATCTGATGATGGAGACAGAAGGTAGCCATGGGAATTCAGTACTTAACCGACGTAGCCCGGTTGAGTTTGGGCTCGTTAGAATCGTTTTAATAAGTAGTTGATGATGATGACGGTATACAGACAAGTACATTCGGCAATAAAAGCTTGCACCAAAAATGACTTTTTTAACAGAAACTATTTGTATCATATTTTTAATATCTTAAATAGCAACAGAAACTAGTTTCTGATCTAGATATGGCGGAACCCATTGTGTATAAAAAGTTTCATGTTATTCCAGTATGCCGATTTAAAATGAGAACCAAACTACGTTTGCATGGAGAGTCGCCTACAGTCGACCGCGGTCGGGACTCTTAAGGGGAAGTAGGTTCGTGGTCTTCTCCCCCTCTCACTGAGCATAAGCGTGAGCGAGATGGAAGTGCGTGTTTGGAAGCGCGAATATCATGTTTTTTAATTTTAATTTTTTGTGCGTTTTAATAAATAAAAAAGTAATAGCTGATTTCCCTCAAACATGACATTGTAAATTTTTAGAACCAATTTTAATATGTTTAGCTGTTGTGCATAATTTGTTATGATTTTTTTAAGTGTATTTTAGACCTATGTTCGTGATTTTTTTCTATCGAGCGAAAGTCAAAAACTCTGGATTCGAATAGCTGATTTCCCTCGAGAAAGGCCTCAAGATTGCTAATTAAATTTAGGGCAGCCGTATTATAATCCAAACAAGAGCTACGACTTTTTAAAAATCAGTTTTTGGAGCTCACGTCACCTTAACCAGCCGAGCCGTCCAAATAAATAAACTCAACGACCCGTTTACATTTTTTAAATTGTTCAGTAACAAACAGTCTCACATAACATAATAAGTGTACAGACTACATAAAATTTAGAATAAAAACAGACCAATAGTTTCCTTGAACATAAACATCTAGAACATAATTATAGAAGAAGTACATTTGACAATATTCCCCACGACGATTTACTGTCATTCGGCACAAATAGACAATCGTCAACACGAAAATAAATGACCATTCCGAAATTAGACCAAAAGTAATACCACCAAAAGTGAATATGGTTAAAATTTAATTCATCATCATTATCATATCAGCCGAAAGACGTCCACTGCTCGACATAGACCTCCCCTAAAGAGTGCCAAAATGACCGGTCCTGCGCCACCCGCATCCAGCGGACTCCCGCGACTTTTACCAGGTCATCAGTCCACCGTGTGGAGGGGGGCCTACCCACGCCGCACCTTCCGGTACGTGGCCGCCACTCGAAAACCTTTCCGCCCCAACGGCCATCAGTTCTATGTGCAATGCAAAAATTATTGTGTCTATAATTTTTTATGACCAATATTTTTCTTGTTCGTAATGAGTTTAGCCCAAATGGAATTTTGTCCACTATGAAATAGGTTCATATTCAAATACGTGCAAAGTGAATGTTGTCTAATTTTAATTAATATCAAAAATTAATATGAAAATCGACAATTTCGAACAAAATTCATATACTTACCTATTATGATGAATGAGTGCACGTAATTCCATATTTTTTTTTTACTTTTATATATTCAAAATTATAAACTTATTCTACTACATTTATATACTCTTCAGTTCTTACTGAAGCCTCAATTAGGCTTATTTGTAAGAAATATCTAATTAATATTAGTTTATTAGTTTGCTATCTATCACATTTATCCATACCAGTATTATTCCTCAGTGCTGGTGTTATGAAAGTCTATATAATGTTTTTTTAGCATTTTTTTACATGCTTTTGGATTCTCTGTTCCCTGTATTTTGATTAAAATGTCTGATGGTAGTTGGTTAAGTATATAAGGTAACATGAAATCTGAAGTACATTTACCATATATCAAGGACGTATTTCTTTGTATATTAAGTATGTCAATTTTACTTTAGACCACAATTACATTTTAGCATTATTCAGGCTAGACAATTTTCCATGTCGAGGAATATCAAATTGACATTACCTATTCATATTCGATCAATAATTTCGAATTGACATGTTTCCATTTATGCTGAGCTGAATGACAGTAAATCCCCACGACTTACTTCAAGTACAGTCGCCACATACATCGGAGCAAACAAGCACGTCACAAACATCGGAACACAACTCTATTTTCAAGGCATTATGGTGCATGTGGCGATATTTTTGAACACCTATAGTGTACCTATGTATGTGATGGCGACTGTATCTATTAGACTACCATTTTATCTTATTTTATTGCTTCACACATTACTAACATAGGTAATGTGTCGTCTCGATATCGTCGAGCCACCAGTTCCCGTCTGAGACGTGAACAGTAAGCTCGTTTCTTGTATATTTACATGTAACGTAAATTATAGTAAAGTGTCCCCAGTACGTTCGACGACATAGTTTGGTATTAGAAACGTGAGTATACAGAGTTTGTATCCATAGCTTAAATTATTCATGAGTCATCAACTTTCCTGTCACCAAGCCTTGGTTGTTACGCAGGGACCGTGGTGAGCGGCGAGCATTCCATTTCCAGAGCCGTTAGGGTTGTAATATGCAACTTTTTGCACAAAAGTTTCATGAGCTCTAACTTGAAAACGGGTGAAAATATTAACATAGTTTATTTGGAAAATTTTACGTACTAAAGCGCAATTTACACATTGCATGCAAGTTTCATTACATTGCGGGTTACTATGGCATACTGAGTTCAATTCATCTATCAAATCCCGCAATGTAGTTAAACTTGCACGCAATTTCTTGCATGTGTATTTTGGGCTTTACGCTTAATAATCCCCCTCTTGCGGGAAAGTCCATCATTCCGTTCCACGCTGTATACAGGTTGGAAATAGATTTTGGGTCAGTGAGGGCAGCTACCAGGTCCCGTGTTGCTAGGCGATAATGGTCTTAGGAGACCTTCCTTCGATTCCAAATTAATGAAGATTGGCGTGTACATATTTTGGAAAAGAAACATGCAGGAAGCGAGGAAATGGTAATTTTTGACAAACTTTTTTTTTGATGCCAATCGATCCCATTCCTGTCCAGGAATAAATATTTTTAAAGATATCAAACTTGTTTTAAGCTCACCTCAACGCTCACCCACACTTATACCTTGACATCGCGATGCTAGTAAAGCGAAGGTGGAGGTCTAGTTTCGTAACGGGTGACCGGCGGGGTGAGCCGCATTAATGCGTACCTAGCGAATAACAGCCCAGGTCTAGCGCGTCAGGTAGCCGAACAGCGTATCGCACACAATGACGCTTCATATATACGGGTTGGGCCCTGTAACAGGAGCAAATATTCAAAAGGACGCTACCTTAGAGCACTTGCAGTAACCCCTTGTGGGACATTCATATTCAATTTATGGATTCGGAGAAATTTTGATCTAAAGTAATGTTGGCACCACGAGATCATCATCATCAACGCAGATTTTGAGGTTACATCATGTAATGAGTCATAATAGTTTTTGCATTTTGATTTTCAAAATATATTTTTGTGATTTTTTTCAAATAAAATGTTACTTATGGCACTCCAGAAGGGTAAAAAAATACAAGTAAACTTATTTTGAATAAATAAAAAAAAAAAAACAATTAAATCACTTGGAAATACCTAATTGTTCACAAGCTTAGTAATCTACCGTTGAATTTTTTGCTTCTGTTACAGGGCCACAGCCCACCCTGTAAACGTTGAGATGTAAGACTTGTACGTAGTACTTACAACATAATTCCATTAATCGAATTACCACCACCATTATACCTACGAATTTCAATTTTACAGCATTTTGCTAATCTGACGTAAGAAGTAATCCCATTGCAATAAATGTACTGTTTTTTAAAACTTAATCAGTACCTATTCATGTTTTTTAGGGTCCCGTACTCAAAAAGTAAAACGGGACTCTATTACTAAGACTCCGCTGTCCGTCCGTCCGTCCGTCCGTCTGTCTGTCACCAGGCTGTATCTCACTGATACCGTAAAAGTTCCAGCTGAAATTTTCACAGATGATGTATTTCTGTTGTCGCTATAACAACAAATACTTAAAACACAGAATGACATAGTTTTTTTTATAGATAATGGCACGGAACCCTTTCGTGCGCGAGTCCGACTCGCACTTGGCCGGTTTTTTTTACTTAATCCTGACTTGCCGGCTATTGTATTGATTTTGTTATCATATCATATTCTTATTTCTACTACTAAACTAAAATAATTATAATTTTGGATGTTCAGTTATGTGGTACGTCAACAACCCTATCTTCATGATTGACTATAATTTTTTTTTCACCTTAATCTTATAAGCTTATAACTTAGGCAGCTGATTTTCTGTACCTTCAGACGAAAAAAACGGAGGAGGGTTCTCAAGTCGACGCGTACCGTCAAACATGCCTACTTTGCCCGCTTTTTTCGGTTTTTTTTATATGGTAGGATAATTGTTTTTTTTGCTTAACGAATCAGTCGTAGTAATACGCATGTGCTCATGAGAAATATTTTTTTAATCAACATCTATTCCAAATTTTTATCGAATTTGATCGCGGGTAAAGTTATCTGGACTTTAGCCAATATTGCCCATGTTAATTATTGCCGTAACTATAGTTACGACGTTGAGACAAGGATCAGTGCACAGAATATTTCTGTGGATCAGTGCAAGATTTTAGGCAATTTTGGCGTTCCAATTATATCACTCTAGTCTTATGTATGAAAACTCGTGAGAAATATGGGTATGTTACACAGACATTTTGCTCTTTTCCATACAAGTCGCATTAAGCAGTTTGAAACTGTTAGGGTTGTCACTTTTGGCTTAGTCTGTGTAGTAGTGGTTTTATGTGCCGTTCTTTCACACGACCACAAAATAAAATAGATTATTTCAACAAAAAAACAATTTTTATTCAAATTATTTATTTATGAAAAAAAATTAACAGTGCTTTGGGTTTTTTTTTACTCCACGTAGCCTTACATAATTCTTTATTCGTCGTCATTGATACGTGTAACCAGATTTAACGATTTAGATGCCCCTACCGGGATTTGAACCCAGGACCTTCAGCTTCCTAGGCAGGGTCACTGAGCTAAACCGGTCTTCAAACCATACAACAAAACGTATATGGATACTACTTACTTCCTACTAAACCACGAAGGATTAATAGAAACATAGTTTACCGTACCTACATCCTAAATAAATTAAATACAGTGACAACCCTGAGCCCTTTTTGAGGCTGGGCATTGTTTACACACTAGGTTAGCAAATACTAGATAACATTGCCCAGCATCATAACTTTTGTTGTAAGATGTTTATCCAGATTATACACGAGATTATATAATAAAAAAGCGGCCAAGTGCGAGTCGGACTCGGACATGAAGGGTTCCGTGAAATAAATTGCGGTTTACGATTTATGTACTTATTAGATCTCGTTCAAACCAATTTTCGGTGGAAGTTTACATGGAAGTTTACATCATATATTTTTTTTTAGTTTTATCATTCTCTTATTTTAGAAGTTACAGGGGGGGGGGACACACATTTTACCACTTTGGAAGTGTCTCTCGCGCAAATTATTCAGTTTAGAAAAAAATGATATTAGAAACCTCAATATCATTTTTGAAGACCTATCCATAGATACCACAACACGTATGGGTTTGATGAAAAATTTTTTTTTGAGTTTCAGTTCTGATTATGGGGACTAACTAAAACTTAATGTTTTTTTTCGATTTTTGTGTGAAAATCTTAATGCGGTTCACAGAATACATCTACTTACCAAGTTTCAACAGTATAGCTCTTATAGTTTCGGAAAAAAGTGGCTGTGACATACGGACGGACAGACAGACAGACGGACATGACAAATCTATAAGGGTTCCGTTTTTTGCCATTTGGCTACGGAACCCTAATAAAAATGATCTACAGTTCTTATTTTATTACAAGTCGAAGATTCACTAACCTAGGCTTGACAATTTCGTAGAAAAAAAAATCAAACTTTCGCAAGAATTGGCCCGCCAAATTACGCCCTTATTCGACGAGTTCCGAGTGTTCCGACACGTTACTTAATGGAGTTAGACGCAAATGTGATTAGTAGTGATACCACAGATATAACCTACTTTCTACTAAAAATAGTGGTGTTGCACACTGTGTAATTTTCCTTTAAGTGCGGTCACTTATAATTTACCCCGTTATCCTATAGATCTACCTAAGAACTACAACTTCTGGGAAGAAACCATGTATTTTTTATGTTTATTTTTGAAGTTATTTAAAGTTATGCTGACGTCAGCAAAAAACAGTTTTTGTTTGTACATAATAAAACAAGTAAATATGTGAATCATATTATTGTTTTGATATGTACATATCAAAACAATAATATGATTCACATATTTACTTGTTTTATTATACTTACAATGCAATATCTAATTCCATACAATGTTTAGCTAATGCATCTACGATATTCAAAGAGAAATCGTTGTTTTTTAATTTTTACTTAATTGCAATTTTCTCCGTATTCTTATCGGTTCTGTATCTGATTTTAATACGAAACATGCATAATATAGTTAACAATAACACAAAATAAAAACAAATTGATTGAAAGTGGAACTTCGGAAATATTGCATTTCTAAAGTTCCATAGACTTTCTATGGAAATAGGGTCGTGAAATTTAAAATTTTCAAATACTTAATTAATTTAATTTAATTCAAACGGAATAATGTTTCAGGGTGAATCAACATTGTAGTGTCCTCCCCGCTTCTCTATATGCTGTTTAAAAGGAGATTAAAAGAAAATACGATGCCTACTGTTGTTAACTGTTATTGCATTCCTTACTCAATTAATTATACCTAGCGTGAAACTACATGAGAACTGTAAAATCAGCGGACGTAGAATGTCCCCCAATTTGTATGAAAGATCGTGGTTTGTCCCCTGGACAACCATGTTTTCTACTAGAATGCGTTTATTTGCGAGATGCAACATATATGATCCAATAGACAGTTTATCTGCTTGCTGCAACTTATAGATTTTATCAAATACGTGTATGTTGCTAATGGCGGCGCGTGTGCCATTTATTAGCATTTTTATTTTGTCTGGAGATATCTTATCATCAGAACTAACGACAGATTCTCTTAACAACACTCCGAGATCAAATGCAGTCGAAAGCCAAGTATGGTTCTTCATTATAAAAGCTGATTGTTTTCTGCGACTGTTCGTGTACTTCTTTTCACATTTACTTATGAACGTTGTCAGTGTATTTTGATTTTTTTTTAACCCTAAAATTGACATTGTATCTAATAATGCACACATTTTTTGGTCATCTTTTTCCATTTTTTTCTAGAACAATTTTTTGCGCTCTATACAGCGCAAACGAGACTTGAACGCACGTTTTTGTTTTATTTTGCCAAGTTTAGGGTTAAAGCTATTCCGGACAATATCAGGAATGCCTTTAGGGTAAATGGCATTCGTGATAATATCGGTTTGCAGAGTAACATCTAAATCTATTGGTCGAATTTTCGGCCTAGCATTTGATTCCAATATTTTGAAAACCTCAAGACTCGTCAACGTCAATGGTATACTCGTCGTACTATTAATAACCACTCACTTGCTTTCGGATTTTAAAAAAGGTAGCCTAAATTGATTTGAATTTTTTCATACTAAGCAGCTCATACTTCGCTTGGTAGCCACAGCTACCAGAAGCAATTTAGGGGTGCACGGAATTGGTAGCTGTGGCTACCACAAGCAAGTGAGTGGATAACAGCGCAATGCTGCGCTACTATTTTCATTCACGGTAGAATTATAGTTTGCCACTCGCTGACCAGCATGAGGGTTGGCGCCCTCACGCCCCCCTAGCATTAAGTTTCCCGGTCGAGGCCCGGGAGGACATCCCCCCGCAGGATGGGTCAGCTCCTGCGGAGGCAATGCAGCGCCATGGATCTTTAACGGCTCCATGACGCCTCATCCCCACTCCTCCAGATACCATGTAAATTGGGTTTTAGCAAAGTGCTTGACGAGGGCGGACCCCTTCCTAATATCACATGATGTACTTCATCGAAGAAAGTACAGAAATCAATGATTAAGCCTTCCATGATAATGTGCAACGTATAATTAAAAAGAGTATGTAGAAACTATTTATATTTTATTTTACATCAAGAAAGGTAGTAAATTGGCAGTCGAAGTTAACTAAGAATTGTTATAATATAGTAGATGACAACCCTAACCTCAAACTTAAAAAAATGATATCTCTGATGTTCCGCATTGTTCGCATCTGAGTTTTTTTTTATATTATAGCTAAATACAATATAAAACGATTCATGTTAAAAAACAATGCAGAAACATTGGGACTAACCAAATAAAAAATAAATAAAAAAAATTAAAAATCAGGGTTTTTCCTTTTAGTAACGATTATTTATAATTTCTTTTTGACTAAAGTTAGTAAATACAACAACCCCTTTTAAGACACCAATGTATAATGCATAATCACAATATATATAAAACGAAATAATGAATTTCTATGGTTTTTATGAAGATTTCTCAATTTTTTTTAATAACTTCAAAAATAAACATAAAAATACATGGTTTCTTCCCAGAAGTTTTAGTTCTTAGGTAGATCTATAGGATAAAGGGGTAAATTATAGGTGACCGCACTTAAAGGAAAATTACACAGTGTGTGTTGCCACAAACCTCTTTTATTTTTCTACATTAACGGATTTGTTTAAAATTTGCATTTTGGGCAAAGTTCCCCCTGGACGTAAAGTAGGCGTATTTGACGGTATACATATATATATTTTTATGTATGACCACGCATAACTTTTTACAGAGTAGTTCGATTTGATAATTAAGGGTATACCCCGAAATTAGTCCCATATAAATTTGGAAAAAAAAATCCAACCTTAAGGGTAGGAAAATAGGGGATGATTTATTTTTATAGGCAAACTTGAAGCAATTTGGCTACCGATTTGAAGACGGTTACAACTTTGTGTTTAAGGTACCTAAATTATTCTATGACTAGACGTGTAGATGGTATTAAAATTAGTCGGTTTTTGCGCGTTTTATAAATTACTTTTAATCGTTTTTGTATGGAAATGCGTAAGTCACCAATACATAAAGTCTATAAATATGAATGCCATTTGGATGTCCATTTTTTTTTCAATAGACCTTGTTGTCCTCGTTAACCTCGAATACTAATTTATTGTCAAAATATTTTCAAAAATTACCATACCGGTTCACATTTCTCGAGTGAAATGGCAAGGCGTCTTTTTTTAGGAGCGATTATAGAATCAATTATTTATTTTGTATGCTTCTGTCATTTGCCTGTGTCTATTTTTTCCCCATTGAAGGAAAATAAAATAAAATTACTTGGAGGATAAATACTTACTAGAGTTGGAGACTTACGACCGTAAGCTATATGCTAGCTGACACGTTTTGCGCAGAGCAGGTGGACGCCCATTGAAAAATAGTATGAGCACTGAGCAGCCCCCCTATTTATAACTTGTTTTAAGCTCACCTCAACTCTCACCCACAATTATACATTGACACAAAAAAAACCATAGCTGCTCTGTACGTACGAGCGTGTACGAGTACTAACACCCTTTTACGAGCAAGTGTGATGAAAAATATATTGTGCTCTGTCGATGCTTTTCGCAATATAGGTCCGATATTGTAATATTGTTGCTCTATTCCAGATAATGATCTCATCAGGTATAGCAGTCATCCTATTGCTGTCACTACACGCGGACGCAATACCTTTGAATAATCAAACCAAAAACTCTTACACAGCTTCAGACATGCAAGCACCAATTGAATCAGATATAGCAAATACAAGGGATTATGATTTAAGCGTTGACGCATCAAATCTCGGTGGATCTGGTAAGCATCATCTAGTATATCGTCGGGGATAGTGCAATACCGCGTAATTAGCACTGGTAAATAGTGCGTATCTACACAACAGCCATAGGGCAAATCCGCGTAACTGTCATCTAGTATATCGTCGGGGATAGTGATCATCCTATATGCAGCGTGACGTCAAATTGATGTCATCGGCATGAAAAGTACGGGACCGGGTTATGTGGAATATGTGGTGCGATTTATTTTTCCGAAATAAAGTAGAATTATTTGTTTTAGATTACGAAACATCAAGAAGAGTTAAAAGAGACGACGACTATGAAGTAATTTTCCCTGATGAAGAGGAGTTATCAAACAGGTCATCATTACAGACTTTAGCGAATTGTCTTAAAGGCACTAAAAAGATCATATTTCCGGGTGGCGTTAAAATGTGCTTGAAGAGGCAGAACGAACGCAGAACTAAATATACTGAGTTGATAGGCTAATCAACAATTTTTTGCTGCTCATTCTCATGGTTACGTCTCATGGGTCACTCTTTAAAACAATGCAATGATTTTAAGGGGTTCAAATACATTACTCGTAAATCCACTTAATACTTACGTGTTTTTGTAAAACCCTGGTGGGGCATCTCATTAGCATGATAGGAGTCCAATTTATATTATCTAAGAAACTCTATCACTGTTGTCTCTTGGCTTACCGGGACAGAATAACAACAAGAAAAAGTTGATTGCTCCTTGTAATAAAACAATTTGAACCTACATTTGTGTTTTATTTTGTCAAACCATACAGAAAGCCCGATATAGCCCTCCGAATCGCTAAACTTGAGTGGCAGCGGGCGGGGCAAATTGCACGTAGAACCGATGGCCGTTGGAACGGAAAGGTTCTCGAGTGGCGACCACGTGCCGGCGCGGCGCGGCGTTGGTAGGCCCCCCACAAGGTGGACAATTGACCTGGTAATGGTCGCGGGAGTCCGCTGGATGCGGGTGGCGCAGGACCGGTCATTTTGGCACTCTTTGGGGGAGGCTTATGTCCAGCAGTGGACGTCTTTTGGCTGATGTGATGATGATGATGATGATGATATTTTCTTGCCTTCTTTCTTTTGGAGTAATAATACATTTTGAGCCTATTACAGTTTTATAGAAAATCGACCACATTAGATTGTCAAAAAAAAATGCCACTACATTTTTTCCGAGATTTTCTGCAACTATTATGTATCTTATGTATGTAGTACTGTGGGTATTAGGCGACGACATATATACTTAATTATTGATAAATAAATACTTATACACACAGAAAATATCCATGACTCATTAACAAACATCCAGTTTCGGAGACGGGGGTAGCAACTAGGGCCTACTTGGTGACCCTGCTAAGCTAGGCTAATGCTGGCACTTCACTTCGCGGTATTTGCCCAAATATTCGTGTTGCATCTTTTTCCTTCCTACGGCAAATGAAAGAGAGGCAACCACGCAACGCGAACACGCAGCGCCAAGTGAAGTGCCATCATAGATATATAATTACTTATTAAATAGTAACCCTGACCAATAAAAGATTGACGTAAGTGGAAATTACCGATATCAGGGCTGTTATTCTGAACACGCTCATTCGCCTCGCCTCACCCGTATCGCCTAACGATACTAGACCTCTGGGCTGTTATTGTTTACGCGCTTATGCGCCTGACCCCACCCGTCAGCGTCACGCCTAACGAAACGAGGTATCTACCTACGCTTAGTTACTACACATCGCGGCGACAAGATATATTAGTGTGTGACGGGTTAGGTGAGGTTAAAACAAGTTGCAGAATAGCAACAGATACAGAGCTGCCAACATTCAGTGGCTATCAGTGCGTCTGGTTGACTGGCGGTGTGATTTGTGGCTGGTTAAAAACATTGTTGCGGTTGTGGAATAGCATAGCTATGCATTAAAGTGTTATCGTGAGTACTAAAACCTACAAAATTGTATGGACGAGCAGTTCCGGAGGTCAAAAAAAGTAAATTTTGGCGAGTGGTTTCGATTATTCATCTTGAATATAGTAGCATCTGTACACGACATAAAAGCGCAATATACCCCGAGAACTTTACGGTTTCGCTCTATGAAAACACAACAATATATCGACATCAGCCATATTTTTACACCAAAAAATAGGTTGGGTAATTTGACTATATTTATATTCATTAATAATCCACCGAAATACAATACCGATACGGTAAAAAATAATGAAAAGTAATCTTCATAAATTCCGTAAAAATCACGCGAAAATGGTATAAACTTTCTTTACTTTATAATTGACTACGTCTATACAGGGTGTTTGGTCCATCGTTTGCCAAATTAAATCGTCAGGTAGGTTGGGTCATTTGCTATCACTTCCAGCATTCAAAAAAAAATAGTGGCCACGGGTTTTTTTTAATATTAAAAAGAAATGTAAAATTCTAAGGGTACACCCTAATGTACTGTCTTGTGTAGGTATATACTCGTATGCACCAAAACAATAATGTTTTCGTTAAAATCTCAATGTATGGAAAGTTTGACAAGTTTCTATTAAATGACTGCTGCCCGCCATATTTAACGTTATTCAGTCTGTAATCGTAAGTTGTCAACCCTCCCTAAGAGTAACTTATGAAACTCAAAATTACACATTTTACTAATAATTATTGTCCACGGAATAACAGTGTACAAAAATTCAAAAAAGGAAAGCATACACATATATATAGTCTCTTCATAATTCGCTTTAGCCTAATATAGTTGGTAGTGACCCTGCCTGATTCGAATCCCGGTAAGGGCATTTATTTGTGTGAAGAGCACGAATATTTGTTCCTGAGTCATGGATGTTTTCTATGTATTTAAGTATTTATTTACCTATATAAGTTTGTTTATCTTCGTCTAGTACCCATAGTACAAGCTTTGCTTAGTTTGGGACTAGGTCGATGTGTGTAAGCTTGTAAAAAAAAAAATTATAATAGAACCCGTTCTCTATCCATATAACCCACAATAGCCCCAACGCCTGTTGGAACCGGTTCACGGGTATCTACCGATGTACCCGTGAATGGGTTCTAGCAGGTGTATTACATCACATTAAACTTCGTCTCCAAAGGGACAAATGACCGGGCTTTGTCCCGTGAATTTAAATCGGAGATACATAATAATAGTAAAAAAAAAAACTATATCGATGGCTAAAGTCGCAAAACTCTTTACTAAATTTTTTCGAAAATCATGTTATGACAATTTCATATACAGCGGGTATATTTGATATAACCGCAAACTTTAGGGGGTTATAGAATAGGCATATTAATATATTTATCGATAAATTATTTAAAAAAGCGAACTTTTTTTTCCATATAAAATAATTCAGCACGCAATGGATCACTAATTTGTCTTACCGATGTGACATCACAACTGTCACAAGTGACCAGCTCCTTCCATGTGTCAAATGAGTGTACACCGTACATTGTTGCTCAAAAATTTTTCAAAAATTAATTACGCCATGGCAGTTAACGCTAAATTAATAATTGTTATAAATATCAGATTATAACACTAAAATCTACGTCTGGCTACAATATGCGGTTATATTAAATATACACGCTGTAGAACGCATCGAGTAGGGCTTATTCCACCTATTTTCCATTTTACCCTTTTACCAATACTCCTAGATCTCAAAATAACTTAGTGTCAAAATACCTAAATCGCAGAATACCTAACTTTTTTTCTCATAACACCATATTCTTAATATGGCCGAATTTCAAAATAGCTTAGTCTCATAAAGCCTAAACTTCAAAACAGTTTAGCTATTTTAATATTTTGTCATAGAAATGACAGAAGTCATTCGGTATTTGAAGGAATTTGTGCATTCAATCTTTAGGTATTTAGAGAATATGACGTTTTAGGTCAAAGTTATAATGAATTTCGTTCATTTTAAGAATGAGACAGTGTGACATTTAGGTATTATGAGCCCATGGAAATTTGAAAATTAGGGGTAATAGTGAATAAGGTATTATGAAATTTAGGTGGAATAAGCCCTACTCAACGCATCTAATATAGCGAAGCTCTTAAATGCTTCGAAAAAACGGTTTACAATTTAATAGTAAACTAAACAACGAACGCCATTTAAAACGAAACTAAAAAAACGATTATATGTGGTTTTATGAAACCACGATGCAAATGTGTGACACTCGCCGCCATATTGGACAATTTGGGACCCTTGGGTGCTCTGCCGAGCGCTTGTCACTTGTTTCTGTAATGCGACATGCGATTGATGCGATACATAGATGGACGAAAAAATTCGACGCGATGTATAAAAGTTTCCGTTTAAAAAGTTTATGCTTTAGACCTTTGTTGCTGCGATTTATTTGTGAATTTAAACGGTTGGGCCGATTTCGAGTCATTCTTTTGTTTTCGAATTCTAAATTCAAATATTTTAAGATGACACTAGTTTTTTTATGCAATCACGGGAGGTTTGCAAACGGCAGAACTTAAAAGGCAGCCCTCGTATTTCGAGTGTTTCTCTCGGCTATGTCTCTGTGCTGTTTGTTGCCAGGTGAGGTTGCTGTAAGAGGAAGCGTCGGCAACGCTTTCCTTGCAGGTTCCCACACACTGTTTAATAACAGGTCGCTTATAAGGGCCGGTTGAGTTGTATTTGCATCACGCATTACGGGTTCTGTCGTGCCAATTCCCCAGGCTAGTACTGCCCAGTGTTTACAGTCATCTCTATATGTTGATCGTGACCTTGTTTTACTAAGCCACCTTTTTTGCAGTTAAGTGCGTGGTTTAGGTCAAAATTATACTCTCCGCAGCCGTCACAGGTTTGAGGAAGGCTCGAAGGTTCATGAGCATAACGAATGGCTAGAGCGTCTTTAAACTGGGCTGCTGTGAGGTCGTTATTATTATCGGTAGTAGGGATGATAGATAGCCATTGTGAGGAATTCGTTTCAACGACTCTTTCAACACATCTTTTCATTTTATTTGGGAGTTTAGATATTATGTCTTTACTTGTTTCGATGTCTCTTATTTGTCTCGCTAGTTTTTCCTCTCTCATGGTAGCCGCCGAATAGGTTTGGTGAGCTAGCAGATCTAGGTTTTCAGCATTTTTGATAGTCTCAGTTAGTATTCTGTTTGATTTTACGGATGCATTGTAGCAATCTAAGTTTTTAGTTGGATCGTTAATGCCAAGGCCACCGAGTTTCACTGGTAGAGTGAATAATTCAATTCAAATGTCAACGTTGTCATAATGATTTTTTTTAAGGTGTGAAATTCTTCGTCAGTTTTATCCATTACTGTTTGTAGGTATATCCATTCACATTGCTGTATGTTTTTTTTTTATTTATATAGCCTTTTATTTCAGACACACGTTCTTAATTACTCTAATATATCACACTTTCTTATCTTCTGTGCGTCAGTTTGCCAATCGGCAAAGGCCTCCTCCAACCTTCTCCATTCCTTCCTATCTTGTGCTACTCTGCTCCATGTTACTCCAGCAACCTGGGTTATGTCGTCATCCCATCTTTTTAATGGTCAGCCTTTCTTCCTTTTGTTTCCTCTTCTTTTTGTTACTCAATGGTACCCCAGAGGAAACAAAAGGAAGAAAGGCATTGCTGTATGTATTCCCTTTAAAAACGTTTACATACCTATATGCCAGCTGTAAAACGTCACAACTCCAAACCGTCTTTTTTGGTGATAACGTTTTTTGGGCCTCCTGTAAAGTTAGATCAGATTGTGTTAGGTACGAGGTTTGCACCTTTAGCCGACGACATCATCGTTCTTTTCCGGTAGTGTAGTTTTGTTACAGTGTTATCAGTTAAGTATAATTTAGTGTGGTTTTTGAGAAAAATATAGTTAAAATCATAATATTTTATCAAAATCAGATAAGTCCATATGACAGTTTTTTTCAAATGTAGGTAAGTTCATCCAAGCCAATCAGCGAAAGAAGATTGTTCAACATGGCTGACAATTTGTAATCGTATTTTTTTCAAATCTACATATAAATCCAGGTCTGTTAGATCAAAATTATACAAATCCACACTGAGTTTTTTTAGATAGATAAATTGCAATCGATTATATCAAATGAAGGTAATTCCAATTAAAGTTTAATTTTTTGTAAATAATTGATGGTTTTGATGCTGAATTTACCGAACAGGATGGCTTTATTTAATGTTTTAGCCATAATAAAAAAATACTGCCTTCCAAATCACCGAATTAACGTTATTATCAATTTCTTTTCATTTATCTCGCAAGTGGTTAGAGTGGATTTATCTGAGTTTGAAGTTTAGCGACACATATGTTGTCTACTTATACGAAATTCCCTGTTTAAAAAGAGCAGAATCCTTGTGGCGCGGCTAACTAGATTTGCTTAAACCAATCAGATCACACATTAGCTCATAACTCCCTCGGGAGCTATAAAGAACCATTTTAACTCCCGCAGGAGGTAAATCGGCTATAGCTGCTCAATACGCCTGCGTGTCATAACACCCTTTACGAGCACGTGTGATGAAAAATGTAATGTGCTCCGTCGATGCTTTTCAGAATACAGGCGTGAGTTTATGTATAGGTCAGGTCCGATATTGTAATATTGTTGCTCTATTTCAGATAATGATCTCATCAGCTATAGCAATCGTCCTAATGATGTCACTAAATTCGGACGCAATATCTTTGAATATTCAAACCAAAAACTCTTACACAGCATCAGACATGCAAGCACCAATTGAATCAGAGATAGCAAATACAAGGGATTACGATATAAGCGTCGACGCATCAAAGTATAAGCATCCAAAGTTCGGTAGAACTGACCGATCAAATTGGCTGACAAACACTGGTAAGTAAGCATCTAGTAAATATATATGTCACCGTTAGATTGTGGAAACAGTCAGTTTATAATCTAACTCGAAATATTATAAACTGTCGAAAAATTGTGAACTGTCAAAACAGTTCACAATTTAACGCATTCTTTTTCGTTAGTTTATAAAACTATCAATGTCAAATCGTCCAATTGTAAATCGGCATGCTACGGAACGCATACACAAGACTGAAAGACTAGGTAGGTTAGGTTAGTGAGGTAGCTTCAGTTGTCCGAAGGGCAAATCGCCCAGAAATAGGAGCCCCGCTCAGCGGGGCACCGTCGACATTGCTGGATGACGAAATAAATGGAATAAAATGTTTGGATGAAGAAAAAAACAATCATGTTCTGACATAAGTAGAAGCTTAATTCGCAAGCAAGAGGAATGATTCGTTCAACCAATCAGCGCACATAGTGCGTTCCGAATCATACCAATTTGATTCAGTTCACAATTTGACGATCCGTCATTGATAGTTTATAAACTAACGAAAAATAATGCGTTAAATTGTGAACGGTTTTGACAGTTCACAATTTTTCGACAGTTTATAATATCGCGAGTAAGATTATTAACTGACGGTGTTCATAATCCGACGCTAATATATACTCGTACAGTGTGAGTCTTTATAATGTGCACATAGCAAAATGTCTCCCATTTTCCTTCCAAACTACACCCAATTTTATCGAAGCAAAAAATGATATTTTTTTTTGGCTATTTTAATTCATTAGCATTTTTTTTAGTTTTTTATTTCGCAATTCCATACTACATGTACTTACATAAAACGTTACTACTCTTAGGGCCGATTTTCCAACCCCCAGATAAAACATATCTGTCAGATAAATGTTAGGCTGTCCTTTTCTTTTATATGGCTGGGGAAAAGAATAGTGATAATTTTGTCTGACAGATACATTTATCTGGTGATTGAAAAACTGGCCCTAAACCTACACCGCCTATCGACACGAAACAAAAATGATCATAAATGATAATTGTCGAAAAAAAACACGCTCTCAATTTATTATTACGAGTTTTTTAATAAAATTGTGTTTATTTTTCCTATTTTATTTTTCAAAAATGTAAATTAGCTCAATAAAATGTCCCATTTAACTAACTTTTTTTTATTATTTCATGTTATTCTACACCGTATTAGCTTTCCATCAGTAAAACTACCACGTTTATGACTCCCAAACCGTCGTAGTAGCACTTACATTACATACAGGGCTGTTATTCGCTGCTACGCGTTAACGCTGCTCACCCCGCCGGTCACCCGTTACGAAACTAGACGTCTACTTACGCTTAATTACTAGGCATCGCGGTGTCAAGGTATAATTGTGGGTGAGCTTTGAGGCAAGCTTAATACAAGTTACAGAATAGGGGGGCAGTAAGTAACTGGCAAAATACGAGTATGGTCTCTACCTGCGATATCGTAGCACGTGAGTAGTGCGCAAGGCCATTGTTTGACTGCTGGCCCCGTAGCATGTATGGCGTTATCACGCGATATGTGATAGGATAAGCGCGTCGTCTCGTTCTATAGAACGGTGTCAGCCAGGGACGGATGCCTTATCCTGTCACTTTTTGCGTGATAAGGATAATCCATGCTACGGGGCTAACAAAAGTTGTATCTCAGTCATAAACGTGGTAATTTGACTGTTGGAATAACATGAAATAATAAAAACGTTAGGTAAATGGGACATTTTAATGAGTTTTTTTACATTTTTGGAAAAAAAGTAGGAAAAATAAACACAATTTTATGAAAAACCTTTTAATAATAAATTGGGGAGCGTGATTTTTTTCGACAATTATCATTTTAGTTCCTTATAAATAATAATAATAAAAAAAGCCCATTTATTCCTTAACCAAAGTAAGAACAGTAAAATATTTAAAAAAAAGAAAATGTAGTTAAGCAGAGTTAAAAATTTCTTCGGTGGTTTTTTTTTTCTTAATTATATCTTCGTTCATCTTTCTTCATGCATTCGGGCTACATGAGTTTGTGTCTTAGCCTGTTATTAATGATCATTCATGTTTTTGCATGTGTCGATAGGCGGTGAAGTTTAAGAGCAGTAATGTTTTATTTAAATGTAAAAGCTGTATGAAAAAAAGCGGCCAAGTGCGAGTCGGACTCGCACATGAAGGGTTCCGTGAAATAAATTGCGGTTTACGATTTATGACGTATTAAAAAAAAACTACTTACTAGATCTCGTTCAAACCAATTTTCGGTGGAAGTTTGCATGGTGATGTACATCATATATTTTTTTTAGTTTAATATTCTCTTATTTTAGAAGTTACAGGGGGGGGGGGGAGGGGGGGGGGGGGGGGGACAAACACACATTTGAACACTTTGGAAGCGTCTCTCGCGCAAACTATTCAGTTTAGAAAAAAATTATATTAGAAACCTCAATATCAATTTTGAAGACCTATCCATAGATACCCCTAAAACTTAATGTTTTTTTCGAGTTTTGTGTGAAAATCATAATGCGGTTCACAGAATACATCTGCTTACCAAGTTTCAACAGTATAGCTCTTATAGTTTCGGAAAAAAGTGGCTGTGACATACGGACGGACAGACAGACGGACAGACATGACGAATCTATAAGGGTTCCGATTTTTGCCATTTGGCTACGGAACCCTAAAAAACATATAAATTCAAAATAGTCAAAGGATTTTTTTGTAATTTTTTGCGTCGGTAAAATTGGGCGTAGTTCACACATTTTGCTATGTACACACTATAAAGACTCACACTGTATATGGCTAGCTGCCCGCGCAGCTGCGCGCGCGTATTGCAAAGAACGTAGGCAAGCCCACGGGATAATATAGCCTATAACTACCCAGTAAGTACATTCTACACGCAGGAGAAACAATTTTTTCTCAAAAATAGCCCACAAAGTGAACATAACTCGCTACATATTGGAAGGTAAAGTGTATAGTTTAAGGCCAGATCAAAATTAAAAAATAAAAAACTGCAATGTTACATATATATTCCTTTATTTGTCGAGTACCAAACTTTTTAAAAAGTATAAACTGGCATATAAAAGACGGCACAGGTCGTTTTCTGCCAAATCAACTCGTATTTTTCTGTTGCAAAAGCGACATTTTTGTATGAGTCGCAAATAAATTGCGTTTTTCGGTGGAAATTCTGTTTAAAAAAATATTATGACGTTAGTTTTATGTTATTTGCGGTATCCTCAATTTGTATTTAAGGTTCAATTTAGTTTTTTTTATTCCTTCATTTTTGAGAAAAGCACTATATTAGCCTCAGCCGGAATGGCAATTACAACAAATACTCAGCCTGCAATTGCTTCCTTCCCTGCCACGGCAATAATGTACCTACTATTGAAATCGGATAAGCGGCTCCGGAGATTAATTACCCTTTACATAAACTTACAAAGCTAAAAGGATTTTCTCTTTATAATATTTGTATGGATTTATTCCAATAAGTTCGGGTTTAGGCTATTTAATCAATAAAATAAAAAGAATTTAAGAATCGTTAACGAGTTATGTGTAATATGTAGTGCAATTTATTTTTCCGAAATAAAGTAGAATCATTTGTTTTAGATTTCGAAACATCAAGAAGAGTTAAAAGAGACGACGACGACTATGAAATAATTTGGGATAACTGTCCAGGAAAGTTACACTACGCGGTGATCGATGGAGAGTTGAAGTGTGTTGCCGGCGATGTTGCCACTGGTTTATCAGACAGGATATCCGAGTCTTTAGCGAAATGTCCTAAAGGCACTAGAAGGGTCCTTTTGCCGGGTGGCGTTAAGGTGTGTTTGGAGAGACGGAGGAAAAAAACTTGAGTTTATAATAAAATTTGACCCTACATTAAAGTGTTTTATTTTTTTAGACCTTTCAGTAATGAGTCATTGTCATTGTTAACCATCAAATAAGGGATCAAAGTTGTACTTTTCTTCCTTCATACTTTAGCGAGCATAATAGGACCGACAAAAATATCGAATAGCGTTACAGCTATGTTTTTTCATATTATTTTAAGGAAAATATGGCATTTAAAAGATTCAAATCACATACACTATGTACAATCATTATCAAAATCGACCAACTGGTACAGTCAGCATCAAAAGTAGCTACGCAAACGAAGACGTCAAAAGTCTTTATTAAAAGGGAATAAGAACTTTTGACGTCTCCGATTGCGTAGTTACTATAAGATCAATGAGGGCAAAACCGTCGTATTTTTGTATAAGTTCAATTTGGTTGGCCATAACTATGTTATTATTATTGTTATTATACACTGCTGCCTACAGAGCGCCCTCTGTTTTTGACTGTTGGTTTGGTAGCCAATTACAGTCGCTGCTTTATCGATCGAGTCAGCTAGTGCGTATTGTGGTTAGAACTCCCGCAAAAGCCGTTGTACGGAAATACCTCGCAGACGGAATTGGCCGCACTGACCTTAACAATACAAATATTCTTTACGTCATACCCGGCCATAAAGTAGGAATTACCACACGCTATGCGTGCGGAAAACCCCACTTTCTGGCCAGATAGAGACGTAAAATGTTGTACTTACCACGGGCGGTAATAAAGAAAGCCTCAGAGCGCATATTTATCGCCCTTGCCTTCGGCTCGGGCGTCAAATACCTGCGCTCTGAGACATTCTTTGTTTAACCGCCCTAGGTAAGTAATGTACTATTATCGCTCACCAATACACAATAGAAACAAAGAGGTAAATTAAACATAAACAATAGTATACAACAGGCGGTTTTATCGCTAAAAAGCGATCTCTTCCAGGAACACTTAGGGCCCATAGTAAATACTTAGTAGGTATATAAATATTTGGGGAAAATCTTGCACAAATCTACCTATTCCCAAACTTAACAAACCTTGTACTTTTGGGTCATTGTTGGGCGTAATTAATTACATTTATAATTGAAATACAAATTGAATTACATTTAATTCAATTACGAGAAATGCATTACACGTGTATAGGTACCTAATCGCATTAAATGCATTTTGAATTACTTCGTAATTTGTAATTTAAATTACATTGATTCGTAATTTAAATAACATTCAAAATCATTATAAGCTATTCTTTTGTTAGGAGTATCCTGGAGGTTGGCTGTGTTGTTTGGACAGCTCAATACCTAGTCCATATTGACCGTTTGGAGAGGATCCAAAATATTTTCCTTATGTCGCTGTGTTATATGTAGAATTATTTCGAGCGGTCCGCGTCAGCTGCAAAGCATTTTTGTGTTCCTTCCCTTCATAATCGAAGACTGTTTTTAGACGTGATGTTCTTGTTTAAAATTATAGACTTGTATTACACTTTCCAAACCTCTTGTAATTGGTCACTTTTAGTTGCCCGCATAATCCCTTACGTCCTAGATCTTTATTTTATATTCAGCGTTGCCCGCAAAATTTACTCTCGGCATACTTTTTTCAGACGAGTCCCTAGTTTTTTAGGGTTCCGCAAACGGACGCTGTGCGGAGTACCTGCATAGATGTGGTTGGCGCGCATCACCAGCGTGCGACTGCGGAGCGCCTGTGCAGTCGATTCACCACATAATCAACGACTGTCCGAACCGGAAATTCTCTGGGAATATCTTAGACCTGCACTCACCTGACGCGAACGCTACCCAATGGGTGAAGAATTTAGACATTACATTATATTATAATAGTTAAGTAAAGCTACTCTGTAATTTAGTAATGCCATACGAATAAATAAATTAATAGGGTTCCGTACTCAAAGAGTAAAACGGGACCCTATTACTGAGACTTCGCTGTCCGTCCGTCCGTCTGTCTGTCACCAGGCTGTATCTCAAGAACCGTGATAGCTAGAGAGTTGACATTTTCACAGATTATGTATTTCTAATGCCGCTATAACAACAAATACTAAAACCAAAATATATATTTTTTTAAGGGGGCTCCCATACAACAAACGTGATTTTTTTGCCGTTTTTATCGATAATGTTACGGAACCCTTCGTGCGCGAGTCCAACTCGCACTTGGCCGGTTTTTTTATAATAAGTATCTAAGCAGTATTGATTATTTCCACAAATCATTATTAAAGTGTCAAATTGTTAGTAAAATGTAAGGTATGTAAGGTATGTAAGGTAAATGTTACTTTTTGTACTCGACGATTAAAATATGAGTATTAAGATTTCATAGAGAATACTGCAACGTCACTCTTTTCATAGTTGTAGTCCATGTTACTGTCGAAACAATCGAAATAACTACTTTTCGATACGCTCCAGACAACTAAAATAAATTCGACCAATCACGTGGCTGCTTTATTATTATTATGTATCTCCGATTTAAATTCACGGGACAAAGCCCGGTCATTTGGAAGGCGTGCGTGGGGATATAGATCCAACACGTAGAGGCCCTATGGAGACGAAGTTTAATGTGATGTAGTACACCTGCTAGAACCCATTCACGGGTACATCGGTAGATACCCGTGAACCGGTCCCAACAGGCGTTGGGGCTATTGTGGGTAAAATGGATAGAGAACTGGGTCTATGGTGATGAGATTTGGATGGGCAATAAAATTGGGCTATTGCATAGAGGTCCGGACACCTGCCATAACATTGTAATTTACAAGGTTATCGAGGCAGGCGGTGACTAGCCACTCACTTATAAGATGGGCCCCTGAAAGTGCCGTAGAAAAGACGGCCAGGAGCAACACCGGGTGAGCGGCTCAGGGGTGTCGAGAGGTGGTGCTGCGCTTTCTCCGAAGTTACTCGCGGCGTTATGCCCTTTAACACTTCCACCCCTGGAGCATATAGCTCTGACGACTCCTCTCTGGACGGCCAATGAAGGCAAGCCAGAGCTGAGAGTCCTGCGGTCCCCCTTAGGGTTCCACTCCGACCGACGAAGACACGCCGTAGACAGAGGCCCTGACCGACTCTCGGGAGCACTCGGGTCCGTGGGGTCGTTACTCCCCAACAGCTCGCCACAAGCTGCCCTGCGGGCTATTATTATTATTATATTATTATGTATCTCCTGTTTAAATTCACGGGACAAAGCCCGGTCCTTTGGAAGGCGTGCGTGGGGATATAGATCCAACACGTAGAGGCCCTTTGGAGACGAAGTTTAATGTGATGTAATACACCTGCTAGAACCCATTCACGGGTACATCGGTAGATACCCGTGAACCGGTTCCAACAGGCGTTGGGGCTATTGTAGGTTAAGAGGAAAGAGTAACGGGCTATGGATGAAATTTGGATGGACAAATGAATGAGCTATTGCAAGAGTTCCGGACACCTGCCATAACATTGTGAGATGCTATCGAGGCAGGCGGTGACTAGCCACTCGCTAGATGGGCCCCTGAAAGCGTCGTCGTACAGACGGCCAGGAGCAACACTGGGTGAGCGGCTCAGGGGTGTCGAGAGGTGGTGCTGCGCTTTCTCCGAAGTTACTCGCGGCGTTATGCCCTTTAACACTTCCACCCCTGGAGCATATAGCTCTTACGACTCCTCTCTGGACGGCCAATGAAGGCAAGCCAGAGCTGAGAGTCCTACGGGCCCCCTTGGGGTTCCACTCCGACCGACGAAGACACGCCGGAGACGGAGGCCCTGACCGACTCTCGGGAGCACTCGGGTCCGTGGGGTCGTTACTCCCCAACAGCTCGCCACAAGCTGCCCTGCGGGCATATTATTATTATTATTATTATTATTATTTTGTTTCTTTAAATTTCTCAGTATTTACATAAATACTGGTGTAATGGGAGGCACGGGCCGAAGCCAAGTGCATCTCATATACCTATTACGTTTTAATTAAGACGGAAGATTTTGATGATGATGATTTGAGAGAAGATCTTGATGATGATGATCTGAGAGAACATCTTGATGATGATGATCGGGGAGATGTTCTTGGTTATAGTTTGACTCGGGTGGAAGATGAGTAACTGATGGGTGTGCATGGATTTGTACGTTAGTGAGTGAGTCATTCTGTAGGAATTTTCTGACTATTCTACAAGTGTTTAGAATTACAGCTTTTTGCATTGCAGTGTAAGAAAACGGTGGTAATGATAGGGTTTTGATAGAGGTATGCAACTGTTGAGGGATGACACCTGTAGTGGACAACACGATGGGTACTATAGTGACGTTTCTCAGTTTCCATATTCTGGTTATTTCATCCTTTAAATCGGTATATTTGGTAAGTTTACCAGCTATTGTACTTTGTAAGTTGTGGGTGTTTGGAATTGCTACGTCAATTAAAAGAGCCGTCTTATTGATTTTGTCCACTACAGTGATATCCGGTCTATTGAAGTGTGTAGTTCGGTCTGTTAAGATAGCTCTATCAAAATACATTCTGTGGGTTTGGTTTTCTAGCACATTTTCAGGCGTATACTTGTAGTAAGGAATGGCTGGCTGAGGAATCAAGTTATATTTAATTGCTAGTTTCTGATGTACTATGTTGGCAACTTGGTCGTGTCTGTGCTTGTAGTCAGTTTGAACTATTGATTTGCATGCTCCGGTGATGTGTTGAATGGTTTCTCCTGGGCTATTGCACTTCCTGCATAAATCTAAAATTCTATTTTTTATTATGAATTTCTGATAGTTGCGGGTCTCGATAACCTGATCCTGAATAGCCATCATGAAGCCCTCGGTCTCTGGGAAGAGCTCGCCGTGATTTAGCCATGCGTTCGACGCCACTTTGTCGACATTGTGTTGGCTTAAATCTTGGCGGTGTCTTCCGTGTAGAGACTTCGCACTCCACTGGGCTATTTTGGTTGTATGGTCGGTGAGCTCTTCGGTTTTTTGGGTGGTTCGGTCTTTTAAGTTCAAAGGTGTAAACTGGTGGTCATTCTGTTCTATTGCTGCGTGGATGAGAGAGGAGTTTGATTTTTGATGAAAATATGTTCTTAAAGCTGTAATTTGTTTATTATGTAAGTTGGTCACATCTATGAGACCTCTGCCACCCTCCTTTCTTGGCAGAGTTAATCTTTGTATGCAGGATCTAGGATGGTGTTTACGGAACTTAGTCATAGTGGTGTTTATGGTGCGCTGGAAAGATTTAAGATCGGATTTACTCCATCTGATGATGCCAAAAGAGTATGTCAGGACAGGTATTGCGTAAGTATTGACTGCTTTTATGGTATTTCTTGAATTTAGTTGGGTTTTAAGAATGGAATTAAGTCTGTGTTTGAACTGGATCTTTAATTTGTTTTTTGTGTCTTTGTGATGGATCAGTTGCGACTGCAAGTAGCCTAGATACTTGTATCCTGCTTTTTCATCTAGTGGGTCGATCGTTTCACCGGTCTCCAGAGTATAACTATGTTTGTAACTTCTCCCAGCTTTCATGGAATTGATTTTGCACTTATCTATCCCGAACTCCATCTGAATATCTCGTGAGAATACTTCGGTTATATTAGCTAATTGATCAAGGTCGGTTTCATCAGAGGCATATAATTTAATGTCATCCATGTAGAGTAGATGGTTCAGGTGTATTTCGTCTTTGTCTGTCTGTCCGTCGTTCGCGTGGGATTCGTATTTAAGTGGGTGTCCTTTTTCTGTATTATTGAGTATGTTAGATAGGGGGTTCAGGGCAAGGCAAAACCAGAGAGGGCTGAGCGCATCTCCCTGGAAAATGCCTCGCTGTATTTTGATTTGGCTTGTTTCTATTGTACCTGTGGGTGAAGTGAGTCTGAGTCGGGTGGTCCAGTTTCGCATTATTGCATGTAGAAAAAGAATTATCTGTGGATGCATTTTATACATCTCGAGTACTTTAATTAACCATGAATGGGGGACAGAGTCATACGCCTTTTTATAGTCAATATACATAGTGTACATGTCAGATTTCGATTTGTATACCTGATTTAGGATAACAGAATCTATAACTAATTGCTCTTTACAGCCTTGGCTCAGTTTTTTGCAGCCTTTTTGCTGTTCGGCAAGAATATTGTGACTGTGGGTGTGTTTATAGATGAGGTTGGAAATGCAACTGGTTATTACTTTATATAAGGTCTGTAGACATGTGATAGGTCTATATTTGGCTGGGTTTTTGGGGTCATCATGGTCTTTCGGGAGCATGTATGTTGTTCCGGCTGTAAGAAAGGTTGGTATTGTCTCTGGTTGCAAAATGAAGTTATTTATATGATTGTGTAAGTAAGGGTGAATTACCGTAAACTTTTTATACCAATAGCTATGAATGTGGTCAGAACCGGGTGTTTTCCAGTTATGTAAATTTTGTATTACTTCGCGGAATGTTTCTACTGGGACAAAATCAAATTCCATTGCTGATAACTCAGAGTTGGTAGACATTTCAGTTTCAATCCATTCTGCTTGAGCGTTGTGCTCAACAGGATTTTGCCAGATGTCTGACCAGAATCGGTGTAAGGTTTCTGTATCTGGGCCGTTGTTACTGTTAGAGGTATTTTGGCTACTTTCATGATTGTTAGTACAAGCGGTTTTAAGTTCACGATAAAACTGCTTTTCATTGTTGACAAACTGTGCATTTTGTTGTTTACGGAACGTGCAAGCCTTGTATCTGTGGAGGCGGCTTGAGGTAACTGCAAGTTTTTGTTTCAACGTATCCTGAAACTCTGCTAGATCTGTATTTAGACCTTCATGTGTAGAGTGGACCTGATACTGGTCTTGAATTCTTTCTACATGTAAACTTAAATTCCGGCTTCTATTGCCATTCATATATTGGGTCAGTCTGCCTATTTTAATTCTTAAGTCCTTTATTTTCTTTTCCAATCTGTGTTCCCAGTTCGGTTTTCTATTTCTCTGGGATTGGCGAGGTGTATCTGTTTGTATCAAATTAAGTTTAGCTCCGTTAAATTTGGCGGCGGTCCACCCCGCACAGTAAACTATAGTGTGTAAAGTCTGGAAGTCGGTATCTTTATTAATATTGTCTGTGAGAATTTTATTGTTTATGTAGGCAACAGTACGAGACAATTTTTTAGATGGTTTCTGTTTGGGTATAAAAGGTCGGCTGGTAGGATCTGTATCTATAAAATGCCCAAGCGCTTCTGAGAATATTTGATCGATTTCGGGATTGCTATCTAACTCAGGTGGATCTTGTGTGGTGTGTATGCTTAGAGTATGTGTGTTCAAATTCATCCGATCGGCACTTGGATATTGAATGTCATTAAGTGTTCCAGGGTCGCTAATTTGGGTGTCTGAGATGAGATTGAACTCACTTGTACTATCTGTCTGTCGACCAGTCATAAGTTCTCCTTCTACCTCCTGTCTTATTTCTTTCAGCCTTTGATCAGTTATGTATTTGTTATGTATTATTGTTCTTCTCTGGTCGGCTATTCTTTGTTCACTCAAATGAGCGAGTGATGGAAATTTGGTGATGAACTGCTGGTGCAACGGTTTCCGGTATGTTGTTCTATTTGTTTCTAAGTGTGTTATTTGTAGATATAGTCTAATTATTGCCTCATTCTGTTCATTGGACCACCTCATTCGAGGTGTGTTTTTGCTAACAGTGTTTTGATTGGGTTGGGATGTATTGGGTGTTTGTTCACCATGCCCGTTATCTTGTGTGTTCTGTCTTATATTAGTCTGCAGCTTTTCTAAATCTTCTTTAACTTCTGTATAAATTTTATCTGTAGTAGTTTTGGGTATCATCTTCAGACGTACTATTGCACGTCTCTGGTCCCCAACTCTCTGTCGGCTTACTTTCATATTAGGATATTTTTCTATAAACTTTAAGTGTAATGCTTCCAAATAATTGGTCTTGTCTGTGTCTAATGATGTAAGATGGAGGTAAGTGCGTAGTATGAACTCGTTCATTTCAGATGTCCATCTGTTACGCTTAGAAGACTCACCCTCGGTGGGTGCAGTATCTGTGTCCTCGAATAGGTCACCCTGCACAACATCCTCGGGGTTACTACTAGACTCGGTGGTCTTTGATCTAGTCATATAAGAAGGGCGAGTTGATGGGATGGAAGAAAATAGTGACTCAGTATCATCGCCCGAGTCGGCTGTAGCTTCGACATCGGTGGCCCGCCTGCTCAGCTCCCGATGACCGGCTGTAATATCTTGGTTGGCGCAAGCCCGCCTGCTCAACTCTGCGCCACCGGTAGTTCGCATACTGTGGCATCCAGTACCGGCTCCAGATGCGCCCCGGCGACCCCCGGGCAGCGACCGTAAATTGTATCTATTATTCTTACTTTGCTCCATGATAACTTTCAAGGGTTGGGACCGTTAGTTTAGGAAGTATTATAGCTAGATGTTGTGCTAAGAGTTGTAGTTCAGCCGTTTAAACGGGTGCGGTTGAGGTGTTATTAACCAGTTATAGTTCTTCTACCCGTAAGCCCCCCTACCACGACAAGGTGGTCCCATAGGGGGGTTATTATTATTATTATTATTTTGTGGGCCTTAATATGCCGCTTCGACCAGCAAGTGATCTATTGTGGCAGCCCTTGTTTTAGAGTTCACCGTTAAGTCCCGTTGCCTCCAGGAAATTCCAGATTCTTTGGGCGGTGATATGTTGTACTTCTTGTGGGTGCATTATGTGCCGCCCTAGGTAGGTACTTCTTTTATGCATGAGTGGTCCGCAGGAGCAGAGAATGTGCATTGCAGTCTGCTTTACTGAACTGTAATGAATTGGACCAATAGAATCGCTTTGATGTCGTACGCTCGTTGATGTCTTTTAAGATATCAACAAGCGTACGAGCGATGAGCTGCACTTCGTTTCAACAGTATCGAGTTTGTTTAATTAGTTCAGTTGACTCGTAGAAAATTAATTTTAATGAACTCGTACAAAAAGTATTGTTCACAATAGTGTTATAATCAAGCTTTTTAATCTCGTACCTTACTTAGGCCACTCAGCAAGCTTCGTGGCCTAAACACGGTACTCGACTAAAAAGCTCTCTATTATAACACGATTGTGAAAAATACTATTTTACATCACCTGAAATTCTAAATCTAAAATGTCTACATGAATCCCATGTACCTACTTATTTTATTACCTAAACTTGTGCATGTGTCATACTGCGTCGAGGACCGGTAGGTTATACTTAAATTAGTTAGTAATTTGTTACGTTCATATTTTTTTCTTTTAAACTTTGTTTTTTTTATGTTCTTTAGCTTTATGTCTGTTGGTACTCTTTGTGTACCCCTTAAATTATTGTTTAAGCGACTGTGTGTGTTCTAAATAAATTAAAAAAGAACAAATCTACTTGAAGTGATTATAAAGAAAAAAAAAACCAATTCAATTACAAATTAGCATTTTAAGGAAGTAGTTAATTTCGCTTTTTTATAAAAAAATATTTTATTTCTTACTACCTAATATGATAAACGTGAAAATTTGGATGTTTGGGTTTTTGGATCTTAATATAATTGTATAAATTATTTAAAAATGTATTTGCAAGTTTTGACCTAAACATTGACATATGACCAAACACACAAACAAACACTGCAAGTTAAATACGGCCCGGAGTTACCATGGTACCGTGGAAACTGGGCAGGGTCCTTGTATGGGCCGCCACCTGTGTCGACACGTTCGCACCGTCCCACATTCAAGGAACCCGCTCACAGGCTGGCGCTGCAGCTGACCAGGCCCAACTAGGTACTCAAGCGCCGCAAATATTCGTCTTTACTTAAAGACTTCGAGTTTGAGGCCCTTGATGTAGAGACATTGGGTCCCTGGTCAGCTGACATGAGGTCGTTCATGGGAGCTTTGTCGAAGCGGCTCATCAACACCTCAGGCGATTCCAGTGCTCGCCAGCACTTAAGCCCCTGCTAGACGGTTGCCAACACGCCCCTCCAGCCGGGCGACCTTGGTCCGCACCGACCGTGTAGACAGTTGTTTGGAGCTAAATTTCATACTACAGCGGTCGGTGTCAACCAAGGTCGCTCGGTTGGAGGCGCGTGTTGGCAACCGTCTAAGCAGGGGCTTTACCTCTCTCAAAGAATCGTCCTCGCGATACAGATAGGTAACGCAGCCAGCGTCATGGGGACAATGCCGCAAGGAAGATCTCCTCGACTTTTTACAATGAAATGAAATGAAATGAATGAAATATGAAAATGAAATGAAATTTTTATTTCGTGTAACCATGGACACATGTTGTTAGTAGAATTTACAAAACTAGGGGGTTAGTAGTTACAGCTAAACTTACATTTAAAACAAAACAACACTGACAGGGGAGTGTAGTCCCTCGCAGTGCGACATGTAGGGACAGTCAACCCTGTCCGCTATCATGCGCAGAATGCTGTTGGGACTGCGGCGCACCCTGCGCACCAGGGATGCTGCGCGCGTACGCATGCTCGTACACAACACACAATACTTATGCATTTTTTCTTCTTATTATTTAGTTAAGTTTTATTTTCTTGTTACCTATTCTTGTTTTAGTTATTTTAGATTTGTATTTAATTGTGTAATTTAGTATTTGTTACCTTATTGTTAGTTTTTATAGCATTTAGTTGTATTATATTTAAAACCATAAATGGAACAGTTACATTCTAAAATAAAAAAAAGTTAAATAAAATCTTGTAAAAAAAAACTAGTAGCTCCGTGAAATGTTACTGTACCTACACATAGTGAAATTTCGAAATGTCTGTTTTTTTTCAACTCTTATATTTCCAGCATTTAAAAAAATTTCGAAAACTGACTGCAATATTTTTATAATTAACGAACCAGCTCACAATTTTTTACAAAAATTGGTTGAGAAATGCCACCTGTCTGTGGGCGGCCGGAAATCTGGACATACGGACATACCTACGACAGTATTTTTCCCCGAGCTGAAACGGAGACGCTTCGCTCACTCGGTCAATACGTAATGAAAAATGTTTTATTAAATAAAAGTAATTTGTAATTTTACGAAGTAATTAATTACAAATTATAATTACAAAATGTGATGTGTAATTGTATTACAAATCACATTTTGTAGTTGTAATTCAATTACTTTTTACCCCACGCTGGTGCTCATCAAACAAATACACTACCGATCAAAAGTTTAAGTTCACTCTTTGTTTTAGGTACAAATGAGTACTTTTGGACAATATTTTTTTGCAGTTCGGAAGCCGAAATTTGTTTCCAACTGATCCGTTATTGTTTCCAGAGATTTGATTAATTAGTCAGACACAATACACGTACATTTCTAAACAACGCATTCCCTAAAATCTTATAGGAATGACGGCAAAGGCTGGGCCATATATGGCCTTGCCACTTAAAACGTACAATGATCAGATACAATGTTGGTTTTTAGGGAATCAGTTGTTTAGAAATCTACGTACAGTTCCCGGTAAACAACTTGAACATGCGGGACGAAGTGGGGGGGCAGCTCGAACGTAGAATTCGCCTTTGCGCAGGCAAGGTCATTTGCGCACGAAGTTTGCCGTCTACTGTAAATTGTGTCTGACTAATCAAACACATCTCTGTAAAGTAAACAATAACGAATCAGTTGGAAACAATTTTCGACATCTGAACTGCAAAACATTATCGCACAAAAGTACAAATTTGTACCAAAAACAAAGGGTGAACTTAAACTTTTGACTGGTACTGTAGGTAAATCCCCTAACCGGGATTCGAACCCAAGACCTCCAGTTTCAGGGGCAGGGTCACAAACTAGGCTAAAGCGGTCGTCAAATAAACAATAATGACCATTCAATAGTTACCCTGACCCAATAGAGGTTGACGTAGTGGAAATGACCGATATCAGGGCTGTTATTCTGAACGCGCTCATTGGCCCGCCACGCCCGTCCAGTCGCGCCTAACGAAACTAGATCTCTACCTACGCTTAGTTACTACGCATCGCGGCGTCAAGATATATTTGTGGATGAGCTTAAAACAAGTGACAGAATAGCGGGGCTGATTACGCTTTGTTACTTACGAGTCGACCACATACCGGAAGGCGGAAAATGTCGCGGGAGTCCGCTGGATGCGGGTGGCACAGGACCGCTCATTGTGACACTCTTTGGGGGAGGCCTATGTTCAGCAGTGGACGTCTATCGGCTGATATGATGACTACGAGTCGCGGCGTCATCAAGATACATTATTGGATGACAGGTGAGGTGAGGTTATAAGTTTATAACGGTTGAAGCTTCGTCAATCATATGGCACCCTTATGAATCAACTTACGCCCTATTACTGGAGAAGGTTCAGAAAACGTTCCATACGGTTTTTATATAGGAAAGTTTTTGGGAACTATCCAGTCATGTATCCCACCAAACACCTGTTAGGAACCCTAGGTTATAATTCGTTGTAGGTAAGGCGAAATTACAATTTGTTGGTGACTGCGTGTCGGATCATACGCGGTGAGTCAGATTGTCCGGAGCTAGTGAGTCGCCTCGTGCGACTCTATACTCCGGATATCCCAAAGATAACCCATAGGGCACGGCGACGCGATTTGTTGGCGGTGCCGATATCGCGCACTCGCCGCTGATCCGTGCTCAGCTCTCTCACAAGTCTCACAACTCAATGCGCTCTTGGCATCAGCACCGGAGTGTGACTTACTTGCGTGGCGATGGATGTATTGTGTGCGGTGAATGTCTGAGCTTCTGTGAGAAGATGGATGACAGGCAATCAACTGTGGTTTTTTTGTTTTGTTGTACTGTTTAGTATCGTTTTAATGACGCATTGGTTTTAGGACTATAATGTTGAGTTAACATGTTTTTAATAATAAATAAATAACAAGTTGCAGAATAGCCGGCCAGATACAGAGCTGCCAACATTCAGTGGCTATCAGTGCGTCTCATTGACTGGCGGTGTGATTTGTGATTATATTGATGTCAGCAAAGGTTAAATACATAGTTTATGTTTATAATGCATTGTATAGTGGTTGAAGAATGTGCTATGTGTAAAGTGTTATCGTGAGTACCAATACCGACATTATTTTATAGTTGAGTAGTTCCGGAGATCACCCCCTACAAACAACGCCCAATACAAAGTCAAAAATATTACTTCTTTATAATGTTACTAGCCGCCTGCGCGGCTCCATTCGCGAATTGGGTTGTTTTCAAATAAACTGTAAGAAACGTTAACTTTGTCATGTGAGTAACGAAAATTATCCATAAATTTATACTGCAAATTTTTGTTATTCACATGACAAAGTTAACGTATCTTAATTTAACCTTTACTAGGGTACAGTTCAACCCAATTACAGAGAACCCAAGCAGAGAAGCATAACATATAGCCTACCAACTTCTGCCAGCTACTAACCGTCCGCGTGGAGCTCCATATTATATTTCATTCCCATTTCTCCCCCTTGGGGGATGATTTCTGAGCAAAATCTATCGCATGTCCCTTTTTTCTAATACAAACATACGACTCCTAAAATGATATCCCTTCCTTTCGGCTCTGTCGTAGTCGAACAAAAGAGGAAAAACAGACGCATAGATACATATATAAGCTTTTCATTATTCTGTCATCAATCATCATCCTTGTAGTAAATAGTAAGTGTAAATAGTAGTGTGTGTTATGTGTTTAAATAAATTTAATCTTGTAGGGAAAATTCGCTTTGCATAGTTGGTTTTTTGAGCATAACTTTCCCAATTTTGCTCTTGTCTTATAAGCTGGAATTTAAAGCTGAAATCATTATCATCATCATCATCATCATATTAGCCGAAAGACGTCCACTGCTGGACATAGGCCTCCCCCAAAGAGTGCCAACATGACCGGTCCTGCGCCACCCGCATCCAGCGGACTCCCGCGACCTTTACCAGGTCATCAGTCCACCTAGTGGGGGGCCTACCCACGCCGCCCCTTCCGGTACGTGGTCGCCACTCAAGAACCTTTCCGCCCCAACGGCCATCGGTTCTACGTGCAACGTGCCCCGGCCACTGCCCTCCGAATCGCTAAACTTAAGCGTTTAGCGATTCGGAGGGCTATATCGGTTCTGCTGCGGTTAGCCTCATTTTTGATGCGATCACGCAGAGAAACTCCCAACATAGCCCTCTCCATTGCCCTTTGGGTGACTTTGAGCCTTCTTATGAGGCCCATTGTAAGCTGAAATACTAGATATCATTTGTGCTCTACATTACATTCATGTATTTTTTCTAGTATTGCCGTAAAGTCTGAGAGTCCTTAGATTTTTGTATGATTTTTTTATACTTTTGCTAATAGTGCTTAAAATAGCGTGTGTATTGAAATATAATGTAAAAACGAAGTATGAAAAATGTATTCAGCTTTAATTTGATACCCGGGTGATTATCGGAGCGTTTTTGTCACCTAATTTCTTTGGACACGTTTTTGTCGAAGTGTCTCTACATTTTGATGATATTTCCGGTTGTTTGGCGGAGGACCCTGACTTCTATCATTTTACCAGAAATACCATGAAACTGTACAGATGGTTTAACAAAAACGTGTCCAAAGAAATTAGGCGGTTAAAACGCTTCGATATTCACCCACCCCACATGACACACACGTTGCATGGTTTGGGACTAATTTACACATTTCCAAACGCGGCCGCAGCGATTTTGATGACGTCATTACTGTGGGGACCGACTCTTTAGAGACTTTCCCCAGGCAGTTTTGAGATCCAGAAGACATGCCTAACAACATACTAAAAGGTGGCCCTGGTATCCGAAAGTTCGACGGAATCCCGTACCGTAACAACACGCATTATTCTACAACAAACATTAACTCGGATCGGATTAGGTTTTTATTTTAAACCATGACGGTGGCAAACAAGTATATACGCCCCGTATAGTAGTAGTTCTTTAAAAAAAATGGTTGGAGCGTTTTTATAGCTGGCTGAAAGCACGAGTGTCGCACCGCTACGCCACCTGTCCAAAGGCCTTAGTTTTGGTATATCTGTAATTGTAATTTACATGTCGAGTTCTATAAAACGATATTTTTCCAGAAGATGGCTGCAGGACCTACCACAATCGCTGTCGCCGTGCTGATTTTAGCGTCATCCAACATAAGCTACGAGCATGTTCTACCGAATTTACAGAGGAATTCAAATGCTGATCAAATGTTGATAGTTTTACACAAAGACGAAATTAAGGTAAAGCAACTAAAGAACGTAGAATTTAATATGCACATAAAGATGGATTTAAAAAAAGACCAACATGATGATAATTCAATGCTAAATGTAAATTCAAATTCCAACGAAGAAACATTTCAAAATAATGCTCAGAACCAAGTCAGTATTGATTGCTTTAATATGAAGCTAAATATATTAAGGAACTATGTACATAAAAGTAATATTTACCTACACCTAGATACAATTGAAGGGAATGGTGACAATTTAAAGCTGAATGCGATTCCAAAGTCAAACAAAGAAATACTCAAAACGAATGCTAAAAAACTCATTATTGACCACTTAAATCAGGATTCCAGCAGTACGTTGCCAAGAGATAGCGTAGAAAGAATCAAAGATATATTCAGTGTTGATAGTGATGCCAAGGTGATCAATGCTGACAGCCCAAAGCTGGTTGCAGACGATTCAAAGACTTTAAAAACAAATGATGACAATACTCTGGAACGTGTAAGAAGGGATAGCGAAGACGACGATATAGTCATATGGGACTACTGCGAAGGGAAAAAACATTTGGAGTACACAGATGGAAAATTTAAATGTGTCGAAGTAACTTTTGAATCAAGAAATAACTTTGGAACGTTGGTGAATTGCCCAAGTGACACAAGGAGGGTTATTTTAAATAGCATAGTTGTTCAATGTAAACCGAAAAGAGGAAGACACTAAAATTGTACGGGGTGTTATATGAAATAATGTACTTTATAAAACAAAGGTTTAACCGACTTCAAATCAGTATGAGTATCTTCAAGTGTTTCTATAATATTTGGTCCCTCGATTTTTCCAGGATCCCAACATTAGATCCTGACCTGAGAAGAATACCGTTTTAAACAAAAATAGACTTCCAAATCGGTCCAGGGGTCTTCGAGTAATCGGGGAACTTACATAAAAAATAAAAGATTCCGACGAAATGAGAACCTTTTTTGAAGTCGGTTAAAAATGCAGAGAATAAAAGGTTAGATGAATCCCATAAAGTTAACTTGTATGGATTAAATTGTTATGTACGCGTTTTTCGACATGACAATACATAGTATTATATAATAAGAATTATATAGGAACAGTTTTATAGATAGGTTTATATAGGTTTTTAGGGTTCCGTAGCCAAATGGCAAAAAACGGAACCCTTATAGATTCGTCATGTCTGTCTGTCTGTCTGTCTGTCCGTCCGTAAGTATGTCACAGCCACTTTTTTCCGAAACTATAAGAGCTATACTGTTGAAACTGGGTAAGTAGATGTATTTTGTAAACCGCATTAAGATTTTCACACAAAAATATAGAAAAAAAACAATAAATTTTGGGGTTCCCCATACTAAGAACTGAAACTCAAAAAATTTTTTTTCATCAAATCCATACGTGTTGGGTATCTATGGATAGGTCTTCAAAAATGATATTGAGGTTTCTAACATATTTTTTTTCTAAACTGAATAGTTTGCGCGAGAGACACTTCAAAAGTGGTAAAATGTGTGTCCCCCCCCTGTAACTTCTAAAATAAGAGAATGATAAATCTAAAAAAAATATATGATGTACATTACCATGCAAACTTTCAACGAAAATTGGTTTGAACGAGATCTAGTAAGTAGTTTTTTTTTAATACGTCATAAATCGTAAAAAGCAATTTATTTAACGGAACCCTTCATGTGCGAGTTCGACTCGCACTTGGCCGCTTTTTATTTTTCATGCACCACTTTCTAGCTCGCACAATTTTGGTGGATACTGACCCTAAATGCTTATAATAGGTTTAAATAATTTTTGTACATATTGAATGTAAATTTCAGGTAATCACGGAATAAAGAATCCATTGGAAGTGGCATTCAACCGATTTTCCTAGAGAACCAGTGTCGCCGCACGCACACAACCGCACTTCAATAAAACACGAACACACAATTGCAATACGCTTTTGATTTGTTAAAATGTACTGTGGCAATAAGTTGTTAAGGGTAGCAAATTTTATATGCAAAAGGTACTTTAACTACTATAAAATTACGGTCTAATTTAGAGTGTCAAGTAAATATTTCTTACGTCCGTTCCCACCTGCGTTGCAAGACTTGCAAGAGACGTGGTGGTTCGGCTACTCGACTCCAGATGGCAGTGTTTTCAAAACTATACGCTTGAAACCAAAAAGTCGCATGTACTGCGACATGCGTATGATGACACGACTATTTTACCATAACGGAATAGGGATGTGGGTATAATTTTGCATATCGATATTTTTATGATATTTATACATTAAATATTAAAGCTAATAAGACTTAGGTTACTAATGGCTTAGTTACAAATTGTTTCCAATAAAATGTTGTTAATAATATAGTTAGTTAGTAGGTGACATTTATAGTTCATCGTCATCATCATATCAGCCGAAAGACGTCCACTGCTGGACATAAGCCTCCCCCAAAGAGTGCCAAAATGACCGGTCCTGCGCCACCCGCATCCAGCGGACTCCCGCGACCTTTACCAGGTCATCAGTCCACTTCGTGGGGGACCTACCCACGCGGCGCCTTCCACTCAAGAACCTTTCCGCCCCAACGGCCATCGGTTCTACGAGCAATGTGCCCCGCCCACTGCCACTTAAGTTTAACGATTCGGAGGGCTATATCGGTTACCTTGGTTCTGTTGCGGATAAGCTCATTTCTGATGCGATCATGCTTGTATGTCATCACTGGCAACACACACTGGTCAAAGACTTTCGTCTTGAGACACTGCGGAATACTTATTGGACGAAAAGATGTGCCGTAGCTTCCCGAACGCTGCCCAGCCGAGTCGGATTTGGTACTACATGGGCATTTGACATGATCTTCTCGCTCGGAAGCTTTATTGAGGTCATCGAGCATCATACTTAAGTCCTCCATGGTCTAAGCCAAGACTAAAATATCGTCCGCAAACCGAAGGTGAGTGATGTACTCGCCGTTGATGTTGACACCTAGCCTTCTCCAGTCCAGAGTCTTAAAAACATCTTCCAGTGCAGCGGTGAACAGTTTTGGCGAAATAATATCTCCTTTCCTGACTCCCCGCTGCAGCGGAATAGGTTTCGATATTTGTTACATTTATAGTTAGGTAATTATTTTTGTTATAAATGTATTTGCAATGAAACACAGATTTGTAATAAACAAAAAGTATAATTAGTTTAATATTATACAAGCACATCCTAACTACTTAGAATTATTTTCCCAGCAATCTAGACTGTCGACTGTGTGCGAGTATGGTAGGCTAAACCAGTCGTCAATTATAAAGAATTGGAAGCAGTGCGTCATGTGTGCGAGCGAAAAAGCGGAGCGCTGCTCTCGCTCTACGTATTGCCTACTGCACCGCTGATGTTGCCGCCACCGCTCGATATCTTGGCCTAGCTATGTACTACTATATACAACATGTAAATAGAGAAACAATAATTAATCATTATGAAATTATTCGTACTTACGCTACATACGATATTCTGCGTGGGAATTGAACCTTCATGAATGAAGCGTTTTCCTTTTGGCGAAACTCAAAAATCTGTTTCAACAAAATGTTCCAAACAAATGGTGTTCAATCGTTGCGGGAACCAATCCTATCTCCCCTTGGCATCAGTCCATTTTTCCTTTGCATTTGTCTCTTTAGGAAAACTATAAGATTATAATAGTTATTTTATTTTATATGTATGTATCTATTATATATATCATCGCCTAGTACCCACATCACAAGCCTTACTGAGCTTACCGTGGGCCTAGGTTGATTTGTGTAAGATTGTCCCGTAATATTTATTTATTTATTTATAATAGTCAGATATTATATATATACATAAATAATAAATTTAATCCTTTTCATTTTGAGTTATCGTTTTATCGATAATTATTATAGACCTTAGCCACAGCATTTGAGTAGCGAACCTTCTGGACATTTGACGTGCATTCCTCGTTCCGAGTAGCGAAATTATGCACAGGATTATGAACTTCATTGTTAGAGAAATACAATTGATATTTCCTTGACTACATATGCAAATTGTGTCTGAGAAATTGAAAAATTAATATTTTTATGTAGGAATTCTAAAACAATACTTACCGATGATAGGAAATACCTCCATGCAGGGATTGTAACCCGGTTAATTTTGCCGTAGCGGTTAGAGCCAGATTTTGAGAGCCTAACCCATAATAAAGGTTACGCTCGCAAGAACACCGCTCTCCCCGGAGCGTATGTCGGAGCGCAAACAGGGAACGAAGTACCATTTACCGGTTAGAGAGCGCTCTCTCCGTGTACGGGTGAACGACCGCTCGCTGGCTCGCTAGAGTCGCAAGCTTATACAGGATTAGTTGGCTATATATATAGACGCTTGAGTATTATTACTATTTATTTATACTTTATTGCCCAATATAAAAAAGTAAATGGCGGACTTAATGCCATAAGGCATTCTCTACCATTCAACCATTGGGCTAATATAAACATTTGGTGCAGGCATTTAAATTATTAGTATTAGATTCGATTTTACTAAGTAAGTACCCAAATTTACCTAAGTATTTATACTGTTCATACCACGTGTCCCAAAACTCAACGATAAGCCGGCACCAGAGGATGGAGCTGCTTATGATTAGTCGAGAAAAAATAAGGAAAAAAATTTATCTAAATAAGTAGCTCCATCCTCTGGTGCCGGCTTATCGTTGAGTTTTGGGACACGTGGTAGATATATTTTATTTTATATATTTAGATATATTTTTTTCCTTATTTTTTCTCGACTAATCATAAGCAGCTCCATCCTCTGGTGCCGGCTTATCGTTGAGTTTTGGGACACGTTGTATATTGACATTGTACTGTAGTAAGTAATAGTGGCGGAGCGCCCGTCCAAGCCGATTCCCACCGGCCTTCCTAAAATTTATTTTTAGGCAAGCCTATAGTTAAAAACTCTTAACTCATTCATAACTTATTTTGTTCCGGGTTGCCCATCGAAAATTTTCACGCGCCGCCACTGGTAGGTAAGGACTTACATAAAACATCAAGTATGATTTGCGAAACATTGTATAAGTACTTAAGCCCCTGCTAGACGGTCGCCAACACGCCACTCCGACCGAGCGACCTTGGTCGGCACCGACCGCTGTAGTATGAAATTTAGCTCCAAACAACTGTCTACACGGTTGGTGCGGAACAAGGTCGCCCGGTCGGAGGGGCGTGTTGGTGACCGTCTATCAGGGGCTTAAGAAATTTAGCTCCAAACAACTGTCTACACGGTCGGTGCGGACCAAGGTCGCCCGGTCGGAGGGGCGTGTTGGCGACCGTCTATCAGGGGCTTAAGAAATTTAGCTCCAAACAACTGTCTACACGGTCGGTGCGGACCAAGGTCGCCCGGTCGGAGGGGCATGTTGGCGACCGTTTATCAGGGGCTTAAGAAATTTAGCTCCAAACAACTGTCTACACGGTCGGTGCGGACCAAGGTCGCCCGGTCGGAGGGGCATGTTGGCGACCACCTATCAGGGGCTTAAGAAATTTAGCTCCAAACAACTGTCTACACGGTCGGTGCGGACCAAGGTCGCCCGGTCGGAGGGGCATGTTGGCGACCATCTATCAGGGGCTTAAGAAATTTAGCTCCAAACAACTGTCTACACGGTCGGTGCGGACCAAGGTCGCCCGGTCGGAGGGGCGTGTTGGCGACCGTCTATCAGGGGCTTAAGAAATTTAGCTCCAAACAACTGTCTACACGGTCGGTGCGGACCAAGGTCACCCGGTCGGAGGGGCGTGTTGGCGACCGTCTAGCAGGGGCTTTACACCAATTTGTTCGACAAAATGGTAAAATGCCCTATCGCAAACCTAACGTGCATAGGTAGTAGGTAGGTAGGTACTTATCCAAAGAATTAGTGAGCCATTAGCTACCTGTGACGTAAGTAGGGACCAAAAAAATATAATGAGTTATATATTTTTTCACACCTCTCATTCAGAAAAGTATGTTTTGGTCCCCGACGAGAGGGAGCAAAATGCTACTTTTCTGTTCAAGCTACTTTTTTAATTTATTCATTGGCTTGTAGCATTTACGCAATATGCCAATAGAATCTTGATAAAATAATCGATTGTAATTTCATCGTAATCGACAAACGTATATATATATCATCATCATCATATCAGCCGAAAGACGTCCACTGCTGGACATAGGCCTCCCCCAAAGAGTGCCAAAATGACCGGTCCTGCGCCACCCGCATCCAGCGGACTCCCTACCCACGCCGCGCCTTCCGGTACGTGGTCACCACTCGAGAACCTTTCCGCCCAACGGCCATCGATTCTACGTGCAATGTACGTATATATATATATAAAGGATATTTATTTTGTTTTGTTCTTTTTTGGTTCTTTTTTTTTGTTTTTTTCTTGTTTTTGTTTTTATTTGTTTTTTTGTTTTAGTTTGTTGTTTTTTTGTTTTTCTTTTAGTTTTTTTTGTTTTGTTCGTTTTTTTTTGGTTTTTTGTTTTTGTTTTTTCTTGTTGCTTGATTTTGTTTAAAATTTTTGCCTTTTTTTTTTGTATTTTTTTTTTTTTTCGTTTTTTGTATTTTAGTTTCGTTTGTTTTTAGTTTCGTTTTTTTTTTGTTTTTTTTTGTTGTTTTTTGTTTTTGTTGTTTTTGTTTTGGATTTTTTGCTGTTTTTTATACTTTTTTGTATTTTTGTTCGTTTGTTTTTCTGTTTTTTTTTGTTGTATTTTTTTTGTATTTTTTTTTCTTTTTTTTCTTTTTTTTTTTCGTTTTTTTTGTTCTTTTTTTGATTTTTTGGTGTTTTTTATTTTTTTTCTGTTTTTTTTGTTTCTTTTTTTTTTTGGTTTTGTTCCCTTTGGTTTGTTTTTTTTAGTTTTTATGTTTTTGTTATTTTTTCTTTTATTTTGTTCTTTTTTTTGTTATTTTTTGTAGTTTTTTTTTTTGTATTTTTTGCAAATGTTTCCTCATAGTCGTTGTGAAAAGTTACGTGTTACTCAGGAGCAAAATTATTTTCGTCTTGGGCGTTAACACTTGCACAGTATATTTACTGCGAGGGCGGTGTATTGAATCCTGAGCGTGTTGAGGGATTCAAGTTTTAACGCCCAAGACGAAAATAATTTTGCTCCTGAGTGACACATGTAACTTTTCACACCGACTATGAGGAAATACTTTGCAAAAAAAACAAAAAAAAAACAAAAACAAAACAAAAACAGCAAAAAAATAACAAACAAAACAAAAACAAAAGAAAAGCAAAACAAAAAAAACAAAAACAGCAAAAAACTAACAAACAAAACAAAAACAAAAAAAAAAACAAAACAAAAAAGAACAAAAAAACAACAAACACGAAAAAAATAACGAAACAAGGAAAGAAAGAAAACAAAAACAAAGCAAAAACAGAACAATACAACAAAAACGAAAAAATACAAAAAAAAAACTAACAAAAAATCCATCGAAACAAAAAAAAACTTAAAATGAACCATAACAAACTAAAAAAAACAAAAAAAACGAAAAAAAAACAAAAAAAAAACAGCCTAAAAAAAGCGAACAAAAACAACAAACGAAACAAAAAAAAACAACAAAAATACAAAAAAAAAAAACAAAAAAAACAAAAAAAACGAACAAAAAAACAAACCAAAAAAACGAACAAACAAACAAAAAAAAACTAAAAATTAACCATAACTAAAAAAAAAAACTAAAAAAAACGAACAAAAATAAAAAAAAACAACAAAAAACACCAAAAAACAAAAATCCTAAAAACAGCGAACAAACGAAACAAAAAAAACAACAAAAATACAAAAAATAACAAAAAAACAAGAAAAACGAAACAAAAAAACAAACGAAACAAAAAAAACAAACAAAACTAAAAAAAGAACAAAACAAAACAAGAAAAAACAAACAAAAAGAACAAAAAAAAACAAACAAAAAATTACTTATTAAGTCGATTATTTTATTAAGATTCTATTGGCACATCGCGTACGAGTAAATGCTACAAGCCAATGAATAAATTAAAAAAGTAGCTTGAACAGAAAAGTAGCATTTTGCTTCGGGGACCAAAACTTACTTTTCTGAATGAGAGGTGTGAAAATTTTATTTCAATATTTTTATCGTCGAAAGTAGGAGCGGCGAGCAGAAAACTAGGGCATCAGCATCGGCGGAACACGAACGAATTCATCGAATAAACAGAGTAGGTAGCTACACTGTAGCTAGGTACCTACGCAGCGCCCCGCAACGAAGCGGCGGTCATTGATCCCGTTTCGCAGCACGGAGTGAACGGTTAGAGAGCGCTCCGAAATAAGGCTCCCAAATCAAATAGTTCGAACGGAACCTAATCAATTAACCGGTTCTGTAACCGGTAAATTTGTAACCGGTTACAATCCCTGCCTCCATGAGACAAGTTTTTTAATGTGCTGCAATTTTAAGCAGCTTCTAACAGAGCAATACTGCATTTTCCTACAATAAACAAATATTTACTCATGTCATACGCCGTGTGCGGTTGCCAGGTGACTGACAATAATCTGTGCAAGAAGTATGCGAATTTACGCTCATGTTCGGCGACACGGGAACGCCCACTCACCACTTCCAATGGATTCTTTATTCCGTGGTGGTAATCCTCAAGATCCACAGCGCAGAGGGCCTACCGCGAACGGCATTCGAAGTTTTCCCTCTCTGTCGCACTTACGTACGAACTCACAGGTATGACAGAGAGGGAAAACTTCGAATGCCGTTCGCGGTAGGCCCTCAGGTTTCGTCATTCCACAGATAAAGGATCCACCGCAGGTTTCGTCATTTGTGCTAATTGCCCGACTACGTCACGGCAGAGCCGAAAGGAAGGCATATGTTTTTACTGTAGAGATGCGCCGAATATGGGTTTTACCGAATACGAATATTCGGCCGAATTTTCGGTCCAGTTTTTGCCGAACCGAATATTCGGCCGTATAATTCGGTTCAAAGGAATGCCTTATGCCTTGATCAGCAGTTCCAAAACAGACTCATTTTTCAGTGGTAAAAATCTTGTTGATTTTTAAGTGAAACATTTATACTAAAGGTAGTTAAATAACAATAAGAATCCGTTTTAGAATAATAATTTTACAGGACAATGACTATGTTACATTCTTACAACTTGCAGACAAAAAACCCGCAAAATTATTCGGTAAATATTCGGCATTTGAACCGAATAATTCGGCCGAATAACGAACATTGAAAAACGTGCCGAATATGCCGAATACCGAATATTTTCCAAATATTCGGCGCATCTCAAGTTTTTAGCAGTCTATGTTCTGATTAAACAGTTTTGCAGGGACATGTATCAGAATAAGTTTTTTTATATCTTTGGTTAATAAATAAAATATATAGGTAATAAAAAAAAGCTGTGTCGCGGTGAGTTAGACTATCTGTCTCTTTCTAATTAGAACGCTTAGAAAGAGACGGATAGTCTATATCGCCGCGACATAGCGGCCGTCTTATGATAGCCGTGCAGGTAACGTTAATATAACGCTTGTAAGTATGTTGGACCAACAATGGAATCACACATTCTAAGAAAAACAAACAGTGTTGATTTACCCCAAGTGACCTCAAACTATACCTAATGAAGCAACGTCCTGTTATCAATAGTAAACAACATTTTATTCCATGTAACACATTGGGCATACTTCCTAAACGACACAAGTGACTATAGAGGTAGAGGCAGTAATCACTGTAGTTGTCTGCCCCGCTATTCTGTAACTTGTTTTAACCTCACCTCACCGGTCACCCACAAATATGACGCCGCGATTCGTAGTAACTAAGCGCAGGCAGAGGTCTAGTTTCGTTAGGCGGTCCGGGTGAGATGAGGCGCATTAGGCGTTCCAAATAACAGCCCTGGGCTGTTATTCGCTACGCGTTAATGCTGCTCACCCCGCCGGTCACCCGTTACGAAACTAGACCTTTACCTACGCTTAATTACTACGCATCGCGGTGTCAAGGTATAATTGTGGGTGAGCGTTGAGGTGAGCTTATAACAAGTTACCGAATAGGGGGGCTGGTTTTGGATGTGTACCAACGACAATACAATTATCGTTCTCTAAACAGTTGACCATTCGTATATCTTATTTAATCTCATTAAGGTCTATAATTGCTTACTTTAATGTGTTGTTTACTGATTAAGGAGGCAATTTCCTAATATGCAGTACCTAATGATTAGATGTATGCTGACCTAAAACTAATATTATGTGCATGTTATAATATCTTTACATTAGTCCGTTGTGCGTTGCATTCACTGGATGTGTTGATGAAATAATAGAACAGATCATTGATATTGTTTAGAATACTATAGATTACGGTTAGCAGCTACGAGTAAAGTATTGAGAAGCTGACTTCTAATGTAAGTATATCCATACATTCTTTATTTCAGAGCGAAATAAATGATTTTTATTTTATTTATTTATTATTGATATTATTTGAGTTGCCCGAATTGCATCAAAATTAAGGCTTGTCCACGAAAAAAAGTTGGCTGTGGTATAATTCAGGTTATCAATTTGAAATTATTTTTTCAAGAATTTAATTAAAAAGATGGACTCTTCCTTCACCTTTCGTTTTGAGTGGCGTTATGGATATTTATATCAGCTGCTATCCATTTTGGGCTTACTTTCGAAATCTCTGGATTTTAGTCTTAGATTTTGCAATTTTCACGTTTGGGTAATAGAAGTTCTTTTTTTTCTTTACTCTAATAGATTATCGATTCTATAATGTTCCGCGAATATTTTTCCAGACTCTGGATAAAATTACCATATGCAGGTCATTAATTGTTTTAAATCATGCCAGAAGCATTTCTATCCAATCATTGTAGTCTTAACTGGCATTATGTACGATTTCACAACATTTAAGGAAAAATTATGGATTTTAGATTCTTACACATAAAAAATAATACTCAGTTGGCAATTAAATTCCGGTTCCAACTACCTAGACCTATTACCTATTGGGTGGCAGTAGTTTTTGATGGCTACTTTTTTTCGTAGTTTCGGTGTTCCGTTAACCTGAAGACAATAGGCTAGTTTCTTAAGACAAATCCATACTTCCATACTAATGTAATAAATGCGAATGTGTGTCTGTCTATCTGTCTGTTACCTCTTCACGCCTAAAATGGGGTGTGAAAGTTTGTATGGAGTTACGATATCGATTCCACGAGGTCGGTGTCGTGCGCAGAAGCTAGTGTTACAATATGGACTTCTAACATAGTTAGATTTAAGTGACTATAAAAAGGGGTCTCAACAAAACCTTACATTTGCGGGATATAAACCCACAAAATAACGGATTTAAAAATGAACTAAACGGCAAGCAATAGAAAAAAAAGTTGAATCACCCACGTAAAAGCTACATTACTGCATTACATTAAAATTCTTTAAGTATTCAGTTCACGAACGTGTTTCAAACCAGCTCATTAATAACGGATATTTATGTATATTTCAGATGAAGTCTCAAGTTCTCATCATCTGCCTCGTAGTCATTGGCATTGGCGCTGAAAATTTGAGAGCAAAAAGAGAAGAAGACGTTACTAAAGAGGAAGTATCTCAAAACTTGGAAGATGAACGAAAAAGCCTGATCAGAGAAAAGCAAGATATAGTCAACCAGAGACCTGACAACAAAAGCAGCGAGGCTGATTGGAACACTTACGGACAGAAATGGGATGCTTATGGAAATAAGTGGGAAGCATATCATTCTAGGCAAGAAGCAGAACATGCTCATGAGCAAAGAAATAAAACAGGTGCTGGAAGCGAGTCATCTCAAAACTTGGAAGACGAACGAAAAAGCCTGATAAGAGAAAAGCAAGATATAGTCAACGAGAGACCTGACAACAAAAGCAGCGAGGCTGATTGGTACACTTACGGACAGAAATGGATTGCTTATGGAAAGAAGTGGGAAGCATATGATTCTAGGCAAGAAGCAGAACATGCTCATGAGAACAGAAATAAAACAGGTGCTGGAAGCGAGTCATCTCAAAACTTGGAAGACGGACGAATAAGCCTGATCAGAGAAAAGCAAGATATAGTCAACGAGAGACCTGACAACAAAGCCAGCGAGGCTGATTGGAACACTTACGGACAGAAATGGATTGCTTATGGAAAGAAGTGGGAAGCATATGATTCTAGGCAAGAAGCAGAACATGCTCATGAGAACAGAAATAAAACAGGTGCTGGAAGCGAGTCATCTCAAAACTTGGAAGACGGACGAATAAGCCTGATCAGAGAAAAGCAAGATATAGTCAACCAGAGACCTGACAACAAAAGCAGCGAGGCTGATTGGAACACTTACGGACAGAAATGGGATGCTTATGGAAAGAAGTGGGAAGCATATCATTCTAGGCAAGAAGCAGAACATGCTCATGAGCAAAGAAATAAAACAGGTGCTGGAAGCGAGTCATCTCAAAACTTGGAAGATGAACGAAAAAGCCTGATCAGAGAAAAGCAAGATATAGTCAACGAGAGACCTGACAACAAAAGCAGCGAGGCTGATTGGAACACTTACGGACAGAAATGGGATGCTTATGGAAAGAAGTGGGAAGCATATCATTCTAGGCAAGAAGCAGCACATACTCATGAGAAAAGAAATGCTGGAAGCGAGTCATCTCACAATTTAGAAGATGAACGAAAAAGCCTGATAAGAGAAAAGCAAGATATAGTCAACGAGAGACCTGACAACCAAAGCAGCGAGGCTGATTGGTACACTTACGGACAGAAATGGATTGCTTATGGAAATAAGTGGGAAGCATATGATTCTAGGCAAGAAGCAGAACATGCTCATGAGAACAGAAATAAAACAGGTGCTGGAAGCGAGTCATCTCAAAACTTGGAAGAAGAACGAAAAAGCCTGATCAGAGAAAAGCAAGATATAGTCAACGAGAGACCTGACAACAAAGCCAGCGAGGCTGATTGGTACACATACGGACAGAAATGGATTGCTTATGGAAAGAAGTGGGAAGCATATGATTCTAGGCAAGAAGCAGAACATGCTCATGAGAACAGAAATAATACAGGTGCTGGAAGCGAGTCATCTCAAAACTTGGAAGACGGACGAATAAGCCTGATCAGAGAAAAGCAAGATATAGTCAACGAGAGACCTGACAACAAAAGCAGCGAGGCTGATTGGAACACTTACGGACAGAAATGGGATGCTTATGGAAAGAAGTGGGAAGCATATCATTCTAGGCAAGAAGCAGCACATACTCATGAGAAAAGAAACAAAAGAAATGCTGGGAGCGAGTCATCTCACAATTTGGAAGATGAACGAAAAAGCCTGATAAGAGAAAAGCAAGATATAGTCAACGAGAGACCTGACAACAAAAGCAGCGAGGCTGATTGGTACACTTACGGACAGAAATGGATTGCTTATGGAAAGAAGTGGGAAGCATATGATTCTAGGCAAGAAGCAGAACATGCTCATGAGAACAGAAATAAAACAGGTGCTGGAAGCGAGTCATCTCAAAACTTGGAAGACGGACGAATAAGCCTGATCAGAGAAAAGCAAGATATAGTCAACGAGAGACCTGACAACAAAGCCAGCGAGGCTGATTGGAACACTTACGGACAGAAATGGGATGCTTATGGAAAGAAGTGGGAAGCATATCATTCTAGGCAAGAAGCAGAACATACTCATGAGAAAAGAAACAAAAGAGGTGCTGGAAGTGAGACAGACGCTAAGTGGGATTCAATTGGACAGAAATGGAACGAATACGGCCAGAAATGGGACGAATATAGTAAACAATTGAAGGCATATGGTGCTAACCAGGACGCTGAGCGACCGCGTGAAAATAGGAACAAAAGGAACGCAGGAGCTGTAACAGGAGATTCAAAATGGGATGAAATTGGAGAGAAATGGAACCAGGTCGGACAAAAGTGGAACGAATATGGGAACAATTGGGAAGCGTACGGTGCTAAAAAGGACGCTGAACGTAAGCATTGAGAATAGAAATAAAAGAGGTGCCGGGGGCGAGTCAGAAGATAAATGTACATAAGAATAAAAGAAGAATACAGACAGATGTCAGATGCCATTTAGTAACCATTCGTTTTACTCTCTTATTTAGGCTAGAACAGTAACAGCCCTTTCTTATATATCATCTAACCTTAATTGTGTCGCATTGCGTGACGTACGCGCTATTTACTCTTGTATAAGTACATAAATTGTTTTAATATTTCGTCTATTTAATGGGATTGTATATTAAATACTATTAAATATTCCATTACTCAGTTCCATTTTCATTTTCGATGATCGACCTACCAAACCATACAAAGAAGTGAAAGGTAATGATTTAATGATAATTATTTATTTCTTAACCGTCCCTACAGTGTGTGTCTGTCATACACCATTATTATGTGTGTTTGGTATTACATTGCCGCTTGAGAAAATTTTAAAAAGGACGCGCTATTATCAAGGGTGAACTATTTAGTTTCTTTGTTAAAACAGCGGCAGTTAAGATTCAAGCGGTATTATATATAATCGACTGTTTAACAAAAGCCTTTTGTTTACTGAATGAGTTACTTTAAAATCAAAGTTTTAATTCAGTAGGTACTCCGCTTCAAGTGTGCCTTCAAGTTTCCCTCGATTTGTCCAGGATCTCATCATCATCACCTGATGACCATAGGACCACCTGAGAAGGATACCCATTCAACCAAAAAAGGAATCCAAATCGGTCCAGGCGTCTTCGAGTAATTGGAGAACATATATTTAAAAAAACCGGCTGGGTTCCGTACCATTATCTAAAAAACGGCAAAAAGAATCACGTTTGTTGTATGGGAGCCCACTTAAATATTTATTTTATTCTGTTTTTTAGTATTAGTTGTTATAGCGGCAACAGAAATACAATCATCTGTGAAAACTTCAACTGTCTACATTTCACAATTATTTTTGTTTATTAAAAACAGGATTGAGTTTCATTATAGGTCACCGCTAATCTAAATTAAACAAAGACTCGACATTAATCATGTTTTTACGTTGTTAGTCCGTACATATATTATTATATTATGCCTACACTCTTGTTATCTGGTCCGTTCTGTTAACCAACTAAGCGAATAATACAATTGGCGTAAAATAAACCTATACAACTCGTTCGTCTACTCACCTTGGTCGGATATACATATTTAGACCGTGATCAGAGCTATAACCACGAACTTCGAATCTCGACCTACGTATATCTCCATCTCTATCGCACTCATGGTTTATGGTACTCGAGCTACCGAAACGGAGATATACGAAGTTCGAGATTCGAAGTTCGTGGTAGCGCCGCTGTTAGAGCAGATCGAGTTCGGATGAAGGTATAAGAGCAAGCGAGAGCAGTAACACCATATTGTTTTAAGTGCTCACGAATTCTTTTTAGACATTGCCTACAAGTTCCGCACCGCACGACACACATATGTTTGTCGACTCCCGACTCTTACTCACACATATACTTACAAGTTAATGTTAATTCAATTAATTGTTTTAGAAATTTAAGAATATTTCGGTTAAGAAAACTTAGGGTGGTGTTTGATGCTTCGAGTAAAAAGTGAGTAACTTTTTTTAGAACAGTGTCTTGTACATACAATAAAAGTCAACAGCTTTAAATAAAGTGCATCAGGTCGTAACGTCGGCAACGCGTACCTCTACTACTACCGTTTTCGTTATTTAGGAGTATTTCGGTTAACAAAACTAAGGGTGGTGTATGACGCTTCGAGTAAAAAGTGAGTTTATTGTTAGATCAGTGTCTTGTACAATAAAGCATATAGTCAAGAGCATTGAATAAGAGTTCTAGCGAGGTGCATCAGGTCGTATCGTCGGCAACGCGTACTACTACCGTTTTCTTTATTTAGGAGTATTTCGGTTAACAAATCTTAGGGTGGTGACGCTTCGAGTAAAAAGTGAGTTTTTTTTAGATCAGTGTGATGTACAGTAAAACATACAGCCAAGAGCATAAAATAAGTATTCTAACGAGGTGCATATCACGTTGGCTACGCGTGCCCGCCTACTACAGTACCTACTGATTTAGTTATTATTCTTCAAACAAAATTCATTTTCATTGTCCTTATTTATTTATTTAATCATACAAAATGTATACAGTTTGACGGTAAGGAACCAAGGCACTGTACAATTTAAAATTCTTAACATGTAAAACCGAAAAAAAAGACAAAATATGACTAAAATCCATCTTCTCGCAGTACCTCAGACAAATATTACCTATGTTACGAGAACAATATTCCTTTGGTAATAAATATTACCAACATACATTCGCCCATCGACTAGCAAATAAATCGCTGAAGCACTCTTCCGCGAACAGCAGGCAATTAAGGCCTCCACACACACCGGTCGCGGGCGCGGGCCCGCGCAAGTTGTAAAACATTGAAGATAAACTTCAAACGCACATCGAACGCGAGCTCGCGGGCCCGCCGCGGGCCCGCGGCGGGCCCGCGTTCGATGTGTGTTTGAAGTGTAGTTTCAATGTTTTACAACTTGCGCGGGCCCGCGCCCGACCCGCGCACGCGACCGGTGTGTGGAGGCCTTAACAGACCTGTATATACCTTAACTTATTCTCAGTACAATGTTTCAGAGCAAACTAGCTAGTCGTTTTAAAATGAGAACGAAACTCCGTTTGTATAGGAAGGAAGGTGAAATTCAGCCGAGCTTACTGCGGACTGGTTACTGTTTTTTATTTATTTTAGTCGTATGTCATACATAATTTCTTATTTTTAACCCCTGACGCAAAAAGAGGGGTGTTATAAGTTTGACGTTTCTGTGTGTCTGTGTATCTGTGTGTCTGTCTGTGGCATCGTAGCTCCTAAACGAGTGGACCGGACCGATTTTAAATTTTAACGCAGTTTTTTTGTCCGAAAGCTGACGTAATCGAGATAGTTCTTAGCGTTTTAAAAAATTCGATTCAGTCATGTTCTTAATTATTATTATTAGTTTCACCTTTAGTACTCGTATATTCTAGACTGTGAATTTATATAATTTCAGATGGCACTCCACGTCGTCACCGTGATTTGCTTCGCAGCAGTCACATTCGGAGCCAGCATTCCTCCAAATAACATCCACACAATTCTATATCCTTTATCAACAGAACACCGAATTGGAAACCAAGGCACACCCAATTTAAACAAGGCTGGAACTGAAGGTAATGAAGAAATATGGGACGAAATTGGAACTCTGGGCAATCGAGGATCACGGAACCGGGACCATACGCTTCAACATAGAACTGAAAGAGATATAGTCATAATTTGTAAACGAGACGTGTATGCCCAGAAAACACCGGGAAGAAATATTCGTCCGCTGGGGTATCTCGCCCATCGACCTAAAGGGCGCACACTTTGTGGCGATACTTCTCGATCGACTCGCAAGTCTCGAGCAACTACTGCCACGACGTCTCTTGGACGAGAAGGGACAGAATATGGTTCAAGATCGCGCAGAGAAAATATAAATAAGGAACAAGAGGTCATGTATATCGTAGATCGTTGTCCGGATAAGGAACACTTGGAGTATATCAATGATACATTTAAATGCGTATCTGATGATGATATAATCGTAGACGATCGTGACCTCTTGCCTGATACTAAGTGTAGAAGTGGTTTCAGGCTCGTAATAATAATAGGAAGCAAAAGGAAGATGTGTGTACGTACTCGTAGTTAACTTAAATAAACTATAAAATAAAAAAAAGACTAACTGATATTTGCTTCAATAACCAATGTCCATTGCCATCCCTGCAATTTATTTTTAACCCACGACGCAAAAAAAAGGTTGTTATAAGTTTGACGTGTCTGTCTATCTGCGTGTCTGTCTGCCTGTGGCATCGTAGCTCCTAAACGAGTCGACTGATTTTAATGCGGTTTTATTGTCCGAAAGCTGACGTGATCGAGATGGTTCTTAGCTACGTTTCAGCAAAATCGGTTCAGCCGGTTTTGAGATATTGAACTTGAAAATAATGTTAAGTAAGTACGAGGGGTGATCCAAAAGTATTGATAATCGGCATGATTTGGTCTCGTGATGATAACTTGCGAGTGTCATTCCTAACTGTGCCGGTATTCAATAATACAGTAAATACAAAAAAAAAAAAAAAACATTTGTTTTTCTTAAATAGCTAAATAAATATTACGGTATAGAATATATTCTGACGTCAGTATAATGAGAGGATAGTTTGGTAAATGTTAGGGCCGGCGTTGGCAAATTTCTGGTTTGGTAACACAAAAAAAAAAATTTCGTATTTGAAGATTATCTATTTTAATGCGAAGAAATTAATAAATTATACAAGTGTCATAATTTTTTTAAGGCACGGCTCACCTAACACAATTCAAGGTAGGTTTTTCTGACCATCAATATATATATTTTAATTTCTTTAAATAGGGTGAACGTAGGTGACAAATATATTAATATCAATACGAAGGGACAGTGATTTATCATAATTCTATAGCAAGTAAGCGAGGTCGTCTAAGAAAAAAACCAAAGAAAAAAAATACAAATCCTATGAGTTTTTTTTCTTGGCTAAGCTTGCCGCTTACCAGGGCTGCTTTTCAGGCTTGTGTATTCTATAAAACTAGTTACCTACCGTGTAATCTAGACTAATTCTTTTACTATTACGTCTTATTCTTAGATATTAAAAATCTCCTCAATAAAATCTGTGCAATTGCGTCGATGTAAAAAGTAAGCCTCATCTCGTCTATCCAAAGTTTTTTTTTTATATAGAGCAAAATTTAAATATTATTCATATATTATATTGGTAAGTAAACTAAGAAAGAGTGTATTTAATAATTAAAAATCATATGATACGTATACCCTGCGTTTTTTATGCCGATTATTAAAACTTTTGGATCACCCCTCGTGTCGATGTTTAAATTTTAAGCCTAATTACAATAGCAATCGACAACAAAACAAAAGTGTAAACATATCTTTGCCATCGACGGTTCATTTTCAGATTCAATAAAGATATTTTTTTACTGATAAAAGTTGGGTTTTAATTGAATCAACCTTTGACTCGGAAGAAAAATATGGTAGGTACTCGTACTAAATCCTTATGTGAGATCAAATTTTAGACATGTATCTCAGTTTATTTCCTGACCTATGTAACTAAACATATTTTCTGTCTTTAAACCTACAATTGCCTACTATACTACCTATATATTTAAGTATATATATCTATTAAATATATGGTACCCATAACAAAAGCCTTATTGAGCTTACTATGAGGCTAGTTCGATTTGTGTAAGATTGTCTCCCTAATGTCATCTATAGGTACAAATATTACAAAAAAGTTTCTCGAAGAGAGGTTGTGCTCAGCAGTGGGCGATTACAGGCTGATAATGATGACGATGATGATGAATATTGTAAAGAGGAAAAGTTTATGAAATGAAAAAAAAATATTCCCGGAATAAAAGTTGTCCATATAACGTACCTATCATTATTAATTGCAAATAAATTAGTTTTAATAAAAATTGAAATCATACAATATATTAAATTACATCAAGGAAACCTTAGGACCTCTTTGAGCTCTATCATCTTATTCAATAGATTCAAAATGGACTAAAAGACAAAAAATAAGTTTCTGTCAAAAATTTGATTTTTGGTACAGTCAAGGTCACCAATATGTATATACCCAAAGTTGCAAAAATATGTATACAACAACCTTACTTCCGTAGTAATAAGGTCTGTATACATATTTCTGTTAGTTTGTGGTGTATACATATTGGTGACCTTGACTGTACAAGCTTTTACTGCCGACTGTACTTTTATGCGGACCATCAATAAGTACTAATTGAGACGATTCTAACGAGCCCAAACTCGATGGGGTTTTATCGTTTTATTGCGGAGTTCCTATGGCCACCTTCCAGCTCCAGCATCAGATCAGCTCCAAGTCATCATAATATTGCATTGTCATGCGATATACATATGCTTGCAAAATTTCAGCTCAATTGGATAACGGGCAGTGACTGAAAAATGGATTGCAAATTTTGACGGACAACTTACATACCTACTTACATATTTACATACATACGAACAGTGCAAGTTAATATAAAGCTTGTAAAAAAACCCGCTACAAGCAAGCCATCTGTGAGGCGCTGTGTGTGGTATTTTATCTGTTGTTATAATTTGGAATCTATTGTAAAAGAAGATAGAGTGCATTATACAATGAACATTTTCCGTCGCGCTAAACTTTTTCTTGCAAAAAATGGCACGCGTTCGTAAACAAAAGCAGATAAGGGCATTGTGTATGTGTACCTGGCTAACAAATAACCATTCATGAGCCCACTTCATATAATCTAAACTATACGTAGGGGATAATCTCCGGAATTCCTCACCCAAAATCAAAAATTCTTTCACTAGTATATACAATGTGTTCATGACAATTTCCGTTAATTGCAAGGGGGCATAGTTTAAATCAAATAAAGTTAATTTCTCCAAGACAGTAGTATCTTAACTCTTACTGTTATGAAGATATGCAATGTTTAATTTAATAAGTTTTGCAGATTTAACCAGTGTAAATGGCTCTTAACTGTGACGTTATGTTAATATAACACTTACAGGGTTGGGCAGATTAAGTGTCCTAGTTTGAAAGGGCTATAAGAGTTGGAAACCAATAATAAAATTAAAACGCAATACAATTTTAGGTTAATTACATTTTATAGATACTAAATTAATTCTAAAGTTTGAATCATCCTCTTTTTGCTTGTATAATAGAAAGATGATGTGCACGCGGCACGCACTACTTATTCAGGTATTTCATTTCATATCTTAAGCAACTGATGCTTGAACGCATCTAAATTCAAGCCATGGGTACTCCCGATCTTGCTTAACATCATTCCATATGGAGAAATCATTGGGTTCAAATCTGGTGAAGCTGCAGGCCATTCATTGCAAGGTATAAAATCGGTTAAATTTGTTTAGCACCAGTCTTCAGTGCGTCGAGCTTTGTAGAACGAAGCACTATCTTGCTGGAAGCAATAATGATCGTCCCCATACAAGTTTCGTGCATTCTCCAGCAAATGATTCTGCAAAACGTTCTCAATGTAGTAATATTGATTAATTATGACTCCTCGCCCCTCGGTCTATGAAATCTAGCGGTAACATCCCTCTTGGAGATATCGCAGCTCATACCATGACCGCCGATGCACTTTGGAAACGTTGTACAGCTAATTTATCAACAGGAAGATCCCTCAATGAAAAGCCATACACGCGATCATTTTGTTGATTGTGATCTTGTAATAAGAACATTTCTTAGTCGGAAAAAAAAATGTCATCACCTGCGTGCCAAGCTAGTAGCTCCTTGCATTTTTTCACTCTTGCTTTTTTTAGAACGGCAGTCAGTCCTGGATTTTTTCTTTTTTGTATGCGGCTCATGGGTCGCCTGGATATTTTCATATCTTTTGCGAGTTTGCAAGCACTCTGAGCCGGATTTCGTCGAATTCGCTCACCAACACACTTTATCATCTTTTCGACACGAATCGATGGTTTCCGACCAGGTTTGGGCCTGATTCTCGACGTTCCAGTTTCTTTGCATCGTTTTATGGTCCACGATATGAATTTAATATTGATACTCAAGTGTTCCAGCTTCTTTAATATCCCACACGGTCTGAAATTTTGTGGATGTAATTTCACTACGAGTTCGCGTTTTGCTTTCATTGTTGGAAAATACATAAAACATAAGATACGAAGCTGTGGCCTAACATGCATATACACTAAATACAAACTCATCTTAAACACATAATGTCAATTAAAAAGTCAGCATATTATAAATGAAAAGTCTAGAGATAAAACTAGGACACTTAATCGTCGGTATGTGGATTGCGCAAGCTTCTAAATGTGTGTGAGACCTACGCGCTGAATCATGGTCTGAAATATAATGAGAAGAAGAGCCAGTACATGGTCTTTGAGAGCGATCGCAACAAGACATCGGAGGTACCTGCCATTTATTTAAATGGCAGCCCTATGGAACGAGTGAGTAATTTAAAATATCTGTGTCATGTTTACGTTTTCTGAAAAAATCAGAAAACGTTTTATTAAGACCTACATCTGGAGCATAGCGTTGTACGGAAGTGAGACGTGGACTCTAACCCAGCGTGACAGAGAGAGACTGAACGCATTTGAAATGTGGGCATGGAGAAGGATGGAAGGTATTAGTTGGACAGAAAGAAGAACAAACGAAGGGGTTCTAAATTTGATAGGAGAACAAAGATGTCTACTAAAAACTATTGAAAACAGAAGGGGAAATATGTTGGGGCACCTGATACGACATGACAATTACATAAAAACTATAATTGAAGGAAAAATTGAAGGAAGGAGAGGCAGAGGAAGGCCAAGACGTGCGTTTATGGACCAAGCTAAAGAGAAAGTTAATGTAATGTCGTATCAAGAGCTCAAAACAGTGGCAGAAAGAAGAACAGAATGGTGATTACTCCACCGACAAGAGCCTGGCTCTTAAATTTATGATGATGTGTCATGTTGTTGCGGCCGATCTCAAGGACGACCTGGACATTGAACAGGAGCAGAGGGCTCTGTCGGTGCGTGCGAATATGATAGCGCGGAGATTTGCTGGGTGCTCAAGGGAGGTAAAGGTTACCCTGTTTAGAGCCTTTTGCACATCCCTATATACCAGTAGTCTCTGGGTGCAGTATTCGCAACGGGCCTACGGGGCCCTTCGAGTCCAGTACAATAACGCGTTCCGGGTGATAGTGGACTGCCTCGTTTCTGTAGCGCATCAGGGATGTTTGCCGAGGCGCGGGTTTATTGTTTTTATGCTAGTATGCGCAGCCGCGCTGCATCCCTGTTGCGCCGGGTGCGGAGCAGTCCCAATACCATTCTAAAAATGATTGCGGATAAGCCTGACTGTGCCATTATGGTACACTGCGCGGGGCTGCATTCTCCCACTTGTGTTATATTGAGTGGTAAATATCACTGTAGTTTGTAGTTTGTATTTAGTTTAGTTTTATTTATATATGTGTCATGTAGTTACACGAATTAAATGATTGAAATTGAAATTGAATTAATCTGCCCAACCCTGTATAACAGCTTTTTAAATTGTATACGGCGCCTTTACACTACAAGAAGGTTTACAAGGTTATTGTTTTTTTCGTTTTGTTTTCTCAAGAAATAATTACGCTAATTTGTTTCTGTGAATGTACTCTTACTCTGCAATATGCCGAAGTTAACGGAAATTCCCGGGAACACCGTGTAGAATGAACCTTCCGGATGGACATAGGCTATATTTTATCCCGCGGCTGGGCCCTGGGTTCTCTGTAATACGCAGGGAAGCTAGTTTTTTCTATGAATAGCCAGTAACAAGTTAAATAAAAGCTTGTAATAATATAATTACAACTTAGAACAGTTGAAAAACCCCCGACATTTTCATTTCAAAGTTCAATATTTCAAAAACAGCTGAACCGATTTTATTGAAACGTAGTAGAACCATCTCGATCACGTCAGCTTTCGGATAAAAAACCGCATTAAAATCGGTCCATTCGTCTAGTAGCTACGATGCCACAGACAGACGCACACACACGCAGGCAGACAGACACACAGACACGTCAAAATTATAACAACCCTCTTTTTCCGTCGGGGGTTAAAAAAAATATCAGGGTGGTGTTCGATGCGGCGACAAAGTGAGTATTTTTTCTCAAGCATGCAATGAACTGTCGTCATTACATGGGTTACCTATAACAGGCTTCAAAGTATCACGTTTCGGGCGGATCAACTCGAGAGAACTGTAAAGGAATATCATACGAAATTGAAGGCCTAGGCCGGGAAGTAATTTATTTTTATTTTCATTCCACTATCTCTGGCACAGCATCACGGCATTCTGTCATGAAAATGAGTTTGATTTAAGGAGTTTTTATTTATTTACTTAACTCATTGCATGTTTGAGAAAAGCACTATACATGCCTGGCCGTGAAAAGGGCTTGCCGGCTTCGTATCACTATCCGGCCGACCTACTCACCCGGCAAACCCTTCTTTCCCGGCGTCTGCAGTAATGTACTAATATCTTCGACAATAAAGTTATCGGACCATTAATGAACCGTATTGCGACGGAATGTCGATTAGTATATACTCCAGTTTTTAAAACATTTGGACAATAGTAGTCAGCGAAGTGTTAAAACTTTCTTCACGTTCTAGAAATTATTCAATATGTGTTAAAAATTACTTTAGAATTACAAACGCTATCTAAAGTGTTGCAGTAAATATGTTTTCTCACTGATTGTAACCTATTATCGAGAAGTTCAGGGGCGTTTATTGCCCGACTACGTCAGAGCTGAATGGAAGGGATATGATTTTAGTCTATGTTGACGTATTGACGAATGTTCCACCGTAGCGTTTAAAAACGTTTTAATATAATGAGGAATCAATCGATTCGAAATTATGCCCCGGGAGGCATAAAGGTACCTTCTGTAAAAGTTTTTTTTTTTTTTTTCAATTTGTTTTCCGTAGCCGGGATACAGTTTTTGAACTTTTTATGCATGTTTTAAGATTGGTTTTACCCGGCGCTAACCCGAAATACGCTTGTAATGAATTAGCGCGCATACAATTGCGTCTGTATTGCCACATTTTTCCTTCATGAAGTTGTAAACAGCACTTGAAGGGTCCACGGAATGAACATGTCTAGTCACTTTTTTCAAAATGAGATTTAAATCTCAATGTAAATGAATCTCAGAATATAAATGTTTTGTAAGATGAACATATAAATAAACAAAAAAAAATAAAAAAATGTTGAGCTCGTTATGAGCTATTACGTGACATTAAAAACTAAGTTTGAAAAAAAAAGTGACTAGTCATGTTCTTTCGGTGGACCCTTGCCTACATCAAGGAAAAATGTGGCAATAATATAGACTCAACACGGAACAATACGCAAAACTCTTCGTAGGTGGCGACACTAGCAGCGTTGACATTGTATCTCGTTCCCACTTGCAGTATTGTCTATGCAAGCATCCTTGTCACTCATTTGACCATCAATTGTGCATGTGTGTGTGAATCCCTATATTCCTATACTGGTTTACTGTTAGTGGTAGTGCTGCCTCTGGCGGCAGAACATTGTAGTAATGTTCCCTATACAATGTGCGCTTATTAACAAAAGGGAACATGTGCGCAACATGCACAACAGTCAAGGGCGCCAATATGTATTCACTCAAAGTTTCATAAATATGTATACTACAACCTTATTGTTGCAGAAATAAGGTATGTGTTCAGACGAGGAAATTGAATGTTTAGCAGGTTGACATAATTCTGAAATTGGTCGTGTTACTACACTCGCGGTCAATAAATTCGGGTATCTCAACACCAAATTTCATTTAATCTGTCCATGGTTTAAGCGTAATAACTAACAACTTGGAAACGTTGAAAAACCCCCGACATTTTAATTTCAAAGTGCAACATCTCAAAAAGGGCTGAACCGATTTTGATAAAACATAGCTAAGAATGTAAGAACCATCTCGATCACGTCAGCTTACGAATACAAAAAACCGCATTCAAATCGGTTCATTCATTTAGGAGCTACGATGCCACAGACAGACACACAACACACAGACACGTCAAACTTATAACACCCCTCTTTTTGCGTCGGCGATTAAAAAGGCAACATACCTACAGACAGAGTTACTTTCGCATTTATAATATAACTAGCGACCCGCCCCTGTTTCACACGGGTTTATGTGCATAATACTATGCATGTATGGTTTGTATTATACATATAAACCTTCCTCTTGAATCACTCTATCTATTAAAAAAAACCGCATCAAAATCCGTTGCGTAGTTTTAAAGATCTACGCATACATAGGGACAGACAGACAGACAGCGGGAAGCGACTTTGTTTTATACTATGAATTGATTGTATGGAGGTTTGGATGACCTAATACAATACAAATATTCCTTATTTATCACCAGAAAATAAAGCAGTACGTCATAGGAGGAATTCAGTCTGTAACCATATAAGGTATCCAAATGAAACAAATAACACTGGATACGATGCAATATTCCGGGTAATAGGTAATTTAACTTATTCCTGCAAAGGAATTAGAGGGGAGGTTGATTGCAGCTTTTTGACCCACATGATGTATTATGCAAAAGTGAACTATTTTCGAGATGGTTCACTTTATTTCTAAAGTATATATGTACCTCTATATACACAAGACGATGATTTACATTAAAATTATTAAATTAAATTAAAACTAAGTTAAATCTAAACCAGGCCCACGAGGCACTGTACCGAGGATGCTGGCAACATTTTCTCGCTGAATTGCAATGTATTGCGCGAGAATCTTCACTCACTTTAAAAAAGTTATTAGAAAACGTGACACTTGGCTGGCGGATTATTTAATTAACTAACAACTTATTTTAATATTTTAATTGATGATTAAGTGTCAATTATTACACTTTAAACTCTCGCGCTTTGTACACATATTTAAAATAATGTTTTACACTGGTCTAACGCGATATTTATTTACCTTCATTTCTGACGTTTCGACACGGGTTGCACCGGATTATCTGCGACCACGACCGGTGCAACCCGTGTCGAAACGTCAGAAATAAAGGTAAATAAATATCGCGTTAGACCCGGATAAAACATTATTTTAAATAAGTGTTAATTGCTGTAAGTTACGTTTTAACGTTGTTGAACATTAGTCTTCGCCCCGTACACCCCTTTGGAAAGCTAAATAACTCTATAAGTAGATGTAAATTTGACGTCAAACCCGTCCATAAAGCAGGAATTAACGCCCGCCACGCGTGCGGTAAATCACACTTCCTGTCCTGGGGGAAAAGTAAGACGGTGTACTCACCACGGGCGGTAATGAAGAAAGTCTCAGATCGCACTTTTCTAGGGCTACAGCGTCAAATAACTACGACCTGAGATATTCTATGTTTTACCGTCCTACGTGATAATATACTACTCGTATATATTGTGTGTCCAGGATAAGTTACAGAATATTATTCACCGCAGGTGCAGGTAAAATTGGACATAATATAATATAAATTAAACTAAGCCACAGATAAAAACGCGTATATATACCGCGCTTTTGATGATTCGCACCATACATCATTTTCTTCTTTGAAACTGCAACATAACACAGAGGTTACTTACAAAACCGATTGCATCGTCTCATCGAGTACACAGTTCAGGACGAACATTTAATTTGGTAAGTAAAATATTGATGGCCGTATTCATAAATTTCGTCTAACCTATTTTAGCTAAAATGCTGTTAAAATTAGATTGTCTGTCTGTATTTATCAATGTCACCCAAAGGGCAATGGAGAGGGCTATGTTGGGAGTTTCTCTGCGTGATCGCATCAGAAATGAGGTTATCCGCAGCAGAACCAAGGTAACCGATATAGCCCTCCGAATCGCTAAACTTAAGTGGCAGTGGGCGGGGCATATTGCACGTAGAACCGATGGCCGCTGGGGCGGAAAGGTTCTCGAGTGGCAACCACGTACCGGAAGGCGCGGCGTGGGTAGGCCCCCCACAAGGTGGACTGATGACCTGGTAAAGGTCGCGCGAGTCCGCTGGATGCGGGTGGCACAGGACCGGTCATTCTGCCACTCTTTAGGGGAGGCCTATGTCCAGCAGTGGACGTCTTTCGGCTGATATGATGATGATGATTTATCAATGTGACATATTGGTACTGAAGTTCGGCACTAATAGGAAATCGTGAACATGAAATTACCATTTTGATATTGGACCAAAAGTTATAGTGGTGAAAATGTAACAGTGTCCATTGCGTGACAAGACCATGCCATCTTATTTTTTATTATGATATGAGTGCAACTTATAATTGTTTTTCATGAATAGGTAAATGTTTGAGTTTACACATAATATACGAGGGCCGTTCATTAAGTTCTCGGTATCGGCATTAAAAACAGAAGTTATTAGTATCGTACAATTTTTAATTATTAAATATACTCTTTCTTGTTTTACGTGCATATATAATGTGATTAAAATAATTTAATTTTGCACCATTAAAAATTTAAACTTTTTTAACGAAATAAGGTTCATTTTTTAAATCAACGCAATGGGGTACTTGCATTGTACTTAAATTTAGAATAAATTGCACTCAAGGGATGCAGATATACGTAGAAATATCATACAGAAGAAAAAAACGATTGTATTAGTTTTATCTCATGTTAAAATGACGAAAACAAAATTATTATGTTTTCGATAAAATAACATAACAGTTACACAGATATTGAATTAGAAATGATATTTTGTATGACAAGTATAGACTTAAACGCAAATGTTGTGGAGATAATTGCAAATTAATGACTTACCTACTCCTTAGTAAACGCGCCGAGAATACAGGTGACTGGTAATTCGACCTATTCCTTGAAAGGGGTTATACTAGAGCTAATTTGCAACAATTTATGTCCAGTCAACCAGGAGTCGAAACTCGCTGGTTTCCGAGATATTCGAGTTTTTAGTTTGTATGAAAAAAATTCTGCTTGCAGCCTTAAGCTGGTGATTGTGACAAAAGTACTTCCATTTGGATGGTAAAAAAACATTTTTGTCACAATCAGCACTTTAAGGCTGAAAGGCAATTTTTTTTCAAACAAACTAAAAACTCGAAAAATTAAAAAAAATCGTGTTTTGACCCCTGGTTGACTGGACATAAATTGTTGCAAATTAGCTCTAGTATAACCCCTTTCAAGGAATAGGTCGAATTACCAGTCATCCTGTATATACTGCAGATTTCAAATGCATATAAAATCAGAAAAATAAATCATAAGAAAGTTTTAATGCTACAGTTGGTTTAATGCTGGATTATACTTTTGATTTTCGTAATAATATAAAAATATGCAAGTTCCCTATTGCACAGATTTAATTGAGGAATTTTTAATAACAAAGTATAAGAAGTAAAAGTAAAAGAGTTTGTCTAGGTGACAGGGTAGGTAGGTACTTAATTGTATAGAATTTACGTCCCTGAATAGCACCCCTGGTAATCTGCAATCTCTTCCAAACATATACGTCATAAACTATACCTCCTTTAATTGCTATACGATTATCTTGTATCACTCTTCCGTGGTATTTACATACCTACATATATTTATCATTCATATTGACCCTACGGTAGCTACGGTAGCCTAGTGGTTCAGGCATGCGGCTGTCAAGCGGCGGTCGTGGGTTCGAATCCCGGCTCGTACCAATGAGTTTTTCGGAACTTATGTACGGAATTACCGTTAGCTTTTCGGTGAAGGAAAACATCGTGAGGAAACCGGTCTAATTCCAATAAGGTCTAGTTTTCCCTCTGGGTTGGAAGGTCAGATGGCAGTCGCTTTCGTAAAACTAGTGCCTATGCCAAATCTTGGGATTAGGTGTCAAAGCGGACCCCGGGCTCCTTTAGGGGCACAACCGGGAATAATAACGCTAGGAGGATGATGATGATGAGGATGATGATTGACCCAATTTCTATAAATTAAAAAAATATATATTGATGGCCAATAAAACCCGCCTTTTACGTTGTTAAAGAAGCTGTGGATTAAAAATATGATTAAAGAGATTATAATTTTTTAATTTCCATGCTTCTAAATAGACAAAATATAAATAAATAATAATAATACTAAATATTTGCGGACAATCTTACACAATTCAACCTAGCCCCAATCTAAGCAAAGCTTGTACTATGGGTACTAGACGACGATATAGATACCTACTTATATAGAGAAATAAATACTTAAATACATAGAAAACATCCATGACTCCGGAACAAATATTCGTGCTCATCACCACAAATAAATGCCCTTACCGGGATTCGAACCCAGTACCTCTTGCTTCGTAGGCAGGGTCACTACCAAATACCAACTAGGCTAAAGCGGTCGTCTCATATCTCACTTTAAAATCTTGATTACCTCACTAGAATGTTACCAAAATCGCTATTACTGACGTCAGAATATTTGCTGACCCATCTTTGTTTAACTATTAAATAAAACAATTTTATAATATATTTTTTTCTTATTATGAATAGTGATACAGTATGAAAAATAATTAGATATTATTATCATGAGATACGTGATCATGCCGATACCGACAACTTACGTATTGAACGCCGCTCGTATATAACCAAAATGTTTCTTGTTAAAAATGGATCAACCCCAAATGAAATTTTCGATCAGTATAAAATAGGTAAATATTTAAACAGGTAGGTAGGTAGGTACGTGCAAAGTTAATGTTGTTGTCTAATTTAAAATTACCTAAGTACATAATATTACAATTTAACATGAAATCGACTATTTTGTACCTACAACATTTAAATATGACGTGCCTATTTCCGATTGTTCATCAAATTCATAATTTAGGAGTATTCTTCATTTCATAATTTCTTTCTACCTAGGTACTTATATAAGATTTGTAAATTTTATTATTAAGGACATAATACAATTTTAGCATTCTTCAGGCAGGACAATTTTTTATGACGAAGACTTCCAAATTCTCATCGTTCAGCCTCAACGAATGATTTCAAGTTGTCAATTTTCGATTTGTACTGAGTCTTTATTTTTGCCCGACTACGGCGAAGCCGAAAGGAGGGTTTCTCTTCGTATGCTTATATTATTAATACTAACTTAATAAATACATTTGAATTGATTTGTTAAATGTACCTGTACCTACTCTTAACAATAAAATTATATAAATCTGTTATGGCCCATTTTATAAATAAAAAATAAATAAAAATGGTTTATTTTCAGATTCCTTAGATCCATAGCATAGCATTACAAAACACTTATACAACTACATTAGTAAAATTAATATTAAATGGCCACATGAATTAATTTTATTTTATTTTTTTAGGACGTACGACATGTAGGTCGGTGTATCGGCGGAGTATGTCCGAGTCCCACCTCTCTGCTATCATTTTCAGGATGCTATTTGAGCTCCCCCTCGTCTGCATCACCACAGACTCCGTCTTCTTCCGTATTATGGCATAAAAGTCACCTACGCTAGCATCGGCAAACATCCCAGAGGCGCTGCAGTATCGGGGAAGCCCAAACAGCCTCCTGAAAATGTTGTTATATTGGATACGCAGGGCGTTATATGACTTCAGCCTGAAACTAGCCCACAGGCCACACGTATAGAAACTTTGACAATAAACTCTAAATAAAGTCAGCTTCACTTGTGGGCACTACAACGTGCGAACCTGTGCACCAGCATCCCGCCTCGGACCGACAACGCCCTGCGCTCCCGCTCGATATCGAAATCGTCCTTCAGGTCCTCGGTCACGATATGACCTAGGTATTTGAAATGAGTAACATGATTCAGAGGAGATATAATGATTGTAGCTGTTTTATCAATTTTCTGGTCTTAAGGGCCCTTTACACGGTGCAACAACTCGGGAGTTTTATTACATCGCAGGGTTTGATTGAATTCGTCGTATTTCGGTAGCCCGCAGCCCCGCAATGTAATGAAAATCGCATACGAGTTGTTGCACCCTTTAAATGGCCCTTTATATTAACGGTCTATTGTTTCAGCGAAATCAAAATGGCCGACTCTCAAGATTACCAAGAGCCGCAAGCAGAAGCCCAAGCACAAGAACCTCAGACACATTCGAGACGAAAGCGAGGGACCCTCGAGGCAGTAATACCACCTACGAGCATATCCAGCGAGAAGTTCTTTTCTAAAAACGGTATACGTTTCTATCCACGAAAAAAAAAGTAATACAAGTCGCAACAATGAGTATGAAGAGGATGGAACATTGTGCCTAAATAGTTTTTCTACTTCTTCCCTGTTCTGTCTCCGTAATCTGTTCTCTTCTGTAATCTTCTTTTCTCTTTTCCCCAGTGTCGGCCCTTAAGAGAGTAAGCTCGATTCTCCATACAAACGTAGTAACGCTCTCATTTTAAAACGACTAGCTAGTTTGCTCTGAAACTTTGTACTTAGAATAAGTTAAGTACCATCCAGAGGCTCTAGTATACGTTTTATTGATACAATACGTTCTCGAACGCGTTTGCGTTTAGTTTCAATTTGTATGGCAACGCGTAGTTCCTAATAGTTACCACCAGAGGCGCTGCTCCCGGTGCCATACAAATTGAAACTAAACGCAAACGCGTTCGAGAAAGTATTGTATCGATAAAACTTATACTAGAGCCTCTGGTCTGTAATTAGTTTATGTAGCTTCAGACACCATAGTAAACAAATACAGCAAAATTAAGTTTTTCATGTATTTCGTTTGTTTTATAAACTGGAGCCATATAAACTATTTACAGACCTAGATATACATACCTCATATCATTATATGCAAAGTTTCGTTACAATCCAACCCGTAGTTTTAAAATGAGAACGAAACTCCGTTTGTATGGGAAGGTGAAATTCGGCCGAGCTTACTGCGGACTCTTAAGACCGCACAGGGCAAAAAAATAAAGACGATTTTACCGCCCGGCCAGTATGCGCGAGCACCGGTAACATGCTTCATACATTTCAATAGTTTCGATTTCGCCGCTTATCGCTATCGCTGCTCGCGTAACCGGGCGGTGTATGTTAATAGTACATTATTGCCGTGGCCGGGAAGGAGGCAATTGCAGGCTAAGTATTTGTTTAATTATAATACGAAGCCTGCAATTGCCATTCCGGCTGAGGCTAATATAGTGCTTTTCTCAAAAATGGGGGAATAAAAAAGACTAAATTGAAATCAAGCTTTAGGTACTATTAAATACAAATTGAGGATACTACAAATTACATAAAATTAAACGTCATAATATATTTTTTTAAACTGCAGAATCGCAAGTGTATTTTTGCACCGAAAAACGCAAACTATTTGAGACTCGTACAAAAATGTAGCGTTTGCAACAGAAAAATACAAGTTGATTTGGCTGAATACGCCCTGTGCCGTCTTTTATATGCCAGTTTCTACTTTTTAAAAAGTTTGGTACTCGACAAATAAAGGAATTTATATGTAACATTCCAGGCGGCCTGCAATGTTTTTTTATTTTTTATTTTGATCTGGCATTTAACTATATACTTTACGTTCCAATATGTAGCGAGTTATGTTCACTTTGCGGGCCATTTTTGAGAAAAACACTTTCGTGTAACAAACCGCTCCTAGTGCACTATTTGCTTGAACAAATGTCAATCTAATATCAAACTTTCACGTTAAAACGTACCTATAGGTATTCATTTTTGAGTAAGGATTTACCTACTGCTTCATGCTCTGTAATATTATGTGAGATCTAATAATAAAATCACTGTGAAAATACACTTCGTTTTATTGTGCCCAATTGATATTTTACCGTACAGTCAGCCAAGAAAGTTCTCTACCAGTTTTGAATCTTAATATTCGAAGTGTGATCATACCGCATTTTTGTGCAGTCAAGTAAAAAAAAATTGTATCGATTTAAGACTCTCGTAGATATGTACCGAGTACCGACACGTTAATCAGCCGACATTTAAGAGCTATGGGACATATTTATGAGCAGGCCTCGGAGTATTTGTAGCACGGTAAGACTAAAGTATGCTATGGAGTCGTTGTAAGCATTAAAATTAAATTTATACTCATACTCATTTATTTAATTCATTAAATAAATAATACCTATAATAATACACCACTTCTTGATCTTCATTGACGAATAAAAAATAATATGAGGGTCCACGGAAAGAACATGTCTTGTCACTTTTTTTTTCAAAATGAGATTTTGATGTCAAAATGTTGCGCTCGTTATGAACTATTGCGTGACATTAAAATCTCATTTTGAAAAAAAAAATGACTAGACATGTTCTTTCCGTGGACCCTAATATTATTTTTTATTCGTCAATGAAGATCTATAGTGGTGTATTTTTATAGGTATTATTTATTTATTGAATTAAATAAATGAGGATAAGTATGAGTATAAAATTTAATTTTAATGCTTACAACGACTCCATAGCACAATTTAGTCTTACCGTACTACAAATACTCCGAGGCCTTTTTATGAGTAAGTTGGCTTACAACGACTCCATAGCATAATTTAGTCTTACCGTACTACAAATACTCCGAGGCCTTTTTATGAGTAAGTTGGCTTACAACGACTCCATAGCATAATTTAGTCTTACCGTGCTACTAATACCTACTCCGAGGCCTTTTTGTGAGTAAGTTGTATGCACACTTATTTTTACACTTGACTGTACTTCCATTTGACAAGATCCAGCCAAAGGACAAATTGTAAACCGTACTGCGGCGCTACCACGAACTTCGAATCTCGAACTTCGTATATCTCCGTCTCTATCGCACTTATGGTTTATGGTACTCGAGCGACCGAAACGGAGATATACGAAGTTCGAGATTCGAAGTTCGTGGTAGCGCCGCTGTTACGTGATGGATGGTTACAGATATATATTTAAATAGACGTCGCATCTGTCATGATGTGTGAAAACGAAGCTTGCCGATATCTGCTGGTGTAACATGGCATGGTTAACATTTTATCACTTTCTCTGTCGATAAGACATCACGTTCTGACAAACTAGTATGCGAGTGCGAAAGTGACGAATGTCTTATCCACAACGATAAGTCATAAAGTGGCAACTATCTTAGGCTTCGGTTACACGCTAATCCGGCGCGCCAACACGAACTTCGAATCTCGAACTTCGTATATCTCCGTTTCGGCCGCTCGAGTACCATAAACCATAAGTGCGATAGAGACGGAGATATACGAAGTTCGAGATTCGAAGTTCGTGGTAGCGCCGCTGGCGTCAGTTCAGTCCATCAGTATGATCTATCTGTCTCTGTCATTCACAACAGTAACACTATCATTCTCTCATAATACTGATGGACTGAACTGACGCCACAATTAGCGTGTAAACGATGTCTAGGCCCGCTGAGCGACGTGTGTCGTTAACTGTATGGGATGGGCAAAATACATGAGTCCATTTAGATATGAAGTGAATTTCATTTTTACTTTTTTAAAGATTTTTTTTCTTCTAAGAGTACATTGAAATTTGGACCAAGTCAGGCAAATGAGGCAATACAATAGGCTTGTTGCGTGGTGTTAAAATTGATAACGTCGTGTTGCTAAATGGATAGTAAACCATCAAATGATTGTAATAAAGTATAAATTACAAAATATAATTCAAATCATAAAAAGACATGAACCTTGAAAGTATAGATTTTTTATTTATTGTCCAAGAGTAAATTTAAAGGTACCAATAGAATCCTTACGCTTTTATAGAAACAAATTTGCATGACAACTATGGACCTAAACGCAGTATTTCGCGACCGAAACAGCAATTTACTCCATTTTCCATGCAACGGTTAGTACAAATTGCAAAGTATGACGTCATACTTTAAAGCTAATCAGTATGAAGCGCTTCGGCTGTTGTCAGCGAGGTCCTTCTTTAACTCGATTTTTTTGGGTGTTAATGTTCTCTAAATGTAGTTGCTTCCATACAAAAAAATTGTTCCTCTACATAAAACTGGTTCGAATGGCATCGTAAAAAAAATTAAGGTCACAAGCCCATTAGAAAGTTGTTTGAATGGAGTTCTAAAACAACTGTACGTTCAACTTTAGCAATAAATAGTAGGTATTTGGTTCAAACACAATTCACGTGCTTTGCAGTGATGAAACACGGTAAAAGATTTTAGATTAGAGGTTTTTAGTATTTCCCGAGGAATATTTTCAATGGTTTTTAGTCCAGGACAACGAGGAATACACACACTATAATGTATTATTCAACCGCGATGAGTTTGGGAATGGAATAATTGATGCCTTTTCATATAAACTTTGACGAATTTATATGGTAAAACAGTCATCTCCATTATCTCCAATCCCATTTTAATCGTGGTTAGATAATACACTGAAGGCGACATTGCGTGGTCTACTTGCATTATGTATGTGGCGGTGAACATCTACAGCAACAGTTTCTTTGTATTCCAATAGAATCTATTCATTGCCTGTTTGTATAATAGAATGAACATATACATTTAATATAGTTTATCTTCTCATAGATCAGTTGGCAATTGACTCCAAGATTGGCGGTGTTGTGGCCACGTTTAACTTGTGTAGAAGGTATGTCTAAAAAGTTTCTGAGAAAAAAAATGTTTTTCGAACAAGCGTTTATTGCCGACTGTACTTTTCTGTATTCCGTCATCAACTACTCGTTGAGACGATTCTAACGAGCCCAAACTCAATGGGGTTGTGTCGTTTTATTGCGGAGTTATTATGGCCACCTTCCAGCTCCAGCATCAGATCAGCTCCAAGTCATCATAATATTGCATTGTCATGTGATATACATATGCATGCGAAATTTCAGCTCAATTGGATAACAGGAAGTGACTGAAAAATCGATTGCAAATTTTGACGGACAACTTACATATACTTAAATACATATTTTCATACTTACATACGAACAGTGCAAGTTAATATAAAGCTTGTAAATAAAAAATAGAACAAAGCGCTTGTAGCACCGCAAACAGTCGTGTGTAACCTTCATACTGGTGACTCTATTGTCTTTATTACAGAACTTCCACTAAATCAATCAAAATGACGGCCGAACAACCATCGGACCTGGAATTGGAACTGCAAATTGAAGAAAATATTGAACCGAAAAAGCAGAGCGTAATGAAAGCACGACCGAAAAGATCGGCGACTGGCCCCATCATCCCCTCTACTGAAAAATGCATCCTGATACAGGATGTTTGCGTTTCGAAAGAGCCAACTCCGAAAACAACAAAAGAAGATTTATAAGTTTTCCAAATCGGAATTATACAGACTGTAATTTAATGATGACTGTTATTATACTTATTATACTTGTTTGTTTTTAGTATTTGTTGTTATAGCGGCAACAGTAATACATCATCTGCGAAAATTTCAACCGTAACTATCACGGTATCAGTGAGATACAGCCTGGTGACAGACAGACAATGTCTTAGTAATAGGGTCCCGTTTTACTCTTTGAATACGGAACCCTAAAAAGAGATTAGAACAATGAAACTAAAGACGCCGCAAAAAGGTCATAAGATACTGTTTTAGATAATACATTTACTGTGGTTACGTTTCCTTTACCAGGCAGTGTTTCATGGTTGAAGATAGTGTGCACTTGCTAGACAATATTAACACTTTCACTGCCAGGGACCCGCCTAGCGGGCGCTGACGCCGTAGTCGCTTTCCGCTACATACGGGGAAAACCACGGGATCGGCTACGGGCGTAGCGATTCTTGGCAGTGAATGTTTTTAAATATTGATGCGTGAGTAGAGAGGAGGGAGGTTTAAGGCGACGACGTAGGCTCGTGGTCTTCTCTCCCTCTCACTGAGCATAAGCATGAGCGAGATGGAAGGGCGTGTTCGGAAGTGCGGATATCATGTTTAGTATTTAAATTTTTTGTGCCTTTTAATAAATAAACATGTGATAGCTAAAATTCCCTCAAACATGATATTGCCGATTTTTAGAACCAATTTTAATATGTTTAGCTGTTGTGCATACTTTGTTACGAATTGTTGAAGCTGTGGTGGAAATCCGGTAGGAAGCAGCTCAGAATGATATCTGGGGTGTTCACAGGTCACTTCGGGGTCAAGGATCTGTTGGCCAAGATGGGACTATCGGACAGTTTAGACTGTAGAATGTGTGGCGAGGAGGATGAGACTATAGAACACTTATTGTGTGAATGTCGATCATGCCCTTGCCAGACAAAGAATGAATTACTTTGGTAACGGCTATCCGCAACCAAAGGAATTCAAGGTGCTCCCGGTGAACTGCATCATCCGTTTTGTGGAAATGATGGAGCAAGCCTTAGTAGGAGTAGGCATAAAGGAGAGGGCAAATGCACAAAAGATCCCACTGGGTCGAAGTGCATCCGAAAGGGCCCTCACCTAGATAAGATACGATACTATAAGAGAGCGGGAGTGTGGACCGCACCCCAGAGGGGTTTATTAAAGTCCACACTCAGCGAGAGATTCGGCAGTAGATACGGTACAGTCAAGGGTAGTCACACACGTACATAAATATCTCTACTGGGCTGTTATTCGCTACGCGTTAATGCGGCTCACCCCGCCGGTCATCCGTTACGAAACTAGACCTCTACCTACGCTTAATTACTACGCATCGCGGTGTCAAGGTATAATTGTGGGTGAGCGTTGAGGTGAACTTAAAATAAGTTACAGAATAGGGGGGCTGGACTCTATTGTCAATGTCATAAAGGCGCGCGTGTACAGATATTTATGTCCTTATATATATACGTATATTACTGCCCTTGACGGTAATGATTATTTTTCAAAACAAATTGAACTGTATTATTCAAACGGGGCAGTAAGGGAAATTCTGAAGCTTCAAGAGATAAGGAAATTCGCTCTCAGGAGTCATGAGACCGAATTTACAAAAAATAAAAACTGCATTCAAAGATTTTCAATAAAGCTTCATACCTATACGGCCGGGAATCGAAGCCAGTCAAATCTGTCTGAAAATCGGCGTATTTTTTTTGCGTAAAGTAATAGTGCTGGATGTAAGGCACAATTGTTGCTAAGGAACCCTGTATCTACGATCACAGGAAAATGCCGTATTTCATAGTTTTATGTACGGAAAAAGAGCAAATTTCCGTGTCTCTTGTAGAATTGGATTTTCCCTCATTGTCCCATTTTAATAATACACCTTGTATATACGAGTAGCTACATGCATAATCATTTATACATCTCGTACGTACTTAATGTATGGATTATTATAACACGTTTTATACAATACTAGGTTCTGCCCGCGACTCCGTCCGCGTGGAACTGGTTTTTATCGTAGCTCCATACAACCTCTCACCCCCCAATTCACTTCCTTAGGGGATGACTTCGTTTTCGAATTCCGGGATTCTAACTATCTGCATACTAAAATTAATCTCAATCGGTTCAGCGGTTTAAGCGTGAAGAGGTGACAGACAGACAGATAGACTTTCGCATTTATAATATTAGTATGGCTCTAATCGTAGCGCGTGCGCCTTCAATGAAACGGGTAATTACGCTAATGTACTATATCCAGTCTACGGGTTTTACCAGCTTAGGCGTACGTGATCTGACATTGCGTACATATCATGAATCACGTAATACCCTACCACACATAATCCATACGGGTCATGCTTGTAAAACTCACTTTCCCGAAATGTACACTTTCTCTAAAAGTGCACTTTCCGCAAAATGTATACTCCCAAAAGGTCCCCTTACCCAATTGGGGCACTTTCTAATTAAAAAAGTGCACTCAACCAAAACGCCCACTTTCCCAAAAGGTACACTTGCCCAATGGGGGCAGTTTCTCCAAAGATGCACTATTTCCATCTTTACCACAAAGTCGACACGAGTTTTGGTCATATGACGATCCTAAGTCATCATAGCAATGTTAACTTTTTTGACTGACGTCACAGAATAAGTAATAGTACTACGTACAGAAGGTTCTCTGTTAACAAATTCCCTGTTTAGGTACGCCAAACGTGCCTAAATGTGGCCATCCCTTTCTATCGCATGCAACGCTGCGACCCGTGCGAGCGTCTCGTACCAACGCGCGGCAACGACTAATGGGCCGCCAATTTGGCGGCCGCCGGCATTGTAGCGGCGCGACCTCAGAGCATAGAATACTAAAGAGAGGACAAGCCGCCGGCGGCCGTGTCGCAGCTGTTAGCTCAATGGGCATACTCTGCCATACTGTGCACGCGTGCTGATCGCAGAGAATATTACGTTTTTTAGAAAATATCTCTTCCGAGAATGTGCTCTATCTAAAATAAGGAACTTTTTGAGAAGGTCTGATCTACCCATTGAGAAGTGCACTTTTAGAGACAGTGAACCTTCCAAGAAAGTGATCCTTCTAAAGAAGTGCACCATTACAGGCAGTAAACATTTCGAGACACTGAGTTTTACAAGCCTGACCCCCATACATAATCGTATATATAGTAAATCTGTTGATGATGTCGTCCTGACCGATTTCGGCCACAGCGTCTGTGTATTCTGGCTTTTGGTATTTAACAATAATTCGGTATCCCTTCGTTTGCCCGAATTATTCACAGGCCATAATATATATCGGTAGAAAGTAAGTGTGGTTGCAACTTTTGCCACTACAATAGGCTTGTTTCCTGTTTTTTTTTACGATGCCATTCGAACCAGTTTTTGGAGAGGAATAAATTTTTATATGGGAGCAAATAAAATACCCAAAATTTTGAGTTAAAGACCTCGCTGGCGGCAGGTGAAACGCTTCATACTAATTGATGTTGAATTGTGACGTCACTGTGTAATATTGGTACTAATCGTTATATGGAAAATCAAGTAAATTGCTGTTTCGGCGTGAATTACTGCGTTTAGGTCCATAGTTGTCGTACGATTTTGTTTCTATAAAAGCGTAAGGATTCTATTGGTACATTTAAATTTACTCTCGGACAATAAAAAAAATACAATTTTTTTTCAAAAATTTCTAAGTCTATAGCTTTTATGATTTTAATTATATTTTGTAATTTATACTTTAGTAAAATAATTTGATGGTTTACTATTCATTAACAACACTATACGTAAGTAATCAAAATCAATTTTGACATGAGGATCATACCCTTTTACTTTTATTTAATTTTCGAGCGCTCGAAAGTTAAAAATCGGCCCCCAGCCTCGCCAACTATCTTTTATTTAACGCTACAGTTTTAAACCGACTTCAAAAAAGGGTTTTTTATTTTATTACGTTGCCTTTTGTTCGCGCTGAATTCCTGTAGTTGGACTTTTACTGGGATATTTTAATATTCTATATGTTAATCCGGGCTATACTCTACTTGTATACTAAAATTCATCTTAATCTGTTCAGTCGTTTATGCGTTTAATAACAAACATCCCAACATTCGCATTTAGTAGGATAGTAGGATGTATGTTCCCGATTACTAGAAGACGCCTAGACTGATCTGGAAAATTCTTTTTTTGTTTGAAAGGGACTTAACAGGTCGTCCCATGGTCATTATGTCAGGATCTGATGAAGGGATCCTGGAGAAATCGAGGGAACTTTTTATAGGCACACTTGAAGCGATTTGGATGATGATAGAGACGGTTAAAACTTGGTTTTTACAGTAAATTATTACAGTCCTGAACAGATTTTGGCGCAGCGCTACTCCTTTCGGCTTGTTGGAGGTCAATGCCCTCAACGGAAATGCCCAGCTATGCACGGGATAGACAATATCACGTTACTATAGGTACTGGTAAAACTAACCGACGTCATTCATTCCATAGACCGCAGATAAAACGCGTATAAATATGATACATTTGCGAATCCGTCACATAAATTCATTGGTATTCTTCGAGACTGCTCGAGTGATAAAAAAAGGATTGTGGTTACGAAAACACTAATTAAATCCGGTAGGACTTGTTTTTCAATAAATTAACTGTAAGTACTAAGAAATTAAGGAAAATATAAAAAAAAAATAGATTTACTGTCAACCGGCACAAATGGATCATCACGACATGACCATTTTGAAATTGGACCAAAAGTATTACCATCAAAACTGAATTTGGTGAGAATGTAATTGTGTCTATAAGTACTTCTTTTGGCCCAATTTATTGCTAGCCCAAGTGGAATTTAGTCCAGTATGAAATAGATTCAAATTTAAAAAAGGGCAAAGTGAAAGTTGTCTTCTTAAAATTAATATCAAACTTTATACGAAAATCGACTACCTATTTCGTACAAAATTCTCAGATGACTTATTTCCGATTGGTCATATTTTTGTAGTGTACGTTATTCCATCTAGACGTATTTCTTTCGAAATATATCAAGTATGTCAATTTTAACGTTATTAGATTTTAGCATTATTCAGGCTGGAAAATTTTCCATTTCCAGGACTTTCAAATTGACATTATTCAGATTCCATTTGTGCTGAATGCCAGTAAATCAAAAATAATGTGGTTCGATATGTGTGCATTCCAATTAATTGTGCGAGCGAGCGAAGCGAACGAAGTTCTCCTTTTCAGTTTTGACTAAATTTTTTTCATAAGTCCGGATGTCTCACTGCCCGCCTGTCCAGCTGTTTTCCTATACAGATCGCATTTCTCAACCGATTCTCATGATTTTGTTTGAGCAGTTTCGATAATTATATAGTTAAACGCACTTGCGAGATTTATCTCACATAACTACTAGTGTATAATTGCTTGAGTGGTAAACAAGGAAGTATTATTGCCGCTCGGTGAGTAGGTACAGTCAGGGGTATTACTATACGTACATAAATATCTGTACACGCCTTTATGACATTGACAATAAAGTCCTGTACAGATATTTATGTCCTTATTTTATGTAGGTAGCTACAGATACGTATATGAATACCTACCCCTGACTGTACACAATTCGACGTCTCGCCCTGGCCTACAAGTTGGAGATTTCGCATTCGTATTGGGCGGTAGGTAATGCCAGATTATGGCGAGATGTGACGTAATAGTACATTACTTACCTAGGGCGGTTGAACAAAGAATGTCTCAGATCGCAGGTATTTGACGCCCGAGCCGAAGGCAAGGGCGATAAATATGCGCTCTGAGGCTTTCTTTATTACCGCCCGTGGTAAGTACAACATTTTACGTCTCTATCTGGCCAGGAAGTGGGGTTTTCCGCACGCATAGCGTGCGGTAATTCCTACTTTATGGCCAGGTATGACGTAAAAAAATTAAACGGCGATAAGTGACGGACGCAAACATATAAAAACCATAACTGTGCTTTATATTACTTATTTTCAGTACGGAACTTTCATTAAAATATGTATAATTTTGGCAAAAAATACCAACAGTTGAGTTTGTTTCGAAAACAGAGCTAAGCTATCTAATTTAGAGCCGTACTTTTTTCGCGTTAGAGTTAATGTTGTTTTAATGTCTTTAATATAAATTAGTTTTGTCTTGTTAGTGGGTCTAAAGAAGAAATAAGAACTTTATTTAAACTGAATGAATGGTTCACTTTTCTATAATGCATAACGTGGTCCATAACGCTGCAATCAACCTCCTCTATAACAGGAATACATTGAATTACTAATAACACTATATATTGTTCGTTTGGATTAGTAATTTTTCTTTGTTTCAGTTTAAAACCAAAATGGGCGACTTACAAGATGAACCTCAAGAATCGCAAGAATCCCAAGAACCTCAAGAATCTCAAGAACCTCAAGAATCTCAAGAACCTCAAGAATCTCAAGAACCTCAAGAATCTCAAGAACCTCAAGATTCTGAAGAATCCGCAGACCATTCGAGGCAGAGACGCTCGACAACTGGCCCTGTTGTGCCGAAACCGACCGACAAAAAATGCTTCCTATTAAATGGGGTGTACATTTGCGTACCGAAGAATACCGAAAAATGAGGACGAGACGATCTTAGAGCGGTTATGGTGCATATTATTTTTGTAGACCGAATTCACTTCACTTTGTTGCTTTCAGTATTATATCGAGTCCGTTATGTCCCACTGCTGAGCAAAGCCACCCTCTTTTTCCATTCATCGCGGTCTTGAGCAATATCTGGCCAGTCTTCTTGGGAGGTAATTGTTGTTCTACGTCCGTAGGAATAACCCTAGAAACCCTCCACGTGACCTCCAGGTGGTGCTAAAAGAACAACAAACTCGGCAGCTGCACTGTTCCTTCTGAACCTCGCAGCGCACACTGGAACTCTATCGGCGACATCGATACGAATATATATATGTACCAGTGTGTAAGCGCAAAGTCTTTTAAAGTCCAAGTTATCCTGCCATCGCCGACGAGGTCAACCGCGACTCCGTTTTGAGTTTTGGAGCTTCCACTTCGTGATCCCTTTGGCCCAGAGATCATTCAGCATGCGGTAGACATGACCAGCCCAGTTCCACTTTAACTTGGCCACCTTCCAAGCTACATCTTCTATTTAGGTCTTAAAAAAACAAAAAAAAATGGAACTGTTTATTTCCCTCAGTACCAGTAGTAAGTAGTATTATTATTATTTAAAAAAAAAGCATTAGAACTCCCCTGTTCCCTATAAGACAGGTTTACCTAGTTTAGGGCACAGGACACCGTTCCTAGGCTTATCTAAAAATAGTGCACTCTATCTATCATATCATGATGTATTACTTAAATAAGCTGATGTACTGATTCTACAATAAATATATTTTCATTTTCATTTTTTTTTTAAATTACATTTTACATCATACCGAGCGCAGCGTGGTGTTCCGGATGCGATCCATTAGCTTTACACCTAATATGCTGCGCTCCATAGTTCGCTGGCAAACCCCTAGTCATTCATTGTTAAGTGGTAAATAAAACTGTTGTCTTTTATTGTTAAGTGTAACCGCTAATCGATACTGTGAAATAAACGTAATAAACAAAAACTTTTACATCCAAAATGGCCAGATGGGGACTGCATCGCGGCCAATCAACCCAATGTGTTTGGGATACAGCACCGCAAACCATAGCGCACCTGATGGCGTGCCCCACATGCCCACACTCTTGCTCGGAACACGACCTGAGAGACGCGACTGCCAGAGCTCTCCACACCGCTGCCCAAAGTCGGCGTGTGTTATATATAAGTATCGGCAGGAGAGTTGAAGTGAATACGTAGAGTACTAATTTAAAAAGGTAGTGAATAAACGGATGTGATTTAAGGGCACAATTAATAAAAATGTATCAAAAAGTATCTCTTTACTTTTTATGAATTAAATATCCATCTATCTATATCTACCATACTAGAATACATTAAAATATATCTAAATGTTATTTAATGTCTTTGATTTTGACGATTACAATATCCATCAAACTACCTAAGTAGGGTAAATCGCCAGTAGCTGGCCACCCTTCAATAGCTGGCCACCTCATACTAAATATGAACTCTGTTCCCCTACAAACAGAATGCAATAATATAGAGATATTTACTAATATTTAATATAGATATAGTTTGAGTCACGGGGAAGGACATAGGATAGTTTTTATCCCGGAAACAACCCCTAAGGGGGTGAAATGGGGGGTGAAAGTTTGTATGGAGCTACGATATAAACGAGTTCCACGATAGTTTTTATCCCAGAATCCATCCCCTTGGGGGGGTGAAAGTTTGTATGGAGCTAAGCTATAAACGAGTCCCACGCGGACGGAGTCGGGGGCAGAAGCTAGTATTACATAAAACTAACCGCGGGTATTGCATAGAACGCACACCAACCCGCGGGATGAAATCTTTGCAATACGTGAGCGAAGTCGCGCGGGCTGCTAGTAGTTTGTATTTACGAGTAGGGCTTATTCCACCTACATTTCAAAATACCTTATTCACTATTACCCCTAATTTTCAAATTACCATGGGCTCATACTAGTAATACCTAAATGTCAAATTGTCTCATTCTTAAACTGAACGAAATGCATTATGACTTTGATCTAAAACGCCATATTCTCTGAATACCTAAAGATTGAAATGCACAAATTCCTTCAAATACCGAATGACTTCTGTCATTTCTATGACAAAATATTAAAAAAACTAAATTGTTTTGAAGTTTAGGCATTATGAGATTAAGCTATTTGGAAATTCGGTCATATTGAGAATATGGTTTTATGAGAAAAAAAGTTAGGTATTCTGAGATTTAGGTATTTTGACACTAGGTTATTTTGAGATCTAGGAGTATTGGTAAAAGGGTAAAATGGAAAACAGGTGGAATAAGCCCTACTCGTATTTACGCTCCTGCACTTGATTATAACTATAGTTAGTTTTGCGAATAGGTAATGTCACTTGGTCAATGAATAAACAAGGCAGGGTCAGGTGTTTACCATGACTAATTATGCGTGTAGTCACTCGACATAGATTGTAATTAGGCCGTGTAATGCGAATCGTGCGTGTTTTCCCTATATTTTTGTATGCTTCCGAGACGTGGACGCTGCAAGAAATTTGAAAAAGGTAAATAGACGCTCTAGAGATGTGGAGGAGAATGTTTGGAGTATCCTGAACCGAATTCCGAGCTAATGTTTCCATATTTAAATTATTGTTTTACACGGGTCTAACGCGATATTTATTTACCTTTATTTCTGACGTTTCGACACGGGTTGCACCGGTCATGGTCGCAGATCGTCCCTGCAAGTTGTCAACAGAGATATGGGTTCATAATATTTCACTACCAAACGTCAGAAATAAAGGTAAATAAATATCGCGTTAGATTATACCCGTGTAAAACAGTAATTTAAATATGTGTACAAAACGCGAGAGTTTAAAGTGTTAAACGTTTCCATACTCCAAGAACTAAATGCCTCATGTTAAAATTAATAACGTCGGGTTGCTAAATGGATAGTAAACCATCAAATTATTGTAATAAAGTATAAACTATAAAATATAATTAAAATTACAAAGAGATATGGACATTGAACGTATAGAAAAAAATAAGCATTTTTTTTGTTGTCCAAGAATAAATTTAAAGCTACCAATAGAATCCTCACGCTTTTATAGAAACAAAATAGTATAACAACTATGCACCTTAGTGCAGTATTTCGCGACCGAAACACCAATTTACTTGATTTTCCATACAACGATTAGATACTTACTACAAATAGCAAACTGTGACGTCATGCTTTTATGTCAATCAGTACGAAGCGTTTCTGCTGCCGTGAGTGAGGTCCGTTTTTAACTCAAATTTTTGGGTATTTATGTTAATTAATTGTAGTGGCTCCCATGCAAACATTTGTTCCTCTCCAAAAACTGGTTCGAATGGCATCGTAAAAAAATCTTAGATCACAAGCCAATTAGGTTGGCACCATACTGAGTCGGGACCATTTCATGACGCTTTAACTATAGTTTTTTGTGATGTGAATCAATCATTTATATTACATAAAAATATGTGTATATATTTTTGTCATCATTATCCCCCTATTATTATTCCTGGTTGTGCCTTAAAGGAGCCCGGGGTCCGCTTTGACACCTGATCCCAAGATTTGGCATAGGCACTAGTTTTACATAAGTTCCGAAAAACTCATTGGTACGAGCCGGGTTTCGAACCCACGACCGCCGCTTGACAGCCGTATGCCTGAACCACCAGGCTACCGTAGCATGTACCTATATATTTTTGTGTTTTTACAAATTTTCTTGTGTTTTGTGCGATTAATTGTTCTTTCTTTCTTTCTATTGGTTTTTTATTATCCTCATGCACCGCTCCGCTCTCTACTACTTACCGACTCACCCTTATACGCCATAACTTTACCAGGTAAAAGTAACCTATGTCATTCATTCCATAAAACCGCAGATAAAACGCATATAAATTATGCTGCGCTTGCGAAGCCAAAACATAAATAATTGGGATTCGTCGAGACTGCACTTGTCAATATATCAATATAATATCGTGCAAAATATATTGAATAAAAACAGGTAAGTAAGGCTTGTTTTTCAATTAAGTAATTAATACAGTGAGGAAAATATATTTTTTATCGTGTTCCATTTTCCCCCGATCTGTATCAGGGGAAAATGGAACACGATAAAAAAATGTTTTTCCTCACTACCTATATTAATGGTGGTGGTGGTTCGTGTGGGATTTTTATACCAGATTTTATTTCCTTAAGTATTTCCAGTATCTTCCTTAATTCGTGTTTTTTTTTCGGTATTTCAAAATTGTATTGTGTGATTTTATTACGCTGAAATATTATATGATAAATATGCAATAAATATAACGGTTTTCCTTTAAAGCAACAATACTAAAAGAAACCTAATATAAAAGAATACCGGTGTTCGTTCCCTGATTCCATACCAACCAACAATGAAATTGGTGATTTAAATAGTTTAAGCAAAACGTTTACAATCGCCTAGAAGAAGACTTTAAGGATTTGCGCATTGAATTATTTCGCAGTAAGTAAACATAAAAATTGGTTATTGCAAGAATGTTTTTCCTCCGTTGACGAATATTTTGCTAATTTTACATATAGGTGCTGACATTGGTTTTTGATTTTAGATATATGTAAGTAAGTGTTTAGTGAATATGACAATTTAATTTTAAAGTATTGAATTGGTTATTTATTATTTAATTTCCTGTTACTTTTCTTGGGTTAGGCTCGTAAAACACACCCGAAATGTGCACTTTCTGCAAAGGTGCACTTTCCGCAAAATGTACACTCCCAAAATGTACACTTTCCCAATTTGGAAACTTTCCCGGAATGTGCACTTTTTAAAACAGTGCACTTTTCCAAAACGCACGCTTTCCCAAAATATACACTTTCCCATTTAGGGCATTTTCTCAAAAGGTACATATTTATTATTTAGAAACATTCTTCACACACACACGCACACACACTTTTCGGATCCCGTAGTCAAAATTGCAAAAATGGAACGCTTATAGTTTCGGTATTTCTGTCCTTCTGTTTGCATTTTTACTATTTCATAGAAACCCTTAGTACTATAAACAGGGACACCCCTACCCCTGAAGTGTACTTTCCGGGAAAATATACTTTCTGCGAAAGTGCACACTCTGGGAAAGTGCACCTATTGAAAAAATTTACATATCGGGAAGTGCACTTTTAGAGAAAGTGCACATTTCGGGAAAGTGTGTTATACGTTATACGAGCCTAACTCCTTTTCTTTGGTTTTTAGGTAGTTTTTTAGTTTCTGCACGTCAGTTGCAGGTGAAATGTGTCTTGAACTTATTTATATGATACCGTCTCATGTAGGTACTACATTTTATGCAGAATGAAGATATTTGTATTTGTAAAAAAAAAAACCATATAAATAATGACAATGGTTCATTAACTTTTTTGTCTTCGCGAGCATCAACGTAATGCCAAACATTGTTTCTGCAAAGTCGACATTTTCCAAGCAATTTGAATGAATGTAAAATAAATTTTATAAAAAAAAAACATTTGTCATGATCCCTTGCGCCCTTGAGATTTTGAGGTCTGAATTGCTGAATATATTTTTCGAATAATCTTTTCACTTCTAATGCTTGCAAAGTTCGCCTTTGTGCGGGATGTAAGCTGCACAAAATGCCACTATTATGATCTAGTGCACAAAGTATTTTTCTATCAGGGAACGATAATCGGACCGCAAGCAAAATAAATCTTCGTCATTCAGTCCACCTTGCGGGGGGCCTACCCACGCCGCGCTTTCCGGTACGTGGCGGCAATTTCACTTCCGTGTTTTCTATAACTAAATTAATAAAACTAAATAAAAAAGAAGTCAATTGTTATAAGAAACGTATCGAAACATTAAATGACTTGGCAGTATGAAGTACCTAAGTACCTAAGTTTAATATAACGTGTAGAAAATGAAACATAAAAACTCTAAAAAGTTAAATGGCGGGAATGCGCTATTATTTTATTAAATTTTACAAATATTTCTAATTTTATCGCTATTGAAGTGAACAGCAGAGTTTATTAATCGGGTATACATGAGCCATATTATTATTACTCCTCGTCTTAACTATTCACCCTCGAAGGTGGCTCGGGGATATAAACGTCTCTGGTAAAATGGCCCCTTTTATGCACTAGTTGTACAATCTACTATTTCTTTGTTTCAGACAATCAATATGGCGGACTCACAAGATTACGAAGAACCTCAAGTACCTCAAGAACCCCAAGAATCTCAAGAATCTCAAGAATTTCAAGAACCTACAAAACATACGAGGCAGAAGCGTTCGACAACTGGCCATATTGTGCCGAAATCATCCGACAAGACATTATTATATAAGAATAAGATGTATATCGGTTCAGCGAAAAGGAAAACCCAACAATGAGGAAGAGAGAGAATTAAGGGTAGCCAGGAAGCTCGTTTCTCCATACAAACGTAGTTTGGTTCTTATTTTAAAACGACATGCTAGAATAACATGAAACTTTGTATAGGGTATCGTTAGTAGCTGGCCACCGTTCAATAACTGGCCACTTCATACTAAAAATTAACTCTATTCACCTATAATACTTTTGTAATAATTTACTTTCAAAACAAAGTTTTAACCTACTTCAATTCAGTACTTTTTTTCAATTTACCACATGAACTGATTTCCGAGAGCAAATGCGTTGATTTTTAGACCAATAAACCAAATCGCTGTATGTGGGCCGATAATATTTGAGGACTTCCGTCAATTCCTCAAGGATCTCAAAATTACCTTTGGCACTTCATTGTTTGCTATTTCAATGGAATCATATCAGAATCTGTGACGTACTTATATAGTTTGAAGTACATCATTGAGAAGTTCCACAAGCCATCTGTGGTCTTCATCATCACTTCCACCATCACCAAATTTATGATTTCCGGGTGTAAATACACGAGTTATAATAGAAAATATCGAAATTACTACACGCGTGCCTAATATATTTGAGGAGTTCCCTCAATTCCTCATGGTTCCCATCAGCCAACTGGGGCTTTGGAAACAATGGGACCAATCTGGAAGCATATACTTTCAATTAAAAACATAATTGTACGAATCGGTTCATAAATGACGGAGTTCTGAGGTAACAAACATTAAAAAAAAAATACATCTGAATTGAGAACCTCCTCCTTTTTTTGAAGTCGGTTATCAAAATAAGAACAATCACAGAACACTAAATTACTTACTGTAGAATGGCGATGTGGGCATGGCATGCGCGCCAATAGAATTTGAGCATGCGCTCAAGCTTTCGTACCAACGACGAGGTGGCGACACCGGTCCCTATGAAAATCGCGCTTGATACCCCTTCTATAGTATTTAGTGTTCTGTGATTATGATTAAGCATAATAGAATTAATTTTACTATAAGGTTTCAATTACTGGCCACCCTTCAATACCTGGCCACGTTATACTAAATTGAATTCTGTTTGTAGGGGAAGCTATTGAAGGGTGGCCAGCTACTGGCGATTTACCCTATATGGGATTGGCCATATCTAGGTCGGATATCAGTTTCTTTTGCTAGAAATTGATGATCACCCCCCTAGCGTTATTCCCGGTTGTGCCCCTAGACGAGCCCGGGGTCCGCTTTGACACCTAATCCCAAAACTTGGCGTAGGCACTAGTTTTACGAAAGCGACTGCCACCTGACCTTCCACCCAAAGGGAAAACTAGACCTTATTGGGATTATACCGGTTTCCCCACGAGGTTTCCCTTCACCGAAAAGCCAGTGTTAAATATCAAATGATATTTAATTGTTGATTTCTGTTGCTAGGAATTATAGTACATTGTGCATTAAGGGCCGTAAGAAGGGGATTACTAACGAGAGTCTATTAGAAGCCCGACGCCAAAGGCGGAGGGCTTTTAATGAGTCGAGTTTGTAATCTCCTTACTGCCCGTGATACACACAATTTTTTTCATCACATTTGCGAGGAAATAAATAACTACAAAAGACATAAATAACTAGAAAATCTAAGTTTCATACAACCGCACCACTCAAAAATAGACGAAATTGACAACTTCACTTACAGATTTGAGGAGGGCGACGGGGCGTGGCGCCTCATGGCCTGCTAGATTTTTTTCAACCAATCACAGAAGAATTCTTGTGACGCGCGGCCAACTAGATTTGCCAACCAATTTGTTTGATTTGTTTTTAACCAATCAGATCACACACAAGCTCATAACTCCCTCGGGAATTATAAATCCATAACTCCCCCGGGAGGTAAATCGGGTAGGTATAGCTGCTCTATAAACTTGCCTTTAATACACCCTTCACGAGCAAGTGTGATGAAAAAATAAAAAAAAATATATTATCATGCATGTTATTGCAGTAAGTATGGCGTTTTAAAATGAGAACCAAACTACGTTTGTATTGAGAGTCGAGTTGAATCCGTAAGGAGGGAGGATGAACGTGACGATGTACTTTACATACAAACGTTTTGTTATTGATTGATAATTAAATCCTTTTGAAGAAAGATAATAATTGTTCATCATCATCATCATCATCATCGTATCAGCCGAAAGACGTCCACTGCTGGACATAGGCCTCCCCCAAAGAGTGCCACATTGGCCGGTCCTGCGCCAGCGGACTCCCGCGACCTTTGCCAAGGGCCTACCCACGCCGCGCCTTCCGGTACGTGGTCGCCACTCGAGAACCTTTCCGCCCCAACGGCCATCGGTTCTACGTGCAATGTGCCCCGCCCACTGCCACTTAAGTTCTAGTGTTATAATTGTTCGAGTATCATTATTATTTTACACGATGTTTTTTTAAATCTGCCGCTCAGGTCCGAAGATAGCTCATCCGTCGCTAATAAGACATCCTCCATAATAAGGCGATAAGAATAGCACATACCTTTTGTTCTTGATACGTAACGAATTATCGTAGATGACCGGGGGGTTCTGTGGGTCGAAGTGTACCCGCCCAAATTAAGTAGGTTGTTTATATATGTCAGCCATTTTAAGACAAGTTCTTAATTTAGCTGCATAGGAGCCTTTCACTCCCTTATTGTGGCAACGCGTAAAGTTCATCTGTAGAAATATAATCTAAGGCCATATATGTAAAGACACTTATTACCTTTCGTTCTTGATACGTATTTTATTAGACGACCGGGGGTTCTGTGAGTCGAAGTGTACCCGCCCAAATTAAGTAGGTTGCTTATGTACTAGGTATGTCAGTCATTTTAAGACAGGTTCGCAAATAGGAAACATTACGCAAAACTCTTCGTAGGTGGCGACACTAGCAGCGTTGACATTGTATCTCGTTCCCACTTGCGGTATTGTCTATGCAAGCATCCTTGTCACTCATTTGACAATCCATTGTGCATGTGTGTGAATCCCTATATTCCTATACTGTTAACTATTAGTGGTAGTGCTGCCTCCGGCGGCAGAACATTGCAGTAATGCTCCCTATTAGCTGCATAGAAGCCTTTCCGTCCCATATTGTGGCAATGCGTATAGTTCCTCAGTGGAATATACTCTAAGGCTATATAATGTAAAGGTAATCCTTTTGTTCTTGATACCTATTGTCGTAGATGAACGGTTCTGTGGGTCGAAGTGTACCCGCCCAAATTAAGTAGGTTGCTTATGTATGTCAGTCATTTTAAGACCAGTTCTTCCCTCCCATATTGTGGCAACGCGTATAGCTATACAAGCTAGTATAGATTTCTACAGAGTAGCTACTCTGTAGAAATCTATACTCTTAGGCCATTGCCATTTGTGTTTGATACGTATTAGAGTATTTAGAGTCGTAGATGGCCGGCGGGTTCTGCGGGTCGAAGTGTTGTTTAGCCTTTCAAACCCTTATTGTGGCAACGCGTATAGTTCCCCTGTAGAAATATGCTCTAAGGCCATATATGTAAAAGCACTTACCTTTTGTTCTTGATACGTATTATCGTAGATGACCGGTGGGTTCTGTGGGTCGAAGTGGTAGACCGAGCCGTCAGGGTTGGTCAGCGGTCGCCCCGTCTGTAGAAAACATAGACAACGCAGTAGCTGCAATTCTAGTAATTTGTAAGTGCCCTAATTTTTAAATATTTATATAAAGACACAATAATCTATGTTTCATACAAGGGCACCAATCAAAAATTGTTGAAATTGACAACTTCACTCCAGATGGCCTTCTTGACTTTTTTTAACTAATCACAATACAGAACTCTTGTAGCGCGCGGACATCTAGATTTGCTTAAACCAAACAGATCACACTCAAGCTCATTACTCCCTTGGGAGATATAAAATACGGAACAATTTAAAGCCTCCACACAAGTGTGTCCTTCTGTATAGATAGAGGCATGGAATAACACCATTTATGAGCAAGTGTTATGAAAACAAATTTTCATGGCTGAACGCCGTGATGCTGTGCCACAAATAGTGGAATGTTTTTTTTTTTTTTAATTACTTTCCGGCCAAGGTCTTTAATGTCGTATGATATTCCTTTACAGTTTTCTAGAGTTGATCCGCCCGTAACGTGATACTTTGAAGCCTGTTATAACCCACGTAATAACGACATTTAATAAATAATAATAATAAATATTTGCGGACAATCTTACACAAATCAACCTAGTCCCAAACTAAGCAAAGCTTGTACTATGGGTACTAGACGACGATATAAATACTAATATAGAGAAATAAATACTTAAATACATAGAAAACATCCATGACTTAGGAACAAATATTCGTGCTCATCACACAAATAAAAGCCCTTACCGGGATTCGAACCCAGGACCTCTTGCTTCGTAGGCAGGGTCACTACCAACTAGGCTAAAGCGGTCGTCGATTTCATTGCATGTTTGAGAAAAACATCTTCCTCTCCACCTTTCAGGGTAGTCAGAAGACCGCAGCCATAATAGCATCACTGCTTTGTAGTGTTGCTATATTATTGCATGCTATGTATGAGGTATGTGGTGTTGTGTTCCTGGTGGTGAGTAAGGTCGCCAGAGCTCCCTAGGATGCGCTGTGTTGGGAGTGAGGGACCTGCATGTCTTTATCTGCCAACACAGCGAATCCTCAAGTGAATAAAGGGTCGGCAACGCGCTTGTGATTCTTCTGGACTCACAAGTGTCCATAGGCGACGGTACCAGCTTAACATCAGGCAGGCCGTAAGCTTGTTTGCCACCGTCGTAGTATAAAAAAAAAATAGTTGTTCTATAGTAAATAATAGTAAGAAAGTAACCTGTGGATGTATGACGAGCGCTCCCGGCGGCACCGCGGCGAGGTCCGCCACCGCGAACACCACCGCCTCCGACGACGGCTCGGGGCTCGCGCCGCCTGCACGAAACAAACATGGCCGTCATCAAACACTGCTACTATATACAATAATAATAATAATAGGGTTGGCGGCACGATGATAAGTCACTACCAAAACTGTCACTGCTCTTCAAAACCTCGTATCGCGGTACGTAGTCGATATCGAGATACGACCTTTGTCATAAGTGGGTATTTGTTACTTAGTGAGTTTTGCTTGTCACCCGACGAAATACGCTATACCGATCTAATCCCATACGTACAGACATACATCAAAGACTAGTAAATTATCCTCGTACCACCCAATATTTTCAAAATTAATAAAGTCACTTTTCTTTTGTTAAATTTTAACAAAAGGTCTTTCTTTATTTTCTAAATAGTTTCGTTCAAATTTCACAAACAATAATTTTGTGCGGTGGGCGGCACGAGGTATGAACAACTAGTTTCAGTATTCAAAGTGCTATTAAAAACATACAATTTTAATGGCAACACATTGATATAGTCGAGTTCTCCAAATATAAAGACTACCTTTCAAAAATATATGCACATAAGGTAAACGCCCGAGTGCTCGACGCTGTACGAGTTTATGGCAGGCACTAAGTGACATGGCTTAAATTTGAATGAAGAAAAATCCTGTCCGTTCGAATTTAACCCATATTGCTTTGACATAAGTGCCCATGCCATAAACTAGTACCGCGTCGAGCACTCGGACATTTACCTTACGCCTTATGTTAGTAACAATAATAAACAAAGAGTGTATATGTGTTTTTGAAAGGTTGTTTGTATAAATATATGAGAACTCGACATGTTTGGTCTTGACTTAGAAATGGGAGTTTGGGACAAACATATACTTTAATCTCAGAAACTTACCAGTAGGTGAAGGCGTGACAGAGTCTGTGCTCCTCAAACTTAGCGTCTTGTAACCCGAGCTAGAGGGAGATAACCGCCAGCTACTCGACGCCAAGTCACCTGTAATTATAATGACAAGTATAGGATTGTAACTTATTTGAGGGGCTGCAGGAGTTACGGGTACCTATAGTGAAATAGTACATTATTGCATAGGCCGGGAAAATAGGGATTGCCGGCCGAGTAGATATAGATGGAGTTGGTTAGGAATACGAAACTGATGGCAATCCCTTTTTATGCCGAAGTATAAATACTAGAATAGTGCTTTCCCCCTCGCAAGCTCAGGATTCTATCGTAGAATCTTTCGCTTCACTCAGAATTCAATATACCGCCCTCGCCGTGAATATATCATTTTGCTCCCTTGAGACACAATCTACTATTCCACTGCCCTGGTGAAATTCAATCCTATGTCATTATCATAAAGAGTGACGGGGAAAACCTTTTCTTACTTTACAACCTACCTTTATCCTGGTTATGGTATAAAGATTGTTACGTTTTATAATCCCCGACAAGGTAAAACCAATATTCCATTATTTCAGGTTCAGGGTCCGTTGTTCTGAATATGCGCGCCCTTTCTGATGTCAATGCCTACCCGAAATAATGCTACAGCAGGTCGTAATTTGGCACTGAAAATTATTAATAGATAACAATAGCATAGACAGATATTCCATGTATTACGTTCCATATATTTAAGGTGACCTGCTCGCGCCCGCCCGTACCCCCGAAGCGGTGGCTTTTGGCCACTTAATCACCAAATAGACATAAGGTCGATATTCTGACTTCAATCCTGGTCACGGCACCAAAACTGTAATTTTCTTTTTTGAACCTTATCATATAGAATATAAGGTGTTGTTTACCTTGTGGGGCTATAGATGATCGCCGGCACTATCTCCATTGCCGGCGAAACAGAGGCTCATGGACATTTCACCAGTTGTTTCAGCTTAGCACTAATTTATTATTAACCTTATTCCATAGACCACAAGGTGTACTTGTGTCGCTTAACTTCAAACTCAGATAAATACACTCTAACCACTTCCGAGATAATTGAGAAAAAGTGATAATAACGTTGATCCGGTGATTTGAAAGGCAGTATTTTTTTATTATGGCTAGAACATTAAATAAAGCCATCCTGTTCGGCAAATTCAGCATTAAAACCATCCATTCTTTACAAAAAATCAAATTTTGATTGGATTTACCTTCATTTGATATAATGGATTGTAATTTGTCTATTTTTGAAAAAACTCTGTGTGGATTTGTATAATTTTGATTTAACAGACCTGGATTTATCTAAATTTGAAAAAAATACGATTAGCAATTGTCAGCCATGTTGAACAAACTTCTTTTGCTGATTGGCTTGGATGGACTTACCTACATTTGAATAAAACTGTCATATGGATTTACCTGATTTTGATAAAATATTATGAATTTAACTGTATTTTTCTCAAAAACCAGACAAAATTATACTAAACTGATTAAATTGTAACAAAACTAGTTTTTTACCCTTTTATTTCATACCAAAATCTTAAAAAATGTCAGAATTGGATTTACCCGAGTTTGAAGTTAAGCGACTCAACTTGTCGACTAAGCAGTCTGGGCTAAGGCTGCACCCCGCTGCCCCCGTACCTCCCGAAGCTGTGGCTCTTAGACACTTCGTCACGACTGTATGGAATGCTAACCTTGTTTGAATATTACTTCAATCCTGGTCACGGCACCAAAACTGTAACTTTATTTTTTAAACATTATCACCTACACTATAAGGTCATGTTTACCTTGTCGACTAAGCAGTCTGGGTTGTGGCTGCTCCCCACTGCCCCCGTACCCCCGAAGCTGTGGCTCTTAGACACTTCATCACGACTGTATGGAATGCTAACCTTGTTTGAATATTACTTCAATCCTGGTCACGGCACCAAAACTGTACTTAACTTTCTTTTTTGAACCTTATCACCTAGACTATAAGGTCATGTTTACCCTGTCGACTAAGCAGTCTGGGTTGTGGCTGCTCCCCGCTGCCCCCGTACCCCCCGAAGCTGTGGCTCTTGGCCACGGCGCCGCGCGCGCGCCACGCGCCCGGGGGCCCGGCGCCTTCGAGGGACTGCACCTGGAAGTACATTGCTGTAGAGGCTGGAAAGTAGGCGATAGATGACGAAAGATACGCTCTTTTGCACTTTCGGCCGAGAAATCAAATACATATTACACTATTGTAAGGTAATAGAAAATTCACAGGAGGCCTACTCATTCCACATGAGTATTATTCGCCTTATTCCCCGTACATAACCAAGTAACATAACCAGCACTCGCAAATTCGCGAAACACTAGGTACGAGTAGATTACGTAACCTAACAAACCTTTGTTGATGCTATTTCCTTCCAGGCTTTTTATTTCGACAAGAAGATTTTTAATAACCTACTTTAAAAACAAAGTTTTAACCGACTTCAATTCAGTACTCCTTCAAGCCACATGGACATTTCCACATTTAGTTCCCAATTTACCACATGAACTGATTTCCGAGAGAAAAAAACCAAATCGCTGTATGTGGGCCGATTATATTTGAGGACTTCCGCCAATTCCTCAAGGATCTCAGAATCACCTTTGGCACTTCTTTGTTTGCTATTTCAACGGAATGATATCAGAATCGTTGACGTATACTTTTATAGATAGTTTGAAGTACATCATTAACAAGTTTCACAAGCCATCTGTGGTCTTCATCATCACTTCCACTTCACCAAATTTATGATTTCCGTATGTAAAATACACGAGTTATAATAGAAAACACCGAAATTACTACACGCGTGCCTTATATATTTGAGGAGTTCCCTCAATTCCTCATGGTTCCCATCATTCAACTGGAGTTTTGAAAACAATGAGACCAACCTGGAAGCATATACTTTCAATTAAAAAAAGAATGGTACGAATCGGTTCATAAATGACGGAGTTCTGAGGTAACACACATTAAAAAAAAATACATCCGTATTGAGAACCTCCTCCTTTTTTTTGAAGTGGGTTAAAAATGCGTATGGCTGATATGAATGTACTTATCTCATATAGGTTAGATAGAGCATAGTTATGTAAGAGAAACAAGTGTACTATTCAGTTTTAAAGCTCCAATCCGGAACATCTTTCGACATATATGCAACAAGTAGCGTGATATAATAATACAGCTGAAGCTACAATACAACTACTCGAACACCTCACCTACGACTTTTCCTTCCAATTCCATCTTTAAACCTGCCGTGTAGTTGGAGAGCGAGCAGCTGTACAGTCGCCATCACATACATAGGTACACTATAGGTGTTCAAAAATATCGGCACATGCACCCTAATGCCTTGAAAATAGAGGTATGTTCCGATGTTTGTGACGTGCTTGTTTGCTCCGATGTATGTGATGGCGACTGTACCAACGATTTTGTATGTAGGTCCTTGAGTGGCAGTTAGTTTTTAGTTTTACCTCCCAAGTTTGTAATTATTGATAAAAATGATTACTTCCTGCTTTTTAGGGTTCCGTACTCAAAGAGTAAAACGGGACCCTATTACTAAGACTCCGCTTTCACAGATGATGTATTTCAGTTGCCGCTATAACAACAAATACTAAAAACAGAATAAAATAATAGTATTTTTCACAATCGTGTTATAATAGAGAGCTTTTTAGTCGAGTACCGTGTTTAGGCCACGAAGCTTGCTGAGTGGCCTAAGTAAGGTACGAGATTAAAAAGCTTGATTATAACACTATTGTGAACAATACTTTTTGTACGAGTTCATTAAAATTAATTTTCTACGAGTCAACTGAACTAATTAAACAAACTCGATACTGTTGAAACGAAGTGCAGCTCATCGCTCGTACGCTTGTTGATATCTTAAAAGACATCAACGAGCGTACGACATCAAAGCGATTCTATTGGTCCAATTCATTACAGTTCAGTAAAGCAGCCACGTGATTGGTCGAATTTATTTTAGTTGTCTGGAGCGTATCGAAAAGTAGTTATTTCGATTGTTTCGACAGTAACATGGACTACAACTATGAAAAGAGTGACGTTGCAGTATTCTCTATGAAATCTTAATACACATATTTTAATCGTCGAGTACAAAAATATTTTTTCATCACACTTGCTCATAAATGGTGTAATTCTTTGCCTGTATACAGAAGGACAATGGCCTAAATTGTTCCCGCGGGAAATAATGGTCTCAAGGGAAATAATGAGCTTGTGTGTGATCTGATTGGTTAAGCAAATCTGGACGGCAAGAATTCTGCTCTGTGATTGGTTGGAAAAAAATCGAGCAGGCCGTGCCCTGCAAGAACCATATGCTCCATCCTCTGTGATTAGTTGAAATATTGAAGCTTCGCCCTCCACTCGCACTGATCTAGAAGTGAAGTTGTCAATTTCGTCAACATTTGATTGATGCGCTTGTATAAAACATAGGTTTTTCTGTCTTTTGTGGTTATTTATTTCCTCGCAAATGTGATGAAAAACATTGTGTATAACACGGGCGTAAGAATATTGCAAACTCGAGTCATCAAAAGCCTCCTCGGGCTCCTGATAGACTCTCGTTTGCAATATTCCTCATACGCCCCTTGTTAAACAATGTACTATTATAGATAATGTTACGGAACCCTTCGTGCGCGAGTCCGACACGCACTTGGCCGGTTTTTCATAACTAACCACGAATTACACGTCGAAACTTAGAAGGGTTTATTGACGTTTTTTATAACAAAATTGTCTTTTTTTTTTTTTTTTTTTTTTTCTTTTTTTTTTTTTTTTTTTTTTTTTGTAAGTATTAGAGTTCTTACTTTTAACAGTTTGTTCCGGCCAGAATCTGGCGTGAGGAGTTTGACAGGCCCGGTCTGCAGCCACGGCCATTGAGATTCGTCCTGCGAGCAATTATCCTGAAATAATAAAATATCCTGTCAATATTTACAACCAACTTTAAGCTGGCCATTCAGGAAGCCGAATGAAGCAGCCCCACGCCAAAATCGGTCCGTGAATGTCAAACCTGTGGCGCTCAAAGATAGTAGGCGCGGCCCGTTGTATATCAATCAATACAATACAAATACACTTTACTGCATACATACATATAATAGTCACGCCTATTTCCCGGAGGGGTGGGCAGAGATCACGGATTTCCACTTGATAAACCTTTCTTGCTTCATTCACCTCCATTTATTTATTTATTGATTGAACCATAAATGTGCAACTTGACAGTATTAACCAAAACGTTACAGCGATTCATTACTACTTAACCTAAATTACTTAACTAAATTTAAGTATCTTGTAACTAAAAACCATCCATACGTCTCTCCGTTTGGATATAAATACATATGTATATCCAAACGGATTGCAACGCGCCAACTGTTAACTGGCGAGTGTGTGTCCCGCTTTAGTATTGACCTAAGAATTCACCACCTATGTCTATAGAGTTGACAATACACTGACCGTGCTGAATATCCTGCGTCTCACTCGCTCGTACTCCTTCTCCCTCTGCTCTAGCGACTTGCTGCGCTCCACCGCGCGGTTCGAAGCATTCGCGTCATCTGGCGAGTGTGTGTCCCGCTTTAGTATTGACCTGAAAATTCAGTTTTTTTTTTATATATATTATGTTTTCTGGGGTATTCTCTAAAAATCTTACTTTTTTGACATGTATGCAAATGTGTTATGTAATTTTTTATCATGAATATAAATAATCTAATCTATTTATTTATTGAGAGTCCATAAGCAGAAAAAGTACTCATTTATTAGGGCTTCTTTCTGTGTGATTTGACGTATCTTTTTGTCAGTGACTAACAATCGTACGGTCTGGATTGGTCGTATTCTATGGTCGCTTGCAACTCCAGGGATCACGCATGCGCGTTGCCGATATTTTCTCTTCGTTAATATCTTGGTCAGGAACATTATGTGCCGCCTAATATATATCATCATCATATCAGCCGAAAGACGTCCACTGCTGGGCACAGGCCTTCCCCAAAAAGTGCCAAAGTGACCGGTCCTGCGCCACCCGCATCCAGCGGACTCCCGCGACCTTTACCAGGTCATCAGTCCACCTTGTGTTGGTCCACCCATGCCGCGCCTTCCGGTACGTGGTCAAAACTCGAGAACCTTTCCGCCCCAACGGCCATCGGTTCTACGTGCAATGTGCCCCATCCACTGCCACTTAAGTTTAGCGATAGTATATGTAATGTATATTGTGGGTACGAATAAAGTTTTTTATCTATCTATCTATACCACGTGTCCCAAAACTCAACGATAAGCCGGCACCAGAGGATGGAGCTGCTTATGATTAGTCGAGAAAAAATAAGGAAAAAAATATATCTAAATATATAAAATAAAATATATCTACCACGTGTCCCAAAACTCAACGATAAGCCGGCACCAGAGGATGGAGCTACTTATTTAGATATATTTTTTTCCTTATTTTTTCTCGACTAATCATAAGCAGCTCCATCCTCTGGTGCCGGCTTATCCTAACTATAGCCCAGAAGAACAACTTTGGTCCAAAGTAGACTAATTTATTTCTACCAATACTTAATAAGGACTGTTTAAGTTATTTTCTTAGAATTTACTTGCCTTATTTTTGTTAAATTGCTTCTCATAGAGTTCATCTACACTAATAGTCACACCGAATCATGTAAAACTAGACTTCGTTTGGACCACTAGTAACTATGGTCCAAATGAAGTCGTATGTTACATTTACACCTAACCTGACGGTTAGGTGATTTGGTTTACGGTTGGGAAGTTTTACGGTAACGATTTCGGCGAAAAAATATCATCATCATATCAGCCGAAAGACGTCCACTGCTGGACATAGGCCTCCCCCAAAAAGTGCCAGAGTGGCCGGTCCTGCGCCACCCCTATCCAGCGGACTCCCGCGACCTTTACCAGGTCATCAGTCCACCTTGTGGGTGGCCTACCCACGCCGCGCCTTCCGGTACGTGGTCGCCACTCGAGAACCTTTCCGCTACAACGGCCATCGATTCTACGTGCAATGTGCCCCACCCACTGCCACTTAAGTTTAGCGATTCGGGAGGTTATATCGGTTACCTTGGTTCTGCTGCGGATAGCCACATTTCTGATGCGATCGCGCAGAGAAGCTCCCAGCATAGCCCTCTCCATTGCCCTTTGAGTGACTTTGAGCTTTCTTATGAGGCCCATAGTAAGCGACCACGTTTCCATGCCATATATATGTCATCACTGGCAATGGCAACACACACTGGTCAAAGACTCTCGTCTTGAGACACTGCGGAATATTGGACGAAAAGATGTGCCCGTAGCTTCCCGAATGCTGCCCAGCCGAGTCGGATTCGACGACCTCTTTGTCAAAGTTGGACCTACCTATCTGGACAGTCTGTCCTAGGTATACATAATCGTCTACAACTTCGAGCGTAAAGTGTCCGATTGAAATGGGACTTGGTACTAAATGGACGTTTGACATGATCTTCGTCTTATCCATGTTCATCCTTAGACCAACTCGCTCGGAGGCTTTACTGGGGTCATCGAGCATAGTACTCAAGTCCTCCATGGTCAAGACTACTATATCATCAGCAAACCGAAGGTGAGTGATGTACTCGCCGTTGATGTTGATGCCTAGCCTTCTGCAGTCCAGAGTCTTGAAAACGTCTTCCAGTGCAGCGCTGAACAGTTTTGGGGAGATAACATCTTCTTGCCCGACACCCCGCTGCAGCGGAATAGGCTTCGAGCTCTGATCCTGAAGTCGGACTGACGAAGTGGCGTAAAAATATTATACACAGCAATTTTTAGTCTAAACGTTACAAGGGGAAAAGCAGTTAAGCGACCAGAAAATAGGAACAGTAAAATATAAATGCATTCTGATATACGAGTAGACACAATAAATTGTCATCAACTTATTTTACTATCGGGTGTATACGACATTGAATTGATCGTTGCGTCTACGCATATGTTCGGCCCACAATTCTCTATGCGACTTTAACATCAGGAAAAACACATTTATACACAACGAAGTAACTATGCTCCATATTACAACTGTATTGTGCATATAAGTATACACTGAATAGATCCAAATCATATATTTCATCAAAATAACCAACTCTTCAATAGTATTAACATCTTCCAGTGTATATGGCGCTGGCTTTAGTACTGCTACAATGATTGCAACTGCTAGAAGAGTGATAAAAACCCCAGTGAAGATAAAAGCGAACGTGGCTAGGACAACGTTTTTACGAATCGAGCCACCGCGCCGCGAGACTTTATACAACTCGTACAACACTCTTAAATACACAATGAAATTAACAAAAGGAACTATATACACAGACCGGCACACAATACATACGCCGTGTAAAATATTTGCGCACACGCAGCCCATATTATCGGGAGCAGCCAACCTAAAACACTGGCTTTTAAGTAAATATATCTAATCGTTTCGAAATTGGTGAAAACTTTCACAAAATCCATATAAAACATAACCGTGGCCACCAGCAGCCAGTGAACGAAAGCGAGGTTATTGAAGTTGACAATAAAAAGGTTCAAAACTGGCCATAGAAAAGGCAACTGGCGTATTCCATTTAACAACACCGAATTGTTCAGGAGTAAGTTGATGAATACGTAGTGACGGAACTGCCGCCAACTTGTCAAAGTTATCCAGGAGACGACACCGAATATGAAGCTAGCAGTAGAGATGACGCTCCCGATCCACCAACAAACTATTAGTGCCACGGTAAACTTGGAGTATTCCTCGGCTTCAGCTGGAGAATCCATTTATTGAAATTGACCGAGCTCGGTCTTCGGTTTGAACCCAGGGTCTCGTTCAATCAGTCAAAAGTAGTTCGATGCTTTAGTAATTTTCGGTCAATACAGTCACTTGCCTCGTTCACTCTTGTCCGTGACTCCTAAGATCGGTTGTTAACTCGCTCCGTCCCGCTCAGAGACTCCTTGAATCCCACTGAACTAAAGGACCGAAGACCGATTTAGATCGTCCAAAGGGATTTAGTTCCTTTTGGACTGAGACGAAAGTTTCTCCAAATAGTTTTTTTACGATAGAAGTCTAATTTCTTGGCTTTAGGTGCAATCGAATTATAAAACAGTTCAGACGATTTACTATTTGAGCTATATTCTGAGTAAACTGTAATTTACATTGTTTGCAAATAGGTATCCCATTTGAGTCATAGTAATTTTCTGTGCGTCAAAATATGTAGGTAAGTAAATGTACATTAAACCACGGAAAATGTAATGATAATTGGTTAACAATAACAATTTGCTTTAAAAACAAAGTTTGAACCGACTTCAATTTGGTATTTCTCCTTATTTCAAGAGTTCCCTTCCATTTCTCCAGGATCCCACCACATGGGAAGGATTCAAACATATAAAGAGTTTTCCTAATAAGTCCAGGCGTCTTCAAGTACCTAATCAGGGAACATATATTTATAAAACAATAAAAGATGAATCCGGCTAATTGAGAACCTTCGCCTTTTTGAAGTAGGTTAAAACAGGACAAAATACATATTCTGAGAACAAAGGGAAAATAACAATCAGCACCTGGTGTGTTAAAATATTTTTATGTAATATGAGACGGATCAAGGAAAGTGTTTCATTCGCCGCCCTAAACCCAAAACGTAAGTGAGGAAACTGGTTATATTTTTCAAAAATTATTGACGCAGCTGAAAAGTCTGCAACTTTTTTCTGGTGCTAAGGAAGGTTATTCCTATCACCAAAAACATTATCAGGCACAATTCCCCATTGATACTGAAACAAAAGAATGTCGCATTGCAGGCATAGGCCACAACGGCAATGTTTCATTGCATGTTTGAGAAAAACAAAATTATACGTTATCTATTAATCCTCGTTTAAGGAATATGAATTTGCATTACCGTACTTTATCCTGTTTTTATTAATTATCAGCTCATTTTCCGTATTGAGTATGTAGGTATTTACCAACATATTTAGACGCAGTGACTCAATACCTATATCACTTTAAAATCATTAAATGATACAACAGTATCATACAAAGTGTGTGTCAAATCGAAAACAGACGTTTGGATACACGGTTATTTTTATTGTTATTCACTTGCATCAAGTCAAGAAATTAGACTGTAGTCGCTAATGAACTAAGAACTATTAAGGAAATACCGTTGCGGACCGAATGGCATTCGATCCCTTTGCAGTTGCACTATCTAAATCAGTATTTGGTCCTTCAATTCAGTGTTTCAATTCAAGGAGCGTGTGAATGGGACAGCGAGTTAATAACCGATCTCAAGGGCCACGGACAAAAATGCGGAACGAACGAGGCAAGGTAGCACAGAACTGAGAGAACTACAGTACTTAACTACTTTAATAACCGATCTCAAGGGTCACGGACAAGAATGCGGAACGAACGAGGCAAGGTAGCACAGAACTGAGAGAACTACTGAACTACTTTAATAACCGATCTCAAGGTTCACGGAAAAGAACGCGGAGCGATCGAGGCAAGTAGCATAACAAGAAGAAAGAAGAGGCTAGAGTAACTAAAGAACTGAACTACTTTTGACTGATTGAACGAGATCCTCCATTCAAAGACCGAAGACCGAGCAGGCACAACTACAACAAATGGATCCAGCTGATGCATACCCGATTTATAAATGGGTAATAGTGTTTTGGCGCATCGTGAGCGTCGCTTCTGCCGCTATCCTCATCTTCGGTATCGTCTCCTGGATAACTTTGCCAAAATGGCGTCAGTTCCGTCACTACGTGTTCATCAACTTACTCCTGAACAATTCGGTGTTAAACGGAATACGCATGTTGCCTGAGTTATGGCCAGCTTCATTGGTTTTTATTGTCAAATTTAATAACCTCGCTCGTGTTCACTGGCTGATGATGACTACGGTCATGTTTTACATGAATTATGTGAAAGTTTTCACCGATTTCGAAACGATTAAACATCTTTACTTAAAAACAAGTGTCTTAGGTTGGCTGCTCCCGATAATATTGGCGGCATTTGCGCAAATGTTTGACTCGCTGTATATTTTGTGTATAGGTCTGTGTTTAGCTTCGTTTCTCAATTTCATAGTGTATTTAAGAGTTTTGTACGAATTGCATAAAGTCTCGTTGCTTGATGAGTCGATTTGTAAGAAGTTGGTCTTAGCCACGTTCGCTTTTATCTGCATTGAGGTTTTTATGACTCTCGATGCTGCGTCAGCTATTATAACAACAATACAGTTTGAGTTATTGGAGTTTGGCCAATATAATGAATGGCTTTATTCAGTGCATAAGTATATTAATAATATATTTGTAATATGGGGCATAGTTACTTCACTGTTTATAAATGTGTTTTTCCTGATGTTAAAGTCTCACAAAGAGCTGTGGGCCGAATATTGGGGAAAGTAGATAAAATTTAACTTTGCTCTATACCCTACATATCCTTATATTCTTGAGCTATTAGGCTTGTCTTTTTACAATGCCATTCGAACCAGTTTTTGGTGAGGAACAAATGTTTGTATGGGAGCAATTTAGTTATGCACGATATTTAAATTACGATATCCAGCGGTATGCAATACGGCACTTCAGGTTAGAAAATCGTGCGACCAATGGATCTATTCACCGATTAAAAATAGCTTTGTATTATTTTGCTATTTTCGTGTTATGTTGTGACAATGGTGTATTGTATGCCTTAAAATTTGTTAATGTGATGATTTAGGACACTAAAATGCAACATTTTGACGAATTCTACGCTACTTACTATCGATACCCTGACTCTCTCTCTCTCATTATATAGAATCTAGAACCGGCAAACCCCATTGAAGTCGGTTAAAACTTTGTTAATAAAGTAAATCATTACGAGTGATTTTGGAACAAATAAAGTTCAAACCTATTATTCGAATTCCTAGGTTCAGATTCAATTTTTGTATGCAAGGTGTCAGGGTTAATGGGCACATTGCACGTAGAACCGATGGCCGTTGGGGCGGTGAGGTCCTCGAGTGGCGATCACGTACCGGAAGGCGCAGCATGGGTACACAAGGTGGACTGATGACCTGCTAAAGGTCGCGGGAGTCCGCTGTACGCGAGCGCAGGACCGGTCATAGTGGCACTCTTTGGGGGAGGCCTATGTCCAGCAGTGGACGTCTTTCGACTGATTTGATGAAGTTTTATTTTTTGAATAAGTAGATGTTTAGATGTAAGATGGTACTGACTTGGCGTGCACGCTGTCCTGATGCCTCACGGGACTCGGCGGGAAGTTGACCGTGCACCACTGCTTGAAGCTGGTGCAAGGTATGCGGCCGCCGCACGTGCCTGCGAAACGAGTAAGTAAGTAAGTAGTGTTTTATTTGTAAACATAGGTAGTTACAGTGGTTGTAGACAAATATGTCACTTTAAAATCAATATTCTGGATTACCGCACCGGAATTTTACCAAAATCGAACCTAAAATACATACAGTCAACCAATTTGATTCCTTGGCCATCATGGAACCTTGCCGTTATAAATGCTATGTCAATACGGGTTACTATACTAGGATTGTTGCGTCGCTATGTAGCAGTTAAAATGACAGGGTTCTACGGTGGCCTAGGAATCAAATTGGTTGACTGTACATACATACAATCACGCCTTTATCCCTAAAATGGGGTGCAGAGCACATGAAACTTGTGTTCCAGCGCCACTTTTAGCATAAATGTGGGTATAAAAGATCGACAAAATGTGATATCGAATTGATAGGTTGCTAGCCCATCGCCCACAACACACTTCAACCCTGTTCCCTTAGTCGACTCTTACGACACCCACGGGAAGAACGGGGGTGGTGCTACTCTGACCCGACACCACGCGGGAAACCTAAAATTCCAAAATAAAATTCTCCAATATTACTGACGTCAGAATATTTGCTGCCCCATCGTCTTTGTTTAACTATTACAAAAATAAAACAAATTAATGATATATTTTTTTACTTTTTTAGTGTATTCATGAATAAGTGATACAGTATGAAAAATAATTAGAAATTATTATCATGAGACGTGATCATGCCGATACCGACAACTTATTGAAACTTTATCTTATGAGTCAGCAAAGTGCAATTTTACCCAAAATTAATATTAACAATGCATGGCTCCGGGCGGCATACGAAAGCGGGCGGCGGATAAGGAACATAACGAAAATGTTTCATTGCAAGAGGGCGGCGGATTTCCGGTCAGCCCCGGGCGGCGAAAACACACGCTACGCCCCTGACCAGAACTAAGATAACCGATATAGCCCTGCGAATAGTTAAAATTAAAATGGCAATGGGCGGGGCACATTGCACATAGAATCGACAGCAGTTGGGGCGGAATAGTACATTATTGCCGTGGCCGGGAAGGAGGCAATTGCAGGCTGAGTATTTTGTTTAAACGGACGAGCTTGCGAGTTAATTATAATACGAAACCTGCAATTGCCATTCCGGCTGAGGCTAATATAGTGCTTTTCTCAAAAATTGGGAAATAAAAAAGACTAAATTGAAATCAAGCGTTATTATTAAATACAAATTGAGGATACTGCAAATTACATAAAATTAAACGTAATTTTTTTTTTAAACAGAATCGCAAGTGTATTTTTCCACCGAAAAACGCAATCTTTTTATGACACATACAAAATTGTCGCGTTTGCAACAGAAAAATACGACTTGATTTGGCTGAATACGACCTGTGCAGCTAGCAGCCGTCTTTTATATGCCAGTTTCTACTTTTTTAAAAGTTTGGTACTCGACAATAAAGGAATTTATATGTAACATTCCAGGCGGCCTGCAATGTTTTTTATTTTTTAATTTTGATCTGGCCTTCAACTATACACTTTACCTTCCAATATGTAGCGAGTTATGGTCACTTTGCGGGCCATTTTTGAGAAAAGGTTATTTAGCCACCACGTACCAGAAGGCGCAGCGTAGGCAGAGACCGGTCATTGAGGCACTCTTTGGCCCTATGTCCAGCTGCTGTGTACGTCTTTAGGCTGATATGATGATGACGATGTTCGCATACTGACCGCTCTTGCTGACTGTGACAGAGTTCCTGCTGCCCTGGTCGAGGTGGTGAGTCAGCTGGAACAGAGTCGCCACTCGATGCACCAACATCCTTCCGTATGACGTCATACCGGGGAACTTATAGTTGCAGCGGCTGGGGACAAAGCAATAAGTTACCTACATGGCACTTATTTCAACTAGGCCTTAAGGGGACGTAGGTTCGTGGTCTTCTCTCCCTCTCACTGAGCATAAGCGTGAGCGAGATGGAAGTGCGTGTTTGGAAGCGCGGATATCATGTTTTTTTAATTTTATTTCTTTGTGCGTTTTAATAAATAAAAAAATAATAGCTGATTTCCCTCAAACATGACATTCCCGATTTTAAGAACTAATTGTACAATGTTTAGCTGTTGTGCATAATTTGTTAGAATTTTTTTAAGTGTATTTTAGACCTATGTTCGTGATTTTTTTCTATCGAGCGAAAGTCAAAAACTCAGGATTCGAATAGCTGATTCCCTTGAGAAAGGCCTCAAGATTGCTAATTAAATTTAGGGCAGCCGTATTACAATCCAAACAAGAGCTACGATTTTTTAAAAATCCGTTTTTGGAGGTCACGTCGCCTTGAACTTAACTTGTACCCACTGAGTAGGACAATTTTTGGGAGATATATATACTTATATACCATTTTACACAATTCGTAATTTTCTCATTTTAAACCATAACTTAGATCCGTTTACACCTAAAGACGCGGTTTTTTTAGTCTGAGAATATTGGTATAATATATAACTCAAAAACGTCATAAGTGCACCCCTTTTCACTAATGCCACAATGCCACAGAAATAAAGAATATTTATTTCATTAAACAAGTCAATAAATACTTAACATATTTAATACGGATAAAAGGCTCAACAGAAGAAACCGATAACATGATAAATGCTAATATTAAGCTAAGCAACTGGAACCTTCGTACACCCTGAAACAAAACCACCCAACAGAAGGGCGTTTTTCAAAAAATTTACAAAACTTATTTTTTTCAGAATTCGTTTTTTTTTGTTTTTCTAATTAGAATCTTTGATACTATCGATCCTCATACGAGAAAAAATGTGTCCTAAATATTCCACTCCAGATCGTCACTTTTTTGTACGCAGTCTTTTTTTATTTATATGGTCGTGACTAGGGAATGCAATACCGGGTTACCGGGATCCCGCATGAAATATGCGGGATCAATCCCGCACGAAAATTTTTGATTGCGGGATTGCGGGATTGATGATAAACTAAATTCATGCATTTTATTATGAATTGCCTTGCAACGGCCGCAATTTCTAGTCACAAGCCTGATTGCTTATCTTAAATTCATGATGGACGTATTTTTGAAATAGAAATAGAAATAGAAAAAACTTTATTGTTCAACCGTGTTACATAGATGGTATTTTATACAAGTGTTAGGTCCCAACGGTTACCCATTTCGGGTGTACAATATTAACTTAAAAGTAAGGAAAACAAAACGAATATATAACACAATCTTTTTCTTTAAGATGAAAATTCAAAAAATTCTTTTAATGAATAGAAACCATTCTTATTTAACCATGTTTTTAGATTACGTTTAAATTTTACGTCATCCAACATTTTTATTTCGTTAGGGAGCTGATTTGGACCCTTGAAACGAATATTTCGGCCGAATATTTGGTTGGGGAACAGCTAAGATGAATGGATCGGATTACAGATTCTTCGATAGCTCAGCAAAAAGGGGGTTGGAAAGCATGAATTCCCCAGAGAAAGTAACCAAGGCGATCAGCAAGAGAAAAGAGCAACCCACTCACCTTGTGCACCTCAATAGCAGCAGCTCGTGATGTGGTGAAAGCCCAGCTCCTTTCTCCTTCTGCTATGCCTAGGTCTTATAAGCCTCGATCTTGGTTCAGCACAGGTTAGAGTAAAAGCACAATAGAGAAAGCGGTAAAAGTAAATAGCCACGAAAGCACCGTGGTATATATGTCACAGCGGCTGGAAGGGATGCGCGCGCGACGACAGCCAGTTGCGTACTACTCAAACGTTCTGGAAGGAGCCAGTCCGAAAGGGCGAGATTCGCTTGGCATTGAAGGAGCCTTCGGTGATGGACTACTCCTAGCTCTTGACAATAGCCTAGTTACTTAATCCTAAACATACTCCCCCCCGCTGCGAAATCATAATTTCCAGAAATGAAAGGGAATAAACAGAAACGCCTGATGGCACAGTGACAGACGGCCGAATAGCATTCTTGTTATTGAGGTTTAGTATAAATAGTATATCTAACTAACGATTAAGTTAAGATTAGTAAAGAATAAAACAATGCGACAGAATTATAACAGATGTAAAACGAACCCTAGTGGCAAAAGAGCACACTAAGTAAAGTAAAAGTATAAAGAAAGTGTGTATTTGATGTATTAGTTATTACTAATAGGAAGTACGCAGAGCTTGACGACGGGCCGTTTAAAGTCTCTATTACGCGAATCAGCATCTGCGGTACGAACAGTTGCCACTCGTACGATCCCGTCCTGACCAGGATGCACGTTGACGACGCGTGCCACCGACCACAGCAACGGTCGAAGGTTGTCGTCCTTAATGAGGACTAAGTCACCAACTCTCACAGCACGAGAATTGTCTGTCCATTTGTTTCTCTGATTTAAAGTATTTAAATAGTCACGATGCCAACGCTTCCAAAAATCAGCATGTAATCGCTGTAACAATTGCCAGCGTTTCAGCAAAGAAATCTTTGTGATCTCATTATTATCGTCCGGGACAGACGTTAAAGGAGAAAGCGTTAAAAAATGGCCTGGCGTAAGGACAGAAAAATCATTTGGGTCATTACTGATAGCACACAAAGGACGTGAGTTCAGTACTGCCTCTATCTGCACGAGAACGGTATGAAACTCTTCTAAAGTCAACAGATGACCTCCCACTACCTTGGCAAGGTGTCCCTTAACTGAGCGTACCCCGGCCTCCCAAACTCCACCGAAGTGGGGGGAAGAGGGCGGAATAGTCTTAAATTCAATGCTCTGTGATGCGGCGGCATCCTTCATAAGCCCCGCTAACTGATTTCTGGCACCGACAAAGTTGGTACCACAATCGCTCATTATCAGGGAGCACCGGCCCCGGCGAGCGACGAAGCGACGTAAGGCAGCGATAAAAAATTCAGCCGAAAGATCATTGGCAATCTCCAAATGCAGGGCCTTGCTCGACAGACAGACAAAGAGACAGAGATATACTTTGTCAGAGCGCGCTCCTCGGCGACGGCGACCAAGGATGACATGAAAAGGACCAGCGTAGTCACAGCCCACACGTTGAAAGGCTTTGACAGCAGTAACCCTGACGCGAGGAAGGTCCCCCATCATGGGTTGTGACGTCGTTGGTTTAGCCCGAAAGCACGGGATACATCGAGAAAGACGTTTCGCAATAGCACGTCGAGCAGAAAGTACCCAAAAGTTCTGAGACAAAAGGAAATGCACCATTTGTGCACCACCATGCAACGACTTTGCATGTACATCATCGATAATTAAAGACGAAAGTCGATGATTTGAAGGCAAAATAGCGGGATGCTTTGCATCGTATTCTAAATCTGAGTGTCGAAGTCTCCCTCCGACACGCAACACGTTGTCCTGTGAGAGAAAAGGACTCAATTTCTTCATAGGCTTTGGCAAAGGCTTGTTCTCTTTGAGATTATTGATCTCATTAGCGAAACAATCTTGCTGACATGACTTAACGAGAGTTTCAAGAGCTTGATTCAGCTCTTGTTCACATATTGGACCAGAATATGTTCTCTGCTTCCGCAAAAGACTCAGGAACCTAAGCACAGTCGCAGTTACTCGCAGGATTTTCTTCAAGGAAGAGAACCGGAGTAAAAGCTGCTGTATCGAGTCAGTCTCGTTGGTGACAACGAAGGCTGACTTCTTCTCTTCTTGACGTAATTCCGTTGTTACGTCGATTGGTGGGGGAAGAGTTTTTAAACGAGGCCAATGATCAGACGAGAGGGACAGAAAACTCGGACCATTCCACCAAAGTGAATGTTCCAGCATTGCATTTGGAAGCATGCCTCTCGAGGCTGCATCGGCCGGGTTATCGTGGGTGCTTACGTAGTTCCAGTGTGCTGAGGGCAATTTTCGTTGAATCTTTGCGACTCGATTGCCAACGAAAATTTTCCATTTGGATGGGTGAGATGCGATCCAAGAAAGAGTAATCGTCGAATCAGACCAAGCAAAGATATTCTTGATTACGATCAAAGACAACAGATGAGGAAGTATCGAGTGCACTAAATCTGCAAGCAGAACGGCAGCACATAATTCCAGACGTGGAAGACTGATCCGTTTGGTAGGGGAAACACGAGACTTCCCACACACCAGATGGGTAGAAAAAGTCCCATCATCTAGTTCTGCTTGCAAGTAGACGACGGTGGCATATCCGGACAGAGAAGCATCGGCAAACCCGTGCAAGTGATAGGCCACTGCACGCGAGTGCGTTATCTTCCGTGGTACAGCCAAATTACATAGAGCGCCCAATTGGGAAGAAAATTGACGCCACAATTTTACTATTTCTTCGGGTGGCTTCTGGTCCCAATCTAAGCCTAAGAGCCAAAGACGTTGGATCAAAGTTTTTGCCAAAAAAATGACAGGACAGAGTAGCCCTAAAGGATCAAACACACGAACCGGCTCTGACAGTATCTGCCGCTTCGTGCATTGATTTTGAGACGCATTAACAATTAATTGCTTTTGTAGCTCAAGAGCCTCACTAACAGAAGACGCACCTGTGGGTATCTCGTCTACGTACGTGTCTGTAGACAATACAGAGGAAGGCACCTCTGACATGTGACCATGCATTTCCAATTTATTGAAGCAGCGCACAGCGATAGAACGACTGTTACGGACAGACGGCTTAACAGATTTGAACGGTAGCTCAACAACGAATTTGCCAGAGCCATCACGCTTGTGAGTAGAAAGAAAATTCTCTTCGCAAGCCGCATCTTGCGGCGGCAGCATTTCTTCGGGGGTACGCACATCCTCTATCTCCCACAACAGTTTCAAATCATTTTTCAAGTCAGCATTTGACGCGTGAAGCGTTTGGACTGACGAAAGGTTTGAGTATAACGAGGGTATACTCTCAAGGCAGCGAGAGCGCCCTAAAAAGACCCAGCCAAAAATAGTATTTAACCCTACAGGGGAGTCGTTCCCACCCGGAATCATACCCTGAAGAAAGATCTCATTCCAAAGTTCGGAACCAAGAAGGAGGTCGATTGGTCCTGGAACATGAAAGGATGGGTCCGCGAGTTTAATGAAACCCAAATTCTTTAAAAAGCTAGTTTCGACCGTGACTGACGGCATGTCATGACAAATGCGGGGTATCACAATTGCCTCGAAAGATATTTCTTTGTCCTGATGGTTCTCGGGACGGACAGTGCATTGGACGGTACCCAATACAGGCGTGGAAGCGTTACCTATGCCAAAAACTGAAGGTGCGTTACTTGAGACAGGTAAACCTAGGCGATTTGCTAGACCTTGGGAGATATAATTGGCTTGACTGCCAGAGTCAATTAACACGCGCACGGCGTGAAAGGAGCGCCATCTATCCAAGATATCTACTTGAGCGGTTGACAGTAAGACAGTTTTATTTGACGACGTATTTGTAGAAAGCCCCTGAACACCTAAAGCATTAGAGGTGGCGTTGGGGTTGGATGGGCTTGGCTTGCGATCCACATAAGTGTCCTGAAAGTGTAATAACGAATGATGACGGCGACCACAAGTTCGACACGAACCTTGTGAAGGACAGTTTGACACTACATGACCTATGCGCAAACAATTGAAACAAAGCTGTTTCTCACCAACGACTTGCGATCGATGCGCAACAGTTAAGTTTTGAAAGTCCGGACAATGTGCGAGAAAGTGCTTTTTCGAGCAGAATTGACAAGGCGGAGGTGGAGGCAGTGCAGGAGAAGTAGTCTGGTTACCCACCAAAGTCGTTTGCCTAAAGCGTCGTGGCGGTGACGTGACGTGATCGGATCGCATGGTGTTAACGACAGGTGGCCGCGTGTATCCGCCGTGAGCTGAACTTGTACTAGCTCCGGCATGCTCCACCGCCTTGCAGTAGTTCTCCACGAAGGTCTCCAAAGATTGATAGGTCGGAATGTCCTCCGACGTGACGGTCATCTCAAATTCTTTACGAATGGATGGTTCCAATTTCGATAAAAGCGTATAGAACATTATAAAGTCCCATTTATCGATGGGCAACTTTAATGACTTCAAAATTGCTAAGTTTTCTTGGAATGTGTCCAAAAGAAACCGAAATGCTTGCGCCGTGTTATTCTGTAACTTAACAGTTATAATAGACTGCCACGCTAGAAAGGCTAGCTGGCGTTTATTCTGATAGCGCTTCACCAAAGTTTCATACGCCATATCGTAATTGTCACACGAGATAGGAAATGCTTTTATTAGGTTTAACGGTTCACCTTTCAATGACGAGACTAAATATTGAAACTTTTCAATTTTAGAGATCTCGTGTTTGTCATGTACCAAGGTTCGGTACAGATCATAGAAAGTAATCCACGTTTTATAGCCACCCTCGAACGTAGGTATATGGATGGGCGGCATGCGAATATGACCCGTATTGCTGCTCGAGCTACCTGCGGGTACGGGCAAAGCGACGCTAGGCACTTGAGGTGCTTCCTCAGGAAACAATTGCGATTTAATGGACAAAATGTCTATCACGGTCTCGTCAAACCCCTGTCGTATCTCCTCATTATCCGCGATCTCCTGAGGATCCTTTAAAGAAGCTACTATTTTCGCATGATTCTCGTCAAATAACACTTCTAAACCTTCCAATCTCGTTAAATGCACCTTAAAGCGCGGTTCCATTTCCGGGTCCGTTATACATCTTTTTGCACAAATATAAGCCTCATTTAAACGCTTAAGAGCCATAGAACGGCGGCATTTGTCCATTTTGTTCATAGTCTAATTTATGAAAGTGAGCGCAAGCGATAGGTATTAACGTAATCGAACAATTACCTATCTTACTACGAGTAAGTATAAATAATTCGACAAAAGGCGAGAAAGAATTTTCTACGGCTACTAGAATAATCTTGCGTCTACGGCGTAAGGTCGAAAGTCAATAAAATTAATTCGTATGTTTAAGTACTGCATTAACTAACAACACTTACTAATGAAAGAAGTTCCCGTACATACAAATGTTCACTAAAATCGCTTATCCTTCAATGCACACTACGTAATGCATAAACATAAAAGTTATAACTTAATCATATTGAACTCGGTACGTCAACTTCAAGATGCAACGCGTTGAGTGCGCGCTAAGGAATTTGAAACACGGAATAACTACCCTGTTTCGCACAGAATATATAAATTTAGTGAAATTTACTATTACAACAACAAATTTTACACTCAAATAAACAGTTAAACGTGTAATTAGAACATACAACTATAATGTTATAATTTACGATGGCGAAATAAGCCTCTTTACTCGTAAACAACTCGCTGCTCGGACGAAAGGTCGTAAGTTCATACGAAAATTACAGCGGTTACGTCTTTTTTAGTAATCGACCAAATTAGTTTGAAATACATCAAATATTTTAATCTAGTATTTAATAGTATGTTAATAAAGAATGCTATTCGTATGGTTTGCACTGTAATCCATAGGTATACAACATTTAGTTCGAATTAATATATCCGGTATAGAAGGAACACAAATATGTTACAGATTCTTCGATAGCTCAGCAAAAAGGGGGTTGGAAAGCATGAATTCCCCAGAGAAAGTAACCAAGGCGATCAGCAAGAGAAAAGAGCAACCCACTCACCTTGTGCACCTCAATAGCAGCAGCTCGTGATGTGGTGAAAGCCCAGCTCCTTTCTCCTTCTGCTATGCCTAGGTCTTATAAGCCTCGATCTTGGTTCAGCACAGGTTAGAGTAAAAGCACAATAGAGAAAGCGGTAAAAGTAAATAGCCACGAAAGCACCGTGGTATATATGTCACAGCGGCTGGAAGGGATGCGCGCGCGACGACAGCCAGTTGCGTACTACTCAAACGTTCTGGAAGGAGCCAGTCCGAAAGGGCGAGATTCGCTTGGCATTGAAGGAGCCTTCGGTGATGGACTACTCCTAGCTCTTGACAATAGCCTAGTTACTTAATCCTAAACAATACTGTTATTTTATATAACTAATAGATATACAGCGAGGATAGATACCTATATTAAATTAAACGACTTATAGGTAATATAACGAATAAAATAACATGTTGTCATCAAAATATACTTAGTCATTTTAGCAAATTTTTTTTTTTCCTTTATATCCATTGACACACAGTCAAGTTTGTTGCGACCTCAGAGCATAGAATACTAGAGAGAGGACAAGCCGCCGGCGGCCGTGTCGCAGCTGTTAGCTCAATGGGCATACTCTGCCATACTGTGCACGCGTGCTGATCGCAGAGAATATTACGTTACTTCCCAAAATGCCTGATATGATGCGCGTTTATTGTCAAATAAGCGTGTAGGTATATAAGTGTGTGTGTTTTAGATGTGTGCGTGCTTTGTCTTGTCAATTACTTGGGCGTTGTGTGGGTTAATGTACTTGCGACAGGCTCACTTTATACAAATCGGCCGCCATGTCCGATCTCCTTATATTCATACATCTGTGGTTGATACATATTTGGGATTGAAGCAAAGTGTCATATTCAACTATCTCTTAAAAATATTTAATTTCTGCTATTATTAAGGGGACAATATTGCCTTAACTAGGAAACAATATTTTAAGCAATACTGTTTTAGTATTGCTTAAAATATTCCGGTTTAAAAAGTATCCAAAAATCTGATTTTTACGTCATACCACTCCAACATTTCAATACAATAAAATTACGATACATTACCTCGTTTATTATTTGTTTATTTGTATTCATACTAATAAACAAAAAAAAATACAACTTTAGATATTTATCGAGATTTGTCCAAAAATGCAATTCCCGAAGCCTAACGAGAAGCCGACTTAATCATAAGATGTATGGCTTATAAAATAAATGAGAATAAAAAAAAAAAAAAAAGCCTAACGAGAATTGAGGACTAACCTAAAAGTTATAGGTTACGTGGATATAACATTATAACTCACGATTTGTGTACCCTGCGGGATCCCGCGGGATTGAGAATCTTGAATCCCGCAAAATACCGGGATCGAAATTATCGTGAGAGATTGCATTCCCTACATACAGACATTACATAGGTACAGGATACCATAGACATAGCTGTAGAGATACATACCCGGTGTCGTTGACTAGCGCGTGTAATTCCTTTTCTATCATGAGTAGGGTCATCCTGTCTCTATGGTTCTTGTTCAGGGTCTCCTTTATGAAGCTGACTAGCTCGGGCCCCGTCGGTTCTAATTTGTCGTCGGCTGAAAAAAAGTAAAAAGTTATAATAGAAAGATCTACGTACCTATCATTACCTATCATTTTACTGGCCACAATGTACAGTTACCGGCATCAATATATGATGGAATAAAGGCCGCAAAAATATCTGACGACGATACTACAGGGTGACTGGTAATTCGACCTATTCCTTGAAAGGGGTTATACTAGAGCTAATTTGCAACATTTTATGTCCAGTCAACCAGGGGTCAAAACACGATTTTTTTTTAATTTTTCGAGTTTTTAGTTTGTTTGCAAAAAAATCGCCTTACAGCCTTAAAGTGCTGATTGTGACAAAAATGTTTTTTTACCATCCAAATGGAAGTAATTTTGTCACAATCACCAGCAAGGCTGCAAGGAGAATTTTTTTCATACAAACTAAAAACTCGAATATCTCGGAAACCAGCGAGGAATAGGTCTAATTACCAGTCACCCTGTATATTCCTTGACCCGTTAGAGCGTGTCAGATATTTTTGCGGCCTTTATTCCATCATATGAAGGGTCCACGGAAATAACATGTCTAGCCATATTTTTTTTCAAAATGTGATTTTAATGAGTTTACAACGAGCTCAACATTTTGACATTAAAATCTTATTTTGAAAAAAAAAAAATTAACTAGACATGTTTTTCCGTGGACACTTCATATATGCCTCACAGCACGATCACCGAGACGCTAATATACTTACATGATACCTAATTGAAGTAATTTTTGACCATAAAGCGACTCTATGTATATGCCATACGAATAATAATAATATATTGATGCCGGTGGCTGTAATAACTAATCATAGTTTTATGTATTTCTAACCTACCTACTAACACTTCTATGGGCTAAGCCTGAAATAAACAGTTACGTTACACCTGTCCATAAAGTATCAATTACCGCACGCGTGCGGAAAATTCAACTTCCTGCACGCTAATACGCGTGCGGAAAATTCCACTTCCTAGCCAGGGAGAAACGTAAAATGTTGTACTCACCACGGGCGGTAATAAAGAAAGCCTCAGATCGCGTATTTATATCTTCCCTTCGGCTCGGGCGTCAAATACCTGCGATCCGAGACATTCTTTGTTTTACCGCCCTAGGTAAGTAGGTAATGTACCTACTATTTTCAGTCACTTGCCGTTATCCGATTGAGCTGAAATTTTGGATATTAGTATAGTTTAGATGACAATTCAATAATATGGTACCATCGAGTTGATCTGATGATGGAGACAGAAGGTGGCCATGGGAATTCAGTACTTAACCGACGTAGCCCCGTTGAGTTTGGGCTCGTTAGAATCGTCTCAATGAGTAGTTGATGACGGTATACAGAAAAGTACAGTCGGCAATAAAAGCTTGTACCAAAACTGAAATCTTTGATAGAAATTTTTTTTCACTCTGTATGACCATATATTTTGACATTTCAGTAGTATTTAGCCATGCATTTCGGACTCGGAAAGTAGTTTTATGTGGGGAGTATTCTTTTTTGTATATTACCTGAATCAGTTCTGCTTAAAGAATTAGTCTTTGGTATTTTATCCTTCCTTTCTGGACATCTGGAATTAAAAAAAAACGATCAATGAAGATTCGCATTAAGTATTTATTCATTTATTTACATCCACATTGCTAAAATCCTTATTTATTAAACAAAGAAGAGGAGTCCCCGACCCGCACTGGGTACTTTCCCTCGCCCATTCCCTCGTGGGGGCTGTCCATGTATTACGTCATTTCAAAATGATGAAACAAAAATACTTTAAAACACCTAAAATGTAGTAATTTCGTATCTTGCTTAGTATATATATTTCTTAATTAACTCGCACACTCACAGGCTCATTAACATTTAATGTTTCCGTTTTCTATAAATATTTTAAGCTCTCGCCAATAGGGATATGATGCTTAAGATTTTTTTTTAATTCTTTCGAACCAGTTTTTGGATAGGAACAAATGTTTAATCATCATCATCATATCAGCCGAAAGACGTCCACTGCTGGACATAGGCCTCCCCCAAAGAGTGCCACAATGGCCGGTCCTGCGCCACCCGCATCCAGCGGACTCCCGCGACCTTTACCAGGTCATCAGTCCACCTGAACAAAACAACACAAAACACCGGAACAAATGTGTGTATGGGAGCAACTAAATACCCAAAAAATTTAGATAAAGATTGACCTCCTTGCGGCAGCCAAAAACGCTTCATAATAATTGACACACGGGGATGACGTCACACCTGTTATTTGTACTAATCGTTGTATGGAAAATCTAGTAAATTCGCTCGCAAAATACTGCATGGTTGTCATACAATTTTGTTTCTATATGATTTGACGACCGCTTTAGCCTAGTTGGTAGTGACCCTGCCCACGAAGCAAGAGGTTCTGGGTTCGAATCCCGGTAAGGGCATTTATTTGTGTGATGAGCACGAATATTTTGTTCCTGAGTCATGGATGTTTTCTCTAGTATTTATTTCTATATATAAGTATCCATAGTACAAGCTTTGCTTAGTTTGGGACTAGGTTGATTTGTGAAAGATGTCCGCAAAAAAATATTATATTATAATAAAAGCGTAAGGATTCTATTGGTAGGTATAAATTTACCTAGGGACAATAAAAAAATGCATATTTTTTCTTAACTATCAAATTTTTCATAATTTATACTTTATTACAATAATTTGATGGTTTACTACCCATTTATTAACACCACGTTATTAATTTTAACATGAGGCATCATGCCTATTTGCGAAGATATAGGTAGTTTTATTAGGTTGGAACACCCATTTAATTCCATTATTTTTCATTCATTCATTCATAGATTCACGCCTTTATTCCCAAAAGGGATAGGCAGAGCACATGAACCTTATGTTCCAGTGCCACTTTTAGCATAAACGTGGGTATAAAAGATCAAAAAAATGTGATATCGCAGTGATAGGTTGCTAGCGCATCGCCCACAACAAACTTTAACCCTTTAACCCTTTCATAATTCCATTATGTCTGGTTATTATGTGTTCCGTTCGACGTCCAGTATTCCTTGAACTTGAGAGGGCGCCACTGCGCACGTTCGAACGTAGCCGTTTGCGTCAAACTGTCACTCCACGTCATCGCTGTGACGTCACATCCGCCTCCCCTCCTGTCAAACCAGCCAGCCAGCGCCCGCGCGCCCGCCGCCATCTTGGCTTCCTCATTGTTGCGTCGTCTGCCGTACAGATCGGACGTACCGTAGCTATTTTTGCAACAAGGAATCTTAAATCTCGATTTTTAACATCAGATAGTATTATTTTGCATAGAGGGAGTCCTAAATAGTATAAAAGTTATGGAAAGCGAATCGCGAGTGATATCTTTTGTATCGGACTACCCTCTTTTGTAAATTTTTTACTTCGTTGTTCGCGAGTGCTTTGGAATCGCATTTTGAGCAACGAGAGTCGCTCCACGTCGAAGGAGAATGAACGCGCTTCGCGATCATGCGGAGGATGGATGGCATCGGAGCCCGAAAGCGGCCGCGAGTCTCGCCTTCGTGGGCGCGTGCGCTCGTCGATCACATTGTCGGGCCCGGAATGGAGGTTTGAATATCTTTCGAATCGATCGGTGAGTCAGTTACATAACAATATCCTAGGTGCCCCGCGTGCCGCCGTCGGCGCGGCGGGGCAGGCCGCCGGCCCCCGCGCGCCACGTGCTGGCCCCCGCACGCGCTATGGGCCTCCCGCGCGCCACGTGCAGGCCCCCGCGCGCCACGTGCCGCCCCCCGCGCGCCACGTGCTGGCCCCCGCGCGCTACGTGCTGGCCCCCGCGCGCGCTATGGGGCTCCCGTGCGCAACGTGCTGGTCCCCGCGCGCCACATTTTGGCCCCCGCGCGCGCTATGGGGCTCCCGCGCGCCACGTGCTGGTCCCCGCGCGCCACGTTTTGGCCCCCGCGCGTGCTATGGGGCTCCCGCGCGCCACGTGCTGGTCCCCGCGCGCCACGTTTTGGCCCCCGCGCGCCATGCGGCGGCGCCCCCGCCGCGACGGCGCTCCCGCCGCGACGGCGCTTGCTTCTGTGGTGGAGCCAATTGTTATGCTGTAATAGTGCTATCCGGCACGATGCCGCCACCGGCAACGACCTTCTTACTCTGGTGCCGTCCGCCTCAATGGCGCCACCCCTTATCTGGTGCCGTCCGCCTCAATGGCGCCACCTCCTACCATGGGCCGTCCGCCACGATGGCGACGCCGATCGCGATGGCGCTGCCCGCCGCTGGCTCTGTCGCCACGGTGGTGCCGTCCACCACGGAGGCGTTGCCCGCCATGGCCTGCCTCGCGGGCGCTATCTACCACGGCGGTGCTGTCTGCCATGCTGGCGCAGCCCGCCACGGCGATGCTGTCCACTACGCCGGACGCTCGCCACAATGATGCAGTACGCCACGCTGGCGCTATCTACCACGGCGATGCTGTACACCACGCTGGCGCTACCCGCCACCTCGGTGCTGTAGGCCACGCTAGCGCTGCCGGCCACAACGGTGCCGTACGCCACGCTGAAGCTGTCCGTTACGCTGGCGCTGTCCGCCACGGTGGCGTTGCCCGTTATATGGGCGCTGTCCGCCTCGCTGGTGCTCTCTACCACGGCGGTGCTGTACGCCACGCTGAAGCTGTCCCCCTCGCTTGCGCTGTCCGCCACTGCTGGCGCTGCCCACCACTGCTGGCGCTGCCCGCCACTGCTGGCGCTGCCCACCACTGCTGGCGCTGCCCGCCACTGCTGGCGCTGCCCACCACTGCTGGCGCTGCCCGCCACTGCTGGCGCTGCCCGCCACTGCTGGCGCTGCCCGCCACTGCTGGCGCTGCCTGCCACTGCTGGCGCTGCCCACCACTGCTGGCGCTGCCCGCCACTGCTGGCGCTGCCCGCCACTGCTGGCGCTGCCCGCCACTGCTGGCGTTGCCCGCCACGGCTGGCGCTGTCCGGCATGATGGCGCTGCCCGCCACTGCTGGCGCTGCCCGCCACTGCTGGCGCTGCCCGATATGCTGGCGCTACCCGCCACTGCTGGCGCTGCCCGCCACTGCTGGTGCTGCCCGCTACTGCTGGCGCTGCCCGCCACTGCTGGCGCTGCCCGCCACTGCTGGCGCTGCCCGATATGCTGGCGCTGTCCGCCATGGCGGTGCTATCCGCCACGGTAACACTGTCCGCCACGCTGGCGCTGTTCGCCAATGCCGCGCTGTCTGCCACGCTACTCTGGCGCTGCCCGCCACGATGGTAACGCCCGCCGTCCGGAGTGGAAGACGGCGCCGCTACATCGATACAGGAGAACTACTTACGTCTCTGGGCTTCACAGAGGTAATCAACAAGAAGCTGCGTGACTTCCCCGGCGTTCTTGCGCGAGCGAGCGACCCAGTAGCTGTAGAGTGGCGGGGTACAACCTAACACTCAGAATGAAGCCCTAAGTTCTCAATTATATCCAATTGGTCCAGTACGCCGCAGGCTCTAATCTACTTGGTAGTCAATCAAATTACAAGGTCCCGCAGTTTGTCTCGGAAAAACGTACCGTGCGGTCGGAGGACTCGATATGAGATTCGTTAAAAAGTAAGATGGGGTCTCCGACCTCTGAATATATATTTCTCAACCCCGTCAAACAATCCTGGAACAGGTGGAGAATGGACGGCATCGGCAAGGTAGGCAAACAGATTTCACATCGTCTCTTAGCTCGCTCTCGCTGTCCCGCTCAGGTTCTGCTCTATAAAGACAAACCTTTCGCAGAGGCCTAATAAACAAAAATTGGGACAAAACCACTTGCCGCTCCGAAGCGAGCCCGAGATTCCGCGCTCAAGGAGAAGGGATCGGAAATAAATACCTCAATTCGGATAAGCCACTATAGATAATGACTTCCGTGAATGTCTTACCGAAACAGTTTAGCATAGACTTGAAGGCACCGAAAATCGTCTTAGATTTCAGATCAGTAACGATTTTATTTTGTTCAAAAACCCTATTGATCGTGTTATGCTATCTATGGACTTCTCTAATGCACAAGTTTGTACACTGCCATATCCCGATACAGCCGTGACACATAAAATCTCTTCAAGTGCATGTACTTATAAATTATTCGTGACTATTTCAAAGAAATTACAGCCATTTGCTTTTCTTGTTGTCCCAGGGTCTTCTGGTAACTGTCTATATGGATGACGTCCTTGATATGATACAAACTTATCGAACTGATTACTAATAAAACAGGGGACTTATGGTCCATGTCTTTGAGTAGACATTGCCTAAATTAAGGGACATAAAGTTCAAGTGCTTGGTAGGATTCCTACTCCGCCGTATAAACGCCTCCTGTTTTTATAATAGTATGCCATAAAAACTTTATATACTGGCTAGCAAGCCCTTAACTAGTAGCCATGGGAAGAACGATTCCTTTGTTTTTTGCCCCCAAGCAAACCGACCTGTCGTACCCGTCGGAAAAGGTAAACACCATACGGCGCGATATATGCCTGTCTCGTGTTAGACGGTCTCATACTGGAGGGGATCGTCTCAATTTTGCAATCTTTACGACACACGGAGGAAGGTTGCATTGCCACACTCTCCGACTATACCTGCAAGACTACGAGGAGCGCAATGCACCCCCCTCGTCTCCCTTCTACTGTACAAGATACCGTAGTTGACCGGCATAACAGACCCGCATTTAACCGTAAGTGAGAAAGACTAACTATATTGTTGTGTTACTAACTGACAACCGGTGTGTGGTAGCATGGATGCCTTTCCCTGCTGCAGACTGCTGGCAGGAAATAACTATCTACGGGAAACACTGGTCCCATACTACTTGCCAGGTCAGTAGCGCCCAGAAACCACCGGCAAGAAATGTTCGTCCGCTGGGGTGTCTCGCCCATCGACCCACACACACACACTTTGTGGCGATACTTCTCGATCGACTCGCAGGTCTCGAGCGCCTACTGTCACGACGTCACCAACAGATATCGGTGTTACGGAATGACCTACACCCACCTTCCAGACTCCTGCTCCGCGCTCCACATCACGCTCCACGCTGGGCCTCTTCAGCATGATGACGCGCAAGTGGGGCAGTCTCTTCTGTTGGGCAGACCTGAAGAGGCAAGCCGTAGCGGAGCCGATGAAGGTTCACAATGTGCAGGCGTTCCTGAGTGACACTGCCACTATCCGCCCGCCGGGTGGGACGTGACGACACCAGGCTGGTCGGAACAGAGAAGACTCCTCCGAGCGTCACACGCCAGCTCACTTATTACCGCACGCATACACGCCTGTATGACTAAATGGCCGTCATGGCGTGTCAGGTACAAGATCAACAGCCAGGTACCTCGTCCCATGCGCACTTTTTCTGTCGAATGTGTTCGCGTACCGCATTCAGTACGAATTATTATTTCTGTTCATAAATCTGCAATGACCGCTATCAGCTACTTTTTGGGTCACTATGATACCTTCGAACGGATACATTCAAGAATACCTTCAATGTGTTTGTGCATACCACTGCCTCTCAAACCACTGAATAAATAGGTTTGGAATGCGAGGAATTTAGATAATTACCTAAACACAACAATCTTACTTCAATAACTTATGTGGCGTATCAAGAAGATCGGCTGCACTTTTACTGAATTATTTTTCAGGCCTCAGAGATCATGGCTACACTGTAGCCCAGACAAATTGACAAATTTTGCTCTGTATCCGAAGTCTGGTCCTAAATAAGATAATTTTATCAACAGACTTATTGAAAGCTCCGGACAAAAATTATTAACCCAGTGTTCTGGATATATACTTATAACGATTTCGGAAGGTGTAAAACTTCAATAATCTGCTCTAATTTAGTCGAATCAACTAGTGTACCGTCCATGCCAAGCTTATCGGAGACGGGATTTAAAGTACATATACATATACTTTCTCTTTTCTTGGTTTTATGCTGCGTCTTCAGACAGAATCGGGCCTTCAAGTACCATCTGACTAACTTTTCGACCCGTGGTATCGTCGTTAAAACTGGATGGAAAACTATCCAATTAACGACATTTATAACAAAAGCTATTTGGCAACTAAAATCTACTCTTAGACGTTTATCTCGAATCTATTTAATGTCTAATGTTTAGTGCCCGTTAGAAATCTAACGCTAATCCAATAGTTCTCTTTTGTAGGAAAATTGTTTTTCTACCTACGCGTGGGCGCCCGCTGACCCGCCACCAGGAGATAATAAACAGATCTCAAGTTCAAGGAATACTGGACGTCGAACGGAACACATAATATGAAATTTTACCTTCCAATAAAATTGTTATTATGTTTCCTAAGACGTCCAGTATTCGAATAAGGGCTTCCTGGTGGGCTGCCAACGGCATTTCCTCCGCAACAATGAGGAAGCCAAGATGGCGGCGGGCGCGCGGGCGCTGGCTGGCTGGTTTGACAGGAGGGGAGGCGGATGTGACGTCACAGCGATGACGTGGAGTGACAGTTTGACGCAAACGGCTACGTTCGAACGTGCGCAGTGGCGCCCTCTCAAGTTCAAGGAATACTGGACGTCTTAGGAAACATAATAACAATTTTATTGGAAGGTAAAATTTCATATTATACTAATACATATTTTTGGACTCCTTATGATAAGTCATCGTACATATCTATATCGTATATATTACTATTGACTCGCAAAGCAGTTTTACACAAAAAACTTTTTTTTTAATTTCGTAAAAGTCACTCGACAAAAGAAACTATATATTTAACCCTTTTCCAGGCATAGTACGATTTATTGACCACACACGTGTCAATAGAGTTTCAATCTTAGTTCTCCGATGTAAGGTTAAAATTAGACTGCACTTTCTTAAAAAGTGACTCGTCTTCAAATTAATGACCAAAACGTAACTATTTTGAATACCTATATATTTTGTTTTTAGCAAAGCCATCTAGATAGATAAAGAATCGGTTGAGAAATGCGACCTGTAGAGGAGAACAGCGGGACAGACGCCGGACACCGGCCGGACAGACAAACGATTTTCGGCCCAAGAATAAGAATAAGAAAATTTATTGACCATGTAAATTAACTATGAAGCATAGAACTTCGTTCGCTCCGCTCGCTCGCTCGCTAAAATCGCGATAAAAAAATTGGTTGTCTATAGACCGTCGATTTTTCGATTGGTTGTAATTTTAGGTGATAGCGTCATAAAGCCAAACGCTCAGCTCAGGCGGAGCGGGAAGATGAGTCATACTTTTTCGTGCGTGCTGCCGGTGTTCATCGATTTATAAGACGTTATCACGTCAAAAGGGATTGGAGATGGCAGTCTTGCCACATAAATACGTCAAAGTGTAAGTATATGAAGTGACAGGTATGCCAATCCCCAAACTCGTCGCGGTAGAGTAATATTTGTGTATGTGCGTACCTGCAATAAGAATCGTCGGAATCCAGGCTGCAAGCTTTTCTGACGTCATTGCTCGAGCTTCCTGGAAAATAGCAAAAATAGTGCTGAATAAAAGCTTTTTTTTTTAGTAAGGTGCATTCGGGTAATTTCGAAAATCGGGTAATTCCGATCATTTCTACCAATCCAATAGTATTTTTAGAAGGGTAACCCCGAATAAAAAGGAATATGTACATTGTGTCAGAACTATATAAGACTCACTTTTGTAGATCATTCGAATAACCCGATTTTCGGAATTACCCAAAAGCACCTTACATTACTTACCTAGGTCAGTAAAACAAAGAATGTCTCAGATCGCAGGTATTTGACGCCCGAGCCGAAGGCAAGGGCGATAAATATGCGATCTGAGGCTTTCTTTATTACTGCCCGTGGTGAGTAAACAATTTTACGTCTCTCCCTGGCCAGGAAGTGGGATTTTCCACACGTGATGCTATTTTATGGCCATGTATGACGTAAAAGACGTTATTTTTTTTTAAATAAATAAAATTGGGTTTCAAATAAATAAAATAAACACAATCGGTTAACGAAGGACGGGATTTACGGAGCGGACTTTTGGAAGTCAGTTGAAGTTTTATGAATACCGGTACATAGGCCGAATACCGGTAAATAGAAAATATACCGGTACACCGGTCAAATATCGGTACAAAGGTAAAGTACTGGTACGAAGATCAAATACCAGTACAAAACTCAAATTACCGGTATGATCGAAGTCGGAGCAGTCGGTGCACTCGTCGGGGCACGAGATCCCGGAGTCCTGCTTCGTAGGACACGGGTTCCGCCGACGCTGTCCCCTGGAACACAATACATACTTACTGTAAATCAAAAATCAGAAGTTTATTTGCTTCAGATACAGGCAGAGGGTACTTACAAAAATGGTACGCAGAGCAGTCGTGCAAAACATTAAAAAAATTAAATGTCACAACTATTATTTCACTGCAATCACATTATAAAAAATCAAATGTCTAATGTTATGAATAATTTGGCAATGTTATGAATAAATGACACATGGCACTGACACGTGGTCGCTTACTATGGGCCTCATAAGAAAGCTCAAAGTCACCCAAAGGGCAATGGAGAGGGCTATGTTGGGAGTACCTCTGCGTGATCGCATCAGAAATGCGGCTATCCGCAGCGAAACCAAGGTAACCGATATAGCCCTCCGAATTGGCATTGGCATTGGGCGGGGCACATTTGCACGTAGAACCGATGGCCGTTGGGGCGGAAAGGTTCTCGAGTGGCGACCACGTACCGGAAGGCGCGGCGTGGGTAGACTGATGACCTGGAAAAGGTAGCGGGAGTCCGCTGGATGCGGGTGGCGCAGGATGGTGACACTCTTTGGGGGAGGCCTAAGTCCAGCAGTGGACGTCTTTTGGCTGATATATGATGAAGTCTGTACCCAGCAGGGTTATATGTTTATCGAAGATGTTGATGTGTGAAGTACCTGCAGTTGTGGGAGCGACAACCCGCCACGCAAGCGACTCGCGGCCCGTTGGACAACAAGTCGCGCGAGTACTGCGGCCAACGGCGGCGGGCCCTCTGCTCGCCGCTCTCCCACGCTCCACCCGTGATCTGATAGAGAAATAACCTTTTGAACATGGGGAAATTATTTCCTAATCTATAGGTCTGAGCGAATATTGGTTGGGCATTGAACATTTTAAACAGTCCGTTGTTCATGTAGTTTGCCCCTATTTTGCATCACGTTTAATAAAAAGAAACAAAAGGTGAGACCCAACATTGGAAGTCTTTGAAAGTGGGTCGTGGTCATGTTTCACTTCATCCACCACCAATAGCTCAGTCGCTGTTGGTTTCTGGGTGTTTTCATAAATAGTAGCAGCAGACGTTGCTAAGCGATCCTATTGCTCAAAATGATCTACACACGAACTCTAATGTCAAGGGAATAAGGATCTGTGTACGTAATTTTGAGCGTGTTATTTTGCTTAGCTACTTCTGATGCTGACTGTACTTTTTACTTTTTTTGTCACACTTTCGAATTTGTTGGTGTTTTTTAATTACTATAAAATCTGGTAAAATCATCCTTATATTCCAGACACTTTTTGGGTTCTGGTCTTGTGTCATTGTAACCACGTAAGTATAGGTAGGACAGATAAATAAATAATCGCGTTACTTACGTGTATTTCAACCGGGCGCCGCTTCTCTTCTACCGCGTCAACGGTAATTGCGGTGCTACCGGTACTGGTACTACCGGTACCGCTACTGCTATTACCGGTACCGGTAACATTGACGGTATCGGCGCATGCATCGTCAACGCTGACCGCGGGGGACGAGGTACGCGGGGGAGACTGCGATTCGCGTATCGCCTGACTCCGCACTAGTTGTTTAGACTTAAAACTCTGGAAATAAACACAAACTCCCTTATTCATAAAACTTAAAATGCTTGTGATAAATAAAGTGCTTTATCCGTTTCTTACGAACAACACAAATGTGAAAGTGACAGATTGTTGAACGTTTATGAATACGGCCAAAAAAAATCGAATTAACTTGTTCATTTAAAATACAATACCTACATGCAATGGACCACTGAATTTGCTTGTTGCACAAAAATACTCTGAAAAATAGAGGTCATGCGTCATACGAGTATGTAAACACACATGTGGCTAAAATGTTGTCAACTATATTTTGATTGAATTGTTGTGACTTTATTCAATAGGTACAGATTTACACGTGCATTGTTGTTGTGTTAGGAATTTGCATAGCACCGTAAGACGAAAGCAAGCTATGGAGTCAATATTAAAGTTCAATTCTTAGAGCACACAGACGGCGACTTTTTGAAGCGATACCAACGCGCAACTGTAGCGCGACAGTAACAATAGTTTCATTTCATTTCATTTATTTCATTGTAAAGGCATGTAGGAGGTCTTATAAAGTTTTAAAAAGTTGGTCCGTGACGCCCTGGAAGGGCACCCTGAACGCGCCTCCACGCGCTTTTTGTTGAGTTCTGACGAGTTTTGAGTTAATATTCCTCCGTTAAAACTATAGATATATTTAAGGCGTTTGCGCGAGTGTTTTTGACAAGTTTTTTTTTTAAACATGGTCCAAAAAAGGTCTGTTTTCGATTGTTGTTCATGCACTTTTATATATGAAATCTACATGTAACTGTGCCTCATTGACGTCACTACCAACCCACGAGAGATTTGGTACCTACGATCATTTTCACAAAAAAGTTACGTTCAAAAAACTGGGTTTTAGCCAAAAATTGCCAAGGTTTGGTGCGATATATCTCAAAAACTGTGAGTTATGGAGTAAATATGGGATCGTATTTCGGTAAACCTCGTTGTCAATACGATAAGCCATAAAAAACACGAAAAATCGGACAGTTATAGATCGAAAGTCATTGGGAGCTAGGAGCCCCTACACCTGTCAAAATCACCTGTATCAATACTGTATCACGTTTGTAGCTGCAAGAAGTCCCCGTTTGTAACTGCTTTTACTCATACTCTACTGCTCTTCTACTAATAAAAAACACTTACTCTATTTCTATTTAACGTGGTGTTCTCCACCGGAGCGGAGCTCGCCTCACACTCAGGATTTTCCATGTTTTGGTGCCCTGAAACCGATAGAAATAGGATTGAGGACAAATACCGGTATATTTATCCTTTACCGGCATTAAAAACGATGCCAGACTCCTGCATTATGTCCTTAGGACAAATACCGGTAATTTATCAAAGTTTACCGGTATTCAAAACAATGCGACGCTCTTGCATTTTGAGAGATAACAAGCCACCCATTGCTATAAGTACATGATAAATAGCTCATTCTTTGGCTTGCAATATTTTAACTAAATCAGATACGCATATAAACAAAATATGCGAAAATCATAATACCGGTATCATTTTGATATCTCTGTTTATATAAAATTCACCCAACTCGTACTTTGCCTAGAGTTGGTGACTCCTCATTAGCAAGTTTTTCACTTTAGATACATAATGTTTTAGAGAAATTAAACTCACCTTTACAGGATCTCCAAAAGTAAATCAGCCAGTATCCACACACATACAACTACGTGTTTACTTATACAATATACAAGAAATTGGACCAATCACATAGCTACTAACTAAGAAGGCAACTATTCGAAAGGAGATTACGTTTAGAAATTTTATTAAAGCTTCCTTTTTCAAAAAAACAAAACGGTATTTCGAAAATTCTAGAATGCGAGTCCGTTAACGGTATCTATTTAAATTTGGAACACACGTTCGGTTTCGTGTAGGTAAGCTCGTTGTTTTTCTTTTTAATTTTTAGGTTGTTTATGGTGTGCGGTGGACGGCGTTTGACGGAGTGCATTTTTTTTAATCTTCTCTATTGTTCGGTTGGATACGTAGGTGATTTTATGCGGTGCTTCTTCACTATGTTGGACGCCATTAAACTGTAACAAAGAAAAAAACAAGATTAATAATACAGTTTTAAAAGTCAATTTGCCCACCCACTATGTACACGAAATCGAATACCAATTGGGTCTGCCCTTTTGAATATGAAGGTCACTTTCGCAAGAACTAGTAAAAAGTAATCATTACCTACGCCTCCTACTTGTACTCCTCGTACTTTTAGAAAGAATAGAATAATTTATTGATAAAACCTTATTATAGCTAATGTTCAATTATCTTATTGAAAATGCTACTAATATGATGAGGAGCTTGAAATTTCTTTAACTCGTTTTTGACGTCAGTTGTCAAAATGGGATATCAGGTACCTACATGCACTGTGATGGCAGGATTGCATACCAGTACACTTTTAATACAAAAATACCGGTATTCAAAACCGGTATCTCACTCGTTATTTTCCATTTTTGTATCCTAACCGAATCATCTAATATTTCAGCGGTGCCAAAATGCAATATAGGAGTACTAAAAAAAAAAATATGTATATGAATACCGGTATTTCTATACTGCGATGACTTTGAAAGGAGGTGACAGTATTTCCATATAATTACGTCACAGTGTATACGAATTGACAGCCATCTCATTCTTAAACCTATCATCTATCTGTAAATTTACGAAGCAATTCTCTAGCGAAATTCTAAATTCCGATGAAAACGAAAAATTTTCAAATCCCACTTGAGTCGAATACATCTTCAACTTTTCACTCTCGTCGGGACCTATCAGCTGTCTCATTCCTAAATATATCTATCAGCTATCTCATTCCTAAATATATCTATCAGCTATCTCATTCCTAAATATATCTATCACCTATCTCATTCCTAAATATATCTATCAGTTATCTCATTCCTAAATATATCTATCAGTTATCTCATTCCTAAATATATCTATCAGCTATCTCATTCCTAAATATATCTATCAGCTATCTCATTCCTAAATATATCTATCAGCTATCTCATTCCTAAATATATCTATCAGCTATCTCATTCCTAAATATATCTATCAGCTATCTCATTCCTAAATATATCTATCAGCTATCTCATTCCTAAATATATCTATCACCTATCTCATTCCTAAATATATCTATCAGTTATCTCATTCCTAAATATATCTATCAGCTATCTCATTCCTAAATATATCTATCAGCTATCTCATTCCTAAATATATCTATCAGCTATCTCATTCCTAAATATATCTATCACCTATCTCATTCCTAAATATATCTATCAGTTATCTCATTCCTAAATATATCTATCAGCTATCTCATTCCTAAATATATCTATCAGCTATCTCATTCCTAAATATATCTATCAGCTATCTCATTCCTAAATATATCTATCAGCTATCTCATTCCTAAATATATCTATCAGCTATCTCATTCTTAAATATACTCGTATCTAAATATCAGCTATCTCATTCCGTAGCTCCAGCTCTGAAAATTTGTACTTATAATAAGTTAAGTACAGTCGGGGGATGAAAAGGTTGACCACCTTAAGATCTGTTTTTGCTTGCTCAGTATAAGTTATCAGTATCTGCTTTATCGACCGAGTTTCAGACACATTCAGTCATAATGAATGTCATTTCACTACATGGCCTACAGATACGTCCACTATGAGAATTGACCTCTTTGAATTTTGGAAAACGAGTTAAAAAAAGAAAAAAAAACGTACACAAGAAATAGCAATGATGACTTTGACAGGACCTGTTACTCACATTTATAGTTTTTATAATTTTAAGCGAAGAGGATTTAATCATTAGATTTATCAAACTTGACACAACGTAATGGCAAGATCAAACTAATAAAAAGGTTATTCAACTATTAATAGTCAAGGAAAATTCATCTAAGTAAACTTGAACTTTGTTGTCAAACAGTTGAACATAATTTTCAATACATCACTCTCGTCTGATACACAGTTTAAAAAGGTAACATGTGCTTGCAACGCGTAAATGATTTGATTTGAAAACTGATCAACCTTTTCATTCCGCCACTGTACCATCCAGGTCTGTAATTAGTTTATGTAGCTTTAAATACTATAGTAAAAATAAATACAGCAAATTTAAGTTTTTCATACAAAACTTGTTTTTGCTGTATTTCGTTTGTTTTATAAACCGGAGCCATAATAAGGGTGGATTGCAAAAAATTAGTACATAATTAAGGACCTTAATCTAATCTATGCTTTAACTTTTTTCCATTGTGTAACGAAAATTACCCATATAAAATTTATGGGTAATTGCCGTTACACAATGGAAAAAAGTTAAAGCGTAGATTAGATCAAGGGTCTTAACTAGGTACAATTTTTTGCAATTCACCCATAAACTAATTACTGACCTAGATATACCTTATGTCATTGTGTTTGCAAAGTTTCGTTACAATCCAACACGTAGTTTTAAAATGAGAACGAAACTCCGTTTGTATGGGAAGGTGAAATTCGGCCGAGCTTAATGCGGGCTTAGGACCTGTCGCAGTATATTCATATAATTCGCCACTTTGTTGGACAACAATAAAAGCTTCAATAGATCTATCAAACAACTGTCGTCATTGCCGCTGCGTTAGTGGACATGGACATTTCTGATTTATGAGTTTACATGGATTGGAATCGGTAATTACTGGTACACATAACTAGGCAAAGCGGAGCTTAATTGGCTAACTTTGGCGACGGTAAATAAAACAGAAACTTATACCTGTATGAATTCGGTCTTGGATACCTATCCTTGATATAGAATTGTTCGTAGGTGGTATTAGAAAATTGTTTTGGTCACAATCCTCGTTTCAAATATCTCAACACATATTCAAACGCTCACTTGATTGGTGATTTAAAAAAAAGTTGCCAGCCTAAATTGCTTTTAAATATTATAGGATTGCGCGAAATTGGTAACTCTGGTTGCCACAAGCAAGGTAATGAAAAAACCAGCCAAGTGCGATTCGGACTCGCGCACGAAGGGATCCGTACCATTATCTATACAAACGGCAAAAAAAATCTCGTTTGTTGTATGAGAGCCTCCTGTAGCCTAGTTGGTAGTGACCCTGCCTACGAAGCCGGAGGTCTCGGGTTTGAATTTTGGTAAGGGCATTTATTTGTGTGATGAGCACAAATATCTGTTCCTGAGTCATGGATGTTGTTGTATTTATTAAGTATTTATTTATCTATAGTAGTATGTTTATCGTCGTCTAGTACCCATAGTACAAGCTTTGCTTAGTTTAGGACTAAGAAGATTTGTGAAAGATTGTAAAAGAAAAAAAAATAGTTTTTTTTTTTATTTATTCTGGTTTTTAGTATTTGTTGTTATAGCGGCAACATAAATACATCATCTGTGAAAATGTCAGCTGTCAAGTTATCACTGTTGTTGAGATACAGCCTGGCGACAGACGGACAGACAGGCAGACAGACAGACAGGCGGACAGCGGAGTCTTAGTAATAGGGTCCCGTTTTACTCTTTGAGTAACGGAACCCTAAAAAGGGCCCTATAATCAATACACAAACGACCCCAGAACCCCAAAAACTACGACCTTATCGTCCAACCTCAATCTGCAGCCATGCGCCATTAAACCTAACCCAGTGACCTCCAAACCCTTGACGTCACCCCGGCACATTAGACCGGCTATAAGATACGAAGGGTACCTAATACAGGCCGAATACTACCAAAGAGGAATAATAACTCAGCTGAGCTGTCATTCCATAGAAACTTGTAAAATTGTGGGTAGAAGATATCTTCTGCTTCAAAATTGAGTTGCAAGATTCCACCCGAACAAACTACATATGCATACATACCTCCTACTGCTCCTACTTACTATTTAGTAAGGTATATACTCGTACTTTGCTAGTTAAGAGGATTGTGAAGTGCCGATACGCGGCGCGAGTAGGTATTTAAAAAAATGCTATCTGTTTCACACCACTCTGCCTCCCGAGTTCCCGACCCGTGTCGTGCGATAGGGAGAGTTGCAAGTCCTGGCCCCGTAGCATGGATGGCGTTAACACGCGACAAGTGACAGGATAAGCGCGTCGTCTCGTTCTATCGAACGGTGTCAGCCAGGGACGGATGCTCTATCCTGTCACTTATCGCGTGATAAGGCCATCCATGCTACGGGGCCAGGAGGCAATTGCCTACATTTCCTTGTTGATATATTGTTTCGGGTGATAACGTTTTTACCCCACTAAACCTTTATGAAATGAAACAATTTTATTATTGGATTTAGTACACTTTAATCTATATCTGTACGTTTTCCTTTTTTAGTAAATCAGTTAAAATAAAAAAAAAAACGATAGACAAAGTTTTTAAGTCATAAATATAGATTTTTAGACGCTAATAACTTTTAATGTAAGCAATATTTCTTAAAAATCAAAACGTACAGACCTAGTTTTTCAAGTATCTACAACATATTCAAAAATTATAAAAATCGAACAATGTTTACGGGGTGAAAAACGTTATCGCTTTTTGTATGCACATTTACAGGTTCACAATCCTCTTAATATAAAGCTTGTTAAAACCCTTTTTTTCACACAAAAGGTAGCCTATGTCACCCAAAGCATAATTACTAATCGATTGACACCTCATTTTTAGGGTTCCGTAGCCAAATGGCAAAAAACGGAACCCTTATAGATTCGTCATGTCTGTCTGTCCGTATGTCACAGCCACTTTTTTCCGAAACTATAAGAGCTATACTGTTGAAACTTGGTAAGTAGATGTATTCTATGAACCGCATTAAGATTTTCACACAAAAATCTAAAAAAAACCGTAAGTTTTAGGGGTCCCCATACTCAGAGCTGAAACTCAAAAAAATGTTTTTCATCAAACCCGTACGTGTGGGGTATCTATGGATAGGTCTTCAAAAATTATATTGAGGTTTCTAATATAATTTTTTTCTAAACTGAATAATTTGCGCGAGAGACACTTCCAAAGTGGTAAAATGTGTGTGTGTCTTCTAAACTTAGTGTAACTTCTAAAATAAGAGAATGATAAAACTAAAAAAAATATATGATGTACATCCAAACTTCCACCGAAAATTAGTTTGAACGAGATCTAGTAGTTTTTTTTTAATACGTCATAAATCGTAAACCGCAATTTATTTTCTTCATGTGCGAGTCCGACTCGCACTTGGCCGCTTTTTTCAAAATCGGTTCAGAATCTTAAACGCTACGGTCTCTTATCGGTTACTGAGTTTGTATTTACAGTTAACACGCGTAACCACAAACATGACTGCTAAAAACATACCCTTCTTTTCGGCTCTGCCGTAGTCGGGCAAAAAATGAAGGTAACGTATACATATTATGTACATTTTTGCCATAGACTGTAGAATAATGTTGTTTACGGCACAAGTTCAAAGCCGTTCTCAAGTTACCAGTCTCGCCCTCCCACCCACCAAGTCTACCCCCACATAGAACAATACAAACGTAGGTGCAGTAGGGCAGGATAAAAAATTAACACCGGTTTGATAAAAAAACGATTGTTACTGACAAATCTTGTTGTCCGTGTAATACGTGTTGAGTTATTACAGAAAAGTGAATGTACAATCAACCAATTTGTTTCCTAGGCCATCATAGAACCTTGCCGTTGTAAATGCTATGTCAATACGGGTTACTAGGATTATTGCTTCGCTATGTAGCAGTTAAAATGACAAGGTTCTACGGTGGCCTAGGAATCAAATTGGTTGACCGTACAGTCGCTGGGAATCACCTGATTTTTTTAAAATTTTATCTTATACAAAATACAAACGTTACGCTCACAGATGTATGTATGAATATAAGGACATCGGACATGGCGGCCGATTTGTATAGAGTGAGCCTGTCGCAAGTACATTAACCCACACAACGCCCAAGTAATTGACAAGACAAAGCACGCACACATCTAAAACACACACTCTTGTATACCTACACGCTTATTTGACAATAAACGCGCATCATATCAGGCATTTTGGGAAAAAACGTAATATTCTCTGCGATCAGCACGCGTGCACAGTATAGCAGTGTATGCCCATTGAGCATACAGCTGCGACACGGCCGCCGGCGGCTTGTCCTCTCTCTAGTATTCTATGCTCTGAGGTTACGCTACGCTCAAAAACTGGCATTGCTGACGTTGGAGCCAAGACCGCCAAGCTGAAATGGGGATGGGCGGGCTACGTTTGCCGCATGCACCCGCAGAGGTGGGCTAAACTGGTTACGGAGTGGGTGCCGCATGGTGGGAGGCGACGGCTTGGCAGGCCGAGAAGGAGATGGCGGGACGACCTGGACGTATTTCACAACGATTGGCCAGAGATTTCTCAGAATCGGGACGAGTGGAAATCAAGAGGGGAAACCTTTGCCCAGCAGTGGGACACTACATAGGCTTCAAAAAAAATATTATACATTGTTTTTTTTTAAATATGCAATAAAATTGGAATTACTATTAGTGTTGAGTTAATTACATTGAATTGAGTTAATTACATTTTAATATGAATTGAAAATATAGAAATTATTGTTCAAGAATGAGGATCAAACTCTTCGTTTTTAAACATTTCTGAACTTTTACTGAATTATTACATTTAGGCATATTGCGTCGTCACCAAACTTACATATAATATAAGTATTTTTAGCAATAAAAGTCTCAAAAATCACAAATAACAATTATAATCCCTTTTTCTACAAATATTAAATGAATTCATACCAAATTAACAATAAATATTTCAATAAGAGCAACTCTAAAACAATCCAAGTCTCAAGAATTAATGACAAAAAGTGACAATCTAGTGATTCCCGCCTTATATGACAGCTAATGTCAACCGGTCCGTTTAAGGCCTTGTTAAAATCGTAGACAATGCCGAAGCGCAGATCTGACAGTATGTTAATTTGATAATTTCAGCTTAATCAAGATCGGCAAGAGGCCGAAAAATTATTTTCAAACGAAGAACCGAAGTGGTCCTGTAAGGTGTAGCTGTAGACATCGCGTATTTTTTTTGAAATAGACATACTTATTGAAAAATTTAATCGACAAAAAAAAACCCATATACTTGTCAAAGCTGCTCAAAAAACTTTACGAGAATCGGTTAAGAAATACGAACGCATTTTTGTCCAAGCTGAAACGGAGAACTTCGCTCGCTTGCTCGCTCGTTCAATAAAGCTTGTAAAAAGCTTATCCACTGTATGTTGGTTTAACTGCCATTGCCGAAACCGTGAAATCGCGGAATATGGCCTTAGTCACGCGATTCCTCAAACCAGCCCCAATACATAAGTATAGTCAGCTATACCCTAATACGTATCTATAACCAAGTGAGACAGATGGATCAAAAACATTTTTTGGTATGATTTAGTATTCAGTATTTCCTGTGGACATATCCGTAGTTAAGGCCTTCGTAGGCCTAATTTTGGAGCTAGATTAATAGGTATAGGTATGTGAAGCGACTTACACCTTGTATGATCAGTAGGTTAAGTCATTCTAAGAATGCTGTTGAAGCTGCCGAAGCACTGCAGTGCATCAGGCATGTTTGCCGAAGCCCAAGCGGACGACTTTTTTGCCATTCGGCGGAAAAGAATATCGTCACTGCTAAAACGGATGCGCGGTAGCAGCAACTGTATGCTGAGGGTGTTCGCAGAGCGCCTCGACTGCCCGCTCACCAAATATTGGGTTGAAGTGGTCATTGGTAGGGCCAAAAGTAGGGAATAAATTATTCACTACTTGGTCCTACCTTTCGGCCATAGGTAACTAAAAAGGTACCTACTTAAATGAAAATGTAATTAAAATTTAACTTAAACTAAACAAACGTGTAATACTAATATAGTCTTGTAAGCCCCATTTGTTACTAACACTGTTATGAATCTCGCTCTGAATAAAACAATTTTTATTTTATTTATTTTTATTATAAGCTCTTCATAGAAGGAGTGGACTCGGGCTTGACCAGAAAACTCTAGAAATCCAGTAGGAAGCAACTCAGTATTATATCTGGGGTGTTCACAGGTCACTTCGGGGTCAAGAATCTCTTGGCCAAGCAGGGACTAGCGGATAGTTTATACTGTAAAATCTGTGGCGAGGAGGATGAGACTGTGGAACACTTATTGTGTGAATGTCATGCCCTTGCCAGACAATCTCATATTACAAGAAAATATCTTAAATATCCGTGGTAAACTGACACTGGCAATGATATTGACGCAGCTATAATTGTCATTATTTCATTATTTCAGGTCAGATATTTTTTTTTTTTTGCAATATGAGACGGATCAAGTAAAGTGTCTTATTCGCCGTCCTAAACCCAAAACGTTAAGCGAGATAGCTGTTTATATTTTTTAAAAATAATTGACGCAGCTGAAAAGGCTGCAACTTTTTTCTGGTGCTAAGGAAGGTTATTACTATCACCAAAAAAAAAGTCAGGCACTTCTGAAATTTTCATCCATTCCCAATTGTGCTACGCCGTAGCGTAGCGCGTAGCAGCATTTCCTGATTTGAATCGGAAATGGCTCGTAGATGCATGACTCGATCATGTGTGAGTCATTGGCCATAAATGGGTTAAAATTCACTAACTCGGGTTGTTATTGTTGTTCATTTCGGATTTTTAACGGCCTCCGTAGCCCAGTTGGTAGTGACTCTGTCTACGAAGCTGGAGGTCCCGGGTTCGAATCCCGGTCAGGGCATTTATTTGTGTGTCTATCACGAATATGTGTTCCTGAGTTATGGATGTTATATATCCGTAGCCCAGTTGGTAGTGACTCTGTCTACGAAGCTGGAGGTCCCGGGTTCGAATCCCGGTCAGGGCATTTATTTGTGTGTCTATCACGAATATTTGTTCCTGAGTTATGGATGTTATATATGTATATAAGTATCTATTATATATATCGTCGCCTAGTACCCACAACACAAGCCTTATTGAGGTTACCGTGGGCCTAGGTTGATTTGTGTAAGATTGTCCCGTAATATTTATTTATTTATTTCAAATTCTACTCGACACGCACCCAGCTATCAAGTCATATTAAAATGCGAATTGTCGAGTTATATTTTCCCCTAGTATAAAGCAACAATTGCTCGTGCAACCTCGTGTATCCCCGTAACCGCTCGGAACGCATCCTGTGACCCGGTCATTGGAGCACCCCCGCCCGGGTCTCTGTGAGACAAGTACATTCTAATAACAACCTTAACCACAAGCTTTTAAGTTGCCTTTGGAATGTGTGGAGCATGTGAGAGTGCGGTGTAAGGGAAATTAAACTGTAAAGGGATGTGTTAGGGTAGGATTTGGGATGGTAGGGAATGTAGGGCGAAGTTTACGTTTCAGGGAAGCCGTGGACGTAACAATTTAATCGGTTTATTATTCTGACTAATAAGTACCTAGTGTACACATACATACAGAAATACATGTATATTTTTTTGTTTTAAATGTAATGGATATAGTGCATGAGTGTAAACTTATCTTTGAAGTAACCAATAGGTAGGTAGTTAAAGTAAAACCTTTGAAATAGGTACAAAGTGGGTCATACGCAGATTTAGGTACAGCCGACTACAAAGAGATGTATGTTTTTAGGGTTCCGTAGCCAAATGGCAAAAAACGGAACCCTTATAGATTCGTCATGTCCGTCTGTCTGTCTGTCCGTCCGTATGTCACAGCCATTTTTTTCCGAAACCATAAGAGCTATACTGTTGAAACTTGGTATGTAGATGTATTTTGTGAACCGCATTAAGATTTTTACACAAAATCGAAAAAAAACATTAAGTTTTAGGGGTCCCCATACACAAAACTGAAACTCAAAAATTTTTTTTTCATCGAACCCATACATGTGGGGTATCATTGGATAGGTCTTCAAAAATGATATTGAGGTTACTAATATCATTTTTTTATAAACTGAATAGTTTGCGCGAGAGACACTTCCAAAGTGGTAAAATGTGTGTCCCCCCCCCCCCTGTAACTTCTAAAATAAGAGAATAATAAAACTCAAAAAAATATATGATGTACATTACCATGCAAACTTCCACCGAAAATTGGTTTGAACGAGATCTGGTAAGTAGTTTTTTTTTAATACGTCATAAATCGTAAACTGCAATTTATTTAACGGAACCCTTCATGTGCGAGTCCGACTCGCACTTGGCCGCTTTTTTAATGTTACAGAATGATGGATGTATACCTTATTACTATGGCAGTAAAGTCTATGTACAAGTGTTTGTGGGTGTATGTATGGATACATGTATTTGTAGTCGACTGTACTCGTTATTCCTGTGGACATTGTCAAAGTTAAGGGCTAATTTTTGGTTGGACTCTTAATCCGCATAAATAAACGGCGTCCCTCTTATATACAGCCTGTATGTTTAATATTACCTCAAATTTTAACCATACGTAGCTTTTAGTACTATGAACCGATATTGTAAGAAAATTGTAAGTTAGTCTTAATTACCAAAGCGTAATTAATTTTTGAAAATTAATCGTGCAGCAATGTAATGCTTACACTCATTTGACACATGGAAGAAACGGGTTACTTGTCACAGTTGTGACGTCACATTAGTAAGACAATGTAGACAATGTGAATTATTTTATAAGGACAAAAAAAGTTAGTAGTTGAGAAAAAAAATCTTGCAATATCGGTTCATAGCCCTCTAACATCTACCTCTGGTTACAATTTGAGGTAATATTAAAAATACACGCTGTATATATTATTATGCTATAAAAACATTATTTATAATATGCACGTAAGCTATTATAACTATTGAGCACAGGGGAGAATATAGTTTTATGCCTGTTATATGATATGATCCAAATATACTATTATTCGAATAGAATCAAGTACCTACAGCATAGTATAGCAGTAGAAGTAGATGACCTGGTAAAGGTCGCGGGAGTCCGCTGGATGCGGGTGGCGCAGGACCGGCCATTGTGGCACTCTTTGGGGGAGGCCTATGTCCAGCAGTGGACGTCTTGCAGCTGATATGATGATGATGACAGCATATAGTTAGAATGTAGTACAACTCTGAGAGTACAACAATGCTGTGTGCTTGTTAATATGATACTCTGACTGAATGTAATACTCTTAATAGTGTTTTATTGTTAGGTAATTTTGAGTCAACCTTGAAAAGTTCTCCCTTAGGTCATCCTGTGTACATTATAATATTATAAACTTAAAACCAGACCTTTTCATACTTTCATTGAGCGTCAGCGTAGCAAAACGGATTAACTATCAATGGGTTTCAAAGCACACCCTTTGGCCTCAATAACTAAGGGTTGGGGTTTTCCTTTGTTCAGTATCAAAGACTTCAAATATGCAAGAGCTGTCTGGGTTAGGGCGGCCGCACGAGTTTCACTGCGATTCAATCGTGCGATTGAAACGTGCAATTACACAGCTCCTGTTAACCAATTTGTTGCATTTGCTAAACTACCTACTTGCTCTAGGTTGCAATGTATATTATTATGTTGTTGTGTTCCTGTAGCCTGTTTTATACAGGTACAGGTTGGGGATTACAAGTTTACAGGCAACAGTCACAAGTGGCGCATTTCATAAAAATATTCTTTTCAAAGTCTTAACTGTGGCGCTACTAAGCGACTTTCGATTTTTGTTGTTTATAAAAACATAAGTCAAACTACAATTGTAGGACGGTATCGTGAACCTCGATAACGAGTTAAATCTACAGGCGTGAGGTAGCCACTATTAAAAAGAGAAAAGTGCATGTCAAAAGCGGCTAATAGATACATATTATATGCGATTACATGTTAAACGACTCGGAGATAAACGAAACAAGCTTACGGCCCGCCTGATGTTAAGCAGTTACCGTAGCCTATGAACACTTGTGAATCCAGAAAAATCACAAGCGCGTTGCCGACCCTTTATTCACTTGAGGATTCGCTGTGTTGGCAGATAGAGACATGTAGGTCCCTCACTCCCAACACAGCACATCGTAGGGAGCTCATGGCGACCTTACTCACAACCAGGAACACACACCACAACTACAAAGCAGTGGTGCTATTATGGCTGCGGTCTTCTGTAAGGTGGAGGTACTTCCCCAGTTGAGCTGCTCCACATTTTGAGATGACATTCCGCTGTGCCCTTCCTCTCTAAAACCTACAGGTTAATAGATGATTGATGGCAAATACATTTTCGAGGAAAAAATTACAAAACATTCAAAAAAACTCCAATGAGCATAATAATGAAATATAATTTCCTGCAAGACGTACTCCTCGAGTGGAGTTCATCTCTCAATAGTGGCGATATGCGTGTAGATGGCGAGTAAACCAAATTTTGCGACTGCATCGCACCGAAGTCGCACTGTACCATTAATAATTAAGCCTGCCTTAAGCCATAAAAAAAGCGAGTAAAAATATCTGACACGTCCTAACACTCCTAACGGCCCTAGAAAGGCGTGACAGATATTTATGCGCTCTTTGATGTGGTATATAGGTATATATTTTTTAAAGTATTCACTCATAGTTAGGTATGTTAGATTATATTATGTATTTTATATTTCAAAAGTTGCTAAGGAGCGGTGCAGGCTTGCCCAGCGTTGACTTTAGCGACTGTCAAGTGTGTCCGCTATCACTTTCAGGATGCTGCTGTTCATACTCTGTCGCGCACTCTGCGGCGCGTCTCCTCACTGTGACGTGGAAACCGTCTACTTGGTTAATGCTGGTGAGTGCACGAACGCCCTAAATCTGTCTGGATTAAGTCTAAACAGTGAATCAACCGGTTTCTGACCGTTAACGGACTCTGGACACGACAGACGATCTTAATCAGATCGGATTTCACTACAAAAGGTTAAACAAGGGTTAATACTCAAATAAAACCATTTATAGCTACATGTACAATCGTAGTCAAAGATATGTATACATATTTTGGATACATATCTATGTACATATCTTCGACGACGATCGTACAGTGCCGGTCAATAGATGGGTCATGCAGATTGACTATAACTATCAACTTAGAAAAGTTGAAAAACCGCCGAAATTTTCATTTCAAAGTTCAATATCTCAAAACCGGCTAAACCGATTTCGATGAAACGCAGCTAAGAACCATCTCGATCACGACAATAAAGCCGTATTAAAATCGGTATATTATTCGTTTAGGAGCTACGATGCCACATACAAACACATACACGTCAGACTTATAACACCCTTCTTTTTGCGTCGGGGGTTAAATACACATTTTTGGTACAAGCTTTTGTAGTCGACTGCAGTGCTACTTTTATTGCAGTCATCAACTACTTACTCGTTATACCTACCATATCTTGTGTAGTTGCCATGGCTATTTTTTAGGGTTCCGTACTCAAAGAGTAAAACGGGACCCTATTACTAAGACTCCGCTGTCCGTCTGTCCGTCCGTCCGTCCGTCCGTCCGTCCGTCCGTCTGTCTGTCACCAGGCTGTATCTCACTGATACCGTGATAGTTCCAGTTGAAATTTTCACAGATGATGTATTTCTGTTGCCGCTATAATACCTATAAAAAATAGTTTTTTATAGATAATTATTATTAAATCTTTATTTCGGACTTGTATATTGCATCCATATATTGTTAGTATTTTACTTAACCTAGGTATGTTAGTCTTATATACTAGTTACACATTATTTATAATATTCAATTTACTTTATTTGCACACCAATTGTGCAACGGACTTAGTCTGCCCAACCCAGTGCGACAAGATAGGGCAGTCATACCTGTCTGCAATGACACTTATAATGCTGTTGGTACTTCCCCTGAGTCGGCCCAGCACACGATTGATAATGGCACGGAACCCTTCGTGCGCGAGTCCGACTCGCACTTGGCCGGTTGTTTTATTAATTTATTTGTTGTTTAGAAAACAGTCCCCGCGAAGGATACGGGCGACTGAATCCGCGGTTACTTTATGGTAGATGATTTCTAATGGAACTAGTGATTCTGTGTATGAATGGTGAGTGATAGTTGTAATGGATGATAGGTGAAATGGTGAGTGAACTATGTGTCATTGAACTTTTTCAGGTTATTAACTATGGAGGAAGCGAGTTTGCAAAATGAGACTATTGTAGTCTCTTTACGAATGATTTCCTGCAGGTTGTATGGTTCTACAGGGTGACTGGTAATTCGACCTATTCCTTGAAAGGGGTTATACTAGAGCTAATTTGCAACAATTTATGTCCAGTCAACCAGGGGTCAAACAAAACACGATTTTTTTTAATTTTTCGAGTTTTTAGTTTGTTTGAAAAAAAATCGCCTTGCAGCCTTAAAGTGCTAATTGTGACAAAAATGTTTTTTTACCATCCAAATGGAAGTATTTTTGTCATAATCACCAGCTTAAGGCTGCAAGGAGAATTTTTTTCATACAAACTAAAAACTCGAATATCTCGGAAACCAGCGAGTTTCGACCCCTGGTTGACTGGACATAAAATTAGCTCTAGTATAACCCCTTTCAAGGAATAGGTCGAGTTACCAGTCACCCTGTATATGGAGATTATGACAGGTGCCATTGCTATCTTCTGTCTCCGTCGTCAGATCAGCTCGGAGGTGCCACAATATTGCGTTATCATAGAACAAGCACAATCGGTTGATGATAATTTCTTTAAAATTTCGTTGATTTTTTGATCCGAGCATAGAACGAACGAACTAACAAGGCAAGTTAATATAATGCTAGTAAAAACATCATCAACATCATATCTTGTACCTTGTATAAACCTACCTTTAATTTGTGGGCTCCAAACTTCACACTGTAAAATTAATACTTCGATAGCCACACGTGTAAACCTTCGCACAACGCCTGAACTTACAAAATTCAACTCTAACACAAACAAATTAGAGTTAATTATGCATTATCATAACGCATGATTACTTTACCTATATGCGGCGCTGAGTCAATACAGCCTTGGAGGGTGAATCATTTTGTAACATCCAATTTAATATGGACCTAATTTCTAGAATGCTTAGGTTGATTTTTGTTTGAGCTGAGTTTGGTGAAATGGGTTGCGTAAGTAATCCAAAAGTGACCTTTGATGTAATATAGATAAGGGATATGATAGAAGTGCTTAGCTTAGGTCGGTGAATAGGCTAGCTTTTTAGGGATGGATGGATAGTCATTTTAGGTTGTTTGGTAAAGGCTTCATCAAAAGGTTGCTCAGTTATAGTTTCTGTTATGATAGATAGACTAATGAGGCTACGTCTTGAACACCATCAGCGCTAGAAGGGGGGAAATGATTGGTCATTCATTTGATACGGCACGACAACTTCTTTAAAACCATAATTAAAGGAAAGATAGAAGGAAGGAGAGGCAGGGGAAGACCAAGGCGCAGTTATATGGACCAAATAAAGGAAAAGCTGATGGTGTTTGTCGTATCAGCGAGTCAAGAGGATGGCGTACGACTGAGAGAAGTGGAAAATACTCCACCGACAAGAGGATAACTCTTCAATTTAAAGAAGAAGAATGAGACTACGTAAGAAGCGCCACTTTGTACTAGGTCCCTAATTTATTTGGTTCAAGCAAGAATGCCCGTATTTATATGTACATACGAACATACATAATATACTTCTAAACCTACTATCATTATAAAAAAGCGGCCAAGTGCGAGTCAGACTCGCACATGAAGGGTTCCGTAAAATAAATTGCGGTTTACGATTTATACGTATTAAAAAAAACTAGGTACATACTTACTAGATCTCGTTCAAACCAATTTTCGGTGGAAGTTTGCATGGTAATGTAGGTACATCACATATTTTTTTTAGTTTTATCATTCTCTTATTTTAGAAGTTACAGGGGGGGGGGACACATTATTATTATTATTATTTTTATTTTATTAGAAGACCAACAGCTTTTAACATTCAATATAGGCTTACGTCTAAGATACAATTGTCGAGCCAATGACAGGTCTCCCTAACAGATACAGGAAGAAACGGATTTGCTTAAAATATGCGTGCGTGCGTGCGTGCGTGCGTGCGTGCGTGCGTGCGTGCGTGCGTGTGTGTGTGTGTGTGTGTGTGTGTGTGTGTGTGTGTGTGTGTGTGTGTGTGTAGGTATTTGTTTCGCAATTGCACTTTTACACGATTTTTTGTTGTTATACACAAATGGGTCGATGTCACTAAACTGATTGTTGTATGTCCTTGATATTCTATATATTACAGAATTCCTACCGTAATTTGTTTGATGATTAGGTAAACTAAGAAGGCGTGGGTACCTGGTGTTTGTTTTCGGTGTGAAGTAATTGATGGCTGCTATAAGGTTAGGCCGGTTAGGGCAATCTATGTACACAACCTCTGACAATGTCATAAAGCAAACCCATATCGAGCATGTCTCTCCTATCCTCCAGACTCATCATATTATGCCGCTTACAACTATCACTAAAACTAATAGATGTACGTTTGGTTCGGTAATTAAGGTATCTTAGAAACCTCTGCTGTTAGTCTTTCAAGTCGAGATTTGTAGGTAATGTAATGAGGGGACCATATATTAGACGCATACTCCAAGACACTACGTACGTAAGTAAAATAAATAATTTTGATGCAAACAGGGTCATTAAATGCATTACAGACTCTCACAACAAAACCTAAGTTTTTATAAGCTTTGTTTATTGTATTATCAACATTTTACTATCTAATAAAACTCCTAAGTCTCGAATTAACTGGACTCTTTGTAAAATAATATTGTTCGTAGTGTAGGAAGCATTAATAGGAGATGGTTTTCTAGAAAAAGTTATTATCTGGCATTTAGATACGTTTACCGTTATTTTGTTCCTGTGGTAATATTCTACTAGAGAATCAAGAGTGTTTTGCAAAACTTGACAGTCAGACGGGCTTTTAATTTTGATAAAAACTTTTTTGTCATCTGCATATATCAGGTGTTCCACAGGCGATTCAATACATGTGTAAATATCGAATATATATGCAGTATAAAATAAAGGCCCTAAGTGTGATCCCTGTGGAACGCCTGATGGTACAAATATACGATACTGAAACCACCAATTGTGACAATCTGTGATCTATTGGAGAGATATGATTTTATCCACCTTAATAGACAGCCGTGTATGCCTAATGTCTCCAATTTCGCCAACAAGATGACGTGGTCTACCCGGTCGAAGGCTTTTTCGAAATCAGTGTATACTACATCAATCTGTCCACCACCTTCCATGTTACTTAGGACATAGTTGGTAAATTCCGAAAGGTTAGTTATTGTAGATCGGCGCTTACGAAATCCATGTTGGTTAGTGCTGATGCCTTGCAATACAGTTGGATAAATTTGGTCATATATAATTTTCTCAAAGATTTTACTAAATATGTTTAAAATTGAAATTGGACGGTAGTTTTTAATAGCTGTTTTTGATTTTTGTTTATGTACAGGTATGACATTGGCCTCCTTCCATTTGTCGGGAAATATACCCTCCGATAGAGACCTATTTATTTAGGACCGACAATGGGTAACTAATAGCTTTAGCTGTGTTGCGGATATAGTGTGGTGAAATACTATCTGATCCTGCTGATTTTGTGGTGTCTACCTTACCAAGTAACGTGGCAATTGTTTTAGCTGTGACAACGACATTACCGATGGTGTTTACATCTCCTACTACAGTTGGAATATTCAGATTTCTAGAATCGTAGTTTATGTCTGGTTCGACATACACGCTTTTAAAAAAGTTTATAAACCCATTACAAATACCTGTGCCGTCACTGAGCGACTCATTACCAACGGTCATTGTTTTAGGATAATTTGAGCCTTTACGCATTGATTTGATATAACTCCACAATTTTTCGGATTGCCTTAAATTTGTTCTTGTGCTGATATTGTAATTATCGACTTCTAATTGATTGACTCTGCGCCTCAAATAAGAAAATTCTAGGTAGTCAAGGTCATTTTGAAAACGTTTCCATTTTCTATGTGCCTTCCATTTACGACGCAACAAACGTATAAGGGTTTTACTATACCAGGATGGATATTGCTTAGAAGAATGACTGTACTGTACTCTGGGAATAAATAATTCTATCCTTTCACTTAGTTTTTTTATAAAAGCAGTCTACTTAACTGAGTCACAGGAAGAAAACAATTTGTACCAGTCTATTTCACTAAGATAGTTGTTTATTTTTTCATAGTCACCTTTGAAGTATAATATTTTTGTGGTAATATTTTCTGTTAGAGGTGTAATAAGTAAGTCGTACGGTATGATAGAAAAACACGGATGTGCCTTATCCTCTTTCAGTATTGGATTAATTAATGTAATCGTAAATAAGATCGGCTATGTGAGTCACACCAGAGCACATGAACGACATCAACGCCAGAGTTGAGGCAGTCGCCGAGGCCGAAACCGGTCAGGAGATTATTATTATTATTAATTAATGTATTTACCTCTAAGGAGAAATTACTAAATATCAGATCTAGCGTATTACAACTTTGGAAGTGTCTCTTGCGCAAACTATTCAGTTTAGAAAAAAAATATATCAGTAACCTCAATATCATTTTTGAAGACCTATCCATAGATACCCCACCCCACACGTATGGGTTTATTGATTTTTTTTTTTTGAGTTTCAGTTCTGAGTATCTAAAACTTAAAGTTTTTTTTTCGATTTTTGTGTGAAAATCTTAATGCAGTTCACATAATACATCTACTTACTATGTTTCAACAGTATAGCTCTTATAGTTTCGGAAAAAAGTGGCTGTGACATACGGACGGACAGACAGACAGACAGACATGACGAATCTATAAGGGTTCCGTTTTTTGCCATTTGGCTACGGAACCCTAAATAGGAAAATGTATACACGGCTCTGCCTGGGCTGTCCGTAGGAGGCAGCTATTATCAATATAAACCACAATCAGAAAAGTTCAAACTACGGAAAAATACGGAAAACTAACTGAAAAAAATGTGCTTTCAGACAAAATGTAGCCTATGTAACCCGGACCGGAGTATAATTTCCAATCGATTGATACTTCATTCATCAAAATCGGTTCAGTATCGTAAACGCTATGGTGGAACACACGTTAATACAAACATATACCATAGACTGCTAAAACTGCTGCTGATTGGTTGCATTGCTATGGGCAAAGCCTGAATTAAACATTTGTACTTATTCGTATTTTGTATTTTTAAAATCATATCCCTCCCTTTCGGCTCTGCCGTAGTCGGACAAAACCCAATAATTTCGATTTGAATTATAAACTAACACGCTATTTCGTTGGCTCCGTCATCTGCGCTCTCATGTTGAGGACTCCAGGATCTCATAATGAACGCACTATTAGCCCTGCTCACACGAGACGACCCTTCGCCAACTTCTCTGGGACCATTTGTTTCGGGCGGGATGCACCAACTTAAGTGTCTGCTAGACGCTCGCCAACAAGCCCCTCCGACCGAGAGACCTTGGTCCGCACGGACCGTTGTCCCTCCTGCCACTAGGATCCATTGGCAGGATCCATCAATGGCGTACTTCGTGGTCATGTTAAAGTACGCAAAATGGCTCCATCATCTGCGCTCTCATGTTGAGGACTCCAGGATCTCATAATGAACACACTATAGCCCTCCTCACACGAGACGACCCTTCGCCAACTTCTCTGGGACCATTGGTTTCGGGCGGGATGCACCAACTTAAGTGTCTGCTAGACGCTCGCCAACAAGCCCCTCCGACCGAGATACCTTGGTCCGCACGGATCGTTGTCCCTCCTGCCACTAGGATCCATTGGCAGGATCCATCAATCTGCGCTCTCATGTTGAGGACTCCAGGATCTTCGCCAACTTCTCTGGGACCATTGGTTTCGGGCGGGATGTACCAACTTAAGTGTCTGCTAGATGCTCCAACAAGCCCCTCCGACTGAGCGACCTTGGTCCGCACGGACCGTGTTTGCAGCTAAATTTCATACTACAACGGTCCGTGCGGACCAAGGTCGCCCGTCTAGCAGACGCTTTACGATTACAGACCGATTAACGTTAACCTTTCGCGGCCAATCAAGACATGCAAAGGAGACACTGTCGCGCCAACATCATGGTCACAAGAGAGAGAAGACAAACCTTCTTCAAAGACTGAAAGTTGCTTTGACAGTATACGCCATAACACCTAGTCGTTCTTGGCGTTGTTGACACGACAACACACGACACCTTTAAGCGTTCTTGGGCGTTCAAATGGTTAAATATGACGCCGGCAGCTGTCATTCCATAGAATCTTGTCAAACTTTCCATACATTCGGTATTCAGCGAACACCGCTTACGATTACTAGCCCTTAGTAGGTATTAAGTAGGTATGCATTAGATCTAGTGAAACTACAAGTTCACTAAGTTATTATCAATTCTGTCCCAAATACCACGCCAGGCAAAAAGCTCCCGACTTGACAAATGATATGGAGAGAAGCTTGTTCCTGTCTAAATCATCATGGTTAAAGACATAAGACTTGACATAAAACTGCATTTCACCTTAGCCTGTGGAAAAGGATTATTCACTCTAAGTACCAGTACCTATATTTGACGTTAAAGATATGTATACACTTTTGTACATTATTTCATTGTAATGCGAAAAATGTATACATGTATTTGACGTCGACTGCACACACCATCCTGCGGCAGGTGGAAACCCACCTTAGCATCCACGTGCGCCCAGCGGAAACTGCGACGGTGGAAACCTTGACATTATAGCCGTGGTTGGTGGTTTTTCTCGGTAGGCATAGACGACAGCTTAGGGTGGGTTGCACCAAACCGTCCGTAACCGTAAGCGGTGTTCGTTAAAATCTGAATGTATGGAAAGTTTGACAAGTTTGTATGGAGTGACAGCTGCCAGCGCATTTAATCGTAAGTTGGTGCAAACCGCCTTCAGTGGGAACTTTTAGCTTTGGCACGCGAGGCGCAGACGAGTCCTCATAATCATCATATCAGCCGAAAGACGTCCACTGCTTTACATAGACCTCCCCCAAAGAGTGCCACAATGGCCGGTCCTGCCACCCGCAACCAGCAGACTCAAGCGACCTTTACCAGGTCATCAGTCCACCTTGTGTGGGACCCTCGCCGCGCCTTCCGGTACGTGTTCGCCACTCGAGAACATTTCCGCCCCAACGGCCATCAGTTCTATACGTGCAATGTGCCCCGCCCACTGTCACTTAAGTTTAGCGATTCGGAGGGCTATATCGGTTACCTTGGTTCTGCTGCGGATAGCCTCATTTCTGATGCGTCCTAAATTCCTCATTGATAACGGGAGGCGCGACATGTCGTCATTGAAAGAGCGAGCGAAGCGAACCAAGTTCTAATTTCAGCTTGGGCCAAAAAAAAACGTACTTATGTCCAGCTGTTCTCGTCTACAGGTCGCACCATTGCTCAACCGATTCTCATTGCAGCAGGTTCGATAATAGGGGTGTAGACTCAAAATTTATTAGAATTAAGACGGCAAAAAAAATATGCCTAATGACGAAAATCCCATTCGAATATCTCAAAAAATTACGAAGCTACAACCGTTTTAATGTTGCTTGTTAGAGAGAAAACGCTCCGGGATCGTGACGTCACGATCGTCTAGCGTCATAGTAAATGACAATCGTTTCATATGAAAGTGCATTTTGCGGAAAAGGGACAGAACATACGGGTCCTCTTAAAACTTTGGACGCTCATAACTTTGTGATTATTTAACCTCTTGCGTTGTATTTTTCTCCATTTGACTACATTTTTTATCCTTTTTCGAGAAAATGCAACATTATTGATTATTTGATTTAGTGTCTACACCCCTAATATATAGATTTTTTTGTCGATTCAGTGTTTTTTTTTAATACATTTTGAAACCATAAACTTAGCGAGTTCTACAGCACACACAGGCCATACGAAGTGAACGCTAGTTCACAAGGATTATACGTCCATCCGTGTACCTATGCCACGTTCACTAACATGATGTTATGACGCTGACAAAACACTGTAGGTAAATTAAATACTACTACTGTACACAAACTACTATACTTTTCTGGATTCAGAACTAACGATATCTGCTTGGAACCACTACGGTACCAGTCAACCCAGAAATGTACACTTTGTTATAGAAGCCAGTTGGGGCAAATAGGTAATTATTTTACGTTTTTAAGTGTCGAATGTCACCTAGAGAACATACCTATGTAATAGACACGACAAGAAATTAAGATACTGTAAAACAAAAAGAAACGCAAATGTATTGAAGGTGGAGGACAAAATCATTTGGATGCTGATTTTTCGCGTCCTAATTCAGGCGTTCAACCAATGGTTACGTATCATACCGACTCTTTATTGTAAGGACACACAAATAATAAGCTTCTGTCAAAAACGTCATTTTTGGTACAAGATTTTATTGCCAAGTGTATTTTTCCGTATGCCGTTATCAACTACTCATTGAGACGATTCTAACGAGCTCAAACTCAACGGGGTTACGTCGGTTAAGTACTGAATTCGCTTGGGCACCATCTGTCTCCATCATCAGATCAGCTCGATGGCATATTTAATTGTCATCAAGACTATACTGTTACCCAAAATTTCAGCTCAATCGGAAACCGGGGAATGGGTCAAATTTAACTTGCAACATTTCATTACAGGTGAAACTAAATAAAAGCTTGTAAAAATACAATATAAATAGACGAAATATCTGGTATCGATCTCTTTCAAACAAAGAAGCCGATTTTTCAATCACATGAATTGAGTTAAATCTTACTTATCTCCGAAGACAAAAACAGATCGATGTATGATGATGTTTTTATTTCAAGCCAATATTTAAGACAAAGTACATGTTGTAGCTTATCGTTGAGCCTATTGCTGGTAATAAAAACAGATAGCTAAGGAGAAACTTATGCCTGAAAAACCACATAGCAACCAACCCCCTATTCAATTCCTTTGTACAATCTAAGGTAAGATAGCGACAGGGTCAAGGACGGCTTAGTCACCGTACTGCAGAGTGAATCACAGGTAAATATGGATGGCGAGGCTCGTGCCTTATACTGGCTTGAATTGACTAACGAGTTTATATTGATTTCCCGGAGAAAAGTCTCGGTAACCTCAGGTGACTCAAATTTTATTAGTATCTCATAAAAAGAAGTTCAAATAAAATGTACTCAATATGTTCAATTAGAACAAAGTCTGAATAGGAGGTGACTCAAATTGTATTATTGTTGAATTCTATAATTTCGTTCTCAAATTGACGAATTTTCTTTTTGAGATGAACTGTTTTCTGTTATATGTAATAATTTATCGTGTAAGTATTTTGGTATTATTGTACGCTGTAAACTTACATTGTATTTTAAGGAATAAATGAAAATGAAATGAATTACTCCTAAATAAAGAAAACCAAACTCGATGCCAAATGATGAAAGTCCAATTCAAATACATATAATGTATATGTCATCGTTAGATTGTGAACACCGTCAGTTTATAATCTTACTTGCGATATTATAAACTGTCGAAAAATCAAAACCGTTCACAATTTAACGCATTGTTTTTCGTTCGTTTATAAACTATCAATGTCTAATAATGCTAAACTTAAGTGACAGTGGGCGGGGCACATTGCACGTATAGAACTGATGGCCGTTGGGGCGGAAAGGTTCTCGAGTGGTGACCACGTACCGGAAGGCGCGGCGTGGGTAGGCCCCCCACAAGGTGGACTGATGACCTGGCAAAGGTCGCGGGAGTCCGCTGGATGCGGGTGGCGCAGGACCGGCCATTGTGGCACTCTTTGGGGGAGGCCTATGTCCAGCAGTGGACGTCTTTCGGCTGATATGATGATGATGATGATGAATGTCTAATGGTCAAATTGTGAACTATAAACTGTATTCTATGAACTATAGTCTGAATTATAAACTGACGGTGTTCATATAATCTAACGGTTACATATACATTTATAGAAGCTAGCATTTTATAGAGAAATGCAGGAAAAGGCGGAAAAATGCAGAATAGGTTGGAAATTATTCCACCAGCAAAATTAGCCTAGCTCTTATATACAGGGTGTCCAGTAAATAATGGACAAGCTTCTCTACATAGATGAGGCTTGTACTCTCCCTCGTGTTCTCTATCTTTCTGTACGGCTCAGAGACCTGGACTATTCGAGCCAAAATGAAAATAGTCCAATCAAATTAGATTTTTTCGAAGAATTAATTCCCATAAAGCAGGAAATCGTTTGAAGTTTTAGATATTCATTCGACGCAGAACTTGACCCTCTTTAATATTGAATAGCATAAATTTTCTGTCCGAGGCAGCGTTACCTATTGTGCTACATGAAAAAAGAGCAAAAATTTATGGACACCTCCTGGGATGGTGCAAACTCGGATTACATGCATTTAGGACCAAATAAAGGTATTAAAACGATTTCCAGCTTTATTTTTTGGATCTAATTGCTTGGCCTAAAAGCCGCATCGATGATTTTGAGATGAGGTGTTGGCGTCGGCTTTAACGCCAACACCAAAAACGATGATAATGTCATCATTATCATCATATTGTACACTATTGTAATGTAATAAGTAGCTGCCTTACCACCATTCTCCCTTGTTTCATCATATCATCCGAAAGACGTCCACTGCTGGACATAGGCCTCCCCCAAAGAGTTCTAAAGTGACCGGTCCTGCGCCACCCGCATCCAGCGGATTCCCGCGGCCTTTACCAGGTGTCATCAGTCCACCTTGTGGGGAGCCTACCAACACCGAGCCTCAGAAATGAGGTTATCCGCAGTAGAACCAAGGTAACTGATATAGCCCTCCGAATCGCTAAACTTAAGTGGCAGTGGGCCAATGTACCCCATTGCACGAAGAACTGATGGCCGTTGGGGCGGAAAGGTTCTCGAGTGGCGACCACGTACCGGAAGGCGTGGCGTTGGTAGGCCCCTCCCTTGTTTACCCATATTTTTTTTGTGTACGTTACGCATACCACCCGGGTGCAGGGGGTGACCCGAGTGGTTATGTGGGACTCCCGTATGGGCTAATGAGACCCACGGTGTACCCACTAAAAACCCCCCCACTTGCCACCTCGCCGCCTTATGGCGAGGTCACGGGAACGCTTGCGCACACATCCGCGACCCCGCCGGCGGCAGCCGCCCACAAGCGGCTCCTTCGCGGATGCCCGGGGGCCCTCCACGTGAGGCACGCCAGATGTTTTGGCGCGCCTGCCTCCTCGATCTCCACCTGTTCAGTAGCGGACCCCCCTGAGTCCGCTACGAGGAGATCATGGGTGCGGAAAATCCAGCACCCGGTGGCGGATCAGGTCTGTGGTTCCGCCACCGACCACGACTCGGCCGCAGAGGATAGGGAAAGCGGCGCACCGTAATACCGGCATTCCTCTTCCTCTGCGGTCCCACCAATACCACTTCAGCGGAACGGCCCCGCCAAGTTCGCAGGGGGTAGGGAGAGTGGCGCACCATAATACCAACACGCCTCTCCCCCTGCGATCCCACCTCGGCCGCAGAAGATAGCGCGTGAGAACTTCTTCTGCGGTCCCTCCCTAACGCATCCTAAGCGGGCTTAGGCAAGCCCGCTAGGAGCGCCCTCCTCGGGCCAGCCGGCAGCCCAAACAGGCCGGCCCTGGGTGCCTCTTAGCTTCGCCGTGGGTGACCAGTCCACGGTTACTAAGCCCCCCCGCCCCGACAAGGCGAGCACCCTAGGGGAGTCCCTTGTTTACCCATACCCTAACTATAAAATCTATACCGTGACCGATTCTAATTTTAGACATGTTATGCACTATTAAAATTACCTCGTGTGAACAATGACGTCATACCTCGTAAAATACTCTCTCAACGTCATGTCGACGTGTGGTATTTACGATCTATAGGTGCACTAGGTAGTGCGACGTCGATAACATTTTAGTATACACATGCCGCCAGCATACATACCTAGATATAAAGGTATTCATAAACGTCCACTGAACCAAACTGAACCAACTGCTCATTCCCATAGAGCCTAAACACGACAGGTTTATTTTGATGTGTATGTTAGGAATTGCTGTGACAAAGAGACCGAAGAAAAGATGGGAAGATGAACAATAACTACAACATAGAAAAGTTGAAAAACCCTCGACATTTTCATTTCAAAGTTCAATATCTCAAAAACGCCTCAAAATTTGCGTTTAAGTCTATATCAATATTCTGTCTAAATGTTAAGTACTAAAAAATAATATCTTTTTTTTCGTAATTTAACGTAAGATAAACCTAATACAATCGTTTTTTAGGGTTCCGTAGCCAAATGGCAAAAAACGGAACCCTTATAGATTCGTCATGTCTGTCCGTCTGTCTGTCTGTCTGTCTGTCCGTCCGTATGTCACAGCCATTTTTTTCCGAAACTATAAGAGCTATACTGTTGAAACTTGGTAAGTAGATGTATTCTGTGAACCGCATTAAGACTTTTACACAAAAATCGAAAAAAAAACATTAAGTTTTAGGGGTCCCCATACTCAGAACTGAAACTCAAAAAAAAATTTTTCATCAAACCCATACGTGTGGGGTATCTATGGATAGGTCTTCAAAAATGATATTGAGGTTTTTAATATCATTTTTTTCTAAACTGAATAGTTTGCGCGAGAGACACTTCCAAAGTGGTAAAATATGTGTGTGTCCCCCTGTAACTTCTAAAATAAGAGAATGATAAAACTAAAAATATATATGATGTACATTACCATGTAAACTTCCACCGAAAATTGGTTTGAACGAGATCTAGTAAGTAGTTTTTTTTTAATACGTCATAAATCGTAAACCGCAATTTATTTCACGGAACCCTTCATGTGCGAGTCCGACTCGCAGTTGGCCGCTTTTATTTTTCTTTTTTATGATATTTCTGATTTTCTCATCGATTGAGTATTTATTCAAAAGTGAAGTCCCATGCAAGTTCCCTATTGGCCACCTTCTGTCCCCATCGTCAGACCCCCGCTTTATGGTCTAATAACATTGCATTGTTATATGATTAACTCAAGTGCGCAAACTTTCAACTCAATTAGACTTCGGGAAAGTACATTTAACTGGCAAGATTTGATCTAAACAAACGATAAACTAACGCACACTAGAAGTTAAATAAAAGCTTTTAAAAATCGGTAGGTAAGCAGTGTGAGCTTACAAGAAAGTTTCGAGGTTGCCATATCATTAGACAAGCAAGCACGATAACGAAACCCCGCCCTGTCTAGCTAGCTACATGGTCATTCCAAAATGACACATGTCAAGTGAGTTTGTATGGATATACGACTTGTTGTCTTGACACAGTTAAACAAAGGTTGCAGTGTTTTTATTCCATAAAGTTGAAGTTTTCATAGTGTTGGGACTGACTGTACTATTATCAAACGGTCGCAGCGAGCGGGACCATAAAATGTGGGAGCAGGACAACTCTATTGCACTCTTTGTCGCACTTACCTGCCATGATTGGTGAGAGAGAGAGCGCAACAGAAGTATCCCGTTCCCACATTCAATAGGTATATACCCCGATATTTTAAAGGGTCCCTACAGCTATATATACCTATAGGCAAGAGCTTCTTCTGATCCAGATATCAGAGGGCCAATATTTTTTTAGTAGCCATGGTTACTTTACATCTTCTTTAAAATTGTGATTTTATGGGTTTAACCCTTTTCCAGGCCGGCAGTTGGAAAATGACAATCGGATGTCAGTCTTATTCATTGACATTAAGATATATGTTTGTCAAGCAGCATGTGGTCGATATAACGCCTCTGCCTGGAAAAGGGTTAACACCACCAAGTGTAGAGTTTTGTTGTCATTTTCGACCGCATTTTTATGGGCTAATAGCTTCCGCCCGCGACTTCGTCTGCTTAGACCCGGGATAAGAACTATCCTATATTTTAATCCAGGCTATAAACTATCTTCGTGCCAAATTTCATCCAAATCGGCTGAGCCGTTTAAGCGTGATTGAGTAAAAAAACATCCTAACATCTAAACATCCAAACTTTCGCATTTATAATATTAGTAGGATCTTCTGAGCATGTTAGAATTAGAAGTCTATGTTAGGTATATCAGTCTTTCTTAGACAGTTTCCTGTTAGCCAGGGGAACGGGCAATGACGGAATAAGAACAAGAAATAGTTGATTGGATCATGTAGGTATGATATGTGTAGGTATACGTTATAGTGATGTGCGTAGCCTAAGGGGATAGTGACCGTGCGTACGAAGTTGATGGTCTGGGTTCTAATCCCGGTAAGGGCAAATATTTGTGGGATGAGCTGATGAGCATAAATATTTGTTTCTAAGTCATCGATGTTATCTATGTGCAACTCGTCGGAAATATGTGCGAACCCGGCTTGAGCATACTATCAAGCTGCAATACGACTGATTTCTCCTGATAGAATTGATCTCCGGGAAGGAGACATGGTGAGATTTTGATGGGGTCTTATAGAGGCCGGCAAGGTGACCACCAGAAAAATCTGACAGCTTGGGATTTGGCGAAGCGAGGTTCGCAGATATTTCCGACGAATTGTATGTGTATTCTATTAAATATATCGTTTTGTCTAGTACCCATAACACAAGCCTTATTGAGCTTACTGTGGAGCTTAGCTTGATTTACAATAGAATACAATACAAATACTTTTTATTGCACACCTCAATAGTAAGGTACAGAACAGAGAACAGTGAAACTGAGGCAGAGGCAAACAACAGGCGGTCTTATCGCTAAAGCGCGATATCTTCCAGGCAATCTTTGGGTAGCGGAGAGAAATTTAACTAGTTGGTCTGGTTTGTCGATGTGTGTAAGATTGTGTAATATGTATTTAGTGCTCAAACTTAGTAAAACAGTCAATAATCGGGAGCGGGTCACAGTCGTTTCAGTAGGTCGCCCTGGGCGGGGTCAATGACCGGGAAATAGGGCACGGGAGCGACGTCACAAGGGGTACGGGCGGGAGGTATATTCTGACCTCTATAATAATCATTAGATAATATAATGCACGCGGAACGATGGGCCAAATTAGCCACCGAATGGACCCCACAAGATGGCTTCCGAAGTAGAGGCAGACCGAAAAAGCGATGGCGGGACGACCTTGATACATTCAGAGGGCCTACCGCGAAAGGCATTCGAAGTTTTCCCTCTCTGTCAGACTTGCGAGTTCGTACGTAAGTGCGACAGAGAGGGAAAGTTTCGAATGCCGTTGGCGGCTCTGTACAGATTGGCGAACACTAGCACTGGACCGAGACAAGTGGCGGAAAAAAGGGAAGGCCTTTGCCCAGCAGTGGGACACAATATAGGCTAATATAATTTTAATACAGTTTGGGCCATATTTTTTTGCAAATGGCAACACTGAATATCTTGTATAATAATAAATTATATAGGTAGTAGTAATTTTTGAGTAGAGGGAAATTTTACATTACTTTATGCAGTTTTATTTGCAATAAAGCGTATTACTGATCAACAATGAACTTTTTGTGTAAAACAGTTTTATAAAAGCAACAATTTGTAAGTATGTAACCGTTCGCCGCTTATTTAGGAGGAAGCCCAGATCTCACTCCCGTCGATTTTTTCGAGAAAGATCTCAAAGATATTATTTCCAAAAAAATAATTGCATTAGACCCTGTATAATAAAATATAATAATGTGAGTTATGTTGAGATTGTAGAGGGATGAATTGTAGGTTCTAAGTAAAACCAGACATAGTTTCACCGAAGATTTTGTATTCTCGGTAGATGAAGTATAAAGACCAAGGTATACATTAGCCCATTATTATTAGCATTAGGTATAGTTATAGTACTTATAGATAGTTATTGCTTACTTGCGATATTACTCAATTACGTGCGTCAGATGTTGCAGGGGGCGTAACGTTAAACGGTGAGCACATAGTACAAATGCTTCCTCATGGTTCACTATACTTCGTTTTTTTTAGCATTAGAGATACCTTTGCAGAACGAGATATAAGGTTTTTTATCGGGCACATTCTACGGATCGAACAGTGAATACGATTTAAAAAATATCACGTATTTATTATCATGTTTTATTAATACATACATTACTCAGTGTTGTGAACAGATAAGAAACATAATATTAGTTAATTGATATCCTAAAATGAAAAGATAAGAATTTTAATAAATTGCGTTTGCAATTTTTCATGGAAAGGTTGTACATTAAAAAACCTAAAGTGGCAGAGTTCTCACACAATGGTCTATTTTTAAACGTCACTGTCACTATCTGTCAACTATCACTCATGTGGGTTTTTCATTCGAGTTAATTTTGTTGTCGGTTGTGATTTCTATTGCTGTTAGCTTACTTAAAGATTGTTGTTATCGTTTTTGTTGAATTTTGTTATAAGTTGTTGATCTATTTAGATATTTTGTTTGTTGGTGCACATTTACAATGGATGAAGCCGAGGCTGGCCCGAGTGGGCTACAGAAGTCGCAGCCGGTTCCGGCTAATGTTTTTTCATCTCCAAAGAAAAGGTAAAAGCAGAATCCTCTGACTGCCAGTGAAAAGGGTGGTGAATATTTACAAATTAGTGTCAGAAATGTGCCATAGAAAGGAGAATCCCACTAAATCGGACCGTGTGAAAAGGTACACAACATTTTAAAAGAAAATATATGCGTTCAGCTATCGGTAAATATCAAATGATATGTACTCGTATGTACTTACATAAGTTCCGAGAAATTCAGTGGTATCGGTCGAAATCGACGAAGGAAGGTTTACGACCACTGCTTCTTTGTTTACCCGTTTGACAGATAATTCTAATCTTAAAAAAAACGAAGTATAGCTGCCCGCGCGGCTTTGCCCGGGTATTGCAAAGAACGCAGGCAAACCCGCGTGATAAAATATAGCCAATAATTAACCATCCAGAAAGCCCATTCTACACGCAGGTGAAAGAATTATTGAAATCGATAAACGGTTCCGGAGATTACCTATTATATTAGAGTTTTGGGTACAATGCCTATGTGGTTGTGGATTTAAGGAAATCCCAAAATTTATATATTCGATACGAGATTTACTGAATCTCAAAATGGGACAAATGATACGTTTTAGGGAGATGAATAGGTTTGGGGGATAATAGTAGTATCTATAATTGGGAATGGATGAAAATTTCAGAAGCGCCGATTATTTTTTTGGTGATAGGAATTATCTTTCTTCATCCTCATCCTCCTAGCGTTATTCCCGGTTGTGCCGGAATAACCTTCCTTAGCACTAGAAAAAGCACTAGAAAAGACTTTAGAGCTGGGTCAATCATTTTTTTAAAATATAAACAGACTGCAACTCTTGCTAAGGAATATATATAGTATATACCTAATTCACTGTTGTGACTGACGTCATTATATATTTTACGTCATACCTGGCTATAAAGTAGGAATTACCGCACGCTATGCGTGCGGAAAACCCCACTTCCTGGCCAGATAGAGACGTAAAATGTTGTACTCACCACGGGCGGTAATAAAGAAAGCCTCAGAGCGCATATTTATCGCCCTTGCCTTCGGCTCGGGCGTCAAATACCTGCGATCTGAGACATTCTTTGTTTAACCGCCCTAGGTAAGTAATGTACTATTACGTCATACCTGGCCATAAAGTAGGAATTACCGCACGCTATGCGTGCGGAAAATCCCACTTCCTGGCCAGATAGAGACGTAAAATGTTGTACTTACCACGGGCGGTAATAAAGGAAGCCTCAGAGCGCATATTTATCGCCCTTGCCTTCGGCTCGGGCGTCAAATACCTGCGATCTGAGACATTCTTTGTTTAACCGCCCTAGGTAAGTAATGTACTATTACGTCATACCTGGGCATAAAGTAGGAATTACCGCACGCTATGCGTGCGGAAAACCCCACTTCCTGGCCAGATAGAGACGTAAAATTTTGTACTTACCACGGGCGGTAATAAAGAAAGCCTCAGAGCGCATATTTATCAAATACCTGCGATCTGAGACATTCTTTGTTTAACCGCCCTAGGTAAGTAATGTACTATATCAGAGCCGTGGCAGTAATTACATAATTATTTATTATTATAATATAGGTAGGTATTTACACGAAAATTCTTGTTATCGCTCGTGTTCGTTTATTAATAGGCACTTATCGATTTTTAATGAGCACTAAAAATAATACAATCGCGTGCAGAGTAACCTATATTTAAAACTATTATTGTATAAACTAAGTGTCTGTTTTTTTAATTTAAATTTAATTTTTGGTAAAAAAAGAAAGAAAAGAAAGAATGAAGACATTTATTTACTACACAAGAGACACACAGAAACAAAGGGAGTAGACATACATTACAATTTAACACATATTGTGTGTGTCTTCGCGGCAGTGAATCGGTCGCTTTCTCAGCATTATGCCGAGGTGTCAGACATACACCTACAGCGCTGATTTTCAGACAGCACCGTACGTGACCCACGGAACGCAACACAACATAAGACCATTAATAAACACATAATAAATAATATAGTAGTTTATGTGACTGTACATAATGAAGGGTATTAAACACGAGTGTGGGTTTCATAATAACATCACACGAGTGTTTTAATGCCTAATTATGTACAGTTACATACACTGCTTTATCTATCCACGTATCATAAGCCTACATGATGCATTCAGGAGCCGCATATTAAGACCGGCATGGTGGCGTTGTTTTCTGGCAGCTGTCATAGTTTTTTTTTTAATTCAGAGACAAACTAGAGTCAGCTCTAACTATCATATCGTTCGATATCTTACTTACGTGCGATATTTGTCAAATTTGTATGCAACTTGACAATTCATTTCGAACTAAACGTCATCTCGACTGATATTAGAATAGAGGTCAAATCAAATTTCTTTGTTTTTCAGAGATGTTCGAAATTTAAATGAAATAATATTATCGAAATCGATGTTATTATTTAGCAATAATAACATTTTCACAGATAAGAAATTTGTTCTAACAAAACAGTCTGTTTTTATGGTGGTCATAATGTGCGGTTCTTGAACGCATCATGGAGGGTTTATGATATTTGGATAGATAGACATAGACATAGACATAGACATCCTTTATTGGTAATAAGGTATTACAAGTCAAGATAAAATAATGAATGTCATAAATTTGTAAAATATGTACCAGTAGCCAAATGGAATAGGAAGAAAACCACAAAGCAAAAAACGCGACACGGTTGGGATAGGAAAGTGCTGGATTGGGATTTCTGGAGCGTCAACAAAAAGCCTTTAAGCTGACGCTTAAAGGTATACTTGCTAGACGCTCCTTGAATAGGTGGAGGGAGATCATTCCAACACTTGGACGCCGCGAACCTAAAACTACCTCGAAACGCCGTGGTCCGATGCATTGGCACCAGAATCATCGCCTTACACCTACGCGCACTCTTGGGCCATACAAGTCTACTCAGCAAATATGCTGGAACCCCAGATCGCACTATGCCAAATAGAAGAGTGGCAAGGTGAAGCCGTCTACGTGCAGGCATGTTCAGCAGACCAGCGGCGGTCAAGTAGGGTACAAGCTTTTATTGCCGACTGTACCTACTTTTCTGTATAATACCGTCATCAACTACTTCATTGAGACGATTCTACCGAACCCAAACTCAACGGGGTTACGTCGGTTAAGTACTGTATTCCATGGCCACCTTCTGTCTCCATCATCAGTTCAGCTCGATGGTACCATAATATTGAATTATCATCCAAACTATACCTTGACCCAAACCTTCAGCTCAAAATTGAGTTGCAAGATTCCACCCAAACAAACATAGTTAGGTACCTACAGTCAGGGGTAATAATATACGTACGGTCAACAAATTTGATACCTAGGCCGTCATAGAACCTTGTCGTTGTAAATGCTATGTCAATACGCGTTACTAAAGTGGATAATGAAATTAAAGATAAAAAATGTAAACAAAGAACTGTCAACGTCAAAGTGACGTCTCAGGGGCAATCAACCAGGTTTGGTTTTGGTTTTAACTAATGACTATATCGTCACTACTTTTAAAACAATCTTATATTTTCCTTTGATCACTTTAATGTCGTAGGTTGGTATGAATAGGTAGGGTCATTTCGCCGGTTACGCGACCACCTTCGGTTATTCAATTCATTTTTATTTCAGACAAGGTCCATACACATTTGTTAGTAAAAAATAATTAACTTATGACTAAATGAGTGTTAGTTAATAATACTACTTAGGGTCTAAAATTCTCGTGCGCGCGTCTTTACCTGCACATGCATGGACGTCCAGCGGGCTAGCATAGGACTGTCCCAGCGGTAAGCGAACACGCTCAGGATGCTGTTGGGGCTGCCGCGCAAACGAGACAAAAGCGACCACCTGAAGAACATGGTTTTTCAATTGAAGATAACATCAATTCTACAGAGCCTATTGAAACAGTTAGCCGTATACATTATTGTTTGTAGTTATGGAATAGGAATTTACAAAAAAAACGAGAAAATATGCTTTCAGTTCACCAACTCAGCGAAGTGGTCGCTAACCGGCACATGAAATTAGGTGGTCGCTAACCGGCGAAATGACCCTACTTAGTAGGTGACGATAGTCCGGGTACGATATACAGCAAAAGCCTATTGCCTGCAGCCACTAGAACCACACCAAGCGATCGAAGCAAGACGTGCCATTATTACGAGGGTCAAACTGAAAGTTCTTAGAAAATCAAAAACTGAGCAATCAAGCAACTTATTACTTTTATTATATCTTTTCAAAATAGCCTCCCTTCACATCAATACATCGCTGCATTCGATAGAACCACTGAGAAAAGCACTTTGCCCACTCGTCCTTAGGGGTCTCTTCGACGGCCTTTTGAAACGCAGCCACTGCTTCGTCGGCGTCCATAAAACGTTTTCCTCGAAGTTTTTCTTTAATTTTTGGGAATAAATAAAAATCACAAGGTGCAAGGTCGGGGCTATAAGGTGGGTGACCCAGTAATTCCACGTTTGCCGTCGCCAAATAGTCGATCGTTTGCTTGGCGGTGTGCGATGAGGCGTTGTCGTGGTGAAGCAGGATCCTACTGCGAGGCCGTTTTTCTCGAACTTTTTCCAAGACAAGTGGTAAACAATTGTTAGTGTACCACTTCGCAGTAACTGTTTTTTGATCCTCTAAAATAATTGTTGCGTAATGACCAGTCCTTCCGAAGAACGAGGCCACCATCTTTTTTCCCACACTTCGACCTCTCTTCACTTTAGTAGGCAACTCCTCGGAAGGAAACACCCACTCAGCAGACTGTCTTTTAGTTTCAGGATCATAACAGTAAATCCAGCTTTCGTCACCCGTAACTACGTCGAACACAGCATTTGAGTCACCTCCGTTGAATCTTTGACCCATTTCACGGCACCAATCAACACGACGGACTTTTTGGGCTTCTGTCAAATTATGAGGTATCCACCGGGCACAAAGCTTCCTCACCGCTAAATGTTCATGGAGGATTTTGTGGACTTGACTCATACCAATGGCTAAGCTTGTACGAATCTGCTGATAGGTTACTCTTTTGTCAGTCTCTATCATACGCCGCACAACACTGATGTTATCTTCAGTAGTCGCCGTAGAAGGCCGGCCCTCACGCAGATCATCAGTGAGATCAGTGCTGCCACGTTTAAATTCATTAAACCAGTTGTAAATAGTAGCACGAGATGGGGCTTCATCGTGAAAGGCCAATCGAAGTCTATCATAACTTTCTTGTTGACTTAAATTACATCGAAAGTCGTAAAAAATCATTGCTCGAAAATTTTCTCGCGTTAAATTCATGCTCACGTAGTACACACAATTTTCAATTTGCCGCCAAATCGTAAAACAAATGACAATCGAGTGGAATTCGTACACAAAAATATTAAGAAAGAGTTCCATTTTCAAATTTTGAACTTATTTTTTTATTATATTTATTACAAGTGGCCAGTTCTAAAGACTTTCAGTGTCGCCCTCGTATATGTCTTATTAGGAAGTGGAAAGGAAAACATTCGATCACGACAAACGTCAGAAAACGAATGCGATTCAGATTTCAGAAAATGGCCGCCTCAGCTCGGGGCAAAGATATTAACCCTTTCCGACCGGAGAAACAAGACCCTGCTAACGTAAAATGAAGTATATTGACATATGTTTTTGATTTGACAATTAAATGTAATCAACTCGCACAATTGTATTGGCCGGGTCTGAAAGGGCTATAGCGGTTTACGCACGATCAGACAAGTCGATTCAGTATAAATGGAACTTGAATAAATTTTTCGGTTTTACTAAAAAAATAAGAATAAGGAATAGGAACATCCAGGTATATTAATTAAATTACGAACCAAAGGTTTACAATTCCTAACCATTGCCAGTGGCGTAAATATAAACTGCACATATTTATGAATATAAAATAATTACGTTTTCATTTTGCTTATTTAAATATTTACGAATATTTTCCAGGCATTGTTTTACGTAAAATTAGTCGCATTATTTTTATCTCGCGTATTTAACGAATTTTTAGTTTCCACTTCTTGGGATTAATTTTATTGCAGTGGCAACACATTTGTTTACATTTTTTATCTTTAATTTCATTATCCACTTTAGGATTATTGCGTCGCTATGTAGTAGTTAAAATGACAGGGTTCTACGGTGGCCTAGGAATCAAATTGGTTGACTGTACATTAATAAGGGCATAAATATCTACATACACGCCTTTATGACATTGACAATAGAGTCCTGTACAGATATTTATGCTCTTATTTATGTACTTACGTATATTATTACCCCTCACTATACATACATTGCAAGTTAATATGTAGAAAGCTTGTAAAATTAAGAACTGTTATCATGTACTCTGTTGGTGTCCCGTACAATAAATAAGTAGGTTAATATTAGTACCTATAGAATTATCAATCTGGCTTTTTAATTTACTAAATGAACCATCGTTAGGTAAATTGAAATTCCCACATTCCAATTTCATCTTGCAACGTTTCAAAACGCTTCCGGCGTTATTTGAGCGTGTGACGTCACGGCACCGATAGTAGATACCTATATATAAACAAGGTCGCCGTCTGTACGTCACTGTGAATGAATGAAATGTCTGGGCGAATTCATATTTCTGTAGTATTTTGTTCCCTCTCATCTATGAGAGGTTAAGAGGACTCTGCCACACAGTTGTTTGGTAACAGGTTGCAAAGCCGAAAGTATTAGGTGATAGTTTAAGCCGATGAGAACATTTGAAGCCAGACAAATATTTTTTTTTATTTTTTTTTTCTGAGAAAACTCCAAAATGTTAGTCTTAATCGACAGTAGTAGGTAGGTACTTTTGTTACAGTAGGTAGCTCCTTTTCCTTTTTTTAGACTGACATTTTGGCGTTTTCTCAGAAAAAATAAAATAAAAAAAAAACATTTGTCTGGCTTCAAATAGACAGAACTGTCTATGGGCCATGGCCACAAGTCTGCGGTGCGGCGCCGCAACGCAAAATTTTGCGGCACGCGCGCCGCAAAACCCGGGTTTCTCGGTAGGTACTAAACGAGTTTCAGCGGCGCGCACGCCGGAAAATTTTGCTTTGTGGCGCCGCACCGCAGACATGTGGCCAGGCCCTAAAATGTTCTAAATGGCCTAAACTATCACCTACTTTCGGCTTTGCATCCTGTGACCAAACACCCTGTATATATTATATACGCTGATGATGATAATATATTGAAGTTGCAGTGGGCGGGGCACATTGCACGTAAAGCCGATGGCCGTTGTGGCGGAAAGGTTCTCGAGTGACGACCATGTACCGGCAGGCGCAACGTGGGTAGACACCCCAAGGTGGACTAATGACCTGGTAAAGGTCGCGGGAGTCCGCTGGGTGCGGGTGGCGCAGCAGCAGGTGTTACATTGTGGCACTCTTTGGGGGAGGCATATATCCAGTACTGCCGTGATTCTAAAAAAAGGCTATCTACGAGTAAATCGTATGCAAAAAAGCATGTCTTTTAAAAAAGTACGGCAGAGCAGTGGAACGTACAGGCGTACCTATGTATATTTGTAAAATTATCCAAACTGAGGTCGCGCGACTCGCGCCATGAAAAAGGTTGATAACACCGACGTAAAGGAAACATATAGCGACGGCGAAGCACCGTGAATTCCTAACTAACATTTAGACGATTTTGAAAAACTGTACTATTAACCGTGTTCAGTCCTCGCCTAATGCTAGGAACTGAACGTGCCACACGATCTCGTGGGTCTAATTTATGCCAGTATTGCTGGCTACAATATGGAGAGTTAACTTACCGGTTCCCATCGACGCGATATCATATCAATTCTGTCTAGTTTCCGTCAAGGGTCAGTCAAGTCAAATCAAGTCTCCCAAGCTGGTCTCCGGGACCGAAGAAGACGTCGTGGGGTTCCGCGGGATGGAGCCAGCAAGGCGCGGTCTGCCACAGTCACAAAATCACTTCTCCGGCACTGTTTTCACCAAAACGACTCGGGCCTTCACCCAGGCCTCCAAACGAGTCTCGAAGTACTTTTACCAATTACAAACAAACCCTCGGACACCCGTGTGTCTGCAAAGCGAGGGATTCCAAAAAAAACGGCACACGTTCTTCGGACCGAAAACGTGACGTGACTTTTCGCGACAGACAAAGCAAAATGTGACAGCTCCAAGTGTCACTGTCCAAACCACAGAGGTACCACACGAAAGGCGTTTACAAAATAAAGGGTCGGGCAGGCATGCGTCCCGAACAAACCGTAATATTAGGTAGTAAACTGTAAATGAGGTTTTCGTAAATGAGTTCATCATGTACATGCAAAAAATGGTTTCGAGGATTTTATTGTCGACTGACGACTTGTCGAGCCTAGAACGGGATGCGACGTTTTGAGAGCTGTAAACGTCGTTAATTATTGATTCTGACTATTCTGAGACCACGGACGAAAATTCTATCCGACTAATGTTTCGTTTTAAGGACAGTGCAAAACGAGACATGATCTCCTTTAAGATCGACCTAACCAAATGGGAACAAGAATCTGAGAACCGCCGCCACTGCAGGAAGACCCTGGGCGAAGGTATGGTTGCGCAGAGAGATTCGAGATAGATAGCTCGCTGCTCATCCGTTATTTTACGAGCTGAATTCTAGAATTGCCTACAAGTTATGGTAGTTGGGCTTCTCGGGCTAAGACAGTGACTCATTTCACCCGTTTCCAATAACATTCTCATAACGATTGCGACTCGGCTATTTGAGAGTGGTAGAACCGAGGGTGCCGCTTATCTGGATCCAGCGCTGAGCTTAGCCTTAGGATGAAGGCACTCCCCTTCATCAGATGCTGAGCCTCACCTTCAAGACCTCCAGGTAAGCCGATAAGCGAATACACGATACAGAAGATAAAGTAGTCGACAAAGGAATGCGATAGGAAACACAGTCCAGCGTTGGCATTTGGCGATATTTTACACGAGCACTGTAATATTTGTTAATACATACGTGTATTTTTACAGGCACATTAACCGGTCACTGCTTGACGCGAGGTACATCTGTTCCACGGAAATAGATGCAAACGCCGATATCTTTTCTAACGTATCTTTGAAATGTGTGTTTGTATTTTTTTGCATACCATCGTCATCATCATTTTCTGCCCGTAATCGCCCACTGCTGAGCATTTTGACGACCGGTTTAATAGTTGGTAGTGAAGTGACCCTGCCTACGAAGCTAGAGGTCCCGGGTTCGAATCCCGGTAAGGGCATTTATTTTTGTGATGAACACGAATATTTAAAGAAATCGAGTTATTGCTATGGTTATGTCCGTCTGTGAAGACGCTACAATTGTGCAATAGACATTGTTTAATTAGGAACCCGTTTGCCCAAAATTACCTGTCTATCTTTAAAATGGAATTACTCAGCTCTACGGAACTTATATTAAAGTACAATAATAATTACATTCTTTTATACATTTATGTATTTAAGCCAAATGCAATACCTACATTTGGTAATAAAACAGTTTTCGTAAAATCAATAATTATTTTTACTTTAGGAATGTAAATGATTTTTACACAAAAATAACTGTCAATGATTTTACAAAAACAGCATAAGTGACGAAGATATTTTACATATTTTTGAAGAAATAACCGATTATTAATGGGATCCAAGATGCAAGTGCAATGGTCATACGCCTGCATAGTAAATGGAATGTATTGTTTAAAGAAATAATATTTTAGGAGTATATCTGATATATATATCTGAAAACGTCTCTATTATCGAGGCATTATTAATCACTTATTTATTTATAGGCCTCTCTTCGAGTACGCCACCCGTCCCTGATTTAAAATATTTTTTTGCAATATTTATGAGACGGATCAAGGAAAGTGTTTTATTCGTTGTCCTAAACCCAAAACGTGAATGAAGAAACTGATTATATTTTTCAAAAATAATTGACGCAGCTGAAAAGTCTGCAACTTCTTTCTGGTTCTAAGGAAGGTTAATCCTATCACCAAAGAAATAATCAGGCACTTCTACAATTTTCATCCATTTGAGAACATAATTGAGGACGACGATGCAAGATTTGTTTCAAGTTGTTTAAAAGCTTATCTCCAGCTAGATACAACAAAAACTAAATTGCTGCATTGTTATACACGGACAGGACGAAAAATCTATTGCATTTACAAATAAATTCACAAATAAATTATTTGAATTGAATTGTAAGATGTCCCGTAATATTTATTGTCCCGTAATATTTATTTAAAAGCATTTATTGCGCGATTTTGAAACACTGGGAATTTTAATTGTCAGAGGTCAGGAGCGTGTGAATGATATTGAACATAAAAATGACGAATCATACATGCATACAAAAATTCCAATTCCTGCCGGAGATATCGGATTCTGCGTACGTACTGCCACCCTGACCATCAAATCCTCTCCAGTTATACCTACTTATAAGACCAATTCTATTCTACCGTCGTCGCCCCGCCACACGATGGGACGCGACGACGTGGCATGCCCAGTCGGATATGGCGGAACGATCTGGGTGCATTTCGTAACGACTGACTAGAGATTGCTCAAACTTCAAAGCCGGGACGAGTGGAAGCCGAGAGGGGAAGCCTTTGCCCAGCAATGGGGCACTATACTAATCCAGAGGAATTTCCTCCCGTGAACGCTGTCTCCACACCTTGTAGCTCGAATAGTCGCGCACAGTACTGTTCCAGAGGAATTTCCTCCCGCGAACGCTGTCTTCACACCTTGTAGCTCGAATAGTCGCGCACAGTACTGTTCCAGAGGAATTTCCTCCCGCGAACGCTCTGGTCGTAAAATGAACTCCCTGCAGTGGTTTCCCGAGGGACTACAGTATGAGTTTTTCAAGAAAGCTGTGCATAGGTAATTGATTGAATCAGGCATTACCTTGCCTTTGCTCATCATCATCATCACTATTTAAGAGCTCTTGTCGGTGGAGTAACCGCCACAGATTTTTGTCCTCTGCCAGCCTCTTGAAGTCTTCGTACGACTCGACAGCAACTTTCTCTTTTATTTGGCTGGTGTATGTATGTCTGGGCTTTCCTCTGCCTCTCTTTCCTTCGATCTTGCCCTACAAGATATTTAAAAAGAAGCTGTCGCGCCGTACAAAGTGTCTGATCATTTTATTGTTTTTAGCAAGCATCGGCTCTCTCCTACCATCGTCAAAACCTCTTCGTTTGTGTTACTTTCTGTCCAGGTCATTCTTTCCATTCTGCCTAAAAACGTGCAGGTCACCTATTTGCTTATTTTGCATGCGATTAATGCGCCCACCCTCCCTCCGCACGTGCAAACAATTAGAGCAAACCAACACCAATAATGACAAAACATCGACACGTGTTTCGCCTCTATACGAGAGAGAAACGCCTCGAGGCAAATAAGTGCATCTCATCATCGATTCATTGCTAATAGACCCGTGCGTTTTGTTGCGGAATAGTAAAGGAATAGGTATTGTTCTCGTAACTGAGTACCTACATTGCACGTAGAACCGATGGCCGTTGGGGCGGAAAGGTTCTCGAGTGAAAGAAAGAAAGAAGACATTTATTTACTACACAAAAGACACACAGAGACAAAGGGAGTAGACATACATTACAATTTAACACATATTGTGTGTGTCTTCGCGGCAGTGAATCGGTCGCTGTCTCAGCATTATGCCGAGGTGTCAGACAGACACCTACAGCGCTAATTTTCAGACAGCACCGTACGTGACCCACGGAACGCAACACAACATAAGACCTTTAATAAACACATAATTATTGTATACACATAATAAACAATTAATGTAATAAATAAATAGTGGCGACCACGTACCGGAAGGCGCAGCGTGGGTAAGCCCCCCACAAGGTGGACTGATGTGGGTGGCGCAGGACCGGTCATTGTTTTCTTTGGGGGAGGCCTATGTCCAGCAGTGGACGTCTTTTGGCTGGTATGATGATGATGATGAACTGAGTACATAGGTTTTTAAATGGTCGGCAGCGCGCATGCGAGTCCCCTACGTTAACCGTTTACCATCCGACGGGCCGGCTTACGCTCGTTTGCTACCGACTTAAGAACCGTAGAAGATAGGCTGCGGATATGTGCGGTGGAAGGGAAGTAGTGTTGTGGATAACGCTCATTTCGAGGCTTATAGACTCGAGCCTTAAAGACTCCCGAGGCTTAAAGACTCGATGCTGTTTAAGAACCGTGTTGGTTTATTTTACGCATATGAATGCAAAATATTGACTTTTCGTCACTTGAGTCTTTAAGCCTCGGGAGTCTTTAGGGTTCGAGTCTTTAAGCCTCAAAATGAACGTTATCCACAACACTAGGTGGAAGCCATTGATCCCGGTGGTTGTCAAGATTCGTAAGAGAATGGTGCATGGGTTGCACCAACTTACGATTAGGTACCGACCGACCAACGTTAAATATGGCGCCGGCAGCTGTCATTCCATAGAAACTTGTCAAACTTTCAGGACGGAAAAACGGAGGAGGTTCTCAAGTCGACGCGTATATATTTTTTTTTTATGTATGACCACGCATAACTTTTTACAGAGTACCTAGTTCGATTTTGATAATTCTTTTTTTATTGGAAAGGGTATACCCCGAAGTTGGTCCCATATAAATTTGGAAAAAAAACCAACCCTAAGGGTAGGAAATAGGGGATGATTGATTTTTCGTCGGTTAAAACTTTGTTTTCAAAGTTAATTATAACGAACACCGCTTACGATTACAGACAGTTTGGTGCAACTCATCCTAAAACGACAGAATGCCTCAGTACGGATGTAGTTCCATCTTGATAATTGACTCATCTCCCCATATTGCAGTTCAAATAAGCTTTAATATGTTTATCTAAAGTTATGACCTCCAAGTAATGTATCTTGGCACCACGAGATCATAGCACAGCAGTCAATGCAGAATTTGAGAGAACATCATGTATGTAAATGAGTCATAAAAGTTTTTGAATTTTTGTTTTCAAAAGATATTTTTGTGCTTTTTTAATTTTTGTTTAATTATTTCAAGTGTTTTTGAAATAAAAAGTTACTTATATCACTCCGGAAGCATACGAAATAGTACATTACTGCAGACGCCGCGCCGGGAAAGAATTCCGGCTTCGTATCACTATCCGGCCTCCCATACCTACTCACCCGGCAAGCCCTTTTCATGTATACCTAGTGCTTTTCTCAAACATGCAATGAAATAAATAAATAAAAATACCTAGTGCTTTACTCAAACATGCAATGAAATAAATAAATAAAAACTCCTCAAATCAAACTAATTTTCATGGCTGAATGCCGTGATGCTATGCCACAAATAGTGGAATGAAAATTAAAAAAAAAAAAAATTCCCGGCCTAGGCCTTTAATTTTGTATGAAATTCCTTTACAGTTACAGTTCTCTCGAGTTGATCCGCCCGAAACGTGATACTTTGAAGCCTGACATAACCCACGTAATAACGACATTTCATTGCATATTTGAGAAAATATACATAAAGATACTTTTTTTATATTAATACTAAGTACCTACAGTCACCGGCATCAATATATGATGAATCAAAGGCCACAAAAATATCTGACACGCTCTTACGGCTCTAGGAATAGAGTTGTCATCAGATATTTTTACGGCCTTTGTTCCATCATATATTTATGCCGGTGACTGACTTACTATAATACTTGACTTACTATGATACTTGGAAATAATTGTTCACAAGCTTAATAATCTACCGTTTAATTTTTTGCTCCTGTTACAGGGCCCAACCTGTATATGGCGTAGCTTCTACACTACACCGACGAGCATATTAGTTTTTATCCCGTAGAAATGGTGCTCAAGGGAAATACCGAGCGAACGGATAGTCGAGCATAACGTCTAGTTTACATACATATATTTATGTCAGTATACATACCCCGCTCCATCTTTCAGCAATATCATTTGATTTTTAATAGTTTTTCGGTGAAGGGGACCCGTCTGATCCCAACAAGGTTTAGTTTTCTTCTGGGTTGGTAGGTAAGATGGCCGTCGCTTTCATAAAACTGGTGCCTACACCAAATCTAGGAATAAGAAATGCTATATATGACCCCAGGCTTCTATAAGCTTTATCTCGGAAACTATTGGGTCTACAGAGTCAATTATTTTTAGTCTCATATAGTAGCAAATTTTGTCTACTTTAAAAACGCCCTTAATTAAAAGGTTCTATCAAAAACGAGTCCCTTAAGGATTCCGCGGTATTCTCGATTTTTGACATTGTTGCGTTCGGCGCTCGATGTCACATACTTGGATTATTCATTGGGCCAACATCATAAACAAGTCGGCAAAAAATCAGAACTACCGGATTTGACGCACAGAATCAAATAATTATGCGTGACACACTAATAAGCAGACCACAAAGACATAACAAATATAAAATTCAATTCAATTCAATTAATTTATTTACAAATCTATGCCGTGTCACGAAATGGGCCCAACTCAGCATAATGCTGATGGCTTTGCCAGCGCTGGTCGTCAGTTGGGTCCATGCTGCGAGGACACGGTAGGTAAACATAAATAAATCAGCCTATACACATCCCACTACTGGGCAAAGTTGTCCCCACGCTCGCCCAGTGCGGGTTGGAGACTTCACAATACACCTTTGAATTTCTTCGCAGTATGCAGCTTTCCTCACGATGTTAACAGTAGGTAACGACAGCAATAGAAAAAATGTGTATTACATCTTCATTCTCATCAAGTCATCACTCCAGCCAGAGATAGCCGGTTGGCCAGTGAGCCAATCAGTAACCTTTTCCCCGATCAATCGTCCCATAAACTCGGTAAAACGCTTGGCACGCGCACGCGCATATAAATAGAGCAGAATGCGGCTCCGCGTCACGGCTTCCCTTCGCGAAAGTGTTCGGGCAAAATGCGTGCGCGCAGCTTCGGCGATATGGCTCGGGAAATCAGGAAAACAATAGTATGTACAGTCGCCATCACATACATAGGTACACTATAGGTGTTCAAAAATATCGGCACATGCACCCTAATGCCTTGATATTTTTGAACACCTAGAGTGTACCTATGTATGTGATGGCGACTGTACTAGTGCTATTTATTGCACACCTTACACAAATCCACATCTATACTAGTAGGTAGTATTATAAAGAGGCTATTAGTGTGGTTCTGATGGATCTAGTGGTTCAAGCATGCGGCTGTCAGATAGCGGTCATGGGTTCGAATCCCGGCTCGTACCAATGAGTTTTGCTGAAATTCTTCTTCTTCTTATTTAAGAGCTAGCCTCTTGTCGGTGTTCTCTTCTTCTACATTCTGCCTTTCTTTTAATATCTCTATACGATGAAGCGTTTATTTTTTCTATGTAAGATATCCTCGGCCTTCCCGTTTTTCTTTTCCCTTCTATATTTCCCTCTATTATTTCTGAACTTATGTATGACTTATGCTTATGTTATGACTTATGTGTGTACTTTGATATTTACTGTTAGCTTTTCAGTTAAGGAAAACATCGTGAGTAAACCAACATACATCTGCGAAGAAATTCAAAGGTAGGTATTGTGAAGACCCCAACCCGCACTGGGCAAGCGTGGGGACTACTGCACATTCCCTATCATCCATTGAGATGAGGCCTGTTCCCAGCAATGGGGCGTATAAATATAGGCTGATGATGATTATAAAGAGGAAAAAAAAGTATGTTCAGGTTCAGGTTTTAAGTTCGTATATTCTTCTAATCTTGATTTAAAAAATATTTTACCCGTGTACAATGGATGGAAGAAGCGGTCGTAACCTAGCGGCGCCTGCGAATCGAAAACGATAACGCAGGTTAAGCAAAGATGGCAGCGGTCAGTCTTTGGATAGGTGACCGCCTGTTTGAGTGGTTACTATAAATGAGCGCTTCCGTGCTTTGGAAGGCACGCTAAGCAGTTGTTGGATTATTGAACTTGGAATGCAAACATTAATCTATCAAATCGACGTATCTAACCTTAGTTGTATTCAACCTCAAACTTAGTCTACCTATTATCTTCTTCAGAGCTGTTTATACTATGTGACAGGTGCCAGACGTGATGGCTTCCCGGTGCATATATATAACGTGTATTAAAGGATTATATTTATTATTGAAACGTTAAACACTGCACTTTTATTTCCGTCGACGTCCATAATCCTAAAGGAGTTGCCTGCTCACTTGACAAAGGGGGGACAAATGTCACTTGCGTCCGCAGGAGCTACCTACCACAACCCTGCACGTGTCCCCTGGGTGGTACTAAAGAGTGACAAACTCAAAGGCCAAAACAATGTATGCCATACGATTAAATAAATAAATGGATGTAAGATCAAACTACCATCGAAATGTGTATTATTGATCAGACAACGAAAGATTGAGTGGGACAATTAATTAAATAGCCCAGACGGATATCAAGAGATTAATAGCTACTGAGAAAGGACACAGGGGAATTTTATCTCGCACATATTTGGAACAGTCCAACTTCAGAACGCAGCCATAGCAGGGGCGGTTCATTCTAGTGATCCCGTCGCGCCGCTACAAGTACATGCCGGCGGCCGCCAACTTGGCGGCCCATTAGTAGCTGCCACGCGTAGTAACACCAATAGGTACTTGCTCTGTAGGTATGTGGTGTTGTGTTCCTGGTGGTGAGTAAGGTTACCAGAGCTGCCGAGGATACCTTAGTGTTCAGAGTTACCTACCCTGCATTTGTTTCTAGATCAATCATCATCCTAGCGTTATTCCCGGTTGTGCCCTAAAGGAGCCCGGGGTCCGCTTTGACAATGACACCTAATCCCAAGATTTGGCACATGCACTAGTTTTTTTCTCTCTAGATGTGGTGTGTCTTCAAATCAATTAAAGGATCGGCAATGCACTTCTCGTCCCCTACAGTGTCTGTTTACGATTACGATTGTTTAAGAAGTTAAATTGTAATTTGTAATAGTGCAAGCTCCAATTTTGTATCCACTAGTTAACGTATTTTGGCACTATTGCCGTAACAATTACGCCATCTTTATAGTTTCCTGTGGCAGTGCTGCCAACATCTGGGATCACTTTCGTTCGAATCATTGAGTAAATATTTCGGCGCTAATAATCCTGCTTCCGGTAGCTTTATGATTATTACAATACTAGCTGCCTACGCGGCTTCGCCCACGTATTGCAAATAAGGCAAACCTGGTACTGGTGATATTTCTTTCAATTGCATATTTTCTCCATTAATATACTTTCTCTTATCTCTTTCTATTATGCTACTCCTTAAAACTCATTCCCTGTTTGATTAAAAAACGTCTGTGTTTAATAAATGCGATTTCATAAAGTAAACGTAATATAGGTCATGTTAGTTTTGCAAAGGACGCGGAAATATGATCTCCGCTCACGCGGAACTCCGTCGATACTGTTTAGATGTATGCTGGCTGAGGTTGGAAAAACATCCGACAGGGAAAAATACAATTCCGGGAATAACGCAACCGTAATAATGACAGGTCCCATCACGAGTGGGGAAAAACGCGAATGGAAATTTTGATACGCGTAATTAACAAGTTTGGGGAACCGATCTAACCAGTCGTAAAGCAGCAATTACCGCTTTAAACGTGCAGCGTGCGTTCCTCTGCGTGATCCCATCAGAAATGAGGTTATCCGTAGCAGAACCAAGGTAACCGATATAGCCCTCCGAATCGCTAAACTTAAGTGGCAGTGGGCAGGGCACATTGTACGTAGAACCTATGTCCGTTGGGGCGGAAAGGTTCTCGAGTGGCGACCACGTACCGGAAGGCGCGGCGTGGGTAGGCCCCCCACAAGGTGGACTGATGACCTGGTAAAGGTCGCGGGAGTCCGTTAGATGCCGGTGTTGCAGGACCGGTCATTGTGGCACTCTTTGGGGGAGGCCTATGTCCAGCAGTGGACGGCTTTCGGCTGACATGGTGATGACGATGATGACGTGCAGAAAATCCGACTTTCTGGCCAGGGGAAGATGTAAAACTTCCACGGGCGGTGATAAATAGAATAAAGAATAGAATAGATTTATTTATTTCAGACAAATTTTTTTGTACCTCCATATACTGTTAAAGCTTCAGATCTCATAGTTACCGTCCTTGCCTTCGGCTTGCATATAAAAAAGACATCTCTTTGATCACAGAAAGCTAAAGAAATCACTCCAGCAGTTACAGTTGTTGCAAAATGATCCGAGAATAAACAGCAGCTGTGTAACGCGGTTCCGTCGGTAATAAATCCGGTCTTTACCCGTGACGTCATTTGTAAAAGCATATGGTATGTTCGCACACATGTGCATTTTTGTCTGAACTTCGACGATTGCGGCACAAAAATATTGGGCTATGTAACGAGGAATCTGGAAATTGGAGTTCAGGAGGAGCGACACGCGACGACTTTTTCCAGCGATAAAAACGCGCGTTTCACGAACGCGTGTCGCGCGACACTTTCCATAGACACGGTAAATATATTAGCTAAAGCGGTACCTCAAATTCTCAACCAGCGTTGCTAAAAACCGTTTTGCAAGCATTTATTTCAAGCTTTTATAATCAAATCTTGCAAGTTAAATTTGACCCACTTCCCGGTTTCCGATTGAGCTGCAATTTTGCATTCATATGTATATTGCATGACAATGCAATATTATGATGACATGGAGCTGATCTGATGCTGGAGCTGGAAGGTGGCCATAGGAACACCGCAATAAAACGACACAACCCCATCGAGTTTGGGCTCGTTAGAATTGTCTCAATGAGTACCTAGTTGGTTGATGATGGTATGCAGAAAAGTACAGTCGGCAATAATAGCTTGTACCAAAAATGAAATTTTTGACAGAAACTTTTTACACCTGCGCTTCTTTTAAAACCAGTTCTATGAGGAGCACGGGCGGAATGCGGATTGCGATCGCGGACTAAAGTACCGCCGAAATCCCGACTTGCACTAACTTCGTGTGTGAGTGTGTCGTCCGACATTTGTACGGATTGTTTTACTGCTTGTAGCCATACATATATTATATCTACTGTGCCATAGATCACCTCCAAAATCATCCCCAAAAGTCTAACCAAGCTCACTCTAAAAGCCTATTGTTTCTACAAGACCATTCAAGCCTGCAGAGCTATCCCAGGACTGAAACATTCCAAGGCGCTTATTAGAGCCTTTAGCAAAATGCCTGCCTAAATAAGCACATGCAAACGATAGGACTGTGTGACACAAGGCAGTGCAGACTCTACTTTGAAGCAGCCCTTGCCCTTGCCTCATGCGCAGTCGTAACTCCTTCTTGGGCAAACCACATCATGTGCCCGGAGGAGATCAAATTTCTTGAGGTCAACAAAATCCTGCAATTCTTTGAGTTTGCAAGACTTGACCAAGAATTGTAGTAAGTGGCGATCACAATAGATCAGCGATGGTCGCAGTGATACAAAAGGGCTTTGAGAGCCCGGAAGCCACTACCAGAATAATAATAATTGGACAGGCCCCCCACCTCTGGCTTGCCTTAACTGGCTGTCCAGAGTGGAGTCGCAAGAGCTGTTGCTCGAGGGTAGATGTGGACACCTAAGTGGCGAGTTGGCTATATGTTTAAAGTCCAGTGCCACCTCTCTACCCCCCCAGCCTCTCTGACTGATGTTGCCCTTAGGCCATTTTTTAATGTCGCATTAATAGGGGCCCATCTAGCAGTTGGCGAGTCACCGTCTGCCAGAGATAAAAAATGAGACAGTTTATTGGGCAGGCGTCCGATGTTTCACCCAATAGCCCAGCCACTAGTCCATCATTTTCAACCAATAACCCGTTTTCTTTGGATTCCATCAACCAGAAATAGTCCATATACACCCCCGCGGGTGCTGTCTCTGTGTGTGTGCGTCCCATGACACGGGCAGGGACAGCATCCGCTCGGTGTTTTCCTTGCATTTCATTAAATTGTCAAAAGGGCATCTACGTGTTGGCTCAGTTGGTACTTTGTAGGTACCTAGCCCCACGCACGCCTCCCAAAGGTCCGGGACATCATTGTCCCGAGAGCGGGAAAGACAAACATTTAATATATCTACAGAACTGGAGCCATTTGGAATTCCGTCACATAAACGGTGACTAAAAAAACGCAACCGTAGGTATTCTGCATCAATTTATTATAAAAAAAATAAAAGATACATGACTTAATAAATGTAGCTGAGACCACCACATCCACAGCCCAAGTAGTGTTATTTATTTCTTTCTTTACATGTATCGATACAGGTATTTCGTTGTGGATGCGGTCAGCGGTGGACGCCTTGCTTCTTGAGTGGAGCTTCTGCCGTTTGCTGCGTTATTGACGACTGACCAATCTACCGAACAACGTCGCTGTTCTCCACTACATTTCTCAACTGATTCCCGTTAAATTTTGTGATCAGTTTCGCTAATTATAAGGTTTTTACTGTCGATTTTTTTCAAAAAAGAACGCGATGTCTAACATCTTACAGAGCTGCTAGTTTAATTTTACGGGTTCCAACCCACAAACGGCACAACTCATTAATAATTGTGGCATTGAGTAGATCTTCAGCATCATCATATCAGCCGAAAGACATCCACTGCTGGACATAGGCCTCGCCAAAGAGTAACACAATGACCGGTACTGCGCCATCCGCATCCAGCAGACTCCTGCGTAAGCTTAAAGTAAATGGAAGCACTAAATATTATAATCAAGCTGCCCGCGCGGCTTTGCCCGCGTATTGCAAAGAACGCAGGCAAACATAGCCTATGTTTATCCGGAAAGTCCATTCTATACGTAGGTGAAAGAATTTTTGTATTCGGATGAGTATCGGAGATTACCCATTACTAAGCTACAATCTCACAGACTTTTCCTATTTATAATATTAGTATAGATAAAGTAATCTATGGGACTCCCATCAACTTCCTAGAAAACAAAAACAATACTTCTCTATCTATTTGCGTACCGGCATTGACCGCGGGCGACGCCGTGTGATGCAACTAGTGTTGACGGATCGTCGCGTCACATCTATTTTAGTGGGGAGTGAACGGGACGGGTTGTTGTTGCCGCGAATTTTGCACGGACTAGGAATTTGGGTGCCAGGCTCCCGTCAACACCAACACCCAGTAGTCACCTCCCTCTGAGAGGCCCTTCCTCTGAGAGGCCCTTCAGGCCCCCAGAGAGGACATACCGTAACGTATCCGTTACTGGCCGCGCTGCAGGCCAAACGGGGGAAAAAAAAAAGACCCAGTAGTCACCGATTTTGGTGTATATGTGTTTTGTAAAGATTGCCGTTTTACAAGAAACAAGGCCTGGGCAGTTGACTAAATTATTGACGACCCTGACTATCAAATACATGAAAATACATCTTTGCATATTTCTGAATATTCACTCTTATAGGCAAACTTGACATTGGCGAAATCATCTTTGATGGAAGCTATTTTTTTACAAGCTTTCACCTGTCCCGTTGTCTGTCTGTAATCAAATCTTGCAAGTAAAATTTGACCCGGTTTCCGATTGAGCTGAAATTTTGCATGCATATGTATATCGCATGACAATGCAATATTATGATGACATGGAGCTGATCTGATGCTGGAGCTGGAAGGTGGCCATTGGAACTCCGCAATAAAACGACACAACCCCGTTGAGTTTGGGCTCGTTAGAATCGTCTCAATGAGTAGTTGATGATGGTATGCAGAAAAGTACAGTCGGCAATAAAAGCTTGTACCAGAAATTTATTTTTTGACAGAAACTTGTTACCCGACTACCCCAGAAGGAGGGTTGTATTTTTCGAGCGTAGGTATTGCATAATGACAATATAAATGTAATAATAAACACGACCACCAAAGGCGGCTGCATAGAGCAAGACCAAAAAAAAAAAGGTATGTCTGTATGTATATGGACAAGAAAATTCTATTTCACGGGCTACAGCTCAAACAGTTGGATGGATTTTGGCGTATAAGTTGTCGTTGGCATAATTTAATATATGAAAAAAGCACTTGGGTTTTTTGAAAAATCTTTTGAGTTCACTTGTTTAAAAGAAGAAATAAGACACCAGTTAATCTGTCCAATCGATATGACAGCCACGTCATGACTGGGTTAGTTATGTCACTGTTAAACCTCGCAAAGCATCCAAGACCCCAGACGTTTTGTGGAAATGATGGAGCAAACCTGGGAGCAGGCATAAAGAAGAGGGCAAATGCACAAAAGATCCCACTGGGTCGAAGTGCATCCGAAAGAGCCCTCACCCAGATAAGATAAGATAGAACCCCAGACCCGCGACGCAACTGAAATTGTCCCAGGGCGCTCTCCCTGGTCGTGCCCGTACAAACGGGCCAGTCGCGAGGGTCAAAGTAGAATGCGTCAAGCGCACCTTTGGGGTTTGGGGAATCGGTGGGGGTTTAGTGGGCAGTCTGGGCCTTCTGCCCGGGATTCCCACACACCCGTCCAGTCTCTCCTGACCTGTCGGACGGTGCCACAGCATTCCCCCAACCTAAAAAAAGGTACCCACGCAATGCCGAACGGCATGGACCGACTGGTCTGTAGTAAGTAGAAGACGAAATGCTTCCGACAGGGATGCCATACAAACTCAAACTTGTTGCCAATTTGAAAGGACATTGCTGTAAACAATTTGGGACTATTGTCCAAGTTAGCAATTCAAAGAAAAACAAGTTGAGTTTGTGGCATTATTAATCGTGAACCCGTTTTCTTAGTACCTCGAAAGAATTTCCCTGTGTGGCGACGGGTTATAGAAGTGTTAGAACAGTTCAAATCGTTACTCGGCAATTGGAGCAGGGTTGAAGTGTGATGGGGTCTGCGGACTTGTAATCTAACACTGCAGTATCACATAACTTCCACCTTTCCTTTGTAGTCCTTAAGCCCACTCCCAATACACCTACGTCTCATGACAACACGATAAAAGTCATAAAATGCATGGTGACGGTCAAGAAAGTTGTGCTGAGCAAGAATCAAAAGATTATAGCACCTAAACTTGGCCGAAAGTTTGAAAAATCCTTCACTTCCGGTCAAAATTTTAAACATGTTGCATCATTTAGTCCTTTAATCGTAGAGAGAGTAAACCTAAGTCTGTGAGTCCTGAAATGGCCGGAAGTACTTGGCATTGGCAGACGATGCCAAAGTTGGCCCCATTTACAATTGCTGGAAGTGGAATAGTCCGGTGGCCGACTGCAAGAAACCCTACGTGATAAAAAAATAGAAAATGTCTACTCTGTAGGGGTAGCTGACTTTTAGTCGCTTCAACTACTCTTGGTCGGCCGCGGCTTAACTTGGCAAACTTTGCGCAAATGGCAAAAAAGTAGTGTAATCTCCGGAACTGCATCCCCTTATCTTAGACATCCTTAATTTTGTAGCATTTTCGGTGCAGCGTAGTAGGTACTGTTCACGGAATTGGTATAAACTATTTCAATTGTAATGCTTAATTAGCGTTAATAATGTCAATATTTACCCTAATTAACAATTTTGGTTGATATTGTCCATGTTAATTCCGATAACAGCACTACGCTGCACCAAAAATACTACAAAATTAACGATGTCTGCTCATCAGCACGGTTGCGCGCGAGCTGTCTCGCGGCGAGATAGACTATGCGTCTCTTTTTAATTAGATCACTTAGAAGGAGACGGATAGTCTCTCGCCGCGACAGCTCGTGCGTCGGTTTGTGCTAACCGTGCCGGGACATGGGTTCTTAACACGTTCGGGGGCGGTACTCAGATTATGGAATGCACTAGAATGACACTTAATTTCTCCATACAAATTGAGAGGTCCGCCGAGCGAAGCACTGGCGCGGGCGCCGAGCAAGCTCCTACAGAATGACAGAGGCGGTCGCCGTACTGCTTATGTGTGCGTGAGTGCACGTCTGTGTGAATCAGGGTCAAAAATCATACAATACCTGTTACTTCATTTAGTTCGGAGCTCAATCTCAGTTCTACCCCACATGACAGTGAAAATTAGCTACGTAGCAATGGTATGGATTTTGGACTGGAAGGACCTTACTGTATTTTAGGCAATCGAATAAATATAAATACTGCGATAGCCGTACTGTCATAATCATAAATGACATAATATAGCGTGGTACACATTTTACGGTGATTGCCGAGCCGTTACCGCCGCCGTACGTGTTAAAAGGGTTTCCCATCTATTTCTGTCCTGGTCGGCAATTGTCTATTACAGCAAGAGGAAACTGAAACAAGTATGTTTTTCCCTTATTTTCATAGTAATAGAGGCGATGGCGGGCATTTTCAAATAATATTTTGTAGGTACTTACCCAATTAGGCTTAGCGTTAGTCGTCAAAGAAAAATTAACTCTGTGTCAGTTTTGTGACGACAATTAAGCTTATAATTTACGTGAAAATAAACTAGTTTCACATTTGAGTAACGCCTTTCTGCAAAATGTTCATACAAACTGAATATGTAATTAATTGTCTTTACAAAACTGAAACTAAACACCAGTAAACTTCAGTTTGACGACTAACTGTAACTGGGTACCTACACAATTATTTGAAAATTCCCAACAATTATTTGAAAATTCCCAACAATTATTTGAAAATTCCCAACAATTATTTGAAAATTCCCAGTCACGTGTTTCAATTGCCACGAGTGTTTGTATCTAGTTTTATAATAGCACATACAAAATTAAACATAAAATCTATTCTGGGTCGCGAATTTTAAACAAACCAGTACCTAATGACTGTTTTTGCAAACAAACGCGTTACGACAAATGGAAGCAAGCCAGATCAACGGGGCGTCTATTAGACACGCGCTAAAGTCGTACAGTCCTATTTCTATGGTACTGGTCCCACCGCCGACGATGAGTGAGAAGCGATTAGAACTAAGACACGAGTTGGCGAGCAGCGAGAAGCAAGTGTGTAGCAGGGACCGGAACCGGTTTCCCTTATTAGGGTTTTCCATAGGGTTTCCCCCGACGGAAAAAGAGGGGTGTTATAAGTTTGACGTGTCTGTCTGTCTGTGGCATCGTAGCTCCTAAACAAATGGACCGATTGGAATGCGGGTTGTTTAATCCGAAAGCTGACGTAATCGAGATGGTTCTTAGCTACGTTTCAACGAAATCGGTTCAGCCGTTTTTGAGATATGGAACTTTGAATGAAAATATCGAGGCTTTTTCCACTTTTCTAATTTTAGAAGTTGTTTTTAAAACCCTTTCCATAATGGTAACGTTATGCTAAGGTAACATAACTGATAGGGTAATCCTAATCAGTAAGGTTACCCTATTACCAAATTACTAAATTGATTAGGATTACCAAATTGATCGTGTTACCAAATCGATAGGCTTAAGCTTAAGGCGCTATAGGTTCAGCGAAGTGAAGCGAACATAGTTTTTGAAACAATATAATGCGTCTGTTTATAATAATATGGTTTCAAAAAAATACGTATAGTAATCTTGAGGCTTTTCTGCAGGGAAATCAGTGATTCGAAATACGATTAAGCAATTTTCGCTCGATTGAAAAAAATCACGAACATAGGTCTAAAACATATTAAAATTCACTTAAAACATTCGTAGCAAATTATGCACAATAGCTAAACATATTAACATTGGTTCTAAAAATCGGCAATATCATGTTTGAGGGAACTTAGTGATTACTTTTTTATTTATTTAAACGCACAAAAAATTAAAATTAAAAAACATGATATCCGCGCTTCCATCTCGCTCACGCTTATGCTCAGCGAGAGGGAGAGAAGACCATGATACTATAGCGCCTTAAGGTCTGAAAAGAGGTTTTCCGGTCCTTGCAAGGACGGTGTGTAGTTCCGATGGTTTTGTCGCTCAGCTATAAGTAAGCGAGTGTTCGAGTGCGACGGGCGATTACTCGCACCACTCGCTAGGGCGGGGCGGCCAAGCATGCAGTCCTGGCAAGCGAGCATCGCTGAACGAATACCGCTAAGCGAGTTTTATCTTTGCTATATAGCTTTTATCAATGCAATCAACTAGTGAAGAGAGATTCCTCGCCGGCACGGCCGTGTGAACAGCCAGCAATCAATTAAAACAAGTTACAGAATAGCGGGGCTGCTGCTTTCTGCGGTCGGGTTTCAATTCAACTTGCACCTTAAAAAGATCATCCGAAAGACGTCTACTGCTGGACATAGGCCTCCCCCAAAGAGTGTCAAAATGACCGGTCCTGCGCCACCCGCATCCAGCGGACTCCCGCGACCTTTACCAGGTCATCAGTCCACCTTGTGGGGGGCCTATTATCCACGCCACTCGAGAACCTTTCCGCCCCAACGGCCACCCCCAACGGTTCTACGTGCAATGTGCCCCGCCCACTGCCACTTAAGTTTAGCGATTCGGATGGCTATATCGGTTACCTTGGTTCTGCTGCGGATAGCCTCATTTCTGATGCGATCACGCAGAGAAACTCCCAACATAGCCCTCTCCATTGCCCTTTGGGTGACTTTGAGCCTTTTTATTTCAAATTCAAATTCAAAGTTTTTATTTCGGAAAATAGTAATCCATATAAAATGTTAGTATAGCTAGGTAGCCTAGTGGTTCAGGCATGCGGCTGTCAAGCGGCGGTCGTGGGTTCGAATCCCGGCTCGTACCAATGAGTTTTTCGGAACTTATGTACGGAATATTTACCGTTAGCTTTTCGGTGACGGAAAACATCGTGAGGAAACCGGTCTAATCTCAATAAGGTCTAGTTTTCCCTCTGGGTTGGAAGGTCAGATGGCAGTCGCTTTCGTAAAACTAGCGCCTATGCCAAATCTTGGGATTAGGTGTCAAAGCGGACCCCGGACTCCTTTAGGGCACAACCGGGAATAACGCTAGGAGCATGATGATGATAAAATGTTAGTAACAATGAGATTTATAACGCTATGTTAGTACCAATTTAAATAATTAACAAAATTAAATAAATTAAAAGCGGCGTGGTGCGGCGACTACAGGCGCGTGCAGCTGGACCCAGCGCGCGAGCAGCGGCGAGTCCCAGCGCTGAGCCAAGCCAGCACGTTTAGAATGCTGCTTGAGCTGTGGCAAAGACGATTCTGAAGCGACGCGCACCGCTTTCTTATTATGGCAGCGAAGCCATCGGTGTGCGCCTCGGCAAACATTGTCGATGCGCTGCAATAACGCGGCAGTCCAAACAGCACTCTAAACGCGTTGTTGTACTGCACACGCAGAGCATTGTATGCCCGCTGCGTACAACTAGACCACAGATTGCACGTGTAGAATGTTTGACAAAATGCGGATTTGCAAATTTATGACGCCCTTTGTAAGCGACCACGATTCAGTGCCATATGTCATCACTGGCAACAATTAAAAAGATACTGAACCGATTTTGATGAATGAGGTATCAATCGATTCGAAATTATGCGGCTACACCTTTTGTAGTTTTCCGTTAGTCGGATAACAGTTTATTGTATTGTTTATGCTTTTACAGTTGCCGCCCAATGTGAAACTTGTGATCACCAAAACCCCTATATGACCCTTAGTAAAGTTACATTGAAGATGTAGAGTTATATACAGTGTATTCTAATTATTGTGGAAAAACTATGATAAACAGTCTTGTATTTCGCGCACACATCCGAGACTTTTATTTCTTATTTTTTATATCATATATATGTATTTATACCCGATAGTACCTAGTGACTCCTTATCAGTTGACTAATTATCAGTGACATATAACTCTGAGTACACTATCGATATTTAGATAGTCGATAAAAAAATCATTCACGCTCTACGGAAAAGCAATGACAGTGCAACAAGATAACGAGGTCTAATGATGAGAGAATGATAGTGTAACCATTCTGAATGACAGACAGACAGATCATACTGATGGAATTAGCGTGTAACCGAAGCTTTATTGTCAGACTTAATAATGTTATGGATAATGGTACGAGTAGGTAGTATATTCAAGTCACACATTTGCTATAAAACTAGTAGATATGAGTTGTGTAAAATGTCGAATGTGACTAATGTCATAGCATAATTTTATTGTTTTGTTTTGATCGTGTTAATATAACACTTCTACCAGGAAACAAAAATCTACCATGCCATCCTTTTAAACTTCACAAACAAAGTCAAATCAAAAGATATTTCAAAAACCAAACTGCACTTTTAAACTTTACATCGTTATAAATTGTAAACGGTTAATTTAACTAAAAAATGATTTAATATACCTAATAATTATTTTGAAATACCTATTCAATGATACCCCACATGACATAGTTCGTCGACTTTTTTTTTTCTTTTTTCGATACGGCGTCTGGTGACCGCAATTTTGAATTTTGATTACTGTCTTGCCTTCAGTGACACCCGCAAGGTTAAAACCATACCTGTGCTAACTCGGGGCATTTTTTAGGGATTTGATATCGATAAAAAAGATGTCGATATATATTAACACATGTGCTTATTGAAATTTCTCAATTACTATAAAAAGCTTCGATATCATATCTGAACACATAACACATACCTCTGGTTGCAGAATAGCTAGATTGACAACCGCTTTAGCCTAGTTGGTACTGACCCTGCCTATGGAGCAAGAGGTCCTGGGTTTGAATCCCGGTAAGAGCATTTATTTCTGTGATGACTTGACGTTCCTTTAGTCATGGATGTTTTCAATGTATTTAAGTATTTATTTATCTTTATAAGTACGTATATCGTCGTCTAGTACCCATAGTACAAGCTTTGCTAAGTTTGGGACTAGTTCGATTTGTGTAAGATTATCGGCGAATATTTATTTATTTTGGTAAATTTTGTGCATCCGTATGTCATAGAATATAAATATAAATAAATAAACAAATATTTGCAGACAATCTTACACAAATCGACCTAGTCCCAAACTAAGCAAAGCTTGTACTATGGGTACTAGACCAAGATAAACATACTTATATAATTAAACAAATACTTAAATACATAGAAAACATCCATGACTCAGGAACAAATATTCGTGCTCATGAGCATCACACAAATAAATGCCCTTACCGGGATTCGAACCCAGGACCTCTTGCTTCGTAGACATGGTCACTACCAACTAGGCTAAAGCGGTCATCTAACAATCTTCTATACAATGTTCCCAAGCAAAAGTTACTGCTACGGGTTCTCAGTACAGACAATTTATAATACTGCTTTATAGACTGCCAACCAATCTTATGTTTAAGCCGGGAATGACCAATATATGTCTATAGTGACATTTACAACTAACACTACAATACAAACTTAACAATAACCTCCTAGGTTTTAATTAGGAGCTTCATTGATTGATTAGAATCAATTATATTGCTGATATTAGACAATAGGTTCACTTTTTAAATATTTCCAATATTTACCAAGTAGAAATGTCTATGAAGGAACTTGTATTTTTAATTGAAGTAAATAGTTATTTGTAAAGTGTAGTTTATCCGTATCAATTACAATTAGTACCTAAGCTGATTTTTTGGCAAGTAAATAAAACTGCCATTAATTGGACTATAACTAAGTGGCTTTATGGAATGAAGGAATTTTGTTTCTCAGCATAATATATTATGGACCAGTGCCAAAGCCCAACGACAGAAGGGGCCAAGGGAGGGCCAATGCCCAGTTGTCGCAGTAACCTGTCCAGTACCATTTTTTATTTCTGTGACCCAATAAGTTGCACAAACAATTTTTAACAAGAAAATTGTTTGTTTTCCTTTACCATGAAGAAACACACAATTTTTAATGACAGTTTGCATATTAATACTCACTAATAAGATTCTTATTGGAATTGAAAAATTAATAAAGTCAACATAATAATTTTGAATAAAAAGAAACGTTTCTTCCATGTTAAACGTACTATAAATAGCTGCTACAGCAAAGTATTTTTAATTTAATCGTGATTATTGACGTATTTTTTCCTATATTTTCCTACAAATAATAGTATTGGATGAGGAAGCCAAATATTTAGGCTAATTTTTCCCAAGCGAGGTTATATCTTCTACATAACAAAAAAAATACTTACAAAAATTTGACGCCTTCTGTTGGTAGTAATTCATCAAAACAAGAACAACACCACGATATATTTAGCACTATTTGAAGTCCAAAATAGAACTAACCACTGAACACAATTGTAACTCGGTTCACATCGTCTAAATGTAAATAAAACACAAACACCCGATACTGAAAATGAGATGAAAATTCGTCGAAAAATCTAAATCTAAGTTTTTTTTGCGCTGAGAAACGGCAAACTTTTTGCAATAATCACTAGCGAATAATCCTAAATCGATATCCAGGGTTCCGTTCGATTTTTTGGAGGGGCATGCCCGCAGCCACCTTTTCTGTAATATTTTTCACAACTCAAATCACTCGCGTTTCAGCCAACACAAAATAAAATGAATTGAATGACAGCTTCGTTTTGACATGCGCACCCCATTGCAAAAAAAAAAAAACGGTGGCGACCTCTATACTTACGTTAGGCACTACGGAAATAGTAAGCGCGCATGTCAACTAGTTTGGCTACTCGCTCATAGATTGCGGGAGTATCGTCATTCGTCGTTCAGTTTATCTGTTGTATTTAGTACAGTATTAGTATAGCAGGGGGAGCTAGTAATTGAATGAAGCTACTTTGATTTTTGAGACACAAAATCACAATACAGCAGTTAAAATTAAGCATAATTTAGTTACATTACCTAACACAAGGTTTTCTTTTTCCTTTGGGTAGGAATATCAGATTGCATTCCTTTCTTCTGTAGGTAAACACGGCAGATTAAAATAATGCATAGAGGTTTTACACTTGACTGACATACTTGACTGATGGATGTCAGACCTTTCAGAAAATAGCTTACGACAATCCCTATTTAATAAATGTTTAGGACCACAGAGGACTTTTCTATATACTGTTTAGGACTTTCGAATGATCCATGGAACATGGCGGATCGTGCTCCAGACAGTGTTTTTTATTTTCTGCATCCTGCTGTTTAAAGTATAATTTTGATAGCATATTATGCAGTGAAGCCAGTGAATGGCAAAGGTGACGGCTACAGTTAATGAAGAATTTTCCTGGAAGTGCGAATAACCAATTCTCGGGCATCATTCGGCGGTTCGTGGTCGCGGCCGCCATTATACTTTGTAGGCTGCTCCAGCTATCACCCAGTGCATTGTGAAGGCCTTCTACCGTACATCATGCTAATAATACTGTTTAATTTATAAACCTACTGACTCTGGCAAAGGCCCTCGAGGCTGCCATTTCTTTTATAATAATAATAATAACTGGCGTAGGGATGTGACGGCCCCATCGCCCACCAGATTTCTGGTGCAATCAGTCAACGTAAGGCAGCTTGTGGCGGGCTGTTAGGGAGTAGCGACCCTACGTACCTGAGTGCTCCTGGGGATGTCCTGTGGTCAGGCTGAGCCGATCGGGTGGTTGGTTGGACAGGCCCCCCACCTCTGGCTTGCCTTAACTGGCTGTCCAGAGTGGAGTCGCAAGAGCTGTTGCTCGAGGGTAGATGTGGACACCTAAGTGGCGAGTTGGCTATATGTTTAAAGTCCAGTGCCACCTCTCTACCCCCCCCCCCCCAGCCTCTTTGACTGGTGTTGCCCTTAGGCCATTTTTTAATGTCGCTATTAATAGGGGCCCATCTAGCAGTTGGCGAGTCACCGTCTGCCAGAGATAAAAAATGAGACAGTTTATTAGGCAGGCGTCCGATGTTTCACCCAATAGCCCAGCCACTAGTCCATCATTTTCACCCAATAACCCGTATTCTTTAGATTCCATCAACCAGCAATAGTCCCTATACACCCCAGCGGGTGCTATCTCTGTGTGCGTCCCATAACACGGGCAGGGACAGCATCCGCTCGGTGTACTCCTTGCATTTCATTAAATTGTCAAAAGGGCCTCTACGTGTTGATTCAGTTGGTACTTTGTAGGTACCTAGCCCCACGCACGCCTCCCAAAGGTCCGGGACATCATTGTCCCGTGAGCGGGAAAGGCATACATAATAATAATAAATGTTTCTTGTTTATAACATCTCATTAGTTTATGTTAAACTAAATATAGTTCGTTTCTACTGTAACCCGAGTTTACTTGACTACGAGCCACACTTCAAAAATGAGAAAGAAAGAAAGAAAACATTTATTTGGTTTCCACGGGACAGGCCCAGCCTAGTGTGGAACCTTAGCCACTATGTTGTTTTTGAAATTCTCTCTCGGAAATAAATATATTTTCATTTTTCATTTTAATTTGCGACAAAGAATACATATAACAAAACTGTAGACAGACACATACGGACATACCTACACATTTGCCACGAAATGGTCACAACAAGCGCATGGTCTTCCGTTGTGACCATAGATTCTATGCTCTGAGGTTGTGACCATTAGGTGAAATACGGAACAATGACACAGTACCTAGGTAATATTATTGTATTTATTTTCTATAGTAAATACAAGATGATAATTAACATAAACTAAAAAAGGTAATTAGTGCATTACGTAGGTAGGGATTACATAGCAAGCGGACCTACAAGCAATGAATTCGTCATAGCTATAAAACCATTGAGCCGATCTGATGATGGAGACAGAAGGTGGCCATGGGAATTCAGTATTTAACCGACGTAACCCCGTTGAGTTTGGACTCGTTAGAATCGTCTCAAAGAGTGTTGATGATGGTATACAGAAAAGTACAGACGGCAATAAAAGCTTGTACCAAAAATGAAATTTTTGACAGAAACTTATTCAATTAGTGTTGAGATATTGCTTTAGGTAATATATTTACTGTAATTCTATTTTTTTAGGTTTGCGCTCAGACCACAATACTCTGTGCGTTTTCAACATCAAGAAAAACACATTTATCGATAAAGAGGTATGAAAACTCCACATAGCCATTGTGAAGAGAGTACCATAATGGATCTTCGTATACCAGTTATATAATTCAGTTGAGGTATTTCTTATATTCGATGTAGACAATATGTTTACCAAAAGCGTAGCTGCTAACGTGCTCGTGGTTACACCATTTAACAGAAATGCATAAGTAGATATGATTAGCTTTGAATATATACAACTGTCACTCCGTGATAGAAAAAGTGCACGTGTAACTTTATAATACATTACACAATTGATTAAGGGTACGCTACAGGCGATAGAAAAAGTAAAATACCTCGCTGCGTGGCCATATGAGAGGAAATCATATGCTTGAGCCAACGCTGCCCATAGCAATGGAAGCAGCCAACCTAGAACATTAGCTTTCAAGTAAACTCTCTCTTTATAAGTCATTAAAATCTTCGCAAACTCCACGTAAAACACAATCGTCGCTATCATCAGCCAATGCGTCAACGAAAACATCACCAATCTTGTCACGAAACTACGAAAACATGGCGACAAAAGTGGTATTACGAACTCACGAAACCCGACAAAAGGTAGCGAGTAGTGCAGGAGTAACTTGATGAGGACGTAGTGACGAAACTGCCGCCATTTCGGTAAAATAGTCCAGGAGATGAGTCCGAAGACAACACTGATTGTGGAGAAGAGAGCAGATGACCACATACACACTTGTATCACCACACTGTCATTCAATGTACCGTTCATGGAGTGTCCGATAGAGGTAGGTGATGAGAATGACATTCTTCAAACTCTTGATGAACGATGATCGCACTGCATCCGCTTCTTAATAGCTATCGGCTACTTGTCCCACTCGTTTTTGTATCCGTATGTAGACGAAAGACATGACGGTATAAGGACTAACTGTAAATTAAATAATATAAATCGACCCAATCGTTCCCGAGTGTTAACGTTAACTGATCTAAATTGGTTACTAAATACATAGTTGGTATGTATTTCCTTAATATTAATATTTTTTAGTTTCTTGCCTCATTTTTTATCAGTGAATCATGGTTGTTATTTTAATATAAACGCTTTATTGGGTAAAGTAACAGAAAAAAAAGTTTTTCGCGATTATTCATAATATTTTACGTCAGCATCAAAATTAGTTACGCAATTGAAGACGTCAAATGTTCTTATTCCCTTTTAATAAAGACTTTTGACGTCTCCGTTTGCGTAGCTATTTTTGATGCTGACTGTACCTACCTACCTACTTGATAAAAATGTTTGCCCGAGCATATCTTGTACCTACCTAAGACACCTAAGTACATCATTTTAGTCATTTACTAGGTACCTATGTACACCAGAGAAGGCGATGAAGATGCCCAGAACGAGCCCGCAGGGGCAAAGCGCGAGGAGGGCTCTAGTGCGTTCAACCTGAGTTCCTAGAGTCCTCCGAATTACTTAGCGCAGATGGCGGCTGACGTGGAGTTTTTAGTGGGTAGAGAAATACCACATAACCCAGACTTCCCCCGAGAGCTGGGTACCTGGTTCGCAAGTTTTCTCCACGGAAGAAAAAAGAAAAAAAAAGCCGCGCACGAAGGGTTCCGTATAGTGTTGTGGATAGCGCTCATTTTGAGGCTTAAAGACTCGTGCCCTAAAGACTCCCGAGGCTCAAAGACTCAAGTGACGAAAAGTCAATATTTTGCATTCATATGCGTAAAATAAACCAACACGGTTCTTAAACATCATCGAGTCTTTAAGCCTCGGGAGTATTTAAGGCTCGAGTCTATAAGCCTCGAAATGAGCGTTATCCACAACACTAGTTCCGTACCATTATCTATAAAAACGGCAAAAAAATCACGTTTGTTGTATGGTAGCCTCCTGTGGCCTAGTTGGTGGTGAGTGGTGACCCTGCCTACGAAGCCGGAGGTCCCGGGTTCGAATCCTGGTAAGGACATTTGTTTGTGTGATGAGCACAAATATTTGCTCCTGAGTCATGGATGTTTTCTATGTATTTAAGTATTTATTTATCTATATAAGTATGTGTATCGTCGTCTAGTACCCATAGTACAAGCTTTGCTTAGTTTGGAACTAAGCCAATTTGTATAAGATTGAAAAAAAAAATTTTTTTTTAGTATTTGTTGTTATAGCCGCAACAGAAATACATCATCTGTGAAAAGTTCAGCTGTCTTGCTATCACGGTTGTTGAGATACAGCCTGGTGACAGACGGACAGACAGACAGACGGATTTTTCGTATGACTCTATTCCTACTAATTTTGTTATTAATTTAATACAGTCGATAGTGTTCAACCTCGAAATTTCGGGGAGTTTCAAGAAATTTGGTACGAATGTTCGTTGGAAGCCCTGTTTTCGTCTCCCAAAAGTCCCCGGGTCTGGACCTTGTAGAACGGCCGCTATCTTGGGAAATGTGTTCCATTCGTAAGAAATTCCGGTTTTGTTCGAAAACTAAGAACTCTATGAAAACATGGTCTACAGCAACATTAAAGCTGAATAAATTCTGCACTAGCCCCGTAGTGCACCACCTTGACGAGAAAACGTGTCTTGGTGGAGAAAAATGCATCCACATGTGAGATTTTCCTTCAATGTCCTTCGAGGGAATATTCTCCAAATTTGGAGCTCGGGAGAATTTCAAATCCACTTTGATTTACACAATAGGATATGAACTACTAACATTTTACCCTACTACGGCTAAACCCAAAATAATGGTAATGGATTAAATTTCTCGTTCAGTAGTGATAGTTTGCTACCACCTCCAGGTCAAGATGCTTGATGAATTCCAAAAAATGACGTGGTGTTAGATTTATCTTAATGCTGACAACGTGTTGGCGCACATCGAGTTTAAAAAAAAACAATATGGCGGGTGTGAGTGGAGACCAAATCTGAAATCACAACTTTGCTTCTAGCACTTAATGTATCGGGCGGATTTCAATAAACATGACATCAGTAGATAGGTCTGTAATACCCCAGTGCTATACACTATACATTTAACATTATTGATGCGGGGCGTATTAATGAAACTTCTTAATGTGATGGTCAAAACATATTTTAGGGCAAAAACGGGGCAAAATACAAGTGACAGTAGTCAAGTTCACTACACACACTCACCGAAACCTCTGTTTACATGTCTTAAAATTCCAACTTTAGGAACCATAGTGTGCAACCAATGTGCCATTCAAACATAATACTGCTACACAAAAAAGGGGACAAGGCTGATATAGGAAACTATCGCCCTATCAGCCTTGTATCTCATTTGTACAAACTATTTATTAAAATTATAGAAAGTCGCATTTCGGGCCAACTTGATCTTCACCAGCCACCCGAACAAGCAGGATTCCGCCCTGGCCTGTCCACCACCGACCACTTACATGCTCTGAACCAAGTGATTGAAAAATGTCAGGAACATAATATCCCCATTTACCTGGCCTTTGTCGATTACTCGAAAGCTTTCGACAGTATATCGCACCAGTCCATCTTTGCAGCTCTACAACAGCATGAAATAGCACCAAACTACATTCAACTCATAAAAACTATTTACAAAAACAGTACAGCCGCCATAAAACTTCAATCTTCTGGTCAGTCTTTCGAAGTACAAAGAGGAGTCAAACAAGGAGATTCGCTCTCGCCGAAGCTATTCACTAGCACTTTAGAATACGTGTTCCACAAACTTACGCCACGTTGGGAAGAGAAGGGGTTAGTCGTCGGGGAAAGAAGGTTGACCAATCTTCGTTTCGCCGACGACATCGTCTTGTTTTCTTCAACCGCTTCCGAGCTTTGTCATATGCTTGACGATCTCAGCACCGCAAGCCTCGAGGTTGGCCTAAAGATGAACATGTCAAAGACCAAAGTCATGACCAATAGCACAGAACGTAGGGTAGAGATAAACGGAGAACATATAGCATATGTCCATGAGTATCTTTATTTGGGCCAATTAGTCTCTTTCCAGGCGCGACAAGAGAAAGAGGTCGATAGACGGACCGAAAACGCCTGGAGGAGCTATTGGTCCATGAAACACCTAATGAAGGGCGACCTACCTCTGTCACTTAAACGTAGGCTCATGGACATGTGCATACTTCCAGTTCTCACCTACGGTGCACAGACTTGGTCTTTGACGGAAGCGCAGAAGTCCAAACTTGGGGTTTGCCAGCGAGCTATGGAGCGCAGCATATTAGGTGTAAAGCTAATGGACCACATCCGGAACACCACGCTGCGCTCCAAAACCCAAATAGAAGATGTAGCTCGGAAGGCAGCCAAGTTAAAGTGGGACTGGGCTGGTCACGTCTACCGCATGCCGAATGAGCTGTGGGCCAAAGGGACCACGGAGTGGAAGCCCCAACACTCAAAACGGAGACGCGGTAGACCTCGTCGGCGATGGCGGGATAACTTGGACTCCTTTTTAAAAGACTGGCCAGTTATTGCTCAAGACCGCGATGAATGGAAGGGGAGAGGGGAGGCCTTTGCTCAGCAGTGGGACATAACGGGCTCGATATAATAATAATAATAGGAACCATAGGGGTTAACCGCTATCGCCAACTCGTTGTCAGCATTAAGAGAAATCTAAAACCAACTCATTTTTTGGAATTCATCAAGCATCTTGACCTGGAGGTGGTAGCAAACTATCAATACTGAACGAGAAATTTAATCCATTACCATTCTTTTGGGTTTAGCCGTAGTAGGGTAAAATGTTATTATTAATGTAGTTCATATCCTATTGTGTATATCAAAGTGGATTTGAAATTCTCCCGAGCTCTTAATTTGGAGAATCTTCCCTGGAAGGACATTGAGGGAAAATCTCACATGTGGATGCATTTTTCTCCACGAAGACACGTTTTCTCGTCAAGGTTGTGTACTATAGGCTTGTGCAGAATTTGTTCAGCTTTAATGTTGCTTTAGACTATGTTTTCATAGAGTACGTTGTTTTTATAGATAGCGGCCGTTCTACAAGGTCCTGACCCGGGGACTTTTGGGAGACGAAAACGGGGCTTCGAACGAACATTCGTACCAAATTTCATCAAATTCCCCGAAATTTCGAGGTTGATGAACAATATCGACTGTAGTATATAGTAACTACCTACGTCTGAAACTGTAAGAGTAAATCCTGTCAAAAAACGCAAACAAAAAGTTACCTCGTAGTCAGAGGCTCTAGTATAAGTTTTATCAATACAATACGTTTTCGAACGCGTTTTCGTTTAGTTTCAATTTGTATTGCAACAAGAACAGCGCCTCTGGTGGTAACTATCAGGAACTACGTGTTGCCATACAAATTGAAACTAAACGTGAACGCGTTCGAAAACGTATATGTATCGATAAAACTTATACTAGAGCCTCAGAACACAAAGTCGTTTTTCGCTTGCGTTCTTTTGACAGAATTTACGCTTTCAGTTTCGGACGTAGACCTAGTTAACATTAGCTATGCTGATGACATGGTGCTGCTTGGTCCCTCAATCAACTCCATAAGGCAACTGATTGCAAGGTGTGAGAGCTACGCTGAACGACATGGTCTTAGGTACAATTCAAATAAAAGTGAGATGGTGATCTTTAAAGCCCGTAAGTGTAATCCGCAAAGTGTACCTTCGGTCATGTTGAACGGTGAGGCCCTAAAAATATCCAGTAATCCGTAAATCATCCGTAGATTTGCACGGTGTACAAGGGAAATAAATAACTAAAATAAAAAAAGATTTATTGTCGAAAAAAAACACAAAAAAACACAAAATCACAAAATCGAACACTGATGTAGATACTTATATAAAACAACACAATGCAGAAAATAAATGATGCGACAATAGGCTCGGGGCTCAGCGTTTGCTGCTAGCCTGTCGGCTATACAGCGCTGTTTTTCAGCCCGCACCTACAACACGGGATACAATATAATTAATAGCTAGCTGCAAGGGGAACATTCGCATTACTCGTAATGAACTTTTACTTTTAAAGACTAAATCATGCAAGTCAAGCTGACACTCTTTAAAGCCTATTGTACGTCTTTTTACACGAGCAGTCTATGGATGAGGCATACAAAGCGAGCCTACAATGCGTTACGTGTGCAATTCAACAATATCTTCAGGATGCTGTTCAAGCTGCCTCGTCACTGCAGTGCGTCAGGCATGTTTGCCGAAGCGCACACTGATGGCTTCCATGCCATCATACGCAAAAGGGTCGCCTCGCTGCTGAGACGAGTGCGAGGAAGTGAGAACAGCATTCTGAGGATATTGGAAGGACGTTGGGATTGCCCTATGTTAGGGCACTGGGTTGGCATTGTGACGGGGAGGGTAAAATAACTCTGAGTTTTGCCCTAAACGACACAGTGCCTCTCAGCGTACAAATTATACTTTTCTTTTCTGTTTTGCCTACTAACACTTAGCTTTAAAATTATTTTATGTACTAACAAACTTATGGATTCTATGAGTCTGTAATAAATGATTTTTATTTATTTAATACTAAAACAAAATGATGTAGTAGGATTTTTTTTTGAATTGATTTATTAATTCTATTTAATTATCAACGTCAACGTTAATAATGTATCCTCGTAAGGCCCAAACTATTTTTAGGACGTTTGATATATTGAACCAGTGTCCTAATTTTAAACCCTTAGACTAGCATCCCAGACTTTTAAATTGCCATAAAATCTAAAGTAATAATTTTTTCAAGTTGTCGTCTTAATATTTGTTGTAAAGGTAAGTATGATAAACAATATTATTATAAAATTTCTAGAAAAAAACGTGTCCTAATTTTAGGACGCTGGGATGGTATTTCAAGGAAATTTTCAAAAAATATCTACAGTAACATTTCAATTATTTGGCAATCATTTCAATAGTAGTAGATTATTAGATTAAATAAAAAAATAACAATCACATGCATTTAAATGCTTTTTATTTATATCAGAATACAAAAACTTTATACTTATCTAAAACTTGCCATTTACCTCTAGGTTACTTTTTGAGAACTTTGTCGTCTATCAAAATTGGTTTCACGGTTTTGGGGACCCGGTTCTTCATCACGGTGCCGGCACACATCAAGTGTCTTTTCTGAAGTTCCAAAATTAACTTCTCACTAGTGAAGTACCTATCAAAATAAATTATATGTCCAGGTACCAGTGTTTCAGTCAAACTAAGGACAGACTTTTCACCCAATCCAAATATTGTATCAGCATAAGAAGGGTAAGTGTTCGTTCCCTGGTAGATGTCAAAATCACAGACAATCCCCTCTGGAGTGGCAAGAACAAAAGCTTTCAACCCAACCGGGTTAGGTTTTCCAGGACAGTACTGTTTCATGCCACACGATCCAGTGAAAGGGATCATCATCTCATCAATTGATAATTTACGTGTTTTCGAAACTGTTCGACATCCTTTTAATATGACTTCCAATAGAGGGCGTACTTTCCAAAGCCTATCATTTTTTTTAACATCGTCAGGGATGTCATTATCATTGACAACTTTTAGGGCACTTCTTAACGTGAAAAATCTGTTTCTTGCCATATGATCGGCTATCAGTGGCACTCGGAAACTTGTATCCCAATACATTCTGAGCTGTGGATATCCAATGCATGACATTGCTAAAGTAATGGCGATATAAGTGTTCCACTCTGATAATGTCGAATTCAGTAATCGGCCATTTCTCACGAAATACATCTCATTGGATTTGTCCACGATTGTTTCCATCAAGCTGTCAGTGATATATTGACGAATGTAGTCATACTTCTCGAACGTAAGCTCGCTATTGGTCGGTAAATATGCTGGCTCTGTAAATGGAATCAACTCGGGAATGAATGGTTCTTCAGTCCACTCATTTGCTAGAATATGCTGGTCAAGGCCTCCATTATTCTGACAGCTCGAAGGAGAAGCAGTAGTTGATCCTTCTGGCATACTTTGTGCTCTTCCACGTCCACGTGATGACCTATTCCGGCCACGGCCACGACCACGACCACGGCCACGTGAGCTGCTTCGAGATCTTGTAGTTCCACGAGTATGGCGTGAAGTTTGGGGATTTTCGGGTATAGCAATAGTTGTCAGAATCTCAGAAGAAGCAACCTCATTTTCATCTTCAGATGACGAAGACGAGGATTCGCTAAGAGCCGGATCATACCTTTGGGGTTGAAAATCGGCATCGTCTATGTCGTCATCAAAATCACTAATATCCAAGTCGGATTCATTAAGATTCAAATATTTTTCTAATTCTATATCCATCATACCTGTAACAACAGAATAGACAGAATAAACGCCCAATGTCCCAAAAATATGACACTACTATTTTATACAACTAATGCAATAACATCCCAATAACCTATTTTTAGGACATCCATGTTTACTCGCTTCTCCTACTCGAAATAAACCATGACGGACTAAGATATTAAGTAATATATGTAGTATAAACCTTAAATAATCAATTTTAATTAGATTTAGGTTAAAACAATTGAAGATTATATTGAAATAAACGGATTTACTTACCACGCTTCCCCGAGTTCGCCATGTTGTTCGACACCCACGAGGTAAAAGACAGTTCTTTGATTGTCAAACGTCATAATTGACAGTTAGCAAAACAGCTGCGATCAGTACCGCCATATTAGAAACATAAACGATCCGTTGCACGCAATATTTATGAAATGGTCTATGGTTAAAATGGAGGTCCTAATATTAGGACGCTGGGCCGCTAATTGATGAATTATAATATTTACTTGGGCCGGAAGGACTACATTTTCCAGTCCTAAAAATAGGACGTTGGGCCTTACGAGGGTATAGTAAAGTAAACAATCTTCTTTTTCTTCGTGTCGAGGTTCCGCAAATAAGAGATGCCCAATGGCCAGCGGTGTGGACAGTTCTGGCAGTAAACATTGAAAATCTTCATTGAAATTCTTTATTCAAATCTAAATAAATAGTATTAAGCTAGCCTAAAATAGTAATATATTTATTAATAACATAAGAAAAGTAATGCCACTATACTATTTGGAATATTCTAAATATCGGATTTTTTAAATGGACAGGCCAATAATATCCAATATTGCTTGCCTTATACAGGGTGTGGCCTGTAATAGGAGCAAAAAATTAGACCGTAGGTTATTAAGCTTGTGAACAATTACTTCCATATGGTTTAACTGTAAGTATCTTTATTTGTAGGCTTAGAATATTTGTATATTGTAAAACTATAAACATTAAAAAGCGGCCAAGTGCGAGTCGGACTCGCACATGAAGGGTTCCGTGAAATAAATTGCGGTTTACGATTTATGACGTATTAAAAAAAAACTACTTACTAGATCTCCTTCAAACCAATTTTCGGTGGAAGTTTACATGGTATGGTGGTAATGTACATCATATATTTTTTTAGTTTTATCATTCTCTTATTTTAGAAGTTACAGGACACTTCCAAAGTGGTGAAATGTGTGTCCCCCACACATTTTACCACTTTGGAAGTGTCTCTCGCACAAACTATTCAGTTTAGAAAAAAATTATATAAGAAATCTCAATATCATTTCTGAAGATCTATCCATAGATACCCCACACGTATGGGTTTGATGAAAAAAAAATTTTTGAGTTTCAGTTCTGAGTATGGGGACCCCTAAAACTTAATGTTTTTTTTTCTATTTTTGTGTAAAAATCTTAATGCGGTTCACAGAATACATCTACTTACCAAATTTCAACAGTATAGCTCTTATAGTTTCGGAAAAAAGTGGCTGTGACATACGGACGGACAGACAGACAGACGGACATGACGAATCTATAAGGGTTCCGTTTTTTGTCATTTGGCTACGGAACCCTAATAAACTCATTGGTAATTATGAGAATAAATCTATATGGAATACGCAAGTGTTAACATTATTATTTTAATTTATAAACATAATGATACAAAATTCACACCACAATAAAAGTTTCTTTGTCTAGATACGAAATTACCAAAATTTAAATTAAACCTGAATTTTAGTAGTAGGCAATCACATCAGATCAAATATATAAAATGTAAATGTCAGTTAATCCTCTATTATCATTATCAACCTAATTTTGGCATATGTATAGTCGTTTATAATTATAACTTAAGTAGATCAAAACATAGGATAATTTTAATCCCGAACATCATCCCTCAAATTGAATAGATGAATTTGGAGATGGAAGTTGATGCCGAAGTTCACGCGGAAGCTATGTAGTAATAGAGCCTCTAACAGACTGGCGCGGCCTGCGGTGGCGGCCCATTCTTTACTATGATAATCCTATTCATATTGCTGATATTCAGTTACACGAGACATTGATCATCATAGTAACAACTGGCCGCGCCAGTCAGTGAGAGGCTCTACAAATTTACGTCATTAAATTAATCATTAAATCACATTATTATTCCTTCTGCGCATTCTACGTTCTTTCCACAGCACTCTATGCGACTTCAACATTAGAAAAAACAGATTTAAAGATGGCGCTGTAATAAAATTCTCCCACACCCATATTATATCTTTACGCAACACTATAGAATGAATCCACACATAATATTCATCATAGGTATGCACATTACTATAAGATGCCAATATTGGTATGATGAAACCTGCTATCATCAAACCGACGGTTATACCCGTGAATAGGAAAGCAAAAGTTGACAAAACTACCTTCTTACGGATACTATCCTCACCGTTAACAGGGCGTTTTTTATACAATGCATGTAAAACGATTAAATACATTATAAAATTAATTAAAGGAATGACACAACACATGGCAAGCGAAAAATACATAATATCAAACACTTGGTCGAGTAAAGCCCATACGATTGGAAGCACCCAACCCACAACATTAGCTTTCAGATAAACATGTGTAATAGAATCAAAACCAGTATAAACATTCACGAAATCTATATAAAACATAGCCGTCATCACCAATAACCAGTGGTTGAAAGCGAGACTTACGAAACTTGATGTAAAAATGTATATCGGCCAACGAATCGGTAGCAGTCTGATCCCGAAAAACAGCACTGATAAGTTGAGAAGTAAATTGACGAACACGTAATGACGGAATTGTCGCCATTTTGGTAAAAATATCCAGCAGACGATTCCGAAGATTACACTTGCAGTAGACAGGAGGTTCACACAACACGCAACAACTAGCAGTACCGCTTCTGGTATGCACGAATTTAATTCATTTATGTCTTTGGGCCGTAGAAAAGTATCGTTGACCCCTCCTGGGGAACTCATTTTCTGGCAATTGCGAAAAGCGTTCTTTTTTTAGGAGTGCGGTCTTAGTTGTTGTAACGATTCAGCCGTCAGTAGGTACGTTCCTCCTCTATCGCTCGCAGCGAAATGACTACACACACAGTGCTCCAATATAATATTTATCACCTAAAGTTAATATATAATAAATACTGCGCAAAGTAAATTCAACCCTAATTAGGCTAATTAGTCTAAGTACTCCTAGTATTAAAAATAGTTCAACTCATTTGCGAACCAGCCTACTATTCAACGATCGATTGCTTGCATATGGATTCCAGTATACGCATAGAAAGCAGAACAACATGCCCACACCACCAAATGGAAATAGAGCAATGTCAAATCCTGACTTGACAGATAGTGCTGAAGTGCTGATACATCTCATGGAAATGTAAGAAAACGAAAATGCCGTTTGGACTTCGATGACATGGCGTCACTTCAAACAGAAATACGAGAAATGCTGAATATCTTTAAAGTTGACCGGGATGCTAAAAACACGAAGTTATATGAAGCAATTGAAGAATTGAGGACACAAAACAAAGAAATCATTAAGACCAACAACAGCATTGAGAAAATCCTGGAAAATACCACGTCGATCTACAACAGTTTAAAAGACAAGTATGAAAAATGTAATGTGTAATATACTGAAATAAATTATGTTCTATTCTATACTAAAAAAAAACTATTGAACACGATAGTGCTGTCGCCAAGTTCATAATTATCATGATGTATACCAAACACGTACCTACACCTTTTCATATGACCAGCGAAATAATTAAGAAAAGAAATAAAGAAAGAAATATATTTATTTGGTATCACAAAGAAATTTCACATGTGTGTTTCATACAGTCCTGCAGTTCAGCCGAACCTTCTGCCAGTCTCGCCTTTCTGTTTTCACCACCTGGGGGTTTAATGATATCATGATTTCTCCCTTCATGGAATCACATAAGTTTCATCTACCTACATATTGGAATTGCTATACATTAACTTGACCATCATATAATGTCTCTATGGTGACCAGGCTTAGCGCTATGGCACTACGGAGAGGGCCCAGGACGTACCTCACCGCGCTCACTCGTATCTTAAATACAAACCAGAACTCACCTCTTCTACCGGTAGGTCCCCGCTATGGCATGGGAGTACATTTGGGCTCTTTCCTTGGTAGCGAACCACCCTTACATTGCGCAGTGGCCAGAGCCAGAGCACTCATAAAAGAGCCCTATAAATTAGTTACTACGGTAACTTCATAAGGTCCATGTGGTCTCCGAAGGACTCATATATCAAATCACTTAGTGCCCTGTATTAAGATCTACAGGCTTCTGGAAAACGCACTCAGCAACAGGCCATTCCAGGTCCACTTGCGTGGGACAAGCAGTTCCGTTAGAGTACTTAACAACGGTCTCCCCCAGGGATCCGTACTAGCGCCGCTCTTGTTTAACCTCTATATACACGACCTGCCTAACCACCTCGCGAAAATTTGCCTACGCTGATGACCTGGCTCTCGTGTCACAAGAGGTCAGCATGAAAACTGCAGAAGCTACTCTGGAGTCGGATCTGGAAGTACTGGATGACTTCTTCTCCCGCTGGCGTCTGTGTCCTAGCGCTTCGAAGACCGAGGTATCCTGCTTTCACCTTTGCAACAAACTGGCCAATAAGGAGCTAAGGGTTAAATTCAGGGACAAAGTTCTCCGCCACAACTCCTTCCCTAAATATCTAGGCATCACCCTGGATAGGAGTCTCAACTTTAAGGAGCATCTGTGCAACCTATCTGCAAAACTGAAAACCTGGAACAGCATCATTCAGAAGCTCACTGGAACCACCTGACTGCCGACGCAGCTACACTCCGAACTACCGCACTCTCCCAGGTCTACTCTGCTGCTGAATACTGCTCAGCGGTGTGGCTGAACAGCGCTCATACCTCCGAGGTCGACGTCCACCTAAACCACACGATGCGCCTTATTACCGGATGCCTCAAACCAACTCCTACAATTTGGCTACCGGCGCCCAGCCACATCCTGCCGCCAAACCTAAACACACTAAAGACCCTCAGACTTAAGTCCCGAAAACCACCCGCATTAAACTTTTACGACCCAGTGCCAACTGAAAACTCAATTTCTTCGTGGATAAAAGAATAGGAAGCCAGGTTCATCAGGTTCTGGGGACTTGTTTAAGCTTGATGCTGGGGCCCGGCCTGTGGGTTTTGAGGAATCTCGACTGGCCTGGTGTCTACTAAACCGGATCAGGACAGGGATCGGCTCATCTCTTTGGTGCAAATGGGGATGGTGCGAGTCAGCGGAGTGTCGGTGTGGCTGCCCAGATCAGACGGTACATCATATAATCTTTGAGTATCCCATCACCTTTAGCGGGAATTCGGCTGATTTTAAGACTCTCTCGACGGATGCAGTTGCTAACCTTAAATCTAATATCATAAACGGGTGCGTCTCACGAAATATAACAACATAATATATAATTTCATATTAATAACGTTGACAAGATATAATGAACGTTAGCTATAATAACAAAATCAATAAAATTATAATCAATAACGGTCAGTTGCCATAATATTCATTTTATATAACGTTTTTTTACATAACACTCAAATTTACTAATTTCAGTTGGTATAACATGCCAAACGTATAACGATCATAATACATAATATCTTTTAGTATAAGCATTATAAGATATAAGAGACATGAGATATAAATCAGAGCCCGCGGAATTAGGTTAAGGCAGCTAGAAAAAAGGGGGCTCGGAGGGCGTAGTAAAAAACAAATCAACGATTGTATTTTTGGTAGGTTTAGGTTATGGTTACCTTGTGTCCCTTAGAGCGGAAATAGGCACCCCGCGAAGTGGGGTGACGTCGACACGCTGGCGGTTATGTTAGGTTTAGGTTAGTTTAAAATAATTGCCATGCATTTCTTAAAAATTCGGTTAGGTTAGGTTTAAGGTTACAACTGTTAGGAGACAATTTACTTTAACTAAATGCTCAGGATTAATAAGTAAGGTAAGGTTGATTTTAAATTAGGAAGACTACATCTATATTAATAAAAGAAAGTTGTGTTAGTTCCTTTGTCTATAACTCGAGAACGGCTGGAACGATTTTGATGATTGTTGATTTGTAGGATTTGTCTTTGCCCCGAATAGCAGAATAACTATAAAAAAATGGAAAAATTAAGTCTTTTTTTCATGAATTTTGTACGGCGGAACGAAGTTCGCGGGGTCAGCTAGTAACACATAAAAAAATATTTAATTTTAACCAACATAACATGTATATCTTCAATGTTTACTTTTCTTCAAACACAAATTTGAGGCTATCGCTCTAAGAAATTCACATTCAGTATATTCAGCTTTTCAAGCGATTGCTATTAAAATAATTGTGTGCGTTTATACTATACGAGCATTATGCTTTTTGATGTTAGATTAATTGTATAATATATGTTTTCAATCTTAGGAGTTATGAACATTATACACTTTAATCGTTATATCAATTGGTATTATATCTTAATAACGTTATACTTAACAAAAGTAGATATTTTGAAATTATATATTTCGTTCATTATATCCAGTGAATGTTATACTCAACAAGCTTATACAAAGTGAGCGTATATATTATGAATGTTATATGATGAGTTCTTATATCTCGTATTACTTACCCATCATGGGTAAGTAATACGAGATATAAGAACTCATCATATAACATTCATAATATATACGCTCACTTTGTATAAGCTTGTTGAGTATAACATTCACTGGATATAATGAACGAAATATATAATTTGAATGTTATATGATGAGTTCTTATATCTCGTATTACTTACCCATGATGGGTAAGTAATACGAGATATAAGAACTCATCATATAACATTCATAATATATACGCTCACTTTGTATAAGCTTGTTGAGTATAACATTCACTGGATATAATGAACGAAATATATAATTTCAAAATATCTAGGTAGCCTAGTAGGTTAACCGAGGTAGATATAAAGATAAAGTTGACACTCCTCCTCCCTCAAAAAATTACATCAAAAATCTTGGTGGCTCCACTTCTAAAATCCATCCTTGGTTCTTACGGACCAATCCTACCAAAGGAAATCTTTGGTTCACGAGACGTCGTATTTCATCTGCTACAACTGCCAGACTGCCACTAACTATAAATACAACTACGAAATATTACATTATTGGATTTGATTGATGTTAACGTGATGTGCCTTAAGGTGGTTCGATTGCCATACAAAGCGTTATTTGACATTCGCAGGTTAACGGCGTGATATTTTAAGAAACTTATGTAACAAACTTTCATCAATTGGCTTCCCATTTGCGCCAAATTCCCCCTTTCCTAGAATAAACTTATATAAACTAGATTAATTTGAGAAAAATAGTTTTTCCAAAATATCACGTCCCAAACCAATTTCTCAAATTAATCTAGTTTATACAAGTTTATTCTAGGAAACGGGGAATTTGGCGCAAATGGGTAGCCAATTTATTAAAGTTTGTTACATAGGTAAGTTTCTTAAAATATCACGCCGTTAGCCTGCGAATGTCAAACAACGTTTTGTATGGCAATCGGTTCGATTCGACCTTAAAAGGATAATGTGTGCAATTTGTAACATCTAAACCTTAGTATGGGAATTACTAATTACCATTAGTCAAGAAACTAAATGGTAAAAGGTCTTTTTGACTAAATACTGTCGGTGTATCATCGTATCAGCCGAAAGACGTCCACTGCTGAGGTCGCCCGAGGAGAATAGCTAGCAAGTGCTGTGAATATCAGCCCAGCTGGTCTCATGAATTATTAAAATAGCAACCCGGATGTCTGTCTAGTCGACTAACTTTACATTAAAGATCATTACAACGTTTCGGCCGTTAAAAACGTAGGTCATACAATTCACGAGGACGCGCCTACCTTAGACACAAATTAAATAAATAGATAAATATTTGCGGACAATCTTATACAAACCAACCTAGCCCCAAACTAAACAAACATATATATAGATAAATAAATACTTAAATAAATATAAAACATCCATGACCATCCATGCTTATTAACGTGTTTTCTTGCCATTAAACTATACAACCTAAAAATAAAACAACTACGGCTACCTACACCTAAATACTTCTATATGCTCCAGTCTACTATGCCTAAAGGGAGAAAGATTTCCATCTCATTCCACCGCATAACTGCGTCCTGTTCTGCGGCCACGATGGCCCATTGTATGGGAGCCTTACCTAAGCGGCATGCCAACAAATGTATGTATTTAACTCTACCACAATACTTAGCAGAGAACCTATACTATATTCTCAGCACAAGGCAAAAAACATTGTAACAAAACATAACGAGAATAATAAAAACCCAGCACCCATTCACCCGAAAATATGACCGTTTTAAAATCAGCTGTTACGACGCCCGCCATCTTGCATTTGTTTTTTTTTCTTGCGATGGAATGCAAGGTTATTTGAGACACGTCTTTAAAACGCACCATAGAATACCTATAGTTTGGGTTACCAATCGAGTCAGTAGCAATGTAAATTTAAACAAAGTTTCGGCAATCCCTAGGCTTTTATCAAATATATCGAGTTTGGAATCCTATAGGTACTTAATTTGCGCAATTTATGATGGCTCGTGCACGAGTCTGGAATACTTTGCAAGATAAAAGCCTCTCACAGGCTGACGTGGCTTGCGGTGGCGGTCAATAGAAAATTTGACAGCTAATGACAAGTTTACTATTGACCGCCGGCGGCCAGGCCGCGCCAGGCTGTGAGAGGCTTAACACTTTAACAGTGATATTACAGGTAAAAAAGCTAACATAATAAACAAGAAGAGGCTATGAAGCAAGTGGTGTTGTGTTCCTGGTGGTGAGTAAGGTCGCCAGAGCTCCCTAGGATGCGCTGTGTGGGAGTGAGGGACCTGCATGTCTCTATCTGCCAACACAGCGAATACTCAAGTGAATAAAGGGTCGGCAACGCGCTTGTGATTCTTCTGGAGTCACAAGTGTCCATAGGCTACCTGCTTACCATCAGCAATAATCTTTGACATCAGGCAGGGCGCAAGCTTGATTGCCACCGTCATTGTATATAAAAAAAAAAAGTGGCCAAGTGCGAGTCGGACTCGCGCACGAAGGGTTCCTTACCATTGTCTATAAAAACGGCAAAAATATCACGTTTGTTGTAGCCTAGTTGGTACCCTGCCTACGAACCCGGAGGTCCCGGGTTCGTATCCAGGTAAGGGCATTTATTTGTGTGATGAGCAAAAATATTTGTTCCTGAGTCATGGATGTTTTCTATGTATTTATTTATTTATATAAGTATGTTCTTCGTCGTCTAGTACCCATAGTACAAGCTTTGCTTAGTTTGGGACTGGGTCGATTTGTGTAAGACTGTAAAAGAAAAAAAAAATTTTTTTTTATTTATTCTGTTTTTTAGTATTTGTTGTTATAGCGGCAACAGAAATACATCTTCTGTGAAAATTTCATCTCTCTAACTATCACGGATCATGAGATACAGCCTGGTAACAGACGGACAAACCGACAGACAGACAGACAAACAGACAGACAAACAGACGGACAGCGGAGTCTTAGTAATAGGGTCCCGTTTTACTCTTTAAGTACGAAACCCTAAAAAAGAGCATTTAAGCGCGCATTCTAGCTAATTCAGCAAGCTAGAATGATCGTGAAAATGTTCGTAGCTATGTTTGGCTCTATTCTTGGTTCTGTTTGACTTTAAAAGCGGTTATGTTACATGTGAAGGCTTACGTCTATTAGCACCTTTTTTTTATACAACGACGGTGGCAAACAAGCTTACGGCCGGCCTGATGTTAAGCAGGTACCGTCGCCTATGGACACTTGTGACTCCAGAAGAATCACTAGCGCGTTGCCGACCCTTTACCTATTCACTTGAGGATTCGCTGTGTTGGCAGATAGAGACATACAGGTCCCTCACTCCCAAGTACCTACTCCCAACACAGCGCACCCTACGGAGCTCTGGCGACCTTACTCACCACCAGGAACACAACACCACATGCTTCATAGCATGCAATAATATAGCAACACTACAAAGCAGTGGTGCTATTATGGCTGCGGTCTTCTGTAAGGTGGAATTCCCCAGTTGGGCTGCTCCGCATACGAGCGAGATGACATTCCGCTGTGCCCTACCTCTCTCAAAAACCTTAACATGTGGCAGCCACATTATCCTATACTATTAAACGAGCAATATTTATTAACCTATCTAGATCAATTTCTCGCCTACCCTACATCCCAAAATTCATCGAAATCGTTACAGCCGTTTCCGAGAACGTGATTACAAATATATACAGGGTGTCGCATAAGTCGCACGTCACAGTGACACCGGAGGTAGGTTAGCTCAAGAGGGACCTAACCAGCCTTTTGTTTTGCCAGCATCGATTTCGAAAGATCTAACATTTTCGTGTATCACTACGTACTACTATACACGAAAATGTTAGATCACCATCTTGAATAACTCGTAAACCGTGCAACTTTTACTGGGGTCATGTTAGGTTGGTTGGACACCTTTTGAGCTGGCCTACCTCCAGTGTCACTGTGACGTGCGACTTATGGGACACCCTGTATATATTTGTAATCACGTTCTCGGAAACGGCTGTAACGATTTCGATGAATTTTGGGATGCAGGGGTTTACGGGGGCGAGAAATCGATCTAGATAGGTCTCACGTCCGGGAAAATTCATTTTCTCCGTATTTACAGCATTTTCATCCGAGCAGAGCTCGGTCGCCCGGGGACTAAGGATATTACGGTCTAACTAAACTAAACTTCCAAACTGTTGAAACCCAAACTTGCGTTTAGTAAATTTACTCACAATTCCTTTACGTAAGCATGCGTATGTTGGAAATTATATTATTCGTCCCAAATACATAGTCTCCAAAAACTCGTTAACACGTAGGTAGGTATAACACGAGAGGTACCTACGTATAAACCTAGGTATTCTAAACGAGTTCCAAGCTCAGACCTAAGGTTAGCCGGTCTAGATCGCGACCTCGCGACGCGTGGGTAGACTCATAAAAACCAGATTCGTTTTTTTTCTTTTGTATCCCAAATATTCGTGATGTTGTTCGGAAATTGAAGTTGTTGCATTCTTTGTCCACAGGGTTTTGACGATTGGTGGTCTTTCTTGGAAAAACTGAGGGCCTCAAGAAGTTAAAGAATATAATATCCCATAAAAAACATTCCATGTAAAAAATAGGCCAAGTCTCGAAACTCTTTTACAGTAAAAAGTGGTGAGATATTTCATAGAGCCAAGTCAGGCATTCTTATTAATCTTTATTTGCTTGCTAAATAAAATTCTGCAATTTGGGAATCACACAACTTTACTGCATTTACTAATTTTTGCATAGGTACCTAAAACTATGTAAGTGTGATTGCCAAGTCACAAAATTTTATTTAGCAAGCTCATAAAGATTAATAAGAATGCCTGACTTGGCTCTACGAAATATCTCACCACTTTTTACTGTGAAAGAGTTTCGAGACTTGGTCTATTTTTTACCTGGAATGTTTTTTATGGGATCTCATTTCTTTTTGTAGACTTTGTATGGGAATGTTATTTTACCAACCGCAAATAACGTTTGCATAGTTATGCAGGAAGGAACTACAAAAGTATAGGATTACAAACTTACTTATACAGTTTGTATATCTCTGAAATGTGACTGAAATAGCAATATTTTTAGGTTTTTTTATGAATGACTAGGCAAAAAAAAATTACGTTTGAAATTTGGAGCTTGTGGGCCTGCTAGAAGTACCTTAGAATTAGCGTGAACATATAGAAGTGAGTATGTCAGTGACAAAACTAACGAACTTTGACGGACATTAGTTCTTAAACTGAAAGTTCAAATTGAATTTTATTGATATTATATGTTAGCCATATTATGCCCTACATGTTCCTGAAAATTCAGGGTTCTAGCTTTAGCCAGTACATAATTACAGGATGTTGAAAATGGCCTGAATGGCTTCGAGAAAAGGATGGTACGGCCGTGCCTCTTTGTTTTGCTCGACTTGGCGGGGGCACTGCCGTGCTCCCAGATAAGAAACATAGAATCGTGACACAACAGAACATTTTATTAATATACTATGATATGGTAAAATCAATGCCAAAATTCTTCAATTTAGGCATATAAACCTATGAATATCGATTATAAACGTGTTTCTTACATGGGGGCGTGGTTTGCATAAATTGAGCGCCTTCAAGGCCAATGACTCACATAATGAGCCATGCCTCTACGACCGATTTCCGCTACAGAGCGGAAAAGCGCTGCTACGTGCTACGGCGCATGAGGGTTCGCTCGCTCTGCCATTGGAACTCTAAACGACACATTCCAAGGCATCCGGCGCAGGCGTGGCAATTTTGAATATAGAATCCGTTAAAATCGGTTTGTGGCTGTGTGTGTGTCATCGTCATACACAATACGAGCCAAATTAGTTTGCGTCTCTGAAATTAGCCTCAAGTTGCCTCCCGTAATACCCGTTGAATACCTCTGACACCTTTAGTTGCGACGCTTCTAGAAGCTAACATCAGAGACGCTAAAGCCTGCTAGACGGTCGCCAACACGCCACTCCGACCGAGTGACCTTGGTCGGCACCGACCGCTGTAGTATGAAATTTTACTGCAAACAACTGTCTACACGGATTTATGTGGTGCGTACTGTAGCTATGTATGTAAGAACGGTTAAGGCAACTGAGATACGTACCTTTATACCCCTTATTGTCATTGATAACTTTGACAAGGGCGAAAAGGGTACGTGTTTAAAGAATCTCTGAAACAGTCCTTTTATTGGGATTGAACTTTCGGAACACATAGTTTTGTTAAATGCAGAGCGAGGGCAGCTAGTAAATCAATCAATGTGAAGCATTACATTTTAAAGACTAAGAAAAGTCAAGCCTTATAAAACCCAGCAACAAGTCTCACGTCGCTGCAATTACGACTGCAATCTGCAACGCCGTTCATTTTCTGCACAAATTACGCACAAGGATGCCTAATTGATCTTATCGACACTGAGACTGGCTAGATCTATACACTTGTTTGAGTTGTTCTTTAAACAAGTAGCACAGAATAAGTAATAGTACTACGTACAGAAGGTTCTCTGTTAACAAATTCCCTGTTTAGGTACGCCAAACGTGCCTAAATGTGGCCATCCCTTTCTGTCGCATGCAACGCGCTGCGACCCGTGCGAGCGTCTCGTGTGGATCTTTTCATATCAGCTCGAACATTACAACCGGTACCTGTGCGTTTCGACCTTAAACACCATTTAAGACAGCGATAGGCAACTGGACATTTTCTTAAAACCCCAGAACCTAGATTTCTATCCGCCTCGCCTCATTGCGATACTTGGAAACAGTTGTTAGTGCCAGCTCTATAACCCCCTAATTATATTTATGTGTGGACCTGATTATTACTATTGAATTTTTAAGTTTTATGACTATTCTATGTGACTATTTAGTTTTTGACTAATGTGACCTGACTAATATAACTATTAATTTAAATATCGTATGTGACTCGAATGTTATTGCTGATAATGGTGAATAATAAATATAAAGAAATCATTATATTAAAGGAACGTGACACTGGCAGTCTTCACTTCATAATTGACTAATGTCTGTTTATGGCTAGATTACAACATAATCTCTAGGCCACGCTAAACTCGCGTCGACAATTATAAATCTTCTCATAAAGGTCAGTTGGGAAATAAAATGCATCGCGACAGAGACGGCACTGGGTTCCGTTGATACATGGAAAAACCCTACTACGATGACAACAGTTAAAAGTTTCTATCAAAAATACAATTTTTTTACCAATTTTACCTTTTCACTTCAGTTCTCCACTACTCGTTCCAATAAACCTAAACACGACGCGATAATCTTGTAGACCTATAATTGAGAATTTCCCATGGCCACCTTCCGTCTCCATCATCGGACTAGGGTATATGGTACAATAGCATTGCATTGTTATCTGAATTAGGTACGTAATTGTACAAAATTTCAACTCGATTGGACTGGAGGAAAGGCCGTGCCAGGATACGCTAAGTGATGCTTCCCTCCTCGAGTTTGGGTTTGTTATTTTTATAGATGGTGTAGTGTAGCTTATTAGTAATTAATGTGCAAAATTTGAGCACCCAACTTCATAGTTTTTGTGTAAAACGAAATATACATTTCTTCGTTTTCTTAGGGTTCCGTACTCAAAGAGTAAAACGGGACCCTATTACTAAAACTTCGCTGTCCGTCAGTTCGTCCGTCCGTGTCTGTCACCGCTGTATCTCACTGATACCGTGATAGTTTCAGTTGAAATTTTCACAGATGATGTATTTCTGTTGTCGCTATGACAACAAATACTAAAACCAAAATAAAATTACTATTTTTATTGATAATGGTACGGAACCCTTAGTGCGCGAGTCCGACTCGCACTTGGCCGGTTTTTTTTCTAGCCAACCGATTTTAGCGTGATTCATACTCGTTATATTTTGTACATTTGCTAAAGATGATTATATGACATAAATTATATTTTCATTATGTCATAGAAAATAAAATGAAAAACCGGCCAAGTGCGAGTTGGACTCGCGCACGAAGGGTTCCGTACCATTATCTATAAAAACGGCAAAAAATCACGTTTGTTGTATGGGAGCCCCCCTTAAAAAAATATTTTATTTTGTTTTTAGTATTTGTTGTTATAGCGGCAGCAGAAATACATAATCTGTGAAAATTTTAACTCTCTAGCTATCACGGTTCTTGAGATACAGCCTGGTGACAGACAGACGGACGGATGGACGGATGGACGGACGGACGGACGGACGGACAGCGAAGTCTTAGTAATAGTGTCCCGTTTTACTCTTTGAGTACGGAACCCTAAAAAGCTGACGTTAGATACCGCTTAAGTTTTTTCACCAGTAATACCACCCGCCAACGACAAATAATATGTTTTTTTTTTTTTTCAAAATTGTAGCTGTGGGAAAACATGAACATATCTTTACATAAAATAGTTTACATACATTTCCTAGAACCGCTGTAATATAAAACCGAATGATTGAAACCTCACTCACTATATCTATATATCACTATATACCAAAACTGTCACTGCTTTTCAATACCTCTAATCTCGGTACGTGGTCGATATCGAGATACGACCTTTGATTTAAGTAGGTATTTGTTACTTAGAGAGTTTTACTTGTCACCCGATGATATTACCTACGCCTACCTACTTGCCAAATTTTATAGTTCTAGGTCAACGGAAAGTACCCTATACATTTTGATTCCCTGGAGATGTCGAAATATATATCCCGTGCGAATCAACTGTGCACTCCGCTGCGTGCAAACGTCACAGCGCGAGGTGCACAGTTAAGGCCTCCACACACCGGTCGCGGGCGCGGGTCGGGCGCGCGTCGGGCGCGGGCCCGCGCAAGTTGTAAAACATAGAAACTACACTCCAAACACACATCGAACGCGGGCCCGCGTTCGATTTCATGCTGCATACTAAATACTGGCCACCTACATTTCATTAGGTTCACAAGGATCAACTATTTGACCTTAGAAAAACGTGACGTCACACGTACCTATTTACCTTCGGTAATGATGTTTCATAAATAAAAATATTTCGTTAAATACACATCTGTCGTTAGAACTGGAAAAGTGGCCGCCATTTTGAACTATTTTGTCAATAGACCGTTTTTTCTATATAACCGCTGCAAGCATAGTTTCTGTAAAAACTTTCTCTCTTAATAAAGCGTACGTTTACCCTGAGACCTGTTTGGACAATCTTACATAAATCGACCTAGTCCCAAACTAAGCAAAGCTTGTAGGTACTATGGGCACTAGGCTAAGTTTTTGATAAAAGCCTTCACTTTACAATACATATATAAGTATGTGGGTGTAAGCGCTCCTAGTTTGGATCAAGTGTTATTATATGACCGTGCCTAAATAGCGTACGGAACCCACACGTAAATAAACACTAATAATATATTCACAATTTTATGTCATTTATAACGACGGTTGACTGGACATTAATTTTGATGAGAAAAATATTAACTGACATTCGGCAAGTTAGCTACTAAAGATAAGATAAGATGATTTATTCGGAAAACTGGCCTGCGATTCTTTAAAACCATTATATATCATGTGACGGCGTCGTAAAAGCCTTCAACTCACACTCACATCGACTCTCAACTCAACTCACCTGTCACCGCCCTCCTCACACCTCATGTGACAGCCAAGATGATCTTACCGCTGCCTGGAGTATAGGAAACATTACTGCAATGTTCTGCCGCCAGAGGCAGCACTACCACTATTAGTAAACCAGTATAGGAATATAGGGATTCACACACACATGCACAATTGATTGTCAAATGAGTGACAAGGATGCTTGCATAGACAATAAGTACCGCAAGTGGGAACGAGATACAATGTCAACGCTGCTCGTGTCGCCACCTACGAAGAGTTTTGCGTAATGTTCCCTATTCGGAACGAAAAGGGGGTTCAATGATTTAAACAATTAAACCCCGACGCTAAAGAGTGTGTGTCTGTGTGTGTCTGTCCGTGTCATAGCATGTACCTCCCAAATGGATGAACCAATAATAATTGAAATGAGTTCGAACCGTCGCAAACCGATTTGAGTAATGGTTTTATTCATCAATGGTGGTTAGCATGGTTTTATCACATACGTGTAGTAGAAAGTAAAAATAGCCCTTAAGCTGGGTACTGACCAACGTTACGAGGTGTAATGTAACATGTTACACAGCGAGCATTCATGCAGTCAGTATGTAGTTTTCCCCGTAACACTACGTACTGGCTGCATGAATGCTCGCTGTGTAACATGTTCATTACACCTCGTAACATTGGTCAGTACCCAGCTTAAGAATAGAAACTTAATTTGATTGATTTTACTCTCTACAACAACAGCATGTAATGGAGGAGCGGGACTTCCTGACACAGGTTTTTTACTTACTTACTAGGAAGCCCCAACCTTGATGTCATTTGGTGACTTGTTTTTTCTCAAATATTAAAAAAAAAAACTTGGTTTTCCGACGGACTACACTGACTACCTACAGTATGGGGAAGAATTCCAGTGCGCTGGACTGATGCAATCAAAAGGGCTGCAAAATGCAATCTTTCCCATGCAGAGTCCTCTTGACGAGGTACCGAACTGCATTGAGGACTATAGCATGCGGTCACGATGCTCTGCAGTCATGAGCGATCGACTAAGAAGAAGAGACAGTATGGGGTCCTTCTTATCTTATCTTATCTTAAATACCTTACCTTATCTAGATGAGGGCCCTTTCAGATGCATTTCTATCCAGAGGGATCTTTTGTGCATTTGCCCTCTCCTTTATGCCTGCTCCCAAGCTCACTCCATCATTTCCAGAAAACGAATGATGCAGTTCACCGGGAGCACCTTGAATTTCTTTGTTGGCGGATAACCGTTACCAAAGTAATTAATTCTTTGTCTGGCAAGGGCATGCCATTCACACAATAAGTGTTCCATAGTCAATAGGGTATTTCAAGAAAGGAGTGTATACATTCTAAAAGGGTCGGCAACGCACATGTGACACCCCTGGAGTTGCAAGCGTCCATAGGCCACGGTGACGGCTTACCATCAGGTGGGACGTGAGCTTGTTTGCCTCCAACGTGGTGTTAAAAATCGAAAGTCTTGTCTGTCAAGATTTCTTAGCTATTTTGTTGTGAATCTATCGTATGGACATTAGCTAATCTATACTTCCATACTTATAATATGCGGAAGTCAGTCTGTCTGTCTGTCTGTTACCTCTTCACGCTTAAACCACTGAACCGATTTAGATGAAATTCAGTAAAGAGACAGTTTGAGTCCTAGGGAAGGACATAGGATAGTTTTTGTCCCGAAAACAATGTTCTAAAGGGTCGAAATGGGGGTGACATTGTATGAAACTACGATATTTATATATACCTAAACAAGGTTCACGCGGACGAAGTCGCAGTTAAAAGCTGGTATGATATAATGTATTTTGTATTTCCTATATATAATATACTAGCGACCCGCCCCGGGTTTGCACGGGTATGTATTATACGGGTACATATAAACCTTCCTCTTGAATCACTCTATCTATTAGAAAAAAACCGCATCAAAATCCGTTGCGTAGTTTTACAGATCTAAGCATACCTACATAGGGACAGACAGCGGGAAGCAACTTTGTTTTATACTAAGTTCTTTGTTCCCAGGTTCTTTGTAAACCGCAGGTGGACCCGCGGGGACAGCTAGTAGTGTTCATCAGAAGGATGTATCAAGTTAATGTCATTAGAATGTAGATGCGAACACGTATCGGTCGTGGCGTAACCCTGAACGATGACATTTTTAGCGAACGGAGTCACATCAGCACGGTTATCACAAAACGGCGCGCGAGCTGTCTCGCGGCGAGATATACTATCCGTCTCTTTCTAAGCGTTCTAATTAGAAAAAGACGAATAGCGTATCTATTACAATGGGTCTCATAAGAAGGCTCAAAGTTACCAAAGGGGCAATGGAGAGGGCTATGTTGGGAGTTTCTCTGCGTGATCGCATCAGAAATGCGGCTATCCGCAGCAGAGCCAAGGTAACCGATACAGCCCTCCGAATCGCTAAACTTAAGTGGTAGTGGGCGGGGCACATTGCACGTAGAACCGATGGCCGTTGGGGCGGAAAGGTTCCCGACCACGTACCGGAAGGCACGGCGTGGGTAGGCCCCCCACAAGGTGGACTAATTATGGATGCGGGTGGCGCAGGACCGGTCACTTTGGCACTATTTGGGGGAAGCCTTTGTCCAGCAGTGGACGTCTTTCGGCTGATATGATGATGATGGATAGCCTATCTAGCCACGAGACAGTTCACGAGCCGTCTTGGGATAACCGTGCAGCGAGGCTAGCACAACTGACGCGGCGCAACGCGAGAAGAGAAAATGTACCCTCCTCTCTCTAATTTGTGCAGTGCGAGTGAGGCAGTAGTTACTGGGTCTCGTCTCGAACGAATCAGCTAATCTTTTCTCACTCTATCACAGAATAAATCATAGTATAGTACTCTACTTGTACTTATTGTTGCTGGAGATCCTAAGAAAGGTGACGTGGACGTACCTACATTTCGTGATAAAAGCGTGATGTCACAAAGTTCGACCCATATACCTAAAGCTGTCATTGTAAAACGTTAAACAGGGCAGCTCTAAGAAATGATAAGTCATCTGTCCAGTCATCATCACATGATCATTGATCACTCACATATAATGCATCACACATTGATCACATACAATGCATCACACAAGGTGCTAATGGATGAGGCTCAATCGAGAGAAACTACTTATTACTCTTATTAGTTATAGTCCTTGCTCTAAATTAACAGACAATCAGATTACTTGTAGAATAGAAAAGAATAGAAAAACTTTATTCACCATCACATTGCACGACATTATAGTTAAAGATGTGTACCATAAGATTAGACTTAAAATATAAATTTAAAATGAATGATACAGTTATGATAAAGTATGTGATGTTAAAAAGGAGCTTGCCTCAGCATAGTGTTAAAGTAAGGCACAACTGCAACGCTGGTTTTCAGGCAGACCCTGGTAACTATATTAAGACCCTGGTAACTTTATTACAGACCCTGGTAACTATAACTATACAGTAAACATTAGGTACATCATCTCATCATTAAACGACCAGGGAGATCAATTCGGCTCGACTTAGCCAACACAATATCAATATGATGTGCGTGTTCGTTCAAACATGAGATATCTCTTGTTCTCCATCGAACAGAGAAGGCTGTCATTCCAAATTCTAACGTATTAATACTTTAATTATTTAAAAATACGGTAATGACCTAACTGCCAGTCTCTGTTTCGATAGGAGATCTGTAAGTTTACACTTTGACAATACACCTACAACTCTTGAGTACCTACATACCTAAGTATACATACGAGTGTACGAGTATGTGAACGATCCTCATTTATTTGCTAATAGTACTTACAATTAAAGTAACATAATGAAATGCCTGGGACGTGATTCTACTTTCAAAATGTGATATGTCCCAACATTGTTCAGGTTATGTCCTCATGTTTTCTTGAATGGTCTAAAACGAATGGAATCGTAGCCTGGATGTTTGTGCAGCGTGACACTAGTGTGACAATATTACTATGAATGAATGTTTTCTTTATTCAGGCAATAAACCCATTACAATATATGATAAAAGAAATAAAATAAAATCCGTAACTAATACAATTACAGTTACAATTATTTGCGATTCGGGTGCCGATGCGCAGATAACCAATGCAGGAAGATTGCATTTCTGTAGGTACAAGTTGTTATTGACCGACACAATTGGCACATTATTAGAAATGCGTATTTTGTGTGTCTGTGCCAGAACAATGTTATTCTATTCTTAATAATGGCATAACTAGAAATCGGGTACCCTGGCGTCAGCAAACATTGTCAATGCACTACAGATACAGAATCGAGGCTGTTTGGTGATAATACGTTAAGGGGACGTAGGTTCGTGGTCTTCTCTCCCTCTCACTGAGCATAAGCGTGAGCGAGATGGAAGTGCGTGTTTGGAAGCGCGGATTTCATGTTTTTTTATTGTAATTTTTTATGCGTTTTAATAAATAAAAAAATAATAGCTGATTTCCCTCAAACATGACATTGCCGATTTTTAGAACCAATTTATGTTTAGCTGTTGTGGATAATTTGTTACGATTTTTTTAAGTGTATTTTAGACCTATGTTCGTGATTTTTTTCTATCGAGCGAAAGTCAAAGACTCAGGATTCGAATAGCTGATTTCCCTCGAGAAAGGCCTCAAAATTGCTAATTAATTTTAATGCAGCCGTATTATTATCCAAACAAGAGCTACGATTTTTTAAAAATCCGTTTTTGGAGCTCACGTCGCCTTAAGGCATCATTGTATTCTACTCTAAGGGTGTTGTAAGCTTTCCGTGTATATTTTGCCCACAGTTGTCAGGTATAAAAACTTTGACAATATTCTATGACAGACTTTTTGAGTTTTGACACTGACTTTGTTTTGACAAATTTCACCCCGGTGAGGTTAGGTTTTAGTTAGGACTCAGATACCTTACCCCTCCTCTCCCTCTAGCCAAACACGATTCAAAACTATAGAAACAAAACCGCCAACCGTTTTTTTCGCAACTCAAATCCTGCGAACATCGAGGCGCCAATATTATGAATAAATTATACAACCTGTTTCCAGCCAGTATTATCTGTAACCTCTGTCACGTGTGGCAGTTCGGATTCTGTGCCTGTGCGCTATAGACGTGTGTTTACGCTTTATATTACAGCTGCGTTCAGGTATTTGAAGTTTTTTTTTTAATTTGTTGAGGAATGGTTGTAGCTGGCTGTTGTTGTATTTTCACCGTTTTAAGTTGTATTTTAAATTGGTAGTTTGTATTGTTATAACATTTATTTTTTAAGTTTGTACTATGACGATATGACCTATGTTGTAACATGTAATATATTTGGTGACATAATTTCGTAACTCGCAGATTCTTAGCGTTTTTAGTTTCAAAAGTTTCACCCCATCTTTACATTACAATTCAATTAGTTTTTCCTGACGTTAGACTTATGACCTATGGCTATTGACATAAGCAATGAGATTTTTTACTTAGGTACGAAAATTTTACGTAAACACCCAAGTCTTATATACCAAAAGTTTTAGAGATGCTTTACTTGTTTTGTGAAGACCAGCCTAGCTAGCACACTAGGTTTTATGTCGGCGAAAATGTACTGAAACGTCACGTAAAACGCGACATAAAACGTAGTGTGCTAGGGCCTCAGCATGACAAACATACCGGTGAATTAATTGGTCGAATTTGGGGCATTCCGATTTCATATCAATGTTTTTCGCGCGCTTGCTTCAGAATCGCTTTGAATGAGACATAAACATACCTTTCATTCTAATATAGAAAATTATTGAGTTCTAATAAGTAGGACACTAAGTACTAAGCAAAATAAAATCTTGAAAATAGGCAGGTATACACTTTACCGCTACTGAGGCCCTAGCACACTTGGTTTTACGTCGGCGAAAATGTACTGAAACGTCACGTAAAACGCGACATAAAACGTAGTGTGCTAGTGCATCTGATTTAAAACCATAAGTCATATTATCGCGGTTTCCATAAAAAAAAAGATTGGTTATTCATTTATATAAAATCTGAACGTAGTATTCCGACATACAGTTATTCGTTTCGACAAGTCAATTTTTAACTAAAAATTCACATGTTGGTCTTTGCGCGATCGATCGAAGGGCATATCGAACACTACCTATAGCGAGCGTAAAGACAAACTTTTCAGGGTTACAGTCGCTTAATGTGGCCCACCACGCTATCCTATTTTCCCCTTTACGACAAGGATACTCATGCTATCCGGCATGCGGGATGCAGGCCCCAATGTCTCGTGTAAATCAGCCTTAACGTATCGAATTGGAATCCAAAACACGACTGTCTAATCAACCTCTTGTTCAAATAGTGACTTTACGGTCTTAGACAGAAGGTCAAAAAGCAACATCGAGTGCGAGTTAATGGACAAATCAAATATTTAACTATTTAGCATACACATAAGAACAAAGGTACAAAGTATATCTTCGTTCTGAGCGCAAATACTACCAAAAAAGAATAGAGGTTATACCAAAATTAATTAAGGGCCCGTGCTCACTAGCGCCACTGGTAAATAATTGTAATTATTAAAATTTAACGATAGATATTTAAAAAACCGGCCAAGTGCGAGTCGGACTCGCGCACGAAGGGTTCCGTACCATTATCTATAAAAAACTATTTTATTGTGTTTTTAGTATTTGTTGTTATAGCGGCAACAGAAATACATCATCTGTGAAATTTTCAGCTGGAACTATCACGGTATCAGTGAGATACAGCCTGGTGACAGACAGACGGACGGACGGACAGCGGAGTCTTAGTAATTGGGTCACGTTTTACTCTTTGAGTACGGAACCCTAAAAAGTAGGCCACCACACACTGTATTTTGTATTTAAGTACCGTGTGAATACATCAAACTAGCTTTTATGTTGCTGGATTTGTCGATGTATGAAATCATTTAGTATGGTTAGATTCACAGTCGAGAAGATTCAGTCTGACTGAGCCACGAATTTCGAATTTCGAGGTTCGGGTATCTCCATCTCTATCGCACTTACCTTACTCGAGTGACAGGGATGCATGTATACGAACTTCGAGTTTCGATTTTCGTGGTAGCGCGGCTGAGCCTCTGACGTGACGGCGTCAGGCGTTACGTCAGACTGAACGCCTCATAGAGCATCACGTCAGATAAGTTTGAATCCGGCTTAAGAGGCTGACAAGACCAAATTTGTTGAAATTGATATTATTTGAGCAGTTGTATAAGAAAAACTATTTGTTCTTGCACATCAAAAAAATATATAAGTTAATATTCATCATATTTCCAAGACCGTAGACGGACTCGAAACATAATTGGATGAAATCGGCTCGATAGAAAATAATTGCAAAGATTGGTCTTAAAATTATCTTAAACGGTTCTATGTCCTTATTTTTTTGACGTATGGGTCTGCAATTAAAAACATGAAGTCCACATATTCATACCTAAACCGTAGACGAGCCATATTTCACAAATAATCCACACTTTTTTTTATTTCAATATTTATTCATTATTTTCGTCTAAAACCTGGCCGCTCAAGTAACACTCGCTCTCGTTTACTCCGATACAAATAGACAGTGTGCGCGTTTTTGGTGTTGACAGCGCCTTAAGTTGTTATGGGTATTAGTTGCATTGTGACAAATTGCACCGTGTGTAATGGCCTTATAGGGATCCGTGTAACTCTACAATCTCTGCCGCGGTTTTCGCGAGGGACTTAAGGGCCGCATAGCGCGTGCACTTACGTCTAGTTACGGTTAACTTGTTGTGACACTGACAGTTTAACCAAAGCCGCAAGATAATACGGGTGTAGACACTAAATAAAATAATCAATAATGTTGCATTTTCTCGAAAAAGGATTAACAATGTAGTCAAATGGAGAAAAAAGCAACGCAAGAGGTTAAATAATCACAAAGTTATAAGCGTCCAAAGTTTTAAGAAGGGGTATACTCCGTCCCTATTCCGCAAAACGCACCTTCATATGAAACGATTCTCATTTATTATGACGCTAGACGATCGTGACGTCACGATCCCGGAAGCGTTTTCTTTCTCTAACAGGCAACATTGATACTGATAGGGCTTCGTAATTTTTTGAGATATTCGTATGGTATTTTCGTCATTAGGCATATTTTTTGCCTTCTTTCTTTTGAATCCCTTGATTTGGTATACTTGAGTATTTTTTTTTTTTATTTATTAACCAAAGATATAAAAAACTTATTCTAAAACACGTCCCTGCAAAACTGTTTGAACAGTTTGCCTGCACGTAAGTAAGTCTCTTTTATGCTTAATATACATAACATAATAATAACATCGTTTTTAATCCTATTTTATACTTAAATGCTACGCTTATGCTGCTTACGCTTGCTTGCAAAATAAGCAAACGTTACTTAAGTGTATGCAGTAGGTGATTTTTAGTGCTTTTTTAAATTTATGTTACGGATGTCTTCGGGTACCTAAAGTATTTAAGAAGTATAAACTCAAGTATACCAAATCAAGGGATTCACTCTTACTTGTTTTACCTTGGACGGTATAAGATTCAGTTTCCTAATGACAGTTTTGGGTCATTGTCAGATTTAGGTTCGCGTCTTTTCGGTGGACATTGCCAAAGTTAAGCGCTATAAAGCCTAATTTTTGGTTGAACTCTGAATCCGCATAAACGGCGTTGCCCCTTCTATAATTATATGTGATAAAAACATATTATATGTGAGCGTAAAACCCTTAACTATTGAACACCGGAAAGATGATTTTTGTTTTTGTGACTGACAATGACCCTTTTATAAAAAAATCGGTCAGATTAAATAATATCAACCATATTACTTATTTTCTTTATTTACATGAAGCTGACTGCATAGTTTTAAATACTCACGGAACTAAATAATCCTATAAAATACTTGTAATTGATAATTTACATCAACATCCTTTTTTTTGCTCCGCCGGTCGGGTAAAAAAGTATTTGATATTATAATCAGCTGTTTCGCGTTTTTTGTCTGTCTGTCGGGTGTCTACCATAAACTATTTTTTTGTAATTGAATAACGTTAGTTTAACATTGAGCGGTAGAGCACAACACCTATAATCATTGTTTTTATTTGGTCGTTTATTTATTTACATGCCATAATGCTAGCCAATCACTACATAGTATAAAACAAAGTCGCTTCCCGCTGTATGTCTGCCCCTATGTATGCTTAGATCTTTAAAACTACGCAACGGAATTTGATGCGGTTTTTCTTAATAAATAGATACAGTGATTCAAGAGGAAGGTTTATATGTATTATACATATAAACCCGTTCGAAGCCGGGGCGGGTCGCTAGTTAGGTAATATAAAAAAAATACATGATGGATTTAATGTGTAAAATCTGTTTACCATTGGACAATGTACAAGTACCTAGACATTTACAATTATTAAGTATTAAATGGTATTTTTTCATATTTGATTGTTTATAAATTGATGTCATATTGTATTTATGCAAGAATTTAATTCAAACAAAATACAGAAAATAACAAATAAAACTTCACCTAAACACAATAATATATTTGATGGAATTGCAAAATGTGCAAGTATTACATTAAAGTGAAAATAATCGGTGTACCTATGAGCCCGTTGTAGTCTTTTGCACAGCAAAATTTTATAAACAATATTACAATAAAATTCAATATGTTTTAAATATCATAATGTGAAAATTTTGACGCAACTTTAACCGAATCCATGAACTCGCCAAGGTTTCCCATCAGAAGTATGGCAAGATCATATCATGGCTATTGTTTAAAATTGTTTAAAAAATGTGGCTACGGTAACCACTTACCACCAGGTGGGCCGTAAGGTTACTTGCCACCGACGTGGTATAAAAAAAATACAACTGTATAATTAGGTGACATAAGTACATAGTTAGCAACATTAACACATTATGACATTAGACAAAAACCTGGGTAAGTGGGTACCCACTTACCGAGAGATGAGTCTACTTAGTTTCCGAATCCATTATGATACTATTAACTTAACCTACAAGGTGGACTGATGACCTGGTAAAGATCGCGGGAGGGGTGGCGCAGGACGGGTAATTTTGGCACTCTTTGGGGGAGGCCTATGTCCAGCAGTGGACGTCTATCTAGCTTGGTCTCCAGTCACAAAAAAAATAAGCTTTCGAGGTGTAAAATATCTCCATACCACAAACGAAACTATTAGAAATAGATATTTCAAATCGTTATAACTTATTGAAAAAAATTAATAGGTACGTCATTAAAGCAGTTGTTTAATTAATAGTATTTTATGCAACTGTTTTATAAGAAGGGTCTTGAAACGCGAGAGGCGTGAGTTGCGATGCGAGCCTTGGCGAGCATCGCAATTAAAGACGCCACGAGCGTTTTTAGACCAGTTATACACCGTTGCATACAATACTTTTTCTACGACAAATTTTAAATAAATAGGAGACTACGAAATAGTTAGCCCTTTCGGGCAGCAAGTTTTCTATTCGTACTTTTGCTACTCACGCAATTTCTTCAGGAGTGCACTTATTAATTTCTTCGACCATTTTAAAAGGAACGTACACTGTCTTCACCTTCACAAACACGAATAAAATCCTAATATTCTAGAACTAACAACAGTTTAGGTATCATCTTTCATCTTTTCATTTTGAACTGTTTATATTTTGGTGGGAAATCGGAAATGTGACACTTCTTGTTTATGGTTTGTTTTGTTTTCAATTTGTTTGCATTTGCCATCCGAACCAAACCGAATCCGGACCCGGACCGAATTATAAATGCGATAAATGCGAAAGTGTGTCTGTCTGTCTCTCTGTCTGTCTGTCTGTCTGTCTGTCTGTCTGTTACCTCTTCACGCCTAAACCGCTAAACCGATTTAGATGAAATTTGGTATAGAGATAGTTTGAGTCCCGGGAAAGGACATAGGGTAGTTTTTATTCCGGAAATCTACCCCTAAGGGGATGAAATTGGGGGTGAAAATTTGTATAGAGCTACTTAAACCGCTGCACCGATTTGGATGAAATTTGGCATTTAAATAGTTTGAGTCCCGGGGAAGGACAAAGGATAGGTTTGATCCCGTAAATCATCCCCTAAGGGGGTGAAATGAGGGGGTGAAAATTTGGAGGTAACCAATTTTGATGAAATTTGGTTTGGAGATAGTTTAAATCCTAGGAAAGGACATAGGATAGTATTTATTTCGGAAGTCATCCCCTAAGGGGGTGAAATAAGGGGTGAAAATTCGGATGGAACCCATTTGAATACAATTTGGTTTAGATATAGTTTGAGTCATAGGAAAGGACATAGAGTAGTTTTTATCCCGGAAATCCATCCCTAAGGGGATGAAATTGGGGGTGAAAATTTGTATGGAGCTACTTAAACCGCTGCACTGATTTGGATGAAATTTGGTATTTAAATAGTTTGAGTCCCGGGGAAGGACAAAGGATAGGTTTGATCCCGGAAATCATCCCCTAAGGGGGTAAAATAGAGGGTGAAATGAGGAGGTGAAAATTTGGACGTAACCAATTTTGACGAAATTTGTATCAGAGATAGTTTAAATCCTGAGAAAGGACATAGGATAGTTTTTATCCCGAAAATCATCCCCTAAGGGGTTGAAATCAGGGGTGAAAATTCGAATGAAACCCATTTCAATACAATTTGGTAATGAGATTGTTTGAGTCCCGGGGAAGGACATAGGGTAGTTTTTATCCCGGAAATCTACCCCTAAGGGGGTGAAATTGAGGGTGAACATTTATATCGAGTTTCTTAAACCGCGGCACTGATTTGGATGTAATTTGGTTCATAAATAGTTTGAGTTTGAATCCGGAAATCATCCCTTAAAGGGGTTAAATGAGAGGGTGAAAATATAGAAGTAAGCAATTTTGATAAAATTTGGTTTAGAAATAGTTTAGGTCCTGGGAAAGGCCATAGGATAATTTTTATCCCGGAAATCATCCCCTAAGGGGGTGAAATTAGGGGTGAAAATTCGGATGGAACCTATATGAATACAATTTGGTATAGATATAGTTTGAGTCCTGGGAAAGGACATAAAGGGTAGTTTTTATCCCGGAAATCCACCCCTAAGGGGATGAAACTGGGGTTGAAAATTTGTATGGTGCTACTTAACCGCTGCACCGATTTGGATGAAACATAGGACTGTTTTAACTCCGGAAATCATCCCTAAGGGGGTGAAATGGGGGGTTGAACTTTGGATGGAACCCGTTTAGATAAAATTTGGTATAGAGATAGTTTGATTCCCGGAGAATGACATTAGATAGTTTTGAAAATTTGGATAAATCCCATGGAGATGAAATTTGGTATAGTAGGAGTCCCAGGGAAGCACAATGCATAGTTTTTATCCCGAAAATCAGCTCCTGAGGGGGTGACATTAGGCGTGAAAATGTTGATGGAACCCATTTAGATGAAATTTGGTATAGAGATAGTTAGAGTTCTAGGGAAGGAAATAGAATATTTTTTATTTCGGAAATCATCCCCTAAGCGGGTGAAATGGGGCTGAAAATTTGGATGAACTCATTTAGATGAAATTTAGTTTAGAGATAGTTTAAGTCCTGGGAAAGGGCATAGGATAGTTTCAATTCCGGAAATCACCCCCTAAGGGAGTGAAATGGAGGATGAAACTTTTGATGGAACCCGTTTAGATGAAATTTGGTATAGAGATAGTTTAAGTCTCGGAGAATGAAAGCGGATAGTTTTTATCCCGAAAATAGTTCCCAAGGTAATGAAATAGAGGGTGAAAATTTGGATAAAACCCATTTAGATGAAATTTGGTATAGAGATAGTAAGAGTCCCAGGGAAGATGCATAGTTTTTATCCCGAAAATCATCTCCTGAGGGGGTTCTTAAAACTTTGTAGAAACATTACTTATTTGAGTACAAACAAAGTGCGTTCAGCGTTTTGGAAAATTCCACCCCTAAGAGGGTTAAAAAGGGCTGCAAAGTTTATATGGGGAAACTCTTTTTGGGATAGGAGCTTAACAGTTTGTAGGACGATTAGTTATTGAAATACAAAAAAAGGATATTCAGCGTTTTAGTAAATTCCACTCCTAAGGGGGTTAAAAGTGGGTGCAACATTTGTGTGGAGGAAACATTTTTTTTAGCCGATTTACAATTTTGTAGAATGCTTACTAATTAAAAATAAAATTAAATACTTTCAGCATTTTAGAAACTTCGATCTTTAGGGGTTTATAAGAACGTTTGAATGAAGAAAATATTTTTTTAGCGAGGGACTTAAAACTTTGTTGAAAGATTACTTATTACAATAAAAATCAAGTACTTTTAGCGTTTTGAAAAATTCGACCCCTAATGAGAATAAAAAGGGTGCAAGGTTCGTATGGGAAACCCATTTTTTGAGCTAGAGACTTGATATTTTGTAGAAAAAATACTTATTACAATAAAAAAACTTAGTGTTTTCTTTTAAATTTTTCCCCGAATAGCGTTAATTCAAAGGTTCAAAGTTTGTATGCAGACTATCAGAGCAAGAAAATTCTTAAGTATGAGAATTGTAACTTCGATCTTAGTATGTTTGTTAAAAGACTACAAAACTCATTTCAGCGTTTTTTGAAATTCATCCCCTAAAAGGTATTATAAGGGTGTTCAAAGTTTGTATGGAGAGCAAAACATTTTTAAAGTAAGGGATTTGTAACTTCAGTTTTAGACTGTTTACTACAAGACTACAAAGCTAATTTCAATGATTTTAAAAATTAATTCCTTAAACAAACATTTAGACGATAACATGTTCTACGCGGACGAAGTCGCGGGCAACAGCTAGTAATTTATAATATACAAATGTTAAATCGTAAATAAATACTTTTATTTCGAAGTATTTGTTTATGAAGTTGGCACCACTGCAATATAGCACCCGATTTAAAAAAGTTAAACAGTGCTTTTATAATAAATGTATGAACCAAAAAAGTACGCTAAACAGTGCGTTTTTGGGCCATAGAGCATAGAGTTTTTTGACGACTTATTAGTGGTGTCATTGTATTTGAGCTACAGCCTATATAAATGACAGATAACGGTACAGGAGTAGAAAAACACGTTAAAACCATTCCAATTGAATAACCTGTGTCTTTTATCCAAAGTCTGTTGAATCTAAACTCACCAACGCACAGCCAACATTGTCGCAGAGGTCATCTACGTGCGATCTGACTCTAAATGTACAGATTAGCATACTTTAATATTAACCAGCGTTACTTGGTCCGTCACAATCTCATACGTTACAGTTGAGAGCTAGTTTAAAGATGCTTTCCCACCTTCAAGTTGAAGCGAAGCATTTTACAGTGTGGAAGGCTCATTGTTGCATCATCAGTGGTGTGGATATTTCGTTCACTTTTTCATCATCAGTGGTGTGGATATTTCGTTCACTTTCTCACCTTCAAGTTGAACCGAAGCATTTTACATTGTGGAGGGCTCCTTGTTTCATAATCAGTGGTGAGGATATTTCGTTCACTTATTCATCATCAGTGGTGTGGATATTTCGTGCACTTTTTCATCATCAGCGGTGTGGATATTTCGTTTACTTTTTCTTCATTGGCTGTAGAATCTGTACAATCATAGAAGTCAATTAGGCAATTAATGTGCGATTTCAGCTATATGGATGCCACGTCTCTGTTATTTAAGCAAAGCATTACATTGTGAAGGGCTCCTTGTTTCATCATCAGTGGTGTGGATATTTCGTTTACTTTTTCTTCATTGGCTGTAGAATCTGTATAAGTCAATTAGGCAATTAATGTGCGATTTTAGCTCTATGGATGCCACGTCTCTGTTATTTAAGCAAAGCATTACATCGTGGAGGGCTCCTTGTTTCATCATCAGTGGTGTGGATATTTCGTTTACTTTTTCTTCATTGGCTGTAGAATCTGTATAAGTCAATTAGGCAATTAATGTGCGATTTCAGCTCTATGGATGCCACGTCTCTGTTATTTAAACAAAGCATTACATCGTGGAGGGCTCCTTGTTTCATCATTGGATGTCAGGCGTGGGAAGCCTTTCGTCTTTACGTCCTATGCCGATAGGCGCAGCGTGGGTAGACCACACAAGGTGGACTGATGACCTGGTAAAGGTCGCGGGAGCCCGCTGGATGCGGGTGGCGCAGGACCGGTCATTGTGGTAGTCCTTGGGGGAGGCCTAAGTCCAGCAGTGGACGTCTTTCGGCTGCTATGATGGTTATGATGTCCTATGCCATTTACGCGTTCGAAGCGTTGTGCGTCTTTCCTCATTTAATGGGGTAAACTCAATTTCCTCAATTATAGGGCACAATATTAATTTTATGGAAAAAATAGTAAAATTACCATCTGTCAAGATCATCTTTTTGTGTTTTTTTGATAGTGCAGAATTTTATGTCTGTGCAGTAGCAAGAGATTTGCGTTATGGATTAATTTTAACCTGGTCCGTTAAATGGAGTAAGTAATGGAATTTGCTCCTGTAGCTTGTATTGTCTGTCAACTTGTCTCTATTGTAGAAACAGTTTCTGTTGCAACTTTTTCCTTATTATAATCCATGCAAATTTTTCCCAGTCATACACATACAAACAATTACGGTTGCGGTGTTTTCGCCATAGCCATTTTCTCTAAAAAGGATTAAAAATGTAGTGAAATGGAGAAAAAAGCAACACAAGAGGTTAAATACCACAAAGTTATAAATGTCGCTAGACGATCGTGACGTCACGATCCCGGAGCGTTGTCTCTCTCTAACAGGCAACGTTGAAACGGTTGCAGCTTCGTAATTTTTTGAGATATTCGAATGGGATTTTCGTCTTTAGGCATATTTATTTGCCTTCTTTCTTTTGAAGTAATAATACATTTTGAGTCTACACCCCTATTAAATACTTTCATCCAACCTATTTTAGGTAAAATTCGTTTGTCTATCTGTCATTTTGACATTTGTGATCAAGAGATAGTTTGGGTTGTCAAGGTTTATGAATAAGGGGCATTTTTTTAGAAGTATTTAAAATCAAATAAATGGTCTCTTTTAAATGTTTGACAAGGACAGTCGCTATCACATACATCGGTACACTACAGGGTGTTCAAAAATATCGGAACATGCACCCTAATACCTTGAAAATAGAGTTGTGTTCCGATGTTTGTGAGTTGCTTGTTTGCTCCGATGTATGTGATGACGACTGGACATGTTTTAATTTGAAATAGTCGTGATACTTGGATAGAAACGTGAGAGGCCTTAGTTATCTGGTCGGCGCGAGACTCTCAAGGTTTTGTGTTTTTCCATTGGTTTTTATATTGGGTGAATTGAAGATGATTTCAATTATCTGTTTATATATTCATATGTCATTAATTATCTATATCAATCTAAACAGGTTTGTGTTTCGGGTAATCTAAGGAACTAAAAGTTCGATTTTTTAAAACCTTTCAGGAAAGAAATTGATGGGTATTTCATGTTTCACCAGTGTTTTGGATATTTCGTTCACTTTTTCTTCATTGGCTGTAGAATCTTTACAATCATAGAAATCAATTAGGCAAGTAAGGTGCGATTTCAGTTCTATGAACGCCTATGTTATATAAGTAAAATCATCGTGTTTATTTGGGATTCGATTCGTGGTAAGGTCCTTTGGATGATTTAGTATTTACAATATAAACCTAACCGGTATTCGGAATTTGGTCAGGTATAACATGGACCCTAATTGATCAAATCACAGCGTGGGCGCAGGGTCCGGTCAAATGGTGAATCATTGTCAATGACTAATGCTATTGCCAAAATAACCTTTGCTTAATAGTATTGGGACGTAAATAAAATAAGAATCAGACGAAAACGCCCTCGGGCGAGGTCTGAGTGCGACAAGCATTTGATAAGTATTGTATCTTTGTTGTAGATGCATCCTGGTCATGATTAGCAGCGAATAAAAATTAAAAAAACAAGTTTGGTATACTAACAATACAACGCATTCATTTTTTGTTGAATTGCATACCTTACACAAATGAAACATTTTTTTTAAGAGTTTTATCTCTTAGCGATTATGACGCTCCATAATATGATGAACAACGGTTCACCTTAACGTCGATTATTGATACCTAACTTCACTAGCTTAAATAGCGCCCTGTCCTCGTCCGGCAGTGGAAAAGCCAGTGCGCTATTGCACCCACCAACATCTAACAAGGTGCTACAGGGTATCCTCATTTGGCTTCTACACGAGTCATTCTGCTCACATTCCATCAATATATTATGGTATACGTCTTCAACTATATCACACTCTGTACAGTTCAGCGACGGAACTTTGCGTATCATAAAATCAAATGTATTAAGTGGAAAGTGACCGGAACGAAGTCTTAGTGCTATTACAATAATTTGACGACTAAGTGAGCAATCAATCAATGTAACAGTTGTGTACACAAAGGAACAACAAACTTACAAGTTTGTAGAGGTAGATAACATGCTAATTGCTATCGCTTTACGATTTATGATGGAATGATTATTATTTAATCGTATGGTATACATTTCAAATAGTCAAATTAGCTTCACATTAACAATATCAGATACGAGTATGACAGCTGGACAGGACCACATTAATGATGGGATCAACAGTGATATATTTTTTTTCTTTATTGATTTAGTAAAGGGGTTTTGTCACGCAGTGACTATATACCCCCATCAGCGAGATCAATATACATAATAATTTTAATATAATTTGTCTTAAAGGTAATGAAATTCGTACGTTTATTACAATACCTAAGAGTATAGTTTGCATAACATTCTGGCCTCGTCTGACAACGGCGAAGCCAGAATGCTATTACAACTACCTACATTTCTTAACATAAGGTACGTCATCTCATGTCGTTGAGCCTCGTTGCGGACACACTCCATCAAAACATGTTGGACGTCTTCTACTACATCGCACTCAGGGCAGTTGGGAGAGTCCGAGATGCCCATCAAAAATTTAAAATTGGTTGACGGAATGTGTACAGACCTTAGCCTAACAAGTGATACTACCTCTTTTCTACTAAGTTGTTTATTAAACCATGGGAATCGAGGAGGCTGGCACTGAATAGTTCGATACCATATTCCTTTTATACGGGACCGCTCATGAAAATATTCCTTCCAAGTATCTCTGCACCTTAGTTTTACTCTGCATAGTACCTCGCTGTGTAGAGGTAAACAATGATACGGTATTCCGTCGGTTAACGCCAGCCTCGCCGCAAGGTCCGCCTCCTCGTTGCCCATGGTCCCAACATGAGACGGTATCCATTGGATAATCACCTCTCTGTTTAGTATTTGGAGTTTGCAGATAGATTGAAGGATACTGTAGGCTATCGGATGCCCTCAACCAGTCGACGGTAACCGAGCCAAATGTGAAAGGGCACTTTTAGCATCTGACAGAATTACACATTTATTATGGTCTAAGGTTCCTATAAATGACAATGCTTCGGCTATGGCAATAAGTTCACAGTGCATTATGGAAATTTCGGCATGTATATAAAATTCCGTGTGCATACCTATCTGAGGGTCAAAAAATGCTGCCCCACAACCATTTTCTTCTTTAGAACCATCTGTGAAAATTTTATAGAATGAGCTGTACTCACTTGTTAGGACATTAGAAACTGTTTTACATAAATCTAGTTTGTTCATCTGTTTTTTCGCTAGTTTTATACCTTCAACATATATATTTATACTGTCCGATATATCGTAGCTGCTTATCCATTTATCCAAAGAGTAAATTGGTAATTTCGGACTTGATTGAACGGGAAAGCAGCTATAGTCGTTACTTGTTTCAATGAGTAGAGGTATTTTCTTCCCCCTCCAGTATCTATTTAAATATGATTCATTTAATTCCTCCAAGACCTTTATCGTAACGTTATTGTCGATGGATTTGGCTCTTAAGTAGAATTTGCCAGCTAGATATTTCCTAGGAATGAAGAGTGGTTGAAGGCACAGCTCACTCTCCATGACATGGATTGGGGAACTTCGTATAAACCCGCCTATCACCCGCATAGCCTGATTTTGTACTTTATCCAGCTTATATAAATGACTTTTAACACTTACGTCGTACAGGAAGCAACCGTAATCTAGTCAGCAGACTACGCAGCAGCGTAGAGTTGCTATGTATAGACGCCTGTGATGCGTAGGGTGAACGCCCCATTTAGAGCCTGTTAGAACCTTAAAAACATTCAAAAACTTTTGTGTTTTATCCCGAGTTTCATTTATGTGTCGACCCCATTTCAGGCTTCTATCCAGCCACATACCCAAATATTTCACACTATCTACCTGCAGTATTGTACTGTTATTTATATTTAATTTTACCTTATATTTGTTAGTATTTCTGGGATGTCCTCTCGTAAATACACAGACTTTAGTCTTTTTGTGTGATATATTTAAGCCCATGTTTCCTGCCGCGGTATTAAGCTTGTTCAGGGAGTCTTGGACGGTTGTAACCGCATCGGCTAGATTCTTACGGCTGGTGTAAAGTACAAAATCATCTGCGTATTGTCACATTGTGACACAGATATAACTCTACTTATCATAAGAAGGCTGTCATATCGGGACTGGCTAATTACGTAAACAGTCGATTTGACAGCCAAGTTTTAAAAAGTAAATAACAGTGACAACCTAACTTAAGAATAAGTAGGTGAAGGAATAAATGTTAGGGGACCGACTTACACGCATCCAACTGGCCCCAAAGAGAGCTAATAAACCTTGTGTTACGGGTCAAATACTTAGATACAAAGAAAACATTCAAGACTTCGAAACAAATGTTTATGCTTACCACACAAATGGGTGATGCAGAGATTTAGAGTCTTTTCTGAGCACATTGCCAAAGTTAAGGGATATAAAGTCACATTTTTGGTAGGACTCCCCGTGTACATATTATGTACATAGACGGGGTCTTCTTCTATAACATTTTATGCGATAATAATGTTTTACAAGTTGGACTGATGACCTGTGGGTCAATCACGTAACTTTTCTTACGCGCGTCTGTAAGGTCTAAATGTCAATTTTATATGGAAAAATGACAGTTAGATTGTGATTTTACTGTCAGACGCGCGTACAATGCGTTACGTGATTGACCTACTGGTAAAGATAGCGGGGTCGCGGGAGTCCGCTGGTTGCGGGTGGCGCAGCACCGGTTACTTTGGCACTCTTTAAGGGAAGGCCTATGTCCAGCAGTAGACGTGTTTCGGCTGATATGATGATGATGACGATGAATGTTTTATGTGTGCATTCAACCCAGGATCGTCAGCAAGAAAGAAAGAAGAAGCAGTGAACTTTAAGAAGAAACAAACAAGTGACCACACAGAGCAGCATACAGAAATTTGAGAAGAAGTTACCAGGAGTCCAGCAAATTCAGAAGGTAATGAATGGGAGTCTGACCTAGCCTCTCCTTGGCTTTGTCTGTTTTTATCTTCAGACATAGCCTGATAGAGGTTACGTTGCGACCATTCGGTCTACGAGCAGGACAGAAGATATGAACAATGTTGAAGAAAGAAGATACACGAAGATCGTGCATCAAGTTACACGTGCATCATTTCATTTCATGTGGTTTACTTTGATGTGTTTGCGTATTTTTAAATTTTAAAGATATGCCTGTGTGTATACAGGGCGTCCCACGGCGATGCCACATGGAGGGAAAGTACCTTGAATATTGTAGATGGAACATTTTACTGAAAGAAGACATTATTTTTATTTTAAAAACAATTTAAACTGCATTCATAGTTTTTAAAATAATTACATGGTTGAACCGGGAATCGAACCCGCTACACGAGAAAAATAATTACCCTGTAGCTTTATCATACCGATCGAAAGGCTTCATTGTAAGGATAATTTGTTGCTAAATAACATAGTGTCAGAAATAAAAGGAAGATCATGAGTTTTAACATTGTATGTGAAATTTTGTTCAGAAAAATGAAAAGCTGACATTGCCGTAAGGACATACAACTGACATTATCATAAGTACCTATTACTAATAAATCAGTACCCACTTGAGAAGTACGCATCATTTCCCTATTAAAATTTAAGTGCATGATAAAATGATAAAGATATACGTAATTAGTAGGTACCTGGTTGTATGCAACAAATCGAGTTTCTGTCCAATCAAGTTTCTGCCGTATCCTGAATCTGCCGAAAGGCGCGTAAATGATTTTTTCAATGGGACTCTTTTTGAGCATTTGATAGATTACATTGATTAATTTTGAATTAAAATGTTAAAATTCATGGTCTTTCCTTTATTTCTGACACTATGTTATTTAGCAAAAAATAATCCTTATGATGAAGCCTTTCGATCGGTATGATAAAGCTACAGGATGATTATTTTTCTCGTGTAGCGGGTTCGATTCCCGGTTCAACCATGTAATTATTTTAAAAACTATGAATGCAGTTTAAATTGTTTTTAAAATAAAAATAATGTCTTCTTTCAGTAAAATGTTCCATCTACAATATTCAAGGTACTTTCCCTCCATGTGGCATCGCCGTGGGACGCCCTGTATATCTACGAGGAAGCGGCTCACTCTACTCATACTCGAGTATAGATAAATATAAAATCTAATTTGCGTTTTTTTCCATAGCTTATGTAATGGACAGCTTCGTGGATTCGATGTGAAATGTCATGCTTAGTTTAGTAATATTATTATATGGATTCGACGTTATGTGATATGATATCACCTCATCACTACTATCATGACAATTTGTCTGCATATGATGGCTATTTTTATTTGACATATAAAAGTGCCCTTGTGGCCTATTTGCAGAATAAATAATTGATTGATTTTGATTTTGATTGATTAATTAATTCGCATAGTCTAAGTAAGATTTATAGCCACGCCTTATCTAAGTTATACGAGTATAAGAAGTTCATACGTAAAAAATAAGTTTGATTTTAGCTTTTGAGACCATTAATTTGAATACAAGTCAAAACTACGTCTCTGATATGGTCCCAGTGTCGGTTACAATGCAGAATCCGAATAACTTTTTCGAAAACCATGTTCCACTAAAGTAAGTTATCCCTATTATGTCATGATAAAAGGCTAACCACACCCAACCTACTTACATATTCTATGCCGAAATGTTTGTTCATCGAACATTAGTGTTCGGTTTTCAAATCTCAGAATAACGATGCTTTCGAACAAATGACTTCGGATTTTTTGGGTTTTCTCTGTCGTATGCCATGCTAAACAAGAATGAATGTAAAATGTGTTCAGCATCGAGGTGATTAAGAGAAACACTTAAAATTATCATAAATTGATAGGTAAATGGCCAAATCGCGTCTCGACACCCAAGGACGACGGGTGACGTCACCAACCGTCGTTTAGTATTCGCGTTCCAAGAAGCGACGTGATTCCGTAATATACCTACCTAATACGACTAAAACGACACGTATGTTTTTTGTAAAAATAAGGCGAGAGGGTCTCATAATTTTTTTCGATCTTCGACTGTCTCTTCAACCACGCCAAACTTGCGACACTTTTAGAAAAAATTATACAACTTATTGTCAAAACGAATTATTATTTCAGAATAAGATTTGTTCAGATTTTTTAATGAATAACCAATATTTATTCGAAGGAACCGCGGAAATATCACTTGTAAGTACACCTAGTTTTGAAGCACTATCAATTTTAAGGCGCGATGTAGTCCAGGCAATGAACTGACAACTTGTATGGGAAAAATGTCAAATTTGGAAATAATTTATAATAGCAGATTTTTTTCTTTGTAATGGATATATTATCAATTAAATAGTTACCTAGCGACAAAATCCAACAAAATTTCAGACATCCAAAAAATGATAACTTAACTAGCTTTTGAAAAGTCAGAAAAAATATAAATAAATGGTTTTATGTTTATTTTGGTTCATTTACATTTGCTCTATAATATTCCAGATAAATAATAAAAAAAAACAAGGCATGCTTTATTTAAATCTATTTAAATACCTCCGGATGGAAAGTTTGTTGGATTCTTGAATAAAGCATCTTAGAATAATGTTTTAAAATTATATAAAGAAAAAAAACGCTATTATATATTAATGTTTTTCAAAACCGTATTTTGCCTGGAGTAATGATCGTTTTCGAAATTAAACTAAATTGTTACAAAAATGAAGATCGAAGATGTTACCTACCAATAAATAACTGAACTGAACTGAAACGTTTAGGCTCTTAAATTTTGGAAATCGATACAAAAAATACATGTCCTTTGATATTTCATTAAAGATCGAATTTTTTTTTTGGGCAATCTTACACAAATCGACCTACACCCATAATCAGCTCAATAGCTTGTGTTATGGATACTAGGCGACGATATATTTAACAGATATAAATACTTAAATACATAGAAAACACCCAAGACTCAGAAACAAATATTGATGCTCATCACACAAATATTTGCCCTTACCGGGATACGAACCCAGGACCTTCAGCTTCGTAGGCAGCGTCACTACCCACTAGGCTAACCGGTCTTCAAATGTATTTGATTTGACCAAATTATTTTTTATTCGAATTCACAAGTTCTCTCAAGTTGTGTGAAGTAGTGGTGTGAGCATATCGAGTAAGACAAATATTGCGATATTGCGGGCTACATTCGCCTTGAGGGAGGCCCCTCAAGATTATCTACACATAATATCTTGCACAATTTATGATGGTCGGTGGTCTAGGATACTTTGAGAGATTTAACAGGTTATATAACCCTATCATATCATCATCCATGTTATATAATCCTATCGATTCGACTCAATTACTGGCAAATTAATCAGTCATTGTGACGTTAGGATATGTTCTGGTTATCTCAGTGTTAAATCTCCCAAAATTGCCGATGCACTCTTGGGAGAGGAAGTGGCTATGCTTTGTGCTGGATCAACTTGAAAGAAGACCTGCCTGAGGACTTGGCATGTTGTTGGTGCCAGCAAATCAGATTCCTACCAATGAGTCTCCGTGTGGTTTGACTGTATGTTCCCTAAGCTATCCAGCGACATGGAGAGCAGGGAGATCCTCACTCATTATAGTACGCAAAGGGATAAGACTTACGGGTATGAATGTGGAAGGTCGTAAGAGAATGGGAAGGCCAAGAAAAAGGTAAGGATGTGAGTGATGAGATGATGGGTGACAGAAAGGTATGGAAGAAACAAACATACTGCGCCGATCCCAAGTAAGAGGGATATCTAAGCTAGGGGTGGCTAGGGCAAGTGAATGATGAATGATGAGGAAGACGAATGAGACCAATGAAAATAGGAATATAGTTTATGCTCTATTTTTTCTGTTTTACCTACCTACTCAAGTCACGTTAAATTATATTTGCATCGTCTCCACTACTCGAAGAATGCCTCATAGACATCGCTGTTTACCGATAAACCGGCCTGTTTTTACAAGCTTTATATTAACTTGCACTGTTCGTATGTATGTAAATATGTAAGTATGTAAATATGTAAGTATGTAAGTTGTCTGTCAAAATTTGCAATTCATTTATCAGTCACTTCCCGTTATCCAATTGAGCTGAAATTTTGCAAGCATATGTATATTTCAATTTCATTTATTTATAAACCAACTGAGATCATGTGTGTTAAAAATAGGGTAAATAATTGGTAATAACTTAAAATATATATTCTACACTGAAAAAAATGGTTTGTTGGATTTACCAAATTAGCTAAGGTTGGCTGAATTACATGGAAACTAAAATAAATATAACAAAACCTCGCTATTGGACTTACAAAACTAAAAAGGTTGAAGTCGCTACCAGACTTCTGGTGTAAATCAACAAAGAGTATTTTACATTTTACAAAACAAATCTCAACAATTTGGTTTGGTTGATTATATCATAAAAATATTATAAATATAACAAGGCCTCGCGGTTGAACTTACAAAACTAAAAAGGTTGACGTCAAAATATAGTCCTTACCAGAGTTCATGGTGTATATTAACAAAGAATCTTGTACATTTTACCAAACAAATCTCTACAATTGGGTTTGGTAGATTTTATTATAAAAATATGATAAATATAACAAGACATCGCGGTTGAACTTACAAAACTAAAAAAGGTTGAGGCCAAAATATAGTCCCTACCAAAGTTCATGGTGTATATTAATAAAGAATATTGTAAGTTTTACCAAACAAATCTCTACAAGTCGGTTTGGTAGATTTTATAAATAAAATATGATAAATATAACAAGACGTCGCGGTTGAACTTACAAAACTAAAAAAGGTTGAGGCCAAAATATAGTCCCTACCAGAGTTCATTGTGTTAATTAACAAAGAATATTGTACATTTTACCAAACAAATCCCTACAAATCGGTTTGGTAGATTTTATAAATAAAATATGATAAATATAACAAGACGTCGCGGTTGAACTTACAAAACTAAAAAAGGTTGAGGTCAAAATATAGTCACTACCAGAGTTCATTGTGTTAATTAACAAAGAATATTGTACATTTTACCAAACAAATCCCTACAAATAGGTTTGGTAGATTTTATAAATAAAAATATGATAAATGTAACAAGACATCGCGGTTGAACCTACAAAACTAAAAAAGGAAGAGGCCAAAATATAGTCCGTACCAGAGTTCATGGTGTATATTAATAAAGAATATTGTAAGTTTTACCAAACAAATCTCTACAAGTCGGTTTGGTAGATTTTATAAATAAAATATAATAAATATAACAAGACATCGTGGTTGAACTTACAAAACTTAAAAAGGTTGAGGCCAAAATATAGTCCCTACCAGAGTTCATGGTGTATAGTAATAAAGAATATTGTAAGTTTTACCAAAATAAATCTCTACAATTTGGTTTGGTTGATTTTATCATAAAAGTATGTTAACTATAACAAGACCTCGCAGTTAAACTTACAAAACTAAAAAGGTTGACCTCAAAATATAGTCCCTACCAGAGTTCATGCTGTTAAGGTGGTTCGATTGCCATACAAAACGTTATTTGACATTCGCAGGCTAACGGCGTCATATTTTAAGAAACTTATGTAAGAAACTTTCATAAATTGGCTTCCCATTTGCGCCAAATTCCTCCGTTCCTAGATTAAACTTGTATAAACTAGATTAATTTGAGAAATTGGTTTGGGACGTGATATTTTGGGAAAACTATTTTTCTCAATTTAATCTAGTTTATACAAGTTTATTCTAGGAAAGGGGGAATTTGGCGCAAATGGGAAGCCAATTGATGAAAGTTTGTTACATGAGTTTCTTAAAATATCACGCCGTTAGCCTGCGAATGTCAAATAACACTTTGTATGGCAATCGAACCACCTTAATTAACAAGAATATTGTACATTTTAGCAAACAAACCTCTACAATTCGGTTTGGTTAATTTTATATTGTAAATATGATAAATATAACAAGATTTCGCAGTTGAACATACAAAACTAAAATGGTTGACCTCGAAATATAATTCCTACCAGAGTTCATGCTGTTAATTAACAAAGAATATTGTACATTTTACCAAACAAATCTCTACAATTTGATTTGGTTTATTTTATAATTAAAATATGATATTTATAACAAGACCTCGCGGTTGAAATTACAAAACTAAAATGGTTAAGGTCAAAATATAGTCCCTACCAGAGTTCATGGTGTAAATTAATAAAGGATATTGTACATTTTTACCAAACAAATGTCAAGAATTTGGTTCGGTTGATTTAATGATAAACATATGATTAATATAACATGGCCCTGTGGTTGAACTTACAAAACTGAAAAGGTTGAGGTCAAAACAAAATATAGTCCCTACCCAGAGTTCCTGGTGTAAATTAACGAAAAAAAATGAACATTTTACCAAACACGTCTCAACAATTTGGTTAGGTTCTATCAAAAAACTGGCCAAGTGCAAGTCGGACTCGCGCACGAAGGGTTCCGTACCATTATCTATAAACATATTTATTTTATTCTGTTTTTAGTATTTGTTGTTATAGCGAAAACAATTATTAGTAATAATATTAATATTAAAGACAGACGGACAGCGGAGTCTAAGTAATAGGGCCCCGTTTTACTCTTTGAGTACGGAATCCTAAAAACGAGTCATTTAGGGATTACGCGGTATTTTTGATTTTTGGTAAAGTGACGTTTGACGCTCGAGATCACAAACTTGTATTATTCATTGCACCAACTTCATAAACAAGTCTGCAAAAATCAGAACTACCAACCCCGCCAACTACCCCGTACTTTCAGGCGACATAGTTACTTATTAAGAAAAGTCAGATCATTTTTAATAACCGCGATGAGTACGAAGAAGGCAAAGCCCATGGTTGTAGGTATATGTTTCAGTTTAAGTTCTAGTGACATTGTTACAAGGTTTATTATTCCAGTTTAACAAGGTTTTACAAAATAAATATCACGGAACAATATACTTAACACAAATATAATGCGGATTTCAGTAGCGTTGATATCTTTAGATATTCAAAAGCATCTTTTAAAATGCAAGTCATTAATAGTGTTAATAATAAGCAGCATAAATAGTATTAGAAATAGGTAACTCACCTCTTATCATGTTTAAAAATGTTGTAGTATTATACTTAAGTTACTAAATCTATTTGATTCACTCTAAATATGGGATTTATACAATAATATTGTCATTAGGATATACTATAGCAGTATAGTTTATTATTTGCGGTAACCTATATAGATTTACATGCTTGGTTATGCTTTCATCTTCAAACCAAAAAATAACAATTACTCAAACTTAAATAAAAATAAATTTTTAAAAAAAAGTTTAAAAAATAGTTTTCGTTTCGCGTTAGTTCCTCAGACTACACTACACTAAATGGAATAAGTAGGTACCTATTAGGTATATTGTTTAAATATGTAAATATGAATTAAATCGAGTTTTCTTTCGATTTAAATTATATACATGTATATAAAATATACTCTTGGTTTTAATATACTATAAAGCTCCAGCACGACTCATTTCTCATTCATATGGTTGTTCTCCATGAAGGAGTGCAACTGGAGCTTTGACTTGTATGGAAAAAGTGTTACTGTCATCAATGTGACCCCCAGAAAAATCTGACATTTGAAGATTTGGCTCCTGGAAAAAAGTTGCTATACAGCCTGGCTCAACGGTTACAGCTAGGTTAGGGGTGCTTGACCAAATGTCATAAAGAACTGCGTGCAGTTTTTGCTGGCGGAAAAAAAATTAAAAAAAAACGAAGTTTTTTTTTAATTTTTTTTCAAAATGCTCCTAGAGCGCTGAAATTTAGCTAGCGGAATTCTATATGGCTCTAGATTCTGAAAATATTTTTTTTTTTTTTTAGCTCTAAAAAAAATTTTGTATGGGGAATTTTTTCGATTTTTTTTTCCGGCCAAACCGCTCGACTTTTGAATAGCGGTTTCGACCAAATGTCATAAAGGTTCCCAAAGGGAGTACAACCGCATTTTTTTTTGGCTGAAAAAAAAAACTTTTTTTTTTTTGAAATTTCAAATTGGTCGCAGCGCGCCGAGATTTGGCATGCAAGGACTTGAGGGGCCCAAGAGTTGTAAAAAGAAAAAAAAAATGGAAAAAATCCAAAATGGCGGACGGCATGGGCAAAACAAATTTGCGAGGCCGTAGGCCGAGCTGCGGGAGCTTAAGGTTTTGCTACTATTTACAGCGCCCAAGTGTCTTTCAAGCGAACCTGAGGGCCGAAGGCCCGAAGGTGAGCTTCGAGGTACGCGAAGGCCGAAGGCCGAGCTCCGCGTAGGGCCGAAGGCCCGAAGCGTCCAGCGAGGCCGTAGGCCGAGCTGCGGGAGTATAGGACTATGCTACTATGCCCCCGAGTGTCTTACAAGCGAACCTGAGGGCCGAAGGCCCGAAGGTGAGCTTCAGGGTAGGCGAAGGCCGAAGGCCGAGCGACGCGAAGGCCAAAGGCCGAGCTCCGCGTAGGGCCGAAGGCCCGAAGCGTGCGAGGCCGTAGGCCGAGCTGCGGGAGTTTAAGGTTGTGCTACCACTCAATAACCCCCGAGTGTGTTAAAAGCGAACCTGAGGGCCGAAGGCCCGAAGGTGAGCTTCGTGGCAGGCGAAGGCCGAAGGCCGAGCTCCGCGTAGGGCTGAAGGCCCGAAGCGTCCCTTCAGAGCGCGCTTACTACGCGAGCCCGAGGGCCGGAGGCCCGAAGGGCGAGCCTACGCGGACACTTACTACCCCCGAGTGTCTTAAAAGCGAACCTGAGGGCCGAAGGCCCGAAGGTGAGCTTCCCGGTAGGCGAAGGCCGAAGGCCGAGCGCCGCGAAGGCCAAAGGCCGAGCTCCGCGTAGGGCCGAAGGCCCGAAGCGTCCTGCGAGGCCGTAGGCCGAGCTGCGGGAGTTTAAGGTTGTGCTACCAATCACTAACCCCCGAGTGTCTTAAAAGCGAACCTGAGGGCCGAAGGCCCGAAGGTGAGCTTCCCGGCAGGCGAAGGCCGAAGGCCGAGCGCCGCGAAGGCCAAAGGCCGAGCTCCGCGTAGGGCCGAAGGCCCGAAGCGTCCTGCGAGGCCGTAGGCCGAGCTGCGGGAGTTAAAGGTTGTGCTACCAATCACTAACCCCCGAGTGTCTTAAAAGCGAACCTGAGGGCCGAAGGCCCGAAGGTGAGCTTCGTGGTAGGCGAAGGCCGAAGGCCGAGCTCCGCGTAGGGCCGAAGGCCCGAAGCGTCCCTTCAGAGCGCGCTTACTACGCGAGCCCGAGGGCCGGAGGCCCGAAGGGCGAGCCTACGCGGACACTTACTACCCCCGAGAGTCTTAAAAGCGAACCTGAGGGCCGAAGGCCCGAAGGTGAGCTTCCCGGTAGGCGAAGGCCGAAGGCCGAGCGCCGCGAAGGCCAAAGGCCGAGCTCCGCGTAGGGCCGAAGGCCCGAAGCGTCCTGCGAGGCCGTAGGCCGAGCTGCGGGAGTTTAAGGTTGTGCTACCAATCACTAACCCCCGAGTGTCTTAAAAGCGAACCTGAGGGCCGAAGGCCCGAAGGTGAGCTTCCCGGTAGGCGAAGGCCGAAGGCCGAGCGCCGCGAAGGCCAAAGGCCGAGCTCCGCGTAGGGCCGAAGGCCCGAAGCGTCCTGCGAGGCCGTAGGCCGAGCTGCGGGAGTTTAAGGTTGTGCTACCAATCACTAACCCCCGAGTGTCTTAAAAGCGAACCTGAGGGCCGAAGGCCCGAAGGTGAGCTTCGTGGTAGGCGAAGGCCGAAGGCCGAGCTCCGCGTAGGGCCGAAGGCCCGAAGCGTCCCTTCAGAGTGCGCTTACTACGCGAGCCCGAGGGCCGGAGGCCCGAAGGGCGAGCCTACGCGGACACTTACTACCCCCGAGTGTCTTAAAAGCGAACCTGAGGGCCGAAGGCCCGAAGGTGAGCTTCGTGGTAGGCGAAGGCCGAAGGCCGAGCTCCGCGTAGGGCCGAAGGCCCGAAGCGTCCCTTCAGAGCGCGCTTGCGGAAACCCTACGCCCCCCAAGTGTCTTTAAGCGAACCTGAGGGCCGAAGGCCCGAAGGTGAGCTTCCAGGTACGCGAAGGCCGAAGGCCGAGCTCCGCGTAGGGCCGAAGGCCCGAAGCGGCCCTGTAGAGCTCGCTCTCTACGCGAGCCCGAGGGCCGAAGGCCCGAAGGGCGAGCCCACGCGGACACACACCCCCCGCACCTTCCCGTCACAAGCAAGACTGAGTGCGCGATCTCTCTGACAAAAAATACCCTCCGCTTTTCCCTTCCCATAGCGGAATTTCACTTTCCTTTTCCTTGGATATACAAAAACCAAAAAAATACAGGCAGATTTTGAATAAACAAGTCAAAAGTACAAATAGGTACCGCGGCGCGCTCGCGCGCCGCGCCGCAGGCAAAAAACTAGTTTATTAGTATAAAGGTATAATAGTTAATGTAGTTAGCACAATTATTAGAATTTCGTACGACTTAGTTTTGCTTCAATCATTATTAAAACGACATTACTTAAGTATCATAACCCATAAGGCATAGGTAACTGTATGCAATTGTATGTAACATGTATTTAACCTAAACCTATTTACAAATTAGTAATTAATTAATTATTAACTCTGTACTTATTATGATGTTTATAATCACACAGACAAACTGTTCCGACAGTTTTGCGAGACCATGTTAGTTATTATGCTTATAAACTCTGTGTATTAAATAAAATTAAATAATAATCTAGGCCGCCTTTCATGTTGTATGTAGGTACCTACCTAGCTAGACTATACCCAAATTAATAATTTGCATAGCCATACCACAGATTGCCATACCTATTCCCAGACAAAAAAAGTAAAGTTGCGTAGGTACTTACTTAATGATTATCTATGTAGTAATTAGGCTTTAACGACGTTAAAGTTTTCGTGGCTTTTCCTTAATACGAGGAAGTAATATCCTTCCTTATCCTTACTAATAGTATGAATGTGAAAGTGTGTTAATTGGTTGGTCCTTCCTTGGTGTTTGTTTGGACGTCTTCATAAATAAGCAAAATACTTACGTTTGTCACGCGGGCCAAGCCGCTGACAAAACTAGTAAGTAGATACTACATGGTGTACCCATGTAGGTACAGTCAGCAGCAGAAGTAGCAACACAAAATAACACGCTCGAAATTATCTAGAAAGTCCGTATCCTCTTGACATTAGAGCCATGTGTGGGTCATTTTGAGCACTTTGACCCGCGTAGCTACTTTTGCTGCTGGATGTACCTTTAACTTTATCATTGATTAATTGACGTCTTAAAATATACAATTGGTACATTACCTAAATACCTAATCATTACATAGTATACAACAAAGTCGCTTACGTTTTTTTCAATAGATAGAGTGATTCAAGAGGAAGGTTTATATGTATAATTCATGCATGTATTATACGTATAAATCCGTGCGAAGCCGGGGCGGGTCGCTAGTTATAAGTATATAATCAAGTAATAAATCGTTTTGTCTTTACTTGTTGGTCGTAGGAATGATATTCTATTGCTTTGTTATTTTGCAACATTTGACGCCACACAAAATAGTATTAAGTACTAGTCTATTTTTTCCAACAACATTAACACGAAACATTTGGCGTTTAGTAGGTACATAGGTAACTATCTACTCGTACCTTCTGAGAAAGCGCTGCAGTCACTACCAGACCTATAACTTGTTAAAATTACCAAAGAGTTTGGTAATTTTAACTAGGTAAAAGTCTGGTATATTTTACAAAACAATACCGCTGCATGCATAGTTCCATCCTACTCAATTTATAAACATAAGAGTGAGATGTGACTATTCCCCTCCCCGACTGCCCTGCGGAGGTGCGCCCCTTCCCCCGGCTACAGCATCTTGCGATGCGTGCGCGGCGCGGCAGGCTTCATTGCGTTGAGGTAGTTCATTGTATATAGTCACTTTGTTTTGTTTGCGTTTTAATGAAATTTTCTTGGTGCGCCATTTCATTTCGGCTGGTGCGTAGTGGATTTAGTTTGCAAAGTGTAACCAACTATGGATAGTGATCTCGACGATGACTTAAGTGTGGGGGTGACTGAATATTTGAAGGAATGGGGATTATCTCAATCTACCATAACAAGGTTTGAAGGTAAGCATTAGAACGATATTACACTTAAAGTGCTAAATTGGCAACACTGATACCTTACTAATTAATTGTGAATAAGAATGATATTGTATGTGAATAACGTACTTATTCCATTGTTAGTTCTTTTTTGTCTGAAACACAGGGTAACCTATAGTTGACACCGTATATGGATTCCCCACCCATACCTCCTTATTAATTAATGATTAAATATAATAATTTTGTGATTATAGTTTAATATGAATAGGAAGCTTAACTCAGGCTTAGATATTGACCTAGAAATATTGGTTACGTATTACCTACCTAATTACTTTGATTAATTTACAAAACGAATTTCAGTAAAATTTACCAAATCGGTTTGGTTGGCCATCGTTGCGTTTGTATTTTGTCTGTATGTAACTAACTGAACATTAAATAATGAGTTTAAAGACTGATGAATTACATATATGTCTTATTTTTTAGAAAATCAGATTTCGTTAAATTTGCTCGACTCCATTCAAGAAATGAACTGAAGGAGCTGATTCCCAGTTTAAAGGAAATAATATTATTCAAGCGGGGGTTGAACAAACTCCAAAACATTATTCATGTAAGTATTCCTGTCTGTTTTACATTTATTATCCATACTACATTTAAATGCGAAAGTGTGTCAGTCTGTCTGTTGCCTCTTAACGCTTAAACCGCTGAACCGATTTAGATGAAATTTGGTATCAAGATAGTTTGAGTCCCGGGGAAGGACATCGAATAGTCGGTGAAGTAGGTGGTAAAAAATTGTATGGAGCTACGATATAAACGAGTTCCACGCGGACGGAGTCGCGGGCAGAAGCTAGCAAAGAAAAACATAAAAAATCCGAAATTAATAAGAGAAAATAATATGAGCCCGTTCACGCGCTCACTAGGGCCACTGGTAAATTATTGAGATTATTTAAATTTAACGATAGATATTTAAAAAAGTAGGCCGCTGATAAAATCAAAAGAAAAACGGCCATCATAATTTTGGACGCATAGATTGACGAATCCAGCAACGTAAAAACTAGTACATCAAACTTATTCATAAATTTAAATAATCTCAAATATTTACCAGTGGCGCTAGTCAGTACGTGAACAGGCTCTTTTTAGATGAAATTTGGGATGTAGATATTTAGCTTGAGTCCCGGCAAAGGACGTAGGATACTTTCATCCCGGAAATCAGTCCGCGAGTCTGACTCTTGACCGCTTTTTAATGTATGGTAAGACCCCCTGATAAATAATTTACATACTTGAATTTCTTATTATTCAATATTTGTTTTTGGCTGACCAAAGCCTGCATCTCGACAAAACGTAATGGATGAAGAACAAGATACCTAGGCATTTCGCACATTAAGTCAAATACATAAAATCGTTTTTTTTTTCAGATTGAATTGCATTTTGACACCAAGTTTAAAGGATCAGAGCTCCTACTATTCAAGAAATGGCCCAACTTCTTAGAGAATGCGTTTAATCATTTGAAAACGATTAAAGCTGCTTCTGTCTACATTAAATTGATCGAAGAAAATCCAAGCAAAGGTTGGTTATCAAAATATTTATTAAAAAATCACGAATATCACCCCAAAATCGAAACGTCGAGGGAATGGCAATTCGTGGATTCGTTTTTACTGACGGATTAAGCTACGCTTCGTCCGTCAAACTCTACCCATCCACGAATTGCTTTTTTCCGGCCTCTGCAATAATGTACTTTTACGTGATTGGTTATCATTATTCTGATGTTTAATTAGTGTTGAATAGGGTGTTGGCACCAAATAAAATAACCAATATTGTATAAACATAATGTTTGATCTAATTAAGTCAACAAATATGCATCATACATAACTAAATATTTATTTTTATTTTCCAGATATAAAATATAATAATAATTGGATATAAAATATCCACCTGTGAGATTACACTACAAAGATACAGATGGTAAAAAAAAACCGTAAAGCCAAGCATTCAAGAAGCTATGAACAGTTTCATTCTTCATGCAAAGGTATAATTTCATTTTTAACACTATTGTGTGATGACGACTTTCCATACAAAGGGCCATAAGGATTTAATATAAACTCCAATACAAATTTTCACTACCCATTTTACTTCCTTAGGGGATGATTTCCAGGATAAAACCATCCTAATCAGTTCTATCGGAAGACCAGCGCTGGCAGCAATGCCAGCATTATGCTGAGATAGAACCGTTTCGTGACAAACGCTGTGTGTCGTTTGTCTCGAATAAATGTTTCTTTCTTTCTTTCTATCTCCTTCCTCGGGACTCCAATTATCTCGATACCTACTAAATTTCATCTCCTTCAGCTCAGCGGGTTAAGCGTGAAGAGGTAACAGACATACAGATATACAGACAGACACACTTTCGCATTTTTAATACTAAAAGGTACGAAATTTGAAATAAATTATAGCCTGTCATATTCTGATATATACTCGTAGGGTACATAACTGGAAAGTTTCTTAAAAAATCGTCCAGTAGTTTTTGAGATTAATTGAAACGTACATTCATCCATACATCCAAACTTTCGCATTTATAATATTAGTAGGATTAGTATGGATACGGTTAAAAGTAAACAATATATTTTAATTTCCAGAACGAAAGCGAAGTCCTCACCCAGCTGGACTATTGGATAAAAGCCCAAATGGCTAAGGGACTGCGGTGCCAACCCATCATCATTGCTGTCGGACCGACCATCGATGCCCTAAAGGACTTTTATATTGCTTATGACGACATCCTTTATAATATCGACTCATTCCTGAAAGCGCTGGACGTATGCTTCAAAACTTTTCACTGCCTGGACGCAGAATATGGTTGGCAACATATTATAAACTTCAAATTTCAAGTTGATAAAATTGCAACATGGAACCTTATAATATTGGGGCAGCGAATTCTGTTGATTGTATGTCTGGAATCTACACAAAGACGTCAGAATACGGTGCGCTATTTTTGCAAATGATACTCCACTGAGAGCCCAGTCTATAAGACTACTCAGCAAATTTTATCATGACTTGTAAGTCAGCCTATAAGATTCACACTTACTACGTATACCGTGAACAGGGTATCTATCTCGTAAACTTAAAGTTAAGATATGTACAGCCAAGGAATTTGATTCACGTACGGTCAGCCGCAGAGAAAGAATGTGGGCCGCAACCTGGCAGCCTTTTGACTTTTATTATAAGAAAGGTTTTGTACTCTACTGAGTCACTGACATAATTTTAAAATAAGTGATCTACAAATTATTGTATCGATTCGTAAAATAAATTTTATTACATGTACCAAAATTCGGACAATTTTTCTTTAAACCACCGTATTTATATAGCCCTTATAATATTAAATAAGGTTACTGGTAAATCGACGTTATTCCTTTTAACAGTGTTATCTATTTAAAAAAGGCAATTTGTAAATGTTCACTCTCTAGGAACTGCTGATTTTCGCATAGCCTTCATGACCTTTTTAATTGCAAATGAGCTTTACAATATCTCCCTAAAAAGAAATACGTTGGTTACCAATAAGCCTGCATATTTTTGAAGTGTTTGTCTTAAGGTCTTAAAACATAATTTTTTTCAGTTCCTGTTAGCTTTTTTTCATCTACAATATTTTTAGGGTGTGGCTACGAATAATCTTCAATCTACATAGAAAACTACGTAGTTTGAAAATCTAAACTGCAATATAATTTTACTCTCATACCATGTCAGCAATATTGCAAGTTTCTAATTTTCAATGATACCACACCCTATTTATACTCTGGAAATCAAAAATGTGTTTGGTGATATCTACCTAAAAAGATGTGTACATTTTACTAGTGTTAGTTTGATAAATTAACCAAACTAACACCATTAAACTGTACACTACTTATTTGGTACGTTTTACTAAACAAAGACCGGTACAATTAGCAGAACAAGCACTGATAAAATCTTAGTTGATATTACTAGTAAACATTTGGTAAGAACCACAGTACAAATCTGTTAGATATTACCAAACCAATTTTAGGAAAAATACGAAACACATGATCGATAATACTTAATTATATTTGATAAAATCTGCGATCCACTTATAGTAGATAATACAATATTATCTTTGATATAAAGCACGATCCAATCTGATAGATGATACTAGACTAACTTTGATGAAAACTGCGTTACATATCTGGTAGATATATCAAACACCTTTAGTAGTAACTAAAATATAAATCTGGTAAATATTACCAAACTAAAGCTGACAAAATACACCGAACGTGATTAGTAAATACTACTTAACTTTGTTTGTTAGAGTTCACCAAATAAATTACATTATACTTACAAGTTAAGTTCAGCTCTTTCAATCAAAATGATTTAATACATTGTACCAATAGAAAGTGCTATATCTACCAAATTGTGTTGTAGATTTTACCAAATTACTTTTGCATTTTCTACTGACTAACTTCGGTAATTTGTACCAAAAAATAGTAACAGTAGAACACGCCAAAGGTATTTGGTTAAAAAAGACGAGTATGTTTGGTAAAATGAAAAATATCCGTTTGGTAGATTACACCAAACTACATTGAAAAAAATTATACTTAACTACTTTGATAAAAAGGTTACTAAAGTACTTTGTTTAAAAATGTACTAAAGTTCTTTGTTGAGAAACGTTACTAAAGTACTTTGGTAAAAAATATACTAAAGTACTTTGATGAGAAATGTTACTAAAGTACTTTGGTAAACAATTTTACTATTTACTACAAAATATAGGTGTAATCTACCAAATAAATTTAGTACAACACCAACTTATTTAGTTTGATAAAATCAACCAAAATTCGTGATAGGACCGAAATCAACCGCTAACTTTGGTAACATTTACACGGAATCTGGTAAATCCAACCTAACATTTTTTTCAGTGTACCTGCTTATTTATGTGCACTATACAGCAGTGCCTCAAATATGCACAATCAAGGCGTTCAGCGACCATTCTCAGGATGCTGTTAGGACTGGCCCGGATCCTGCGTACCAGGGATGAACAGCGTTTTCGCATCGTAGCATGGAAACAGTCCACCCTCGCCTCTGCGAACATCCCCGAAGCACTGCAGTAGCGGGGCAGTCCCATCATCATCCTGAAGGCATTATTGAACTGAACTTTGAGAGCATTGTATGCTTTTTGAGTATAGTTTGCCCACAGACCACAGACCGCTAGTGTAGAAGGATGTACAATAGGCCCTAAAAAGGGTGACTTTTGCTTCTTTGGAGCACTTAGCGAATCTGCGAGCGATCATGTTCGCCCTTACAGACAATGCTCTCCGTTCACGCTCAATGTCCGTATCATCTTTAAGGTCATCAGTCAAAACGTGTCCGAGGTACTTAAATTGTGTGACTACGTTGAGTACCTTACCTTCCAGTTTTATCGGCGGCACTTCTGGTGTGACTTTATTCCTGACCTTAAAGAACATACCCTCACTTTTGGCGACATTATATTGCAATCCATGCCTGGTCGCATATCTTTCACAGATTGCGATCATTTTTGCAAGGCCACAAGGAGAGGCACTCAGCAGCACCATATCATCCGCGTAGCTGATATTATTCACGCACACTCCATCGATGTGGCAACCAGGGCAGTCACATACAGGTTGAAGAGCTTAGGCGAGGTCAACCCCCCTGCCTCACCCCGCACTCCAACCTGTATGGATCCGAAAATGCACCCGCCCAACGCACGACGTTCGATTGATTTTGATACCAGAACTTAACAATGCGGGTCATGTCTACCGGCATATCAATGTAACTTAATTTTTGCCAGAGAATGTCATAGTTAACTAAATCGAACGCCTTGGATAGGTCTAGGTAGCATGCGTACACATTTGTCTGTCGATCTGTGTAGTATTTGACAGTATGCTTTAAACTCAAAATTGCACTTTCCGTTGATAAGCCCGGTCTAAAACCAAATTGATTATCATGAACTTGTAGAAAATACGACAATAGAGAGATCTCTCAGGGACCGAGGTCCAATGAGAGTTGTTTGGATGTTATATTTATGCAACTGATTTAAGAAACTTCGATAGTGCGATGTAGAACTCGTCAGATTTGACAGGAGTGACGCCACATCAGCCCCCCTTTGAGACGGAGGGGTCAGTGATGTATGAAGAGAGAGTGCAGCTTGCCAGTGCTCAGAGCCAGCGTGGCGAGCGAGCGCTCAGAGCCAGGGTGGCGAGCGGAGAGAGAGAGAGAGAGAGTCTGGCTTGCTGAGAAGAGTCGGGCGTCAGTCAGGATATTCAGAGTTGCGCTTATGTCCATTGTCGGGGTCACCAATGTAGAAGATACGACAATAGAGAGATCTCTCAGGGACCGAGGTCCAATGAGAGTTGTTTGGATGTTATATTTATGCAACTGATTTAAGAAACTTCGATAGTGCGATGCAGAACTCGTCAGATTTGACAGGAGTGACGCCACAAACTTTCAGATATCGGTCCAAATGGGAATTAAGCACACTGTCAAACACTTTACCGACTACAGCAGCAAGCGATATCAATATATTGCATGAAAATACAATATTATGATGATTTGGAGCTGATCTGATGCTGGAGCTGGAAGGTGGCCATAGGAACTCCGCAATAAAACAACACAACCCCATCGAGTTTGGGCTCGTTAGAATCGTCTCAATGAGTAGTTGATGATGCTATGCAGAAATATACAGTCGGCAATAAAAGCTTGTACCAAAAATGAACTTTTTGACAGAAACTTATTACCTTTGTTTTTGTGTAGGTAATATGATTTTATTTTTGTACTATTTCTTGGTGAGCGTTAAAGAATAAATGATTTGTTTTGTATTGAAAATCAAAAGTAGATACACCTATGCCTTATAATTTAGGTATAAATACTTTTTTGAAATGTTCATGTAAAATAAACATATAAAATATTAAACAACAATTCTACTAGCAGCATAGTCGTTATTCGTTAGCAGCATTACCAAAATTAATTCTAATCCGCGCTAAAATCCATAAACTTGGCAGTGCCTCGTTTGACATTCTGTGACATTATGTAAGCGGACGCTCGCTTACAACCAGTTTACCTGCTTGGCACACCGAGCGCCAAAAATAGAATTGACAAGCTAGCCACACAGTACCTATATACGACTGTCGTGGTCAATAGAATATGCCAGAAATGTTCATAAAGTTAACATTTAAAGTATGACACAAAACCTCAAAATGAATTTTATAAAAAATTGTGTAACTTCGTAATAATTTCAACTTAAAATGTACTGCTATGTTATCAACAAGTTCAGTGTATTCATCGTTAATAGAATCAAACTTGTTCCTTAAAAAATCCTCGAATGAGTAATATTGAAAAACTTTTGGCTCATTTTATTGACTATAATTGTACAAGGTCAGTATTCCATCCGCCATATTATATGACATACCCACTTTGCTGTCTCTGTCATTGTGATTTGTAAGAGATTGGCAATGAATATAACTAAGTAACTAATGATAGAGGGTAAGTACTTTAATCGTGCTAAATATGTAAATCACGGAATAACCAATCAAAATCAAATACCTACTTTTACATTGGTGATTTTCTAACCGTCGTGGCCAATAGTAATATCGACGTCTTCCCCGCAATTTCGTAACTTTTTTAACCTCACCTCACCGTTCAACCACGAATATATCTTGGCGCTGCGATTCGTAATAACTATAAGCGTAGGTAAAGGTCTAGTTTCTTTAGACGAGAGGACATTAGCGCGATCCGAATAACAGCGCTCTTATCGTCGTGTCGCAAAAAAAGATGTATGGTATGTAGGTACCTATAGTTGTTATTTTCTAAGCCGTCCGTTCCGCACTAAAGAACGCCGCACTGCAGAACGGACGGCTTAGAAAATAACAACCATACCTAGGTACATTACAATTTTTTAACAACTTAAACTTTTGTATTGGTATCTTTTCACTATACCATTATGCTTATATTTTGTGTTTGCAATTGGATTTTTTGTGTCTTCTCTCCACAGAATAGAATATAGGTATCCCCCGCTTGAAAATTAAGCCAGGTTAAATATATATTTATTTATTCAATCTTTATTTCGGACATTATGTGCATCCATATATTGTTAGTAATTTACTTAACCTGGGTATGTTAGTCTTTCATTATAATATTAAAAAATACTTTATTTGCACACCAATTGTGCAACGGACTTGATCTGTTCAACCCAGTGTGACAAGATTGGGCAGTCATATCTGTCTGCAATGACACACAGAATGCTGTTGCTAGTTCCCCTAAGTCAGTAAATAATAGGCACTAGCAACTAAACTAATCGTCATTTAACGTTGTCGACTAATATTTCAATATTTTGCCTGCAATTCCCACAGATGACTATTTTGTGGAAATGTAGAAGACGATATTGACAACCATTCGACCCGAGAACGAATAAACTGCCAATACAAACTCTAACGCCTTTAAAGGCACTAATACCTATACCTACCTGTTGTATATAGACATCCTGCATAACCGGCCAGCGGCATTCCAGCTAACCAACTAGTTTTATTCTAAAAATCTGCTTAGTTACCATGAGAAAAATATATTACAAATTTCAACATACAGCGGAATCGTATAATTTACCAATTAACGAACAAATCGCGGTAAATATTGATAAGACATATATAACATTGATACCTGTTTTCTTACGTCCTTTTCGTTAAATGGTAGAAGACATTTAGCCAAGGGCGACGGGTGTAGGTATGACGTCAGGCATACATATATGGTAAACTAATGCAAAATAGATTGGAGATTTCATCTAGAGGCAGATACTGAGACTCGATTGCTAACCAGCGTTTACATTATCTTAAGTGTTTGTATTTCTTTGTGTTCAACTATTTTACATACCTATGCCACTAGGCCTGTTCGAGCAGCTATAAATTACAATTTTACAATTACAAGTCTAAATTGGCAACTCTCAGGTTCTTGACCAATAACGACTTGCTAAATTGACCTAAGATTATTAAGTTACTAGCTTCTGCCCGTGACTTCGTATGCGTATAAATTATAGTTTAGGTACATGCTATATTTACGTATAAATAAAGCCATATCTACTACTGGAAAATTTGTAAATAACGATGTACCACTCCACGTCGGTGGAAAACACCTTATGGTAACTCCATATTTTATGCGTGTATCGGTTCATTCTCTTTCAATCAAAACACCCTAACAAACGTCGTCATCGTCAGTAATATTTAATTTTAGTTATTTAATCTATATTGCATACGAAGTAGCTCTGTGAACTGTCAACAAAAAAAAACTAGGTATATACTTAATTAACGAGCCTGCTCATAAAATTGCACAAGAATCGCTTGAGAAATGTGACGTTTATAGGAGAACAGCTGGACAGGGGAAAACCGGGACATACGAAGGAATTTCGGCACAAGCTGAAACGGAGAACTTCGTTCGCTTCGCTCGCTCGTTCAATAAACCGTCGCATAAACAAAAATATAATTGGTACACAAAGAGTACCAACTGACATATAGCTAAAGACCTGGAGGATCATTTTAAACACAAGAAAGATTTACACCATTACCTACACTGATTTTTCATATTCCTTATTGCAGGGTCGATCTGGGGGCAAGCTATAGCAATCGGGCTGCATGGAATAATAATATTGGATATGTGGGTGGGTATCTAAAACCGATGGCCGTTGGGGTGGAAAGGTACTCGAGTGGCGACCACGCACCGGAAGGTGCGGCGTGGGTAGGCCCCCCCCCACAAGGTGGATGCGGGTGGCGCGGGGCCGGTAATTTTGGCACTCTTTAGGGGAGGCATTTGTCCAGCAGTGGACATCTTCCGGCTGATATGATGATGATGATGATGAGGTGCATGCCTAACAGCGCATACACGCCGAAGAAGAGATTTCTTGTACCGGCAAAACTGTAAATTTAATATTCCCGGCAATATTGAAAGACTGCTGGCACGCCCGGGAATGAGAATATTGGCAACGCTACTGCAGACCAGCGGCACTAAAATGGACTTATCAGTGTCGATAAGACATCCATCACATTCTGTAGCTCTAGTAAAAGTTTTATCCATCCATACATAGGTAGGTATACGTTTTCAAACGCGTTTGCGTTTAGTTTCAATTTGTATGGCAACGCGTGGTTCCTTATAGTTACCACCAGAGACGCTGTCCGCTTTGCCATTTAAATTGAAACAAAACGCAAACGCGTTCGAAAACATATATAACGACCGATATTTGACGACCGCTTTAGCCTAGTTGGTAGTGACGCTGCCTACGAAGCAAGAGGTCCTGGGTTCGAATCCCGGTAAGGGCATTTATTTGTGTGATGAGCACGAATATTTGTTCCTGAGTCATGGATGTTGTCTATGTATTTAAGTATTTATTTATCTATATAAGTATGTTTATCTTCGTCTATTACCCATAGTACAAGCTTTGCTTAGTTTGGGACTAGGTCGATTTGTGTAAGATTGTCTGCAAATATTTATTTTATATGTATCGATAAAACTTATATTAGAGCTACTGACGAGTATCCGAGTGCGAGAGTGGCGAATGTCTTATCCACAACGATAAGTTATAAATGGCGACCATCTTAGGCCCGCTATGGTAGGTGTACGTAGTAGAAATTTCGTTGTCAAAAGTCGTATTTAAAAAGGTATTTTATAACAACAAGGACACCGAAGATTTCACACAAATTCAACGAATTTTGTTATTTCTAAAGACTCGCACGTGTGGATGAGGATAGAATGCGTAGGCGCACTTAAAGCCGTTGGCATTTGACTCACGTCAGAGCATGGCGTCACCTACTCTGCTATTCACGAATTGTTTCATCGCCTGACCCCTAGTATATCTTGACGCCGCGATGCCGTAAGGCTCTGCGGCGCTACCACGAACTTCGAATCTCGAACTTCGTATATTTCCATTTCGATCGCTCGAGTACCATAAACCATAAGTGCGATAGAGACGGAGATATACGAAGTTCGAGATTCCAAGTTCGTGGTAGCGCCGCTGTACCCTTATTGTGAGATACAATCGTAACCTAACGTTACGTAACTAATACGAGATCGAATAAACGCGCTTCGAATAGATTTCGATCTCGCTACGGTATTCTTCGATTCGACCCGTCAAACTTGTAACTCACACTGCCGTTGGACTACGAAACTAACTGCAAAACGTTAGGCACTTTGCGTTTAGTTTTCGATGCGTAATTTAACGTTCGATTCGTATAACCAATCGGTAGTGTGAGACATTTCGAATCGAAGAATACCGTCGCGACTGTAGTTTACTATTTCACTTGCAAAATGGCCCGTGATATCGTATTATTCCGTCAAGAGTTACCGTAGATCCGATCGAAATTTATCTCAAATTAAAGAACTTATAAAAATAAGGGTTTTGAATTGACAACATATATCCGCAAAATTCGGATTGTCGCGTATTTTGTATTTAAAAATGCAAATAAATGGCCCCCGCGCCGCCATATTGTATCAACAGTCGACACTGTCGACGTCGCGATTCGCGTATTCTGTAATGGCATAACCGACAAACATTTAAATTAAAACGATAAATGCTAGTGATATAAGGTTGAATATTGGAAAATCGTGAACGAACGTGAAGTCGATCGCGAATTAAGTAATGTATAAGTGCCTCACGTTACAGTTTGGATTTTTAGTTCTATGAGTGACCACCAGGGGCGGTGTATAGACTTTTCATACTAAATCTTGACGATAGGCGGTAGCGTCGATAGTAGACGCGACTCACTTCAATCCCACGCTAAGGGTGCAGGGGGCCGATTTTTGAATCTCACCAAGTGACTAATTCTCACCGATGTGAGTGATTTCCGAAAGTTCGTATTTTTGAAACTCATCGGTGACTTACATTTGTCATACCTATGATATCGATTTACGAGTGCCCCTACCCACTCGTAATTGAAATCACCATGTGATTGTTTTTGACAAAATAGAAACCGGTATCAAGGACAACACTATAACATCTGCGTAAAAAGGAACGTAACGGGAAGATTGTCTCTGACTGACATTGTAAAATTTCTGCATGTTGGTAAACAGCGTGTGACTTTCAAAAATACGGCTTTTGGAAAATGGTGACATAAAAGTCATCGGTGATAATTTTAGTCACCGGTGACTTTGATATCACCAGTGAGATTCAAAAATCGGCCCCCAGGTACTAACTTGTATTTCACCTGTGGCTGTGGTCCCTGATTGACGCAGCGTAAAACCTCGAGTTGTGTGAAAACGTAGGGTTTCTATAGAACAAGACCTTGTACCTACCAACCGGTAACCACGGCGCCTAACGCGTCTGCGCATTCTGCTCTGCTGCCGTCTACGCTGGTTGTCTGAGTCGCGGTAAAGCGTTGTAAATAACCCTGGTTCTGTTGCGAAATGGCTACGATGTGATTTCGTATCTTTGGTGATCTTTATTCGACATACGCCTAATGCATATGATAATTCTAGGCAGACGTATGTTTTTCAACGACTTAAAAAAAGATCTTAGAGGAAGAATCACATAGAATAATAGAATAGAATAGGCATTTATTCGTGACAAGAATACATGGACATATAAAATCAAATCATACTCGTAAGTACCACGAAGCGGTTCCTAAAAGGCTGAAATGGTCATAAATTGAAAACTGGTTTTAAAATCGCTGATCGCTTTCCACAAACATTTGGACAAACAAAAAAGGTGAGCCTATTGGTAGCACTCCACTTGGCGGTATTTGCCCAAATATTCGTATTGCACAATTTTCCTTCCAGAGCGGCAAATGAAAGAGAGGCAACGACGCAACGCGAACACGCAACGCAACCCTAAGTGTAGTGCCACCATCAGACTTAGGCAACAAATGATACAACTATATCTTGCCTTTTTTCAGATGTCCTAGCTACACAACGTCATGATTCTTGATTCTAGCACTTAGTTCTCTTCGCTATTCTGACAACGACAATTCCCCGTACATTGCTGGTTCCAGAAGTAACCTAGCGACCACCTTAACTTCTAGAACAAGCAATGTATGGCGAATTGTCAGTGGCTGGTGACAATTGTCAAGTTAGTGAAATTAAGGCCAGGGTCTTATTTCAGCTCGCTTCTGCCAGCCACCAGGCTCGATGCCAGAGCATTCCATGTCACACTAGCAGTGGTCCGATTCAGGAAGCCACTACAAGTTACATTTTTACACAGGAAAACCAGGTCCAATGTAGCTTGTAAATAGCTTCGTTAAATGGGCGTCAGTAGTATTTAAATCTCAGCGTTGGACCTCTCACAAGTCGTGTGTACTATCTGGCTCATCATTACCTGGCGGGGTAGTCTATCAGGTTTCATTATATGTACTTACGTCAATTAACAATTTGACCAACGCAACGAGCGCTCTAGGGCTGCGGCGCTACCACGAACTTAGAATCTCGAACTTCTTATATCTCCGTCTCTGTCGCTCAACTACCGTAAACCATAAGTGCGATAGAGACGGAGATATACGAAGTTCGAGATTCGAAGTTCGTGGTAGCGCCGCTGTTATTCGCTACGCGCTTATGCGCCTCACCCCACGCGTCACGCCTAACGAAACTAGACCTCTACCTACGCTTAGTTACTACGAATCGCGTCGTCAAGATATACTTGTGGGTGAGCGTTGAGATGAGCGTACAACAAGTTACAGAATAGCGGGGCTGTTCGGTACTATCGTCGCGATCCAAGAAGTCGTTTGTAACGACGAGCGAGACACGTATAAGTAAGTTCTTTTTTTTTAGACAGTTCGATTTTGATTCCTTTAGCTCCGTTTCGCTCACACTTACACTGATTGGCTGCAATTAAACTACCGAATACCTATTTGAATCGTATATAAGGTCATTATTATTATGACATTTATGACATTGTCAGAGGTTGTGTAGATTGCCCTAACCTTATAGCAGCCATCAATTACTTCACACCGAAAACAAACCCACGCCTTCTTAGTTTACCTAATCATCAAACAAATTACGGTAGGAATTCTGTAATATATAGAATATCAAGGACATACAACAATCAGTTTAGTGACATCGACCCATTTGTGTATAACAACAAAAAATCGTTTAAAAGTGCAATTGCAAAACAACACACACACACACACACGCACGCACGCACGCACGCACGCACGCACGCACACGCACACGCACACGCACACGCACACGCACACGCACACGCACACGCACACGCACACGCACACGCACACGCACACGCACACGCACACGCACACGCACACGCACACGCACACGCACACACACACACACTCATTAACCTAACATATCTTAAGCAAATCCGTTTCTTCCAGTATCTGTTATGGAGACCTGTCATTGGCTCGACAATTGTATCTTAGATGTAAGCCTATATTGAATGTTAAAAGCTGTTGGTCTTCTAATAAATAAAAAAAAAAAAAAAAAAAAATAGTTCAATTCGGTTCGTGACGGGATTTCATTCCTTTTAGTTCTTAGTTTAGTTCCTGAGCGACTCAAGCCTACGGCTAGCGGAATCGCCCCAGTTTGCAAGTTAATCTGTGAAAAACTTTACCTACATCCTCTCATCATACCATAACCGGTGTCACCCATTCGACCTTATAACTTAATCAATACTATTCATCCGTGGGATTTCTAGTTTTTGCCGCCATTACTGAGAACTAGCGCCATTGTTGACGATTGCGAGAGTGGGGTTTTTAATTAATAGATGATTGATGTTTTGATTCTTACTTTGTTTTATTTACAACTCCTGTAACCTCATTTGTCCATTATACTGTTGATTTTATCTTGTTCTGTTGAACGCCGGGCGGGGTCGCGTGCCGCCGCATCGCAACGGATGCGCCGGCACCCGGCAGCGGCCGCGTTTTAATAGAGTGCAGCAGGCAAAAGCCGGACGGCGCCGGTCGGACGCGACGGCAGCCGAGCGCAGCCGTCCACGTCCGCAAGAAGCACACCGGCCACAAATCCATTCAAATATGAAATTTGACGACCGTATTAAAGCTTTCCGCTGGTAGCGGGTGGCGCAGGACCGGTCACTTTGGAACTCTTTGGGGGAGGCCTATGTCCAGCAGTGGACGTCTTTCGGCTGATATGATGATGATGATGATTAAAGCTTTAAATTCATGTGACAACTTGTAAAATGCGCTCGGTCATCTGATGCTGACAATTCGACATACATTGCTTGTTCTAGAAGTTAAGGTGGCCGCTAGGTTACTTGTAGAACCAGCAATGTTCGGAGAATTGTCGTTTGCAGGTGACAATTGTAAAGTTGGTGAAATAGGGCTGGGCTTCGACCCGGCCCGTTCGGTAAGAATCGTGCTTAAGGCGCTGTCAATACCAAAAACGCGCCCACTGTCTATTTGTATCGGAGTAAACGAGAGCGAGTCTTGGGCTGGGCGGCCAGGTTTTTAGAAGAAAATAATGAATAAATATTGATATAAAAAAGTGTGGATTATTTGTGAAATATGGCTCGTTAGCGGTTTAGGTATGTATATGTGGACTTCATGTTTTTAATTGCAGACCCATACGTCAAAACAATAAAGACATAGAACCGTTTAAGATGATTTTAAGACCAATCTTTGCAATTATTTTCCATCGAGCCGATTTCGTCCAATTATGTTTCGAGTCCGTCTACGGTATTGGAAATATGATGAAATATTAACTTATTTTTTTTGATGTGCTAGAACAAATAGTTTTTCTTAAAGAGCTGCTTAAATAATATCAATTTCAACAAATTAGGTCTTGTCAGCCTATTAACTTTTGTCGGCGGCGTTTGTTTATTCTATTCTAGCTAAAGGATGATGTCTGACGGCAGTTTCGAAGAGCGGGAGAGACGCAAATTTAAAAAAAAAACGAATAAGTAGGTACTTATTAATTGTTAATTGTTACGATTAAACCTGTTTTTTTTTGTTTTCGTCTACTAAACAAACAAACTATTTAATGTACTTTCTAGCAATCTTGAGGAATTCGTTTTCTGCGAGTCTTGCCTGTTTAACTTGAGTCTTCCTGCCCTGAGTTCTAGGAGAGGTAGGGCACAGCGGAATGCCATCTCGCTCGTATGTGGAGCAGCCGAAGCCGACTGGGGAAGTACCTCCACCTTACAGAAGACCGCAGCCATAATAGCACCACTGCTTTGTAGTGTTGCTATATTATTGCATGCTATGAAGCATGTGGTGTTGTGTTCCTGGTGGTGAGTAAGGTCGCCAGAGCTCCCTAGGATGCGCTGTGTTGGGAGTGAGGGACCTGCATGTCTCTATCTGCCAACACAGTGAATCCTCATGTGAATAAAGGGTCGGCAACGCACTTGTGATTCTTCTGGAGTCACAAGTGTCCATAGGCTACGGTACCAGCTTAACATCAGGCAGGTTGTAAGCTTGTTTGCCACCGTCATTGTATAAAAAAAAAAGTCTTACGTTGTATGCTCTGAATGATGATAATACCTACACCTACTGCGGTCCATCCAAGATTTATCTCTATACTCCTTCCAAGTTCCAAGTAATCAAAAGCAGGTTTACCGTAGTGTAGATTTTATTAAATGGCTATGTCTTAATCGTTGTAACTAACCGTAACCTCGCGCGCCGGGCGGCCTTGACATAGCGAGCGTCTATGCGGCGCGCGCGCAGACGGGGGAACAAAGGCACTAAGGTTCAGTTTTAATGATCCATTAGATCTTTTATTACATTAAATCTTTCTATTTCAGATTGCTTGGTTATTTTTTACTAAGTACTACGAGTATTCAAAATAAGGTTACGGCCTGGTTGTACGCAAACACAATAACGTATAGATGCTTGCGACTTTAGAGGAATCACAAGTACGTTGCCGACCCTTTATTTCATAGGTCCATTCAGTAGGTACAGTCAAGGAAATTGAAACACGTACCTACCTTTTTAGGGTTCCGTACTCAAAAAACCATATTATGTGTATGTCCGTCTGTCACCAGGCTGTATCTCAATAATCGTGATAGTTAGACAGTTGAAATTTTCACAGATGATTTATTTCTGTTGCCGCTATAACAACAAATACAAAGAAACAGAATGAAATAAACATTTATAGATAAGGGTACGGAACCCTTCGTGGGCGAGTCCGACTCGCACTTGGCCGATTTTTAGGGTTCCTTAGCCAAATGGCAAAAAACGGAACCCTTATAGATTCGTCATGTCCGTCCGTCTCTCTGTCTGTCTGTCCGTCCGTATGTCACAGCCACTTTTTTCCGAAACTATAAGAGCTATACTGTTGAAACTTGGTAATTAGATGTATACTGTGAACCGCATTAAGATTTTCACACAAAAATCGAAAGAAAACATTAAGTTTTAGGGGTCCCCATACTCAGAACTGAAACTCAAAAAAATTTTTTTCATCAAACCTATACGTGTGGGGTATCTATGGATAGGTCTTCAAAAATGATATTGAGGTTTCTAACATCATTTTTTTCTAAACTGAATAGTTTGCGCGAGAGACACTTCCAAAGTGGTAAAATGTGTCCCCCCCCCCTGTAACTTCTAAAATAAGAGAATGATAAAACTAAAAAAAATATATGATGTAAACTTCCACCGAAAATTGGTTTGAACGAGATCTAATAAGTAGTTTTTTTTAATACTTCATAAATCGTAAACCGCAATTTATTTCACAGAACCCTTCATGTGCGAGTCCGACTCGCACTTGGCCGGTTCTTTACTACTACGACCGTGCAACGACTTTTACGCAAACACCGTAACCTATAGATGCTTGCGACTTTAGAGGAATCACAAGCCCGTTGCCGACCCTTTATTTCGTAGGTCCATTCAGTTGGTACAGTCAAGGAAATTGAAACACGTACCTTTCTAGCTCTTGTTACTATGACAATAAGGCATAGGTAAAAAGGTACGTGAATACATGTCCCTTACTGTATCTACAGTACAGCTCTTACCGGCGTTCGGGACGCGATTCTAACTGTCTCAACGGCAGATGAGGAATGTCCCTAGGCACCCCTAGGCTAGAATATCACTTTTCTTTCATGTTTCCATAATTCTGAAATTTGAAAGATAGATGAATGAAGTGAACATTTTGAGTCAAATGCAGGTCCTTCAATCACTTACTCTTAATCACTTACTTCGTATTTATATTTAGTTCTCTCTCGGCAATCCCAATAATTATCTAGTTTTTATATTAACATTGCATGACGTTTCCGTGAGTCACCAATGGTGCTGGCTGAAAATCAGTTATGTAGGCAGTGTCCGGTTCACTGCCGCAGAGACACACTTGCTTCATGTTTTTTTGGTTTTTCTTATCTATTTTATTTTTTAATATGTGTGTCCTGTGTGTTTGTGAATAATAGTACATTGTTTAACAAGGGGCGTAAGAGAAATATTGCAAACGAGAGTCTATCAGAAGCCCGACGCCGGAGGCGGAAGGCTTTTGATGACTCGAGTTTGCAATATTCTTACGCCCGTGTTATACTATGCACAATGTTTTTCATCACATTTGCGAGGAAATAAATAATTTCATACAAGCGCACCAATCAAAAATTTACGAAATTGACAACTTCACTTCCAGATCAGTGCGAGTGGTGCGCGCAGCTTCAATATTTCGACCAATCACAGAGCAGTATTCTTGCAGCGCATGGTCTGCTCGATTTTTATTCAACCAATCACAGAGCAGTATTCTTGCAGCGCATGGCCTGCTCGATTTTTATTCAACCAATCACAGAGCAGAATTCTTGTAGCGCGCGACAACCTAGATTTGCTTTAACCAATCAGATCACACACAAGCACATAATTCCCTAGGGAGTTTTAAAAATCCATTACTCCCGCGGGAGGTAAATCAGGTATAGCTTCTCTATACACCTGCCTATAATACACCCTTTACGAGCAAGTGTGATGAAAAAGTACCTTTCTTTCTTCACTCGCAACTCGCAACACAGCGCATCCCGAGGAGCTCAAAACAATTGAATAATTGGTGGTCAACGCATTCTTTTGGAGGGTCAGGCGTCCATAGACTATGGTGTGTGTGGCTATCAGATGGACCGTATGGTTGTTTGCCAGGCCACTGTCGTAGGTATTGAATAAGTTTCTGTTAAAAAAAATATTTTGGGGACAAACTTTTAATGCCGACTCACCGACTGTACATTTCTGTATACCGTCATCATCAACTACTCATTAAGACGATTCTAACGAGCACAAACTCAACGGGGTTACGTCGGTTAAGTACTGAATTCCCATGGCCACCTTCTGTCTTCATCATCATCAGATCAGCTCGAAGGTATATTCAATTGTCATCCAAACTTTACCCAACAATTCAGCTCAAACGATTGAAGATAATAGGTATGCTTCAAAATTGAGTTGCATACGATTCCACCCGAACTATAGTTACATACACAGATGTATGAATATAAGGAGATCGGACATGGCGGCCGATTTGTATAGAGTGAGCCTGTCGCAAGTACATTAACCCACACAACGCCCAAGTAATTGACAAGACAAAGCACGCACACATCTAAAACACACACACTTGTATACCTATAGGTATACAAGTGTGTGTGTAAGCATATACGCTTATTTGACAATAAACGCGCATCACATCAGGCATTTTGGGAAAAAACGTAATATTCTCTGCGATCAGCACGCGTGCACAGTATGGCAGAGTATGCCCATTGAGCATACAGCTGCGACACGGCCGCCGGCGGCTTGTCCTCTCTCTAGTATTCTATGCTCTGAGGTTACATACCTACATAGTTAGGCACATACATTGCAAGTTAATGGAAAGCTTGTAATAATCACTACAACTTAGAAAAGTTGAAAAACCCCCGACATTTTCATTTCAAAGTTCAATATCTCAAAAACGGCTGAACCGATTTTGTTGAAACGTAGCTAAGAACCATCTCGATCACATCAGCTTTCGGATAACAAAACCGCATTCAAATCGGTTCATTCAATAGAGATATAGAATACTAGAGAGAGGACAAGCCGCCGGCGGCCGTGTCGCAGCTGTATGCTCAATGGGCATACACTGCCATACTGTGCACGCGTGCTGATCGCAGAGAATATTACGTTTTTTCCCAAAATGCCTGATATGATGCGCGTTTATTGTCAAATAAGCGTGTAGGTATACAAGTGTGTGTGTTTTAGATGTGTGTGTGCTTTGTCTTGTCAATTACTTGTGATGCGTTGTGTGGGTTAATGTACTTGCGACAGGCTCACTCTATACAAATCGGCCGCCATGTCCGATCTCCTTATATTCATACATCTGTGGTTTAGCCCCTCTAACCCCAGCAGGGATAGGATAACCCTTCCGACAGAAGTCGGGAACGTCATATTTTGAATCTCTAATCGGGCCTAATGTTGGTCGGCGTAGATATTTCATTCTGCCTGCCAAGAAACAGTCGTTTGTTTTAAATGTCAATTGCATGCTAATACAATTCAATCCTCGCCTCATCGGTACAAAAACCGCCCAATGAATCATTATAAAACCGGACCGAAAAGGTACATTTAACTTGACGTACCGGTATGACATTCGTATGACATTTCTGATTCTCAATAATTTTTCAGGGTCAATTTGGAACTCCCATTCCAATCTGATTTCAATGTGTTTCGCGCTCATACTTACACTTAGGTTCACGTTAGCTCGGCAATGGAAGCGAGTGCACGATACTCGTCGAAGTGTGATTGAGATTGGAAGCGACGGTCACAAATAGAGACTTCCAGGGCGGCTAGCATGACATGTCTTATGGTTACGTTTTACGTGGCGTTTCAGTACATTTTGGCCGTAATAAGTGACGATAAAACCTATTGTGTTAGTTGGGCAGCAGCATGATCGTGTTTGTGTCGGACATAAAGCAACCGTCCCTTACTAGCAAGTATGAATAAGACATTGAAAATGACCGCACGGAGAGAACTCCATCTAACAACACAAGTGTATAAAATAATAACAAACACGAATACCAGAATACCTGTTCGAGAAATTCATATGGCCCGGGAATAAAAATCGAGGTGTTAGGAGTATGCATGCAAACAAAGTGATTATGCCCGAACACAGATCGATGGGGTTCCGGGGAAGTTTTAGATATCGTGCTTCGAAAATATGGAACGACCTGCCGCCCCCCCTGCGTACCAGTATGTCCCTACCCACCCTCAAAATTAATGTGCAGAGAATTATATTACAAAACCAGCTACGTGAACAATGACCACATTTAAATAGGTACCCTTATTTATAGTACTAAACCACTTGGTACTCCATTGCTGGACGGAATACTCAATGTTACTGACCTGTTTTTTTTTATATACTTGTAATACTAAGTTATAATATATATTTATTTGTTTTTCAACTAGCATTGCATGATTTAGTCTTTAAAAGTAAAAGTTCATTACGAGTAATGCGAATGTTCCCCTTGCAGCTAGCTATTAATTATATTGTATCCCGTGTTGTAGGTGCGGGCTGAAAAACAGCGCTGTATAGCCGACAGGCTAGCAGCAAACGCTGAGCCCCGAGCCTATTGTCGCATCATTTATTTTCTGCATTGTGTTGTTTTATATAAGTATCTACATCAGTGTTCGATTTTGTGATTTTGTGTTTTTTTTTGTGTTTTTTTGCGACAATAAATCTTTTTTTATTTATTTTATTTTATTTATTTATTTATGTTAGTGCGAGAGGAACGGATGCTCTACGTCCGACATAAACGCGATCATGTTAGCTAGGCGGATATGCTACGTGCCAGTACTGGGCAAAAGCGATCACTCTACAGACTTTTATCCCGAATTCCCGATGTCGTAGTTTGGTACCTAGTTACATAAAGGATGACTCACGCTAGAACGGGCCGTGTCCGGCCCGGGCAGTTTTCTAAGAAAAGCCACGGCCGAGTCTCGGAAGCGGCTCGGTGTACGGCCTTGGCTTGGGTATGGCTTTGGCTGCGCAAAAACGCCGTCGTTTTTCTTAGAAAACAGCCCGGGCCGGACACGGCCCGTTCTAGCGTGAGTCATCCTTAAAGCCCGTAGATATATAAATAATTCGATAGTTAACGAATTACGACATTTGTATTGGATATAATATATTTTTAAAAGGAGAGCTTTCGTCAACGAATATATTGCAATGACTCCAGCCCCGCTATTCTGTAACTTGTTTTAACTTCACCTCACCCACAAATATATCTTGACGCCGCGATTCATAATCAGCCCCACTATTCGGCACCCCTATTCTGTAAGTTGTTTTAAGCTCATCTCAACGCACACCCACAAATATATCATGACGCCGCGATTTGTAGTAACTAAGCGTTTTAAGAGCGTTATTCGTTAGGCGTGACGGGTGAGGTGTGCCGCATTAGCGCGATCCGAATAGGCAACAGCCCAGGCACGTAGTATAGGCAAATAGGGTTATTAAAGTCACTTAACTAAAATAAAATTGATGATTAAAAGTAGGTATTAAGTTTTTATTAACAAACAGCTTAAATAATATTAGGTACTTACAATAAATTATTACAATAAATAAATACGACATGTATTGCATACGCAGATACAAACAATCAAACATATTTGCGAAACTGTTTCATAACATAATAATGGTAACAACTCTTACTATACGGTATCAAGAGATATACAAAAACATCCTAATTTTAGGTTTTCTTATGAATTATATGAATTTTACGGAAAGTTGTACACTCCAATTTTTATTTTTTTTGGTAAATTCGGGTTTATTTTACTCAGAATTGAAAGCACTTTCGAATGTTATACGAGAAAAAAAGTGTCCCAAGATTTTTTATTCCATTCCGTTACCGTTTGCATACTAAGCTCGTATGGTGGTAACGGAACGAAAAACTGAAAACTACGAGTACCTATATGTAAAATTTTGGACACTTTTTTCTACTATTACGTTCGAAAGTTCATCAAATTGTATGTGTATGTGGTATTAAAAAATATTTTTTTTTAAACAGTTTTTTTTTTTATTACATTTTACATCACATCGATGAGGCTTAATCTCATTGTGTTCCTGTGTGTGAGTAAGGTCGCCAGAGTTGCCGAGGATGTGTTGTGTTGAGAGTGAGACTGCATTTGTCTCTAGCTCTCAACACGACGCATCCTCGAACCAAAAAAGGGTCGACAACGCGCTTGTTACTCTTCTGGAGACACTAGCGTCCACAGACACTACCGGCAAGCAGGCTGTATGCTTTTTTTCCACAGGTAATACTTATACAGGGTGATTTCGGGGTCGTGGAGCAAGAAGACCAAAAGCGAATAAGATGGTAACACTGAACAACTTTTCCCAAGAAACCGACCACGAAATCGCAAAAAAAAACAGCTGTTCCATACTCTTAATGAACTCACAGTTCACTCTTAATTGGCTCTTATTTTTTTGCAATTTCGTGGTTGGTCCCATGGGAAAAGTGTATGACCATCTTATTCGCTTTCGATCTTCTTGCTCCATGACCCCGAAATCACCCTGTATAAGTTGTATTGTCAATTGTCAAGTCGAACCCCGCATTTTAATACAATATTAGCAATAAGTAAAATAAATAAGTCTTAATGCAAAAAGTGCACCTATTGACAATGGGCCACATTAATTAAATACCATTAGGTACCTATAGCTTTTCATACTTAGAACGTATGTAAACAGTTTCTTTATGTAATAACTAAAATCTCTTGTTATCAAATGCAACCAGCTTTTAAAGGCGTAACTAGCCTGTATAAAGTACCTACGTACCTAGCTTTAATTTTTAGTTTTTGTGTGTATGTTAGTGTACTTACCTTGTTCTTGTTTTTATGATGAATAAAAACCTTACAAACTATAAAACATGGCAAGCAATATTATCTGGGGCCCGATTCTAGTTTAAAAAAGTAACATCCTAGGTATGTCATAGGGAGATCCATTATCATGTACAGATGTAGTGCATAATGGTTTCCCATCGTTTTTCCACGGAAACGTACGAACGTGTCTTGCTATTTCAGTCGGTCACTGTACAAAAAGTACTGAGGTTGACTGATGTAGCATGACAAATACGAGCATTTCCGAGAAAATACGTTAGGAAATGAATATTCACTACATATTTGTCTTTCAAAACGGAAATGACAGAGACATGAACAACAAGCGATATCCTGGGACGTCTATTTGTCGTTAAAACAACTGGAATCGCGGCCCTGTAATTAAAAGGAGTGGAAAAGAGGTTCTGCTTGTATTAATACAAGCAGAAGCCTCTTTTTCTTTTCCACTCCTTTTATTAGTAAAAGACTTTCGCACATATTACCAGTTACTATGCTTGGTGAAACGTGAAAACGAAAGAATAGGATACTTTCGATATTCATAATTTCATTTGCCATAAAGCCATAACACTAACAGTACTATTTGCAATAATCGTTGTTTGCCATAAAAGTTATTTTCCCTGAATCATATTGAACAAGGATGTACCTGTCGTTAGCTAGTTTGCGCTAGTGACAGCGCCATCTCTCGGAAAATTGTCCCACTAATCGCCAGAGTATGGGCTTCAAAGTAACAAATTGGACAATATTTTCAGGACAATTTAAATAAACGTTGTATTTAAAAGTCCTCAGCACCGACTCAAGTGGACTCTCCATCTTGTAATTAGAAACTTTGTATGAAAAACGTTTACTCGCTCTATTTAATTTTAATTTCTAGCAACAGAAACTACCTAGTTTCCGACCTAAATATGGCGAATCCCATGTATTTATTGTAGCATGTTGTTTTAAGATGAGAACCAAACAACGTTTCCATGAACACTCGTGAAAAGTTAATACCTAGTTTCTGAGAAAAACTATTTAGGCCAAATAACATCGCAAACTTTACATTTATGGCAAATAAAATTATGATTTTCTTTAGTAACCCCTAAAGATCATACATTCAATCTACTTTGACATAGTTCCCGTAAGGAGTCTTAATGGTTTGGGGTCCTGCTAAGTACAGGTATGGGTTGTAGGCCTCCGCTGTCGTCTTCGAGGATATGCTGGGACTGTCGCGGGACCAGGAAGCTGTGAACAGACATTTAATTTTAAAAATCACATTATTTATAAAACTAACCCCTTACTGTAAACTAAAATGTGTGACCTACTTGTCCCCTTTTCACAAATAATTCAAAGTCAGATCGAACCTACTTTAAGATCTCATATTTTTAAATAACAGCAATTGTTATAGGTATCCAATAAAGCAAAGACATATAGTTTAATACTTGTTCATAGTGTTGTTTTGTTCCTATAAATACATATTTGGATTTTGCATAGAACTTGGCACTCATTTAGATCTCCATTCTTTTTGCGGCGAAGCCCACAGCCAAGCATAATTTTTGTATTTTTGATGGGATATAATTCACGTCAATGGTTCAAATCAAAAAATATAATTGACAACATTTTATAATTCTAAGTCCATGATTTGACTAGCTCCTTGTATTCTACTCGAAAAGAGGAACACGCTGGTAGTTTTATATTTCCAGTATTATTTATGTTCAATTTCTAACGAATTTTTTTGTTCCTCTTTTAGAGTAGACAATGAGCTACTCGAACTAAGGGCTAAAATTTATGAAATGTTGTCAATTATACGTCCATGTGGAAATCATTTATATCGTAGCTGGATACAAACTTTCATCCCGCATTTCACCTCTTTAGGGGATGATTTTCGGGATAAAACTATCATATGTCCTTCCCCGGGATTCAAACTATCTCTATACCAAATTTCATCTAATTAGGTTCAGCGGTTTAAGCGTGAAGAGGTAACAGACAGACAGACAGACACACTTTCGCATTTATAATATTAATAAAGAAAAAAGTATGGATATGGATGTAACGTTATCGCTATTTACATCTAGTGGCGAATCGCGGAAGCTTGTGAAATAGCCAATGGTTCATTCCTTTATACATGCGCGTTCTGCTACATGACGCTAGATGTCGCTTGAGACTCGCGAAACGGTTACTAGATGGCGTGAAACATTACTTTTTTAGCTGTCAAAATCTCAATACGAAATATTATTGACTCCGATTATCTAGATACTACCTGCTAGTCGCTCGGTGAGTTGTAAATACGAAATATTATTGACTCCGATTATCTAGATACTACCTGCTAGTCGCTCGGTGAGTTGTAAATACGAAATATTATTGACTCCGATTATCTAGATACTACCTGCTAGTCGCTCGGTGAGTTGTAAATACGAAATATTATTGACTCCGATTATCTAGATACTACCTGCTAGTCGCTCGGTGAGTTGTAAATACGAAATATTATTGACTCCGATTATCTAGATACTACCTGCTAGTCGCTCGGTGAGTTGTAAATACGAAATATTATTGACTCCGATTATCTAGATACTACCTGCTAGTCGCTCGGTGAGTTGTAAAACTCGCGCCTAAGTTAAAAAAAAAACTGTTATTCTTTTCCTAAATACTCAGTTATCGACTCTGCCCACAAAACTTCACGAGAATTGGTTGAGAAATGCGACCTGAGGCCCTAGCACGATAGATTTTATCGTCACGTTTTACGGCGAAAATGTATTGAGACGTCACGTAAAACATAACGATAAAACGTATCGTGCTAGCTGGGCTGTAGGCTCTCCACACACCTGGCCCCGTAGCATGGGTGGCCTTATCACGCGATAAGTGACAAGATAGAGCATCCGTCCCTGGCTGACACCGTTCGATAGAACGAGACGACTCGCTTATCATGTCACTTATCGCGTGATAACGCCATCCATGCCACGGGGCCAGGTTAGCCGGACATACAATTATGTATATTAAAAAAGAAAAGTCTTATAAGGTTGTAAGTTTGTATGTAATCTCATAGGTAATCTCCGGAACCATTTATCCGATTTCAAAAACTCTTTCACCAGTCCAGTATACATAGGTATATAATGGATCTTCGGGATGGAAATATTATATTGGATGCTATATTTTATATGCTACCTACATTATATGCTATATTTTATATGCTACATTATATGCTATATTTTGTATGCTGCATTAACTGCTAAGTATTTTTATTGGCTGGGCAGCATTCGGGAAGCTACGGCACATATTTTCATCCAATATTCCGCAGGGTCTCAAGACGAGTGTCTTTGACCAGTGTGTGTTGCCAGTGATGACATATGGCACGGAAACGTGGTCGCTTACTATGGGCCTCATAAGAAGGCTCAAAGTCACTCAAAGGGCAATGGAGAGGGCTATGCTGGGAGTTTATCTGCGCAATCGCATCAGAAATGAGGCTATCCGCAGCAGAACCAAGGTAACCGATATAGCCCTCCGAATTGCTAAACTTAAGTGGCAGTGGGCGCGGCACATTGCACGTAGAACCGATGGCCGTTGGGGCGGAAAGGTTCTCGTCCACGTACCGGAAGGCGCGGCGTGGGTAGGCCCCCTACAAAGTGGACTGATGACCTGGTAAAGGTCGCAGGAGTCCGCTGGATGCGGGTGGCGCAGGACCGGCCATTGTGGCACTCTTTGGGGGAGGCCTATGTCCAGCAGTGGACGTCTTTCGGCTGATATGATGATGATGATGATGATTTTTATATGCTACATTATATGCTATATTTTATATGCTACATTATATGCTATATTTTATCCCGTGGTTCTGCCTCGGTTGTCTGTAGGTATTAGTTGCTTTGCTAGTCCGTGGTAGAATAAAACAGGGTAGGTAAGTCATTGCCGACGATGTCTTGCCTAAGGCACACAAATGTTGCCATTGTGCAAATTTGGCACACCAATGTTTACATTGACTGACATGTTCCATATAGGGTTTGCAATCCGGATATCCGGATATCCGAAATATTCGGATATCCGCCAAATTTCGGATCCGGATCTGACAGGCTCTTGGATCCGGATTTTTCGGATATTACGGATTTTTAAAATACAACAATGAAAATCGAAAATACGGCTACAAAATGATGTTTTTACCGAGTCCACGCTGAAAACCAAATGATAGATAATAGATAACAACAGAAGAACAGAGATTGAGCTGTCTTTATTCGCCACTTCATCATCCCAGACCAGATTATTTTTGTTTTTAATTTATTAGTCACAAAAACCAATTAAACCTACATACCTACTACAATCTAGTAAAATTGCCGCAATTTGATGGCGAAAGTTGGCGTTGGTTTAAACGCACTAATTCACCGTAGGCAGAGACACTATTATATAAATACAATATTACCTATAGGTAGGTACTTTTATAGCTACCTTACCTACTAGAGACTTGCGCCCGTATTCATAAATGTTCTACAAGCATATTTTAACTAAAATGGCGTTAAAATTCGTTTGTGCTTATCTGTCACTTTGACATTTTGTGTTCGTAAGAAAGGTACAAAGCACATTTTATTTACCAGTCGCATTTTAAGTTTTATGAATAAGGAAATTAGTTTAAATAAACCTTAAGAAATATTTAAGAAGTACATTTGACACATAAAGTAAAAAGTAAATGCAGCAACAATACCTACGTTTTATAATTGTAATATTATTTAGGGTTCCGTACTCAAAGAGTAAAACGGGACCCTATTACTAAGACTCCGCTGTCCGTCTGTCTGTCTGTCTGTCTGTCTGTCACCAGGCTGTATCTCATGAACCATGACAGAAAACACAGTTGAAATTTTCACAGGTGATGTATTTCTGTTGCCGCTATAACAACAAATACTAAAAAACAGAATTGAATCAATATTTATAGATAATGGTACGGAACCCTTCGTGCGCGAGTCCGACTCGCACTTGGCCGGTTTTTTAAATTTTTAGTATGATATTCTTAACTTATAATATGATCATGCAATATAATAAGCATGGTACGCTTTTGCCATATTGTACAGTCTTGCCTAAATGAATGTCCCCTCATCCCCTGCTAGAGAAATGCCTTTTCCCTCGTCCCGCTCACACGGTCAATTTCTCGTCCTAGGCTTGATACCTAGTTACAACCCTATTGAATTAACTCCGTACCTAGAGCTCATTGAAATGTCTGTACGAGCACCAGGTACGGAGTTAAATCGACCTGCTGGTTGATCACGTAACGCATTGTGCGCACGTTGGGTAGATCTAAATATCAAATTTTAAATGGAAAAATGACAGTTGGATTGTCCTAGCGCGCGTTCGGAACGTTACGTTGATCACCCCTGTGTTAGTTATTCAAGTGACAGCTTTCAGTGACGAAACTTTCACTATGCGAGTTAGTTTGTAGTTGTAAGTAAAAAGAAAAAAAAAGTTTTAAACCCTTTATGACCTCGGGAATGCGTACCTATTTAAAATCTTTCAGGTATACGGTGGTATTGCCGTTTTTTCCTAGTTTAACCTTACTATTCCTACATTATACCAAAAAAAGCTTGTGGATCCGTATTATCCGAAAGATCCGGATATCCGGATCTGTTGAATTCAAATATCCGAAATATCCGGATCCGAAATATTAACGGATCTTGCAAACCCTAGTTCCATACAAAGGAGTTTTGTTAATGCATGATTAGTATTTTTTTAAATGTTAGGTAGTTTAAATATTTAGTACTTGGGCGACCGAGCTCTGCTCGGGTGAAAATAGAGACATTTTATTTATTTATTCGTATGGCAAAATTAAAATCGTTCTTAGTTAAACATACATACAAATTAGAGCAGCACACATATTCCCAGACATGAGACCTAGCTAGATCGGTTCTTCGCCCCATATTCCAAATCTCATCGAATTCGTTAGTCGTTTTCGAGAACGTGATTATAAATATATATACAAATATTGCTCCTTTAATAGTATAGGATTTGGGGTGAAAAGACATCTACATATTAATTAGTACTTCAACGTAAATATTGATTAAAAGTTCGTAATTGAAGTAATGCAATTTACTCTCGTACTTTCACACACAGTGGGTACACACTGACAGCCCGCCATATTTATGATGCTGATGACGTAGTTCAGAGACAATGACGTCACGAGCTGTCACTGGAATGACTTACCTTGCTTTACTCTACCAATAGCTAGTAATTTTTTTTACTGACGGAAGAAGTTCTCAATGCGTCTGTTTTTTTTTTGTTTTACGCAATAGATCGGTAATTTATGAACCGATTTGAAAAAAAATGTCTTTTCACCTCAGCAGCTCGAACAAGCATATTTTGCTGCGTGAAAACAGTGAGCAAAATGCGATTTTGCTCACTCCGTGAGTCAAAGTAGCTTTTTAATTTTGATATCGAGCACTGGTGTCACCAGTGCTCTACTTCTCTTACAAATTCAGAATATTATAGGTGCGTAAAAGCCTAGCGATATATTTTTTAACGTGACGATGTTCTCACTGCTGAGGTGAAAAGTTGTATGTATCACACGAGAGCAAACATATTTGCATCTCGTGCCTTTGAGTCCCTCACTACGCTCAAGATTCTAATTTTGAATCACTCGCTACGCTCGTGATTCAAATATAGTATCTTTCGCTTGCTCGGGACTCAACATCAACACTCGCAGCAAAAATCTACTTTGCTCTCTTGTTGAACAAATAACTATTGTTTGAAAGCATATACTTCCAGATTGGTCCCGTTGTCACCACAATCCAGTTCTGATGATGGGATCCAAGAGAAATCGAGGGAACTCTTCAAATTTTCTAAGCAAACTTGAAGCAATTTGGCTACTGATTTGAAGTCGGTTCACCATCATCATTATATCAGCCGAAAGACGTCCACTGCTGAACATAGGGCTCCCCCAAAGAGTCCCAAAGTTACCGGTCCTGCGCCACCCGCATCCAGCGGACTCCCGCGACCTTAACGGTCATCAGTCCACCTCACAGTCGGTTAAAACTTTGTTTTTAAAGTATTTTTTTTGTCTATGACAGAACCTAAGGTATTATACTCACTCAGGTTAGGTATAACCTCCTCCTCATGATGTTCATGCCCGTGCTGCCCGTTATGTATATGCAGATGTATCTCCTTACTCGGAGGCGGCGCGTAGTGGGGCGGTGGATGGTGCACCTTACTCGCGACGAGGCCGCCGAACTGAAAAACATAGATAACTTTAAAACGGCTGGTTCGATTTTGGTGAAATAAATTTGAGAGTGAGCGGGATTAAATGAGCTTTCTACTGATATAAGTAAGATTGAAATCGATTTAGGATTATAGAGGACAGGAATTATTTAACTTCTTTGTCTAGTAAGTTATACTAGGTACAATTAAATATTTACTACAAAGGAACTCCCATAATTTGCAACTGTCTTTGGTTTTTTAACCCCCGACACATAAAGAGGGGTGTTATAAGTTTGACGTGTCTGTGTGTATGTCAGTCTGTGTGTCTGTGTGTATCTCTGTCTGTGTGTGTGTCTGTCTGTAGCATCGTAGCTCCTAAACGAATCGACCGATTTGAATGCGATTTTTTTTATTCGAAAGCTGATGTGATCGAGGTGGTTCTTAGCTACGTTTCAACAAAATCGGTTTAGCCGTTTCTGAGATATTGATCTTTGAAGTGAAAATGTCGGGGGTTTCTCAACTTTTCTAAGTTGCAGTTATTTAGTTTTTTTTTTTTAATTTTTTTTTTATATGTCACAATCACAACAATATAACAATTATTACAAGAACAGATAACACATGTACAAAGGCGAGCTTATTACTGAGAGGGATTTTTTCCAGCTAACCTTTGAGCAATTTTGATTTGTAAGGGTAAGCTGTAACAAATTATACATGTTTTTGCAGTCGGCTGTTCCGCCATAGTTCCAAAGCTAATACACTTGGTTTTTTTTTTTTTTTTTTTTATAATTATGAAACAAACAGTCATACAAAGATATTCGTACAAGATATCATATTAATAAACAGACCTATAGTTTCCAATATAAAACAAAAGCTTGTAAATATAGATTGTGTAAGACAAAAATCCCTATGCTCTTTATTAGATTTTTTAATAAAAGTAGAAATGGACAATTGTGTACGTAGGTACCTACATAAGATGTGACTACCTAATACATATAATAAAAGATAAAACAACAACAACGGAATTAAGTATAAAAGGTGAAATTGTGATGTAGGAGAATTATATAAAGGGTTGCTTATTTTGCTTAAGCTTTTGCGATTTATACATAAAAGTAGGTAGGTAGATACTTGCACAAGCTCTATGAGCGCTTCCGAGCTTAACCTCACAAATACTTCGTATAGGTACCGTGGATGTTACTTTAGAAAAAAAATGGGGCTACTTTGATCATTTAGAATTTAGTATAAAAGCAAAACTATTTGAAATGAAGAAGATTTAATCGAGTATACAGCAAGATAGATAACTAATATATTCACTGCCACATTTCACCCACAAGTAAAAAAAATGATTTCGGAGAAAAACCAATTTGATCAAAGTCGCCCCGCGAATCAAAGTACCACCACCGGTATCTATTATATGTGCAGACTCACAAGATATAAGCAACACGCTTTCTAGCCAACTAGATACGCATAGAAAATAAGAGTTAGAATGCCATAATAATATAATTTTGTTTAAAGACTAGGTTTAAGTAAACAAGTCCCAAGGCCACTTTCTCCATTTCTAGATAGCCTCTAATTTAGCTAAGTATGCCATTCATCAGGTATCTCGCAAGTGATAGCAAATACAGTATGTCTGTGTGTTTGTCTGTTACCATTTCACGGCTAAACTATTGAACCAATTGTGATGAAATAGGGCAGTAGAAAGCTTAAGCTAATACAGTCGACGTCAAAGAGATATACTAGTATACAATATTGCACCTTATTGTATAATTGTAAATTTTAATTTTTAACTCTTTATTTTAATTTTGAATTGTCTACAGGCTGTGGCTTGTAATGGGAGCAAAAAATTAAACGGTAAAAAAATTAAGCTTATGAACGTAATTGGAAAAAAATATATTTTTTTTGAATTTTTTTTTCTTCAAAATAAGTTTACTTGTATTATTTTACTCTTCTGAAGTGCTATAATTAACGTTTTATTTTAAAAACACAAAAAAAAATGAAATAAATATTAAAAAATTACAAAAATATCTTTTGAAAACAAAACTCAAAATCTGCATTGACTGCTGTGCTATGATGTTCCGGTGCCAAGATACATTACTTGGAGTTCATAACTTTAGATAAAATTTCTCCGAATCCAAAAAATAAATAAAACAAGGGATTACTGAAAATGGTCTAAGGAAGCGTCCTTTTGAATATTTGCTCCTATTACAGGCCACAACCTGTATATTACCTATGTACCAGTGTCTAAACGCCATACGATAAATAAATAAATGCACCTTATTCCATTGTAATAAGGTCCAAAAGTGTATACCTACATATGTTTGACGTCTCGACCCTACTTACAACGAACATATTCGTCGGGTGACAAGCAAAAGTCACTACCAAAACTGTCACTGCTCTTCAAAACCTCGTATCTCGGTACGTAGTCGATATCGAGATACGACCTTTGATTTAAGTAGGTATTTGTTACTTAGTGAGTTTTGCTTGTCACCCGACGAATGTAGGCTCCTTTATTTTTAACCCCCGACGGGTTAAAGAAGGGTGTTATAAGTTTGACGTGTCTGTCTGTGTGTCTCTGTGTGTGTGTGTGTCTGTCGGTGGCATCGTAGCTCCTAAACGAATGGACCGATTTGAATGCGGTTTTTTTTAATCTGAAAGCTGACGTGATCGAGATGGTTCTTAGCTACGTTTTTGAGAAATTGAACTTTGAAATGAAAATGTCGCGGGCTTCTCAACTTTTTCAAGTTGTAGTTATTTTAAACTGACACAGTCTGAATCCCCGGTAGAGCCGCGGGCTAGGGTCGTAATAATCATTCAATCATATCTTACTTTTTATACTACTTATGACGGTGGCAAAAAAGCATACGGTCTGCCTGATGCAGATACCTTAGCCTATGGATGCTAGCGACTCCATAATAACCATAAACGCATTGCCAAGTTAGCCATTTTTAACTTATTTTGTTATGTGCATTATACTATTTTATACAATCGTTACACAATGAGGGCTCTTAAAGTCGAGTACCGTGTTTAGGCGACGTGGATTGCCGAGTAGCCTAAGTCAGGTACGAGAACTTAAGAGCTAATTGTGTAACTATTGACGACCGCTTTAATCTAGTTGGTAGTGACCCTGCCTACGAAGCAAGAGGTCCTGGGTTCGAATCCCGGTAAGGGCATTTATTTGTGTGATGAGCACGAATATTTGTTCCTGAGTCATGGATGTTTTCTATGTATTTAAGTATTTATTTCTCTATATAAGTATCTATATCGTCGTCTAGTACCCATAGTACAAGCTTTGCTTAGTTTGGGACTAGGTTGATTTGTGTAAGATTGTCCACAAATATTTATTTATTATTTATTTATTATTATTTATTGTATACCTACAATACTTTTTCTACGAGTCAACTGAAATAATTAAACAAACTTGGTACTGGTATATATATGTATATTGACAATGTAAGCCCTGCTGCAACGAATCGCAGCCCACTGGCTCAGCGTTTCGTTGATGTATTTTGTTCTATCACCAAGGCGACGTTCTATTGGTCAAATTCATTATAGTTCAGTAAAGGCGCCACGTGATTGGTCAAATTCATTATAGTTGTCCGAACAGTTGTATTATAATAATTAATTTAAGTTGAGTTGGGAGCTCCATAAAAAAAGCATGTGATTATAGTCTGGTGTACGAAGTCTTAATTCAAACATTAAAGTCGACGACTTCGACGAGTATATTTTTTTTATACCTAATTAATAAACGCTTCACTGACTCAGCATTAGAGCACCCTAAAGCACCCAAACAAACATCCGTCTCGCTCTGACCCAGTGCCCGTATTGCGTCATCCCGCTCACGCACATAGAAAGTGACTTTCACTAGTTGTCGCTCAAAATGTGTCAAATGTAATGATTCAAAAGCAAAAAATGTGTTGTGGTTTAAACAGTGTCGCAAGGAAAAGATTATATTTAATAATTTAATGGTTCATATTCTAATTTATTTGAATCATACTAGCTGCCCAGGCGGTTTCACCTGCGTATTGCAAATAATGCAGGCAAACCCGCGGGATCAAATATAGCCTATAATCATCCAGAAAATCCACTCTACACGGAGGTGAAGTGAAATATTTTTTTAAATCGGATAAGCGGTCCCGGATATTACCCATTACATGCAAACTTATATATAAGTATCTATATAACATCATAAATAATAATTTAGATAGTAAGCTGACATGGATAAATCAAACTGAATCAGTATGTAATAAATTAAATAAATTTTCATATGCTTTATATAATCTTAGCAAAGTAGTTAACAACATCAACAGTATTTATGGCATATCACGCATATGTCACGTCAACATTGCAATATGGAATTATGTTTTGGGGGAACCTTATTTAGAGGACAGAAAAATGTATAAGAGCTGTTTGTGGTATTCAACAAACAGACTCACGTAAACCGCTGTTTATAAAGTTTCACATACTGACAGTTCCGTGCCTATACATTTATGAAGTAGCTTTATATGTAAAAACAAATCGTAATCAATTCCTTAGTTTTAATAGCGCACGTCAACGAGATAAAATAGAAGCCAGGCCAATGAAAACCGCCTTACTCGGAAAAAGTGTGTTTGGCATGGCACCCAGAATTTTTAATAATTTACCTAAAGCCATACTACAGATAGAGGATGTAATTAAATAATGGCCAACAAAGAACTCAATGTGAAGTTCAGAAACACCAGGGTTAAACATAATTCCTCCCCCAAATACCTGGGAGTTACCCTTGATAGAAGCCTGAACTTCAAACATCACCTTGAGAAAGTGTCTGCAAAGCTGAAAACTCGCAATAGTATCATCCAAAAACTCACCGGAACTACCTGGGGTGCCAATGCAGCTACTCTCCGGACCTCAGCATTGTCGCTGGTATATTCGACGGCTGAATACAGCTCTGCGGTCTGGCTGAACAGCGCCCACAGTTCCCTGGTGGACGTCCAACTCCACCACACGATGCGCCTCATCACGGGATGCCTTAAGCCTACTCCAACTTACTGGCTACCAGCCCTATCCCATATACTGCCTCCTCATATGCGAAGAGAAAGATGCCTTGGACTCGAAATACAAAAAATTCGGGCATCTCCAACACTACCCGTCCATGAAGACCTAGCCGACTTTAAAAAGACAAGACTAAAGTCACGCCACCCTCCAGCGCTGAGATTCCATGATCCTGAACCAACTTCCAACCTACAGGAATCCTGGGCATCTGAATGGGAGTCAAGATCTCTTCCTGATGATATCTTCAAGCCTAATCCCAAGGCACGACCTACTGGATTTGAAGAGCCCCGACGCGTTTGGTGCATGCTGAATCGGATAAGGACAGGAGTTGGGAACTGTGCTTACTTATGGCACAAATGGAACTGGTGCGAATCAGCAGTGTGCCGGTGTGGAGCTCCCGAGCAGACTGTTCACCACACGGTATTTGACTGCCCTCTAACCAAATACCACGGGCAAGTGGAGGATTTTAAAACTTTAACTAAAGACGCGGTAGCGTACTTGAAAACCGTAAATCTTTGAAGTAGAGATATAAAAAACAAGCCATACGATAAATAATAATTAAATACAAAAAAGAACTACACAGTTATTTGACAAAAAAAGCGTATTATTCTATAAATTATTATTTAGTTGACATGCATGATAATACTAACATATAGGAACGCTCTATTATATATAATAATGTTTATCCTTTTACCAATTAATCACGACACAGTTATTGATATAAGCAAGTTGAAATTACGATTTATTACAATTAATATTATTTAGTTTTTAGGTATTTGACATTTAATTATAATGAAAATCATGATGGTACTTAAGTATCGTAGTTAATGAATTTTGTATGCCTTGTGGCAACACCTTGTATACCTGTGTTTGACAAATAAATTATTTGAATTGAATTGAATTGAATAAACTTGCAAAACTACAATTTCACATACTTTTCTTCTTTATAATATTAGTATAGGTTAACTTGCTGTATCACTCAGACATATAAAGCTATATGCGACCTTATTTGACATCCGATGTAATTAATAAATAATACTACTTATTATGTACATACCTGACTTGTAAAACATTGAATTTTATGAATAAATATCTTGTATCTTGTATCCAATTCTATTATTTTTCCTGATTGGAATAGGTGTATCTAATATATAAATATAAATAAGCAGACTTATAACATTGCATCAATTAATGTACCTAATCGTCATATGACATTTATGCTTGTTGAATAAAGGCCTACCTTGTATTGAAAATAGTTTTGTCAAAAGCATTTGACCTTTATTTTAACTCGTTTAAAATGACATCTTATATAATGAACTTCAAGAAAACTTCCGGTTCAATGTATTCAGTTGTTGTTTGGAGTTAGTTGTTAACTTAATCACACCACATAATTATACAGAACATACCCATTTACATTAAAATCGGGTTGTTAACTAAATGAAAGCAGTGTTTTGCCCGACTACGGCAGGAAGGGAAGGAAAGAAGGGATTAATGATTTTAGCACTATGTTTGCGTTATGTTCCCAGTCTGCTCCGATTTTAAGTACCTCGGTTCGCTTGTACAGTGTGATGGTGATATCGACCGTGATGTCAAAAACCGAATTAGCGCTGGGTGGATGAAATGGCGACAGGTCTCCGGAACAATATGCGATGGCAGAATGCCTCCTAGGTTAAAGGGCGAAATCTATAAGACCATTGTGAGACCTGTCGTCATGTATGCATCGGAATGTTGGGCCTTAAAGGTGACGGATGAAAAGAGATTGCATGTAACGGATATGAGGATGTTAAGATGGATGTGTGGTGTGACGAGGATGGACCGAATAAGAAGTGTGTATGTAAGGGGAAGCCTAAAAGTAGCACCTATCGTGGATAAATTGAGGGCCAATCGCCTTGCGTGGTATGGGCACGTAATGCGGAGGGATGAAAGTCATGTGACCAAAAGAGTATTAGGTATGAATGTGGATGGATGTAAAAGACGAGGTAGGCCAAGGAAAAGGTGGATGGACTGTGTGAGAGACGATATGAAGAGAAAAGAAGTGAATGATGATATGACGGCTGACAGAGAAGTATGGAAGCAAAAGACATGCTGCGCCGACCCCAAGTAAATGGGATAAGGGCAAGGAAATGATGTTTGTATTTACGTAGCGTTTAAGATACTGAACTGAATTTGATGAATGAGGCATCACTCGATTCGAAATTATGCTCCGGGCACAGACCATATATCCTGGTTTACTGGTCTGAGGCTCCGGGTGACATAGGCTTTTGTATCATCATCATCATCATCATATCAGCCGAAAGACGTCCACTGCTGGACTTAGGCCTCCCCCAAAGAGTTCCAAAGTGACCGGTCCTGCGCCACCCGCATCCAGCGGACTCCCGCTACCTTTACCAGGTCATCAGTCCACCTTGTGGGAGGCCTACCAACGCCGCGCCTTCCGGTACGTGGTAACATAAAAATAAAAAATAAAAATATTTTTTTTTTATTTCAGACCAATGTTAGTAATAAATTTAGACTTAATAACTATGTTAGTTAGCTACTCACGTAAACACAAAAACTGCTAAAATCATATCCCTTCCTATCGGCTTTGCCGTAGTAGGGCAAGAAATGAATTAAATAATAGTCGTTGAAAAGACCGCAGCCGCACAGATTGCTTTCGTTTGTAAGTGCTTTAGATATTTGCAAAAGGTTGTTGAGATGGTCATCGCAACATGCCTATTTTAAATCTAAAGAACACGATACTTGAATACTAGAGAAGCATTATAGTTTTCGTGCGAAACCGTAAATCGAGATGTGTAGAGCAAAAGACCCTGCTTTGTCGATGTCAATAAGGAAATCATCCTTATGTAGAGCAAAAGATCCTGCTTTGTCGATGTCAATAAGGATTATTGCATTAGATATTTGCAAATGGTTGGATGTGCATCGCAACATGCGTATTTTAAATCTAAAGAATACGACACTTGAATACTAGAGAAGCCAATGTCCATTATAGTTTTCATGCAAAACCGTAAATCAAGATGTGTAGTGCAAAAGACCCTGCTTTGTCGATGTCAATAAGGATGATTGCTTTAGATATTTGCAAATGGTTGGATGTGCATCGCAACATGCCTATTTTAAATCTAAAGAATACGACACTTGAATACTAGAGAAGCCAATATGCATTATAGTTTTCATGCAAAACCGTAAATCAAGATGTGTAGTGCAAAAGACCCTGCTTTGTCGATGTCAATAAGGATTATTGCATTAGATATTTGCAAATGGTTGGACGTGCAACGCAACATGCCTATTTTAAATCTAAAGAACCACGATACTTGAATACTAGAGAAGCCAATATGCATTATAGTTTTCGTGCGAAACCGTAAATCAAGATGTGTATGTAGAGCAAAAGATCCTGCTTTGTCGATGTCAATAAGGATGATTGCTTTAGATATTTGCAAATGGTTGGATGTGCATCGCAATATGCCTATTTTAAATCTAAAGAACCACGATACTTGAATACTAGAGAAGCCAATGTGCATTATAGTTTTCGTGCGAAACCGTGAAACAAGATTTGTGTAGAGCCAAAGTCCCAGCTTTGTCGATGTCAATAAGGATGATTTCTAATGTCGTCTTTATAGAGAAAGCGCCTTAATGACACCGCCAATTTGGGACATTTTATTCGAGAATGATGTAGAAGTAGAAGTGACTATACTCTGTCCATATAGACAAAAACTTCATAAATTACCAGTGGTGGCAAAGGTATCACTGATTTTTCTATGGGTCTCTGGTAAGGGTTGAAATCCTGGGTACCCTGGGGACCAGAGTAGGCTTGTCTATTCCTGAATCCGGCTTCAACTAGTTCCACAGCCTGTGCAAATAATTACAAAGTAAAATCAAAGATAAAGGTACATGTAATATATGTGGTCACAAAGTCGACAACCCTAACGAATATAATATGATGAGGGATTTGGGTTATTTCTAAGCAAGCATAGGATTTCTTAGGCAGTAGTCCTTCTGAACGAACTCATATTATAATTACCTATGTGTTATGTGGCTGTATGTATAGTGCGAATGATTTTTCTAGAACATAATTTACTTTCAAAAAAAAGTTTTAACCGACTTCAATTCAGTACTCCGCCAAGCCACATGAACATTTCCACATTTTTTTTTTCCAATTTACCACATGAACTGATTTCCGAGAGCAGATGCGTTGATTTTTAGACCAATAAACCAAATCGCTGTATGTGGGCCGATAATATTTGAGGACTTCTGTCGATTCCTCAAGGATCTCAGAATTACCTTTGGCACTTCATTGTTTGCTATTTCAACGGAATCATATCATAATCTGTGACGTACTTATATAGTTTGAAGTACATCATTGAGAAGTTCCACAAGCCATCTGTGGTCTTCACCATCACCAAATTTATGATTTCCGGGTGTAAATACACGAGATATAATAGAAAATACCGAAATTACTACACGCGTGCCTAATATATTTGAGGAGTTCCCTCAATTCCTCATGGTTCCCATCATCTAACTGGGGTTTTGAAAACAATGGAACCAATCTGGAAGCATATACTTTCAATTAAAAAAAGAATTGTACGAATCGGTTCATAAATGACGGAGTTCTGAGGTAACAAACATTAAAAAATAAATAAAAAATAATAAAAAAATAAAAATAAAATACATCTGAATTGAGAACATCTTCCTTTTTTTTGAAGTCGGTTAAAAACTCACTTCTCTTTGTACTAGGCACATAGAAACAAATAGAAAAACGCCATTGTCTCTCATTGTCTTTCATTGTTAAGTGTAATCGCTAATTGTTTACGTTTTACGTTGTACTAAGTATGCTGCAACTACTAATAAAAAAATGGTTATAATACCGAAACCTTTCGTTTTAATTTGAACCTTTAACAATAGAGTCACTATTCGAGTAAAGTATTTATTAAACATGTTCTTTTTATTTCGAAGCCTTTGTGGCACGTGGCTAAACAATGGGACCGATGGGTCATAGGATAAAATCCGTTCAAAAAAAACTATTCGCATCATACCATGCTAACCAAAAGTCAAGCCCACCCCAAACCAAAATTCTGAATCCAGCCCAGCCATTGCATCGTGGTACAAAAACATTGTGCCATTTTCCCCACAAATAACATACTAAATCGTGTTAAAAAGGTTGTATTTACCTTGGCAGCGCCTGCCATCAGCAGCAACTTCAGTATAAAGAGTGTGACCACCAGCGTCTTAGCTCCGATTAGGGCCGCGATCACCGCCCACGTCCCGGCTGACCCGATGGCCAAAGCTAGTGGTATGAGAGCCTGCATCATCTTCTTCATTGGACGGCCGAAGGTGCGACCTGGAAATATGAGGAGACATCGTAAGATATAAGAAGAAAGTTGGTATTCACAGGAGATCGAAGACCTGGCAGCTTCTTCGCTCAACGAGGAGTTGCGATTCAGCGAGGAAACGCTGCCAACATGTTATAGGACTATGCCGAGAGGGCCCAATTTTAAGTATTATAATATTTACAAGCTTACTATGAACTTGCAATGTATGTACCTAACTATATGTATACAGGGTGTTTGGTACATCGTTTGCCAAATTAAAATGGGGGATAGAAGGGGTCATTTGCTTCCTCCTACGGCTCCTAAAAAAAATCTTAGGCCCACGGATTTTTTTAATATTTTTTTTTTTTTTTTTTTGAAAAATCCTAGAGAGCGACTAGTTTAAACTTAAATTAAAAAAAAGTTTTATTGCCTAGACCCGATTTTTTTATTTTATTGCAATGTAATGTTGTACGGTTCTATCAAAATCAAAATTACCAACAAGTCGGGTCTAGTTATTTTTTTATTGACCCAGATATGTTTTTCAAGGCGTGTAAATTCAATGAAACTGAAACTTTGATTATCATTTAAAAAAAAACTACAAAAAACCATGCTCTTGAAATTGTTTAAGAAACATCTCTTGTCTGTCTTCTTTCTAATGATGTACAATAATGCCATGCAAACCTTACACAACTTCATAAATTTGTCAATTTTGTGCAATAGGGACGTGTTAGGCTAATTTGATATTTATTAGGAGTTTGTGTAAATAACACACTAACTAGGCAATAATCTTAATTAAGTTTTATTCATAATTACACTTATTAATTACAATTTGTAAAAAACATAATCAGATATCTTCAACTGATTGAGCTGAAAGTTTGGGGAAATCTTGGATCTGAAGAAACGACTCGCAGCCATACAAACCAAGTAGCAGACATTTGAAGTTCCATCTTAATGCAATATCAATAAAGTCTAATTTACAATACCAATTACCAGTTATGAAGTGTGGGACCTAAGTTTATCTCTAGCCGTCAACTCAACGAATCCTTACATCGCTTGATTCTTCTGGAATCGCAAGCGTCCATAATCTGTTTACAAGCTTTTATATGTTCGTATGTATGTATGTAAGTAAGTTGTCCGTAAAAAAATGATATCCTTGCTGTTATCCGATTGAGTATTAGTATAGTTTGGATGACAATTCAATATTATGGTACCATCGAGCTGATCTGATGATGGAGACAGAAGGTGGCCATGGGAATTCAGTACTTAACCGACGTAACCCCGTTCTTTGGGCTCGTTAGTAGGTAGTTGATGGCGGTATACAGAAAAGTACAGTAGGCAATAAAAGCTTATAGGTAACAATTTTTTTTTTGCCAGAAACTTATTTAGTGTTAGTTTAAATATTAGTCAAATAGTCATACTTTTAATTTTAAGTAGATGTTGGATACTCTATAAACGCAATACATCCCTACTCTATTGTAGCTATGTGTACGTACGTCAACCAGCTTATTGTGTTTTAATTTTTGCCTCAGGTACCTACTAGTCGAGTCCGTTGTACAAACGCCAACACAGTTTATTGACCATCCTGTATTTATATTGAACCTTATTACAATGCACATAAAGTGCACGGATGGTCAGTTAACTGTGTTGCGAAGGTACGCTCCTGATTCCTGAATATACCACGTTATGCCGCAATTACTGTTTCCTTTACACCCTAAACCCATTAGGTTACAGTCCCAGCATGTATCACTTACTTAATTTACGCGTAAAATTCGAAAACATGTAGGTATAAGTAGTAATTTATATTTTAACTGTTTTGATATTTCAAACAAATTAAATTAACAGAACACAATAGGTATTAAAGTAAAGGCTTTCCAATAGGCACGTCGATTCCACATTGGACTAACGAGGTAGCAGCTTCCTCGATGCGTTATTGATACTTATACAACTACAAATTGTATATTTCTTGTATACAGCCTATTACCTACATTAAATTTAATGCAGACATAGATCTATGTAATATAGAGATTCACAGTTTGTGATTATTACGTAGGTAACTAAGTATAACATCATCATCATCATCATCATATCAGCCGAAAGACGTCCACTGCTGGACATAGGCCTCCCCCAAAGAGTGCCAAAGTGACCGGTCTTGCGCCACCCGCATAGGTCCACCCTCCTTGTGGGGGCCTACCCACGCCGCGCCTTCCGGTACCTACGTGGTAGTTTCCATACTCCATATTAAAGTCAACTCTAATATTTGTTTAATAATGTGTTGTGTAACATTTTAACCATACTACTACCGCCATCTAAAGAGGATTACGCACGAAACATGTAGAAACGGCGATACTACTAGTGTCACACCGCGCGAGTACTAATAGTACCCATCACGCCGCTAGATGTCACTGTTACGTCCGCGCCTCACCCTTACTAAATCCTGCATCGCACTGTTGAGATTTTTCCTGGTTTGGTTGGGGTCGCCGACTGAAATATTAAATGAATCGAATCAAATATAGGTAATAGGCTTGTTGCGTTGTGTTAAAATTCAAAGAGAATATAACCACTACGTTTAAGAGACGGGACTTCATTGTACTTCACCTCACTGAAAGCTCTATCGGGTATTTATCTTACCAATATAAGAAATATTGAATGTTGCGATACTTACTCATAAGGGCCATTATACACCTACAAGATGGAAAGAGACAAAAAACATTCAATTCATTCACTTTTAGGCAGCTGGTTGTGACAAATGGATAGATGTATAGAATGCTTAATTTACCGAATTTAGTGCTGGAAAAACCGATGATAGTGATTTCAAGAACCGATAATAGTGATGTCAAGAACCGATTTCAGTCATTTCAAGAACCGGTAAGAATGATTTCAAGAACCAATAATTATTGCTAAAAGTATTTCTATTTTTTGATTTGCGTCGTCGTATTTGTCCCTTATAAATGAAACAATATAGAGTTAAGGTGCAACCATTATTTATTCCTTCAGATTATACATTTAGATTGCCAAATAGGTAAAGCATAATTTTAAACTGCCAGAGGGCCTACCGCGAAACAAAAACGAACATCTCTCTGTCGCTCGAACTAGCAAGTGCGACTGAGAGGGAGATACACAAACAAAGTTTGTGTTCGTTTCGTGGTAGCCCCTCCGATTACACTGAAATGTAAAGTAATTTTAGTAGAGTGATTGCGCCGCCGGTAACCACCTAATTTAGTACGCTGATTTGCGACCACTTCGATTTAGACGACCTGAACTGCAAGGATATTATATCGTTTTCATAGTAGAAAGAGAGATTTAATAAAGATACGCAATATCTTTAATTTTAAAAATAACCTTGTCAGGTGTTCGTCGAGGCTGGGCTCACACAGTCTGGGATCATGCACAGAAAACAGAATCTGGTCCACTCAAGAGAAATATTGAATTTTAGTTATAAAATTAATTAGAATATTGCATGCCCAATGCTGGTTTCACATACTTAAGTCCTAACATAAGTAAACTACTTTATACCTTATTACAGTCAAATCTGTTTTATAACTACGTTCTGGCAATAAACACTGCAATTTGAAAAAAGGAGGTTTTTGTAGAGATTCTGCATAAAGTGTGCCGTTTTATTTGCTCTTGAGGATTCAGATTATGATTTCGTGACTGAGTTCCGTTGTGTGAGGCCAGCCTGAACCTGGTCGCGTAACCGGCATAATCACCACCACTTAAATTATCACTGATAGAACTTGGATTTATTTACTAAAATGTCACTTATGCTAAACACAATTTAATAAATGTCTAGTGTCTGGTCAGCACGAGGTATATTTAAGTATCTGCCAGATTAATTTTGATCTGGTTATTTTTACAAGCTTAATAATACTTGCCTTGTTAGTTCGTTTGATCGTTAGTATTAGTATGTGCGGGTCAAATATTCCAAGTCAAGTTCCAAGTTCTAATTTAGTAAGTGTAAGTCGGATGGCAATGCCATCCTATGGTACCATAAAACTGGTCTGAAGATAAAGATGGAAGTGGCCATAGCATCTCCATAATTAAACAAGATAAACTCTTAAAGAGTGGTTGATGACTAGGTAAAAAAACTGCGGCTGGCAATCAGCAGAAGCTTGTACCTACCAGTGGCGGAGCGCCCATACAAGCCGTTTCCCACCGGCTTGCCCAAAATTCATGATGGAACACTTAAATCATCAAAAAACAGCTCTTTTATGTGCTCCGGGTTGTCTAGTGAAAATTCTTACGCGCCGCCACTGGTACCTACCAATATAATTTAATATTTTGCAGGAGCATTTTTATTTTCTTTAATATATTTATCATTACACTAGCTTCTGCCCGCGATTCCGTCCGCGTGGAACTCGTTTATATCGAATCTTCATACAAATGTTCAACCCCTTAGAGGATTTCCGGGATGAAACCTATCCTATGTCCTTTCCCGGGACTAGAAACTATATGTATACCAAATTTTATTGAATCAGTTGATAAATTTGATAAATGGATAGTAAAACGTCAAATGATTGTAATAAAGTATAAATTACAAAATATAATTCAAATCATAAAAAGATATGAACCTTGAGAGTTTAGAAAAAAAAGTTTTTTTATTTATTGTCCAAGAGTAAATTTAAAGGTACCAATAGAATCCTTACGCTTTTATAGAAACAAATTTGTAAGACAACTATGGACCTAAACGCAGTATTTCGCGACCGAAACAGCAATTTACTTAATTTTCCATGCAACGGTTAGTACAAATTGCACGGTGTGACGTCATACTTTAAAGAAAATCAGTATGAAGCGTTTCGGCTGCTGTCAGCGAGGTCCGTCTTTAACTCGATTTTTTGGGTATTAATGTCCATTAAATGTGGTTGCTTCCATACAAACATTTGTTCATCTACAAAAACTGGTTCGAATGGCATCGTAAACAAATTTAAGGTCACAAGCCCATTGAATTGATCATACCTAGCTATAGCCCCCTGCTTCCCTCGTGGAACTACGTGCTTATAGTTAGATATAGTCTCAATCTCAACCAAACGTGCATCCACTCCAGTACTTACACTACTGGCTGGGGAACACGTCATTCAATCGCCACTGTAGTAGTATAGCAGTATACTTTCAAAGTGAATACACTTCTTACCGCAACTCGCCGCCTTCGCCTTCGCACCCCGCACGCACCCCCGCCACTGCACACAATTTAAGTTTTTTAATCATACACACATAATTTTAGACGTGACTGGAACTGGAGTTCAATCTGGCTGGACATACCACTCTATGATATCAATTAACTATGTGTTGCGTGTACTACTTCTAATACGTGGAAGCGATTGAGCATCAACACAGATTAAAAAGGTACAGAAGCTCCAGTATCATATAGATACCTACTTATGCAATATTGAGACAGGTTGACCTCGTACGGCTCGTACCAGACCATCTGTATATACATATATCGATATATCATCGATTTTTATTCATAATCAATAAAAAACAAGAAGAATAATGTGTCCAAAATGACAGTAATTGAGAACATAAATATTATATATCCGTGGATACGTATGTAATTTTGTGTAATATCTGAGATTTGTCTCCAATTTTGGTCAGGAAGTTTCCGCGAGAAGATTACGCGTTAATGCCATTGACAAAATTAAATAAATGACCATTTTGACCTCCGATCGTTAATATTTTTGCCAAATAAATGAAGCCGCAGTAAAATGAATGAATGTCAAAATCGTAGCGACTAAAGACAGTTAGCTTAGCGGGGCCTTTTGAATATCCAAACGAAGCGCGGGGTGTAACTGTAAACGCGTCGTCTGAATGGAACGAATGTCAAAATTAATCATTGGAATATCATCGTCAACGTCCATCCATTTGTCGCCAAGACATATGGCGCGCTGTTAAATGTCCAAACACGACCACAAGCAAGTGACAGGCTACGTAGCGCCCGTGTAAATAGCCAAAAAATTACGACCATCATTCGGCTGCATCCGTTTACGCTACGGTATTAGCCTAGTGGCATGCGGCTGTCAAGCGGCGGTGGGGTCGAATCCCGGCTCGTACCACTCGTACAATGAGTTTTTCGGAACGTATGTACGGAATATTTACTGTTAGCTTTTCGGTGAAGGAAAACATCGTGAGGAAACCGGTCTAATACCAATAAGGTCTAGTTTTCCCTCTGGGTTGGAAGGTCAGATGGCAGTCGCTTTCGTAAAACTAGTGCATATGCCAATCTCGGGATTAGGTGTCAAAGCGGACCCCGGGCTCCTTTAGGGGCACAACCGGGAATAATAACACTAGGAGGATGATGATTCGGCTGCATCCGTTTAGCGCCGAGACAACGGCGCAGCGCGACGGCGCCTAGGTGAATGCCCAGATACATTGACATTGTGTTTACTTGTGTGACTCGGAACGTTGCATGGTGCGTGCGCTGTATAAAAACGACACGCGACCATGTCGCAGCATTCGCTTTTATCCAGTGCCATATTTTCGATCTTGAATGCGGTCCGCGCTGCTCAACGCGTACGAAAGACGCTTCTTTTCTTCATAAATGAAGCGTAAGGTAAGTTGGAAGATTGTATGCATAAATTTATCCAGACTTTTTAAGTATGTAATGAGCTACAACAAGCCAAGTTCGAACGAGTACCTATTCTACGGATCTGTATCCGGTGATAATATCCTGAGAACCTTATACTTGACAATTAACAATTTGCAGTTAGTTAATCTATATATTTACTAGTATTTAACTCTGTGTGCTGCCCCGCTATTCTGTTACTTGTTTTAAGCTCACCTCAACGTTCACCTACAAATAATCTTGACGCCTCGATTCGTAGAAACTAGCGTAGGTAGAAGCCTATCAGGGATGACTCACGCTAGAACGGGACGTGTCCGGCCCGGGACGTTTTCTTAAACGACGCCGTTTTTGCGCGGCCGAGCCATACCCAAGCCCGGCTGAGCCACGGCCGGGCCGTGCCGACATCGAGCCGCTTCCGAGTCTCGGCCGTGGCTCGGCCGGGCTTGCGTATGGCTCGGCCGCGCAAACACGGGGTCGTTTTTATTAGAAAACGTCCCGGGCCGGACACGGCCCGTTCTAGCGTGAGTCATCCGTTATTATAATCGAGCCTATCACAAAATTTCACGCGAATCAGTTGAGATTGTTGAGAACGTACCGTACGGTTTCAGAGAAATTTCCTCCCTCGGACGCTCAGGTTGTGGAATGAGCTCCCTGCCGAGATTTTCCCAAGGGACTACAGTATGGGGATCTTCAAAAAAGGAGTGTATAAATTCTTAAAGGGTCGGCAACGCGTACGTAACACCCCTGGAGTTGCATGCGTCCATAGGCTACGGTAACCACTTACCACCAGGTGGGCAGTAAGCTTGTATGCCACCGACGTGGTATAAAAAAAAAAAAAGAAGTGCGACATGTAGAGGAGAATAGCTGGATATCCGGAAATACTTTTTTTTGCCCAAGCTGAAAAGGAGGAGCTCGTTCGCTTCGATTGCTCGTTCAATTATTAAAACAGAAAGTTGAGTTTTAAATTCGATAGAAATTTTGTGCATTCTTTTAAATCCTTATTTAGCAATAGGTACTTAATTGAGATCTTAAACTTTTCCTAATATCAGCTACTACGTAGTACTGAATGTCGTTTAGGTCTGTCCACAACTCCCTATTATGTCATTTCATTCACTCTCGTATTGTTTATGGCTAATTTTTTTCAGCTAACGTCATCACCAAGGAAGAGGACCGCAGATAGAGGATTTAATAGATGGAGTCCTAGCGAATGCCCAAAAGGGATGGAGATAAATTAACCTGACTAAATTGAGAAGGATCAGAAGGCTAATTACGTCTTCGAAATCTCATGTGCTATAAGTATTATATCCGTGACGTCAGTTTCAGTACAATTTTTTGACGTGATAACGTCTTATAAATCGATGAACGCCGGCTGCACGCACGAAAAAGTGTGACTCATTGTCCCGTTCCGAACGCCGCGCCGGCGGCTGCGCGCACGAAATATCAACGCACAGCCCAAACCGCTGCTGATTCTAGAGATTCCAAATTTGGCATGTACCTACATAGGTTCCTTAAGGTCTTAGGGTGCACTAAGAAAGGTTTTTCAAAATTCACCCTCTGAGGGGGTGAAATGGGGGTCCAAAGTTTGTATGACATCACAATGTTTTCTTATGACGTTATCACGTAAAATTATCGTCCGTAAACCAATTTTATAGACAACCAATTTTTTTCCAAACAAAAAAGCTGTAGAGATATTACTACATTGTATCTCGTTCCCACTTGTGGCATTGTCTATGCTTAGGTATACGAGCATGCGTACGCGCGCAGCATCCCTGGTGCGCAGGGTGCGCCGCAGTCCCAACAGTATTCTGCGCATGATAGCGGACAGGATTGACTGTCCCTACATGTCGCACTGCGAGGGACTACACTCCCCTGTCAGTGTTGTTTTGTTTTAAATGTAAGTTTAACTGTAACTACTAACCCCCTAGTTTTGTAAATTCTACTAACAACATGTGTCCATGGTTACACGAAATAAAAATTTCATTCATTCATTCATTAGGTACATCTTTGTCATACGTGTGTATGTGTGTGTGAGTTGCTCTATTTTATCCTATCTCTATGGAGAGGAGCGTATGTTACCTGTACTATTGTTTATTCAAATAATAACGGATTCTACCTTTATATAATACTTGGTTCATTTACAATTGGTGGCAGTACCAGTAGGTGTTGGTCATGCAGAAGCTTCCAGGCATCTTTGTCTTCTATGTATTGGCTAATTGTGTAAGCTTTCTTCAATAGAGTAGATTTTACGTGACTCTTGAATGTTTCTTCCTTCTGTGAGCCCAGTGATTTCTTTAGGGATGTTATTATAAAACCGTATATTTTCTAGCAATACTAATGCTTGTCTGTGTTATGTTATGTCAGATCAGAAACGGGTTGCCGGGCCAGTTATCGCAAGTAGGCCAAAGGACCGTTACACCTCGGGCTACTAATGTCATACCCCGCTCGTAATCGCGCTGGTATTCACAATCGGCAACCCTGATCTTCGGTATTTTTGCTTATAGGCGAGGATTTGACAGCTAACGTCATCAACAATGCAGTGGATTTTCTGGTATTCAGTATTCTGTGATCATACTTAGATTTTTGAATCCACGAAAATGCCATTCCATTCCTACATACGCTATGGACTACTTAAACACAAGCGACGAATACAGTATGTTACTGGCATGCGGGCTTTTTAGGGTTCCGTAGCCAAATGGCAAAAAACGGAACCCTTATAGATTCGTCATGTCTGTCTGTCTGTGTGTCTGTCTGTCCGTCCGTATGTCACAGCCACTTTTTTCCGAAACTATAAGAGCTATACAGTTGAAACTTGGTAAGTAGATGTATTCTGTGAACCGCATTAAGATTTTCACACAAAAATAGAAAAAAAAACAATAAATTTTGGGGTTCCCCATTCTAAGAACTGAAACTCAAAAATGTTTTTTTCATCTAACCCATACGTGTGGGGTATCTATGGATAGGTCTTCAAAAATGATATTGAGGTTTTTAACATCATTTTTTTCTAAACTGAAGAGTTTGCGCGAGAGACACTTCCAAAGTGGTAAAATGTGTGTCCCCCCCCCCCCCCTGTAACTTCTAAAATAAGAGAATGATAAAACAAAAAAATATATATGATGTACATTACCATGTAAACTTCCACCGAAAATTGGTTTGAACGAGATCTAATAAGTAGTTTTTTTTAATACGTCATAAATCGTAGAAAGCAATTTATTTAACGGAACCCTTCATGTGCGAGTCCGACTCGCACTTGGCCGCTTTTTTTTAAGTAGAGTAAAGTAACATAGTTCTTTAACTTAACCATGACTTTAAACGTGCTTTAAACAATGTCATCATAAAATTACGTGGAGTAAAGACTTAAAGACCCAATTTTCTCATAACCTTCAGACCTTCACCCACAGCAGACGCAAGCAAACTGGTTCCATTTGGGGCGGTGAACTTTCTCGCTGTCTCCGATTTTATGACTAGAGATTGATCCGTGCAATCATTTGCGAAAGAAAGATAGCTAAATCGATAAATCTTTCATTACTAAAAGATATGGATATCGATTTGTCTGGATCTCCTATAACACTTTTACTGCAATTGATGTGGCGTGTTTAGTTAAAGAGTATTATGGATCTTGATTTGACATGTTAAATTATTATGATTACCTATTTTTTGTTTTAATATTGTTTGACAATGTTGTTGAATGACGATACCTGGTGGTTGACATATTTGTTCTTTTGATTTTGTTTTATCATTCAACCGACGAAAAAAACGGAGGAGGTTCTCAATTCGACGCGTATATTTCGTTTTTTTTTTATGTATGACCACGCATAACTTTTTACAGAGTAGTTCGATTTTGATAATTCTTTTTTTATTGGAAATGGTATAACCCGAAGTTGGTCCCATATAAATTTGGAAAAAATAAACAACCCTAAGGGTACGAAAATAGGGGATGATTGATTTTTCGTCGGTTAAAACTTTGTTTTCAAAGTAAATTATCTATTTACTCGTTAGGTATTGTGTACATTTGTTGACATTGTCTTAATTTAATATGATATCTTTATTGTTTCTTTGTTTTTGACGATCGTGATAAAAAATCTTATTTTTTTGACATGTACGCTTTGTAATGTATTTTTTTATCATGAGATAAATAATCTAATCTATGGACGGGCGACGCGATCGGCGACACGAGAAGCGTGATGTCAGGCGACAATAGAAACGCTCACGGTAGGTACACAAGGTGCTCGGGGGGAAACCAAATAAAGCCGGGAATAGACATGCCAGTAAAACGTAACAGTAGCGGGCGTACTAGATAACGGCAATGTACAAGTAACTGGTACACAGCGAATACATTTGCAAGTTGAACTTGTATGCAATTTGAAACTTCACATGCAATCCGGCATGCCTGTAGCTGTCACATACGTTAAAGCTAAGAATACACATGCCTGTAAAACGGATCAGTAGCTTGCATATTAGGTAATGGCATGTAGAAGTAACTGACCCACAGTGAATACATTTGCAAGTTGAACTTGCATGCAATTTCAAAGTTTACATGCAAACCGGCATGCCTGTAACTGTCACGTACGTTCACACGTGCTTGTTTTGCAGCCCCCCGCGTCCCTTCTTCATGTTGCATGCCAGTAAATCAAATTGCTTGCAATCTACTTGCTTGCCAGATACAGGCATGCCAGTTAGTGTATACACATGACAATAGCTGGCACGTGCAAGGAGCTGGTATGCAAGTGTGCCAGTTAAAGGCATGTGTATTCCCGGCTTAACACGTGCCGGTTTTTCAGCCCCCCGCCTCCCCTCCTCATGTTGCATGCCCTGGCCCCGTAGCATGAATGGCCTTATCACGCGATAAGTGATAGGATAGAGCTGCCGTCCCTGGCTGACACCGTTCGATAGAATGAGACGACGCGCTTATCCTATCACTTATCGCGTGATACGCCATCCATGCTACGAGGCCAGATGATGCCCAGTAAATCAAATTGCTTGCGATCTACTTGCTTGCCAGATACATGCAAGCCAGTTAGTGTGACAACAGCTGGCACGTGCAAGTCTTGTCTCTTTCAATAAAAATATATAGGGTTCTGGCCACTGGGCTGGTTTTGGCCACTTTCAACTTTAAATTGAGTGTACCAAGGTACAGAAAACTTAATGGCCAATCAGTCTTAAAGTGGCCACAACTGGGGTATCTGCCCTACTTACTTAACAACAACAACAACTTGTCGCATTTTTACAGGACACGTAAAAATTTATAAGTATGAAACCAAAACAAATTGGTGTAAATATACCTAATGTTAATCTAGACATAATTTTTCACTCTTTACAACCTCATGAATACGCTATTAAAATAAATTGGATGATTCCTCATGAGCACCTTGTGGTTAGGATATAGTGAAATCCGTCCGAAAAAATAGACCCTTCGTGGTTTTAGCGTAAAATCTATATTTTTACGCGATCCTTCTGAACTGTTCCGCGTTTTCGCGCAACAACTAGATTCGTTTTAGTAGAATGACGTATAAGTATTACCTATTTGACAATAACTCTCTATTTATCTCAATTCAATAAATTTTGTCGCGAAAATGCTGATCCGCGTCCGTGCTTGGTCGGTAGGCTCGCGTATAAAGCCCTGATTTACGCCGCAAAACCGAAATTTGGCGACTCTTACGCCGACATACCTAGTTCTACACTCCTGGGGCCCATTTCTCAAAAAGTATTAGCCTAATAATACTAGTGTTTTGTCTCATCTTTTGGTTTTATTTACGAGACAAAACACTAATATTATTAGACTAATACGGTTTGAGAAACCCCCCTATTCTGTAACTTGTTTAAAGCTCACCTCAACGTTCACCCACAACTATCCTTGACACCGCGATGCGTAGTAATTAAGCGTAGGTAGAGGTCTAGTTTCGTAACGGGTGACCGGCGGGGTGAGCCGCATTAACGCGTAGCGAATAAATGCCCAGTAAACAACGCCGTATGTTTGTGTTGGGGCAACTTTCTGCTTGTCTATAAACACATGAACAATACCATATATATATATACTCGTAGTAGTAGGTATTAATTAAACCCATTTAATGATGAAGACGGAAGCCTTGTCTCCATCATCAAAGAGAAACTCCTAAATCATACGTGATTTCTCCTACGTTTTAGTACCTTAACTATAGGTATTAATTGTTGATGACGATATGGCTCGGCAATAACTAAAACCTTTGATGTATTTTACAGAAACTTATTATAGAGCTTGAGCATTTCACTCTATATGTTGTAACACTTATCTACTTTAACTAGTGAAAGTTAAAAAACGGTACCAACCTCACAGGCCTACGTATTATGCAATAATCACAGACATTTTAATATTACCGTCTTTAAGGCCGAATAGGCCGGAAATTTAAATTGTTAATATACGACATGTTACGGTATGTTATGTAGGTAATGTTTACGAGTGGACATAAACACGAGAAATGGGGATATTATTATGAGTGTGGAATACTTACACGGATGGATGAAGTGCAAATAGTAGAGTAAATATTGTCTCAAGGGAGCAAGATGATATATTATGTATATACGGCGGGGTGGTATATTGAATCCTGAGTGAAGCGAAAGCTTCTTGAGCGTAGCGAGAAATTCTAGTGTTTACGCCCAAGTGGCCCAAGACAGAAATAGTTTCGGTACTGAGTGATACATAATGCTTCTATGAGAAAAAAAATAATTCCTCATTTGAGAGCAACTATGACACTTATCTGAATTGCATGTGTTTAAAAAATTGTAACTTTCGCGATAATAATGGGCAGTTTAGTGACGTCAATGCGTTAAAAATTTGACTTCTCTTTGTCATACAATCAGTAGGTACCTATAACCTCAACGCTAGTTGAAATTGTTGAAAACGAAAAAAATTAAACAAATATGGCTGACTATCAATTGATCTCTCTGAATCTGTGAAAAAACTTCAATTGGTAGTGATGGGACATGAACAGTGTTATTTTGTTATCGATTCGATTTCGACACGGGACAACAAATGCAATTGATTGTCAGCCATATTTGTTTACATTTTTTTCGTTTTCAACTGGCGTCGAGTTTAGATATTGTTATTATAGTGTAATGCCAGTCTAAACTAGCATTTACCTCAATTACAGTCAATTAACAAGCCAATCCTCAATTCAATAAAGGGTTGCCCACACAAAGGGGTGACAACTGTCACTTGCGTCCGCAACCTACCACAACCCTGCACGTGTCCCCTGGGTGGTATACTAAAGAGTGACAAACTCAAAGGCCAAATAATGTATGCCATACGATTAAAAAATAAAGGGTTGGCAATGTCATCGAGTCATCTGTAATTACAAGCGTTAATAGGCCACGGTGTCCGCAATACCAACATGCAAGCCTTACGCTCGTTTCCCACCACCGGGGTATAGTTTGTTTTACTTAAAATTACGAAAAGTACTTAAAACCAACCGTTTCGGACATCTTTTGTTTAATTATTATCTTCAAATATGGCTGTAAAACAATTACCTATGTACCTACGCATAAACAGTAGAACAAACAGTAGCTACTTAAAGGCCTCCACACACCGGTCGCGTGCGGGCCCGCGCAAGTTGTAAAACATTGAAAATAAACTCCAAACACACATCGAACCGGTGTGTGGAGGCCTTTAACGTGATCACGTAACGCATTGTAGATACGTTAGGTAGATCTAAATGTCAAATTTTAAATGGAAAAATTACAGTTTAACTGTGCTAACGCGCGTTCGACACGTTACGTGATTACCTTACCCCTCAGTAGTATTACACGCGCACTTCGGTCAGTTTTATAACGTCTCTTTGTTATCTATTCCTTGCATATTTAGCAACAACAGAAGTTGTAAAGTCCGACGTTAAGTGCATTTTCGTCATTTTAAGTAAAACAACCCCCGCAACGCCCGCCGCCGTTGGGGCGGAAAGGTTCTCGAGTGGCGACCACGTACCGGAAGGCGCGGCGTGGGTAGGCCCTCCACAAGGTGGACTGATGACCTGGTAAAGGTCGCGGGAGTCCGCTGGATGCGGGTGGCGCAGGACCGGCCATTGTGACACTCTTTGGGGGAGGCCTATGTCCAGCAGTGGACGTCTTTCGGCTGATATGATGAAGTAAAACAAATTATATATAACGGAAGCATCCAAAATGGAGGCCGCCTGCAACATGTGTGCCGGATGTTAGTAGGCAGGTTTGTCAACAAATGTAACCTCAGTATACGGCCTCGGAATCTCGGCGAATATTTACTTTACAATTATATCGGCCGATCGCCTTGGTGGTATTTACATAACTTATTAATATGTAAGCACACATCATCGCACGTAAAAAGAGCTCCGGGCACCATATGAAATAAACAAATATTACGGGACGATCCCCATAGTAACTTTCAACCCCCTTTATACCCCCTTGAGGGTAGAATTTTCAAAAATGCCTTCTTAGTGGGTACTTACATTAAATAAACTACCTATTGGGAAAAAAACAGCTGCCTAAGTTCAACGGTTTGGGCTAGGCGTTAATTTAAGTAAGTGGAGTCAGTCAGGACTTTTACGTTTACCTATATAGATTCACAGCTGGGTCATTGTCAGTCACAAAAACAAAAATCATTTTTCCGGTGGTCAATAGTTAAGGGCTTACGTTTACATATAATATGTTTTATCACATATAATTATAAAAGGGGCAACGCCATTTATGCGGATTCAGAGTAAAGCCAAAAGTTAGGCTTTATAGCCCTTAACTTTGGCAATGTCCACTACACCGAAGAGACGCGAACCTAAATCTGACAATGACCCACCCAACCATTATGTCTGATGTATGTCACCTACCTGTGGTATCCTGTGTAGCTCAGCCCCAAAGCTGCATATAAAAAAGACAAGCTATCGCCGTACAGTAAGTTTTCTGTAAAAAAAATGGTACAAGCTTTTGTTGCCGACTGCACATTTTTGCAACGCCTATATTACGTTTTCTAAGTAAGTACCTTAACACGGGTTTATCGTACTTATGTGTGCGAAGTTCATATGGCCGTCTTCCGTCTCCAGCATCAGATCAGCTTTATGGTACCATAGTAATATATTGCATTGTCATCCGACTTACCTACCTACATAAATAATTGTACTAAAACTCAAACTTGGTCAAAGACTTGCCAGATTTGACCCACAGATAGGTGCTAACCTATCTAACAAACAAACGAATTAACATACTAATTATATAAAGCATGTAAAAAGAGTGAAATTCTTGTTATCGATCACAATCATTAATTCAGCTGCGTAATTAAGAGCAATCACCTCAAACTGCGTGCTAAAGACGGTGACCATTTTCCTCATCAAAGTCTTTGACCGAATGTAAACGCCTTGGTCAATAACATTTAAAAAAAACGAAAGCGTTTGTCTATGCGTCTCATCACGCTATCCCGCTGTTTAACGTAACATGAACCGAATTAGCTGGACAATAACGTTCAAATTCGCAGGTAATTGTTTTATTGCACGCAAGAAGAGTGATTATAATTAGGCATATTCGCTTTCTATTGTAGTGAGTAATTTGATTACTTATTACTAAAGAGGTTTATATAATAGTTTTCTATTTCATAAACGCATTTGTGATTGGCCGTTGGGGCGGAAAGGTTCTCGAGTGGTGACCACGTACCGGAAGACGCGGCGTTGGTAGGCCTCCCACAAGGTGGACTGATGACCTGGTAAAGGTCGCGGGAGTCCGCTGGATGCGGGTGGCGCAGGACCGGTCACTTTGGAACTCTTTGGGGCAGGCCTATGTCCAGCAGTAGGTAGACGTCTTTCAGCTGATATGATGATGATGATGATAATTTCATAAACGCATTTGTGATTTGTTGAACGCGCGAGCGAAGCGAAAGAAGTTCCCGTTTGAGCTTGTGCTAAAATTATTTCGTATATCCGGCGTCTGTCCGGCTGTTCTCAGAGGTCCACCCAGATGTATGGTTTCTTCCTGTGGAATACTTTGAATAAGATGTTGAAGTTCTTCCCAGAAAGCCTCTTTCTCACATTCGGAACAGCCTGCCATACGCGGATACTATATTTAAACATGGTTGTCTTTCAAGGGCCAGTTTTACAGCAATTAACCGGTCACTTACGCGTTGTACGTTTATCAGTCGCTGACTTAGATCTTCTGATAAAATGATTCCGACGCCATTTTTACCAGAAGTAGTACCGTTATAGATGAGCTTGAACCCATTTCCAATAAGTTTTGATTTTGCACCCTTCCACCTGGTCTCTTGCACACAGCATGCATCTAGTTGCCTTCGTTTTAGGACGTCGCTTAATTCGGCACTTCTGCCCGTCATGGAACCTATGTTCCAGGTTGCTAATCTTAATGATGCGCTCGTGTGGATTTGACCGTCGCTTCTGGGGTACGCCCTAGTATTTGTGTTGCCTCGACCGTCGCTTTTGGGGTACGCCCTAGTATTTGTGTTGCCTCGACCGTCGCTTCTGGGGTACGCCCTAGTATTTGTGTTGCCTCGACCGTCGCTTTTGGGGTACGCCCTAGTATTCGTGTTGCCTCGACCGTCGCTTAAGGGGGACGCCCTAGTATTAGTGCTCATTTTCTTTGGTTGTACTTTCATATTGGTTTCATTTTTGGACAAGGAAAATGTAAGTGGCTATGTGGTTTTTACGGCCGGCTGCCGCCTGACGCCAAGACACTAATCCTCCTTAGGACTGTGAGTGCTGCCGTTGGATCCCGACGGGGTCTCATCCGCCACCATCTCGATGCAATTATCGTGCCTGATAATTGCACTCCGACACGACCCTCTTACTCCAATATGTGGAGTTGGCTCGCTATCAGGTATGCCTCTTCCGCCTGCTCCGCCGTTCCAATGGACTCCATTTCCGCCTTTGCAGCCGTTGAGGTCTTCACCCGTATCCCTGGGCACGGGCCCTTTGGTTATTATTGCGATAAAAAAAAACAAAATAGCCAAAAGATTGGTTCAGCAGTTTGAGCGTGAAAAGGTAATTAAAATAAGGTACAGTCAGCATCAAAAGGAACTATTACGCAATCGGAGACGTCAAAAGTTCTTTATTCCCTATTAATAAAGACTTTTGGCGTCTTCGTTTGCGTACCTAGTTAGCTACTTTTGATGCTGACTGTACCAAAACAATCGGTCAGATAGAATTTGCATTTACCATTATAATTTTAGATTTCATAGTTACTGATCTTATTTAAATAAGTAATAATCATAATATACAGAGTGTCCCAGAAATTGACGTCAAGCCGAAAACGGATGATAGACCAAGTCATAACAGTTAAAAGAAAAATACAAAAACAAATCCAACTCGTGTTCATTTAAAATTATGGTCACTTTAATAATTAAAAATTTACGACAATTGACCAATTAATAAATAAATTTAAAAAAATCCAACACGAGTTGTTTTTTTATGATAATTGTTATGACTTGGTCTATCATCCGATTACGGCTTGACGTCGATTTCAGGGACACCCTGTATATAGCGATAAAAATAAACCGGAAATAAGACCCTAAAAAAAGTAAAAAATTACTTACCAACTAATGTATCTTCAGAGCTTAAATCCTCTGCAGCAACCAACGCTTTACTATCATTATAAACTTCACTTTGGTTTAACTTATAACTATTTTCGTAACTAATTACATTTTTGGTGCTATTTAAATTACTAATACTTTCTTCTAATTCACTATTAACCGCCATACCCGGACATAGATTACAAAACAAGAACACCCAAATCAAAGTCATTCTAGCATCCAATTTTAGCAGAATGTGAAAACACGGAATAAACCACTTAATAATCTCCCTTAAATCCATTTTGTTATTTAGTAGGTAAAATTCACTTTAATAATTGACGCATGCGTATATTTTTACTTTTAAAAAGTACGCAATCGTCGTTTCCCGCCAAAAGCCGCGATCGGACTGACAGCTTGACCAAAATGGCGTTCCATTTCTTCTTTCACCGATCGCTACACAAGGCATAGACTATCGGAGACGTAACTTTCGCTTTTTTCTTTGGCGTGCATGTCCGGACCAGATTCTACGTTTTTGTTTAAAGCCCAGGAAAATCGCACAATGTCATTGTAATGCGTTGTGTATTTAACATAAATGTGGAAGGTAGAAAGTTTGACTTAGTTTCGTAATACGTTTGAATATTCAAGAGTATTGTTTATTAAAGTATTTCCTCATGTACGTACCTAGTCAGTAACATATGTAAGTACCTACCTAATATGTAATGTACTGTTATTTGTAAACGATTTGGAGATTTATAGGTACAAGAGGTTTGGTGCATTTGGACATTTTGTTTTAAATATAATAATTAATTTGTTTTTATCTAGGTACTGAATTTTAATTAATTATATTGATACTGTTTTATTTAATTATATTTGTTTAATTTTCTGTTCTCATTATCATAATGACATCATTATCACCTTTATAATGGGGAATGGATGAAAATTTTAGAAACGCCTGATTTTTTTTTTGGAGATAGGAATAACCTTCCTTAGCACCAGAAAAAAGTTGCAGACTTTTCAGATGTGTCAATTATTTTTGAAAAATATAAACAGTTTCCTCACTTACGTTTTGTGGTTAGGACGGCAAATGAGACAATTTCCTTGATCCGTCTCATATTACATAAAATTTCATAAAAATCCGTGGTAAACTGACACTGGCAATGATATTGACAGCTGCAGCAGCTATATTGGTCATTGCCAGGGTCAGATATTTAAAATATTTTCTGTAATATGAGACGGATCACGGAAATTGTCTCATTCGCCGTCCTAACCACAAAACGTAAGTGAGGAAACTGTTTATATTTTTCAAAAATAATTGACGCAGCTGACAAGTCTGCAACTTTTTTCTGGTGCTAAGGAAGGTTATTCCTATCACCAAAAAAATAATCAGCCATTTCTAAAATTTTCATCCATTCCCCATTACTCACTTTCACACAATAAATTATTTGTAACTTAGTTAAACTTATGATACCTAATACCTACCTACCTAAGTAGGTACCTGTATCTTTTTGCAACCTTTCATTAATTACTTAGCCTAATTGCCGACTTATTAGCTTATTACCATAATATTTTTATATTCCTAATAACTTTTTCCTATTATTGACGTATGTCAATAATAGGAAAAAAAAATTTACCTGTTCTGCGATTTCTGTGACTAGTTAACATACGTGGATTACTTTGGTCCTAAGAAGTAATTTATTTATTAGGTAGGGAAATTGTAGGTACCAACATTTTAACATTCCAACACGATTAAAAAAAATAGAGCAAACATAACAAGCAAGTCTGCCGTACCATTTAGTTTTTTGCTAAGTGCGGTAACCGATTGCTATTCAGGCCAAGAGGTTTTTTTAATCAACTATCACGATAACAATCGACGGCGTACCTCCTGCTTACAGAAGACCGCAGCCATTATTTATTTAAAATAATTACACCGCATTACAGTTAAAAACTAAGTTACTGTGGTGTTGGTGTTGAGTTTGGTGGTGAGTAAGAACCTCCACATGTCTCTAGCTGTCAACACATGATGGTACCTGCAAAGCTAGCATGGTGTTTTATGGCTGCTGTCTTCTGTAAAAGGTTCTTCTCCAGTTAGACTGCTCCAAATATAAGCGAAATGACATTCCGCAGTGCACTACCTCTCTAAAATGTTTTATCCACGATATTTGACAGACAAATCCCTACTTTGTGTCTCTGTAATTCTGTTTTTAAGAGACAGGTATTAAATTGAGGGCATGTCCTATCTGCCAAATATCGAGGATGGAATGCTCGCCCAGTATCCATAATAGACAATGTTTGCCATTAGGCATTAGGTAATTCAGATTCAGATTCAGATGATTTATTTGCTATTCGTACAAGTACATGCAAATACAATTAATACAATTTTAGATACACTCAATAATACAAGTATAGTTATAATAATACATTTTAAAATTAATTACTTTTTCTAGATACACATTAATAAAAGGACACATTACATTGGATTTTATTGGTTACATTATTTAATAGATGTTATTTGTGATGTCAAGGGCATTGGCGAAAAATTCTTTAATTGTATAAAATGGTCTATTAATGAAATATTCTTTTAACTTTCTATCAAAAGTTCTCATGTCTGTACATTGTTTGATATCCTGACTTATTTTATTAAAAATTTTAATGGCAATATTGTTAAAGCTGTTATTGAAATGGACAAAGTTAGGTTTAATTAGAGACAGTTGACTATTATTTCTAAAATTAAAATTATGTATTTCTCCAGCTGTAGGATAGAGATTCTTATTTAAATAAACATATATACATATGTGATACAAGTACATTGAAATAATGGTGCGGATTTTGTGCTCTATAAACAAGTTTCGATGGGTGTCCATCCTTGAATAAGTCGTTGCATCCAGAAATAAGTCGAATAGCCTTTTTTTGTAGGAGTAAAATAGAATTTATGTTTGTACCGTTGCCCCAGACTTCAATACAATACCTAATGATACTCTCGAAGTAGGATAAGTGAACAGTTTTTAATATATTGGTGTCAGCTATTTTTGAAAGACTTTTCAATGAGTAACACGCACTAGCCAATTTTTTACACATAGTGCTTATATGACTATGCCACCTCAGATAGGGGTCAAGTTCTACTCCCAAGAATCGGATACATTCAGATTTTTGTGTAGGCACGTCACAAATAAAATCAGTGCTCCTAGAACTACGGCGAAAAATTATGTAAAAACTTTTTTCACAGTTAATCCTAAGACCATTGTATGAAAACCAGTTGTCGAGTTCATTCCAGCATTTTTTTATAATTATATTAAATTCTAGGACAGTAGGTGTACTTAGGATGATGCTGGTATCATCCGCGTAGAGATACGGTGTACACTGTGTTAAATAATCAGGCAAATCGTATATAAAAATAAGAAACAACAATGGGCCAAGGACTGATTATTGTATTTATTGTGTAATTAGACACAAATGTATTTTTAGGTCTCGCTCACTCGATAATGTTGCTTGGATTGATTATATCAACCACACACGAACCAACTTAGTAAACTAGAATAAAAAATTGTATAGTCAAAACGATTGATGAAAAGGTTGACTGGTAAAGAATGCTTAAGGCATCAGGTGCGCCTTTTGTGTGGTAAGTTTTTTGTGCAATAAAGATTAAATAAAAAATGATTAGGTAACTCAAAATAGCAATCGTTCAGGCTTTAAAATAAATTATTAACCAATCTTTTTTCACTAGAACTGGTTTGTAAGTAGTAATTTTACTGTTGAAAACAGCCTTGTTTCTTTTGTTTTTTCATATACTTCCTTTAAACGATGCGTGTATTTTATGAGAGTATGAACTTACCTACTGAAGTGAGAGAATGTTATCGACAAGCTGTATCATGTTACTTTACTATGAAACAACCTATGAAAATATTTTTAGTTTAAGTTCATTGTAAGTGCACTTTATTCTTTATCTATCTATCTATACATATAATAAAGCTGAAGAGGATCGAAAGTCTGTACATGAAAGATATTCAAAAAAAAATTGGCTAGGGATACTTAGAATCGATAACAGAACACGTTCCAACAGTTTTTAGAATATTTGTCTGTTTGTCTGTTTATCTGTTTACCTGTTTGTCTGTTTATGTGACCGCGCATCACGTGAAAACGGCTGAACCGATTAAAATGAAATTTGGTATAGAGATAGTTTAAGTCTTGGGGAAGGACTTAGGGTAGTTTTTATCCTGGAAATCAACCCCTAAGGGGATGAAATGGGGGGTGAAAAATTGTATGGAGCTACTTAAACCGCTGCACCGATTTGGATGAAATTTCGTATATAATTAGTTTGAGTCCCAGAGAAGGTTAAAGGATACGTTTCATCCCGAAAATCTTCCCTTTAGGGGGTAAAATGGGGGGGTGAAAATATGGATGTAACCCATTTTGATGAAATTTGGTTTAGAGGTAGTTTAAGTTCTGAGGAAGGACATTGGATAGTTTTTATTCCGGAAATCTTTCCCTGAGGGGGTGAAATGGGGGGTGAAATTTTGGATGGACTCCGTTTAGATTAAATTTGGTATAGATATAGTTTGAGTCCCGGAGAATGTTAATGGATAGTTTGAATCCCGAAAATCATCCCCCAAGGGGATGAAATAGGGATGTAAATGTGGATAAATCCCATTTAGTAAAAATTTGGTATAGAGATAAAAGGAGTCCCAGGGAAGGACAATGCATAGTTTTTATCCTAAATCATCTCCTGAGGGGGTGAAATGAGGGGTGAAAATTTGGATAGAACCGATTAAGAATAATTTTGGTATGGAGATAGTTCAGAGTCCTGGGGAAGGACTTAAAATAATTTTTAGTCCAGAAATCATCTCCTAAGGGGGTGAAATGGGGCATGAAAATTTGGATGGAACCCATTTACGGTATAGCGAGTTGGAGTCTTAGGGAAAGACATAGGATAGTTTACTCCTGAAAATCATCCCATAAGGGGGTGTAATTAGGGGTGAAAATTTGGATAAAACCCATTTAGATGAAATTTGCTAAATAGATAGAAGTTCATAGAAGGAGTCCTAGGGAAGGACAATGCATAGTTTTTATCCCGAAAAATCATTTCCTGAGGTGGTGAAATGAGGGTTGAAGATTTGGATAGAACCCATTTAGATGAAATTTGGTATAGAGAGAGGTAGAGTCCTAGGAAAGAACATATGATATGTTTTATTCCGGAACACATAAAAGGAGGAAATCATCCCCTAAGGGGGTGAGAAATGGTGGATGAACATTTGGATTGAACCCACTTACGGTATAACGATAGTTAAGGAAGGACATAGGATAGTTTTTATCCCGAAAATCATCCCCTAAGAGGGTGTAATTGGGGGTGGAAATTTGTTTGTTACACACTTTGATAAAATTTGGTTGAAAGATAGTTTGAGTCCTGGAAAAGGACATATAATAGTTTCTATTCGAGATATCATCCCCTAAGGGGGTGAAATGGGGGTGAAAATTTGAATGTAGCCCATTTAGATGAAATTCGGTATAGAGATAGTTTGAGTCCTGGAGAATGACAACGGATAGTTTTTATCCCGAAAATCATCCTCTAAGGAGGTGAAATAGGGGGTGAAAATTTGGATTGAACCCATTTACGGTATAGCGGTAATGGGGAGTCCTGGGGAATATGAACATTACATAAGTAAATATATGTATGTGACGTTCCAAGGGTAAAGGTACCTTATGGCGGCCTTAGTTTTGAAGATGTTTTCTAAAACGGGGTAAAAAAGACGTTTTGTTATGGCTATTTTGAAAACTATTAGATGTAACATTTTGTTGAAGTATTTTTATTTTTAATATAAAATGTTTAAATTACAAGTCAGTTAATTTAATCCTACGGTTTAGTAGAAAATGTCCTTACGGCTGATATGAAAATATGCAAAATAATACTGAAAAAAGCCTACATGCATCTATACCCTTTCCTTCATACAATCCATACTAATATTACAAATTCGAAAGTAACTCTGTCTGTCTGTTACCTTTTCATGCTTAAACCGCTGAACCGATTGAGATGAAATTTGGTATAGAAATACTTTGAATTCCGGGGCCTTCCCAAAGTGTCCTTACTAAAGATAGTTTTTATCTGGAAATTCATCACCTAAGGGGGTGAAAAGGGGGGAGAAAGTTACGATATAAACGAGTTCCGCGCGGACGAAGTCGCGGGCAAAAGCTAGTGAGTAATAAAGATCTTTGAACCAAAAGCGTTTCCCTGTCAAAGTGTATATGACATTGGCATATGGTTGAATTTCACCTGGAAAGGGTTTTCCACTATAGCAGTTACACGCTAACTCTGTTTTCAGGCCATCATTCAGGTCAGGTCAGACTGACGAGAGAATTATTGTGTAGCCATCGGACTGACGGACTGATGGTCAGTCTTCTGTCAGTTTTCTGTCATTCACAAGGGTTACGCGATAATTCTCTCGATCGTCAGTTTCATCAGAATGAGAAACTGAACTGAAGCTAGAATTAACGTCTAACCGATGTCTTAGGATAATAATAAACTAAATGCATGCTTTATTTTTGCCCACCCCAATGGCTTATTATCTTATAGTCCCTGGGTGACCGAGCTCTGATCGGGTGAAAATAGACAAAATTCGGTGAAAACTATCTTTCCCAGACATGAAGTCTCATGTTCAGCTATATCGATTTTTCGCCCCCGTAAAAACATCATTGGAATCGTAAGAGCCTTTACGAGAACGTGATTACAAATATATATAGGCATTTATACCTATACAAATATTGCTCGTTTAATAGTAAAGGAAATAAAAGTTATATTTATTAATAAACTTACTATTAAATATAGCTAATATACCTATATATACCTACTATATAGACAATTACATACAAATATAATATTACTAAAACAAGATAGGTAATAAGAAAGTAAAACTAAACTAAATAAGTTTCTGTCAAAAATTTCATTTTTGGAACACGCTTTTATTGCCGACTGTACTTTTCTGCATACCATCATCAACTACTCATTGAGACGATTCTAACGAGCCCAAACTCGATGGGGTTGTGTCGTTTTATTGCGGAGTTCCTATGGCCACCTTCCAGCTCCAGCATCTGATCAGCTCCATGTCATCATAATATTGCATTGTCATGCGATATACATATGCATGCAAAATTTCAGCTCAATTGGATAACGGGAATTGACTGAAAAATCAATTGCAAATTTTGACGGACAACTTACTTTTACATACATACGAACAGTGCAAGTTAATATAAAGCTCGTAATAATAGGGACGTAAAAATGCATACCTACTTATTATAACCACCATTATGACCATTTATAGGATTTATGAATGAAGCGAATCGTTTGATATCTTCAGATGTTCCGGCACGGATCGTCACTTGTGCCCCGGTGCGAGTACAGTTATGAGCTTACATTACGTGGACAGCTACAGCTTATAACAGCAACATCACTTTGAAATAAACGCTCAGAATCATACAGGGTGATAAGATACGCACACGACTTTCAAATTCAAAATTCATAGCTAATTTGGATTTTTTATATTTGCAACCGTTTAGGGGCTGCAAGTGCAAACGCACTGGTAGGCGATTAGCGGCGCGACGGCGATCAGCGGCCTCGTCTTTATTATTTTTTCAACACATTTTGATCGTAACGTGCCTCTTATTGTGCCGTTTTTAGGCTCATAATCCTGGGTATTAAACGCGCGTGTCTTATTACACATTATGGCACTCGTGTTTTTTAGTTATACCCCGATTAAGACACGTTGGCAACTTGTAGCAAGGTGTATGTTAGATATGTTAAAGTGTATGTTAGTATGCAAATTTGCAGCGTTCGCAAAATTAACATACTTACAGAATACTTTTTATCCCGGAAACCATCCCTCAAAGGGATGAAATCGGGGGTGGAATCTAGTCAAGCATTTATTACTACAATGGCTTAAACAATATAGTAAGTGCACCAGTGAATGAACGCTTAAGGATATTTTTGACTTTAAAAATGGTTTTATGTAAGATAGCTATACTTAATATCGGCCGTGACTGTTTGTACAGCTCAAACAAGTATTCTAGTTTGCAAATTACTTTGCTTTTGCAATAAGTTTCCATAATTTTAAGTTATTTGACCTTTTAGGTAGAAAAATGGAAAATCACCAGTGAATGAACAGGGTGATCTAGTAAATGAACAACTAAAAACCAGTGAATGAACTACTGTTATAGTTATGGTTTGTTGGTTTAAATTGCTGTTTAGCGATTTTGTTTGGAGTATCTCGATATACCAACACACGGTGTGGTAGTTAATGGTTAACTTTTTCTAAAACAATTAAAAAACTGTAACAACTGTTCGTTCATTAACTGGTTCCAAAAACCCAATAAATGAACTAGGTAATTATCGGTCGATGTTCATTTACTGGAAATCTATACACCAGTGAATGAACTAACTTTATGTTCGAAGATGAGGTTTGTTCGAACACTGGACCAACGATGGACAAACCATTGGTGGTTATGCTACTAAAAACTTAATCTTATTACAATAACTAGAACATAAGATTTTGCGAAAACATTAAAACAGGCGTTGCCAGTGAATGAACACTCCTGTTCATTCACTGGATTTAGGCGGTTTTTAATTCTAGTTATAGAACACCTTCTAAAAAACGAGAATCTAAACTTAAATAACTTAAAAAGATGTTTGAATAGCACAATTTTGCTCTTATGATTTCCAAAAACCACACACCATAAGTTACAAGTTCATAAAACTAGTACAATGGCACATCAAATAAAAGGTAACAATCTTGTCCCCTTATTACCAGCTCATACAAAAAATCCATGCCCATAGCCCGTCAACTTTAAGCTTCGCTCATTTAGTAACTGTTGCGACTGAGTTAATATAAATGTTACAAAACCCTTACAGTGAATGCTTCTAATCGAGAAAAAAATACCCGGTATGCTAGAAATATACAGAACTCTTAATTTAAGCAAATAATCAGGTTTTCGTTCATTCACTGGATTCGTTTATTCACTGGTGCACTTACCCTACCTACATACATGCAGATCTAATGACGACAAGACGTTGTTTCTTTATATCAAAACCAAAGTAACCCCATTATTAAAGTGAGTCCATTGGAATATCGTTCTAGCGATTAGGTGTATAAAATAAAATAGCCCGTATTGCGTCAAAAAATAAGAAGAATAGATACTGATAGGTAAAACGCCATCTCTCGAGGAATGATGACCATACCAACCCACCTCGGTAAACAACGCAACTGAGTAAAAGAGTTACCTACTTAAAGGGCCGTATGAAATCAAATTTGTATTATAGTGCCATCTCGCGGAAATGAGTAACCATTGACTGAACCAGAAACAGTTCCTGCCTAAGATACGTCCGGACAAGCCAGCATGATTTAATAATTGAACATTTTAAGTATGATATAGGTAACATGTATCATAAATAAAATGCTATTATACATAGGCTACACCGTACGAAATATTAAATAATGAAGCTGTTAAGAGCCCGTTCACAATGTACTTAAATACAAAATACAGTGTGTATCTATCGTTAAATTTAAATATTCTCAATCATTTACCAGTGGCGCTAGTGAGCACGTGAACGGGCTCTTAATGGACCCCGCCTAAAAGTAGTAAGACTGCAGCGGATTCTTTTCGAAGCAGAGGCAGGCGCGGCTCACTCGCGATTTGCCTTCATCGCTACAATGTACATTGTACATGCCAGTTGCCCGAAAACAGGGTACTATTCAGTGGCTGCCACGCTGTGCAACGGAGCGCACGCGCGCGCTCGCTACTTCGCGCGCACAAGCTTACGTAAATAATATTTACTAAATATATCGGAAGTGTACGTGCTTCCGCATTCGTCTGTTTGTGTGTTGCATTGTTACTGTTAAAATGAATAAAAATACACCCAAAAGATATTGTACTGCAGCGGGTTGCAAAAACAATGATAAATAATTACCGTTGGTACGAAACATCCTTTTACCCTGGTACAGTCGCCATCACATACATCGGTACACTATAGGTGTTCATAAATATCGGCACATACACCTTAATGCCTTGAAAATAGAGGTGCGTTCCGATGTTTGTGACGTGCTTGTTTGCTCCGATGTATGTGATGGCGACTGTACATACCAGTTATTCAAACACTGAAACTGAACTGAAAACATTATTATTAATTCTATTTTATAATGATTAGTAAGGTTTAGTTTAATGTTGTATGCCCTCACAGGGCGCCATGGACTGACTTACTGAATTGTAACACCTTAATTTATAATGTACCTATGTACATGACTTAACAATGAAATAAATGAAATATTTATTGTTCGCGCGTTCGGCTGGCAGTGGCGCGTACACAAGCGACGGGCTAGGTACTGTGCAAATTTGCAGCGTTCGCAAAATCTCATTAAATATTATTGTGTATTATTTGACCATATTTTTATGAAGAAACATGTTCTAATTAATTTAATATTTTTTTCTCGCAATTTTACATTTGCCGAAATCCCACTTCTCCCCAAAGTAATATTAGATAAGATTCGACTCGACCCCCTCCCCCCTTGAACGTCTCACGTAATTAATGGACGCCCCCCAACTGGCCACGCTGCTTTACTCTGCGAAGATGACCGCTACCCAATAAGAAGACAAAACACGTTTTCTTCAACATACGCATACACGTACTAATATTACAAATGCGAAAGTAACTCCGTCTGTCTGTCTGTTTGTTATCTGTAGGTATGTTTGTTTTATACCTAAACGTAACCGATTTAGCTGAAAGTTTGTATGGAGATGCGGGCGCGGCGGGCAGTTTTGTGGATTTTCAACGTTGGTATTTTTTTTTCTTTATTGCCTGGCATTCAAACTTTGGTGCACAATGTAACGCCTCAATATTTCTAAAACACGAGATAGTCCAGTATACTTAGCACACTATAGCTTCTGCCCGCGACTCCGTCCGCGCGGAACTCGTTTACTTATATCGTAGCTCCGAACATTCACCCCAAACTATCCTATGTCCTTCCCCGGGATTCAAACTATCTCCATACCAAATTTCATCCTTACCGATTCAGCGGTTTAAGCGTGAAGAGGTGACAGACAGACAGACGGACAGACCTTTGCATTTATAATATTAGTATGGATATTATGGATTAGGACGTACTGTCGAGGAAAGGAGGATTCTATAAATTGATTTCGTATTGTTTAATATCTCATCATATTATTGCCTACTTACGTACAAGCGTCATGGAGCTTAAGTTACTAAGTTTAGTATTTGTTTTAATAGTTTTCATTTTTTAAATGGCTATTTAGGAATGAAATCGTTATTTTTGAAATTATTGATGAAAATTTTAGAAATGCCTGATTTTTTTTTTTGGTGATAGGAATAGGGAATGCAAACCGGTTAACCGGTTAGCCGGTTAACCGGTAAATTGACTAAATATGAGGCCGGTAAATTACCGGTAAATTAAAATCAAAACCGGTAATTTACCGAAACACAATATATAGTAAAATACTAAATTTTAACGATTGTTAATGCTTCATCGTCATGATTATACCTCAATAACCCTCCTTTTATCATGTAAAAATGTCAATTGAATAAACTTGTTAGCGTTAGACATGTAGGATCAAATTAATGCAATCGTTTGTAGAAGCTTAAACTAAATATAAACACTTTCCCGGTTCCGTTCTATAAAATATGAATAATGATCAGTTTGAATACGTACAATAGAGATGCCTTATTTAAAATATCTTAGAGGTTTACTACAATCCAAAGAAATACCTCTCTTCGTCTTACTGGGAGGGAGAAAGCCAAAGGCAAGGAACAGGTGGTGCTTTTCTTCAAAATGGGTGACAACACCCTGCTGAAGAACTACCAACCCATCTGACTTCTGAGCCATGTCAACAAACTGTTTTCGACAGTCATTACAAATCGTCTCGTACGCAGGCTAGATGACTTCAAGCCTCCCGGACAAGCTGGTTCCTGGAGAGGCTTTAGCACCGTAGACCACATCCATACGCTCCGTCAGGTTATACAGAAGACTGAGGAGTATAACCTGCCCCTCTGCTTAGCGTTCACGAACCACCAGAAAGCCTTCGATTTGATCGAAACCTGGACTTTACTTGTCTCTCCAGCGGTGCCAAGTTGACTACCGCTATATCTAATACATGTAGTATTGAAGTGTTTGTACGAAAATGCCAGTGTGTCAGTCTGACTCCAGGATTTGAACACAAAACCTATTACTCTGCAGCGGGGAGTCAGTCAAGGAGATGTTATTTCCCTAAAACTGTTCACCGCTGCACTGGAGGATTTTTTCAAGACTGGACTGGATCAACGACGAGTATATCACTCACCTTCGGATTTCTGACGATTTAGTAGTCTTGGCTGAGACCATGGAGGACTTTAGTACGATGCTCGATGACCTCAGTAAAGCCGAGCGAGTCGGTCTAGAGATGAACATGGATAAGACGAAGATCATGTCAAATGCCCATGTAGTGCCAACTCCCATTACAATCGGACGCTTTACGCTCAGGGTTGTAGACGATTATATATACGATGGCAGACTGTCCAGTTCCAGATTTCACATGTTTTATCTCTTACTTATATTATTTTATATTTATTTTGTTACTCGCACGTATGCAACCATATTGTTATTATTGTTTTGTAGCAACGATCACTGTACGACAAGTAATATGATCTGAAGTTTATTATGTGAACCTTGTATAATGAGATTAATAAAACGAAACTAACTAAACTAAACAGTCCGGTCGGCTCGGTTTGACCAGTGTGTGTTGCCAGTGATGACATAATATATGGCACCTGAAATGTAGTCGCTCACTATGGGCTTCAATAGAAGGCTAGAAGTCACCCAAAGGGCAATGAAGATGGCTATGCTGGGAGTTTATCTGCGTGATCGCATTAAAATGAGGCTATTCACAGCAGAACTAAGGTAACATATATAGCCCTCCGAATCACTAAACCAATGCCGCTATTTGGAACCCCCATGACCTCCACTCTTAGAAAAAGTTATAAAACCGTTTGTACGAACGCTCTTAGGTAAAATGTATTATTACTATTACTACCCTTTTCTCTATCCTACTCTTTTCGATCTAGGTATGGTTGGTTATATACACGTCTCTTGAAACCCGTAGGAACATCTATTTAGTGAAATATTATTTATTTTAGACTAATCGTACTGGGCTTGTAGTTGGTTTCTGTAGAACTGGGGACAATTTCTACCTACCTGCTAATCCCCAAGGAACGTTATCAGTTGTGTTTTTTGCTCTCCTACCACTGAGCAAGTTTTAAATATTATAGAATCTGATTATTACGGCATTTAAGGCACATCTCTCACTCTTTATACTATATCATAGCTTATTTTTACGATAAATAAACGTCAAATAACGCTACTTATTAGCCAAATTGAATTTACCGGTAATTTACCGGTTAACCGGTTTTGCCTCACTCAAGTCGGTAATTTACCGGTAATGAAATTTGCCCGGTAATTGCATTCCCTAGATAGGAATAACCTTCCGTAGCACCAGAAAAAGTAGCAGATTTTTCAGCAGCGTCAATTATTTTTGAAAAATATAATCAGTTTCTTCACTTACGTTTTGGGGTTAGGACGGCGAATGAGACATTTTCTTTGATCCGTCTCATATTACAAAAAATATTTAGAATGTCTCATTCGCCGTCCTAACCCCAAAACGTAAGTGAAGAAACTGTTTATATTTTTCAATAATAATTGACGCACCTGAAAAGTCTGCAATTTTTTTCTGGTGTTAAGGAAGGTTATTCCTAACACCAAAATAAAAATCAGGCAATTCTAAAATTTTCATCCATTGCCCATTACGTAGGTAGTATGACGTAAGTTTATCCTTCAAAATTTGCACCTAATCATTTTTCAGCCATTTATGTACTAAGTTCGGTAACAACGCAATATTATGTCGCCATCGAGCTGATCTGAAGATGGAGACAGAAGTTAATCATAGCAATTCCTAACTTTATAGGTAGGTACCTAATGTGCCAATCGGTCACCAAATTAAACGCCGCAAGTGGACTTGGATAGGTCACACTCTAAGAAGATCCCAACCACATCCCAAGGCAAGCCCTGGAATGGACACCGCAAGGGAAGAGGAAACGTGGCGCCGAAGCACACATGGAGACGTTCAGTGTCAGCGGAACTGAAGCACAGAATAAGTCCGTAATAGTACTACGTATACAGAAGGTTCTCTGTTAACAAATTCCCTGTTTAGGTACGCCAAACGTGCCTAAATGTGGCCATCCCTTTCTATCGCAAACGCGCTGCGACCCGTGCGTGCGTCCCGTACCAACGCGCGGCAACTACCATACTAATGGCGGCCGGCCGGCATGTACTTGTAGCGGCGCGACGGAATCACAGAGTGAACCGCCCCTGACTGAAACTGCGGCGGTACCACCAATTTCGAATCTCGAACTTCGTATATCCCCGTCTCTGTCGCCCGAGTACCATAACACATAAGTGCGATAGAGACGGAGATATACGAAGTTCGAGATTCGAAGTTCGTGGTAGCGCCGCTGGCTGACGTGGTCCGAGGTGAAGCGCGTAGCCAACGACAGTACGCGATGGCGAAGCACTGTGGAAACCTCAGAGCATAGAATACTAGAGAGAGGACAAACCGCCGGCGGCCGTGTCGCAGCTGTATGCTCAATGGGCATACACTGCCATACTGTGCACGCGTGCTGATCGCAGAGAATATTAGGTTTTTTTCCCAAAATGCCTGATATGATGCGCGTTCATTGTCAAATAAGCGTGTAGGGTAAGTGCACCAGTGAATGAACGAATCCAGTGAATGAACGAAAACCTGATTATTTGCTTAAATTAAGAGTTCTGTATATTTCTAGCATACCGGGTATTCTTTTCTCGATTAGAAGCATTCACTGTAAGGGTTTTGTAACATTTATATCAACTCAGTCGCAACAGTTACTAAATGAGCGAAGCTTAAAGTTGACGGGCTATGGGCGTGGATTTTTTGTATGAGCCGGTAATAAGGGAACAAGATTGTTACCTTTTATTTGATGTGCCATTGTACTAGTTTTATAAACTTGTAACTTATGGTGTGTGGTTTTTGGAAATCATAAGAGCGAAATTGTATTATTCAAACATCTTTTTAAGTTATTTAAGTTTAGATTCTCGTTTTTTAGAAGGTGTTCTATAACTAGAATTAAAAACCGCCTACATCCAGTGAATGAACAGGAGTGTTCATTCACTGGCAACGCCTGTTTTAATGTTTTCGCAAAATCTTATGTTCTAGTTATTGTAGTAAGATTTAGTTTTTAGTAGCATAACCATCAATGGTTTGTCCATCGTTGGTCCAGTGTTCAAACAAACCAAATTTTCGAACATAAAGTTAGTTCATTCACTGGTGTATAGATTTCCAGTAAATGAACATCGACCGATAATTACCTAGTTCATTTATTGTTTTTTTGGAACCAGTTAATGAACGAACATTTGTTACAGTTTTTTAATTGTTTTAGAAAAAGTAAACCATTAACTACCACCCCGTGTGTTGGTATATCGAGATACTCCAAACAAAATCGCTAAACAGCAATTTAAACCAACAAACCATAACTATAACAGTAGTTCATTCACTGGTTTTTAGTTGTTCATTTACTAGAAAACCCTGTTCATTCACTGGTGATTTTCCATTTTTCCACCTAAAAGGTCAAATAACTTAAAATTATGGAAACTTATTGCAAAAGCAAAGTAGTTTAGGCAAACTAGAATACTTGTTTGAGCTGTACAAACAGTCACGGCCGATATTAAGTATAGCTATCTTACATAAAACAATTTTTAAAGTCAAAAATATCCTTAAGCGTTCATTCACTGGTGCACTTACCCTAGGTACCTATACAAGTGTGTGTGTTTTAGATGTGTGCGTGCTTTGTCTTGTCAATTACTTGGGCGTTGTGTGGGTTAATGTACTTGCGACAGGCTCACTCTATACAAATCGGCCGCCATGTCCGATCTCCTTATATTCATACATCTGTGGTGGAAACCCTCTGCCCCATCTAGGGGCCATAGACATTAAGTCAAGTAAGTCATGTGGTATCGTACGGTCCTAATATAATATGAGTAAGGTCGCCGGTCTATTCCCAATAGTTCCATTATCTGTTTTATTGACGGAACTATATAGTTGAAATTTCAATGTAGGTAACTACCGGGAAGAAAAATCCCAACTAACCCCTTGGCCACGACTTTGGTCTTAAGCGACCTGCGACCGGCGTTTTATCTGTTCATTGCGCGTGATCCCAACTAACCACAGTGCGTTGCGCGTCTCGACCGCGCAATGAACAGATAAAACGCTGGTCGCAGGTCGCTTAAGACCAAAGTCGTGGCTAAGGACGGGTTCCTGTCACTTGACCTACTAACTTTTGCCCTAATGTTTCACTAGACCTAATCTATTTTTCTTCGAAACAGGTTTTCTTTGAATATCATCAAGTAGAAGTCATTAGGTTAGGTTTGTTTGGCAAGAAAAAAATGCATTAGGTCTAATGAACATTAGGTCAAATGAAGCGTTTAGGGCTAAAGTAATTAGGTCTAACAAAGGAGAATCTAATAGAACAGAAATTATATAACTAGTGGGAATAAATAGTCGCCGGAGCCTCCGAAGCGCTTTATTGAGATTGAGCAACATTTGTTTCTGACTTAATACAAAGAATCTGCAAATCAATAACGTACCACTCGTGACTGTGGAGTCATAGTGATGTCCATCAAGCAGGACGTGTGCCTGTTTGCCACCATTGTGATTATTTGTGATATAACCTAATCGAAGATCAGGCCGGTTGAATAGGCCTACAAGCGCGGTTACGAGCAGGCATAGCCCGCTGTAACGGTCCTTTAGCCTACTTAAGTTCACCGGGCCCCGGGCCGACAACCTGTTTCTGACGTAACAGACGAACATCAATAATCCAGCCGATGGGGAATTTTGCCTTGCAATATTAGGTGGAGAGGAAAATGTTTTGATTTATAGCCCCCCCACATCTAGCGTCTCCCACCGGCGCGGCAACGCACAATTTTGTATGAGAACGCTCACACGATGCCGGTGGGAGACGCCAGATGTGGAGGGGCCCATATTGGTCGGGTATAACGTCATGAAAAAGAACTTTAGTTATTTGTTATGTTGTTTGGCGCAAGTGCTTGTATTGAAAGCCGATCTAGGGAAGGATTGTAAGATTAGCTTCGCTCATGGTTCAAATGTACCTACAATTAGTCCAGGCAATGAACTGACAGCTTGTATGGAAAATATGTCAAATTTGTAAATAATTTATTATAGTAGATTTTTTTTATGTAATGGATATATTATCAATTAAATAGTTACTTAGTAACAAAATCCAACAAAATTTCAGACATCAAAAAAATTATAACTTAACTAGCTTCTGAATAGTCAGAAAAAATATTTATGAATGGTTTTATCTTTATTTTGGTTCATTTACGTTTGCTCTATAATATTCAAGATAAATAATTAAAAAAAAAACAATTTATTCTTTTTTTATAGCTATATAAATACTTCCGGATGGAAAGTTTGTTGGATACTTGAATAAAGCATCTTAGAATAATGTGTTAAAATAATATAAAGAAAAAAAACGCTATTATAAATTAATGTTTTTCAAAACCGTATTTTGCCTGGAGTAAATCCTGAGCATAGTGAGGCTTTCAAGACTCGAGACGCCAAAGCCAAACAACTTTGCTGCTGAGCGAAACGCACAACTTTTCACCTCACCGCCGCGAAGAAAATTGTAAAAATAATTTGGACCTTATTTTCATTTTCAATAAAGGTTTGTTTACATCTCATCAAAATCAAATCATTTTATAATTTTAAAATGTAACATACATAAACATTTTTGCATCTTTAAACTCTTTAAAGTCTCCACGCTTAAATTGAAAAAGTCAAAGTTTTGTTGGGTACTCACTTCACGGGTAAACTGAGGCTCAAATAAGAAAGAAAGAAAGAAATGTGTATATGCATATGTGTGTACGTGTGTTCTTATGCACTAAAATCTATATATAACTTCCATTATTCTGATTTTACTGTGGGTTTAGAACAAAACAAAGATTTTTGTTGACTTAAAAATTCCATAGACAGTTAGTTTTTCGAGTACATAACAATAATAAAATACAGGGTGACTGGTAATTCGACCTATTCCTTGAAAGGGGTTATAATAAATAATAAAATAGCCTTTATTTCCAGCATAACAATTATGAAATTCCACTAGATACAAATATATATATATATATATATATGTATATATATATATATATATATATATATATATATATATATACTATTGTTTAGAATTAAAGTTATTAAAGTATTTTACTGGATGCCCATTTTACGGGCAAAGGCCTCCTCCAATCCCTAAATAAAATAAAAAATAACCCTTCCAGGTATCTCTTTCTTTGGCCTTGCGTGTCCATGTAGCGCCTACCACCTCCACGATGTCGTGCCGCCGCGGGCGGCCGCGCGGACGGGTGTCCTCCTGTGGACGCCAGTGGAGTGTCTTCTCACTCCACCGCCCATCAGTTGTTCTCGCTAGGTGTCCGGCCCATCGTCATTTTAGTTTACAGGCTAATTCAGCTGCATCTATTAATTTTGTTTGTTTCCTGATATCCTTATTTCTTTTCCTGTCTTTTAGTCTTAGCACAGATTATATGTCTTAGTCCTAACATGCTTCGCTCTGCCGATCTTTGGAAAACTTGGATTTTGTGTATAACGTCCTTTGTAAAAGACCAGGTCTGGCATCCGTAGAGTAGAGTAGGAAGTACCACCGTATCCATTGCCTTCTTTTTAAGTCTCGTAGGAAGATTGGATTTGAATACTTCCTTAAGTGACCAATATTTTGACCAGGCCTTTTTAATGCGTTGGTCCACTTCATACGATGTTCCATTTTCGAAAGATATGGTCCGTCCTAGATAGAGATATTCATCCTTGTAGTCCAGGGTTCCTGAGTTCGTTACTATAGGTATTTTCGTACTATTGGTCATATCAAATGTTTTGCGAGGGTTCATCTCTAAACCACATTTTTTGCTTTCCTCCTTTCGCTAGCTCGTGTTTCAAATGAACACTCGCAGGTAAAATACAACTTTCACCCCTTGTACCTATAACAAATAACTATTGACACGAGCCACCGGCGAGGGTGGATAGTTAAGTCGAGGGGTTAAATGGCTCATTTATGCCCGAGTTATACACACTGCTTTTCACTTCGATTGCGAGAAAATAACAAATAATTGCAAAATAAAATAAAATAATAGCTCATTCCCGTCACTTAACTTTTTTAAGTTTTCATATGGTTTTCATGTTTAATTTTCGACACGTGATATTAGACTTAGGTACTTCATACTGCCAAGTCATTTAATGGTTCAATACGTTTTATAGTATGTTATGCAACTGTTTTATAAGAAGGGTCTTAAAATGGGAGTGGCGTGAGTTGCGATGCGAGCCTTGGCGAGCATCGCAATTAAAGACGCCACGAGCGTTTTTAGACCAGTTATAAACCGTTGCATACAATACTTTTTCTACGACAAATTTTAAATAAATAGCAGACTACAATTTAGTTAGCCTTTTCGGGCAGCAAGTTTTCTATTCGTACTTTTGCTACTCACGCAATTTCTTCAGGAGTGCAGTTATTAATTGCTTCTACCATTTTAAAAGGAACGTACACTTTTATCTTCACAAACACGAATACAATCTTAATATTCTAGGACTAACAGTTTATCATCTTTCATCTTTTCATTTTGAACTGTATATATTTTGGTGGGAAATCGGAAATGTGACACTTCTTGTTTATGGTTTGTTTTGTTTTTAATTTGTTCGCATTTGCCATCCGAACCAAACCTAATCCGGACCCGGACTGAATTCGAAGTTTATTTTCATAATTAATACCAAGAATTTATAAAACATGTAATTTAACACACAATAGATGATGATTTATTATTATTGTAGTAAATGATGTATAAATATACAAATGTTAAATCGTAAATAAAAACTTTTATTTCGAAATATTTGTTTATGAAGTTGGCACCACTGCAATATAGCGGCCGATTTAAAAAAAATTAACAGTGTTTTTATGAAAAATGTATGAACCAAAAAAGTACGCTAAACAGTGTGTTTTTGGGCCATAGAGCATAGAGTTTTTCGACGACTTATTAGTGGTGTCATTGTATTTGAGCTACAGCCTATATAAATGACAGATAACGGTACAGGAGTAGAAAAAAAAATAATTGACTCCTATTTTATCTGGTTTTATTAATTTAGTAATGGAAAACACGGATATGAAATTTATTAAAGCAAATCAAATTAAATGACAAGTTTATTCTACAAAGTTTTATTGTGTGTATGGCTGTTAGGCCCGATTATCTTAGTCTTTAAAACAATTTTACTTTGTGCACTAGAGCATAAAAGTAGCATTTTGTGCAGCATACATCCAGCACAAAGGCGAACTTTGCGAGTATGAGAAGTGAAAAAGCGATTTTTTTCAATACATATCATACATACCCTAAGTATTATTATTAACTAACACGCATTTAGTCATAAGTTAATTATTATTTTTTACTAACAAATGTGTATGGACCTTGTCTGAAATAAAAATGAATTGTATTGTATTGTATTGTATGCCTATTCTTGGGACTAGGTAACAGGTAGCATATGTAGACTTGTTACTTGTGGATGAAACCGTAATACGCTAAGATTACTATGGAGGAGGGCATAATCTGTAAGTCGAATTGCCTGGGGTGTATATATGCGTTGCCAGATTCTTAACTCAGTGAAAGTGCTCAAATGAATTAACCATCAGGAAATTACGTGCGGGCTTCCGAAGTTTAAGAAAAACTGATTTCCATCCGGAAATCGCTGAATAATGCAACGCGAGCTATCCGATCGATGATGCAATCATCAATCGAGAGAATCAACCAACACTGACTAAAGGGGCCGCCACACGTACGAAATCGGCGGACTACTATACAGTGCGTCGCGTGATTTCGGCCCGTGTGGATAGGTGACAGAGGAAGCACGTTGTCCTGCAAGATTCTATCCCTATTTCGCTCTACCTTACCAGCGGCGCCTACGAGTCTGAAACAATAACGTAGAGTAAGCAAACATGGCAGCGGTCAGTCTTTGGATGGGTGACCGCCAGCATGTTTGACTGGTTATAAATGAGCGCTTCCGTGCTTTGGAAGGCACGCTAAGCAGTTGATCCCGGCTGCTGTCTATGACAATAGGTAGTCGTTACGCCGAGTTAGGGGCCTTCGGGCGGCTTAAGAACCTCTAACAGTCGAGTTGCCCACTCACTTGACAAAGGGCGGACAACTGTCACTTGCGTCCGCAGGAGCTACATTTTTTTTTTTTTTTGTTGTGAAATGCTTTATGCATTCTGCCTGGCTGGAGAAACGGGACGGGTATGACGGACTCCCGGGAACCGCCCGGACTACCGTCTACAACCCCACGGTGTTCTGCGCGCTGCTCTATGCCGGAGCCACGGGAACGCTTGCGCACACTTCCGCGACTCCGCCAGCAGCTGTCTCCATATGGGACCCGTCACGGGGGGAGGCGTAAGTACCCGCCCCCAGGACAGGAATAACCTGACCGGACATTTAATTTTATGTACATTTCATTTTAATTATGTAATAAGACATAACTAGCTTTTGCCCGCGACTTCGTACGCGTGAACTTTAGTATTAACTTCCATTTCCTATTTGATCAACTTCCGTTAGGTAATAATTCCTAAAATGGTATTCATGTTTTAATGCAAAATATAATAATTTATCTGTGGGGCAAGAGTCACCTAAAGCTGTTCTGCCGTTTTAAGGTGTCTGAGTACGTAACAATCATCCAAACTTACAAACGTTTGCAATTATATTATGAGTAGAAAGTGAAATTACTATATTATGGTTTTCAATACTTGTGTGAATATTGTTATCTCCACTTATAATAAATCTCTAAATTAAAAAAAGAATCAGCCAGTTTGAAACTAAGCTTTGCGCGGTTCGAATGTTCTCAGCATCCCATGAACGGAAAAATATGAAACATTTTATATAGGTACATTATTATTCTAGCTGCAACTTAGGATAGTTTTTATCCGACTGCGACAGTTAATTAATTTTCCGAAATATACGACTTCATTTAATTTTTCATTTATTTTTATTGAAATCAAATGCTGCTCCAACTGTCAGCTATAAGAACCGTCAAATTTTCGTCAAAATGGCGGAATTGCTTTGCCTTTCACTTATTAATAATTTAAATCCCGTCTACGATAGACCTTTACGAGACAAATGCTAAAATATAAACCATAAAAAAATATTCGATTCTGATATGAGAACTTATATGCGCAAATGTCGTTTTATGTCGTAATTTCAATAAATGAAATCAACAAATTTGAACAATATAATTAACACGAATTTGTTTTTTTTGAATGACAATGGCACGCGCTCGAGCATTCAGCCAAAGTACCTGCGGCGCTACCACGAAAACCGATTCTCAATGTTCATATATTTGCATCCCTGTCACTCGAGTATGGTTAGTGCGATAGAGATAGAGATACCCGAATATTTTCGAATTCCGAAGTTCGTGGTTATAGCTCAGGAATCGAAAATATGGTAAATAATAATAATGTATTTTCTCGAAAAAGAATTTAAAATAAATATAGTCAAATGGAGAAAAAAACAAAGCAAGAGGTTATATAGGTAATGATTAAGTTATAAGAGTCCAAAGTTTTAAGAGGGGGTATGTTCTGTCCCTTTTCCGCAAAACGCACCTTCATATGAAACGATTGTTTTTTACTATGACGCTCGAGTATATTGACGTCACAGTCCCTCATCGTTTTCTCACTCTAACAAGCGACATTAAAACGGATGTAGCTTCATAATTTTTTGAGATATTTGAATGGGAGTTTCATTATCTTCTATCTATTTATACATAATAAATGCCTATGTCCTGACTGACTTATTCACTCAATCACTCACTCACTCATTAACGCACAGCCGAAACTACTAATCTTAGAGAGTTGATTTTTGCACAGTATGTTGCTTTTATAACGTGGGCTAGGGATAAAAAGGGATTTATGAAAATTCTACCCATAAGGGGGTAAAATGGGGGTGCAAAGTTTGTATGGGAGAACCTTTTTTTTTTGAGCTATAGACTTAAACTTTGTAGAAAAATTAGTTATTAGAATACAAATGAAACACTTTCAGCGTTTTGGAAAATTCCAACCCTACGGGGGTAAAATAGGGGTGCAAGGTTTGTATGGGGGAAACATTTTTTTTAAATAGAGACTTAAAACTTTGTAGAAAGATCAGTCATTAGAATACAAATAAAGAACTTTCAGGGTTTTAGAAAATTCTACCCCTAAAGGGGTAAAATAGAGTGCAAAGTTTGTATGGGAAAAACTACTTTTTTTTAAATAGAGACTTAAAACTTTGTAGAGAAATTATTCATTAGAATACAAATAAAGTACCTAGATTCAGTGTTTTAAAAAAATCTACCCCTAAGGGGGTAAAATAGGGGTGCATATTTTGTATGGGGGAAACAATATTTTTTTTAAATAGACCTTAAAACTTTGTAGAAAGATTAGTCATCAGAATACAAATTAAGTACTTTCAGCGTTTTAGAAAATTCTACCCCTTAAAATAGGGGGCTAAAATAGGGGTGCAAAGTTTGTATGTGGGAAACTATTTTTTTTAGCTAGAGTCCTAAAACTTTGTAGAAAGATTATTTAAATACAAAGAAAGTACTTTCAGCGTTTTGGAAAATTTCACCCCTAAGGGGGTGAAATAGGGTGCAAAGTTTGTATGGGAAAAACATATATTTTTTTAATGGAGACTTAAAATTTTGACGAAAAATTACTTATTAGAACATGAAAAATACTACATTCGGCGTTTTACAAAAATCATTCCCTAAGGGGGTTAAAAAAGGGTGCAAGGTTTGAACACTTTTTCTGAGCTAGACACTTAAAACTTTGTAGAAAGATTACTTATAAAAATACAAAAAAAAAGACTTTCAGCGTTTTGAAAAAATCTATCCCTAAGGGGGATAAAAAGGGGTGCAAAGTTTTTATCAGGGAAAGTTTATGTTTTTGAGTTAGAGACTTGAAACTTTGTAGAAAGATTACTTATTAAAATACAAAAAAAGAACACAAATCGTTTTAGAAAATTCCACCCCTAATAGGGTTAAAAAGGAGAGCAAGCTTTGCATGGGCAACACTTTTTTTTGAGTTAGACTTAACACTTTGCAAAAAGATTACTTATTAGAATACTAAAAAAGAACTTTCAGCGTTTTAGAAAACTCCATCCCTAAGGGGATCCTTAAGAAGGGTAGCCAGTGTTGTGTGGGAAAAACTTTTTTTTTTACTAGACTTAAAACTATTCAAAATGTTACTTATTAAAATTAATAATAAAGTACTTTCAGAGTTTTAAAAAATTCCACCCCTAAGGGGGTTAAGAAAGCTTTGTATGGGCAACACTTTTTTTGAGCTAGAGACTTAAAAGTTTACGAAAAAAGTTCTTTCAGCGATTAGAAAAATTCAACCTCTAAGGGGGTTTAAAAGGGGGTTCAAATTTTAAATGGCGTGCAATAAAATTTTAAAGTGTGAGTAAGAGATTTTTAACTTCTGTCTTATTCTGTACGTTAAAAGACTACAAAACTGATTTCAGAGTTTTTCCAAATTCATCCCCTAAGAGTGTTAAAATTGGTTCAAAGTTTGAGTATTTCAAGGCATTTTTAAAGTATGAGATTTTTAACTTTGGTTTTATTTATTTATTTATGTATTTATTTCAAGTAACTTAGACTCATATTTCTTATATTTATGGTTAGTATGTACTTATAGCTGTGTTAAAGTTTAGGTTAGACATATCTTGTACATATAGAAACATGCATGTCATCGCAGTGCCTCAAATATGGGCAGTTAAACCCCCCAGCCAACAAACGCAGGATGGGGTTGGGGCTGGCCCGCACCCGACGCACCAGAGATGTGCATCGCTTGCGCATAGTCGTATAAAAGCAATCTATGCGCGCTTCAGCAAACATCCCTGATGCGCTACAGAAGCGGGGCAGCCCCACTATCACCCGGAACTGTTTAGACTGTTTGTTCACAAACTATAAAATGAACATCTACTTTTTTTTTAATTATCCCCTAAAAGAGGGTTCAAATTTTGTATTGAGAGAAATCATTTTCTAAGACGATAAAAAGTTCTACGCGGACGAAGTCGCGGGCAACAGCTAGTTTTAAATAAGAGTCATGTATTACTATTCTTATAAACCATTCAATTTGGTTCCGTTTGCATCATGTTGAGGGATGTATTATGAAAGTGACTACAACCTAACCACACTTACTGATTTTTTTTTTTCGAAATATACATACATTATGTTCTTAGTGGTAGAAGCAATTGCTGCGAGCACGAAACACGAGAATGTAAAAGCCTAAAGCTACTTTCCTCCTTCCAAGTAGCCACCTTCTAACAATATGAAGCTAGGCAAAAGGCTTTTCCGATGACCAAAGACGAAGTAAGATCGATGCAATATCCTTCCATAAATCTCGCACGTAAGGAAACCCAGAGTTAGGAACCTTCTTACAATTTCAAAAGACTGCATTACTTCTGCGGCAGCAAGGGATTAAATTAAGGCACCACAGAACACCAGTGAGCTCTGACAGAAGCCTGAAGGCCGAACTTCTTTGGAAGGCCAAAAATACTCAGAAGCTCTTCATCACCTTCATCCCAGTAATTTGATATGAGACCGAAGACGAACTTCAAGGTCCGCTTAAGATCTTGCTGTATCTTATTAAAAACATACTCCACATCCAGTATAGTAAAATTTCACTTAAAGTCCTTCATTTTGGACGAATGGTTCTCAATTTCATTTTAATTGTAATATTCTTTTTGCCTCCGTAGCGTAGGTAAAATTGTTAATGAAACTTATTGTACCTAAAAACTATTTTAACTTTTTAATCGACTTCAAAATAAGGAGGAGGTTCGCAAACAGGTTATAAGTTTTTTTTATGTTACCTCAGAACTCCGTCATTTATGAACCGATTCGTACATATTTTTTTTCATTTTGATTTTAAAGTGTATACTTCCAAATTGGTCTTATTATTTTCAAAAAGCTAGTTGGATGATGGAATCAATGAGGTACCTATTGAACCAAACATTTGGTGAAGTGGAAATGTTGATGAATACCACTTATGGAACTCCTCAATGATGTAAATTACGTCACATATATTCTGATATGATTTCGTTTAAGTAGCAACTAATGTAGTGCCAAAGGTGATTCTGAGATCCTAGAGGAATTGACGGAGCTCCTCGATTATTATCAGCCAATATACAGTGATTTGGGGTTATTCTGTAACTGGGGACTGGCAATTTCGGTTCTCGGTTTCCGTCACCCCAAACCATGTTCGCGAGTATTTCTCCATCAAGGAGAGCTTCCACCTTCTCTCCGACTTTTTTTTTCCATGAGAGTCATCTCGAACTTCGTATATCTCCGTCTCTGTCACTCGAGTACAATAAACCATAAGTGCGATAGAGACGGAGATATACGAAGTTCGAGATTCGAAGTTCGTGGTTATAGCTCCGACACGTCAAACTTATAACACCCCTCTTTTTCCGTCGGGGGTTAAAAAGTGCATAAACAACATACTTATATCGAAAACAGAGCTATATGGACCACATGTTTGAATAAATCGTATAATAAAAACAAATATTATTTTTATTCAAAAAAATCTCGTGGATCTACGTACTTAGATAAAGGATTGAAGAATCGATACGCGTTTGTGCCATAAATATATCTATAGTCTATTCGAAGTGTAAGAGTAAATTCTGTCAAACGGACGCAACCAAAAATCGACTTTACGCTCTGACTATAAAGTAGTTTTTTGCTTGCGTTTTTATGGCACGATTTACTCTTACACTTTCGGACGTACCATATACCTGTGCGGGTTTTTCGAACTACCCGCACTTGGTCTTTATCAACCACTTAATTGTACACTATAGGGTTTTCACCCGGCCGACCTACAACTCTAATAAATAATATCCTGTTAAAGCCAGTTCGTCCTGTCACCAAGGATGTTGCGACTACTTGTGACATGCGAAACGTCAGGAACCCTCAAAGGTAAGTAAATAAATAAGTTGTATCTCATTATACACGATTAAGTCCCGTTGCACGTAGAACCGATGGCCGTTGGGACGGAAAGGTTATCTCATGGCGAGCACGTACCAGCGCGGCGTGGCGTGGGTAGCCCCCCACAAGGTGGACTGATGACACAAAGTACTTTGTTGTATACTGATGGCCTGATAAAGGTCGCGGGAGTCCGCTGGATGCGGGTGGCGCAGGACCGGTCACTTTGGCACTCTTTGGGGGAGGCCTATGTTCAGCAGTGGACGTCTGTCGGCTGATATGATGATGATGATGGAGTCCCGTTTAGTGGAGTTAGTGCACTACTGGTCATTTTCCCTGATTCGCCATTTTCGTTAATTCGTCAATGCCAATTAACAAAATCTTTAATTCGTCAATTTCCCTAATTGGTTATTTTCTTCGACGCTCGTCACTGATGAACATATTTTTATCGAAATGGAAAAAAGTCAAGGTTTTCAGATTATTGTATGGTCTCCTAGTAGGTACAGTCGCCATCACATACATAGGTACACTTTAGGTGTTCAAAAATATCGGCACATGCACCCTAATACCTTGAAAATAGAGGTGTGTTCCGATGTTTGTGGCGTGCTTGTTTGCTCCGATGTATGTGATGGCGACTGTACATCGACAGTTTTGACGGAGCCCCGCTCTGCGGGGTTCCTATTTCTGGTCTGTTTGCCCGTCGAGCATCTGAAGATAACTAACGAACCTAATCTACCTATCTTTTACAACATTTTGATATTGTAAAATTAATTGATATTGGCCCCAAATACTCGATAATATTATAATGTCATTCGCATAAAAATATCAGGTTCAAACATAATCTAAATATTTACTGCGATTATACATTGACCAGCTAGTGAAAGTGACTTAATGAACATAATGGCGAATTAGAAATTGACGAAATACAGATTTTGTTGGCATTGACGAATTAGGGAAACTGACGAATTAACGAAAATGGCGAATCAGGGAAAATTACCAGTAGTGGACTAACTCCTTTTTTCAGGGTAGCGTAGCAGTTTGAAAAAAATTGTCAAACTTATGCAAATTTATAGATATATTTAGATATATGTTTGACAGGCAGAATACTGTGCTCTATTTGTAGGAGTGTAAGTACAACAAAGAATTAAAAAATGTTTGTAATTCCTATGATTAGTTTATTCCAAAAGATTTAAACATGCAAACATCGACAATGCAATGATATTAAAATTATAGTGACTTAGTGCAAGGCCTGAGTGGACGCTCGAGTCGGGCGTGCGGCGTGCATGTTAAACAAATGAAACTGTGTGTTATAGGACCCAAAAAAGTGGCATCCTCTTTTTATTAGACAAATCAATTGCTTGTATCGTTACAAATGCGAGACGAGATGTCCCGTGTGCCGATTTTCAATATTTATTCAAATGTAATTTTTTAAGTTTGTGTGACTTTGTCACGAATTGAAACGGGTGAGCGTGCGGAGGGCTCGGGCGAGCCGCTCGGGTGAGCGTGCGTTTGGTGTGGACACACCTAATGGAAAACGACCTATAACACACTGTGTACTGGTGTCCTGAGTAGACGCTGCACAAAGCAAATGCACGCTCGCCCGCCCCGCTGCACGCCCCGCCGAACGCTCCTCTCCTAGCGTCCACTCAGGCCTTACACTTAGTCAGAAACCACTACCACAGATATGATAAAAATTAATTCGGATTTCTCCTTAATTCTAGTGAACTGAAAAGAATAATTATAATGCCATCTAAAAAACCCTTCTGTTGGAGAATGCATCTTAGCGTGAAGAAATTGTCTTCATTCATTCAGTCGGTCCCTCAGTGCCTCGTATCATGACTGCTAGCACTGCCGGGGAGTGCAGATGGCTCGCCAATGGCTCCGCGCTGAATGTGTGAATGGTGTTCTCGTAGGCCGGTGAGCTTTGTGACTTGATCACTCCATTTGGCTGGCGGTCTGCCACGGGCTCGTCTCCACCTTTCCCGTCAGCATGATATATTTGAGGCTACTGGGACGACGCGCTATATGTCCATACAATGACAGTATACGTTGCTGACTTGCTGGCAAACTGTCGAGAGGCGTGTGCGGATTTTGGTCCAAAGGATGCGTAAGAGCCGGCGCCAGCAACACATCTCGAAGGCGTCTATCCTGCTCAGCAAATTGGCTTTTATGGTCCAGGATTCTGAGAAAGGAAGACGGAGAATACCAGTGCCCGAACCAATCTGGTTTCTGTTTCCCTCTGGATAGCATGGTTCTTCCAGATCTTATCCAACTTACTCATGGCACTCTTCGACATCTGTATACGGCGAAATATTTCCTTGCCGCAGTTACCGTCATTGCGAATAGATGAACCAAGGTAGTTGAATTCATTGACACATTCAAGATCCCGTAATTCAGGCCCCTGCGGGCGGTCTCCGTTCCGGTCAATGATCATCAATTTTGTTTTGGATCTGTTGATGTTCAGACCCATATGAAGACTTTGCGTTTCGATGCTCTTGAATAAAAACCGCCATCTCATTGTCGTCCGATGCTCCGCATTGCGCAAGTTGTGGATTATCTTCCCGGCTACCGCTACGCCGCCACGCATTATGTACTCGCCGTATAGGTTAAACAGCTTCGGAGACAGGATATGCATTGTCTGACGCCTTTTTCCGGCTTGAATGGATCAGACAAATTGTCTTCAGCTATTGTAATCTTTATAACATATCTCATATTTCCATTCATCTGCCACTTAAATAGTACATATATACTGCTTCTTCCCTTTTTTCTTGTTTTCATCTTCAGCCACAAATCTAAACACATCATCGTCAACAACAACTTTCTGAACACAATGTATGTCTTTCTGGTCATGGGGCTCTTCTAAGTCTATAGTCATATCTTCTTGACTAGTATCTGATTTCACTCTTGCTCTCTTGGGTGGAGGTGGGACAGGAACGCTAAAACTTGTAAGTAAATTAAGCGTAGGTTTTGCTGTATCAGTTTTTTTTTTACCATTTCCTTGAGTGAGTTTCCCTATTCTTTCAGGACCTTCATTTGACAGAAGCATTGGGTACAAGAACAGTGCATTAAACCTCTCCATTAACAGAAACATTTGCTCTTTCAATATAGGATTCTTTCTCATCAACAGATTGATGTTGATTTCTGGTTTTGGCTGTCCATTGGGTTCACGTTTAGTTTTAGAATTGACATATGCCATTAGCTTTCTACATCCTGTTATCGTGGCATAGTGCGGGGGAAGCACATACGTCAGGCCTCCCAAAGTGTTGTTTCCCCATATATCTGGCGCATTACTGACTACAACTGGTGTAATCGGCCCTTTTCTCGAGTAACTCTTAACCTGGAATAGATTTACTTCTTGGTGAGGATCCAGCAAGCCAGGATACTGATCGGCATATGAGCTTGTTTTGAAAATATCCAGCTTTAATTTTCCTCTGAGGAAAACAATCATTTTTTGCAGATTTGTGACATTGAGACTGTGCACTGACACCACAGAATTTGAATCCAGAATTGTTTCCGCTTCATCATAAGTTTCATTGTATTTTCTTTCTTCTTCCTGTTTGACATGTTCAGTCAAAAGAGTAGCTATAATAGCATCTTCTATGACTTCAAGAGGGGATTCTCGTGTGATTATTTTGCTTTTTCTATCTTCAATTTCTGATTCTATCCTCTTTTTAAGTTTTTCTGTGGCTTTGTTGAGATTGTCTGTCGCGAGGCCATGGCCAAGGCGTCGCGCGGCTCTTCTCGGAGCTCTGTCAAGAGAAGAGTTTGGGTGTCTCTTCAGCCATTTCATCAAAGTTAAGTAGCGACCTCTTAAGTGAACACGCGTTTTGCCAGGGAAGTGCTTTGTGACATTAGAGTAGTTTGTCAGACACTCTTCATTGGCGATCAGTTGAAGAAGCTTCTTGTCTTCCTCAACTGTCCAGACCGTTGATATCCTCATTTTGGCTAGTACTTGGTAGCGCCTACGAATTTGTGTGGCTGAACGACCAGGAAGATACTCTGACATTTTTCTGAAGTTAAGTCCAAACTTATCATAGCATGTTAGGATAACAGCATCTTCTTCCGGAAGAAATCTACCTTTCCTCTTTTCCACTAGTCGAAAATATTTATTATATATTTGTATCTTGGTTCGGTTCTCCATAGACGAAGCTACTTTGCCCCATGGTATATAATCATCTTCTTTATAATATTCAATCAATCTCCTAAGATATTCCTCCTCTTCCTTTGTCCATCTCTTTCCGCTGAATGTATTGCTCATATTCGTTCTGTAGTAGACAAAGCACTGGTAGCCAGTCCTACCTGTGTCGAGTTCTTTAGCAATAGCATCCCAGTCTTCATAGTTATGGGCGAGTGCTATTCCTTGCAAGCGGACATGCTCCTCCTTGCCCCACACACTTTTATTGATGCAGGGATGCAAAAATACTTTCCACAGTGATCTGTATTCCGAGGCACTGTGCCTTTTATTTAATTTATTAGCAATTATCTCCCAGTCATACTCCTGGCCTATTGGCAAAGCAACATCCTTGAGTGTTTTTTTTCCTAAAGCAGTAATTTCTTTGTTTATAGCATCAATTTCTCTTTCCAATATCTTAGGCTTTTTATTCTTGCCCTCGCGTTTTAACTGTGCTATCTTTGAAGTCAATTCTTTCTTTTTAATATCAATGGACATTTTAAGAAGAAGGTTTGTAAAGCTGCATTTGTCTTTTACAGTCCAGCCAGGGACTGAAGTAATTTCAGAAAAGTCGTGCATGTTACTTTTGGCCATGAGAATTGTGTCTTCATTATCTGGGGCAGGGAAATTCGATTTGTCCTTGAAATATGGCTTACCACAGCTAATATAGCGGAACGTTTCTTGCCGGTCTTGCCTCTCTCCTGGCACTGCTTGCTCTTGGAGATCACGTAGCTTCTGTCGGCACTCGTGTAATCTACTACCAAGCACTGTTTCAAGTTTTCGTAGTTTTTCGTCTAATAGTTTGTTGAGGCCTAAAGCCGAATCGATTCGTACATGCTCTTGTGCTTCGTCAGTATAGGTGCTAGTGCTAGGAATGGAGCGGGAGTAGCGTGAGGTTATGCTGCTACTCGTCGAAGGTCCCAGGAAAATGGAAGGCTCGTCGTCTTCTTCTATAGCAGCATTCAGTAGCGCTATATCATTTAGCTGTTTTTCTTCATCGCTATCCACATCTATACACTCCATGATCGGTTCTGATGGCCAATAAGGCCTTTTTACCGTCTTGAAATACAAGATAGTTGACAATAATACACAAATCCGAAATATTCACCATATATTCACCAAAGAGAATATAACCACTACGTTTTAGTATTCACCACATATCAATCATATCAATCGACTGACAAAGAATAAAGAATTAAGAATTGGTAAAATTTGCATGGACGACTGGACCACAGACAGACTACTAAGAAGGTGCCAGTTAATGTACGGCCATAATAATGTACAGACATGATAATGTACAGCCCAATAATACGCGTATTATCGGACCGCTCATTATTGGGCCGTGCATTATCAACCAGGTAACATTACTGCACAGACTAATACAGACCCGCAGTATTAAGCAAGACCATGTTTCATACAGTTGTCTCTGTCACTTCTTATGGACAGCTGACATGAGTTAGAATGAGACGAATATTAAGTTATTTTGAGGTTTTAATGAGCAGTCTCCAAATACTGTCAACCGAGGCGTTAAAAAAAGTAAACAAACCAACCGACCCGTCAAAGTCAATCAACGTCAAATCTAAGGTTATTGTGAGATTATTTGAAAAATATTTTGTATTTTGTGTGGCAAAAGTGTAAGATACAATTTATATGAAGTGGCAAAACTGGCAAAATATCTTGTGTAGTTCCATATTGCCGGACTTACTCCAGATTAACAAAGAAGACCGGAGAAACTACCAGTTTTCATCGGTATGAATCTTTTGCTTATTTTTCAAATATTTCAAATACATTACGCAATATAATGGTCTGCGATTACTACAGATACTGCATACTATGAAATAAGTACTTTTTACATGGTTCCAAGTCGATCTTATTAGGATTTTTGGAAAAATTACAATTGTCGTAAACACGGCTAGTGTTGTAACTAAATTCAAATCTGTATGTCGACATTTTATCGACATGAATTATGTCTAGGCGTTTAGTTAGACAAAAAATTTTGATGTTACACGTAGTTAACTGTTAACTTCAGATTTCCGGAAAATAATCTTCGTCAAAAATGGATTGCCGCAGTAGGGCGCAATAATTGGACGCCGTAAACATACGACAGAATATGGTCGAAACGTTTCAAATATGACTGTTTCGTTATTATTAAAAACAGAATTAAGACGTTTGTTGCCAGATGTGATACCTACAGTTTTTCAGAGACCGCTTGAGGTAAGTTGGAAAAGTAAGTTTTATGACTGACATTTGTGATGTCCCTCCAGATGAATTAGTTTGATTTAAGTTTTGTATATTTAAATACTTTGTGGATAACTACATTGATTTTCTGTATATATCCATAATAATATGTATCATAAATGCGAAAGTAACTCCGTCTGTCTGTTTGTTTTTTACCTTTTCATGCTTAAACAGCTGAACTGATTAAGATGAAATTCGGTATAGAGGCAGTTTGAATCCTGAGATTTTATCCCAGAATTCATCCCCTACGAGGCTGATATAGGGCCGGAATACGTTTGAATGGAGCTACGATATAAACGAGTTCCACGCAGGCGGAAGCCAGTAAGTGATAATTGAGACAATTAACTTGATGTACCTTGAATGTATAATGTGTAAAAATAAATAAGGCTTGTACAGTTTTAACTTATGTTCGAATTTGTATTTTTCGTTAAATTAAGGTAAAGCTGGACTAGTTACTTTATAACCATGATATAATGGCGCTACAAACAATTTACATATGGCAATAATAAAATAAAAAATAAAATAAAATAAAATAAAATATCTTTATTTCGGAACATTCCATTCCATACAATATAATATAGTCAAGGTTTCTTAATTAACTACTGATTTCCAGAAAAACGTCAACAGAGCAATAGGTACATAATATGTGAAAATGTCAAGAGAATGTCTAGGTAGGCCTCTTAATTAATAATTTTAACCCAGGTACTCAGGATGGAACCGTCTGATCTATCAGCGATGACCTTCAGTATCCTGTTGTCGCTGCGTCGGATGCGGCTTAGGATAGATGCAACCCGCTTTCGCCTTATCGCATAAAAGTCGTCGGTACGCGCCTCGGCAAACATCCCTGACGCGCTACAAAACCGTGGCAACCTCAACAGGATTCTGAAGGCATCATTATACTGGATCCGAAGAGCATTATAGGCCTTCAGCGTGTAGCTGACCCATAGGCTACCCGTGTAGAATACTTGACAGAAGGCCTTAAAAAGGGTGATTTTAACTTGTTTTGAGCAACGGGCAAACCTACGGGCCAACATATTGCTTCTGACCGCTAACGCTCTCCGTTCCCTCTCCAAATCGAGGTCGTCCTTGAGGTCCTCTGTCAAATAGTGCCCAAGGTATTTAAACTGTGAAACCCTCTGTAGGTAAATACCGTTCAAAACTATAGAGGGCACATGCTTAGGGTTCATTTTGTTTGACTTGAAGACTAGGACTTCGCTCTTTTTGGAGTTGTATACTAGACCGTGAGTTTCTGCGTAGGCCTCACATACACTCAGCATTTTCCTGAGTGCACTGACAGAGGGGGACAGCAGCACCATATCGTCGGCGTAGCTTATGTTGTTCACGCTAACACCGTCGACATAACACCCGACCGGCATTCTGCTGAGCTCCTCTATCAGCCCGTTAACATACAAGTTGAAAAGCTTCGGTGAGGTTAAACCCCCCTGCCTCACCCCGCAATCCAACCTGTACGCCTCCGACTGTGCTGCCCCCCACCTAACCGTATTGGTCTGGTTGCCGTACCAGTATTTAAAAATATCTATCATTTCACGCGGGACTTTACTCAATGATAGTTTATCCCACAGGACACCATAGGACACCATGTCAAAGGCTTTAGACAGGTCGAGGAAGCACGCATATATAGGTGTGCTCCTGTCTGTGTAATACTTGACGGTGTGTTTTAGACTTAAAATGGCGGTCTCAGTAGATAATCCTGCTCTAAAACCGAACTGCGCATCATGTAACTTTAGATATCTACCAAGTCGCACGTCAAGCACACTGTCAAGTACTTTAGCTATTATTGTAGCCAATGAAATGGGCCTATAGTTACCTGCGTCCGACACATCCCCGGTTTTATTTTTAACTATTGGCACGACAATTGTCCTCAACATTTCATCTGGCAAATAGGCATGACCAATACACAACGAAAACAGCATAGTTAACACTCTGGGTAAGTGTACTCCAGCAGCTTGCAAATGCTCGATACTGAGTCCATCGTGTCCCGGTGACTTTCCTCGCGTCATGTGACGGATCACATCACACACTTCCTTACACGTGAACACGGTGAACTCAGCACCGAACTCAGCATTACATGACTGTACTGTGGTACCCAGCGGTGACTCGACTTTGAATTTATCTTTAAACAAATTAGCTATTTCCGCTGGCTCATTAAATCCATTTACACTCACCGGTAGGCTAGGTCTTACATTCATGGATTTAGTGTGCTTCCAGAATGACTTAAAATCAGCCCTTGAGCGATGGGAGGCTAATACATCCATTTTAATTTGGTCCTGATTATTCTGACACCACTTTAACCTACATTTAAACCTGCGCCTGCCATCACACATATCACGGTATAAACCTCCAGATTTGGGTTTGCCACCAGCGACCCACTCCAGGAATTTCAATCTCGCCTCCCTATGCACCGCACTCACATGTTTGTTCCATCCTGTGATATAGCCTCCTTTCCGCTTTACAGATTTTTTACAGCTCAGTACAGATGCGTCAACTAGAATATCCACAATTCCACCAAACAGGTGATTTATAATTACATGATGTTCCATATTGTCACAATTTCTATCACAACATTCTCTGAGCTCCACAGGCAAGTCAATATCACGCAGCCTGCTGTTGCATGCGTCATGGTACTCACTTACCTGTTCTGAACTTCTCTCTCCCCATATTACATGATTTCGAGGTCTATTACTCATATTTATATTTACTTTACGTCTCACAATGTTAACATTAATTTCTAGTTTCATTGGAAAATGATCAGACCAAAATACATCATTATCTATTTTAATATTAACAACAGATTTCAACACCGACTCTGATACTAAACAGTGATCCAACCAACGTCTACATCCGTGTGCCTCACTAAGATAAGTGTAACTGTCAGAGAGTAAACCTAACTTTACAATATCAGCACAAGTTAAACCGTTTTCTAAACAAAATTCTAAAAGTTCTCTACCAAAGCTCTCGCCAGGATGTGCATTAAAATCACCCAAATTTATCACAGAGTCTACGTCAGCTGTTTCAATTACGGCACAAATTTCCCCAAGACACTGCGTAAACTCCAGCAAATTCTCACCTATGTCCACAGGCATATATACACTCATAATCAACAACTGCCGATCAGTCATGGTCACTTTAATACCAACTAACCGCGGGCTATCACACTCGATTATTGACACCGATTGACAGATATCCTTCCGCCACAAGAGGGCGACACCTCCATGGGGTCGACCGCGCAGGACCCCCGCTGCGGTGTCCACCGCCGACGAGCCCGTATGCCCAAAGCCCTCATGTATGCTCCCCAAGTATGGTAGGTCGTGAGGTAGTAGCCACGTCTCCTGCAAAGCAATGATGTCACATTTCTGACAACACGCCTTAACAAAGTCTACAGATCTCTTTATAGACTTACAATTGAAGGACAAAAGTCTACATATGTTATCATCTATAATATGCACAAGTCACGCTCGAGTTAAAGCCTCTCTAAAAAAATAATGAACCCGCGGAATTGAGAACCTCCTCCTTTTTAGAAGTCGGTTACAAATATGTAAATTACTTCCACTAAAAATCCATAAAATGGTGAGGGTTAAAAAGTAACTTGTCTGAATTTGTAGTGAATATTCACAGTAAGTATCGATATCGATAACTTGTACGGAAATATCTTTCGCTGCACTAAATCTCGAGCGAGCAAGAGAGCGAATTACATCGTGTGAGCGAGAAAGCGAAGACAATGACGTATGAAGACCTGCCAGATAACGTAGTTCTATCCCTTTCTTACTCGTTGTTCAGTACGTAAGTTTAAAGAGATCGGATGTATGGAAAACGTTCAATTTATTAGGGCCTATCTGCCTTTCTCATTAATCTGTGCATTACTGCAATCGTAGATAGAGGATATATAGATGGCGTCATAGCGTATACCCAAAAGGGACGATGGTAAATTAACCATACTAAATTAAGAAGTATCAGAAGCTAATACACTCTTGACGTCTAATGTCATTTATAATTTAGTCGTATTATATAGGTGACGTCATGGTGGTGTCAGTTTCAGTACAAATTTTGACAGGTATGGTGGCAAACAAGCTGGTGGCAAACAAAAAAATCCATCTATGCGATGAGGGTGTCGCGAACGCCCTCTCGTTATATAGAAATGTAACTGGTACAAATACAGTTAGACTGCGAAAAATTAGAGGGCGCCGCGAAAGGTTTATTTATGAACATAGGAGGGATAATTTGAATCCTACCTTTCATCCAATGCAGTCCACGGATATCTGCTTCGTTTTCTGACACGACACACGACACGAAGGTGCTCGCGTGCCCACACGATGACGCTCGCCTGTACCACCTGTGGTTATAAATATAACCATGACACACCTGTCACTTATGCCCCAGAACTCTTAGCACATACAAGTTCTACCTACTAAGCAAAATTACATGGTGCACCTTGCACTATAGGAGGTTAGCCACACACTATGTGCGCTGTATACTTTCTCATATACTGAACTCGCTCTCACAAACAAAGGATTATATAGAAGTAGTCTTAAGTAGCAGTCTCAGATGATTTCATATTAGTAACTAGGATATATTGCGTCATCACATTAAAGAGGTCATACTATACGGGCTCTACAGGTATAGTCAGTCAGTCTCGTTATGAGGTGTTACATAGCCCGCCTAGTTCCCATCAAGCGATTCGACACGAATCTATCGGTGCCCGTCAAGGCTGCCTTACATTCGAGTTGTCCTCCTTCACAACCTATGAGGCACCTTGGGGTGGCCGGCCACTCACTAGGGCGCGCACCTTACGGCCTGTTCGCAACAGGGCTTACAGCGCTACTACGCACCTCCCTAACCGCGCAGGGAGGCAGTTTGAACGATACCCGACTATCCCTTTCCACTACTGCCGTACTACGTAGGCTCACACATCCACGATAGTACGGTGGTGTCTCACACCAACACACTGGCGAAACTTGGAACTCCCTCTTAGACACCATACAACGCGGAACCGCGCCCTGGACGTTGTATGGCGGGATCTCACCTCCGTGTAAGACCCTCGGGGACAAAGCTATGGGAACTAACATCCATAATATCAACGAGTACCATTAACAGAGACGTTACCTTACACAACACCCTAATGGTGGCAAAAACGGGGTAGTTTAACTTGGGTAGCTAGTTATAAAGTTACAGTAAGTATTTATTTATTTATTCGTATGGCATTACTAAATTACAGAGTCGCTTTACTTAACTATTATAATGTAATGTCTAAATTCTTCACCCATTGGGTAGCGTTTGCGTCAGGTGAGTGCAGGTCTAAGATATTCCCAGAGAATTTCTGGTTCGGACAGTCGTTGATTATGTGGTGAATCGACTGCACAGGCGCTCCGCAGTCGCACCAGCGTGCGATGCCATGCGCGCCAACCACATCTATGCAGTAAGTATGACCGTAATTGAGACGAAAATGAGGCTTCTCCAAGGGAGCAAGCCCTTAAATGCTCCAAAGACTACAACCTTATTCTACCCACAGTCACAAATATATCATAACCTTGCCAGCGCCAATAATCTCTTAAGGCGGCACCACACGGTCCGACCACGAGTTAAAGTCATCGCGATATCACTGCCATGATTCGCGACACTCCCAACAACCAAAAGAAGTGAAGTCATCGCGAAATCATCAACTGCCATGATTCGCGACAGTCCCAACAACCAAAAGAAGTGAAGTCATCGCGAAGTGCTTGGTCACGACAGTCATCAAGACACTATCAACCGCCATCATTCGCGACACTCCCAACAACCAAAAGAAGTGAAGCCATCGCGAATAGGGCGGCTTCCATTCCGTACGATTTTTGGGCATTTTATAATTACGTTTTTCAAATATCTAATTCCGTAACTTAATTTTCAACACATTTGCTCGTAACGTGCCTCTTATTGTGTGTTATCACGATATCATAGACATCATCGACATCATCGTGTAATATGCAATGGCACAAAAAAGAAAAGAATGAACAATTTCAAACTCAATAAAATGTTTAAAAACAATAATACATAACATAGTTATTTAATTATGATTATAAATTGTATTATCTATATTAATAAAAGAAAGTTGTGTTAGTTCCTTTGGTTATAACTCGAGAACGGCTGCTGAACGGATTTTCATGATTTTTGATTTGTTGGATTCGTCTTCGCCCCGAATAGCAGAATAACTATAAAAAAATCGAAAAAAATATGGTTTTTTTTTGCATTTTGTACGGCGGAACGAATTTCGCGGGGTCAGCTAGTTTTCAATAAAAATGTTTTAAATAAAAAGTTGATCCTAAAAGTCTGATGTTCTATTTCTATTGTTTTTTACTTTTGCTTAGCTTAGTGCAGACAACATCTACTCACTCATACTAATCGTACTACCTGTACCTGTATACTTTAACTACATGACATTAAACAATATGAATCTAATTAAATCTTTTTATGTCAGACTATTTCAAATTTTTATCCTCTTTCTTCACTAGAAAATTGGTGAAAACATGTAAAATCGATGACAATGTAAAAATAAAGTGCCGTCCGCAAAAATAGGTTGTCTATAAAGTCGGTTTACGGACAATCATTTTACGTGATAACGTCGTAAGAAAACATTGTGCTGCGAAAGATAGTTGCGCCACACACAAGCCGAACGCTTGGCTCAGGCGGAACGGGACAATGAGTCATACTTTTTCGTGCGTGCTGCCGGTGTTCATCGATTTATAAGACGTTATTATCACGTCAAAAATTTACGATACTCCTGACGACCATTAGAGACAAGACGAGGCAAATCAACATTCCCAAGTTGGCACAATTTTACTACAGGTCTAGAATACTCATCACCTATTCCTTGACCCTATTGTCGCAACTCACCACACGATTTTCTTCCAATCTGTTTACTAAAACCAGAAAAGACTTCGAGCTTGCAAGCCATTAGTACCTACGCCAACAATAACGTTATCCATATAATTACGACCTTCATTTCAAATTTGAAATACCCTTAACTCCATCTGTCAATTACTCTTCTCAGCTCCATAAGTCCAAATCGACAATTAAAATCTCAAATTCTGTACATCCGAATGACATGGCCAAAAGAAAATCAGCCATTGAAATACTAGAACCATTCTGCTATTATGTGCCTTTCTAGCATTCCTGAAATCAATATTAGGTATTAGCTTACTTTAACTGACTGGGTACATATCTACTTCTCCAAGAAGGTAAACGTCTCTAGTCATTTCTGTAACCACATCTGCAGTATCGATTCTTCGAAAGTTATTCAGACCAAAACAAAACTGCTACTGCATTACTCTCACAATCTTAAACACTCACTCTTGACACAGTGATCACTCTTCGTACTATACTACTACTTCCTGTAGTATCAACATCTTTACACATGCCTTCATGTGTAGGTAAATCAGTCTAAGTCTATCTCTACGATCTCTGGCAAGGATGTCCTCGACACACTCGACAGACCCTCCCCAGCCGAAAGAAAACTGCCTTTTCCGACGATAACCACAACAGGTTAAGATGGTTATAGTCCGCTATTGAACTCTAATTACTTCCACAACAATTGACAAGATCTTATAGACATCCACAAAATTTAGCGATATATAGCTAACCTTCATCCTTCAGTTTCTATCTATTGTTACTAAAGACTAAGACACCTTGATCAATTGAGTTACATCCCCTGAAACAATCTTGTGATATAACAAACACCTGTAACAATTTGGAGAAACTGTAAACTATGTAGCTTTAGATTGGCTTATTCTTAAACGTCAAAAGATGACTTGTCTACTCTGAAACAATACTATCCTTCCATCGCTCCTGTTAGTATAACGGACAACAAGTATTTCCACGCATTTCACTTTAGGCTGGATTTTCAAAATAGCTACTAGTCTATACGACGACCTGTACATTCGGTACAGACAACAAGCATCGAATCTACAAAGTAGATTGACGTTGATCTATAAAGCTTATTCGAACGTTGAGGACGACTATTCGATGGTTTTGCAAATGTTCATCAACCTTTACTGCTACATACTGGGCTGGTATCAATTCTTAGTGGAATTCATAAACACCTTCTAGTTACTCACTAGCTTTCGAACAAGTTAATGACTCCTCCTTCTCACTACACTACTAATACCTGGTACCACATCGTCAACAATTCAATACATATCATGTGTTTTTTATGATTACGAATATGCTATCAGTACAGGTCATATTCAAAACTCCTATAACAGCGTGTCACCAGATGCTGTTCATTAGTAGCGTACCTTGGATGTAGACTTATCTTCTATACTCCAAATGCCAAATGATTAACTTAACTGGCTATGTTCTGCTAATGTTCTAAACTAGAATCCTCAAGTATCGACTTCGAATGTATAGCTGGAATGAATTAGCAATGATGCTACCGAGCACCTAATTCATACAGTATCATTATTCATTAGTGACATAAATCGGTTGAATGATAATCGGGACTCCTACAAGGATGAATAGTGTTACGATCTTCTACTTATAAATCACTATCTATGAAGCCATTTCTCGTCGTGAGTGCAGAATTCTACTGTAAGAGCCGAACTTCGACTAAGTTCCTGTCTGAATATCATTCGATCTACAATACCTGAGTGTTGGATAAAACTTTTATACCAATCATTACATAACTATACTAATAGCTTCACCATTCTTTCTAGTACTAGATACCATGTATCTACTTACTACTACTTATTTCAGCGACTAAAATATCATTCTTAATTCGGTAACAGTATCTTTTCTTTGGATTGTTAGTTACCAGACGTTTCAAGTTTCAATACAATGTCCCTCAGAGAAAACTAGATAAGTAATGTAAGCTTTACTTCTAAATCTTGCAAACAAGTAATAAAATAACTTTCCACTAATTTAAATATTTAAATTTAGTCCGTTCAACTAATACTTAACACATTCAAAATCTTTAGACTTTATCAATGCTGGCTCAAATCTTTGACTTTAAATATAATAAACATCGACAAGAAAAAATATTTAATGTTAACCAAAAATAGGAAAATTTATGTAAGTGATGGTACTGTCTACATCTACAAGTATTACTCAAATAATGACTCGTCATTATCCATATGTTAATTTGATACAATTTAGTCATCCATGTCCATACTTTGGATACCTATGTATTGAGCACGATTCAAGATAATCGATAATACTATGCATTAAACCTCATTGATAAATTAAACGTAGTCTACTTAGGTACTTGAATCTATACATATACAAATCTTCATATTGATGTACTCTATGCCTATTATTTAGGGTTATGGAATTATGTCCATTTCGCATGTAAAACTTAGATTGATTCGAACCATCCTTTAATTATCAATACTGAACTGTTTATGTATATAAAATATCAATTACTAATTTACTTCAACTGGTTGTAATCAAACATAGCTAACGATATACTCATTTTCTTTTATTATTCAAATAATTACCATACTTGATGTACTTAGACTACTTATTTCAATAAGTAAAAGAAGATGAAAACGCTTAAGGACCTTTTACTGTACCTACTTACAGTTCATTTAATGACTACGATATACTGTACCTACAGTTCACGTAGATATTTCGATCAATACAGTACATAACTATTATAATAACAGTAGCAACACTTATAATTTCAAATAACTAGTCGAGTAGGTATTAAACTTAAGACTTCCAGGTGATTCGCAAACTATACATGGTAATGCACACAATACCTACCAATGCATAAATAAGATGCTCAAGTAACTATCCTGAGGATACAACTACACATAAGTGAAAAACCACATTAACCTCGCTTGACTACATTCATTCATTAAAGAGTGACAAACTCAATTAAATAAATCTACCTTATAAATTCGTACCGCTCGTGCCGTTCGCCACGCTCGGACATCTAGCGTCAGTTTAAGTAGTTAACAAAGCTCGTATCTTAGTATCGATTCGGTACTACGTGGGCTGATGACCTGGGTCCTCAGAGCATAGAATACTAGAGAGAGGACAAGCCGCCGGCGGCCGTGTCGCAGCTGTTAGCTCAATGGGCATACTCTGCCATACTGTGCACGCGTGCTGATCGCAGAGAATATTACGTTTTTTCCCAAAATGCCTGATACGATGCGCGTGTATTGTTCAATAAGCGCGTAGTGTTCAATAATTGTTCAACAAGTGTGTGTGTTTTAGATGTGTGCTTTGTTTTGTCAATTACTTGGCCGTTGTGTGGGTTAATGTACTTGCGACAGACGTACTCAATACAAATCGGCCGGCATGTCCGATCTCCTTATATTCATACATCTGTGCCTGGGTCGCAGGAGTCCGCTGGATGCGAGTGGCGCAGGACGGGTCACTTTGGCACTCTTTGGGGGAGGCTTATGTCCAGCAGTAGACGTTTTTCGGCTGATATGATGAAGTTGTTACTGTGACATGACCGGTTTAGCTCCCACTAAACCAAGAACCATAATCAAATTCCACCGAATCTACTAAGAAATGTCACTGTCACAGTGAAACCTACCATTACCATTGTCAGTATGACATTCCAGATGTACCGTAGTCGCCGGTTAAAATCCGGCTCGGAACCTAAAAAGAAATTTCAATTTTTCCTTTAATTTGAAGTTCATAAATATCGTTAGCAGGCGGAACTGCATTATACAAAATGAATTTAGTATGGGGTGGCGCATCGTTACTGACGATTTCTCTATACACGGTGGAATTTAATCGGTGATCAGGAATCCAAAAATCTTAATTATCAATCTACACAGAAACCAATACGTGAGATCTCGTGCAATATAGCTCACAATCTAATTAATCACACTTAATTAACATCGGTAAAATGTACACTGACTGAATAAATGGACACCCTACTTTTATTGAAGGGAAGTTACTCGTAAGTGTACATACGTCAAGTGCTTGCTGGCTTTGGCGGGAAACTAGATCAGACGTCAATAAATGAAACGTCATTAAACTTTTCAGACTAAACCATTAGTAGGGTGACAATAAATTTTAATTCAAATTTAATTTCAACTTAAAAATTAGTTATGATAAAAAAAAAACTTGGTTCCACTTAACTACTACATAAACGTGACCGCCATCGATTACTGAATTAGAAAAATGGGTTCCTGTTCACCGATTACATTCCACCGTGTATAATTTGAGACGTTGGTGCCGTTAAAGAAGCATATGTCTTCTAGGTAGATGTCGCCACACGCCTCCCTAAGGCGTTGTAAGAAGGAACTGATTGAAGGATTTAGGGGCTGAGACAGTATGTTCCGATAGCTCAGTTGGTTAGTAGCGACGGGCCATGTATGCCCGTGGTCGCCGGTTCAAATCCGGCTCGGAACCTAAATTTTTCAATTTTTCCTTTAATTTGAAGTTCATTCCAGATGTAACCAACTACCTACTTGTTCCAGAAATGAGTCTATTTAGGAAACACCTACCTATATATTACCTATGCCGAAATGAAAGGATCTCACTGTTAGCAAAGCTTTTAGGTACAATACTTAGTTACGAGTATTAACATGGGTTTTTCAACAGATCTCCATGAACGTTTTCAACGCTCTGTCAAAGAGAAAAGTTGTCAACCACACGCCAAATCAACCAGACATTTAGTGCGGAGTTAAACCTTATGTCAATGCATGAAGGTTGCTATCGCGCTGGGCTCCTTGGCGCATATATCAGTCGTTGCCGCTGAACCTGCGGTGCGGATACTAGTATATGCGTCCTTGGCGTCGAAAACATTAAACGACCTATTCTAAAAGTGTACGAAAGAACATGAAACCTGAAACTGAAAGAGTTTTCTCTTTCATAACAAAGTAACAACACTAACAATGGGTTAGCGAAGCGTGTTCTTGGATTAGACAACAATACGCTGTAAGTTTGTCTGTCTCGCGACACGGATACTTCCGACAATTAGCAGTACCGTAACATGAGGCAACTTCGCTCTCATTTGCATAATTTCCCCATAAGGTAAACGTCATAGTGCCCGACACTGGCCTAATACATGACACTTACAATCATTTATTTATTTACACAAAAAATAAATTACACGGCATTGCACTACCCTTTATACGTGCGGCGTATGGAGGGATTAAATTACACGCAACGGGCCTTCCTAATTCCTTCCCAAGAACTCAAACTATCTCTATACCAAATTTCATGTAAATCGGTTCAGCGGTTTAGGCGTGAAGAGGTACCAGGCAGAGAGACAGAAAGTCAGACAGACAGACATACAGACACACTTTCGCATTTATAATATTAAGTATGGATATAGGCACCAGTAAGTACTTATTTTCTAATGAAATTCCATAATTTAAACCCAATATCTTTTGTAATTAACTAATAATATTTGGGAGTGGGGGGGGGGGGGGGGGGGCGACTGGACCACAAAACTGGTTGGCAACATCCATTTATTGGATGTCTGGGATCCATACTATGATGTTTATTATATGTATAATCACACAGACAAACTGTTCCGACAGTTTTGTGAGACCCAGTTAATGTACCCATGTTTATATACTCTGAGAGCCACCACTGAGAGCCCGGTGTATATAATAGGTAAGTTTAAAGTTCTGTATTGTATGTATATTCTATGTAACTCTTTATTATTTTTATAAGTAATGGAAATTTGTAGTTTTTACAATGAAACAATACTTCCAAATAACCGTAATTTTAATTGTTATTCATAAATTACAACGTGAAACATTAAAATTGTCCATAACTATACTAGAAAACTGTATAATTCCGTGATAAAATAACCAATAAGTGCATGCATAAATAAAATAAAATAAATTATATACGAACATTTATACAATTTAACCCATTTTACCGCTACGCGCCAAAATTAACTTGCTATTTTAAAAGTTATCTTAACTCCTGAAGGGTTATTTCTGTATACCTTGTCACATATACCGGACAGTGGCGGTTAAAAAGTTAATACAGAATCAATAATGATACTCAAATAACTTCAAATATACAGCCAAAACTTGCCTTCGTATTTTGTGATGAAAACTAAAATCAATTTACGATACATCTGACCATAATGTGGCCATTACCGCCCGCTACGCCTGCGGATAATCCCACTTACGGCCACGGGCGGTAATGAAGGCACTCTCTCGCATATTTATCACCCTTGCCTTCGGCTCGGGCGTCAAACACATCTGAGATTCTTTGTTTTACCGCTCTAGATGAGTAAAGTTATTTGCTAATTCTTTTCGCTATGCAGTATCATTATTGATGTCATGCTAAGTTTTATTTTGCAACTATTGCGAGTTTTTACCGCAAGTGCTTGGTAACAACAACCAATTTGTCGAGACCAGAAACGTCAGTTCAGTAAAAATATGTGTACCTATGTACATTTACAGAAATTGATTTTTGACATATACAGTCATGGCCAGATAATTAAGGACATGATTTTTTTCCCGATACAGTTGCATACAAATATGATTTTTCAAATTTAATGATGATTTAAAATATGTTTGGCCAATTTTATATCTGAGTATATGGAGGTATCTGTGTATAAATAAGATTTAATTTAGTTTATATAAAAGTTCTGTAAAAGTTGTGCTTAAAAAAATACGAATGGTCAAATGGACAGTTTTTACGAGTTCATACTTACTGTAATTAGGAACAATGTATGAACTTATAAAAAGTGTTGATTTGATTTCCTGTATTTTTTAAAGTCTAAATTTTACAGCTCTTTTGCACTATATTAAATACTGTTTAAACACGGTTACATCCGTATAATCAGAAACAGAATTAATCAAACACATTATAAATTATCATCAAGTTTGAAAAATCATATTTGTATGCAACTGTATGGGGAAAAAATCATGTTCTTAATTATCTGGCCATGACTATATATGTGTAGCTAAAACCTTCGACACTGCCATATTCTTACGAGGCCGCCGCACGGTCGCCTCTCTATACAAACGTATTCTCATTTTAAAACGGCACTCTGGAATAACATTATACTTCGTATGCATAATGCTATCCGCCATATCTAGGTCGGAAACTAATTTCTGTTGTTACAAATATAATAGAAAAAAAATTGATTAGTCTTTGTATGAAAAACGTTCAACATCTTTTCTATTTTAATTTCTAGCAACAGAAATTAGTCCCGACATCCCTTAACCTGAGTTTAAACATTAATAATGTATAAACTGTAATATAGTTTGGTTAAATGGACACTTAGAATGATCGCCACATTTTATTGTAGTACTGTAAACATATGTATATTTTCCATTTAACATTTATTTATCTAATACACAAATATAGCCAAGAGCAAATAAAACGGGTAGGTATTCAAATATCGAAATTTCATACGTATTGACACGCATTCATTGCTCTTGAGCATATAAGGCAAAGGCCGCCAAAATTAAAGTTTTATTTTTTGAACCGATTGTACCTTTTGTGTTTGTTACATTTTGTATTGCGTATAACAATTTTTGTTTGCTATATTAACGCAAAAGAACCAAACACCGATCAAAACGTAACACAAAAGCAGACATTAGGTTAAAAAAAACCCTTAATTTTGACGGCCTTACCCATATTTTATCCTAGTTCAGTCTACATGCTAAACACATGGTCTTTTGTATGTCATATAATTGTTTAACCTTTTACCCACTTTGTCTATGAATGACAGGGCATTTGAAGGGTCCACGGAAAGAATATACATGTGTCACTTTTTTTTTCAAAATGAGATTTTAATGTCTAAATGTTGAACTCGTTATGAACTACTTACTACGTGAAATCAAAATCTCATTTTGAAAAAAAAAGTGCCTAGACATGTTTTTTCCGTGGACCCTTCATTTATAAGAGACACTGCCAGCATTGCATTTTAAATATTTTTAACCGACATCAAAAAGGTGGAGGTTCTGCTGGTATGTTCCCCGATTACTTGAAGATGCCTGGACCAAATTAGAAATTAATTTTTTTGTTTAAAAAAGTATCCTTCCCAGGTTCTATCATCAGGTCAGGATTTGATGATGGGATCCTGGAGAAATCAAGGGAACTCTTCAAATAAAGCTGAATTGAAGTCGGTTAAAACTTTTTTTTTAAAGCAAATTATAATGGTTCAATAGGTTAAACACTCATAAGGTCATAAGGTTAAGATTACATCAAATAGTATCAGATAGTCCATTTAGTTTTTCAATATAACATCAAAACTAAAAACGACAAGAATAGTTAAATTGCATTAATGAAATAGGTATCTTGAAATTATATACTAGCTATTATGGAACGAAACGTTAACCACAATTGTGTTAAATTTAGGTTTTTCTGATAGCCCAGGTTAAAAGTATTTTCAACCTAGTATTTTTGGAATACTTCCAAAATACCTACCTATTTTTGCTACCCTATACCGGGCTGTTCCAAAGTGTAATAGGATTCTTATCTACATGGCAACAGTTAATGACATTTTGTCGCTAATAAATGTAGATACGCACACAAATTGTAGATGTTTTAAGTCATATCCTTCCTTTTTCCTTGTGATCTCTTCATATGAGAATTTACATCTGTTGCGTGGAATTTCCATTCCATGTATTATTATCGTCATCAGGCCTGAAAATAAATAAATAAAATAATACGTTTACTGTGTGATGTAATTTATAAATCTACTAAAATCGTGACGAAAGTATTGTAAGTATTTGATAATGGAAAATAGGGAAATCGTCCCCTTAAGGGGGTGAAATCGCACGAAAGTTTGTATAGACGTACGACATAATTAGTACATTACTTACCTAGGGTAATAAAACGAACTCAGAGGGGTAATCACGTAACGTTCCGAACGCGCGTCGGTACAATTTAACTGCCAATTTTCCACATAAAAAGTGACATTTAGACGTACCCGACGTTCGTACAATGTGTTACGTGATCGACCTGCAGAATGCAGGTATTTGACGCCCGAGCAGGCAAGGGCGACAAATATGCGATCTGAGGCTTTCTTTATTACCGCCCGTGGTAAGTAAGTACAATTGAATCCCGAGTGAAACGAAAGATTCTACAATAGAATCTCCAGCGTAGCGAGGTATTCTAAAGTAGAACGTAACGAGGGATTTAAGTGTTTACGCCCAAGACGGAAATAATTCGGCGACCGAGTGCACATACTGCTTTTCACACTCTTTATGAGGATAATTGAAATCCCTCATTTGCGACCAACAATAAATATTTTCTAAACAGCAGTATCAGGGAAGAAAAGAACAACTTTGATCCGTCTTTTGAAGGCAACAATGATTCTTTTCTGAATAGCAGGTGTGAAATAGAGTATTATCGCTTAGTTGTAGTGTTGTGAGTTAGAATTAGAACTTCGCCTAGCCTTAAATACTCGGTCAGGGAACAACACACGAACGACATCAGCCACCCCACACACACACCAACACTCACACAGAAACAGACGCACACACACACACACTCATAGACTTGACCAACCTGTCTCCCTGTATCCGATGAACATTCCCCCTCCTCCTCAGCCCGCCGGCCGCGGGGGACCCGTCCCGCGCGGGGCCTGTCCCCTCCGGCGCCGGGGTGGGGGCGGGGGTGGGGGAGGGGGCCGGGGCCGGCGCGGGGGACACGAGCGACATCAGCCACGTGTACAGGCGGTGGGACGGCTGGAGGATCACCGATGACAGGAGCTGGCTCACGAAAGCTGAAACAATAATTGGTATCGAACATTGAATCCAATCTTATTAATTTATTTTGATATTCAGAGCATAGCGAAGGACTCAAACCTGAGATTCAGAACGTAGTGAGGGACTCTCCTGGAAATACAGAGCGTAGCGAGGAACCCTCCTGGAAGTACAGAGCGTAGCGAGGGACTCTCCTGGAAGTACAGAGCGTAGCGAGGGACTCTCCTGGAAGTTCAGAGCGTAGCGAGGGACCCTAACCTAAGATCCAGCGCAATCTGAGATTTGTGAGGGACTCAAACCTAGATATTCCAAGCGTGGCTCGTGACTTGGACTCACCTATAATATTCCCTAGGGCGGTCGGGCGCGCCACGGGGGCGCTCGCGCGGCGCGGCAACACGAGCAGCGCCGCGGACGGGGCCAGTTCCAGTCGGCGGAGTGTCGCCTCTGTGTCTGTGAGCTCACGGCGGGGGAACGCCAGCCAGAGAGAGAATTGGACTCACCTATGATATTCCCTAGGGCGGTCGGGCGCGCCACGGCGGCGCTCGCGCGGCGCGGCAACACGAGCAGCGCCGCGGACGGGGCCAGTTCCAGTCGGCGGAGTGTCGCCTCTGTGTCTGTGAGCTCACGGCGGGGGAACGCCAGCCAGAGAGAGAATTGGACTCACCTATGATATTCCCTAGGGCGGTCGGGCGCGCCACGGCGGCGCTCGCGCGGCGCGGCAACACGAGCAGCGCCGCGGACGGGGCCAGTTCCAGTCGGCGGAGTGTCGCCTCTGTGTCTGTGAGCTCACGGCGGGGGAACGCCAGCCAGAGAGAGAATTGGACTCACCTATGATATTCCCTAGGGCGGTCGGGCGCGCCACGGGGGCGCTCGCGCGGCGCGGCAACACGAGCAGCGCCGCGGACGGGGCCAGTTCCAGTCGGCGGAGTGTCGCCTCTGTGTCTGTGAGCTCACGGCGGGGGAACGCCAGCCAGAGAGAGAATTGGACTCACCTATGATATTCCCTAGGGCGGTCGGGCGCGCCACGGGGGCGCTCGCGCGGCGCGGCAACACGAGCAGCGCCGCGGACGGGGCCAGTTCCAGTCGGCGGAGTGTCGCCTCTGTGTCTGTGAGCTCACGGCGGGGGAACGCCAGCCAGAGAGAGAATTGGACTCACCTATGATATTCCCTAGGGCGGTCGGGCGCGCCACGGCGGCGCTCGCGCGGCGCGGCAACACGAGCAGCGCCGCGGACGGGGCCAGTTCCAGTCGGCGGAGTGTCGCCTCTGTGTCTGTGAGCTCACGGCGGGGGAACGCCAGCCAGAGAGAGAATTGGACTCACCTATGATATTCCCTAGGGCGGTCGGGCGCGCCACGGGGGCGCTCGCGCGGCGCGGCAACACGAGCAGCGCCGCGGACGGGGCCAGTTCCAGTCGGCGGAGTGTCGCCTCTGTGTCTGTGAGCTCACGGCGGGGGAACGCCAGCCAGAGAGAGAATTGGACTCACCTATGATATTCCCTAGGGCGGTCGGGCGCGCCACGGCGGCGCTCGCGCGGCGCGGCAACACGAGCAGCGCCGCGGACGGGGCCAGTTCCAGTCGGCGGAGTGTCGCCTCTGTGTCTGTGAGCTCACGGCGGGGGAACGCCAGCCAGAGAGAGAATTGGACTCACCTATGATATTCCCTAGGGCGGTCGGGCGCGCCACGGCGGCGCTCGCGCGGCGCGGCAACACGAGCAGCGCCGCGGACGGGGCCAGTTCCAGTCGGCGGAGTGTCGCCTCTGTGTCTGTGAGCTCACGGCGGGGGAACGCCAGCCAGAGAGAGAATTGGACTCACCTATGATATTCCCTAGGGCGGTCGGGCGCGCCACGGGGGCGCTCGCGCGGCGCGGCAACACGAGCAGCGCCGCGGACGGGGCCAGTTCCAGTCGGCGGAGTGTCGCCTCTGTGTCTGTGAGCTCACGGCGGGGGAACGCCAGCCAGAGAGAGAATTGGACTCACCTATGATATTCCCTAGGGCGGTCGGGCGCGCCACGGCGGCGCTCGCGCGGCGCGGCAACACGAGCAGCGCCGCGGACGGGGCCAGTTCCAGTCGGCGGAGTGTCGCCTCTGTGTCTGTGAGCTCACGGCGGGGGAACGCCAGCCAGAGAGAGAATTGGACTCACCTATGATATTCCCTAGGGCGGTCGGGCGCGCCACGGCGGCGCTCGCGCGGCGCGGCAACACGAGCAGCGCCGCGGACGGGGCCAGTTCCAGTCGGCGGAGTGTCGCCTCTGTGTCTGTGAGCTCACGGCGGGGGAACGCCAGCCAGAGAGAGAATTGGACTCACCTATGATATTCCCTAGGGCGGTCGGGCGCGCCACGGGGGCGCTCGCGCGGCGCGGCAACACGAGCAGCGCCGCGGACGGGGCCAGTTCCAGTCGGCGGAGTGTCGCCTCTGTGTCTGTGAGCTCACGGCGGGGGAACGCCAGCCAGAGAGAGAATTGGACTCACCTATGATATTCCCTAGGGCGGTCGGGCGCGCCACGGCGGCGCTCGCGCGGCGCGGCAACACGAGCAGCGCCGCGGACGGGGCCAGTTCCAGTCGGCGGAGTGTCGCCTCTGTGTCTGTGAGCTCACGGCGGGGGAACGCCAGCCAGAGAGAGAATTGGACTCACCTATGATATTCCCTAGGGCGGTCGGGCGCGCCACGGCGGCGCTCGCGCGGCGCGGCAACACGAGCAGCGCCGCGGACGGGGCCAGTTCCAGTCGGCGGAGTGTCGCCTCTGTGTCTGTGAGCTCACGGCGGGGGAACGCCAGCCAGAGAGAGAATTGGACTCACCTATGATATTCCCTAGGGCGGTCGGGCGCGCCACGGGGGCGCTCGCGCGGCGCGGCAACACGAGCAGCGCCGCGGACGGGGCCAGTTCCAGTCGGCGGAGTGTCGCCTCTGTGTCTGTGAGCTCACGGCGGGGGAACGCCAGCCAGAGAGAGAATTGGACTCACCTATGATATTCCCTAGGGCGGTCGGGCGCGCCACGGCGGCGCTCGCGCGGCGCGGCAACACGAGCAGCGCCGCGGACGGGGCCAGTTCCAGTCGGCGGAGTGTCGCCTCTGTGTCTGTGAGCTCACGGCGGGGGAACGCCAGCCAGAGAGAGAATTGGACTCACCTATGATATTCCCTAGGGCGGTCGGGCGCGCCACGGCGGCGCTCGCGCGGCGCGGCAACACGAGCAGCGCCGCGGACGGGGCCAGTTCCAGTCGGCGGAGTGTCGCCTCTGTGTCTGTGAGCTCACGGCGGGGGAACGCCAGCCAGAGAGAGAATTGGACTCACCTATGATATTCCCTAGGGCGGTCGGGCGCGCCACGGCGGCGCTCGCGCGGCGCGGCAACACGAGCAGCGCCGCGGACGGGGCCAGTTCCAGTCGGCGGAGTGTCGCCTCTGTGTCTGTGAGCTCACGGCGGGGGAACGCCAGCCAGAGAGAGAATTGGACTCACCTATGATATTCCCTAGGGCGGTCGGGCGCGCCACGGGGGCGCTCGCGCGGCGCGGCAACACGAGCAGCGCCGCGGACGGGGCCAGTTCCAGTCGGCGGAGTGTCGCCTCTGTGTCTGTGAGCTCACGGCGGGGGAACGCCAGCCAGAGAGAGAATTGGACTCACCTATGATATTCCCTAGGGCGGTCGGGCGCGCCACGGCGGCGCTCGCGCGGCGCGGCAACACGAGCAGCGCCGCGGACGGGGCCAGTTCCAGTCGGCGGAGTGTCGCCTCTGTGTCTGTGAGCTCACGGCGGGGGAACGCCAGCCAGAGAGAGAATTGGACTCACCTATGATATTCCCTAGGGCGGTCGGGCGCGCCACGGGGGCGCTCGCGCGGCGCGGCAACACGAGCAGCGCCGCGGACGGGGCCAGTTCCAGTCGGCGGAGTGTCGCCTCTGTGTCTGTGAGCTCACGGCGGGGGAACGCCAGCCAGAGAGAGAATTGGACTCACCTATGATATTCCCTAGGGCGGTCGGGCGCGCCACGGCGGCGCTCGCGCGGCGCGGCAACACGAGCAGCGCCGCGGACGGGGCCAGTTCCAGTCGGCGGAGTGTCGCCTCTGTGTCTGTGAGCTCACGGCGGGGGAACGCCAGCCAGAGAGAGAATTGGACTCACCTATGATATTCCCTAGGGCGGTCGGGCGCGCCACGGCGGCGCTCGCGCGGCGCGGCAACACGAGCAGCGCCGCGGACGGGGCCAGTTCCAGTCGGCGGAGTGTCGCCTCTGTGTCTGTGAGCTCACGGCGGGGGAACGCCAGCCAGAGAGAGAATTGGACTCACCTATGATATTCCCTAGGGCGGTCGGGCGCGCCACGGCGGCGCTCGCGCGGCGCGGCAACACGAGCAGCGCCGCGGACGGGGCCAGTTCCAGTCGGCGGAGTGTCGCCTCTGTGTCTGTGAGCTCACGGCGGGGGAACGCCAGCCAGAGAGAGAATTGCTCGGTGGGTAGCTGGAAATAATAGGGAACATGCATATTTTTTTATAATTACGAAAATCAAAAATATAATCCAGAGGAATATCAACTGTAGTATTAAAAATTTCCTATGATTTTATTTTTCTGATGTTATAAGCATTTGAAATCTGCACGCGCCGGCACCCGCCGTGTGACGTACACGAGCAGGCCACAAGCCACAACGCCACGCCAGCACGGGATCAGCCGCGCGGGGCACCCCGCCCGGCCCGTACATAAGCACCGCGCGACCGCCTGAACGGAAGTTTGCGGTTTTGGCCTCCTGGCCAAAACAAGCACTGTCCGCGCCGAGCAAAAGGGCCCTGTAGTGGCCGGGCTCGAAGTCAGCCAATCAAAAAAAAAACAGAACGGAAGAGTTTGGCTAGCGGCTTGCCGTGAGTCCAACTCTGCCCCTCTCCTCTCCTCCCCGCCACTGGCCACTCGGGTCCCGAGTGCACTGCCGTGGTATCCCTAACCCTCTGGCCGCTCGGCTCCCGAGTGCACTGCCGAAGAACCCCACTCCCCTCGCCCCTTCCAGAATAAATTTTCACGGTAAATTTTCATGACTCACCTGACAGTGTTAACGTTTCTTAATTTTACCTTAACTAGGGTACACTTTATTTGAAAACAACCCAATATCTATTTACGTATATAGTTGTATGAAAATGTACTTACGTTGAGATTATCAGCAACATATCGATGCAAGTCGGAAAGGCGCGAGTCGGCGGAGAAATGTCGCGTGTGCGCGCTGCCATCCGGCAGCTTGAACTGCACGCGGGCCTGCAGACCGCCGTCCCCAGACGCTGTCACACAATTACACTGCATTAGTCATACGGTAGAACCAACGTAACCGATATAGCCCTCAGAGCACAGAATACTAGAGAGAGGACAAGCCGCCAGCGGCCGCGTCGCAGTTGTTAGCTCAATGGGCATACTCTGCCGCTATTTCACCGTCCGTCGTTACCGAGTGTGCACTCGTGCTGCGAGCAGAGAATATTACGTTTCTTCCCTAAATGCCTGATATAATGCGCGTGTATTGTCCAATAAGAGCGTAGGTATAAAAGTGTGTGTGCTTTAGATGTGTGCGTGCTTTGTCTTGTCAATTACTTGGGAGTTGTGTGGGTTAATGAACTTGCGACAGGCGTAAATACAAATCGGCCGGCATGTCCGATCTCCTTATATTCATACATCTATGGATATAGCCCTCCGAAGCTTGGCCGACATGTATGTCAGTACTCACTAGCGGGCGCCTGTGCTGGCTGCTCGGTCTCGGCGGGCGCCGGGGCCGCGTCCCGCGCTCGGCGCTCGGCACGGTCCTGCGCGATCTGCTCCAACATGTATGTCAGTACTCACTAGCGGGCGCCTGTGCTGGCTGCTCGGTCTCGGCGGGCGCCGGGGCCGCGTCCCGCGCTCGGCGCTCGGCACGGTCCTGCGCGATCTGCTCCAACATGTATGTCAGTACTCACTAGCGGGCGCCTGTGCTGGCTGCTCGGTCTCGGCGGGCGCCGGGGCCGCGTCCCGCGCTCGGCGCTCGGCACGGTCCTGCGCGATCTGCTCCAACATGTATGTCAGTACTCACTAGCGGGCGCCTGTGCTGGCTGCTCGGTCTCGGCGGGCGCCGGGGCCGCGTCCCGCGCTCGGCGCTCGGCACGGTCCTGCGCGATCTGCTCCAACATGTATGTCAGTACTCACTAGCGGGCGCCTGTGCTGGCTGCTCGGTCTCGGCGGGCGCCGGGGCCGCGTCCCGCGCTCGGCGCTCGGCACGGTCCTGCGCGATCTGCTCCAACATGTATGTCAGTACTCACTAGCGGGCGCCTGTGCTGGCTGCTCGGTCTCGGCGGGCGCCGGGGCCGCGTCCCGCGCTCGGCGCTCGGCACGGTCCTGCGCGATCTGCTCCAACATGTATGTCAGTACTCACTAGCGGGCGCCTGTGCTGGCTGCTCGGTCTCGGCGGGCGCCGGGGCCGCGTCCCGCGCTCGGCGCTCGGCACGGTCCTGCGCGATCTGCTCCAACATGTATGTCAGTACTCACTAGCGGGCGCCTGTGCTGGCTGCTCGGTCTCGGCGGGCGCCGGGGCCGCGTCCCGCGCTCGGCGCTCGGCACGGTCCTGCGCGATCTGCTCCAACATGTATGTCAGTACTCACTAGCGGGCGCCTGTGCTGGCTGCTCGGTCTCGGCGGGCGCCGGGGCCGCGTCCCGCGCTCGGCGCTCGGCACGGTCCTGCGCGATCTGCTCCAACATGTATGTCAGTACTCACTAGCGGGCGCCTGTGCTGGCTGCTCGGTCTCGGCGGGCGCCGGGGCCGCGTCCCGCGCTCGGCGCTCGGCACGGTCCTGCGCGATCTGCTCCAACATGTATGTCAGTACTCACTAGCGGGCGCCTGTGCTGGCTGCTCGGTCTCGGCGGGCGCCGGGGCCGCGTCCCGCGCTCGGCGCTCGGCACGGTCCTGCGCGATCTGCTCCAACATGTATGTCAGTACTCACTAGCGGGCGCCTGTGCTGGCTGCTCGGTCTCGGCGGGCGCCGGGGCCGCGTCCCGCGCTCGGCGCTCGGCACGGTCCTGCGCGATCTGCTCCAACATGTATGTCAGTACTCACTAGCGGGCGCCTGTGCTGGCTGCTCGGTCTCGGCGGGCGCCGGGGCCGCGTCCCGCGCTCGGCGCTCGGCACGGTCCTGCGCGATCTGTTCCAAAATACGTTGGCGGGCGAGGTTGTTCTCCATTTTTTCGCGTTTGCGTTCCTCCTATACAAACAAGAATTATTCCACTTACGTCACCTTTTACTTACCTACGTCAGAACATTATTGATTTTTTTAACTGAATATTTTATTCCATTTAGGTCACCTCGGGGCTAACTGGACTTTAAGAATATTGACAGTAAAATTATTAATTTAAATTCAATATTATTTTTTCGAACCATTCAGTCCATATTACGTAGCATTAGGTAATTTATAAATTAAAATAGAATAAATTATGACGTAATTATTTTTTTTATTTGACAGAGCCCCACTGCGCGGGGCTCCTATTTCTGTGTGGTTTGTCCTTCGGACATCTGAAGCTTCCTAACACACCTAACCTAATTCGTAATTGCAAAAAAACTGTCCTTTAACTAGGATCTGACGAAAGGATTAAGATGTTCCACTTACGACGGGCGTTTTGTCTGACCTAAATGGAATTCTCACGTACGTGGAAGCTGACATATTTAAGTAGATTCAATCAAAAATAACACAGATCAGTTTTGTACAACCATTGTAACCATGGCTGATAGCAACGACTAACAAAAAATAATTGATTGACCCAAAAAGAAGGACTATAAATACTGGTAATGAACAGAATTTCACCTTTCTTGCCTTCTTTTATAATGACGATTAGTAGATATAGCTAAGACTCGAAATGTATTAAGTACATTATTGTCAAAGTAAGGGAAGTAGGCAATTCGGTATTTGACAAAAGTCAAATCAGCTTCTTTTTATGAAACGTCAAAAACGCTCCCTTAGTATGGAATTTGTAGAGATTACTTGGTGGCGACGTCACAATCAAACAACGTCCTTATTGTTAGTTGTTATGAATTTAAAAATCTTAAAATAGCAAACATAAATGATACTATCCGAGTATTTTCGTAATGTTTATCTGTTGCTAATGAAAAAACAATTTTCACCTCACTAGCTCGGAAAGGCCTTTTCACCTCACTAGCTCGGAAAGGCATCTACTGAGAAAGTTTGATATCTATTGAGAAAATCGCTTTTCATCCACATGTGAAGAAAGAAGACGTAGAACGTTAAAAGTACTATGACGTAGAACGTTCAATGTTTATTTTTGTTTTTATTATATTTTGTGACATATTTTTTTAAACTTTTTTTGCTTATGGTATCAGGGGAAACATACTAGAGCTCATAAAATCCTACCTCTCCAACCGGTTGCAATACACTGAAATAACCAGAACCTGTGTTAAAAGCAAGACCCACAAGGTGTTTTTATCAGATGCAAGATATGTAAGTTACGGTGTACCACAGGGAAGCGTACTGGGCCCTCTGTTATTCTTGATCTATATCAATGATCTACCTAAAGCCATTTCTCATCCCACGATTTTGTTTGCAGATGACAGCACAACTATTTTAAAATATAAAAATTTTCTTGACTATGAACATGACATCAATATTGCAATAACTGACATAATAATGTGGTTGAACAAAAATAATCTAGTAATTAATTTGACTAAAACCAATGTTATGCACTTTTATCAACGAACTAAAGTAAAAGATGTTAGTATTAATTATGAAGGGAATAATATAGCAAAGGTAGGAGTGACTAAATTCTTGGGATTATTTATTGACAGTCAGCTGACGTGGAAATACCATGTACAAGACCTGTGTAAAAAAATAAATAAATCTGCTTTTGCTCTTTACAAACTGTCCAAATTAGTTAATAATGATGCTCTACTAGCTGCTTATCATGGTCTTTTTGCGTCAGTATTAAGATACGGAATAATTTTTTGGGGCAATTCAGTTGATAAGGAGTCGGTATTCAAGGCTCAAAAAAGGTGCGTCCGAGCTATGTGTGGATTAAAAATGACAGATAGTTGCATTCCATATTTCAAACAACTAAAAATCTTGACATTCCCCTGTATGTATATTTTAGAAGTAGCAATTTTTGTAAAATGTAATCCCCACCTATATAATAAAATTTCCGACACACGAAAGCTCCCTACAAGACCACAGTATGAAAATATGTTGCGTCACAAAGCATGTAAAACTGCTATTGTGAGTAAGAGTGTACTGGGAATGGCACCTCAAATATATAATAAAATTCCAAGCATTATAAAAGATTTACAAATTGGACCCTTTAAGAAAAAGTTAACGCTATTATTAAAACAAAAATGTTATTACAATACTCAACAATTTTTAAATGATATTGATTTATAATTGACTTTAATATTGCAATTGTATTACTTCCAATTTGACATAAATATTATAATTATATTTAAGTTTATTTTGACATTATTCCATTGTATAATTATTTTGCGCTGTAATTTCTATTTTTTGATTTTGTTATTAAAATTGCATAAAAAAAAAAAAAAAAAAAACATAAAATATTTGTACGCCAACCGGCAAAACATAGTGGTTCGCTATTATCCTTTAATTTTAAGATCTATACATGTACCTATGTTTTACAAATAAATACATTCATTCATTCATTCATTAATTTAATTTTTTAACTTTTTTTTATCCATTTTTTTATTTTCCTCGCTGTGGTGAGGTGAAAAGATTTGTGTTATACACGGGTGAAAAGTTATTTTACGTCTCGTGTGTTGAAACACTCGCTACGCTCATGATTCTATTTTTGAACCACTCGCTTCGCTCGTGGTCAATCATACAATCCTTTCGCTAGCTCGTATTTCAAATGAACACTCGCAGGTAAAATACAACTTTCCCCCCTTGTATAACAAATAACTATTTCATCACACTTGCTCGTAAAGAGTGTATTCATATTCATTTATTTCGTATTAATCATACATTGTCATTCATTACATTAAAATATCATGTCAACAGGCATATATATAAGAAGCAATACAGGCAAAGTTATTTAATTTATAATTAAAATTGTTCGTCCAAGAATTCAGCTACCGAATAATAGGCCTTCCGCATCAGCAGGGATTTAAGTTTCAGGGTAAAACCAAGGCACGTCCGACAGTCTTTAATAGCTGTCGGTATTTGGTTGTATATCCGCGGACCCAAGACATACATTCCATTGGCCGCTTTCATGAGTCGGTGTCTTGGCACCTCCTGGCCCCGTAGCATGGATGGCCTTATCACGCGATAAGTGATAGGATAGAGCTGCCGTCCCTGGCTGACACCGTTCGATAAAATGAGACGACGCGCTTATCCTATCACTTATCGCGTGATAACGCCATCCATGCTACGGGGCCAGGTCATGCTTCCTCCTATCCTGAAAACGACCGCTGGTCCATATCCTCCTTTAAAATACCTCCAAGTTCTGCCGAACATATTTACCAACCTCGAGGATGAATATCGAGGGAAGTGTTAGGACTCTAAAGTCCACAAATAGCTGGCGAGCCGGCGCATCGGGAGCAGCCCTTGCCATTTTTCTTATGATTTTTTTTCTGAATGACGAAGGGTCTGTCCCTGTCCGCAGCCAAGCCCCACAAATCTACGTACGTACGAGTATTATAGGCAGGTGTATAGAGCAGCTACAGCCGATTTACTTCCCGCGGGAATTATGGATTTGTATACCTGCCGAGGGAGTTATGAGCTTGTGTGTGATCTGATTGGTTAAAGCAAATCTAGGTGGCCGCGCGCTACAAGAATTCTGCTATGTGATTGGTTGAAATAAAAATCTAGTAGGCCATGCGCTGCAAGAATACTGTTCTATGATTGGTTGAAATATTGAAGCTGCGCGCTCCACTCGCACTGATCTGGAAGTGAAGTTGTCAATTTCGACAATTTTTGATTGGTGCGCTTGTGAAATATGAAACATAGATTTTTCTGTCTTTTGTAGTTATTTATTTCCTCGCAAATGTGATGAAAAAAATGCGTATAACACGGACGTAAGAATATTGCAAACTCGAGTCTCGGCCGTTTCAACTTTTTTTAAAGTTAGTACCTTAACAAATAAGGGAATTTGTATGCCACATAGGGTAATTTCGCCGGTTGGCGACCACCTAATTTCATGTGCCGGTTAGCGACCACTTAGCTGACTTGGTGAACTGAAAGCATATTTTCTCGTTTTTTTTGTATATTCCTATTCCATAACTACAAACAATAAGGCATACGACTGACTGTTTCAATAGGCTCTGTAGAATTAATGTTATCTTCAATTGAAAAAACCATGTTCTTCAAGTGGTCGCCAACCGAAGGTGGTCGCGTAACCGGCGAAATGACCCTAGTTGTCGAGCAAAATCGAGCCAGCAAGGTTTTTAATTTATACATTTTTGACTAAGCATAAACTATCCTGATTTTTAGAAGTTTTGTTTTATATTAACTTGACTTGTTCGCATGTAAGTATTTAAGTGTATAAGCATATAAGTAGGTATGTAAATATCAATGTGTGTTACGGAAATGTTTTTTTTTTCATGTAAGTTGTCCGTCAAAATTTGCAATCCCTTTTTCAGTCACTTGCCGTTATCAGATTGAGCTGAAATTTTGGGTATTAGTATAGTTTGGATGACAATTCAATATTATGGTACCATCGAGCTGATCTGATGATGGAGACAGAAGGTGGCCATGGGAATTCAGTACTTAACCGACGTAACCCCGTTGAGTTTGGGCTCGTTAGAATCGTCTCAATGAGTAGTTGATGACGGAATACAGAAAAGTACAGTCAGAAATAAAAGCTTGTACCAAAAATTAAATTTTTGACAGAAACTTATTTACCAATATAGTCAACTTTGCCAAACATTTTTTAATGAACTAAACAGTATTTATTTCACCTGTATTTGCTTGAGTTCCTGGTCGGCCTGCCATCTCTTCAGCTCTGCAACTCCTTGCCCGATGTTTCGTCGCTCTTTCTCCTTCTCTTTTTCTAACTAAACAAACAGAATGGTAACAAAATTAAAAATGTATATTTTAATATTGTATTGTGTGTATATTTTGTATTTATTAATTAAATGTATATTTTAATAACGTAATTTCAATATTGTGGAATAATTTGGTAATTGTAATTTAATTTAAATAAAATTTTATGTAAAAAATGAATTTCAAGTTTGATATGTATTTAGAATATTTGATGGGTCCACGGAAAGAACATGTATTGTCTAGTCACTTTAGTGACATTTCGTGTTATCGTTATCGCCTCAGAACATAGAATACTAGAGAGAGGACAAGCCACCGGCGGCCGTGTCGCAGCTGTATGTTCAATGGGCATACTCTGCCATACTGTGCACGCGTGCTGATCGCAGAGAGTATTATGTTTTTTCCCAAAATGCCTGATATGATGCGCGTTTATTGTCAAATAAGCGTGTAGGTATACAAGAGTGTGTGTTTTAGATGTGTGCGTGCTTTGTCTTGTCAATTACTTGGGCGTTGTGTGGGTTAATGTACTTGCGACAGACTCACTCTATACAAATCGGTCGCCATGTCCGATCTCCTTATATTCATACATCTGTGGTTATCGCGTTTTTAAAGTTTGGAACGATCTAGTTAATCATCAAATATATTTATTAAAATTAAAATTAAAAAATCATTTATTTCGGACTACGTATTCATCCATAACTTGTTAGTAACAATATATTAACTTAAAAACTAGTGTTAGTAACAAAACAAGTAACTTAGCAAAACTAATATCGGCGTGAGGGAGATTTATGCACTTGTGTATAAATCAATTATATCTTAAAATTACTTATCTTTAGATAAATAAATAGAATATTAGTTAAAAGTGACGGATTGTTATTATTAATACCAAAAAACCGAACCAAACCCCTATTGAACACGGAAGAAACATGCGTTGTCACTTAAGGTGGTTCGATTGCCATACAAAGCGTTATTTGACATTCGCAGGCTAACGGCGTGATATTTTAAGAAACGTATGTAACAAACTTTCATCAATTGGCTTCCCATTTACGCCAAATTCCCCCTTTCCTAGAATAAACTTGTATAAACTAGATTAATTTGAGAAAAATAGTTTTCCCAAAATATCACGTGACCAACCAATGTCTCAAATTAATCTAGTTTATACAAGTTTATTCTAGGAAAGGGGGAATTTGGCGCAAATGGGAAGCCAATTTATGAAAGTTTGTTACATAAGTTTCTTGAAATATAACGCCGTCAGCCTACGAATGTCAAATAACGTTTTGTATGGCAATCGAACCACCTTAACTACAGGAAATAAAAATGCAAAGTCAAAAGCATAATAGTATATTTTATTGGAATCTGATAACTTTGAATATCAATGAGGTATAATTTGATTACATATTTCGCGGTTCTAACTACCATGGAGTCGCTATTGTATTTATTAATAATATTTATTTAAATGTAAGTCATGCTAGGTATATAATCTATAGGAAGGTAATAGCGATTTTGGTATTATAACAATGTCCAATAATTAATAAAAAGACCCTTTGGAAAGTTTCTCTAATGTACGAGTTTTGTTTTGTGTGACATAACATGTTTTTTCCATGTACCTAATATACAACGCACGTTATTTCCGTGTATAGGTTTTTTTAAAGTAAAAAAAAAGTCATGTTAATATAATAATACATTTTTAACAGAAGATGTAAGTAATAGTTTTCCCAAAATATCACGTGACCAACCAATTTCTCAAATTAATCTAGTTTATACAAGTTTATTCTAGGAAAGGGGGAATTTGGCGCAAATGGGAAGCCAATTTATGAAAGTTTGTTACATAAGTTTCTTGAAATTTAACGCCGTTAGCCTACGAATGTCAAATAACGTTTTGTATGGCAATCGAACCACCTTAACTACAGGAAATAAAAATGCAAAGTCAAAAGCATAATAGTATATTTTATTGGAATCTGATAACTTTGAATGTCAATGAGGTATAATTTGATTACAAATTTCGCGGTTCTAAATACCATGGAGTCGCTATTGCATTTATTAATAATATTTATTTAAATGTAAGTCATGCTAGGTATATAATCTATAGGAAGGTAATAGCGATTTTGGTATTATAACGATGTCCAATAATTAATAAAAAGACCCTTTGGAAAGTTTCTCTAATGTACGAGTTTTGTTTTGTGTGACATAACATGTTTTTTCCATGTACCTAATATACAACGCACGTTATTTCCGTGTATAGGTTTTTTTAAAGTAAAAAAAAAGTCATGTTAATATAATAATACATTTGTAACAGAAGATGTAAGTAATAGTTTATTACTTGCTCTACATTTTGGCATTAAAATCTCATTTTCAAAAAAAAGTGATTTGACATGTTCTTGCCGTGGACCCTTCATTTAGATATTGCAATGCTCGACAGAGCTCATGTTAGAACTACACCTAGCCTTAAGACCTATTTTGTTACAACATGAACGCAATAAAAAATCTGAATCTGAATCTAAAAAGAAGATGCAAAAAGCTTTATACTTGGCAGATTTAAATCTGTGTATAAAGAATAGGGAACTTGCATCATTTTATTTTATTACGAAAATCGAAAGTATAATCCAGAGGAATATCAACTGTAGCATTAAAACTTTCTCATGAATTATGTTTTGATGTTATATGCATTTGAAATCTGCACGCGCCGGCACCCCCCGAAAAAGCTCTATATTAAACGGGCTTATGCTATGACGTCACAATTTATATTCTCGGCGCGTTTACTATGGAGTAAGTCATAAATTTGCAATTATCTCCACAAAAAATGCGTTTACGTCTATACTTGTCATACAAAATATCGTTTTTAATTCAATATTCTGTCTAAATGTTATGTTATTTTATCAAAAAAATATTTTTTTGTCATTTTAACGTGAGATAAAACTAATACAATAGTTTTTTTTTCATTTGTATAATATTTCTATGTATATCCGCATCGATTGAGTGCAATTTATTCGATATTGAAGTCCAATGCAAGTTCCCCATTGAATCAGTGTAAACAGTGAGCAGGCAGTCATGTCTTGTGTAAGGCGTTAGATGCGTCAATTTTAGTAACTCGGTTTTTTAAAAGAGAAATTTAATACATTGTGTTTCCGTTTTCATTGGTCCTACTGTAATGTAGACAAATTAATTACAAGCTTTTTATTAACTTGCAGTCATTCATTTTATTCATCTATGTGTGTTCGGGTGGAATTTTGCAGCTCAATTTCGGAGCAGATATCTTCAACCGGTTGGGCTGAAATTTTGGGTATTAGCATCACATAGTTTGCATGACAAGCTTGTACCAAAAATATATTTTTAAGTTTCGATCAAAGAGGAAAATTGAAAAATTATTCGCCACGGGCGGGATTTGAACCCACGACCTCTGGAATCCGTCCATTGCTCTTATCCAACTGAGCTACCGTGGGTCCCGCCAGTGGCAACTTTGATCGAAACTTAGAATTTCGTTAAAGGACGTTTCTGCTTAGTATAAATTTAATATATTTTTAGTCAGAAACTTATTTCTTGTTATCTTCTAAGTAAAATTTTACAAGTGTAGAGTGGCTTTATTGGTCAAGCTCAGAGTAGCCCGTTTAGACTTGCAAAATTGTAACTAATAGCTTCGTGGAACCGGTCACTAGGGTCACTTTTATAAACTGGTTTAATACCTGTTTCTCTTTTTCTTCTTTCTCCTTCCTTTTAGCTTCGATGAGAGCTTTAGCTCTCTCCACCTTCTCTTCAGCGCTTAGGGTGCTCTCTGACGTTTCCAATTTCGCTTCAGGTTCCTGAAATAAGGCAAAGTGTCAGTTGCCTTGATAGTGTTTAGTTCGCATCCGCGTCCGAAAGTTGCGACTGCAAAGAGGCCCGTCGTGTCTACTGATGTGGAAATTGCGGAGTTTCAAAAAAGTTGGAAAAGTTCTCGGAAATTTCTAGAAAGTTTCACAAGATATAAAGGAAATTTCCTTTTTGGTAATGGCAAGTTTCAATTCCTATACAAAACAGAGAGAAATTTCCGAAACTTTCCTATCCTATTATACAGGATGTTTGGTCCATCGTTTGCCAAATTAAAACGTCAGGTAGTTAGGGTCATTTGCTATCACTTCCAGCATTGAAAAAAAATTTGTAGCCACAGGTTTTTTTTTATATTAAAAATAAATAAATTAAAGGGTCCCCCCTTAGAATTTAACTTATTTTTTTTTTATATTAAAAAAAACCTGTGGCCATAAATTTTTTTTGAATGCTGGACGTGATAGCAAATGACCCAAACTACCTGACGTTTTAATTTGGCAAACGATGGACCAAATACCCTGTATATCCCGATGATATGAACTTCAAAATGTCAAAAGATGGGTCGCGGATGTGAAAAGAATCACATCCGCAACAACAGGGATACATACCTTCTGTTTGACCACGTCGGGGGTCTTGCTAGGTCCGGCACCGTCAGCGCGCGGGCGGCGGACGCAAACACCGTCATCACACACCACCTCTTGATCGTCCAGTTTGGCTATTTTAGCGGCCGGCCCGGACGGCTCTGAAACAATAGATGGGAGGTTAGGGAGGTTTCGAAATTATCAAGATAATTACGCTTCTTGATAATTATACTACTCAACTTTGCATAATCCGAACTGAATTTTTCTTGTAAACGGGATCCCCACGGCGCGGCGCGACACGTCAGTTGACACTACGTGCGTTCGCATAGACGCAAGTGCGGAAATACACGTTCGAATACTTCGAATACAACTTTCACGAGGGCAATTTTTTGTTATTATCAATCGATAATTATCCATCTGTTATTATCACGATAATTATCATGATAATTATCGTGATAATTATCATTGATAATTAAATTATCCTTTCGAACCCTGTTAGGGCAGCAACGCTTTGGGAGAAAAAATACTGGATGCATACGTCAGTATTGGTCAGTATATATATTTTTTATTTATTTCTTACTTAACAAAATTACGAAAAACTTAGTCTAAGTTTTCGCCAAACTGCATAACAGAGGGCCTACCGCGAAAGGCATTCGAAGTTTCCTCTCTCTGTCATACTTACGAGTTCGTACGTAAGTGCAACAGAGAGGGAAAACTTCGAATGCCGTTCGCGGTAGGCCCTCAGTATGTTGGCGAATATACATCCATACTAATATTATAAATATTATATTATAAATAAAATAAGCACTGAGGGCCAACGCTGATGTTTAAAATAGATTAAATTATTATTGTAACCTACTAACACTTAGATTCATAAGCACACATTCGTACGACTAACACTATATGGGTTCTATGCCTGAAATAAAATAATTGAATTGAATTGAATTGAATAAATGCGAATGTGTGTCTGTCTGTCTGTCTGTTACCTCTTCACGCCTAAACCGCATAACCGATTCAGATGAAATTTGGTATAGAGATAGTTTAAGTCCCGGGGAAGGACATAGGGTAGTTTTTATCTCGGAAATCTACCTTTAAGGGGATGCAATTGGGGGTGAAAATTTGTATGGAGCTACTTAAACCGCTGCACCGATTTGGATGAAATTTAGTATATAAATAGTTTGAGTCCCAATGAAGGACAAAGAATAGATTTGATCCCGGAAATCATCCCCTAAGGGGGTGAAATGAGGGGGTGAAAATTTTTAGGTAACCAATTTTAAATCCTAGGAAAGGACAAAGGATAGTTGTTATCCCGGAAATCATCCCCTAAGGGGGTGAAATGAGGGGTGAAAATTCGGATGGAACCCATTTGAATACAATTTGGTATAGAAATAGTTTGAGTCCTGGAAAAGGACATAGGGTAATTTCCACCCCCACGAAAAAGACGTGCAATGTTTGTGTGGGGGAAACTTTTTTTAAGGTAGAAACTTAACACTTATTAGAAAGATTACTTATTAAAATACAAAAAAGTACTGCCAGCGTTTTGGAAAATTCCATTTTTTAAGGAGTTAAAAAGGGGTGCAAGGTTCGTATGGGAAACACTTTTTTTGAGCTAGAGACTTGATAGTTTGTAGAAAAAATACTTATTACAATAAAAAAACTTAGTGTTTTCTTTTCAATTTTTCCCCGAAAAGCGTTAATAGGGGGTTCAAAGTTTGTATGCAGACTTGCAGAGCAAGAAAATTTTAAAGTATGAGATTTTTAACTTCGATCTTAGTATGTTTGTTAAAAGACTACAAAACTCATTTCAGCGTTTTTTGAAATTCATTCCCTAAAGATAATTATAAGGGTGTTCAAAGTTTTTATGGAGATCAAGACATTTTTAAAGTAAGGGATTTCTAAGTTCGGTTTTAGACTGTTTACTAAAAGACTACAAAGCAAATTTCTATCTTTTTAAAAATTCATTCCTTAAACAAACATTTAGACGACAACATTTTCTACGCGGACGAAGTCGCGGGCAACAGCTAGTTCTTTATAATTATGTTTCAAACTTTTTCAAGGCGCGACCCTCTTAGTACGGAAAAAATCGCTACCCCCGGCCTTCCGCTATTCCTGTCAAACCTATTTTATTACCCGACTACTAAGAAAATTTATTATTTTATCTACACCCATATCATAAATCCTCTAGAATGTGTTTGGAAGTCATATATAATGACCATCATTATTGGAACCAGTAACGTAACATCAGCGTTTTATCTGTGCCAGTGTTATTATAATGTATGAAAAATCATAATAACATTGATAATCGGTATGAAAAATCATAATAACATTGATAATCGATGTTATTATGGAAATCTGGTGTGGTGGTGGGGTGTCTGGTCTGGTGGAGTTGGTCATGATTTGAAATCTAGTCGGCCATGGCGGTGCAATGGCGGTTATTCTAATGGTTCCCGAGCACATCATTAAGGATTTATAATATGTGGGTAGATAAAGTAGTGTATGTAACTGTACATAATTAGGCATTAAAACACTAGTGTGATCCTATTATGAAACTCGCTGACGCTCGTGTTTAATGCACTTCATTATGTACACAAACTACTAATTTGCTACTCGTTTTAAAATCACGGGTTTTATAAAGCCCGGTCATTTGATAGGCATGCGTGGAGATCAGTTTATCGAACGAGCGAGCGAAGCGAACGAAGTTCTATGCTTCGTTTGTAATATAATATAATATAATAATATTTGGGGACAATCTTACACAAATCGATTTAGTCCCAAACTAAGCAAAGCTTGTACTATGGGTACTAGACGACGATATACATACTTATATAGATATATAAATACTTAAATAGATAGAAAACATCCATGACTCAGGAACAAATATTCGTCCTCATCACACAAATAAATGCCCTTACCGGGATTCGGACCATGGGATCTCCGGCTTCGTAGGCAGGGTCACTACCAACTAGGCTACAGAGGTCGTCAAATAATGTCCAGTCTCTGTCCGTCTGTTCTCCTCTACATTTCTCAACCGATTCTCGTCAAATTTTGTGAGCAGGTTCGTTAATTATATAGATTTTTTTGACGTGTGACTTTTCAGAAATTCATAATAGTAGTTTATGTGACTGTACATAATGAAGGGCATTAAACACGAACGTGGGTTTATGAAACGAGCCGAAGGCGAGTTTCATAATAACATCACACGAGTGTTTAATGCCTAATTATGTACAGTTACATACACTACTTTATCTATCCACATATCATAAGCCTCTATGATGCATTCAGGAGCCGCATAGTATGACCGGCATTGCGGCGTTGTTTTCTGGCAGCTGTCATATATTTTTTTTATTCAGATACAAACTAGAGTCGGGCTCCAACTATCATATAATTATCTTACTTACGTGCGACACTTGTCAATATGTATGCAAACTGACAATTAATTTCGAACTAAACGTCATCTGTCATCTCGACTGATATTAGAATAGAGGTCAAATCAAATTTCTTTGTTTTCAGAGATGTTCGAAATTTGAATGAAATAATATTATCGAAATCGATGTTATTATTTAGCAATAATAACATTTTCACAGATAAGAAATTTGTTCTAACGAAACAGTTTGTTTTTATGGTGGTCATAATGTGCGGTTCTTGAGCGCATCATGGAGGGTTTATGATATTTGGATATATAAAGTATATTTTTTTCGAAAAGACAGGCGCTAGGTCACCGAGCCATTAGTAATATTATCCTATTTTAGACATGCAGCTGACGCTGATACGTCCAAATCATAGTACACGTAAGTAAGTAAACTATGAATCAAAGAAGTCTTTGATATTATCACTTTTATTTTTACTTTAAGATCACACCTCCGCGGGTCCCGTCAAGACGCCTTGCAGCCAGGGGTCAGATACCGGTATTTTCACCATACAAAAATACCGGTATTAATACGTTCTATTTCGTTCTTTGATTTATGATATGATTTTCGATCGGGAATATAATAATACGAAAATGTTACCTGAATACATGATTGAGTTAAAAAATACAAAACATTAGACAACTTCAGGGATTTTTGAAAATACCGGTTCCGACCCCTGCTTGCGGCCCCCCCAGGGGATCTCCCAGGTTGACAAATACTGGTATATGTCTAATCTATACCATCCCGAACTCTCTCAACTCTCACCTAGAAAACTCGCTTACTCTTAGCTACAGAAAAATAAAACCTACCTGGTTCGCTTTTAGTGACAGGCACAGGAGCAGGTGTGGTGGGGACTTTGCTCCCTCCTGGAGAGGGGGTGGACTCCGAGGAGAGCAAATTGGCCGTTTGCTCTTTGATGTCTTTGGACAACGACGCCGATGCTGGTTTGTCTTTGTCTGATAAAAAAACATACTTTACAAAATTAAAAAATTAAAAAAACTATATCTTGACTACGGAAAAGTAACTATAAATATAAATATAGATATTACGGGACAATCTTACACAAATCAACCTAGGCCCACGCTAAGCTCAGTAAGGCTTGTGTTGTGGGTACTAGGCGACGAATATATTCTCATTTGCGGTAAGCTATATAGATTGACATGCTTGGTTATGCTTTCATCTTCAAAAAAGAAAAAAAAAACAATGACTTAAACTTAATTAAAAAAAAAAACATCTCTCTTTCACACATGTTATGATAGTCCGTTCAACTGTCAACTTTACATATCAAGTTATCTGGGTAAACCTGTAATTGGCCATACTACTGTGTATTATATTATAAGTTACATACTTTGTATCGCTGTTGGTTTTCTGAATAAATAATAATAATATATATAATAGATACATACATATAGATACTTATATACATATATAACATCCATAACTCAGGAACAAATATTCGTGATTAATACACAAATAAATGCCCTGACCGGGATTCGAACCCGGGACCTCCAGCTTCGTAGGCAGAGTCACTACCCACTGGGCTACGGAGGCCGTTAAACTATGAATAATATTTTTCTCAGGGACTGCATAACCGAAAAATACCGGTATTATTTTTTTACGGTATGACGTCATATCGGTTGTCAAATAGCGGTTTCGGTGGGTGTGTAATGATCGGTATAAAAACAAATAATATAATTTCATTGGGTATAACCATTTTTGATATAATTTCAAAGGGTAGAATCATTCATAGTATATAATAAACGTTTGGTATAATATCAAAATATATATTTTTATTTAGTATAACTATCATTCGGTATAACGCTTATTTCCTATAACCATCATAGAGTATAATTCTTATTTGATATACATCTCATATTGTATAATGATCAAGCGGTATAATTTTTATGTGCAAATTGCGTTTTACGTTAGCTAACCTACTATTTTTCCGTTCTAACCTAACGTAAACCTAACCCAACCGCCAGCGTGTCGACGTCACCCCGCTTCGCGGGGTGCCTATTTCCGCTCTAAGGGACACAAGTGAACCCTAACCTAACCCACCAATAGTACAATTATTGCGAGTGTTGGTTTTTTTACTGCGGGGGGCTTCGCCCCCCGAGCCCCCCTTGCGGGGGGTTTCGCCCCCCGTCCCCCCTTTTTCTGGCTACCCTGGCTTGATTATATCAACTGTACATTAGACGGAATAATAACGGATAATTTTTATGTGCAAATTGCGTTTTATGTTAGCTAACCTACTATTTTTCCGTTCTAACCTAACGTAAACCTAACCCAACCGCCAGCGTGTCGACGTCACCCCGCTTCGCGGGGTGCCTATTTCCGCTCTAAGGGACACAAGTGAACCCTAACCTAACCCACCAATAGTACAATTATTGCGAGTGTTGGTTTTTTTACTGCGGGGGGCTTCGCCCCCCCGTCCCCTCCTTTTTCTGGCTACCCTGGCTTGATTATATCAACTGTACATTAGACGGAATGAGCATTATATCCAATGTTCAATATAGCAAATATGCATTATACTTAATGTATGTTATACTAAATATTATTATATCAAATGATCGTTATATAAAATGATAATTATACCATATGAAAATATATTAAGTGTTGTTATACAACTCGAGAATTATATCAGATGAGCGTTATTGCGAGTAATATTATATCAAAAATATTTATAGCCATCGTTACGCACCCGGTTTCGGTAGCGGAACCTTTATATTTCGCTATCGAAATATAAAGGTAACTTTATTTTTTCCGGTACCGTAACCGCTGAAAAAAGGTACCGATGCAGATGTATCGACTTTGGCCTGGCGTTGTTGCCAAACCGCCGGCAAAGGCACTGCCGTTTTGTCTTTTTATCTTTATATGTTTAGTAGCCAATGCTTCCTCTGTAGAATGCCAGCTCGCTTACTTTTCTCGATACTTTATAATACCGGTATTATACAGGTTTCGGTATCATTTAAAACTGATACCGCTAACCGTTATTTCAAAACGGTTACATATGGACATAACATTACCGTAATGGAATACCGGTTTCATACCGGTATAACCGTAACCGAAATCAGTCCCTGGTTTTCCTATATTTGGCCTCGACATTCTCTCCTCTTTCATTTGATCCTTCACACGCTACGAAAGCAAAAAAAATGTTTAAAGTCAGTCACTTATTTGTATGTTACAGCTACCATGTTTTTATTTTTGATACAAAAGGTAGCCTATGTCACCCAGAGCATAATTTTGAATTGATTTACACCATATTTATCATAATTTACTTTGAAAACAAAGTTTTAACCGACGAAAAATCAATCATCCCCTATTTTCCTACCCTTAGGGTTGGTTTTTTTTTCCCCATATTTATATGGGACCAACTTCGGGGTATACCCTTTCCAATAAAAAAAGAATTAAGAAAAGCGGCACATTACGCAAAACATACAGTGTAGCAACGCTCACTTTGCACCTTTATTAATTTAAGTTATTTAAGTTTCTCTTTAAGTGAATTAATGTAATTCTTTGAGAAATAAAAAAAATCTTTGAACCTATTATCAAAATCGAACTACTCTGTAAAAAGTTATGCGTGGTCATACATAAAAAAAAATATATATATATACGCGTCGACTTGAGAACCTCCTCCGTTTATTTCGTCCGTTGAAAATCGGTTCAGTATTTTAAACGCTACAGTGGAACATACACAAATACAAGCATAGACTGCTAAAACCACATCCCTTCCTTTCTCTCTCGTAGCTCAGCCGTAGTCAGACAATTAGTTTCTTTAAAAATTTACATTCTTGGTACAATCTTTTAATGCCATATCTTTTACAGTAGGTACCTTTTTATGCACCGTCATCAACTACTTGTTAAGAAAGTTCCAATGTGAACACGATAGGTTTATCATATGTAGTTTTGGTATTTCTCAAATAATTAACGTCACTTGTCACAATTTTCGCCAACAAACTGTTATTCGCCAACAAACTGTTATGCAGTTTGGCGAAGATTTAGATTAAGTTTATCGTAATTTTTGTTGTGTAAGAAAAAATTAAAAAAAAAAAAAAAAAAAAATCATGTGCAAAAGTTAACGCTAGTAATATTTAATTTTTCTTGATTTATACATGGACTGAAATACTGACAAGACAGCTATTATATGAATAAGTATTACAATATTTAACTGCCGGATAATCGAAACATTATAAAACTGATTGCCTAGTTTAGTTTTAATATTTTTGGGGCTCTCACTGAAAATCAGCGGCACAGCCCCCATGTCAACATGCTGAGTGAGACATTATTTATGATGCTTGTAACCTTTTTGATTGTATTTTAGTTTTTCCGTGCTAAATAAATCCTTAATTCTTAAATCATTAATTATATAAGAATTACCCATTTACCTACTTAGCACATTATTTATGATGCTTGTAACCTTTTTGATTGTATTTTAGTTTTTCCGTGTTTTGTGTGCTAAATAAATAAATCGTTAATTATATAAGAATTACCCATTTATCAGTTGCTATGGCCATGATTCTATCATCGGACCAGTTAGTTAGTTAGTTAGTTATACTGGGCGTTTTCCGCAAGTCGACATCCATTGTGCCTATTTTGCGTGAAACAGCGGCATTGGACCAGTATTATGGTATATAAAGCTTGTAAGTTGCAACAATATACTCACGGTGCTCCTCGAGTATCCTGTCAATCCTGGACGCCAGGTTGGAGGGCTGGACGCCGGCACACACCACCTCCAGAGGCGTCCCGTTCCGCCCGATGAAGAACAGAGACGGCACCGGGACGAATTGGTCTGGTTTGTGAGTTAAGTCTAGCATTTTACTCATTGAACAAGTAAATAGCCTGATTTTTATTTTCTTTTTGATTTATACTTTTTCTCAGGTTTGAATAAAAGAGAGAAAATTGGCACATTTTCTTCCAGTGTTCTACAATCTGAGTGATAAAACATATGGGATTTTCGTTACTCAATGGTAATTTTAAAACAACAATTTTAGTGGTTAGGATATTGCATTTATAAATAATCAGAATCACTAGCTCTTCCAACATACCCTCTTTTAAAATAATTGATTGAATCAGGCCTTAGCCTTCCATGAAAAGTTACAAGAACTGTTGGAGTAACTTTATACACCCTTTTATGAATTCTGATGAAAATAGCAATCCTTAGTGGTTGCTGATCTTCTCAAGTGGATTGGGATTGAAATTATGAATTACAGTGCACTTCACTTTTAAAAAGGATACAGATCTGAGCGAAATGTGTGTAGTCCGTAGACCCGCTCTTCAGCCGGACGGCAAGGAAGTTGGTGCTGTCGGCGATCCTCTGCTGCACAGCTGCGTCATCCAGAACCGATGTCATGTCGGTGGACAACTCATTGTCGCCTGTGAACGCCAGGAATAATAGCTAGAGTGGGGTTGTCAAATGTTCCAGTAGTGTGACAGTCTTTATCGTTACTGAGATAAGACGAATGTGTAGTTTTTGAAAGGTTGTCTGTATAGATATTGGAGAAGTCGACTGTAATTATATTAAGGTAAAGTTCCCACTTTACAAGCGTGGTGAGAGATAGGCAACATTGGAAGGAGTTGAAAGAGGCCTTAGTCAATAGGCACACCAAACCGAAATTATAATGCTGTAAAAATAAAAAAAATCAGAATGTAATTAAGTTCCTTTTTAATCTCTACCTACCTATACCAGTCGACATGACAACAGTTGCAGTTGTCTTAGCTTTAATCAGCAACTTATTCCAAGCTGCCATACAAACTTTAATTCCTGATTTCAGTTCCTTGTAAATCAATTTCTGGGTTAATAATATATCTAACGTCTTTTTCTAGGACCGCAATTAATAGTGCTCATTCTAAGTAGGTATTATACTTATAACATGATAATGACATCAGAATTCTGTTCAGAAATTAAAATACAGCAAGACTAATTAAATTTTTTGCTTATTTAATTTGAAATGTTCCCAACAAGTATATTTCCTTAATCAAAAATGCATTGAAAAGTATTTAATTTACGCCAGTAGGTGTGATATCTTTAATTAATGGAATGAAATTGCTGCAAACGATGTAATACCTATCAAAATCTAGTATTAGTATAACCTAATATAGGGTTACGTGTCCTAATCTTCAAACGATACTTCATCGATTTGAAAGATAATAAAACCTTTAATATCGTTAAACATAGATAGTCTAGTATCTGATTTATCTATAAAAAAATATTAATATGCCCTTACCTTCAACAAAAACTACGAAAATAGCATTTTTCTGTTTTGATAGTGTAACCGCCTCGGCTATGCTTCCACCGTACCAATGCATCTTGGAAACAATTTTCTAGACAGTTTTCTAGCACAGTTATAGACGTCCACAATTTTAGTTTGCTATTTTTATTGCAATTTTCTGATATTTCTTTGCACAAAAAACGAAAATATTACGTTGACATGACACACAAAATTTTGACAGTACTGAACTGACGTTGTGACGTTTTTTTATTCCAATTTCCTCTGCTTGTGATACTGTGCTGCATTTTATATTATACATATGAAATGAAGCAACCATATTCTAGATATTTTTTTTAAGAATTATGGTGCTTTTTAATTTACTCGAGTTTTTCGTGTAAAAAATATATGCACTATATTATTGTCTATGGTATATTTCATGTGATATGAATATGACGAGGATACTACTCGCTACTAGATGGCGCTATCGTGACATAGATTTGTGTTTCTACTCGCCGCTAGATGTCTTGTGCGCTATGATTAAAATATAGCGATATAATATAACCTAGATAAATCTAGGTTTTAATCATTTTTCATTTTACTGTATGTGTAGGTAAGTATGTTCGGATCAAAACTGAATTTTAAAGCAGTTATCCTCAACCGATTAAACTGAAATTTTGCATTATACCTAAATACGTTTAGTTTGGATGACGAATCTACGAGTATAAAAGTACCTATTGTATCATCTCGGTCTGATAATGAATACCTACAGAACGTGGCCATAGGATAAATCCGTCGTGCGTGTTAGGGCTCATATCATTGAACGCTCTCAATCATTGGTGTCATACATGGTGGTACCTACCTAATGCCTGAAAATAAAACTTTTTTTGAAGTGGATACCTACTTCTTTGCTCGCGTTCTTGTATAGGGGTACAGTTCAAAATGTATCACGTGACTTCCAGAATAACTTTTTGTAGAGAAGCCTAATATGATCTCAAATAATTGTTTGTTACATGTTTTAATCCTTCTTTATTTGCCATTAGTTGTTAATCACAAAATGTTACTTAGTTTATGTGGCGGATATGAAAATAATGCTGAAATGACCGCCATTTTCAATGTGTCGCGAGTCAAATGAGCTACGACAGTCAATGTTGCCTTATATATCCATTTATCTGAAGGTACTTACACAGATTTTAGTGAATTAATTCAGATATATATTCTACGAGTACAGCCAACAAAGAAGTATCCACTTAAGAGTGCTCTTCAAAAAAGCGCTCGCTCAGAATTCGGTATTTTGACACGCGTAGTGCGTTTGTGTGTGTAAATACTACTACCACCCACACAAACGTACCTAACCCCTACATGCACAGCGAGATCGCACCAGCCGCGGGTGCCGTCCCTTTCTAGCTATATGTAAGTGCGATCGGGATAGAACTAACCGCGGAGCTTGCCGATGCAAATAGCTGTATAGCGCACCGTTGGAATTCACTCCGTGACCGATATTGATACTTGCACTAAAAAGTGGTAAGTATTACTTCGCTAACATGATGTTCTAGAACATCATGTTAGCGAAGTTAGATAACTTGAATAAAGTAAGTATTTGATTTTTGAGCACAAGTTTTCTATTTGTATTAAAATACTATGATATGACAAAGTATATTTAGTTTCGTTTTTTTAGTATAAAATAAACTAACGAGTTTTAAAGTTGTCAGTAATAAGAATAATAATTTGTTTTACGGATATTAATAGTTTGCATGTTATCTGAGTCTTATTTATATATTGTAATGTAATGAAATTATACCAGTAGACCCACTACTAGGAAATTACTGGGTACTTACGTATTCATTTCTTGAAGAAAATTTTTTTTGTTATGGACAGTAAAAAAAAAGTGCCCTTCATAGAAATTGCTATGTCCGTTTCTTACCAAAGGAACTGAAAATTATAAATTATACAAACACAGCTTTTTATCTAGAATACAATTAATTAATGCGTGATTTTATTCAAAAGCCTATAACCTCAGATGATAAAAAGGAATAGATATGAAACGGGGGCTTGGCGCGTGTCGGTGCGACATGGCCAAATGGGCATGTCACAGCCCACCGCATGTTAGTCGCAATTTGCCGTGAATCTGAAATGTTTTTCCACGTTTACTCAAAATGCCGAATTGTAGCGTGGTTACATGCAAAAATAGGAATGAAACTAAAACCTACATGAATGGTGGAGTCACGCACCACATGTGAGTATTAGTATTTTCACTTAAGTCAGTAAAAACTAATATTTTAATAAATAAACGCAACGCCGCATCATTTCTCGGGATCGAACTAACATATCTAACGAAAAAGCATATTTTTGTTCTATGCGTTGTACATTGAACGTTCAATACAGTAAACCACGGCGCAATGTATTAAACCACTATGGATATGGACGATGCTTGAATTTTTTAGTGGTACGGCCGCTGCTTGCCGCAAACTAGAGCGGTGCCAAAGTGCAGTTACAATTTACGCGTAATCGATAAAATAGAAGTACGATATCATACTAGTTATTTAATTTCGACTACTTTCGCTGTTTTATTTTATTGAATTACTTGTTTTGGTTGGGTGCGTATCTTAAAGGTAACTAATAACATACTAATAAGATTTAAAGGCACAAAATGTTTACGGTACCTACTAATAAGATTTTCACTAAGTTGCAGTATGAACGGTAAATAGACATATTAAAATTGTATATACAAGTATATAATTTAGTTGCAAATGGCTTCAGAACAACTTAAAATGTGATATTATTACCAATAATTTATTTTAAATGGGTATTTTTTACTTTCATTTGAAATGTGATAATTGAAGAAGAAATCTCGGTTTCTTATTACAGTTTTCCAAAGAATCCAAGTAGGTACAAAAAAAAATGGATAGATGCTACTGGCAGAGGTCCTAACTGGTTTCCTGTATAGAGAAGAGTTAATGTGTTCGTAACATTTTCAAGAAAAAAAATTCCAACCACTTAATAAGAGCCATACACTTTTCGAATATTTGACACCTCGCTTACTTGAAACCTAGGTGTAAAATGTATGGTAACACATCTTCGCACATCTTTGGTGGATACTCGCCCTTAGCCTTAAATCTCGTAATATGAGTAATGGACATATTATTATTCGCGCCAAAATGCGAGTCGGATCGGCCTGGTACCTACAGGTCAAAAATATCGATGTGACCAGAGTTTTAAATGTATGTGAACACGAACTTATAAAAAGCCGTTTATGTTACTCTGTAGGTATTCGTCAATATTTTTTACTTTTGCAATTTATGGTAAGTTAACAACCCGTGTTATTTAAACTTGTAGCTAGAAGTTTAAATACCACCACATAAACTTACCATGTTGTTGAAGTTGTTACCCATCAATATCATAACATAATATTAATTTTAATATCAATGTCGATAAAACATAATTTTAACGTTTGTCGCCCCCCTAGTGTAGTGCGTTTAAGCCAATTACAGCCCTTGTTTGCATGTTGCCGTAGACTCACTGGCAACGCCCGAGTCTTTGTTTTTACACGGTTCAATGTGTGTGCCTGTGGGCGCTGCGGTGGGAGAAAACTGGGGACATCGGAACCTATGTCACTTATTAGGATTCCGTACTCAAAGAGTAAAACGGGACCCTATTACTAAGACTCCGCTGTCCGTCTGTCTGTCTGTCCTTCTGTCACCAGGCTGTTTCTCATGAACCGTGATAGATAGAGATTTTCACAGATGATGTATTTCTGTTGTCGCTATTTATAACAAAAGATACTAAAAAACAGAATACATCTTTTTATTTTTATTTTAGTTTTTATTTGTTTCTTTTTCTTTTACAATCTTACACAAATCGACCTTGCCCCAAACTAAGCAAAGCTTGTACTATGGGTACTAGACGACGATAAACATACTTATATAGATAAATAAATACTTAAATACATAGAAAACATCCATGACTCAGGAACAAATATTTGTGGTCATCACACAAATAAATGCCCTTACCGGGATTCGAACCCGGGACCTCCAGCTTCGTAGGCAGAGTCACTACCAAGTTACTAACTAGGCTACAGGGGGCTCCTATACAACAAACGTGATTTTAGATATAGATATTTTGCCGTTTTTAGATATAGATAATGGTACGGAACCCTTCGTGCGCGAGTCCGACTCGCACTTGGCCGGTTTTTTTAACATTGATGCTGGCTGAAAATCAGCGCTGTAGGTGTCTGACTGACACCTCAGCATAATGCTGAGCCAGTGTCCGGTTCACGGCCGCAGAGACACACTTGTTACATGTATTTACTGTTATTTTTATTTATTTTTGCTTAATATATGTGTCCTGTGTGTTAGTGAATAAATGTATCTTTCTTTCTTCTTCTTTCTTTGATACTCGGAAATGTCGAAGGGAAGGTCAATCGTCGAATCCGACTCGGCTGGGCAGCATTCGGGAAGCTACGGCACATCTTTTCGTCCAATATTCCGCAGTGTCTCAAGACGAGAGTCTTTGACCAGTGTGTGTTGCCAGTGATGACATATGGCACGGAAACGTGGTCGCTTACTATAGGCCTCATAAGAAGGCTCAAAGTCACTCAAAGGGCAATGGAGAGGAGTTTCTCTGCGCGATCGCATCAGAAATGAGGCTATCCGCAGCAGAACCAAGGTAACCGATATATCCCTCCGAATTGCTAAACTTAAGTGGCAGTGGGCGGGGCACATTGCACGTAGAACCGATGGCCGTTGGGGCGGAAAGGTTCTTGAGTGGCAACCACGTACCGGAAGGCGCAGCGTGGGTAGGCCCCCCGCAAGGTGGACTGATGACCTGGTAAAGGACGCGGGAGTCCGCTGGATGCGGGTGGCGCAGGAACGGCCATTGTGGCACTCTTTGGGGGGGGGGGCTATGTCCAGCAGTGGACGTCTTTCGGCTGATATGATGATGATGATGACTCGGAAATGTAATAAAACCACGTAAAAATCTCCCTTTCCAGTGTAAACCCCCGGTGTGTGTTATTATTATATACTAGCTGTTGCCCGCGACTTCGTCCGCGTAGAACTTTTTATCGTCTTAGAAAATGATTTCTCTCAATACAAAATTTGAACCCTCTTTTAGGGGATAATTAAAAAAAAAGTTGATGTTCATTTTTTAGTTTGTGAACAAACAGTCTAAAACCAAAGTTAAAAATCTCATACTTTAAAAATGCCTTGAAATACTCAAACTTTGAACCAATTTTAACACTCTTAGGGGATGAATTTGGAAAAACTCTGAAATCAGTTTTGTAGTCTTTTAACGTACAGAATAAGACCGAAGTTAAAAATATCTTACTCACACTTTAAAATTTTATTGCTCGCCATTTAAAATTTGAACCCCCTTTTAAACCCCCTTAGAGGTTGAATTTTTCTAATCGCTGAAAGAACTTTTTTCGTAAACTTTTAAGTCTCTAGCTCAAAAAAAGTGTTGCCCATACAAAGCTTTCTTAACCCCCTTAGGGGTGGATTTTTCTAAAACTCTGAAAGTACTTTATTATTAATTTTAATAAGTAACATTTTGAATAGTTTTAAGTCTAGTAAAAAAAAAAGTTTTTCCCACACAACACTGGCTACCCTTCTTAAGGATCTTAAGGATCCCCTTAGGGATGGAGTTTTCTAAAACGCTGAAAGTTCTTTTTTAGTATTCTAATAAGTAATCTTTTTGCAAAGTTTTAAGTCTAACTCAAAAAAAAGTGTTGCCCATGCAAAGCTTGCTCTCCTTTTTAACCCTATTAGGGGTGGAATTTTCTAAAACGATTTGTGTTCTTTTTTTGTATTTTAATAAGTAATCTTTCTACAAAGTTTCAAGTCTCTAACTCAAAAACATAAACTTTCCCTGATAAAAACTTTGCACCCCTTTTTATCCCCCTTAGGGAAAATTTTTTTCAAAACGCTGAAAGTCTTTTCTTTTGTATTTTTATAAGTAATCTTTCTACAAAGTTTTAAGTGTCTAGCTCAGAAAAAGTGTTCCCCATACAAACCTTGCACCCTTTTTTAACCCCCTTAGGGAATGATTTTTGTAAAACGCCGAATGTAGTATTTTTCATGTTCTAATAAGTAATTTTTCGTCAAAATTTTAAGCCTCTATTAAAAAAATATATGTTTTTCCCATACAAACTTTGCACCCTATTTTACCCCCTTAGGGGTGAAATTTTCCAAAACGCTGAAAGTACTTTCTTTGTATTTAAATAATCTTTCTACAAAGTTTTAGGACTCTAGCTAAAAAAAATAGTTTCCCACATACAAACTTTGCACCTCTATTTTAGCCCCCTATTTTTAGGGGTAGAATTTTCTAAAACGCTCAAAGTACTTAATTTGTATTCTGATGACTAATCTTTCTACAAAGTTTTAAGTCTCTATTTAAAAAAAATATTGTTTCCCCCATACAAAATTTGCACCCCTTTTTTACCCCCTTAGGGGTAGATTTTTTAAAACACTGAATCTAGGTACTTTATTTGTATTCTAATGAATAATTTCTCTACAAAGTTTTAAGTCTCTATTTAAAAAAAAGTAGTTTTTCCCATACAAACTTTGCACTCTATTTTACCCCTTTAGGGGTAGAATTTTCTAAAACCCTGAATTATTTGTATTTTAATGACTGATCTTTCTACAGAGTTTTAAGTCTCTATTAAAAAAAAAAAGTTTCCCCCATACAAACCTTGCACCCCTATTTTACCCCCGTAGGGGTGGAATTTTCCAAAACGCTGAAAGTGTTTCATTTGTATTCTAATAACTATTTTTTCTACAAAGTTTAAGTCTATAGCTCAAAAAAAAAAGGTTCTCCCATACAAACTTTGCACCCCCATTTTACCCCCTTAGGGGTAGAATTTTCAAAAATCCCTTTTTATCCCTAGCCCACGTTATAAAAGCAACATTTTGTGCAAAAATCAACTCCCTAAGATTAGTAGTTTCGGCTGTGCGTTGATGAGTGAGTGAGTGAATAAGTCAGTCAGGACATAGGCATTTATTATGTATAAATAGATAGAAGATAATGAAACTCCCATTCAAATATCTCAAAAAATTATGAAGCTACATCCGTTTTAATGTCGCTTGTTAGAGTGAGAAAATGATGAGGGACTGTGACGTCAATATACTCGAGCGTCATAGTAAAAAACAATCGTTTCATATGAAGGTGCGTTTTGCGGAAAAGGGACAGAACATACCCCCTCTTAAAACTTTGGACTCTTATAACTTAATCATTACCTATATAACCTCTTGCTTTGTTTTTTTCTCCATTTGACTATATTTATTTTAAATTCTTTTTCGAGAAAATACATTATGATTATTTACCATATTTTCGATTCCTGAGCTATAACCACGAACTTCGGAATTCGAAAATATTCGGGTATCTCTATCTCTATCGCACTAACCATACTCGAGTGACAGGGATGCAAATATATGAACATTAAGTATCGGTTTTCGTGGTAGCGCCGCAGGTACTTTGGCTGAATGCGCCGAGCGCGTGCCATTGTCATTCAAAAAAAACAAATTCGTGTTAATTATATTGTTCAAATTTGTTGATTTCATTTATTGAAATTACGACATAAAACGACATTTGCGCATATAAGTTCTCATATCAGAATCGAATATTTTTTTATGGTTTATATTTTAGCATTTGTCTCGTAAAGGTCTATCGTAGACGGGATTTAAATTATTAATAAGTGAAAGGCAAAGCAATTCCGCCATTTTGACGAAAATTTGACGGTTCTTATAGCTGACAGTTGGAGCAGCGTTTGATTTCAATAAAAATAAATGAAAAATTAAATGAAGTCGTATATTTCGGAAAATTAATTAACTGTCGCAGTCGGATAAAAACTATCCTAAGTTGCAGCTAGAATAATAATGTACCTATATAAAATGTTTCATATTTTTCCGTTCATGGGATGCTGAGAACATTCGAACCGCGCAAAGCTTAGTTTCAAACTGGCTGATTCTTTTTTTAATTTAGAGATTTATTATAAGTGGAGATAAACGAAAATAATAACTAAATGCAAGGTAGGATCGTGCTGTACTTAACAAACGCCATATAAGCTTGTTTTTTAAAAAGTTTTTTATTCATCTTGTTATTTTCAATAACCCTGCATATTATGTCGCTGGTTCGTGGGTACTTGTACAGACAAATCACACAAACCCAAACAAGATAGGTCTATCTATTTTAGTTTAGGAATTCCCATGACCACCTTCCATCATCAGATCCTGGAAATCATCCATCACCAAAGTGTTTACCAAGACAAAACAGATGAGCCCAAACTAGATGGGTTTATCTAGTTTAGTTTAGGTTTTCCATGACCACCTTCCAGCTCCATCATCAGACTCTGGAAATCATCCATCACCAAAGTGTTTACCAAGACAAAACAGATGAGCCCAAACTAGATGGGTTTATCTAGTTTAGTTTAGGTTTTCCATGACCACCTTCCAGCTCCATCATCAGACTCTGGAAATCATCCAGCATCAAAGTCTTGCCGTGCCATGACCAAATAAATGAGCCCAAATTCGATGGCTTTATCTTGTTGAGTTTAGGAGTTGCTATGGCCACCTTCCGACTCCATCATCAGACCAGCTCTATGATATTATGGCATTGTCACCGAAAATACGCAATTGTACCTAATTTGAAGATTTCGCCCAAACTAACATACATACATACATACTAACTAATCATAATGGCCGTTGGGGCGGGGAGGTTCTCGAGAGGCGACTACGTACCGGAGACTGCAGCGGACCCTCCACAAGGTGGACTGATAGTAACAAGTAAATAAATTAAATCTATCAAGTATCATGATCACTCGTACAATAATAATTGACTATAGAACGCGTAGTTTAGACAAAAGGATCCAACCCACAAGACATCACCATTGAAATGTATGACTTTTGTTCTAGGTAGAAGGTTCAATTTTAAATGTTACGTATCCTGTGGGTTTGAGCCTTTTCGCTACACTACGTCATATACTGGCAGCTATGCAATTCATAACTTGTCTCGATTAGCCTCACGAATGTATCCCCAGTATAGTTTGACCCCGAGGTTGGTAACAACTATGCCTAGTCGGAGATCAAAATAATATTATTTTATCTGAAGAGTAGCCGGTTAGCTTCGTGAATAGCCACAAATAAACACAGTACACGTCTGTCTCGGAGGGCTATTCAGCCGGTACTGAGATATATTCCCGCGCGACGGTAAATTTATACTAGTTTTGAATAATGATTTATAAATATAAATTTTGACTAAAGTTATATTTTTTGGACTGGATCTTGTTGGTACAAGCATGAACTTTAATGTTTTGTAAGATTCAATAGACAAATAATTCAACAATAATGAGAAAATCCTTGAGTTTTCAGTACGATTTTGTTGACAAATATGGTGTAATTGAGAACAGTTTACATATATATACGTGCAGAATAAGGAAAATTCGAGGCGGATAGGCGCAATGGCAACATATAACGCTAGTGAAAATAGAATAAAACAAGTAGGTTCTCATATAACAACATGGAGTATTAGGGGCTCAAACTTATGACTCTGCGCTCTCTTCAGAAAACTACTGTCGGTAATCGGGTATTTTCGGTTAAAGTATTCAGTTCTTCGTAAATTGGAGGCGGCTAGGACCAATATGAGGAGTTTACCTATGCAAATAAGTAATCAGGATCTAGAAAAAGCTCTCCGTTTCTTAGAATTACAACGTCAAAAATCCGTCATTCTCGCTTATTCCTGACCAAAAAACGAGCGCCCTCTTAAACTTGATTAACGGTTGTATTTCCGACACAAACCGCTTCTTTTTTTTCAGTCAGCAGTGGATGACCGCAAATATGTAAGGTACAGTGAACAATAAAAGCTTATGCATAAAATGTCAATTTTAAGGTCGGTTCTTTTAAACCGTCGGAAATCGTAACTAAGTTCGTTAGAATCTGATTATTTAAATTTAAAGGTACACAATGAGCCATCATGGATCATGGCCCATCATAAAGGACGAAACTAGGTATGTGTTAAAGGGAGAAAGACCTACTTTCATCTCGTTTCACCGCATAACTGCGTCCTGTCCTGCGGTCATAATGGCAAATCATGTAGCCTTTAGGACTTTAACAGATTTAACGACCATATTTAACGTTTACCGGCTTGTAAAAGTGTGGTTGACGCAACTCACCATTAAACATGGACAGTCAGTCGCCATCACATACATCGGAGCAAACAAGCAGCTCACAAACATCGGAACACATCTCTATTTTCAAGGCATTGTGCATGTGCCGATATTTTTAAACACCTATAGTGTACCGATGTATGTGATGTGATGGCGACTGGACAAGCGTATACGTGTTGCCACAATGAGGGAAGGAAAGGCTCCAGCATGTCGATCACGTAACGCATTGTATGTACGCGCGTCAGGTACCTAGATCTAAATGTCAAATTTTATATGGAAAAATGACAGTTGGATTGTCCTAACGCGCGTTTCGAACGTTACGTGATTACCCCTCGATGCAGCTTGAACAAATTAAGAACTGGTCTTAAGAGGATTGTGAACCTGTAAATTTTCACACAAAAAGCGAAAACGTTTTTCACCCCTGTGTGCGAGTGCAAGTCGGACTCGCGCACGAAGGGTTCCGTACCATCTATAAAAATATTTATTTTATTCTGTTTTTACTACTTATTTGTTGTTATAGCGGCAACAGAAATACATCATCTGTGAAAATTTCAACTGGAACTATCACGGTATCAGTGAGATACAGACCGGTGACAGACAGACAGACAGATAGACAGACAGACAGACAGACAGACAGATAGACAGACAGACAGACCGACAGCCAGACGGACAGCGGAGTCTTAGTAATAGGGTCCCGTTTTACTCTTTGAGTACGGAACCCTAAAAAGTGGAACTATGACAAGGACAACGAATGATATTTCCCTTTCTGTCACACTTATCGAGATTTGTATGCTACCATCTCACTCAGACGTGGTATTATTATTACCATAGCTTGTCCTGAGTATTATAGGTACATGCTTAAACGAATAATTGCTTGCTTTACCTAAGTTGTGTTGTATGGCGACAGATTTACTTATAACATGTCATCGATGCTCTAATAAGAACTTATTATAAGAAGCCAAATTAGACCAAATTATAAGTCCATGAATAACCTCATTAGGAAGCTGATGAAATGTGGCTAAGAAACTAATTTTAAATCATAGCTGAGGGCGAGGCTGAAGAATGACAAAAAACGTTTCCCGGGACAGTGATTTTCTTGAATATCCTTCGTTTAGAACAGGGTTTCCCAACCTTTTACCCTTTGGGCCTCACTCAACGTTATGCTAAAATACTACGCCCCAGCGAAGATCATCTTCAACATGCAATCTGTCCTTTTTCTACGACAAACGGTAACTTTTCGAACATTTAAATCTGGAGCCGCTCCCTGCGCCTTGGATCACTCTACGCCCCCCAAGTGGGGCGCGCCCCACTGGTTGGGAAACCCTGGTTTAGAAGCACCCACCTAGGTACCTACCTACTTTGTCGTGAAAAGGCATTAGACTTCTGGCGGGGGCTGTTATTTGCTACACGTTAATGCGCCTCACCCGGCCGGTCACCCGTTACGAAACTAGACCTCTACCTACGCTTAATTACTACGCATCGCGGTGTCAAGGAATAATTGTGGGTGAGCGTTGAGGTGAGCTTAAAACAAGTTACAGAATAGGGGGGCAGGGTGGGGTAACAGTGAAGTACGCCCCAGAAACGAAGGGCTGACGAAGAGAGTTGTAGGTACATATTAGTAATCTGTGGAGAGTTCTGGTTGGAGAAAGGGCGTAGTAACAAGACGGCAAGCACAAAACAGCACATGAACTATCTCGCTCACGAGATAGATTATCTGTCTTATCATCATCATCATATCAGCCGAAAGACATCCACTGCTGGACATAGGCCTCCCACAATGACCGGTCCTGCGCCACCCGCATCCAGCGGACCTTTACCAGGTCATCAGTCCACCTTGTGGGGGGCATACCCACGCCGCACCTTCCGATACTCGAGAACCTTTCCGCCCCAACGGCCATCGGTTCTATGTGCAATGTGCCCCCCACCCACTGCCACTTAAGTTTAGCGATTCGGAGAGCTATATCGGTTACCTTGGTTCTGCTGCGGATAGCCTCATTTCTGATGCGATCACGCAGAGAAACTCCCAACATAGCCCTCTCCATTGCCCTTTGGGTGACTTTGAGCCTTCTTATGGGGCCCATTGTAAGCTTATCTGTCTATTTCTAAGTAATTGTAACACTCAGAACGAGACGGGTCGGGTAGTATTGTGCGACAGTTCGCGCGCGGTCTTTGTCCTAGCCACGTCCTAGCTGTGCAGAGAAGTACAGTTGCCATCACATACATCGGAGCAAACAAGCACGTCACAAACATCGGAACACACCTCTATTGTCAAGGCATTAGGGTGCATGTTCCGATATTTTTGAACACCTATAGTGTACCTATGTATGTGATGGCGACTGTACGCCCCGGAAACGAAGGCTGACGAAGCGAACGTTCTGGCGGGAGCCAGGGCGTGTGAAAGTGAAGTGTGACGTAGGAACAAAGGTATGAAGCTTTCTGGGAAAAGAGTACGAAGGAACAGTTAAGCGAGTCCAAGAAACGAAAGGCTGACGAAGCGAGCGTTCTGGCATGAGCCAGTGCGGGGTGAAGGTGAAATGTGACCAAGGAACAAATGGATGAAGCTTTCTCGCAAAAGAGTACGGAGAAACAGAGAAGTGAGTCCCAGAAACGAAGGGCTGACGAAGCGAGCGTTCTGGCATGAGCCAGTAAGTAGTTATAAGTAAGTAAGTAATTTATTTTGTGAAACATAGGTATGTATACATTGTAGATCTTAAATTAGGTTGAGAGTCCTCTATGTTCTACCTTGCGGCGTACAAAAAAATAAAACAGGAGAACAATTACAATAATAAATGGCACATGTGTTCTTATTTCTTATATTAAATACCTATATATGTCAAACAGATTTAAACATATAAATTAGCAGCGTAACTGCTTTATACAAAATCAATAGTAAGTAGATGTCATACAGAATTAAGAACAAAAAAAAATAAAAATAAGGAATGTCACAATTAAAGATTTAGAAAATAAAAAATTCAATATATAATAATAATTACAGTTCACAATGTCAAGAGAATTCTATTTTAAACATGACAATAAATTGAAATTTTATAAACATGCAATTAGACTTTGTCATTAAAGAATTCATCTAGCGTGTAATAAGCTCTTTCGACCAGTTTGTTTTTCAGGTCCTTCTTAAATATGTGAAGATCTTGACATTTAAGAGCATCTGGTAAAAAGTTATAAATTTTAGTTGCCATTCCCAATATACTTTTTCTTAGTAATGCAGTTTTGCCAGGGGCCACATTTATCTCCATCTCCATCTCCACTTATAATAAATCTCTAAATTAAAAAAAGAATCAGCCAGTTTGAAACTAAGCTTTGCGCGGTACGAATGTTCTCAGCATCCCATGAACGGAAAAATATGAAACATTTTATATAGGTACATTATTATTCTAGCTGCAACTTAGGATAGTTTTTATCCGACTGCGACAGTTAATTAATTTTCCGAAATATACGACTTCATTTAATTTTTCATTTATTTTTATTGAAATCAAACGCTGCTCCAACTGTCAGCTATAAGAAACGTCAAATTTTCGTCAAAATGGCGGAATTGCTTTGCCTTTCACTTATTAATAATTTAAATCCCGTCTTTACGAGACAAATGCTAAAATATAAACCATAAAAAAATATTCGATTCTGATATGAGAACTTATATGCGCAAATGTCGTTTTATGTCGTAATTTCAATAAATGAAATCAACAAATTTGAACAATATAATTAACACGAATTTGTTTTTTTTGAATGACAATGGCACGCGCTCGGCGCATTCAGCCAAAGTACCTGCGGCGCTACCACGAAAACCGATACTCAATGTTCATATATTTGCATCCCTGTCACTCGAGTATGGTTAGTGCGATAGAGATAGAGATACCCGAATATTTTCGAATTCCGAAGTTCGTGGTTATAGCTCAGGAATCGAAAATATGGTAAATAATCATAATGTATTTTCTCGAAAAAGAATTTAAAATAAATATAGTCAAATGGAGAAAAAAACAAAGCAAGAGGTTATATAGGTAATGATTAAGTTATAAGAGTCCAAAGTTTTAAGAGGGGGTATGTTCTGTCCCTTTTCCGCAAAACGCACCTTCATATGAAACGATTGTTTTTTACTATGACGCTCGAGTATATTGACGTCACAGTCCCTCATCGTTTTCTCACTCTAACAAGCGACATTAAAACGGATGTAGCTTCATAATTTTTTGAGATATTTGAATGGGAGTTTCATTATCTTCTATCTATTTATACATAATAAATACATATGTCCTGACTGACTTATTCACTCAATCACTCACTCACTCACTCATCAACGCACAGCCGAAACTACTAATCTTAGAGAGTTGATTTTTGCACAGTATGTTGCTTTTATAACGTGGGCTAGGGATAAAAAGGGATTTTTGAAAATTCTACCCCTAAGGGGGTAAAATGGGGGTGAAAAGTTTGTATGGGAGAACCTTTTTTTTTTGAGCTATAGACTTAAACTTTGTAGAAAAATTAGTTATTAGAATACAAATGAAACACTTTCAGCGTTTTGGAAAATTCCACCCCTACGGGGGTAAAATAGGGGTGCAATGTTAGTATGGGGGAAACATTTTTTTTTTAAATAGAGACTTAAAACTTTGTAGGAAGATCAGTCATTAGAATACAAATAAAGAACTTTCAGGGTTTTAGAAAATTCTACCCCTAAAGGGGTAAAATAGAGTGCAAAGTTTGTATGGGAAAAACTACTTTTTTTTAAATAGAGACTTAAAACTTTGTAGAGAAATTATTCATTAGAATACAAATAAAGTACCTAGATTCAGTGTTTTAAAAAAATCTACCCCTAAGGGGGTAAAATAGGGGTGCAAATTTTGTATGGGGGAAACAATATTTTTTTTAAATAGAGACTTAAAACTTTGTAGAAAGATTAGTCATCAGAATACAAATTAAGTACTTTCAGCGTTTTAGAAAATTCTACCCCTAAAAATAGGGGGCTAAAATAGGGGTGCAAAGTTTGTATGTGGGAAACTATTTTTTTTAGCTAGAGTCCTAAAACTTTGTAGAAAGATTATTTAAATACAAAGAAAGTACTTACAGCGTTTTGGAAAATTTCACCCCTAAGGGGGTAAAATAGGGTGCAAAGTTTGTATGAGAAAAACATATTTTTTACTTAAAATTTTGTCGAAAAATTACTTGTTAGAACATGAAAAATACTACATTCGGCGTTTTACAAAAATCATTCCCTAAGGGGGTTAAAAAAGGGTGCAAGGTTTGTATGGGGAACACTTTTTCTGAGCTAGACACTTAAAACTTTGTAGAAAGATTACTTATAAAAAAACAAAAAAAAAGACTCAGCGTTTTGAAAAAATCTATCCCTAAGGGGGATAAAAGGGGTGCAAAGTTTTTATCAGGGAAAGTTTATGTTTTTGAGTTAGAGACTTGAAACTTTGTAGAAAGATTACTTATTAAAATACAAAAAAAGAACACAAATCGTTTTAGAAAATTCCACCCCTAATAGGGTTAAAAAGGAGAGCAAGCTTTGCATGGGCAACACTTTTTTTTGTGTTAGACTTAAAACTTTGCAAAAAGATTACTTATTAGAATACTAAAAAAGAACTTCCAGCGTTTTAGAAAACTCCATCCCTAAGGGGATCCTTAAGATCCTTAAGAAGGGTAGCCAGTGTTGTGTGGCAAAAACTTTTTTTTTACTAGACTTAAAACTATTCGAAATGTTACTTATTAAAATTAATAATAAAGTACTTTCAGAGTTTTAGAAAATTCCACCCCTAAGGGGGTTAAGAAAGCTTTGTATGGGCAACACTTTTTTTGAGCTAGAGACTTAAAAGTTTACGAAAAAAGTTCTTTCAGCGATTAGAAAAATTCAACCTCTAAGGGGGTTTAAAAGGGGGTTCAAATTTTAAATGGCGAGCAATAAAATTTTAAAGTGTGAGTAAGAGATTTTTAACTTCGGTCTTATTCTGTACGTTAAAAGACTACAAAACTGATTTCAGAGTTTTTCCAAATTCATCCCCTAAGAGTGTTAAAATTGGTTAAAAGTTTGAGTATTTCAAGGCATTTTTAAAGTATGAGATTTTTAACTTTGGTTTTAGACTGTTTGTTCACAAACTAGAAAATGAACATCAACTTTTTTTTTAATTATCCCCTAAAAGAGGGTTCAAATTTTGTATTGAGAGAAATCATTTACTAAGACGATAAAAAGTTCTACGCGGACGAAGTCGCGGGCAACAGCTAGTTTTATATCTATGCCGAATCGATCTTCCGCTTGCGCAGGAGCTTTCTATTGGAAATAGAACCGGATTTGATTTAACAAAGACTGACACTTCAAAGATGTACAGGCTTGTTAAAGTCAGTGTGCCTAGTGTTTTAAAATGGGGTTTACATGATTCAATTTGTTTAATATTGCACATTGCCCTTATACACTTTTTCTGCGCTATAAAAATTCTTTGAATTGAGTTTTGTACTGAATTACCCCAAAATATTATGCCGTATCGTAAAATTGACTCCACATATCCGTAATAAGCTAGTAACGCTGTTTTTTGATTAGATATTGTTGAAACTTTTCGTAAGGCAAATACAAAGTTATTTACTCTAGTGGATAAAGAGTCAATATGTGGTTTCCAGCTTATGTTTTTATCAATATCAATACCTAAGAATTTCGCTACATCAGTCTGTTCTATACGTTGATCCTTACATTGTATCTCAAGATTTATAGAGCGTGATTTAGATTGATGAAATTGCATTATCTTTGTCTTGTCAATATTAATATTTAATTTATTTAGGTCCAGCCAGTCAATTATAGTCGCAAGAGTATTATTAATGTCCGCTTCATAATTTTTAAGGTCATTTGATTGAATTAAAACGGTACTGTCGTCTGCAAACAATATCATAGGATGGGTTGTACATTTTGGCATATCATTAATATAAATTAAGAATAATAAAGGCCCTAAAATACTACCTTGAGGAACTCCGCGCATCAGTAGCCTTGGTTCTGAGTAATATGATGTTTCCTGCATCGACTTAGAGCAGATTCCCTTGATCTCCGTATATTGTGTTCTATTTTTTAAGTACGACTTTATTAAATCTAGACAATTTCCTCTAATACCACAGCGTTCTAATTTATGTAATAGTCTATTATGGTCGACACAGTCGAAGGCCTTCGACATGTCCATATATATTGCTGAGATGGGTATCCTTGCGTCTACACTCAAAATAACTGTTTTTATAAGGTCGTAAATTGCGAGGGTGGTTGACTTATTTTTACGAAATCCATTTTGTTCGTTAATATCTTTTGACTTTCTAAGAATGTAAATATCTGGTCGTATATAATTTTCTCTGCAATTTTAGAGAATATAGAGAGGAGAGCTATTGGTCTATAATTTTCAACTTTATCTCTGTCTTTGTTTTTGTACAAGGGTTTCACCACGGCTGTTTTGAGTTTATCGGAAAACAATCCTTTTTCTAAAATTAAATTTATGATAAAAGATAGGGGATGCGCCAAAATGTCGACACTGTGCTTTATAACTTTGGTAGCAACTTCATCGATGCCCACGCTGTTAGTATTTTTGAGTGATTTTATCACTTGTTTGACACGAGCTGGTGTAACAGGAGTCACAAAAATCAGGTATAAAGTATGGGGTGGTAGGCTGTCCCTGAGTTTCGGTTGTGAGCTCTCAATATGTTTGGTCTGGTCTATGAAAAAAATATTGAAAATGTTAGCAATGATAGATGGATCAGTAACAGTATTATTTCCATTGTCTTTAATTTTTGCAATCGAAACAAGGGGACGATTTTCGTTCTTATTGTTAATTATTTGCCATGCGGCACGACACTTACTACTGGATTTTTTTATATGATGTGCGTTTTGGGCCTTTTGCGTTAGGTTAACAATTTTTTTTAGTCTATAGGAGTACGCTTTTAATTCGGCTTTATTGGTTTGATTCTGGTTGGCTCTGTATCGCCATAGTAGCTCCCTTTTTTTTACAACAAACTTTTATTCCTTTAGATACCAAAGTAGGTTTTCTCCTATGTGACATTTTTATTCGTTTGTACGGAAAACATAGATTGTAGAAAAGTAGAAATGATTCTATAAAATTATTGTAGGCTTCATTTACATCATAGCTTTCATATACATCAGAAAAACTAATATTACTTAGAGAGTTGATAAATTTGTCCATGTTGCTAGGGGAGTAGTCACGTTTCTTAATAAACCAATGCTTAATTAAACAAGTATGTTTGACTGGACAGTTTAATAAAATGGCGCTGTGGTCAGATAGGCCTAGGTCTATTACTGATCCTTTCGAGCCTCGTGTGTTAACCGCAAAGTTGTCGATACACGTTCCGCTAGAAGGCCGTGTCGGAGTATGAATTAGGAGCTTGAGATTAAAGTTAAGAAGAGAGTTCTTAAATGTAGTAGAAGCATAATCATTATTGAGTGTGTTGATATTAAAATCTCCACAAATAGCTATTTTTTTTTATTACTAGTAGTTAAAATACTCAAGGCTAATTCAAGTCGTTCCATGAAAAGTGTAAAATCTGAGTTTGGTACTCTGTAGATACATAAAATAATCAAGTTTTGTGATATTATCTCGACAGCACAACACTCAAAGTACATGTCATTAGCCAACTTATTAATATCCGTTAGTTCTCTATATTGAATATGTTTATTTACATATATGGCACTACCGCCGCGTTTATTTTTTCTAGAATATATGGAGGCCAGAGTATAATTTTTTAATTTGAATAGGTTGCTTTCTCCTTTCAAAATGAAATGTTCAGTGTAAAGCAGACAACGTCTACGTTATTTGCAGAATCGTTTAATTGTTCCAGACATATCGTTACCAGGTCAGACTTATTTAATAATCCGGCAATATTTTGGTGTAAAATATTCACAAAATGCGTTTTATTATTATCCGTATTAACGAAAAAACTTCGCGTCCTGTTCTGCTGATTTTATACCTCGGTTTTCCTGATCTAATTTATTGTTATTAACATTTTCAGACGGGCATGTAGGTGTTATATAAATTCAATTACAGAATTTATGTGTGAATTCCTTATCCGAGTTATATATAATATTAGAACAGAGAAACTTGGCAAAGTTTCTATTTATCGAACTTTTACCTATGTGATGTTGACGTGTGTATTTATTCATATAATGCGGGGTGAAAGTGAAATGTGGCCAAGGAACAAATGGATAAAGCTTTCTGGCAAAAGAGAACAAAGAAACAGAGAAGTGAGTCCCAGAAACGAAGGGCTGACGAAGCGAGCGTTCTGGCATGAGCCAGTGCGGGGTGAAAGTGAAATGTGACCAAGGAACAAGTGGATGAAGCTTTCTGGCAAAAGAGAACGAAGAAACAGAGAAGTGAGTCCCAGAAACGAAGGGCTGACGAAGCGAGCGTTCTGGCATGAGCCAGTGCGGGGTGAAAGTGAAATGTGACCAAGGAACAAATGGATGAAGCTTTCTCGCAAAAGAGTACGAAAAAACAGAGAAGTGAGTCCCAGAAACGAAGGGCTGACGAAGCGAGCGTTCTGGGATGAGCCAGTGCGGGGTGAAAGTAAAATGTGACCAAGGAACAAATGGATGAAGCTTTCTGGCAAAAGAGTACGAAGGAACAGAGAAGTGAGTCCAAGAAACGATGGGCTGACGAAGCGAACGTTCTAACATGAGCCAGTGCAGGGTGAAAGTGAAGTGTGATCAACGAACAAATGGATGAAGCTTTCTGGCCAAAGAGGATGGAGGGACAGAGAAGTGAGGCCAAGAAACGAAGGGCTGACGAAGCGAGAGTTTTAAATAAAATAAATAAAGTTTTATTTTCAGGCATTGAGAACACATCAATCACATACATTGCAAAAAAAATATAAAACTAAAAGCCTAAGATAAAAATTATAATAATTAAAATTGTAAAATAGTAAACCTACCTACTACTTTTTGTTCCGGTTCTGGTGAACAGAAAGCCAGTAAGTACCTAATGATAGGGGTGTTCAAATCGCGATATGCGTTTTCCACGATAGTGTTCCGTGAGCGTCGTATTCCCTCCCAGAAGGAGGCGATGCGGGCGCGGACGACAGCGTAGAAGTCGGGCACTCCGGCTTCTGTGAACATGGAGGAGGCACTGCACGAACGCGGCAGCCCCATCAGAACCCGAAATATATTATTATACTAGACCCTGATGGAGCTGTAGGTACGCTTTCCTGCTGTGTCTTACCCACAGTTGACAGGTGTAGAAGGAAAGACAGTATGCATTGAATAACGTACACTTGACCTGCCTGCTACACCTGGCAAACCTTCGGGCAATCATGTTCCCTCGTACTGCCAGCGCCCTTCTTTCGCGCTCCATGTCCTGTTTTGGCATGAGCCAGTGCGGGGTGAAAGTGAAGTGCGACCAAGGAACAAATAGATGAAGCTTTCTGGCGAAAGAGGACGGTGGGGCGGCGAAGATAGTCCCAGAAACGAAGGGTAGACGAAACACTCACTTTCTGACGAGAGCTATAAGGTAGATAAACGTCTGAGTGCCCGACACTGTCCTAATACTCCTAATGCATGACACTTTCAATCTTAAGTCAAAACAATAGAGGCGAACAATACGTGTCAACTATTAGGTATTAATATTAAGGTGTCGAGCATTGGGACTTACCTTATAGTGAAATATGCTAGTTTAAGTCTTTCAAGTTAGCTGTGTTAAATTATTTTCATCGGATCAGTTGAAGTCAAGTGCCTAATATCCTAATAACGGAAGGTAGCTATTAGGAATTCTTTCCTAATCTCAATAAATCTTATTTCCCCCATTAGTTTAGAAGGTCAGAAATGGCAGTCGCTTTCGCAAAAACTAGTGCCTACGGCTATTTTTACAAGTAGGTATAGCAAACTAGCAGACGGTCCCCAACATTCTTCTTTAAGATGCAACCAGGATAACGCTCTGGAGGATGGATTGATGACGAGGAGACAAATGTTTACTTTCGTAAGCATTGCATTGCTAACATGATAACTTTGCAACGTAAGTTTACCTGAATACACAAAATGTATGTAAACTGTGGTCAACTTATGTACTTATAGGTACCTAAGTTATCTGTTAAGGTACAAAATATTTACAATAATGTACAACACTTACATATTATACCTACCTACTCTACAATAAAAATAATATGTATGTAAAGTAAGACTGCCTATATTATAAAGATGTCTATTTTGCTTCCTCCAAAAAGTAATCACCAACTGTCACACTGACAGCGCCGGAAGGGGCGTGGCTGCGTTCCGTTTTACTCACGATCCATTAACAGTTCGAGTAGTCCCCTCTTTATTTAATGTTGTGGTTGCTTGAACACTCGCCTAGGCACCGTTGATCTAATTTGGACTTTAATGGTGCCCCATTATGGTTTAATTTAGGTTGACGGTATGTTATTAGGGAAGGCGAAGTTTCTAAGGGATGGCGAAGATCGGTAGAGATTTAGATGTTGTTATTAATGTAACAGATTACCGTCATTTGGGTGGTTCGTTTGCTGAAAATTGCACTTTGATGTAACACCGGGAAATTTAAAAATACCTACTATATAGCATTCCACTTGCTCCGTGTGTGTTGCGTTCCTGCTACGGACATAAAACTGGACGTAAAAAGTGCGGCGGAGATTTTATCTCACTTATCTAACATGATAACTTTGCAACGTAAGTTTACCTGAATACACAAAATGTATGTAAACTGTGGTCAACTTATGTACTTATAGGTACCTAAGTTATATGTTAAGGTACAAAACATTTACAATAAGTACAACACTTACATATTATACCTACCTACTCTACAATAAAAATAAAATCTCTAAATATTTACATGCGTTGATTTGTAGTTTTAGCGAAGGAATTTGATACATTTCTGCTTAAATACAAAGATACATCTAATCTCATAGTCGTATCAGAGCAATTATTATGTAGGTACAGATATCGTGCAATCTGTCAATATTGTCCATACCTAGTGTTAAAATGACGTGTGGTCAACAAAGCAGATACCCAAATCAATGGGTAAAGTGTTGGCAAAAAGGAGGGGGTATCTAGAGTTTTAAACTAAAGGTATACCTATACTAATTTTAAAGATTAAAAAAATACAACTAGATAACATTTAACACTCACAATTACTCGTAGACAGAAATAAACTTTTAAAACATTTTTTTCCAACGTTTTCCCACAATAAAACAAACAAATACAGTCCACTAGAATTAAGGGGGCGCGCTAGTCGCAAATTGCCTGTCAATTACGGTGTATTATCGAATTAATATTCCAGCGACTATACCGTAATGACAGGTCGGCGGGCAACATTTGGTTATGCTCGCACGTCATTGGGCATTCGATGGGGTTGACTGAGTCAAATTAGCAACTTTATATGAAACTTTAAAATCGCTCTGTTTATTATGTATACTACGACGGTGGCAAACAAGCTTACGACTTGGCTGATGTTAAGCTGGTATACCGTCGCCTATGGACACTTGCGACTCCAGAAGAATCACAAGCGCGTTGCCGACCCTTTATTCACTTGAGGATTCGCTGTGTTGGCAGATAGAGACATGCAGGTCCCTCACTCCCAACGCAGCGCATCCTAGGGAGCTCTGGCGACCTTACTCACCACCAGGAAGACAACACCACATGCTTCATAGCATGCAATAATATAGCAACACTACAAAGAAGTGGTGGTCATTAGTAGGGAAATAGGAAAAAGTGACGTCACGAGTTGCTATGGTCAAACAGCGTCATTATTTAAAAAAAGTTTTTGTCAGAAATTTCATTTTTGGTACAAGCTTTAGTGCCGAGTTATTTTTCTGTATTACCGTCATCAACAATTGTTGAGACGATTCCAACGAGCTCAAACTCAACGGGATTAATTACGTCGTCGGAGTAGGTACTGAATACCCATGGCCACCTTCTGTCTCCATCATCAGATCAGCTCGATGGTAGCCAAACTATACCTTTACCCAAAATTTCAGCTCAATCGGTTGAAGATATCTGCTTCAAAATTGAGTTGCAAGATTCCACCCGAACATACATTGCTACAGAGATACATAACAGTCAGGTACATCATACATTGCAAGTATAGAAAGTTTGTAAAATTAACGCTATTTAAGCAATATCCATACAATTTGAATACGCGATAATATTGTCATTAAAATATTGCAATAGTCTATTGGTACCTACAGTCACCGGTATAAAATACATAATGGAACAAAGGTCGCAAATATATTTGATGAGAACTCTATTCCTAGGACCGTAAGAGCGTGTCAGATATTTCTGCGGCCTATAATATATTGATGCCGGTGACTGTACAGCCTTGGTTATCTTAAGGGTTGAACGATAATCAAATTAGCAACATTTGATTTCTTTGCTTGCAAACAAGCGACTGAACGGCCCTGCGTAAGGAGTCTGCTGCTTGCTGTTTAACTCTAGAGGCCCAATTCACGAAACTACAGGTTCTTTAGAACAGTTGGTAATGGGCTTGTGACCTTAAATTTGTTTACGATGCCATTCGAACCAGTTTTTGTAGATGAACAAATGTTTGTATGGAAGCAACCACATTTAAAGGACATTAATACCCAAAAAATCGAGTTAAAGACGGACCTCGCTAACAGCAGCCGAAACGCTTCATACTGATTGGCTTTAAAGTATGACGTCACACCGTGCAATTTGTACTAATTCTCAATTCAATTCTTTATTTGTTTCGGACTAGGTAATGTCCATAAGTTGTTAGTATACAATCACGAATTATGACTAAGGTTAGTATTACAAATTAATTTAATCCTATAATCCTAATGGAGTTAGATGCTCCATCCCCTAGCATAGGAAAATAACCGTTGCATGGAAAATTAAGTAAATTGCTGTTTCGGTCGCGAAATACTGCGTTTAGGTCCATAGTTGTCATACAAATTTGTTTCTATAAAAGCGTAAGGATTCAATTGGTACCTTTAAATTTACTATTGGACAATTAATAAAAAAACTTTTTTTTCTAAACTTTCAAGGTTCATAACTTTTTATGATTTGAATACAGGGGGCCGATTTTTAACTTTCGAGCGCTCGAAACCTAAATACGAGTTTGACGATTTTAGTGTCAAAATTGTAAGCCCTTACTTTCTACCGATAGACTTGAATACGAGTGGTCAATACCACTCGTTTTTCAATTTTGTATCGCCTTTTCAAAACGGCATTTTGTAGTTTTTGACAGTTTTCTAGTGAAAGAGTCGAGCGCTTCTTCTTGCCACCGGGTTTACTACTAGAGCTTTTTTACGGGTCGGATCTGTGTCTTCGGAGAGCAGAATATCAACAAAAAGAACCGCCGAATTCGGTTTTCTATGGCATAAAAAGCTGATCCTCGAAAACCAGCAAAAGTTTATTTTTATCATTTTCCTTTTATTCGTTTGGGCAAATGTCTGATAACAATTAGAGGGGGCCGGTGGGCGGGGCGGTATGAGTTATATGATATGGCAACACTAATTGAATGCCCTTTACTTGCATGACTATAAAAGAAATAGACACGCTGCTGCCAAGTGCTGGAACAATCTGCCTCCACCCATTCAAACAACTTTCTTTTACTACATGTTCAATCCTATCGGTACACAATCTGAACCAGAGAAATAGGAAACCATCGGCACCGGAAGAAGAGTATACTACTAGGTACTTATTTCGTAGTAATCATTTTATTTGATATGGCAACACTATTTGAATGCCCTTTACTTGCCTGGCTATACAAGATTTAACCTCGTAAAGCCCAAGCTATATTTAGGACAATTGTAATAACTGCCCAGTGTCCTAAAAATAGGTCATCTCCACTTATAATAAATCTCTAAATTAAAAAAAGAATCAGCCAGTTTGAAACTAAGCTTTGCGCGGTACGAATGTTCTCAGCATCCCATGAACGGAAAAATATGAAACATTTTATATAGGTACATTATTATTCTAGCTGCAACTTAGGATAGTTTTTATCCGACTGCGACAGTTAATTAATTTTCCGAAATATACGACTTCATTTAATTTTTCATTTATTTTTATTGAAATCAAACGCTGCTCCAACTGTCAGCTATAAGAAACGTCAAATTTTCGTCAAAATGGCGGAATTGCTTTGCCTTTCACTTATTAATAATTTAAATCCCGTCTACGATAGACCTTTACGAGACAAATGCTAAAATATAAACCATAAAAAAATATTCGATTCTGATATGAGAACTTATATGCGCAAATGTCGTTTTATGTCGTAATTTCAATAAATGAAATCAACAAATTTGAACAATATAATTAACACGAATTTGTTTTTTTTGAATGACAATGGCACGCGCTCGGCGCATTCAGCCAAAGTACATGGGGACCGATTTTTGACTTTCGAGCGCTCGACTCTTTCACTCGAAAACTGTCAGAAACGATGAAATACTATTTTTGAAATCCGAGCGATAGAAAATTCAAAAACGAGTGGTATTGACCACTCGTATTCAATTCTATCGGTAGAAAATAAGTGCCGACAATTTGGACACTTCACTTGTATTTAATTTTGGACTGACAATGAACTTAGAAAGAGATAAATAAAGATTAATATATTTTATATTATTTTTCTACCGAATTTTGTGAACTTAGTCTTTTGGCGGGTTTGTTTTAAAATTAAATAATTTAACTTGTCTGTCTCTCTCTCTCTCTCTCTCTCTCTCTCTCTTTGCACAGGTTAAAAAGAGACAGAGATATAGTAATATGTAAAGGCCTGGCAATGATTCACAACAACTCGCTATACTTAGAATGAAAAGTATGAATTGCTGTCTCATTCTAACTAAAGAAAGTTGTTGTGACAAATTGTCTATCATTTGTAATTTGTATTAAGCCGGGTCCGCTGCACCAATGTTTTCCATGTTTTTAAACAACTAACATGTTTCCGTCAGTTTCGGCAAACAAATAGGGTATTATTTTGATTGGCAAAACATGTTTGACGTTTAAAAACCACGAAAACATGGCGCAGCGGACGCGGCTTTACTTTTATAACAGGCGGGAAACGAAACGTTTCGTTTACTAGGTATTATTTACTACGTTCTTAGTTTTTTCTGTTATGTAACGCATAAAACACACAAAAAACACTTAAACATTAATATTATAGCCTAAAATAGACCTTCTAATGATGTTTTATTTTTATTCCATGTGTAGAATACAATTTTAAATAACCAGTACTTATCGAATTTCTGCGTACAACGAAGCGCAAAAGTATAAATAGCCAAACCACTAGCTTGAGTGATGAATTTCAAAAATACCTATTATTGGGTTCATGCGAAAATAATCGTGACAAATTTTCGCATGCGATTATTTTCTACCGCTCGCTTTTGATTTCGAGCGCTCGAAAGTCACAAATCGGTCCCCTGCGGCGCTACCACGAAAACCGATACTCAATGTTCATATATTTGCATCCCTGTCACTCGAGTATGGTTAGTGCGATAGAGATAGAGATACCCGAATATTTTCGAATTCCGAAGTTCGTGGTTATAGCTCAGGAATCGAAAATATGGTAAATAATCATAATGTATTTTCTCGAAAAAGAATTTAAAATAAATATAGTCAAATGAAGAAAAAAACAAAGCAAGAGGTTATATAGGTAATGATTAAGTTATAAGAGTCCAAAGTTTTAAGAGGGGGTATGTTCTGTCCCTTTTCCGCAAAACGCACCTTCATATGAAACGATTGTTTTTTACTATGACGCTCAAGTATATTGACGTCACAGTCCCTCATCGTTTTCTCACTCTAACAAGCGACATTAAAACGGATGTAGCTTCATAATTTTTTGAGATATTTGAATGAGAGTTTCATTATCTTCTATCTATTTATACATAATAAATGCCTATGTCCTGACTGACTTATTCACTCACTCACTCACTCATCAACGCACAGCCGAAACTACTAATCTTAGAGAGTTGATTTTTGCACAGTATGTTGCTTTTATAACGTGGGCTAGGGATAAAAAGGGATTTTTGAAAATTCTACCCCTAAGGGGGTAAAATGGGGGTGCAAAGTTTGTATGGGAGAACCTTTTTTTTTTGAGCTATAGACTTAAACTTTGTAGAAAAATTAGTTATTAGAATACAAATGAAACACTTTCAGCGTTTTGGAAAATTCCACCCCTACGGGGGTAAAATAGGGGTGCAAGGTTTGTATGGGGGAAACATTTTTTTTTTAAATAGAGACTTAAAACTTTGTAGAAAGATCAGTCATTAGAATACAAATAAAGAATTTCCAGGGTTTTAGAAAATTCTACCCCTAAAGCGGTAAAATAGAGTGCAAAGTTTGTATGGGAAAAACTACTTTTTTTTAAATAGAGACTTAAAACTTTGTAGAGAAATTATTCATTAGAATACAAATAAAGTACCTAGATTCAGTGTTTTAAAAAAATCTACCCCTAAGGGGGTAAAATAGGGGTGCAAATTTTGTATGGGGGAAACAATATTTTTTTTAAATAGAGACTTAAAACTTTGTAGAAAGATTAGTCATCAGAATACAAATTAAGTACTTTCAGCGTTTTAGAAAATTCTACCCCTAAAAATAGGGGGCTAAAATAGGGGTGCAAAGTTTGTATGTGGGAAACTATTTTTTTTAGCTAGAGTCCTAAAACTTTGTAGAAAGATTATTTAAATACAAAGAAAGTACTTTCAGCGTTTTGGAAAATTTTACCCCTAAGGGGGTAAAATAGGGTGCAAAGTTTGTATGGGAAAAACATTTTTTTTTTTAATAGAGACTTAAAATTTTGTCGAAAAATTACTTATTAGAACATGAAAAATACTACATTCGGCGTTTTACAAAATTCATTCCCTAAGGGGGTTAAAAAAGGGTGCAAGGTTTGTATGGGGAACACTTTTTCTGAGCTAGACACTTAAAACTTTGTAGAAAGATTACTTATAAAAATACAAAAAAAAGACTTTCAGCGTTTTGAAAAAATCTATCCCTAAGGGGGATAAAAAGGGGTGCAAAGTTTTTATCAGGGAAAGTTTATGTTTTTGAGTTAGAGACTTGAAACTTTGTAGAAAGATTACTTATTAAAATACAAAAAAAGAACACAAATCGGCAACACTTTTTTTGAGTTAGACTTAAAACTTTGCAAAAAGATTACTTATTAGAATACTAAAAAAGAACTTTCAGCGTTTTAGAAAACTCCATCCCTAAGGGGATCCTTAAGATCCTTAAGAAGGGTAGCCAGTGTTGTGTGGGAAAAACTTTTATTTTTACTAGACTAAAACTATTCGAAATGTTACTTATTAAAATTAATAATAAAGTACTTTCAGAGTTTTAGAAAATTCCACCCCTAAGGGGGTTAAGAAAGCTTTGTATGGGCAACACTTTTTTTGAGCTAGAGACTTAAAAGTTTACGAAAAAAGTTCTTTCAGCGATTAGAAAAATTCAACCTCTAAGGGGGTTTAAAAGGGGGTTCAAATTTTAAATGGCGAGCAATAAAATTTTAAAGTGTGAGTAAGAGATTTTTAACTTCGGTCTTATTCTGTACGTTAAAATACTACAAAACTGATTTCAGAGTTTTTCCAAATTCATCCCCTACGAGTGTTAAAATTGGTTCAAAGTTTGAGTATTTCAAGGCATTTTTAAAGTATGAGATTTTTAACTTTGGTTTTAGACTGTTTGTTCACAAACTAGAAAATGAACATCAACTTTTTTTTTAATTATCCCCTAAAAGAGGGTTCAAATTTTGTATTGAGAGAAATCATTTTCTAAGACGATAAAAAGTTCTACGCGGACGAAGTCGCGGGCAACGGCTAGTCATAAATAAAAAAATATTTTGAATTTTCTTTCCCAAAAATAGGGTTCAAATTGCATTCGAAAAATTTCAGGAGCTGGTCTGTTAACCATTTTTTTATTTGTCCTTAAATTAGGCCGATGGGCCTTACGAGGATAAGTAGACATGTACGGTCAACCTCACAGAACACGTTGTGCCATATGAAGTGGTTAAACGGGTAAAAATGATAGGTTCCAGGGTGTTCAGCTACTTATGAATTCGACTGTAGGTACATAATCGCCAGCGGACCCACACAATCTGAAAACATATAGTGTGAAAAAAATATGAAAAATTGTTTATTCAGTAACTTAACTTAGCTTAACTAAATACAGGTTGGTGTCTCTTTTTAAGTATCGAAATACCTGTGTCAAGAGACACCGCTTTTCCATAGAGTGTAACCAAGTATTAGGTATTCGACATAGGAAGCAGAATCCTATTGATGACGTAAGAATTTTAAGGTTAATTTTTGTAAGATTACTTAGGTACCTACAAGTACCCAGCAATGTACCGCGAAGAAGTTGCCAAAGTAACGCTTATATAAAAAGTTCTCAGAACATAGTAGGGTAGGTACTTATTATACGCGTCAGAACTTAAATTTTACAAACACTGACAATATTTCAGGAAAGCCCTGGAAACCTATACATTATCAGCTGTTTTAGTTGCCTGCTAAAAGAATAGATTATAGAAGTAAATGTATCGAATTAATTATACTTAGCATATTGTAGATTATTTAAACATTATTGTTGATTACATGTTTAATTGAAAAGAATGACGCCTGTCTGCCAGTGCCACTTGCCACTCCTGTCACTGTCAGTGTCAATGGCGCTGGTGTGCTGTTACAGATCACGCAGGAGTCAAATGGCTGCGTTCATAAACCACTGGACAATATTATTATATTTTATGTTCTATTTTTAATGTCGTTAATTGCCCCTTCTCGTGTTTAATTAAGTTTTTATCATGATTTTGTTTTTTTTTTGGTTTGTTATCCACCGTGAACTCACTCGACGGTTCTATCGGAAGACCAGCGCTGGCAGCATAATGCTGAGATAGAACCGTTTCGTGACAAACGCTGTGTGTTGTTTGTCTCGAATAAATGTTTCTTTCTTTCTTTATCATAGGTACCTATAATACCGTATTATACCCACATCCATAAAAAAATCGCATTGGAAACTGCCCAACGGAAACTTGTTTTTAAAATCTTCTGAAAGGGTGCGGAAATTTCTGAGAACTGACCCAATTCTTTTTCGTGCAGAAAACCTGCGAACCATGTACCCAATCATAGGGGGATGACTGGGTTATGTGGTATTTCGATCCACTAAAAACTCCACGGCAACCGGCATCTGCGCTCTCATGCGGAGGACTCCAGGATCTCATTCTGAACGCACTGGAGCTCCCCTTGCGCCTCGCCACATTTGGCTCGTCCTAGGGTGGAAAAGCTGTGCGTCGCCTTCCCTGGGGTTTCCCAGCCCCCGCCAGAAACATTGCGACCCCGATGACCCCCTTTAGTCGCCTTCTACGACAGGCGGAGGAGACCTTAGAGACCTAGCAAAGTAGGTACAAGATAGTAGTTCAACGTGGTTCAACTCATCTTTGATGCGCTGCTGTATGTATGAGTGTGTGCTTGTAACTATATACAGGTTTGATTTGTGTGGCACTAACGCCTTGGCCACGACTTTGGTCTTAAGCGACCTGCGAGCAGCGTTTTATCTGTTCATTGCGCGGACGAGACGCGCAACGCACTGTGGTTAGTTGGGATCACGCGCAATGAACAGTTAAAACTCTGGTCGCAGGTCGCTTAAGACCAAAGTCGTGGCCAGGGGGTAACGCGGCAGTCGTCGTAGCACGCACTCACACATGTCTGCATAATTTTGTCAGCCACTTGCCAAGTTGAACGAGTTGTTTATGACTAAGATATTCACCCACCAGGAGCGGTATTAAATGAAGCATCAGCTCGCCTCATATATAAATATCGCTCTTGCTTTCGGCTCGGACGTCGCCCAGCGTAGTAAGGTAAGACATGGTTTGTTTAACCGCCATAGTGAGTAATGTACCATTATTTGGCAATTTAAAATGTAATCAAATGAGAAGTTGTACATCGTTGGCAGTAAGTAACACTCGTAGCCATCATACAGCGTTTACAATTTGGATCGCGGCCTAATCGGCAACATTGGTGCCAAATATTATAATTGCAGCGTGTTGCAGAGGGAATGGCACAGTTATCTGTTAATTACTGGCCAAAGTAAATAATATTGTGAAACCGGAAGGCCGTGTGATCTGTCTACCCCTGTGGGAAACACGCGTGATGATACATGTATGTAGGTATTGCTGTGCGAAGTTCTCATAAGCTCAGTAACCTAGAGTAGGTACAATATTTAGGGATGTCGACACGAAATAAAAACAATTATTTGTTTATTATTATACTTTGAGTGTTCCCCAAAAGGGATTAAAAACCGGACAAGTGCGAGTCGGACTCGCGCACGAAGGGTTCCGTACCATTATCTATAAAATTCTATTTTATTCTGTGTTTTTAGTATTTGTTGTAATAGCGGCAACAGAAATACATCATCTGTGAAAATTTCAGCTGGAACTATCACGGTATCCGTGAGATACAGCCTGGTGACAGACAGACGGACAGCGGAGTCTTAGTAATAGGGTCCCGTTTTACTCTTTGAGTACGGAACCCTAAAAATGAGGACGAATGTAACACACAACCAACACAGTTTCAGTACTATTTACAGCCAAAGCGCAAATACCTGAGTCATGAAATACAAACAATTTTTATCTCTTTAAGAATAAAATACTTAGGAAATAAGTGCATGCTTAGTGCTGAATTGCTGTAACGTATAATAATTGCTGATATTATACAATACAAATCATACTCTACACATATAAAGCAGTTACAAAAGAAATCATAGAGTTACAGGGAAACAATAGAGAATATATTAAGTTACTCTTTTTGGATTTAAACGGTTACCTACTTACAGTATACAAATACAAAAAAAATAGAAAAATATTTATTTAATAACTACAATTTAATAACAGTATCAAGAACGGTGCCTCTTTTTAAGTATTCAAGATACCTGTGTCAAGAGACATCGCTCTTCTTATGGTAACATAAGTTTAAGTATATTAGTGTACTCGTACAGTCAGCATCAAAAGTAGCTACGCAATCGAAGACGTCAAAAGTTCCTATTCCCTTTTGATAAAGACTTTTGACGTCAAGTAAAACCTACTATTACTAATTCTGTGCGTCAGGTAAAATAATAAATATTATGTAAAGCTTACCCAATTTCTGTACTCTTAAAATGTATACTTAGTTATCACTACCAACCCTATTAGTTCTCTTAATTCCTGTCAGGCCAGTTACCGACATTCCTAAGTCTGCGTGCACACAAACACTCGAAACGTATAATTTGTTAACGAGAACTGGAAACGCTTGTGGGGAACCACCCTTACAGACTATACCGACGTCATAACGACTTATCTGCAATTACTTGTACGGCAATATCAACCCTACGCCTCTGTTGTAGCGTTCACATTTGATCAGGTTTTAAATGATGAATTTTTGTTTTTATATTTCTCTCAGTCTTTATGGCAGTTCTGAATGGAATGAACCGTATTTTCAGCATGTTAAAATTTAATTTTGTTTACCGTTTTTTTGAATTTGTATATTGAATAAATTTTGATCGATTATTTGTATAATTTTGATGGTTGATTTCCTTATTGATTGTGATTGATACTGTGTTTTATAAATACATTTTGTTAAGTTTTCGCCCTCGCGTTTTTAAAACAAATCAATTAAAATTAAACTATACAGGGTGAACCTATACTAACCTAGAAACTTTGTAAAAAAAAAAAATAAAAAAAAAAAATTGTTTTGAAAAAGATAGCTTCGAGAATCTCGCACAGAGCCACTAGTATTATGGTTCCAAAGTGGTAGACCACTTCATTTCTTGGTTCTCTTGTCATACCTTCATAGAAAGCACATAATTATTAATGACAACTCTCAACTCTGACTATACAAATTTTTGAAAAATTATTTTACTACATGAATTTTTTTATGTGTATCTTTTAATGGCAAGGGTGGAGGTGCGGGGTAGATGTTTACTTGAAAATTTTATCACCCCCTTATTCATATCATAAAACTTAAAATGCATCTGCTAAATATAACGTGCTTCGTCCCTTTCTTACGAACAACAATGTCAAAGTGACAGATAAAAACAAACAAATGTTGCCACCATTTTAGTTAAAATACTCTTGTTGAGCATTTATGAATACGGCCGTCAGTGATTATAATTTAATTATAATGTACTTTTCTTAACATAGACTTTATCACAAATATAATACAACGTCTGCAACCAAGGATTGCGACAGAATGACCGTGGAATTTGTTTATCTGACAGCTTACTCAATAAGCTGTTTTTAATTTCAATATACTTGGCAGCTGCTATTTTTGTATGGCCAGCCCGCTAAAACATCAAACCTCTACGTTCTTAAGCATTATTTCAAGACCTCGCACTAATATGGCATACCCTATGATTATAAATTATAACAATTAAGTCTCTAAAGAAAGATACCGACATAATTGAAGGAAAGATAGACGGGAGGCGAGGAAGAGGAAGACCTAGAATAAACTACATGGAGCAACTCAAAAAGAGAGTTGATGTTGGGTCGTATCGTGAGATTCGTGAGGTCAAAGAGATTGCGTGGGATCGGAGTAGATGGAGGGCCTACTTTGAGCTACACCGACATCAAGAAAAGAAAAAGACCTCTTAAGTAAGAGAAGAAGAAGTCTTTAAGAAGACCGGTTAGCCTAGTGGGTACCTACTTGGGTAGTGGTGCTGCTTACGAAGCTGGAGGTCCTGGGTTCAAGTTCAAATGAGCACGAATATTTGTTTCTGAGTCTTGGGTGTTTTCTATGTATTTACCTACGTATTTATATCTAATAAAATCGTCCAAGCCCATTGAGCTTACCTACTATGGTTAGTTTCGTGTAAGTTTGTCCCCTAATATTTATTTACTTATTTGAAAAAAAAAGAGTGCACAGTTTCAAGATACTCCAATGAGTACTAACCCTATCTCATCGGACATTAACACACATGTCAACATCCCCAATTAGAACGCACGGTTCTATTTTTAAAACGCAATTAACCAATTTGTCACCGACAGAGCTGGCAACGCTCGACTAACATTATTTTATTGCCCTGGCAACATTTTAGCGTCTTTGAAAATGGAACCGAAAATCGCGTTGGGAACGCAATGGGGCGCGAAATGCGGTACGGTTTCGCGCCTTTGAGTTCTAAAAATAAAGATGGCGGAATGACAGCTGACGACGGATGGGTATTGTTTTATTGCGCGCTTCATTTGGGAGTCATAACTGTGGCCACTGTGGCGTATCTTAGTTTGGGATGAATTCTGAAATTAATACCTACTATTGCTTATAGGGGGAATTCGCAATGAAACGGACGGGTTTTGAAACGGACATTACAGATATCTTTGTAATTTCCCCAAGAAAACATTCATGTTTTTGGTTTTTGGCAACACTGATGACCATAGATAAACCCACAATAACGACAGATTCCGGCAGCCATTATTTCGTTTACTTTTTCGCAAGTTTTTGAAGCGCATGAACTTCGTAAAAAATATCGTACCTATATTTGCAAACCAATTTAAAATTGGATAATAACTTAAGCTACAATAGGGAACTTGCATCTTTTTATTTTATTACGAAAATCAAAAGTATAATCCAGCATTAAAACAACTGTAGCATTAAAACTTTCGTATGATTTCTTTTTCTGATGTTATATGCATTTGAAATCTGCACGCGCCGGCACCCACCGAAAAGGCTCTATATTAAACTGGCTTATGCTTTGACGTCACAACATATATTCTCGGCGCGTTTACTATGGAGTAAGTCATTAATTTGCAATTATCTCCACAAATTTTGCGTTTAAGTCTGTACTTGTCATACAAAATATCATTTCTAATTCAATATTCTGTGTAACTGTTATGTTATTTTATCGAAAGAAGAATAATATTTTTTCCGTCATTTTAACGTGAGATAAAACTAATACAATCGTATTTTTCCTTTTTTTTTCTTATGTATGATATCTACGTATATCCGCATCGATTGAGTGCAATTTATTCGAAATTGAAGTCCCATGCAAGTTCCCCATTGTGATAGTTATATTTGTTGTGACATAGGTATTCTCAAGAATATACTAAACTATGAGTTATATATCTATATGAGGTAGGCACCTATTATGTAGCGCTCTCCTGCACAGAGCTATCATCACGAACTTCGAAATTCGAAGTTCGGGTATATATCTCCATCTCTATCGCACTTACATTACTGATATACTGAGTCTGATAAATTGCGGACCTGTTAGTTTGGGAGAAAGCGGTTTCTCAAATCTCGATTTTTCTCCAACTTAGGTTGGGAAGTTTGAAATAAAATAGAAAATAAATTACTCGAGTGACAGGGATTCTAACTTCGAGTTTCGTTTTACGTAGTAGCGCCGCAGGTAGCATGGTCGCGTTTTGTCAGCATCAAAAGTAGCTACGCAATCGAAGACGTCCAAAGTTCTTATTCCCTTTTAAAAGAGACTATTGACGTCTTCGTTTGCGTAGCTACTTTTGATGCTGACTGTACCACAATGCCAGCCGCGCGACGATGAATACCAAACGCATTGGCCACGACTTTGGTTTTAAGCGACCTGCGACCAGCGTTTTATCTGTTCATTGCGCGGTCGAGACGCGCAACGCACTGTGGTTAGTTGGGATCACGCGCAATGAACAGATAAAACGCTGGTCGCAGGTCACTTAAGACCAAAGTCGTGCCCCTGGCCAATGATAGCCCCCCTATTCTGTAACTTGTTTTAAGCTGACCTCAACGCTCACCCACAATTATACCTTGACACCGCGATGCGTAGTAATTAAGCGTAGGTAGAGGTCTAGTTTCGTAACGGGTGACCGGCGGGGTGAGCCGCATTAACGCGTAGCGAATAACAGCCCTGTCAACCACGATCGGGTGAATATTCATCGTTGAGGTGCGCGAGAGCCGAGTTTCGCCGAAGCGGCAAGTCGGCCAGGCTTAGAAGGTGCTAGAAGTTCAACATTCGTTAACCAGTCTAACTTATGTAGGTACTAGCTTTTGCCCGCGAGTTTCATATAAATTTCGACTCCCTAATATTTCACTCCCTTGTACTCTCCAGAACTCGCACAGCTTGTCTCATACCCATGAGACCAAAAAACTTTTTTTTGGATTAATTTTTTTTTTGAGGAAATAACCGACGTTTGCTATTCCCTTTCAGGGTCCATTAGAGACTATGTACTAATATAAAACATAACACCCGTATTGCACCATGATTGCAAAACCTAAATGAATTATGAATATTACCCACGTGGATTTGTTCGATTATTTTCACAAAAGCATTTTTTCATAGTAGCGAATTTTCACATCGCGTTTTTTACGATTGCAAATTATAATGTTCTTATTTCTTCACGTAGCGATTTTTCACAAAGCGTTTTGTAATTTTCGCGATTTTTTTTCGTATATTTTTCTAATAGAATATTTTGTTAGTCGCAGATATACCTATCTACTTTTATCCACGAAACCAGTTACTAAGACAGTGTCGACGGAGCCCCGCTCCGCGGGGCTCCTATGTCTGGTCTGTTTGCCCTGTTAGTTCTTTGTCTGTTCGTTCCTGCTGGCCATCCGGTAAGTAGGTATATCGTCATTTGTAAAGCGTAAAAATCTAACGTATTTTTCTGCTTTTATGAAAACACTACTTATACCTAAGTACTTTAGTAACTGAATATCACAAAAAAAAAACTCATCGTTTTCCCTTGTCTTTGATTTACGTACGACCAAACTTCGCGGCGGGCGGGGCACATTGCACGTAGAACCGATGGCCGTAGGGGCGGAAAGGTTCTCGAGTGACGACTACGTACCGGAAGGCGCGGCGTGGGTAGGCCCCCCACAAGGTGGACTGATGACCTGGTAAAGGTCGCGGGAGACCGCTTGATGCGGGTGGTGCAGGATCGGCCATTGTAGCACTCTTTGGGGGAGCCCTATGTCCAGCAGTGGACGTTTTTCGGCTGATATGATGATGATGATGAAACTTCGCACTCGGCTGTGAATAAGTAGGTAGGTACCTACCTACGTAGATATTGCAGCGGAATCTAAATAATTTAAGTTAGGTAAAAGTTGGTAAAAGAGAGAAGAATGACATTGCGCTGTGCCCTACCTCTTTTGAAGAGAGGTAGGGCACAGCGGAATGTCATCACGCTCGTATGTGGAGCAGCCCAACTTGGGAAGTACCTTACAGAAGACCGCAGCCATAATAGCACCACTGCTTTGTAGTGTTGCTATATTATTGCATGCTATGAAGCATGTGGTGTGTGTTCCTGGCGGTCAGTAAGGTTGCCAGAGCTCCTTAGGGTGCGCTGTGTTGGGAGTGAGGGACCTGCATGTCTCTATCTGCCAACACAGCAAATCCTCAAGTGAATAAAGGGTCGGCGACGCGCTTGTGATTCTTCTGGAGTCACAAGTGTCCATAGGCTACGGTAACTGCTTAACATCAGGCAGGCCGTTAGCTTGATTGCCCCGTCGTTGTATAAAAAAAAACAGTTTTTTTTTATACTTACTCCCATGGTGGCAAATAAGTGTACGGCTTGCCTGATGACGGTTAGCTTAGCAGACACCGTAGCTATATAGCCTGGTATGTTTGCAATGGTCGAACCGTAATGGTTGTAGGTTGTAGGGCAGTAAGTAAACTATATTAATTATTCCATAGGGCCTAAATCTGTGTGTGACCAAAATGGTTTGCAAATTTGAACAAATTAAACCTAACCAAACTAAACTTCAAACCGTTTCCCGCCCACCAATAAATCCCAGTCTGTTCAAGCCATCAAACAAAACGCTCGTTAGGCTGACGACTTTGTTAATTGTTATTTAGAAGTTATTCGGCACCAAATTAGATTCGAAACAGTTTTTTTATGGCATCGCGCTTTGGCGCTTTCAGCCAGTCGAAACAGTTTAGTGACGTGTGTATTGATTGCGTTTTGTCTCTGGTATTTTAATTCGAATTCTCGTGCTGGCACATGTGACAGGATGTTGTTTGACAACTGTTTAGTGTTTTTTTTATGGTGTTCCGATCAGCCCAAGTTGTCTGAGGAATTAATGGTACCTAGGTAATGTGATTAAGTAATTAGGAGACGGTGTTAGAATACTTACTTACCTACCTAATCCTATCCTATACTACCTATTATTAATATGAAAGTTTGGATGTCTGGATGTCTGGATGTTTATTACTCAATCACGCTTAAACGGCTGAACCGATTTGGATGAAATTTTGCACGAAGATAGTTTATAGCCTGGATTAAAATATAGGATAGTTTTTATCCTGGGATTACGTAGACGAAGTTGCGGGTGGAAACTAGTTAATAATATACCTAATCGGTAATTATAATACCTATATTGGTACTTACCTCCCTACGACACAACGTATTATGACACTAACTAAATTAGTAAAATACTTAAGTAGGGTAATTCCGGGGTAGTTGGCCATAGTTTTTATTAATACTGTTAAAAAAAAACCTTGAATATTATTATAGAATTCTTTATTTGTAATTAAACTTTAAACAGTCAACTTTGGAATTATAGAAAGAAAAATAGCAAATTCTAATGAGATTACATAAAAATAAAATATTTTTTAAAATTCACGATTGGCCATCTCTCCCGAGGTGCCCGGGTGTGATGGCCATGGCATACGAGGTAAGATGGCCATATCCTTAATTCTAATTATAATAAAATTTTTGGTCTTACTTTTTAACAGCCTTTTTTTCTCTACACCACATTTAGAGCACATGTCTTCAAATTCAGTGCAATTCTCGTGTACCCAAAACTGGCACAACGTGCATTGAAACCAGTCCTCGAAGAAAAGAGTTCCATATTAATTTTCTCCACACCCGCGACAATTAAGAGATTTCATTTAACTTCTTTTCTTATTCTGATTTGCTATCATTTTAAATGGGTTGTCGTCACTGCTATCAGATAGACTTCGGATAGCTATGCTAGCGGATAGATAGGTATGGCCATCATAAACCGACTAACACTGGCCATCTCTCCTTTTCCTCCGGGAGAGATGGCCACACCTAATAAAAAAACAAGTCACAACACGATGTGAGCAATTTAATTTTTGTGGCCTTCTAGGTTAGCACCATGCTGAGTCGGGGCCTTTTCGTGGACCCTGTTTTTTTTTTTACGTTCTGTGTTTTGTTTTTTAAACCCATTGTTTTGTCCACGAATAAATGTTTTCTTTCTTTCTTTCTTTCTTTCAATTTTGAGGTTGTACTTAAGGCCAATCTGTTACTTGTACTTATACGTTGCAACCAAAACAAAAATAACTACTATTTACCGAAACTAATATCATAACAACATAAAACAAGAACCCCCTGAAAAATATTTCAACTACACGAAACAAATAACATGGATTTTATTTACTTTTTGATTTAATTTCGCCTAAAAGTTGCTCGCACCTTGCTGCCATGCGCGTCGCGAAGCTAATTAAACTATTGCTAGTGCCATCTAGCCAACCGGTCAGGAATTATTTCGCCGAGCCATCTCTCAATTATGACCGTCTACCCCGGAATTACCCTATCCTAAAAAAATACAAGGTCATGACATGAGGCAAGAAAATGAAGTCAAACATCATTAATTTTTTTAAGTATTTGTAATTCGTAAGTGTTAACAATTAAATACAGCTATCAATGTAGGGCTTTAATCAATTTTATCCTCATTTACGGTTCGTGTCAGACGATGTCAAACGGTTATTATACCCTTTCATTATCGCTAAAATAAGATAAAAAGGACAGTGTTGACAGGACATCCCTTTTTAAATACCAATGAAAGGTTGTCAAAGTAGCTTCCTTTATAATAAAAATAAAAAAAAAATACTCAATAAACACCAAGTGAAGACAAAAATAAAAACTAAAAAATATATAATAACATAAAAAATAGCAAACAATCAAAATGATACTTTGCGCAGTGACTCGAATATCATTGTATGCCACCCTTCTAGCTGTCAAAAACGTCATAAGACCGCCATTTCCCAAAAACGGGCGCGAATCGACTCCAAAATACAAACTTCACTCACTTTCAAAACGAATGGTCAATACAAATTAAACCTTAACGCCTTAAGTTAAGGTTTTCACATCCATCAATTCGGCAGCAAAATGGCATTGGTGTTTGATATCCAAATGCAAAATTGTACGTATCATCCCAATAACAAATGTTGTTTTAAAATGAACCCTAATGTAACTTGTTAGGGTTTAACACTAGATTTTGAGAATGTAAAGTTAAGTTGGTCGTGTTATTAGGATTAGCGACGCGCGTTAAGTGCACTCAACTAGCCGTGTCATCAAAAGCAAAATGCACCATATTTAAAATGAACCGCATTCTAATATGAACCTTGAAGCTTTCGCAAAAAGATTTAAATTAGAATTGGATTTAAGGACACTGTTCGTACTTTTTAAATATTTACTCGAATAGTGATGTGACATGACGTTCATTCGACACGTTAGGGGTCCGATTCAGATTTCGGAATTAGGAGTCCTATTTCGTTTTACTGCGTTTATTGTTGTTTTAAAAGGTTTATGGCGTTAAGTTTTCGTCATTTGAATTGTTGATTTGTGGACTACTTAAAGATTTCTTATTTTATTTTAGAGAAGATTATAATAAGTGTGATGTCTTTTTCTTAAATTTTCCAATAGTTAACCATATAATTTCCTTAAGACAAAGCTTTAGCTACCTAGGTACTTGTTGTAGGTAGGTACCTACTTTTTTTCACAGTCAGCATCAGCAAGTGAGTGAAAAACAGTAAGTAGAGTAAGTAATCTTTAATTTTGAAAAAAAAACGTAAGTAGATACCTACGTTAGTTAGGTAGGTACTTATTTATTGACGTTACTTATTCTGTGCTGACGTTCAAACATTGCAAGTTTAATTGGAATTAATACCATTATAAAAGGAAAAAAATACCGATATAGGTTAGATACCTAAACAATTTCTGTGTTTATATTATATCGGTATTTTTGGTTTAACTTAGTTATTTATTATTAAATCTAGTATCTATACTTGGATATTTCGATATTTGAAATAATTATAAAAATTTACATTAAATGTAATAAAGTACCTACCTACCCTTTGAGGTTAGTTTATTAGTAAGTAATTCATTTATTACCTACCTGCTCTAATTTGCATGTTTTTTTTTTAAATAAGAACGATTGTAATTTAGTAATACGAATAAATAAATAACTTATAGGTACTGTACTTGACTTTCCAAATTTGTTTTTTTTTATGAAATTAAATCACGCCTTTAATACCAAACGGGCACGCAAAGCACATGTAAGTAATTAAATTTTCAGTGCCATTTCTAGTAACTGTAGGTACAGTCACCGGCATCAATATATGATGAATCAAAGGCCGCAAAAATATCTGACACGCTCTTACGGCTCTGTGGGAATAGAGTTGTCATCAGATATTTTTGCGGCCTTTGTTCCATCATATATTTATGCCGGTGACTACTACCTAGGTTTAAAGTTATATAAAAATGGAAAACATATGATATTGCAGATTGCACTGTTAGGTTGCTAGTCCATCGTTCACAACATACGTCAACCCTATCCCATAGTAGGTACCTATCTTACGACACCCACGTAATCAAAGTGAGTGAAGTGAATCTATTGTTTTCTAACCCGACACCACAAGAGAAACAAATTTTTGCTGTTTAAATAGGTAAATAGATTTTAACGTTTCCCTTTAATTAAATCTATCAAGTTCAGAAACCCGAAATTTTAACACAGTTCAGTGTCTTTCAGAAATATCGTTATGCGCTGATTATACTAAACTTCTTTTGTTTATTAGGCGTTGCTAACCCAATGTCAACTGATGGAACTGATGGAACAATGATATCAAATTAGAAACAATTCAATAAGCATAACAAGATAAATGAAACCGCCCGGGATCAAACGCCGGCTGAGCGCGTGCCGTGCCATCGTTTTGTCGCTAATGAAAGGAAATTAAAAAAAAACGTTCTCATTTCAAAACTCGAAACCGACCAATCGCAGCGGCGGAACGTGATTGCTGGGCGTGACTACGCTCATTACTTACGAGCCAGTAATCAAAGCGGAGCCTGCTGAAATATGCCTGTCTTTGTCTGATGCTCTAGTTTTCGCGGGTGGGAAAAGGATGGGGATTTGATTGCGGAAAGCAATTTGGACGGATCGTTGATTCACAGCGTGTTTTAATATTTAATTTTATGGTCATATTAATGTTGTTATGAATAAGTTGATTCTATTATAGGGATTTGTAGAGGGTCGTAATGGCGCTGGCTTAATGGATGGCATGAGATTTGGGAAGTTGTGTGTGAATTTAGTATCAGAGACGAATAATTTGGTACAGGAGATAAATGAGAGAATGCGATGATAGGTTGTTGTTTTATTACTTGTCATTTTGTAGGGAGAAAGGACTGCTGGAAAATGCAAGTGGCGGCAATTTAAAGATAAATTACATTAAGCATGTATATAGATTAAGTTGGTATAAAAATTTCTTGATGCCTTTTTTGTTAATTACTTATAATTAGGCAGGTATGGTTTAAAGAAAAAATATTACCTAATAAGTTATTTATGTAGCGTAAGACCTCATACAAAGATGAAACGAAACATTTTTTTTTAATTAAGTAGGGTCATTTCGCCGGTTACGCGATTACCTTCGGTTAGCTAACCACTTGAAGAACATGGTTTTTTCAATTGAAGATAACATCAATTCTACAGAGCCTATTGAAACAGTCAGCCGTATGCCTTATTGTTTGTAGTTATGGAATAGGAATTTACAAAAAAAAACGAGAAAATATGCTTTCAGTTCACCAAGTCAGCTACCTAAGTGGTCGCTAACCGGCACATGAAATTAGGTGGTCGCCAACCGGCGAAATGACCCTACTAGCAATGAAAATCTAATTAGCTGCCTGAGTTACAAACTTTTTGAAATTAATTGTTAACACTTAGATACTTACCTATACTTATTTCTAAGTCTAGATGCTAAGCTACGGTAGCCTAGTAGTTCAGGCATGCGGCATGTCAAGCGGCGGTAGTGGGTTCGAATCCCGGCTCGTACGTATAGGTATGTAGGTAGGTAATGAGTTTTTCGAAACTTAGGTACCTATGTACGGAATATTTACGTTATAATAACGGTTAGCTTTTCCGTGAAGGAAAAACATCGTGAGGAAAACGGGTCTAATCCCAATAAGATCTAGTTTTCCCTCTGGGTTGGAAGGTCAGGTGGCAGTCGCTTTAGTAGGTACCTAAAACTAGTGCCTACCAGTGGCAGCGTGTGAAAAAATTTCGATAGGCAGCCCGAAACAAAAAGTTATGAAAGAATTTAGAGTTATAACTACCTATAGGCATACCTACTTATAACAGAAAATTTTAGGCAAGCCGTCGGTGGGACTCGGCTTGTATGGGCGCTCCGCCACTGGTGCCTACGCCAAATCTTGGGATTAGGCAAGAATTTCAGTGTTGGCTTGTTTAGGCAGGTATAAAAAATAACATTTATTGCCTTTTTAAAAAGCCAAGCCAAGCCATTAAAAAAAATAGCAAAAATTCTTTTTTTATCAATAGTTAGTACTCATCATCGGTTGGTACCTAATAGTCTATATACCTAATAGCTAGTAGGTGCAGTGCAGTGCGATTTGAATGGAATGGAGCCAGTAATGGTTACTTTTTTTCTTTAACCGTTGAAAATAAAGACAAGCAACAGTTTTTTTATAATATGGCAACACTGAACCATACACAGTGTCTATCCTACTTTAATCCAGCACAATATCATTGAGATAGGTCGTTTTGTTTAAATATGGTGAATTAAAAATCAAGTGGGGTCAGTGCTTCTGTGAACAAATCATGATTTCTTAACCGAATGCTTAAGGAAGTGAGTGTAGATTTTTGCTAATTATTTAATTACTATTTCATTTCTTACGTATATATTTTATAGTTTTTACTCATAATTATTGTTTCAAGTAGGTACAAACATTATTATTTTATTGTTGATGAAAATACACGACCTCCTTATAGTATCCATTACTGGCGCCATCACGTTAGGGAGGTATTTTCTATGTTCTATTGTCTTTATTTTATTACTTGTAAATAGGTACCTATATAAATATTCTGCTCGCAATACCAATTTGAGAAGCTAATTCGAGTATATAGGTGCAGTCAGCTTAGGATTAATTCATACCGATTACTGTGAATAACCAATACTTATTACTAAATATAATTTTAATATAAGTAAGTAATTAGTTTCAAATTAAAGGAAAAATGTAGTGGGTGGTTCGAATCCGGCTCGCAGCATTAATTTTTTATTGCTGTGAGCAGGATCATTTAAATTTGAAATGACAATGATGTAAAACAATTGATTGTTTTTATGATATTACATTATTTTGCCTTATTTATAACCTAGGTAGCCCCCCTATCTATCGTCTTTATATTCACTTTTGGAAGTCATCCAAGGGACGAATTTTTTGATGACGTTTGATACCAACAAAACGCCTAAAGTTAGAATGACTATACCTAGAAACTGTAATTTTATCATATTTTACAGTCATCAGCAGTTGCCAAGCTGCCATGTTTGTTATTGTAAGTTGATACTGATACCAAGGTATCTAATGATTTTTATTTTTAAGGTGATAGAGGAAAAAAAGACTAAAACTGAACGGCCCGAGAAATTTATTTTGTATAAAAAAAATACATAAAACATTAAAAAAAATGAAAATTAAATAGAAAAATTTTGAGCCGCATTAGATAAATCATCTAATAGGGACATTTACAAATATATTTTTATTTATTATATTAAAAGGGTAAATAGGTACCTACTTAAACCCTTGTAGGTTACCTATAGGTATATAGCATATAACCTACGAGGGTTTATTTACCCTTTTTTTCGACAAACGTTTCATTGAATGTATAGAATCTTATGTTTCGCAGTTTTCAATTTTTTCATTTTGTAGAAAACCATTTTTTTCAGAAACTGTTAACTTAACTGTACCTACCTAATCACTTCAGACACAACTACATACCTACAAAGTTAACGGTTTCTGAGTAGGTAGGTACAAAATAAAACAACGAAATGAAAATTCGGTGGAACGTTTGTCGGTGAAAAAAGGGCATCCCATCCAACCTAGATATCTTGATATGAACCTAAGTATGATGTCTTCACCCAAAAGATGACAAAACTCACGGCATACCTAAGTTATCTCCAAGAGTAATAGCCGCAATCAATTTGGAAGGGGGAGCGGGGAAATTGTCCACTAATGACGATGGCGGGTTTGGACGGGCCAGTGGACTTGCCCGGGAAATACAAAAATAAAATTGGTTAAAATACAGTCGCGTTTCAATTCAAGTGAATCCACTCGAAATCCAGTGAAAGAGGATCTCAGGAGCTGGGCGGTTTCCAAAATTGGTGGTAGGGATGATTCTGAATAGGAAGCACCAATAAAAATCATAAAAGTTTTTGCCAAAAATTAAATTTTTGGTACAAGCTTTTATTGCCGACTGTACTTTTCTGCATACCATCATCAACTACTTATTGAGGCGATTCTCACGAGCCCAAACTCGTATGGGGTTGTGTCGTTTTATTGCGGAGTTCCTATGGCCACCTTCCAGCTCCAGCATCAGATCAGCTACATGTCATCATATAATAATATTGCATTGTCATGTGACATACCTACATAGGATTTGTGGCGTCACTCCTGTCAAATCTGACGAGTTCTGCATCGCACTATCGAAGTTTCTTAAATCAGTTGCATAAATATAACATCCAAACAACTCTCATAGGACTTCGGTCCCTGAGAGATCTCTCTATTGTCCTATCTTCTACAGATTCATATCTTGCAAGTAACAGACAGACAGACAACGGGACAGGTTAAACTAAATAAAAGCTTGTAAAAAGGTCATGCGTTTGCAATACTTAATGTTTTTTTTGGAACCTATGTTAAAAGAATGTTGATAATATAATTAGAAAAACTTGAAGGGGTGTTATTAATGAATGCACGGACAGGGAACTGATGTTCTGAAAAACCTGTAAAATCGAGAGCCTAGTCAGCCTGGATAGATCTCTTGTCTTGAGCCATAATTATCGGTGAGTTTGATTGGCCGACCAAGACTTGGATTTTTTTAAAGGGCATGACTAACTAAGTCTTGTGTGATCTCTTTGACACGTTTACCTGCAACTAGACTTTAGATGAAGCGAATATTATATGGATTATAAAAAATAAGATTAATTATGTGACAAAATGTAGGTACGAACACGAACTCAGCATGTGCTGAGACAGCCATTGCGTTTATACCTGTTTAACAATCAATTCACCCTAGGACGCAGCTTGCATCAATGTAAGTACCTACCTAATACGGTCAGGTTGCTCTTCAAAAAGTCATTAGTACCTACCCTCTACATAAATTTACTTAGCCTATAAAAAATACATACCTATAAAAAATTAAGCCGCATCATAAAACCTACTAAGCGGGGCACAAAACGATGAATTCACTGAGTGCTGACACTGGCAAAACACTCTGATCACCACCAATTACCAACGTGTACTATGTCCACAAACATATCCCTGCATCTCCCTCTAACGCGCCCTAATAGCAGCACCCAGCTCACTCTAACGTCATACAAAAGAGTTCTTAATCATTTAGTCCTTGGAGTTCAAAGGTATTTTTCATTTACAAAAAAAAATTAAAATCTACTTCTATGCGAAGTGAGTATGGTTTAGATTTAAATGTCTAAGCAACGGAATCCTCCTTAAACGAATTGTTCTGAAAAGTCGCTCTAAAACCGTTTGGGTAAGGTTTGTTTTCCAAAGAAACTTAACAAATATAAGATCTTAAGCTAACAAGAGGCGTGTTAATGATAGCTGTATTAAACTGCTAGTAATAGAGCTTATATTCGCTCGGCGAGCATTAATAAAATAAGTCTTGAGTACACCCCATATGTAGGCGTGGCGGGTTGGCTGAATGAGTAGCGCCTAAGCCGCGCGGTGGACGGACGTGTCGAAGATCGAATTCGAAATTCGAATTAAAATTTAGTCACAACACTAGTCGAGAAGTGTATTTTTCTTACAAAATGACCGTGCAACAGGACTGTTAACATTGAGTGATTGCAAATAAATAATATTTAACTGTGTTTGTATTAAATTAAATAGTAATCTGTTTATAAATGACAATAGAATGATAGAGTTTTGATTAAAAATTGTGTGTATTATAATTTAATTTGGAAACTATTCCGTCAGAACGAAAACCGAAGTGTGTGTTAAAAATGGACCCTCAAACGGCAGAAACGCAAACTAAAAAACCCAAACCGTTTTCCATAGACTCAATAATCGGTAACAATCGAAAATCGCCAGAGATCGACATAGAAAACCAATCGGAACATTCTAGAAATTCGGAAGAAGATGAAGATGAAATGAATAGAATGAGATATTACTTGAATGCGCCTTTTATACAGAATGGGATGTCGATACCGTTTTTACTAGGTTATGGGGAGCCGTGGCTGTCTAGGGTGTTAGCGCCTGTGCCTCCAGATGGGAGGGAAAGAGAAGAGAAGAGAGAGAGTCCGGTTAGCGTTGGGAGTGAAGAGAGCGACGGTGGGGAGGATAATACGCAAGGTTTGTTTTTATCTTTGTAGATTAAATTTAAATTGTATACAGGGTAAATTGTTTCAACGACTGACACCGTAAAACATGATCTTGGAAAGCACTCCGCATAGAAATCACTATTGTAGGTTACATTAGTGATATTGATCACTTAAGTACAATAGGCAAGATGCAATATTTTAATTTTTGCTTCCATTTGAAACAATGAGTGTATTAAAAAATGAAAATAAAATCATTTATAGTAAAAAAAATCTGTTGCAAACTGACCGTTTAAACTTTCTCGCCTTAACGGATCTACAGTTCCTGTGACGTCACTCGTGTTTGTCACTCGCCATAATTTACGACCATGTCGACACTAATTTTTGGAAGGTTTCTAGAGACTGCGTTAATAAAATCTACATCCATTTTTATTCGAAATTATTCAATTTTTTAAATGAAACAGTCTTTCCCTGTCCAATTATAACCTATCATTAGTTGTCATAACAGGAGTGACGTCACCAGTCGCTGATCGGTGGATAAAAACACGCTCCGTCCGTTTCACATTACTTACTTCAAATCGTGATTATTGTTTGAAATTAGTTTATATTAAAGTAAAAAGGTTTCAGTATATAATTATTTCATGTTATTTCAACATTTTGTTCACAAAGTAATGGTATATATTAAAGCTGCATCTTCCCTATTGAATTTTTTTCAAAATTTGAATTACAGAGAGTACTTGCAAAACAGTATCCTAGGGTTGATTATTTAAGACAGAAGGGAATGCCTTTCTGTCTTAAATAATCAACTGGAATAGGTAGTAAAAAAAATGTTAAATCAAACACCTATGAATACCTCAACGTCCTCAACCAATAATCCTCATAGTAGGTAATATTTTAAATGTCAATGATTATTGATTTTATGTGTACGGGGTGTAACAAAAATGGTTGCGATCCATCTAAACCTTTGAACGCCAAGAACACTAAAGGTGTAGTGTGTTGTCTTATCCGCAGCGCCAAAACTCCCTATAGGTCAATGATTCGTAAACTTTTGTTAGGCATCGACCACTTTCAGAATTTCAAAAATACCGCGGACCCCTGTAGAAGAAAATGAGAAAAAAAACTCAAGTGTCATGTGGTATAGGGGTCCACACTTTAAGAAACCCTGCTATAGGTGTTCTGTATGGCGTCCACAATCAAAGCTAAGTTCAGTCTTTCTTAAAAAGTAGCGTGACAATATCTCTTTTGGATGTCTTCTGCATTGGCGGCGAAAAGGTTACGAAGGTCATTGATTTCGCATTGAGATTAGAAATAGGTAGGTGACATTTATTCGACAAAAAAAACACTAAGTTCCCCACACGAAAAAATAATTGACTTCAAAAGAATGTTTTACCTACTTGTGTTTTACTTCTAGTCACTATTTTAACTGAAAAAAACCGGCCAAGTGCGAGTCAGACTCGCGCCCTAACCCGTTCCGTACCATTATCCAAAAAACGGCAAAAAAAACACGTTTGTTGCAAAAAAGCACGAGTATGGGAGCCCCCTTAAATATTTATTTTAATCTGTTTTTTTTGTATTTGCTGTTATAGCGGCAACAGAAATACATCACCTGTGAAAATTTCGAATCTTAAGGTGGTTCGATTGCCATACATAACGTTATTTGACATTCACAGGCTAACGGCGTGATATTTTAAGAAACTTATGTAACACACTTTCATAAATTGGCTTCCCATTTGCGCCAAATTCCCCCTTTCCTAGAATAAACTTGTATAAACTAGATTAATTTGAGAAATTGGTTTGGGTTTTGATATTTTGGGAAAACTATTTTTCTCAAATTAATCTAGTTTATACAAGTTTATTCTAGGAAAGGGGGAATTTGGCGCAAATGGGAAGCCAATTGATGAAAGTTTGTTACATAAGTTTCTTAAAATATCACGCCGTTAGCATGCGAATGTCAAATAACGCTTTGTATGGCAATCGAACCACCTTAACGTTAACTATCACGGTTCATGAGATACAGCCTGGTGACAGACGGACAGACAGACAGACGAACGAACAGCGGAGTCTTAGTAATAGGGTCCCGTTTTACCCTTTGGGTACGGAACCCTAAAAACGTTGTCCTTCGTCGCTGGTATTAGCGTAACCAGCGCAACGATCCTTGAAAATTTCGGAATCAAACTGACCCGACGGACGGAAAATTTAACCCATTAGGCGATTAAGACCTAGATGTCTTGGAAGCCTATATCACCTTATAAGGTACCGTCGCCTAATAAGGCCCACCTTATTTTCAAAACCTTGTAAAATAATTACAGTGTGATTAATAAAGAAATGCCATTCATAGGACTGCTAATGATTTATTTAACAAACGAAATATTTAAAAAAACTTAAATGTTATTTGCGTTAGAACAGAAAAAAACCTATTTAAAAAAATGTTGCTAGCTGGCCATCTTAGGCACCCGGTCGCCTAATAAGGCCCGTTATAAATTATTTAAAACAATCGTTCATTCAATGTTTAAACATTACTATCGTCTAGAACTAGTCGTAAACTACATTTTTTTTTATTAAATTGATTTGATAAAATATTAAACCAATTCCAAAATTACAGCTGTGGGCCGGGCCATCTTAGGAGTATGGAAATGAAAAATGGCTATAAAACGACAATAACTTTTAAAATTAGAAAAAAAAACACATTTGTGAGATTCTTTATATCTGCATGTATCATGATATTTATAAATCGGTTCTTTATTCTAACATAATTTTTTTGACGTACTTTTAGTTAAGGATACCTACAAACATAACAGCAGTGGGCCTTATTAGGGGACTTTTACTTCAGTTCAATTAAGTGTCGTAAAAATACATAAATAAATTTTAAATAATAGTATTTACCTATAATTGGGTGTAATACAGATTAAGCACCTAATTTCACTAAAAATACAGACAAAATTTGCGTTATTTTTAAATATTTTGGATGATATGTAAAGGTTGGAAATAATAAAACGGGAAATATTTTAACACGACACGGCAACCTGTATTTTTTTACAAAATGGCAGCACGCTTGCGTAAAAACTTAAATGCACGTTTGTTTGTGATCATAAACGCATGTGCTAACGAAATTTTAAGTAGTTTGGAAAACCATAACTGCGAGTTTTTAAGGGTGGCGGTTCTTAGGAACCGGACCATCCTTGGTGCACCTATACCTTATTGTCTTAATGTATTAAATCCTTCTGTGCACACTTAGTTAAGAGTTATAGTCCAGATCTATTTTATGCCTTATTTAAGTCTTTATAATGTATGTAAGTAACTCGTTTTTGTGAGCCTTTTATTTTAATAAATAAATATTGGCAAATATGGTAGAGAGTCAGGCAATCACTACGTAAATTTATGTAATTTCCCGGATGTTGGGTCATTGGTCTTGTTATTATATCGACGGTGGAAAGGAATAACCCCTTAAGCGACATTTAGTGAATTGTACAGGAGAGTGTTTCAAAGTTTTCTTTTTGAGAAAAAAAATCATAACTTTTTTCCTATTTGAAATAGGTAAATGAGTTCTTAAGACGATAATCTTATTTAATTTTTCTCTATTTTATGAAATAAACATTTACCCCAAAATCTTACTGGATCCTGAAAATGTTGTCGCTTAATTGAAAAGGTCCTCAAAATATTCCCGGAAGAACCATTTAAGCGACATCATCATACTACTATAAAACTCACTGAAGCCACTTACCTTCTTTAACTTGTCTCTAAGATATTCAATTAAGCAACAGTCGTATGGGCAGTTATTACGTGCCAATTTGAAGTGGTATACCAGAAATTTGAAACTAAATCGACACTTTTTTGTGAATTATAACGCTAGCTTTAATATTTTTTTAAACTATTTCATATTATTGAAAAATTTAGAATATATTTGCGGTTAAAAACGCTATATTGTGCGTTTTTTAAGGAGAAAAATAAAATACTTATACGAAATTAACGTGTATTTTTATTTTAATAAAATAAATCTACTTCTAACAAATAACCTGCTAATAATTCTGCTTTGTTTGTGTGAGGTGTGCAATAAAGAGTATTTGTATTGTATTGTATTGTATTGTAACTCTTAATTAAGTATGCACTTTTTTGAGATCACAATCATTTTGAGTTTATAAATTATTAAGAATAAGTAGCTAGCTTACTTATTTACTTTTTGGTAAGTGTATAAATATACAGATTACAATTATCACAATGTTTTAATAGTAACACTTAGCTTGTTAATAATTAAGTACTCAGGCACTTTTTTGAGATCACAGTAGTTTTGTGTTTATAAATTGTTAAGAATACTTAATTAGCTAGCTTACTTATTTACTTTTTGGTAAGTGTATAAAATATACAAATTACAATGATCACAATGTTTTCATGGTAACACTTAACTAGTTAATAATTAAGCACTTAGGCAGTTTTTGATATCACAATCATGTTGGGTTTATATTTTTTTAAGTATAGATAAGTATAATGTAAAGTATTAATCAACGTAGCTTTGTTAAAGATACTATACATATAAGTACTTTAATTAAGACACTAAAGATAATATTATTATCTTTAGTGTCTTAATTAAAGTACTTATAAAATATTGTTTGAGTACAACTTAAATTGTAGAACTCTTCTTTGACACACTTATAATTCTTATAAAATGTCTTAGCATAATTAAAAAAAAAACTTAATAATCAACATTGATTTGTTAAAGATACTATGTATCTAATTTCAGTCTCGAAAAATTTAATTACTTATTAGTAAGATCAAACAAGTTACCAATAATTAAAAATAATCAAAATTTAGGTAAAATACTTAACTTAATCTCCCATTGCAAAATTTGGGAATATTGGAAAATAAGAAATTTAACGGTGTGAACCTAATTAATGGTATGTGAAATGCTGTCACCAAAATGAAGCATGGATTTTCAATAACAAATTTATACATTTGGGTTCCATCCATATTACGTCGTCGTCGCTAAACTGAGATCGACTCTACCTTTACCACTAAAAATGAAGTTGAAACGTACTTTTTACAAAGTCAAGTTGCTAAAAGACGTTTACATTGGGATTTCGTTAAGATTTTTACCTGTATTATCTACCTATATTAATAACAAATCTACCTATAATTATAGTTCTTTAAAAACGAATTTATCAGACTTATTACTGCTGAAAATATTAATCCTCTTCATCAGTCTCGTTTAATTCATCCCTGACATCAGTATTATAAGGTAAACTCAAATACTCATTTTTAAACAATCTTGGGATAGTTTGAGTATCACATAGCTTATTTAGATCTTTGTATTTATTTTTTGCTATTGGTAGTTTTTCTGAGTATAAAGCTGTTTGAATTTTTGAACGAGGCTATTCTTATTTTGCTGATCTTGCCATTCAAATTGCCTTTGAAATAATTAACTGCAAACTTGTCATATCCTTTAAAGTCCATGTGTTCAAACCAGTGCACTTGATAAGGTCAGGGCTCTTTTCTTGCTAGTTGGCATACCGTGCTCCATTGGGATGGAGCCCAGACAATTGTGTTTTTAACGGAACCTTCTATCACTGAATGCATACTATCTACAGACATTTCAGTGTGGCCTGGTAGCAAATAATTCATTTGAATTGATTCAATGTATTTGCAACGCGACAGAGAATTGTGGATAGCAGCTAAGACTGTTCTATTTTTGTTCTGTCCTGCGCAAGAATCAGAGTAAAGGATGAGATACTTTACTGTTTCGCGTGAGTCAATCATATCTATGTATGTCTGCAGTATTGTTGCAATTTCATTAGCACCTCTTTTGCCATTCGTTTCGGTCCACACATAACAAAAGCCTTCTCTTGTATTGTTTTCATAGAAACACTCATTATATACAGCTAATTTCCGAGAATAATAGAGCAACATACTGTCACCATATGGCGTGTTGAGGACTTTTTGCAGATCAAAAGACGCACAAAGCATTTCTGGATGATCTTTTCCTTGTTCCCTATGAAATTGAAATCTTGCCTGACTCGCGTCTCTTTCCCTCAGATGTTCCTCTTTAAGTTTCTCATTTTCATCGGTTTTCTCTCTGTCATAAGTTATGCATTTTTTACATTTATCTTTTTTAGGCACATGTATCTCTATATTGTATTCTTCATCGAAAATTTTTAAAAAAACTTTTTCACCTACATAATTTTCACCCTCATTAGTTTGTTCGTCCTTGTAAAGCCGGTACAAGTTTTTTTTACTTTTTATTTCAGTAGATATTACCTAGTCGAATCAGGCATCGATCGGCGACACAACCGCCGCACTCCGGTGTTCGTCGCTGACTGAAGCGACCCACTGCATTCCATTGTATAAGTAAAGCACCATACGCGTGAAATTCGCGTCAAAAATTGTTCACTGTACCGACATCAAATAGATTAGAGCAACACTTTAACCGTTTTCATACCATTTTCAATCTCCACTTAACCTACGTATCGCATTTATAAAGTATACTTTAAGCGACAGGTACGGCCGCGGTAAGGAGTGTCGCTTAAAGCAATTAAATAACAACGTAATTTTTCGTAACATTCATTTAACCGACAATCGTTTTATTAAGCAGTTTTGAAGAACCACTTAAGTACAGAATTCAAGATATATGAGCCCGGAATAATCAATTAATCGACATTACATCGGAAACGAACTCTTTTTAAAAATAATTTATACGACTGTGGTAATATTGGAGTAGGTTTTAAGTGACACAGATAATATTTTATTCAAATTGTGTGTCGCATAAGGAGTGGTTTTTCAAATTCAGACCTCATTCGTGAATTACTTTAAGCGACATATAAGTCATCGGATCGCCGTGAAACCCAGTTCAAACGACGCAGAAAAAAACGCTGATTCCAATGATATATATAACTCATTTTCGACCAAAATGTCGCTTAAGTGGTTCTTCCTTTCCACCGTCGATATGGCTTCAATGTTCTTTGTTGTCTTATACCTAGTCCAGGCAATGAACTGACCACTTGTATAGAAAAAATTAAAAGTAAATAATTTATAATAGCTGATTTTTTCTATTGTATCGGATTTATTATCAACGAAATAGTTACCAAGCGACAAAATCCAACAAAATTTCAGACATCAAAATAGTACATTATGATACAAGTGAGGTATGTTGATCATTACATCAGAGGCGGAATTGTCACGAGAACCGCAGGTGAGCGTGATAATAGAGCCGAGGATGTAATTATCGAAGCTCACGCGTGTCATACGACGTTTTTCAACACATTTGCGAGGAAAAAATCCTTTTGATAAAATGAACATGTTACAGGCTCCTAAGTTGTTTCTTTTAGTTATTGATGACAGCAGGTTTTTACTCACATATTTGTACATCTCCAAGAATGTACAGTGGTGTCAATTCTATTTAATCACTTTTCTATTCACTACGAGTCAACATTTTTAACAATAACCAAACACGCATCATCAATGTTTACAAATATGTGTGAAATTACCTATAATGGCGCGCAACTATTTTTTTTCGTGAAGTTCGCGCAGTGCGCCCGCAGCGAGGCTTAGATGAAATCTCTAAACAGCCAATACAAAATAAAATAAATATTTTCTTATTCAATATAAATTCATGTAAAATGTTATCAAAAGTAAATAGTTTTATTAAATGCAACGTTTCTATATCATATCCAACAAGAAATAATCAATTAATCCACAAATAGGATTTAATTTGTTTAGTCGAGTAAGAATCCATTTGCCGAGAATTAAAAACAAACCCGTATAACCCGGTCAATTTAAGAATGCGCCGAGTCCATACCTACACCTTGCTGCAAGGTGCCAACGTGTCTTAATCGGGATATAAAGTTTATATCCCTATAAACATAACTACACGAGTGTCGTAATGTTATTAAACACGCGTGTTTAATACCCAGGATTATGAGCCCAAAAGCGGCACAATAAGAGGCACGTTACGAGCAAATGTGTTGAAAATGTTTTTTATAGATTAGATTATTTATAAATTAATGTTTTTCAAATCTGTATTTTTCCTGGATTTTTACACGGCGCGGCACGTCACGTTGACACTACGTGTGTTCGGATATACGGAAAAAGTTGCCACTGTCGCACTATTAAAAAAAGCGGCCAAGTGCGAGTCGGACTCGCACATGAAGGGTTCCGTGAAATAAATTGCGGTTTACGATTTATGACGTATTAAAAAAAAATACTTACTAGATCTCGTTCAAACCAATTTTCGGTGGAAGTTTACATGGTAATGTACATCTTATATTTTTTTTTGTTTTATAATTCTCTTATTTTAGAAGTTACAGGGGGGGGGGGGGGAACACACATTTTACCACTTTGGAAGTGTCTCTCGTACAAACCCCACACGTATGGGTTTGATGAAAATAAAAAAATTGAGTTTCAGTTCTTAGTATGGGGATACCCCAAAATTTATTGTTTTTTTTTTATATTTTTGTGTGAAAATCTTAATGCGGTTTATAGAATACATCTACTTACCAAGTTTCAACAGTATAGCTCTTATAGTTTCGGAAAAAAGTGGCTGTGACAGACGGACGGACAGACAGACAGACAGACAGACATGACGAATCTATAAGGGTTCCGTTTTTTGCCATTTGGCTACGGAACCCTAAAAAAGGATTTGAGTTCCTTCATAAAAACCGTCTATTTCCGATGCCTATAACAAACTGCTTTTACTTTCATATCGTGCTATTTGCACTCCATTCAACAAGGGTAACTCCGATTAGTAACGCTCCCTGTCAGATTTGTATACTCAAGTCAACGAGGGTAAATTATCGACGCTCCTCGATCGTTAAATTTCACAGTACTCATGCATCTGCACCGTGAAATTGTGTCCCACTCGAAATTTGTCAAATGGTACAAATGTGACAGGGACAGCTGCTTGTTTAAGATTTCTTCGCGATTTTGATTGTTTTTGAGCAGAAAATAAAAAAAAATCTAGAAGTTGGAGATGAGGCATGGGTACGAGCGTTCCAACCGCCGTCAGTCCGATGATCGCATTATTGTCAAAGTTCTTGCAGATTTGAATCCCCTTTCCCAATAAATTGGTAGTAGTCCTGGACTTGTTTCAAATATCTGAAGATGCCATGCCAGTTTGCCGGTACATTGACAATAATGCGAGCAGCGGACTGACGGCGGTTGGAACGCTCGTAGAATCACCCATCGTGATGTGCTGTTGCCAGGAACTCAACATTGATAATTAAACCGATAAAAAAAAACCGAATCAGGTACCTATTAAAAAAAGCGGCCAAGTGCGAGTCGGACTCGCCCATGAAGGGTTCCGTAAAATAAACTTACGAATTATGAGTATTATGAGTATTATGACGTATTAAAAAAAAACCACTTACTAGATCTCGTTCAAACCAATTTTCGGTGGAAGTTTGCATACATCATATAATTTTTTTAGTTTTATCATTCTCTTATTTTAGAAGTTACAGGGGGGGGGACACACACATTTTACCACTTTGGAAGTGTCTCTCGCGCAAACTATTCAGTTTAGAACAAAATGATATTAGAAACCTCAACATCATTGTTAAAGAGTAAAGACCTATCCATAGATACCCCACATGTATGGGTTTGAAAATGTGGGTTTCAGTTCTAGGTATGGGGAACCCCCAAAAATATATTTTTTTTCTATTTTTGTGTGAAAATCTTAATGCGGTTCACAGAATACATCTACTTACCAAGTTTCAACAGTATAGTTCTCATAGTTTCGGAAAAAAGTGGCTGTGACATACGGAAAGACAGACAGACAGACAGAGATGACGGATCTATAAGGGTTCAGTTTTTTGCCATTAGGCTACGGAACCCTAAAAACAGGCATTCAAATAAATATTAAAACCGGCCAAGTGCGTGGTGTGCCTATTAAAAAGGTCGTATCGTATCGTCACAGAATTCTTACGGCACTAATGGTGTACGTCCTTTTCTATAGGGAAGGCAGTTTTTAGCAATATCTTGAAAACCATTGAACCGATCTTGTTCAAAATAATTTTCGGTGAAAGAATTTAACAAGCAATATTGTCCATGTTTTTTTTTTCAAAATACACCGTTCGAAAATTTGAACTATAGGGGGACACAATTTTTGTGACTTTTATGGCGATTATCTCCGACTAAGTATATTCACTTAGTAAAAAAATTGCTGCGAAACCTTGGGTATATTTATTTTGAAATTATCTGGAATACGGAACGCACGACTAAAAAATAATATTTTGTCATATACCTACAGGGCTATGTAGCGGCTAATAAAATACACCTATCCTCAAAATTTTATTCAAATACACCTTATAGTTTTCTAGTTAAATGCCTGTGACATACAGACAGACGGACTTTCGTTTCTGCCATTTTGGCTACTGATCCCTATAAATTGACACCCTGTTATGATGTTTAAAGTACAGCTATAAAAGTTTTGTTTTCTTTAATATTTCTATTGGTGTGTAACCGTTAATAACCCATCTGTACCTAAATTAAATACATAAGTACCTACTAAAGATAAAACATAAGTGCCTCTCCTCCTAAATAAAATGACACCCCTTTTCCCAAACATATACCTTATGTTAGTCTGTAAGGTATTTGTAAATATGGGCCTTGTTGCCTGAGACAAATAAATTAATAATAATAATAATACCTAGTTAGAATCGTTAACGCAACAATTAAAAAAATGTAATACGCTAATTTGGCAAGTACCAACACCTAGCTTTAAAGTATTTGAAATTTGGACTTAATGTCCAAATTTCAAATTGATATTACACTACTTAATTGCTTGATTACGAGTATTCAAGTAGGTAAACAGTTTCTGTAAATTTTTATTTTATTTCCGACTGTACTTTTCTGTAGGTAGGTACCGTCCGCCATCAACTAACTCATTGAGACGATTCTAACGAGCCCAAACTCAACGGGGTTATCCCATGGCCACCTTCTGTCTCCATCATCAGATCAGCTTGATGGTACCATAATATTGAATTATCTCCCATTTGCCTCTTGACGTTGACTTTTGGGACAGCCTGTATCAACTAGGCCCTATGTGCGAGGAGGCATGGAGTGCGATGGCCTTCTTCTGTGACGATGTAATGTCGCAGAAGGAGGCTGCGGAACGGGCGCGCGAGAAGGATCCTCTCGCAGACCCGTTCCGCGGGCGATGGACTGGAAGCAGAGCCAGGCGCCGCTATGCGCATCTATTGCCTCCCCCGTAGTGGAATTTTGCAGGGAGTCGGGGCAAGCCCTGCAAGGGAAGGTTCCACAGGATTGTGGGCGTGTTGGCGCCTTGAAATGTCTGCGGCCCGTTACCGTGGGCCGCCCGCCGGGACGTACGCAGTTGAATGCCAAGAGCGATCCTGCGGCGCCCCCCCTTTTAAGGCGGAGCCGGATCTCGTTGGTGGTTTTAGACGGTAGAATTATATAATCTGTGACGGTAGTCCACTGCTTTATTGCTTCGGGTAGTCCGTCATACCCGTCCTTCCCCGGACAGGGCGGGATGCGTGAATACATTTGCCCAACGTTAAAAAAAAGGCCCCAAGTAGGTATGCTATGTGAGAGTTCATGCAATAGGGGTGTAGACTCAAAATGTATTATTACTCCAAAAGAAAGAAGGCCAAAAAATATGCCTAGTGGCAAAAATCCCATTCAGATATCTCAAAAAAGTATGAAGCTACAACCGTTTTAATATTATTGCTTGTTAGAGAGAGAAAACGCTAGGGGATCGTGACATCACGATCCACGAGCGTCATAGTAAATGACAATCGTTTCATATGAATAAGGTGCGTTCTGCGGAAAAGGGACAGAATATATCCCCATTTAAAACTTTGAACACTTATAACTTTGTAATTATTTGATCCCCTGCTTTACTTTTTTCTCCATTTGACAATATTTTTTATCCTTTTTAAAAAAAAAAAAATCATTATTGGTTATTTTATTTGGTGTCTACACCCCTATTATATTTAGCTGTAGGTACACTTGCAAACAGCTTGCTTTATAACGCTAGGTACTCAAATTGTAAACTAGGAGGTTACTCTGACACACATTTCGCCCACAATCATGATGTCTATTATATTATGTGCTGCACTTTTTAGGGTTCTGTACTCAAAGAGTTAAACGGGACCCTATTACTAAGAATCCGCTGTCCGTCCGTCCGTCCGTCCGTCCGTCTGTCTGTCACCAGGCTGTATCTCACTGATACCGTGATAGTTCCAGTTGAAATTTTCACAGATGATGTAGGTATTCCTGTTGCCGCTATAACAACAAATACTAAAAACAAAATAAAACAAATATTTTTATTGATAATGGTACGGAACCCTTCGTGCGCGAGTCCGACTCGCACTTGGCCGGTTTTTTTAAACCATGTCGGTGGGAAACAAGGCGTGCGTTTTGGAAATCACCCGCATCCCGGATGTGGGCGCTACAGCATGCATTTTGGAAATTTTCGGCAACCCCCATTGGAGCCCTATCGACCGATGAAAATCCACCTTAAGAGGATTGTGAACCTGTAATTTTTCATACAAAAAGCGATAACGTTTTTCACCCCGTAAACATTCTTCGATTATTATATTTTTTGGACATGCTGTAGATATCATGAAAAACTAGGTCTGTACGTTTTGATTTTTAAGAAATATTGCTTGCGTTAAAAGTTATTAGCATCTAAAAATCTATATTTTTGACTTAAAAACTTTGTCTATCGTTTTATTTTTTTTAATTAATCTAAACTGATTTGCTAAAAATAGAAAACGTACAGACATAGATTATAGTGTACTGAATCCAATAATACCAAAATTATTTCATTTCATAAAGGTTTAGGGGGGTAAAAACGTTATCACCCGGAACAATATTTCAACAAGGAAATGTAGGCAATTGCCTCCAGGACTAGCTACTCTCTCTATCGCACGATACGGGTGAGACACAGAACGGTGTGAAACAGATAGATTTTTTTAAAATACCTACACGTGCCGCGTATTGGCACTTCACAATCCTCTTAAGAGGGCGCTCGTTTTTTGGTCAGGAATAAGCGAGAATGACGGATTTTTGACGTTGTAATTCTAAGAAACGGAGAGCTTTTTCTAGATCCTGATTACTTATTTGCATAGGTAAACTCCTCTTATTGGTCCTAGCCGCCTCCAATTTACGAAGAACTGAATACTTTAACCGAAAATACCCGATTACCGACAGTAGTTTTCTGAAGAGAGCGCAGAGTCATAAGTTTGAGCCCCTAATACTCCATGATGTTATATGAGAACCTACTTGTTTTATTCAATTTTCACTAGCGTAATATGTTGCCATTGCGCCTAGCCGCCTCGAATTTTCCTTATTCTGCACGTATATATATGTAAACTGTTCTCAATTACACCATATTTGTCAACAAAATCTTACTGAAAACTCAAGGATTTTCTCATTATTGTTGAATTATTTGTGTATTGAATCTTACACAACATTAAAGTTCATGCTTGTTCCAACAAGATCCAGTCCAAAAAATATAACTTTAGTCAAAATTTATATTTATAAATAATTATTCAAAACTAGTATAAATTTACCGTCGCGCGGGAATATATCTCAGTACCGGCTGAATAGCCCTCCGAGACAGACGTGTACTCTGTTTATTTGTGGCTATTCACGAAGCTAACCGGCCACTCTTCAGATAAAATAATATTATTTTGATCTCCGACTAGGCATAGTTGTTACCAACCTCGGGGTCAAACTATACTGGGGATACATTCGTGAGGCAAATCGAGACAAGTTATGAATTGCATAGCTATCAGATATGACGTAGTGTAGCGAAAAGGCTCAAACCCACAGGATATGTAACATTTAAAATTGAACCTTCTACCTAAAACAAAAGTCATACATTTCAATGGTGATATCTTGTGGGTTGGATCCTTTTGTCTAAACTACGCGTTCTATAGTCAATTATTATTGTACGAGTGATTGTGATACTTGATAGATTTAATTTATTTACTTGTTACTATCAGTCCACCTTGTGGAGGGTCCGCTGCAGTTTCCGGTACGTAGTCGCCTCTCGAGAACCAACCCCAACGGCCATTATGATTAGTTAGTATGTATGTATGTATGTTAGTTTGGGCAAAATCTTCAAATTAGGTACAATTGCGTATCTTCGGTGACAATGCCATAATATCATAGAGCTGGTCTGATGATGGAGTCGGAAGGTGGCCATAGCAACTCCTAAACTCAACAAGATAAAGCCATCGAATTTGGGCTCATTTATTTGGTCATGGCACGGCAAGACTTTGGTGCTGGATGATTTTCAGAGTCTGATAATGGAGCTGGAAGGTGGTCATGGAACTCCTAAACTAAACTAGATAAACCCATCTAGTTTGGGCTCATCTGTTTTGTCTTGGTAAACACTTTGGTGATGGATGATTTCCAGGATCTGATGATGGAAGTTGGTCATGGGAACTCCTAAACTAAAATAGATAGACCTATCTTGTTTGGGTTTGTGTGATTTGTCTGTACAAGTACCCACGAACCAGCGACATAATATGCAGGGTTATTGAAAATAACAAGATGAATAAAAAACTTTTTAAAAAACAAGCTTATATGGCGTTTGTTAAGTACAGCACGATCCTACCTTGCATTTAGTTATTATTTTCGTTTATATATAATAATAACACACACCGGGGGTTTACACTGGAAAGGGAGATTTTTACGTGGTTTTATTACATTTCCGAGTCATCATCATCATCATCATCATATCAGCCGAAAGACGTCCACTGCTGGACATAGGCATCCCCCAAAGAGTGCCACAATGGCCGTTCCTGCGCCACCCGCATCCAGCGGACTCCCGCGACCTTTACCAGGTCATCAGTCCACCTTGCGGGGGGCCTACCCACGCTGCGCCTTCCGGTACGTGGTTGCCACTCCAGAACCTTTCCGCCCCAACGGCCATCGGTTCTACGTGCAATGTGCCCCGCCCACTGCCACTTAAGTTTAGCAATTCGGATGGATATATCGGTTCCCTTGGTTCTGCTGCGGATAGCCTCATTTCTGATGCGATCGCGCAGAGAAACTCCCAGCATAGCCCTCTCCATTGCCCTTTGAGTGACTTTGAGCCTTCTTATGAGGCCTATAGTAAGCGACCACGTTTCCGTGCCATATGTCATCACTGGCAACACACACTGGTCAAAGACTCTCGTCTTGAGACACTGCGGAATATTGGACGAAAAGATGTGCCGTAGCTTCCCGAATGCTGCCCAGCCGAGTCGGATTCGACGATTGACCTTCCCTTCGACATTTCCGAGTATCACTCTTTATTTCGAAATAAATGTTAAAAAAACCGGCCAAGTGCGAGTCGGACTCGCGCACGAAGGGTTCCGTACCATTACCTATATCTAAAAACGGCAAAATATCTATATCTAAAATCACGTTTGTTGTATAGGAGCCCCCTGTAGCCTAGTTAGTAACTTGGTAGTGACTCTGCCTACGAAGCTGGAGGTCCCGGGTTCGAATCCCGGTAAGGGCATTTATTTGTGTGATGACCACAAATATTTGTTCCTGAGTCATGGATGTTTTCTATGTATTTAAGTATTTATTTATCTATATAAGTATGTTTATCGTCGTCTAGTACCCATAGTACAAGCTTAGCTTGGGGCAAAGTCGATTTGTGTAAGATTGTAAAAGAAAAAGAAACAAATAAAAACTAAAATAAAAATAAAAAGATGTATTCTGTTTTTTGTATTTTTTGTTATAAATAGCGACAACAGAAATACATCATCTATGAAAATCTCTATCTATCACGGTTCATGAGATACAGCCTGGTGACAGAAGGACAGACAGGCATTCAGACAGACAGACGGACAGCGGAGTCTTAGTAAGTACGGAATCCTAATAAGTGACATAGGTTTTAGGCTCAGAACATAAAAAAGGGAGAAGTGCCGTATTGCTTAATTCCAATGTCCCCAGTTTTCTCCCACCGCAGCGCCCATAGGCACACACATTGAACCGTGTAAAAACAAAGACTCGGGCGTTGCCAGTGAGTCTACGGCAACATGCAAACAAGGGCTGTGATTGGCTTAAACGCACTACACTAGGGGGGCGACAAACGTTAAAATTATGTTTTATCGACATTGATATTAAAATTGGGGTCCCAGCGCACTCAACCTAATCAAAGAGCTCGCCAAAAAATTAGCCGACACCACCGGGGACCGAAGAGCTGGCAGCTTCCTCGCTCAACGCATTAGTATTGCGATACAGCGGGGAAATGCTGCCAGCATCTTCGGCACCATGCCGCGGGGAGACCCCTTAGTTTAGTCATAAGTAGTTTTATTTAGTTTTATTTATTCTTTTTTTTTCTGGTTTTTAAGTTGAATTTGTTACTGTACCTAGTTAATTACATTATTAAATGAATCGTTTAAAACCGAAAAAAAAAAAAATGCATAGTGGAAAAAGTCTAAAGTGGAACGCACTAATCTTCTAAATTAATATTATGTTATGATATTGATAGGTAACAACTTCAACAACATGGTAAGTTTATGTGGTGGTATTTAAATTTTTAGCTACAAGTTTAAATAACACGGGTTGTTAACTTACCATAAATCGCAAAAGTAAAAAATATTGACGAATACCTACAGAGTAATATAAACGGCTTTTTATAAGTTCGTGTTCACATACATTTAAAACTCTGGTCACATCGATATTTTTGACCTGTAGGTACCAGGCCGATCCGTATCGCATTTTGGCGCGAAATAATATGTCCATTACTCATATTACGAGATTTAAGGCTAAGGGCGAGTATCCACCAAAGATGTGCGGAGATGTGTTACCATACATTTTACACCTAGGTTTCAAGCAAGCGAGGTGTCAAATATTCGAAAAATGTACGGCTCTTATTAAGTGGTTGGAAACATTTTTCTTGAAAATGTTACGAACACATTAACTCTTCTCTGTACAGGAAACCAGTTAGGACCTCTGCCAGTAGCATCTATCCATTTTTTTAGTACCTACTCGGATTCTTTGGAAAACTGTAATAAGAAACCGAGATTTCTTCTTCAATTATCACATTTCAAATGAAAGTAAAAAATACTCATTTAAAATAAATTATTGGTAATAATATCACATTTTAAGTTGTTCTGAAGCCATTTGCAACTAAATTGTATACACAATTTTAATATGTCTATTTACCGTTCATACTGCAACTTAGTGAAAATCTTATTAGTAGGTACCGTAAACATTTTGTGCCTTTTAATCTTATTAGTACGTTATTAGTTACCTTTAAGATAGGCACCCAACCAAAACAAATAATTAAATAAAATAAAACAGCGAAAGTAGTCGAAATAAAATAACTAGTATGATATCGTACTTCTATTTTATCGATTACGCGTAAATTGTAACTGCACTTTGGCACCGCTCTAGTTTGCGACGCCAAGCAGCGGCCGTACCACAAAAAAATTCAAGCATCGTCCATATCCATAGTGGTTTAATACATTGCGCCGTGGTTTACTGTATTGAACGTTCAATGTACAACGCATAGAACAAAAATATGCTTTTTCGTTCGATATGTTAGTTCGATCCCGAGAAATGATGCGGCGTTGCGTTTATTTATTAAAATATTACTTTTTACTGACTTAAGTGAAAATACTAATACTCACATGTGGTGCGTGACTCCACCATTTATGTAGGTTTTAGTTTCATTCCTATTTTTGCATGTAACCACGCTACAATTCGGCATTTTGAGTAAACGTGGATAAACATTTCAGATTCACGGCAAATTGCGACTAACATGCGGTGGGCAGTGACATGCCCATTTGGCCATGTCGCACCGACACGCGCCAAGCCCCCGTTTCATATCTATTCCTTTTTATCATCTGAGGTTTTAGGCTTTTGAATAAAATCACGCATTAATTAATTGTATTCTAGATAAAAAGCTGTGTTTGTATAATTTATAATTTTCAGTTCCTTTGGTAAGAAACGGACATAGCAATTTCTATGAAGGGCAGTTTTTTTTTACTGTCCATAACAAAAAAAATTCTTCAAGAAATGAATACGTCAGTACCCAGTAATTTCCTAGTAGTGGGTCGACTGGTATAATTTCATTACATTACTATATATAAATAAGACTCAGATAACATGCAAACTATTAATATCCGTAAAACAAATTATTATTCTTATTACTGACAACTTTAAAACTCGTTAGTATATTTTATTTTATTTTATTTTTTATACTAAAAAAACGAAACTAAATATACTTTGTCATATCATAGTATTTTAATACAAATAGAAAACTTGTGCTCAAAAATCAAATACTTACTTTATTCAAGTTATCTAACTTCGCTAACATGATGTTCTAGAACATCATGTTAGCGAAGTAATCTTACCACTTTTTAGTGCAAGTATCAATATCGGTCACGGAGTGAATTCCAACGGTGCGCTATACAGCTATTTGCATCGGCAAGCTCCGCGGTTAGTTCTATCCCGATCGCACTTACATATAGCTAGAAAGGGACGGCACCCGCGGCTGGTGCGATCTCGCTGTGCATGTGGGGGTTAGGTACGTTTGTGTCGGTGGTAGTAGTATTTACACACACAAACGCACTACGCGTGTCAAAATACCGAATTCTGAGCGAGCGCTTTTTTGAAGAGCACTCTTAACGATGACCGCTATGTCACTACCTGACTACACAAATTAAACCTGCATACAATATCAGCCAAACCTAATTAAGTTCCTCATTTTAATAATTGTCTAACAAAACTTAAGTCATTATAATATCCAAGAAGCACCAATGCATTTCATACGCAACCCGAAACATAAACATTTCGGCATACCTACCCAATACCCAATACGTGACACCCGCACTTCACTAATAAAAATATTTCCACAGAAAACCGGTGTGAAAATTCCTACGTGACCGCCATTTTGTGTAGTGATGTCCGTTTATCGAAAATTCACCGATAAATTACCGATTCGTATCAAACTGCATCGAATCGTTCACACGCGATTTAACTTTGCCGCTTTTTTTGAATTCGAAATTTCAAATGCTGAACGCGTCCTCTATGCTTCTACAAACATCGGTGCTAACACGCAATCTTCTACTTTATTTTTGAGATGTTAGAGTTTATGTTTCTTTGAGCTTGATTTGGAATGAAGGTTGTAATATTTTTACAATTCATTTGGCGCGCTCGATAACTGTCAATCTCTGTTGCGTCGGCCATAAGATATAAATAATAATATATTTACTTGCGAAAGGGGATTGGTGTTACTGCGGAATTCTGTGGAAAATGCAGAAACGTGTGATTTTGGAATTCTTGAGAGCGTTAAGAGTGGATTTATCGAGTTGGATCGTGGTCACTCACACTGATTGACTGATCAAGATTGCAATCTGTCTTTTGACTTGATTGGCCGAAAAGCATTTGTTTTACACGTGCACGGGTTTTTAGTACCTACCTACCTACGTTGATTTCGTAGTGCCTACACGTTATTGGGATGGGCCTGGTACCTATTTACTTATGCACATACCTACGTTTACGATGCGTAATATGTACATATATAGGTAGATACTTGTACATAAACTCACGCATGCACCTACCTATATTCGCAAAAGCGGTAGGTAGAGTATTCAGTGTATTTTTCAGTGCCTTTCCTAGCAATAGGTAATATATAAAAAAACCCTCGACTTAAAAATTCAGAATTACAAAAAGGGTTTGTCTTATTTTTGCTATCTTAACGATATTTCAATACAAAATTGACCATAAAAATATATGACTAGTCTGTATTTTCCTACAAACCTTAACGTTTCATAAAACGTTGCTAGAAATAGAGAAAACGGATGAACGAAATAAATCAGTGCCAATATTGAACTATGAGTAGGTATAGTCAGGGATTGTAACCGGTTTTTAGGGTTCCGTACTCAAAGAGTAAAACGGGACCCTATTACTGAGACTTCGCTGTCCGTCCGTCTGTCTGTAACCAGGCTGTATCTCACTGATACCGTGATAGTTCCAGCTGAAATTTTCACAGATTATGTATTTCTGGTGCCGCTATAACAACAAATACTAAAAACAAAATAAAATAAATGTTTTTATTGATAATGGTACGGAACCCTTCCTGCGCGAGTCCGAGTCGCACTTGGACGGTTTTTTTCAAGAATCTCGAAATAACCACATATCTCGAACTATTTTATACTTCATTTATGTAGGACTCAGTTGTGTTTTGAGGTAACGAGTGCGTATTATTAGATTGCCCAATTAGAAAATGAAATAATTAACAAAGAACGAAAAAAACCGGTTACAGTTCCCATACAAAAAATAACCGGTTACAATCCCTGGGTATACATACCGTACCTATGCATAGATTCATTTCTCGGGTAATCGCCTGACGTCATCACTCCAGTGAAGTCACGTCACGGCTACAGGCGATGGGCGGAGCGCTGACGAGGTCCGATTTTATGTCCGAAAGGCCGATTGGTAAAAAAGATGGCCAAGTTCCACGGAGTTTTACTCTAGTTAGAAAATAAAATACGGTAGCACTTTTATATTAAATATTGAGAATTTTAGAAAAGGACTAAGTAGTTATTGCATTTGATAGCGAAAAATTACATAAACACATAAGTACTTAATACAATAAAGTTACAATAACTTACTTACATTAAAGTTTAAAAGTTCATTTTGTTATAAATAAAGCTTGAAAAAAAAACCTCTTAAGATACTAGTTAAGTAATTGTAAAAAAAAAGAAAGAAAGTCATTATCTCCTATTTCAGGCACCAGTCTCCATTCCACCACACAAGTATCCACATAAGTGTATATACCTACCTACATCTACATGATGTTCACATTAATGTAAGTAGTGTAAATAAATGTAATTACCTACATCAGATTAATCTTTCTGCGATCCAATTCAAAATTAAGTTGTTTTTGTTTCCAACTTTATTATAAAATCAAATATAATGTACCTAACTATTCCGTTTTAGAACTTGAAATAAACTAAATGAGAAATTAAAGGAATTTAAGACATAAAATTTTAATAAATGCTCATTTATTAAGTACCGCAATATACCTACAATTTTGTTGAACTTGTCCATAAATTGAGGATCCAAAAAAACTCCAAATTACAGCAAAAAATAATTAAACCAGTCCCAATTGACCCCCAAAACCACCGATAAACAATTGACGGACGATTTGTTTTTTATTCCCACAAAAAAACGTCAATTTCGTCACCCTCGTAACAGCTAAACTGCTGACCAAGTCCCTTTGTGAATACCTACATAATGCCAGACCATTTTGAATCCTATTCTAGAACAGATAAGGTTTATTCTAATGCTTGAGGTAATTCTGAAGTGGACGGAAATCCCAATCTCGGTTCACTACCATTTAATCGGTTATTTAGTTTTATTAGCTCGATTTTATCGGTATTTATTTGAGCTTTGTGGCCTAGGGGCAGTGTTTTGATAAAAACTGCTCTGCCAATTTGGCCTACTTATAGTAATATCATGTTCTAAACGTTACATCTATATCTAGATTTTTATACCATCATCATCAATGACATGTGTCAAGTAAGGGAGACAATGTCTTCTTTGCTGTGTTATATATACATTCAGACATATTTAGTAATTCACTTTATCTGATTGTACTTATTCTAAGCAAATAAATTCTATGAGTTTTAGCCCTTTGCTATTGCTTCGCAGCCCGATTGCTATTACCTGATCCTAGAATCGGCGTAAGTAATAGGCTTTTTCCATGTGGCTGAGATCTGACCTTACAATGCAAATAAACTAAGTATGTGAAAGGGATTACGCTAAACCTACTAAGAATCCATCTGCTCATCTTAACGACATTTCGGTTTCATCGTGTCACTACATACATAGAGCGGAATAGAGTAACTATAACTTGGCACATTTACGATATGTCATGGATCAGACACACTACGCGATTCATCAGTCTTTTAACCTTGTCGTGATGTTGCTGACGTGTTGACTGGACACATTACAAGTTTATTAACCACTCGATGTGATGGACACGCCATGATAAATCTGTCACTATTAAATCTTTGTATCCCAAACCCACCCCACAAATTGAGAAACCTATAAGACTATTTTGCTTAAATTAGCCCTATCTTCTCCAGGAAACGACTCGGAGCCAGACCAAGAGGACTCAGCAGACCGGAGAGAGAGCAAGGCCCGGCGTCGGAGAACAGCTTTCACGTCAGAACAGCTGTTGGAACTGGAGCGAGAGTTCCATGCAAAGAAGTACCTCAGTCTGACGGAGCGATCGCAGATAGCTGCGGCGCTTAAACTAAGCGAAGTACAGGTCAGTACTATTTAATAAATATTGTTTTTTCTGATGAGTCCCCACTCCCAATCCCCCAATTAAGAGGCTAACCAAGACAAGAAGGTATCTAGTTATATCGTATCGGTTATCTTCTACCTCGGAGCAGCTGTTGGAACTGGAGAAGTGGAGAGAGAGTTCCTCAGTCTGACGGAGCAATCGCAGATAGACGTGGCGCTTAAGCTAAGCGAAGTACAGGTCAGTACAATTAATAAATGTTGTTATGTCTCATCATGAATGCTCGAGTGGTGGAAGAGGCTAACCAAGAGAAGAAGGTATCTAGTTATATCGCATAGGTTATCTTCTACCTCGGAGCAGCTGTTGGAACTGGAAGTGGAGAGAGAGTTCCTCAGTCTGATGGAGCGATCGCAGATAGACGTGGCGCTTAAGCTAAGCGAAGTTCAGGTCAGTACTATTAATAAATATTATTTTGTCTCATGAGTGGGGAAGAGACTAACCAAGACAAGAAGGTATCTAGTTAAATCGTATTGGTTATCTTCTAGCTCGGAGCAACTGTTGGAACTGGAGAAGTAGAGAGAGTTCATGCAAAGAAGTACCTCAGTCTGACGGAGCGATCGCAGATAGCACACACGGCCAGTCTCTTCCAAATCGGCAGATAGCTGAGGCGCCTAAACTAAGCGAAGGAAAAGCCAGTCATCATCCTCCTAACGAAAGGAGCCCAGGTTCCGCGTTGTCACCTAATCCCAATGTATATATCTCGTAGGCACTAGTTTTGCGAAAGCGACTGCTATCTGACTTTCCAACCCAGAGTGAAAACTAGACCTGGTTGAGGTAAGACCGGTTTAATCTACTGAATATCTAAATGATATTTTGTACATAAGTTTTAGCAACACCCAGTGAAAGGAGCTCTACGTATAATACATTAAAATCACAACCAAGGCTTAACAAACACATAGTCATAACTCATAACACAACCAAACATTGTTTCAGGTAAAAATATGGTTCCAAAATCGTCGCGCCAAATGGAAACGCGTGAAAGCCGGTCTTGCATCTGGCAGCCACTCCGGAAAGAGCACAGGCACGAAAATCGTCGTGCCCATCCCCGTCCACGTCAACCGTTTCGCCGTCCGCACACAGCACCACCAGATGGAGAAACAACAGTTCAGACTGGACAGAAACCAGCCCTGCAGCCTACTACAATCCCACACATCAGCGTTCTCCAAAAACGACGCTCTTCCCCCTTTCTTAAAAGAATCGAGTCCGGCGTTTAAAAATGAATCGAATCCGTTTAAGAACGAATCGGTAATTTCGATGGTTGGGCGCGGCACTATGTATGATCCGAGTATGTCCGCTAGGTTGGCATCGCTGAGCCAAGCTGCTAACTTGAGGTTTGGAAATCAAAATGGCCGGCCGAGCTAGTCTGGTTTGGATCTGCAATAATGGAATAGATACAGGCTGATTTTTATATGATAATTCATTTGCTAGGTACTCTAAATCCTGCCAAATGTTTTTTTACGTACTTCTGTGAACGGTTGCATCACGGATTGTCTTAACTACAGAAAATGCTGATTTAAGCGCCCATTCACGTGCTCACTAGCGCCACTGGTAAATAATAAATAAATAAAATACTCGTAGTGTTAGTAACAAAATGGGGCTTACAAGACTATATTAGTATTACACGATTAAGTTTAGTTTAAATAAAATTTTAATTACATTTTCATTTAGGTACTTCTTTGGTTACCTATGGCAGAAAATTAGGACCAAGTAGTGAATAATTTATTCCCTACTTGGCCCTACCAATGACCACTTCAACCCAATATTTGGTGAGCGGGCAGTCGAGGCGCTCTGCCAACACCCTCAGCATACTGTTGCTGCTACCGCGCATCCGTTTTAGCAGTGACGCTATTCTTTTCCGCCGAATGGCAAAAAAGTCGTCCGCTTGGGCTTCGGCTAACGTGCCTGATGCACTGCAGTGCTTCGGCAGCTTCAACAGCATTCTGCGGATGTTATTGTACTGAACACGCAGGATGTTATAGGCCCTCTGAGTAAATCTCGCCCACAGGCTATACACGTGTAAAATGTATGACAATAAGCTTTAAAAAGGGTCAACTTGACTTGTTTGTTACAGCGTGCAAACCTGCGGGCGAGCATATTGCCTCGTACTGCCAACGCTCTCCTCTCCGTCTCCATATCTAGGTCGTCATTTAGGTCCGCAGTGAGCATATGGCCTAGATACTTAAACTTGTCCACTATTTTAAGGGTCTCGTCCCCCAGCATGATCTTAGGCAAGGTGTTAAAATTGTATTTACGTGCTTTAAAAATGAGCACTTCGCTTTTATTTACATTATATTTAAGACCATGCTGTAGGGCGTAGCCCTCACACAGTCTAAGTAAATCCTTAAATTTAAATAATTGTGATTATTTAAATTTAACGATAGATATTTCAAAAAGTAGGACACTCCACACTGTAAAACATCAAACTAGTTTTTATGTTGCTGGATTCGTCGATCTATTTAGGTATAAACTCATTAGAAAAACGGCCGTTTTAACTTTATGCGTTCGGATACCTACCTATCGTTAAATTTAAATAATCACAATTATTTACCAGTGGCGTTAGTGAGCACGTTAACGGGCTCTTAAATATCAAAATGCATAATAATAATAATGCATTACGCAGTTATTTAAAATTAAATTTAGAAAGATTTGAAATCATACTGGAATGCAAAACGAATTGATCAAATAGCCCCTTTAGGTACATGACATTCCCCTCGATACAGTCAGTAGGTAACTAATAACAGTCACATAGGGCTGTAAAAAAAAATCAGATCGCAGGTATTGGAAGCCCGAGCCGAAGGAAAGGGCGATAAATATGCGGTCTGAGGCTTTCTTTATTGCCGCCCCTGGTGAGTACCTACACCATTTTCGTCCCCCTTACTCAGAAATTGAATTTTCCGCATGCGTAGCGAGCGGTAAATGCCACATTATATAGCCAGGTGAGACGTAAAATACAGGCCGGTGTTAAAATTGTGAGTAGCTATTATTGCAAATACCTACCTACTTTGTAAGTAAGTTCAAACTGTTGTAAATTACTATTTATAAGCAATGCCTATCTATATTGTAACGGAAAGTAATAATTAGATAATAAAAAGTGTGATAAAATTGATTGTGTTTTTTTATTAGTTCTTTGGTCCATTTAACTAGACATTGAGGAGCAGGCCAATGATTCTCAAACTGCAGTGCAGAAAGTATGCACTAGTAATCTTGCGACAACATATCATTTTTTCAAGTGGGCCATTTTATGGTTCAGTTCGCTAGAAAACGTTTTTTTACGGACGCGTGTTTTTTTATTTGTTACTAAATTCTAATTTTCATTCGAAAATATTAAATTCAAAAAATATTAAATTACAGAAGGTTGTAAGTAAATTATGACGTCAATACTACGGCGCTGTATGACACATTGACACACCTTTCATATGACAGTCGTAGTATTGTCAACACGGTTTAAAACAAGTTTATACAAATTCGAGATTTTCTTAAAAACGAGGGAGAAAAGAAACTGAAAACTACTTTATTACGTTCAGAGGATCTAGTATAAGTTTTATCGATACAATACGTTTTCGAACGCGTTTGCGTGTAGTTTCAATTTGTATGGCGACGCGAACAGCGCCTCTGGTGGTAACTATTAGGAACTACGCGTTGTCATACAAATTGAAACTAAACGCAAACGCGTTCGAAAACGTATATGTATCGATAAAACTTATACTAGAGCTACAGGTAACATAATTTTTATCGAAATGGTTTTCGATTTTGGCATCATTACACATATTTATTTTGAAATGTTGTCAATTGATTAAATATTTTCTAGGAAGACTTGATAGATCAAAACTGAAACAATGATTGTTTGTTTACTTGTTCTTGATCCGCGCTAAAGAATTTAAGGGTCCTAATGCCGGTCTCCGGCCAGCTTCAGTTAAAGACCACCTGAAAGATAAGGTTTTTTTTAAATTAAATTTATTACAATGCTGCATAATCGTCACAACAAACTAAATCTCACCAATAGGAATCTACTAAGAAAGCATGAAACGAGACCCAGCCAGATCAGTAGCCCTAGGTTTTATCGTTACAATACGTTTTCGAACGCGTTAGCGTTTAGTTTCAATTTGTATGACAACGCGTAGTTCCTAATAGTTACCACCAGAGGCGCTGTTCGCGTTGCCATACATATTGAAACTAAACGCAAACGCGTTCGAAAACGTATTGTATCGTTAAAACTTATACTAGAGCCTCTGAAGCCTCTATTCGACATGCGCAAACGCCATACACACTCGCACTGCTAACGATGTACCTAACTAAACCTATATTAAGTCCCCAAGCAAGGCAAGCTCGGCCGAATTTCACCTTCCCATACAAACGGAGATTCGTTCTCATTTTAAAACTACGCGTTGGATTGTAACGAAACTTTGCGTACATGAGGTATATGTAGGTCTGTAATTAGTTTATATGGCTTCAGGTTATAAAACAAACCAAATACAGCCAAAACAACTTTTGTATGAAAAACTTAAATACGCTGTATTTTTTTACTACTTATTCCAAGTACAAAGTTTCAGAGCAAACTAGCTATACCTAGTCGTTTTAAAATGAGAGCGTAACTACGTTTGTATGGAGAACCGAGCTTGCCGGGGACTCTTAAGACTTTTGGGTCAGATTTTTATCGTCCCTTCGCAAATTATAAAGTGTTTTGCAATTTGTGTAGTATCGCATTAAACACATTGAAATGCGACGCGAAGTGACGAATCTAATCAAGCCTCCTGAGGCTAGAAAATTAATATTTAGTATCACTAAATTCACTAATTACCCAAGGTTGTTAATGATCATACCTGTGATTACTCGGGGCACCTATACTAAAGTGATGTAGCAAAATATTTTATCGACAAAAAAATATATCGATGTTATTGTCAACATCTAAATGTTATTCAACATAAATACATATTATATATTTTCTCTTCATTATAAAATAAAAACAATAAACAGATTAAAACGTGCATTTATTTGTTTATTTTTAAATATAGTATACAATTTATATTTTTTCCCTATTCGTCGGTAATAAAGATTGCCGTCTTGATGAAAATATCCACTTTAAATTAATAGACGTTCTCTTAACGTCCACAGTGGTCAACGGGGCATTTATCTTTTATCTTAAAAAATATGACTATTGATTTTTGAGTCAAAATAAAACAGATATGATATATGTTCAGATATGATATCGAAGCTTTTTATAGTACCTAATCGAGAAATTTCAATGAGCACATGTGTTAATATATATCGACATCTTTTTTATCGATATCAAATCCCTAAAAAGTGCCCCGAGTTAGCACAGGTATGTTAATGATACTATACAATTTCTTTCACCTTATTGTATCCTGTCCCTGCATCCGAAGAAAACTCACAAATAAACATCCCGAGCCAGTGGATCGGTGGGCGTGACTGGCCAATATTTTATTATAGGACAAACCAAGCAATTTTCAAATGTAAACGTTTGACATAAGACTCATTTTCGAACAAACTGAAGAAACAAATCAAAATTAGAAATGTAATTTTTTTAAATTTTGAATTTTGAATGTTTTGTTCGGAGCGGATTTACATATTTTCTATTCATGTGCACAACATTATATTTTAAACTTTATTGTGTCGGAAACAAGGTTCGCTTTTGCTTGGATAAACATATGAAAAAGTGTATCAAACTGTCAAAAGCACAAACTATTAATGGAAGAGCTACCAACGTATTCTACGACATCACGATTGCCTTACCACATTGATATAGAGTATATTATTGCTTGAGTCTAGTTTGGAATAAGTTTGTCCGCCAAATCGCCCTCTGACATTCGGACAATAGTACATGAAAGATTAGGGGTATTATTGTATTTGTATGGATTTGTTGGCTGAGTAAGCTTTTAGCAAGTAATTGAGTAAATGTCGACGATAGTTTGGGGTTGGGATAGTATTTGCAATTCTGTTTGTGCAAATTGTGGGCATATTGATCTTGCGGTCTTAAAGCACTTTATTAACTACTTAGTAACTTTCCGCAATAGATACTTACCTATTTATTAAACTTATCAAACATCCGTTGACTGGAATCTGTGTCATTATAATATACTTTAAAAACGCACCTACTCAATACTCAAAACGCTTCAAGTTTGCCTATAAAGTTTGTAGTGCTCCCTCGATTTCCGAAGGATCCCATCATCAGATCCTGACCTGATGAACATGGGTGATTAGTCTAATATAGTCATCACAAGAACCTACCTACTACAAACGGTAAAATTCATATGGTAGAATCTTGGTAGACCTACAAAAATAATCTCAATTTAAAGGAAAAATTAACTCGCTTCGAGCAGGATTCGAACCTGCGATTCAGGCAAAAATGTTCGCAACTATCGTTTCCATCAAACCATAACCCACCTTTCCCGTGTCGAGTATACGCCAGATGCGCTTATAATCGTCACTAATCTCTGGGCGGGGCAGGGGCGACAAACCATTTGTCCAAAATGGGTGTGACTCGCGCCTGCAAAAAGTTAATTGTTGAAAGCGATAGCTGAATGCAAAAAAAATTGTTTGGGAGATTACACAAATCTAAGCGATTTCGGTTTGATAGAAACTTATTGAGCTTTTTATGGGAGTAGGTTAACGAGCACGTATCCTGATAGTGAGTGGTTTCTGATAATAGTGTAGTGTACCAAGTGGCAGTAAGCCAACTTCAGTATAGCACCTTATACCTACATATAATATGACAGTAGTCGTTAAGGTGGTTCGATTGCCATACAAAACTTTATTTGACATTCGCAGGCTAACGGCGTGATATTTTAAGAAACTCATGTAACAAACTTTCATAAATTGGCTTCCCATTTGCGCCAAATTCTCCTTCTCTCTTCTCCTTTCTCCTTGAATAAACTTGTATAAACTAAATTAATTTGAGAAATTGGTTTGGGACGTGATATTTTGGGAAAACGATTTCTCTCAAATTAATCTAGTTTATACAAGTTTATTCTAGGAAAGGGGGAATTTGGCGCAAATGGGAAGCCAATTGATGAAAGTTTGTTACATAAGTTTCTTAAAATATCACGCCGTTAGCCTGCGAATGTCAAATAACGCTTTGTATGGCAATCGAACCACCTTAAGCCGAGTTAGAGAACTTCGGCCGGCTTAACAACCTCTAACAGTCGAGTTGCCCACACACTTGACAAAGGGGGGGGAGGGGGGGCAACTGTCACTAGCGTCCTCAGGAGCTACCTTTTTTTTTTTTTTACTACCAGCTACCTACCACAACCCTGAACGTTTTTTTTAATTAATTTTATTTATTACCAACAAAAAGTTACATATTTATACGTTGATAAATTGCTCCACAAAACTAAATTTTTCAGTTTGACTGTGGAGTCAAAAATTACAGTCTCATTTCTCTTCAGCATTAACATACATTGAAGTGTCTTAAATATTGAGGTATCTATCTCATGAATGTCCAGTAGAAACGTAAGTCCCCTAGGTGGTACTAAAGAGTAACAAACTCAAGGGCCAAATAATGTATGCCATACGATTAAATAAATACTATAGCACCGTACAGACTTCCGAGCGCGGCGGACCAAGGACCGGAAAACCCCTTTTCAGGCTTAAGCCTATCGATTTGGTAGCCCTATTTTTAATGGTAAGCATATCGGATGTGGTAATCATAAGGTAACCGTAACAAAACCCTATCGAGATAAGGTTTTGTTAGGGTTTTATTAAGGTTACCTTATGGTTACCACATCCGATATGCTTACCATAACAATAGGGTTACCCTATAAGTACCTAAGGTTACCTTATCATAAGTTTACCATTATGGATAGGGTTTTAAAAACAACTTCTTAAATTTGACGACCGCTTTAGCCTAGTTGGTAGTGACCCTGCCTACGAAGCAAGAGGTCCTGGGTTCGAATCCCGGTAAGGGCATTTATTTGTGTGATGAGCACGAATATTTGTTCCTGAGTCATGGATGTTTTCTATGTATTTAAGTATGTATTTCTCTATATAAGTAACTATATCGTCGACATCGTCGTCTAGTACCCATAGTACAAGCTTTGCTTAGTTTGGGACTAGGTTGGTTTGTGAAAGATTGTCCGCAAATATTTATTATTATTATTATTTATGATTAATTACCCTATGGAAAACCCCAATAAGGTTAATCGGTTCAGGTCCCTGCGGCGGACTGCCGAGGAAAGTCAAAGGGACCTACTCGTAGTATACGGTATCACGTTGGTTTTGCCGGACGCCGTGCATCCTTGCACTTATCCAGTCCAGACGGGCCGAAATCAAGCGGTGGACAGCAAGCAGATAAGAGCATTTCTAGAAACAAAAAGTAAGTAGACGTTCCGATAGCCATGATGCCTCATACGAGTATTTAAATTGATAACTCAGTGTTGCTAAATGTATCCATTTTGCAACACAGAGTTAAATAAACCATCAAATCAGTGTTGCTAAATGTATCCATTTAGCAACACTGAGTTAAATAATCCATCAAGTCATTGTATTAATGCTTAAACTATAAATTATAAAATTTAATTAAAATCATAGAAATATATGGACCTTGAGGGATTTGCCACACTGTTTGCTAAGGCCAAATTGGTTTAGGTGACCTGCCTGACCGCAGACCGCAGAACGCCGCATTTTTTTTATTGTCCAAGAGTAAATTTTAAGCTACCAATAGAATCCTCACCATACCTAAACGCAGTATTTCGCGATCGAAACAGCAATTTACTCTATTTTCCATACAACGATTAGTAAAAATACCATTTGTGATGTGATGTGACTTCATTCATACCTAATACCTACTCGTATGTGTCAATTAGTATGATGCGTTTCGCCTGCCGCCAGCCAGGTCTATCTTTGTCTCAAATTTTTGGGTAAGTATTTATGTTCTTAAATTGGTTGCTCTCATACAAACATTTGTTCCTCTCCAAAAACTGGTTCAAATGGCATCGTAAACAAATCTTAGTCATCATCCGTATTAAGTAAAAGATTATTTTTAACTTTCTTGTTTTGTTAATACTTTCTTTGCCTGTGCAGTCGATTCACCACATAATCAACGACTGTCCGAACCGGAAATTCTCTGGGAATATCTTAGACCTGCACTCACCTGACGCAAACGCTACCCAATGGGTGAAGAATTTAGACATTACATTATAATAGTTAAGTAAAGCGACTCTGTAATTTAGTAATGCCATACGAATAAATAAATAAATACTTTCTTTAGTTATTAATAATCATTATGCAAGTTTTGAGATTTTTTAATACTTACCTATTAAGAAACTATAAGTCTAACAGAACCTGAATTAGCAAGAGTCTGTAGGTAATAAAGTTCGACTGTAACTCGAAGCTTCTCGTAACGAGTCACTTTTCGTCAGACTAAAAAGTAAAAACCATTACCAAAGTAACCACAAACTAAAACTTGTTACCATAGACAAACTAAAGCGATCTCTGTCAAACGCCGGGTGTGCAAATCCCCAGGGGCGTGGTCGCTTTACTGTGGTGCTGTGTACTTTTAATCGTCGTTTGGGGTGTTAATTTGGGGCACTCTTATAATGGCGATCAATACAATTTATTATTTGTCCATTTATCTCGTTTGCTAGAGATTATTTTACTGAGGCTTAAGCGCTTAAGTAGGCGTTACCCCGGTAACCCTACAACAAGCTTAAATTTTGATTTATAAAATTCAAAAAAGTAATTAGTCCAAAATTATTTTTGTACTTAACTATACTTAGCTAAATTTTATAACTACGAGTATGTTAACCTATTTTTGCATGTTCAGCGAAATTTCGACATAGATACAAATACAATCATCATCAATATCATCATATCAGTTGAAATACGTCCACTGCTGGACATAGGCACCCCCCACAGAGTGCCAAAGTGACCGGTCCTGAGCCACCTGCATCCAGCGGACTCCGGCAACATTTACCAGGTCAACAGTCCACCTTAGGGGCCTACCCACGCCGCGCCTTCCGGTACGCGCGTGGTCGCCACTAGAGAACAACCCAAGTTATCAAGTCGCCAAGTCGCGTCGCGCGCGATTCAGGACTCCTGTACGTCTAGCACAACTTGCTGCTAAGTCGTGTCGCGCGCGACTCAGCGACTCCTGTCTCAATCGTATTGTGCAAATTAAAAAGAGAAGGGTAGATTCTCTCGACTCGCGTCGCGCTTTTTGTGTGGGTTGTGCTAGCCCCGCAGTATCACTCGCACTGTGCAAATCAGAAAGCGGAGGTTAGAATTTCTCTGGCGTCGCGTCGCGGTATTAATTGCGCTAGGTAGAACAGCTGAAAATATAAATCGGAAGTTAGATTATATTTATTTTATCATTTTTATCTTTATTTTTTTAATAACGTGATTCGATACAATGATTATTTCTGATATTCGGAATTATAATAGACTTAATAACGTATATTTTATTTTTAAACTGGCGTTTCACCTTAAAAGGTTACCCTACCCACCCCTGGTTTAGGCCTCGTTTAGCCAAAATAACTCAAAATGGTTGATGTATCTTATCTTATCTAGATGAGGGCCCTTTCGGATGTACTTCGACCCAGTTGGGATCTTTTGTGCATTTGCCCTCTCCTTTATGCCTGCTCCCAAGCTCGCTCCATCATTTCCACAAAACGGATGATGCAGTTCACCGGGAGCACCTTGAATTCCTTTGGTTGCGGATAGCGTTACCAAAGTGCTTAATTCATTATTTGTCTGGCAAGGTCAACACAATCATGGTTGATGTAAGTGAGGGATAATCACGTAACGTTCCGAACGCGCGTTGGTACAATTTAACTGTCAGTTTTCCATATAAAAAGTGACATTTAGACCTACCCGAAGTTCGTACAATGCGTTACGTGATCGACCTGCTGGTAATCGAAGCGCTGGCGGCTTTCTCGCGCAACGCTTGCTGCGCAAGCGTTGCGCGAGAAAGCCGCCAGCATCCTCGGTACAATGCCTCGAGGGCCTTTTTAGATTTGAGTTAGTTTTAATTCAATTTAGTTATTGTAAATTATCAACTTTAGAAAATAAAATATTATGGGTTTTCAAAAAAAAACACAATAATTACATGATAATACTTGTTTCTATCTTTACATCACTTGCCATTCCTGTTTACCGCTAATAATAAGCATAAAAAAATAAAATTAAAATCATAGATTGTACACATAATATACCTAGATACCAAAACATAATTATAAAGAGTGTATATTCGCCAACAAACTGTTATGCAGTTTGGCGAAGAATTAGACTAAGTTTACCGTAATTTTTGTTAAGTAAAAAAAAAAAAAACTGCTTTAAATCTCCCAACGCGTTCCAACAGTTCTAAGCCCACGAATAATAATAAATTGTGCAAGTACAAAGTTATACGCAATGAAAAGAAAACTGGTCACTTTGTATAGGAATATCCATGGAAAGTGACCCGTTTTCATTGCCTCTGAGTGTACAATTGCATGATCTATATAATAGAATACAATAGAATACTTTTTTGTTCACTGTGTACAAGATAGATAGTAAGTATAAGTATCCATAACTTCCCGAGCTTACTCCTCACAATGACAGACTGACATACGATGCATGGCAGACACATTCATGGTTTTAGCGATGAATTACCATTAGCATACACTAAGCACATCACTAAATCTAACCGCTGTAAGTACTCGGATACTGGGGTGTTATGAATCGCTTAATACATTAGGGATGGGAGAGGGACGGTTATATCGATACTTTTACATTTCTTTGAATTTAAGTTAAAAGAGGCCAGGGTTATTTTTACAAGCTTTCTAGTTTCTATTGACTTGCAATATAACTAACTATTTACGTATGTAACTATGTTTGTTCGGGTAGAATCTTGCAATTTTGAAGCTGATATCTTCAACCGATTGACCTGAAATTTTGGGTAAATATATAGTTTGGAAGACAATTCAATATTATGGTACCATCGAGCTGATCTGATGATAGAGACAGAAGGTGGCCTGGTGGCCATGGGAATTCAGTATTACTTAACCGACGTAACCCCGTTGAGTTTGGGCTCGTTAGAATCGTCTCAATGACGATATACAGAAAAGTACAGTCAGCAATAAAAGCTTGTACCAAAGGTTAAGTTACAATGAGACATAGTGAAAATAATCCAAACCATTGAACATAACCCAACATGAATAAAAACTCGACGTATACATCATCAAACGCGGGACAACGGGATGAAATATAGCCTAAAATATGTCCACCCCGAACAGCTGTTTTTAACCGACTTCAAAAAAGGAGGAGGTTTTCAATTCGTCTGTATGTTTTTTTTTTTTTTTTATGTGTGTTTGTTACGCGATAACTCGGTAAATTATAAACCGATTTGAAAAAAAAATCTGTGTATGGAAGTATACACTTCCAGATTGGTCCCGTTGTCACCAAAATCCAGTTCTGATGATGGGATCCTAGAGAAAACGAACTCTTCAAATTTTTTAGGCAAATTTGAAGCAATTTGGCTACTGATTTGAAGTATCTTATAAGTTTGTTTTGAAAAGTATATTATATACAAAATGTGTTTTTTTTATTGAATGATTATTTTTGTAGATTTCCTCTTACGTACCTACAAACTGGTGTAATCCTCACAAAGCTCACTCGCTAACAAACTAAACTCACAAACTGTTCATGTCCATAACATTAATATTATATATAAATACAAACGTCTCGAATATTCACGATTAAAAGATTTATATTCAGAATTTCGAGTCTCAAGTAATTAAAAAGTACTTGTAGCCGGTATCAACATATAGCATTAATCTAATTCGCAGTTCAATATTTTTAGACTGTGCTTGATAAGGCAAATTTTGCCAAAGCGGACTCCAGGCTCCTTTAGCAAAGCACTTAATGAGTGAACTAACTCTACCCCGGAGATTGAAGAGAAGAATACCACAGGATCTACTCATTAGATAAATTATTATGAAAAACAGACGTGTCAGTGGACGCGATCTGTGCAAGCCACCAAGTAAAAATTCATTATCAATTGCTTAATGTCTGCGAGACAGATTGAAAAAAAAATATGACAAAAAAAAATTGCCAAAGCGGACTCCAGGCACCTTTAGAGTTCCACCGAGAAAACGCTAAGAGAATCAAGAAAATGCTTGATTTTGGCAAAAAAGCCTGTTGACTTATTTTTGGCGTTTCTTTTCGACAGTGGTCTTCTTTTACAAAAACGCTGGCAGACTTTGACTTACTTGCAGAATACAGTTTAATTTTGACGGGAGCGTGGAAGCGAGTGCGTCAAACACATTTCAAAGCTAAATAGATATGTAAAGACGCGAATTAAAATATACCTCGACATTATCAGATTGGGCGAGTATCTTTACTAAGTGCAGAAGTAAATTATAAAGACCGAACTAGCTGCAGCAGATTCATTTAAACATTTAAAGGATCGAGATATTGTATGAATATTGGCAGTAACTAGTCGCTGGTAACGGTTCAAACTGTTAAAAGTACTTCTCGATAAAAACAAATTTTCGCATCACTACTGCGCGTCAAAACCCAACATGATATGCATTAGCATCGCAAATGCGACACGGAAATAGATTTAAAACGAGTGCTGGGGGAGGGAATTGAATTAAAACCGCAATCGCTTGTCGTGACGGGGAGTCAAATATAATTTGTGCAAAAAGAATGCAAACGCTGACTTCAATTTACTAGTTACTAGCTTTTGCCCGCGACTTCGTCCGCGCGGAACTCGTTTATATCGTAACTTTCTCCCCCCTTTTCACCCCCTTATGTGATGAATTTCCAGATAAAAACTATCTTTAGTAAGGACTCTTTGGGAAGGCCCCGGAATTCAAAGTATTTCTATACCAAATTTCATCTCAATCGGTTCAGCGGTTTAAGCATGAAAAGGTAACAGACAGACAGAGTTACTTTCGCATTTGTAATATTAGTATGGATTGTATGAAGGAAAGGGTATAGATGCATGTAGGCTTTTTTCAGTATTATTTTGCATATTTTCATATCACATGGCCGTAAGGACCTTTTCTACTAAACCGTAGGATTAAATTAACTGACTTGTAATTTAAACATTTTATATTAAAAATAAAAATACTTCAACAAAATGTTACATCTAATAGTTTTCAAAATAGCCATAACAAAACGTCTTTTTTACCCCGTTTTAGAAAACATCTTCAAAACTAAGGCCGCCATAAGGTACCTTTACCCTTGGAACGTCACATACATATATTTACTTATGTAATGTTCATATTCCCCAGGACTTCCCATTACCGCTACACCGTAAATGGGTTCAATCCAAATGTTCACCCCCTATTTCACCTCCTTAGAGGATGATTTTCGGGATAAAAACTATCCGTTGTCATTCTCCAGGACTCAAACTATCTCTATACCGAATTACATCTAAATGGGCTACATCCAAATTTTCACCCCCATTTCACCCCCTTAGGGGATGATTTCTGGAATATAAACTATTATATGTCCTTTTCCAGGACTCAAACTATCTTTCAACCAAATTTTATCAAAGTGTGTCACAAACAAATTTCCACCCCCAATTACACCCCCTTAGGGGATTATTTTCGGGATAAAAACTATCCTATGTCCTTCCTTAACTATCGTTATACCGTATGTGGGTTCAATCCAAATGTTCATCCACCATTTCTCACCCCCTTAGGGGATGATTTCCTCCTTTTATGTGTTCCGGAATAAAAAATATTCTATGTTCTTTCCTAGGACTCTACCTCTCTCTATACCAAATTTCATCTAAATGGTTTCTATCCAAATCTTCAACCCTCATTTCACCACCTCAGGAAATGATTTTTCGGGATAAAAACTATGCATTGTCCTTCCCTAGGACTCCTTCTATCTATTTACCAAATTTCATCTAAATGGGTTTTATCCAAATTTTCACCCCCTATTTTATCCCTGAGGGGATGACTTTCGAGATTAAAACAATCCGTTGTCATACTCCGGGACTCAAACTATCTTTATACCAAATTTTATCAAAATGGGTCACAACCAAATTTTCACCCCCAATTACACCCCCTTATGGGATGATTTTCAGGAGTAAACTATCCTATGTCTTTCCCTAAGACTCCAACTCGCTATACCGTAAATGGGTTCCATCCAAATTTTCATACCCCATTTCACCCCCTTAGGAGATGATTTCTGGACTAAAAATTATTTTAAGTCCTTCCCCAGGACTCTGAACTATCTCCATACCAAATTTCATCTAAATCGGTTCTATCCAAATTTTCACCCCTCATTTCACTCCCTCAGGAGATGATTTAGGATAAAAACTATGCATTGTCCTTCCCTGGGACTCCTTTTATCTCTATACCAAATTTTTACTAAATGGGATTTATCCACATTTACATCCCTATTTCATCCCCTTGGGGGATGATTTTCGGGATTCAAACTATCCATTGTCATTCTCCGGGACTCAAACTATATCTATACCAAATTAGATCTAAACGGAGTCCATCCAAAATTTCACCCCCCATTTCACCCCCTCAGGGAAAGATACCCGGAATAAAAACTATCCAATGTCCTTCCCTAGAACTTAAACTACCTCTAACCCAAATTTCATCAAAGTGGGTTACATCCAATTTTTCACCCCCCCCCCCCCCCCCCCATTTTACCCCCTAAAGGGAAGATTTTCGGGATGAAACCTATCCTTTAACCTTCTCCGGGACTCAAACTAATCATATACGAAATTTCATCCAAATCGGTGCAGCGGTTTAAGTAGCTCCATACAAATTTCCACCCCCCATTTCATCCCCTTAGGGGTTGATTTCTAGGATAAAAACTACCCTAAGTCCTTCCCCAAGACTCAAACTATCTCTAAACCAAATTTCATTTTAATCGGTTTAGCCGTTTTCACGTGATGCGCGGTCACATAAACAGACAAACAGACAAACAGACAAAAATTCTAAAAACTGTTGGAACGTGTTCTGTTATCGATTCTAAGTATCCCTAGCCATTTTTTTTTCGAATATCTTCCATGTACAGACTTTCGATCCTCTTCAGCTTTATTATATGTATAGATTTGCCCATTTGAGTTAGTGCGTGACGCTAGAGGTCCTGGGTTCGAATCCCGGTAAGGGCATTTATTTGTGTGATAAGCAATTTTTTATGTATTTAAGTACTTATTACAATAATATTATAATTGTAACAAATTCAACTTAAAAACCAGAAAAAAAGAATAAATAAAACTAAATAAAACTACTTATTACTAAACTAAGGGGTCTCCCCGCGGCATGGTGCCGAAGATGCTGGCAGCATTTCCCCGCTGTATCGCAATACTAATGCGTTGAGCGAGGAAGCTGCCAGCTCTTCGGTTCCCGGTGGTGTCGGCTAATTTTTTGGCGAGCTCTTTGATTAGGTTGAGTGCGCTGGGACCCCATGGACCAAGCGTCTCGACGCCGAATGGAACAAAGCAGTATTCAGCGCCGAGACCCCTATATTTATTAACTTTGGCCTTTTCCGCAGCCTCTGCAGCCGCACCGGCTCTGGAGGATGTTTATGTATTTATTTATCTATACAAGAATGTGTATCGTCGTCTAGTACTCATAGTACAAGCTTTGCTTAGTTTGGAACTAGGTAGAATTGTGTAAAATTGTCCGCAAATATTTAGTATGGTATGCCGTTAGTTTTAGTGTATCTGACTGATCCGTTTTATTAGAAACTTTGCTATCGTTGCGGCATCACCCGCGCTTTGCAAAGAACGCAGGTGAACCAGCGGGAGACAACATAGCCTATCTCCATCCAGAAAGGCCATTGTATACCTATACATTCCTGGAAATCGCCACGTTCGTCAGAAATAATCTTCATTTGACTACCGCTTTAGCCTAGTTGGTAGTGAACCTGCCTACGAAGCAAGAGGTCCTGGGTTCGAATCCCGGTAAGGGCATTTATTTGTGTGATGAGCACGAATATTTGTTCCTGAGTCATGGATGTTTTCTATCTATTTAAGTATTTATTTCTCTATATAAGTATCTATATCGTCGTCTAGTACCCATAGTACAAGCTTTGCTTAGTTTGGGACTAGGTTGATTTGTGTAAGATTGTTCGCAAAATATTTATTTATTATTATTATTTATATTTATTTATATAAATTCATCCAAAGTGCACGTCGCAGAGACAAACTTATCGCACCGGAACCGATATTAGACATTTACAAAAAAGGTCCATATTACAGATCGATCAATATTTCCAACAAATTACCATCAAATATAAGGAATTTAGAAAATAATAACTCTTTCATTAGCAAACTAAAAACATTTCTGATAAAAAAAGCATACTATTCGGTCTCAGAGTTCCTGCAGGATGATGAGCTTCTGTAATATCATAATGTAAAACTATAGATTTTATTATGAACTAAATAATATAATTAGTTTGCCTAATGCACTAGAGTTTATATAAACTAGTTTTTAAGAACTATTGTCATACCCTACCAGGGTCCATGAGATACATTTTTATTTTGTAACATCTTTGTAAAATACCATGGTTTGCAATAAACATTATTACTATTACTATTACATAGATTGCAGTGACGGCGCGCGCAGTGGTATTGACCACTCGTATTCAATTATATCGGTAGAAAGTAAGTGACTGCAATTTTGACACTACAATCGTGTTTACTTTTATTACCCGACTGCCGAAGGAGAGGAGGGTTATGTTATTTTAATTTTCGAGTGCTCGATAGTCAAAAATCGACCCCCTGGTTGATGACTGGTGACTGAATTGCTAGCGGGTTTCTGGAATAAGACTCCGCTGTCCGTCCGTCTGTCTGTCTGTCCGTCTGTCACTAGACTGTATCTCATGTATTCTGATAGTTTGTTGAAATTTCGAGTAATGAGAGGTGCCCAGGGCTGGACGGATCACAGACTGGTTCGATCTATACTAAGACTAAAGTTCAGAATTCCACGTCGAGCGTCACACAGAATACCAGCAAAACTAACGTGTGCAAAGTTAATCCACGACCAAGATCTGAGGCAAGAGCTCGATGAGACCTTTGGCACCGTTGCAAATGTAATACCAGAATCAGCGTCTATTGACGAACATTGGCGCGCATATGCCACTAGCTTACATAGCTGCGCGTCACAAGTTATTGGCAAACCACACAAGAAACACCAGGATTGGTTCGACGATTCTGACGTGGAGATTCGGAAACTTGTTGATGAATTTAGACGCTCTCTGCGCACTTCTAATACTGCTGAACGAAACAAGGCTCATCAGAATCTTAAACAAAAAGTTCGCGCTTTAAAAGACAAATGGTGGACACAAAAAGCAGCTGAAATGCAAGTATATGCAGACACAAATCAAACGGGCAGATTTTTCGAATGCCTTCAGACTATTTTTGGTCCAAGATCTCAGAAAATAGCACCGATCTAGAATAAAGACAAGAGCTCTCGATTAACAGAACAGAGCGATATACTTGCTCGATGGGCAGAGCACTTCAGCGATGTTCTGAATCCTCAAACCCAGACCACAGACCTGCAATACATTGAGGCACTTGAAAATTTGCCCATTTTGGAAGAACTTGCCAATCCCCCATCATTTAATGAATTTACAGCAGCAACAAATAGACTGAAGAACTCTAAGACACCAGGGTTAGACAGCTTACCGTCAGAAATATTCAAATACGGCGGACCCAACATTAAAAGCCGACTGTTCCATCTCGTCACGAGGATATGGGAGTGCGAAGTTATCCCGCAGGATTGGAAAGATGCCTCCATTTGCAAGCTATATAAAGGCAAAGGTGAAATTTCTGACTGTAGTTCCTACAGGGGTATCTCCCTCCTGTCCACTGCCGGAAAAGTTCTAGCCCACATCATCAACAAACGTCTAACCCTCCTTGCAGAAGCATTGCTACCGGAAACTCAATGTGGCTTCCGTCCAAGCAGAGGCACTGTAGACGCAATTTTCGTTGTGAAACAAATTCAAGAAAAGAGTCTGGAACAACATCGTCCTCTTTTCATGTGCTTTGTCGATTTAGAAAAGGCCTTCGACAGGGTACCACGTGAAGGGTTGTGCTAAAAAAAACTGGTTGTCCTGAGAAGTTCGCAAACTTAATACGCCAATTTCATGAGAACATGACGGCGAAAGTTCGACATGAGGAGAACTTCTCAGACCCATTTCCAGTAACGTGCGGTGTAAAGCAAGGATGTATTTTGGCACCAACCCTGTTCGCGTTATACTTTGCTGCTGTACTAAAAGACGCGACAAAAACTTGCAGTGGACTCATCGAGATTAGTACAAGGACTGATAAAAGCATCTTCGACCTGTCTCGCTTTAGGGCCAAGCGTCAAGTTACAAAACTCTCTGTGATGGAAATACTTTATGCCGATGACGTTTGCCTTATGGCTGACTCTGCAGAATCTCTTCAAGCCTATGTGGATTCCCTCAATGTATCGTGTCGCAGGTTTGGCTTAGTCATAAGCGTGGCTAAAACACAGGTTCTTGTGCAACCGCCTAGGGATTGCCATCTGAGTCACTCCAGTATCAAACTGGATAACAAAGCTCTGGAAGAAGTGCCACACTTCAGGTATCTAGGAAGTCAGCTCAGAAGTGACAACACCTTAGCATCTGAAATACCATCCCGGATAGCTAATGCAGCTGCTGCTTTCGGAAAGCTTAACAACCGTGTTTGGAAGTCACATGACCTTAAACTATCTACAAAGATTATGGTCTACAAGGCCATAATTATACCAACTCTACTTTATGCTGCAGAGACCTGGTGCTGCTATAAAGCAGATATCAAGAAACTAGACTCCTTCCATCTACGTTGTCTTCGCTCAATTCTGCGCATAAAGTGGCAAGATAGAGTCCCGAACACAGAAATACTACGACGCCTCAAAATGCCTGGTATTGAGGCTCTGATTATGAAACACCAAATGAGGTGGTGCGGCCACGTCGTGCGCATGGATGACAAAAGGCTGCCCAAAGCAGTGTTCTACTCGGAACTCTCTCGTGGAAAACGGAGACAGGGGGGTCAGTACCTGCGGCATAAAGACGTCCTCAAACGCCACCTGACCGCCTGCAGTATACCGAGTGATCACTGGGAGGAAAGTGCACAACGTCGTTCGGAATGGCGCTCTACTGTTCACAGAAAAATAGACCAATATGAGCAGCGGCGTCTAGAAGACCTGGAAGCCAAGCGGCATATTCGAAAGACTAGGCCAAAGCCCTCCTACACCTATACCTATAACCAGGCTGGACAGCTTCATTGCGCACCGTGTGACCGCATTTTTAAAGCAAAATTTGGTTTTGCGAGCCACTTTAGAGCGTTCCACAATCCAGATATATGAGTAATTGACGGAGTCGCTGTCGCCGGACACGGCGTGGAGGTATATATTCTGATAGTTTGTTGATTTTTTTTTAGATGATGTATTTCTGTTGCCGCTATAACAGCAAATACTAAAAATCAGAATAAAACAATTATTTAAGGGGGCTCCCATACAAAAAACGTGATTTTTTTGCCGTTTTTATAGCCGTCTTTGAGCGTTTTTTTGCGTTTTTTATTTCGTGCGCAAGTCCGACTCGCACTTGGCCGGTCTTTTAAGATTTACCTTAGTTTTAATTTAATTTAGTTAATGTTAATTATATACCGACTTGTAAGGTAAATGTCCTTATGCTCGAAACCTAATGCCTAAGAGCTGACACCTATTGTTTTGATATAAAATTTAATTTTAAAATTAAATCATGTATTAGGCGAGTGACGGACACTGGGATGTTTACCTTATAAGAACAAAAATAACCTTCCAAATATTGAGAGAGCTAAACATTGCGTCACTGCCGGCCATTGGGACTAAACCTAAGACATGTTTCCGTTAATTCGTGATCGTCCTGTCGCCGTGGCACGTACTAATCCTGTTCAACAATGGTCTATCTGGCTCTAAGAAGCGAGCTATTTACGCCTTCGGAATAATCCATACCGGTTATAGCTTCATCGATACCGGCTGCCAGACAAATGTGTCGTTACAGTAAACTTGGTCAACTCTTTGGAGAGAACCAAAATTCGTCACGCACAAAAATTACATGTACACGCGAAAATCTGTTGTTACTGTAAAATTAATTATTCTTACATGACCAATAAACAGAACCCACGAATAATCTCGGAAAACAACATGCTCAAACTTATTTTTAACCCCCGACCAAAATTAGCTGTCTGCGGCATCGCAGCTCCTCAACATATGACCGATTTGAATGCGGTTTATCCGAAAGCTGGCGTGATTGAGATGGTTCTAAGCTAGGTTTCAACAAAATTTATTCCTTTTTAAAATAATGTTAATATAGTATTATAGTGTGTAATATAAAACATTAGATAATGGTAAAAGTTAAAAAAATATATGTATCTATATTGTATGTAAATAAATATATATATTGTATGTAATGATATCGGTTATACCTAGTGATTTAAATAGTTATGTTAATTTTAATAACAATAAGGAAACTATAGGTCTAGTGATATTGTTAATGTATAGCTTCCAGCTAATTAATTTGTATATTTTAAGACCATTTGTTTCTAAATAAATAAAAAAAAAATCCGTTTATCCGTTTTTTTGAGATATTGAACTTTGAAATGAAAATATCGGGGGTTTTTCAACATTTCCAAGTTGTGAACTATTGGTAGGTAGGGTCAGTGGGTTGGGGACCCACATTGCACGGCCTTACATGTCTGGAAGGAGGGTCGACATGCGTTTCAGATCCTCCTCTCCTTTGGCGCGGGGGCTCGCATCTATGCGGAGCCGCCAGGGGGCGTCGTGGTAGAATGCCCGCGATCCTACTGCGCCCCCATTAATGGCAGGGACGGAAACGCCGGAGTGGTTTTAGTGGGTAGACTCCCTCCTCCTTCTCTTCAAATAGAGTTGGCTGGAGGGTGAGAGTCCCACATACCCCCCATTATAGCTTACTACTATTATTATTAGCCACATTAGGCTGGGGGATGCATAAGAGCATTTCCAATTCGGGAAAAAAAAAAAAAAAATAACGGTAGGTACAACCTATTTAAAAAAAATTTTAAATACATAAATGTTCAGAAAATGGTCTGAACTATTTATTCCCCACAAAACGAATACCTAATAGCTATTACAAGTAAAGAAAAGAAGGTGGAAGGAAAAACTACGTCAATACAAAGATCAAGTAAAATCGCATGACAATAATTCAACGACTTGGTAACTGGATGGATCACCCGACCTATAGCTAATTGGTAATTAATGCCAATAAGAAGATATGTGGGTTTAAGTTTCGCTAGATCGCGATTTTTTTAATTATAACTTTCTTTTAATATTATAGAAATTACCATTATGAAAAAAATTATACATGCCTAGGTACAAGTCCAACCGAGATCTTTTTGTTTTTTCAGATGAAAAGTGACCAATGATTTGTACGGCTGGCGGACACCGGATAAGTACACAAAATATTTTAAAAATAATAAAATCAGAGTGTCACCAACTCTATTGTTTATTTGAGGCGCCATGTTTTTGTCTATGGCGTAAAAAGGTTATTGTTTCGTTTTTGTAGCAAATCCGGCGGAATCGATTTTTTCGAGGATTATGAATGGTGGCGCCACAGGTGCGTGGTGAGAATATTATATAGGTACCTACCCAACTAATTTATAATTATTAAAAATCATGGGTTTTGGATCTATTCTAATTCAAATTATGCATAACTCCGGATGGGAGGGGCGGCTTCTCCTAACACAAGTATTGTCATACTTACCTGGAGGGGCCAGCCACGTACAATTGTAAAAACCAAATTTTTGATACCAAATAAATATTTTTGATTTTGATTTTTTTTATTTTTTTTTTATTTTTGGGACTTATAACGTGTAAATGAGTTTAAATGAGAGTATTTATATGCATTTCACACATTACCTAAACGCGACTGGCTGCCCGCGCGGCTTCACTCGTATTACGAAGAACACAGGCAAACTCGCGGGATAAAACATAGCCTAAGTAGAGGTATGTTCATCCAGGAAGTTCATTCTGAGCGTTAATAAACCGAAAGATTTTAACCACGCATTCCTAAGGTCATTAGGAGCAAAAAATGTTACACGAAACCCAGTCTAATCCTGCTTAGTTTGGAAAATATTAATATTTCCATGTAAACTATTTAGTGTGATTACTAAAGTGCATTAAGCTCTTTTGATAGAGACGTTGCTACCGATGTTACCAAGTTTCGCGTCCTTATTGACATACCTACATACATCAAAGTGACAGCTACCACTCACTAAATTCATTATTTTTTGGAAAAATAATCGTTACCATTTTATTACAAGGGATCATTTCTATAGAGAAGTGATACTTATCCAAATTTTATTTACCAAAACCGAAAAAAAATGGAAAAAATATTTATTTTTTGCTGTATTTGAATTGGGTTCATATAACATTTTTTACTCCTAATGACCTCCGGAATGCGTGGTTAAAATACTTAAAATATTTCGGGTTAACCCACGGTGTATATACAGGTGAAAGGATTTTTAAACCGGTCCAGTAGTTGCGGAGATTACCCATTACGTACGTAAGTACAAACAAACTAACAAACGTATAAGTAAACAACTTACTTAAATCTCACACTTTTCTTCTTTATAATATTGGCATAGGTAGATTAAAGACCCGCGTTCAATAAAAACAATATCAATAAGTAATCAATCAGTGGCGTGTACTCCATATAGGCAAAAAGGCGCTGCCTACCCTGTACTTTCAGTACAGTATAATACTAACGCAACACAATTAAATACTGCAACGAAAATAACAGTGTAATATTATTACATAAACAATTACAGTTATTATTTCGTGAATTATAAATTTGAATTTCGCGGCATCACCCACGCGCACGCAAATTATTAACTTCTGATAGACTTGCCGCCTGAGGCGTACTTTGTCAAAAGTCGGAGTTGAACCTATACATTACGAACACACGCATACATAACTCACACAGCTAGCCTTTGAAATCTTTAAGTAAAATGTTCGTCGATTCCGGCGGCCGGACTTGGGAAGACGCGGTCGCTTGCGCGTCATGTAGGCTAGATGATGTATCACGCCCACAATAAACAAGCAGTGGTATGCGATGCGATATCTTCTCTTTCTCTTTCTTACATTCCGAATAGTTCCGATATCGCCCGAGCGAGCGCCACGTTGTCAACATTAGGCGACAAAATTTAGAAACGGTATTTCCACAAGCGTTCTTTTCCAATTCAAATACATCGTAATTTTATCACTTTTTTGTGTTTTGTTATGACAACTTGCTTGCTAACGCGTAATTGACGCGCGCGAATTGTATTTAGAATTGTTTAAAAAAATCGGTTTTGAGTATTTCGTCGTTTTTGCTGTGAACTAATGAGTGGTTTGGTTTTGTTTAATTAATTGGATGAGAGTTTATGTTAGTGAGATGAGAATTTGTGTGAGATATGAAACATGGAGGTCGACGCGGCGAGTGTTATTGTGAGTTGTAACGGCAATTTCGGCAAATTACCTGTTGCATCAAATGTGAAAGTTGTTCGAAAAGGAAGGTGCAGGTGACAATTGCCAGAAATGCAACAAAAAACAGCTAATGTGGGCAAGTAACTTAGATTATTTTGTTTCCCGTGTGTGTTGTTCTCAAATTTAAAAACAGTCCGTTGTTTGTTTTGTATTTTGTTACGTGAGAAATTGAGAATAAGATTTAATATTTGAAAAATGAGCAGCAGTATCAGCACTGCCGGCCGGTGTCGCGGCGAGATAGATAGTTTATCCGTCTCTTTCTAATTAGAACGTCTAGAAAGAGACGAAAATTATATGTCACCGCGACCAAAGATAATTAAGACAAATCTTATAATTATCTTTGCCGCGACTCAGCTCGCGGGCCGTCCTGGGCGTCCCGTGATAGCCGTGCACCGTAAATACAGAGTGTATATACGCGATGAATGTTTCTTCCTTTCGGTAGCGATCGGCCTGACAAAAGCAAAGTTTAGGTAAGATAATAGCAAAAAAAAAACTGCCTACCCTGTCTAAAAACTCTGTGCACGCCACTGTAATCAATTGTTGGAGATATTATTTCGTTCGTTTTATTTGCGCTAGTTGTTATTATGATTTCCTGTATTTTCCATATGTACTTATATTATAGAAAAATTCAATGCAGGTCATAACCTCCACCAGAGAGTATAATGAATAACCTGCCTCCACCTTTTTGGTATTGAAGAATTGTCGATTTACTTACACAAGAATCTGTGAAGTAATCATAATAATGGACGCATATTCTTAGAATTTTTCCCCAAAAAATACTTATAAGGGTAGGTATTGTAATAGCCCGATGGGATCATATCTACTAAGTAGGTACTAACACTATGGACATGGTCTGAATTAAAAATTTGAATTTGAATTAACAAACACTGGATTGACGGGTGTAAAAATGCACCAGTGCTAGTGATTAATTAAAAATCGACTAAGTTTATCGACATCGATTAAAGCAATTTTTAAACATCAAATAGTGTTAGAGAAAAACTTCGGCATTTCAACTTTTTAAAAACATTAAATAATTTGGTGTCTGGAGAAGAAATAGAACTGAGTTGTACATAATTAAGAATTATTTATTCATCAACATTATAAATTGTTTCAATTTGCTCCAATTACTACAGTTGACCTAGAAAGGTCATTTAGTTAAGTAAAATGGGTATAGTCACCCAGGCGACGAAGATTAAAGTCTGAAAATGTGGAAAAAAATTGATCGTAAGTAGGTATACATATTGTAAAAAATATTAAAAGTATTACCTAAAGTAGTAAATTCCTCAAAAAGTTATTTTTTGTATATATATCGTTTTCTTCTTAATTCAAATTCTTAAAATTATGCAACGGTTATACTTAATTTTTATCGATATCAACTAATAAAATTAGTTTATGTGTCCTCGCACTATTAAACGTCAGTACAGACAGATTTGCCCCCGTCAATCCAGTGTTTGATCATTAAGTACAAAAATCAGCAAAAACACAGACATGGTATTTGCAATCTTTATTTACCTAAGAGCTTGATTACGAAATTGGGTGCAAGTTATATCTACTTATTTATTACTTGTCGAAAAAGTACAGTGTGGTCTCATTTGAATTCTTAAATGAAATCCCTTCAATTTATACGCATTTTCGTTATACTATAAATACTACATATTGCATTGCATACCACAGAATAACAAGTCACAAAAGTAATTATTACGATGCAAATTCAATACGGTAGCAGCTATAAAAATCCCAATGCACATCACCAATAAAACAATAACATTAAAAATTATGTGGTAAAAATAACAACAATTTATGGTACATTTAAGGAATGTTCCAATTTGAGTCTTATTACCTAGCACTAAAGTTTCCTTTTTTTCAAAGCATTAATATCATATAATAGTTTTTTCTTTTAAGGTTATCATTTTTATTCCAGAGAGCCAGAGTGACTTAAATGTACACGATTCGCGTCTTTAATCGTCTAGGAATAAGCAGTAAAATCGCGTGTATAACAAAATGGAAAAGTGTTACTATGGTGTGTCTATGGTTAGTCTATGGTCTTTGAAGCGCCGCATAGACAATTTCTTTTAATTTCATTACAATGCCGCCTCACGTGTGGGCCGTGAGTAGAATTTGTTGGTGTAAATATTCTTGGAAATATAATCACGACCAGTGCAATCAATGGTAGGTATATGTACCTACCTTTCTCGTACCAATGAGTTTTTGGGAACATATTTATTTAATCCTATGGCATACATTATTTGGCCTTTGAGTTTGTACCACCCAGGGGACACGTGCATGGTTGTGGTAGGTAACTCCTGCGGACGCAAGTGACAGTTGTCCCCCCTTTGTCAAGTGAGTGGGCAACTCGACTATTAAAGGTTCTTAAGCCGCCCGAAAGCCTCTAACTCGGCTTAACGACTACTGTCATAGACAGCATCCGGGATCAACTGCTTAGCGTGCCTTCCAAAGCACGGAAGCGCTCATTTATAGTAAGTTCGTACACGGCTTTTGTAAAGATCAAAGGAGTGTGCCTTCTCTACTTGTACTATTACTTATTCTGTGTTATTAGTACGAACATTACAACCGGTACTGCCTCCGCACCGCGCCGCGCCGCTCCGCCACCGCCGTCATAAATTATAATTAGTGCGTTTTGGCCTTTATAGTTTTCGAGTAAAACGTTTTTTAGAGTATTCTAAAATCGCCACATTTTGTGACCAGAAACGGCTCTGTATGTCAAACACTTACCTAAAAAAAATATTTTAAACTTACTATGTCATGTTGGCTATCGTTGAATAGGTATTTTAAAATCATTATTAGGTTTCTTCAATCATATTTGAGGTAAAATAACTGTTTAGGATTTATAACGATTTAAAGTTGGCTTAACAACAAATTTTTGGAGAGCTTTATCTCGGTAAGTATTTGACTTACAGAGCTGGTTCTGGTCACAAAATGTAGTGATTTTAGAATACTCTAAACACGTGTAGATACAAAAAAACCGCATAGTTTAGGACTTATATTGACAATACCAAAAAAGTGCGAAAATTTCGTTGTTTTTCGAGTGCTGCAAAGTTAGCACAGGTCTTTCGAAGCTGCAAACTTGGATATACAGTACTGGTAGTGGTCCTAACAACATATTTATTCAAAAAGCAGAACTAGCCGTTAGCTTGCGATTTTAGCGATTTTTCTGGTCAAATACCTATGACTGGCCTATAACCCAAAAACCTATAACTATAGTTTGTGTCCTCATCAAAACGCAGAGCGCAGTGTTGTTATGCAGATGGTAATTGGAAGTCGGTGCTTCAAAGGACGCTATTGCACGTCGGCTTCCCGGTAACGCCGGTGAATTTATATCGGGATAATTATTCAGTATTATTATCGATCGGCCATCACTTGATGTTTGACAGTTAGCCTTTCGGTGATCGGACGTCGTGAGGAAACCGGGCTAATCCCAACGAGGTCTTATCTTTTCTTATCTTATCTATATGAGGGCTGTTCGGGCCGCATGCCTGCCCGACCCTTTATTTTGAAAACGCCTCTCGTGTGTACCTCTGTGGTTTGGACAGTGACACTTGGAGCTGTCACATTTTGCTTTGTCTGTCGGCTAAAGGACACGTCAGAGTTCGGTCGAAAAACGTGTGCCGTTTTTTGTAGTATTGCTCGTTTTGTGGACAAGGTCCGAGCGTGTTTGGTTGTCATTTGGTGAACTCGTTTTGGTGGCCTGAAGGCCCGAGTCGTTTTGGTGAAAACAGTGCCGGAGAAGTGATTTGTGCCTGTGACGGATCGCGCATGTCGGCACCAGCCCGCGGACCCCACGGCGCTTCACGGCCCTGGAGACCAGCTTGGGAGACTTGACTTGACTTTGACTGGACCTTGACGGATACTAGAACGAATTGAAGCGAATATCGTGTCACCGGGACTCCAGTAAGTTAACTCCCTATTTTGAAGCAAGCCAGCCTGCTGGCATATATGTCCCACGACATCGTGTGGCACGTTCAGTTCCTACAGGACTGAACAAGGGCCCTTTCGGATACACTTCGACCCAGTTGGATCTTTTGTGCGTTTACCCTCTCCTTTATGCCAACTCCCAAGCTCGCTCCATCATTTCCACAAAACGGATGATGCAGCTCAGCGGAAGTACCTTGAATTCCATTGGTTGCGGATCGCCGCTACCAAAGTAATTCATTATTTGTCTGGCAAGGGCATGACATTCACACAATAAGTGTTCCATAGTGTCATCCTCGTCCTCGCCACATGTTCTACAGTCTAACTAAGCTATCCGCTAGTCCCATCTTGGCCAAGAGATTCTTGACCCCGAAGTGAACTGTGAACACCTCAAATATAATTCTGAGTTGCTTCCTGCTGGATTCCACCGAGGTCTAGTTTTCCCTCTGGGTTGGAAGGTAGTCGCTTTCGTAAAACTAGTGCCTATGCCAAATCTTGGGATTAGGTACTTAGGTACGTGTTATTCCTCTCATAAGATTATCTATAGATTTCGTTTTCAAATTCAAAATAATGTTATCACATGGTTATGGGTATATAGAGTTGTTATAAGTTTAAATTGGTTTAGTACCTACAACAGATATTTTAAATAAAAGCTGGTTTAAAAAAAAATATCTATCTATTCTATATTATTATTACGCGAGGCGGATTTTTGTACATGCCATCAGATCTACAGTTGTGGTCCGATTTTGATATAGTATTTTTCACAATCGTGTTATAATAGAGAGCTTTTTAGTCGAGTACCGTGTTTAGGCCACGAAGCTTGCTGAGTGGCCTAAGTAAGGTACGAGATTAAAAAGCTTGATTATAACACTATTGTGAACAATACTTTTTGTACGAGTTCATTAAAATTAATTTTCTACGAGTCAACTGAACTAATTAAACAAACTCGATACTGTTGAAACGAAGTGCAGCTCATCGCTCGTACGCTTGTTGATATCTTAAAAGACATCAACGAGCGTACGACATCAAAGCGATTCTATTGGTCCAATTCATTACAGTTCAGTAAAGCAGCCACGTGATTGGTCGAATTTATTTTAGTTGTCTGGAGCGTATCGAAAAATAGTTATTTCGATTGTTTCGACAGTAACATGGACTACAACTATGAAAAGAGTGACGTTGCAGTATTCTCTATGAAATCTTAATACACATATTTTAATCGTCGAGTTCAAAAAATAATATGTCATTCGATTCGTCTCATGCTGGAGATTTGCAATAAGCTCTTAGTTTTTTCAATTTTTTTTTATCGAAAAAGTAGGTACTAAAAATTTTATTTCAAAAAACTACTGTGCACTGACCACGTGACTTTGGCTGTGTGACGTCACGTGACGTAACTCCTATTTTGACTCGAGACGACAATGTAAAATAAATAGATAAGAATTGAACTCAAACCTGTGGTAAGTTCTTCAGCATAGCTAGTGAAATACATTTTACATGGTGGAGGTGCGCTGCTTGTTTACACGACCCAGGGGGGGGTCTACATAACCCTAGAACAAGAGGTCTAAATTACAAGCCATTCAAAGCCAAAGATATCGCCATTTCTGAACCCTATTGTACTTACTACTTGGCTTGATTTTACCAAACTGGAGAAAAGAATATAATGTGAGATTATTATACACACACTCATTGTGTGACTTTACGTGAGATCAAAATCGCATTGGGTCTTGGAATAAACTTTACGCTCTCCTTTAAGGTTTAGTTGTCGTGCCAGTGCGGTCAAATCGAACATTAACTACCTACTGTGTTAAGATAGAGCCATAAACTTTTAATGAATAGCCCAACCATTTGCCTATTGTAAAACGACATCAAACATTAATAACAGTATTTAAAACACTATAAAATATCAACAATAAATTATATTGAACCACCTGTAGATAATAAAAGTTTAATGCGTCCTGCAGGTCGATTACGTACCGCATTGTACGAACGTCGGGTAGGTCTAAATGTCACTATTTATATGGGAAATTGACAGTTAAATTTTCGCGTTCGGAATGTACAAAAGTAATTTTACGTCATACCTGGCCATAAAGTAGGAATTACCGCACGCTATGCGTGCGGAAAACCCCACTTCCTGGCCAGATAGAGACGTAAAATTTTGTACTCACCACGGGCGGTAATAAAGAAAGCCTCAGAGCGCATATTTATCGCCCTTGCCTTCGGCTCAGGCGTCAAATAAGACATTCTTTGTTTAACCGCCCTAGGTAAGTAATGTACTATTCTCAAACATGCTCGGAAATGTATGCGTTAATGTCACGAAATGAAGACATGATGTTTCTTGTTTATGACTCCCTACATTACCGCCTAGGCCAAGAAGTAATGTATGAAAACCCTAACTAAAAACATTATTGGCCGCTACTCTAACTTTTTAAATTTGCTTACTAATATTAACAAAGGAAAAATTACATACTGCCAACCACCACTATAGGTACTTACTCTTTTTTATTTGTTTTTGTTTTTAATTTTTTTGTTCTTTTTATTTTGGTTAAAATTAACACATTTTTGTCAGTTTTTTAATATTTTTTAAATTTTTTGTTTTTAATGTTATTTTTCGTATTTTTTTATTTTTAGTATTTTTTTATTTTTTGTATTTATCGTTTTTAATCATTTTAAAAAGTTTTTTTTCTTTTTTGATGTTAAAATTTTTGTATGGTGTTTTATGTTATTTTTCAAGTTTTTTCTATCTTTTTTTCCTTTTTGTATGTTTTACTTTTCTTTTTTTAATGTTCTCTTATTTTAATGTTTTATTGTTTTTATAATGTTTTTAACGTTCTTTTTCTGTTTTGTTTTTTTAGTGTTTTTCTCGTTTTCTACTATTTTTTTTATGTATTTTGCCCTGTTTTTGATGTTTTGTCTATTTTTGAATGTTGAAATTTTTTTGTATGGTATTTTATGTTTTTTCTATCTTTTTTCCTTTTTGTATGTTTTACCTTTATTTTTTGTTCTTTTTTTATTGTTTTTTCAATGTTTTTGAACGTTTTTTTTGTTTTTAAGAGCTGTTTCTTTTTGTTTTTTAGGTTTTTTTCTCGTTTTTTAATATATTTTTTTGCCTTTTTGTATGTTTTACTTTTCTTTTTTGTGTTCTCTTTTTTTGAATGTTTTATTGTTTTTTCAAATGTTTTTAACGTTTTTTTTCCTTTTTTTCTTTTTTTGTTTTTCTCGTTTTTTAATAATTTTTAAATGTATTTTTCCTTTTTTTGATGTTTTGTCTATTTTTGTGTTGAAATTTTTTGTATGGTCTTTAATGTTATTTTTCAAGCTTTTTCAATCTTTTTCTCTTTTTTATAAATAAATAAATAAATAAATATTACGGGACAATCTTACACAAATCAACCTAGGCCCACGGTAAGCTCAGTAAGGCTTGTGTTGTGGGTACTAGGCGATGATATATATAATAGATATATACATATAGATACTTATATACATACATAACATCCATAACTCAGGAACAAATATTCGTGATAAATACACAAATAAATGCCCTGACCGGGATTCGAACCCGGGACCTCCAGCTTTTAAATGTTTTTTTCCTCTTTTTTGATGGTTTTTTTTTGTTTTTTCAATGTTTTTAACGTTTTTTTTATGTCTTAGCTGTCCTCTTTTTTTTGTTTTGTTTTTATTGTTTTTTAATGATTTTCGAATGAAAAAACTACCCCAAACTCGTCCAGCAATCCCTTACTTCACGGCCTCTGCAGTAAATGTACTAATATCGGCGTCTACGTAGTACCTAGGTATGTATCACATTGTTCTAACTACCCTACACTCATGAGAAAAAAACGAGTAGGTACACTTTGTATAGAATTTCTGTGTAAAGTGTAGGTCCCTGTTTTGCTATTAGTAACAATATACACTTGTATTTGAAATTAGAATACAATGATACGTGCAGAAAAAATGCTGGTGTACCTATACAAAATTGTATTACGAATTTTATTAAATACAATGAAGATGTGTAAATTGACGATGGCACTAGTTTTTACGAACCCCGAGAGTAAACCCTCACGAACCGAGCTAAACGTCCATGCATTAAAGTAATCGAAGAAAGTCTACCAGCAGTCTCCAATAGCTGTCGCCAAGAGGCTGACAAGACCAAATTTGTTGAAATTAATATTATTTAAGCAGTTGTATACGATTTTTTTTTTTTAATTTTGAAAAACTTATGTTCTAGCACATCAAAAAAAAAGTTAATATTCATCATATTTCCAAGACCGTAGACGGACTCGAAACATAATTGCATGAAATCGGCTCGATAGAAAATAATTGCAAAGATTTGTCTTAAAATCATCTTAAACGGTTCTATGTCCTTATTTTTTGGACGTATGGGTCTACAATTAAAAACATGAAGTCCACATATTCATACCTAAACCGCTGACGAGCCATATTTCACAAATAATCCACACTTTTTTTTATTTAAATATTTATTCATTATTTTCGTCTAAAACCTGGCCGCTCTAGTAACACTCGCTCTCGTTTACTCCGATACAAATAGACAGTGTGCGCGTTTTTGGTGTTGACAGCTCCTTAACACATTCCATCATCGGGAGCTCTTGCGACCACTCACTCACCACCAGGAACAACACCACATACCCAGAGAGCAAGGAGTGGTGTTCTTATGTTTGCGGTCTTCTAGGAATATAAAATAATTTACTTTCAAAACAAAGTTTTAATCGACTTCAATTCAGTACTCCGCCAAGCCACATGAACATTTCCACATTTTTTTTTCCAATTTACCACATGAACTGATTTCCAAGAGCAGATGCGTTGATTTTTAGACCAATAAACCAAATCGATGTATGTGGGCCGATAATATTTGAGGACTTCCGTCGATTCCTCAAGGATCTCAGAATTACCTTTGGCAATTCATTGTTTGCTATTTCAACGGAATAATATCAGAATCTGTGACGTACTTATATAGTTTGAAGTACATCATTGAGAAGTTCCACAAGCCATCTGTGGTCTTCATCATCACTTCCACCATCACCAAATTTATGATTTCCGGGTGTAAATACACGAGATATAATAGAAAATACCGAAATTACTACACGCGTGCCTAATATATTTGAGGAGTTCCCTCAATTCCTCATGGTTCACATCATCCAACTGGGGTTTTGAAAACAATGGGACCAATCTGAAAGCATATACTTTCAATTAAAAAAAGAATTGTATGAATCGATTCATAAATGACGGAGTTATGAGGTAACAAACATTAAAAAAAAAAAAAAAAAAAAAGTCGGTTAATAATGTGAGATACTTCCCTAGTTGTATTACATAATTAGCGAAACGACATTTCGCTGTGCCGTTGCTCTCTAGAATATTTTTCATACAAAAAGCGATAACGTTTTTTGGACATGCTGTAGATATCATGAAAAACTAGGTCTGTACGTTTTGATTTTTAAGAAATATTGCTTGCGTTAAAAGTTATTAGCATCTAAAAATCTATATTTTTGACTTGAAAACTTTGTCTATCGTTTTATTTTTTTTTATTAATCTAAAGTTCTAAACTGATTTGCTAAAAAAAGAAAACGTACAGACATAGATTATAGTGTACTGAATCCAATAATACCAAAATTATTTCATTCCAGGTTTAAGGGGGTAAAAACGTTATCACCCGGAACAATATTTCAACAAGGAAATGTAGGCAATTGCCTCCAGTACTAGCTACTCTCTCTATCGCACGATACGGGTGAGACACAGAGCGGTGTGAAACAGATAGATTTTTTTTAAATACCTACAAGTGCCGCGTATCGGCACTTCACAATCCTCTTAACTCAACCAAACTCAACATAGGGCACCCTCGGAACCCCCCCGAGGTGCTGCCACCTTGTCGTGGTGGGGGGGCTTGCGTGTTCCTGTGATCCCCGAGGCTATACCGGAGAGGGCTACCCATACCGGGAAGGCGAGGGGTGAGGATCCAGACTAAGAGCGGCACAGGAGGGCGCCGAGTTGCGCAAAGGGTGTGGTAGAGGAGAGGGCGTAGGACGAGGAGGGTGGTTCCTAACCGAACCAACAGGGGGCCTCCGCCAGGTCGCCCTTATACCGTTAACCGCAGTATTCTCTCAACGACCCCCATCGTTGGCGTTATGGGGATACGAGAGACACCAGCCAGATGGCGCGCGGACCGGGGGCCTTGCCTTAATTGGCCGGGCCAAGGGGAGTAAACCCCACAAAAAATCCACAACTCCCAACGTGAGGTAACTCCGCGTTGGGATGCTCTTTTTAGAGCGGCTGGAGTGGTTACCAGTCACCTAGAGTCACACGCTGCGGCAAAACCATCGGGATAATAGGGGATCTCTGTCCCGATGGTCATTTAGTTCTCCCCTACTCGTGGGAAATAAATGGACACTTGCAATAAAAACATGGAAAAAAATACGGACGATACATCTAACGACTACGGCGACGAACTGGAAATTGACGATATGGCGGCGGAAGTGGGCACTTCGATAGTGCGCACTGATGCCATTGACCCAGGCGAGGCAAACTGGCAACCGAAAGTTCAACTGAGCCGGCTGACAGAGACGGAGACGGAACCATCATCTCGTGGGAAGAGAGGGCACATAGACCAACCTGACGATCTGAGGCCGGAAAATGGGCCCAAGGTCAATTCGGCTGGCAGAGGGAGGCCCGCGGTGCAACCACGTGGGATCAGGGCCAGACGGTGCGAAGACGATGGGAACAAACTGGCTGAGACGAGCGAAAGGAGCCCGGCGATGGGAGGGAGGTCGTCTCCAACCCTGGCTTCAGGCGACTCCATCTTAGAGACCATAATAAGCGAGGCTCACGCCATAATTGAGGAAGCTAGGAAGTCGAAAAACCTAAGCGGGCAGGTCCACGGCCGCATCAACCGAGCGTGCCGAGACATTATGCTTGGCGCCGAGAACCTCAAATCACGCGAGGAAATTGATGAGATGCGTATCCTTAAAGCCGATAATAAGAGGATGCGAGAGCAGCTGGCCCATCTCGAGGCGGAAACCAAGGCCCTGAGGACGGCCTTCTCCAATAGGAGGGCCGAGCCTCAGCCAGAGCCGAATGAGGGCCAGCTCTCAACGCTTTTAAAAAACGCTCTGGCGGAGATGAAGGAAGAGCTCAGGAGGGACATTATCATCAGCACAGGCGAGATGATGAACGCTCGTCTGGACGTTATCAGGCAGCGTCTTCCTCCTGAGCCGATCCTCCGCCCTCAGTTGGCGGCGGATCGGAAAGAGGCCGAAGCGGCCGCCCGACTGGCAAAGCAATCGGCGGCTCGCCCCTCGACGTCGGCAGAGGCTCTCGAACCTTCCCCAGTCGTCAGTGCCACCGGCACTGGCAAAAAGGGCAAGAAGAAGCCGAAGAGAAGGCAAGCCCCTCCTCCCCCAGTGGAATTGGCTCCCCCGGTTGCTCCAGCGAGGGTGGAACCAACGGCCTCGGCATCGACGTCCGCACCAAACGAGACTTGGAGCGATGTGGCCAGCAGGGGGGGGAAGGCCAAAAAGGCCGCAAAGCCCCCCCATGTCGCCCCGGTCCCAGCAAAAAGGGCTTCGGGGCCCAAATTGGTAGCGCCCACATCGGCGGCGGTGGTGGTCACACTGAAGCCGGAGGCCGATACTGACTACCTGACAGTCATGGGGAGGGCCACCACCCTAAAACTTGAAGCGTTCGGCATAAGCCACGTTAAAGTGAGGAAGACGGCAACCGGGGCTCGCATCATCGAGGTCCCTGGAACCCAGAGCGGGCCGGTCGCCGACAGCCTGGCCGACAAGCTGAGGGAGTTGATCGGAGACGTTGCGGAGGTCACCAGACCCGTCAAGAAGGCGGAGGTCCGCATAAGCGGCTTCGACGAGTCCGTGACCTCCGACCAAGTCAAGGGCGAGGTGGCCTCTAAGGGCAGGTGCCCGGAAGCCCAGATTGAGGTGGGTAAAGTGAGATGGGTGAATGGGTCCGGCGCTGTGATAGCCCGTTGCCCTGTCACAGTGGCCAAGGCATTAGCCGAGGCGGGTCGTCTAATGCTAGGCTGGTCGGCGGCGCGAGTGGAGGTGATGGGGCCTCTGCCCATGAGATGTTATCGCTGTATGGGGGTGGGCCACACCAGGGCCATGTGCCCGTCGGCGGTGGACCGCAGTGACTGCTGCTTTAGATGTAGCAAGCCGGGGCACGTGGCCAAGGAGTGCAGCGCCCCCACACCGTGGTGTGCAGTCTGTCACCAGGCCAAAATGCCAGCAGGCCATGTTATGCGGGGGCCATCGTGTGCCCCCCCTAACGTTAGGGGAAAGGAGGTCTCCGCCCGAGCAACGGGGAGCTCCAGAAACACCGCGGAGGAACAAATGCAGCTCTAATGCCAGGACAACCATTGCATACAAAATTGGAAGTCCTGCAATGTAACGCCAACCACTCCGCCCGTGCACAGGATCTGATGATGCAGAACATGGCGGAGTGGGGCATTAGTGTTGCTGTGGTGGCGGAGCCATATTTTGTGTCCCCTCAGCCTAACTGGGTGGGGGACACCTATGGCCTGGTGGCAGTGGTTGTCCCGCCCATGGACAGCCACCCACCAATTACTAAAATCAGGTGCGGGTCGGGGTACGCAGCGGTCAAGTGGGGGGAAACTGTGCTGATAGGCGTGTACTTCTCCCCCAACCGACCGCTCTTCGCCTTCGAGCAATTCCTCGAGGAGCTCGGGAGAGTAGTGGGTGGCGCTGCCCCGGCACCGGTGTTGCTCCTGGGAGACCTCAATGCCAAAAGCACGGCATGGGGTTCCCCCAGGACGGACCCGAGGGGTGGGGTCCTGGAGGATTGGGCCGCGGGGCTAGGGCTGGAGGTGCTCAACCAGGGCACGGAAAATACGTGCGTGCGTCGGCAGGGGGGGTCCATCGTGGACGTAACGTTCGCGACCCCTGCCATTGCCGCGCGCATAACAGACTGGCGTGTCCTGGGAGACGTGGAGACCCTCTCCGACCACATGTATATCAGGTTCGGGTTGAGGGTCTCCGAAGCGGGGCGGGTCCAGCCGCCCGGTGCCGGAAGGAGGGGAGCCTTCCCAAAGTGGGCTTTGGGCAGCCTGGACCGGGAGGCGGCCAAGGAGGCTGCCCTGATCGAGGCGAGGTGGGGGCGGGCAGCAGACCGGGCTACAGGGGTGGAGGAGAGGGCGCTTCAATTCCGCGGGTCGCTGGCGACGGTCTGCGACGCGAGCATGAGGAGGGCTGGAAAACCGACTGCCAAAAAGCAAGTTTATTGGTGGTCGGAGGAGGTGGCTGCCCTCCGATATACTTGCAACAGAGCGCGTCGCCATTACGGCCACTGCCGGCGACGGAGGCACACCCCGGAGGAGGAGGAGCTCCTGCACAGGGCCGTAAAAGAGGCAAAGGAGGCCCTGTGCACTGCGATAGCGAAGGCCAAGGACGCGGCTCACGATGCGTTCTTGGCCACATTGGACAGAGATCCATGGGGGCGGCCGTACAAGGTGGTACGCGGCAAAATGAAGAGCGGTCCCTCCATGGATTCCCTAGAACCGGAGCTCCTCTCGCGGGTGGTGGAAGGCCTGTTCCCGCCCGCCCCCGACCTCGCCCCGCCTGTAATGGCGCTGCCCCAAGTGGAAGAGGGGCCCGTAGAGGTGGTACCAATCTCCGAGGAGGAGCTGGCCTGGGCAGTGCACCGCCTAAGGGCCTGTAAAAAGGCCCCAGGGCCCGACGGGGTGCACGGGAGGGTTCTGCAGCTGGCGATGGAGGCACTGGGAGACCGCCTCAAGGACCTCTTTGACGATTGTCTTGAGGCGGGGCGGTTTCCAAAATGTTGGAAAGAGGGGCGACTCTGCCTCCTCAGGAAAGAGAGCCGGCCAGCGGACTCCCCCTCTGGGTGGAGGCCAATCGTCTTGCTTGACGAGACCGGGAAGATGTTCGAACGAATCCTTTCTTCCCGGATCGTCAAGCACCTCGACATTACGGGCCCCAACATGTCGGACCGCCAATTCGGGTTCAGGGCGGGGCGGTCCTGCATGGATGCGCTGGGGACCCTAAGGGGGTTTCACGAGGAGGCGGCAGGGAGGGGGCAGGGAGTGGTGGCAGTGTCGCTCGATATTGCCAACGCATTTGGCTCTCTCCCTTACACGGTGATAGGGGAGGCACTCCGGTATCACGGAGTGCCTCTCTATCTGCGGCGCATCGTGGAGCACTACCTCACGCAGCGGGTAGTGCTCTACGAAAAACGAGGAGGGCAGAGGAGGGAGAGGCCCATAGCCTGTGGCGTACCCCAGGGGTCCGTTCTTGGACCCCTTCTATGGAACCTGGGGTATGACTGGGCCATAAGGGGCGCTCTTCTCCCCCGGACAGCAGTGATCTGCTATGCGGATGATACTATGGTAGCTGTCCGGGGGGCAGAAATGAGGGAGGCTCTGCGGCGGGCGGAGGTGGCCGCGGAGTTAATGGTGACCCGCATCCGGTTGCTGGGGTTGCAGGTCTCCCTCCCCAAAACGGATGCCATAGTCTTTGGGGGGAGGGGGTGGCGGCTGCCTGCGGGTGCAGCTCTGAGAGTGAGCGGGGAGATGGTCCAGGTGAGGCCCCACATCAAGTATCTGGGCCTCATCCTGGACCGGAGGTGGAATTTCGGGGAGCATTTCCGCCAACTTGCTCCCCGAATAGTGAGTGCGGCTTCAGCGTTGGGGCGGCTGCTGCCCAACGTAGGGGGGCCATCAGTCGCGTGCCGCCGCCTCTATGCCGGTGTCGCCCGAAGCATGGCCCTGTACGGGGCCCCGATTTGGGCGGATCGGCTCAGCGCGGCAAACAAGGCCCTGCTTCGTAGGCCACAGAGGGTGGTGGCCATACGGATCTGCAGGGCATACGTGACGGTCGCCTGGGCGGCGGCGTGTGCCTTGGCTGGCACACCTCCGTGGGAGCTAGATGCGGAGGCGCTGGCTGAGGCGCACAGGGAGCGGGTGCGGTGGAAAGCCACCGGGGAGTATCCTGCTCCCGAGGAGGTGAGGGAGGCCAGGAGGCAGACGCAGAGGAGGTTGAGGGAGAGGTGGAAAGGTGACCTCGAGGGCTCCCCCTATGGAGTCCGCACCATAGGGGCACTCCTCGGGTCGTTGGACAGTTGGCTGGAGAGGGCCCATGGCAAGGTGGGGTTCAGACTTGCGCAGGTGATGACCGGACATGGCTGTTTCGGTCATTACCTGTACAGGATTAAAAGAGAGGGTAGCCCCGCCTGCCATGAGTGCGGCGCGGAGGACGATACGGCCCAGCACACCTTGGAGTGGTGCACTCGCTGGGCCGAAGAGCGCCGCACAATGGTGTTGGCCCTCGGAGTGGATGACCTCTCGCTGTCCAACGTGGTGGCGGCCATGTTGAGGAGCGAGAGATCTTGGGAGGCGGTGGCCGCCTTCTGCGAAGTCGTCATATCGCAGAAGGAGGCCGCGGAGCGGGAGCGCGAGGAAAGTGCGGACGCACTCCCGCTCCGGCGCAGACGGAGGGGTCGAAGGCGTGCGCGGTTTGCTGCCGCGGGCCGCGTCTTCCCCCAGTAGGGCCAGTGGGTTGGGGGCCCACATTGCACATGGCCCTACACGTCTGGGGGGAAGGTCAAGCGTCTCTGACCTTCCCCTCCCTTGGCGCGGGTGTCCTGGCGTAGCAGCCAGGGCCGCCGGGGGTCGTCGTGGTAAGAAATGCTGCATCCCATGACGGTCCCCTTAACGGCAGGAGAGGATGACGCCGCTGGGGTTTTAGTGGGTAGGCTCCTCCCCTCCCTCCACCTTATGCGGAGGGGGTTGCGGAAGGAGAGATCCCCACATAACCCCCCACTATGGCCTTCCCCGGGCCGGGGGGTATGTGCAAACACATTTCCCCAGCGTCAAAAAAAAAAAAAAAAAAAAAAAAAAAAAAAAAAAAGGGCACCCTCGGAAGTTCTGGCCACATAGGGTAGGAGCCGAGTGGGCCCGTGCGCAAACCAGAAGAGTCTGGTGCACCCCACTTTGCTGGTCACTGACTCAAAATTCCACGGCGATCCTTTAAAAAAGCGTGCCGGCGCGAGTCGGTCCCCCTTGGCAAACAGGCCTAGATACCCCATGTCCCCAATGGAACTTATATTATAACCACCAGGAACACACGCGCACTGTTAATTACACATACCTAAGTACCTTGGAAGTAGGTACTTCCAAGGTGAGCTGCTCCAAATATCATTCCGCTCTAAGCTATTATTATTATTATAAAAGAAATAGCTGCCTCGAGGGCCTTTGCCAGAGTCAGTAGGTTTATAAATTAAACAGTATTATTAGCATGATGTAGGGTCGTTTCGCCGGTAACGCGACCACCACCGGTTAGCGACCACTTGACGGACTAGGCTGCTTCAATTAAAGATACTAACATTTTTACAAACCCAACAGAAAAAGAATAACTTATTAACTATTCTTGAATAGTATCAGAATAAGAATATATACAATTTAAAACCGAAAGCTCAATCCAAAGCAAGAAAAAATAACCTCAATTCACACATTGCTTCCGTGGAGTGTTGACGTGCAGTGAATCTGTGAAAAAAATAACGCGACAGTTGGCGCGAAAACTTTAGTTACGTTACTTAATTTTATTATTATGCTGAAATTGGTTAATTGATCGTTTAAATGATTTAGCTGTTGTAATAATTTCGTTGAAATTCGGCATATTTCAAAATAGATTTAAATATAATGGGGTGGTCGCGTACCCAAATACATAATTACCAAAGAAGTCGGATAGCGACCACATCGTTTTCTTTTTCTTTCCTTATGGATTCTTATGCGGCACCCGCGATATTTAGCTTGGCTAGCCAATTGAGTCGGTATTTAAGCCGCGCCAATCCATGCTATGTCCATTGTATATAATAATATATAATTATATATTATATTATATAATAATACACAATTTATATGAGATGGTTATGTTATAAATTCGAAAGTGTGTATGTCTGTCTGTCTGTTATCTCTTCACGCTTAAACCGATGGACCGATTTTGATGAAATTTGGTATGGAGATAGTTTGAGTCCCGGGAAGAGACATACCTAGGATAGTTTTTATCCCCGAAATAATCCCCTAAGCGGGTGAAAGTTTGTATGGAACTACGATATAAACGATTTCCACGCGGACGGAGTCGTGGGCAGACGCTAGTGTAAGTAGAATATAATCTAAAAGTTAAATAAAAGCTTGTAAACAGGTGGCATTTAGATACCTACTATGAATGACATGTGTGACTGTAATAGCAATATATATAATAGCACCATGGTGTGAGCGAGATGGCGCGCTTTTTTCGATTATATTCTTCATTGACACAGCAATGTAAAGTAGATTTAGAAGAGTAACACTAAATAAAATGACCTATAATGATGAATTTTCTCGAAAAAGAATGAAATGTAATGTCAAATGGAGAAAAAAAAGAGCAGGGGATTAAGTAATTACAAAGTTATAGTATCCAAAGTTTTAAGAGGGGGTAGGTATATTCTATCCCTTTTCCGCAAAACGCACCTTCAGCATATGAAATGATTGTCATTTACTATGCCGCTCGGGGATTGTGACGTCACGATCCACTAGCGTTTTCTCTCTCTAACAAGCAATATTAAAACGGTTGTAGCTTCGTATTTTTGGAGATATATGAATGGGATTTTCGTCACTTAGGCTTAATATTTTGCCTTCTTTTTTTTGGAGTAATAATAAATGGTTAGTCTACACTCCTATTTGTAGTGGTATAAGGGCAGTTAGGTAGGTCAAACTTTGAGAAAGAGGTCGATCGTCGAATCCGACTCGTCTGGGTAGCGTTCGGGAAGCTACGCTATGGCTTTTCGTCCAATATTCCGCAGTGTCTCAAGGCGAGAGTCTTTGACCAGTGTGTGTTGCCAGTGATGACGTATGGCACTGAAACGTGGTCGCTTACTATGGGCCTCATAAGAAGGCTCAAAGTCACCCAAAGGGCAATGGAGAGGGCTATGCTGGGAGTTTATATGCTTGATCGCATCAGAAATGAGGCTATCCGCAACATAACCAAGGTAGGTAACCGATATAGCCATCCGAATCGCTAAAGTTAAGTGGCAGTGGGCGGGGCATATTGCACTGAGAACCGATGGCCGCTGGGGCGGAAAGGTTCTCGAATGGCGACCACGTACCGGGAGGCGCTGAGTGGATAGACCCCCACAAGGTGGACTGATGACCTAGTAAATATCGCAGGAATCGGCTGGATGCGGGTGGCGCAAAACCGGTCATTGTGGCTCTCTTTGGGGGAGGCCTATGTCTAGCAGTGGACGTCTTTCGACTGATATGATGATGATGATGATAAATCGTTTTATTAACTACTTAAACACTATAATTTGCAAGAGTGGTCGCCAACTAGCTAACAGGTGGTCGCAAACCGACTAAAGCGGTCGCTATCCAGCGAATTCGCTATTTTGAAACCTTTTCCATATTTTTTCCTAATCTATGGATGAAAGTGCTATATTTTATTGTAGGTTTCAAAACTTGACTATACTCAGAACCTATACGAATACCATATATTATGTGTGTACATTGAATAGGTATACATTTACTAATCTAAAGTGAGCAACTCGGCTAAGTGGTCGCTAACCGGCGAAACGACCCTACGGTAGAAGGCCTTCACCACAGATGTATGAATCTATGAATATAAGGAGATCGGACATGGCGGCAGATTTGTATAGAGTGAGCCTGTCGCAAGTACATTAACCCACACAACGCCCAAGTAATTGACAAGACAAAGCACGCACACATCTAAAACACACACACTTGTATACCTACACGCTTATTTGACCATAAATGCGCATCATATCAGGCATTTTGGGAAAAAACGTAATATTCTCTGCGATCAGCACGCGTGCACAGTATGGTAGTGTATGCCCATTGAGCATACAGCTGCGACACGGCCGCCGGCGGCTTGTCCTCTCTCTAGTATTCTATGCTCTGAGGCCTTCACAATGCACTGGGCGATAGCTGGAGCAGTACAAAGTATAATGGCGGCCGCGACCACGAACCGCCGAATGATGCCCGAGATTTGGTTATTCGCACTTCCAGGAAAATTCTTCACTAACTGTAGCCGTCACCTTTGCAATTCACTGCATAATATGCTATCAAAATTATACTTTAAACAGCAGGATGCAGAAAATAAAAAACACTGTCTGGAGCACGATCCGCCATGTTCCATGGATCATTCGAAAGTCCTCCGCTCTAAGCTAGCCCGCCAATTTCTAACGTCAATAAACTTTTTAATTTATTGTTTAATTGCAGCAGACCAATGCAAGGCATTATGCCCGCTGCGTCCGTCGGCGCATCAAGGGCTCTGCGGCGTGCATGCGTAATGCGCAGGCGGCTCGATTAATTGTTCCGTGATTGATTTGAATCGACGATAAGGTTGAGGAAAACTGAATTATAATTTAATTTATATTGATAGGTATAGATAGGGTATAGGTATAGTATAGATCAATCAATACAAGAAGAAGCGTTACACGCCTGCCTATGCTACGGACAAAACACAACATACTACCTACTTAGTTTACTACATGCCAAATCCATTCATTTAGGGCCTACGCTAGCTGACGCGGTTTGCACGGAACGCGTGGACGCCTATTGAAAAATAGTATGAGCAGCGCTAACCAACCCGCGGCAAGTGCATAGAGCGGGTCCTGATACAGGTATTGCATAGGTACAGTTGCCATCACATACATCGGAGCAAACAAAAAGCTCACAAACATCTGAACACACCTCTATTTTCAAGGCATTAGGGTGCATGTGTCGATATTTTCGAACACCTATAGTGTACTTACCTATGTATGTGATGGCGACTGTACTTAAGCCCCTACCAACATGTCACTGTAATCAACATATATTATCACTGCGTTACAGAAATAAATATTTTTACGTCATACCTGGCCATAAAGTAGGAATTACCGCACGCTATGCGTGCGGAAAACCCCACTTCCTGGCCAGATAGAAACGTAAAATTTTGTACTCACCACGGGCGGTAATAAAGAAAGCCTCAGAGCGCATATTTATCGCCCTTGCCTTCGGCTCGGGCGTCAAATACCTGCGATCTGAGACATTCTTTGTTTAACCGCCCTAGCTAAGTAATGTACTATTACAATGCACTTGCTCTGAAAGAGCCCCTTTGTATGGCTCAACATAAACACGGAAAGTCGTCTATGGCCGCACGGCGGTGGCCGGGTGGGGTGGCCGGGTGGAGCCAGCCCGTGCGGGAATGGATTTCAGGCCAATATTCCCACACACGAGCGAGAATGAGATTTCATGACAATTAAAATTTCACCTTTTACGCATATTTTTTTTATTTCCTCGCATGATGCATTGTAAAATGTTGTATGATAGGTAATTCCCAATTCGTGTCGATCAAAAACACTCCCTAACTGTCGTGTTTTTGGTCATCGCCACTTGTTGGGAATTACCTAGGGTAGACTGGGTACGATTGAACCAATTTTTCGTATATCATCCGTAGTTTTGTTTTTTATAATCTGTGAGACAGAAAAGTATTCGTGGGGGTTATTTGTTACTTATTAATAAGGATATCAAATGTAAAGAACGTAAAGACGTTGTTAGTTTATCTGTCGAGAGATCAATTGAACTGTCATGCGTGGAGCTCGATCGATTCATTATAATTTGCGTATACAGGCCCCCATGCGCAGATTTCAGTATTTTTGAGTTAATTATGGAGGATGCATTATGTAAAGTATTTAACAGTCATAAATGTATTATTGTTTGTGGAGAACTCGTCATCATGTTTATTAAATTTATTTAAATCTTTCGATTTGGTAAATCTTTTCAATGAACCAAAGAGAATTACAGAAACTTCGGCAACCTGTATAGATAATATTTTTTGTACAAAAAATCCGGTAGGAAAAAATGTTTTTAACAAATTAGGCTCTGATCACTGCGGCCAAATCGCATCTTTCAGAGCTGAGGCGGATAAATTACCTGCAGAAATCTTATTCCGACCAGTCACTGAAAGGAGGTTAAAAACGTTTAACAATAATGTTAAATGTAAACTCGATTTGTTAAGAGTACCAATTCAGAATCCCAATGATTTCTATACTAAATTATTTTTCTGTATAGAAAAAGAGTTTAACGCATGTTTTAAAGTCAAAAAAGTCGAAAGAAAGGACAGGGCAAGATTCAGTGACTGGGCCACGCCTGGGATTCTCAAATCGAGGAATAACTTGTATGAGTTATACGCATTAAGAGAATCACACAGGGATTTTCATCTGAGCGAGTATGTTAAATCCTATAGTAAGCTATTTAAGGTGGTTCGATTGCCATACAAAGCGTTATTTGACATTCGCAGGCTAACGGCGTGATATTTTAAGAAACTTATGCAACAAACTTTCATCAATTGGCTTCCCATTTGCGCCAAATTCCCCCTTTCCTAGAATAAACTTGTATAAACTAGATTAATTTGAGAAAATTTGTTTTCCCAAAATATCACGTGACAAACCAATTTCTCAAATTAATCTAGTTTATACTAGTTTATTCTAGGAAAGGGGGAATTTGGCGCAAATGGGAAGCCAATTTATGAAAGTTTGTTACATAAGTTTCTTAAAATATCACGCCGTTAGCCTACGAATGTCAAATAACGTTTTGTATGGCAATCGAACCCCCTTAAGCAAATATGTATCGTAGCCAAATCCAAGCACTTTGCACGTAAAATTAGAGGCTCAAAAGATAAAATTAAGGACGTTTGGAAAATCATCAGTAGTGAAACTGGTAAGGTAAAGTCACGAGATCCTACATTTAGTCTGCTAGTATGTGATAAAGTTATAGAAGCCGACTTAGAAGTTGCAAATGAATTTGAACGCTTTTTTACAAATATCCCCCTCGAGACCACCAGGTCGTTAAATTCGTCTCCTCGCATGGCTGAGTCACTATTAAAAACAAATGTGCCTGAATGTTTAAATATTTTTTGTTTTAAATACGTCACCCCTCAAGTGGTTACTAAGGCGTTCAGGTCATTACATTTAAAGAAGACTGAAGATCTTTGGGGATTATCGGTAAAGGTTCTGCAGTCAATTATGGATCCTATTGCACCGCATTTAGCTTCATTGTTCAACAGATGTGTCGATGCAGGAGTCTTCCCTGATTTAATGAAGCACAGTCGCGTCATTCCTTTGTTTAAGTCCGGGTCAAAATCAGACCCGAGTAATTTTCGACCTATATAAATTTTACCTGCTATAAGCAAAGTATTTGAAAAAAATATCTTCGATCAATTACTATCCCATTTTAATTTGAATAATTTACTTCATGGAGATCAATTCGGGTTCACGAGGGGCAGGTCTACAATTGATGCAGGCACGACCTTAATTAAACATATTGTTGAGGCATGGGAGCAATCACTTCATGCAATAGGCGTGTTCTGTGATCTGTCTAAAGCCTTCGATTGCGTGGATCACGACACACTAATTCGAAAGCTTAACTATTATGGCATGAAGGATAAGGCACTTGATCTCCTCCGGTCTTATTTGAATGACAGAACTCAAAAAGTAGACATAAATAAAACCAAATCAGCTGGGTCTATTATTTCAATGGGGGTCCCTCAGGGGTCTATTCTGGGACCATTTTTATTTCTTGTCTAAATAAACGATTTGCCTTATGTACTGAATGGACGACATAAATTAGTTCTTTTTGCAGACGATACATCGATTATATTTAAAGTCAAAAGAAACCAAGACAATTTTAGTGAAATAAATGATGTACTGTCGTGTATTGTTCACTGGTTTACCATAAATAATTTGCTCCTTAATGCCAAAAAAACAAAGTGCATTCGATTCTCCTTGCCTAATGTACAGCATAAAAATAACGCGCAGATTATCCTAAAAGACGAAGTGCTTGAATTGGAGTATAAAACTGTTTTTCTTGGCATAACATTAGATTCGAAATTACAATGGAGTCCACATATTTCTACTCTGGCAGGTATACTCAGTTCAGCTGCTTACGCAATTAAAAGGATTCGTCAACTTGCAGACGTTGAGACGGCAAGGTTGGTATATTTTGCCTATTTTCATAGTATCATGACTTACGGTATTCTATTGTGGGGCAAAGCTGCTGATATAAATTCAATTTTTATTTTACAAAAACGTGCTATACGTAGTATTTATAATTTAGGGTCACGCGTTTCTCTGCGAGATAGGTTTAAAGAAATCAATATTCTCACCGTTGCCTCACAATATATCTATGAAAATATAATTTATATTCGTAAAAATCTTGACATGTATAAATTAAAAAGTGATGTTCATAATTATAACACCAGAAATAAAAATAAATTAGTCATTCCCCAATACCGTCTCTGCAAAGTGAGTAATATGTCATTTATGGGGAATTGTGTACGATTTTACAATAAGTTACCTTCTGATATGCTGAAATTGTCTGTGAATAGATTTAAGTCGAGCGTTAAACGCCATCTTATAGAGAAATCCTATTATACTATAAAGGAATTTATAGATGACTAGCTTTTGCCCGCGACTTCGTCCGCGCGGAACTCGTTTATATCGTAACTTTCTCCCCCCTTTTCACCCCCTTAGGTGATGAATTTCCAGATAAAAACTATCATTAGTAAGGACTCTTTGGGAAGGCCCCGGAATTCAAAGTATCTTTATACCAAATTTCATCTCAATCGGTTCAGCGGTTTAAGCATGAAAAGGTTACAGACAGACAGAGTTACTTTCGCATTTGTAATATTAGTATGGATTGTATGAAGGAAAGGGTATCGATGCATGTAGGCTTTTTTCAGTATTATTTTGCATATTTTCATATCACACGGCCGTAAGGACCTTTTCTACTAAACCGTAGGATTAAATTAACTGACTTGTAATTTAAACATTTTATATGTTACATCTAATAGTTTTCAAAATAGCCATAATCAAACGTCTTTTTTACCCCGTTTTAGAAAACATCTTCAAAACTAAGGCCGCCATAAGGTACCTTTACCCTTGGAACGTCAATTTACTTATGTAATGTTAATGTTGGGAGAGGAGACTCCAACCTTGGTTTTGTCAACCTTTTTGATTACCAATAAATCATATTTCATTTTCATTTTCATTTTTCAATGTTCCTATTCCCCAGGACTCCCAACTACCGCTTTATCGTAAATGGGTTCCATCCAAATTTCCACCCCCAATTGACCCCCTTAGGGGATGATTTCTGGAATAGAAACTATTATATGTCCTTTTCCAGGACTCAAACTATTGTTCAACCAAATTTTATCAAAATGTGTCACAAACAAATTTCCACCTCCAATTACACCCCTTTAGGGGATGATTTTCGGGATAAAACTATCCTATGTCCTTCCTTATCTATCGCTATACCGTAAATGGGTTCAATCCAAATGTTCATCCACCATTTCTCACCCCCTTAGGGGATGATTTCCTCCTTTTATGTGTTCCGGAATAAAAAAAAAACTATGTTCTTTCCTAGGACTCTACCTCTCTCTATACCAAATTTCATCTAAATGGGTTCTATCCAAATCTTCAACCCTCATTTCACCACCTCAGGAAATGATTTTTCGGGATAAAAACTATGCATTGTCCTTCCCTAGGACTCCTTCTATCTATTTACCAAATTTCATCTAAATGGGTCACAAAAAAATTTTCACCCCCAATAACACCCCCTTATGGGATGATTTTCAGGAGTAAAATATCCTATGTCCTTCCCCAAGACTCCAACTCGCTATACCGTAAATGGGTTCCATCCAAATTTTCATACCCCATTTCACCCCCTTAGGAGATGATTTCTGGACTTAAATTATGTTAAGTCCTTCCCCAGGACTCTGAACTATCTCCATACCAAATTTCATCTAAATCGGTTCTATCCAAATTTACACCCCTCATTTCACCCCCTCAGGAGATGATTTAGGATAAAAACTATGCATTGTCCTTCCCTGGGACTCCTTCTATCTCTATACCAAATTTGAACTAAATGGGATTTATCCACATTTTCGTCCCTATTTCATCCCCTTGGGGGATGATTTTCGGGATTCAAACTATCCATTGTCATCCTCCGGGACTCAAACTATATTTATACCAAATTTGATCTAAACGGAGTCCATCCAAAATTTCACCCCCCATTTCACCCCCTCAGGGAAAGATTTCCGGAATAAAAACTATCCAATGTCCTTCCCCAGAACTTAAACTACCTCTTAACCAAATTTCATCAAAATGGGTTACATCCAATTTTTCACCCCCCCCCATTTTACCCCCTAAAGGGAAAATTTTCGGGATGAAACCTATCCTTTAACCTTTTACGGGACTCAAACTAATCATATACCAAATTTCATCTAAATCGGTGCAGCGGTTTAAGTAGCTCCATACAAATTTCCACCCCCCATTTCATCCCCTTAGGGGTTGATTTCCAGGATAAAAACTACCCTAAGTCCTTCCCCAGGACACAAACTATCTCTATGCCAAATTTCATCTTAATCGGTTCAGCCGTTTTCACGTGATGCGCGGTCACATAAACAGACAAACAGATAAACAGATAAACAGACAAACAGACAAAAATTCTAAAAACTGTTGGAACGTGTTCTGTTATCGATTCTAAGTATCCCTAGCCAATTTTTTTTCGAATATCTTCCATGTACAGACTTTCGACCCTCTTCAGCTTTATTATATGTATAGATAAAGAAGCATTTTATGTAAAATAGTTAAGTTAAACATGACGTGTAAAAGAGCTAGCTTAAGCCTATTTACAAAATAAATATTTTGATTTTGATTTTGATGAAGAAAATATATCAAATGAAAGAGCGTGTTTTTATCTACTAAACGGCAATAGCATTTTGGGTCCACGTGTTCTAGTTTTAGCAGTAGATCAAGATGAAAAAAAAAACCGATTTGTTTCAACTGTCCCCATCCCAGGGGTGGTTGAAACAGTGACATAATATTATAATGCTTGTATGTGTTTCTTTCTTAATTTTAATGAGATTACGTATAATTTAGGAACTGTTTTTAATCAGCTTGCGTTTTTGCGCTTACAAGTTAAACTCTACGTATATTGTCAGTCATTTTTCACTTTATTTAAGGAAGTTAACTAAACCAAACCAAAATAAACTGTTTGCATTTTAAACGTAACAAAACGAATTAAAAGTACATGAAAATAAACTAAAAGAAAACTTACTTTGACTTTCATTAGTCAATGTCAAAAAAATACAAGCAAATCACTCTGTTGCAACCGTCCCGTTTCAACCGTCCCGTAATGAGAATAATGATACAGTAAAACTAGATACGCTGACATGATCCACAAGCTTCACTTCAAACATAAACACACACTCAATACTGTCACTTAAATAGAAACCAGAATAATTGATACACTCTACTAGTGAAAGTACTTACTTTTAGGGATCAAAACATAATAGGGTCTTCTACAAACAAATTACGCGCGCGGGAAGCAAAGTTACGATGTTTTTCGTATACAAACCGATCGTCCGCTTCTTTCCCCCTTTGGACCCCTCGCCGTCTCGCCAACGGTTTGCGAAATATTTACGTTGTTTCAACCGTCCTCTGTTTTAACAGTACCCAGTCCGCATTCGTATCATAAATAACTATTTTTTTAATTTTTTTTAATTACTTTTGTTTTAGTTGTAGGTACAATACCTACAATAAGTTTTATTTTCTGTTGTAACTTCATATTTTTATCTAAGAAATGATTTTCCTTCTTCACCTTTCAGTCCATTGTATAACTTCTAACGCGCTGACGCAGGAGAGTCATTGTTGGTTTTTAAGTGTTGTATGTTCTAAAAACATTGCGTATCTAGGAGTTATAAAATGAGTTCTGGGAGGAGGCAAGGTCTGCTGCCTACCTCGTGACTAAATCTAGTCGTGAAGAAATTGGAACTATTCGTATAAGGATCGGCAAGTAATAGTTTATTTCGGCTGGCTGTCGCGTGCCTTCACGTAGTACAGACAGCAAAACAGTAAATCCAATTTAAATGATTTATTTTTTCTTTGCTTTTACGTTTAGAAGCTAGTTTTATACGTTTTTTAAGAGAAAGAGCGATCATTTTGACTGGCATCTACCCAAAAGTTCTAAATTCTTAAAAAAAATGTAAACAGCACTTTAATAAAAAAGTTATTGGAAATATGGATACCTCTGATATACTCGTTGCGAACCTCTAGTCGCGTTACGCCGCCCGCCCATCTCAGCATTTTCATCTCTGCCGTGTGCAGTTTTTGTTGATCAAAAGAAAATACTTACATTCAATAAAATGTGAGGTTTTTTTATCAACCCACTCTATCAAAAGATACCAAAACGATTTTTATGCATCAATAAAAAAAAATTGTGCCCTAATTGCAGGGGACCGATTTTTGACTTTCGAGCGCTCGAAAATTAAATAAAAATAAATACGATTGTAGGTCAAAATTGCAGGCACTTACTTTCTACCGATAGAATTGAATACGAGTGGTCAATACCACTCGTTTTCCAATTTTCTATCGCTATTTCAAAATAGCATTTCGTAATTTGTGACCGTTTTCGAGTGAAAAAGTCGAGCGCTCGAAAGTCAAAAATCGGTCCCCAGACATTTTGATCCTCTCTAAATTAATACTGATTCAATCAAATGGCACTGTGAAGTAAATTAGGAATAGCTTTTCTTTTTATATTACTAGCTGCACGCGTGGCTTCACCCGCGGGACCGAATCCAGGAAGAACTACGGGATGCAGCATTACGAAGATCCACATACTGGTGAAAGAATTGTTTAAATCGGAAGAGCAGTTTCGGAGATTAAAATTACGCAAAAAATTAACTTTCTCTGCATTAGGTTAGGTTTTATTATTATCAGTTAATTGTTTTAAATTGATGACGGTACGGTAATGCAGCAGCGTCCGGCCGTCTCGGCGAACAAATCTCTTTATTATGCTAATAGGATACGGCTCTATTGTCTATGGAGCGGACAACCGGCGCCCGTTTTTTTGGAAATTAAAAAAGTCATTTGGGATATAACTTTTTTTTAAGTGAGCTGGAATCTGGATATGGCGAAACTTGAAAACAAGATGAAAACAGATGTGAGCTGTGGCAGACACCGAGGTGATCTGGTTTTTTTCAGTTTTGGTACGAACCACTTATAGAGCCTTTGCAGAAGGTCTGTATTTCAGTTGCTTTCTGGCTGCAATAGTAGTAAATTTGAGTGCAGTTGACATAACTGCGTCGAAACTGCTCATATGCGTGTAAACCTCCCAATGTTTTACTGTTTTTGATACCTATTGTTCAGCTCCATTGCTATGAATTAAGATCTATAACGTCAAGTTAAAACGAGAAGGTACCTATATTTTGTTGCCATTTCTACCAGAAAATCTATCGCACAATGACCAAATGTATACCAGAATTAAAAACGCCAAACATCCAACACTCCAACAGTCGATATCCGTTGGCCGTTAAATAATTCCTGGAAATTGATAACTAATATTACTTATAATGTCGCCATTTGTATTCCGTGCCGACGCGGCACCAATCAACTAATGCGAGATGCGCAAATACTATAGCGAATAGATAGGACACTTCATTCACACTCACACTGCTGGCACCACTGCACGGCAAGTACGGCAACTTTTTAAAGACACCAACGGAATGACACTTACCTCACAATACATCTTCTATACAATTTTTACGTGAGAAGTAATATGCTCCAATTTCCAATAAAGGCATCAAAAAGTATGCCGCTTGATCAGATGAATAAGCTTACTCCTTGGCCACGACATGTTGTCGACTTATGAAGGATATTAAAAACGATGTGACATTTCTTAATAGACTAAAAATATGGCTGTCTGACAAAGCTTTCTATAATATTAACGGAACGATGGGCCAAATTAGCCACCGAATGCACCCCACAAGATGGCTTCCGAAGTAGAGGCAGACCGAAAAGGCGATGGCGGGACGACCTTGACACATTTTGTACAGATTGGCGAACACTAGCACTAGACCGAGACAAGTGGCGGAAAAAGGGGAGGCCTTTGCCCAGCAGTGGGACACAATATAGGCTAACAAAAAAAATGTAATCATAATAATTTTTATCATTGTGTAACGTTGACATTTTGTAATTTATAAATCATCATCTCATATCAGCCGAAATACGTCTCCTGCTGGACATAGCTGCTGATGAAGGAATTTATAAATAATGTGATCTAATTGGAATAAGTTTATGTCAAAAAACTAACAACATGCAACATGCATAAAAGCTAGCAACATGTTGAGCAGGGTCCATTTCGTGACAAAATGTGTATTATATTATTTCTTTTGTATGTGTAAATTGTGTGTCACGAATAAATATTTGAATTAGAATTTTTTGAAAAATTTCATTTTTGGTACAAACTTTTATTGCCGACTGTACTTTTCTGCATACCATCATCAACTACTCATTGAGACGATTCTAACGAACCCACACTCGATGGGGTTGTGCCGTTTTATTGCGGTAGTTTAGTTCCTATGGCCACCTTCCAGCTCCAGCATCAGATCAGCTCCAAGTCATCATAATATTGCATTGTCATGCGATATACATATGCTTGCAAAATTTCAGCCCAATTGGATAACGGAAAGTGACTTAAAAATGGATTGCAAATTTTGACGGACAACTTACATACTTACATATTTACATAGGTACATACGAACAGTGCAAGTTAATATAAAGCTTGTAAAAATTAAATTCATTTGACATTATGAAGCATTAACTATTATAATTTATAATTCATAATATTATTTCGTGCCCGGTGTGGCACCGCTCGCTCCACCCACGCAAGACAAGTAGGTAAGCACTTAATGACACCTGCCGCATAAAGTTTTATAAGGCACACTACTGCTGCCAAGGTTCCCCCTCAAGGAACATACTCACACACTGGCAAAACACTCGCGCTCCTCCCGATGACTCGGTCCGTCCTGCTGAAGCGATTCCCGCTGGACACAAACAGCCGTGGCCTACCTGGAGATCCTTAAACAGACTGCGCTCCCAGGTCGGCCGCAGTAAGAAAAACTTATTAAAATGGGGTACCCTGAGCGGCTTAGACGCCCGGTGTATGTGCAGGACGACCCCTCAAACTATGGCGCATATGCTTATTTGTCCGGCGTGCCCGTACACATGCTCCGCACAAGACCTCCGGGACGCGAGTCGCGACAGATAGGGCTTTAGGAGTCGCCAGTTCTGGTCGCTCACAATCTAAACCAAGGAAATAGGAAACCATCGACACGAGAAGAAGAAGAAGATATTATTTTTGACATGTAAAATTTCACATTTAATGAATAAGTGGGACTGGGCCGGGCACATCTGCCGCATGCCGGAAGACTTGTGGGCTAAAATCACCACCAAGTGGGTCCCACACAAGCGAACACGGCGTCGCGGTAGACCTCGTCGGAGACGGCGAGACGAGCTTGAGGTCTTTGACCAAGACTGGTGGGAGACTGCTCAGGATAGGGATACGTGGAAGGAAAAGAGGGAGGCTTTTGCCCAGCAGAGGGACACTTAAGGCTATTAAATAATAAATAAAATTAATAAATGAGTATGAGTAAGCCAACTAAGTGAAGTAGGCTGGCTCGGAAGAAAAGTACGTATTCCTAACGCATTTCGTTTGTGGGGGAATCTCCTAGCGTTTGAAACGCTCGGTTCTAAAGTCATTGTCGGCTCAAGATTATTTCGGCAGAGGTAAAACATATAGCGGAAACTTTAATCAAAAAAGACTACTACGTTTTTAAGGCGTTTTTTTCGTCATTGTCGTCGACCGTTACGAATATCAGAGTCCACTTTTGATGCAAAAAACGCCTTAAAAACGTTGAATATTCGTTACGTACCGTTTGTCCAGTACTTCGGACACGTGGCCAGGTGAGAACCCGATAGCCTGGAAATACTCATTGTTCTGGGACACGTAGAAGGAAAAAGGAGCCGTGGAAGATCACCAACCAGTTGGACCGACGCAGTACCTAAAGGAAATCTGCAAAGGGAACTCGCAGACGTCTATCCGGATGGCCGAAAACAGATTGGCCAGCCCCGCTATTGTGTAACTGGTTTTAAGCCCACCTCACGCACAAATATTAAGGATTGAAGTAAAATAGCCTCCAACGACGAGGGTGGATCGTCCGCTATGTTGGAGGTTAGTTAGCAGTCAGCGCGCACGTGCTGCGCAGGCGACGTTCGGGCAAGAAGTGAGAACCCCAAGAACTATTCGCACTGCTGACAGATCGGTTTTCTATTTGACAAATAATCGCTCAAGAGTAATAGAGGTACGCCACGAACACCTACGCTTTCTAATTTTTTTATAAGGATGGAGACAGATACTTACTGTAAGTATCGAAAGCTGTTTTTATGTCGAGAAATAATAATACTTTCTTTTTATTGTCAATATTGTCCACTATGTAAGAGGTAACGTGGTTAACAGCATCTCCAGTAGATTTACGTGTTTTAAAATCATATTGATTAGGCGAAATAATATTGTTTTTTTCCAGGTATGATTTAAGTCTATTATTAACAAGTTTCTCGATTATTTTAGAAAGTGACGGTAAAAGTGAAATTGGTCTGTTATTATTTATGATCCACTTATAGCCAATCTTACAGAAAAAACCGCTAGTTAACTACCTAAGTATAACGTGGCGGGTATGAAATGCGCCAGATCAGATGGTCACCAAGTATGGTACCTACTCCGTGTAGCTGTACCTGTTGGGAATCTAGTTACGTCTTAATCTTTGTTTGATAGAATACCTTTCAGAAAACAACATAAATGAAGTTGATATGCAAAAAAAAATCCGCATAGATGCTTCATCTCCGTAGGCATGAAACCTCGCAAACCATAAACCACTCCATCCACCTTTACCTACTACCTATCCTTGTCGTATTTTTGCATACAATCGCGTCGCATTACCGACATAATCGCCTGCTAATTTGTCAGCCATCTTGTATCGATTTGGCGCGGATGCCATTTTTGGCACATTGTTCGGACTAATTAAGACTACAATGCTGACGTACATGGTTTATAATTGTCGATATAATATTTAATTGGCAGGGATCAATTAGGGTCGGCTACGAGCATGCGAGTCCCTGGAGCAGGCGTCCATAGGCTACGCCGACAACTTCACATCACGCTGACTATACGCTTGTTTGCCACATATTCAAAAGACATTGTACTTGTTTCAATAAGGTTTTTGAATGTTAGTCAAATCAGCAACTTTTTAAGAAACGTCAAAACAAACTTCGAAATTCGAAGTTCGGGTATCTCCATGTCTATCGCACTTGTTTACAATACTCGAGTGACAGGGATGCAGGTATACGAACTTCGAGACGTCAACCGTAGACGAAAAACCGTATCAATGAAACACGCGCCGCAGCTATAACCACGAAAATCGAAATTCGGATAGGTAAGGGCTCCGCACAAAAGCACACTTATACACTTACATATACACACTACACTATGAACAAACACACACTACAAAATTAAATCTGACTGTACTCTTGTGCCATAGTCCCTTATGATATTTATGATTTACTTAATACCGTTGGTGACTCACTAAAAACCATAAACCAACAGGTGTAGGAATCGAGCTATAAAATCGATTATAGCTTCCGATTGTTCTGTGATATGAATCCTAAACGCAGTTTAATGGTTCCGTTTAGTATCAGTATCATAAATGGTTTGTTAGTATCCTTTTTGATTCTCAGAAAGAATACGCGAAGACTGAGACGAATTAAAGTTAGGCCATTCGGTGCGGTATCAGCAATCTGCGTGTACAAAACACGGTATTCCAGGTTGAATGCGTAGGGATAATTGAAGAATGCCATAAAGAGACGACAAGTCGAGACCACAATCATACGGATACTCTCAGTACTACATGCAAGCACTGAGCAGTAATAATATCACATCTAGCTTGATAAACGAATGCCACTAAAAGCTCACAGAGGTGTGCGCAGATAAAAACAAAGTAACTAGGTATATATACAATGGATCAAGGGGCACAGTGGCTCACGAGGAAATGATGCAGCAGATGAACTAGCCAGGAATGGCTCAGAAAACAACGGCATACGGACCGGAGCCAATCTTACCCCTGCCACAAAGCTAGATATATAATCAACTGGAGCAACACACTAAAGACCTACACCAAAGATACGGGAAGAGATAAGACACATGCAGACAGACCAAAGAGATTCTGTCGAAACGCGACTACAAATGGCCCCGGGTGGCTTACGGAAGAGGGCGGCGGATAAGGAACATAATGAAAATATTTCATTACATGAGGGCGGTGAATTTCTGGTCGGCCCCGGGCGGCGAAAAGCCACCCTACGCCACTAAGTAAGTATCAGTACCTTGAAGCAGCGGTCAGCGGGGCGTCGAGTGCGTTCATTAATTGAACTCGATCAAATGTTAATTATAATTATTTTACTCTTGAGGATACAATTGCTATACCCATTCAGGGTCCATGAGTCCTTATATTGTAAAGCAACTTGTATATTACCATGGTGCAATAAACGACTAAACTAAACTAAACTAAATGTAGTTATATTACCTGCCGCTCGTCGGCCCGCCGCCCGCTGGCGTATGGCGCGCTTACATTTTCGGTGGTATAACGCCGCCTCCGCTGCGCCATGTTTTCATGGTTTCTAAACGTCAAGCATGTTTTGCCAATCAAAACAATACCCTATTTGTTTGCCGAAACTGACGGAAAACGTGTTAGATGTTTAAAAACATAGAAAACATTAGTGCAGCGGACCCGGCTTTAAAAAATGTATTAATGGTATATATGTACTGCCTGTCGGCCGATGAAACAGCTCACCACGTGACCCTGGAATGCATAGGTACACAACGAATTCAAATCCAAAGCCTGTGGTGACACCAGGCCATGACCTAGTGCTTCTTTACTTACCTACTACTTATTCTTCAAGCCTTCAACTTGAGACCTCGTTCACGAATCACGTATGACGTTACGAGTAGTGTTAGTACGCGCTCGAGTCTCAAGTTAAATCTTGCGGGACTAAGGGTGGAAGTAGGAGTCTATAACTATAACATGCAATGGCATCACAAAACGGAAAGCATATTCTCTGCTAAACAACACAGACAAATCAGAGGCAATCAATATGTGGAAGTTCGCCCCGTGACAAAAACAGGCTAGAGACTGAACCAAAGGGTTCAATGATAAGCTGTCTAAAGAGCTATCACAACTCAAAAGGCACAAAACCTGCGCAGGGGCGAGAATCCTGACAGGACATTGCAAATTGAACAACACCTATTGTGTTGTGTTTTGCAACAGGAAGCAACATGCAGGTTTTGCCAGGAGACACAGAAAACAGCAATGCACATTCTCTGCTCCTGCGGACCACTCATGCACAAAAGAAGTACCTAGGGCGGCACATCATACAACATATCACCACCCAAATAATCTGGAATTTCCTGGAAGCAACGGATCTTAACGGGCACACCGTCTAAATATATATAAAGAGCATATACAGAATATAAAAAGCTTTTAAAGAGCCACAATAGATCACTTGCTGGTTGAAGCGGCATACTATGGCCCATAAAACAACAAACATAAGCTGGTCCGTTCGCGAGCTAACATTATCGAGAGCTATACATTTTATGGCGTCAATGGTATAAAAGCTGTCGTGTCCATAGACACGCTTTAATTTTCCACCATTGTCTGTTCATTCGAGACCGCATTACTTACGTCATCATCGATGATTTACAATCGATTCATTAGAAATAAGGATGCGCACGTGATTCGTGTCCCAAACAGTTCCAACACACGCTTCCAATGACAATCCATACAATTATAGGTAGTTACTATTATCAAACGCTCGCTGCGCTCGGGCTTCTAAATGTGTGAACGGGGTCACCTTTGTTGCGTTGCGTTTGATAGTGGTACCGACCTATAGGTACCCAATTATTTACCACGACGGTGGCAAACGTAGCCTACATACATTTGCGACTCCACAGAAATCACAAATGCGATGCCAATATCAAAGACCTCTAATGACTGAAACTGATTGTCGTAGAAAAAAGTTGAAAACTTTTCTTACAATAAAGCAATTTGCCCACGCATTTGAGTTCAGTTTCCCCTCTGGTTTGAACAGTCAGGTGGCAGTCCCTTCCGCAAAACCAGGCCAATCGTTAGAATTAGGTGGCAACCGGGCTCCCATACGATGCAACCGAGATCAGACAAGACCTTAAAGGCTGTTTCTAGCCGGCTGAACATAAAATAGGGAATAGGGGCAAAAACAAACGCCCCACATCAGTGCCAATGCGGGGCGATGGTGGATAGCCTGGGTCACCATGGTCTCTCCTGCAGTAGAAGCACTGGGCGCATACCCCGTCACGCCAATATAAATGATGTCATCCGAAGGGCCCTTGTCAGCGTCAAAGTTCCAGCCATCCTGGAACCCGTTGGTTTGGCAAGGGACGACGGCAAGAGGCCCGACGGCATGACGCTGGTGCCTTGGAGGATAGAACGGCCCCTGGTCTAGGATGCTACATGTGTAGACACCCTCGCACCGTCTCATCTTCCAGGTACCAGCAAAAATGCCGGCAATGCTGCTTCTACAGCAGAAGACCTCAAACGCCGCAAATACAGCACCCTCGGTAGCGGTTACATGTTTGAGGCGTTTGGGGTCGAGACTCTGGGGCCGTGGGGACCAAGCGCACGCCGCATTTATAAAGATTTAGCGGCGCGCCTAAAAGAAACCACTGGTGACCAGAGGACTGGCCAATACTTTGCACAACGTGTCAGTATCACCATACAACGTGGCAATGCGGCCAGCCTTCTGGGCACACTACCCATCGGCACTGATTTGGGAGTTATATTTAATTTATAGGTAGTTTTTAGTTTTTTATTAATGTCAGTTTAAAAAAATTAATTGTTTTAACCCTAACCTTACAAATATAGGTAACGTTTTATAATTCGAAAGATGACAGCAACATAAAAGTTATCTTACAAGAAACATCGCAAACTTTTTAATTTGCATCTCGACCGGATATGCCACCTGCCGGCCGAACACAACACAGCCCTGAATGGCCGCAGTCCCTGCATGACTGGCCATAAAAAAACAATAGCACCAGAGACAATCGCGCCAATTTCCAAACAAACGCCACAGATACGACCACGATATTATCTGTGGTAAAAGAAACTATGACGGTGTTAATTTTTGATAGGGTTAAAGTTTGTTTGTTGGTCGGTCTGTCACAATACATACATTTTTATGTTATACTATGTAGTGTAGACTGTAAAACTGCAATTAGGTACTGCCCTCTAGATATATATTTAAAAATACACAAATGTTATGTACTTATCGCAGTAAAACAAAAATGTCTCTCATCTAGATATTTGTCACCCGAGCCGAGGGCAAAGGCTTCCCTTATTACCAACCGAGGTGTATACAAATTATTGTACCTACGCTACGTCTTTGCCTGGCCAAAAAGGGGGCTTTTGTGAGCGTAGCGGGCGCCAAGGGTAACAGTAACGAGGCATTAAGGGCTAATAAGTAGATAGGTACTTCACATTACTGACTGATATATTCTTTTACTATACTAGTCGACACCTATTGTTTTTGACATAAGATTAAAAGTGGGCGCTGGGACGTTTACCACTTGAGATATAAATGAAATAAATAAATAAATATTATTGCGGAAAATCTTACGCTAATCGACCTAGTAGCAAATGTTGTACTATGGATAATACTATTGTATTGAAGGTAGTATGGTATTAAATTAACTCTGAAACTAACATAGGCCGAGTCTAACTGACCATTGAAAATTAAGGGATTAGGTACACATTAAATACCTACCTACCTACCTAAAATTAATTATTTATTATTAATACCTACCTAATACGTTATTTGCGGAAATCGTGAAACGTCTGGTTGATGTAGCTGGACTAGCTGGTGACCGAAGAGCTGGCGGGTTTCTCGCGCAACGCATCCGCATTGCAATTCAGCGAGGAAATGCCGCCAGCATCCTCGGTACAATTCCTCGGGGGCCTTTTTAGGGTTCCGTAGCCAAATGGCAAAAAACGGAACCCTTATAGATTCGTCATGTCCATCTGTCTGTCCGTCCGTATGTCACAGCCATTTTTTTCCGAAACCATAAGAACTATAGCTGTTGAAACTTGGTATGTAGATGTATTTTGTGAACCGCATTAAGATTTTTATACAAAAATCAAAAAAAAAAAATTAAGTTTTAGGGGTCCCCATACACAAAACTGAAACTCAAAAAAATTTTTTTTTTATCAAACCCATACGTGTGGGGTATCATTAGATAGGTCTTAAAAAATGATATTAAGGTTTTTAAGATCATTTTTTTCTAAACTGAATAGTTTGCGCGAGAGACACTTCCAAAGTGGTAAAATGTGTGTCCCCCCCTGTAACTTCTAAAATAAGAGAATGATAAAACTCAAAAAAATATATGATGTACATTACCATGCAAACTTCCACCGAAAATTGGTTTGAACGAGATCTGGTAAGTAGTTTTTTTTAATACGTCATAAATCGTAAACTGCAATTTATTTAACGGAACCCTTCATGTGCGAGTCCGACTCGCACTTGGCCGCTTTTTAGATTTAACTTAGTTTTAATTTATTTAATTAATGTTATTCATCTTGTATATTGTATTGACATGTAAACTTATCTATTATTATGCCTTTTATTGTATTAATACAAAAAATAATAATTACATTCTCTTCTTGTATATATATATAGGTACTTTAAAAAATTAATGTATTTTTTCCTAAAATGAATATAGTCTAATTAAAGAACTATCAGCAGGCAACACCGGGTGATCCTCAACTACCTACAACACGAAGGAAAGTGACAAAACAATATGTAAATAACATTATTTATTTCTCGCGAGTCATCGAAGCAATTTGTTGTTTGGGCCCCGCGCCGTCTCACACCCTATTGATTGTTTCGGACGAGCGATCCATAGAGCCTTATTTTTTTTATTAAAACTTAAACTTTGAGAATGCCATACAGAGCGCGTGTCGTGGAGCTACGGTAGCCTAGTGGTTCAGGCAAGCGGCGGTCGTGGGTTTGAATCTCGTACCAATGAGTTTTTCGTAAAGCTTTTCCGTGGAGGAATAATTTTCCCTCTGGGTTGGAAGGTCAGATGGCAGTCGCTTTCGTAAAACTAGCGCCTATGTCAAATCTTGGGATTATGTGTCAAAGCGAACCCCGCGGGCTCCTTTAGGGCACAACCGGGAATAACGCTAGGAGGACATAAAGAGCGCGTGTCGTCTTAGCGTTTTCCCTGGTTGTGTCCTGAAGCCCGGGGTCCGCTTAGCGACTGCTGTCTGACCTTCCCACCCAGAGGGAAAACTAGATCCTATTGGGATTTACACCGGTTTCCTCACGATGTTTTCCTTCACCGAAAAGCCGCTGATAAATATCAAATGATATGTCGTACACAAGTTTTTGAAAAACCCTGTATCTACCTAGTAAGGCGCAAGGCCATGCGCCCGGCATGATGTCCACGCGCGCCCAGCACCTGCTGCTCGTGCCGCACCAAAGGCTAGCCAAGACTCGGAAATCACTCAGCGTGCTAGGCCCTAAAATCTATAACGTCCTACCGCCTGACGTTATAAACGCCGTAACTGATGCAGCATTCAAAAACAAGCTCAAACAGCTCCTCATAAAAATGGCTTGCTACAGCATAGACGACTTTATGACCAATATATCATTGACCCACTCATAAATCAACAACACTTTCAAAATTGTTCAATAATGATAGAACATCTAAGACAATAAGAAATTTTAAAATGTATTTGACATGCATGATATTGACCTGTAAAATATGACATTTTATCAATAAAGTTCTGAATCTGAATCTGAATCTGAGTACGTTCGGCCAAGAAAGTGGTCTACCAGTTTTGACAACAGTTTCTGTGAGATCTGACTATCGCTAAGGTTACACTCATAATATTATTGCAAGTGGAAATCGACCTTGTTGTTTCATGACGTTCAAATGAACCTCAACCGTATAGAGTGGTAGACCACATTTTTGGCCGACTGTACCTACAAGCCAGATAAAGAGTAGTTAGGTAGATATTATGGTAATGTATTTTCACTACTCACGTACGGCATTATTCATTGGGGTGACTAACTTCGACGTTTTGTATATATTAAGGTTGCAAAAAATATGCTTACGCACCCTTCAGGGTCGTTTCTCCAGATAGCGAATAGCCGGTTTGCGACTATCAGATGAGTTAGTGAGCCTGGTCACTGTAAAAGATAAAAATTATAAAATAAAAGCGTCTCCACTGCATTCGCTAGTCTATCTGCATTTTGAAATTGGAACGGCGCTCGCCATAGACAATAATGATGGTATCGTTAGCCGTTTAGCATAGAACAAGACCAGTTTGGCAATGGAAACTAGTCGACAGCCATGGCTATTTGGTATACAACCACAATCATTTAGTTTTTTAACAGCTTTGACGACTTGGATAGCTCAGGGCTGCGACTGATGTGCCGTTCCCAATATTCCCATTCCCTCCGGCAATATTGGCCGTTTTAACGGTACCTACAAGTCAATATGACCAGCGTTATTTTCTAGATTATAATCACAAAATACTGTAAAGTACCTAATGACCTGGTAAAGGTCGCGGTAGTCCGCTGGATGCGGGTGGCGCAGGACCGGTCACTTTGGCACTCTTTGGGGGAGGTCTATGTCCAGCAGTGTCCACTGCTGGACATCTTTCGGCTGATATGATGACGATGATGATGACTGTAAAGAAAAGTTTATGCATTTTTCTAGGTTCGATGTCTTAAATATTTATTACCAAATTTCAAAAATCATGCGGCGATATATATCAGTCGCAAAGTTCGTCTTTGGTGTCCGCAACGTTAATGAATGAATGAATGAAATGTTTTATTTCTTCACCGACTTAGTCTTCACCGACCCATATAAGAGGTGTTAGTTAGATTTTAATTATAAGGTTAGGTTACACAATACAAAACCCGTTAATAATAACAACAACAAACTTATTAGGTACTAGCTGTTGCCCGCGACTTCGTCCGCGTATAACATGTTATCGTCTAAATGTTTGTTGAAGTAATGAATTTAAAAAAAACATTGAAATTAATTTTGTACCTAGTCTTTTAGAAAAGGATCTAAATCCAAAATTACAAATCTCTTACTTTCAAAATGTCTTGCTCTCTATACAAACTAAGAACCCTCTCTGAACCCTCATAGTAAACAGTCTGAAACCGTAGTTACAAATGTCTTACTTTAAAAATGTCTTGCTCTCTATACAAAGTTCGAACCCCCTTTTAACCTTCTTAGGCGATGAATTAAAAAAACGCTAAAATAAGTTTTGTAGTATTTTAGGAAACAGTCTAAAACCGAAGTTACAAATCCCTTACTTAAAAAATAGCTTGCTCTCCATACAAACTTTGAACACCCTTATAATCCCCTTCAGGGAAAAATAAACACTCGGTAAAACATGTTTGACGTTTAAAAACCACGAAAACATGGCGCAGCGGACGCGGCTTACGGGGTGTAGTTTCGATTCCTGAGCTATAACCACGAACTTCGGAATTCGAAAATATTCGGGTATCTCTATCTCTATCGCACTAACTATACTCGAGTGACAGGGATGCAGTTATACGAACTTCGAGTTTCGGTTTTCGTGGTAGCGCCGCAGGCACTTTGGCAGAATGCGCAAAGAGCAATGGCATATTGCCATTCAAAAAAAACAAATTCGTGTTAATTATACTGTTCAAATTTGTTGATACATTTATTGAAATCACGCCATAATGCGACATTTGCGCATATAAGTTCTCATATCACAATCGAATATTTTTTTATGGTTTAACTTTTGGCATGTGTATCGTAAAGGTCTATCGTAGACTGGATTTAAATTATTAATAAGTGAAAGGCAAAGCAATTCCGCCATTTTGACGAAAATTTGACGTTTCTTATAGCTGACAGTTGGAGCAGCGTTTGATTTCAATAAAAATAAATGAAAAATTAAATGAAGTCGTATATTTCGGAAAATTAATTAATTGTCGCAGTCGGATAAAAACTATCCTAAGTTGCAGCTAGAATAATAATGTACCTATATAAAATGTTTCATATTTTTCCGTTCATGGGATGCTGAGAACATTCGAACCGCGCAAAGCTTAGTTTCAAACTGGCTGATTCTTTTTTTAATTTAGAGATTTATTATAAGTGGAGACAAGCGGTATCGAACCGTTGAGTCTAAGGAGAGACTTCGCCTCCTTGTGCGTGTTCTATCGCTTGTATAACGGGTTGTGCTCCGAAGAACTGTTCGACATGATGCCTACAGTGCGGCAGGGTATTCATCCTCACACCCTGGAACTTATTTAAATGGTCGCGTACCGTACGGTTTCATAGAAACTTCCTCCCTCGGACGCTCAGGTTGTGGAAGGAGCTCCCTGCCGAGTTTTTCCCAAGGGACTACAGTAAGGGGTTCTTCAAAAAAGGAGTGTATACATTTTTAAAGGGTCGGCAACGCGCATGTAACACCCCTGCAGTTGCAAGCGTCCATAGGCTACGGTAACCACTTACCATCAGGTGACCGCTTTAGCCTAGTGGGTAGTGACCCTGCCTACGAAGCTAGAGGTCTTGGGTTCGAATCCCGGTAAGGGCATTTATTTGTGTGATGAGCACGAATATTTGTTCCTGAGTCATGGATGTTTTCTATGTATTTAAGTATTTATTCCTCTATTTAAGTATGTATATCGTCGTCTAGTACCCATAGCACAAGCTTTGCTTAGTTTGGGACTATATCGATATGTGTAAGATTGTCCACAAATATTATTATTATAAATATTATCAGGTGGGCCGTAAGCTTGTTTGCCACCGACGTGGTATAATACCGTTGCACGGTGCCTGAAATTAGACCTACCAGTCATCAGCATCAAAAGTAGCTATGTACGCAATCGAAGACGTCAAAAGTTCTTATTCCTTTTTAAATAAAGACTTTTGTTTGACGTCTTCATTTGCGTAGCTACTTTTGATGCTGACTGTAAAGTCGCCATCACATACATCGGAGCAAACAAGCTCGTCACAAACATCGGAACACACCTCTATTTTCAAGGCATTAGGGTGCATGTGCCGATATTTTTGAACACCTATAGTGTACCTATGTATGTGATGGCGACTATACTATCGCCCAAGGGTACGGGTTCACACTTTCTGAACAAAATCGTCTGCACACACATACAGTGCATTCGAAAAATGACCCTTGAGGGGTGTACACGTACCCTTGGGCGATGTACCTCATTCCATTTAACACTAGTGGTTCTGTCTGTGAGCTGTAGGTACCTTTGAAGGGTCCAAAAACAGAATCGACAAAAAGGAACCATATAATTATCGAAATCCCTCACAAAATTTCATGACGATCGGTTGAAAAATGCGACCTGTAGAGGAGAACAGCCAGCGGACGCCAGGCAGACATACGAAAGCATTTCTGCCCAAGCTGAAACGGAGAACATTGTTCGCTTTGTTTGCTTGTTAAATATGATTTTAACGGACAAATTCGTTTTTTTTTCATTTGTCAAGCTAGGATATGAAAGGGAAATAATTTACTTTCAAAACAAAGTTTTAACCGACTTCAATTCAGTACTCCGTCAAGCCACATGAACATTTTCACATTTTTTTTTCCAATTTACCACATGAACTGATTTCCGACAACAAATGCGTTGATTTTTATACCAATAAACCAAATCGCTGTATGTGGGCCGATAATATTTGAGGACTTCCGTCGATTCCTCAAGGAACTCGGAATTACCTTTGGCACTTTATTGTTTGCTATTTCAACGGAATCATATCAGAATCTGTGACGTACTTATATAGTTTGAAGTACATCATTGAGAAGTTCCACAAGCCATCTGTGGTCTTCATCATCACTTCCACTTCACCAAATTTATGATTTCCGGGTAAATACACGAGTTATAATAGAAAATACCTAGGTCATTATGCCGGTTACGCGACCACCTTCGGTTAGCGACCACCTGAAGGACAAGGTTTTTTTCTATTGAAGATAAGTTTAAGAAAAGTAAGAGCCCGGATTTTCACGGCAAAACAAAACACTATCGTAATCTAGCCAGTGGGAGAAACATTATTTTATCGATATCGATAATTGTAGTAGAAGAAAAAACGTCACCAAATAAAATTTATGTTTTGTATTTGGTTGTCCCGAACGGTTATTGTGGCGGTTGCTTTTCAGATTATTGTCAATATTGCATTTCTTCAGTTACGGATGTATATCGCACATATAGCAGTATATAGTAGAGGTTTTATAGACTAATTCAGGGTGATACTCTATCCACGTTTTGATCCGATCGTGCACATTACTATATTTTTTTTTTATTAATAACTGTAATATTAAGTTATTATACGTATATGAAACACGTCGGTTTCAAAGCGGTATAAGAAATAAATAATATCTAGACACAATTTATGTTTTATACGTAATGGAATGACATTTAAAGTCTTATGGAGTAATAAGTGTCTGACTGTATTGTCTATTATTTTCAATGAGGTGGTAGTGGTATAGTCATTAACGAGACTTTTTAGTTCACTCAAATACCTTATGGCGTTTTCGGAAGAAAAATACACTTCTATTTTTTTATTAAAAATATAAAATGGTCAATAATGTAAAAATATACCTATATCGGTATGTTATTTTTATACCTAATACTCGATATCGATAAAGTGATGGTTCTATCACTGGCTAGATTACGATAGTGTTTTGTTTTGCCGTGAAAAATCCGGGCTCTGAATTAGATAACATTGAATCAATTCTACAGAGCCTATGAAACAGTTAGCAGTATGCATTACTGTTTATAGTTATAGAATAGGAAATGTTTCAGGAACGAGAAAATATGCTTTCAGTTCGCCAACTCGGCTAAGTGGTCGCTATGTGCCGACATGAAATTAGGTGGTCGTTAACCGGCAAAATGACCCTATTTAGATCAATAATACGTGCTTTTTAAAGATAATAACAATAAGTAGATCCTACTACGCTACTACTAGGTACTACTTACTTAATGATTTGCGTATAAAAATGGTTTTCCTTGAAATCGCATAATGACGATTTTACTTAAGTATATGAAATAGGGCAGGTACCTACCTCTATACCTTGCTATTGTTACAAAATAATGTGGTAAGAGAAAATTGCTTATTTACATAAGATAATCGATATTGTACCGGGTTAGCACTGCTCCCTTTTTTCCCGTGTAGTACGCAGAACATAGGTTTCGGTAAACATAGAAACCAACAAAAAAAACCGGCCAAGTGCGAGTTGGACTCGCGCACGAAGGGTTCCGTACCATTATTTATAAAAACGGCAAAAAAATCACGTTTGTTGTATGGGAGCCCCCTTAAAAAAAAATTTTACGTCTCTATCTGGCTAGGAAGTGGGGTTTTCCGCACGCATAGCGTGCGGTAATTCCTACTTTATGGCCAGGTATGACGTTAAATATTTTTACCACGGGCGGCAATAAAGAAAGCCTCAGAGCGCATATTTATCGCCCTTGCCTTCGGCTCGGGCGTCAAATACCTGCGATCTGAGACATTCTTTGTTTAGCCGCCCTAGGTAAGTAATGTACTATTATTTTGTTTTTAGTATTTGTTGTTATAGCGGCAACAGCAATACATAATCTGTAAAAATTTCAACTCTCTAGCTATCACGGTTCTTGAGATACAGCCTGGTAACAGACAGACGGACGGACGGACGGACGGACAGCGAAGTCTTAGTAATAGGGTCCGATTTTACTCTTCGAGTACGGAACCCTAAATAGTAAAAGGACTTTTTTTTTTTGATAGTCATTCTTCTGGCACAATTATGACCCGCAATACGCGTGGCAGTTCGGTCAAGTAAAAGGACTATTAATACATAGCAATTTTAAGGACTGCTATCGCCATCTGTTGTCGAGTAGCAGGATATGGTTCTATTTATAAAGGGGTAACCTTATAATTTTTTTTCTCAACCTTGTCTATGGCACTTGGCACAAGTGCCCGAGTGAAGTTCAGTTTTGACAGTTGTAATAGTGGTCATCTTATATTTTTTGCCTCCTTGCATTTTGATACAAAATATTTATTTATTCGCAAAGTGGTATTACGTGAACAAGATGAAAATAAGGGCCCACGCAATTCGAGAACGGTGGAATGCGACCCGCTAGCTCAAGTAAGTGTTTTAACAGGCACATAACGAACGTAATGTCCTTATTTTTAACTGATTAAAAAAACTGTAGTCAATTGGCTGTTAACCTTTTAACTAAAAGCGAGAGATGCGTAATTTGACGCTATGCCCGTGTATAATTTTATTACGAATCGGTCTGCCGCCGCATACATTATATCGACGGACAGCGCTATGTTTTTCGGCGTTTATTATTTAAACAGTATCGTTTACCTTATCTTCAGTAATTGTATCCTTATCTAGTTAGAAATGTAAAAATCATATTTAAACTGTTGATTGGCTCTTAAACTATTCGATAAAACGTTAACTGGCATTGTGTTTTATCTTTAGAAAAAATAATCAGGTATTTTATTTTGTGATTTTCTTTATACTAAGTGGCTGGCTGGATAGTGTCAATACCGCGCTTTTGGAACCCATTTAAAAACTTTCAAAGGTTGGTCTATTATGTTATTTACATCCTACTTTTCAATGCAATTTTGTTTTAATTTTAGGTGTACATTTGATTATATTAAAATATGTAAATAAAATAGTTGTGATCCTACAAGGTACAACATTACGTTTACACAAAAAATTGTTCTATCTTGCAATTGATCCTTATTTTGAAATAATTTGAAACACAAAAAAACTTTCATACATTCTCTTGTGGTTTTGGTCAAGAATGTAAGACATTAGATATCTCTTACCCCTGTTATTTTAATCTTTAAGATTAGATGTAAGTTGTGCATTAAGTACATTGTAATTTTTTTACTTAATATAATGTAATCATTACAATGACTTTCTTATCAATCTTTTAGACTGTTAAGATAATTTTGTATCTATGAGTCACATTATTTAATTTAAATTATATTTGTGTCTTCAAGTGCAGATTAGTTACAAACTTTATTATAATATATCTTTATCTCTATTGTGTGACATGTATGTTTTTTAAGCTGTTATTGTGTACTTACAATAAAGTGCTTACATAATGTTAGGTACATATTTTTGTAACTTATCCAATATGATGCTTGACTATAATCTTTAACTTAAATATAACAACAGGGAAACCTACATTTTAATTAGCATCAAAAAGTATCATATAATGTTCTGAACACTTGAGCAAATTCCAAAGATTTATCTTGGACACCAAAGGCAGAATTGGAATTGGAACATAGATGGATGACGAGTGGATGGAGAGTGAGATTATGACGCTCAGTGTCCGATTCTCAACATTATTAAATATAATCAAATATTTGCGAACAATCTTAACACAAATCAACCTCATAAAAAAAGAATCAAAAAATAATTAACATGGCAAATTTTGTACAATGGCCTACTAGAGGACAATAAACACACTTATATAGATAAATAAGTACTTAAATATGTACATAGAAAATATCTACATCTCAGCAACAAATATCCGTGCAAACCCAGGACCTCAAGCTTCGTAGATAGGGTCACTAACAACTAAGCTAAACTGGTTGCAATCCCCCGTTACTTTGCACATGAAATTTATTAAGACTAGGAATAAATTGGCTCATTACTGAATTAAATTGACTCTTGAAGGATTATTCCTAAATACTATAATGTACCAAGCCCAGTTACTTCTAACTTACCGGAACAAAACCCATCTGATTCACACAAATACACTACAGACAGCCACAAGATTTAGGTTGTGTTTAATACTTATGCCCTTTCTCTATTTCTACATATTATAGAGTGTATGTTTCTGAGGTAATTTTTTGTGTTATTTTTTTTTTACTGTTACCATTTCGAACGTAGAATTATTTATTGACAAAATTATAAGTTAGATACAAAAGAAATTAAAAAATATGTACAATTAATTCCCAACATAAACAAGGGGTCAAGACCAATTTAAGTGATGTGTTGGGGGTTTTACATTTGTCGGGTGACAAGCAAAAGTCACTACCAAAACTGTCACTGCTCCTCAAAACCTCGTATCTCGGTACGTAGTCGATATCGAGATACGATCTTTGATTTAAGTAGGTATTTGTTACTTAGTGAGTTTTGCTTGTCAACCGACGATTTCTAATATCTGTAGTTTTAGTAACTTTGTAATTGTGCTAAATTCCCTTTTAAGTTTTGTGTCATAGTAGAAAATATGGTAGCTACATATTTTGTACAAATTATGTTAATTACCTATGTATATAATTATGTCGTTTATGAGAAACCGGCCAGAACCAACATTAATGTAACATACAAAAGAAAGAGATTTTTTAGTTCTAGTCTAGATGATACATGGTACCCCACCCCTATACAAGAATCTTGATAAAAATCTTGAGAGACATTTAAATTTTTGTTTAGTATACCTAATGTGCTCAATACTGGCTAGCTAGGGATCCATTTGGATTCTATGGACGCCTCGCCATAGTAACCTAATCCTCATACACATAGAAAATATGACTTGTATATAAGCTTAATAAGGTCCATTTTTGACTGGATTAACTTAACACTTTCAATGCCAGGAACCCGTTTAGCGGGGGCCTACGGCGTAATCGCTTTCGGCTACATACGAGGAAAACCACGAATGTGTTAATAGAACTATCTTTAATTGCACCTTATTCAATGTTCGGACCTTTGTTTGACTGGTAGAGCCATTTGCTCTAAGTCCGCCTCTTACGCGTCTAGTTCAATTAAGTTAAAACAAACTATCCTAGCATTCCTCGCTATGCCAATGAATACAAATTATCGTTGGCTCAGTATTCTCAATATAATTCTCATCAATCAATTACACACCTTATTGCGATAATAAAAGAGTCTATATTGCTATAAAATGGTTGGCATTATATGACAATTCGCGAATATGCTAAAATTGCACCGAAAACCTTGGTATTACTTAACTACCAGTTACTAGTCGTTTTGAACGATGACATAATAGTCTGATAACTTATAGATTTGGAGTCTGATGCATCTAATCAAATTATATACTAGCTTTTCCTGCGACCGCGCTCGCTAATCGCACACATGCAAACTTCCGCCTTCCATTTTATCCCCTAATGTGATGATGATGATAATGTATTCCTGATGTTATCCCTCATTAGGGACATAGGGCTCGCAGAAGTTCTCCATTTTGCACGGTCTTGCGCGCTTCTTCTAGCTCTTTCCAGCCGAGACCATTCCAGCCAGCCTCTTTCTCGATTCCTCCATGTATTCCGAGGACGTCCCGGCCATCTTCTGCCAGTAGATTCCCAGCGGAGGCCCTGCTTGCACAAGTGGTTACCCGGCCGTCGAAGCGCGTGTCCAATCCATCGCCAATTCCGTTCCAGGATTTCTTGGCTTGGTCAGTCATCTGCCACAGTCTCACGTTAGATATAGTTCGTGGCCAGAATTCTCCAAGAATGCGCCGCAAGCATTTATTCACAAACACCTGCAAACGACTGGTGATGTCATTCCTTACGAACCATGTCTTGCATCGTACACTAAGGACTGACTTCACGTTGGAGTTGTACGAAAATGTGTTTACATATATTTAACACATAAAATAGCTTCGCATATCGGTGTTGGATAATCACCCTAAGACTATTTATGGCCAGGCGACGCGCGTGCGGCAGTGCGAGACGTGTGCTGTCAACGGTTTTGACGCTTTGTGCCAGATTTGCAAAGCACCAGATTCGCGGAACGCCAGATTCGCAGAACGCCAGATTCGCTTAATGCCAGATTTTCAGATTCGCAATATACCAGATTCGCAGAATGCCACATTCGCACGATGCCAGATTTGAAATTCGCATAGTACTAGATTCGCAGAGCGCCAGAATCGCAGAACGCCAGATTCGCAGATTGCCAGATTCGCACAATGCCAGATTCGTTTCTTGTCAGCATTATTTACAATTTTCCTGTAGATTCAGATTTGTATTTTGAGTCACTTTGTAGCGGTGAAACCTAACGCCGTATAACTGAAAACGGTAATCAAAATCTATCAAGTAATGGCGACAGGAAATTGACAGCGGTTAAACCACCGTATCAGCAGAATCATCCATCAACCTATCTTGAGATCTACATTACCCGATTACTACACTAAGGGCTAAATGTTCCATCACCAGATAAAACATATCTGTCAGATAAATGTTGGCTGTCACTCTTCTTTTATATGACGGGAGAAAAGGATAGCAATAATTTTGATTTAACATTCGGCCCTAAATGGGCTAAGTTCTCAAGATAGGTTAATGGATGGTTCTCACGGTGGTTTTGATTACCGTTTTCAGTTATACGGCGTTAGGTTTCACCGCTACAAAGTGACTCAAAATACAAATCTGAATCTTCAGGAAAATGGTAAATAATGCTGACAAGAAACGAATCTGGCATTGTGCGAATCTGGCAATCTGCGAATCTGGCGTTCTGCGAATCTGGTACTATGCGAATTTCAAATCTGGCATCGTGCGAATCTGGCATTCTGCGAATCTGGTATACTGCGAATCTGAAAATCTGGCATTATGCGAATCTGGCGTTCTGCGAATCTGGCGTTCCGCGAATCTGGTGCTTTGCAAATCTGGCACAAAGCGTCAAAACCCTTTCAGGATTAAGTTTACAAAATAGTTATGTTAGTATCAAAAGTTGAGTAGTTAGTTAATTTTAATGTTAGTAAGTTAAGTTTTATAAAGAATATTAGGTACCTAGTTTAAAATATTATAATTATTTTTGTTGCATTCATTATTCTGCAAGAACCCCTCTGCAGGTAAAGGCCTCCTCCAAAGTAAGCCAGTCTTCCCTAGACTTTGCTGTTTGTAACCAGTTTGGACCCGCTGTGTGTTTGATTTCATCCTCCCATCTTATGCAAGGTCTCCCTTTATTTATTTTCCCTACTTGGCCCCCTCCATACTGTCACATACTGTGACAGGAACACTATTAAAGTATTATTTATTTCTATACTTACATGTATGTATATTCATCGCGGGGCTGATCACCTCTCTCCGTCCATAAATACCACCTTTTTCTGTAGAGAAAAACTGCTAATTACGTACCCCAGTTATCGGGCGTCGACAGTGTAATGTGGCATTTCTGTCCACTAAAAACTCCACAGCGGCTGGCATCTGCGCTCTCATGCGGAGGACTCTAGAATCTCATACTGAACGCACTGGAGCCTCCCGCGCCTCGCCACATTTGGCTCGTCCTAGAGCGAAAAAGTTTGTCACCTCCCCTTTTTAGGCAAGTGTCCCGGCACCCGGCACGTGCACTCAGCGTCATATAGTTAGTAGCAGCTAGAGAAGCCAAATATTTCGTAACACACCCATATTCTGACAGTAATAAAGACGTTTACCGAAATATTTGGCTGCCTTGGCTGCAACTATGCAACTATATGACACTGACTGTGCAACACCCGATGATCCTTCTTGTCCGGCGTACACGGTCTCGTCCGAGCCAACACGGTTTCCGACGGCCTATATAGCGGTAGGGTATCGGTGACGGAGGAACAACGTTGGTCAGGGCCAGTTGTTGAACGGTAGAAAAAAAAGAAAGAAAAAAGGCAGTTTATGTAAGTCTCGTTCTCTACGAGAACAGTCGTTAAGTCGAGAGGACTTTGTGGCTTGAACAGTCAAATTGCATATTCGACAAAGAAAAGAAAACTTGTAAGTCAATAACTTGACTTACAGTTTTATGGTAGTTCTATTACTAATTTTCCGTGATTCGGATTCAGGCAAAATATCAGGGCTTCGTTCGAAAGAGCTATGCGTAACTGAGCTTTGAACCCTTTTGTTTTGCTCCAACAAACAGCAATTGTATGCTTTAGTTTTTGTTTCAATATTTATGTGATGGATGAGCATGCATATTTGTTTAAGCTACGGTAGCTTAGTCATGCGGCTGTCAAGCGGCGGTCGTGGGTTCGAATCCCGGCTCGTACCAATGAGTTTTTCGGAACTTACGTACGAAATATGTACCGTTAGCTTTTCGGTGAAGGAAAATATCGTGAGGTAACCGGTCTAATCCCAATAAGGTCTAGTTTTCCCTCTAGGTTGGAAAGTCAGATGGCAGTCGCTTTCGTAAAACTAGTGCCTGTGCCAAATCTTGGGATTAGGTGTCAAAGCGGCCCCGGGCTCCTTTAGGGCATAACCGGGAATAACGTTAGGAGGATGATTATGAGCATAAATATCTGTTTCTGAGTCTTGATGTTTTCTATGTTCACCTATTCAATATATCGTCGTCTAAATAGTATCCATAACACGACCCTTATTAAGGGGCTACCCGAGGTTTTCATCGATTTTTGAATAGTTTTGAATTGATACAAATACTTTTGCACTACAGATAGAATTATAAGGCAAACGGCTATCGATTCTTCAATCTTTAATCTCCACTTTGGTGTACCATATTTTGAAAGAAATGGATAGTTATTTTTTTATGATTTTTTTAAACATTGTCTAAAAAAACACCTTTTTTGTTATAAGATTGCTGTGAAAGATCTAACATATACAAAATCTACATATTTGGGTTCGTCTCTGATGTATCTATAAATGTGTGTACGGTTTTCGTTTTAAACTAATTAACACTAAAGTTATGGCCAGAAAACCTGTTTTTTGGTCTAAAATTTGCCAAATATCTCGAAGACAGTGATGTTTGAAGTAAATATGGGATGCTATATTGCTTTAAGCTGTTGTTGTTAATATGATAAGCTACAAAAAACATTAGAAAACTAAGGGATTCAGATCGAAGGTCATTGGCGTATGGGATCCCCTTAAGTAACAATGGGGCTTGGATTGTCCCTTAATATTTATTTATTTCTGGAGCCAAATCTGATTTGGTTATTGTATTATTTTAGGTGTGTCTGTAGCAAACAAATACATGCTTTATCTATAATTTATCAATGAATATAAGGGGCACATGTAGCTATACTACCTTACCTATAACTATGCGGCTTCGCCTCGAGATTGTGTTTTAAACTTTTAAAACATATTCATAAAATTAACCTCAATTTTTCTAGTAAAAATAACTCGCGTATCTAGACAGCATTGAATTCGAATTAAATTTAACTAGATCTGAGACCTTGACCAAACCAGTCTAAATAGTCGTCTGGTGACAGCCATTTAAAATAGTAAAGCCGTGCATTCACCTAAATGCCGCGCCGTTGGTCTCTGCGACAAATCATCATTATCATCATCATCATATCAGCCGAAAGACGTCCACTGCTAGAGCCACAATGACGGCTCCCGCGCCACCCGCAACCAGGACTCCCGCGACCTTTACCAGGTCATCAATCCACCTTGTCCTACCCACGCTGCGCCTGCCGGCACGTGGTCGCACCTCGAGAACCTTTCCGCCCCAACGGCCATCGGTTCTACGTGCAATGTGCCCCATGCCACTTAAGTTTAGCGATTGGGACTGCGACAAATGGATGACTTACACACTTGCTTTCTGGGTATTCAGTGTTGTTTTCCTGATGGTGAGAAAGGTTGCCAGATCTCCCGAGACGCGCTGTGTCGACAGCATGGGAATGGAAATGCTCAATATATATATTTTTTCTTATTATTTACCATTATCAGCACTAACAGCTAAACCTTACGTGCCCATTGGTATGTACATTTAACATTCGAGTCGCATACAATATTTAAATAAGTAAATAGGTACCTATAATCTGATTACAAATAGCAGGTCACATTAGTCAAAAAGCGGCCAAGTGCGAGTCGGACTCGCACATGAAGGGTTTCGTGAAATAAATTGCGGTTTACGATTTATGACGTATTAAAAAAAAACTACTTACTAGATATCGTTCAAACCAATTTTCGGTGGAAGTTTGCATGGTAATGTATATTTTTTAGTTTTATCATTCTCTTATTTTAGAAGTTACAGGGGGGCCTCAATATCATTTTGAAGACCTATCCATATATACCCCACACGTATGAGTTTGATGAAAAAAGTTTCAGTTCTGAGTATGGGGACCCCTAAAACTTAATGTTTTTTTTTCGATTTTTGTGTAAAAATCTTAATGCGGTTCACAGAATACATCTACTTACCAAGTTTCAACAGTATGGCTCTTATAGTTTCGGAAAAAAGTGGCTGTGACATACGGACGGACGGACAGACAGACAGACAGACATGACGAATCTATAAGGGTTCCGTTTTTTGCCATTTGGCTACGGAACCCTAAAACAATACTAATAATCAGGTCCACACATATAATTAGGGGGTTATAGAGCTGGCACTAACAATTGTTTCCAAGTATCGTAACAAGGCGGATAGAAATCTAGGTTCTGGGGTTAAGAAATCGCTGTCGCTGTCTTGAATGATGTTTAGAAAGAAAGAAAGAAAGAAAGATACATTTATTCACTAACACACAGGACACATATATTAAGCAAAAATAAATAAAAATAACATGTAACAAGTGTGTCTCTGCGGCCGTGAACCGGACACTGGCTCAGCATTATGCTGAGGTGTCAGTCAGACACCTACAGCGCTGATTTTCAGCCAGCACCGTTGGTGACTCACGGAAACGTCATACAATTATAATTACACAACTATACATATAATTAATTGTGCAAGGCGAGAGAGAAATAAACATAAATACATAGTGAGATAATACATACAGCACTACCTACATGCAGCTTTAATAAAATAATAACTACGTTACACATTAAAGTAAATTTTACTATTAAACTAAAAACAAAAACTAGATAAAAATGTGCAATTGGCATATTTTTGCTGTCAAAAGTGCAGGATTAGGATTAGGATTTTTGGAGCGTCAACAAATAGCCTTTAAGCTTACGCTTAAAGGTGTATCTGCTAAGCGCCCCTTGGATAGGGGGAGGGATATAGGGGATATAGGGATATAGGGGAGGGTTTAATAGCGTCAGAGCCTGATGCAGTTGCGAAGAAGCAAAGGAAAGCAAATAAAGGGTCGGCGACGCGCTAATTAGGTACTCCTCTGTAGTCGGAATCGTGCATATACAACAGCTCGGAATTGTGCATAGTCTCACATGTCACGCCTAAATAACCTAGACCTCCACCTACGCTGAGTTACTACGAATCGCGGCGTCAAGATATATTGGTGGGTGAACGGTAAGGTGAGGTTAAAACAAGTTACAGAATAGCGGGGATGTGGTTGCTTTCTGTCAAGCTGGCTGCTTATTGTTTGTCACCATATTGGTAGGTATAAAATGATATAAACAGTCCAAAAAATCTGTAGTCCGACTACGGAAAATCTAACTGAATTTTTATTTTCATACAAAAGAAAGCCCATGTCACCCGGAACATAATTTCGAATCGATTGACAACTCATTCATCAAAATCGGTTTAGTATCTTACACGCTACACGGTCGAACACACGTATATAGAAACATAGACTGCTAAAATTATAACCCTCCCTTTTAGCTTTGCTGTATAGTCTGGTAAATAATTTACTTTCAAAACAAAGTTTTAACCGACTTCAATTCAGTACTCCACCAAGCCACATTAACATTTCCACATTTTTTTTCCAATTTACCACATGAACTGATTTTCGAGAACAAAAGCGTTGATTTTTAGACCAATAAACCAAATCGCTGTATGTGGGCCGATAATATTTGAGGACTTCCGTCGATTCCTCAAGGATCTCAGAATTACCTTTGGCACTTCATCGTTTGCTATTTCAACGGAATAATATCAGAATCTGTGACGTACTTATATAGTTTGAAGTACATCATTGAGAAGTTCCACAAGCCATCTGTGGTCTTCATCATCACTTCCACTTCACCAAATTTATGATTTCCGGGTGTAAATACACGAGTTATAATAGAAAATACCGAAATTACTACACGCGTGCCTAATATATTTGAGGAGTTCCCTCAATTCCTCATGGTTCCCATCATCCAACTGAGGTTTTGGAAACAATGGGACCAATCTGGAAGCATATACTTTCAGTTAAAAAAAGAATTGTACGAATCGGTTCATAAATTACGGAGTTCTGAGGTAACAAACATTAAAAATAAATCTGTGGTCTTCATCATCACTTCCACTTCACCAAATTTATGATTTCCGGGTGTAAATACACGAGTTATAATAGAAAATACCGAAATTACTACACGCGTGCCTAATATATTTGAGGAGTTCCCTCAATTCCTCATGGTTCCCATCATCCAACTGGGGTTTTGGAAACAATGGGACCAATCTGGAAGCATATACTTTCAGTTAAAAAAATAATTGTACGAATCGGTTCATAAATGACGGAGTTCTGAGGTAACAAACATTAAAAAAAAAAAAAAACATCCGAATTGAGAACCTCCTCCTTTTTTTGAAGTCGGTTAAAAAAGCAAGAAAGCTAGATTTCTAATGTAGTGCAAAAAACTCCATTTAGATCACTGTTAGCACCATTTTATATTTCCGCTACCAACGGTACCCGTCGAGATAAATTCTAGTTTTATTGGAATGCGAAATCGGGTAACTTTTTTTGCAAACAAATGTTAATTTTATACGACTTTGGAATTAAACCTGTTGGTTTAAATGTTCACTAGAGGCCATCTAGTTATAATACCGGTAAGTGTATGTATGTAACATATGTACGACCACTCGTATGTTCAAGACAGAATAGATTAAAGTTAGCCCAGTCCATCCACGCTAATGAATTCAACCGCAGGCGGCGCCAGTGTGATTCAGGTCTGAATCCTCTCAAACTGGCGCGGTCCGCGGTGGCGGTCAGTAGTAAATTTGAAGGCTAATGTCAAGTCCACTATAGACCGCCACCGCGCAGGCCGTGCCAGAGTGATGCAGGCTTTAATAGGAATCCAACGACACCACAAATGTTAAAATCCATTGCTTTCCTTGATATCATAGTATATTATTAACCTTGAAGGATACGTTAAAACCAAAAACAATCTCAACCGTACGCTTTTGTTTTTTTGTTAGTGTAGACAAACGAGCATAGGTACAAGGCGGGGGTCAATCAAGCGTCTACCATGAAACGAAAACAAAGTTCGTTTGTCTATCTCTCTTACGCTCGAATTAGCAAGGGCGACTGAGACTCATAATTACCAGGGCACAAGGGCTTCATCGGCAACGAAAGAGCAGATGAGCTGGCGAGGAGGATGAGACTATGGAACATTTATTGTGTGAATGTCACGCCATTGCCAGACAAAGAATGAACTACTTTGGTAACGGTTACCCGCAACCAAAGGAATTCAAGGTGCTCCCGGTGAACTGCATCCGCTTTGTGGAAATGATGGAGCAAGCCTGGGAGCAGGAATAATGGAGAGGGCAAATGCACAAAATATCCCACTGGGTCGAAGTGCATCCGAAAGGGCCCTCACCTAGATAAGATAAGAGACTTATAATTCCGGCAAAACAGGACCAAAATGGCGGTAATCCAAAACGATGCAATTTGTCACGCTGATTTCGAGATTCGGATGCAATTTGTCTCGGCCACACGTCCACAGCACGGCGCCGTGCCGTGGACATGTGGCAGAGGCCTTAGGGTTGGAATATCTGCAGGGGCATTTGAGGATTTGTTGTGGTGTCATTATAACACCTGCGGTCTTCTGAGTTAAGGCAACTTCCCCAAATCTGAGCTATAGATGAAATTCCACTGGGCACCTCTAAGTGACCCGAAGTAGATTTTGGCTTCCGATACGAATCGCCAGCGCGTCCTACTCTGTGTGATCTCCTCCCAGTTTTGTGTGTTTTCTACGATCATTGAAGCGGTATTTAGTCAGACCAACGGGTCCTTCGACCTCTAGGCAGTCTCTCTCGCCTCCGTCTGTTTGAGTACTCGTCAGGTACCGAGGATTTCACAATTTTTCTAGAAGTTCAATGCTGTCCACCTTACCCCTCAGAATATTAATAGTAAAATCTGATCAGCCCCAAGTTTCTACGCAGCTCCAGTGAATCGTAGTCTAAGTGTCCCTGTAGAAACCGAGTGAGATAATAAGTGTATTCAATTTTTTCAGACTGATATGTCCACAACAAGAAGTGCCGTGAACGCAATTCGCGCTCGCCGGGGCCACAAGGAGCGCTCGAAGAACTTCACCGAGCTGGAGAAGCGCACCGTGCTGGAGCTGATCGCGCGACACCGGGACGTGCTGCGCCAGGGCCGCTCCAACAACGCCACCAATCGGAGCAAGCAGGTAAACTACCATTACCCGCTCGCCGGGGCCACAAGGAGCGGTCGAAGAACTTCATCGTGCTGGAGCTGATCGCGCGACACCGGGACGTGCTGCGCCACTTGCGCCAGGGGCGCTCCAACAAGCCATCAATTGGAGCAAGCAGACTAGACACGGAACAAGGAGACTAAAACTACCATAGATTCCCGGCCTTATGCCAAAAACTACCGTAGGTTTCAAGACGTACACTATAAACCAAGGACCGGAAAACCCCTTTTCAGGCTTAAGCCTAATTTGGTAGCCCTATCAATTTGGTAACCTGATGATAACGTAACCTTACTGATAGAGTAACCCTATTGTTATGGTAAGCATATCGGATGTGGTAACCATAAAAAAAAAAAAAAAAAAAACCATTTATTTCAAGCTACATATAGGCTCATAACATAACACATAATTAAAACATTCATTATATAAGTCAAACAACACACAACCATAATTAACATTCTCTTATCCTACACCAGTCCTTACATGCCTGTTGCAACAATGCATAATATAAGGTAACATAAGGTAGGTAATATAAGGTAATATATATAAGGTAACCGTAACAAAACCCTATCGAGACAGGGTTTTGTTAGAGTTTTATTAAGGTTACCTTATGGTTACCACATCCAATATGCTTACCATAACAATAGGGTTACCCTATCAGTAAGGTTACCTTAGCATAAGGTTACCATTATGGATAGGGTTTTAATAACAACTTCTAAAATAACCCTATGGAAACCCCCAATAAGGGTAACCGGTTCCGGTCCCTGCTATAAACTACCATGATTATTCAAGAACTACCACTAAATTATAAAAACTACCTTAGATTTCTAAACGTAGGCAAAAACTACCAACACCATTCTCTATTATACCAAAACTCTATTGTTATCAAAAACTACCATACTTATATTCAATAACTAGCATACCTGACCAAAATCGACCGAAAATTTACATACTTTTAAAAACTTTATGGTTACTACCAAAAACTAGGTACTGTAGATTTGCGAAAACTACTAGGTCTATTGGTTCTTTAGGAGAGGAGAACTATTTACCATGACTATCCAAGTACTTACCGTACTTTCATAAATCTACCTAGAACTACGATCCTATTCAAAAAACGTTCTAAACATTTTTAGACTGTTATAAGTACTTTAATAAAAATAAATAAATACTCTAACTAATTGAGAATTATATCGACATTATCTAACACGGATAATAAATAATCACTAATTTTATCCTTCACCTAACTAACTAGTAAGTCATGCCCACGAATTACTTCTATTGAGATAAGAAGCTGCATAATTTATTATCATTATCGATAATTACCAGAAAAAAATGTTATCTTCCTACTAAAAAGATGCGGTTCATTCGTGGCGGTTTTGTGTTCGTAGTTCAGTCATCGTCATCATGATAATGATCAACCGAAAGACGTCCACTGCTGGACATAGGCCTCCCACAAATCAGTACGGTGGCGCAGGACCGGTCATTGTTGCACTCTTTGGGGAGGCCTGTGTCCAGAAGTGGTACGTAGGTATATTTAGTTGATGATGACAATGAGTAGTTGATGACTGCGCAAAGAAAGTACAGACGGCAATAAAAGCTTGTACCATAAATTCAATTTTAAACAGAAACTTTTTTGTAAAACGGGCTCCTAATTTGCAACAAAGAACTCTTTGTTTCACTAGTTAACCTTACGTCAATGCGATATACATATCGGTATCTAAATCTAATGAGTTATCTACTATGCGACTGGTTACGTCTTATCCGTATCAGTTTATATCGTACACGGAATTTTAACTACAGCCGTGTAATTATTTCATTATTCATTAACAACACCTTATATTTCCTCCTGGGTTGGTTAATTGAAAGCTCAGAGGGGTGGTTACGTAACGTTCCGAACGCGCGTTAGGACAATTTAACTGTCATTTTCCCATACAAAAAGTGACATTTAGATCTATCTAACGTAGGTAACAGTCGCCATCACATACATAGGTACACTATAGGTGTTCAAAGATATCGGCACATGCACCCTAATGCCTTGAAAATAGAGGTGTGTTCCGATGTTTGTGACGTGCTTGTTTGCTCCGATGTATGTGATGGCGACTGTACGTAAGTCAGGTAGATCTAAATGTATTTTTTTGGATGGGAAAATTACAGTTAATTTTTGCTAACGCTCGTTCAAAAAGTTACGTGGGTAGTTGTTACCCCTCTGATGACAGTCGCTTTCGCAAAACTAGCGCCTACTCCAAATCTTGGTATTAGATGCCAGAGCGGAGTCCAGGATCCTTTAGGGCACAACCGGGAAATTTGCTAGGAGGATGATGTTCAATTAACAATACCATGGTGGTACTAAAAAGTGACAAACTCATCAGCATCATCATCATATCAGCCGAAAGACGTCCACTGCTGGACATAGGCCTCCCCCAAAGAGTTCCAAAGTGACCGGTCCTGCGCCACCCGCATCCAGCGGACACCCGCGACCTTTACCAGGTCACCAGTCCACCTTGTGGGAGGCCTACCAACGCCGCAAACAACGCAAAGTGACAAACTCAAAAGGCCAAAAATAATATATGCCATATGATAAAATGAAAAAAAAAACAATACCATAATAAGAATCAGAGGCGTAAGTGGCGTAGGTGGCCCCGGGCGGCATACGAAAAGGGGCGGCGGATAAGGAACATAACGAAAATATTTCATTGCATGGGGGCAGCGAATTTCCCGAAAATCCACGCTACGCCACTGATAAGAATGAGAAGATTTCTATAACTATACTGCCAATATTAATACGAGTATAAAGAGGAAAAGTCTGAGATTGTAGGTTTATATGTATCTCCGGAACCACTGATTATAAAATTATTCCACCTGTGTATAAAATGGACTTTCTAGATGGCCATGGGCTATATTTTGTCCCGCGGGTTTGCTTGCATTCTTTGCAAACCGCGGGCAAAATCGCGCGAGCAGCTAGTCTATAATTTATTTATTTATTTTTATTTCAAAACAGATTACACAGTATTACAGTGAAACACCTAGGCACTCTGAAATGCATGCACACAATGTTATTTAAGTAACATTAAACTTATAATAACAATAATCTTAACAAATAACTAAAGACGTACGGTCATCCATCGTCTCACATAACCTCTTACATTCATCACAAACTTCCAACTACTTGCAAATATATCGCAATCAAGGTGCTGATTTGAGAAGCGCGATAATGAAAACAAGCTGTTCGCGCGCCTCCGTCCGCATTACTAAGAACCCAGGCGGACCAACGGGATAAACTATCATCATCATCATATCAGCCGAAAGACGTCCACTGCTGGACATAGGCCTCCCCCAAAGAGTTCCAAAGTGACCGGTCCTGCGCCACCCGCATCCAGCGGACTCCCGCGACCTTTACCAGGTCATCAGTCCACAGTTGGGATAAACTATGGCTGGGCCATTTTACGGAAACTTGTACATTCGACTTGCTTTATCAAAATTAAAAAAAAGACGAGTGTACAACTTGTCGCAAAATGGCCCAGCTGACTAGCTATTGGAACTCTTTTATATCGTGCATCTATACAACCTTTCGCCCCCATTTCAATTCCCTTAGGATTTAAACTATCCTATGTCCTTTTCCGGGAATCAAACTACCTTCATACCTTTCATCTAAATCGGTTTAGCACAGTTTAGGAAAAGTAGCAGACAGACAGACATAGTTACTTTCGCATTTATAGTATTAGGGTGGGTTTTCGTTAAGGTGGTTCGATTGCCATACAAATAGTACATTACATCAGAGGCCGGGAAAACTCGTATCTCTATCCTACTCTATACCTACTTGGCCGGAAATCCGTTTTCACACCGAGGCATGTATAGTGCTTTTCTCAAACATGCAATGAAATAAATAAATAAAAATCCTCAAATCAAACTAATTTTCATGGCTGATTGCCGTGATGCTGTGCCACAAATAGTGGAATGAAAATTAAAAAGTTACTTTGCAGGCCTAGGCCTGAAAAGTTGTATGAAATCCCATTTCAGGCCGCCTCGAGATGCTGCGCCCGAAAAAGGATACTTCCGAGTTAAGAGATAAGGAACGTAAAGAGAATATTTCATTGCATGTTTGAGAAAACGTTCTTTGACATTCGCGGGCTAACGGCGTTATATTTTAGGAAACATATGTAACAACAAACTTTCATAAATTGGCTTTCCATTTGCGCAAATTCTTCCTTTCCTAGAATAAACTTAGGTATATAAAGTAGAATAATTTAAGAAATTGGTTTGGGACGTGATATTTTGGGAATACAATTTTTCTCAAATTATTCTAGTTTATAGAAGTTTATTCTAGAATTTCGCGCAAATGGAAAACCAATTTATGAAAGCTTCTTGAAATATCACGCAGTTAGCCTGGGAATATCAAATAACGTTTTGTATGGTAATCGAACCACCTTAAAATCTGAACGTATAAAAAGTTTGACAAGTTTCTATGCAATGACAGCTGCCGGCGCAATATTTAACTTTGATCGGTCTGTGATCGGAAGTTGGTGAAACCGCCCGTACCTAACCCCAAACACACAGATTTTAACCTCTTGGTAGAATTAGTATAAGTACTACGTGTTCATGAATCATGACAATTTCCGTTAATTGCAAGGGGGCATAGTTAAGATCAAATAAAGTTAATTTCTCCAAGACATCATCATCCTCCTAGCGATATTCCCGGTTGTGCCCCTAAAGGAGCCCGGGGTCCGCTTTGACACCTAATCCCAAGATTTGGCATAGGCACTAGTTTTACGAAAGCGACTGCCATCTGACCTTCCAACCCAGAGGGAAAACTAGACCTTATTGGGATTAGACTGGTTTCCTCACGATGTTTCCTTAACCGAAAATCTAACGGTAAATATTTAATACTAGCTGTTGCCCGCGACTTCGTCCGCGTATAACATGTTATCGTCTAAATGTTTGTTAAAGGAATGAATTAAAAAAAAAAACATTGAAATTAATTTTCTACCTAGACTTTTAGAAAACAATCTAAAACCGAAGTTACAAATCTCTTACTTTCAAAATCTCTTGCTCATCATCTCATCTCATACAAACTAAGAACCCTCTCTGAACCCTCATAGTAAACAGTTTGAAACCGTAGTTACAAATTTCTTACTTTAAAAATGTCTTGCTCTCTATACAAAGTTCGAACCCCCTTTTAACCTTCTTAGGCGATGAATTAAAAAAACGCTGAAATAAGTTTTGTAGTCTAAACAGGCTAAGATCGCAGTTACAAATATCATACTTTAAAATTTTCTTGCTCTCCATACAAACTTTGAACGCTTTTCAGGGAAAAAATAAAACACTCGGTTTTTTTATTGTAATAGGTAAGTATTTTTTCTACAAACTATCTAGTCTCTAGCTAAAAAAAAGTGTTTCCCATACGAACCTTGCACCCCTTTTTAACCCCTTAAGGGGTGAAATTTTCCAAAACGCTGGCAGTAGGTATTTTTTTGTATTTTAATAAGTAGGTAAGGTAGGCTCTTTCAACAGAGTTTTAAGTTTCTACCTAAAAAAAATTTCCTACACAAACATTGCACCTCTTTATCCCCCTCTTAGCGGGTGGAAATTTTCAAGCCACTGAAAGTAATTTACCTATATATTTGTATTCTAATAAATAATCTTTCTACACAATTTCAAGTCTCAAGCTCAAAAAAAAAGTTTCCTCCATACAAATTTTCACCTGTTTTAATCACCCTTAGGGGTGGAATTTTCCAAAACGCTGAAAGTTCTTTATTTGTATTGTAATAAGTAATCTTTCAGCAAAGGTTTGTCGCTTGCGATCTTTTTAAAAAGGTTTGAGATTCTAGCTCAAAAAAATCCCCTTTACCAACATTGTACCCCTTTTTCATATCCTTAGGGGTGGAATTTTCCAAAACGCTGTTTTTTTTATTTGTATTGTAATAAGTAATCTTTCTACAAACTTTTAAGCTTCTATCTCAAAAAGAAGTTTCGCTCATACAAACTTTGCAACCCTTTTTAACCCCCTAAGAGGCTGAATTTTCCAAAACGCTGGCAGTACTTTATTTGTATTCTAATAAGTAAGCTTTCTACAACGTATTGAGTCTCTTGCTAAAATAATAAAGTTTCCCCCATACAAAATTTGCACCCCTTGTTTACCCCCTTAGGGGCAGAATTTTCCTAAACGTTGAAAGTATTTTATTCGTATTCTAATAAGTAATATTTATACAAAATTTTAAGTCTCTAGCTATAAAAAATAAAGTTTCCCCCATACAAACTTTGCACCCCTATTTGACCCCTTTAGGGGTAGAATTTCCAAAAATCTCTTCTTATCCGTTGCCTACGTTGTATAAGGTAGTTCTGGTGTAAATTTCAACTCTCTAGCCCCAGTAGTTTCGGCCGTGCGTTGATGAGTGAGTGGGTGAGTCAGTCAGGGCATTTAAGTATGTGTAGGTATATATAGATAGAAGATGACGAAAATCCCATTCAAATATCTCAAAACCGTTTTAATGTCGCTTGTTAGAGTGAGAAAACGATCGGGGACTGTGACGTCAAGATCCTCGAGCGTCATAGTAAAAAACAATAGTTTCATTTGAAGGTGCGTTTTGTGAAAAAGGGACAGAACATAAAACTTTGGAACTTAGTGATTACCTATTTATATACCTAACCTCTTGCGTTGATTTTTTCTCTATTATCCTTTTATCGAGAAAATACATTATGATTATTTTATTTAGTGTCTACCTACAGCCGGGTCCGCTGCACCAATGTTTTCCATGTTTTTAAACATCTAACATGTTTTCAGTCAGGTTCGGCAAACAAATAGGGTTTTGTTTTGATTGGCAAAACATGTTTGACGTTTAAAAACCACGAAAACATGGCGCAGCGGACGCGGCTAACGGGGTGTAGTTTCGATTCTAGAGGGCCTACCGGGAAATGCATTCGAAGTTTCCCCTCTCTGTCATACTTACGAGTTCGTACGTAAGTGCGACAGAGAGGGAAAACTTCGAATGCCGTTCGCGGTAGGCCCTCTGAGCTATAACCACGAACTTCGGAATTCGAATATATTCGGGTATCTCTATCTCTATTGCACTAACAACACTCGAGTGACAGGGATGCAGTTATACGAACTTAGAGTTTCGGTTTTCGTGGTAGCGCCGTAGGCACTTTGGCAGAATGCGCAGAGAACGCGTGCCATTGCCATTCAAAAAAAAACGAATTCGTGTTAATTATATTGTTCAAATTTGTTAATACATTTTTTGAAATTACGCCATAATGCGACATTTGCGCATATAAGTTCTCATATCACAATCGAATCTTTTTTTATGGTTTAACTTTTGGCATGTGTATCGTAAAGATCTATCGTAGACTGGATTTATAATAATAATCTTTATTGCTTACTTTCTTAACCTAGATACATGTAGGACTCTTTGTTGTAGTAGTGGTTATTATACAGTAGGTTGTTGTGAAAGATTAACAGTGGTACCAGAGTATGAGCCTCTGACTTTCAAAATAGGACTAGCCTGTGACTTTAAATTATTAATAAGTGAAAGGCAAAGCAATTCCGCCATTTTGACGAAAATTTTACGTTTCTTATAGCTGACAGTTGGAGCAACGTTTGATTACAATAATAATAAATGAAAAATTAAATGAAGTCGTATATTTCGGAAAATTAAATAATTGTCGCAGTCGGATAAAAACTATCCTAAGTTGCAGCTAGAATAATAATGTACCTATATAAAATGTTTCATATTTTTCCGTTCATGGGATGCTGAGAACATTCGTACCACACAAAGCTTAGTTTCAAACTGGCTGATTCTTTTTTTAATTTAGAGATTTATTATAAGTGGAGATAAGTTCCGAAAAACTCATAGGTACGAGCCGGGATTCGAACCCACGACCGCCGCTTGACAGCCGCATGCCTGAACCACTAGGCTACCGTAGCTTTTCTCCAAGACAGTAGTATCTTAACTCTATTACTGTTATCAAGATATTCAATGTTTAATTTTATAAGTTGTGCAGATTTAACCGGTGTAAATGGCTCTTAACTGTGACTTCATAACAGCTTTAAAAAATTTGTAAGGTTCCTTATACACTACAAGAAGGTTTACAAAGTTCGTTCGATATTACATATTTTTTATTTCACGTGTTTCAAGACCCTTGTACAATAAGACTATAACCGTTAATGCTAAATTAAATGAAAAAAAACCGGCCAAGTGCGAGTCGGACTCGCGCACGAAGGGTTCCGTACCATTATCTATAAAAATATTTATTTTATTTTTAGTATTTGTTGTTATAGCGGCAACAGAAATACATCATCTGTGAAAATTTCAACTGGAACTATCACGGTATCAGTGAGATACAACCTGGTGACAGACAGATAGACAGACTGACAGACATACAGACTGACAGACATACAGACTGACAGACAGACAGACGGACAGCGGAGTCTTAGTAATAGGGTCCCGTTTTACTCTTTGAGTACGGAACCCTAAAAAGGTTTTTTTTCTCAAGAAATGATTATGCTAATTTGTTTCTGCGAATGTACTCTGCCATATCCCGAAGTTAACGGAAATTCCCGGGAACATCCTGTAGAAGTCTAGATTATTTTATTTTTTTATTTTATTTATTATAAAAAAAGCAATTACGTTTAACAAATTTCATTAAACTCGCCAAACTGTGACGTTTGATGGCGAGATTAAAATACGTTAGTTACGTTAAATTGGACCCGACACACACGATAATGTTTCGTAACTTGATACCCGTGTTGTCTTATTTTTCTGCTGAACAGGCGAACCGCTGCCTCGTGTAGGGCGTGACGCAAGTTATAACATGTTAGCGGTTCTTAAAGAGTCGCTAGGAAGCACGACTCTCCATACAAGTTTGCTTCTCATTTTAAAACGGCATGCTGGAGTAACATGAAACTTTTTATACACACACACACACACACGCACACACATATATACACATACACATCACTTACCTTTTAGTACTAAGATTAAAACCATGTTTCTTTTTCTCAATAATGTCCTTTTTTCTGTAATATTATATACAAATTATCGTGAGAGTCAGGATGGCGGGTGTAGGTACCTAAAGGAACATAAAAAAAAAATATACGAAAAAAATGTACCCAAAATGTACTATTTGGTACCACATTTTAAAAAAAATGTACCACCTCGTACTTAAAGATATTACAAAATTAAGGTACACCCGCCAACCTGACAGTCAGGATGGCGGGTGTACTTCATACATACACATCATCACTTACCTTTTAGTACTAAGATTAAAACCATGTTTCTTTTTCTCAATAATGTCCTTTTTTCTGTAATATATACAACGCCATAGAGGAGCGAAGCTTCCTGATACAGGCATTTCATACTTAACAGGAAGCCCCTCCCTTGTAATAGTTATAATCAACATATCACTGTGTTACGGATTTTTTTTTTCATTTAATGGGATCCGCCTTGTCAAGGTTTGCTACTAGTTTCTGTTGCTATATATTATAATAGAAATATTATAGAAACAAAAATGAAGTGATTGAGACTTTGTATAAACAACGTTCTACTCGCTCTATTATTTTTTTCTATTAATTTCTAGCAACAGAAACTTGTCAATTTTGTACACAAAGTTTCATGTTATTCCAGCGCCTTGTTATTTTTTGTTAATAGTTAGTTTTACACGGCATTGTAGTGTTACACCAATACACCGAAATAACTAAACTATTACACATACAAGATAAATATAGGAAAGGGCAACGTATCAGCTACTAGGTTTCTTATCATCCATCATCTCACAAAGTTAGAGCCAAACTACGTTTGTATGGGCAGCCGACTTATATCGAGCTTCCCGGGGACCGCCAATACAAACCTTGTATAAACGATTGAAGTTTGCTTTCATAGCGGACACTATAACACCTATAGTCGCTTTTGGCGCTGGGGGCTCGTGCCCTACCTAAAGGTGTCATATGCTGTCGTCAGCACACGTCACCTTTAGGTATTCTTGCAACTCATAATCGCCTAAGCTTCCAAACAGACACTTACGCATTTATACCTAATATTAGTTGTATTTCTGCTATATGGGCATTTTCAATAATTCGTGCACCCAATTAGCATAATTTGTTAAACAAAAATTAACTCAGTGTCAGTTTTGTAACGACAATTGAGTATTTAGTTTGTATAAAAATTTACTTTTTCTTTTCAATATATTATCCATATGCATATAGACCTTATTTAAATGCGAAAAAAGTTCAGTTTGACATCATTTGTATGCTGAACTTTCGTTACAAAACTGACACTGAGTTAATTTTTATTTAACAACTCACGCTAATTGGGTGCACGAATTTTTAAAAATGCCCATATTCTGTCTCTTGCACCACACCCTGCAATTTACCTAATATACCATCATTGCGTTACATTGTATTGTGTGGACTTGTGGAGCCATGAGTGAGCAAAGCCACCTATACGACTATGTGAGTTTTATCCTTACTAATATATAAATATATATATGTATTCTGAGCCTTTTTATGTGTCCCACTGGCAAAGGCTTTCCTCCACTCGGCGCTATTGCTGGCATGCCCCCCCGCCAACCCAAGCAGAACGCGTCCAAATCGTCCCGGCATCTCCTTTATTCAAGGCAATGACGCATAGTTGCAGTATCCAAGAGGCAACCGGATGGCTCGCGGTATTTGAGCTCCCGTAGTGTTGTGGAACCGCCCGCCGCAACCCTAACTGAGCCAACTTGGCCTGGGGCGGAAATAGGGAATGGGGTGAAAATAGTACATTGTTTAACAAGGGGCGTATGAGGAATATTGCAAACGAGAGTCTATCAGGAGCCCGACGCCGTAAGGCGGAGGGCTTTTGATGTATCGAGTTTGCAATATTCTTACGCCCGTGTTATACACAATGTTTTTCATCACATTTGCGAGGAAATAAATAACCACAAAAGACAGAAAAACCTATGTTTTATACAAGCGCATCAATCAAATGTTGACGAAATTGACAACTTCACTTACAGAGCATGGAGCATGTGGTTCTTGCAGGGCACGGCCTGCTCGATTTTATTTTCCAACCAATCACAGAGCAGAATTCTTGCCGTGCAGATTTGCTTAACCAATCAGATCACACACAAGCTCATTACTCCCTTGGGACCATTATTTCCCGCGGGAACAATTGAGGCCATTGTCCTTCTGTATACAGGCAAGGAATAACACCATTTATGAGCAAGTGTGATGAAAAAATAATATCGCGAGGCAATCGATTGAAACAGCGGTTTCCTGAAAAATTAAAAAATGAAATAAAATAATGTATTCGTGACAAAAACTTAAAATACTGTATCATCTATAATGGGCTTGTGACCTTAAATTTGTTTACGATGCCATTCGAACCAGTTTTTGTAGATGAACAAATGTTTGTATGGAAGCAACTACATTTAAAGGACATTAATACCCAAAAAAAACGAGTTAAAGACGGTCCTCGCTGACAGCAGCCGAAACGCTTCATACTGATTGGCTTTAAAGTATGACGTCACACCGTGCAATTTGTACTAACCGTTGCATGGAAAATGAAGTAAATTGCTGTTTCGGTTTCGGTGTTACCTTTAAATTTACTCATCATCCTCCTAGCGTAATTATTCCCGGTTGTGCCCCTAAAGGAGCCCGGGGTCCGCTTTGACACCTAATCCCAAGATTTGGCATAGGCACTAGTTTTACGAAAGCGACTGCCATCTGACCTTCCAACCCAGAGGGAAAACTAGACCTTATTGGGATTAGACTGGTTTCCTCACGATGTTTTCCTTCACCGAAAAGCTAACGGTAATTCCGTACATAAGTTCCGAAAAACTCATTGGTACGAGCCGGGATTCGAACCCACGACCGCCTAAATTTACTCTTGGACAATAAATAAAAAAAACTTTTTTTTCTCAACTTACAAGGTTTACATCTTTTTATGATTTGAATTATATTTTGTAATTTATACTTTATTACAATCATTTGATGGTTTACTATCCATTTAGCAACACGGCGTTATCAAGTTTAACACCACGCAACAAGCCTAATACAAGCTACTAAGCAGTTTGTCAAATGGTCTCCCCTCAGCATAATGCTGGCTCATGAGCCAGCGCTGGTCTTCCGGCGAGACCATTTGTGGGCCACGTTCCCTGCTGTCCGACTCCGCTGCGAAAGACGTCCACTGCTGGACATAGGCCTCCCCCAAAGAGTTCCAAAGTGACCGGTCCTGCGCCACCCTAATATTATAAAGAAGTAATGGGATTTGCAGGTTCAACTTGCTGTAGCCATCTCTGGTTTGTGTTCAAGTCGTAGTTAGCAGTGTGTTTTGAACTATCTATTGCGATGTAAGTGTGCCGTTTATGGACCTGTTTTGATAGAGATTTGTTGGAATTTGCAATTTGATATCTTTGCTTAGTAGTACTATTAGTTATTCTGTGATGTTAAGTGCGTGTTTAGGGATCGTATTTCTATACGTATACGTAGATGTACAAAAATGCCTTAGCATTAGAATAAGTACATTCTTGTTGTGTGACGTCACTGTACTTTGTACTTACTTCACTTAACACTTGAGTACAATATAATATGCGCATTTACCGACGAGTCTTAATTCTCAAAACATGCTGTTAACTTTGAAGATCTGTGCCTAAACCCTGTCTGTAAAGATGTACCTTAATAACGCCACTCTTGCTGTGTAGGTATGTCGTGTTTTGTTCCTGGTGATGAGTAAGGTCGCTAAAGCTCACGACGGAGGTACTTCCCCGGTTGCGCTGCTCAAATATAAGCGGTCCTCCCCCTCACATCATCCTCCCCTCTCTCACCTCATCCCCTACCTTCTAAGTAAGTTTCACAAAAACGTAATCAATAATTATCAGGAGACAAATCTTCACTAGTCCCATAATAAGCTCAATAAGGCTTGTGAAATAAGTACTAGACGATATATTTAATAGCTATAAATATTCCAAGACTCAGAAACAAATATTCAGCTTATCAATCAATCAATCAATCATTTATTACAGATAACAAAGATCCATACATTACAAGAAAAATAAAATCATTAATGTGTTAGTTCAAGTAACTTAAAAACTTATGTTAGTAGGTATAGAATCTACATAACATGGAGTTGGTCCCAGTGCTTCATTATGGGACAGTCCAGCCTATTTGCTATATTGCTAGGCGGCTGTTGGGGCTGTCCCTTACACGGCGCTTCATGCCGGCGACCCGTTTTCGCAAGATTGCGTGGAAACCGTCTACTCGTGTCACGGCAAACATTCCCGAAGCGCTACAGTGTCTAGGAAGACCCAACAGCAACCTAAGCGTATTATTATACTGAACGCGCAAGACGTTGATTGCCCGTTGAGTGTAGCTAACCCACAGGCTACACGTGTAAAAGGATTGGCAGTAAGCTTTGAAAAGGGTTAACTTAACTTCCTGCGTACATCGTGCAAACCTGCGAGCCAATTCCCCCGCACAGCCAACGCCCTGCGCTCCCTCACAATGTCAGGATCATCTGAGAGGTACGCCGTGACCCAATCACACTTTCACACACACATTAGCCCTTACCGGGTTTCGAACCCAGGACCTTCAGCTTCGTAAGTAGGCCCACTACCCACTAGGCTAAACCGGTTGTCAAGGTGGTAGATGGTGTCTCAAGGGAGCAAAATGTTAATTTACGGCATAGGCGGTATATTGAGCCTGCGCGTGAAGCGAAAGATTCTTATGTAGAATCTTGAGCGTAGCGAAGGATTTAAGTGTTTTACGCCCAAAGCGTACTAGGAAAATTTAAATTAAACAGGGAATATCAGAAGAGTAATTAACGTAGAACTGTTTGTTCCAGCTGGTGTGGTCCACAATATGCGAGGAGGTGAACAAGCGCTGCGGCGGCGAGCGGCCGCGCACTCCCGCGCAGGTCAAGATGTGGTACGAGAACTATAAGAAGAAGTGCAAGATGCGTGCCCACGACTCGCAGGTGCGTAAACACGGGATTACAGCTGTCAGAGTCGTATTTGCAAGTAACCCATTGGAGGTCTTATTGGATAATGGATACCCAGCTTGTAGTAAACTAGAAGACCCCATGGAAGCCAGATACACCATCGTGATGTAGGCTAGGTCTAGAATAGGTCTACTGACTGGACTGTTTGTGTTCTAAATAAATTACAAAAAAATAGGTCTACGGCACGTCTACGGTCTAAAAATTGTAACCTAGTCGATGCCAAACATCGCTAAGTGTGCTACGCTGTAGCGCGTAGCAATATCTCAACAAAAATTTGCACACTATGGGTTCTTTTATTGTTTTATTACGTACCGGAAGGCGCGGCGTGGGTAGGCCCCCACAAGGTGGACTGGTGATAAAGGTCGCGGAAGTCCGCTGGATGCGGGTGGCGCAGGACCGGTCATTGTGGCACTCATTGGGGGAGGCCTATGTCCAGCAGTGGACGTCTTTCAGCTGATATGATGATGATGATGAGGCCCCATTTTAACATATTACGAGCCCAGAAATCACTTTCGGATAAGTTTTATTTCACTGAGCGAAAATGATTCGGTAATGAGTGATCCTGCTGGACTTTGGTACTGTAAATAAATAAATATTTGCGGACAATCTTACACAAACCAACCTAGTCCCAAACTAAGCAAAGCTTGTACTATGGGTACTAGCAGGCGCGGCTCACTCGCGATTTGTGTTTATCGCTACAAGTACATGCCGGTCGCCCCTCCGAAGGGGCTCTATTCAGTAGCTGCCGCGCGTTGGGACGGGACGCTCGCACGGGTCGCAGCGCGTTGCATGCGATAGAAAGGGATGGCCACATTTAGGCACGTTTGGCTTACCTAAACAGGGAATTTGTTAACAGAGAACCTTCTGTACGTAGTACTATTACTTATTCTGTGGTACTAGACGACGATATAGATACTTATATAGAGAAATAAATACTTAAATACATAGAAAACATCCATGACTCAGGAACAAATATTCGTGCTCATCACACAAATAAATGCCCTTACCGTGTAGTTTAATCCATGGCAATGTTGTTACAGCCGCCCCAATCCGACGCGCCTGGCCTACTGGACGGTATGCTGTGGCAGAACATCCATCCGTTAGATATTAAAGGTATGTGCAGTGCAACCCTTTCACTGCCCATGACGCGATATCGCGCCAAAGCGCTGCACCAAGTGTAACCATAGCTTTGTGATTATTTAATTCCCTGCTTTACTTTTTTCTCCATTTGGCAATATTTGTGTCGCTTAACTTCAAACTCAGTTAAATCCACTCCTAACTACTTCCGAGATAATTGAAAACAAGTGATAATAAGCTTAATTCGGTGATTTGAAAGGCAGTTTTTTTTTATTATGGCTAAAGCTTTAAATAAAACCATCCTGTTCGGCAAATTCAGCATTAAAACCATCCATTCTTTACAAAAAAAACAAATTTAGATTGGATTTACCTTTATTTGATATAATAGATTGTAATTTATCTATCTTTGAAAAAACTCAGTGTGGATTTGTATAATTTTGATTTAACAGAGCTGGATTTATCTAGATTTAAAAAAAAATACGATTAGAAATTGTTAGCCATGTTGAACAAACTTCTTTCGCTGATTGGCTTGGATGGACTTGAAAAAAACTGTCATATGGATTTATCTGATTTTGATAAAATATTATGATTTTAAATGTATTTTTCTCAAAAACCAGACAAAATTATACTAAACCGATTAAATTATAACAAAACTAGTTTTTTACCCTTTTATTTCATACCAAAATCTTACAAAATGACAGATTTGGATTTACCCGAGTTTGAAGTTAAGCAACTCATTTTTACAATGCATGTGCTCGAAAAGAGCGTTTTCCAAACAGCCAAATCGGGCGGAAAGTGCCACTTATTCGCGGTTCACTACCGTTTCCCCGAATTTCATTTGCCCGAATTTCATATTACATAACGTTTCATTTTCCATAATGTTGTATGCCCGAATCATTCATATACCATAAACTTTATTTGCCATAACTTTGGATGCAATAATTTTACTTGACGGAATATTCATTTGCCATAAAAAAAACTACATTTCTGCGAGCCGTTCGAATGTTGCAAATGTTCGGCTCTGGCGCTTCGCTTATTTTTGGTGTGACTTAAATTAATTCAACTATCGTGAGATATAGCACTTAAAAAAACCCGGACAAGTGCGAGTCGCACTCGCCCACTGGTTCCGTACAAAATAACAAATATTCATCAGGTTTTTCCCATTATTTGTAGTATAAAACGATATATACCCAAGGGCTGTGACCTTGGAGAGGGTATATATACTAGTAGTTAAGTAGATTTAAGTGCCTAGTGTTAAGTTTGTTATGCATATAATTATAAACTAATAATAATTAAAAAAAAAAAAAAAAAAACGATATTATTTATTTGTCAAATTTCAAAGTTCTTGGTCAACAGAAAGTATCCTATAAATTTAGATTCCCTTGAGAGTGTTGAAATATACGTGTTTTGCGGCATAAAGGGCCGTATCTTTTTTACGTTAACTTGGAAATTCTTTGACAGCTTCAAGGGACTGTAGACCTGCGTACCTATATGGTTTTAATTTCAACTCAATATCCCCACCCGTTCCCGAGATAAAGGGTCTTGACAGACAAACAGACGCACAACAAAGTGATCCTATAAGGGTTCCGTTTTTTAGGGTTCCGTACTCAACGAGTAAAACGGGAGGGTGTGTAATGATCGGTATAAAAACAAATAATATAATTTCATTGGGTATAACCATTTTTGATATAATTTCAAAGGGTAGAATCATTCATAGTATAATAAACGTTTGGTATAATATCAAAATATATATTTTTATTTAGTATAACTATCATTCGGTATAACGCTTATTTCCTATAACCATCATAGAGTATAATTCTTATTTGATATACATCTCATATTGTATAATGATCAAGCGGTATAATTTTTATGTGCAAATTGCGTTTTACGTTAGCTAACCTACTATTTTTCCGTTCTAACCTAACGTAAACCTAACCCAACCGCCAGCATGTCGACGTCACCCCGCTTCGCGGGGTGCCTATTTCCGCTCTAAGGGACACAAGTGAACCCTAACCTAACCCACCAATAGTACAATTATTGCGAGTGTTGGTTTTTTTTACTGCGGGGGGCTTCGCCCCCCGATCCCCCCTTTTGGGGGGAAGCCCCCCGTCCCCCCTTTTTCTGGCTACCCTGGCTTGATTATATCAACTGTACATTAGACGGAATGAGCATTATATCCAATGTTCAATATAGCAAATATGCATTATACTTAATGTATGTTATACTAAATAATCGTTATATAAAATGATAATTATACCATATGAAAATATATTAAGTGTTGTTATACAACTCGAGAATTATATCAGATGAGCGTTATTGCGAGTAATATTATATTAAAAAATATTTATAGCCATCGTTACGCACCCAAAACGGGACCCTATTACTAAGATAAATAAATAAATAATAAATAAATATAACGCGACAATCTTACACAAATCAACCTAGGCCCACGGTAAGCTCAATAAGGCTTGTGTTGTGGGTACTAGGCGACGATATATATAATAGATAAATACATATAGATACTTATATATATATATAACATCCATAACTCAGGAACAAATATTCGTGATAAACACACTTATATAAATGCCCTGACCGGGATTCGAAATTAAGATAATTCAAGTTTTCATACAAAACTTGTTTTTGCTGTATTTAGTTTCGTTACAATCCAACACGTAGTTTTAAAATGAGAACGAAAATCCGTTTTTTATGGAAAGGTGAAATTCGGCCGAGCTTACTGCGGACTCCGTTTATTGTGACTTTTCAGTGTTTATTGTGACTTTTCAGATGACGACGAAGCGGCCACCAGCGAGCAAGGCGCCCACAGCGTGAAAGACGATGACTGCTTACCGGTTAACGTGAGTATTTGTAGAGTAGGCAAACAAGCACACAGGTCACCCGAACTCTCCGCAGCCTCTGGACATGGAATGCTTAATTTTTTACACGACTGCCCAACGTAAAGGAGTGTAATGTTTTTTGCAATTATATTGATCTTCCTGATGTTGATACCCACTTAAGCCGGTCGGCCAAGGATGTTGTGACACGTCCGAAACGTCGGAAAGCCTCAAAGAGGTAATTAAATAAGTTAATTATACGAGATAAACTCCAAGCAAAATACGGTTTTGAAAAACATTAATTTATAATAGCGTTTTTTTTCTTTATTTCATTTTAAAACATTATTCTAAGATGTTTTATTCAAGAATCCAACAAACTTTTTATCCGGAAGCATTTATATAGATTTAAATAAAGCATGAATTGTTTTTTTTATTATTTATATTGAATATTATAGAACAAATGTAAATGAACCAAAATAAAGATAAAACCATTTATTTATATTTTTGCCTACTTTTCAGAAGCTAGTTAAGTTATAATTTTTTTGATGTCTGAAATTTTGTTGGATTTTGTCGCTAGGTAACTATTTAATTGATAATATATACATTACATAGAAAAAATCAGCTATTATAAATTATTTCCAAATTTGTAATTTTTTCCATACTAGCTGTCAGTTTATTGCCTGGAATATAAAGTCCGGTTAAAAGAATGAGTGGGAATCGTGAAAATCAATGTCTGTTTTTTTGCATTTTTTAGCTCGCTCTGTATATACTAGTAAATATACGAGTCGTAATAGTTTTTCCATTTTTGTTTTTAAAAGATATTTTTGTGGTTTTTTAAAATGTGTTTTGTGAAAATGAATGGGTACTGCAAATGTTCTAAGGAAGCGTCCTTTTCTATATTTGCTCCTGTGACAGCGCCCACCACGTATGAAATACGTAATACTGTCCCCTGTACTATTTACAGATGACCAACGGCCGACTCTCAAGTACGAACGACAGTGACGACACGACCCCAAACGTCCTCGAACCCCATGTCCAGATCCTCCCCCACTCCCCCTCCCCCAAACTACCCCTCCCCCTAACCCTACCCCTTTTGAACCCCCTAGCTATGGAGCAGGCGCGGTTGCAACAGGATTTCCTGTTGAAGTTGAACGAGCTTTCCAATACTCCGCTGAACTTGAGCCATTTGGAGGGGAGGAATGGAGACGTGAGGGATAAAGAGGAGAAGGAGTGTGGGAACGCTACAGAAGAAGAGAGGTAAGTCTTTCCATACAAAAATTTGTGGCTTTGTAAGTAAACACAGCCAGATTGTCTTTAAGAAAAAGCGGCCAAGTGCGAGTCGGACTCGCACATGAAGGGTTCCGTTAAATAAAATGCGGTTTACGATTTATGACGTATTAAAAAAAAACTACTTACTAGATCTCGTTCAAACCGATTTTCAGTGGAATTTTGCATGTGTACATCATATATTTTTTTTAGTTTTGTCATTCTCTTATTTTAGAAGTTACAGGGGGGGGGGGGTGTAGTAGTACTTAAAACAGTGGATTTACTTACACGGAATAATGTTGATTATTATTACCTATGTCAAACTTTTTAATCTTAAATTTACATTATTACCTTAGATTTTGTTATACATATATAACAAATATACAACGCTTTATCATAAATAACCACGTTTAATTTTTAACACCACAAAGTATCAAAATAATGTGAGTGCCGTATTGCTTCGGGGCAGTCTATCGTCCTACACTACCAAAACGTAATATCTAGAATATCAGTGACATTAAATTTGTACCTTAATACTATGAAGTTATCGTTTGTTTTTCAACATGAATGTTGTAGTAGCACGTGCTTAGGTACTCGGTAGCTAGCGGCTATGCGATAATAGAGACAATGGGCTTTGTTTGACAGATTAGGGCTCGGAGCGAAAAATTCACCTCAGAAGAGCCGTACCTCTATGCCAAATTTCATCTAAATCGATTAAGCGGTTAAAGCGCGAAAAGGTTACTTTCGCATTTATAATATTACCTAGTTTGGATTTGGAAAGATTTTGGGTGTTCTATACAGTGACTCGAAAATCATGATCGATACAAGTTAGATTTTTTCAACCCTGTATATTTTTAAACAATGCGCTGTGGTTTAAGAAATATTTATTTCCAGATTATATTTCAACGCGAAACGGCAGCACGCCATTTGGGAGCACGAAGCCAAAATGAAGATCCTCAACATGGAACTGAAGCAGAAGGAGGAAATCTTCTCACTGCAAAAGCAACTCTTTCTCATAGAGTTAAGGTTGAAAATGGATTTCCTCGAGAAGGCCAGTGGTAAATAAAATTATTGCTTGGACCTTAGCAGGCTATCAAAAATACATAAATGTCAAGATTTTTTACCTTTTAGCCACGCTGTATTTTATACATGATCGGACAGTCTATTATAGACTTAACTTCATTCTCGTGATTGAGTTTACAATCGCAGTTTAAATCGTGGTTAAAAGGTTAATTTTTCTCGTTCTAGTGTCCAGAAATAGGACTTACGATGGTTCTAAAAATGGAACTTGAGTGATAGCTTGCGAGGGTCCAAATTTGGGATCCATTTTTAACGGTGGCTTAGAGTTACTAGATATATGCGCCATTACGCTACCGGCGTAAAATCGGCGTGAAATTATTGTTAATCATATTATCGGATCAATTTAGTTCCTAAACTAAAAATGCCAACTACCTGAAGTTAAGTCCAATTTTGAGATCAGGTTAAATCTGTAGTGTAAACTTGGGTACTTTCCTAAAAAAAATATATTTAGTGCGTCAGTTAGATTATCAAAAAATATTGGACACGTTTTTAAAATTTTGTCTTTCAAACAAAAATTGTGAAGATATTCCTGGCCTGTTAAGGGGCTACCAGAGGTTTTCATCGATTTTTAGTTTTGAATCGATTCAAATAGTTTTGCACTGCAGATAGAATCGTAAGACAAACGGCTATAGATTCTTCAATCTTTAATCTCCATTTTCGTGTACCATATTTTGAAAGAAATGGATAGTTATTTTTTTATGATTTTTTTAAACATTGTCTAAAATAACACCTTTTTGTTATAAGATTGCCGTGAAAGATCTAACATATACGAAATCTACATATTTGGGTTCGTCTCTGATGTCTTTATAAATGTGTGTAGGGTTTTGATTTTAAACTAATTAACACAAAAGTTATGGCCAGAAAACCTGTTTTTTTGGTCTAAAATTGTTCAACTTTGATGCCAAATATCTCGAAGACAGTGATGTTTGAAGTAAATATGGGATACTATATTGCTTAAAGCTGTTGTTGTTAATATGATAAGCTACAAAAAACATTAGAAAACTAAGGGATTCAGATCGAAGGTCATTGGCGTATGGGATCCCCTTAAAGTTCCCTGTGACGTCACATTATGGTTCACTTTTTGTCATAAAGTCCAATACTTTTGATAAACTAATTGACGGACTAAATATAATTATATTTATTTTACACAGGAAAATACCCAATTGATGGTTTTCAAGCAATTTTTTTCCAACTTTCTTTACACCAGAAAAGTCGATCACGGTAAAACAATGGGTTGTTCTCAGAATAACTATTTTTGGTTAAAATTTAAAGAGTGTCACACACTAAGCAGATACGATAAGATATCTGTATCTGAACACATATCTGTAAATATCGCTCCCTATACAATTCAATGAGCTAACACACACAGCGCAGATAACTTATATTTTATCGTGAACTATCTGTGGGCACCGACATATATCGAAAGATGGCAAAGATAATATCTGCCGATATAAATATGGTATAGTATTTTATCTGCAGATAGATACAGGTTGATGTGATTTGTATATTATCGTATCTGCGTAGTGTGGGATAGTTTCAGATCATTAAGTTATTATACGCAGATAAAATATTATCGTATCTGCGTAGTGTGTGACACGCTTAAATGCCAACGTTTCGGTGCATATATCTATTAGCTACCCATCTGGCATAATTGCCATATTTTTCTTTTATTATAGAAATGCAATCTAGTTATATGTGCCATCTTTTCATAAGTTTCCTATGTCTGATAACCCCTTTTTTTCATTTGGGGTTAAAAAGGTTGTCTGATAACCCCCTTTTTTCGTTGGGGGTTAAACAGGCATGTAATGACTGGAGTAACTTTCACTAGCTTCAGTCGTTCAAAAATGGTGATATTGTTTAACTTCAACGTTTTAAAGTGCAATAATTTTACTGTTGACAGAATTAAAGTATAGTTTGCCTATTAATGGATAGTTAGGTTTATGGGATGGTAATATTCGGTGCGATTTGTATTTAATAAACTATAATTTCAACTTATAACTACACTTTTAATGCATGATAAACGGCCTCCGTAGCCCAGTGGGTAGTGACTCTGCCTACGAAGCTGGAGGTCCCGGGTTCGAATCTCGGTCAGGGCATTTATTTGTGTATTTATCACGAATATTTGTTCCTGAGTTATGGATGTTATATATGTATATAAGTATCTATATGTATGTATCTATTATATATATCATCGCCTAGTACACACAACACAAGCCTTACTGAGCTTAGCGTGGGCCTAGGTTGATTTGTGTAAGATTGTCCCGTAATATTTATTTATTTTATTTATTTATGACAAGAAACTAGGCAACGCGCGGGTGACACTCCTAGAGTTGCAGGCGTCCATAGGTTACGGTGACACATCAGGCGGGCTTTAAGCTTGTTTGCCACCGACGTGGTATAAAAAAGACAGTGATAATAATGGTTAAAAGGTAAAAACCCTAACAAACTTTGCTGAGCTTCAACCCATTCACGGCCACGCTAACGTACGTAGCGCTATAGTCCGTAGCAGGTTAAACCTCGTATGTAGCGGAAAGCGCTCGTAGCGCTCTGACGCATATGTGTCGTCGTGGGCACTGAATGGGTTAAGTTAAACATAAAAATAATGTTTAACTGTTCCTATTGCAAGCAATTCTTAAACACTAAGTAGTTACCATTCTTAGACTGTTCGACCTCAATTAATTGTACAAATTCGCACCGAATGGGTTAAAAAATGTGATCGAAAATAACGTTATTATTTTTTCTAATATATTTTCGCATAGCGTTTTATTTTGTATCGTTTTTACTTTTAGACATATAATGTGCTTAAGCAACCATTTTTTCCGCCAACTTTAATTTTTATAGTATTATATTTTATATGTTTTAAGGCAGCTTTGGATATACAGTATAATTTTAAAATGTGAAACTGCCAAATGAAAGCGGATTTGTTACTTTTTAGTACTTAGAAATGTTAAGTTTTCTATAGATTAGCCCGTCTATCATCTTTAAATATCGGCAGTTAAAAACTGATGCAGCTTCCCGACACAGCAAAAAATATTTCTCTTTTTTGTAAATTAAGCTTTATACTTATGAACAAAATAACCAATTAACCTCAAACCGTAGAGTATCAGTCAGAAAAGCAGTAAAACCACAGATGTATGATAAGGAGATCGGACATGCCGGCCGATTTGTATTGAGTACGCCTGTCGCAAGTACATTAACCCACACAAAGCACAAGTAATGGACAAGACAAATCACGCACACATCTAAAGCACACACACTTGTATACCTACGCTCTTATTGGACAATACATGCGCATCATGTCAGGCATTTTGGGAAGAAACGTAATATTCTCTGCTCGCAGCACGCGTGCACAGTATGGCAGTGTATGCCCACTGAGCTAACAACTGCGACGCGGCCGCCGGCGGCTTGTCCTCTCTCTAGTATTCTATGCTCTGAGAGTAAAACCTTTCAACTAACTAACTATGGCACATATTATATAATAGTTCTACGAACATATAGTCAAGTCTGAATAAAAAAGCGCATACCTACCGCTATGAACTCTAATGTGGGTGTGTAATGATCGGTATAAAAACAAATAATATAATTTCATTGGGTATAACCATTTTTGATATAATTTCAAAGGGTAGAATCATTCATAGTATATAATAAACGTTTGGTATAATATCAAAATATATATTTTTATTTAGTATAACTATCATTCGGTATAACGCTTATTTCCTATAACCATCATAGAGTATAATTATTATTTGATATACATCTCATATTGTATAATGATCAAGCGGTATAATTTTTATGTGCAAATTGCGTTTTACGTTAGCTAACCTACTATTTTTCCGTTCTAACCTAACGTAAACCTTTTTTTTTTTTTTTTTTTTTTACTTGGGGAAATGCCTTTACGCATCCCACCTAGCCGAGGAACTAAGATGGGTATGACGGGCTCCCGGGAACCCCCCGGACTACCGTCTAAAACCACCAAGGTATGCCCTCTCTGCCGTGTAGTAGGGGCGTCATGGGATCGCGAACATTTCACCACGACGCCCCTCGGCAACAACCGCAGCTGCCCTCACTACTGAGGCAAAAGCCCCCCCTCCCGTCGTAAGCGTGCAGGGCGACACCACACGCTTCCCGACCCGACCAAAGGACCTCTACGCCGGGAGAGGGTGATATACCTCGGATTCACCCTCTCAGGTCCTCTTGTAACTTTTTATAGAGGTTTTCTCCCTCGCAGCCACGACTCGGCCCCGGCCTGACGGTCGCAGCCCCCGCGCCTAACATGGATCCTCTGATAGCAGAGGATTTGTCAGGGTTCCGGGTCCGTTATTTATTATAGAGGCAAACGGCAATGGCCTCTCCCTCAAGCCGCACCTGGGGAATCTTGCGATTCCCTGGGCGGAACCCCCCGTCCCCCCCGTGTCGGGTTATTGGTAGCACCAGCAAGCGATAACTTAGGGTTCACCAAATTATCACTTGCCGTTGCCTCCAGGGCACACCGGCCAAGACACTACCCATCCCTGCGGATCAACCGAATCAAGAGGAATCGGTAGAGTCCAGACACTCGAGGAGGTTACCCGACATAGTGCCCCAACCTAACGTAAACCTAACCCAACCGCCAGCGTGTCGACATCACCCCGCTTCGCGGGGTGCCTATTTCCGCTCTAAGGGACACAAGTGAACCCTAACCTAACCCACCAATAGTACAATTATTGCGAGTGTTGGTTTTTTTTACTGCGGGGGGCTTCGCCCCCCGATCCCCCCTTTTGGGGGGAAGCCCCCCGTCCCCCCTTTTTCTGGCTACCCTGGCTTGATTATATCAACTTGAGATGCGCCGAATATTCGGTAAATATTCGGTATTCGGCATATTCGGCACGTTTTTCAATGTTCGTTATTCGGCCGAATTATTCGGTTCAAATGCCGAATATTTACCGAATAATTTTGCGGGTTTTTTGTCTGCAAGTTGTAAGAATGTAACATAGTCATTGTCCTGTGAAATTATTATTCTAAAACGGATTCTTATTGTTATTTAACTACCTTTAGTATAATTGTTTCACTTAAAAACCAACAAGATTTTTGCCACTGAAAAATGAGTCTGTTTTAGAACTGCTGATCAAGGCATAAGGCATTCCTTTGAACCGAATTATTCGGCCGAATATTCGGTTCGGCAAAAACTGGACCGAAAATTCGGCCGAATATTCGTATTCGGTAAAACCCATATTCGGCGCATCTCTAATATCAACTGTACATTAGACGGAATGAGCATTATATCCAATGTTCAATATAGCAAATATGCATTATACTTAATGTATGTTATACTAAATATTATTATATCAAATGATCGTTATATAAAATGATAATTATACCATATGAAAATATATTAAGTGTTGTTATACAACTCGAGAATTATATCAGATGAGCGTTATTGCGAGTAATATTATATCAAAAATATTTATAGCCATCGTTACGCACCCCTCTAATGTTACATGATCCCCTGTGACTATTATTGTGGATGAACCATATAAGAGGTAATGTAACTAAAAATGGCAAAAAAAAACTAAGAAAATAAGTAAAAAGGTCCTTAATATGGGCAGAACTTAATTAATCTACTTTGGCCCATAGTCGTTCTTCTTCGTTGAGGTAATAATCAGTTTTGAGTCTACCACCCCTATTGACACAGTGCATGTGAGAGAGAGAGGTCCTCTATCCTACATAACATGTTTGGCAGCTAGAAAACTCAAATCATGCTTCCCGCTTTCCCGCATAGTACGTGCTCTTTCTAGCACAACACTAACACACAACAAACACTGTGTTTGGCGAACTTATAAATAATAGAAATTGTAACTTATTCTTTTTTGGAAAAATAAATTAATAGGGGGGTAGGTAGTTAAGGTCGTCACGTTTTGTGTGACACTGACATTTACAACGGCCGACTATGTGCGAACCATAGAGGAAGAATAGAATAGACGGAAACACACACATACACATGAGTGACAAGGATGTAAGCATAGATGATACCACAAGTGGGAACGAGATACAATGTCAAATCTCCTGCCCCTTAGCGCGTATAGTTTTTTTTTTGTTTGTCACCTGTCAAAATATTGTACCTACTGAAACTGACAGTCACCGATAACACGACTAAATTATAAACGACATTAGACGTCAAGAATGTATTAGTCTTCTGATACTTCTCAATTGTGTCACTGTGACGGTTGAATTTACACCTCGGAGGTGCGTGAGAGCATTTTAACTGTTGATGTTTAAAATAGGTCATTCTGTTGACATAGTGAGGATACAACGTGAAAGTACCTAGTCCGAATAGTTATGTGAAGTAGTTATTAAAAGTATTTATTATGAATAAGTACTATAATGTTAGGAGAATTGGCTAAATGTTAGGGTTTGCCAATCATCGAAAATTAGGGAAACGGCAGTTATTTTGGTTAAATGCGTTTGATTTATATATCCGTAGATATAGTTATTCGTAACGCAATAGAGCGGCAATCGCAAAACTTCGTTCGTGCATCTCTCTCTGTCACTCGACGTGAGTGCGATAGAGGTACACGATCGAAATTCGCGATCGAAATGCGAATTTAACTACTTCATATAACTAGCATCATTCAGTCCGTCGATATCATTTTCCTGGTTGTGGTTTGGGCTGAGTGGTGCTGCCAGTCAAAAAATGTGCCAATACATAATATTGTTGATATATAAAGTAGTTATTACATAAATAAGTACGGTCTTGTGGGTAACCAACGCTTTAACTATTAAAATCTATGTCATTTATATATGACTGTTGTAAAAGCTACTACCCACCTAACAATGTATCGCGACAACTTGTAGTACAACACATTGTCGTGATAAATTGCATAGTTTGTTGTGTGCTTAAAGTGTTGGATAGGACCTTGAAAGACCTTATGTCATACAAGTTGACAAAGACTTGTATGGACGTTAATATAGAAGCAAAATACGTAATAACGTAGACACAAGTGTATTAAGTACTGTACAGTATGATATTATTTTTTGTAGTTAATATTAAAGTTAGAACGAAATAAATTTACAGTACAAAAAAAGTAATTTTCAATAAAAAAAATACCTCATGTTAACAGTGTATTGTAATAAAATAGTTGAATAGTTGTAAAAAAGAAATTTTAGATCCATTTTTGATGGGGGCGACCTACACCTACCATTTTTCAGTTATGTTTTTTTTAACGATGTTATGTGTCCAAAGGGGTTGCCATATTCTGTGTCATATTCAGAAACTAACATTTTTTGGACTGTCAAGTCCACACGACAACTTTATTATTGCGGTTGATTATGTAATTTCTGGCTCAAACAAAAGCGCACTTATATTTTTTCGACCGCAAATGCAAAGTTGTCGTGCTCCATTTAATACCATAGATAATAAACATTGCTCAATATACCCTGGCAACCCTTTAAAATGTATTAGAATTCATAGCAATAATTTGGCATCAGTAACCATGTGATGTTATTAAGTAAGATCTCAGTACAGTAAATATTTTAAATAATGACGGGAAAAGTTATCATTAATAATAATAACATTTACATCAGTAATAATTATGCATGATTTCTGGTTCGTCTGTGCAAATACTCTACTTGAAAAAAGTAGAGTAACATACGTGTAAACCAATAATAAAAATCGTTTAAAACTGTAAAGTTCATCCTAATATGGTGGTTTATATAAATGATAACTTTTGGCGTCAAAATCCATTTCAGTGTTAATTGCAAGTATTGAAATTCTTTTGTAATATTCTAGTTGTTTTAAACAATCTGACAATTCGATATTATTGAAATTAATAAAGAATTTATTTTCTGTTTTGCTGGATTTTATTCAAATGTTTGCTCCTCTAGCCGCCCAGCACGCATAAACGGACAGTGAAATTTGAGTCACATTTAAATGGAATATATTTGAATTTTCAACGACTGATGAGACCTTTCAAAAGGCCTTTGGGCGGCTAGAGGATAACTCATCTAAGTACCCCAATTTTACAATCCAATTTTACCTATCAGACAGATCACGTGATAACAGATCGTCCCTGGGCGACCGAGCTGTGCTCGGGTGAAAATACAGAGAACTAATTTTCCCAGATCCCCGTAAACCCCTACATTCCAAAAGTCATTGAAATCGTCAGAGCCGTTTTCGAGAACGTGATTTCAAATATACAAATAGGTTTGATAGATGTACCTACTTACGTAAGACTGAACAAAATAAGGAAAAAGATCAAAAGCATTAAAAAAAGACAAGGTTTTCATAGAAAATATATTTCGGACTCCACACATTATTATGTAGTTAAAATACAACTTATTAATTTGAGAGCAATAGTTTTGTTACCGTAAATAAAGCAATATCCCTGGCATGTCAGTAGAACCCATCGCGCAGGTTCGCTATAGTTCAGTCATAGATTTTGACCCGTGAATAATTCGTTCTTGGTTTTTTTTCTTAAGTCCCTCGGGGGGAGGGGGGGGGGGGGGGGGTCACTGGGAGTGTAAATTCAAAAAGTAGACTGAATCAGGCTCCTGCGTATATTCGAAAAACAGTTTTTCTTGAATAGCTCTGCCATTTTTGATTTTACAGTAAAACTGTGAGGACAAAAATTTTAGGAAATTTGATTCTCTATAAGTTTGGTCCTCACAATTTTTCTTCTAGGATCCATATTTTGGAAATTAAATTTGTAAAAAGCGACAAATTCAAAATATTTTCATCATCTCGTTTATTTTCAACTTTACGGCATAAATGAAGAGGAGTAAACTTTTCAAGTTGAAAATAAACGAGATGATGAAAATATTTTGAATTTGTCACTTATTCAAATTTAATTTCCAAAATATCGATCCTATAAGAAAAATTGTGAGGACCAAACGTGTAGAGAATCAAATTTCCTACAATTTTTGTCCTCACGGTTTTACTGTAAAACCAAAAATGGCCGAGTTATTCAAGAAAAACAATTTTTGGAATATACGCAGGAGCCTGATTCAGTCTAATTTTTGAATTTACACTCCCAATGACCCCCCCGAGGGACCTACGAAAAAAAATCCAAGAATTAATTATTCACGGGTATCGGTTTTTTGGATATAATGACTAGTGCACATGCTCTGTAGCTATAGTATACGTTTTATCGATACATATAAAAAAAAAAAAAAAAAAAAAAATATATTACACAACTCATCAACGGCCATTGTTCTGTGCTTAAATATGAATAGATATTTTTTGCGAGCGCGTGTCATATTACGCACAAAAAATGTTACCGCCACGTAAAATGTTCATTGAATAAAGATTCCAAATTAGCTACGAGATAAAATACCACACACAGCGTCCCATTACTTGTTAATACCTGGCTTGCTGAGAGCGGGTTTTTTTTAAATCTTTTAGTCCATTTTGAATCTATTGAATAGGACGATAGAGTTCATTATTCAATGAAGATTTTACGTGGCGCTAAACTTTTTGTTGCAAAAAATGGCACGCGTCCGACCGACGATTGTGTATCGTTGTTTGACTGGAATGCTATTGTTCTGAAGATAAGTATTTACATGATATGTATAACCAATAACTATACCAAACTTTACATCCTATTTGGTCCCGCATTTTTCAGATACAAAATCAAAAATACATAATTAATATGGCTTTTCTCAAAAATGGCCCGCAAAGTGAACATAACTCGCTACATATTGGAAGGTAAAGTGTATAGTTTAAGGCCAGATCAAAATTAAAAAATAAAAAACACTGCAGGCCGCCTGGAATGTTACATATAAATTCCTTTATTTGTCGAGTACCAAACTTTATAAAAAGTAGAAACTGGCATATCAAAGACGGCACAGGTCGTATTCAGCCAAATCAACTCGTATTTTTCTGTTGCAAAAGCGACATTTTTGTATGACTTTCAAATAGTTTGCGTTTTTCGGTGGAAAAATACACTTGCGATTCTGTTTAAAAAATATAATATGACGTTTAATTTTATGCAATTTGCGGTATCCTCAATTTGTATTTAATAATAAAGCTTAATTTCAATTTAGTCCTTTTATATTCCTCCATTTTAGAAGCACTATATTAGCCTCAGCCGGAATGGCAATTGCATCAGGCTTCGTATTATAATTAAACGGACTCGCAAGCTCGCCCGTTTAAACAAATACTCAGCCTACAATTGCTTCCTTCCCGGCCACGGCAATAATGTTATATTTGTGACTGGTTCATTATTCCCGGTTCTAACTCAGTACATTTTTTGACATTACTGAAGGTCTAACGGATTTTTATAAAACCGTTTTTATCGTTTTCCGTAACTGTAGTCATATATAATAATAGATCCAAATTAATAATATAATTAAAATAAATTAAAATAGCATATGCGTAATGAGAACACAACATAATAAAAATATTTGGCACGATGAGAACCTAATTAATATTATAATGACATAAGTGTCACATACAGAATACAATCGCTGTTTAATAAATAATGTCTACGTATATTTACGACTGGATATTGGCAGCAAATATATAAAACTATAAAGACCACATTTCATATAATTTACATGGTGGTTCGATTGCCATACAAAGCGTTATTTGACATTCGCAGGCTAACGGCGTGATATTTTAAGAAACTTATGTGACAACCTTTCATCAATTGGGTTCCCATTTGCGCCAAATTCCCCCTTTCCTAGAGTAAACTTGTATAAACTAGATTAATTTGAGAAAAATAGTTTTCCCAAAATATCACGTCCCAAACCAATTTCTCAAATTAATATAGTTTATACAAGTTTATTCTAGGAAAGGAGGAATTTGGCGCAAATGGGAAGACACTTTATGAGAGTTTGTTACATACATTTCTTAAAATACCACGGCGTTAGCCAGCGAATGTCAAATAACGTTTTGTATGGCAATCGAACCACCTTAAAATATGTGGTTCTAAAAAAATATTCCATTAATATAATTATCGTAGATCAGCAAGGCGTGAGCAGTACATTCGTCTCTCACTGCATCATATAGAACACATAACTGGTAATAAATAATTAACAATTTAAAAAAGTTGAAACAACCCCGACATTTTCATTTCAAAGTTTAATATCTCAAAACAGGCTGAACCGATTTTGTTTAAAAGTAGCTAAGAACCATCTCGATCACGTCAGCTTTCGGACAAATAAAACGACATTAAAATCGATCAATTCGTTGAGGAGCTATGATGCCACAGACATGCGTACAGACACCTAGATACACAGACACATCAAACGTATCACAAAGGTTAGTCACAAGAACGGCGCTGCCGCACGCGTTGCACACGAACGGACACACACTATGGTTGTGTACAGTGTTCAGTAAGGCATGAGCTCCTTGTCTCTGGCGTGCATCTTGGCGTGGCTGCGAAGCGCGGCGGGCTTGCGGAAGGCGCTGCCGCACGCGTTGCACACGAACGGACACACACTATGGTTGTGTACAGTGTTCAGTAAGGCATGAGCTCCTTGTCTCTGGCGTGCATCTTGGCGTGGCTGCGCAGCGCGGCGGGCTTGCGGAAGGCGCTGCCGCACGCGTTGCACACGAACGGACACACAATATGGTTGTGTACAGTGTTCAGTAAGGCATGAGCTCCTTGTCTCTGGCGTGCATCTTGGCGTGGCTGCGCAGCGCGGCGGGCTTGCGGAAGGCGCTGCCGCACGCGTTGCACACGAACGGACACACACTATGGTTGTGTACAGTGTTCAGTAAGGCATGAGCTCCTTGTCTCTGGCGTGCATCTTGGCGTGGCTGCGCAGCGCGGCGGGCTTGCGGAAGGCGCTGCCGCACGCGTTGCACACGAACGGACACACACTATGGTTGTGTACAGTGTTCAGTAAGGCATGAGCTCCTTGTCTCTGGCGTGCATCTTGGCGTGGCTGCGCAGCGCGGCGGGCTTGCGGAAGGCGCTGCCGCACGCGTTGCACACGAACGGACACACACTATGGTTGTGTACAGTGTTCAGTAAGGCATGAGCTCCTTGTCTCTGGCGTGCATCTTGGCGTGGCTGCGAAGCGCGGCGGGCTTGCGGAAGGCGCTGCCGCACGCGTTGCACACGAACGGACACACACTATGGTTGTGTACAGTGTTCAGTAAGGCATGAGCTCCTTGTCTCTGGCGTGCATCTTGGCGTGGCTGCGCAGCGCGGCGGGCTTGCGGAAGGCGCTGCCGCACGCGTTGCACACGAACGGACACACACTATGGTTGTGTACAGTGTTCAGTAAGGCATGAGCTCCTTGTCTCTGGCGTGCATCTTGGCGTGGCTGCGAAGCGCGGCGGGCTTGCGGAAGGCGCTGCCGCACGCGTTGCACACGAACGGACACACACTATGGTTGTGTACAGTGTTCAGTAAGGCATGAGCTCCTTGTCTCTGGCGTGCATCTTGGCGTGGCTGCGCAGCGCGGCGGGCTTGCGGAAGGCGCTGCCGCACGCGTTGCACACGAACGGACACACACTATGGTTGTGTACAGTGTTCAGTAAGGCATGAGCTCCTTGTCTCTGGCGTGCATCTTGGCGTGGCTGCGCAGCGCGGCGGGCTTGCGGAAGGCGCTGCCGCACGCGTTGCACACGAACGGACGCACACTATGGTTGTGTACAGTGTTCAGTAAGGCATGAGCTCCTTGTCTCTGGCGTGCATCTTGGCGTGGCTGCGCAGCGCGGCGGGCTTGCGGAAGGCGCTGCCGCACGCGTTGCACACGAACGGACGCACACTATGGTTGTGTACAGTGTTCAGTAAGGCATGAGCTCCTTGTCTCTGGCGTGCATCTTGGCGTGGCTGCGCAACGCGGCGGGCTTGCGGAAGGCGCTGCCGCACGCGTTGCACACGAACGGACACACACTATGGTTGTGTACAGTGTTCAGTAAGGCATGAGCTCCTTGTCTCTGGCGTGCATCTTGGCGTGGCTGCGCAGCGCGGCGGGCTTGCGGAAGGCGCTGCCGCACGCGTTGCACACGAACGGACACACACTATGGTTGTGTACAGTGTTCAGTAAGGCATGAGCTCCTTGTCTCTGGCGTGCATCTTGGCGTGGCTGCGCAGCGCGGCGGGCTTGCGGAAGGCGCTGCCGCACGCGTTGCACACGAACGGACGCACACTATGGTTGTGTACAGTGTTCAGTAAGGCATGAGCTCCTTGTCTCTGGCGTGCATCTTGGCGTGGCTGCGCAACGCGGCGGGCTTGCGGAAGGCGCTGCCGCACGCGTTGCACACGAACGGACACACACTATGGTTGTGTACAGTGTTCAGTAAGGCATGAGCTCCTTGTCTCTGGCGTGCATCTTGGCGTGGCTGCGCAGCGCGGCGGGCTTGCGGAAGGCGCTGCCGCACGCGTTGCACACGAACGGACGCTCGCCTGTGTGGCATCTAGAACAAGCATTGTCATGTATAGAAGTCATAGAATACAATAGGTATACATATAAATGAATGGGGGGACAATGTTGGACAAACCGAGCTAGGGCCTAATTTAGGGTGACAATCCACCAAAGCTGTGCGAGGTTGCCAGGCGATGAGCGAGTAAAAAAGTGCACCAGTAGGAATTAAAACGCGAGCGCGGCCAGTGATGCTATTGGTGATTTTTTCCCTAGCTCACCGCTTCGCAGTCTCGCACAGCTTTGGTGGATACTGAGACTGAACCTTGCAGAGACTGATGACTTTTAATACAAGTGGAAGTCTATTCTTAAAAGAGTTGAAAAGAGGCTTTGTGATGTGGCCCCAGTCTCAAACTAAGCGAAGCTTGTACTTGACAACGATATATATGTCACCGTTAGATTGTGAACACCGTCAGTTTATAATCTTACCGGTTATATTGTAAACTGACGGAATATTGTGAACTGCCAAAACCGTTCACAATTTAACGCAATATTTTTCGTTAGTTTATAAACTTTCAATGTCGAATCGTCAAATTGTGAACTGAGATCAAATCGGCTTGCTACGGAACGTACACAAAGACTAGGTAGGTTAGGGTATCTTCAGTTGCCCGAAGGGCAAAGCGCCCAGAAATAGGAGCCCCGCGCAGCGGGGCTCCGTCGACACTGCTGGATGCCTAAATAAATGGAAGAAATTGTCTGAATAACAAAAAAAAAACAATCATGTTCTGACGTACGTGGAAACTAATGCAAGTGGAATAATGGGATCAACCTAACAGCGCACAGGTTGCGTTCCGAATCAGAAAAATTTGATTCAGTTCACAATTTGACGATATGACATTGTTAGTTTATAAACTAACGAAAATGAATGCGTAAAATTATGAATTATTTTGGCAGTTCACAATATTCCGTCAGTTTACAATATAACGGGTAAGTTTATAAACTGACGGTTTTCACAACCTAACGGTGACATATATGAGGAGAAAAAGTCTGTGAGATTCCAAGTTGGTAAGTAAAGGGCAATTTCCGGAACCAATGGCTCGATTTCAAATTTTCTTTCCGCTGTGTATAAAATGTTCCCCATTTCTGTTTATGAATAAGTCTTTAGTATTTATTTTATTTAGGAAACATACGGTCACATACAGGAACAATAAATGTCTTGTAATATTCATGAACCACCCTAGCAGTGATCGGAAATTCGGATGCTTTTATGGTGATACAAGTATGGAGTTGGCTTCAAAAAATATTATTTTAAATATTTAAGTTCCGGGATTCCAGGATTACCTATATACCTAAAGCTACCTACCATCTATGTGGCTGGACCGACTCGCCTAGATGTGACTGTGGCGATGAATGTCAAACTGTCCATCATATAGTCCAGGCAATGAACTGACACATTGTATGGAAAAATGACAAATTTGGAAATAATTTATGATAGTAGATTTTTTCTGTGTAATGGATATAATTATCAATTAAATAGTTCCCTAGCGTCAAAATCCAACAAAATATAGACATTAAAAAAAATTATAACTTAACTAGGTTGTGAAAAGTCAGAAAATATATTTTGGTTCATTTACATTTGCTCTATAATATTCAAGATAAAGAATGCAAAAAAATAGAATTCATGCTTCATTTAAATCTATATAATTACTTCCGGATTCCGGATGGACAGTTTGTTGGATTCTTGAATAAAGCATCTTAGAATACCGTTTTAAAATGAAAGAAACATTAGATTTTTTTAAATTTATATTTCAAAAAAAAATAAGTTTAATTTTTTATTACTTATAAGTTCGCCAAACATAGTGTTTATTGGCGGATTGCACTCACTTTCTTAACAATATATTTTTGTTTTGTGTACCTACATATCTTATTACCTTATAATTAAGAATAAAAAAAAAAAAACTATACTAGATTAATTAGAGGGTATCTATTAGCAGGTTTTTAACCTCTTTTTGAAGATGTCCTTGCTAGTACATTCATGTTCAGGAAAGATTGTATTGAAAATACGAGGTGTTAAGTATTCTAATGTTCTTTCTCCGTAGTAATTGTTAGCTATGGGTTCCGTGTAAGTTCGACGCGTCGTAGCTCTCAATGTGCGGGTGTACACTCGGCGTGATTTAAATTCCGTTCCCTTTAATTGGTCACTTGGTATTAGATACCTAACTTTTTCATGCACCGGCAGTATGTTAAGTTTTTTAAATAGTGCCTTATAGTTATCAGTACTACAGCTATCCTTGGTTTTCTTATCCACCAATTTTTTTAACATTCTAGTTTGTAATTGTAATATTTTATTTAGGTATGCTTTAAAAGTGCGTCCATAAGCCATCATTCCATATCCAATAATAGCATCTGCCAGTGCATGAATAACATACAAAGTGTTTTCTTACTGACTACATGTTTAAGACTTACAATTTACATAGGATAGATCTAAGTTTGTTACATACTATTTAAAAATGTGGAACGCTTCACGATTTTGCGTGTCATCCTTAAAAAAACTTAAAAACGCTATTATAAATTAATGTTTTTCAAAACCGTATTTTGCCTGGAGTACTAACCTGGAAGCCCCGAAGACATGATCTTCTTCACAACTAACGCGGCTGAATGGCTAAGATTCTTGGATATTAATTTGTGACATACCTGATAAATGTATTTCTATTAATTTAAATGTGATCCTCATGCCATACGATTACGATGAAATAAAAGTAACAATACAATTTTAGTTTGATGTTAACTTATACTGTACTGTTAGTTAAATGTAACACACATGAATTAAATAACATTTTGTAGATAGGAACAACTAAAATAGTTTATTCAAATACTTTAATACGTATTGTGTTTATGTTATCCTAATTTTCGGTATTCTGAGAAATCCCGAGAAGTTTATTAGTAAAATTATATAGAGTCCACCTCCATGCTACTCAACAACAACGCGGTGTAGGTACTGGGGCCCAAGAATAGGTATAAAAGCATCCGAATTTCCGATCACTGAAATAACACATTAGAATCACCAGGCGTTTCAAACTCACCTGACATGGGACACAAGGTCATTCTTCTGCACGAAGGCTTTCTCGCAGTGAGAACACTGGTACGGCTTCTCCCCAGTATGTGTGCGGCGGTGGTTCTTCAGAGTTCCTGATGCCGCAAATCTGCAAAGGAAGGTGGGATAATAAAAAAATCCTGCACCAAATATATGTTAGTTGCCAGTTGATTGTTTCCGGCTTCGTGAGGACCAATGGTTTGTATCCGGCTCGAAGGACCAATGATTGGTTCGTATACCTTTCCCTAGCCTAGCTTGAGTTTCCTTGTTATTATATAAATAAAATCCCGTTCTTGTTGTAAAAGCTTACGTATAGTTTATTCTCTGACATATTTATGTGACATGTAATTTTCTTGGTTCTATTTGACGTTTTAGTACTTTCAATTGTGTGTATAGAAAAGTAAAACTAATAAGGTTGCATTGGTGACAACACGTTGTACACCAGTTGTGGACTGGTAGAGGTATTAAGTCAGTCATTTGTACTTTCCTGTATTGTGGAATAAAGTTTTAAAGATAAATATTAGTGCACAATCTTACACAACTTGATCTAGCTAACCTCATAGTACGCTGAATAAAGCTTGTGCTTGTAATAGACGACGATATTTAAAAGTAATAAATATGCACTATATACATATGAAATATTCCGCAGTGTCTCAAGACGAGAGTCTTTGACCAGTGTGTGTTGCCAGTGATGACAATATGGCACTGAAACGTGGTCGCTTACAATGGGCCTCATAAGAAGGCTCAAAGTCACCCAAAGGGCAATGGAGAGGGCTATGTTGGGAGTTTCTCTGCGTGATCGCATCAGAAATGAGGCTGTCCGCAGCAGAACCAAGGTAACCGATATAGCCCTCCGAATCGCTAAACTTAAGTGGCAGTGGGCGGGGCACATTGCACGTAGAACCGATGGCCGTTGGGGCGGAAAGGTTCTCGAGTGGCGACCACCTACCGGAAGGCGCGGCGTGGGTAGGCCCCTCACAAGGTGGACTGATGACCTGGTAAAGGTCGCGGGAGTCCGTTGGATGCGAGTGGCGCAGGACCGGTCATTTTGGCACTCTTTGGGCTCCCCCAGCCTATGTCCTATGTCCAGCAGTGGACGTCTTTCGGCTGATATGATGATGACACATAAAAATACTTAATAATACGTCCATGACTCAGCCGGAATTTGAACCCAAGCCCGCCAGCTTAGTAGGCCGAAAAAAACTTCAATAATAACATAGATAGTAGCATTTGTCACATATGAAACACTGGTCAAATATGGAAGACAAATAGTAAAAGTAGTTGTCACATACAGTAGACAATTGTCAAGAGCAGCAGTCACTTATGGATGACAGTAGTGAAAAGGTTATACGTGCTTTATAAATGTATACCTATCTACCTCATATGGCACAGGTCGCAAGCGTAAGGCCTCTCCCCACTGTGCGTCCGTCTGTGTTTCACCAAGGAAGACGATGTCGTGAACCCGTTACCACACTCGTCGCATATGAACGGGTGCGCGCCGCTGTGCTTGCGTGTGTGCGCGACTAGCTCGCCCTTTGATACGAATCTGAAAAGACGAAAAAAAAAACAAATCAATACAGGGTAAGCAATGTCTCTCCTGGAATTGCAAACTTTCATAGCCTAGGGTGTCCACTTGCCATCATGTATAGCCTCGCAGCAACATACAGTTCTAGCCCACGATGGTCTTAATATAAGTTTGTAAAGTACTGTACCCATGCCATACGAATAAATAAATCATATGTAGGCTGTGAACTTGTTTGAAATTGTAAACGTGAATATTGAACAATTACGGGTTTTATTACTTGTATTTCATATCTGTCCTGATAGACTGTGTAATCGCCAATAGTACATATACTATACTTACCTTTGGTTGCAGATATCGCAGGGTTTCAGACCAAGATGGCGGCGCACACGCGCCCACCCAACCGAACCCCAGCATATTAAATATTACGGGACAATCTTACACAAATCAACCTAGGCCCACGGTAAGCTCAGTAAGGCTTGTGTTGTGGGTACTAGGCGATGATATATATAATAGATACATACATATAGATACTTATATACATATATAACATCCATAACTCAGGAACAAATATTCGTGATAAATACACAAATAAATGCCCTGACCGGGATTCGAACCCGGGACCTCCAGCTTCGTAGGCAGAGTCACTACCCACTGGGCTACGGAGGCCGTTATGCATATGTTGGGCCAAGTTGGTGTTCTGACTGAACCCGCCGCAGGTCGAGCTGAAATACGGTTGCCCACGGACCGACAGTACGTACTTACCTTTGTGTACAGATATCGCAGCCGAAGGGTTTCAGACCAAGATAGCGTCGCATGTGCATGGACAGGTTGGTCTTCTGACCGAAGCCGCAGCCGCAGGTCAATCGGAGACACGGAATAAACAATAGTAAGTACGTACAGAAGGTCGATGAAAATAAATTCTAGTCATGGTATCGCACCAGCACGCACTCGCTGCACAGTATTTACTGTTTCGTTTCTAGCGCGATCGGGTTTACCGACCTCGGAGGTGTGCGAGAGCCATATTTAGCCGAGGCGGTAAGACGAACAAGCCTGCCAGAGATACGGTTTCCTACGGACACTTCCCTTTGTGTACAGATTTCGCAGCTGAAGGGTTTCAGACCAAGATGTCGGCGCATGTGCTGGGCCAGATTGGTCTTCTGACTGAAAACGCGGCCGCAGGATGACCAGAGATACGGTTTGTCACAGAACACTTACCTTTGTGTACAGATTTCGTAGCCGAAGTGTTTCAGACCAAGATGGAGTCGTATGTGTTGCGCCAGGTTGGTCTTCTGGCTAGCAGGTCGAGCAGAGATACGTTTTCTCACAGAACACTTACATTTGTGTGCACATTTCGCAACCGAATGGTTTCGGACCAAGATGGCTGAAACCGCGCCGCAGGTCGATCACAGATACTCGTACGGTTTCTCGTTGAATACTTACCTTTGGGTACAGATGTCGCAGCCGAACGGTTTCAGTCTAAGATGGCGGCGCATGTGCTGGGCGAGCTTGGTCTTCTGATTAAACCCGCGGCTGCAGGTCGACCAGAGGTACGATTTGCCACTGAATACTTACCTTTGAGTACAGATCTCGCAGCCGAAGGGTTTCATACCAAGATGGCGTCGCGTCGCATGTGTTACGCCAGGTTGGTCTTCTGACTAAATCCGCGGCCGCAGGTCGAGCAAAGGTACGGTTTGTTACTGAATACTTACCTTTGTGTACATATCTCGCAGCCGAAGGGTTTCATACCAAGAAGGCGTCGCATGTGTTGCGCCAGGTTGGTCTTCTGACTTTATCCGCGGCCGCAGGTCGAGCAGGGATAGATTTTCTCGCAGTATTCTTACCTTTGTGTACAGATTTCGCAACAGAAGGGTTTCAGACCTAGATGGCGACGCATGTGTTGCGCCAGGTTGGTCTTCTGACTGAAACCGCGGCCGCAGGTCGAGCAGAGATACGGTTTCTCACCAGTATGGGTTCTAAAACAAATTAACCTTTTCAATAGAATAATTAAGTAGATCGGCCACAATCAATTGCAATTGTCAATGAAACTAAAACTACATTATTGATAGCTAAATTGAAGATGCTTGAAGTGCACCTTAATAGGCTCATCAATGTTTCTCACCTCACTTTCCTTCTACATCAGATTGATAAAGATCATCTACACAATCAATCGGTAAGATATATGGTTCAATCGAACTTGTCAATCTCTATGAATCACAACATCGATTGATGTCCTTTAATCGCCACTTACACAATTAATTTCGGTTGACAATTATAATTTGTCTGTAACTTACCCCACATTTTTAAAAAAGTACAGTTCCTTATCAATCAATAAATGGCTAAATAAATAACTTAAGGCGCTGTATGCAGCTGCGCATCGAAAAAGTGCCTTTTCCAAACCGATTATTAGTATACTTGTACTATTGCTAGAGATCCAAATTTTTGATATGTATATCTTCAGTTCATTGGCTATGTTCGTGCTTCGTAAAATCACGATTGCTTACAAAAACCTCGATAGATTATGCCTTTCAAAACAGTGCTTTTTGACCACCAAACTCGAAATATCTCAAAAGTTATTTGGAACATTACAATGAAATTTGTTGTGATAGGTAGCTTTTTGGTAGATCTATCTACCGGCTTCTTAGAATTTCAATATGTTTGATAATTCAATACATTTGGTCATTTGTTTGAAAATCCGGGTGTCCGCGTCGTGCATGCGCGGTGGCGAGTACAATTTAGTACGCCCGTGGCCACTGCCGACGACGGACCTGTGAATGTTTACCTGGCACGCAAATACGCCTTTTTGCAGCAATTATTTCGAGTTATCAAGGTAAATAAAAATACTTAAAGGAATAGGAAACGCTAATACATGCTGGAGAACACATTCGAAATGATAGAATAACAAATATAAGGTATGCGATATTTACTACATTAAAGCGTTTCTACATCCGCACCTAAAACGTATTAATAGGTAGCTGGAGCATATTGACAAGATGTCAATAAAAATCTTCAGTTATCCTGAATACGTATTTAGAACTGTTAGGTAGTAAGTAGTCGGGTGTAAATCGGATTCGGACACGAGCACATGGTTGGGGGGGTAATGGTACCAATTATGGACTGTACGAATAATAGATTTATTTATTCATACAGAAATATATCAAAAGCATTCAGGGCTATTGCGTCGGATAGCGACCTAGTCTAAAGTCCTAAACGAGTTGGTGAACTGAAGTATATTTACTTGCTGTTTAGTAGATTCTATTAAAAACGAGTGCGGAAAAAGATCCTGCCACTCCACCAGCAGCAGGTCACGGCCCTTCCTCATCTTCGTCATTGACATACATGCATACATACGCTACGGCACATCTTTTCGTCCAATATTCCGCCGTGTCTCAAGACGAGAGTATTTGACCAGTGTGTGTTGCCAGTGATGACATATGGAACGGAAACGTGGTCGCTTACTATAGGCCTCATAAGAATGCTCAAAGTCACTCAAAGGGCGATGGAGAGGGCTATGCTGGGAGTTATCTGCGCGATCGCATCAGAAATGAGGCTATCCGCAGCAGAACCACGGTAACCGATATATCCCTCCGAATCGCTAAACTTAAGTATCAGTAACATTGCACGTAGAACCGATGGCTGTTGGGGCGGAAAGGTTCTCGAGTGGCAACCACGTACCGGAAGGCGCGGCGTGGTTAGGCCCCCCACAAGGTGGACTAATGACCTGGTAAAGGTCGCGGGAGTCCGCTGGATGCAGGTGGCGCAGGACCGGCTATTGTGGCACTCTTTGGGGGAAACCTATGTCCAGCAGTGGACGTTTTTCGGCTGATATGATGATTATGATGATACATACGCTCGAAAAACATAAACTTCCTTCTGAGGCAGTCGGGTACAAAGTACTACAGGGTGTTCCCCTATACAGCTGCAAAACTTTGCCAGCTGTTTGTGCACATGATACTCATCACAAAACACTAAAGTATGCTGTTTCACATCTCGCACTCACTCTGCCGCCGCTGCTTCTCTAAATAACTACCAAGAAAGCCTCCCCCGCCACGCCCCTTTAAAAATAAGCCCACTAAAGCAAATAAATGTGACGTTATCTAAGTGAAAATACCTTTTGTCGGTATGGAGTTATTGATATGATTCACTCACTCACTTACTCATCAACGCACAGCCGAAACTACTAAGACTAGAGAGTTGAAATTTTCACCAGAACTACCTTTTACAACGTAGGCAACGCTAAGAAGGATTTTTGGAAATTCCACCCCTAAAGGGGGTAAATAGGGGTGCAAAGTTTGTATGGGGGAAACTTTATTTTTAGAGCTAGAGACTTAAATTTTTGCATAAAGATTACTTATTAGAATACAAATTAAGTACTTTCAATTCAATTCAATTTATTTTGTTAAACATAGGTTACAACTTTTACAAGTATTGTTGGTATACAAAATATAAGACCTCTGTGCATTACCCACAATGTAGGTTTACAAAATATTTCAGCCAGCTCATATATTTATAAAAATTAAAAAAAAATGTCAATACAGTGATTGGTGTTAAATACTTCAAACACATGTCAAAAACTCTCAAAAATACTATAACTAAAGAATACTATAACTAAGGAATGTCTGTAATGTAACCATGTTATGTCGTAGGGTCGTTTAAGTAATCTTTAATAGTATAATAACACTTTTCCATCAAATATTGATCTATTGATTGAAATGATTGATCCAATAATGTCATGGAAAGATCACATAGATACATTATGCAGTAAGTGAGCAAGAGGGATATATGCTCTACGACAGTTAAGACCACTTGTGTCAGGAAGTTGCTTAAAAGAGCTGTTTTATGCGTACATATACTCTCAACTTTCATACGGGATAATGCTTTGGGGAAACAGTACGGATTATGAGATCGAGGAGGCTTTTACCTCAATTTACATTTGCTTTAAAAAATTCAATATAAATCAAACAAATAAAGACAATTAAAGCTTAATTTAAATTTATATAATTACTTCCGGTTGGAAAATTTGTTGGATTCTTGTGTAAAGCATCTTAGAATAACGATTAAAAATGAAATATACAAAAAAACGCTTTTATAATTTAATGATTTTCGAAACCGTATTTTGCCTGGAGTAAAGAGCCAAGTATAAGTCCAATCTTGTTGGCTTGTTGAGAGTATCAAGGTCCATCGCGGTGTGGCCGCTGGTCGAGGTAGCATGGTAGGCAGCACGCGCCGCGCGAGCGCAGTGACATAACACGTTTAGGTATTTAAGAGACAAATTGAATTTGTTCTTTTTATATGATGTTTGGTCAAATTACATTTTTTAATAAACATAGTCATGTACTGAAGAACTTGCTGGTCTTAAAATAACCACCCTGTATAATAAAATGCTCTTCTGACTAACAGTGGTCTAATTATCCAGTTTTTGATCAGTCAGTCATACTTATGTAACAAAGGTAATAATTATGGTAATAATATAATTTGCCAGGAGATAAATAGATGAACATAGCTATTTGTTTATTATTTTTGATGGTTTCTTAAGCGGGCGTTAACCGGCGCTATAACTTTACCTAGAAGTAATCGATTTTATTTCGGTTTAAAAAAAACCTAAATATATTATTACAATCCATACTTGGTGACGTTCACCCTTAGGAAGTGAAGATGTACTATTATTTTATCAGTTCTACGTATTTGGAAAACGGAAGCACCCACATAGGAACTGGGAAAACGATAGGTGGATTGATGATGAAGAAATCTGTACTAACATATCTTTGGAAAGTGAGTGTCCATAATTGATGTCATCATACTACGATGTACTTAAGAACTGTAACTACCTATTATTCCTTATTTTCTAAAAAAAAAGATTTAAATAAATAAATAAACAATAAATATTTGGGGACAATCTTACACAAATCAACCAAGATTTGAAAAATAAAACAATTATTCAAGAAGACAAACATTTGATCGTATGATCCGCAAAAACGAGCCGAATACGGATGCCAACAGAATAAGGCCGTTAGCGGGGTGCGCGGGACGCGCGTCTCCCGCTCCGTCTGCCTCACCTCCGCAAATACCTAAATATCGTCTAATAAGAGCGCCTTAACTGTAATCTTGCTAGTCCAGCAAACCCAAATTACAAATTTCAAGAAATATAAGCTTACCGTCATAAGTTAATGACAACATAAAGTTATAGCTTTTAGCACTTATTGACAGACTTACTCATAGAATGTTTCAACTAAAGGTCACAAGTTGAAAATTTGTTTGCCAGTTATGAATATAGCCCAAACCCAGATATCCCACAGAAGCATAGATGTACGTAATAATGGGCCAAGTTCTAATAGCCACAAACAGCTAGTAATCATCTGAGAATATGCAAAATTGGTTGGCACTCACATCACATCCAAACAGATCCAAAATATATTTTGAGCTCTAACTTGGCAGTTTTCAATAGTATGGATATGTGTAAGGGTAATTTGAGACAGAAAATTGATTTGAGTGATACAGAAAACGTTTTTCCGGCAGTAAAGAACTTGCGACTATTATTTATACTCATCATAATTTTTGTTTTGGTGGAATTAATAATTATGATAATTGTCTACAAGCTTTTTACAAAAAAATCCGAACAAACTTCTATGCCTAATTTCGTATCTATAGTTTAGACAGTGGTTTTCGAAATCCAAGGTTTAATCTATCTGTAATAGCAAAATTTAATGCAATTCCATTGAGCTATTTTATTGGCTCAGCAAGAATCAGCCACACTTTCTCATTTATAATAATTAATGAGATAATAACTCAAATATTACCTGATGTGGTCAGTCAATGTAGATAACATATAAAACGCCTTATTGCAAAATTGGCATGAATGCTTCTTATCAATTTTATGCAAGTCCTTATGAATCTCCAAACTCTCTTGCGTTGCAAAGTTTTTTGGACAATAATCGCAACTGAAACCCTTCTCATTTGCATGTAGATTAATCATGTGGTTATCTAAGTGAGACTTATATTTGAACTCTCTTTTACAACTACCGCAAGTATATTTAACATCATCTTTACTTTCATGTATGCGTAGATGGTTCGTTAGACCAGATTTACTAATAAACTTACGCATACATAAAGAACATTGATACTTCTTTTCAACTTCTTTTCGTTCCTTATGTTTTCTTTTGTGTATGTTAAGAGTGTTTGCAGATTTAAATTGCTGGTTGCATTTTTCGCATTCATGTTCTTTTTTTAATAAATTGTCTATAGCTTTGTGGTTTATGTCTATGGTCTTATTTAACGTGTCTTTATTTTCAGGTGGGAATAGTATAAGTACTGACTCTGCATCATGCTCAGAATAATCATAATCATCATTCAATTGACCGTCTTGATCAATAGTATCATTAAATTCTTCTTTAATAACCTCATTTTCTTCTTTTTCTGATATTGTTTCTAGAGTCACAGTATCAGCTTTAGCATTTGAAAATAATGACAGTTCATTGTATAATGGCACTTTTTTTACTCTATGAAAATTATCTACATGATCTTCTAACAAAGCTATCTCACTGTATTTACAGAAGCAAATAGAACACTGGTACGGTTCGTCAGCGTCTATAGCGATTTCTTTTTCATTATCTTCATGTTTTATAACAGATAAACTTTTAGTTTCGTTATTAAAAAGTCTCTTCAATTTTGACTCCACGTCTAAACAGCGTTGTTTAAAATAAGCTGCTTTGAATAAGAACCTCTCACACTTGTCGCAAACTTGTTTAGGAAGGCTATCATCACTATTAATGCTAATGTTTGTAATGAATTCAAGTAAATCGTTTACACATCTCTCGTCTTCGAGTTTGTAGAACACCGATCTCATATTTGCACCTTCGAACATGCATGTTCTGCATATCTTATTGACGTCTAATTTATTCGTTTCCATGTTAAAACGATTAAATATTAAAGTTAATTTAGTTTTTTCACGGAAATTGTTTTTAAATGCACTAATTAATTAAAGGTCTCATTATCACTCAAATCTGAAATGACTGACGCGACCTTGGCGTTGGCGTGACATTTGAGCGCGTTCAGCAACCGCAAGTTTTTCTAGCTTTGCCTTATAGTTTATTCGAATATTTTCAGTAGATGTCATAAAAAAAGATATATTTGATGAATGATGTTCTTCACCAAAACAAAGCAGCATTGATATAATATGCAGATATTATTTAGAAGTTTAATTTATCAAGTATTTTCTTCTATCTTATATTTGTTTCTAAAACCATGTGTGAAACATACTACAGGTAAATGTTACCCGACTAATTAACAACGTAACCTTAATAGCAAATCATATTTGATTCTTGCGTGCCTCTTATTTTTACCGAGTAATCATGTCAGTTCATGTGTCACTTTTTCGTGAGGTGGATGGGATGGATTATTAGGTGTACCGTTGTTAGGTTATAATTTAGTTATAATTCACTTATTGTGCACAAATCTGAAGAAAAGTGAGTGAAGATGAAGATCCTTACTAACGAGAATAATACCTCGACGTTGAAACTATTAATAGCCGCTAACTTGGCCGGCAAAAAAGTGGAATTGCAGAATGTTTCCTTTGAAGGTAGGTATTTGATACCTCTTATTGGAATTTTGCACCCGGAATGACACGGGGCGGGTTATTTGACTAAGTTTTATTGACATGTAAACTTAGCTAATATTATGACTTTTATTGTCTTATTGGAAATTAAACTAAAATGCATATTGCTTCATTAATATTCTATGGCTTGTATGTTACTAACCACTTAGACTTTATTAAATTGATGCATGTTATCTTAGTATGGAAACTAAATAATCAAACCAGAATGCAACATAAAATATACTAATATGCATTGACACATGTTCTCAAAGAGAACAATATTGCATCAATATTGATGACCGCTTTAGCGTAGTTGGTAGTGACGCTGCCTACGAAGCAAGAGGTCCTGGATTCTAATCCCGGTAAGGGCATTTATTTGTGTGATGAGCACGAATATTTGTTGCTGAGTCATGGATGTTTTCTATGTATTTAAGTATTTATTTATCTATGTAAGTATGTTTATCTTCGTCTAGTACCCATAGACCCACAAGCTTTGCTTAGTTTGGGCCTAGGTCGATTTGTGTAAGATTGTCCGCAAATATTTTTTTATTATTATTTTTTCCAATTAAACTTATACAATAAAAAATTATGTTAACATGGTGAAAATTTTTTTCATCATAAATAATTATTCACATAATAAAGTTAACGTAAATAATAAATATTTTCCGGCGGCTTCCTATAAATAAAACCCCTTCTATTTCAGTGCAAAAATATACATTGAAATACACATTATAAAATAAATAATGGTTACACAACTTTAGAAATCGAATTATTACATTTTTTTTTAACCTATCTGTTTATAATATAATGGATAATGTAATAGTAACAAAAAATGTTTGAAAAATATTATCTTTTTCACATGAACTTCTTCTATATGAATTCCTTATCATTATGCAATTTTAAACAACATCATTATCTTAATTTTATATTATCTTTTATAAACAAAGTTGCATGCAAACATTGTATTAACATGTTCCGTTGAGCATTGTCTATAGATGTCACATAATAATATGTAGGCTTAACAACAGTTTAATTGAGGATGTGCATTGTTCTGGCCTGATTTAGCTGCGTGTTACTATGCTCGCCATGTACTGGACTGGTATAGAGATAATAATGTTGAATTTGTTGCGAAAATGCATGATCCCCCGAATTGCCCTGAAATTAGACCAATCGAGAGATTTTGGGCTCTGATTAAGGCAAGGTTAAGAAAACAAGCCAAACCAACTGATAACATCGAGCAATTCAAAAAAGACTGGATTCGTACCCAAAAATCCTTCAGTACAGTTGCTGTCCAGAAGTTAATGAAGAAATTTAAAAGTAAAGTCAGAAGACTAGCAAAGGGAGGCAATAAAAAAAAATTGGACACTATTATTATATTGTTTGAAGATTTAAGAATCACATTATTTTAGTTTTTTTTTGTAATAAAAGTTTTTACGCACATTGCACCATAATACTTGTTTCCATAATTTTCGATACGGTCCTTATTACATTTCTGTGTGCCTACTGGCAAAGGCCTCCCCCAGTATTCTCCATTCCTCCCTGTCTGTGACCACCAGAAGCAAGTTGTCGGCTCTCAAATATATGAGCTTACACATTCTTGATGTTGCTTTTTAGGGTTCCGTACTCAAAGAGTAAAACGGGACCCTATTACTAAGACTTCGCTGTCCATCTGTCTGTCACCAGACTGTATCTCAAGAACCGTGATATCTAGAGAGTTGAAATTTTCACAGATTATGTATTTCTGTTGCCGCTATAACAACAAATACTTAAAACAAAATAAAATATTTTTTTAAGGGGGGCTCCCATACAACAAAGTTTAGGGTACTTTTGACCTGGCCTTTCTGTAAGATCTCTCCAATTTGATCGGAGAAAGTTCGCCTAGGTCTTCCCCTTCCAACTTCCTTAATTATAATTATAGAAAATGGTGAGATCTATTGATCTTGAGTCTATGAACGTTATAGTTCTATTGGTGATCTGGCTGGATTCCATACATATCTGCCCATCATTCGTTCACTGCCAATTTTCCTTGTGGGCTAGAAGAAGAAGAGAAAATGTCTGTGACATGGGCATATGGACATACACACATAACACACACACACACACAAGTTGACATAAGTAGTTGAGTGACACAAGTTTTAAAGACTTTTTCTTTTGTTCTGTGTGCTCATCATTTCTTAACATCTTTATGTATCATGGACTAACTCGGGAGCTGGCTCACTCTAAGCCAGGGGAATGGATGAAAATTTTAGAAGTGGCTGATTATTTTTTTGGTGGTAGGAATAACCTTCCTTAGCACCAGAAAAAAGTTGCAGACTTTACAGCTGCGTCATTTATTTTTGAAAAATATAAACAGTTTCCTCACTTACGTTTTGGGTTTAGGACGGCGAATGAGAAACTTTCCTTGATTTTCTGGTGCTAAGGAAGGTTATTCCTACCACCAAAAAAATTATCAGCCACTTCTAAAATTTTCATCCATTCCCCATTGTGAATGCAAGCAAGTCCGCAGGCCCTAGCTTAGCCACTAGTTTTAATAGCAACTGGCATCTGGCTTTTTGGCTTCATCAGACCGTGGCAATTCTTCGCTAGGATCATGCTAACAACATTATTTAAGTTACTAACCCGGGTGCTGGCTCGCTCTAAGCCGTGTCTGTGATTGCAGGCGTGTTCGCAGGCCCGCGTTCCCTGCCGCTGCTGCAAGTGGACGACCAGCTGGCTTTCTTCTCGAGCAATGCCGCGGCGCAGTATCTGTTTCCGGTGCTGGACATGTCGCAGAATGGACAGAGGTGAGACTTCTTCGCTTCTCGGTCCTACAGGATTTGAAAAAAATAAAATATATACAAAAAAGTTCAAAATGGCGGATTTTTTTTTAATGGTTAATATGGTTTTAATAGTACTTGGAAGCCTATAGAATTGAAACGTTTGCTCTTAAAACAGTGTTCTGGTTTGGGTGAAATCACATATTTTTGGTATAAGAACTTGCAAGAACAAGTGACAGACAAATTACAGAGCTGAAATATTCAATTGCTCACGGGCTGCATAGGAGATCTGTTAATGAATGACCTGTGCTGTCCTGTTTGTCGACGATGTATGTCTGTCAGCCAACAGATGCAAGAGTGGGAGGCGACGCGACTTCAGCCGGTGGTGTCAGTCGTACTAGCATAATGACCATCCCCGCTGAGTAGAAACAAGTTTATTTATTGACAATATACCTGTCTCTGTCAGCCAACAGATGCAAGAGTGGGAGGCGACGCGACTTCAGCCGGCGGTGTCAGCCTTGCTAGCGGCTCGGACGGTCCCGGCTGATCTAAAGCAGGCTTTGGACGCGTTGCTACAACATGTTGAGGGTATCGTCGCTGACAAGAAATATTTATTTGGAGTAAGTAATTTTAAATAAGATTTTTTATCGCGATCTACAAAAACAAAAAAAAAAAAAGATATAATATTAAATTAAGACAATGTCAACGAATGTACACAATAACGAGTAAATAGAAAAATAAAACGAAATCAAAAGGACAAATCTGTAGCGGAAATAGCACGTAGAGGCATGCCTCATGTATGAGTCATTGGCCATGAAAGGACGAAAATATTAACGAGTCCGTTTGTAAATGATATGAATATTATATTATTGGTTTCAGGATATGTTGTCAGCAGCCGACATTTCTCTCTGGAGCACCCTGTACCCGCTTTACCACAGTGATGCCCTAAAGACGTACATGGCCCCATACACACATACCCTACGGTGGTACGCTGATATAGCACAAGCTAAAGCTGTTCAGGTGATTATCACATATTTTTTTCTCATACAGTACCGGTCAAATAAATATTTACTCATTAACCTAACATATTTTAAGCAAATCCGTTTCTTCCTGTATCTGTTAGGGAGACCTGTCATTGGCTCGACAATTGTATCTTAAATGTAAGCCTATATTGAATGTTAAAAGCTGTTGGTCTTCTAATAAAAAAAAAAAAAAAAAAAAAAAAAAAGTAAGTTCACCCTTTGTTTTTGGTAATGGTACAAATTTGTACTTTTGTGCGATAATGTTTTGCAGTTCAGATGTCGAAAATTGTTTCCAACTGAATCGTTGTTGTTTACAGAGATGTGTTTGATTAGTCAGACACAATTTACGAAGATTTCTAAACAACTGATTCCCTAAAAAACCAACATTGTATCTGATCATTGTACGTTTTAAGTGCCATATATGGCCCAGCCTTTGCCGTCATTCCTATTAGATTTTAGGGAATGCGTTGTTTAGAAATGTACGTGAATTGTGTCTGACTAATTAATCAAATCTCTGGAAACAATAACGGATCAGTTGGAAACAAATTTCGGCTTCCGAACTGCAAAAAAATATTGTTCAAAAGTACTCATTTGTACCTAAAACAAAGAGTGAACTTAACCTTTTGACCGATAGTGTAGGTACCTCTATTACCATAGAGAACAGAAGAGGCAAGATGTTTGGACACTTGTTACGACACGATGATTACATGAAAACTATAATAGAAGGGAAGATAAAGGGAAAGAGGAAGAGAGGGAGACCAAGAAGATCTTTTACGGACCAAATCAAGGAATAATTGACTTTCAAAACAAAGTTTTAACCGACTTCAAATCAGTAGCCAAATAGCTTCAAGTTTGCCTATAAATTTTGAAGAGTTCCCTCGATTTCTCCAGGACCCCATCATCAGAACTGGATTTTGGTGACAACGGGACCAATCTGGAAGTATATAAGCAATATGCTTTCAAACAAAGATTTTTTTTTTTTTTTTTTTTTTTTAAATTTATTGACCAATATAATCTGAGTAGTAAATTTTGGTATACATTTTTTCACCAGCGTATACATTTTTTCACCAGCGCTTTTCAAATCGGCTCATAAATTACGGAGTTATCGCGTAACATAAACACATAAATTACCAGACACGAATTAACAGAATTAACAGACGAATTGAGAACCTCCTCCTTTTTTGAAGTCGGTTAAAAAGTAGACAGCGTGTCGTATCAAGATGTCAAGAAGAAATCTGAGAATAGAGACGAATGGAAATTGCTCCACTGACAAGAGCCTGGCTCTTAAATATATGATGATGACCTCTATTATCTAAAAAGCTACGGTAGCCTAGTGGTTCAGGCATGCGGCTGTCAAGCGGCGGTCGTGGGTTCGAATCCCGGCTCGTACCAATGAGTTTTTCGGAACTTATGTACGGAATATTTACCGTTAGCTTTTCGGTGAAGGAAAACATCGTGAGGAAACCGGTCTAATCCCAATAAGGTCTAGTTTTCCCTCTGGGTTGGAAGGTCAGATGGCAGTCGCTTTCGTAAAATTAGTGGATATGCCAAATCTTGGGATTAGGTGTCAAAGCGGACCCCGGGCTCCTTTAGGGGCACAACCGGGAATAATAACGCTAGGAGGACGATGATGTCCTCTATTATATGCTTTCTATTTTCAACCGACTTCAAAAAAAAGTGGAGGTTCTCAATTCTTCTGTATGTTTTTTGTATGTGTGTTTGTTACGCGATAACTCGGTACTTTATGAACCGTTTTGTATTTTTAGTTGTGTTATACCTACCTGTACCTACTTACTAAATTACTTCTGATGCTGACTGTACTAACGCTTAACAATACAGGAAAGGCGTTCCGTTAATCGTTCCGTTCCGCGCAGTATAGTTTTTTTTGTCGAGTAACTTTTTGGACATCAAAAAAATTCATTACTCGCAGCTTTTACAACTCACAGAGTTAGTAGTTATTAGTATGATTTAAATCTTTTATTTTATTTTATCTTTATTAAAGAGCTTTATCGCTTAGCGGATATGACGCCCCATATGATCAACAACGGTTCACCTTAAGGTCGATTATTGATACCTATCTTCACTAGCTTTAAGGCTCCACCTTTGAAATTTTCGTGAAAATGAGTTGTTTAGTAACCATTTTAGACATTATAACGTAACAATTTTCAGGTCGGAAAAGATATATCATATTCGGCAAGATATGAGAAGTACTATAGTTTAGAAAGCAGAGAAATAAAATCTAAAGTGAACCATATTGACTTGTAACCATTTTACTGATCCATTTTTTATCAGAAAAAGATGAAATTTTATAATCTTCTTCATAAAGTAATGAACAATAACTTTATTTTATTACTTACTTAAATTTCTTAAATATATACTTCGTTTTCTGAAATATTTCGAAAAAACATGATATCCGCGCTTTCGAACACGCACTTCCATCTCGCTCACGCTTATGTTCAGTGAGAGGGAGAGAAGACCACGAACGTGCGGCGCCTTAAATAGCGCCCTGAGGCTCTAGTATAAGTTTTATCCATACAATACATTTTCGAACACGTTTGCGTTTAGTTTCAATTCGTATGGCAACGCGTAGTTCCTAATAGTTACCACCAGAGGCGCTGTTCGCGTTGCCATATAAATTGAAACTAAACGCAAACGCGTTCGAAAACGTATTGTGTGGATAAAACGTATACTAGAGCCTCTGGTCTCGTCCGACAGTGGAAAAGCCAGTAGCTCTAGTATAAGTTTTATCGTTACATATCGTCGGGTGACAAGCAAAACTCACTCTAACTAACAAATACCTACTTAAATCAAAGATCGTATCTCGATATCGACTACGTACCGAGATACGAGGTTTTGAAGAGCAGTGACAGTTTTGGTAGTGACTTGCTTGTCACCCGACGTTTGTATGGCAACGCGTAGTTCCTAATAGTTGCCACCAGAGGCGCTGTTCGCGTTGCCATACAAATTGAAACGAAACGCAAATGCGTTCGAAAACGTATTGTATCGATAAAACTTATACTAGAGCCTCTGTGCGCTATTGCACCCACCAACATCTAACAAGGATACACGAGTCATTCCGCACACATTCCATCAATATATGGTATACGTCTTGAATGACGATTTAACTCTTGATTTGGTTAACTTTTTAGGAGGCAGTAAAACTGTGGGGTGGTTCCGTGGACAAGCCCTTTGCTGCCGTCTCTGCCTTGGGTGCTCCTCAACTCGCCAGCTTGGCATCACCTGTCGGGTATGTATTCTAATAGATTCATTTTAAGAGTCCGCAGTAAGCTCGATTCTCCATACAAACGTAGTTACGCTCTCATTTTACAACGACTAGCTAGTTTGCTCTGCAACTTTGTACTTAGAATAAATTAAGTACCATCCAGGTCTGTAATTAGTTTATGTAGCTTCAGATACCATAGTGAAAAAATAAAGCTAAAGTTTTTCATACAAAACTTGTTTTTGCTTAGTTCGTTTGTTTTATAAACTGAAGCCATATAAACTAATTACAGATTTAGATATACCTCATGTCATTGTATATGTCACCGTTAGATTGTGAAAACCGTCAGTTTATAATCTTACCCGTTATATTGTAAACTGACGGAATATTGTGAACTGCCAAAACCGTTCACAATTTAACGCAATATTTTTCGTTAGTTTATAAACTTTCAATGTCGAATCGTCAAATTGTGAACTGAGATCAAAACGGCTTGCTACGGAACGTACACAAAGACTAGGTAGGTTAGGTTAGTTAGGTATCTTCAGTTGCCCGAAGTGCAAAGCGCCCAGAAATAGGAGCCCCGCGCAGCGGGGCTCCGTCGACACTGCTGGGTGCCGAAATAAATGGAAGAAAATGTCTGAATAACAAAAAAAAAATGCTTGATGCAAGTGGAATAATTCGCTCAACCAAACAGCGCACATGTTGCGTTCCAAATCAGGCAAATTTGATTCAGTTCACAATTTGACGATATGATATTGTTAGTTTATAAACTAACGAAAATGAATGCGTAAAATTATGAATTATTTTAGCAGTTCACAATATTCCGTCAGTTTACAATATAACGGGTTAGATTATAAACTGACGGTGTTCACAATCTAACGGTGACATATATACAAAGTTTTGTTACAATCTAACACGTAGTTTTAAAATGAGAACCAAACTCCGTTTGTATGGGAAGATGAAATTCGGGCGAGCTTACTGCGGACTCTTAAGGCAACGTAGGCTCACGGTCTACTCTCCCTCTCACTGAACATTAGCGTGAGCAAGGTGGAAGTGCGTGTTCGGAAGCACGGATATCATGTTTTAAATTTTTTTTTAATTTAACTTTTTTACATATTTAAAAAAACATAAAAAATTTGTGCGTTTAAATAATAAAAAAAAGTGATAGCTAAGTTCCCTCAAACATGATATGGCAAACTGAAAATGGGGTTGTTTTGAACCTTCGTCTAACCCTGGGGTCGGCAACAGGCGGCCCGCGAGCCTCCCTGGCTGTTTTGTATGTAAAGGTAGTTTAAATCAGAATTTTGGAATTCCCTGATAACATCACAAATAAACAGAGTATACACACTTAATAATTAACTGGGTCTCACAAAACTGTCGGAACAGTTTGTCTGTGTGAACATAGTACAGAGTTAACTAATTTGTAAATAGGTTTAGGTTGGTTTCTAAAAGGTTGCCGACCCCTGGTCTAACCGGATGGACTTATACTGATAATGTTTTTTTGTACTAGCACCCCAATGGAAGCTCCAGTGGTGCCAGGGCCAACTGATGAAGAAATAGCCAGTGCCAAAGACAGCTGGCAAAATGGACTCAGCCGGTTACAGGCGCCACTCAAACAGGATAAGTTCGCGTAAGTACATAACAAGTTCGCGTGAGTACATAACAAGTTCGCGTGAGTACATAACAAGATCGACATTTAGATCATCATCCTCAGCCGATAGACGTCTGCTGGACATAGGCCTCCCCCAAAGAGTGCCACAATTACCGGTCCTCCGCCTGCGCGCCACTCAAACAGGATAAGTTCGCGTGAGTACATACCAAGATCGACATTTAGATCATCATCCTCAGCCGATAGACGTCTGCTGGACATAGGCCTCCCCCAAAGAGTGCCACAATGATCGGTCCTCCGCCTGCGCGCCACTCAAACAGGATAAGTTCGCGTGAGTAAATACCTAGATCGCCATTTAGATCATCATCATCAGCCGATTGACGTCTGCTGGACATAGGCCTCCCCCAAAGAGTGCCACAATGATCGGTCCTCCGCCTGCGCGCCACTCAAACAGGATAAGTTCGCGTGAGTACATACCAAGATCGACATTTAGATCATCATCCTCAGCCGATAGACGTCTGCTGGACATAGGCCTCCCCCAAAGAGTGCCACAATGATCGGTCCTCCGCCTGCGCGCCACTCAAACAGGATAAGTTCGCGTGAGTACATACCAAGATCGACATTTAGATCATCATCATCAGCCGATAGACGTCTGCTAGACATAGGCCTCCCCCAAAGAGTGCCACAATGATCGGTCCTCCGCCTGCGCGCCACTCAAACAGGATAAGTTCGCGTGAGTACATACCAATATCGACATTTAGATCATCATCCTCAGCCGATAGACGTCTGCTGGACATAGGCCTCCCCCAAAGAGTGCCACAATGACCGGTCCTCCGCCCGCATCCAGCGGACTCCCTCGACTTACCAGGTCATCAGTTCACCTTGTCACGCTGCGGTACGTGGTCGCCGCACGAGAACCTTTCCGCTCCAACGGCCATAGGTTCAAAGTGCAGTTCACGATCATTATCCACAGGAAAAGATTCTTGTCGATTATGGCAGCATCAGCGGTGCCAGGGTTAATTTATTTATTTATTAGGTTAACCAACAATTGGTTACACCATAAATTACATGAAGAGCTTGCAATAACAGTTTTATGCTACATAACAATCACTGACAGGTAAACTGTATATTACAAAAAAAAGCAGTTAGAAAACTAAAATGCCGGAGCAAATAGCCAGCGCCAAAGAGAGCTGCGGCGCTACCACGAACTTCGAATCTCGAACTTCGTATATCTCCGTTTCGGTCGCTCGAGTACCATAAACCATAAGTGCGATAGAGACGGAGATATACGAAGTTCGAGATTCGAAGTTCGTGGTAGCGCCGCTGGCAACATGGACTCAGTATAAGGCAAGATCGATGATGATTAGATTTTTAATTATTTGCTACAGAAAAAAATGCTAATAAATTATTGCAGAACTTCATATAGGGTAAATCGCCAGTAACAGGCCACTGTTCAATAACTGGCCACCTCACTCACTAAAAATTATAATATAATCGATTTTAGTGTAAGGTTTTAATTACTGGCCACCCTTCAATAACTGGCCACATTAAACTAAATTGAATTATATTATAGGTAGGTGAATAGAGTTCGTTTCAGTCGATGGGCGAATGTATGTCATATGTGTCTGAGGTACAGTCGCCATCACATACATAGGTACACTATAGGTGTTCAAAAATATCGCCACATGCACCCTAATGCCTTGAAAATAGTATTGTGTTTCGATGTTTGTGAGCTGCTTGTTTGTTCCGATGTATGTGATGGCGACTGTACTGCGAGACGATGAATGTTTAGTTTCAAAGTTATGTTTTGTATTTTTTCCGGTTTTTACATGTTATGAATATTAAATTATACAATGCCTTGCTTCCTTACTGTCAAACTGTATAAATTTTGTATGATTAAATAAATAAATAAATATTTTTTTAGTATCAGGTGGCCAGTTAGTGGCGATTTACCCTATACCTAATACTTACTACTATTTATTTCTTTTTTTAGGATAAAAAAAAAACTTACTGTGTTACAGAACGCCGTCTAAGGACAGAAAAAACGTGTTGATAACGGCTTCCCTGCCCTACGTCAACAATGTACCTCACTTGGGGAACATCATCGGTTGTGTGTTGTCAGGGGACATATTCGCTAGGTAAGTTATATTATATTTAGCAAAACATACATATTCATAAAACCTTACATATACTTTTGTTAACTAAAATGTGTTTTGCCCCTTATCTTATCAATGTGAGGGCCCTTTCGACCCAGTGGGATCTTTTGTGCATTTGCCCTCTCCTTTATACCTGCTCCCAGGCTTGCTCCATCATTTCCACAAAGCGGATGATGCAGTTCGCCGGGAGCACCTTGAATTCCTTTGGTTGCGGGTAACCGTTACCAAAGTAGTTCATTCTTTGTCTGGCAAGGGCATGACATTCACACAATAAGTGTTCCATAGTCTCATCCTCCTCGCCACACATTCTACAGTCTAAACTATCAGATAGTCCCATCTTGGCCAAGAGATCCTTGACCCCGAAGTGACCTGTGAACACCCCAGATATAATTCTGAGTTGCTTCCTACTGGATTTCCAGAGTTTTCTGGTCCAGCCCGAGTCCACTCCTTCTATGAAGAGCTTAGAGTGCCTTAAGCCAGCCTCATTCCTCCACTCGTGTTGGTGTTAGGTTTTGGCGTAGGCTTTAAAGGCCGATATTATGGTCCCCTGCGAGAGTCCCACAAATGGTTCTGGACCTACGAAGTGATTTGCAGAGCCCCCTCTTGCAAGCTCATCTGCTCTTTCGTTGCCGATGAAGCCCTTGTGCCCTGGTATCCAAACTAGTTGCACCTTATTGTGCCTTCCAAGTCTGTTTAGTGCTTGGACGCCATTATAAATTAGTCTAGAGTCCACTTTCGGCGCCGTAAGCGCTTTAAGGGCCGCTTGACTGTCACTGAGTATATAGATAGTCCGCCCTTTGGTTCGCCTGTCTATATTCTCCTGTACACAAGCAATTATGGCGTATGTCTCCGCTTGGAAGACAGTTGCCAAACTACCCATGCTTACACTACTACTATAGTCATTTGCATAAATGCCTGCTCCCGTACCGGATCCCATTTTTGATCCGTCCGTGTACCATATACTGTCTTCGATACCAGACTTTGGTGGTTCTAGACCTTCGGCCCACTCAGCCCTGGTTGGAACTTTTGTTGTGTAGTTCCTGTGGAATACATACTTGGGTAGCATTTTGTCGCTTCCCATGTTTGTTATTCTGTCTAAGAAACCATCAGTCTCCATGTTTGTGTGCTTAGTCTTCGGCTTGCTATCGCTCCACAGTCCAAGAGTTCTTAATCTGTAGAGCGATTTGCGCGCCTCTGACTTAATCACCATGTGAAGTGGCGGTAGGCCCAGTAGGACTTCTAGCGCCGCTGTAGGCGTGTAGGCCCCTTTCTCGCAAATACAAATTTCAAAGTGACGATAACAGACTGTGTGAGACACAAGGGAGCAAAATTATATACTTACGGCGAGGGCGGTATACTGAATCTTGAGCGTGACGAGGGTTTCAAGTGTTTACGCTCAAGAGGGAAAAAAATTGCTATTAAAATTAAAAACCCTCAGAGAGCAACAATGACTCATTTTTGATTAGCAGGTGTGAAAACGAATTGTTGCTAAAAAGGGTTTGATGAACATTTATGAATAAGGTTATTACTAGTAGATGGTAGTAGTATTATCCGGTCAAGTTAACTCTGCACCTGACGCTATTACATTTAGATGGGTGCCATGCCGAAAGTTAACTTAATCGGGGACCAGGGAACCCATTTTTGACTTTCGAGCGCTCGAATCTTTCACTCGAAAACTGTAAAAAATGATGAAATGGTATTTTGAAATAGCGATAGAAAATTTAAAAACTAATGGTATTGACCACTCGTATCTTCGAGCAACACGGAAGGGAGTAGGCATTCGCTCCATTTCCCCTGTCAAAGTACAAGCCCAACTGGGCATGCTTCGTACATAAAAATGTATGAAGGTGTGCAAGTTTTATCCGTGTATTGTGTCATTTTTAGGGTTCCGTAGCCAAATGGCAAAAAACGGAACCCTTATAGATTCGTCATGTCCGTCCGTCTGTCTGTCCGTCCGTATGTCACAGCCACTTTTTTCCGAAACATAAGAGCTATACTGTTGAAACTTGGTAAGTAGATGTATACTGTGAACCGCATTAAGATTTTCACACAAAAATCGAAAAAAAACATTAAGTTTTAGGGGTCCTCAGAACTAAAACTCAAAAAATTTTTTTTCATCAAACCCATACGTGTGGGGTATCTATGGATAGGTCTTCAAAAATGATATTGAGGTTTCTAACATAATTTTTTTCTAAACTGAATAGTTTGCGCGAGAGACACTAAAATGTGTGCCCCCCCCCCCTGTAACTTCTAAAATAAAAGAATGATAAAACTAAAAAAAATATATGATGTACATTACCATGTAAACTTCCACCGAAAATTGGTTTACACGAGATCTAATAAATAGTTTTTTTTTAATACGTCATAAATCGTAAACCGCAATTTATTTCACGGAACCCTTCATGTGCGAGTCCGACTCGCACTTGGCCGCTTTTATTGATGTATTAGTATCATCGTTACAGCAAATTACCCCCCTTGGCCCCGCAAGAAATGGCAGAATTGTTTGACTATAATTCATAGCTAAGGCGACTCCCTTCCGCTAGGAAGGCCGTGTTGCTCGAAGTCTCGTATTCAATTCTATCGGTAGAAAGTAAGTGCCTGCAATTTTGACACTAGAATTGTATTTACTTTTATTTAATTTTCGAGCGTTCGAAATTCAAAAATCGGTCCCCAGTTCCCTAGTTTTTCGAGTATACCTGTGTAAATTTTTTGGCACGCGCTGTTCAAACTACTAGACTTATTTTGAAATATCTTTTGTTGTGATGAGTTACAAATACGTCGGTGGCAAACAAGAAAAGGCCTGTCTGATGGTAAGCGGTTACCGTAGGCTATGGACGCTTGCAACACATGCCCGTTGCCTACCCTTTAAAAACCTGTAAACTCCTTTTTTGAAGAACCCCACATTACCTGTACAAGGTGTGGCCTGCAATAGGAGCACAAAATGTAACTGTGGATTATTAACCCTATCAACAATCAATTCCAAGTGGTTTAACAAAATAAAATACGTAAATTTTTTTTTTTAATTAACAGCATGCCTGGATTCTTTTGCCTAACAGGAATGTTATCAATATTATTTCACATTTTAAATCTTTACCTAGAACTCTATCAATATTAATTTACATTTTAATTACAAAAATCACAGGACGTGTGTGAAATTATTTTGTATTTTTTTCAAAAACAATTCAACCTATCAAGTTCAAAATAATTTTCCTAGAAAGTTTTTATAAAGCTCTACTTTTGAGAATTTTTTCATATTTTTAAAACTTATGGTTCAAAAGTTAGAGGGGGGGGGGGGCACATTTTTTTTTTACTTCTGGAGCTATTATCTCTGAAAATATTAACGTTATCAAAAACTTATTTTAGCAAACCCTTATTCATTTTTAAATATCTATCCAACAATATATCACACGTTAGGGTTGAAATGAAAAAAAAAACACTCCCCACGTTACGTATAGGGGAGGTACCCTAATAAAAAAAAAACACTTGATTTTACCACTTTGTCGGCGTGATTGATATACATATTAGTACCAAATTTCAGCTTTCTAGTGCTAACGGTTACTGAGATTATCCGCGGACGGACGGACAGACAAAGCGAAACTACCGAGTATAAGGGTTCCTAGTCGACTACGGAACCCTAAAAAAGAACTCCCAAAAATGTATGGAAAACATAGACACTATTTATTTTACCACTATGACTATTTAATATCATACCAAGATATTTAACGAGTTATGCTACGATAAACTCGTGATGTATTGGCTCATTTGAAACCTCTCAACGAGTAGTTGATGTGATGACTGCAACAAAGTACAGTCAGCAATAAATGTACAGTCAGCAATAAAAGTTCAGTCAGTAAAAAAGTACAGTCAGCAATAAATTAACAGTCAGCAATTAAAGTACAGTCAGCAAAAAAGTACAGTCAGCAATAAATGTACAGTCAGCAAAAAAGTTCAGTCAGCAAAAAAGTACAGTCAGCAATAAATGTACAGTCAGCAATTAAAGTACAGTCAGCAAAAAAGTACAGTCAGCAATAAATGTACAGTCAGCAATTAAAGTACAGTCAGCAAAACAGTACAGTCAGCAATAAAAGTACAGTCAGCAAAAAAGTTCAGTCGGCAAAAAAGTACAGTGAGCAATAAAAGCTTGTACATTTTTGACAAAAACTTATTTCAACTCTTCTTCTTTATTCACTAATTTGATTGTTTTTTGCAGATACTGTCGATTATGTGACTACAACACACTTTATATATGCGGTACAGACGAATATGGGACGGCTACGGAAACCAAAGTAAGTATACTTTTGTTATATGTACAGTCGCCATCACATACATCGGAGCAAACAAGCACGTCACAAACATCGGAACACACCTCTATTTTCAAGGCATTAGGGTGCATGTGCCGATATTTTTGAACACCTATAGTGTACCTATGTATGTGATGGCGACTGTACAAATAAAACAGGTGTAGCCCGGCTAGCCGGCGGGTTAAAAATAAAACGAATCGTTTATATACAATAAAATATAATAATAAAATAAAGTGGAACTATGTACAGAAAGGGTTCAACTTATTCAGTCAGTACGGAGCTGTAGATATAAAAAGAAAGGTCACTGGCCTGAATAGGGTATAGGATCCGTAATTAAGACGGTAGAAACCGAAGTCCTCAGGCTTTCAAGTCTCGAAGTTTCCAGGCAGGTCGGCTCCAAAACTCAATGCAGCGTGCAGCGCAGGCGAAGCCCGCTGGTCAGCAGCAGCCGCCAGAAGACAACTTAGCCATGCATAAAGGGCTGGAAACAATCCTTTTCCTTAGCACAGGTTCAAACCCCATTCGAGCCTCATAAGAGTTAGGCCAGTGACGGCTAAATGAGGCTTGGATTGGGTTTAACAAACATTATATACACAACACAGAATTAAAAACAATACATACCTGCATAAGTGGCAGCCCTTATATGTATGTATGAACTATGAGTACTGTACAAAATGTACAAGCAGTAGTTATTTCAAGAAATAATAGCAATCATCGATATTTATAACAAACCAAATATGTAGTCAATGAATTGCGCAAGCAAGAGAAAATTTTCCTCCAATAAAACAAAACACGGCCGTGAAAAATTCAATTTTTCTTTTATAACCGGCCAGCGCGCTGGCGGCCGCACGGTGAAGGTTTTGCCGTGTTACACAGGTTACCTATCTGTATCCATCCGAAATCATCATTTGTCCTAAAAACCGTTTTTCTCTGAAGCCATGACATTTTCAGGACGATTATAAAACAAACCTAACCTAAATGGGTTCTACGCGATAAGTATTTAAAAAAATTAAAAGCTTTTGGGTTTTCGAGATAATTGGATTTTCAAAAAAATCCTTGCAATATCGGTTCATTAGCCCTAACACCTACCTCTGGTTACAATTTGAGGTAATATAAAAAATACACGCTTTATACAATGCAACTTAATAAAAATCTTGTAAAAAGTACAATTTTGATCCTTCACAATTACTTTTTTTCTGAATTTCATAGCACTACCATCAGCGCCGTCTATGCAATCATGAGGAACTTGCATGGGATTTCAATTTCGAATAAATTGCACTCTATAGATGCGGATATACGTAGAGATATCATTTTAAAGAAAAAAGACCGATTGTATTTATTTTATCTCACGTTAAAATGACGAAAAAATATATGTTTATACTTCGATAAAATAACACAACAGGTATACAGAATATTGAATTAGAAATGATATTTTGTATGACAAGTATAGACTTAAACGCCAATTTTGTGGAGATAATTGCAAATTAATGACTTACTCCATTGTAAACGCGTCGAGAACATATGTTGTGACGTCATATCATAAGCCCGTTTAATATAGAGCGTTTTCGGGGGGTGACGGCGCGTGCAGATTTCAAATGCATATGACATCAGAAAAATAAATCATAAGAAAGTGTTACTGCTACAGTTGTTTTAATGCTGGATTATACTTTTGATTTTCGTAATAATTTACTTTGAAAACAAAGTTTTAACCGACGAAAAATCAATCATCCCCTATTTTCCAACCCTTAAGGTTGGTTTTTTTTTCCAAATTTATATGGGACCACTCGAACTACTCTGTAAAAAGTTATGCGTGGTCATACATAAAAAAATATATATATACGCGTCGACTTGAGAACCTCCTCCGTTTTTTTCGTCGGTTGATAAAATAAAAAGATGCAAGTTCCCTATTGGACAGAGTATTTCTATTGAAGACGGTACTATATAAAATATTCATTATTGTCCACAGGCATTACAAGAGGGCGTCACACCGCAACAGATCTGCGACAAATATTTCGACTTGCACAACTCCGTGTATCGCTGGTTCGATATCGGATTCGACCATTTTGGACGGACGAGTACGCCCGACCATACAAAGTAAGTCACATTCTAATGACATAATGATTTATCGGATCAATTAGGGGGTGCCATAATATTGCGTTGCCGTATTTACCTATACGTATTTATTAACAATATGTTTGGCGAACTTATAAGTAGAGAGAGATGCGCCGAATATGGGTTTTACCGAATACGAATATTCGGCCGAATTTTCGGTCCAGCTTTTGCCGAACCGAATATTCGGCTGAATAATTCGGTTCAAAGGAATGTCTTCTGCCTTAATCAGCCGTTCCAAAACAGACTCGTTTTTCAGTGGTAAAAATCTTGTTGATTTTTAAGTGAAACATTATACTAAAGGTAGTTAAATAACAATAAGAATCCGTTTTAGAATAATAATTTCACAGGACAATGACTATGTTAAAGTGGATAATGAAATTAAAGATAAAAAATGTAAACAAAGATCTGTCAACGTCGAAGTGACGTCTCAGGGGCAATCAACCAGGTTTTGGTTTTAACTAATAAATATATCGTCACTACTTTTAAAGCAATCTTATATTTTACTTTGATCACTTTAATGTCGTAGGTTGGTATGAATAGGTACTTAGTAGGTGACGATAGTCCGGGTACGATATACAGCAAAAGCCTATTGCCTGCAGCCACTAGAACCACACCAAGCGATGGAAGCAAGACGTGCCATTATTATATGTCTTATTAGGACACGAAAACACAAAGAAAAATAACACTAGATTTTTAAATTTTTATTTATTCACTTCCACTCTCGCTTTCTGAGGAAGACGTCGAATCCTCCTCAGTTACATTTATTATTAATGTCTCTGTTACATTGTCTATTAGGTGGTCAAGTTGGCACAAGTGGCCATAGTTATGCAGAATGAGACCAATGCCATTTTTTCGAAAAATAAGTTAACAATGCCATCAACAACTAGATTTTTGAAACTATAATCTGCTAAAAGCGTCATATTTTTAGCACGTTATTCCACTGAATTACAGTATTTATGTATAAAACGACCAATGACAAAAGAAGCGTTTTATAATGTAGTAACCAGCCAAAGTACCCAACATAGTTCATTTCGCCCGTTTAAAGACCATGTTTTTAATCTGCAGAAAACAGCCAACCTACATTTGGTTAGTTGGTCGCATTTGACAATAAACAGCGGTAACAGCTAACGCACTTTTTGATCTGCTTAAAGCGACCAGGCAGTTGGTCGCTTTCAACAATATTAGGTTTTTTAGTCCTACCCGCCAGTTTGGTCGTTTAATGTACTATTTTTGCAGTTACCGTACTAATTTCATTGTTTCATAGTTTGCTGGACGAACGCAAGGAAGTTTTATGTCATAACTATATGAACGTACGTTTTTCATGTTAATTTAAGTGGATTAGTGTGACAACAGAATATAAATAATGGATTAAAAGAATCACATGACATCGAGGATGCTGTAATACAATTAGACTTAAAACCTACAACATTTCGATCTAGGCCGAATGCAGACACTTTTTACGAATTGTTTATTCCATTTTGGCCAAATGGAAAGCTTATATCGACGGCAAAATTAAAGGACATAGAGTCAATGATGGATCTCATCCCTGAAAATTGCCATTTATTTTATGTCAATTTGAAGAACGATAACAGCATTGAAGAAGATATAGAAGGATTTGATGTACCAAATTTGGATTTTGAAATATCAGAGGATTAATATAAGAAAAAATTGGTATTAGAGTTGATTAAATAAAAGCAGAAAATTATGCTTACCTCCTAAGATTTTGTAGCAGCAGCAATTATTTTCATTACATATTATTGTATTCAGAATTACTTTGAGTAATTTGTAGTCATTTTTTTGTTAAACATTTATGACTGTGTTTAGCAACTTTTTCGTTTTGGAATAATTTTATTTGTATTCACAAAATAAAAAAATACATTTATGTAACTGTGTAATCTAAAAAAATTAATCATAAAAAATCTAAGTATGTTTTTTACGAATGCTACAATCTGCATAATATGCCTATGTTCCTCTTTTTGTTAAACTAGTAAGATTTACTTATAAATTTTATAATCAGCATAAGTAGACTAGCGCGATGTTATTTACGAAGATCATCTTAGCTTTATTCAGAAAATTACTGTTTCATAATATCGTAATCAGCCTAACTCGACTACAGTTTGGTCGTTTTCATAGAAATAAGAATAACAAGCAGCATGTTAAATATTGATTTTACAGAAAACGACCAACCTTAATACATTACTTTATATAATATTCTACCGAATTGCGTCTTTTTTTATTCGAGAAAGTGGTATTAAAACCCTTAAAAAAATTATTGAACCTTAAAACGGCTGTATCTCAAAATCGGAAATTAATTATTGGTCTCATTGTGCATAACTATGGTCAAGTTATCCTCTACTTTTATTACATGAGCCACACAATCACTCCATCTTTGAGGCGTCACCAATTTTAAACCTTCTTCGAACATTAAGAATAAGGAATAGGAATATCCAGGTATATTAATTAAATTACGAACCAAAGGTTTACAATTCCTAACCATTGCCAGAGGCGTAAATATAAACTGCACATATTTATGAATATAAAATAATTACGTTTTCATTTGGCTTATTTAAATATTTACGAATATTTTCCAGGCATTGTTTTACGTATAAATTAGTCGCATTATTTTTTATCTCGCGTATTTAACGAATTTTTAGTTTCCACTTCTTGGGACTGATTTTATTGCAGTGGCAACACATTTGTTTACATTTTTTATCTTTAATTTCATTATCCACCTTACATTCTTACAACAACGTGCGTGCGTGCGTGCGTGCGTGCGTGCGTGCGTGCGTGCGTGCGTGCGTGCGTGCGTGCGTGCGTGCGTGCGTGCGTGCGTGCGTGCGTGCGTGCGTGCGTGCGTGCGTGCGTGCGTGCGTGCGTGCGTGCGTGCGTGCGTGCGTGCGTGCGTGCGTGCGTGCGTGCGTGCGTGCGTGCGTGCGTGCGTGCGTGCGTGCGTGCGGGCGTGCGTGCGTGCGTGCGTGCGTGCGTGCGTGCGTGCGTGCGAGCGTGCGTGCGTGCGTGCGTGCGTGCGTGCGTGCGTGCGTGCGTGCGTGCGTGCGTGCGTGCGTGCGTGCGTGCGTGCGTGCGTGCGTGCGTGCGTGCGTGCGTGTGTGTGTGTGTGTGTGTGTGTGTGTGGCATCGTAGCTCCTAAACGAATGGACCGATTTGAATGCGGTGTTTTTAATCCGAAAGCTGACGTGATCGAGATGGTTCTTAGCTACGTTTCAACGAAATCGGTTCAGCCGTTTTAGAGATATTGAACTTTTAAATGAAAATGTCGGAGGTTTTTCAAATTTTGCTAAGTTGTAGGTAGTTACGTATTTGCATCGGGCAACAAAGGCCCAGGTTTACAAATATTTTACAGACTAACAAACACATGATTTGTATATTGATGTGTTTTCGTCTGCACGGTATTAAGGCGATGTAGGCTCACGGTCTTCTCTCCCTCTCACTGAGCATAAGCGTGAGCGAGATGGAAGTGCGTGTTCGGAAGCGCGGATATCATTGTGCGGAAAATAAATAAAATACTAAGAACCAATTTTAATATATTTAGCTTTTTTGCATAATTTGTTACGAATTTTTTAAGTGTATTTTAGACCGATGTTCGTGATTTTTAGGGTTCCGTAGCCAAATGGCAAAAAACGGAACCCTTATAGATTCGTCATGTCTGTCTGTCTGTCTGTCCGTCCGTCCGTATGTCACAGCCACTTTTTTCCGAAACTATAAGAGCTATACTGTTGAAACTTGGTAAGTAGATGTATTCTGTGAACCGCATTTAAATTTTCTCGCAAATTGAAAAAAAATCATTAAGTTTTAGGGGTCCCCATACTCAGAACTGAAACTCAAAAAAATCCCATATGTGTGGGGTATCTATGGATAGGTCTTCAAAAATGATATTGAGGTTTCTAATATTTTTTTCTCTAAACTGAATAGTTTGCGCGAGAGACACATCCAAAGTGGTAAAATGTGTGTCCCCCCCCCCCTGTAACTTCTAAAATAAGATAATGATAAAACTAAAAAAAATATATGATGTACATTACCATGCAAACTTCCACCGAAAATTGGTTTGAACGAGATCTAGCAAGTAGTTTTTTTTAATACGTCATAAATCGTAAACCGCAATTTTTTTCACGGAACCCTTCATGTGCGAGTCCGACTCGCACTTGGCCGCTTTTTTTTCTATCGAGCGAAAGTCAAAAACTCAGAATTCGTATAGTCTATATCGTCGGGTGACAAGCAAAACTCACTAAGAAACAAATACCTACTTAAATCAAAGGTCGTATCTCGATATGGACTACGTATCGAGATACGAGGTTTTGAAGAGCAGTGACAGTTTTGGTAGTGACTTTTGCTTGTCACCCGACGATATAGTCCCTCAACAAAGACCTCAATATTGCTAATTTTTAGGACAGCTGTACTATGATCCAAACAAGCGCAACGATTTTTTTAAATCCGTTTTCTGAGCCTACGTCGGAAAAGCACCCTTTGGTCTCCTTCATAAAGGTGTCGATAGCTTATCAATAGGGAATGGATGAAAATTTTAGAAATGCCTGAGTATTTTTTTGGTGATAGGAATAACCTTCCTTAGCACCAGAAAAAAATTGCAGACTTGTCAGCTGCGTCAATAATTTTACGTACGTTTTGTGGTTAGGACGGCGAATGAGACACTTTCCTTGATCCGTCTCATATTACAAAAAAAAAATTAAATATCTGACCCTGGTAATGACCAATATAGCTGTAGCTGCTGCAGCTGTCAATATCATTGCCAGTGTCAGTTTACCACGGATTTTTATGATATTTTTATGTAATATGAGACGGATCAAGGAAATTGTCTCATTCGCCGTCCTAACCACGAAACGTAAGTGAGGAAACTGTTTATATTTTTAAAGAATATTTGACGCATCTGAAAAGTCTGCAACTTTTTTCTGGTGCTAAGGAAGGTTATTCCTATCACCAAAAAAAAAATCAGGCATTTCTAAAATTTTCATCCATTCCCCATTGGGTATTTGACAACAGTGAAAATAAATTGTTTTTTTATTAGCAACAGATAAACATTGCGAAAATACTCGGAAAGCATCAAGCTTTCATTTATGTTTGCTTTTTTAAGATTTTTAAATTTATAAAAACTAACAATATAAGGACGTTTTTTTATTGTGACATCGCAGCCAAATAATCCATACAAATTCTATACCAACGGAGAGTTGTTGACGTTTCATAAAAATAAGGTGATTTGACTTTTGTCAAATACCGTATTGGCACTCTCATCACAAATTTGTTGAAAATCACTTGGTATCGAACTGCTCGACCCTCAGGGTCAGGCTTAGATACCTTGTCTACTTATACACCGTGTATTTTTTGATTTCCGTTAATTTCGACACGATGTTCCGTTCATTAACAGAAGCTACCTAGTATGTTGCTTTTTGTTAAATTCGAAAAAAATTTTTTTTTTCATTTTTCATACAAACTAAATCAATATTACAGTGTGGGAGGGCTCTAACACTTAATCTCAATTAACACAAAGTTAATTTTCACCTACGACAGCACTTGTCAACACATGGCTCAGTGGTAAATAGTTTGCTTATGGAGTGAGGGGTCCCAGGTTCAAATCCCAATAATTCCCTTTTTCGTTTAACGAAAATTAAAACGTAAATAAAATAAAGGACCCTTCACACTGATTCGGTCATTAAATTGATTTATTGAATATCTGAAAAATAGTAAGAGTTAAGACACTAGTTTCTTAGGGAAATTAGTTCCATTTAACCTGAGGATTCTTCAAAAAAAAAAAAAATTAAAAGTCATTTATTTGTAAACATAGGTATATGGATGGTCGAAAAACTTAAAATTATGTACCACTATGTTTTGCCATATGGCATACAAATACTTTATGAGAAGATGGAGCAGCATGCATCTAATTTAGAGTAAGTATTATATCATTATAGTTCACAATCCGTAAAATATTCATTCAGTGAATAATAGGCTTTTTTTACTAAAAGGGTAAACAGGCTCTTCCCTTAAAGTTAACGGAAATAAAAAAAAACACGGTGTATATACGAAATTCTAGCTTAAACAGATCAGAGTTATCTCAAGGCGGCTCTCGATTTTTCTCGCACTATCCGTCTCTCTCTTATTAGAAAACTTAGAAAGAGACGTGTAGTGCGAGAAAAATCGAGAGAGCTCGCGCGCTGTCTTGTGATAGCGAACATTACTCAAAACTCTTCGTAGGTGGCGACACTAGCAGCGTTGACATTGTATATCGTTCCCACTTGCGGTATTGTCTATGCAAGCATCCTTGTCACTCATTTGACAATCAATTGTACATGTGTGTGTGAATCCCTATATTCCTATACTGGTTTACTATTAGCGTTAGTGCTGCCTCTGGTGGCAGAACATTGCAGTAATGTTCCCTATTGCAACTTCCAAAAAAAATGTTTTTTTTGTAGGAATAAACATTTAAGGATAACTTTCGTGTACTTATGAATAGTCCAAGTTTACAAGAAGGCATAAAAAAAACAATTCTATACTATGATTTTTTTCATACTTTTTTCTATTATATATTGATTTTGTTACAGAATAGTCCAAAAGCTGTTTCTACAAGTGAGAGAAAATGGCTTCATCAGCTCACAGACGGTGGATCAGTTGCATTGCGAAAAATGCATCAAGTTCTTAGCTGATAGGTAAGTTCACTTATTGTAGTAGTTGTAACTAAAACACTATGTTTTCACTGGATAGATGTATTATCAGCAATATTGTATAACATTTTACAGCTATTTTATTTGTGTCAAATTCGAAACACAACGACAGTTAAAATTAATGCGACTTTCAGCCAGAGACAAGGCAAAAAGGTTCGAATACGGAACACTTATCATTAGCTTAGTACTTATTCAGTAGCTCTAGTATAAGTTTTATCGACACATATACGTTTTCGAACGCGTTTGCGTTTAGTTTCAATTTGTACGGCAACACTTAGTTCCTAATAGTTACCACCAGAGGCGCTGTTCGCGTTGCCATACAAATTTAAACTAAACGCAAACGCGTTCGAAAACGTATTGTATCGATAAAACTTATACTAGAGCCTCTGGCCCCAGCCGGGAGATCAGCGCCGACTATAGGGATGTAGGCTCATGTTAAAATTGATAACGTAGGGTTGCTAAATGGATAGTAAACCATATTTTTTTTGAAATTAAGTATAAATAAAAAACATAAAAAAACATGAAAAAACATGGATCTTGAAAGTTTCAAAAAAATATGCAGTTTTTTATTGTCCAAGAGTAAATTTAAATGTACCATTAGAATCCTTACGCTTTCATAGAAACAAAATTTTAGATAGCTTTAGACCTAAACGCAGTATTTCGCAACCGAAACAGCAATTTACTTGATTTTCCATACAACGATTAGTACAAATAGCATATTGTGACGTCATACTTCGATGTCAATTAGTATGAAGCGTTTCGGCTGCCGCCAGCGATCCGTCTTTTACTCAATATTTTATTTATTTATGTTATTTAATTGTAGTTACTCCCATACCAACACATGTTCCTCTCCAAAAACTGGTTCGAGAGTCATCGTAAAAAAATCTAAGGTCACACCCCTACCTATATTGATTGACTTATGTAATTTATAATTCATAATATTTTATGAATTATGAATTACATAACTCAATATAATTGACTTATGTTATGTATTATACTTTAACGTATTTCAACTGGGCTCATGAATGGTTCTGGCGTTATCTTTTTTTGATTGCGGACGCGTGCCATTTTTTGCAAGAAAAAGTTTAGCGCCACATAAAATGTTCATTGTATATTGAACTCTATCGTCTTATTCAATAGATTCAAAATGGACTAAAAAATAAAAAATAACCATAAGGCGCTGTGTGTGGTATTTTATCTTGTAGCTCATTTGGAATCTATTGTAAAAGAAGTTCATTATTCAATGATTATTTTACGTGGCGATGACATCTTTTTTGCAATCTTTGGCACGTGTTCGCAAACAATGTCTATTCATTAGCTCTGAACAAAGGGCATTCATGAGGTCAGTTGAAATAAGTTAAACGATACTAGATGCGCGCGGCTTCGCTCACATATTGCAAAGAACGCAGGATATTTCGCGGGATTATAGCCTATGTCCATCCACAAAATACAGTCGAAACACAGGAGAAATGCTTTTTGAAATCTGATAACCGGCTCGCGGCCTATCGCTCTAGCCAACTGAGCTATCGGAACAATCTTGCTCGGTCGAGGCGTGTCGTGTGCAGGTTCGAATTTTGCTCGTACATACATATATACATACATAGATTCACGCCTTTATTCCCAAAAGGGGTACTGAAAGAAGGGGTAAGAACTTATGCTCCAGTGGCATTTTAGCATAAATGTGGATATAAAAGATCGACAAAATGTGATGTCACTGTGATAGGTTGCTAGCCCATCGGACACAACACACTTCAACTCTGTTTCCTTAGTCGACTCTTACGACACCCACAGGAAGAAAGGGTGGTGTTCTTCTAACCCGACACCACACAGGGTCTAATTCTGCTCGGAGCGATAACTATTGTTATTTTTTTCCTTATTTTAGAAATGTATTTAATACATAAATAATATGTAAATCTTGTGGGGTCCATTCGGTGGCTAATTTGGCCCATCGTTCTGCGTGCATTCGGCAGACATGTCCAGTCCAGTCCCACTTAAGCTTCGCGGTATTGGCACCCACAAAAAGGGGAGGCCTTTGCCCAGCAGTGGGACACAATATAGTCTATAAAAAAAAACGTAAATATTTGCGGACAATCTTACCCAAATCGACCTAGTCCCAAACTAAGCAAAGCTTGTACTATGGGTACTAGACGAAGATAAACATACTTATATAGATAACTAAATACTTAAATACATAGAAAACATCCATGACTCAGGAACAAATTCGTGCTCATCACACAAATAATGCCCTTTCCGTTATTCGAACCCAGGACCTCTTGCTTCGTAGGCAGCGTCACTAGCAACTAGGCTAAAGCAGTCGTCATGATAATAATAACCTTCCTTAGCACCAGAAAAAAGTTGCAGACTTTTCAGCTCCGTCAATTATTTTTGAAAAATATAAACAGTTTCCTCACTTACGTTTTGGGTTTAGGACGGCGAATGAGACACTTTGCTTGATCCGTCTCATATTACAAAAAAATATTTTAAAAATCCGTGGTAAACTGACACTGGCAATGATATTGACAGCTGCATCAGCTATATTTGTCATTGCCAGGGTCAGACATTGAAAATATTTTTGTAACATGAGACGGATTAAGCAAAGTGCCTTATTCGCCGTCCTAAACCCAGAACGCAAGTGAGGAAACTGTTTATATTTGTCAAAAATAAGTGACGCAGCTGAAAAGTCTGCCACTTTTTTCTGGTGCTAAGGAACGTTATTCCTATCACCAAAAAAATTATCAGGCACTTCTAAAATTTTATTCCATTCCCCGTTCTGATCGGAGCAATAAATATTGTTTTTTCCCCTTAAATTTGAAATTTATTTGATATTATTAGTACAGATTTTGATTTATATTTGCCTCCACAGATTCGTAGAAGGCACATGTCCCCACCCCGGCTGCTTATACGAGGACGCGAGAGGAGACCAATGCGACAAATGTGGCAAACTCGTTAACGCCATAGAACTGATCAATCCGCGGTGTAAAATATGTGGGGATACACCAGCTGTACGGCCTAGTGAGCAGTTGTTTATAGAGCTAGCACAGGTAATTAATAAAAGTGACACTTTTATGTAACACTGGCGTTACTTTTATGTTACGCTAGAGTAACTTTTATGTAACGCTAGAGTTATTGTAACACAAATTCTTTCATAGTGTAACTCTAATGCATCACAAAAAATGTAACAGCATACTGAGGAGTGAGTTGGTACATTTTTGACTCGTGAAGTGTTGTGACAATCGAATTAAATGAGTACGACAAACGAGGTGCCTCACGAGTGAGTTACCCAACACTACAGCATAGTCAAATGAATAACAAAAAGTAGAAACAGCGTTGTACGAGATTGTTGCCAATAGAACTGATCTATTCGTGGTGTAAGATATGTGGGAATACACCAGCTGTACGGCCAGCTGTTTATAGAACTAGCACAGGTAAATCATACGAAACACACTTTTATGTAACGCTGGCGTTATATAAAAACAACAGAGTCTCGTGGAAAGCAGGTGTTACATAAAAGTTGTAACACATTTGTATATAACGCTGGCGTTACTGATCTTATGACCAATTAATAGTACCTACATCGTTGTAGAGGCTAGCAAGTATAATAGATATGTATGAGTGAGCCCGAGCCGAAGGTGAGTTCACAGTGAAGCCTCAATTCAGACCATCATTCGCCACGTTTCCGAGCAATGGCGTTATAAATTAATCTTTGTTCTCAGCTGGAGCCATCATTACGCTCCTGGTGGACGAAAGTGGAAGCTGGCTGGTCTCCATCAGCCAGGGCTGTCACCCGGTCATGGCTGCGCGAGCCGCTGCGTGCCAGGGCTGTCACCAGGGACCTGAAGTGGGGTGTGCCTGTGCCTGTGGAAGGGTTTACTAGCAAGGTGAGTTAGGTAGTGTTAAATCGGGTTACTTTGACTCAATGGAGGGTTTCTTTGGCCCACATAAAACCGCACAAAGCAATGTCACATAAAACGAAACAACGTGAGCTGTTAGCTGAATTTACTAACATTGTGATTTGAGCCTGTCCAAATGCTTAAAACGGCGTTTGAGTTGCGTTTACGGTAACGGAAGTTACATGGAAAATTTAACGCTGAAGTAGCTAAAAAGCAAGTTCGGTGTTACAGGAGGGACGAAATAAAGATGTACAGTATGTGTAACACAGACTATGTAACGCGAAAGTTAGGCAACTAAAGGTATATTCAAGTGTTACACTGGTGACGTAAAATAAACGTTACGTGAGTGCTTGTCGAGGCGTTCACTAAAAGTGACAAAAATAACATCGTTATTATTTAAAAGATACCGCTACATTGTCATCATCGTCATCAGCAGAAAGACGTTCACTGTTGAACATAGGCCTCCCCCAAAGAGTACCACAATGACTGGTGCTGCGCCTGCATCTAGCGGACTCCCGCGATCTTTACCAGGTCATCAGTCCACCTTGTGGGGGGTTTATCCATCCTGCCCTGCCGGTACCCACAAGAGCAGTTAAAATTATTAATTTTGTATGGACCTGCCTTTTCCATCCAATTACATGAGTAATTGTATATTTGCCCGCAGGTGTTCTACGTATGGTTTGATGCCCCGGTCGGGTACTGGAGCATAACACAGTGTCTCACCAAAGACTACGAGAAATGGTGGAAGCCGGACAAAGATGTACAGGTAAGTGTCACTTTTATGTAACGTGACATAGTATTTTTGTGGCATTAAGAATAGTGTTACCTCTAGCCGCCCAGTTCACGAGAAAAATTGGCAATCAAATTGGAATCAATCATATTCATAATAGGAATATCATATAATTTGTTGTGTTTAAACAAGCATAAACATTTAAAAAAAAACTGTAACCCGACTACGGAAAAGTAGCTGAAAATTGTTATATCTGTCAAACATTTCATTTTTGGTACAAGCTTTTTTTCCAACTGTTCTTTTCTGTATACCGTTACCAACTACTCATTGAGACGATTCTAACGAGCCCAAACTCAAAGAGCCATCTTCTGTGTCCATCATCAGATCAGCTTTATGGTACAATAATATTAAATTGTCATCCAAACTATACATTTACCCAAAATTTCAGCTCAATCGGTTGATGTTAACTGGTTCAAAATTAAGTTCCAAGACTCTGTCCCACACTAACAAACGAACAGGTCAAGTAATGTAAAAGCTTGTAACAACGATAAGTACTTAGACGTAACTGCTTCATTCAAACAATAATTCAATACTAAATGATCTATTGCAGGTAAAGCTGTACCAGTTCATGGCTAAAGACAACGTTCCGTTCCATGCTATCATGTTCCCCACCGCCATCATCGCGGCCAACCAGGGCCATGTGCTCGTTGACCACATCTTCGCCACAGGTCAGTATACCACAGGATAGTATCATCATATCAGCCGAAAGACGTCCACTGCCATAGGCCTCCCCAAACGAGTGCCACAATGACCGGCCCTGCGCCACCCGCATCCAGCGGACTCCCGCGACCTTTACCAGGTCATCAGTCCACCTTGCGGGGGGCCTACCCACGCCGCGCAAGCCGCTACGTAGTCGCCATGAGAGAATCGCACCGCCCCAACGGCCATCAGTTCTACGTGCAATGTGCCCCGCCCACTGCCTCTGCCTCATTTCTGATGCGATCACGCAGAGAAACTCCCAACATAGCCCATTAGCCATTCAACATAGCGATTCTTTAGTTAGAGTATTAAAATCCCGCTCGCTAGACAATGTTTCTTCGAACGTTTCCAATTTCAATATAAGTAACTGTTTTGTATTCATAAAGGAACCTTGATTGTTTCAGAGTACCTGAATTATGAGGAAGGTAAATTCTCAAAATCAAGAGGGGTTGGTGTCTTCGGGACAGACGCACAGGTAAATTTATCGATTTATTCATAATTTTAATAGATAATAGTACGGAAAGTTTCATGCGCGAGTCCAACTCGCACTTGACCGGTTTTTTTTCTATGGTATCTGAAGCTACATAAAATAATTACAGACCTGGATGGTACTTAACTTATTCTAAGTACAAAGTTGCAGAGCAAACTAGCTAGTCGTTTTAAAATGAGAGCGTAACTACGTTTGTATGGAGAACCGAGCTTGCCGGGGAGTCTTAAGTAAATGATTACCGTATTTGTTGTACAGGACACGGGGATTCCATCGGACGTGTGGCGTTTCTACCTAGCGAGTGTGCGGCCAGAGAGCTCAGACTCTAGCTTCAGTTGGGTGGAGTTAGGCACCAGGTAACATTTATTTATAACAAATATGTTAATATTAATAACCAATACAGCGAGACGAGAAACTATTCTATTACATCGACGATATACAACGTGTTCCCGACAATTTCCGTTAATTGCAAGGGGGCAATTTGTCCAAGACAGTAAGAAAGAAAGAAAGAAAGAAAACATTTATTCGTGGACAAAACAATGGGTGTAAAATACAAAACACAGAACGTAAAAATAGCAGGGTCCACGAAAAGGCCCCGACTCAGCATGGTGCTAACCTGGAAGGCCAGCGCTGGTCTTCCGTCGGAACCTTTACATGAGTTACCTCCTGGAAGGCAACACAAAACAAATACCTACGCTAAACATAATATATCTTAAAACTATTCCAAATCCGACGCCAGAGTGGCACGGCAGATTGCATCGTGTGAACGCGTCGCCAAACTGTGTGTCAGTGTCACTGTCAACTTGACAGACTGAACGCAACTTTTATTTCAGATAGTGAATATATGGTGAATATACGTAAATACAGAAACTGAATACTAAGCTAAAAGTACATTTGTGATACAGGAAGACAACTAAGAACGAATACAGTTTGGTGCAAAATTAAATATGGAACGTCACAAGCTCAACTGTACATACATAAAACGACTGCTTTCTGTACCAGGTCATGACTCAGTAGTATTTTAACTCTTACTGTTATCAAGATATTCAATGTTTAAATTAATCAGTTTTGCAGATGTAACCAGTGTAAATGGCTCTTAACTGTGACGTCATAGCATCTTTTTAAATTTTGTAAGGTTCATATACACTTCAAGAAGGTTTACAAAGTGAGTTTGGTCGATATTACATATTTTTTTACAAACATATTTTTTTATTTCATGTGTTTCAAGAATAAGACAATATCCGTTAAGGTTACATTCAATTATTTTGTGTTTTTTTTTAAATAATTATGCTAGTTTGATTCTGTGAATGTACTCTGCAATATGCCGAAGTTAACGGAAATTCCCGGGAACACCGTGTATATAGATGAGGACAACTTATTACTAATGGGCGTCTGACGGATGCAAATTACGTCAAAATAATGTCCAACGGTATACGTAATATGGATATGACTACAATTGATGTAAAAAAAGTGAACATAATTGCAAAAAGGGCATAGAAATATAATAGGGAGATTGTTGAAGTTTTTTTTAATATTGGATTGATTTCAGTCCGTTCCTTTTATAATTCACTATCCACTTATACAGGGAAAATAAAATGCAAAAGAAAAAAGGAAAATATGAAAATATTTATTTAGTATCTTGAGTAATTTAACAAATAAATTTCAATTAAAAATGACCTCTCTAAATCTAAAGCTGTAAGAGGTGCGTATTCGTAAAGTAATATGCTTCACTATTTATCCACAGAAACAACTCGGAGCTTCTAAACAATCTAGGCAACTTCTGCCACCGTTCTCTCAGTTTCTGCGCAAACTCTTTTAAGGGCAAAGTGCCAGAACTGAGAGCTACGCCAGCCGACTTCGAACTTATGGCGTTAGTCAATAGGGAGATCGTTGGTAAGTTGCAACACATACATAAAAACCGGCCAAGTGCGAGTCGGACTCGCGCACGAAGGGTTCCGAACCATCTATAAAAAACTGCAAAAAAAATGACGTTTGTTGTATGGGAGCCCCGTTAAATATATATTTTATTCTGTTTTTTAGTATTTGTTGTTGTAGCGGCAACATAAATACATCATCTGTGAAAATTTCAACTGTCTAACTATCACGGTTCATGAGATACAGCCTGGTGACAGACGGACAGACAGACAGACGGATGGACAGCGGAATCAGGACAGTTCCCCTAATCTGGCCGCAGGTTTTTTTGTCCATTAATTAACGTCTAGTTTTCCATATTAACATTAACGTTAAAGCAAGTGGAGTGGTAGCATACATCGGTTAGATTTACTCCTAAAAAATATGATTCAAACCAGCTACAGTTAGCTCAATGGGCATACTCTGCCGCGAGTCCGTTGTTACCTAGAGAGAGGACAAGCCGCCGGCGGCCGCGTCGCAGTTGTTAGCTCAATGGGCATACTCTGCCGCGATTCCGTTGTTACCTAGAGAGAGGACAAGCCGCCGGCGGCCGCGTCGCAGTTGTTAGCTCAATGGGCATACTCTGCCGCGATTCCGTTGTTACCTAGAGAGAGGACAAGCCGCCGGCAGCCGCGTCGCAGTTGTTAGCTCAATGGGCATACTCTGCCGCGAGTCCGTTGTTACCTAGAGAGAGGACAAGCCGCCGGCGGCCGCGTCGCAGTTGTTAGCTCAATGGGCATACTCTGCCGCGAGTCCGTTGTTACCTAGAGAGAGGACAAGCCGCCGGCGGCCGCGTCGCAGTTGTTAGCTCAATGGGCATACTCTGCCGCGAGTCCGTTGTTACCTAGAGAGAGGACAAGCCGCCGGCGGCCGCGTCGCAGTTGTTAGCTCAATGGGCATACTCTGCCGCGAGTCCGTTGTTACCTAGAGAGAGGACAAGCCGCCGGCAGCCGCGTCGCAGTTGTTAGCTCAATGGGCATACTCTGCCGCGAGTCCGTTGTTACCTAGAGAGAGGACAAGCCGCCGGCAGCCGCGTCGCAGTTGTTAGCTCAATGGGCATACTCTGCCGCGAGTCCGTTGTTACCTAGAGAGAGGACAAGCCGCCGGCGGCCGCGTCGCAGTTGTTAGCTCAATGGGCATACTCTGCCGCGAGTCCGTTGTTACCTAGAGAGAGGACAAGCCGCCGGCGGCCGCGTCGCAGTTGTTAGCTCAATGGGCATACTCTGCCGCGAGTCCGTTGTTACCTAGAGAGAGGACAAGCCGCCGGCAGCCGCGTCGCAGTTGTTAGCTCAATGGGCATACTCTGCCGCGAGTCCGTTGTTACCTAGAGAGAGGACAAGCCGCCGGCGGCCGCGTCGCAGTTGTTAGCTCAATGGGCATACTCTGCCGCGAGTCCGTTGTTACCTAGAGAGAGGACAAGCCGCCGGCGGCCGCGTCGCAGTTGTTAGCTCAATGGGCATACTCTGCCGCGAGTCCGTTGTTACCTAGAGAGAGGACAAGCCGCCGGCGGCCGCGTCGCAGTTGTTAGCTCAATGGGCATACTCTGCCGCGAGTCCGTTGTTACCTAGAGAGAGGACAAGCCGCCGGCGGCCGCGTCGCAGTTGTTAGCTCAATGGGCATACTCTGCCGCGAGTCCGTTGTTACCTAGAGAGAGGACAAGCCGCCGGCGGCCGCGTCGCAGTTGTTAGCTCAATGGGCATACTCTGCCGCGAGTCCGTTGTTACCTAGAGAGAGGACAAGCCGCCGGCGGCCGCGTCGCAGTTGTTAGCTCAATGGGCATACTCTGCCGCGAGTCCGTTGTTACCTAGAGAGAGGACAAGCCGCCGGCGGCCGCGTCGCAGTTGTTAGCTCAATGGGCATACTCTGCCGCGAGTCCGTTGTTACCTAGAGAGAGGACAAGCCGCCGGCAGCCGCGTCGCAGTTGTTAGCTCAATGGGCATACTCTGCCGCGAGTCCGTTGTTACCTAGAGAGAGGACAAGCCGCCGGCGGCCGCGTCGCAGTTGTTAGCTCAACGGGCATACTCTGCCGCTAGTTTACCGTCCGTTGTCACCGAGTGTGCACGCGTGCTGCGAGCAGACAATATTACGTTTCTTCCCTAAATGCCTGATATGATACACGTGTATTGTCCAATAAGAGCGTAGGTATACAAGTGTGTGTGCTTTAGATGTTTACGTGCTTTATCTTGTCAATTACTTTTGCTTTGTGTGGGTTAATGAACTTGCGACAGGCGTACTCAATACAAATCGGCCGGCATGTCCGATGTCCTTATATTCATACATCTGTGGTCTCAACCAACTGAGCTATCGGAACCGTTGCTGAGAAACGTTGCGGCGAATGTGTATGTATGTTTGTGTGTTGCAGCGTACGTCCAACACATGGAAAAGGGTCGTCTCCGCGAAGCCCTGAAGCATGTACTGCTTATATCCAAGCTGGGCAACCAGCATATGCAGGCGTCGCAACCGTGGGTGCTGCTTAAGGGCACTGATGACGACAAGTGAGTTGAATTTCGATTAAGGCGAGGCCTGTTCACGATCTGACGAAAATATTGATTTTTGAGCTAAAAATAGGGTTGGGGGCTCTAGTTTTATTATTACTCAAAAAGAAAGAACACACTTAACTTGCTGGGACGACAGTTATCTGCGACCATGACCGGTGCAATCCGTGTCGAAACGTCAGAAATAAAGGTAAATAAATATCGCGTTAGACCCGGATAAAACATTATTTAAAAAAAAAAAGAAGGCAAACAATATGCTTGGTACGATAATCCTACTCAAATATCTCAAAAAATTACGAAGATACAACCGTTTTAATATTGCTTGATAGAGAGATAACGCTTCAGACTCGTGACGTCACGGCTCTCGAGCGTCATCTTATCTTATCTTATCTTATCTAGGTGAGGGCCCTTTCGGATGCACTTCGACCCAGTGGGATCTTTTGTGCATTTGCTCTCTCCTTTATACCTGCTCCCAGGCTTGCTCCATCATTTCCACAAAGCGGATGATGCAGTTCGCCGGGAGCACCTTGAATTCCTTTGGTTGCGGGTAACCGTTACCAAAGTAGTTCATTCTTTGTCTGGCAAGGGCATGACATTCACACAATAAGTGTTCCATAGTCTCATCCTCCTCGCCACACATTCTACAGTCTAAACTATCAGATAGTCCCATCTTGGCCAAGAGATCCTTGACCCCGAAGTGACCAGTGAACACCCCAGATATGATTCTGAGTTGCTTCCTACTGGATTTCCAGAGTTTTCTGGTCCAGCCCGAGTCCACTCCTTCTATGAAGAGCTTAGAGTGCCTTAAGCCAGCCTCATTCCTCCACTCGTGTTGGTGTTTGGTTTTGGCGTAGGCTTTAAAGGCCGATATTATGGTCCCCTGCGAGAGTCCCACAAATGGTTCTGGACCTACAAAGTGATTTGTAGAGCCCCCTCTTGCAAGCTCATCTGCTCTTTCGTTGCCGATGAAGCCCTTGTGCCCTGGTATCCAAACTAGTTGCACCTTATTGTGCCTTCCAAGTCTGTTTAGTGCTTGGACGCCATTATAAATTAGTCTAGAGTCCACTTTCGGCGCCGTAAGCGCTTTAAGGGCCGCTTGACTGTCACTGAGTATATAGATAGTCCGCCCTTTGGTTCGCCTGTCTATATTCTCCTGTACACAAGCAATTATGGCGTATGTCTCCGCTTGGAAGACAGTTGCCAAACTACCCATGCTTACACTACTACTGTAGTCATTTGCATAAATGCCTGCTCCCGTACCGGATCCCATTTTTGATCCGTCCGTGTACCATATACTGTCTTCGATACCAGACTTTGGTGGTTCTAGACCTTCGGCCCACTCAGCCCTGGTTGGAACTTTTGTTGTGTAGTTCCTGTGGAATACATACTTGGGTAGCATTTTGTCGCTTCCCATGTTTGTTATTCTGTCTAAGAAACCATCAGTCTCCATGTTTGTGTGCTTAGTTTTCGGCTTGCTATCGCTCCACAGTCCAAGAGTTCTTAATCTGTAGAGCGATTTGCGCGCCTCTGACTTAATCACCATGTGAAGTGGCGGTAGGTCCAGTAGGACTTCTAGCGCCGCTGTAGGCGTGGTACGAAACGCCCCTGTTATAGCCATGCATGCCGTTCTCTGCACCTTTCTCAGGGCCTCTCTGCATGTGCTCATTAAAGTCCTTGGCCACCATACCAGGCTACCGTACAGTATTATGGGTCTCACCATCATGGTATAGATCCACTTCAGTACCTTGGGGTTCAGTCCCCATGTTTTGCCATACGCTGATCTACACATTCCAAATACCCTCAGGGCCTTTGTAATGGTGAGATCTGTATGCTTCTTCCAGTTCAGTTCCTTATCCAGTGTGACACCTAGATATTTCACGTCATTGGACATTTCTAGTACCCTTCCGTACAGCTTTAACTCCTGTATTCCGCGAAGGGTCCTTTTCCTAGTAAAGGGTATTACTACAGTTTTGCCTGGATTAATGGATAATTGGTGACAGTCGCACCATCTCTCCACTTCCCTCAGTGCCTTGTTCATGATTTCTGATACCGTACTTGGGAATTTCCCATTAACCAGTATCACTAAATCATCAGCATATCCTACCGTGTGGATGGGACCTTTATTGAGTTCTATCAAGAGTGAGTTCACCACCAAACTCCATAGAGTTGGTGAAAGTACCCCACCTTGTGGACATCCCTTTGTGGCCGTGGCCATTATCTCATCCCCTAAAAGAGATGACTTTATCAGTCTGCCATTTAGCATGTTGCCTATCCATTTACATATGGTCGGCTCTATACCATGTTTTGCAGCTGCTTCACTAATAGCATTATACGTGGTACGATCAAACGCTCCCTCCACGTCTAAGAAAGCCGCCAGACATAGTTCTTTATTCTCTATAGCCTGTTCAGCCTTGGTTGTTACCAGATGAAGTGCCGTTTCCGTTGACTTTCCTGGCTGATATGCACATTGCAGTTCGTGCAGCGGATGTCTCCTTAGTGGGCCATCCCTTATGTGTCTATCTACCAACTTCTCCAATGTTTTGAGGAAAAATGACGATAGACTTATCGGCCTATACGATTTGGCCTCACTGTAATCCGCCTTACCCGGTTTGGGTAGGTAGGTTACTTTTACCATCCTCCACACACGCGGTACGTGTGCGAAGGCTAAGCACGCCCTGTACAATCTGCTAAGGTGCGGGATTAGTACAGTAGCGCCCTCCTGTAGTAGAATGGGGTAGATTCCATCTGGCCCCGGGGCTTTGTAAGGTTGAAATGTCGAAAGTGCCCACTTTATCTTTTTATGATCTACTACCTTTTTAGACGTTTCCCAATTGTGTCTCGTTGTACTTGTGGTTTGTTCCAACGCACTAATTGTGCAATCGTCTGTTACGCTCTCGTGTATTACTGAGCCTGGGAAGTGTGTATTACACATTATCTTAAGGGTCTCTAGCCCCGTTTTCGTCATTGTACCGTCATTGTCCCTGATGGATGTAAGCGGGACCGACTTTGTGGTTGCTAATGCCTTTGTTAGTCTCATTCCTTCCGGTATTGACTCGATCTGATCGCAGTGGTTCCTCCACGCTCTCCTTTTCGCTTTTCTCACAGCCTTGCTGAGTTCTGTGAGTTTTTGTGCATAGTACCCAAAGTCATTATATGACTTTGCGTCATTAAATATTGCCCTGGTTTCCCTCCTGAGTTTGACTATTTCCGGGGTCCACCATGGTACCTTTTTAGCCAGGGTTTTCTTTTCCGGGCAGTTATTAGTGAAGGCCGTGTATACGGCTTGTACTATTTTGTCCGCTTCGAATCGTCATAGTAAATGACAATCGTTTCATGTGAAGGTGCGTTTTGCGGAAAAGGAACAGAGGCTCTAGTATAAGTTTTATCGATACATATACGTTTTCGAACGCGTTTGCGTTTAGTTTCAATTTGTACTATTAGGAACTACGCGTTGCCATACAAATTGAAACTAAACGCAAACGCGTTCGAAAACGTATTATATCGATAAAACTTATACTAGAGATACAGACTATACCCCCTCTTAAAACTTTGGACACTTACAACTTTGTGATTATTATTCATTGTCTCGTGTTACTTTTTACTCCAAGTGACTATATTTTTAATCCTTTTTAAAAATAAAAAAATAAAATAAAAAAAAATTATTGTCGCAAAAAAACACAAAAAAAAACACAAAATCAAAAAATCGAACACTGATGCAGATACTTATACAAAACAACACAATGCAGAAAATAAATGATGTGACAATATGCTCGGGGCTCAGCGTTTGCTGCTAGCCTGTCGTTTCGAGAAAATTCATCATTATTGATTATGTTATTTGGTGTCACCATCCTTATTACTTGCACGTAGGACCGATGGCCGTTGGGGCGGAATGGTTCTCGAGTGGCGATCACGTACAGACGCGGCGTAGGTAGGACAAGGTGGACTGATGACCTGGTAAAGGTCGCGGTAGTCCGCTGGATGCGGGTGGCGCAGGACCGGTCACTTTGGGGGAGGCCTATGTCCAGCAGTGGACGTCTTTCGACTGATATGATGATGATGATCCTTATAACAATTATTTATTATTATTATTAAGAGCCTGTTGTGTCCCACTGCTGGGCAAAGGCCTCCCCCCTCCGTTTCCAGACTTCGCGTTCCTGAGCAGTCTCTGGCCAATCCTTTAAAAAGGAGTCTAGCTCGTCTCGCCATCGCCGACGAGGTCTGCCGCGTCTCCGTTTTGAGCTGTCGGGCTGCCAGTCAGTGGCAATCTTAGCCCAAAGCTCGCTCGGCATGCGGGTGACATGACCAGCCCAGTCCCACTTCAACCCAGTCCCTTTCCACCACCACCAGTCTTATTACAATTATCCACCCTTTTTTTCAGAGAACGCGGCTCGACAGCCATCGCTATGTGCTGTCAGTTAGTTGCATTATTATGCGTGCTGCTGACGCCATACATGCCTGCCACCGGGCGGCGGCTGAGAGCGCAACTCAATGTGACACCCGAGGCGATGAGACTCAACCCTACGTGAGTATACTAAATAGTATACAAGTTTATGTCAAAAATGTCATTTTTGGTACAAGCTTTTATTGCCGACTGTACTTTTCTGCATACCATCATCAACTACTCATTGAGACGATTCTAACGAGCCCAAACTCGATGGGCTTGTGTCGTTTTATTGCGGAATTCCTATGGCCATCTTCCAGCTCCAGCATCAGATCAGCCCCATCTCATCATAATATTGCATTGGCATGCGATATACATATGCTTGCAAAATTTCAGCTCAATTGGATAACGGGAAGTGACTGAAAAATGAATTGCTAATTTTGAAAACTACGCAACAGAGTTTGATGCGGTTTTTTTTAATAGATACAGTGATTCAAGAGGAAGGTTTATATGTATAATACATGTATATTTAGTACCAGCATTGCACCCGTCGCTAAATAGTACTACATAATCTTTACTTTTATACTGATACTAGCTGCTGGCGCGACTTCTCCCGCGTATTGCAAAGTACGCAGCCAAACCTGCGAGACAAAATATACCCTATAACCATCTAGAAAGTCCAATCTACACGCAGGTGAAAGACATTTTGAAATCGGATGTTTAAGTGTTTCAATAGATTATAAGTTTCTGTATTTTTTTTTGGTATAAGCTTTTATTGCCGACGTACTTTTCCGTATACCGTCATCAACTACTCATTGAGTCGGTTAAGTAGGTACTGAATTCCCATGGCCACCTTCTGTCTCCATCATCAGATCAGCTCGATGGCACCGTAATATTGAATTGTAATCCACACTTAAGTACCCAAAATTTCAGCTCAATCGGTTGAAGATGTCCGCTTCAAAATTGAGTTGCAAGATTCCACCCGAACAAACATACATACAGTTAGTTAGGTGTTTTTGTATGTATGTACATTGCAAATTAATAGAAAGTTTGTAATATAGAGGAAAACTCTGTTAGATTGTAGATTTTTATAAGTTTGTATATAGGGGGTTATCTCTGGAACCACTAATCCGATTTCTAAAATGTATTCATCAGTATATACTCGTAGAATGGTCTTTTCAGATGAACATAGGCTATGTTTTATCTTGCGTGTTTGCCTGCGTTACTTACGTTACGAATGCTGCGCGGGCAGCTGGTACCTACCTATTACACTCAAGAGCAAAAGTTTCGGGTCGATGAAATACCGTCATATTTCCTAAAATAGTGCAAATATTGTACAGTTTTTTAATCCTTTCATGATCTTTATTAAATTTTACATCTAAACTGCAGAAATAACAGTAAAAAAGAAACACGTTACCAGGTTTAAATCCGACTCGTAAAAACCCATGAAAAAAACAACGTTAACGGAGCGAGATATCGCAAAAATCGTCATTTTTGGATGTTGATATTTTTATGATAGGATCCCGGAAATTGCTAATACATTTGGGTATTACGAAGAATAGTATATTATGTAAATAAGACTAGTTTAAAATATTTTAAAAAACCTATTGCGGTTATTTAATTTAGGGTGACCCGAAACTTTTGCTCTTGACTGTATATAAAGTGACAATGGGACTAACTTTGTCGGTGTGCCTACGGATCATTCTATCGAGTCAAAATCATCACTGTTGATGCCATAATGGGGAATGGATGAAAATTTTAGAAGTGCCTGATAATTGTTTTGGTGATATGAATAACCTTCCTTAGCACCAGAACTTTTCAGAAGACTTTTCAGGGTTTACGACGGCGAATGGGACACTTTTCTTAATCCGTCTAATATTACAAAAAATATTCAAAGTATCTGACCCTGGCAATGACATATATAGCTGCTGCAGCTGTCAATATCATTGCCAGTGTCAGTTTACCACGGATTTTTAAGATATTTTTTTGTAATATGAGACTGATCAAGCAAAGTGTCTTATTCGCCGTCGTAAACCCAAAAAAATTATTTTTCAAAAATAATTGACGCAACTGAATAGTCTGCAACTTTTTTCTGGTGCTAAGGAAGGTTATTCCTGCCACCAAAAATATTATCAGGCACTTCTAAAATGTTATCCATCCCCAATTAATTATTTTCGACGCGCTCGCCGTGTTTTTTTTTTAACCATTACAAAAAATATTGACGACCGCTTTAGCCTAGTTGGTAGCGACTCTGCCTACGAAGCAAGAGGTCCTGGGTTCGAATCCCGGTAAGGGCATTTATTTGTGTGATGAGCACGAATATTTGTTCCTGAGTCATGGATGTTTTCTATGTATTTAAGTATTTATTTCTCTATATAAGTATGTATATCGTCGTCTAGTACCCATAGTACAAGCTTTGCTTAGTTTGGGACTAGGTCGTTATGTGTAAGATCGTCCGAAAAATATTTATTTATTTATATTTATAAAATTTTATCTAAACCACTTCGGTAGCAAACAAGCTTACGGCCCGCCTAATGGTAAGCCGTTACCGTTGCCTATGGACGCTCGCAACCACAGAACACCTATAGAATGGCGATGTGGGCGTGGCACGCGCGCCACTAGAGCTTGAGCATGCGCTCAAACTTTCCTATCAACGTCACCCGATCGCCGCGTTGTGAAGTCGTGGAGGGAACGAGGTCGCGACGCCGGTCCCGATGGAAATCGCGCGCCATACCCCGCGCTATACTTCAGGCAAAATACGGTTTTGAAAAACAGCCTCCGTAGCCCAGTGGGTAGTGACTCTGCCTACGAAGCTGGAGATCCCGGGTTCGAATCCCGGTCAGGGCATTTATTTGTGGGTGTATCACGAATATTTGTTCCTGAGTTATGGATGTTATATATGTATATAAGTATCTATATATGTATTTATCTATTATATATATCATCGCCTAGTACCCACAACACAAGCCTTATTGAGCTTACCGTGGTCCTAGGTTGATTTGTGTAAAAATGTCCCGTAATGTTTATTTATTTATTTATAATAGCGTTTTTTTTTTTCACTTTAAAACATTATTCTAAGATGCTTTATTCAAGAATCCAACAAACTTTCCATCCGGAAGTATTTATATAGATTTAAATGAAGCATAAATTGTTTTTTTTATTATTATTCATCTTTAATGTTATAGAGCAAATGTAAATGGACCAAAATAAAGATAAAACCATTTATAAATATTTTTTCCGACTTTTCAGAAGCTAGTTAAGGTATCATTTTTTTGATGTCTGAAATTTTGTTGGATTTTGTTGCTAGGTAACTATTTAATTGATAATATATCCATTACATAAAAAAAATCTGCTATTATAAATTATTTCCAAATTTGACATTTTTTCCATACAAGTTGTCAGTTTATTGCCTGGACTACTATAGTATTTAGTGTTCTGTGCTTGCAACTGTAGAGCTATAACAACGCCATGCCCCCCTCACTTTAGCGAGGAATACAAAATTTGAGATTCCCGCAGGGGACTCGCATTCGCGTTGCCGACACTGAGCAGTGGGCTGATGATGACGATAACGGTGGTGGTGATGATGAAGACGACGATGATGGTGTCATTGACAATTCAATTCAATCCGTATTTATCAATAAACACACACACACACACACATTACATGGTTACAGGTCAGTTTTTACATAATATTAATGATGATCATGATGTCGGTGACGACGACGATGATGTTGTCATTGACAATTCAATTCAATCTGTATTTATCAATAAACACACACACATCACATGGTTTCACATATTTAAACGTCAACTTAAAGAATACCTCCTGGTGAATAGTTACTACGACCTACGACATAAAGAAAGAAGAAAGAAAGAAGAAATTTATTTACTACACAAAAGACACACAGAGACAAAGGGAGTAGACATACATTACAATTTAACACATATTGTGTCGCTGTCCAGCATTATGCCGAGGTGTCAGACATACACCTACAGCGCTGATTTTCAGACAGCACCGTACGTGACCCACGGAACGCAACACAACATAAGACCATTGATAAACACATAACTATTGTATACACATAATAAATAATAAATGTAATAAATTTGTAAAATATGTACCAGTAGCCAAATGGGATGGAAATAAAAACACAAAGCAGAAAACGCGACACGGTTGGGATAGGAAAGTGCTGGATGGGTTAGGATTGGGTTTGGGATTTCTGGAGCGTCAACAAATAGCCCTTAAGCTGACGCTTAAAGGTTTACTTGCTAGACGCTCCTTGAATAGGTGGAGGGAGATCATTCCAACACTTGGACGCCGCGAACCTAAAACTACCTCGAAACGCCGTGGTCCGGACTTATCAATGAATTTACTTCTGATTGAAATGTGTGTTTTTTGTATCGTGATACATTATTATAATTTATAATGTAGTAAATATTGTAATTAGCCTTATGATTTCCGACACAGTTTATATTGTTATGGGATAAATTGAATTGAATTGTTCCCAGGAAGCCGTCCTTCATCCAATACCTGCGAGCCGGACACGAGCTCGGCAAACCTGAGCCGCTGTTCACCAAGATTGAACCAGAGGTGCTCGAGAAACTGAAGGCCAAGTATGCTGGCACCCAAGACGATAGGGAAAAGAAGGTATGTTTTAACCACAGGCAGATACTTAGGCCCTACAGTCCCTCGCAGCTATGAAGTCAATCCTGACACATTGCGCAACTAAGTATCAAGTTTCTGCATAATGACAATGTCAACCATAGGAAAAAATTACATATTCATACCTAGAGGCATGTCTCAGGATTGACTTCATAGCCGCGGGGGACTTTAATAAGTTGAACCTATTCTGATACAGGGTGGAAAGTTAAAACGGGGCAGTAAGGGCAGCTACTAGATCCCTTGCCGCCACGCAAAAATGGCATTAGGATTTAATTCCTAACTTTTTAAGTGATGACAATCTACGTTCACAGATTTCTGAAAAAAAGTACAGTCAGCGAGAAAATCATCACTTTTGACGATTTTTTTTAATGCCATTCGATCCTATTCCTATTAAGGATCAAAATACTCTTTGGGACCAACTAAGGTTTGACTACTAGAACGCCCAGAAATCAAAGAAAACTTTTTCCATACAGTTAGTTGGTCCCAAAAAGTATTTTGATCCTTAATAAGAATGGGATCAAACGGCATTAAAAAAAAATTGCACTTTAGGATTCCCATACTAACTGTATGGAAAAAGTTTTCTTTGATTTCTGGGCGTTCTAGTAGTCAAACCTTAGTCGGTCCCGAAGAGTATTTTGATCCTTAATAGGAATGGGATCGATGGCATTAAAAAAAAACGTCAAAAGTGATGATTTCCTCGCTGACTGTACTTTTTTTCAAAAATCTGTGAATGTAGATTGTCATCACTTAAAAAGTTAGGAATGAAATCCTAATGCCATTTTTACGTGGCGGCAAGGAATCTAGTAGCTGCCCTTACTGCCCCGTTTTAACTTTCCACCCTGTATATCCGATCTCTTCTCACTGCGTACTCATCAATGAGTAAGAAAGATATAGAACCATATTATTTGACAGGTCTTCATACGTCATTGTCTCCGCTTTCTCGCTCGTACGATGTATGTCGCTCTCTCGCTCGCTCGAGATTTAGTGCAGGGACAGTTATTTTTACAAGCTTTATATTAACTTGCACTGTTCGTATGTATGTAAATATGTAAGTATGTAAGTTGTCCGTCAAAATTTGCATTCCATTTTTCAGTCACTTCCCGTTATCCAATTGAGCTGACATTTTGCAAGCATATGTATATCGCATGACAATACAATATTATGATGACTTGGAGCTGATCTGATGCTGGCGCTGGAAGGTGGCCATAGGAACTCCGCAATAAAACGACACAACCCCATCGAGTTTGGGCTCGTTAGAATCGTCTCAATGAGTAGTTGATGATGGTATGCAGAAAAGTACAGTCGGCAATAAAAGCTTGTGCCAAAAATGAAATTTTTGACAGAAACTTATTTTGGCTTGTAACTACGGGTGGTCGGGGGATAAGTAATGGGTCACCTAGTATGGGTACGTTCCATGACTGAATGTTGTTTTCTTTTCAGCAAAACGGTGACGTCATTTGCAAAGGTGCGACGTCTAGTGTGGCTGAGCTAGAAAAGGCAGTAGCGGAACAGGTATGTCTCATTATTAAGAGTCGCCAGGCTCGACACAAGTTGGCTCCCCATACAAACGCTCATTTTAAATTGGCTTGCTGGAATAGCATTAAACTTTGTATACACAACGGGATCCACTATGTCTAGATCGAAAACTAGTTTCTGGAGCTACCCTATAAATTTTGATTCCCTCGAAAGTGTCGAAATAATTTTTTTGTACTCGACGATTAAAATATGTGTATTAAGATTTCATAGAGAATACTGCAACGTCACTCTTTTCATAGTTGTAGTCCATGTTACTGTCGAAACAATCGAATTAACTACTTTTCGATACGCTCCAGACAACTAAAATAAATTCGACCAATCACGTGGCTGCTTTACTGAACTGTAATGAATTGGACCAATAGAATCGCTTTGATGTCGTACGCTCGTTGATGTCTTTTAAGATATCAACAAGCGTACGAGCGATGAGCTGCACTTCGTTTCAACAGTATCGAGTTTGTTTAATTAGTTCAGTTGACTCGTAGAAAATTAATTTTAATGAACTCGTACAAAAAATATTGTTCACAATAGTGTTATAATCAAGCTTTTTAATCTCGTACCTTACTTAAGCCACTCAGCAAGCTTCGTGGCCTAAACACGGTACTCGACTAAAAAGCTCTCTATTATAACACGATTGTGAAAAATACTATTGCAGCATAAACGCTCGTATCTTTTTGTACGTTAACTTAGAAGTTTGATTTTTTCACAAATTCAAGCAAAATCAAAATCAAAATCAATTATTTATTCTGCAAATAGGCCACAAGGGCACTTTTACATGTCAAATGGTATTCTACAATATAATATTAATAATCTTACACAATAATCATTTTAAAATTGCAGATTTTAACCAATTAGTACCTAAATGGTTAACAAACTAAATGTCACTAAATGAAAACTAAAAAAATCCAAAATTGTAAAATATTATCAAATACATTCGATATAAGGTCTGTATCAGAATTAACAATAAGTTTATGATATTAATTTAGTACCCCAGAGATGTATAATGTCTCTGAGCATCCAAATACAATTAATAATTAAGCGACTGTAGACCTGCGTATATAGTTATACAAATACAAAGAGTTTATTTCCAAAACTTATTATATAGTAGTTTATGCTACTGATACATAATGAGAGGTCTCAAAATTTGATTGTGGTTTTGATGATCACACGAGTGTTTTAAGGCCTAATTATGTACAGTTGCATACACTACTTTATCTAAACACATATTATAAGTACTCTAAGATGGATTCAGAAACCGTCGGTAATGACAATGACCAGGCCCCGTAGTATGGTTGGCCTTATCACGCGATAAGTGTCAAGATAAGAGCGTCGTCTCGTACTATCGAACGGTGTCAGCCAGTGACGGATGCTCTATCTTGTCACTTATCGCGTGATAAGGCCATCCATGCTACGGGGCCAGCATTATTACAACCAGTTTTACTATGACAACGTTCTTGTCTGTGGTACGAGGGCGACACTGAAAGTCTTTAGAACTGGCCACTTGTAATAAATATAATAAAAAAATAAGTTCAAAATTTGAAAATGGAACTCTTTCTTAATATTTTTGTGTACGAATTCCACTCGATTGTCATTTGTTTTACGATTTGGCGGCAAATTGAAAATTGTGTGTACTACGTGAGCATGAATTTAACGCGAGAAAATTTTCGAGCAATGATTTTTTACGACTTTCGATGTAATTTAAGTCAACAAGAAAGTTATGATAGACTTCGATTGGCCTTTCACGATGAAGCCCCATCTCGTGCTACTATTTACAACTGGTTTAATGAATTTAAACGTGGCCGCACTGATCTCACTGATGATCTGCGTGAGGGCCGGCCTTCTACGGCGACTACTGAAGATAACATCAGTGTTGTGCGGCGTATGATAGAGACTGACAAAAGAGTAACCTATCAGCAGATTCGTACAAGCTTAGCCATTGGTATGAGTCAAGTCCACAAAATCCTCCATGAACATTTAGCGGTGAGGAAGCTTTGTGCCCGGTGGATACCTCATAATTTGACAGAAGCCCAAAAAGTCCGTCGTGTTGATTGGTGCCGTGAAATGGGTCAAAGATTCAACGGAGGTGACTCAAATGCTGTGTTCGACGTAGTTACGGGTGACGAAAGCTGGATTTACTGTTATGATCCTGAAACTAAAAGACAGTCTGCTGAGTGGGTGTTTCCTTCCGAGGAGTTGCCTACTAAAGTGAAGAGAGGTCGAAGTGTGGGAAAAAAGATGGTGGCCTCGTTCTTCGGAAGGACTGGTCATTACGCAACAATTATTTTAGAGGATCAAAAAACAGTTACTGCGAAGTGGTACACTAACAATTGTTTACCACTTGTCTTGGAAAAAGTTCGAGAAAAACGGCCTCGCAGTAGGATCCTGCTTCACCACGACAACGCCTCATCGCACACCGCCAAGCAAACGATCGACTATTTGGCGACGGCAAACGTGGAATTACTGGGTCACCCACCTTATAGCCCCGACCTTGCACCTTGTGATTTTTATTTATTCCCAAAAATTAAAGAAAAACTTCGAGGAAAACGTTTTATGGACGCCGACGAAGCAGTGGCTGCGTTTCAAAAGGCCGTCGAAGAGACCCCTAAGGACGAGTGGGCAAAGTGCTTTTCTCAGTGGTTCTATCGAATGCAGCGATGTATTGATGTGAAGGGAGGCTATTTTGAAAAGATATAATAAAAGTAATAAGTTGCTTGATTGCTCAGTTTTTGATTTTCTAAGAACTTTCAGTTTGACCCTCGTAGTAGGTAAAATCTGCTCCAAATTTAAACTCATAACGATACCAAAATCTGTACTGTAATGTTATCGAGAACAAACTCACCGATTTGCAGAAAGACCGTCGCGTGGATTGGTGCAAGTTTATGATAAATACATTCGACGCTGGCGAGAAAAAACGTTTATGATTTGTTATTACAGTACAGATTTTGGTATCGTTATGAGTTTAAATTTGGAACAGCTGTCAAAACTCAAGTGGGTCTCTATTCTAGTACCTATCTCATCCTCCTAGCGTTATTCCCGGTTGTGCCCCTAAAGGAACTCGGGGTCCGCTTTGACACCTAATATTCTAGTACCTATCTATAGATATTAAAACAGTTATCGATACAAAACGTCATGATATGTGCGTAGATAAAAACTGTTACTTTTGTGCTGACTCCCACACTAGGCGTCCCAAACGAATCAAAACGGTTCACTTAAAAAATAAATTACATAAGCGAAATATTATATATGGTTTTAATTTCAACTCGATACCTTCATGCGTTCCCGTGATAACATAGTGGTCCTATAAGGGTTCCGCTGTCTTTCATTTTGAGGTACGGAACCCCAAAACAATAAGCTATATTTGTTTTGTTTTATTCCATGATTGCGTAATAGTACATTACTTACCTAGGGCGGTTAAACAAAGAATGTCTCAGATCGCAGGTATTTGACGCCCGAGCCGAAGGCAAGGGCGATAAATATGCGCTCTGAGGCTTTCTTTATTACCGCCCGTGGTGAGTACAAAATTTTACGTCTCTATCTGGCCAGGAAGTGGGGTTTTCCGCACGCATAGCGTGCGGTAATTCCTACTTTATGGCCAGGTATGACGTAAAACTTATTATATACTTCTGTACCTATAACCGGCCTTTGCAATAGTAATGTACTATTTAATTTGATTTATACAGGGTGAAAAGGTCCGTCTGCTAAAATCTACGACTAAGGACAAGTCCGTATGGACACCGGAAGTGAACAAGCTTCTTGAGCTGAAGAAACAACTGACGGCTGCGCAGGCGCAAACGCCCACTTCCGGTTCCTCCGTCGCCATTTTAGAAAAGGCTGTGGCTGAACAGGTACTTTTACAAGCCTTAGGATAAGTAATCCTCAAATTAGTAGAGGGTAGATAACGCGCCTGTGATTCTTCTGGAGTTGCAAACTCCTATATAGGTCACATTGGCACTCTTTGGGGAAGGCCTATCTCCAGCAGTGGACGTCTTTCGGCTGATATATGATGATTGGATCTTTAAAACTACGCAACGGATTTATATCAATATTTTTCAATTTGAATTAGTAATGTAGCCTAAATTATATATTTTCTCATAGGGCGACAAAGTAAGAAAACTAAAGGCGTCGACGAAAGACAAGGCCGTATGGGCACCGGAAGTGAACAAGCTGCTCGAGCTGAAGAAACAGCTGACGGCTGCGCAGGCGCAGGCCCCGCCCACTTCCGGCGACAGCGCCGCCATCTTGGAGAAGGCTATCGCCGAACAGGTACGGCAACGCGCATGTAACACCTCAGGAAAAGTTTGACGTGTCCCATTTCGCATTGCATAAATAAATAGTCATAATTAGTAATTAGTCTGTCCGTCTGTTCTCCTCTACAGGTCGCATTTCGCAACAGATTCTCGTGAAATTTCGTGAGCAAGGTCGTTAATTATACAGCGTGTATATTTGATATAACTGCAAACTTTAGGGGTTTATAGAATAGGCACTTATTAAGGGCCTACCCGAGGTTTTCATCGATTTTTGACTAGTTTTGAATCGATACAAATACTTTTGCACTACAGATAGAATTATAAGGCAAGCGGTTATCGATTCTTCAGTCTTCAATCTCCACTTTGGTGTACCACATTTTGAAAGAAATGGATAGATATTTTTTTATGATTTTTTAAACATTGTCTAAAAAAACACCTTTTTTGTTATAAAATTGCTGTTAAAGATCTAACATATACAAAATCTACATATTTGGGTTCGTCTCTGATGACTCTATAAACGTGTGTGCGGTTTTCGTTTTAAACTAATTGACACAAAAGTTATGGCCAGAAAACCTGTTTTTTGGTCTAAAATTGTTCAACTTTGATGCCAAATATCTCGAAGACAGTGATGTTTGAAATAAATGTGGGATACTATATTGCTTAAAGCTATTGTTGTTAATATGATAAGCTACAAAAAACATTAGAAAACTAAGGGATTCCGATCGAAGGTCATTGGCGTATGGGATCCCCTTAATATATTTATCGATAAATTATTTAAAAAAGCGAACTTTTTTTTTTCATATAAAATAATTCAGCACGCAATGGATCACTAATTTGTCTTACTGATGTGACATCACAACTGTCACAAGTGACCAGCTCCTTCCATGTGTCAAATGAGTGTACGCCATACATTGCTGCTCCAAAAAAAATTAAAAATTTATTATGCGATGGCAGTTAACGCTAAATTAATAATTGTTATAAATATCAGATTATAACACTAAAATCTACGTCTGGCTACAATATGCGGTTATATTAAATATAAACGCTGTATATTATGTATATTTTTTTAGTCGAGTCTCTATTTATAAATAAAAAAGCGGCCAAGTGCGAGTCGCACTCGCACATGAAGGGTTCCGTAAAATAAATTGCGGTTTACGATTTATGGCGTATTAGAAAAAACCTACTAACTAGATCTCGTTCAAACCAATTTTCGGTGGAAGTTTGCATGGTAATGTACATCATATATTTTTTTTAGTTTTATCATTCCCTTATTTTAGAAGTTACAGGGGGGGGACACATTTTACCACTTTGGAAGTGTCTCTCGCGCAAACTATTCAGTTTAGAAAAAAATTATATTAGAAACCTCAATATAATTTTTGAAGACCTATCCATTTGCGAAAATCCTAATGCGGTTTACAGAATACATCTACTTACCAAGTTTCAACAGTATAGCTCTTATAGTTTCGGAAAAAAGTGACTGTGACATACGGACGGACAGACAGACGGACATGACGAATCTATGAGGTTTCCGTTTTTTGCCATTTGCCTACGGAACCCTAAAAAAGACATTCGTGCGCGAGTTTTACATTTTACAGCACGCAGATCGGTTCGTTTATTTATCTATTTAAGTATGTATATCGTCGTCTAGTACATATACTTGTAGTACAAGCTCACAGATGTATGAATATAAGGAGATCGGACATGCCGGCCGATTTGTATAGAGTACGCCTGTCGCAAGTTCATTAACCCACACAACGGCCAAGTAATTGACAAAGCACGCACACATCTAAAACACACACACTTGTATACCTACACGCTTATTTGACAATAAACGCGCATCATATCAGGCATTTTGGGAAAAAACGTAATATTCTCTGTTCGCAGCACGCGTGCACAGTATGGCAGAGTATGCCCATTGAGCATACAGCTGCGACACGGCCTCCGGTGGCTTGTCCTCTCTCTATATATTATTCTATGCTCTGAGTACAAGCTTTTCTTAGTTTAGGACTAGGTCGCGCGGTCGATTTGTGTAAGAATAAGATTGTCCGCAAAAATATTTATTTCTTATTCATTATTTGGACCACAAAATTTTTTGTTTCTAAAATAGATGTGAAAATTTACAAACACTTACAAAATTGTAGATGTCTCGAAATATTTTCCTAGTAGTGTTAGTTCTCAACCGGGCCTCAATTTCCTACTGATGTGCCGACGGAAAGTTTCCTATTTTGCGAAATGTTTCTGCAATTTAACATAGGAAAATTTCGGATTTTTTTCTCATTTCTGTATGGGAATTGAAACTTTCCATTTCCAACATGGAAATTTACGTACTGAGAAGCATAAAACTATACCTCTTATACATAGTGTATAAGAGTTACATTCTTATGCTTATCAGTACGTAAATTTCCTTAATTTCTTGTGAAAATTTCTAGAATTTTCCAACTTTTTGGAAACTTTCCTCAATTTGCACATCACTGACTGTACCTATTAATTTGTGTAATTTTAACGTGTTTTGTCCCTAGGGCGACAAAGTGCGTAAACTGAAGGCTTCAACCAAGGATAAGGCGGTGTGGGCGCCAGAGGTCAACGCACTCTTGGATCTGAAGAAACGACTCGCGGCACTACAAACCAAGTAGCAGACATTTGAATTTCCATCTTAATGCGATATCAATAAAGTCTAATTTACAAGTTACCAGTTATGAAGTGTGGAACCTAAGTATATCTCTAGCCGTCAACTCAACGAATCCTTATATCAGTAAAGGGTAGGCAGCGCGCTTGATTCTTCTGGAATCGCAAGCGTCCACAATCTATTTTACAAGCTTTTATTTAACTTGCACTGTTCGTATGTATGTATGCAAGAAAGTTGTGCGTAAAAAATTGAAATCTATTTTTCAGTCACTTGCCGTTATCCGGTTGTGCTGAAATTTTGGGTATTAGTATAGTTTGGATGACAATTCAATACTCGTATTATGGTCCCATCGAGCTGATCTGATGATGGAGACAGAAGGTGGCCATGGGAACTCAGTACTTAACCGACGTAACCCCGTTGAGTTTGGGCTCGTTAGAATCGTCTCAATGAGTAGTTGATGACCTTATACAGAAAAGTACAGTCGGCAATAAAAGCTTGTACCAAAAATGAGATTTTTGACGGAAACTGTATGTATGTATGTATAATGTATTTGTATAGGTATTTATTCTGGTTGGTCAAAATTAATTAATTAATTATTATTATTTATTATGGTGACTCTTACCATCATACAGATCGTGTGCATGTTTTCCACCATCGTGGTATTGAAAAAAAGTACCTACGTTTTATCCTCAGGCGTGTTGGCATTCAAGACTTTATTTAAATTGTGTTAAGGTTCAAAATCAAATATGGTACCTATTTTGAAGCGTCAACGAGTGATTGTGACGAATTGTAATAATAAAATTATTTATGTTCTATAAATTCGTAAAGATAAATTATTTATTACCTCTTCAAATGGTTTTTTATTGAAACCCTACCCTACTTGAGTATGGTACTTTTAATGATATTATACAATGTCAATAATATTAAAATATAATTCAATTTATACCAAAGTACAAATTATTTGTTAAGAAAAGGATTAATTACCCTTTAATTCTCTTAAAAAGTAAAAACAGTCAACTTTATTATAGAACAGTTACTTTCTTAGTTAGCATATCAAGTATCAAGATTAGGACAACATAGGCACTAATTTAAGACGTTTGACACATTAGACAATTTTATTACTACTTGTATAAAACGTTTTAAATCAATCTCAGGCTCATCTTTCCCTGGCCAGACTCTATCCTCTTGTCGCCCACTATACAAGAAAAATAAAGTAGGTACATGTAAACAAGGCAAGTCATTCCCGAGACAGCTCGTGACGTCAGCGTATCTTGCCTACGTCATCAGTATCTCAAAAATGGCGGACTGTCAGTGTGTTGCCACTGTGAAAGTAAATTACCGGGTTAAATTGCATTACGTTGAACCACTAATTGTTTGCAGTAATCGTAGCTTAAAATTCTATTATAGTATACGACTGATTATACGCCATACGATTAAATAAATAATAATAATTGTAGTTTATGCTAAGCTAAACACATCATTAAATAAATAAAATTTAAAAAATAATACCCGACTCCGGACACGCGATCTGAAAAGTATTAAATAAGAAAACAATTTACTTCTGAAATCAAAACCTGACATTCAACTCTCTCATATATTTGGATAAAGCCGTGGTCGCATGCATCAACATATATTCAGGCTCCAAAGGCATGCGACCACGGCTTCATCCAAATATGAGAGAGTTGAATGTCAGGTTTTGATTTCAGAAGTAAATTGTTTTCTTATTTAATACTTTTCAGATCGCGTGTCCGGAGTCGGGTATTATTTTTTAAACTTTATTTTATTTTATACTTTTTAGATGTGTTCTGTAGTCGGGTATTATTTGTAATCCTATTTTATTTAAAAATATTGGTGATATGTGACGGTAACAATGGGGTAATTTAAATAGATATTAAACTTTACTTCATACTTTTCCTTTTTATTTCATATTTTTCCTTTTTTTAATCATGTTACAATCTTGGTATGTAATATATGTATATATTATAAAACTGTTTACATACAGTCTTGATATTTATATTACAAAATTACTATCAAATGTATAGAGAGGACAATTAGGTATCTACTTATTCTACTTCTATTCACGGTCCTCAAAAAATCTTCATCTGTCATCAGAGGTTTATTAGCCGATTCTGTAACTTCCTCGTCTACCTCAGGTATGGCTAAATGAGGTTCGGGGTCCAGAATGTCAGTATTTACACAATTTACACTATTTACACATATGTCAGCGGCGTTTTCGGCTGTTACGCGTCGAAGAGCATCCTGAAGTTCTTCTTCCCACCTGTTCATTAGTTCGATACTGTAACCTCTTTGCAGCGGTCGTAAAAGAGTGCGCTTGGCTAAAAAGCGTCTTTAGCGCTGTCGTGGCCCGTCAGCAATTCGTCCTCAGCTCGAAATGGACAGTGAGCTACCAGTACGCTATAATAGTATGCTTCAGGGTCAGACATGGCGGTGTTGTAACGAGTTCGTAGCACGGCGGGTTTACAGCGCTTCCTCATGCGTCCCATCCTGTTCAAAAGCGTAATCGTCGCAGTTCCTACTTCTGCGTCCGCTTGATACGTATCGTTGTCGCCGTTGTCATTATTTTGTAACGAAACAGAAGACAAGGCTTCATAAGTTACGGCACACTCGCCTAGGCTCATATTTTCCAAATTTCTTGGCCTATTTTCGTATCGTTCGAAAATGTTTTTAAAAGATCCGGGACAGTCCGTGTCAAACCGTAGCATCCTGTACCTTTCTTGTGGCTTACAAGTGTTGACAAAGACATATTTTCTTGAGCTGCCCTCACCCTTACGTGGCATAACCTGTAGGCATACTCCGATGCCGTGACCTGACGATGACTGAGGAGAGCGCTTTGAACAGCGAAGATCTGTTGTCGCAAGTGTCCACCTCGTTCGGTAATTCTCGTCAATGCTTCAGTCACTGCTTTTTGTATTTGTGCAGGTTCTGATTTTGCTATATACTTAGCTATATACATTGCTACACTTACAACTGAAACCACGGGTTGGACGTCGATGTTCGCGCGCCACAAACATAGTAATATTCTGTTGTAATTATTAATCATAACTTCCGTCTCATTTCGTTTCAGTTCGTAAAATCTTATACCGTTTTTTGCAGCCTGGTGTGGTGTTCGTCGAGGATTTTAGTAGCATTAGACACGGGTCTTGCAAATCCAAATCTGCACGTATTAGTGTTATTTTGCTTGTAGTAGGTAACAGTGTGATAGTGGGTTTGCAATCAGAAGACTAGATCGTGCATTTCACCCTCTGCTGGGATCTCACAGGTGACTACGCTTTCTACTAGTATAAGCTTTAATCCAGCACGTGAATTTAAATGTCTTTGCACCAGATCATCATATGGACATGCGGACTCCCACGGAGTTGGAACTCAATTCGCCACCAAAAGTCTTCTATATCGCACCCTAAGATGGGATCGGATGATGAGGTTTTCAGCATTGAACTGGAACATGAATTGCCGCGATAAAGTAACAGGCTACTCCACTAACTGTACTTTTCATCAAAACTAAGATCTTCCACACGAACATAAGGTCTTCCATCCGCCACTAATAGTGGGTGTAGCATATCTGGCCAATTCAGGTCATTGCACGACAGAGTAAGGCTTGTTCACGAAATAAAGTAGCCATAAGAATATGTAAATAAATCTTGTTTTTCTCACAGCACTTCAAACAAAAAACAGTCAATTATATCACTAAACATTGTAAAAATAATGTACAATGCAATTTTTTATAAAAACCCTAAGAGTTGGCAAACTGTCTGACTTTTTTTCGAATGCCTGCCATCAGCGTATTTATTGATTTTTTTGTGAACTGACGAGAGGCTGCGTTCCATATTTTTTTGAAATCAGCTTCATTGTCGGCCACTGCCCCCTTCTTGAGCAGGTATCGTTTGATATTTGCCCAATACCTTTCAATCGGGCGAAGTTCTGGGCAATTTGGTGGGTTAATGTTTTTCGCGACATAACTACTATTCTTGTTATCAAGCAAATCTAAGGTGGCTTGAGCGTAATGAGCAGAAGCTAAATCAGGCCAAAATATTGGAGGACGTGTATGTTTCCGATATAAGGGCAGAATTCGCTTTTTAATACACTCCTGTGGGTAGACATCTCCGTTTATTGTACCGATAGTGAAAAAGCTCGTACTTTTAAGCCCGCATGAGCAAATAGCTTGCCATACAAGGATTTTTTGGGCGAATTTTTCAAAAGCCACGCTCTTATGTTCTTCTGGAACGTCCTCGCCAGCTGCACACGAGTAAAACTGGGGCCCCGGTAACGTTTTCATGTCTTTTTTTACATATGTTTCGTCATCCATTAAAATGCATCGGTCGTTATTTTGAATTAAAAACTTGTCCAAATCTTTAGCTCGAGATTTCGCTCTTTCAAGCTGGGCAGCAGTCCTTTTCGGCATTTTCTGTTTCTTCCTGGTCTGTAAATTATTTCTCTTTTTGGCGTTTTGTACGTTCCCGACCGAAGTTTTTAACTTTTTGGCTACATCGCGAATAGAGGCCGATGAATTTCGACGGAAAGACGCTACTATGTCCGTGTCCAATTTTGGCTTCACGCAGCCTTTTCTGCGACCGCAACCTGGTAGATCACCTAGAGTATTAAATTCCCTAAACATTTTTATTACTTTTCGTACACCATTTTTAGATAATTGATACCGTTTTGCGAGTTGTCGCATCGCAATACCCTTTTCTGTACAGTAGGATATTATAATTAATTTACGAGTTTTTTCATTTATCCTCGGCATCTTGATTTTATCTAGTCAATGACATATATTATAAAATTTATCTTCAACTTGACAATACATGTGTCAAAATATCATGCATTGGCATAGCAAAAGCTTTCTATATAATTATGAAGGCCCAACTTTTGGTGGCTACTTTATTTCGTGAACAAGCCTTAACATACCAGTGTGCTGGTCCAAGGTTACGCACCATGGCCATTAGCTCAGAATATGCCCTGTGCCAGTATGAGGAAGTGCCTCGAATATTTCTCATGCATAGGTGTATGTTTTGGAATTAATTACTATGTTGGACGCCATCTTGCCGCAATCTTCCGCAAATGGAAACATTTTGTCTCGCTTTCAGAAGCTCTACCACTGAGAGCGCGTAAAATATATATTATGAGCCCTGAAATCGTTTGTTACTTCAGGTTACTTCCCATCACACGTGATTGAAAATAGTCTAATGGAGAGGTCTAATTTCATTTAGCCCATTTTTCCCATCCGGAAATAGTTGAACCCAGGCTAGCTCTTCAACCCTCCGCTCTATGAGAAGTGCGGTTTTGTGCTGTATTTCACGGATCGGTAAGACGGTGTCATTATCATAAATGTTTTGACATATTACCTCCGCGATGTTGGGTACTGGAATCTCATTTGGCAATAACAGAGTAGTGCTTATTATTCCGTCATGAAATTCGTTCGAACTGGCTTCATTTAATTGGTTCCCTTCAACAAATGCTGCGCTGTCTTCTTCTGTTAAATGTGACTTCACTATTGTGAGAGAAAATTTAATATCTCTACTCGACCCCACTGCCAGAACGAAATGCAGGTGTTTTGATAAGGTATCTAGTGTTGGAAAAATCATTACCATTGCACGACCAGCGCTAGGTGCGACGCGGCCTTTTGGACTCCGAGAGTGAGAGTCAAATACTTCAGTATTTTTTTTGATTTTGTGAAATGACTGCCACGGAAATATCATTGCAAGTAATAATGCAAAGATGTGACATCGTGATAGCTCGTCCAGTCCTACTTTAATACTAGTGTAATAGCCACTAAGTACAGTCAATGAAGGAATCACTAAGCCTACTGCGGCGTCGCATCCAATATCCAGTGTATAACTTTTGGATTTTGGTAGCAATGGTAATATAATACAAGGCAACAACTCATCGGTAGCGAGATGGTCAGGCTGTATATTTATATACTCGTAGATTTTCGAGGCAAACCTTATGATATTTGTCACCAAACATCAACACACGGTCAATATCTGAAGGTTTCCAGCCCTGTAGGGGATTTGAGGATAAATGTGCGATTTCGGATGTTGCGTTGGCTGTGCATTGCTTGCCTCTGCTAGTCGAACTGAAAATATAACTGCCTTGATAGAAAGAACCTCTGAGAATGAAGAGAATTGCAGATGAGTTCGATATTTCATAATAATACGCTACGCTTTTTAAAGCATATTGCCAGTCCTTTTACACGTGCAGCCTATGGATCAGCTATACGCAGCGGGCATACAGCGCTCTGCGGGTACAATATAACAACGCGTACAGGGTGGTGTTCGGGCTGCCGCGACACTGCAGTGCCTCTGGCATGTTCGCGGAGGGGCGGATTGACGGCTTCCACGCGATCATCAGGAAGAGGCTTAGAGCATTAAACCAACCGGAGTAGCCATTGCCAGGCGTTCCCCTCTGCCAAAGGTACGAGACCGCCGGTCATAGCGGTTATATAAAACTAGTTGCCGCGCGCTCCGCGCCATTCAGTGAATCACAGTGAGCGCGGAATGAGCTGAGCTAAAAATGCCGAATTGCAACGTGTTCTCGTGTTATAAGAGATCAGAAACATCTAGTGTACAAAAGGATAACGTTACTTTTCATCTGTTAGTATTATTACGTTTTAAATATTATCAAATAGTGCATTAAATTTGCAAAAAACTAAAAAATATTGTCAATCTAACAGTGTTCCCACTTAATGGTACTAGATCTACTTTAGGGTAATTTTTAAAGTTGACTGTATAAATGTTTAATTATAAGTTCTACTTTAAATTCGTTATTATTAACACAATTTATCCAATAAAAATGGTACTAACCGTATTACGTGAAATTTATAATTGTAGATGTTTAATGAATTAATGATGGATTACTGTTTGCAAATTCATTTATTATTTTATTTTCACCATTATATTTTTATTTAATGTTTTAAATATAATATGTTTAGGTTGTATTTTATTAATTATACGGAATTTACGATCGTCACTTGTTCCGTAAATAGGCACTTTTAATTTGTTACTCTAGCAACACCGCACTAGGAAAGTTAGTGATGGGACAGGACAAAAACAAATGTCGATATAAACATTATAAGTATGTTATTATTATAATTTATTTTTCAGATTCCCTAAAGATGTAATGATTCGGGATGTCTGGATCCGAGCTTGTAGAAATCATGTTTCGTGTACTCCTAAACGTACTAGCACTATTTGCTCCCAGCATTTTGAATTTTATTTTATAAAAGTTGCTTTTTATTCTCTGTTTCTTGTTTTATGTTATCTCCAAAAGATACAGTAAGTACAGTGTAAACCTGTTCTGCCTGAACCAAAATTCAGACCAGTTATTCATGTGGAAAAAAATCCTGTTATCCTTTTACCGTCTGTCCAAAGATCGTATGTTACGTGCATAAAAATCCCTTTTAATAAGTCCCGATCATGGCATTTCAATATAATATGGCCACCATCCATCTCCATCATCAGATCAGCTCGATAGTACTCGATGGTATACTGTCTTATATCTCGAAAACTATACAAGATATTCAAAAATTTGATTGAATAAAACTTGTAGTATATTTAATCAGCTTTAATTTTCTTTAGAATAATTATGTCGCTAGGACGCATAGTTTCCGAGATATAGGTGAAAAACCGAATAATGGGACTTTGAAACCCCCCCTCCCCTCCGGCTCAAGGGTTACGGGCAAGGACCTTTGATATGTTTACCTCCTAACTAGTTCAAACAAAGTTACAAAGTCAAAAATTGTGTTCCATGCATTTCCCTCTATACCTTTTTTTGAGCATTCGTTTCTTGACCTACATGAAATATCTATAAGTTTATTATTTATTATCGACATGTTCCTCGCACTATCGATGTTTACTTCGAGCTGACGTCATCTCTTTCACGGACAGGTTGTCTGTGTATGTGTTTGTACTTGTGTGAGTATAGTTTATGCTGGTGTTTGATAATTTTGTCGTATGCGTGTGTAGTGACACTATCGGAAAAATGGATTGGTGTTAACATGATTTGTGTGCGTTGCCTCGTCCCCCGCGCCAAAAACGGCAGACTTTTTTAGATAGAAATGTGTGCGCGTGTCGTCTCCGGTTGGTTTAATGCTCTAAGGGAAGAGGTGTTGCTCGCTACTGAGACGGTGGCGCGCCAGCTCGAATACCATCCTGTGCACGCTGGTCGATCGGTGGGACTCACCGTGGCTGAGGCACTGGGTGCAGCTGCATGTCCCCCTATGTATGTACACCTAGACCTATATTAATACTAACCCTAGAATTAAGTAATATGTTACTAACAATTTATGGACTTTGTCCGAAATAAAATTGAATTGAATTGAATTGAATAATGATTCTCAGTAGGTATTTACTTCTTCCTCAGCGATTTCGATGATATTCAAACAAAATGATTTGCAGAATTGCCGATAGATAGCGCTAGTAGTATTCTTATAGGGTGATATAAACTTGAATCGTCTTCCTATCGCTTGTTATACTTTAGTTTAATAATGTTTTTATATATTTGAACTCGAAATTTTCTCTTCTTTCATTTGATCCCCCACACGCTATGATAACGACAGATTTTTTTCAAAGTCAGTCACTTATTTGTATGTGACAGCCATCATATTTTTCTTTTTTATACAAAAGGTATCTTATGTTAACCGGAGCATAATTTCGAATCGATTGACACCCCATTTATCAAAATCGGTTCAGTATTTAAAACGCTACAGCGGAACATACAAACATAGACTGCTAAAAACATATCCCTTCCGTTCGGCTCTGCCGTCGTCGGGCAAAAAAACCCAATGGAAGTTTTTAAGTACTATCGATTTCTGGGAAAAACGCATACCAGAAAAACATTTCGCAGAAGCCGCGTGAGAGATAGCATTTTGTTTTAAGAAACCTTATCACGGTGACACCGAGGTCAACGATTTACGTCTTTAGTTTTCGACGCTGTCAACAGCAGATAAAAAAACCCGTATCGCTTTATTTAAATTCCATTACAGCATTAATTATTAAAACATTCAAATAAATTAAAAAGATTGCTGAATTACCCTCGCGGGTAAAAGCTTCCTCCAAGGCTTGCCAAGTCGGTCTGTCTCGTGCGGTTTTTAACCAATTTTTTCCTGCGACTGAGGCTATTTCGTCTTGCCATCTATTATTAGGTCTTCCTTGCTTCCTTGAACCACACGGCCCCTTCCATTTCGTGGTGTTCAAGGTCCACCTGTCATCGGTATATCTCGATACATGGCCCGCCCATTTCCACTTTAGCCTTTTCGAAAATAAAAGAGCGTCAATAACTTTAGTCTTTTTGCGTATTTTAGTGACTCTCACCTCTCACTCTATCTCTCAGTTTGATATTCAGGCAGCTTCGCTCCATTGCTCTCTGAGCCGACTGAATTTTTATTTTTGCGGGTCTTTCGAACAACCATGTTTGACAACCATATGTGAGGCATGGTAGTATTGCGGAGTCCAGTATATTTTTTTTTGTTTTTACAGGGTACTTCTGTGCTTTTAGTATTTCTTTATGAGCCCAAAACTTTTTTCAGGTTACTGAGATCCTTCTAGATATTTCTTCTATGTTCCTCTTTTTGTCAAATGTCAGTCGCTTCCCTAGGTAGATGTATTCCTGCACGTAATCCAGGGTGTTGGCGTCTAGTAGGATGGGTGTCTCTTTGTCATTGGTCATGATTTTTGTCTTTTCTAGGTTCATTTCTAGTCCAATACGTGTACTTACTATATGTAATTGGTTTATCATGGTGTTCAGTTTTACAGGACTTTCCGATAAAAGGACGATATCGTCTGCAAACCGCAGGTGGCTTAAAAATTTACCATCAATATTGATACCTTGCGTTGACCACGGTAGATCTTTCATAATATTCTGTAAAACCGCTATGAACAACTTTGGAGATATTGGGTCGCCTTGCCTTACTCCTTTGTTTATATTGATATTGGGACCTGTTTTTTCTAGCCGGGCTCTACTTGTGCTTTTTTCGTAAATGTATCTTATGATGTTTATGTATTTATTATTTATATTTATACCAGCTAAAGCTTCCCAAATGCTAGTGTGTGAGATAGAGTCAAAAGCCTTTTTATAGTCTATGAAGGCTAAGTAGAGAGGTCTGCGGAATTCTAAATACTTTTCGATTACTTGTTCTAATGTATGGATATGGTCAATCGTATTGAAGCCTCTCCTGAAGCCGGCTTGTTCATAGGGTTGGTGGTTGTCGATGTCCGGGGATATCCTGTTTAATAGGCATGCGGCGAACAGCTTGTAGAAACATGGCATGAGGCTTATGGGTCTGTAATTCCCTATATCGGTTGGGTCACCTTTTTTGTACAGTAGTATAATCTCTGATATAGTCCAGTTCTCTGGGACCCTTTCTTCTATAAGGATTTTATTGAAAAGTTGTGTGATTGGTGTCAATAGTAGTGTTCTGGCATGCTTGATATGTTCATTCGTGATACCATCAGGCCCTGGGCATTTTTCTGGTTTCAGTTTTATAATTTGTTTCAGGATTTCAGGTTCTTCAAACATTTGTACGCTTGACTGTGCTGTCTTTCTTTGAGTGGGTTTCGTCATATCTTGCTCAGAGTTAGGTTGACTATGACTATATAACAACGCATAAAAATCTGTAGCTATTTTGATTATTTCTGTGCGTGATTTACAGATTTTTGAACCAGATTTTAGGCATGGTATCCAGGCTTTTGAATTGTCTAGTTCCTTAAATGCCTTTTTTGCACTTCTCGACGTTTCTAAGTGTCTCGTAATAGCATTGGTTCTGTAAGCGTCATAGCATTTTTTTATTTCCTTGTTTGTTCTTTTGTAGAGACTCTTTATTAGGTCTTCTTTATCTTGTTTCAGCTTCTTTATCATGTCATACCTATGCCTATGATAAATAGAATGTGTTTTGTGCTTTTCTACCGAACACAAATGTCAAAGTGACTGATTTTAGCTAAAATATGGTAGCCTAGTCTAGTGGTACCTACAGCCTGTAGGTCCTACAGGCATGCGGCTGTCAAGCGGCGGTCGTGGGTTCGAAACCCGGCTCGTAGCAATGAGTTTTTCGGAACTTATGTACTTACCTGATATTTGCCGGTAGCTTTTCGGTGAAAGAAAACAACGTGAGGAATCCGCTTTAATCCCAATCCAATTAAGGTCTAGTTTGTCCTCTGGGTTGGAAGATCAGATGACAATCGCTTTCGTAAAACTAGTGCCTATGCCAAATCTTGGGGTTAGGTGTCAAAGCGGACCCCGGGCTCCTTTAGGGCACAACCGGGAATAACGCTAGGAGGATGATGTTTGTTGAACGTTTATGAACAGGTACAGCCTACGACTAGAAGTGAATAATTAGAATTACACATTTAAGCACTCCCACGCAAAGAATATACGTATTACAAATAATCTGTATAGGAGCTACGATGCCTCAGAATCACAGATACCCACCTATACCTACATGATAAGTGATAATGTAGGACGATAGCGTGAGCTTTCTATACAAAAGTTTTTCGGCCTATTACTGAATTTACCGGGGAAGAAGGGCTTACCGGGTGAGTAGGTATAGACGTACGTACGCATAGTACGAATAGTGATACGAAGCCGGCAAGCCCTTTTCACGGCCTGGCATGTACATATAGTGCTGTTCTCAAACATGCAGTGAAATTAATAAATAAACTCCAGAAATCAAACAAATTTTCATAGCTGAACGCAGTGATGCTGTGCTACAAATTGTGGAACGAAAATGTAAATTTTCAATTTTATATGAAATTCCTTTACAGTTCTCTCGAGTTGTTCCGCCCGAAACGTGATACGTTGAAGCCTGTTATAAGAGACGTAATGACGACATTTCATTGCATGTTTGAGGAAAATATTTTTAGGTTTTTATTTTTTCGTTTAGTCACTCCTACTCCCGTGCGAAGTCTATTTAGGAGAGTCCCGACTCGACGCGGTTTCTCGAATCCAACCTAGCAGAGTTTTCTGCAAAATTGATAAAATTCATAAAAATAATAAATATTCATGAATAAATAATACCTACCTTATTTCTGCTTTTTAGAATTCTCATACAAAGCGAATACTTACGAGTAAATGCTAAAATAATGTTTTATTCGTGCCTATTATTTTTATTATTTGCGTATATCTCGCTCTACCTACCTTCCTTTCAGGTTAGTGGAAGAGATCCCTTATTATTATAGGGATAAGTTCGCCTTTGTAATTTGATTTTGTGTGACATGTTTATTATTATATACTTAAACCTGTTATCGTGTAAAATAAAGTGCTTACATAAGTACCTACCTACTACATATTTACATACAGTATTGTATCAATTTTGCGGCAGTTTGATGATATTGCAATAGTTATTTGTTCAACAAGAGAGCAAAGTAGATATTTGCTGCGAGTGTTCATGTTGAGTCCCGAGCAAGCGAAAGATTCTATATTTGAATCACGAGCGTAGCGAGTGATTCAAAATTAGAATCTTGAGCTTAGTGAGGGACTCAAAGGAACGAGATGCAAATATCTTTGCTCTCGTGTGATACATACAACTGTTCACCTCAGCAGTGAGAACATCGTCACGTTAAAAAATATATCGCTAGGCTTTTACGCACTTATAATATTCTGCATTTGTAATAGAGCACATCATAGTTGTAGTTGTAGTATCCACACTATGATGTTGATGTGTCACCAGTGCTCGATATCAACATTAAAAAGCTACTTTGACTCACGGAGTGAGCAAAATCGCATTTTGCTCACTGTTTTCACGCAGCAAAATATGCTTGTTCGAGCTGCTGAGGTGAAAAATATTTTACGTCATACCTGGCCATAAAGTAGGAATTACCGCACGCTATGCGTGCGGAAAACCCCACTTCCTGGCCAGATAGAGACGTAAAATTTTGTACTTACCACGGGCGGTAATAAAGAAAGCCTCAGAGCGCATATTTATCGCCCTTGCCTTCGGCTCGGGCGTCAAATACCTGCGATCTGAGACATTCTTTGTTTAACCGCCCTAGGTAAGTAATGTACTATTAATAACGACAAATAAAAATGTTTTGTAATGTAGATACCTACTTATAAAAATGCCAGCTGGTATAACATGAAACTTTGTAGTTAGGTATACCTACACGGTATTAGCCATATCTAGGTCGAAAACTACGTAGTTTTTGTTGCTAGAAATCAAAATGGAGTAAGTACCCAACCAGCAAAACAGTCGTATAAGCAAAGCTTTTTACAGCTAATGATCGAGAAATAGTCATAAAAAAGAGTTAAATATGCCAAATCGTCGTATAAAAGAACTATACTCAACTCTTTAGCATTTTCGCATTTTGGGCGTAAAACTATGTCGACTAAACGTTTACTCGACATGTTTACAGCGCGTTTACTCAATTATTGTATAAAGGTATCAAATATCACTTTTATACCACTGTCAGTGCTTAATTAGCTGTATAAAAGCTTCTAATTTTCTAATTAGCTGCTGAAGAAGTCTTTATAGCACCGTCATTCGACATTGTTCCCGTGGAAGCATTATAATGGTAAAAAAGCTGCTTATATGACCAAATAGCATCTCAGTTACTCTTAAAGCACTAAGTGTTATATAAAAGATATCGATTCACTATTACAGCACCTGCCGAGAGAACGTTCTAAGAGTGATTGTTATAGCACCTACAGCAACGTAAATGTAATATGTTTTCCATTTTTCAACTAAAAGTCGAGTACAGGTCGTAAGATGGCAAACGTACTTCGGAACAATTCCTTTTGATATTTAATTTTATAAATAATTTTTTAATACCTTAAAAATAAGGAGGCCCATTAAAACAATAACTAAAAATATAAGGAAGTTAATCGAAAAATAAAATTTCGCATCGAAATTTAGTATGTTACACGAATAACAGCTAACACCGAAAACATATTACTTTCAAGAACATGGCTACCATTCTATATAGTGTTAAGTAGAAATAAATTAAATGTTTTGTACTTACTTCAATGTTTTCGTATTTTCTTAACACAAATAACAGACGTTTATAAAGCTGAAATGCTTCTAACATTTAGTGCTATAAAGCTCGCCTTGTTGCGATCAATCGACTAAACAGCTGAGTGAGTGCAACAAAGTAGCTATCACAGCACTATTAAGTCGAGTAAAAGCAATTTCGTTGCTTTCAACCGACGTATTAGTCGACTAATGCTGAAATGATTGCTATTATAGCATTAATAGTGCTGTATGTCGCTTTTTCTCGACTTTTATAGCATCATTTGGCTCTTAACTCGACTATTTTACGACAATTATAGCACTTTAAGCTGAGTAATTTGCGCCCAAACCGCGTCGAGTAAACGTAGATCTATTACTCGACAGTTTAAAGACCCTTTTCTCAGCTTTAGGTGAAAAAAGGAACGTGCTCTCGACTATCATACGACTAAATTTTGCTGCTTGGGTAAGTACCTACCTAGAACGTTTTGCATACTAACCCCCTTATTCATAAAACTTAAAATGCCTCTGCTAAATAAAATGTGCTTTGTCCCTTTCTTACAAACACAAATGTCAAAGTAACAGATAAAGACAAAATAATTTTTAGGCCATTTTAGTCAAAATAGGCTTTTGAAAACGTTCATGAATAGGCTATAAAGTCTCTAATTGCTTAATATTTTTTTCTATTCATCATATATTTAAATATAAGAGCCAGGCTCTTGTCGGTGGAGCAATTTCCATTCGTCTCTATTCTCAGCTTTCTTCTTGACATCTTGATACGACACTTTTTCCTTGATTTGGTCCGTAAAAGATCATCTTGGTCTCCCTCTCTTCCTCTTTCCCTTTATCTTCCCTTCTATTATAGTTATCATGTAATCATCGTGCCGTAACAAGTGTCCAAACATTGCCTCTTCTGTTCTCTATGGTTTTTAACAATGTCCTTTTTTCTTTCACCCTTTCTAGCACCTCCACGTTCGTCTTTTTCTCTGTCCAGTTAATCCTCTCCATCCGCCTCCAGCACCACATTTCAAACGCTTCCAACCGTTCTCTATCACGCTAAGTCATTTTTTCTATTATACATAGGTATTTATATTATAATTTCTAGCAACAAAAACTAGTTTCCGACCTAGATATGGCGGAACCCATTGTGTATAAAAAGTTTCATGTTATTCCACTATGGCGTTTTATAATGAGAACCAAACCACGTTTGTATTGAGAGCCGCCTGGAGTGGACTGTGCTGGGGACTCTTAATGTGTACAATCGATATGACAGCCACACACAACCCATCATAAATCGTGCCAGTTTTAGGTTCTTTAGATGGCCGTAGGGCGAAAGGCATACCGCCATTACCAAAACAATCGGGAATTTTCTGAGAAAAGTGCGTTTTGGCAAACGGTTCTCAAGAGAAGTATTTTGGGAAAAGGATCCTTTAAAAAAACCACAGTGAGATAAGAGGCGATGGATTAACCGTGACGCAACTTGGCACCAGGTTCTGCAAGCCCACCAATTTGCTGTTAAAAAGTTTTTTCTGTACAAAGCACATGACTTAGGCATGATCACGTTTTTATCGGCTCTGATGTGACCTGTAACCTCCACGTCACTCGCTCTTATCAGATTTAATTGTGTCACCTATTTAAGCACCCACTGTCGCGCTGGGCCCAATATTCAGTCTCTGAGCCAGAGCCATCGCGGTCACATCTCACAATGCAGTGTGTCTTGTTCGCGAGTCTGTTGGCTGCGGCGGCCTCCGCTTCACCGCTGAGTGGTAATCAGATTTCTCTAAACAGGGACAGCACATACGTGAATGTAACTCTGTCTCCCTTCGAAAGAATTATGAACTTGCGCCTTACCACTCCTGACCCCGTACACTCTACTCCTGCGGTAATGTTCGTCGGAACGGATAATAACCTGCTGCGGTGTCTTCACGAAGACCCTCACCAGTGCGAGGTTTTTTTCAACACCGGTAGCAATATTTGGTCTTTGCACATAGCCGGGGAGCATATCTACTGCGGACTATATTCTGGTGTCATTTTAAAATGCAGCCTGTACCAAAAAGAGTGCGTGAACTTCCAGACAGATGAATCACCGGTGGCGTCTCTGACAAGTGCAGGTGGACAGCTTTACGCTGGTCTTACAAATCATACCATATTACGCTGTGAGCTGAATGTACCAAACAGCTGCCGACCTTATTATGAACTGGAAAATCGCGTCCATTCTTTGTTAAAATTCGAGGAATTCATCTACGCCGGCTTAGGCGATGGACAACTCATGCGCTGTTCATTAAGATTGAACAACAGTTGCACGCTAGTAAAAACCATGGATGGACACGTTACGGGGCTTTCAAACGTCGGAAACCGTATTTTCGCAGTGACATGGGATAAATGGATGTGGAGCTGCACGAAGAATCGATCTATATTCGATGTTTGTGAGTCCGTACCTTTAAATTTTAGCAAGCCGTTTGGTATTGCAACGTTTCAGGGAGAATTGTATGCGCTTGATTTGTCCAAAACTGTATATAATTGCAAATTGACTACTTCTTCCCCTGAATGTTCCGATTATGTGAACATTGAGGACAGTTACAGTATAGCTTTCACATACGGTACATATAAAATACAGCAACGGTATAAGAACGAAGATACGAGATGTTCCTGGCAGAGCGAGGGTAACTGTCCGCCTGGTGTGACCTACTTCACCGCGCAGCAAAGAGCCCTGCTGGAAGTACACGTCAAAGATGGCAGACTCTACAACTCGAAAGGCGTGTTGGTCGACACCAGTAACGCGGACCAAGGCAGGTCGGGGCCCGCGGCTATCTTCGTGATGGGCCCCGATGGGACATTACTGATGTCCAATTCACATAAAAAAGAACGACTACATACGTCAAGCCTGTTGGCCGGTAACCCGGTATCTGGTGCTGGAGAAATAACAGTCAAGGATGGAGTGATTCAGGAGATCCGGGCCTGCTCGGCGCACTACCAGCCCGACACGGTCCTGAACCAGCAAGTGATTCAGTCGCTGCGGGATCAAGGGTACACGGACCACATCGATTCGATTATGTGTAATGAGAGTGAGAACGATGAATTTGACAAAACTAAAATAAGTACGAGTACTAAGAGCTACGACTACCACGATTCGATAAAGTGTATTAAGAGTAAGAACGATGAATTTGGCCAAACTAAAACAAGTACGAGTACTAATAACTACGACTACGACTACGACGTTTCGATAAAGTGTAATTAATACTAAGAACGATGAATTTGGCAAAACTAAAACAAGTAAGAGTACTAAGAGCTACGACTACCACGATTCGATAAAGTGTATTAAGAGTAAGAACGATGAATTTGGCCAAACTAAAACAAGTACGAGTACTAATAACTACGACTACGACTACGACGTTTCGATAAAGTGTAATTAATAATAAGAACGATGAATTTGGCAAAACTAAAACAAGTAAGAGTACTAAGAGCTACGACTACCACGATTCGATAAAGTGTAATAAGAATAAGAACGATGAATTTGGCCAAACTATCTATCTATCTATCCTACAAACAAATGTGAATATAATCTAAAGTGAAAGTTTGTTTGTTGTTGTGTTGTGTAACCTTGTGTTTTAACAAATAGATGCTTGGATATTGTATGTTTGACTGTTTAGATCCTTACTACCCAACAACGCTACGCTACTACAAAAATTGAAAGTCAAAACTCGCAATATCTCCCTCTCTGCTGCTTGAATATGCAAGTGCGACAGAGTGGGAGATACCGCGAGTTTCGACCTTTTATTTTCGTAGTTCAATTCAATATATATTTATTTCAGGTTACTGGACCCATAATGTGTTAGTTACAATAAATTAAATTAAATTAAGTGTTAGTGACAAAATAAATTACTAAATACAATACATTAATTAACTTATTTATTTATTTATTTTATTTAGCCCAGATATGAGACACTGGTGCATGCAATGACTGCCAGTGTCTCATAAATGGACAGTCAATACGATCGGCGACGACCGCCAGCAGGGCGCTGCCGCCGGCGCGCGCGCGTCGCGCCGCAGAGGCCGCCCTCTTGCGCATGGTGCTGTAAAAACAGTCCACGCGCGCCTCCGCGAACATGCCCGAGGCACTGCAGTATCGCGGCAGCCGCAGCAGTACCCTGAAGGCGTCATTGTATTGAACGCGGAGAGCGTTGTATGCTTTCTTTGTGTAACTTACCCACAGGCTGCTCGTGTAAAAAGTAGTGCAATATGCACGGAAGAGCGTGATCTTCACACCGGTTGAGCAACGAGCGAACCTGCGTAGTAAAGTCCGTAAAACCGTCTATTTTGAAAACATTTGCCTTGCAAATAGTTTATTAGATTGTTAAACTAACCAATAGTTATATGCGAAGCGTTCATATAGCCCAGCGGCGCCTTCTAATGTAGAAGCGTTCATAGCCCAGCGGCACAGATTATATAATAGTTCTAACGCCAGCGGCGCCTGCTAATCGGAAACGATAACGCAGGTTAAGCGAAGACGGCAGCGGTCAGTCTTTGGATGGGTTACTATCAAACAGCGCTTCCGTGCTTTGCTTGTAAGGCACGCTAAGCCGATGATCCCGGCTGCTGTCTGTGACAGTAGTCGTTAAGAGGAATGCCTATCTGCGATTTTCCCATACAAACGCTCTCGACTTGTTTCCTCCCTGGTTTTTGAACCTAGAGCAATGATTTTTTCAAATAAGATCAATATCATCAATATCTATGCCGCTACGTTTTGCTTTTTTGGATATTTTTATTTTAAAGAATCTTACAGCGCCTCAAAAAAATCCTTAAAATCGCAAAAACGGCTTTATTAAATTCGCTGCAAAAAAGGCGCAGTATACAAATATGACAACAAATATCCAAAAAATCAAAACGTAGCGGCATAGATTATTTCTTCCTCTTGCAGTTTCAAAAATTGTATGATGATTGGTTGCGTTTTGGAGGAGGAAACAGTCGAGAGCGAAACCTCGATTTTTGTATTTTTTGGGTGGGAATTTTAGTCCAAGCTGCAGTTGTCCTTATCGCACGAATTGGAGGCGGAGGCAGTTTCTAAATATACGTACAGTCGACGCCAAAAATATGTTTACACTTTTGCACCTTATTCCATTGTAATAAGGCGAAAACTGTAAACATATTTTTGGCGTCGACTGTACACAGAAGTAATAGTGATGGGCAACAGTCGTTGACATATTTTATCGATACGCTAGTGGTGAAATGACCTGTAGGGAATGTGCAAAATCGCACGTTCTCTGCAAAGATAGGCTACATCAGTCAGCTGAGAGCTCACGAACGACGCTTCAATTAGCCATATTTCCAGTCGCCGTGGTCGAAATCGGCCAGGATGATGATGATGATAACATAATACAGGCAAGCTAGATCGCAATGTATGGAAAATGTTGAAAAATATTGTAGTTCTGAAACCTATTGGGATGTGTAGGGAGGGACAGAGTATTAAATTGAATTCTCTCTCCGCACCCCTCAGGGATACCTTCACCCCCCTCACCGAAACAAGTGTCCCAAGACGCGGTTATTACTATTTATTTTTTATTTTAAGAAAAACCATAAAAGATACACAAAAAGTGTCCTTGACCGAAATGATCCTTGATAAATTAATTATCAATGTCTCATACATACCAAAGCGCTATCACTTGTGGTTTTTGCGCAGTCTGCCACGAAACGTCTACATGTTTTATGATTTATGCATTTTTTTGCTAAAAGGTTAGTTTTCTCAAGACTTTCTTACTTAACCGCTTTCCGCTTCTTTAAAATGAGGTATAATTTATTTATACACTCCTTCATTTAACGTTTCTATGCTATTTTGAAAATTGTATGTATTCAGCCATTTAGCAAGATATCCTCCCTACACATCCGAATAGGTTTCAGAACTACAATATTTTTCCTAATTTTGATACATTGCGATCAAGATTGCCTCCAACAGATGACAATGAATTTTCAAAATGGCGCAGCAACATGATTCGCAGGAGTTTATAAATACACTTTATCTAATTTTAAAGAGAAAATTCTATCCTTTACTTTTGTCATTCATACCTTGGCAATAAATATTCATATTTTTGAGAAAATTACACTTCCTTTTTTTAAAAAAAAAAAAACCTTTGAATCATAATAAAATTGACTTTTTGTGGCAGAATGCGCGACAATCATAAGAGATATTGCTTTAGTATTTATGATAAGTTGATGATTCATTTATCAAGGATGATTTCGGTCATGGACACTTTTTGTGATTTTTCGTGTATTGTTAACGGTTTTCTATTTAATGATAAAGATCCACGTTTAGGGACACTTTTGGGGGTGAGAGGAGGTGAAGCTTTCCGCCGGGGGATGCGTGAATATATATATTTTTAATACTCTGTCCTACATGTCAACATTCCAATATGTTTCAGAACTACAGTATTTTTGGCAAATTTTGAGCTTATAGTTGCTTTCACTATAATAAGAGAGGTTTTACCTACATATACCTTAGGTATATGAAGGTACCTCTCTTATTATAAAACTTATTATTAACTAGCTGTTGCCCGCGACTTCGTCCGCGTAGAACTTTTTATCGTCTTAGAAAATGATTTCTCTCAATACAAAATTTTAACCCTCTTTTAGGGGATAATTAAAAAAAAAGTTGATGTTCATTTTCTAGTTTGTGAACAAACAGTCTAAAACCAAAGTTAAAAATCTCATACTTTAAAAATGCCTTGAAATACTCAAACTTTGAACCAATTTTAACACTCTTAGGGGATGAATTTGGAAAAACTCTGAAATCAGTTTTGTAGTCTTTTAACGTACAGAATAAGACCGAAGTTAAAAATCTCTTACTCACACTTTAAAATTTTATTGCTCGCCATTTAAAATTTGAACCCCCTTTTAAACCCCCTTAGAGGTTGAATTTTTCTAATCGCTGAAAGAACTTTTTTCGTAAACTTTTAAGTCTCTAGCTCAAAAAAAGTGTTGCCCATACAAAGCTTTCTTAACCCCCTTAGGGGTGGAATTTTCTAAAACTCTGAAAGTACTTTATTATTAATTTTAATAAGTAACATTTTGAATAGTTTTAAGTCTAGTAAAAAAAAAAAAAGTTTTTCCCACACAACACTGGCTACCCTTCTTAAGGATCCCCTTAGGGATGGAGTTTTCTAAAACGCTGAAAGTTCTTTTTTAGTATTCTAATAAGTAATCTTTTTGCAAAGTTTTAAGTCTAACTCAAAAAAAAGTGTTGCCCATGCAAAGCTTGCTCTCCTTTTTAACCCTATTAGGGGTGGAATTTTCTAAAACGATTTGTGTTCTTTTTTTGTATTTTAATAAGTAATCTTTCTACAAAGTTTCAAGTCTCTAACTCAAAAACATAAACTTTCCCTGATAAAAACTTTGCACCCCTTTGTATCCCCCTTAGGGATAGATTTTTTCAAAACGCTGAAAGTCTTTTTTTTTGTATTTTTATAAGTAATCTTTCTACAAAGTTTTAAGTGTCTAGCTCAGAAAAAGTGTTCCCCATACAAACCTTGCACCCTTTTTTAACCCCCTTAGGGAATGATTTTTGTAAAACGCCGAATGTAGTATTTTTCATGTTCTAATAAGTAATTTTTCGTCAAAATTTTAAGTCTCTATTAAAAAAAAATATGTTTTTCCCATACAAACTTTGCACCCTATTTTACCCCCTTAGGGGTGAAATTTTCCAAAACGCTGAAAGTACTTTCTTTGTATTTAAATAATCTTTCTACAAAGTTTTAGGACTCTAGCTAAAAAAATAGTTTCCCACATACAAACTTTGCACCCCTATTTTAGCCCCCTATTTTTAGGGGTAGAATTTTCTAAAACGCTGAAAGTACTTAATTTGTATTCTGATGACTAATCTTTCTACAAAGTTTTAAGTCTCTATTTAAAAAAAATATTGTTTCCCCCATACAAAATTTGCACCCCTATTTTACCCCCGTAGGGGTGGAATTTTCCAAAACGCTGAAAGTGTTTCATTTGTATTCTAATAACTATTTTTTCTACAAAGTGTAAGTCTATTGCTCAAAAAAAAAAGGTTCTCCCATACAAACTTTGCACCCCCATTTTACCCCCTTAGGGGTAGAATTTTCAATAATCCCTTTTTATCCCTAGCCCACGTTATAAAAGCAACATACTGTGCAAAAATCAACTCTCTAAGATTAGTAGTTTCGGCTGTGCGTTGATGAGTGAGTGAGTGAGTGAGTGAGTGATTGAGTAAATAAGTCAGTCAGGACATAGGCATTTATTATGTATAAATAGATAGAAGATAATGAAACTCCCATTCAAATATCTCAAAAAATTATGAAGCTACATCCGTTTTAATGTCGCTTGTAAGAGTGAGAAAACGATGAGGGACTGTGACGTCAATATACTCGAGCGTCATAGTAAAAAACAATCGTTTCATATGAAGGTGCGTTTTGCGGAAAAGGGACAGAACATACCCCCTCTTAAAACTGGGTAGATTTTTTTAAAACACTGAATCTAGGTACTTTATTTGTATTCTAATGAATAATTTCTCTACAAAGTTTTAAGACTCTATTTAAAAAAAAGTAGTTTTTCCCATACAAACTTTGCACTTTATTTTACCCCTTTAGGGGTAGAATTTTCTAAAACCCTGAAAGTTCTTTATTTGTATTCTAATGACTGATCTTTCTACAAAGTTTTAAGTCTCTATTTAAAAAAAAATGTTTCCCCCATACAAACCTTGCACCCCTATTTTACCCCCGTAGGGGTGGAATTTTCCAAAACGCTGAAAGTGTTTCATTTGTATTCTAATAACTAATTTTTCTACAAAGTTTAAGTCTATTGCTCAAAAAAAAAAGGTTCTCCCATACAAACTTTGCACCCCCATTTTACCCCCTTAGGGGTAGAATTTTCAATAATCCCTTTTTATCCCTAGCCCACGTTATACAAGCAACATACTGTGCAAAAATCAACTCTCTAAGATTAGTAGTTTCGGCTGTGCGTTGATGAGTGAGTGAGTGAGTGATTGAGTAAATAAGTCAGTCAGGACATAGGCATTTATTATGTATAAATAAATAGAAGATAATGAAACTCCCATTCAAATATCTCAAAAAATTATGAAGCTACATCCGTTTTAATGTCGCTTGTAAGAGTGAGAAAACGATGAGGGACTGTGACGTCAATATACTCGAGCGTCATAGTAAAAAACAATCGTTTCATATGAAGGTGCGTTTTGCGGAAAAGGGACAGAACATACCCCCTCTTAAAACTTTGGACTCTTATAACTTAATCATTACCTATATAACCTCTTGCTTTGTTTTTTTCTCCATTTGACTATATTTATTTTAAATTCATTTTCGAGAAAATACATTATGATTATTTACCATATTTTCGATTCCTGAGCTATAACCACGAACTTCGGAATTCGAAAATATTCGGGTATCTCTATCTCTATCGCACTAACCATACTCGAGTGACAGGGATGCAAATATATGAACATTGAGTATCGGTTTTCGTGGGTACTTTGGCTGAATGCGCCGAGCGCGTGCCATTGTCATTCAAAAAAAACAAATTCGTGTTAATTATATTGTTCAAATTTGTTGATTTCATTTATTGAAATTACGACATAAAACGATATTTGCGCATATAAGTTCTCATATCAGAATCGAATATTTTTTATGGTTTATATTTTAGCATTTGTCTCGTAAAGGTCTATCGTAGACGGGATTTAAATTATTAATAAGTGAAAGGCAAAGCAATTCCGCCATTTTGACGAAAATTTGATGGTTCCTATAGCTGACAGTTGGAGCAGCGTTTGATTTCAAAATAAATGAAAAATTAAATGAAGTCGTATATTTCGGAAAATTAATTAACTGTCGCAGTCGGATAAAAACTATCCTAAGTTGCAGCTAGAATAATAATGTACCTATATAAAATGTTTCATATTTTTCCGATCATGGGATGCTGAGAACATTCGAACCGCGCAAAGCTTAGTTTCAAACTGGCTGATTCTTTTTTTAATTTAGAGATTTATTATAAGTGGAGATTATCGTTACGATAGGTTAATCTTTGTACTTGTGAAAGTGTTTACGACACTGATAACAGAGTTTAATTTTGCGTTGCCTGTGGGAAATATTTTTTCTAACCTGTACGTAGGTACCAGACTACCATTACATAAAAAGTCCAGTAAACAAAAGCTGACTCACAAAAGTTAGCGGGATATAGAGTCCATTAGACGTAAGCTGGGTCAGTAAGTAAAATTCGCAATAACACCAAAACAAATACATCAGGTCCGCTATTCTGTAACTTGTTTTCGCCTCACCTCACCGTTCACCCACAAATAAATCTTGACGCCGCGGTTCGTAGTAACTAAACGTAGGCAGAGGTCTAGTTTCGTTAGGCTTGACGGGTGAGGTGAGGCGCATTAGCGTGGTCCGAATAACAACCCAGAGGCTTGAGGCGCGCATGAATGAACTAAATAAATTCCGTCCGGCTCGCGGGCGATGTCAACGGAACGGCGCGCAGCGAGAGAGTGCTCGCGTCTCGCGCCTGTGTACGTGCGCTCACACATAGACAGCCCCCGCCGCCCACAACAGCGCGACAGAAACATTGCGTCAAAAATTTGAGATTTGAAAAGTTGCTCAGCTAGGCATTGGCCTTAAGCCGAGTTATAGGCCTTTGGGCGGCTTAAGAACCTCTAACACTCGAGTTTCCCACTCACTTGACAATACAAAGGGGGGACAACTGTCACTTGCGTCCACAGGAGCTACCTTTTTTTTTTTACTTTTTACGCATTGGGATGCGTAAAGGCATTTCCCCAAGCCCGTCATACCCATCCTAGTTCCTCGGCTGGCTCCCGGGAACCCCCCTGACTACCGTCTAAAACCACCAAGGTATGCCATCTCTGCCGTGTTGTAGGGGCGTCATGGGATCGCGAACATTTCACCACGACGCCCCTCGGCAACAGCCGCAGCTGCCCTCACTACTGAGGCAAAAGCCCCACCTCCGTCGTAAGCGTGCAGGGCGACACCACACGCTTCCCGACCCGACCAAAGGACGTCTACGCCGGGAGAGGGTGATAGACCTCGGATTCACCCTCTCAGGTCCCCTTGTAACTTTTTATAGAGGTTTTCTCCCTTGCAGCCACAACTCGGCCCCGGCCTGACCGTCGCAGCCCCCGTGCCTAACATGAATCCTCTGATAGCAGAGGATTTGTCAGGGTTACGGGTCCGTTATTTATTATAGAGTCTAACGGTAATGGCCTCTCCCTCAAGCCGCACCTGGGGAATCTTGCGATTCCCTGGGCGGAACCCCCCGACCCCCCCGTGTTGGGTTATTGGTAGCACCAGCAAGCGATAACTTAGGGTTCCCTAAATTATCACTTGCCGATGTCTCCAGGGCGCACCGGCCAAGACACTACCCATTCCTGCGGATCAACCGAATCAAGAGGAATCGGTAGAGTCCAGACACTCGAGGTTACCCAACATACCTAGCGCCCCTCCGCAGAAGGTAAGCGGGGAAAATGCTTTTCGCATAACCACCAGGGTGTGGGGACGGACCCTGGTGGTTATGTGGGACTCCCATGTCGGCTGATGAGGCCTATGGTTTACCCACTAAAAACCCCTCTATTAGCCGCCTCTACGCTAGAAAGCGAGGCCACGGGAACGCCCTGGGCACACTTCCGCAACCTTGCCAGCGGCTGTCCGCACTGCGGACTCAACTCCGGGGAAGTAATTTCCCCCTACCTCTGCAAAGGGGCGCACCGAGAGACGGCACGCCCACCACTCAGGGACCTTTGTGTAGGCGACAGACATCCCCGTGCCCGTCGCCCACAGGTACCCTTATGGGGGAAATCGGCGGTCGTAGGCCAACCGCCGTCGCCCCACGCGTTTGCGGCGCATCGGTTGGGAGGCCGGATTGTCCTCCCTCACACGCTCCGCTGCCTCCTTCTTCGTCATCACGTCCTCGCATAAGGAAGCCGCCGTCTTCCACGACCTGTCGCTCCCCACCATAGCTTCCACGACGGCGGGCAGGGAGAGGTCATGCCCCACCACGGCCACGAGTGTGGCCCGCTGCTCTGCCCAAGCTGGGCACACCGCCAGCGTGTGCTGCGCCGTATCTTCGGCGTCGCCGCACTCATGGCATTCCGCTGTCGGTTCCCGTCCTCCGCAGGAGCTACCTAGGTACCACAACCTACCACAACCCTGCACGTGTCCCCTGGGTGGTACTAAAGAGTGACAGACTCAAAAAGGTCAAAATAACGTATGCCATACGATTAAATAATAATAGTTCTATGCCCAATATGATCCCCCAAGGCAGGGGTCGGCAACCTTTTAGCAACAAAGGGCCACATAGGAGCTAACAAAAATTACGCGGGCTATTTGTGACTTTATCAGGCAGTTCCGAAATGCTGAATTCATCGACCTTTACATACAAAACAGCCGGGGACGCTCGCAGGCCGCAAGCAAGGCCTTGTTATTATACTCCAATATTAAATACTATCTCCGATTTCATCCTATTGGAGCAGGGTTCGGCAACAGGCGGCCCGCAAGACCCGGGTCTAGTAGGTAGAAGATCTTATCACAAATATTTCAGTAGGTACACATGTAGTTAGACGTAGTTACACGAAATAAATGATTGAATTGAATTGAATATATACCCAGTTATGCGTCTTTAAATATTTTGGAAGTAAACACTTTACTCACTCACTCATCAACGCACAGCCGAAACTGCTAATCTTAGAGAGTTGATTTTTGCACAGTATGTTGCTTTTATAACGTGGGCTAGGGATAAGAAGGCATTTTTGAAAATTCCACCCCTAAGTTGGTAAAATAGGGGTGCAAAGGTTGTATGGACGTACCTTTTTTTTTGAGCTAGAGACTTAAAACTTTGTAAAAAAAATATTTATTAAAAAAGGTGGCTTAGTAAAACAAGGTCACGATCAACATATAGAGATGACTGTAAACACTGGGCAGAACTAGCCTGGGGAATTGGCACGACAGAACCCGTAATGCGTGATGCAAATACAACTCAACCGGCCCTTATAGGCGACCTGTTACTAAACAGTGTGTGGGAACCTGCAAGGAAAGCGTTCTTTGACGTTCGCATAGTAAATGACGACGCTTCCTCTTACAGCAACCTCACCTGGCAACAAACAGCACAGAGACATAGCCAAGAGAAACACTCGAAATACTCCACTAGTCATGTCCTGCGATGGAGCCCTTGGTACTGAGTATAACAGTTTCTTAAAAAAGACTGCATCAAAATTGAATGAAAAATGAGGAAAAGCATATTCAGAAATAATTTATTGGCTTAAAGTAAAAGTACAAATTTCAGTCCTAAGAGCTGTCTCCATAAGGATCAGAGGCACAAGACGACAAATCCGACCTTTCGAATGCGAAGATGGCGCAGGAAGATGGCGCGAAGAGAATTGTTCTTCAAAGGGACTTATGAAAAAACTATAATTTATTACGATTCTGTTTAGATGTACTTTTTGTTATTCATATTTATTGATTAGTCTTATGACAAATAAATTACATGTGTTCCCTCAAATTATTTATCAAAATACAAATAGAGTAATTTGAGCGTTTTGAAAAATTTCGCCCCTAAGGGGGGGGGGGGGGGGGTAAAATAGGAGTGCAAAGTTTGTATGGGGGAAACAATATTTTTTTTATATAGAGACTTAAAAAGATTAGTCATCAGAATACAAATAAAGTAATTTCAGCGTTTTGGAAAATCCCACCCCTAAGGGGGTAAAATAGGGGTGAAAAGTTTTTATGCGGAAAACTTTTTTTTTTGACCTTAAAACTTTGTAGGAAGATTATTTATTAAAATAAAGTTATTTTAGCGTTTTGAAAATTTTTCGTCCCTAAGGCGGTAAAATAGGGGTGCAAAAATTGTATGAGGGAGACCATATTTTTTTAAATAGAAACTTAAAACTTTGTAGAAAGATTAATCACTAGAATACAAATAAAGTACTTTCAGCGTTATGGAAAATTCTACCCCTAAGGGGGTAAAGTGTTTATGCGTGAAACTTTTTTTTGAGCTAGAGACCTAAAACTTTGTAGGAAGATTATTTACTAAAATAAAAATAAACCACTTTCAGCGTTTTGGAAAATTCTACCCTTAAGGGGATAAAATAAGGTGCAAAGTTTGTATGGGAAAAACGGGTTTTTTTTAAATAGAGACCTAAAACTTTGTAGAAAGATTACTTATTAGAACATGAAAAAACTACATTCAGCGTTTTACAAAAATCATTCCCTAAGGGGGTTAAAAAGGGGTGCAAGGTTAGTATGGGGAACACTTTTTCTGAGCTAGACACTTGAAACTTTGTAGAAAGATTACTTATAAAAATACAAAAACCGGCCAAGTGCGAGTCGTACTCGCGCACGAAGGGTTCCGTACCATTATCTATAAAAACTATTTCATCCAGTGTTTTTAGTATTTGTTGTTAAAGCGGCAACGTCAACAATACATCTGTGAAAATTTGGAACTATCACGGTATCAGTGGGATACAGCCTGGTGACAGACAGACAGACGGACGGACGGATGGACGGACGGACGGACAGCGGAGTCTTAGTAATAGGGTCCCGTTTTGCTCTTTGAGTACGGAACCCTAAAAAAGTACTTTCAGCATTTTGGAAAAGACCATCTCTAAGGGGGATAAAAAGAGGTGCAAAGTTTGTATGAGGGAAAGTTTATGTTTTTGAGTTAGAGACTTGAAACTTTGTATAAAGATTACTTATTAAAATACAAAAAAAGAACATAAAGCGTTTTAGAAAATTCCACCCCTAAGGAAGTTGAAAAGGGGAGCAAGCTTTGTATGGGCAACACTTTTTTTGAGCTAGAGACTTAAAAATTAGTAGTAAGATTACTTATTACAATACGCAAAAAGTTCTTTCAGTAATTAGAAAAATTCAACCCCTAAGGGTGTTCAAATTTTATATGGAGAGAGAGAAAGAAAATTTTAAGGTATGAGTTAGAGATTTGTAACTTCGGTCTTATTCTGTACGGTAAAAGTCTACAAAACTAATTTCAGAGTATTTAAAAATTCATCCCCTAAGAGTGTTAAAAGGGGGTTTAAAGTTTGTGTATTTCAAAACATTTTTAAATTATGAGATTTTTAACTTCGGTATAGGGATAGGGGCTGCGATCCTCGTTCCGGATCGTTCCTGGCTCAACAGATTTCGTTGGCCATCCAGCGTGGCAACGCTGCCAGTGTCATGTGAACTTTTGGGCCACCAACGATCCGGGGGCGGTCCTTTTTGTTAGTTTAATGTCAAACATATTAGATTGTCTCATATTTACTTAAAAAAGTCATTTATAATTTATGAATTTAAGGTAAGTATTACTATTTTAAATTGTTACAGCTCTGAATTAATTTTCTAACTTATTCTAACTTATTTAATTTACTACTAATTATTATATTGTAAATACCAACATTGAATATAATTTGAATTAAATAAACATTTACCACACTTCGGTTTTAGACTGTTTGTTCACAAACTAGAAAATGAACATCAAAGTTTTTTTTTTAATTCATCCTTTAAATGAGGGTTCAAAGTTTGTATTGAGAGAAATCATTTTCCAAGACGATAACAAGTTCTACGCGGACGAAGTCGCGGGCAACAGCTAGTTATGAATCTTTTTACACTTCAAAAAATTTAACTAGATAGGTATTTTATTTACTCTCAGTTAACAGTATGTATACCCATGTAATATCTTTACTTCATCTAGTACCTACCTATGTAGTTATAGAGCTTTAGTGATTTCGGTGTTTTATTTTCATCTAGGTAGCGTGTAGAGATTCTTACATCTCATGTGATGTGGTGATCAAGGTTACGTACTACATACAGAAATTACCTTATGGAGTTGTATTATAATTTTAAAGTATTGAGCAGACATGCCCTACTAGCTATAAGTTAACGCATGTCTCCTACCCTAGTAGAAGGATTGTTGGCGACCAAGCGGCCATCTTCAACTTTACTCTACGCTATATAGCAATAAGCATGGCTGCTTTAAGCCTGCATCACACTGACGCGGCCTGCGGTGGTGGTCCATAGTAATTTGACAGCTAATGACAAGATTACTATTGACTGCCGCGGTCAGGCCGAGCCAGTCTGTGAGAGGACTTAAGCCTGCTTCACACTGACGCGGCCTGCGGTGGGGGTCCGTAGTAAATTTGACAGCTACTGACAAGATTACTATTGACTGCCGCGGTCAGGCCGCGCCAGTCTGTGAGAGGACTTAAGCCTGCATCACACTGACGCGGCCTGCGGTGGTGGTCCATAGTAATTTGACAGCTAATGACAAGATTACTATTGACTGCCGCGGTCAGGCCGCGCCAGTCTGTGAGAGGACTTAAGCCTGCATCACACTGACGCGGCCTGCGGTGGGGGTCCGTAGTAAATTTGACAGCTAATGACAAGATTACTATTGACTGCCGCGGTCAGGCCGCGCCAGTCTGTGAGAGGACTTAAGCCTGCATCACACTGACGCGGCCTGCGGTGCGTGGGGGTCCGTAGTAAATTTGACAGCTAATGACAAGATTACTATTGACTGCCGCGGTCAGGCCGCGCCAGTCTGTGAGAGGCCTTAAGCCTGCATCACACTGACGTGGCCTGCGGTGGCGGTCCGTAGTAAATTTGACAGCTAATGACAAGTTTACTATTGACTGCCGCGGTCAGGCTGCGCCAGTCTGTGATAGGCCTTAAGCCTGCATCACACTGACGCGGCCTGCGGTGGCGGTCCGTAGTAAATTTGATAGCTACAGACAATGACGGCCAGGCTGCGCCAGTCTGTGGGAGGCCTTACCGTTAGCGCTACCGATAAGTCGGCCGCGACGTCACTAGGGGACGCCACAGTCCAGTGGGACCGTCCGCAGGGTCAAGCTGCCTCGCCGTAAGCCAGTCCTGTCAAGATGGTCTAATTTGACAGACATTTATATGTACTCTATGAGTAATGATTCCATGGATAAAGCCTGCATTACACTGGCGCAGCCTGCGGTGGCGGTCGATAGTAATTTTGACAGCTAGTGACAAGTTTACTATTGACCGCCGCGGCCTGTACCGCACATATAATATTGTTCGAGATCCACTGATTTATTTGTAATATTTTCTACTATTAGTATCACACACGCACAATACATATATGGGCATGAATTACATTTATTTAGCGATTAAACAAATTAAGCAAACAATATATAAAATATACAATGTTACAACATTTACAAATACTAAATAAAAGCGGCCAAGTGCGAGTCGGACTCGCACTGAAGGGTTCCGTTAAATAAATTGCAGTTTACGATTTATGACGTATTAAAAAAACTACTTACCAGATCTCGTTCAAACCGATTTTCGGTGGAAGTTTGCATGGTAATGTACATCATATATTTTTTTGAGTTTTATCATTCTCTTATTTAAGAAGTTACAGGGGACACACACATTTTACCACTTTGGAAGTGTCTCTCGCGCAAACTGTTCAGTTTAGAAAAAAAATATCTTAAAAACCTTAATATCATTTTTGAAGACCTATCCAATGATACCCCACACGTATGGGTTTGATGAAAAAAAAAATTGTGAGTTTCAGTTTTGTGTATGGGGACCCCTAAAACTTAATGTTTTTTTTTTCAATTTTTGTGTAAAAATCTTAATGCGGATCACAAAATACATCTACATACCAAGTTTCAACAGTATAGCTCTTATGGTTTCGGAAAAAAATGGCTATGACATACGGACGGACAGACAGACGTACGGACATGACGAATCTATAAGGGTTCCGTTTTTTGCCATTTGGCTACGGAACCCTAAAAAAGAACGGATGGTTGTATGTAGAGAGGGGTAATGGGGCGATGTTGGGAAGAGCTGCCCCGTCGTTGAGGCCGAAAAACTTATCTGAATTTGTGCCGGGTCCCGCGAATGCACATGCTTGTGGCTCGGATTATTGATATTATAATTTTTGACCTTAACCAGCCCATTATTATAGACAGGGGTCCGTTCCAGCGGTGGGCAATAGCTTCACCAAGATGTTTAATAAAGGTGGACATTTGTGGGGCGAAGACCCCATCAACTGATGTGACGAGAGGGGTAAATGTTGCATGTTGTTTCTCGCAGGCGCTACTGTATTAACGTTTTTTCTCTTCTTCTGCGGATTTTAAAATGGAAGCTACCGGGCGAGAGATGTAAGATGGAGCGTCGGTGTCTACGACACGGATATCGAATAACGCCTCCCTTTGTGCATCCCAAACGCCGCGGCAGCTGAGGTCTCCACGAAGTCCACAGTTTCCTTCAGTTAAGATCGGTTCTTTGGTAACATTTCCTGAAACGTTTTGGCATAGTTCACAAAACAGGTCTCTGGTTTCATTGTGACGACGAGTTATTAGGCCACCAGTTTTGCAGCAGAGTGCGTGGTCCACATTGAAGTCATCGTTACCGCACCCATCGCATGATTTGGGCATGGAAACAGGTGTTCTGTGGTATCGTATTGCTAATGAGTCTTAACAATTTACTTATTACACGAATAAATTTAGATAAGATTTTATACAATTCAAATTATTATTATCTACTTGACTAGCGTTATTAATTAACACAAACAATAAAGAAGGTATTGAATTTAAGCATATTGTTGAATTGCGCTAACGTCAGAGAATAACAGTCAAATTATACAACACTTGTGCAAACTACATTATTTACGGTGCTGAAGAAAACTACACGATAGTAAAGTTGATGGGTTCCGTGATAATTGTATCATCTAGGACCAAATACGTACCTACTTGCAGTCTCTGAACAAAAAGATAGACACAGTGGTGTAGTTTGGGGGGGATAAGGAACATAACGAAGATGTTTCAGCACTACCATTGTATTTTAATTTAAGCTAACTAATATAATATAATTTATAAGATAACTAATCTAGGATAAAGTGTATTTGAAGAACATAATGTGAATTGCGCATAAATTTGTGGCGCATAAAATTATTTAAGCATACTTTATAATGGACATACAATCATACATTGGTTGCTCATAAAACTATTTAACAGTAGTAGAAACGCATAAACTGCAATACGCATACGCCTATGTTCTCTTTTATGTTGGGTCACAGTTCTAGCCATAGCCAAATGGCAAAAAACGGAACCCTTATAGATTCGTAATGTCCGTCCATCTGTCTGTCTGTATGTTCGTCCGTATGTCACAGCCACTTTTTTCCGAAACTATAAGAGCTATACTGTTGAAACTTGGTAAGTAGATGTGTTCTGTGAACCGCATTAAGGTTTTCACACAAAAATCGAAAAAAAACATTAAGTTTTAGGGGTTCCCATACTCAGAACTGAAACTCAAAAAAAAAAAATTCATCAAACCCATACGTGTGGGGTATCTATGGATAGGTCTTCTAAAATTATATTGAGATTTCTAATATAATTTTTTTCTAAACTGAATAGTTTGCGCGAGAGACACTTCCAAAGTGGTAAAATGTGTGTCCCCCCCCCCCTGTAACTTCTAAAATAAGAGAATGATAAAACTAAAAAAAATATATGATTTACATTACCATGCAAACTTCCACCGAAAATTGGTTTGAACGAGATCTAGTAAGTAGTTTTTTTTTTTAATACGTCATAAATCGTAAACCGCAATTTATTTCACGGAACCCTTCATGTGCGAGTCCGACTCGCACTTGGCCGCTTTTTTCTTTTATCGTTTTGGATAAAGACATCCGTCACTGTCGCACTCGCGTACTTCTCAGAATGTGACGGACATCTTATCGACAGCGATAATCTTATCTAGGTGAGGACCCTTTCGGATGCACTTCGACCCAGTGTGGGATATTTTGTGCATTTGCCCTCTCCTTTATGCCTGCTCCCAGGCTTGCTCCATCATTTCCACAAAACGGATGATGCAGTTCACCGGGAGCACCTTGAATTCCTTCGGTTGCGGATAGCCGTTACCAAGGTAATTCATTCTTTGTCTGGCAAGGGCATGACATTCACACAATAAGTGTTCCATAGTCTCATCCTCCTCGCCACACATTCTACAGTCTAAACTATCCGCTCCATCTTGGCCACGAGATCCTTGACCCCGAAGTGACCTGTGAACACCCCAGATATAATTCTGAGTTGCTTCCTACTGGATTTCCAGAGTTTTCTGGTCCAGCCCGAGTCCACTCTTTCTATGAAGAGCTTAGAGTTTAGACTTAACTATCTTAGGCCCGCTGCTCATAAAATTTGACGAGAATCGGTTGAGAAATGCGACCCCTAGAGGAAACAAGCCGGACAGACAAATCTACGGAAGCATTTTTGGCCAAGCTGAGACGGAGAACTTCCTTCGCTTCGCTCGCTTGGTCAAAAAGTTTATGCTGCTGACTCTTGTATGGTATGCTGGCCGGGGCCGTGGGTCACATGGCCTAGCGAAAATACACCTCTGTATCAGCGTATTATTTAAAGTTTCGGTACCTACATATTTTTGCACGTTGTACCCTAACTTGGTGAGGTATGTTTGCAAGACCAACAAAACTTATACTAGTTGAACCTTACACAAGAACATATTCAATGATTCCATGGTTTAACCAGTTTAAATATTGTTTTTCTGTTAAAGTCTGCTGCAGTGTAGGTATTTGTTTTATATTTTCCTCGCTACTGAAGGACTGAAGCTTATAAAAATCGAAATTCCTTAGTATTCATCGTCAGACGGAATACGCAAGGCAACCAGCATGAAGGCGTTTTTAGTATTCTTTTCCCTAATTGCTCTGGTTCTCCAGATGGTTGCTGCCGCAGGTAAGGTTCTTTTGAATATATAATTTACCTATACTACTATATCATCTAGTGTTTGCTGTGCCATGCTCAATGTAGCCAAGCACACGACTGCGTTTAAATAAATTAGTAGGTACCTTCGAAACAACATTTGATATTTCAACAGCTTTTCGGAATCGTGACCCGTAGGTCGATCACGTAACGCATTATACGAACGTCGGGTAGGTCTAAATGTCACTTTTTATATGGTGAATTGACAGTTAAATTGTACTGACGCGCGTTCGGAACGTTACGCCGGTATAGGTAATCCCATCCCAAGGTCTAGATCCATTCCTGGTTGGGAAGGCCAGGTGGCAGCTTTCGTAAAACTAGTGCCTCAAATTTTGGCATTTGGTGCCAGCAGGGGACACTGGGCTCCTTTAGAGTAAAACCGGGAACACGTAACCAGGATGATGTGGGATGCTACATGTGTTAACACATTCGCCGCCATCCATACCAGAGGCCGAAACGCACTGACAGCGGTGGCGGAGTGTCGTGGCGTGGCGCGGAGGCGGTACCGGTTGTAAGGTTCGAATTTTCGAATCTCGGTAAAGACACATATTTGTCTGATGAGCATAAATATTCGTTTCTCAGTCTTGGATGTTTTCTATGTACCTATTTAAGTCTAGGAGAAAATTAGCTGGACAGAAAAAATCACAAATGAAGAAGTGCTGAGAAGAGTGGGAGAGAAAAGGAAACTGATAAAAACGATACCGGTCACCTTATACGACATGCCGCTTTTATTAATAACATCATGGAAGGAAAGGTAGAAGGCAAGCAAAGAAGGGGAAGACCAAGGATAAGTTACATGAAACAAATCAAAGAAAATATAGCAGTCACGTCATATAAAGAGGTCAAAGAGGCGGCCCTAGATAGAGTTAGATAGAGGGAGCTACACCGATAAGAGTCTAACTCTTAAATATGTGATGATCTATTAATTATATTATATCAACGTGTAGTACCTTACACAATCCTTTTTGTAAGATTGTCTCCTAATATTTATTTATTATGTACATACCAACGACAATGGTCCTTTTTATTGCAAGCTTTATATTAACTTGACCTGTTCGTAGGTTGGTAAGATACAGCGTGTATTTTTAATATTACCTCAAATTTTAACATACCAATTATTTTTTCCTTATAAAATAATGATATTACTACTTTGTCTTACTGACGTGACGTCACAAATGTCATAAGCACAGATGTTTGCACAGATGTATGAATATAAGGAGATCGGACATGCCGGCCGATTTGTATAGAGTACGCCTGTCTCAATTTCATTAACCCACACAACGCCCAAGTAATTGACAAAACAAAGCACGCACACATCTAAAACACACACACTTGTATACATACACGCTTATTTGACAATAAACGCGCATCACATCAGGCATTTTGGGAAAACACGTAATATTCTCTGCGATCAGCACGCGTGCACAGTATGGCAGAGTATGCCCATTGAGCATACAGCTGCGACACGGCCGCCGGTGGCATGTCCTCTCTCTAGTATTCTATGCTATGATGTCACAAGTGACCCGCTTCTTCCATGTGTCAAAGGAGTGTACGCAATACATTGCTGCTCCATAAATTTTCAAAAATCAGTTATTCTTTGTTAGTTAAGACTAATTTAAAAAATTCTTGCAATATCGGTTCATAGCCCTATTACCTACATCTGGTTACAATTTGAGGTAATATTAAAAAAAACAGGCTGTATAAGTATGTAAGGTAAACGTCCGAGTGGTCGACGCTGTACTAGTATATGGCATGGGCACTCTATGTCAAAGCAATACGAGTTAAATTCGAACTAAAATGATTTTTCTTGTACAGCGTCGAGCACTCTGACGTTTACCTTAAGTTGTCCGTCAAAATCAAAGACTACAATATACATGTCAAAATTTGCAATCCATTTTTCAGTCACTTGCCGTTATCCGATTCAGCTGAAATTTTGGGTATTATTATAGTTTGGATGACAATTCAATATTATGGTACAATCGAGCTGATCTGATGATGGAGACAGAAGGTGGCCATGGGAATTCAGTATTTAACCGACGTCACCCTGTTGAGTTAGGGCTCGTTAGAATCGTCTCAATGAGTAGTTGATGATGTTGATGGTATACAGGAAAAAACAGTCGGCAATAAAAGCTTCTAACAAAAATTAAATTTTTGACAGAAACTTATTCATTGAGAAACCACACATATGCGCCAAAAACCGGGAATATCCTTTAAAAACATCATCTGTTTGGATCAAACGTGAATTTTGCAAAATATCTTATGAATGGAAGTCCAGTTCTAGCCAACCTCCACGGTTTTGTTTTTTTGGGTTTTATATATGTACTTCCTTAAATTATTGCAATTTTTTTACTACAGATGTCGACTGCAGCCAGCCTATAATAGGAGGACCATGCCGCGCGTATCTACCTGTGTGAGTATTACTTGAATCTAATCTTCCAAAAAAATATTACTTAATCAAGCTGTCTTTTGGGAAGCCAGTCCTGTCAAGTCAAGCCAGTCTAATTTGACAGACATTCAGATGTGCTCTTAAGGCCTCTCACAGACTGGCGCGGCCTGGCCGCGGCGGATGATAGAAAACTTGTCATTAGCTGTCAAATTTACTATGGTCCGCCACCGCAGGCCGCGCCAGTGTGATGCAGGCTTAAGGCCTCTCACAGACTGGAGCGATGGTACTATTGACTACACATTGACGGAAAAATCGGCGAACATACATAAAAAATAAATACATACAGTGGAACATTATAACCTCCTACTTCTTCGTATTTTTAACCGACTTCAAAGGAAGTCGGTTAAAAATACGAGTACTCTTTACGAGTATAAATGATATTATGTCGAATTCGTACATATAGGCATAAAAGTCACCTTTGTCTTCGTTGATGTCCAAAAGCGGCGGGATAAATTGAATCAGAGTGGGGCAAAATGAATAAACCAAACTTAGTAGTAAATTTGGAAATTATTTCAAAAACATCTGACATTGGAGACTTATTACATAATTCATAATATTTATTACACATTCTCCATTATTTTATTTTATTTTGACTCTGGATACTTTACGTGTTCATTATTTTTTATTTAATTTTGTGTCTGGAGAGTTTACATGAAATAATGAAATATTTATTATTAACATATTCAATTCAATAGTTTTATTTCAGGCCATGTGATCCATATACTGTTAGTAACAAAATAAACTTAAAACTATGTTAGCAATGGGGAATGGATGAAAATTTTAGAAACGCCTGATATTTTTTTTGGTGATAGGAATAACCTTTCTTAGCACCAGAAAAAAGTTGTAGACTTTTCAGATGCGTCAATTATTTTTGAAAAATATAAACTGTTACCTCACTTACGTTTTGTGGTTAGGACGGCGAATACGACAATTTCCTTGATCCGTCTCATATTACATAAAAATATCATAAAAATCCGTGGTAAACTGACACTGGCAATGCTATTGACAGCTGCAGCAGCTATATTGGTCATTGCCAGGGTCAGATATTTAAAATATTTTTTGTAATATGAGACGGATCAAGGAAAGTGTCTCATTCGCCGTCCTAACCACAAAACGTAAGTGAGGAAACTGTTTATATTTTTCAAAAATAATTGACGCAGCTGACAAGTCTACAACTTTTTTCTGGTGCTAAGAAAGGTTATTCCTATCACCAAAAAAAATATCAGGCGTTTCTAAAATTTTCATCCATTCCCCATTATTATTATACATTAAAAAAAAAAGAACTGCAGTACTACTTGACATAAGTCAAAGTAGTACATATGAAGGGTCCACGGAAAAAATATGTCTAGTCACTTTTTTTTTTAAATGAGATTTTAAAGCCAAATGTAGAGCAAGTAATAAACTATTACATACATCTTCTGTTACATCTGTATTACTTATTATATAACAGTCCCTGGGCGACCGAGCTCTGCTCGGGTGAAAGTGGAGAAAATACGGAGAAAACGAATTTTCCCGGACATGAGACCTATCTAGATCGATTTCTCGCCCCCGTAAACCCCTGTATTCCAAATTTCATCGAAATCGTTAGAGCCGTTTCCGAGAACGTGATTTCAAATATATATACAAATATTGCTCGTTTAATAGTATAGGATGACTTTTTTTTTACTTTGAAAAAAACCTATACACGGAAATAACGTGCGTTGTATATTAGGTACATGGAAAAAACATGGCAAGTCACACAAAACAAAACAATAGATAAACTTTTCTTTTAGTTTATCACGTTACAAAATGAGAATGAATGAATTTGTTACAGGTGAACAGTGGTGAACATGTTCTTTCCGTGGACCCTTCATATACAGACAGTCAGAAACATAGCTTAACTATGGTCCCACACTAGGCTAGGCCTGTCCCGTGGAGACCAAGAAAAAATACAAATTAAATTAATTAATTACTCTCTTTATATTACCTATGGGATCATCATCATTGGCCTTTAGCATCTATAAAAGATGATTAATCTAGGATAAGTTTATTGTATTATACCTACTTAATGTACCTGGCGACTTTAATACATTTCTCGGCAAACATGGCTATTTGTATTTATGTCATTTAATGATACCATTGTTAATTAATTGTATTTGGAAGCTCTGTAATATCAAAATGCCCTTGAGGCTTAAGTACTTGAAGAATAAATATTTAAATTTTGAATTTGAAAAAACATCATAACTAGTTTGGGTCGTGACTTAGCCATGCCCGTGCCGCCGCAATAATATTAATATGTTCATCACAGTGTGACAAATTCCCCTACTTAATTATTGACATTCGGTTACGGATAGTGTTTGGTTGTTCGGCCATCACTGACGAAAAATGAAAAAGTCGGAGACCGAATGGCGGCGGGCGTTCGTGCCGTACCTGCTCGGTACGGCCCGGTGTAAACTCAAAACGGGAGGCGAAACGTAATTATCGCACAGGAGAGAGCTCTCATATATATGGGAACACAGAAAAACTCCAAAAAATCATTTGTACAAAACCGGCATCGTTCCGAAATTTCAATATTCCGAACGCCATTTTCTACTACGTATTATATTTTATTTTCAAAAATCTAAAATGCCTTCAGCGGAACATGGTTATCGGAATTATGAAATGGCGGTAAAATATACTTTCCGAGAAGTAACTCTTCGGACTTATGTAGTGTACCCTTTTATAATGTTACCAAAGAACCGATCTTAACTGAAGGAAACTGTGGACTTCGTGGAGACCTCAGCTGCCGCGGTGTTTGGGATGCACAAAGGGAGGCGTTATTCGATATCCGTGTCGTAGACACCGACGCTCCCTCTTACATCTCTCGCCCAGTAGCTTCCATTTTAAGAGAAAAAACGTAAATACAGTAGCGCCTGCGAGAAACAACATGCAACATTTACCCCTCTCGTCACATCAGTTGACGGAGTCTTCGCCTCACAAATGTCCACCTTTATAAAACATCTTGGTGAAGCTATTGCCGACCGCTGGAACCGACCCCTATCTATAATAATGGGCTGGTTAAGGTCAAAGATTATAATATCAATAATCCGAGCCACAAGCATGTGCATTCGCGGGACCCGGCACAAATTCAGATCAGTAAAGCATTTTTTCGGCCTCAACGACGGGGCAGCTCTACCCAACATCGCCCCGTAACCCCTCCCTAACCCCTCTCTACTCTCTACATACAACCATCCATTATTTTTTTTATATTTATATTTGGTGTACCCTTTTATATATTTTTAATTAAAACAGTTACCCTTGGATACTGCTAAAAATACAATATTCATGTTTTTTCAGGTATGGATACAATGCTGACTTAAAAAAATGCACATCTTTCGTATATGGTGGGTGTCAGGGAAACAAAAATAGATTCGACACTCTTGAGGACTGCCAGGCTGCTTGTGAATGCAATTGACAACGTTTTTTTAATACCTATTGATGTATATTCGGCCATATGAGAATAGTGTTGCTAACTTGGCAATAATGAGTATTTACAAAATTATATTGTACTGTGACGTGAAATAAAATGTTATTGTTGTTTATTTTTAAATAAATATTAAATTATTTCAGGTTTTGTTTTAATTTTCACAAATTTCACATAAGTCTACACCATATCAGTGGCGTAAGTTAAGCAAAGTGTTTTAAGTAGGTATAACAAAAACGCCATACATATTTGCCCTAAAGTCCTTATTTATTAAGGGCATATGTTTAACGGACCACCAGATATTGTAAAATATAACGCCAAAAAACACTTTTTACTGCCGAAAATAATAAATGATCACCAACATTTCATATCCATTTTAATGTAGTAACCAAAACTATAACATCATACAATCCTATTAAAGAATCTGCTATCCTAATAAATCATCGCTAACCCAAAAATTATTAATGATCACCGAAATGTAATCTCCATTTTTATATTAGGGTTTCGTACTCAAAGAGTAAAACGGGACCCTATTACTAAGACTCCGCTGTCCGTCCGTCCGTCCGTCCGTCTGTCTGTCACCAGGCTGTATCTCACTCATGTCAGACCCACCATACCCCTAGCCATACCCCTGGGGGTAGGGTGGGACTGAACCATACCACCGTTAGTAGTGCTGGGATTTGATGCAAAAATAGAAAAATAAATAGGTACCTAACAGATACAAATATTTATTTTATTAAACTGAAAAAAACGAAAGCCGTTCTGGCAAAACCAGTTAGATATATAGGTTAGGTTCGTTCAGATTCGTTCGTTTAGGTAGCTTCAGATGCCCGAAGGGCAAACACACCAAAAATAGGAGCCCCGCTCCGCGTCAATTGCCAGGACACCATACATTAATAGGAGGTTCTGGTTATGAAAATGGAAAAAATCTCTAGGTCCTTCTATTAATGCATGGTCTCCTGGTTTTTTGACGGAACCCCGCTCCGCGGGGCTCCTATTTCTGGTCTGTTTGCCCTTCGGGCACCTGAAGATACCTAACGAACCTAACCTACATTTGCAACGCAATGGTACTAGTAAACATTTATTTTGCCGTATTAACAATAGACGTTTATTACAGCACTGTGATGGATGTAACTTTTACATACTTTTACCATTAGAGAATTCTGATGAACTCCTCTCTCTCGGCTCTGGGGGATTAGGCTAGGGGATCCTGGTGGACTGAATTACTTTATTAACAATCAATGTTTTCTTGATAGATTCTTCTGTGGACTGTAGTATGGTGTAAAATAGACACTTTGGCATATGGAAATACACGTAAAATTTCTCTTCATCATCCACCAGATGTTTTTTTTATATTCCGTTATTCTCCTTCGGTCCTTCTCTCTCTGTTCAGTGTGTGTACCCAATATCTTCATTTTCTCCGGTTTCTCCTATTTTCTTCTTCTTATCATCCAACGCTATGGCTGCCATAGCCATCTCACGCAATGAAAATTGATTCATAATCATAACCGTGCGTTCTGCTCTACATTCAACTTCAAACTGAGCGCCATCGAAGATCATCGACCACCAGCTAGCCGCCGCCTCGCTTTAAGCACCTTTAAGCGCGCTGTTGCCCAACCGTAAGCGCGATGTCACCTAGCTGGTTTATCATCAAATTGTCGACACTCACTTCGTCGAATTTCACTTGAAAGTCAACGTTTCATGTATTTTCATTTCGTCGACAATTCATTTCGTGGAATGGTCATTACAAGTAATTTTAAATCGTGTATTTTTACTTGTCGGATGATTCATTAATGTAGTTGTATTATGTCATGGAAAACGTTTTGTGATTTATTGTTTCAAATATTTTTAATTAACATACAAGTTATTGCAAGGATTATTACTTATTTAAATTTAAGATAAATAGTTGGCATTACATAGTTATCTATGGCATTATGTTGAGAACGGAATGGCTTTAGTACCACCCAGGGGACACGTGCAGGGTTGTGGTAGGTAGCTCCTGCGGACGCGAGTGACAGTTGTCCCCCCTTTGTCAAGTGAGTGGGCAACTCGACTGTTAGATGTTCTTAAGCCGCCCGAAGGCCTCTAACTCGGCTTAACGTCTACTGTCATAGACAGCAGCCGGGATGAACTGCTTAGCGTGCCTTCCAAAGCACAGAATTTTAACTTTTTTTTTTTACTTGGGGAAATGCCTTTACGCATCCCACCTAGCCGAGGAACTAGGATGGGTATGACGGGCTCCCGGGAACCCCCCGGACTACCGTCTAAAACCACCAAGGTATGCCCTCTCTGCCGTGTAGTAGGGGCGTCATGGGATCGCGAACATTTCACCACGACGCTCCTCGGCAACAGCCGCAGCTGCCCTCACTACTGAGGCAAAAGCCCCCCCCCCACCCCCCCTCCCGTTGTAAGCGTGCAGGGCGACACCACACCGACCAAAGGACCTCTACGCCGGGAGATAGACCTCGGATTCACCCTCTCAGGTCCCCTTGTAACTTTTTATAGAGGTTTTCTCCCTCGCAGCCACAACTCGGCCCCGGCCTGGCGGTCGCAGCCCCCGCGCCTAATATGAATCCTCTGATAGCAGAGGATTTGTCAGGGTTCCGGGTCCGTTATTTATTATAGAGGCAAACGGCAATGGCCTTTCCCTCAAGCCGCACCTGGGGAATATTGCGATTCCCTGCGCGGAACCCCCCGTGTCAGGTTATTGGTCACACCAGCAAGCGATAACTTAGGGTTCACTAAATTATCACTTGCCGTTGTCTCCAGGGCGAACCGGCCAAGACACTACCCATTTCTGCGGATCAACCGAATCAAGAGGAATCGGTAGAGTCCAGACACTCGAGGAGGTTACCCGACCTAGCACCCCACAGAATTTTAACCTAACCTAACCGCCAGCGTGTCGACGTCACCCCGCTTCGCGGGGTGCCTATTTCCGCTCTGAGGGACACAAGTGAACCCTAACCTAACCTACTTATAATAATTAATAATAATAATTGTTACGGTTGTTTGTTTTTTTTTACTGCGGGGGGCTCCGCCGTTTTTCTGGCTGCCCTAACCTAGTTAAACCCCTGTAATCAGTTTAATTTGATTATTTTGTAATGCTGTAATACAATTTCGAACAAATGAAATTCGTTGGTTTGTTATTCTGCCATTTAAAATTCATACAAAAAGAACAATTTGCCAAATAATATTCCCTGAACAGTTGTTCTATAAAATAATAAAAATTTGAATAATTTGGTCACGAAATAAAATAACACCAAATAATAATTCGTGAACTAAATGTTACTTGAAACGTTTTCGATGAAATGAAATTCGATGAAAAGTTTGTCGACAAAACAAGGGACATCCCACCTAGCTGTAGCTGCGCGGACACCTCGGTGGTGCTGAGCCGTTTCCGTTACGTGCTTGCGTATGATTGACGCCTGGTTGACGGCGAGCCGATGAGGTGAGGCGGCGCCGGTCCGGTGCCGAGCGGTTACGTGTGCGACAACCTTAAGATTATCATTGAGAACAATCATATAAAACTTAATTATACGTATTTATACTTTGTCACATGGGATGCTATAACACCAGTGTACGTAATATTTGGAAAAACAAAACCTGAAAGTATATAGTGCACAGCACTACGGTGGTATGGTTCAGTCCCACCCTACCCCCAGGGGTATGGCTAGGGGTATGGTGGGTCTGACATGTATCTCACTGATACCGTGATAGTTCTAGCTGAATTTTTCACAGATGATGTATTTCTGTTGCCGCTATAACAACAAATATACTAAAAACACAGAATAAAATGTTTTTTTTTATAGATAATGGTACGGAACCCTTCGTGCGACTTTTATTTAAATTATAACCCACTTGGCCAATTTTAAAATTATAACCCAAATTATAACATCTTGCTATCCCATTAAAACCCACGACTCCAAACTAATCATTGTTAACACAAAAATATTTTATGACCACCAGCGTTTTAACCATATTTTAATTTAAAATGTCAAGCAAATATTCATATTGTAGGTATTAATTTGCTAGCTAAGATTTGGTGATCATTTACTAAATTTGGTCTTTGAATGCAATTGAAATTCCATATTACCAAATAAAGTATAATTAAATGATGCCAAATTTACAAGAGCTACCAAAACCCGAATCAGCGCACCCCACTTCCACGTGGTTAAATTATAATTAAACATAAAAATGGAGATAAAATTTTGGTGATCATTAATTATTTTTTGTGTTCAGTATATCTTTTTGGTAAGAGAGCTTAGGGTATCAAAGTATATTTTGGTGGTCATTGTATTTTATCCCTTTATTAAGTAATCCAATCGTTTTTATCTCACTCTTAGTTAGTTAAACCTTATAGGATAAATAATTTACTTTAAAAACAAAGTTTTAACCGACTTCAAATCAGTAGCAAAAGTGCTTCAAGTTTGCCTATAAAATTTGAAGAGTTTTCTCGATTTCTCCAGGATCTCATTATCAGAACCGTTTTTTGGTGACAACGGGACCAATCCGGAAGTATATGCTTTTTTGACGTCGGTTAAAAATATAAAGTATAATTGGCACTCGATAAATGCGTGAAACAGTATTGTTTGAAATATAATTAATAAATAAAAAAACAAATTGTCTTATTACTATGTAAATAAATAAATATAAGCCGTCTGAAACTGGCGTCGCCCAGTGGCAATGTTAAGAACTGTCAAACAAATAATATTATTATGCCGAAAATTTCCTTTATCTTGTGAACGGAAAAGAAGCAAGAAGTTCCGCATGCGCTCAGGGACTGCGCCCCGCTTTTGTGACATTTTAGTGTCAGTGCCTGGTGCCACCTTTGTTGTTATTTGGAAAGATCTTTTTGTTGTTATTTCGTGTTTACATGTGAATTATTCAGTGTACTTATACTATGACTGCCAATGCACAAACCGACAGCCAGCGGAGCAGCTGTAACCTAGCCGTGTCTTTAGATGAATATATTCAATGCCCCCATTGTCCGGCCCCAAACCTTTTAAAAGGACGCCGAGGCCTGCACATTCATCTAGGCAAGTGTCATAAGCTCACAACTAGCCAAAACATCCCTGTTTCTCACTCCTCATCAGCCCAGAGGGCCCCGACAGCATCCATTCATACAGACCTATCAGCCAAACTAAGCTCTCTAAAAAATTCAAAACCAATTATTAAACGCATCCCAAGAGGCGCGAGGATCTCCGTCGCAACCAATCTTACAAAGGCTATAGACGACTGTATTACTGATAATTCTATCTCAAGCTGGGAATACCTTCTATGTTTCGCTTATAACTTCCTCCACGTCGATAAAACCGACACTAATAAATCGTTAACCTCAAAAATCAAAGGAAATTGTTCTCGACACCGTAACATTGACATATGCAACCCCACATATTTTTTCAAACCTAGTAAAATCAATAAAATTGTAGAATCCAAAATCAACGATGGGGACCTAAAAGGCGCTGCTCAGCTTCTTTTTTCCAGCGACACGTCAGCACCAGACACACCGGAAACTCTGATTGCTTTACAAAGCAAACACCCACCGGCGCCCTCTGTACCTGATCTTCCGGACCCACCCAGCTCGGCCTTACCTTACATGCAATGCTCGGAGTACGCAGTGCAGTTGGCCATTGCTTCTTTTAAAAATGGCTCCGCAGGCGGCCTGGATGGTTTGACACCCCAACATTTAAAAGATTTGACCACAGGCATGCCTGGAGGCCAGAACGCCAGTCTGGTGTCAAGCATTACCCGTCTGACTAATCTAATGCTTGCAGGCAAAGTAAATTCTTCTGTCATACCCACTCTTTACGGAGCTCATCTATGCGCATTAAAAAAAAAAGACGGCGGAATTCGACCCATCGCCGTGGGCTTTACATTTCGCCGTCTAGTCTCAAAAATCTGCTGCAAATATATAATCTCGGACTTGGAAACCAAATTTCAACCTACTCAACTCGGATTCGGCAGTAAAGGTGGATGTGAAGCAGCCGTCCACGCCTGCCGAACTTTCTTGCATAGCCCAGAAGGTCAGGTACTACTTAAAGTGGACGTTAAAAATGCTTTTAATTCCGTCAATAGAAGTACACTATTGTCAGAAATTAAAAACACTAGCCCTGGAATATATCCATACCTCTATCAATGTTATGGCGCTCCTACAAACTTAGTTTACAGAACAAACAACATTTTGTCTTCTGTCGGCTGTCAACAGGGTGACCCTCTGGGGCCGGCTATCTTTAGTCTCGCTATCCATCCAATAATTTCGGCACTAAATTCCAAATTTAATGTTTGGTACCTCGACGACGGCAGTCTAGGCGGTGATTCTAGTTCAGTCTTGAATGATCTCTCAACCATTGTTAATAAGTTTAATTCAATAGGATTAGAATTAAATACAAACAAGTGCGAACTTTTCATCAATACTGACACACCAAACCAATCAACCAAACAAATCCAGCAAAATTTCGAGAATATCTGCCCCGGTATCAAGATTCTGCAAAAGAACTCACTTCACCTCTTAGGTGCACCTGTATTCGAAGAATCAATTCCAGATTTCATCAACTCCAAAATTAATCGTTTCTCTGAATTTTCGGCCCGTTTACTCGAAATTAATGCCCATATGGCCGTTTGCATCCTCCGATTCTGCATGTTTGTTCCAAAATTTACTTATGCTATGCGCTGCAGCCCCCTTTGGAAATTTCCAAACTACTCTGAATCCATAGACTCCAAGCTTCACCTTCAGCTCCAAAATATTTTAAACGTCAAAATTAACAATAGACAATTTTTACACGCCACCCAACCAATCAGTTTCGGAGGTCTTGGTATCCGTCAAATTTCCGGCGTTGCCCTGCCCGCGTTCCTCTCCTCGGCACATAGTACTCTCACCCTCGTAGGCAAAATTCTTAGTCCATCACTACGTGATTTCGAGGTGACGTACTTGTCCGAGGCACTGGACGCGTGGAGGATGGCCTGCCCGGGAGTAGACTTGCCAGCCAATAGGAGTATTCAGAAAAACTGGGACCAACCTATTTGTAAGCAAGTCCATTCCCATTTGTTGGACTCTTGCTCCACCAGCCAGGAAAAAGCAAGACTACTGGCTGTGTCGGAAAGGGAGTCCGGCTCATGGCTTCATGCTCTTCCCTCAATAAATTACGGGACACTTCTTGATTGCAACACACTCAGATTGGCTGTCGGTCTTCGTCTGGGGGCAGACATTGTTGCTCCACATCGTTGCCCCTGCGGAATCCTGGTGAGTAGCCTGGGACACCATGGTCTATCTTGCACGAAGAGTGCTGGTCGCCTGTCTCGCCACGCCTGCCTCAATGATATCATCCGTCGGGCCTTCGTCAGTGCCAATGTGCCAGCCGTTCTGGAACCGCCGGGTTTGGCAAGGGACGACGGTAAGAGGCCAGACGGTATGACCTTAGTGCCTTGGAAATTGGGACGGCCCCTCATTTGGGACGCTACATGCGTTGACACCCTGGCGCCGTCCCACCTTGGCACTACATCTTTGAGAGCAGGCGGGGCAGCTGCAGCGGCGGAGGCAGCAAAGTGCCGCAAATACATCGGCCTGACAGACCGGCATGTTTTTGCGGCTTTTGCTGTCGAAACCCTCGGACCCTGGAGCCCAGGCGCTCACCAATTATTTGGCCAATTGTCAAAAAAATTGGTCAAAGTATCCGGAGACCATAGGGCTGGCTCGTTCCTTGCCCAACGGATCGGCATAGCTATACAAAGAGGGAACGCAGCCAGTCTTATGGGAACCCTTCCGCAGGGATCCGACCTTGGGGATCTCTTTTGATTAAATTTATGTTTTTCCTAATTTTAGGTTAATTTAGTTTATTTAAGTTTTTTCTAATGTCAACAAATTTACTCAATAACGAGTAAATATAAAAATCATCCTTTATATATTTTATTTTTTTACCCGAGAGTGGTAAGTATAAAATAATGATCAATGTAATATAATTTAATACACCTTTATAATCATAAAAATTTAATAAACAGAGTATATAAACATGGGTACATTAACTGGGTCTCACAAAACTGTCGGAACAGTTTGTCTGTGTGATTATAAACATAATAATACAGAGTTAATAATTAATTAATTAGGTACTAATTTATAAATAGGTTTAGGTTAGACACATCTTTAACCTAACCTAAACCATGCATACAGTTACTTATGTGTTATACTTAAATAATGTCGTTTTAATTTTCTTTTAAAGTCGTTTTTTATTCTTTCACGGCTGATAGTTTCTGGTAGACTGTTCAGAAGGTAAGGGATACGTTTTTTAAGGTTCTGTCGCCATAAAAGTTTTTAACCTTCGGTACGCACAGTTTACCGGACGCCATAGCCCTAGTAACATAAGTATTATCGACTGTTTTTAACAAGCTATTTTCAGAGCTAGGTTCCAGACTGCTATGGTTATTTATAAGTAGTAAATATTTATGTTTAAGACTAACTGGCAGTATTTTACACATTTTGAAAAGAAGTTTATAGTTACCTTTACATTTGTGTCTAGTTTTACTGTTTACTAATACTATTATATTAAATAATAACGTATTTGCCCATGGCATTAGGTAAGGTACTTTGAAAAGAAAAACAAACCATGTTCGTATCGTTTATTGTTAAGAATCCTTACAGTCTAAAAATTACAAAGTATTATTGGCACTCGATAAATGCGTGAAACAGTATTCTTTTAAACATAAATTAATACAAATAACAAATTGCATCGGCTGGTCATATTACTATCAAAATAAATAAATGTATTAAACTGTCCCAAACAGGCGATGTTAAGGAATTGACAAACAAATATATGATCCTTGTATGAATACAAATAATTGCTCCCAAAAAAAACGTAATGTGGGGTAAATTGAATACTTGTGGGGCAAATTGGCTAACGACTATTTTTAAACAGTTTCGAATTGATGAATTATTTGGATAACGTAGATAGGTACTATAATTATATTGTCGTTGTTTAAGTATATTCATTTCTGTATTCTACGACGATATTTTTACTAGTTACTTTTTTACGTACGCGCAACTGCATAAATATTTATAGAGGTTTTCATGTTTTTATTCCGGTAACATAGGCCCATTTTCAAATTTAGCTTCATGTAATACGATCCAGCCGAGGCTAGTCCTTAAATTCTAGTCAGCAAGGCTCACTTTCGCTTGAGATTACAGTTATTCAGGACATTGTAGTTAAATCTGTATCCGAATTCATTGATGTCGTCTGTCACCAGGTTGTCGCTGTGGAAGTGAACGTACAGAGGTCCAGGTGGAGTAGCTGAAAAAAAAACAAAAGTATATATATAGTCGTCATATCTATATTAATAAAAGAAAGTTGTGTTAGTTCCTTTGCTTATAACTCGAGAACGGCTGGACCGATTTCGATGATGGTTTGATTTGTTGGATTTGTCTTCGCCCCGAATAGCAGAATAACTATAAAAAAATGGAAAAAGGTCAGTTTTTTTTTCTCTTGCATTTTGTACGGCGGAACGAAGTTCGCGGGGTCAGCTAGTATATATGTAATATATGCTATAGTCATATGACTAGCTGCCCGGGCGGCTTCACATCGCTTCGCCCGCGTATTATGAAGATCGCAGGCAAATCCGAGGGGTAGAATATACTCTATAACCATCCAGAAAGTTCATTTTATATGCAGGTGCAAGAATGTTTGAAATCGGTACAGTGGTTCCGGAGATTACTCATTATTTACAGTACAAACTTACAAAAAGCTAAAATCTCATAGAATTTTACTATTTACAATATAAGCATGGAAAACTTGTGGATCGCTGTGTGGACAGACCGACAAAAAGCACACAGGTGATGATTAACGTAAATTAAGATTTTTTAATTTTTTTTTAGTCTGATTTAGCCCTCAATAATTATTGTTTAATTTGTGACTACAGGCAAAACTATTTGCGTACAGCGTAAGTATATTGCATATTAAATACATCCCGACGTTTTGAGTCCTTTTCAGCAGTTGTAGTGAAGAGGGTAGACTCAACGCGGTGGGTCTACCCGCTTGACCACGAGTAGGTACTAAAAAGGGTTCGAAGCGTCGGGTTGAGTTGAATACACAATGTATCAACATTCCCAAAGAGTGGACGTCTTTCGGCTGATATAATGATGATGGTGATGATCAGGCCTCGGAGTATTTGTAGCGCGGTAATACTAAAGTATGCTATGGAGTCGTTGTAAGCATTAACATTAAATGTATACTCATACTCATCCTCATTTATTTAATTCATTAAATAAATAATACCTATAAAAATACACCACTACCTATAGATCTTCATTGACGAATAAAAAATAATATGAGGGTCCACGGAAAGAACATGTCTAGTCACTTTTTTTTTCAAAATGAGATTTTAATGTCACGCAATAGTTCATAACGAGCGCAACATTTTGACATCAAAATCTCATTTTGAAAAAAAAAGTGACTAGACATGTTCTTTCCGTGGACCCTCATATTATTTTTTATTCGTCAATGAAGATCTATAGGCAGTGGTGTATTTTTATAGGTATTATTTATTTAATGAATTAAATAAATGAGGATGAGTATGAGTATAAATTTAATGTTAATGCTTACAACGACTCCATAGCATACTTTAGTATTACCGCGCTACAAATACTCAGAGGCCTGATGATGATATCAAGTCGTTTTACGCCATAAGTTATATTCGGGGAAACCGAAGACAATATTATGTGACTACAGTTTTTGTTTTGTGATTTTGCAAATTTGTATTAAACGGGTATGGGGTATGAATTCAAAAATTATTTCATCACATTAGCTGGCAGAACACGATCTCCACGCGAGCCCAAGAGCAGGCCCCGTAGCATGGATGGCGTTATCACGCGATAAGTGATAGGATAAGCGCGTCGTCACGTTCTATCGAACGGTGTCAGGCAGAGACGGATGCTCTATCCTGTCACTTGTCGCGTGATAAGGCCATCCATGCTACGGGGCCTGAAGGCCTGAAGGACGAGCCCACGTGAACACTTACTATCACCGAGCATCTTAGAAGCGAAATTAGAGGGCCGAAAGCCCAAAGCGTTTCTTCAGCATTGTTACTGTCAGCATGGTAAACAAAACTTACAAGCAATAATCTGGTTGCTAGCACTCTGCCCGCAGAACTTGGCTCCCCTCAGTCCATCAGCGGTCTCAGCCTCTGGTATGAACAGGTAGTCCTCAGATTGGGCTATTCCTTGCGTGAACGGATTGATCTGACAGTCTGTGTCAAGGTACAGGTTGTCTTCTTGACGGTACGCCATGTCGAAGCTGGCTGCTGTTAGTCTGTGGGTTTAAAACAATCTTCAAAATGATGACGATGATGCTATCTGGATCGATTTCGGCCGCAACGATGTCTTCTGGATTTGATATTAACGATTAGCAATATGACTGGAGTGTTGTATCTTCTGTATCTATACCAGGGCAGCTAGCATTATAGGTTTTATGGTCACGTTTCACGGCCTATGACCATAAAGCCTGTCATGCTAGCCGCCCAAGGCGCGTGTGATGGTTGCCATTAAAAACATCACCGCGAGTCATCCGTTACTCTTTTACTCACATTACCTTCAATCCACAGTGGTAAATGAGAAAATGGCAACCATTATACTAATGCTAATCTTATTTTATTATGCCATCTAGTGACTAAATCAAAACAGTTTATAGGTAGTGTTCGGGCCGCATGAATGCCCGACCCCTTATTCTGTAAACGCTGCTCGTGTGTACCAGGGCGTTGAGTCTGTGGTTTTGAAGGTGACATTTGAGCTGTCACGTTTTTGTTGGACACGTAACCATACTTGATGTAATAATTTTGGAACCGGCACACGTGTACCGTTTTTGGGTTTGGTTGGAAAAAAGCTCGCTTTGGAGACATACCTACGTCCGGTTTTATTTGTTTGGATAATTGGTAATATCGCTCGCCTTGGAGGCACACGGCTGCCCGAGCGTTTTGTTTGGACAATTGGTGAATTGTGATTGGAGCCGCGCCTTGTTGGCAACAGCCTGCGGAGCCCCAGCAGCCACCACCAGAGACTTGTAACTTGACTTTGACTGGACGTTGACGGCTAACAGAAAGACTTGACAAAATATCGTGTCGCCGGTAGTCCCGTAAGTAAACATATTTTGATAATATTTGTAGCAGGCCAGCATTATTGGCGCTTTATGACCCGCGAGCACCGCGAGGCATGTTGGGCTTCTCGCACCGGGCGAGAATCGAACAGGTAGGTTATCTGTAAGTTATACATTGAGCATATAGATGAGGTCAATTCCGGCGTGTTGAGGTTATTTTTGAGAACTATCCATGTGGTTCTCTAGGGAGGCTCTATAGTAACGTGTTTTTAGGAAATGCACTCTTACCACAAATATGCTAGTGCGGATGTGATACCCAAGTAGATAGTTACACAGAGAATTATGTAGTTGTACTGTTCGTCCAGACAATACAGACACACTGACGATGTAGACTTCGCTATGCGCTACATGACGGCAGCGAATCCAAGTCAGAATATTCATACCATGGACGCGCTGCGCAGCGAAACCAGTGCAATGTGGAGTACCCATTTTGGGTCGACTTAACATTACGAAGCGACTTATGTTATTGTCGTTGCTTGTAGACCCAGTATGCTTAAATTGTGTAAAATACGTCAAAAAGAAAGTACTCACTTGATACCACAGACGTCAGACGTTCGTTTGAAGCACGTAGCGTAAGCAAGGTTGGCTATGTACGGGCCTGATCCGCGGTTATAGTTTAAGGACTCGAAAGATCCCGAGCGATCCGGGTAGTATTGCAGGCAGCCGGGCGGCGCTGAGGATTTTAATAATTAGTATATTATGCACCTAGGGCGGTAAAACAATTGAATTTTTTGTGCTAATGTGTGTGTGTCTCATCATGTCGTGTCAATGTTAACGTCAAAGATTATGTTTACATTACTATGTGTGTTTGTAGTACTAGTAGGAATTTGGAATATATCTTACCAATAAGATACTCGTCTCTGTCAGCGGAGCTCGCCAGCGGCGAAGATGGGAGAGATGATGTGATAGCGTTGAGGAGGCCATCGCGGTATTTACTAGAAGAAAAATAATAAAGAAGATAAAGTAGTTTCACCATCTCCCCACGTCAATTGTTTCGTAAGTAGGGCAGTTGTGGCCACTTTAAGACTGATTATGGCCATTCAGTTTTTGTACCTTAGTAACCTCAATTTAAAGTTGAAAGTGGCCAAAACCAGGGCATCTGCCCTACAAGGTCTCAGGCTCCTGGCTCTTGGTCGCTTGCCCTTTTTTCAGTGATGACTGCCAATCCAGATAATTTTTATTTGAAAATATCATATTTTTTAAAACTGACGCACATAATTCAGTACTCTAAAACTTATCTATAAATAAAAACTGTAAGGATGAATGTAGTGTAGACCCACTACAGATAGGTATAAGTAAAATAAGAGTTGGCCGAATTGCATCAAAGTAGTTAACTCAAAAAGCAACTCTCCCGTCCAAGTTAGAAGAGTCCAATTGCAATGAGAGTTATATAACAAGTTTCTGTCAAAATTTCATTTTTGGTACAAGCTTTACTGCCGACTGTACTTTTTTGCATACCATCATCAACAACTCATTGAGACGATTCTAACGAGCCCAAACTCGATGGGGTTGTGTCGTTTTATTGCGTAGTTCCTATGGCCACCTTTCAGCTCCAGCATCAGATCAGCTCCAAGTCATCATAATATTGCATTGTCATGCAATATACATATGCTTGCAAAATTTCAGCTCAATTCGATAATGCAAAGTGACTGAAAAATGGATTGCAAATTTTGACGGACAACTTACATAGGTACTCACATATTTACATACATACGAACAGTGCAAGTTAATATAAAGCATGTAAACAGTCGGTTTCTGACGCGCTTTTTGACTAGATTTGATGAGTTTTGAGTTGATATTCCCCCGTCATAACAATAAACATATTTTTCTACTCCTGTACCGTTTATCTGTCATTTATAAAGGCTGTAGCTCAAATACAATGACACCACTAATAAGTCGTCGAAAAACTCTATGCTCTATGGCCCAAAAACGCACTGTTTAGCGTACTTTTTTGGTTCATACATTTTTTAACTGTTTAACTTTTTTTTTTCGGCCGCTTAGCAGTGGTCCCAACTTCGTAAACAAATATTTCGAAATAAAAGTATTTATTTACGATTTAACATTAGCATATTATAAATTATTTACTACAATAATAATAAATCATCATCTATTGTGTGTTAAATTAAATGTTTAATAAATTCTTGGTATTATTTATAAAAATAAACAGTTCGAATTCGGTCCGGTGAGACGATCCGAGAGCTTCGCTCTCAGACTCAATAGTATCTAAGGGCGGAATTACTCTTTTAAATTGATAGATGTTAGCGTTGTGGGTTTCAGGTCCAAATATGAAGGGATTGAAGCTTTCATTCGTTATCATCCTGTTAATTATGTATGTAAATAAGTTAGATATAAATTGCGTTAGATGCTATTCTAGGCTAAAATCAAGACTACAATTAGATGTGTAGAAAACTCGCATTTCGTCCAAAATAATTAAATAAAAAAAAAAAAGTAATAATAATATTACGGGACAATCTTACACAAATCAACCTAGGCCCACGGTTGGTTTAAAACATACTTCAGCATACTAATTCAGTATTGTTGGATTAGTGTATCATTTAATGTATGCTAGATCTAGATTTATAGATTCATAAATTAGAATAGTTAGGTTAGATTTTTTAGAATGGATCGCTGGCCAGCAAGAAAACGCGTGGACGGACGCGCGGCCTGCAGAAACATTCTACCCGCAAAGTCGAGAAAAGTGGACATCGATCGGCACGGTGGGGCGAGGAACGCTCCCTGGAAAATGGGCCTTATACCCTTTTGTTAAGGTATGTTTTCAGATGAGGAGTCGGATTAGTGGCGTGATCGCGTTAGTGTTGGCTATAAATACATCGGCGGGCCAAGGTGCGCGGCACTTTTCTATGGGACGTCGAAGCGAGATCACAGTTTCAGAGCGCGAAACGGCCAGGCTAGGCTGACCTCTGGGCGCGTACTACTTCGAGGCGGAGCAAGGCTGGTCACTGCTGGGCTGCATTACGGCTGTTGCTGAGAGGAATTAGAGTTTGGTAAGGTCGCAAATGCCTTTGCGATCGTCTGGTGAGATTGAATATTTTATTTTAAAGTGTGACTAATCATAGTGAATTCTGGAATTTCTTAGGGAGTAATTATCTTGTGCGCACATTGTCTTGAATTGAGTGATTAATATTTAGGCAATATCTTTCTGCTCGTGAACTGATATGATCTTATATGATCACGTGTGTATTTTGAATATGTGGCGGTCTAATAGGTTTATCACCTAATAAATGCGCTTAAGACATCATCATATTAGGATTCCGTATACTCCCATGAAATGAAGTGAACACTTATTATAGTCTATTCATTGCAATCGACGCGGCCTGTAGTATGCTGTTACTGTTACAATGGTAAATAATTCCTAATTGTATACCAGTATCTAGTGGTTAATTGTAGGTACAAATGAGGGAAATCTTTATTAAAATATGTGCTAATATTATATTGTAATTTATTTATGGAGGCGCGGGTCACCTTTTGCTCGGGGCGTCAAGGCGGGATCACAGCGACGGGAGGCGGAAAGAGGACAAGCTGAACCAGGGACCCTACAAGTCGCTGAGACAGGCCGGTGCGTGCTCTTATTATTAAGAGATTAAAATCTGGTGAGTGACCTTTATAATCACTGTATTGAATGATTCTGAAACTTATTAATTTGTTTTTGGGGACTATTATCTAACCATTTCAACGTTATCATACTTATATTTGTGTGTCGAAATCTAGTTCTACTGTATATAGTTTGGGGAATATGCCAGATAAAGTACGAGCGTTTTACGTAAACGTATAGGTTATGAACGGATCTAGGTCATTGGTTAAATAACTGACGATATTACAGGAATGTTGTTTTGTTCTACATATATATTACTAGTTGTTTTGTCACGGCGATATGATTGGGTTCCGTGCGCCCTCACGAGATAAAGTGATCAATTATTATACGTCAACCTAGCTATAGCAATTGACTCGGTCCGTGGTACGCGTTACACTATGAGGATAGACTGTTAAGATGTGGATAAGCGACGAATATTACCACAAGTACATATTAGTATCCGGTGGTTAGTATAGGTACTGATGGGTGGTTTCTTTACTAGATTAACGCAACTGAATAAAGTAGTTATATACACTCGTGGCTGTGTGCTCAGTGTCGAGACAAACATATCCACAGGGCACATTGAGGACCCTGGCCACACGAGAATTCTCCCGAAAGGGGCTTCTTAGTCAGCAGAGATGTGCCCGCACTAGAGCGCCAGTCATAGATGTGTAGACAGAGTGAGTGGCTGAGAGTCTTCAATCTTGCAAATTGAGGGACCTCACTGGTCGAGCTGCTGTCTTAGTTCTAACAAACCTCTTAACAAGGGTTACGGTTGTGTTAGTTTATGAAGTAATCAGATGTACTTATAGATATATTGTGTGGACTTCCTTGAATGAATGAACCTAGCGTAGTAAATTAGATATGTACACCTGTGGCCGAGAGCTTAGCGTTGTGGACAACCATATCCAAAGAGCACATTGACGACCCTGACCAATACGAGAATTCGCCCGTTAAGGGGTTTCTTAGTCAGTAGAGATGATGATCGCGCTTAGGCCTCCGTCATGGATGTGTCAACGAAGGTAAGGTTGGTGAGACCTTTCAGTCTTGCAAACTGAAGAGTTTCGCTGGCCAAGCCGTCGTTTTGCTTTAACCGAAGCTTCTTACCGTGAAGCTAGCTATGTTGATTTTACAAGGGAATCCAACACTTTCGCTTTAGTAACGTCAATAATTAAGTAGGTATCTTCTTAGGTGGGGTCGTTATTATCGGGATCTCAACAAAAGTATCGCAGTGGGTTGGTAATTAATTATCATTCGTCAGTTCAACTGTGCATTGTCGTATATTTAACATTGTTCCGACTATAAAGTGCCTTTGAGTTGATTGGGTGAGATTGGTTGCTAAGACACTGTGTTACATCCATTGAGATATTTTGGGGATGAATTGTATTATAAATTGCTTAGGAAAAGTCAGTACTAATTGGTATTAGATTTGATGGAAATAACGATAGGGTAGACGGAATCAACAGATGAGGTGGGATTACTAGTGAGTACGAGCAGCCGCGAGCGAGCGAGAGGCGAGCGCTACAGTTCGCTAACAACTCTAAGATTCATCGTTAGGGAGAATCGATATTACACTAGACATTACGTCATTCATGTACCTGTAAGTAAAACATGTACTAATATTCTATTTTAATAGACTATCATCGCATCATCATCAATATCTTGACTTCTTCACGATTATTTTCATTATTATATCATCGCATCATCATCAATATCTTGACTTCTTCACGATTATTTTCATTATTATATCATCGCATCATCATCAATAGAGATCCCATCATGGCCAACACAAGTTGACCACTATTGTATTGCGAGTCTGTTTAAAGGGCGTCACCTACCACATAGCGTAATTTATCACTTCCCACAACTTAGTATAACAAGGAATTTATGCCCACTTTAGCCTCCATAGTTGTGCATCACTTAATGAAACTACAGAATTGTAAATTAATTCTAAGGAACTGGTATAATTGTGTTACTTAAGTTATAGGTTCTACTAAAATGGGGTTAATGTACAACTTCAATTAAAGTGTAACTTTTTCCCTTTATAGAAATACAAACTTCATACTTCTCGAAAAGGGCTGGGTCTACTCACACGACGCGGGGCCTCATCCACTAGACGAAATCACACGCCAAGCCACTTCACCAGCGCGAATCACGTATAGCTTAGGTCTAAATAGGTCTTCGAGGTTAGGTTCCAGAGATATTAAATTCTAGGTTAGATTACGGCATTGTAGGCCTGGAGTCGGACGGTTTTTTATTTGACCGAATCTCTTTCCGTCCGGCAATATCCTAGGAGATGATTTGGTCTGTTAAAGTACTCAAGCTCGAATACTTTAACATAAATAACGAGAGATCTTGTAGCTGTAGGATAGATTTACCTAGACTAGAATAAAACTCAACCTTTCTAATAGGATCGGCCGGAACTAACTCGGTTTTTCTATTCGCTTTGGTACGAGTTAGTATTTATAGGATCAAAGTGGATATCTAGTACAATCGAGTCTTGATTTTACTGGATTAATTAATCAAAGGTTCTTTAGCTTCAAAACAAACAAAATTAATTTGATATTTCTATGGTAAATAAATGATTTATTTTCTCGCTTACTATCCGTTTAATTTTATTCAATAGCTTTTCCTTCAGGTAGAATTTTATTTTCAGACGACTAGAGGCTTCTGAGGAGCTTCAGCTTACAGCTAGGGGTTAATTTAAGTTCAGAATAGGAAAACATAAAAAGACAGCCATTTATGAGGTTGAATCGTTACACCGGGGCCGGATTCGGTTTGGTTCGGATGCGATGGCAAGTGCAAACAAATTAAAAACAAAACAAACCATAAGCAAGAGGTGTCACATGTCCATTTTCCCACCAAAATACAGTTCAAAATGAAAAGTTAAGATTTTATTCGTATTTGTGAAGACAAAAGTGTACGTTCCTTTTAAAATGGTCGAATATAGTACATTATGATACAAGTGAGCTATGTTGATCATTACATCAGAGGCGGAATTGTCACGCGAACCGCAGGTGAGCGTGATAATAGAGCCGAGGATGTAATTATCAAAGCTCACGCGTGTCATACGACGTTTTTCAATACATTTGCGAGGAAAAAATCCTTTTCATAAAATGAAAATGTTACAGGCTCCTAAGTTGTTTCCTTTAGTTATTGATGACAACAGGGTTTTACTCACACACATTTGCACATCTCCAAGAATGTACAGTGGCTTCAATTCTATTTATCACTTTTCTATTCACCACGAGTCAACATTTTTAATAATAACCAAACACGCATCAACAATGTTTACAAATATTTGTGAAATTACTTATAATGGCGCGCAACAATTTTTTTTTTCGTGAAGTTCGCGTTGTGCGCCTTCAGCGAGACTTAGATGAAATCTCTAAACAGCCAATACAAAATAAAATAAATATTTTGTTATTCAATATAAATTCACGTAAAATGTTATCATAAGTAAATACTTTTACTAAATTAATTGTTCCATATCATATCCAAGAAGAAATAATCAATTAATTCACAAGAAGGATTTAATTTGTTTAGTCGAGTAAGAATCCATTTGCCGAGAATTAAAAACAAACCTGTATAACCAGGTCAATTTAAGAATGCGCCGAGTCCATACATACATCTTGCTGCAAGGTGCTAACGTGTCTTAATCGGGATATAAACATAACTACACGAGTGTCGTAATGTTATAAAACACGCGTGTTTAATACCCAGGATTATGAGCCTAAAAGCGGCACAATAAGAGGCAGGTTACGAGCAAATGTGTTGAAAAATTAATATCTACACTCCTGAAGAAATTGCGTGAGTGAGTAGCAAAAGTACGAATAGAAAACTTGCTGCCTGAAAAGTTTAACTATTCTGTAGTCTGCTATTTGTTTAAAATTTGTCGTAGAAAAAGTATTGTAGGTATGCAACGGTGTATGCAACTGGTCTAAAAACGCTCGTGGCGTCTGTAATTGCGATGCTCGCCAAGGCTCACATCGCAACCCACGCCACTCGCGTTTTAAGATCCTTCTTATACAACAGTTGCATAAAATACTATTATGGCACAAACGTTAATCGCTTTTTCAATCCTTTATCTACTTTTGCACGACAGTTTTTTGTAAACAATATTTTATTTATTTTTTTATGATTTTTACAAACATGGTCCAAAAATTCTCTGTTTTCGATATAAGTATGTTGTTTATGGACTTTTGTATACGAAATTTACCTACACGTAATTGTTCCTTATTGACGTTTCTAACAACCCACGAGACATTTTTATTTTTAACTAATTTTCATAAAAGTTACGTCTAAAAAACTGGTTTTTTGGCCTCAAACTGCTAAAGTTTGGTGCCATATATCTCGAAAACTGTGAGTTTTGAAGTAAATATGGGATACTATTTCGGTTTAACTCGTTGTTGTCAATACAGTAAGCCATAAAAAACACGAAAAAGCGGACAGTAACAGATCGAAGGTCATTGGCAGCTGTGAGCCCCTTAAATAATCTCAATACACATGAGGCGTAAAACCCGTAACCTTTATTTTTGGGGATTACACGGGATTCACCGGTTATGGTCCCAGATAACTGACGTCCCAGCAAGTTGTGCGTTAGACCCGTGTATAGAAACCAGTAAAATGTGTTAAAAAAAAAATTAACTGTTTATTCAAACTGAACTGTTTTGTGTGTACGTGTACAAAGCGTGACTGCTTAGAATGTTGTACAGCACTAATACGAACTAAACGTAAGCTTTCTATTGGATTAACAATACAAATGTTTAATTGGCAGAATAAATAATTGATTTTGATTTTGAAATGTTTAATTGGCACTGGAACACAAGTTGCATGTTCTCTGCCTACCCCTTTTAGGGATAAAGGCGTGATTGTATGTATGTATGTATGTTTAATTTACCCCAAAGTGTTGAAGCACTCTAGTTGAGTGACCTTGATCTTCCACGTGGCCTGGGGCAAGTTGGGCTGCGTGCTGCGGTCGGCGATCTTGAAGTTGATGCGGATGGAGCGGCTGTTGGTTGATGCGTTTACCCTAACGTACACTGTGGGGCAAAATGGTATTTTGAGTATCATATGGGGTACCGAGTGATTGTAAAGTAAAAGCTTGTTTTATTAGTTTAGTTAAATCATATTAATTTAAAATGTCAATCCATGATAGTTATTATTTTAATTTAATTGGCAAAATGTAATAAATATACTATTGCAGTGCACTTGCAGGGTTGTGTTGATACATATTACATAAGATAATAGTGATAAGACCCTTTTGTACACACAAAGCAATGATTAAATGATTATGATTATGGAATAGGTAATACTCTTAAATATCACGAAAAGTAATTTGTCCGAAAGCTTATAACTCTTATAAGTCTTTTAAAATATAAACATTCTGGAAGTCATTTCCAGCTCAAGCAATATTTCGACGTAGAAGATTCAATGTAATATGTTTATGTAAATAAAGTTAAATAAGAATTGTTGTAGAGGAATATTGTTTTTGGAATATAGGTACTCATTTAAATTCGGTAAGTAGAATGTTGCATTCGGAGAATTGTCTATTCGGAATTATGTATGTGGTGTACAGTGAAGTGCAAAAATATGTACATATCGATTTAATCCTCATAAATACATATGCACCGATACCTTAATCCGCTGACATATAATAACGTAAGTTGTATGCAACCATGTTTCTAAACTTGAGTGTAGCCACAAAGTACAGACGATAATGTAACTCTTCAAGAGTACCTATACCTAATGATTAGGTAACGACATTCTGTAGATTTACCAGAGATTTACTGTTGTTGCAATGAACGTTGGCCTAAGTCACAATCCATATTGAATCTGGTAGGTAATAAAAAAAAACTTATATCCAGCGGGCTGGACGTTGCGAACGTTGGGGGTGTATATGCCTAAAATTACCGGCGCGGCGGGGTAAATTGAATAATGGAGTGGGCCAAAATGAATTAAGTTTGCACATTGCTTAAAGCATGATAAAACTACATCTATTATTGGAGTATTATCGGTAACAAAAAATTTCAACGGCCTCCGTAGCCCAGTGGGTAGTGACTCTGCCTACGAAGCTGGAGGTCCCAGGTTCGAATCCCGGTCAGGGCATTTATTTGTGTATTTATCACGAATATTTGTTCCTGAGTTATGGATGTTACGTATATAAGTATCTATATGTATGTATATATTATATATATCATCGCCTGGTACCCACAACACAAGCCTAACTGAGCTTACCGTGGGCCTAGGTTGATTTGTGTAAGATTGTCCCGTAATATTAAAAAAAAAAAAAAAAAATAGTTATTTAAGATATAAGTGCGGAAAATAGGAAATGGAAATAGGAGTGTTTTAAATCGACACGAGTTGCGAATTAATACCTATTCGCACGTGTATCGCACATAGTGATGGGCCGTTCTCGAAAATTCCCGAGAACAGAGAAATCGATCGAGAACGTTCTCGGAAACGTACTCTCAATCGGAATTTATCGAGAAAGTATCAGAAATTTAACTGTTTTTCTATTATTTTTCTTTCAGTGGGTTTTAGGGGCCTTAATTCGGCACTAAATAAAAGATTATTAATATTCGAATACCGTATCATAATTCTACAGAATTAATAATATAAAAGTTTCAAATTCCTTACTTGTTGTTTTTCTTATTTTTTCGCAAGTGTATTAAAAAAGTTTAGAAAAAAATGTTGTTGAAAACTTCAATATAATTTTTGAAGACTTATCCATAGATACCCACACGTATGGGTTTGATAAAAAAAAATTTTTTGAGTTTCAGTTCTTAGTATGAGGAACCCCAAAATTTATTGTTTTTTTTATATTTTTGTGTGAAAATCTTAATGCGGTTTACAGAATACATCTACTTACCAAGTTTCAACAGTATAGCTCTTATAGTTTCGGAAAAAAGTGGCTGTGACATACGGACGGACAGACAGACAGACGGACATGACGAATCTGTAAGGGTTCCGTTTTTTGCCATTTGGCTACGGAACCCTAAAAACGTCGTTCGATACACGTGGAAAAGTAAAAAGCACTATTGCGCAAAATACAACTTTGCGCAGGATTTGCAGCTACAAAAAGTACCACTTTTTGAGCAACTGTATTAAAAAAATACCTTTACAGTACATCATTGTAGTAAATACAGTTGAAAAATAATAAAGTTGTTAAAAAAAAAAAAAAAAATACTGTTCTTAATAGTTGTTTTTCTTATTTTTTCGCAACTGTATTAAAAAAACGTCGTTTTATACACCTGCGGAAATGTCATTCTTCACTCGGCACTCGTGAAGTACTTGACATACTTTCCGCACTAGCATCGAAATGTACTATTATCTCAGTGACTTACAATGTTGTCCATTATTGTCTCCACAGAGCGGCGGCAAAAAGTCCGAATTGGCTTGAAGGTTGGTTACTTGGAAGATATCGTTTCTGCACGTATAGCCCGGCCTTTGTGTGACGTTTTCCACGGTATCAACCTGGTAAAATTATAAACACCTTCAGAAAGATTTCCTTAACAACTTACAACACTATTTTGCTAAATTTACTAACAGCGCCATCTCTTATCGAGTAGCGAAACTCACTGTAGTTGGTGGCGCCAGGTTGAACGTTTCGAAGTCGATCCTTATTTGACACACGTTGTTGTTGTTGATCTCAACATTGTAAGAGCACTCGAGGCCAGAAGACTCCCTGTTCAGTGGGGGATTTATGAAGACTGCCACCTTTGTGTTTGTTCGGACGTCACACGCATTCACTGGAAATTAAAAATAGCGCCATCTCTTCTTTAGTTAAAGGATTGACTGCGTTGCTTAAGGTAATTAGTTTGGCTATTCCACTTTAGGTGGCGCTTATATACATATAGTGTGTGTTATTCATGCGTTGTACAGCATGCTATAACGCATGAATATTGTATTTAGTTTTAAGTCATTGTAAAGTGCTTTACTGAATAAATAAATAAATAATGAACGATCTAATCACTTGGATAAAAATGCTAGTAATATTGGTCAAAATTTATACTACGGGCAAGCTTTTCATTTCATTTATTTCCATTGCAATCATGTACTTTTGCCAGTGAATGTTAAAATATGGTTAAAATATATAGAACACGAGCTTCTAACAAATTTCTACCCAAACTCGTACCCAAAACCCGGTATGCGCATAGTCAACTACGTATCCAATCACAGCTACCCAAAATGTCAGCCTATTTTCAATTACCAAACACAAATGGATGCGATTGGTCAATTTAGAAATACATTGCTGTGATTAGCCGTCGTGCGTCACGTCGGACGACAGCCATGTGACAGTGACAACGAAAACGGATAATTGTTGAATGGAATTACATGCAACAAGAAGCAACTTAGTTATGATAACGTTCGCGTGATATTTTTTTTTTTAAGAAGTAGGGCTGAGACGCGAGTTAAAATAACAAATTATTTATTATTATTTACAATATAATACAAGTAGGCCACACGGTGGTGCGACTGTGACTTTTTCCATATTTTCTGATGATCAAATATCCACTTGTGAATAATTGACACGTCTGGAACATGTACTGGAACACATGGTACATACTATTCAATTTAATAATCCGTCAGTTCATACCATTAGGGTCTATCGCAGCGATGTAGTTTATGTATCAGAGTATGTATAGTTGTATATTAAAATAGTTAAAGCTGTCTATCAGTTTGTAAACTAATAGAAAAATAATTTTATTGTTTATTTGAATCCGATTTTTAATCACGATCGCTATAAAGGCATTTTAGAATGAAATTAATGAGTATGAGTATGAATTCGAGTTGAATTTTATTGCAAATGTTGACTCCATTGCTTGCTAACGTCTTATCGTGCGATATAAACTCCGAAGCCTGTTGATGACTACATCAAGGAATCGTTTTTAGCAATGTAGTGCAGCTGAATCACTAAAAACTGTTATATTGCGCTTTTAATTATTAGAATTTGATGGCTGCAAGAATCGTATTTAAATGCATCAGTCACATCTTCGAAAGAGAAAATGGGTCATTGTCAGTCACAAAAACAAAAATCACATCATAGAATTATAGAAGGGGCAACGCCGTTTATGCGGATTTAGAGTTTAACCAAAAATTAGGCTTTATAGCCCTTAACTTTGGCAATGTCCACCGAAGAGACGCGAACCTAAATCTGACAATGAACCAAATATATCCAAAACATTTATTTGCAATGAATGCAAGATGAAATGTAAAGAACAAAGAACATCACTTTTTTGGCATCCCATTTCGAATCGTGTCATTTCAAGCGCACTGCTTCATTCCATATTTAGTTTCAAATTGGATGTGTTGGAAATCTAAAAACATTTTTTTTCATATTATAGTTAGAAAGGCATCGATAAAAACTACAAAATATTGATAAGATATTCAATGGTTAAAATAGAAACCAACTTATTAAAAAAAGTAATGATGTCTGTTGGCATAATACCATCCCTATACAAAATGTGATCATTAAGTTTAGGTACTAACATAGTTATTTAAGTTTATTGTAATACTAACATCTATGGATTATTTTGTCCGAAATAAATGCTTTTTTTTTTTTTTTTTTATAACAATAAAATCAAAATAATATAGTTATCGCTGTATTCACTTGTGAAAAGTGATTATATCTTTTTTGTTCTGCTTGTCCGAACGACTCACACACCATTTTACGGCACAACAATGCATATTTATTGAAACCGAGCGTTTGGTTTATTTGACAGTTTGACAAGGATGCCTGGCGGCCGGTCAGTTCGAACATGTCGAACTGACCGGCCGCCAGGCATCCTTTTTAATCCCCGCCTATAAGTGCATCCTTTTTGTGGGGCCACTTTTCGGCGCTAGTTAGACTTCTAGATATTATCGTTCACTGACTTTTGCAGTAAGAATTAATGTTTATTATTATCAAACGCGTTACCTCTTCAATTCGCTCATTTAAACAAAAACGAGAGTTCAAACCTTTTTAACAATAAAATTAGTAGTGCATAAAAAAAGTGACTGAAACGTTGAAATAAGAGCGTTTAAAATTGTGTTTCTCACACTTTACATTGCGAAAGGGTTAAATGGTTGCAACTGTAGTTTCTACTCACACGAACAACACGTAGCGAAAACTCCACAGAAACCAATTGCTTTCCCCCCTTGAGTGTTGCATTGGTTTCTCGACAAACAGACCCCGCCCGTCGTCCTGTCCGCGCCAAGACACTGCTCGCCGTTGCCGACGGTGAAAATGCTGCCGGGCGCTTGTCGGATTGCTGAAACAAGTAATAAGAAATACCGACACTTTTAAAACAAGTATTATTTACTTCGTGTGGCCAGGCAGCGACTCAAAGTAAGCTGAGCGAAATTTAGCTTAAAAAATGTCGTTAATTTGTCGGTATTTGCATTGTTATTCGTATATTATGTTTATTGCATATCACATTGTTTCTTAACCTATTACAGAAAAGGATAACAATATGAGACCCTGTAGGTAGGGTTCAGCAAAATCAATATTGGAGAAGAGATCGAGATATTTATTTCGTTATTGAATTAATTAATTTAACTTATTACTATTACCAACTATTACTTACACCTAGTCATTAAAGAGCTCATTTAACGAGTTGTACCTAGTAGTTTAAAAACTGTCACGTCATGGTCTTCCACATGTTTTTTTGAATGAAGTTCAAAACCGACAAGTAATCGACATTTAATTAGGTACAACATAAGCTGTTGCGAAATTTCATACGCATCTCTTTCATGCGCTTATACTAGCAATCCAAAGAACGAGCAATTTTTTTCAGTTTTTCTGCTACTGGTGATGACTACAGAAACAATACTGAAATGTGATTGATCTGCCATCTGGTGCCAAATAGTCATACTAACTTCTTGACAGCTCGGACTCTGACGCCTCGCTACTGCATGCTACTGCGACTAGCAGAACCAGCCTGCTTATTGAAGCCAGCGCCATCTTGTGTTGAGTAGCTGTAACAGAAGACACCAATTAGTTTCGGAAATGCTCGTGTTTACTTAATTCTCAACCCTTTGGACGCCATTCTTCACTTACGAAAGTGCCACTTATACGCCAAGTATTTTTTGCATAAGAGTGTGAATATGAACCTTAGTTGAAAGCATGAAGTTGACTTTGACAGTGCAAGACGCTTCGCTTTTAGATGTTTTTGGCGGCCCAAGGATTAAAGAGTAAGTTTCTAACAAAAATATTTTTTTGTGATACCTAAGCTTTTAATATTATTATCCGTCTTTAGGCACTATTTCCATATAAATATAGCCATCAAATAGTCGTTGAAAAGGTTCATTCCAAGCAGCCCAAATATACAGTGTGAAAAAAAATGGGCCCTGCAGGGAAACTGCCAGTTAGCCCATTTTACTTTAAGGAAATATCCATTTATTTTTTTAAAGAAACAAAACTGCATATAAATATTTTCTAAAATTCACTTGCCTCACCCGGGACTTGAACCAACTAAAAATTCAAAAAACAAACATTCGCTATTTCATTTAATCCAGGCTTACTTAATATACTTAATGTATATATTCGATATTTCATTTAATTTTAATCCAGGCTATGAACTACATAACTTCGTGTATAATTTTTTTTATTTTCTATCACTAACAACAACACTGGCAAACAAGAATACTGCCGGAGCTCCCGAGGATGCGCTGTGTTGGGAATGAGCATGTCTCTATCTGCCAACACAGCGAATCCTCAAGTGAATAAAGGGTCGGCAACGCGCTTATGATTCTTCTAGAGTCACAAGTGTCCATAGGCTACGTAAGTGAGGAAAATAATCAGGCACTTCTAAAATTTTCATCCATTCCCAATTATCTATCCATTTTGTGGCATAACGGATTTTACCGCTATTTTAGTTTTAAAGATTTACGCATAATTAACACCTATCAACGAATCTTATAATAGCTACACAGTTATGTCCGGTCGTAGTTTAAAAAAAACATATCTACCGTACACATTCATATGTCCGAACAAATTTATAGTTTGTATGGGAGCATAGCAAACCGGTCAATTGACCAACTAATCAATAAACAAACGAATTTTAACTTTATTTCTTTCTCATAACATTGAAAATCAAACGCAGCTAATACCAAAACAATTGGAGATAGTATAGAGAATTCAAACGAATTTAAACTTTGACGCGTTAGTTTTAAGGTAGAGTTTAGTTTGTTCTAGGCGACTAGTTATTAGGTAAAAGTAATGATTGGTACATCAATAGAACAACCGGTCGGGGTCAGTGAACTTAAGATGCAGTTTGCACGGTTAAGCTTAAACTACAGTTAAAGTTTGGGATATTAGGGTCCGGTAGCAAAAACCATACTTCTAAACAAACCTACTTCTTTCTACTTCTATACAAATATTCTAAACAGGAAAAGTCTTTGCGATTGTTGTTGTTGTTTTTAACCCCCGACGCAAAAAGAGAGGTGTTATATAAGCTTGACGTGTCTGTGTGTGTGCCTGTTTGTTTGTCCTAAACGAATGGACCGATTTGAATGCGGTTTTTATATCCGACAGCTGATGTGATCGAGATGGTTCTTAGCTACGTTTCAACAAAATAGGTTCAGCCGTTTTTGAGATATTGAACTTTGAAATGAAAATATGGGGTTTTTCCACTTTTTTAAGTTGTTAATTATGTAGGTAGGGGGTAATATTCGGAACCACGTATCCGATTTCAAAAAATCTTTTACCTGTGTATAGAATGGATGGCCATAGATTTTGTTTGAAGCCCTTCGGCCGTCTACGTAACCGGGGTTTCGTAACCTGGTTACGATCGAAGCTTTTTTTTTACTCCTCGGTAACTAGCTTCGGTCACGCACTTTGTTTTACTCGTGCGTAACTAGCTTCGGACAAGGACTTACTTTACTTTTACGTAACTGGCCTATGTTTCTGGAGTTAGGCAATTTTTTTTTAAATAATTCTTTTACTTACCTATCCCAAGTTAGCTCAGCTCAGTGTGTGCTTGTTTTAAAGTTAAAATAAACAAATAAAATACAAACGATTATATTTTTGGATAGCAAAATTATTTATTCATAGTTAACTAAAACATCAAAATATCTTGGTTACTATTATACGCACAAACACACACACACACACTATCTATATTATTTCTTGCAGTGTATTTACAATCGGCAATAGGAAACCTAATTTCATTATCCTAATAATATCATCGCAGTGCGTTCGGTTAAAATCAATTAAGTTATCTTCCGCCTGGACTATTTCCTCCCAGTCCTGGGTACGTTGGATATGGTAATGACACACACGCGTGCCCGGGGAAATATATAGATTCCTTTTAATCAACATTTTAGCTTTTAAAGCGTCAGGAATTGCACGTAATGTCATTAAAGGGCATCCACCAAAGATACAGGCGTTTCTATTTTCCGGCGTCCTCGTTAAATTTGATGAATTTTCAAAAGTATCCATTGTAATGACCAGAACAGATTTGATGACAGATGACTAGATTTTTTATTGACAGTTAATGATGACTGATTCTTTAAAAAAAAAATCATCCCAAGATAAAAAAGAGGACTGATAGGTAAGATAGGTAGCAATTTGACGTCCTCTCCTCTTTAATCTTATTTCTACCTCTTCACATCGTCAGGTGACATGCAAAACTCACTAACTAACATCATTAAAATTATTGGATACTAAACTCTGTTACAAGTGTAATAAAGTTGGTTGTTACTATAAATTTTTGAGTGTACTTAGTGAGTTTTGCTTGTCACCCGACGACATACAAAATTAGAGTCAAATAACACTATCAATTAGAAACATTTATTCTTTAAATTAGGTTAAAAATTAACAAAATAAACTTATTAATGCATTTAATTCTCATCTAAAAATAACGAAATTTGAGTTTTAGTTAAGATATCTCTTTGTATTGAAAATCAAAATAAAAAAGCATAAGGAGCAACTATTTCAACGCAGTGACCTACTGTGATTTGCCCACTTTTTAATTCATTATTTGCACACTCAATTTCAGTGTCGATTTCAAGATAGCGTTTCGACTTTTTGTTTTTGGTTTTGAACATGTCACTGACTTTCGTCTCCTTGATTAAAATTTCCAGCAAATTAGCAACTGTATTATTTTTTTGTCCAACGAAACGATTAATACGACTGTGCCATCCTTCCAAATTATTCGTTGTTCTTATTTGCTCTTTGCTACAACAACAGGTTTTGTTAAAATTTGTTTTCTCTAGCCACTCAGATTTGAAATACTTGTTGAATGTTTTAACGTCATCACCCGCTGGACTCCTACGCATAACGTACTTAATGCCGCTACCAGCAAATTCTTCTGGCAAGCGTGCAACTCCGGCACACCTGGACACATGACGCTTCTTTACGGGGGTTGCCATTTTTAATTTCTTGGCCATTCTAAATAGGCATCTATTAAAATGAAAATAACAGCCTTTTACTTTTATGCCTTTATACACGTGTGCAACTGCTTTCATTGCTGCCTTTTCAAAGTCCATGGTTATTTTTGAAGGTTTCCAGTCCTTAAATACGGATTTAATAAGCGTGAAAAGGGTTTTATATGTTTTTTGTTTTTTGTTAGGTAATAGGCAGTAAATTAGGGGAATCACAGTTTTGCTGGTTTGGTTATATCCATGTATCGAATATAATTGCTTGAAAATCTTTGGACAAGATTTAAATGTGCCATCACACAATATATGGTCGTAGCTAGCAATGAGGACCCGCACATCTTCACGACAGAATATAAGGATTCTTTCACCATCACTTCCTTCACCCACATAATCCGCTAACAGAAAATTTTCAAGAAATTTTTTTGGTACTATGACTTCAAATGCTGACGAAAAACGTACCTTAGGCACACCCAATACTCTATTTCGATTGTTAAATAGACCTGTTTTGATATTACTGAAATGTGGTATTTCAGCCATCATGTGTACACCCTCTGTTTCTAGTTGGTATACCATTGTGTCATATTGCTTTTGGATGGAATTAAAGTTTGATCCAGTTATGTCTTTAAGCTTATCTAATTCTTTTAATACTCTATTTTGTGCCCGGTTGGGTACACAATCTTCATTATGTGGTTTCGTCTTTTGTTCCACTACTTCGTTCGTCTCGGTTACAGTAATACTACCTTTGCAACCGTGATCATAATTACAACACAGCCAAAATGATTCCTTCTTGTAAATTTTCCTTCGATGATATTTATGTCCTTCATGTAGAATGGCAACACCTCCCCTACGCGTTGAGATAAACTCAATTTTTCGCAACGACATATTGTTCAGAACACTTACTGCTGATGTTATTAACGAGTAGCACGCAGCTAAACAGATTTATTTAATAACGTTATTCTCACTGACCCGATGCACTTTTTATCACTGTCATATATGACGCAGTCATAATCATATCTAATGGCTGACGTATTGTTTATACTTAGAGAATTAGAATAGAAACCGGCCAGCATATCCAGAAAATTTTGCAAAAATATAAAGAAGTTTTCATGTAAATAATAGGATTATTTACAAAAATTGCCTAACTCCAGAAACATAGGCCAGTTACGTAAAAGTAAAGTAAGTCCTTGTCCGAAGCTAGTTACGCACGAGTAAAACAAAGTACGTGACCGAAGCTAGTTACGGAGGAGTAAAAAAAAAGCTTCGATCGTAACCAGGTTACGAAACCCCGGTTACGTAGACGGCCGAAGGGGTTTGAAGCTTTTATCTTGCAGGTTTGCCTATGTTCTGTACAAAAGAGGGGTAATGCCGCGAAGGCATCTAATATGTAAAAAGAAAGTGTGTGTTTGGATGTCTGTCACTCCTTCAAAATTGCCAAACAGATTTTGATGAAATCTTCCAGTAATCGATAGGGTAAATGGACAATGGCTACACCGCACACCTGGTATGGATAAACGGTGAATTAGTTTTTATTGAAAAGGACATAATTTGCTTTTACTTCTCTCATTAGCCAGATGAAATACCAGGAATGTTATAAAGAAATATATATAGATTTTTTCTAGCAGAAACATTTTTCATTTTTCAAAGTAGGTACCTGCTACTTTGAAATTTGAAAAAAAAATTAAAAACCATACCAGCTATGGTTTTTCAAAGTGCTTAATAACAAATACAAAACCGATTCCAATACAATACATTTAGTTGAATAGACTCTCTGTTATGGCATGTAAAATGTCTACTCCAACGTAACAGAAAAGGTAGGTACCTATTTGAATGATTTCATACAAAAGATCGTAAAGTTTAGGATTAGGTATTGCTCCTCTTGTCATAGTAACTGCGTATGGCTTGTACAGTCGCCATCACATACATAGGTACACTATAGGTGTTCAAAAATATCAGCACATGCACCCTAATGCCTTGAAAATAGAGGTGTGTTCCGATGTTTGTGTAGCAATGTACAAGTTGCAGAACATTCCCAAAACGCGGAAGCATTCTCAAGAATGTTCCCAGAACATTCTTGCAACATGAAACTTATCGTTTATTTTTTTTAATGTGCTTGCAATAAAAATTAAATGAACATAATTTAATCATATTTTGTGACGTGCTTGTTTGCTCCAATGCATGTGATGGCGACTGTACAGTGTTTGTGGGCCTTGTTGTCTCAATCAAATAAATAACATTGTATGTTGCCATAGGTACTTCTCGAGGATTTATATTTACCTCGGTTTAAAAATCAAAGTTCTTCACAACAATAGGAATTATTGTAAATTGACATGTAATTTATAACGTGTTCTTATATAGGTAGTGAATAACTGAATCTGAATTAAGATTCAACACAACTACTTACTTATCAATACAATCAATCCAATCCAATCAATTCTTACAATTAATAACACAATTATCAATAGTATTATTATTACTATTGTGTTATCTTTATCTATTCTTGTATGAATTGTTCTGTTGTTGTGTTCTGTTCCATGTACAATCAAGATTTTACACACCTAAATACAATTGTAGACAAAATACTACTATAGAATAAAAAGATCTAACCAAAAGTTATCAGCCTGCTTGCTGCGGGAAGCCTGCTTACGAAGGAGGGTTATGTATTCAGATAGTTAAGTGCACATAATATGTATGTATGTATGTGGACAAGTAAATTATATTTAACGGGCTACAGTCCGAACGGCATAATGGATTTTAACATTTGAGGTGTCCTGAGATTCCTCTTACTCGTGGGAATCACACAGACAGTATGTGCAAAAAATAGTCGGATTAAAAATGTATGAAATCAAACTGACATCTTTGGTTGACTTTTAAGATTTGATAATAATAATTATAACACTGCGAATCGAGCTAAATTAAGCGACCTAAGTAATAATAGGAAACTCACTTTCATTGAACTAGTACACAAAACTTTAAAAACCAGACAGCTTTCAGTTAAAATTCTATAGTTTTTTAGGATACCAACATCACAAAAAATATACACATCCCTATTATTTAATTATGTCAGTTAAATAATTTCAATTTGTAATAGTTATATTCGTTTTTCACACTTTTCTCATGCGGTGATTCAAATTCCCATTTCAAGTGACCCGAAACTTTCCCCAAAAAATCGGGAAATATAATTAATACAAACGTAATACGTACGTGAGAGTCGGCGTCGATCGGCGGAAAGCTTTCCATGAAAGCTCGCCGGGGCTTTTATAGCGGACCTTGGCATTGCCCTACAGCTTAGAATTTAGATAAACATGCGGCCTGTTCTAGTGATGTCCCTCCACGCCGATCCAAACTTGCGGTAAATCTCGGCGTTGACAATTACAGAGAATTCTCGGAACGCATAGTTACAAAATAATCTCGTTTTTAGAACTGAGGGGTGGTTGCGCCAGTTTTCGAACGAGCTATTCGTAAAATAAAAGTAGATAATAGACCCATGACCCTTGTGCCTTGGCGATTTGGACGGCCACTAATCTGGGACGCAACTTGCGTGGATACCCTCGCGCCGTCGCATCTTGCCGCAACTTCGCTGAGAGCAGGCGAGGCGGCTACAGCGACTGAGGCGGCAAAGCGCCGTAAATACATGGGTCTCACAGACCAGCATGTGTTTACTGCCTTTGCAGTCGAGACTCTCGGGCCGTGGAGTCCAGATGCCCAAGAGCTGGTCAGGACGTTGAGTCGTAAGCTCGTCCAGACTACTGGAGACCACAGAGCTGGCTCGTTCCTCACTCAACGGATCAGCATAGCGATCCAGAGGGGAGACGCAGCCAGCCTAATGGGGACCCTGCCGCAGGGGCCCGATCTGGGAGACGTAATTTAGTTTTAGTGTAATTATTATTATTACTTGTATTTTTAACGTGTTTATGAATATCACTTATACTATGACAAGGACAACGAATGATATCGTCGGGTGACAAGCAAAATTCACTTACAAATACCTACTTTAATTTTTTTTTTATAAATATTGATAACTAGCTGTTGCCCGCGACTTCGTCCGCGTAGAACATTTTATCGTCTTAGAAAATGATTTCTCTCAATACAAACTTTGAACCCTCTTTTAGGGGATAAATTAAAAAAAAACGTTGATGTTCATTTTCTAGTTTGTGAACGAACAGTCTAAAACCAAAGTTAAAAATCTCATACTTTAAAAATGTCTTGAAATAGACAAACTTTGAACCCCCTTTTAACACTCTTAGGGGATGAATTTGGAAAAACTCTGAAATTAGTTTTGTAGTCTTTTAACGTACAGAATAAGACCGAAGTTACAAATCTCTGACTCACACTTTAAAATTTTCTTGCTCTCCATTTAAAATTCCCCCTTAGGGGTTGAATTTTTCTAATCGCTGAAAGGACTTTTTTCGTAATGTAGTAAGTATTCTTACTACTAACTTTTAAGTCTCTTGCTCAAAAAAAGTGTTGCCCGTACAACGCTTGCCCCCTTCTTAACCACCTTAGGGGTGGAAATATCTAAAACTCTGAAAGTAATGTTTTATTTTAATAAGTAATCTTGCTAATAGTTTTAAGTCTAGTTCAAAAAAAGTGTTTCCTACAAAACACTGGCTCCCCTTCTTAACCCCCTTAGGGATGGGGTTTTCTAAAACACTGAAAGTTCTTTTTTAGTATTCTAATAAGTAATCTTTTTGCAAAGTTTTAAGTCTCTAACTCAAAACAATTGTTGCCCATGCAAAGCTTGCTCCCCTTTTTAACCCCCTTAGGGGTGGAATTTTCTAAAACGCTTTATGTTCTTTTTTGTATTTAAAATAAGTAATCTTTCTATAAAGTTTCAAGTCTCTAACTCAAAAATAAACTTTCTCTCATAAAAACTTTGCACCCCTTTTTATCCCCCTTAGGGATGGTTTTTCCAAACGCTGAAAGTACTTTTGTTGTATTTTTATAAGTAATCTTTCTACAAAGTTTTAAGTCTCTATTTCAAAAAAAGTCGTTTTTCCCATGCAAACTTTGCACCCTATTTTAACCCCTTAGGAGTGAAATTTTCCAAAACGCTGAAACTTCTTTCTTTGTATTCTAATAACTAATCTTTCTATAAAGTTTTAGGTCCCTAGCTCAAATAAAAGTTTCCCACATACAAAATTTTGCACCCCTATTTTACCCCCTTAGGGGTAGAATTTACTAAAACGCTTTAAGTATTTTATTTGTATTCTAATGACTAATCTTTCTACGAAGTTTTAAGTCTTTATTTAAATAAAATATCGTTTCCCCCATACAAACTTTACACCCCTATTTTACCCCTTTAGGGGTGGAATTTTCCAAAACGCTGAAAATACTTTATTTGTATTGTAATAATTAATATTTCTACAAAGTTTTGAGTTTCTAGCTCAAAAAAAAAGGTTCTTCCATACAAACTTTGCACCCCTATTTTACCCCCTTAGGGGTGGAATTTTCAAAAATCCCTTCTTATCCTTAGCCCACGTTATAAAAGTAAACTTCTGTGCAAAAATCAACTCTCTAAGATTAGTGGTTTCGGCTGTGCGTTGATGAGTCAGTGAATAAGTCAGTCAGGACATACTTAGGCATTTATATGTATATATAGAAGAAGATAGATTACTCTTTCCTGCACTGCTATCACAAGACGGCGCGCGAGTTCTCTCGATGTTTCTCGCGCTATACGTCTCTTTCTAAGTTTTCTAATAAGTGAGAGACGGATAGTGCGAGAAAAATCGAGAGAGCTCGCGCGCCGTCTTGTGATAGCCGTGCTGGGTCTTTTGCTTGTCTTCCAAATAGGGGTGTAGACTCAAAATTTATTGTTACTTCAAAAGAAAGAAGGCAAAAAAATATGCCTGATGACGAAAATCCCATACAAATATCTCAAAAAATTATGAAGCTACAACCGTTTTAATGTCGCTTTTTAGAGTGAGAAAACGATCGCGAACCGTTACTTCAAGATCCTCGAGCGTCATATTAAAAAACAATCGTTTCATATGAAGGTGCGTTTTACGGAAAAGGGACAGAACATACCCCCTCTGAAAACTTTGGATACTTATAACTTATTATATACTTGATTACCTATATAACCTATTGCGTTGTTTTTTTTTCCATTTGACTACATTTTAAAAGAAAATACTACATTATGGTTATTTTATTTAGAGTCTACACCCCTATTCTCGATTCTTGAGCTAATAACCACTAACTTCGGAATTTGAAAATATTCGGGCATTTCTATCTCTATCGCACTAACTATACTCGACTGACAGGGATGCAGATATAAGAACTTCGAGTTTCGGTCTTCGTGGTAGCGTCGCAGGTACTTTGGCAGAATGCGCCGAGCGCGTGCCATTGTCATTCAAAAAAAAACAAATTCGTGTTAATTATATTGTTCAAATTTGTTGATTTCATTTATTGAAATTACGACATAAAACGACATTTGCGCATATAAGTTCTCATATCAGAATCGAATATTTTTTTATGGTTTATATTTTAGCATTTGTCTCGTAAAGGTCTATCGTAGACGGGATTTAAATTATTAATAAGTGAAAGGCAAAGCAATTCCGCCATTTTGACGAAAATTTGACGGTTCTTATAGCTGACAGTTGGAGCAGCGTTTGATTTCAATAAAAATAAATGAAAAATTAAATGAAGTCGTATATTTCGGAAAATTAATTAACTGTCGCAGTCGGATAAAAACTATTCTAAGTTGCAGCTTAGATAATAATGTACCTATATAAAATGTTCCATATTTTTCCGTTCATGGGATGCTGAGAACATTCGAACCGCGCAAAGCTTAGTTTCAAACTGGCTGATTCTTTTTTTAATTTAGAGATTTATTATAAGTGGAGATAGATATAAGTATAAATAAATTAATAATAGTTAGTTAAAATTTTACATGAAACAGAAAAAGAACTTACAAACTAAACTAAACCTAACCTAAACTATGTGAACCTAAACTACTATAATTATCATCTTGTATTAACTTAAGAAAATAAATGTGTTATTAGTATAATGTGTTATAGTTAGTTACATTAATCTTAATCTACCTAAGGAAGAGCGGTGTCTCCCAACACAGGCAATATTTTGCTTAAAGATAGACTCCATTGGATCAATTACCTCATGTATTTTATGTAATAAAAATAATTTTGTAATTTTTTGTTCATTTTGAGCGTTAGAACAGAAGAAAAAAACAAACTGTCATGTTCCCATACAAAAAAGTACCTGACGTACACACGAAGCGTCAAGCGTTGTGTAATCGACCGGCTATTCTTCATAAGTGTATGTTATGTACTTAACACAGAAAAAAAGTTTAATTTTATGGAAGGTTTTCTTGCTTTTCCTCGTATTCGCGTAACATCATTCTCCAAGCTGCAAAATAATATATTTAGACAATAAGAAAGATCCATGGAACAATTAATCTAATTTTAAAAATCCTTTCGCTGAATACAGATCTAAAACCTTCGACATGAACTTAGGCTATTTTTTCCCCAGCTTGGCCTGCGTTCTTTAAAATACGCGAGAGGAACCGCGGGTGTAGCTATTTAAAAATAAAGTGGAAGTTTTTCGGCTGATATGATGATGACGATATTGACGACGATGATATATCCGCGAATATCCAGTGATAAACGGTAATTGGAACGTTGCCCGAGAATTCTCTCCTTTCTCGTAGTTCTCGGTAAAGGCACATCACTAGTCGGCGATAGCATTAGAATTTAGATACACAAATCGCGAGGAATGTTCTGTGGAGTATTTATTTTGGTCTATTTATTTATTTAAATTATAGTACAATTAAGTTCATATTTGAGACGTCATTGCTTGCGAGATAGTTTATTTTTGTTAAAAGAGCAGTTATTTGACGGCTCAAAAATTCATTTGAATGCAATTTCAACAAATGTTATTCAATTTAGTGCGTGTACGTAGCCTACTACGCTACGTATTTTGTAAAACTTTTCGTAGTTAAGAGCATGTTCAAATCGAACGCCATGTTTGCGCAAAATTTTGCACAGAATCTTGTCTCAACATCATAAGAGCTATAGTTGCGTCAATAATTCGACATGGGCAATGTTGGCAAAAGTCCAGATAACTTTAACCGCGATCAAAATCGATAAAAATTTGGAATAGATGTTGATAAAAAAAATCTCGCCATGAACAGATGCGTATTAAAACGAAGGATTCGTTAAGCAAAAAAAAATCATCCTATCATACAAAAAATATGATATATTATTGTTTTTCCGAAAAAACCGGCCAAGTGCGAGTCGGACTCGCGCACGAAGGGTTCCGTACCATTATCAATAAAAATATTTATTTTATTTTGTTTTTAGTATTTGTTGTTATAGCGGCAAAAGAAATACATAATCTGTGAAAATTTCAACTCTCTAGCTATCACGGTTCTTGAGATACAGCCTGGTGACAGATAGACGGACGGACGGACGGACGGACAGCGAAGTCTTAGTAATAGGGTCCCGTTTTACTCTTTGAGTACGGGAACCCTAAATAGCGGGCAATGTAGGTAATATTTGACTGTACTGAATTTGATTCAGTTTTGTGTTTTATTGAGGGAAATCGAGCACTCGCGACAAAATACGGAAGCGATACGAACCTATGTGATAATATTAAATTACGATTGGCGCGAAAAGTAACACTTACTGATCGGAAATAGCCTCTTTGGATCTGTAGAAGATACGACAATAGAGAGATCTCTCAGGGACCGAAGTCCGATGAGAGTTGTTTAGATGTTATATTTATGCAACTGATTTAAGAAACTTCGATAGTGCGATGCAGAACTCGTCAGATTTGACAGGAGTGACGCCACATCAGCCCCCCTTTGAGACGGAGGGGTCAGTGATGTATGAAGAGAGAGTGCAGCTTGCCAGTGCTCAGAGCCAGCGTGGCGAGCGGAGAGAGAGAGAGAGAGAGAGAGTCTGGCTTGCTGAGAAGAGTCGGGCGTCAGTCAGGATATTCAGAGTTGCGCTTATGTCCATTGTCGGGGTCACCAATGTAGAAGGTACGACAATAGAGAGATCTCTCAGGGACCGAAGTCCGATGAGAGTTGTTTAGATGTTATATTTCTGCAACTGATTTAAGAAACTTCGATAGTGCGATGCAGAACTCGTCAGATTTGACAGGAGTGACGCCACAGATCTATAGGTAGTTAGGTACCTATGTTATGCTAAAAGTACCTATACACAATTTTTTACATGTTTTTCATTTCGCACTACGTAAACGTCCCAGTCACTGGCCTATAGGTACATGACACTTTCAATTTTACGTCAAAACAATAGAGGTGAACAATATAGGTGTCAACTATTAGGCATAAAGGTATCGAGCGTTGGGGCATATACCCTCTACATTATTATTATAGTTGGATGAGGTCGTAATTCTGTACAATATTCGAATAATTTCCTACAGTGTCGTAAATAATTCAAGCAGTTCCCGCTAAACTAACAATGTTCAGTAAAGGCCCTTACGCAATGTCTATTAGAATCTACAATAAAATCCCGCAGCTTATAAGAAACGAAGTTACATATAACACTTTATAAAACTTAAAACTTACCTCCTAACTGAATGCCCATACTCGCTGCAGGAGTTCATGGGCCTTTAAATTTTAACAATTTAATAGATGGTGCAAATGCAATCAAGTAGGTATGTTGTTATCTAATGTGCAGATTTATATAAATATAACAATATGTTGATTTTTTTTATATATGTATGTTTAGGTTAGTTTAGTATTTAAACATGTTGCTACACCCTAGTAGGGTCCATGTCTGTACTGATTAATTTTAAGAACAGCCTGTAAATACCATGGTTGCAGCAAATAAATGAATATGAATATGAAAGTTTTATTCCATTGAGTGACTCGTATACTCGTTCAAAAGCAGCAAAATCTAATGATTAAAAGAACACAGTAGAAATACCTATCGAGTAGGTAGGTGACTAATATAGTAAACTGTTGTTTTAGCATGCGAAATTACGACAAGATGGTACCTAACTAACTTAACCTAGACTTCTTCCTAATGTAGACAGCATAAGAAAATTGGCTTAGTCAAAATACGCGCTATTGAATCAGTATTAGGGTTACATTTTGAATCAATTCCGTAAACGTTATATGACCTCTTGGAAATCATATCATAATGTAAATTGTAATGTGTTTCTTGTTGACAGGTGATTCATAGAATTTTCATCATGTTTAATGGAAGATAAAATAGATGTAGAATTAATGTCCCGTTGTCAGGAATCTTGAAGTTCCGGTAAGGCCGTCAATGTTGCCAGCAACCAAGGCAATGTTGACAGCAACCAAGGCAAAGTGGTCAGCAACACAGTCTACGTTGTCTATCACAAAGTCAATTTTGGTATGATGTGCCTAATTTACACTATGCCGAAGTGAGCAGGGATGTAGGCAGGGAAGTGCGCAGGCCGGGTGTAATACTGCATTTTACGCCCATCCTGCCCACTTCCCTGCCTACATCCCTGCTCACTTCGGCATAGTGTAAACTAGGCATAACAAATAGAACGTTGCCAGCAACAAAGGCAATGTTGCTGGCAACTATGAGACTGCCAAGCGCCTGTCACAGCATATTTTACCCGACTACGGCAGTGCCAAAAGGAAGGGATATGTTCTATAGACATTTAGACATGTTTGTATTTACGTGTGTTCCACCGTTGCGTTCAAGATACTGAACCGATTTTGATAAATGAGGGGTCAATTGATTCCTAATTATGCTCCGTTTAGGCTACCTTTTGTATAAAAAAATGGTTTTTTATTCAGTTATTTTTCCGTAGTCTGGTTAACTCGGGTTACAGTTTTTATTTTTATTTTATGTGTATACTTGATTTGAAAAAATATTTGAGTTACCGACAAAAAGTTCGCCATGATACACTAAGCCTATTTAGTGCCTGCAATTTGGCCACATCTAAAAATTCAAACACTTTTGAGACGTGGGTCTATTGCACTCTGCAATATGGTCACTTCTCAAATGTGTTTTAATTTTGAGATGTGGCTGAATTGCAGGCACTAGGCGTAAAATGTGTGAGCGCACCTTTCTACCTTGAACTAGGAATGTAGATTATTTATAAAAATTGTATCTTATACATCAAAATCCAGATTGCATTACCAATCCACAGCTTCTGGTGTTAAATTATAGAGGTCCCCCGAGTCGCCCTGATAACATCTTTTAGGACATCGCTTTACGATATGGTCTATGGTTTGATCTTCAATGCCGCAGTCACACAAGGGCTATCTGTCCATCCCCATTTGTGCTTTAGGTAATTGCACCTGGAAACCTGCGTACCAGGTACCCAATCATTGGGGGATGACTGGGTTATGTGGTATTTCTATCCAATAAAAACTCCACGGCGGCCGGCATCTGCGCTCTCATGCGGAGGACTCCAGGATCTCATACTGAACGCACTGGAGCCCTCCTCGCGCCTCGCCACATTTGGCTCGTCCTTGGATGATGATGGTTGCCTTCCCTGGGGTTTTTAGGTGAGTGCCCCGGCCCCCGCCAGAAACACTGCGACCCCGATGACCCCCTTTAGTCGCCTTCTTCAGGTAATTGCACCTGGCGTGCCCAGTGCGGGTTCTGTTCAGACGGCACCAGTGTTTTCTTGGCAGAGAGAAATCTGTAGGTTTCTGCGTTGGGTCTAGTGAAGAAAATGGGGGTTCCGTAGGTGATTTTGACCACTCTTTCCTCCACGTTTCCCTCGTTTCATACTTACTAGTAGGTATGTAGTACGGATTTTAGGTCGTGGATTGTGTTCCTTGTGGTTACTAAGGTCTTGTAAATATCATTATAAAGTGTGTGTCTACAACCCCGGCTTTTATTAAGACTGATGATAATATGCCTTGTTAACAATCGTTTGCACGTATTAGTAAATCATAACTATGCAAATTAACTGCACAACTAAATTTCCAAAATCCGAACCTTCAATGTACTAGGTGTATGACGTCGTACTAAACAAAGTATGAAGAGCTGTCATTTACACTAACTTGTCAATTTACTTCGCTGTACATTGCTGGCAATTAAAAATTTGTAAGAAAATTAACAAAGTCTGAAATTTAGTTCATAAATTTAATTAATATCATGATTACATTATAAATATACGTTATTTTAACCTCCTTTAAAAAAAACCCGGGTCGTAGATACACACTGTATATTGTTTGTATGTATGGTTGAGATATTTAATGTGAGCAACTTTTATAACCGAATTTGAATCTTCTCCCTTGGACAGTAGAGTTGCTTTTTTAATGGCCTACTCTGAAGCAATTCGGCTCGCAAAAAAACGAACTCAGATTTTTAGACAGATTCGACCGGGTTCGATTCCCGGCCGTGTGTAAGGCTTTTTTGAAAATATTTGAATGCAGTTTTGTTTCTTTTTAAAAATAAAGAAATGTCTCCTTGAAGTAAAATGAGCCAGCTTAAGGATTTAAGGTAGTTTCCCTCCAATGCCCGACTTATCTTTCCACCCTGTATACAAATCGGCCGCTATGTCCGATATCCTTATATTCATACATCTGTGGTTCGCATAGACGCAAGTGCGGAAATACACGTTCGAATACTTCGAATACAGTTCACTTTCACGAACGCATTTTTTTATTATTATCAATCGATAATTATCCATCTGTTATTGTCACGATAGTTATCATTGTTAATTATCCGTTCGAACCCTGCCTGTTAGTTAGTTTTAGTGTTTTATTTTTATCTATTTCATGTGTCTAACATAGTATTTTAAGGCAATTGTTACTAACAAAAAAGCGGCCAAGTGCGAGTCGGACTCGCACATGAAGGGTTCTGTGAAATAAATTGCGGTTTACGATTTATGACGTATTAAAAAAAACTACTTATTAGATCTCGTTCAAACCAATTTTCGGTGAAAGTTTACATAATAATGTACATCATATATTTTTTTTAGTTTTATCATTCTCTTATTTTAGAAGTTACAGGGGGGACACACACTTTTTACCACTTTGGAAGTGTCTCTCGCGCAAACTATTCAGTTTAGAAAAAAAATATGTTAGAAACCTCAATATAATTTTTGAAGACCTATCCATAGATACCCCATACGTATATACATACGTATGGGTTTGATGAAAAAAATTTTTTTGAGTTTCAGTTCTGAGTATGGGGACCCCTAAAACTTAATGTTTTTTTTAGATTTTTGTGTGAAAATCTTATTGCGGTTCACAGAATACATCTACTTTCCAAGTTTCAACAGTATAGCTCTTATAGTTTCGGAAAAAAGTGGCTGTGACATACGGACAGACAGACAGACAGACGGACGGACATGACGAATTTATAAGGGTTCCATTTTTTGCCATTTGGCTACGGAACCCTAAAAACTATGGAACCAGTTATTCGAAATAAATGATTTTTATTTTATTTTTATTTGTTCTGTAACTTGTTTTATGCTCACCTCAACGCTCACCCACAATTATACCTTGACACCACGATGCGTAGTAATTAAGCGTAGGTAGAGGTCTAGCTTCGTAACGGGTGACCGGCGGGGTGAGCCGCATTAACGCTTAGCGAATAACAGCCCAGCGCGCAGGAGAACGACCGCTTTCCATCTACCCATCCCTGGACAACGAGTCGTTCCGTGGTGTTTTTAACCCCCGACGGAGAAAGAGGGGTGTTATAAGTTTGACGTGTCTGTATGTCTGTGTATCTGAGTGTGTGTGTGTCTGCGTGTGTGTGTCTGTTTGTGGCATCGTAACTCCTAAACGAGTAGACCGATTTGAATGCGGTTTTTTTATCCGATAGCTGACGTGATCGAGATGGTTTTTAGCTACGTTTCAACAAAATCAGTTCAGCCGTTTTTGAGATATTGAACTTTGAAATGAAAATGTCGGAGGTTTTTCAACTTTTCAAGTTGTAGATTACAGTTAAGAGTAATGAGACCAAAGTATTTGAGAATCTCAAGTATCGCACGTCATTAAAACCCTAATATCGTCTCCCGCGCAGTCAACGGCCTCTACTTGACAGGTTATACATATGTATGTTTGCCCTTCTTTCTTACGCAACGCAATTATACCAGAGTCAATGGTTCTATGCCGCTAAACACTTCAGACAGACAAACATACAGGGCAATGGCTTCCACTAAACCAGTATAAGCTGGTTTCACAATCGCTGAAAGTTGTTAGGAATGAAGGGTCTAAGTATATTGGACATGAAGAAATGTTTTGTGAAGTTGTTTGGACAACGCATTTCTTGTTTTTCTACCGAAATTGTGAACTGTGAGCATATGATAATTATGTTTGCATTGACTTTTAATTAATCATCATCACTCAAGTCGACTCCCCATACAAATCTAGTTTGTTCTAGACATAGACATAGAAAAATTTTATTCAACATCACACACACACACACACACACGCACCTGTACACACACACGACACCCACAAACACACACACACACACACATTTTTCTTAATTTATAATACAAAAAAAAAAAAATTAAAAAAAAAATTACATAGCTAAAATATGTTCAACACACATATATTCCTACTTTTAAATTAACTAAATAAATAAAGTTATATCTGTACTTACCTTAATATTTAAACAATGTTATATTAAGTACCTTATTATGGGTTATGTACCACTTCTTGTTTTTTGGAAAAGCGGTGTCTCCTGACACAAGCAAAATTATTTGTTTAATAGGAGGCTCCAACCTTTGCTATCTGTTAATTTACTTTTATAACCTAAATAAACTTTTTTCATTTTCATTTTCATATTAAACATACAGTGTAGGTACAAATTAGACTTAAAACCTATACAGTAAGATATACGAGGCATAACGATGTGGGATGCTAATAATTTACTTCAAAAACAAAATTTTAACCGACTTCAATTCAGTACTCCGCCAAGCCACGTGAACATTTTCACATTTATTTTCCAATTTACCACATGAACTGATTTCCGAGAACAAATACGTTGATTATTCGTGTAATACTAATAAAGTCATGTAAGCCTTTTGCTACTAACACTTTTATGGATCTCGGTCTGAAATAAACAATTTTTAATTTTAATTTTATTTTTATTTATTTATAACTATAACTAAGAAAAGTTGAAAACCCCCCGACATTTCCATTTCAAAGTTCAATATCTCAAAAACGGCTTAAATCGGTCCATTCGTTTAGAAGCTACAATGCCACAGACAAACACACAGTACACACACAGACAGAAAGACACACAGACACGTCAAACTTATAACACCCCTCTTTTTCCGTCGGGGGTTAATTAGAGAAAAAAAAACTAATCGCTGTATGTAAGCCGATAATATTATATTTGAGGACTTCCGTCAATTCCTCAAGGATCTCAGAATCACCATTGGCACTTCTTTGTTTGCGATTTTTAACGGAATGATATCAGAATCGGTGACATACTTTTATGGTTTGAAGTACATCATTGAGAAGTTCCACAAGCCGTCTGTGGTATTCATCATCACTTCCACTTCACCACATTTATGATCTCCGGACGTAAATACACGAGTTATAATAGAAAACACCGAAATTACTACACGCGTGCCTAATATTATATCTGTTATAATACTGCCTCAAATGAACTTAAGTACAAGAGAATTATCCGTTATACACACACGTGATAGAATAGGGAAGTGGGCACCGAATAAAATAATCAACAATGTTGAAACGATTGTCTTTTAGCTCCAGGATCGTGACGTCACGGCCCTAGAGCGTTATTTCTCTAACAAGCAACATTAAAACGACTTTGTCTGCGTAGATGCCGGATAATACTACTTATCCTATATTTTAATCCAGACTGTAAACTATCTTCGTACAAAATGTCATGAAAATTGGTTAAGAAGTTTAAGCGTGATTGAGTAAAAAACATCCAAACATCCAAACTTTGCATTTCTAATTAGGATTTAAGTAGGATTAAGTACCATAGATAATAATAGAATACCGCCACTTAATATTTCCCAATACCAGTTTCTTCACTAACGTTCCGATCCCGACATCAAAGACAACGCCAGTTTAATACCATAGAATCCATGTGATCAAAATGATTGTCTATTTCAGTGTTTTTCAACCTTTTTCATGGCGCGACCCCCATTAGAGTAAGAATCCAAGCAGCCGCGATCTCCAGGGGGGTCGCGACCCACAGGTTGAAAAGCACTAGTCTATTTCATAGACAAACGCCAGTGAATTTGGTATTGCCACACTTCTTTTATACTATACTGTACAAATTAAATTATCTAAAAAAAATTATGGGTCCCCTGGTTGTGACCATCGAGTAAATGTAATCAATTTACAATTACACAAATCGAAAAGTCGAGCTAATGTCGTTCTGTTAGGGCGACGTGAGCTCCGAAAACGGATTTTTAAAAAATCGTAGCTCTTGTTTGGATTATAAAACGACTGCCCTAAATTTAATTAGCAATCTTGAGGCCTTTCTCGAGGGAAATCAGCTATTCGAATCCTGAGTTTTTGCCTTTCGCTCGATAGAAAAAAATCACGAACATAGGTCTAAAATACACTTAAAAAAATTCTAACAAATTATACACAACAGCTAAACATAATACAATTGGTTCTTAAAATCGGCAATGTCATGTTTGAAGGAAATCAGCTATTACTTTTTTTATTTATTAAAACGCACAAAGAAATACAATTAAAAAACATGATATCCGCGCTTCCAAACACGCACTTCCATCTCGCTCACGCTTATGCTCAGTGAGAGGGAGAGAAGACCACGAACCTACGTCCCCTTAAGGCGTGTGGTAACTCGGGACACAAACGATCAATCGTAAGATGATTGTATAGATATTCACAAGCTTCACAACATCTGTATTCGCCTCACCACTCGACAACAGAAAAAGTATGGTTTTAAAAAACCGGACAAGTGCGAGTCGGACTCGCCCACCGAGGGTTCCGTTAGAAAATTACATATGTATAGACTTCAGATTTTTCCCTGTACGAGTACTTGTAGTTTAAGACTACCCATAAAAACACATTCCATGTAAAAAATAGGCCGTCTCGAAACTCTTCCACAGTAAGTAGGTACAAAGTTGTGAGATATTTCGTAGAGCCAAGTCAGGCATTTTTATTAATCTTTATTTTCTTGCTTAGCCGATATGTTTATGATTGCTGCATATCCAAATTTTGGGGGAAGGTCAGATAGCAGTCGCTTTCGTAAAAACTAGTGCCTATGCCAAATCTTGGGATTAGGTGTCAAAGCGGACCCCGGACTCCTTTATAAGGGCATCGTGAGAGGATTATGATTTTGGATACAAGCGTGTCAAACTGCCGGAGATCCACCCACCCATAGCTTATAAAATAACCAGTCAGATGGCAGTTGCTTTCGTACCTAAAACTAAAGCGGACCCCGGGTTTTTTTAGGGTACCTAACCTAAATCGACGAGCATGTATGAAGAATGTAATGAAAGTGATGAAGCAATAAAGATCGTAGCAAGTGGACAGTCATCCGTGATCCCTGTCTGCTCCTCCGGGAAATGGGCGTATAAGTATATTTTATTTATATACAGGCGAGGCGATAATTGACGAAGTCGCGGGCAAAAGCTAAAAGCTAGTCATCATCATCATCATACCAGCCGAAAGACGTCCACTGCTGGACATAGACTTCCCCCAAAAAGTGCCAAAATGGCCGGTCCTGCGCCACCCGCATCCAGCGGACTCCCGCGACCTTTACCAGGTCATCGGTCCACCTTGTGGGGGCCTACCCACGCCACGCCTTCCAGTACGTGGTCGCCACTCGAGAACCTTTCCGCCCCAACGGCCATACCTATATACTAAGCTAGCCAACGGTTCTACGTGCAGTGTGCCCCGCCCACTGCCACTTAAAAGTTTAGCGATTCGGAGGGCTATATCGGTTACCGTGGTTCTGCAGTTCTGCTGCGGATAGCCACATTTCTGATACGATCACGCAGAGAAACTCCCAGCATAGCCCTCTCCATTGACCTTTGGGTGATTTTGAGCCTTCTTATGAGGCCCATAGTAAGCGACCACGTTTCAGTGCCATAGGTACGTCATCACTGGCAACACACACTGGTCAAAGACTCTCGTCTTGAGACACTAAAAGCTAGTATGTGAATATTATTATTATTTATTTTAGACAGGCAGCTGACGCTGCATCTGCAAATAGCATCTGAAAATTCGTAGCTAAGCTCACCTAATGGTACTTCTAAGCCGAGATACAAGCTTTGTGAATACACGAATTACCTTTTACATAGCCAGGCAAAATTCAACTTTATATCAACGCGTTAAAGTCTTCGTGAAAGCATTTCTTCCAGTTCATTCGGCGTGTCAACAGAGGCTAACTGTACTAGTATTGGATTACCCGATAACCTGTTTGCTTGTGTGGCCACGAAACAGACGAACGACTAGCAACCGTCCGGGCGGGCGTTCCTTTATATTCAATACACGAATATTATATATAGCGGTAAAGTCTGTGAGATTATAGTTGCGTTCGCACCACTATTACGTGCATTTCAGCTCGTTTGTGGTGCGTGTGGCGCGGCCGCTGCAGCCGAATTCTACCGAATTATACACCGGACTTGACTACGCAATGGAGCCACGCTTTCCCCGCTGGGAGGCCCATAAGGCCCGCAGAGAGGCCATATCTAATATCTAAGCATATCTGTTACTGGCCGCAGTGCGGCACAACAGACCAAAAAGGGCAAAAAAAATTGGAGCCACGCTGTTTCGTCGCCTAAATAGATTTTAATTGTATAATTAATTAATATTGTATGTATGTCAGTCTCATACACTCACATTCACGGCCACGCTAATCTCGTAGCGCAGTAGCAGGTTAAACCTCGTATGTAGCGAAAAGCGCTCGTAGCGCCCTGACGCATATGTGTCGTCGTGGGCACTGAATGGGTTAAGGTATTTGTCACTATGGGCCTTAGATGCCTGAAATAAATGGTTTATTATTGTAGCAATGGCTACAAACTACTCACACGATTTATATAATTATTTCATCTTGTATCCACAATGTGCAATTAACCTTGAGGCTATGTTTTATGACGCGGTTCCACCTGGATTCTCCCTCTGTAATACGAGGGTGGCGAAGTAGCCTGTGCAGTTGTTTATATGTAAAGAGTGTAGCTTTGTATGTTTATGTGTAGGGGGGAAGTAGGTATTTATTTTCCCGAATACAGCTAGTCAGATTTCAACATTTTGTGGCGTCACTCCTGTCAAATCTGACGAGTTCTGCATCGCGCTATCGAAGTTTCTTAAATCAGTTGCATAAATATAACATCCAAACAACTCTCATTTAACTTCGGTCCCTGAGAGATCTCTCTATTGCCGTATCTTCTACATTGGTGACAATGGACATAAGCGCAACTCTGAATATCCTGACTAACGCCTTACTCTTCTCAGCAAGCCAGGCTCTCTCTCGCTCTCTCTCTCTCTCCGCTCGCCACCCTGGCTCTGAGCACTGGCAAAAGCTGCACTCTTCTCTTCATACATCGCTGACCCCTCCGTCTCAAAGTGGGGCTGATGTAGCGTCACTCCTGTCAAATCTGACGAGTTTTGCATCGCGCTATCGAAGTTTCTTAAATCAGTTGCATAAATATAACATCCAAACAACTCTCATTGGACTTCAGTCCCTGAGAGATCTCTCTATTGCCGTATCTTCTACATTGGTGACGCTGACAATGGACATAAGCGCAACTCTGGATATCCTGACTGACGCCCTACTCTTCTCAGCAAGCCAGGCTCTCTCTCTCTCTCTCTCTCACCCTGGCTCTGAGCACTGGCAAAAGCTGCACTCTTCTCTTCATACATCGCTGACCCCTCCGTCTCATAGGGGGGCTGATGTGGCGTCACTCCTGTCTGACGACTGACATCTGACAAGTTCTGCATCGCACTATCGAAGTTTCTTAAATCAGTTGCATAAATATAACATCCAAACAACTCTCATTGGACTTTGGTCCCTGAGAGATCTCTCTGTTGTCGTATCTTCTACAATATCTTTCATCTGCATATGTTATAAGTAAGATTTACTTTCTGGATGGGCATTGGCTATAGTTTATTCCGCAAATTTGCTTGCGTCTTTTGCAATACGTTTGCGAAGCCGCATGGGCAGCTAAATAGATATATATAAATGTTAAAGCTAAGGGATAAGATTATTTGAAATGGGGGAACCAAAACAATGAATTGCTTTCCGCTCAACCCATTGCGCCGCTAACTTCATGGCTCCAAATAATTGCCCGGTAAGCAAAATGGAAATATTTTTTCAATACTAGTTCATTGCCTCTAGTTTCAATTTCAACACTATTTGGGTGTTAGCTATGCTATGAGCATGGTTCCGCAAAAGAAATAGAAAATATAACAATAAGTGTTTTTTTGAAGGACACCAACAGTTTTTTTCACATAAATGTCTATGCCTATGCCATCCCACGATTAAGAGGAATCCAACGACATCTCATTTGTCAAACTCTGACCAAGAAAAAAAGATAGCATTAAGAACAACCCAGTGAAACAGGTTTTCAACCAAGCCGAATAAGTTTAGCACGCGCTCGTGCTGGATGCTGGATACCGGTCACTTTGGCACTCTTTGATGGAGGCATATGTCCAGCAGTGAACGTCTTTCGGCTGATATGATGATGATGACACTCACGCACACCTAAACAAATTATATTGCACAAAATTGGAAATAGGTGATTAGAGAAACGGAGAAAGTGGCGCAGTGAAAAAAAAGTTTCTTTTTTCATACAAAATGTAGCCTAAAATCTGTTCAGTATCTTAAAGGCGGTTGTAACTGATTATTTACAAAAAAAACATAACCGGTTTTCGTAATTTTAAATAACCGGTTACGGTTATTTTCGGTTATACTTTTTCTTACATAAATTATCAAAATAAATTAAGTTTCTTACATTATTACTGTCATTTTAACTAATAAGTACAGTGAATTATTGGATAATTGCTTAAAAAAGGCGAAAATAGTGCGCGCTTACTTGTTAGTTGTGGTTTGACTCTACAGGAAACTCAAACTACGCTGCTTTTGTTTTTATTTTTAAAGGAGAGCGTGTATTTATTTAGATTGCCACATTTATTCAGAATGGTGTACATAGTAAGTACCTAGTTATTTTCGGCTGTTTAGCCGATAATTTCCTTGTCTTTAACTTTCAATAAAAGTAACAGGTAAAAAAAAAACGGTTTTCAGTTATTTTTCCAGCATAACCGACATCATAACCGGTTATAAAATGTTATTTTATTGCATTCCCTAACTAACTCTTGCCAGTTCGTAAATTGGAGTTCACGCAGATCCGCCTGTACCATGTCGCTCCAGCGATACCTAGGGGCTGTCCATATATAACGTAATTTCAAAATAGGGTGGGGTGTGGGTCTGACCATTGGATGAAGTAATATATGGACACAAACATGGACTACCAAAATCATATCCCTTCCTTTCGGCTCTACCGTAGTCGGGCAAAAATAGGGAACTTGCATTTTTTATTTTATTACGAAAATCAAAAGTATAATCCAGCATGAAAACAGCTGTAGCACTTATTTATTTAATCGTATGGCAATTATTATTTTGGCCTTTGAGTTTGTCACTCTTTAGTACCACCCAGGGGACACGTGCAGGGTTGTGGTAGGTAGTAGCTCCTGCGGACGCGAGTGACAGTTGTCCCCCCTTTGTCAAGTGAGTGGGCAACTCGACTGTTAGAGATTCTTAAGCCGCCCGAAGGCCTCTAAACTCGGCTTAACGACTACTGTCATAGACAGCAACCGGCATCAACTGCTTAGCGTGTCTTCCAATGCACGGAAGCGCTCATTTATAGTAACCACTCAAACAGGCGGTCACCCATCCAAAGACTGACCCCTGCCGTCTTTGCTTGACCTGCGTTATCGTTTCCGATACGCAGGCGCCGCCGGGCTATGAACGCTTCAGCTGTAGCACTAAAACGTTATGATTTATTTGCATGTTGTATGCATTTGAAATCTGCACGCGCCGGCACCCCCCGAAAACGCTCTATATTAAACGGGCTTATGCTATGACGTCACAACATATATTCCCGCCGCGTTTACTATGGAGTAAGTCATTAATTTGCAATTATCTCCACAACATTTGAGTATATATATTTGTCATACAAAAAATCATTTCTAATTCAATATACAGAATACGAATATTGTTTTGTTATGTTATTTTATCGAAAAAACAATATATTTTTTTTCGTTATTTTAAATTGAGATAAAACTAATACACTCGTTTTTTTTGAAGCGTTCATAGCCCGGCGGCGCCTGCGTATCGGAAACGATAACGCAGGTCAAGCAAAGACGGCAGGGGTCAGTCTTTGGATGGGTGACCGCCTGTTTGAGTGGTTACTATAAATGAGCGCTTCCGTGCTTTGGAAGGCACGCTAAGCAGTTGATCCCGGTTGCTGTCTATGACAGTAGTCGTTAAGCCGATTTAGAGGCCTTCGGGCGGCTTAAGAACCTCTAACAGTCGAGTTGCCCACTCACTTGACAAAGGGGGGACAACTGTCACACGCGTCCGCAGGAGCTACCTACCACAACCCTGCACGTGTCCCCTGGGTGGTACTAAAGAGTGACAAACTCAAAAAGGCCAATAATAATATATGCCATACGATTAAATAAAAAATAAAAAAAATAAAACTCGTTTTTTTCATTTTTAGGATTCCGTAGCCAAATGGCAAAAAACGGAACCCTTATAGATTCGTCATGTCTGTCTGTCCGTCCATATGTCACAGTCACTTTTTTCGGAAACTATAAGAACTTTACTGTTGAAACTTGATAATTAGATGTATTCTGTGAACCGCATTAAGATTCTCATACAAAAATTAAAAAAAAACAATAAATTTTGTGGGTTCCCCTACACGGGGTATCTATGGATAGGTCTTCAAAAATGATATTGAGGTTTCATATATCTTTTTTTTTATTAACTGAATAGTTTGCGCGAGAGACACTTCCAACACTTCCAAAGTGGTATAATGTGTGTGTGTGTGTCCCCTCCCCTGTAACTTCTAAAATAAGAGAATGATAAAACTAAAAAAAATATATGATGTACATTACCATGCAAACTTCTTCGGAAAATTGGTTTGAACGAGATATAGCAAGTAGTTTTTTTTTTAATTACTCATAAATCGTAAATGGCAATTTATTTTACGGAACCCTTCATATGCGAGTCCGACTCGCACCTTGCCGCTTTTTTTTTCTTATGTATGATATTGCTACGTATATCCGCATCAATTGAGTGCAATTTATTCGAAATTGATGTCCCATGCAAGTTCCCCATTACATACATTTGGCGCTGAGATAAATGGCGCGTCGCGGCGCCTAGATGATGCCGCTTAGGACCTAATCAAAAAGCACTAAGCTACAAGTACTACTCCATAAATGTTAGAAAACTAATAATCCCTCATTGTAGGCAAACCTGGTATTTGGTTACGGCTAGGGCGGATCAGTCACAAAAGGCTCAAGAGGCATGAAAGAAAGCGCAAGGCTACGAATGCATATTTTAATCCTAAATTATTACCCTGCCAGATGTATATAGAGATGTTAGAATGTGTGAGCTCTAGATGATGCGCTGTGTTGGTGTTTTTTTTTTCAATTCAGAACCTTAACTAATTAAATTTTCCTAATGTTCATTAATTCACTTATTCATCACTATTGTCGTATTCAGCATCGCTTCATCTGACAAAATCAACTCATCCACGAAATGCAAATTCCCGGCCTCTACAATAATGTAGGTACTATTAAATAAAAGTAAGTAAATAGTACATTACTGCAGAGCAGAGGCCGTGAAGTAAGGGATTGCTGGACGAGTTTGAAGTAGACAACGAGTCCAGCAATCCCTTTTTCGGCCGAGGATTGTATAGTGCTTTTCTCAAATGAGGAAATAATAAAATTAAAATAAATACAAGGTAATCAATTAAAACGCATACATTTCCGAGCATGTTTGAGAAAAATCATTGTTTTTACTGTTGCAAATAGGAACCTACCGTATATGTAGGTACCGTATATATTTTATCAATTAATTCTGAGTTTTAATAAATTATTTTCATTGGTGTCAAATACTGTAGGTATAGTAATAAATTCATAATTTATTGCATAGGAATCATGTCGTTCATTTTGTCTCAAAAATAATAATTAAGTAGGTAGGTACCTAGTAGTTATTGAAAAATACTACAAACACTTACCAAATAAACAACTAAAACTTTCAAAAAATCAATACTAAAGTGTGTAACACTCTTCACGCTTAAACCACTGAACCGATTTCAATAAAATTTGGTATAAATATAGTTCGAGTCTCGGGGAAGGAAATGATATAGTTTCTATCCCGAAAATGATCCCCTAAGAGGGTGAAAAGGGGGTGTAGAAGTTTCTATGGAACTACGATATACTTAAAAGAGTTCCACGCGGGCGGAGTTGCGGGCAGAAGCTATTTTTTTATATAAATCTCCGTTTTATTCCGAGGTGGTATTATCAGCTCCGCGCGCGATGTGCATTCAGGAATGCCGCAGCCCACAGTCAGTCCGCAATAAGTCTGGATTTGAAACATTTGTGAAAGACTCTGCGTTGCTGGGCGGGTGTTGAATCGGGGTAAGCGTGAACTGGCTAATCTTTCAGTTTACTGTATGGATAGTATATTTTAAACATTTAACAATGTTGCGTTTAACTTCTTGATGTTTATTTTACAGTCGAAATCCTGTACGGTCGGCTTCCCGGGGGCTGAACACCTTTGTACCGTTGTCACTTCAAAAAAAAATCTATAGAACGCGCACTTTCAGCGCAAAGTTGAATCTTATATCGGTTACCCTGGTTCTGCTGCGGATAGCCTCATTTCTGATGCGATCACGCAGAGAAACTCCCAACATATTAGCCCTCTGTGCCCAGCTCTCTGAGAATGGCACAAACCAATGATTGTCATTGTAGCACTCCACTGTGGCTCTTGCTAGGAGCTGTAAGTACGTACGTAAGTATACTTTTATGTATGTAACATGTGCCTATACATATTTCCTGGCCCCGTAGCATGGATGGCCTTGTCACGCGATAAGTGACAAGATAAGAGCGTCGTCTCGTTCTATCGCACGGTATCAGCCAGAGACGGATGGCATATTGTCACTTATTGCGTGATACATCCATGCTACGGGGCCTGCACTTATTATTTTGATTGTTTTTAGGGTTCCGTGTTCAAAGAGCAAAACGGGACCCTATTACTAAGACTCCGCTGTCCGTCTGTCACCAGGCTGTATGTATCTCATGAACCGTGATAGTTAGACAGTTGAAATTTTCACAGATGATATATTTCTGTTGCCGTTATAACAACAAATACTAAAAAACAGTATATTTTTGTTTTCCTTGTTTCTTTCTCTTACAATCTTACACAAATCGACCTAGTCCCAAACTAAGCAAAGGTTGTACATACTTATGTAGATAAATAAATACTTAAATACATAGAAAACATCCATGACTCAGGAACAATTATTTGTGCTCATCACACAAATAAATGCACTTACCGGGATTCTAACCCGGGACCTCTGGCTTCGTACGCAGGGTCACTCACTACCAACTGGGCTACAGGGGGCTCACATACAACAATCGTGATTTTTTTGCCGTTTTTATAGATTCCGCACTTACTGTATCATAATAGTTATTTATGATACAAGTGCGGAAAGTAGGTAATTCCCAACGAGTGGCGATGACCAAAAACACGACCGTCAGGGAGTGTTTTTGATCGACACTAGTTGGGAATTACCTATCCGCACGTGTATCATACAACATTTTACAATGCATCAAGCGAGAAAATGAAAAAAATATGCATAAAAGGTGATATTTTAATTGTCACGAACTCACGAAATCTCATTCCCGCATAGTGTGCGGGAATATTGTACTGAAATCCATTCCGCACGGGCAGGTGCAGGCCGGCGCTGCTCGTGCTGGCATACACCACTTCCCGTGTTTATGTTGAACCACATTCAGAGCAAGTGCATTGTAAATAACTATTTCTCAAACATGCAAGGAAATATTCTCTTTACGTTCCTTATAATAGACTCGGAAGTATCCTTTTTCGGGCGCAGCATCAGCATCTCGAGGTAGCCTGAAATGGGATTTCATACAACTTTTCAGGCATAGGCCTGCAAAGTAACTTTTTAATGTTCATTCCACTATTTGTGGCACAGCATCACGGCATTCAGCCATGAAAATTAGTTTGATTTGAGGATTTTTATTTATTTATTTCATTGCATGTTTGAGAAAAGCACTATACATGCCTCGGCGTGAAAACGGATTCCCGGCCAAGCAGGATAGAGATACGAGTGTTTTCCCGGCCTCTGATGTATATTTCCATTCTATATTCTATTCTATTTCTATGTTATTCTAGGTGAAAATAACCTTGTTTAAAACGTACTGTCAGACACTATACACGTGCAATCTGTGGAGTGACTATACCAAAAAAGCCTACAGTGCTCTGCGCGTCCAATACAACAACGCCTTCAGGGGGCTGTTGGGGCTGCCCTGGCGCTGCAGCGCGTCAGGGATGTTCGCCGCGTGGAACACCGACGGTTTCCAAGCCGTGCTGCGCAAGCGGGTCGCATCCCTGGCCGAGCGCGTGCGGGGCAGCGCCAACGCTCTTCTGAGGGTGATCGCTGGGAGGATGGACAGCCCATCCTCGCTCATTGGATGTCTTTGCATGTTCGTTCCAACTTTAATTATATTTTCCACTAACATAGTAGTATAAGCCTTACTAACATAATATGGATGTGTAATTGTCCGAATTAAATGCTTTCATTTTCATTTTCTATTCAACAAAAACCTTGTTCGTTCGTAATCTGCACGGCTATCATAGGGCGGCCCACGAGCTGTGTCACGGCGACATAGACAATTATTTTTTATGCGTCTTTTTCTTAGCGTTATAATGGGCTTGTGACCTTAAATTTGGCTACGATGCCATTCGAACCAGTTTTTGTAGATGAACAAATGTTTGTATGGAAGCAACTACATTTAAAGGACATTAATACCCAAAAAATAGAGTTAAAGACGGACCTCGCTGACAGCAGTCGAAACGCTTCATACTGATTGGCTTTAAAGTATGACGTCACACCGTGCAATTTGTACTAACCGTTGCATGGAAATTGAAGTAAATTGCTGTTTCGGTCGCGAAATACTGCGTTTATGTCCATAGTTGTCATACAAATTTGTTTCTATAAAAGCGTAAGGATTCTATTGGTACCTTTAAATTTACTCTTGGACAATAAATAAATAAACTTTTTTTTCTAAACTTTCAAGGTTCATATCTTTTTATGATTTGAATTATATTTTGTAATTTATACTTTATTACAATCTTTTGATGATTTACTATCCATTTAGCAACACGACATTATCAATTTTAACACCACGCAACAAGCCTATTAGTTAAAGCCGGATAGTTTATCTAGCCTCGACGCAGCCTGCGAGCCGTTGTAACGATTCAAGCTCTTAAATGGCTGTCCTTTTTATGTTTTTGTATTCTGAACTTAAATTAACCCCTATCTGAAAGCTGAAGCTCCTGAGAAGCTTCTAGTCGTCTGAAAATTGAATCCTACCTGAAGGAAAAGCTATTGAATAAAATTAAACAGATAGTAAGCGAGAAAATAAATCATTTATTTACCATAGAAATATCAAATTAATTTTGTTTGTTTTGAAGCTAAAGAACCTTTGATTAATTAATCTAGTAAAATCAAGACTCGATTGTACTAGATATCCACTTTGTTCCTATAAATACTAACTCGTACCAAAGCGAATAGAAAAACCGAGTTAGTTCCGGCCGATCCTACTAGAAAGGTTGGGTTTTATTCTAGTCTAGGTAAATCTATCCTACAGCTACAGAATCTCTCGTTATTTATGTTAAAGTAATCGAGCTTGAGTACTTTAACAGACCAAATCATCTCCTAGGATATTGCCGGACGGAAAGAGATTCGGTCAAATAAAAAACCGTCCGACTCCAGGCCTACAATGCCGTAATCTAACCTAGAATTTATTATCTCTGGAACCTAACCTCGAAGACCTATTTAGACCTAAGCTATACGTGATTCGCGCTGGTGAAGTGGCTTGGCGTGTGATTTCGTCTAGTGGTTAGGCCCCGCGTTGTGCGAGTAGACCCAGCCCTTTTCGAGAAGTATGAAGTTTGTATTTCTATAAAGGGAAAAAGTTACACGTTAATTGAAGTTGTACATTAACCCCATTTTAGTAGAACCTATAACTTAAGTAAGACAATTATACCAGTTCCTTAGAATTAATTTACAATTCAGTAGTCTCATTAAGTGATGCACAATTATGGAGGCTAAAGTGGGCATAAATTCCTTGTTATACTAAGTTGTGGGAAGTGATAAATTACGCTATGTGGTAGGTGACGCCCTTTAAACAGACTCGCAATACAATAGTGGTCAACTTGTATTGGCCATGATGGGATCTCTATTGATGATGATGCGATGACATAATAATGAAAATAATCATGAAGAAGTCAAGATATTGATGATGATGCGATGATATAATAATGAAAATAATCATGAAGAAGTCAAGATATTGATGATGATGCGATGATAGTCTATTGAAATAGAATATTAGTACATGTTTTACTTCCAGGTACATGAATGACGCAATGTCTAGTATAATATCGATTCTCCCTAACGATGAATCTTAGAGTTGTTAGCGAACTGTAGCGCTCGCCTCTCGCTCGCTCGCGGCTGCTCGTACTCGCTAGTAATCCCACCTCATCTGTTGATTCCGCCTACCCTATCGTTATTTCTATCAAATCTAATACCAATTAGTACTGACTTTTCCTAAGCTATTTATAATACAATTCACCCCCAAAATATCTCAATGGATGTAACACAATGTCTTAGCAACCAATCTCACCCAATCAACTCAAAGGCACTTTATAGTCGGACCAATGTTAAATATACGACAATGCACAGTTGAACTGACGAATGATAATTAATTACCAACCCACTGCGATACTTTTGTTGAGATCCCGATAATAACGACCCCACCTAACAAGATACCTACTTAATTATTGCCGTTACTAAAGCGAAAGTGTTGGATTCCCTTGTAAAATCAACATAGCTAGCTTCACGGTAAGAAGCTTCGGTTAAAGCAAAACGACGGCTTGGCCAGCGAAACTCTTCAGTTTGCAAGACTGAAAGGTCTCACCAACCTTACCTTCGTTGACACATCCATGACGGAGGCCTAAGCGCGATCATCATCTCTACTGACTAAGAAACCCCTTAACGGGCGAATTCTCGTATTGGTCAGGGTCGTCAATGTGCTCTTTGGATATGGTTGTCCACAACGCTAAGCTCTCGGCCACAGGTGTACATAACTAATTTACTACGCTAGATTCATTCATTCAAGGAATTCCACACAATATATCTATAAGTACATCTGATTACTTCATAAACCAACACAACCGTAACCCTTGTTAAGAGGGTTGTTAGAACTAAGACAGCAGCTCGACCAGTGAGGTCCCTCAATTTGCAAGATTGAAGACTCTCAGCCACTCACTCTGTCTACACATCTATGACTGGCGCTCTAGTGCGGGCACATCTCTGCTGACTAAGAAGCCCCTTTCGGGAGAATTCTCGTATGGCCAGGGTCCTCAATGTGCCCTGTGGATATGGTTGTCTCTACACCGAGCACACAGCCACGAGTGTATATAACTACTTTATTCAGTTGCGTTAATCTAGTAAAGTAACCACCCATCAGCACCTATACTAACCACCGGATATTAATATGAACTTGTGGTAATATTTGTCGCTTATCCGCATCTTAACAATCTATCCTCATAGTGTAACGCGTACCACTGACCGAGTCAATTGCTATAGCTAGGTTGTCGTATAATAATTGATCACTTTATCTCGTGGGGGCGCACGGAACCCAATCATATCGCAGTGACAAATCAACTAGTAATATATATGTAGAACAAAACAACATTCCTGTAATATCGTCAGTTATTTAACCAATGACCTAGATCCGTTCATAACCTATACATAAACCGCTCGTACTTTATCTAGCATATTCCCCAAACTATATACAGTAGAACTAGATTTCGATACACAAATACAAGTATGATAACGTTGAAATGGTTAGATAATAGTCCCCAAAAACAAATTAATAAGTTTAGAGTCATTCAATACAGTGATTATAAAGGTCACTCACCAGATTTTAATTTCTTAATAGTGGGACACGTACCCAACGCCTCTCTGGTTCCCAGGGCTCCCGCCACTTCTGATCTCCCTCGACGCTCGTAACAAGCCAGCTCCTCCGCCATAAATAAATTACAATATAATATTAACACATATTTTAATAAAGATTTCCCTCATTTGTACCTACAACTAACCACTAGATACTGGTATACAATTAGGAATTATTTACCATTGGACCGTTCCTTAGCGAACATTCATGTACTATAAATAGTCGTGTTCACTTCACTTCATGGGAGTATACGGAATTCTAATATGATGATGTCTTAAGCGCATTTATTAGGTGATAAACCTATTAGACCGCCACATATTCAAAATACACACGTGATCATATAAGATCATATCAGTTCACGAGCAGAAAGATATTGCCTAAATATTAATCACTCAATTCAAGACAATGTGCGCACAAGATAATTACTCCCTAAGAAATTCCAGAATTCACTATGATTAGTCACACTTTAAAATAAAATATTCAATCTCACCAGACGATCGCAAAGGCATTTGCGACCTTACCAAACTCTAATTCCTCTCAGCAACAGCCGTAATGCAGCCCAGCGGTGACCAGCCTTGCTCCGCCTCGAAGTAGTACGCGCCCAGAGGTCAGCCTAGCCTGGCCGCCCTCGTATTCTGCAGCGTGATCTCGCTTCGACGTCCCATAGAAAAGTGAAACCACGGCCTGCAATCTTTGAACAAAATATCCGGGCGTTAGTATTATGGTCACGTGATTGCACGTGATTGGCTAATGCAATTGACTAAATATTTACCGCGCTTCCCTCACCCCCGCGCCTACTGCCATCTTCAAGCTGTCCGAGCTGTCACTCTTGCCGCTTGTTTTTGAATTTGTTTGAGCGTTTTAACCAATATATGTTTTGACATAAAAAAAAAAATTAAAAATATGCAAATGTCAAGTTGAAATTTGAATTCAAATGTTTGAAGTTTGATTGAAAAGTCAGAAAAAATACGGATTTATCTTGCTATGTCGATATGTTTCGCAGCTTTTTCGATTTAATTAATGTATTTGATCTCTTCGTGTACCTACTCGTGAACGTGTTGCACCTCGCAGTTGAGTTAGAATATTCCAGAGATAGAGACTCATTATGGGTGGAAATAGTAGGATAAAATTTGTGGTGTAAGAGAAAGACACAGACCAGGATTCTTTGGCCAACTCGTGATCCTAGAGTGCAATAGAGTATTTAAAAGCAACTTTGGCCTTATCAAGCAAGTATAGCCTGCCATATCAGATCTCATAATAGGGATAATTCATATATTATATGTATTTGTCCCCATGCAGGAAGTTGACGCCTTAGGTACCTACTTACCTAAGGTATGTACTTATGTGAACGAGTTAGGATAGTGTGAACGAATAAATCCTAAGCTTTTATACTTAGTTAAACTAAAGTGCTGTTTGGAGTGGAAACCCTGGGGCCGTGGGGACCGGGCGTGAAAGCCCTGTATAAAGAACTTTCGGAGCGGCTCATCCAAACATCCGGAGAGGGCTGGCAGCTATTTTGGCCAAAGGATTAGCCTAGCAATCCAAAGAGGTAACGCTGCCAGCCTTATGGGCACCATAGCCAACGACGGCGACCTGGGGGTCATTTACTTTTTATAGTTTTAGTTTATAATTAAAGTGCTTGAGCGATATACCTGCATATTGTAAACATAATTTATTGTCACGGGACTCGCGGGCAAGCTTGCCAAGTCTTTGAGTGAATTCGTATCCTTATTGCATAATTTTAAAATAAAAATACATACCTACCTTTTAATTGAAGTTTTTTTTTAGAACTGTTCTGTAACTTAGAAAATGTTTATGACTATTTAGAAAACTGGTGCACCCTGCAGAATATCTACTTGCCCCGTATAGGTAGGTACAGGTCGGCAAAAAAAACTACGGCTGTTCCGTAGTTTTTTCGGCCGAGCTGTGCCTACTGTACATAAATGGGGCATTGCTGATCATAAATATATACACATCGTAATAGTTCCAAACCTTCCTGCAGGAGGGCGACACTGCTTCCTACCCATTTGGGCCGCCGACATAGATCTCTATTACAATACATTAAAAATAGGTACTCTGTGCCACTGTGCCATACACTGTCTGTTCGTTTCAGTTCTCATGCCAAAACATGCATCAAAATTAAAAAACAAAAAAAGGTCTCGTCAATTTCAGTGGAACCCTATTCGCTAAAATGGCTGTATGACAGTTGTGCGTCTGATACGTTAGTATCTCTTAGTAGTCTGTGAGTGAAACGCTCCTCGGCCCGCCGGGGTATTTATAGCCAACACTAACACGATCACGCCACTAATCCGACTCCTCATCTGAAAATATACCTCAACAAAAAGGGTATAAGGCCCATTTTCCAGGGAGCGTTCCTCGCCCCACAGTGCCGATCGATAAGCACTTTTCTCGACTTCGCGGGTAGAATGTCTCTGCAGCTCGCGCGTCCGTCCACGCGTTTTCTTGCTGGCCAGCGATCCATTCCTGCAATTAACCTAAGTAGTCTAATTTATGAATCCATAAATCTAGATCTAGCACACATTAAATGATACACTAATCCAACAATACTGAATTAGTATGCTGAAGTATGTGTTAAACCAATTATTTTGGACGAAACGCGAGTTTTCTACACTTTTAATTGTAGTCTTGATTTTAGCCTAGAATAGCATCTAACGCAATTTATATCTAACTTATTTACATACATAATTAACAGGATGATAACGAATGAAAGCTTCAATCCCTTCATATTTGGACCTGAAACCCACAACGCTAACATCTATCAATTTAAAAGAGTAATTCCGCCCTTAGATACTATTGAGTCTGAGAGCGGAGCTCTCGGATCGTCTCACCGTCCTGTGATTGCCGTGTTGAGAGAAAAGACGCTAGACCTGCAGCGATCACGTAACGCATTGTACGCACGTTAGGTAGATCTAAATGTCAAATTTTATATGGAAAAAATGACAGTTGGATTGTCCTAACGCGCGTTCGGAATGTTACGTGATTACCCCTTAGAGTAGGTCGATCACGTAACGCATTGTACGAACGTCGGGTAGGTCTAAACGTCACTTTTTATATGGAAAATTGACAGTTAAATTGTACTGACGCGCGTTCGGAACGTAACGTTTGACACAAAACCTGGTTATTTCGTATATTGCCCGAGCAGTGCATTCCCGCGACAGCTCTCGCGAGCCGCATTATTGAACTCGCATTCAGCGCTAACTACTCTGCTGCTTATTGTTCCAGTTTTATTTACATTCGTCTACTTACAGATCTAATTGAACGAGCGAGGCTTGGGCAAAAATTATGGCTGTCCGGCTGTTTTCCTCGACAGGTCGCATTTCTCAAGCGATTCTCGTGAAATTTTATTAGCAGGTTCGATAGTAATATGGTTTTTTTTGTCGATTATGTTTTGGGAAAATTCTCAATAATTTGTTTTTTTTTTAAAGACAGGCTCGTGGTCTACATTTCGGTCCTAAATGAGCCATTTTTGGCACCTTATCCCAAAATTTGGCGTAGACACTAGTTTTTCAAAAGCGACTACCGTCTGACCTTCAAACCCAAGAGGGAAGTCTACATTACAACTTGCTGCGATTAGATCGGTTTCCTCACGATGTCTTCCTTCACCAAAAAGCGACTCATCATCATAATCATCATATCAGCCGAAAGAAGTCCACTGCTGGACATAGGCCTCCCCCATTGAGTGCCAAAGTGACCGGTAACGTCCTGCGCCACCCGCATCCTGCGGACTCCCGCGACCTTTACATCCATACAGTCATCAGTCCACCTTAACCGATGAACCGATGGCCGTTGGGGCGGAAAGGTTACCAAACAAACGTACCAAAAGGCGCGGCGTGGGGAGTATTAAATTAAATATCAATTGATTTCCAGCTACTGTGCCGCGTACAGTCGCCATCACATACATCGGAGCAAACAAGCACGTCACAAACATCGGAACACACCTCTATTTTCAAGGCATTAGAGTGCATGTGCCGATATTTGTGAACACCTATAGTGTATAGTTGTTATTTTCTAAGCCGTCCGTTCCGCACTAAAGAACGCCGCACTGCAGAACGGACGGCTTAGAAAATAACAACTATACCTATGTATGTGATGGCGACTGTACCACTGGGTGTTAAAAAAGTTGTATTTACCGGTCTAATCCCAAAAAGGTCTACTTTTCCCTCTGGGTTGGAAGGGCAGATCAGATGGCAGTTGTTTTCGTAACCGTCTGTCTGTCACTGTCCGTGCTCGTGTTGCACCTTGGAGGAGGCAATAGTCGAAGGGTCAGTCAAAGGGACAGGCCCTTAACACTTGTGCTAGGAACCCGCTAGGTGTACCTGCTTCGGCAGTACATACCTATACTAAAATTGGAACGATACAGAGAAGCATGGCCCCTGCGCAAGGGTGACACGCAAAATCGTGAAGTGTTCCACATTTCCCCCATGGTGTTCTGGGGTGCCAACAGCGGAGTGGGTAGGACACTATACCCTGCCACCTACGTGGGCCCGCAAGGGCAACGCTGACAGAGTTCCGGATGTGTGCAATAGCGTTCCCGGGGCTCTGTCTACAAGCGAGCAGTGGAACACCCCAGGGGTTTTAGTCCGTGAGAGTCGGACATAGGTACCCACTTGTTTCTCCCGAGCCGAGTGGGATCCATAAAGGATTTCCCCTGGGAAAACAAAAAAAAAAGAAACTCGCTAGGTGGGCTCTGTAGACGCTTTCCCCTTCATACGGTTTTGCCCATACGGCGAGCTTAGCGCAAGGAAAACGATGGCATTGAATGTGTTAACAATATACGCACAACTTACTAAGGCTGGCTACATATTGTTACCAAAAAAGGACGAGTCACTCAAACGGTATTAACGAAACACCTGATCCGAGCCGGTGGCACGGGCTTAACCTACGTCTGATCAACGGTTACAATAATAACATTAATAAGAACTTATGGCTCACAAGTAAGCACAGTATTTGAGCTATAAAAATAAGTTTCGGGTCTTTATTCCTGTCTCGCTTCCTTTCACAAGTTTTTGTGCCATAATATGCCATTTCTTGAACCCCAATCTTGTTCTAAGAGCTCTTGGATTGTATCATGTACCTTTTTAACAAAGGAAAAAACCTAAAACTAATTACAAAAAAAAGTCCGTCCAAAAGTTCTGCCTCGGTTTATTTTTTATTTTTTTGTACATTAGCTTAAAAACTTTCTGAAAATAAATAAATATTTTCATTAGCAGACGTTACTGCTAAAAACAAGATGGAATTTGAGACTTTGGTGCCGTCAAAAGAAGCCTAAATGCCCGGCCACAACATTGCGCGGCGGCGGCAGCGGCAGTGGTTTTTCTAATCCATTGCGTGAGATCCTAACTAACCACAGTTGTAAGATCAATTCGGACAGTTTCCACATGTTAAAATTGATGTTAAAATCTGACCTTTGGTTCGGGCATGACGCAGAGCGGGATGTAGTTTTACTTTATACTTTTTCGGCTTATTTGTACCTATGTATTTTATTGTAATAATTGTTTTGTGATTTATAAAATTGTAATAAATTCTTTAAATTAGTAAAAAAAAAAATTAATCTTAAAAAGATATGGACCTTGAAACTTTACAAAGATATGTATTTTTAAGCTATCAATAGAATCGTTACGCTTTTATAGAAACAAAATTGTATCACAACTATGGACCTAAACGCAGTAGGTACCTATTTCGCAACCGAAACAGCCATTTATTTGATTTTCCATACAATGGTTAGTACAAATATTAAACAGTGACGTCATACTTTAATGTCAATTAGTATGGAGCGCTTCGCCTGCCACCAGCAAGGTCCGTCTTTGACTAATGTTTTTGGGCATTTATGGCATTTAATAGTAGTTGCAAGCATTTGTTCCTCTCCAAAAACTAATTCGAATAGCATCGTAAAAAAATTTAGGAAACAAGCCTATTGATTCCTATACCTCAATTGGTATACTCGATAGGCTGAGACATAAAATTTTAATTTTTTTAATTTGGTTAAATAAAAACAGAATCAATACTTAACGGCGGTTAAACTGCGGTTCCACCGGCCCCCGAAGGAGCTCGTTCAAAGTTTGCGACCGCGTTATTTATTTACGCCATTAATTTCATACAAATTAGTCCTGTCACGGCGTTTACAGTAATTGGAAGTGTAGCTATATCTAGATAATTGCTAGATTATGTTGCACTGATCAATTTATATAATACAAAATACAACACTTAGGTGCCCGCGGTATTTTTAAATTTTAACAAAATTGCGTTCGGCGCTCGAGGTTTAAAACTTGGATTATTCATTGGGCCAACACCATAAACAAGTCTGCAAAAAAGTTCTGATTTTTTGCAGACTTGTTTATGATAACCGATTTGACGCAAACTACCCCGTACTTTCAGGCGACAAGGTGGCGGACAGTTTTGTTTAAAAGTTAAAGCATAATGAATATGTTTATTTAGTTATAGCTTAATAACTCTGACACTCTTCTTTCCATGTATGATATATCCATTAGGCAGTTTCAATCACCATATTGCATACAAATCCTAATGAAAAAATATGAATACTGTAATGTATGGATACATTTCGTATCCCGCCGAATTAGCCCCTTTCAAATATATATTTTTAATTTAAAATGAATGCATCTGTTTGCAGGCGGAACGAAAATACGAAATACGGTTTTTGTGAATGCATCGTCGAGTGCGGACAGTAGGGCTGGGAAAGAGTTGATATCGATATAGGACCTCATTTGATTCTGAGCTGTATAACTTCGATATATGAGTTTATTTAATTTAAGAGTCACACTCGACTCTTCTTACAAACTTAGCATGCTGAATCACTTGAAACTTTGTATACATAATGGCATTCGCCTTATCTAGGTCGGAAACTAGTTGTTAGTAATTATAATAGAAAAGAAATAGAACGAGGAGAAGTTTTTCATAGTAAACTTCAAAAGTGCGTGCTAAGGACTTGTAATCCAGAGTGTTTAATTAACCTTTCTCAAAGCACAATCACTTAGTTAGGGAAAAAATAAAAGAAAAAATATGAATTTGTATTTTGTAACAAGGTTGCAATGTCACTTTTATAAGTCAAACTTTACCATTGTCAGTCTAATTTTTCTTGATAGTGGTAGATTTTTCCTGAAATAATTGACCACTATCAAGAAGAAATACCAAAAAATATAATATGAAGAAATATGAATGAATATTTCGCACATTTTTTATTTCACAATTATCAAATCCTGTAAGAATTCTTTGCGATACGCTGGCGAAGAATTCGGTTCTTAATCATTTTACCACTAATCTTTTTTTTCTTCAGGCATATGAAGAGCTCTGAATATTTGAATAGCTGTCCAGGTATCAAAAGGTCTGTAGTATATGAGTGATTTTTTTTCAAAACAGTCAAACAAGTAATTGAAGCATTTTTGGCCCCGGATGCGTAAAATTGCCACCCCGGAGAAATGCCCCATCACTACCCCTATTATACTTCAGATGTATTACATACTTCTGAAGTACATTGTAAATAATTCTGAATAGACTTGATTATAACATTAATGTGTTGTTTTTATTAAAAGAACTATAATTTGGAAGAGGAGGAGAAAAAACATAATATTAGAATAAATTAAAACACTTACAACTACTTTTGACCATTTTGACACAGACTTAACCTAGTAATAGGTTAAGTCTGTGTCAAAATGGTCAAAAGTAGTTCAAACTTTTGGCCAATTTGGAACACGAATGTTACTCATTTATCATCACACATTCAAGTACCACTTTTACATAATAAATAAATAAAAATCCATGGAAGTATTTTTTATCGATATCGTATCGATATATACCCGACGCCCCTCCCTACTCTAATACTCCGAAACGGAGTATGTTTGTACTTTATACTCCGATGATGCTTATCCAGACTTTTTAGCTCCACACTGTCGGCGATATTACCTTTTACTTGATACAGGTTAATTAGGAAGAGACAACTTGTTTATAAGTTTATTTTGGTTAGATCTTTGTTACTGTTTCTCGGATATTACGCTACCGTATAACTTCCCAATCATAGTCCAAAAGATTAAATGGTCAAACCTGCCTACCCTTTTTGGGAATAGAGGCGTTAGTTTATCATCATCATCATATCATAAAGGCGTCCACTGCTAAACGTAGCACTCCCCCAAAGAGTGCCACAATGACCGGTCCTGAGCCACTTGCATCCAGCGGACTCCCGAGACCCGTGAGTTTATGTCTGACCTGGCGGCATGAGTGAAAAGGAACATATGAGTGACGTATTGTGAGTGAACAAGATAGCATGAGCTTAGTACATCTATCTATCTATCTATCTATCTATATTACATATTATTACGCGAGCCCGATTTTTGTACATGCCATCAGATCTACAGTTATGGTCCGATTTTGATAAATGATATGTCACTTGATTCGTCTCATGCTGCAGATTTGCAATAAGGTCTTCGTTTTTTCATTTTTTATCGGTAAGTTACTAAAATATAAATTTAAAGAAACTACTGTGCGCTGACCACGTGACTTTGGCTGCGTGACGTCACGTGGCGTAACTTCTGTTTTGACTCGAGATGAAAATGTAAAATTATAAACAAGAATTAAACTCAAACCTGTACTAAGTTCTTCAGCATGAAAAATTATAAATGTTGAGTCGGCCACATATGGATACAACACTAAGAAAAGTAAGAAAAATAGAAAGTAAACGGCCTTTTGTAAATATTGTTTATTTACATAAACTGACAAACGTATTGTGTCAAATGTGTTTTTTTTTTATTTTTTATTTTTATTTTATTGTCAGTATTACTTGCCATGTTCTTTTTTACTTCAGAAAAGTTTATATACAAACTTATTTTCCCATATTCGAGATGTTGGGAGAAGAATGAGGTTTAATTAAATCCATTCATTGTCGTGGACCTCATAGACGGCTTTGTTAACCTTACTTAGTACAATGCCGTATAGGCGCCGATAGGTTCCGCCTAATTAGACCAATCAAATTAGGTAAACCCGGACATAATTCGATAACTGTAATTTTCTTTTTCTATGATGTAAAGTATTGTTAGTTATAGTTAAAATAAAAAGAATTAAACATTTTAGGGTCCCGCGTCATTGAAAAAAAAACAAAAATCTAAATTTTTAACAAATTTTGATTTCATAAGTGCAGCATAATATGTAACTTTGTAAAAGTGCCTCTATTATGATATGACGCTTGCATTCCAGTTAAAGAAATCAAAATTAAACTAATTAATCAACCGGGACTATCATTAATTAAAAAAATTCAGTAAGTTACACATTTTCTGGCTTATCTTACCAGAAATTATAGATAACTGCAATTTAAAAATGTATTCTGCATAGTATATTATATGTGTTGATAAATTATTAAAAATTAAACAGATTCTCATTGCGGATTTCTAAAATCACAAATATTGGTAGTTTTTGGAAAACCAAAATACATAACTACTTGTAAATTGTTTGATTTATGCTGTCAACATATTATTAGTACTATAAGAAACAAATTAAACAAAAAATATAAACGATTATTAATTAATTCATATTTTTTCTTACTTAATTTTTAATATGAACGTTATCTCTTGCAGAATAAGGCCGTAATTGCGTAGTGCCTCAACTACTGACCGTGCTGTAGCGAGTCGCAGGCATTCAAGGCCGAAACGCACTGACAGCGGTGGCGAAGCAGCGCGGGGCGGCGCGGAGGCGGTACTTGTAATGTCCAAGCTAATATGAAAGGATCCGAACGCTTTTTTTCCCGGCCGGTATTCTGTGCGGACCCTATCAAATTAGATCGAACATTACAGCCGGTACTACCTCCACGCTGCGCAGTGCGGCTTCGCTACCGCTGTCAATGCGTTTCGGCATTAATTTATTATGGGTAGGTCAATTATTGTCAAACATTTATAAACACAAACGTGGCGTGCACCACGGTTCGGCTAGGATGGAGATGTATTGAAATATTGTGTTCATTAGATCGATAATAACTAAATTGTTCAGCATGAGACATAATTGTCGTGGAATCTCGATTACCTATTTATAAGCGCTCAGTCTTCTGTACAGAATTATTTAAATAAAATATGTTACTTATGTGGGTGCAGAAAGGGGCATTATTCGAATGATTCTTTATTCGAATAATTATTCGTCACTTATTTATTTTATTTTATTACACTTTCGAATGACGAATGATTGATTCTCATTTCATTCGAATAAATCCTCGAACAATCCTCGAATAATATTTAAGGATGCGGTCGCTCGTTACAACTCGTACACGAATTTAACACGATCACTACAAGTGTACCTTTTTTCAAGTATTATTACCCTTTTCTACTAATTAACAATATTTTCGTTACTTAAATGAGTCGCTTCACGGGGTATTTAACAGGTTTGTTTCATTTTGTCATGTGTGTGGGCTTGTCCATATATAACGTCATCGTTTTTAGGGTTCCGTACTCAAAGAGTAAAACGGGACCCTATTACTAAGATTCCGCTGTCCGTCTGTCACCAGGATGTATCTCACGAACCGTGATAGTTAGACAGTTGAAATTTTCAACAAATACTAAAAAACAGATTTATTTTTTATTATTTTACAATCTTACACAAATCGATCTAGTCCCAAACTAAGCAAATCTTGTACTGTGGGTACTAGACAACGATAAACATACTTATATAGATAAATAAATACATAGAAAACATGACTCAGGAACAAATATTTGTGCTCATCACACAAATAAAAGCCCTTACCGGGATTCGAACCTACGTAAGGCAGGGTCACTACTGGGGTCAAACTGAAAGTTTCGGGAATAGAATAAAATATGCAGTATATATTTTATGCACTTTTCCATGCGTTCAAACCAGTCGTTGAAACACTTATTGAACGCTGAAAAAGGGTCGACAAAATGGCCATTATAAAAGCCTCCACTACTTCTGCCGGTGTCTGAAACGACTGACCACGCAACTTATCTTTGATGTTAGGGAATGTGAAAAAGTTGTTGGGGCTGTATGGAGGATGGTCCAGTAGTTCGACTTTTTCACCTTCCAGGTACTCATTTGTTTTACGAGCGGTGTGAGGGCTGGCATTGTCGTGGTGAAGGATGATGCGGCGACTAGGGATTTTTTTCCTTAGGTCAGCAAAGACACTCGGCAAACAAATACTTGTATACCAATCGGCTTTGACGTTTTCTTGCTTAACTACCGATTTTGGTCGACCTTCACGCGCGTCGTCCGTGAGGGATACTCGGCCACGTTGAAATTCTGAATACCACCTGTACATTGTCATCTTTGAAGGCTTCATTACTTAAAGCAGCAACCATCCGGTCTTCACATTGTTCTTGTGTTAATCCATTTTTAAAGTCGTAATAAATCATGTTTCTTAAATTTTCAAGGAACAATTCCATCTTCAGCGGCGACTCAACAACTCGAAAAAAAATTGAAACTGAACCATTGTTCTTTTTTTCTATGTGGCCAGTGTGTTATTATGATGAAACTTCAGAAATTATAAAAAGGTATAATATGTGTCAAAATAAGTTCGTAAGTATTCATAAGTCCGATACTTTCAGTGCAGCCTGCAGCCCTCACACCAACTAGGCTACAGGGGGGCTCCCATACAACAAACCGCACTTGGCCGGTTGGTTTTTGTCAATTCTTGACCCCCCCCCCCCCCCCTCCTATCATAATCCTGTTAATTCCTTAAATAGACCCTCCCTACCTCATAAAATGACTACCTACATCCAATAGACCCCCCCCCTGTTTTGAAATGACGTAATATATGGACAGCCACTGTCTGTAATTGCATCAATGTTATATTATTAGAGACGATTACGCATGTGTTCAATTATAAACCTTTAATTGTACATTGTATATAATTAATCATGTTATATTATATCTGTGTGTTTTTAGGGTTTCGTGCCTCGAAAGGAAAAAACGGAACCCTCATAGGATCACTTTGTTGTCCGTCCGTCCGTCTGTCAATACCCTTTTTCTCAGGAACGCGTGGAGGAATCAATCATTTGAAGTTTGCATAAATATTTTAAATATTTGCGGACAATCTTACACAAAATCAACTAGTCCGAAACTAAGCAAAGCTTGTACTATGGATACTAGACGACGATATAGATACTTATACAGAGAAATAAATACTTGAATACATAGAAAACATCCATGACTCAGGAACAAATATTCGTGCTCATCACACAAATTAATGCCCTTACCGGGATTCGAACCCATGACCTCTTGCTTCGTACCAACTAGGCTAATAAAGCGGTCGTCGTCATAGTGCGTTGCATGCATTATTTAAGAATTAATATGTTTTATATTAATGTTGCTGTGCAGTGTGCAATAACAGGGTTATGCTGTAACTGTATTTATATGTAACATCTTGTAAGACCCATACTGCAACAAATAAATGAATTAAGCTGAAATTTGTATCAAATACTCAAATTAACTGTCTCTTGGTGCTGTGAAAAAATCAAACTTCTAAGCCAACGCAATCAAAAGATACAGCAGTGTATGTCGCAAATTTCCGCAAGTTTTCGAAACCTGCAAGGGAATCAAAACCTACAGGGTACTTCCCGTGAACTCAGAAACTTGAAATTTGGTGCGAAGCAACGCCTTACGAGTATAGCACAGATAAAGGAAAAATTGCGAAAACCGTAAATTATTAGTCACATCACTGAAAATTTTTTGTCCAGTATAAACTGACACGCACTAAGTATGTGAATACATACATAGTGAGTGTCAGTTTATAGCGGACTGTTTCTATTACAATAGAAACAGTCCACTATAAACTGTACACAAGGTGGTCCGGAAACCTCAGTGCGCGAGTCTGACTCGCACTTGACCCGTTTTTTTTGTCACCCGTGGTAAAGCCGGATTAGAAAAAAATAAAACAGGTGAAATAAATACAATTAATATCCGTTTCACCTTGCACGGCGATATTAATTGGTACCCTTGATGAAGCGGTCACCTCTTTCTAACAAATTTCACTGTTCTGTCTGTAGAAAAATATTACGTTTTTGAGATATATTCCATTCAAAAGCATTCCTACAATATTCGTTCAAGATATTATTTCCGAAAAGCAATACGAATGATTATAATGAAGAAGTTATTCGCGAATAAATATTAGCGAATAATTATTCGAAATATTTATTCGTCATTCGCGAATAATCCTATTTATTCTTAAACGTTATTCGTATTCGAATAAATTTTGCCCATCTTTGGGTGTGTGACAATAAACATATCGACTACCGTAGGCTCAAAGGGCGTAAGGGACAAATACTCAGTTCTCTCTATCGGTTGGTATAGATAACGTCGCGATAGCTTGAAAAAAATGTCCGTTACAACCATGAAAAATATTGCGTTGATACTCAATTTTACCGAGCATTTTTGTCGTATCCAATCAAATAAGAAACGTCTCTGATACATTTTGTCGTAACTCTCAGTTCATTGCCATTTTGCAGAACTGTGAACTTTTACACAAGTGTGTCTGTTACGCCAAAATACTCTTGTTTTAAATATTAAATAAGTCTGATACGCTCAATTTTTAATTTCATAAATCGAATAATTCTTAGCTTTTACTTATTTGGGTTCCGTACCTCGAAAGGAAAAAACGGAACCCTTATAGGATCACTTTGTTGTCCATCCGTCCGTTTATAGTGGACTTGTTTCTATTGTATGGGGTGGTCCGGAACCCTCGGTGCGCGAGTCTGACTCGCACTTGACCGGTTTTTTTAAGCTTACTACGATCATGGGCGTAAGGGACTAACTGTGATATTTTTATTAAAGCTATAAATCCTACAATTAGGATATTCAATTATATTAGTTTTATTTGTACACGGCGCGGTCGGTGCAAAACACGTAATTGAAATAAACTCGTTGTGACGGGTTCACCGTGCGCTCGCCCGCTGGCGCCCCACTCTCTCCCCGCCTCGCACCCACCGCATGCATCTGGCTCCACGACAAGGTCGCAAGTATTTTCAATTAAAATTTCAATTTCTTAAGCGTGAAATTAACATGCTTTATTTTGATGAAAACATGATTATCGTACACAAAATGCTATTAGTAAACAAAAATTTCATAGTTACTATTTATAACTACTGAGAAATACATTATTATTAAAACGTTAAAAATAAATGTTTAATTTTTGTCTTAAATGTCTAAAAAGACGCAAGATAGCTTAATCAGACAAAAACATCATAGTTACCATTTTGGCTTATCTAGATAATGAGATCAGAGGAAAACTGTGAAAAAAAACGTATATGCGAATTTGATTTCAGTTTAATTTTGCTATTATGAGATCGCATTTGAATGCACCTCAAAGTTATACTAACAAGGTATTTGGTTACCTTTTTTACTTTTAGAAAAAAGTTAGGTAGTGTACGTTAACTCGTGTTTTTTTTAAATACGGTTACGATCGCGGATTTTTTACTTAATATATTTCATTAATATTTGATACTGAATAGTAAAATCCGATAAAACCATAAAAACAACGAGTTTACGAATTATGTCCAGGGTAAGCTAATTTGATTGGTCTAAATTTCCAGTATAAAGATGTAGAAAACGAAACTCGATTACAAAATTTTCTTTTCGGATGGCCGGGGTCTCCCATTGGTTACTTTGTTGACCTGACTTGAATACCATCTAAATTATTTCAGGTTCAGATAATTATATTTTGATTACAGGTAGGAGGTTGGTTATATAAATTTTGTAATTAAACGAGCAATCCTTGTACATATTTATACACCGTGGGCGTTAATAACCGGAAATATTTTAACCACGCATTCCTTAGGTCATTAGGCGCAAAAAAATGTTATATATTTGCAATCACGTTCTTGGAAATGGTTCTAACGATTTCGATTAAATTTGGAATACAGGGGTTTACGGGGGCGAGATATTGATCTAGATAGGTCTTATGTCCGGGAAAATTCGTTTTCTCCGTATTTTCTCCATTTTCACCCGAGCAGAGCTCGGTCGCCCAGGGACTATATTGTAATTTGTCAAAACGATATGAATTAATACTGGAAAACATAAATTAGTAGATATTAAACTATTTAGCGGTACCGTGAAATGGGGTTAATTTGATCAATTTCAGAATTAAAACGTCTGTAGGTACCTCCCTAAACGTTAATCCAAAAAAATAAGGAAAAAAATGCAAACATCGATTTTTGGTCCTCTATCGATTGCACCGACAAAAAAAAAGATTATTAATGTATCTCTTAGAAAAAAATATTAAGTCTGTGATCAACTTTATACTCACATCGGGGTTACTTTAAAACCCCCTTTATTTTTAACGGATTATGATAGTGACAGCAATGAGGAAAAAAACCAGCCAAGTGCGAGTCGGACTCGCGCACGAAGGGTTCCGTACCATTATCTGTAAAAAAAACTATTTTATTCTGTGTTTTTAGTATTTGTTGTTATAGCGGCAACAGAAATACATCATCTGTAAAAATTTCAGCTGGAACTATCACGGTATCAGTGAGATACAGCCTGGTGACAGACAGACGGACGGACGGACGGACAGACAGCGGAGACTTAGTAATAGGGTCCCATTTTACTCTTTGAGTACGGAACCCTAAAAACACTAGAACATAAAAAAAATCCGTTCAGAGGCTTAGGATTTATAAAGGTTTATGTGCCTTTGGGGTTACATTGACAAAGAAAAAAAAGGGTATTTATTTTATATTAAATAAGGCTATCATTCACATAAGGATAACATTGCACATTGCACGTAGAACCGATGGCCGTTGGGGCGGAAAGGTTTTCGAGTGGCGACCACGTACCGGAAGGCGCAGCATGGGTAGGTCCTCCACAAGGTAGACTGATGACCTGGTAAAGGTCGAGGGAGTCCGCTGGATGCGGGTGGCGCAGGACCGCTCATTGTGGCACTCTCTGGGGAAGGCGTATGTCCAGCAATGCACGTCTTTCGGCTGATATGATGATGATGATGATGATGAGGGTATCAGTAATCAAAGTAAACCCTCAGAAGTGATCAACGACACCCCATGCTACAATTATCTAATAAAGCAAATGGCCATCAAGGTTGTGATTTGCAACAGTATTTGATGTTATAGCCAGATACATGCCTGATTTAGTGAACTAGATAAAATTAATGTATTTACTATACTGAAAGTTTTACCTTAGAAGTTATTTTATTTATTTATTTATTTTAAGCTTTATTTTTTCCATATTGTTAGTGTTAGTACATAATCGATTAGTTCACAGTCGTACTAATTACATTTTATTTGTCACTGAAATTGTAACTTTATGATTTGTGCACTATCATCCTAATTACACCACGTTTTTCCGCGTAATTAGTACGATTGTGAACCAGGGCATCGAATTATGTACTAAATCTAAAAGTTGTGTTATTTTATGTTTTATACAATAATTTCTTTCTTATTAGTTTTTTTTTTGAATTTATATGGACCCCGTTCGGGTAAAAGCCTCCTCCATGTCATGCCATTTCTCTCGGTCTTTAGCCAACTGCATCCATCTAGGTCCGGCGATCTCAGATATGTCATCCGTCCAACGTCATCGTGGTCTGCCTTTCCTTCTTTTGCCTTTCGGCCCTGACCATTTTGTTGTTTCCAGTGCCCATCTTTTCTCCTTATTTCTGGCGATATGGCCTGCCCATTTCCATTTAAGACACAGTGCTTGCTGAAGAGCATCTGTTATTTTTGTATGTTTTCTTATAGCTTCATTTCTGGTTTTGTGTATTCTCCTTAACTTTAATAAACTTCTCTCCATGGATCGTTGACATGTTGTAATTTTATGTTTAATTTTGTTTGTGTATGTCCAGGATTGGCTCCCATATGTCAGGCTAGGTAGAATACATGTATCCATTACGGTTTTTTTGAATTTTAAATGGTAGGCTCCTTTAAGGATTTCTTTATGTGCCCAAAATTTCTTCCAGCTTTGCAATTTGCGTTGAAAGACATTTGCTTTCCAAGGTAAAGATATTCATTTACATATTCTATCTGCCTTCCCGATACGCATATATGTTTTCTTTCGTGATTTGTCATGTCATGACTTTAGTTTTGTTTGAGTTCAATAAAGTGTCACTTAGAAGTTATACAAGCTATTAAAAGTCCGTAAAATGAGTACGCACGTATTTTTTTTTTCATCGATCGGCGTGCCCGATCCCACGACTGGTAAAGACACACTGAAAGTGACGTTCAATGCTTCCAATCGTAAAAAAAAAACCAAACGATGCGTTCAGAAATCGTATAAATTAGAGTTTAAACATGAAGAGAAGTTTTGATCAATGTAAACCCAGGAATTAAAGTATATATTCACGGTACCTATAAATAACATGTGCGATACTAATAATAAACAGGTGTAATGTCTGTAAAATGTAAGTTTGTATGTTGGGGGTAATCTCAGAAACTATACCCATCCTATTCTAAAAACCCTTTGTTCAGTAGGTAGGTTAAATGTATGTATGTATGTATGTAAGCACTTTATTGTACACAAAACAAGTTAAAACATAAACATGATAGTAGGGGAAATAGTGGCAGTGAGTATGCACTTTTGTCTCAGGCGATGCCGCTTGGCACAATTGTTCCATGGGTCAAACTAAGGTGGTTTAGCTTCCTAGCCACGAGATCAACCCCTGGCTAGTACCCAAAAAGAGGGGGGGGGAAGGGCCGTCTTCCGAGGCCCGGTCTCAGCTATATTTCTGTCTAACCATAGCTACTAGGTCAAGTTTGGTATCATTTTCGTATAATTCAGGGATGGCGCTTTCATTTCTGGATTTTACTTTTTACCTTTTCATACAAACAAACAGAAAAAACGCAATATTTGAAAATTAGCAAAAACATTTTTTTGTTATATTGTCTATCACGTTCGCACGACAGCGTTTTTTTGTAAAATAAAAATACTGTAACATAGCCCATTTATCTGTCTTAATAAAAAGTATCACTTAAAAGGCAAGTCTTAAGTAAAATTGGTGCGAAAAAAATGTTTTCTATCGCGCGAAGTAACAGATTTCAACGGCGTGTCTATCAGGGAACTATGCAAATTGCAAATGTATTGCATACTAGGTATGATACGGCTAACCGTTATAATTAACGTGACGTTACAGTACATTTTCAACGTAATGCATGCATCACATGAAAACAACTAGCTGGGATATCCTAAAGTCAAGTCACAAATTCGATTTGCTGCTTTAAACTAACGGAAACGGAATAAATCTGCCGGTAGTGACTCCACTTTTAACGAAAACTTGAAGTTTATAGGTGATACTGGCTACAATATTCTGCACTGTCACCAGCCCAACACTGGCTGATCGTCAACAGCCCAACAGTAGCTGATCATCACCAGGCCAACACTAGCTGATGGTCACCAGCCCAACACTGGCTGATCGTCACCAGCCCAACACTGGCTGATCGTCACCAGCCCAACACTAGCTGATCATCACCAGGCCAACACTAGCTGATCGTCACCAGCCCAACACTAGCTGATCGTCACCAGCCCAACACTAGCTGATCATCACCAGGCCAACACTAGCTGATCGTCACCAGTCCAACACTGGCTGATCGTCACCAGCCCAACACTAGCTGATCATCACCAGGCCAACACTAGCTGATCGTCACCACCCCAACACTAGCTGATGGTCACCAGCCCAACACTGGCTGATCTTCACCAGCCCAACACTGGCTGATCGTCACCAGCCCAACACTAGCTGATCATCACCAGCCCAACACTAGCTGATCATCACCAGGCCAACACTAGCTGATCATCACCAGGCTAACACTAAGCTGATCCATGGGAGCCAGAGGGTCATAATTTTAGCGGTTAATATTTGACAATATTGAACACTTACAATGGAACCAGCAAGGAAAGCAGAAAACCTCGGCATCCTCGGTGGCTTACACCTTGTACAAGACAAGGAATCTCACTGCTCTCATTGCAGTCATTAAGTTAGCTTATATACAATTATTTAACAAAGATTTAAGATTTTATTTACATCTGTAAAAATATAAGCGTTAATACTTTTCACGTGATAAACATTTTCACGCCATAATACGAAAGAAAACCACGTCGCTGATAGGTCGCGTCAGGGAAAGTCAATTATCAAAACGGCATTCTGAAGGTGTTGGCTGGTACTGCTGGTAGATTTAACTGCATCGTAATGTGGCACTGGTTTGAGCGGACCAGGACTACTTTGACATATGTCTGTCAACTTGTACCGCATTTTTAAATGTAATAATTGCTGCTAACATAGTTTTTAAGTTTTTTTGTTACTAACAGTGTTACAGTATATGGATATCTTGGTATGAAATAATACATTTAGTTTTTTTTTTTTCGCGATTAAAGGATGACTCACGCTAGAACGGGCCGTGTCCGGCCCGGGCCGTTTTCTAAGAAAAACGCCGGCGTTTTTGAGCGTCCGAGCCATACCGAAGCCCGGCTGAGCCACGGCTTACCAAAAGTTCAGTGTGACCATCTTAATCGCTTTTGGTCATTCCGGATCATGGCCCCGAAATCACCCAGTACAGAGGATGTAAACTTTTCACTTATTGAAGACACAATGAAATAAAAGCGACTTTTTTTATTAATTTTTTAAAATTAAAAAAAAGCAATTACATTTAACAAGTTTTATTAAACTCGCCAAACTGTGACGTTTGATGGCGAGAAACGCTCATGTTTTATACTATAATAACTTAATAACCTATTTAAATCTAACAATTTTTAATGAGATTTACATTCTAATTTGGTAACATTTCCCTTATGCTATATACGCGGAGCTCGGCCTTCGGCCTTCGCCTACCACGAAGCTCACCTTCGGGCCTTCGGCCCCCAGGTTCGCTTTTAAGACACTCGGGGGTAGTACGTGTTCGCGTAGGCTCGCCCTTCGGGCCTTCAGCCCTCGGGCTCGCGTAGTAAGCGCGCTCTGAAGGGACGCTTCGGGCCTTCGGCCCTACGCGGAGCTCGGCCTTCGGCTTTCGCCTACCACGAAGCTCACCTTTGGGCCTTCGGCCCTCAGGTTCGCTTTTAAGACACTCTGGGGGTAGTGTGTAGTAGCACTCCCGCAGCTCGGCCTGAACAAAAGCGATATTTGTAACCTCAACGTTAAGATACGGTATAATATTCTGGAGGAAAAGGTGTCTAAGATCTTTATGTGGTATTAGTTCTTTGGAATCTTGTAAGCCCTATTTTCAAAAACATAAGATACTAACTCTTCCTAGTTTGTATATCTATGAAATGTGTGTTTTCGTGAAATGTAACTCCCATTTGTTCCTAAACTTTAATAGCACCCGTTTACGTCATAAAATAACAAACCCAATGATACCCAAAACAACCTTATTCCAAAAAAATGTAGTCGGAATGGCTCCTAAAATATTTAAAAAATTACCAAAATGTTTACATTCAATAGATAAACTACATAAATTTAAGATAGCTCTAACAAATGTTCTAGCTCATACAAGTTATTATACCATAAATGAATTTATAAATGATAGTGACTTTGACATGCATGCTCAACAATTTGTAAGCCGCAAGGCGCCACATAGTGAAACTGACCGCAACTCTGTAACATCCTGTAACCTATGTTGGACAAATAAATGATTTATCTTTATCTTTTATCTTTATCCTCTTCTATCAATTAAGACACATCGAATCGTTGTCAAGGTACTTCTACCCCCAAAATGCACCAAGTTACGATTACAGGGGACCGATTTTTGACTTTCGAGCGCTCGAAAATTTAATAAAAGTAAATACGATTCTAGTGTCAAAATTGCAGGCACTTACTTTCTACCGATCGAATTAATTACGAGTGGTGGATAACATTCGTTTTTAAATTTTCTATGTCTATTTTAAATTTAAGACCGTTTTCGAGTGAAAGAGTCGAGCGCTCGAAAGTCAAAAATCGGTCCCATGACCGATGATCGACGTTAAATATGGCGCCTGCTGTCACTCCATAGAGGCTTGTCAAACTTTCCATACATTCCGATTTTAACGAACACCGCTTACGATTACAGACGATTTGGTGCAACTCACCCTTAGAGTGTCTTTTAGAGAGGCAGGGTAATATGTCATCACGCTTATTTCCGGAGTAGTCTAACTGAGGAAGTACCCTTACGACTAGTGCCTCTGTATTTTGTTTTCGAAAAACTGATTAAACAAAAAAACTATACATATATATATATTTTTTTTATTTATTTACAACACAAACAGTCGCATAAACAAAAATATAAGGGGTACACAAAGATTACCAATATACATAAAGCTAAAGACCTGGGCCCTATTTCACCATCTTGACAATTGTCACCTGACATTGACAATTTCACGTACATTGCTGGGTCATTAAGCTGTCCAGCAACCACCTTAACCTGTTGACGCAGCCATGTAAGTCGAATTGTCATTGTCAGGCGGCAATTGTCGATTTGGTGAAATAGGGGCCTGGAGGTTCATTAATATATAAAAACTATGTTAACATAACAAACTATTCATAACTAATGAAACATAGAAAAAAAACAAAGCTTCAAAGATTTATAAATTTTAAACTTAACCAATTCATTAATACCGGTCGTCGGCGCAGTGAACCAGTGATAATGAACCGTTCACAAAATTTCACGACAATTTTTTGCTCAAGCTGAAGCATCGAACTTCGATCGCTCGTTGAATTAAATATGGCGTCGGGACTTGTCAAGCTTTCCATACAGTCAGATTTTGACGAACACCGCTTTTAGACTCTACTAGGTATAACTGGTATAAGTATCTTCCCTTTAATAATATGTTGAAAAATTTACTTTAAAAATAAAGTTTTAACCGACGAAAAATCAATCATCCCCTATTTTCCTACCCTTAAGGTTGGTTTTTTTTTTTTCAAATTTATATGGGACCAACTTCGGGGTATACCCTTTTCAACTAAAAAAGAATTATCCAAATCGAACTATTCTGTAAAAAGTTATGCGTGGTCATATATAAAAAAAAATATACGCGTCGACTTGAGAACCTCCTCCATTTTTTTCGTCGGTTGAAAATATTAACAAACTTATTTATATGCAGAAGTTTGACAATAGCGTTATCCAGCGAACAAGACTAAGTATTAACAACACACTGCATTTCCCTTCGGCATGTAGCACTATATTATATATTTTGAGAATAACTAACATTCTTAGTCAACTTCGGCGAGCAGGGGATACCGTGGAGTGGCTTGTTGAAAAATATTTTATTAAAGAATTTTGAAGTAATGAAACATAGTTTTATACTATTATATTACGAGGCAGATAATGTAGCCTATGGACGCTTGCAGAAGAATCACAAGTGAGTTTCCGAACTCAACACAACATATCGTCAGCGATAAGAATGCCTGTTTTATAAAAAAACTGCTATTCCATACATTTATTCTCAATAGGGAACATTACGCAAAACTCTGCGTAGGTGGCGACACTAGCAGAGTTGACATTGTATCTCGTTCCCACTTGCGGTATTGTCAATGCATGCATCCTTGTCACTCATTTGACAATCAATTCAAAATGGTCAAAAACCGTAAATCAATCTGGTTTACGGTTTGTGCTAGTGCTGCACTATGGCAGTAAGTAGAACATTGCAGTATTCATCCCTATTGACTAACATCACTAACATGTCAGTCAACTGCAGGTAACTCTTAATTGGCTCTTTTTTTTGCGATTTCGTGGTTGGCCCCATGGGAGTAGTTGTTCAGTATGACTATCTTATTCGCATTTAGTCATTCCGGACCATTATCCCGAAAACATCCTGTATAGGTGTCAATTATTAGGTATTAAGTTGTCGAGCATTGGGACCATTACTTTTAGCGTGGGATTGACGTGAGTTGCGTTTACTACAGGCGCTAGCGCCTATCGTCAAGATTTAATATGAAAAGTCTATACACCGCCCCTGGTGGTCACTCATAGAACTAAAAATCCAAACTGTAACGTGAGGCACTTATACATTACTTAATTCGCCATCGACTTCACGTTCGTTCACGCTTATCCAATATTCAACCTTATATCACTAGCATTTATCGTTTTAATTTAAATGTTTGTCGGTTATGACATTACAGAATACGCGCATCGCGACGTCGACAGTGTCCACTGTCGATACAATATGGCGGCGCGGGGGCCATTTATTTGCATTTTTAAATACAAAATACGCGACAATCCGAATTTTGCGGATATATGTTGTCAATTCAAAACCCTTATTTTTATAAGTTCTTTAATTTGAGATAAATTTCGATCGGATCTACGGTAACTCTTGACGGAATAATACGATATCACGGGCCATTTTGCAAGTGAAATAGTAAACTACAGTCGCTACGGTATTCTTCGATACGAAATGTCAAATTTGGGTCTCACACTACCGATTGGTAGTACGAATCGAACGTTAAATTACGCATCGAAAACTAAACGCTAGAGCCTAACGTTTTGTAGTTGGTTTCGTAGGACAACGGCATTGTGAGTTACAAGTTTGACGGGTCGAATCGAAGAATACCGTAGCGAGATCGAAATCTATTCGAAGCGCGTTTATTCGATCTCGTATTAGTTACGTAACGTTAGGTTACGATTGTTATCTCCACTTATAATAAATCTCTAAATTAAAAAAAGAATCAGCCAGTTTGAAACTAAGCTTTGCGCGGTTCGAATGTTCTCAGCATCCCATGAACGGAAAAATATGAAACATTTTATATAGGTACATTATTATTCTAGCTGCAACTTAGGATAGTTTTTATCCGACTGCGACAGTTAATTAATTTTCCGAAATATACGATTTCATTTAATTTTTCATTTATTTTTATTGAAATCAAACGCTGCTCCAACTGTCAGCTATAAGAACCGTCAAATTTTCGTCAAAATGGCGGAATTGCTTTGCCTTTCACTTATTAATAATTTAAATCCCGTCTACGATAGACCTTTACGAGACAAATGCTAAAATATAAACCATAAAAAAATATTCGATTCTGATATGAGAACTTATATGCGCAAATGTCGTTTTATGTCGTAATTTCAATAAATGAAATCAACCAATTTGAACAATATAATTAACACGAATTTGTTTGTTTTGAATGACAATGGCACGCGCTCGGCGCATTCAGCCAAAGTACCTGCGTCGCTACCACGAAAACCGATACTCAATGTTCATATATTTGCATCCCTGTCACTCGAGTATGGTTAGTGCGATAGAGATAGAGATACCCGAATATTTTCGAATTCCGAAGTTCGTGGTTATAGCTCAGGAATCGAAAATATGGTAAATAATCATAATGTATTTTCTCGAAAAAGAATTTAAAATAAATATAGTCAAATGGAGAAAAAAACAAAGCAAGAAGTTATATAGGTAATGATTAAGTTATAAGAGTCCAAAGTTTTAAGAGGGGGTATGTTCTGTCCCTTTTCCGCAAAACGCACCTTCATATGAAACGATTGTTTTTTACTATGACGCTCGAGTATATTGACGTCACAGTCCCTCATCGTTTTCTCACTCTAACAAGCGACATTAAAACGGATGTAGCTTCATAATTTTTTGAGATATTTGAATGGGAGTTTCATTATTTTCTATCTATTTATACATAATAAATGCCTATGTCCTGACTGACTTATTCACTCAATCACTCACTCACTCACTCATCAACGCACAGCCAAAACTACTAATCTTAGAGAATTGATTTTTGCACAGTATGTTGCTTTTTGAAAATTCTACCCCTAAGGGGGTAAAATGGGGGTGCAAAGTTTGTATGGGAGAACCTTTTTTTTGAGCTATAGACTTAAACTTTGTAGAAAAATTAGTTATTAGAATACAAATAAAACACTTTCAGCGTTTTGGAAAATTCCACCCCTACGGGGGTAAAATAGGGGTGCAAGGTTTGTATGGGGGAATTTTTTTTTTTTTAAATAGAGACTTAAAACTTTGTAGAAAGATCAGTCATTAGAATACAAATAAAGAACTTTCAGGGTTTTAGAAAATTCTACCCCTAAAGGGGTAAAATAGAGTGCAAAGTTTGTATGGGAAAAACTACTTTTTTTTAAATAGAGTCTTAAAACTTTGTAGAGAAATTATTCATTAGAATACAAATAAAGTACCTAGATTCAGTGTTTTAAAAAAATCTACCCCTAAGGGGGTAAAATAGGGGGCAAATTTTGTATGGGGGAAACAATATTTTTTTTAAATAGAGACTTAAAACTTTGTAGAAAGATTAGTCATCAGAATACAAATTAAGTACTTTCAGCGTTTTAGAAAATAATACCCCTAAAAATAGGGGGCTAAAATTGGGGTGCAAAGTTTGTATGTGGGAAACTATTTTTTTTTAGCTAGAGTCCTAAAACTTTGTAGAAAGATTATTTAAATACAAAGAAAGTTCTTTCAGCGTTTTGGAAAATTTCACCTCTAAGGGGGTAAAATAGGGTGCAAAGTTTGTATGGGAAAAACATATTTTTTTTTAATAGAGACTTAAAATTTTGACGAAAAATTACTTATTAGAACATGAAAAATACTACATTCGGCGTTTTACAAAAATCATTCCCTAAGGGGGTTAAAAAAGGGTGCAAGGTTTGTATGGGGAACACTTTTTCAGAGCTAGACACTTAAAACTTTGTAGAAAGATTACTTATAAAAATACAAAAAAAAAGACTTTCAGCGTTTTGAAAAAATCTATCCCTAAGGGGGATAAAAAGGGGTGCAAAGTTTTTATCAGGGAAAGTTTATGTTTTTGAGTTAGAGACTTGAAACTTTGTAGAAAGATTACTTATTAAAATACAAAAAAAGAACACATATCGTTTTAGAAAATTCCACCCCTAATAGGGTTAAAAAGGAGAGCAAGCTTTGCATGGGCAACACTTTTTTTTGAGTTAGACTTAAAACTTTGCAAAAAGATTACTTATTAGAATACTAAAAAAGAACTTTCAGCGTTTTAGAAAACTCCATCCCTAAGGGGATCCTTAAGATCCTTAAGAAGGGTAGCCAGTGTTGTGTGGGAAAAACTTTTTTTTTTACTAGACTTAAAACTATTCAATGTGTTACTTATTAAAATTAATAATAAAGTACTTTCAGAGTTTTAGAAAATTCCACCCCTAAGGGGGTTAAGAAAGCTTTGTATGGGCAACACTTTTTTTGAGCTAGAGACTTAAAAGTTTACGAAAAAAGTTCTTTCAGCGATTAGAAAAATTCAACCTCTAAGGGGGTTTAAAAGGGGGTTCAAATTTTAAATGGCGAGCAATAAAATTTTAAAGTGTGAGTAAGAGATTTTTAACTTCGGTCTTATTCTGTACGTTAAAAGACTACAAAACTGATTTCAGAGTTTTTCCAAATTCATCCCCTAAGAGTGTTTAAATTGGTTCAAAGTTTGAGTATTTCAAGGCATTTTTAAAGTATGAGATTTTTAACTTTGGTTTTAGACTGTTTGTTCACAAACTAGAAAATGAACATCAACTTTTTTTTTAATTATCCCCTAAAAGAGGGTTCAAATTTTGTATTGAGAGAAATCATTTTCTAAGACGATAAAAAGTTCTACGCGGACGAAGTCGCGGGCAACAGCTAGTCTCACAATAAGGGTACTGATTATATTACCTGAATACGTTAACACATTCTGTGGTTTCGTAGTGCTACGCTCATATTCGCGACATGCGATAACCGTTTCTATAGGAAAGCGTCTATTCAAAGTAGCTATATTAACAATAGGTACCTTTTGTTTTCGTGGAGATAACCTGCGAACCCAGTCATCGAGAGGGAGTGTTAGACTGTACAAAAATTAAATACTGTATACTCACTGCAATTTAGTGAGTGCAGTCTAGTTTATTAAATAGCAACTGAAATTTCAAGGATTTCTTGCCATATAAATCACGACAGGCGTTCAGAACATTTGGCTAGCATATTGTTTTTTTTTTGTAGTTAATCAACTTTTTACAAGCTGAGGTAAACGTCCGAGTGCTCGACGCTGTACTAGTATATGGCATGGGCACTCTATGTCAAAGCAATATGAGTTAAATTCGAACTAATAGGATTTTTCATCATTCGAATTTAAGCCATGTCACTTTGACATAGAGTGCCCATGACATATACTACAGGGTGGGCCAAAAACTCTTGCACTTTTGAAACCTTGATAAAAATAGCAACGTGGAAGTTAATTTCCTGATCATTTAATTTTTGTGACTAACATCTAATGCAATTTATTTTTTGAAAAAAAAATATTTGAGATAACCCCCACCTCGTTGCTGGCACTCCTACAAACGACTACGCAGATTTTGGTAAACTCGCTGACACATGCTGCGAGGGATCTCGGCTATCTCATCGCGGATGTTTTGCTTGAGTTTAGATATTGTCTTTGGTTATTTAAAGGCTTCCTACTAAAAAGGCGGCGAACGGTTACATACAAATACAAATTGTTGTATTTTAGGGTTCCGTACTCAAAGAGTAAAACGGGACCCTATTACTAAGACTTCGCTGCCCGTCCGTCCGTCCGTCCGTCCGTCCGTCTGTCTGTCACCAGGCTGTATCTCAAGAACCGTGATAGCTAGAGAGTTGAAATTTTCATAGGTTATGTATTTCTGTTGCCGCTATAACAACAAACACTAAAAACAAAATAAAATATTTTTTTAAGGGGTGCCCCCATACAACAACCGTGATTTTTTTTGCTTTTTTTTATAGATAATGGTACGGAACCGTTCGTGCGCGAGTCCAACTCGCACTTGGCCGGTTATTTATTTAAAACTGTTTTACACAGAAAGCTCGTTGTTGATCAGTGAAACCCTAAGTTATTGTAAATAAAACTGCATAAAGTAATGTCAAATTTCCCTCCACTCAAAAACTATATAATTTATTATTATACAAGATATTCAGTGTTGCCATTTGCAAAAATTTATGGCCCACCCTGTAGTACAGCGTCGATCACTCGGACGTTTACCTTATATATACCTAGCTTGTAAAAAGTTGATGAGAAATAGGCCCCAGCTGCTCAAGTTAATAATATTTTTAACTTGACCTGGGGCCTATTTTTCAAAAGCTTGTAACTTGTAGGTAATATATGCGGAAGTATATATGTAATATTATTAACTTGACCTGGGGCCTATGTTGCAAAAGCTTGTTACCTGTAGGTAATATCAGCGGAAGTATATATGTATTATATGCAAGTAATTTCTTGCATGTGTAAATTTCGCTTAATAAAAGGAGTTTAAAAGAGGCGTCCGTTTCTATAACAATTTACAACCTTTTGAGAAATAGGCCCCGGTTTGTATGTAAGTAAAGTACATATACTTACCTAAGTATGTAAGTAAAGTACATACTTACCTAAGTATGTAAGTAAAGTACATACTTACCTAAGTATGTAAGTAAAGTACATACTTACCTAAGTATGTAAGTAAGTTGCCCGTCAACATTTGCAATACATTTTTCAAACAGTTGCCTTTATTCGATTGAGCTGAAATTTTGGGTATTAGTATAGTTTGGATGATCTGATGATGGAGACAGAAGGTGGCCATGGGAATTCGGTATTTAACCGAGTTGAGTTTGGGCTCGTTAGAATCGTCTCAATGAGTAGTTGATGATGGTATACGGAAAAGTACAGTCGGCAATAAAATATTTCTTCCTGAGTCATGGATGTTTTCTATGTATTTAAAAATTTATTTATCTATATAAGTATGTATATGGTCGTCTAGTTATTACCCATATTACAAGCTTAGTTTGGGACTAGGTAGGTCGATTTGTGTAAGCTTGTGCCCAAATATTTATTTGTTATCATGTATTATTTAATTTATTAATACAATTAATAATTTAATTAGAGCTACGGTAGCCTAGTGGTTCAGGCATGCGGCTGTCAAGCGGTGGTCGTGGGTTCGAATCCCGGCTCGTTCATACCAATGCGTTTTTCGGAACTTCGTTAGCTTTTCGGTGAAGAAAAACATCGTGAGGAAACCGATCTAATCCCAAATAAGGTCTAGTTTTCCCACTGGGTTGGAAGGCCAGATGGCAGTCGCTTCGTAAGACTAGTGCCTATGCCAAATCTTGGGATTAGGTGTCAAAGCGGACCCCGGGCTCCTTTAGGGCACAACCGGGAATAACGCTAGGAGGATAATGTATTATTTAATTTATCATGTTGCAGGACAATATTGTCTCCACTCATTCTTCGTCCAGAAAAATATGCATCCGCCAACTTGGCGCGCCTAGGGCTGTACCAATTAGCGGCGTCCGGTGCGCAAGGCATTGTCGCCAACCCTAGCTGTGGGGCTCGCACCGCTGCGCTGCAGCGACGCGAGGCAGTATCTGTCAAAAAATTGTGATAAGCTTTAAAGTTTCTGTCATAATCCGCAGGTATTTCCACATTGAAGCAAGTTATTATGTTCGTGTTGTGTTTCAAATATTCATTGCCTTCAACCCTAGCAATCGGACTAGCAATGTCTGCAGGGACGAAGCAAGTCCCTGTCAAAATGAAATGACTACCGTCATTCAATGGTCAGACCTAGGGTTGCCAGACGTACTATATCAAATAGTATTGTACTAGGTATATTTTGGCTTCGCGTACTTTATAATATACAAAGCACATAAAGTAGGCTAAAATACTATATTTTTATCATAAATTCCAAATACATAAATTTCCCTAAAAACATTATTTTCTACTAAAAATCATCATCATCATCATCATATCAGCCGAAAGACGTCCACTGCTGGACATAGGCCTCCCCTAAAGAGTGCCAAAATGACCGATCTGCGCCACCCGCATCCAGCGGACTCCCGCGACCTTTACCAGGTCATCAGTCTCTACCTCGTGGGGGCAGTGGGGGGCCTACCCACGCCGCACCTTCCGGTACGTGGTCGCCATTCGAGAACCTTTCCGCCCCAACGGCCATCGGTTCTACGTGCAATATGCAAATAAACTACTACAAATAAACAAATGCAATCCTAGTCAGACCCTAGTGCCTCCTATTTTGAATTGACGTAATTATGACCAAATCAGGGCTGTCACAGCCCTGATTTGGTCATATATTGTGGTAGACGAACCCCTACATATATATATGTGCACAAGGAAGGAGGCCTTGATAGACGAATGGCGACGGATTGTCAAGCTTGCCACTAAACTGATATGACGATCACGACCACTCTACCAAGAGTGAAGCGACTAAGAAGCAGAATATATGTACAGCCCTTTAGTGCTGATTGTGACAAAAATGTTTTTTTATCATCCAAAAGTACTTTTGTCACAATCACCAGCTTAAGGCTGCAAGGAGAATTTTTTCATACAAACTAAAAACTCGAATATCTCGGAAACCAGCGAGTTTCGAACCCTGGTTGACTGGACATAAATTGTTGCAAATTAGCTCTAGTATAACCCCTTTCAAAGAATAGGTCGAATTACCAGTCACCCTGTATCACGGGCCATATGCTTGACTGTTTGGTCTGCCACCAACGTAGTAAATTATAATAAAATAATCCAGTCATGGCTCGCCGTTGGACGTGGATTGTTTTTAACCCCCGACGGAAAACGAGGGGTGTTATAAGTTTGACGTGTCTGTGTGTCTGTGTGTCTGTCTGTGGCATCGTAGCTCCTAAACGAATGGACCGATTTGAATGCAGTTTTTTTTATCCTAAAGCTGACGTGATTGAGATGGTTCTTATCTACGTTTCAACAAAATCGGTTTAGCCGTTTTTGAGATATTGAAGTTTGAAATGAAAATGTCGAGGTTTTTTCAACTTTTCTAAGTTGTAGTTATTACTGAGCAAGTTTTAAAATATTTGTTGACATGTCCGGGTTTTGAGCTCCAAAATCCGAGGTTTGTACGCTTCTTGTCCTGGTAGCCAGGTTTCTGAGATGGCAGCCCTACCTACAAGGCCCCAGCCAAGGGGTCCAGGCAGCCTCTAGGGTCCCCGGTCCCAGTAGCGGGACCTGTACACGAGCTCCCTGAGGGGCCCCCAAATGCCAAGTGCCAGGAGGCCTGGCCCTCTAAGTCCGGTCCGGGCCTGCCTCTACCTACGTTTAGTTACTAGGAATCGCGCGCGGCGTCAACACATACTCGTATTTGTGGGTGAGCGTTGAGGTGAGCTTAAAACAAATTACAGAATAGCGGGGCTGGAAACATTCTTTATTTCGCCGCCCAAATTGAGTAGGTAATGTATACACCTACTTAAACCATTTATTTTCTAAAGTATATAGGGTGTGGCCTGGTTATAGGAGCAAAGATGAGACGGTGGATTATTAAGCCAATCAGCAAGCAAGGTTTAACAATAAAAACAAGAAAAAAAATGTTTATTGAAGTAATCAGCATGCCTGTATTATTTTACTGAACTAGAATACTATCAATATTATTTCACATTTTAAATACAAAAACAAAAAAGCTCTAAAAATTGATGGAAAACAAAGACACTATATATTTATCACTATGACATACCTAAGTAGTCATAAGTAGGTACCCAGTGTTCTATCAAAATATTTAATGAGCTGCATGCTACGATATCGTAATATCAAATTTCAGTACTTATGGATCACAACATCAAGTGTAATTTTTTCCGCATACAATAATTTTGAAACACTGCACACTGGGTTCGATATCTAGAATAACTGCGGATATCCTATGGAGTCATCCTTTACATTTTTTGCTTCTATTACAGGCCACTCTGGGTATACAAGATGATAATTAAAATTTACGAAATTAAATTAAAGTTAAGTTAAATCTAAAAACCTGGCTACCAGGTACACAGGGATCGCATCGAACGTGTTCAGCGTGCATTTACACGTCATTTAGCCTACCACGCACCGAACTTGAGATATAAAACTGGATATGCAACACGGCTAAAACATTTTAGTATGTCATCACTGGCAAATAGACGCCTTTTACACGATCAAGTATTCCTGCATAAAATGATTAACGGTCATATGTGTTTACAGGATATATTAGATACAATTTATCTTTCTGTTCCGCGTCCAAACTGTCGTAGAGTCCTCACACGCACCTTTAATGTCCCCCCAACACGAACAAACACGAAAAGGCAGGCACCATTTACTAGACTGCTTACATGCTATAACAATATCGCCACAGATGCTAACTTAGACATTTACCACGACAACCTTCGAACTCACAAAAAAAAGTTAAATCTTTATTTGAGAGAAACAATAGTGTCAAATAAATCCTCTCTTTTTTTTTATAACAATGTATAATGTTATAATGTTATGAAATCTTGTTTTAAATATTGCATGTTACTTACCTATATATCTTTTAATTTTAGTTTTTAGATCAAATTGTATTTAAATCATTTTAATGAAACTATAAAAACAACAAAAAAGAAACAAAAATTTAGAACTTTATAGGAATATCTTCCTCATGAATTGTTAATGTATATTCTATTATTTTATTGTCCAAGCGTTATGATTGTTGAAGAGCTATTTAAGATTTGCAATTATATCCTTTTAACTGTTTTAAATTATGCATGATTTATATTTGCGAATGATGTGTTCACCTGTAATTGGGGTGCATGTAAACCCAAATAAAAGCAAATATTTAAATTAAGATTTGTTAACATGTACTCTGTTGGTGTCCCATACAACTAAATAAAATAAAATAAAATTAAAAGGCTCTCGAGTCTCGAGGCATTGTACCGAGGATGCTGGCGGCATTTCCTCGCTGAATTGCAATGCTGATGCGTTACGCGAGAAAGCCGCCAGCTCTTCGGTCACCAGTTACATCAACAAGTATAATGTATTAATTCCATTCTAAATTGTAAGTACTTATGTCGTTTTCCAAAATATACTCAAATTTAATTATTTTACACCACATGGTCAGCCCAAGTGCAGAATTGTGTCACAGTGTACCAAACTAGCTCCAGGCGATTCGGCATACAGAGGAATGCAATTTGTGAATGAGTGAGTGAATGATTAAATTGACGTAACCACATTGAGCTGTGACATTATTCGGTAATTATGCCTTAATAGTGATAATTATCTGCCAAATTTTATAGGATTTCGATGTATGAAATTAATTGAGTAACCGCGTAGTTAATTGGGTACTACCATATTTTGTTCTCGGGAAGCGACATAAGTACAACTTTTTATATCGTCAAAAAAACATACATTCTGCCTGACTGAAAGCGGAATCCGTAGCCTATAGACGCTTACGGCTCCAGAGGAATCACAAGGGCAAAACATTGAGAGGTAGAGCTCATGCTCAATCCTTGCTTTATCCCTATTTGGGGTCAGCTCAGCCCTCCTGATACTCTTCCTCCAATCATTACGGTTCTGCGTCAATTCCGTTGTTATGCCTAACTTCGTCATATCGTTATGGATGGTCTTTAGCCAGGTTGTTGCTCTTCTAGTCACGTAGTCATCACTGCGGCGTATTACATGTCCGTACCAGCGCAGGCGGGTTTCGCGCATTTTTTGATGTATTTCTGCACCCTTGAACGTTCCACGGACATAGTTACTCATTTCGGATTCTGTCAAGCCTGGTAACGTCACTTGCTCATCGAAGCATTTTCATTGCAGTGACGTGCATTTTGTGTTCGTCACAATTTCTTACTCAGCAAGGCAGGTCTTATCGCATGTTTGTATACCGTGATACCTTTTATTGACATCTTCGCGTCGCAGAGAACTCCCGTAAGCGTAGAGCTCTAGTGGAATCTTCTTCTTCTTCTTAGCGCATTCCCACTTTAGGTGGGGTCGGCTCTCGTAGTTAGTTGGCGCCAAGACAATCTGTCCTGGGTTGTCGGGTTGGGTAAATTTTCCACTTTTAGTAGTTTCGTCATGCTGGTCCACCAGGTAGCAGGTGGACGTCCTCGACCTTTTTTACGTTCTGGTAGGCGCAGCGCTTGTTGTACAACATGTTCCTCGTCTCTCCGCATTACATGACCATACCATCGAAGTTGGCTTTCAGCGAGTTTTTCAGATATGGGGGCCACTTTGAAACTGCCACGTATGTATGTATTCCGAACTTTGTCCAATCGCGTCACCCCTCCCGACCATCGCAGCATCTTCATTTCATTCGTATGGAGTTTTTGCAGGTGTGTCTTATTTACTGGCCAGCATTCGGCTCCATATATCAGTGCAGGTCGTACTGCTGTCTTATAGACATTACCCTTTGTCCGCACGGGCATACGCGGGTCACACAGAACTCCGGTTAGCGATCGCCATTTCTGCCATGCCACATTAACTCGGTGTGCAACGTCGGCCTCTATATCTGCACTTTCCGCTATTACAGAGCCTAAGTATTTAAATTGCGTCGTTTTTGGAACTTGCGTATTATCCGGATAGCTGACTATGGCTGGGTTGCTGACATTACCGAAACTGCATTGTAGGTGTTCTGTTTTGGAGCGACTAACTTTAAGGCCCGCCGCTTCAAGGGCCGTGATCCACGATGTCAGTATGTTCTGTAGCTCGCTTGCTGTATTGGCCATTAAGACTATGTCGTCTGCATACATAAGGTTCCAGGGCAATGGGGATTGAATTTGCTTTGTGACAAGGTCCATGACTAGGTTGAAGAGTAGTGGACTGAGAGCTGAGCCTTGATGCACCCCTACTTTCACCTCAAACTCCTTACTTATGCCGGCAGGGCTCTTGACTTTAGTGCGGACGTTACTGTACATATCCTGTATTAATTGCACATAGATTTCTGGCAGATTTTGTGCTCTCAGTGCTTGCCAAACCAGTCTCCGTGGTACCCTGTCAAAGGCTTTTTCGAGGTCTATGAAAATAAGGTGTAAATCCTGTTTGTTCAGACGATGTTTTTCCGTTACCACTCTTACAGCTTGTATAGGATGACTCACGCTAGAACGGGCCGTGTCCGGCCCGGGCCGTTTTCTAAGAAAAACGACGGCGTTTTTGCGCGGCCGAGCCATACTGAAGCCCGGCCGAGCCACGGCCGGGCCGTGCTGACGCCGAGCCACTTCCGAGCCTCGGTCGTGGCTCGGACGGGCTTGGCTATCGCTCGGCCGCGCAAAAACGCCGTCGTTTTTCTTAGAAAACGGCCCGGGCCGGACACGGCCCGTTCTAGCGTGAGTCATCCTTATTGCGTCAGTAGTTGATTTAGAAGGTGTGAAACCAAATTGGATGGGGCTAATGGATGAGAGTTGCTGGATGCGGTTGTTGATTATTCGTTCCCAAATTTTTAATGTGTGTGATGTTAGCTTAATTCCTCTGTAGTTACCACATTCAGTGACGTCGCCTTTATTCTTGTAGAACGGGACTAGATGACTGAGACGCCAGGAATTCGGTATCCTCCCGCTCTCAAGAATGAGGTTAAAGAGCCTTGTGAGCCATTCCAATCCTATTGGTCCAAGTAATTTCCAGACTTCCGCTGGGATTTCGTCTGGGCCCACGGCTTTAGAGTTTTTCATGCTTGATACTGCCGTCTTTACTTCCTCAAGGCTTATGGCTTGTACGGGTCCTTCTACCGGCGCAAGGGGTTCTAGCTCTTTACTGGGGAACTCCTCATTCATAAGCTCTTTGTAGTATTCATACCATCTGTTTTTAATATCTGAATTGACAGTTAAGAGGATTTTATCTTTGTTTTTAATAAATTTGTTCGTTTTTATATCCAATGTTGATTTAAATCTTGATTTTGCTACTTTAAAAATGTCAGTGTCCGTTTTAGAATTATCAATTTTACAATAGAAACCCTCCCTCGCCCTAGTTCTAGTGGAATGTCATGCTTATTTTTGGAGCAGCCTATCTGAGGAAGTCACCTTCTCAGTCGTTTCACTCTTGTCAGAGTGGTCATGCTCAACCTTTAGTGTCGCTTAATGGGGTGGTCGATGTTGCTCGCCTCCCTATATCACGCAATGTCTCTCTATTGGAGGTTATCCTCGAGCATTCATGCAGGCACGCCCGTCATCGTATTTATTTGATCACTCCATCGCATCGGCGATCTTCCACGCGATCTTGTGCCCTCCACTTTGCCTTAGACGACGAGACGCTCTATGGAGTCGTTGGAGAGTTGGTGCGTCTTGAAATGTTTCCGAACAGTTTGAGGAAGTATTACACCTTACCTAAGACCCTAGCCATAATAACACAATTACTAACTATTTAGGTATATGGTGTTGTGTTCCTGATGGTGTGTAACAAAACATAAAACCAGAGGGCCTACCGTTTTCCCTCTCTGTCGCACTTACGTACGAACTCACAGGTATGATAGAGAGGGAAAACTTCGAATGCCGTTCGCGGTAGGCCCTCAGTTTTGCAGTTGTGCACGCACGAAAAAGTGTGACTCATTGTCCCGTTCCGAACGCCGGCTGCACGCACGAAATATCAAATTATCAACGCACAGCCCAAACCACTGGTTCTAGAGATACCAAATTTTGCACGTAGGTTCCTTATAAGGTCTAGGGGTTGCACTAAGAAAGGATTTTTCAAAATTCACCCTCTATGGGGGTCGAATGGGGGTCCAAAGTTTGTATGGCAGCACAATGATTTCGACGTTATCACGTCAAATTATCGTTCGTAAACCGACTTTATAGACAACCAATTGTTTTTATGAGGTCGTTAGAGTACGTACATGTATAGTACAGAGTTAACTAATTTGTTAAATAGGTTTATTTTGTATAATGCAGTTCCGCCTGCTAACGATATTTATAAACTTCAAATTAAAGGAAAAATTTAAAAATTTAGGCGCCGAGCCGGATTTGAACCGGCGACCACAGGCATACATGGCCCGTCGCTACTAACCAACTGAGCTATCGGAACAATCTGTCTCAGCCCCTAAATCTTTCAATCAGTTCCTTCTTACAACGCCTTAGGGAGGCCTGTGGCAACATCTACCTAGAAGACATATGCTTCTTTAATCCGGCTCGGAGCCTAATTTTTTAAATTTTTCCTTTAATTTGTATGTTTATCTCTGTTGACAACTTGCTGGGACGACAGTTATCTGCGACCATGACCGGTGCAACCCGTGTCGAAACGCCAGAAATAAAGGTAAATAAATATCGCGCTAGACCCGTGTAAAACAGAAATTTAAATACAATGCTTGTTTGCCACTGTCGTTATTATAACTGTCGCTATCTTATTTGCTGCGCCCAACAAGGTACATGATGTGATACCATACTTTATTTTAAGACCACCTGTATAACCATTAGGTGCAATAAATGATTGAGTATTGAGTATTAAAAAGTGTCAATTGACCTCCAAGATTTTTTCAACGGGTTGAATCGGGGATGAACCTCGGTCGCGCGTGGCTAGGTTATGCATGGTAATTGGTAATGTTGCTTTTGGAACATAGCTAATTTCTGGTAATCAACCCAAAAAGGTGGAATCGGGGATGAAAGTTAAGTTGAAGTCTTTCACTTACAGCACAGATGAGATAAAAGAATACTAGTCTCGGCGAGGTATATGCTTGGTAATGTAATGGTTCTGAACACGGATGGTTGTTTAAGCACGATCTAATGCATGAGCACGTGCCAGCCTATATGTTCAGGTACGTTTTTAAGTCACCTTGTACTCCAGTTGACGGAGAATTTCTCTATGCTAATATTATAAAGATGTTAGGTTGTAGCTTTGAGAGTGTGTAGAGCGCATCTCCGCCCGCGGAGAATCCAGGTCGAAGATATATAGCCTATCATCATCATCATATCAGCCGAAAGACGTCCACTGCTGGACATAGGCCTCCCCTAAAGAGTGCCAAAGTGACCGGTCCTGCGCCACCCGCATCCAGCGGACTCCCGCGAACTTTACCAGGTAATCAGTCCACCTTGTGGGGGGGCCTACCCACATAGCCTATGTCCATCCTGAATACCGTTCTATACAGGGTGGCATGTAATAGGAGCAAAAATGTAACGGTGGATTAATAAGCCAATCAGCAATCAGTTCCAAGTGGTTTAACAAAAAAAACTTTTTTTTGAAGTGATATGCCGGGTTCTTTTACTTAACTGGAATTCTATCAATATTATTTTACATTTTAAACACAAAAAAACTTGCAGAATGTAAAAAAAAATGTTTATGAAAAACAAAGACACTATGACATAAGTGCCCAGTATTCAATCAAGATATTTAATGAGTTACTAGATTTACTAGTTACATGCTACGAAATCGTGATGTCAAATTAAATTACTTATGGAACAGAAGTATCAGAACTACAATATTTTTTTCCGTATTCTATAATTTTGAAACACTGGGACCGATTTAGGATAGCAGCGGATATTCTATGGAGTCATCCTTGAATTTTTTTGTTCCTTTTACAGCCTACACCCGGTATAGTGATGTAAGAATTTTTTTAATCGAACGAGTACCTACCTACGGAGGTTACTCCGTAAGTACAAACTTACAACTTCACCGACTAGTCGTCTTTATTGAACGAGCGAGCGAACAGAACGAAATTCTCCGGTTCAGCTTAGGTCAAAATTCTATCGTATGTGTATGTATCGTATGATGTCCGGCTGTTTTCCTCTACAGTTCGCATTTCTCAACCGATTCTTGTGAAGTTTTGCGAGCAGGTTCAATAATTATATACCTATATACCCAGACAGAAACAGGGTACAGGGTTTTAGTGTTTAAAAATTTTTGTTGATTCAATTTTTAGAAAAAATAAAAGCGGCCAAGTGCGAGTCGGACTCGCACATGAAGGGTTCCGTGAAATAAATTGCGGTTTACGATTTATGACGTATTAAAAAAAACTACTTACTAGATCTCGTTCAAACCAATTTTCGGTGGAAGTTTACATGGTAATGTACATCATATATTTTTTTTAGTTTTATCATTCTCTTATTTTAGAAGTTACAGGGGGGGGGGGACACATTTTACCACTTTGGAAGTGTCTCTCGCGCAAACTATTCAGTTTAGAAAAAAATGATGTTAGAAACCTTAATATCATTTTTGAAGACCTATCCATAGATACCCCACACGTATGGGTTTGATGAAAAAAAAATTTTTGAGTTTCAGTTCTGAGTATGGGGACCCCTAAAACTTAATGTTTTTTTTTCGATTTTTGTGTGAAAATCTTAATGCGGTTCACAGAATACATCTACTTACCAAGTTTCAACAGTATAGCTCTTATAGTTTCGGAAAAAAGTGGCTGTGATATACGGACGGACAGACAGACAGACAGACGGACGGACATGACGAATCTATTCCGTTCCCGTTTTTTGCCATTTGGCTACGGAACCCTAAAAATGGGGTTAATTCTCGCACGTTCTACAGCTCTCAGAGCCACTAGTTTTTAGGGTTCCGTACCCAAAGGGTAAAACGGGACACTATTACTAAGACTCCGTTGAATGTACTAAAAACAGAATAAAATGGGCCCATTCAACAAACGTGATTTTCTTGCCGTTTTTTTAGATAATGGTAAGGAACCCTTCGTGCGCGAGTCCAACTCGCACTTGGCCGCATTTGGTTTGAATTAGGTACGGTCTCAGGAAGCTCAACGATTTCATAGACCGATTGGACTGTACTACTACCTACATTGAAGAATAGAAAAAATAAAAATAAATATTTTTGGTACAAGCTTTAATTGCCGACTGTACTTTTCTGTATACCGTCATCAACTACTCATTGAGACGATTCTAACGAGCCTAAACTCAAAGGGGTTAGGTACGTCGGTTATTTGTACTAATCGTTGTACGGAAATTCAAGTAAATTACAGAGGGCTGGCCACTATTTCGCACAGCGTGTTAGTATCGCTATACAGCGAGGAAATACGGCCAGCCTTCTGGGCACCTTGCCTATTGACGGCGACTTAGGCCAAATTTTTTACCTTTAGGTTAAGTTTTATATTGTTGTTTTTATTAATTGCCTTGTTATACGATTAAATAAATTTACTATCAATAGTAAATTACTGTTTCAGTCGCGAAATACTGCGTTGAGGTACATAGTTGTTGTACAATTTTGTTTTTATAAAAGCGTAAGGTAAGCGTAAGTATTGGTAGCTTTAAACTTAAGTTGGACAATAAAAAATGCATATTTTTCTAAACTTTCATGGTCCATATCTTTTTATGATTTTAATTATATAAATAAAGCCGATTTATAATAATAAAGCCTGCAATGTAGAATACGCCATACGATTAAATAAATTATATTTTATAATTTATACTTTATTACAATAATTTGATGTAACACTTAAAGTGTTAGAGTTTAAAAACTCTCGCGCTTTGTACACATATTTAAATACTGTTTTTTCCGGGTCTAACGCGATATTTATTTACCTTTATTTCTGACGTTTCGACACGGGTTGCACTGCACCGGTCGCAGCTGATAACTGTCGTCCCAGCAAGTTGTCAACAAATAAAGGTAAATAAATATCGCGTTAGACCCGGAAAAAACAGTAGGTATTTAAATAATTTGATGGTTTACTATGCTTTTAGCAACACCACGTTATCATGCCTATTCTTTGATTAGGTCGTTATTGTATGAGATATGTATCTATTTAATTATACTTACACTTGTTTCTACTTGCCTCGTTTTCCCGATGTATGTTTTCTGCCGGGTTTCTTTACTTATTTATTAGCACGACTTTACTGTCATTCGGCACAAATGGGAAATGGCTAATTGAAATTGGACCAAAAGTGAATTAAGTCAAAATGTTATTGTGTCTAAACATATTTATAATGTTCTTGCTTTAAATGATCAAGCCTGAATGTAATTTTGATCAGTATGAAATAGGTAGGTACACTAATACGGGCAAAGTGAAAGTTGTGTAGGTAATTTGAGTTACTGTAAAATAAATATATGAAAATTGACTACCTACCACATTCACTGCCCAGGTCCCACTAGGCGGGTCCCAGGCAGAGAAAATAGGTAGTTTAAAAAAATACTTATTTCTGATTGGTCATATTTTTGTAGTGTATGTAGGTAAATAATTGCATATCCTATTTATTTCGACATAAACATCAAATTTGATAATTTTACTATGACAACATAGTTAATTAAATTCACATTCAATTCACAAAGTACTTTGTTATATTTACTGAAATAGAGAACAATCTCTGGGCCTAAAAACGGTAACCCTGTATTTGATGCGCCATCTTAGTTGAAATACTCCACTTGAATGTTAAAACATACAAAAAGTGCGTCGGTGGCAGGGTTTGAACCCCGGCTCACCGACTCCAAATACCGCCGTCTGTACCCCTAGGCTACTGATGTCTTATGATAATACGGCGAATTTCGAAATACCTTGACAGCCTCTAGTTGGCCTCTAGTAAACTTATTATGCTGTCATTACCTTGTACTAAGATTGGCCGCCCTGATTCAATTACAACTAGGTATTCAAGGCTGTGGTCCACGTCGAGGTTTTTCAGATTCAATCAATAATTACAACTTTTCAATTTTCCATTTGCGCCCAGTGACAGTAAATCGTATCTGTGGTTGCAAATATACCTACTCGTTTATTTGTCAAACTTTCCATGCATTCAGATTTTAACGAACACCACTTACGATTACAACGTACAGACAGACGGTTCGGTGCAGCCCACCATGTATAAACTTTTATACGACAGCGACATGCCTGCTCGGCTCATATCGCGAGGCTTAAGTGCTCGCATGTGACCGACACGGTAACGCGTTCTCCCTCTGAGAGGCCCTTAAGGCCCTCAGAGAGGACATACCGTAACGTATCTATTACTGGCCGCACTGCAGGCCAAACGGGGAAAAAAAAAAAAAAAAAAAAAAAAGACATGGTAACGAGCGGACCCCGCCGTAGCCAGTCGCTACTCGAGGGTCACAGTGTACGCACATAACCTGTTAACCTGTTTTCATAATATATTTTATAACTAAACCGTAAAGAACAACCTTTTACTTACACCCCGGTAGCGAACTCTAAAATAGCAATGGAAAATAGTAAGTTCCTACATCAAAACATAACGCATATGCATTTAGAGTAGAGATGCGCCGAATATGGGTTTTACCGAATACGAATATTCGGCCGAATTTTCAGTCCAGCTTTTGCCGAACCGAATATTCGGCCGAATCAAAAATTAATCAGCCGTTCCAAAACAGACTCATTTTTCAGTGGTAAAAATCTTGTTGATTTTTAAGTGAAACATTTATACTAAAGGTAGTTAAATAACAATAAGAATCCGTTTTAGAATAATAACAGGACAATGACTAAGATGTTACATTCTTACAACTTGCAGACAAAAAACCTGCAAAATTATTCGGTAAATATTCGGCATTTGAACCGAATAATTCGGCCGAATAACGAACATTGAAAAACGTGCCGAATATGCCGAATACCGAATATTTACCGAATATTCGGCGCATCTCTAATTTAGAGGCTTTCCTTATTACCGCCCGTGTTGAGTACAGATTTTTACATCTCCCTTTTGACAGAAAGTGGGATTTTCCGTGTCGCGGGCGGTATTTTCTCCTTTATGGCCAGGTGTGATATAAAATAGCAGATTCGCCCGGCTAAGTCATTGAGGTATAATGTACTAACGTACTAGAGACAGGGGCGGTTCACTCTGTGATTCCGTCGCGCCGCTACATGTAGGTACATGCCGGCGGCCGCCAAATTGGCGGCCCATTAGTAGCTGCCGCGTGTTGGTACAGATTGCTAATTAAATTTAAGGCAGCCGTATTATAATCCAAACAAGAGCTAAATTTTTTTTTAAATCAGTTTTTGGAGCTCACGTCGCCTTAATACATTATACCTCAATGGGCTAAGTAGACAAGGTAACGTGCTAGTCCTCGACGTTGCACTAGTGTATGACATGGGCACTTTATTTCAAAGCATTATGGGTTAAATTTGAACGTAAGAGGATTTTTCTTCATTCGAATTTACGCCATGTCAATTTGACATAAAGTGCCCATGTCAAACACTCGTCGAGAACATTTACCTTAGTCTTAATAAATGTTCGTTATGTATCTTTCTCCTTGGACTGATGACCTGGTAAAGGTCGCGGGAGTCCGCTGGATGCGGTTGGGGTTTGCGGTCACTTTGGCACTCTTTGGGGGTGGCCTATGTCCAGCAGTGGAAGTCTTTCGGCTGATATGATGATGATGATGATCTTTCTCCTTTGGGATGTAATGAAACAAATTAAGTATATAGTAGGTAATCATTCATTTATTTCATTTAAACACAGAAAATGCTAAGTACACAAAAAAATATAGGTACACGACACAATTTTTTACAATATCCATGTTCGTGTTTTACAAAGGACACAAGAAAAGCCTTAATCTATACACTGGTAAAATATTTTTTTGAATCGGGAATTTGGTTCCAGAGATTTGCGCCTACATACAAAGTTATTAGGTATAAGTCGATTTAATATCGACATGTTAGTTATAATATAAATATCTAGTGAGTTCTTACTGGTTGGCCATTGGCCATAGGTAACCTAAATATATATCTGTTTTTCTTTTGGTTTCTTGCCTTTGAAGTCGCCTCTTTTCTTAATGTCGCTATAATTATGGTCGTCATGACATAATTTCTACTAAAGACTATCGAAAAGTATAAGGACAACTTTAGCTGGCCGCCATTCTTGTTTTATTTATTTTAAAAATATGACTGTCGCTTTATTTCGTAGATGCTATGGTATTGAACTCAATTACTTAATTATTTTTTTCGGATTACTTTTAATTTCAAAAATGTGAGGCCTAACACCCGATCAACGAAAACGAATTGTGGACAAATACATACGAGAAAAGGGTATGTCCATGAGAAAGATTGCAGAACTCGAGAAGGTGAGTCGTTCAGCGGTTTACAATGTCATTAAAAAGTACGGCGAAGACTACTCTTTTAATGACAAGCTGAAAAAAGTGGTCAAAGAACTGGCTCACATAATTGCAATATTGACTCTAAAATATTGCGAACAATCCAGTCTCGCCCAGTGCTTCGATAAGAGATGTGGCTAAAAAGTGCAGAATTTCTGTAGGAATGGTTCAGAGCGCCAAGAAGCGTAACGACTTGGTAACTTATCGAAAGCAAAGGAAGCCTAAACGAACTCCAAAACAGGCTGCAAATGCTAAACTTCGTCTTCGAAAGTTAAACGACACGGTTTTAACCAAAAATGAACATTGCATAATTCAAGACGACGAAACCTACGTCAAACTGGATTATTCTGTTCTACCCGGTCCCCAGTACTATACTGTTCGCAAAGGAGAACACCTGAATGACAACCAAACGTCAATTTATGCCGAAAATTTTGGGTCTAAAGCAATGGTGTGGCAGACCATAGCGAATGCGGCATGAAATCGACGGCGTTCATCACTACTTCCACGATAACCACCGATCTTTACATCAAGGAGTGTTTGCAAAAAATGGTTTTGCCGCTGATTCGACGCCACAGGGGCTCTACTTTATTTTGGCCCGATTTGACTAGGTTCCACTATGCTGCCCGCACCAGAGAGTGGATGAAAGCCCACGGCGTGCAATATGTTGATAAGTATATGAATCCGCTAAATTACCCAGAGGTACGTCACAACGAGGAATATTGGGCAATCATGAAGAGTACACTTCGGCAATGCTTCTCGGCAGCGGATTCCGTAGACAGATTTAAAAAAGACTGGCTAAAAGCATCGAAACGGTCACCGTAATCGTTGTCCGGAAACTGATGAGAATGTCCGAAGTCAAGTGCGATAAGTCGCCCGAAAGCAAATATAATAGGTACACTAAGTAGTTAACAGTAAAACGTTTTAAAATGTATTTCAAACATAAGTCAAGAACATACGTATGTAAAATTATAAATATTTAAAAAGTCATTACATATTTCACTTGTCCTTATACTTTTCGATACAGTCTTTAGGTAACAAGCATTGTACGGGGATGTGAATATCATAACGTCTAATGACAACTCACTAGAAGACCAGTATAAGCGTGACCTCCAATCGCATTCAATTATTGTAAGACTTACGATTGGTCAAACTCGAATGAGTTGAGAGGAAATGCCTAACAGGTTGCGAATCGCTTACATATTGGCATGAGAAACGGTGTTTTTACCCGGGTGGGAATTATCGTACCTAAGCTACGCTTATTTAGTGCTACCTTCCTGTATAAATTAATTACTAAGATCGAATCTTATTACTGTTCACGAATTGCTGTGTCGATACAAACCCGATAGGGTTTAACGACACTGTTAGATTTAACCAAATGTATTTTCTTTTATATATGTAATAAATAAAAAAAATAAAAATTAAAATAATAGTAATTTATCATAAGGTTAACTTCTAAATAACATACAGAAGTATAGGTACATTAAGAACCTTTATGTCGATCGATACTACAATAAAAAACTTTCCCTAATATCGTATTTAAGGTACCTACCTACACAAATTTATTAGATGATACCGAATGTAGAAAATAAAATGTTTATATAAAAGATGTATCTAATACCTAAACTGGCAATTCAAATCGCTTTTACCAATGGATGAAAAAAAACTGAATACTTATTTACCAGTGGCGCTAGTGATCACGTTAACGGACTCTTAATTTGTGATTCTTAATTACAAACATAGTGGAAATATATACAGGGTGTGGCCTGTAATAGGAGCAATAAATTAAACGGTAGATTATGTGAACTTGTGAACAATTATTTCCACATGGTTTAGGGTCAATCAACTATTTCTTGTTGCTCGTTGCCATGGTTACGTCTCCTGGGTCACCCTTTAAAACTATTTGTAAATTGAATGACGATACCTAGTGGTTGACATATTTGTTCTTCTGATTTTGTTTTAAATAAATAAATAAATAAATTAAATATATGCGGACAATCTTACACAAATCAACCTAGTCCCAAACTAAGCAAAGCTTATATATATTGTTTTATTTTTATATTTACTCGTTATTGAGTAAATTTGTTGACATTGTATTAATTTAATATTATATCTTTATTTTTTCTTTGTTTTTGACGATCGTGATAAATAATCTTATTTTTTTGACATGAAAGCAAATTTGTAATGTATTTTTTTATCATGAAATAAATAATCTAATCTAATCTAATCTATTATTTTATGGGGTTTGAATCCACAAAACACGTGTTTTTGTCATATTGGTAAACCCATTCCATGGTGGCGCATCTCCTTAGCGTGATAGGAGTCCAGTTTATAGTATTTTTTCTAAGAAAGTCTGTTACTGTTGTCTCTTGGCTTACAGGGACAGAATAACAACAAGAAATAGTTGTTTTTTTTTTTAATTTTTTGTCTTCAAAATAAGTTTAGTTGTATTCTTTTACTCTTCTGGAGTGCAATCAGTAACTTTTTATTTTAAAGACACTAAAAAAAATTTAATAAAAATCAAAAAAAATCACCAAAATATATTTTGAAAACAAAAATGCAAAAACTATTATGACTCGTTACATGATGTTACCTCAAAATCCGCATTGACTGCTGTGCTATGATGTCGTGGTGCCAAGATACATTACTTGGAGGTCATAAATTTAGATCAAAATATCTCCGGATCCAAAAAAAATAAAATGAGTGGGACACAAGGGGTTACTACAAATGCTCTAAGGAAGCGTCCCTTTGAATATTTGCGCCTATTACAGGCCACACCCTGTATTTGACAGATTATTTTGATAGACAGATTTGTTGTTGTAAAGTAGCGCCACCAAGCAGCAGGGTACTAAAGTAATCAAAACTTGCATGTGCATGGTCGCATCGCTTTAAAACTTTGTCATCATCATCATCATCATATCAGCCGAAAGACGTCCACTGCTGGACATAGGCCTCCCCCAAAGAGTGCCACAATGACCGGTTCGGTGAAACTTTGTAAATATGCATATTATGGGTTACTAATGAAATCCATAATTTAATTTTCCATAAATGTAACGTTTGCCATAATCATTATTTGGGGAATTTCAAAATTTCTAAAGTGATGTTTAAGTCACGTCTAACCTGTCAGTTTTGTTACTAAACGTAGGCGATTGAGATTGACTGTCGGTTTTGTTACTATCCTTAACTGTCCGTTGCAGGGTGCAAAAATAATGAATATCCCCATTTGCCCTAATTAGTTTTCTCAGAAACTGACAGCTTTTCAGGACTTTTATGCAACGAACTTAACCTAACCTACAAGTTTGTATACAAAGTTTAGAATAGTTTAGATACATTTGAATTGGTCCTAAAAATGTTACAGTTTCAGAAAAAAATACACTTATGGCAAATGATGATTATGACTAATTAATATATATCCAAGTATCCAGCATAATATAGATACAGGTGAGAGTGCCATAGGTCAGAGCCATCAAGTTAATCTGATGATGGAGCCAGACCTCTACCAGGGGCGGTTCACTCTGTGATTCCGTCGCGCCGCTACAAGTAAATGCCGGCGGGCCGCCAGATTGGCGGCCCATTAGTAGTTGCCGCGCGTTGGTACGGAACGCGCGTTGCATGCGTTAGAAAGGGATGGCCACATTTAGGCACGTTTGGCGTACAGTCAGCCAAGAAAGTGGTCTACCACTTTTCGACTATATTGCATACAAAATAAGGTCCAAAAGTGGTAGACCGCTTTTTTGGCTGATGGTACCTAAACAGGGAATTTGTTAACAGAGAACCTTCTGTACGTTTGCAACATGAAGAAATCACTCGTAAGGAAACCGGTCTAATCTCAATAAGGTCTAGTTTTCTCTATGGGTTGGAAGGTCAGATGGCAGTCGCTTTCGTAAAACTAGTGCCTACGCCAAATATTGAGATTAGGTGCCAAAGCGGACCTTAGGGCTCGTTTGGGGCACTTATTTATTTATCGTATGGCTACAATACACGTAATACACTGTTTGATCGTATCAGTGTATTTAGAACCATGAGATCTTCGAAAAGACAGTACAGTTGCCAGGTTGTTGCACTTTTAGCACCGCCCAGGGGTCACGTGTAGGGTAGCGGTGGGTAATTCCTACGGACGTGGTGCAACCTCGAGCCCCTAGGGCACTAGGTACCGGGAAAAAAAACGCTAGATGGATGATGACATATAGAAATCATTCAAATGACCGGCTTTATAGTTATTTTATTTAATTATATCATCATCATCATTTCCTTGCCCTTATCCCATTTACTTGGGGTCGGCGCAGCATGTCTTTCTCTTCCATACTTCTCTGTCAGCCGTCATATCATCATTCACTTCTTTTCTCTTCATATCGTCTCTCACACAGTCCATCCACCTTTTTCTTGGCCTACCTCGTCTTTTACATCCATCCACATTCATAACTAATACTCTTTTGGTCACATGACTTTCATCCCTCCGCATTACGTGCCCATACCACGCAAGGCGATTGGCCCTCAACTTATCCGCGATAGGTGCTACTTTTAGGCTTCCCCTTACATACACATTTCTTATTCGGTCCATTCTCGTCACACCACACATCCATCTTAACATCCTCATCTCCGTTACATGCAATCTCTTTTCATCCGTCACCTTTAAGGCCCAACATTCCGATCCATACATGACGACAGGTCTCACAATGGTCTTATAGATTTTGCCCTTTAACCTAGGAGGCATTCTGCCATCGCATATTGTTCCGGAGACCTGTCGCCATTTCATCCACCCAGCGCTAATTCGGTTTTTGACATCACGGTCGATATCACCATCACACTGTACAAGCGAACCGAGGTACTTAAAATCGGAGCAGACTGGGAGCATAACGCCGTCTAGCTTTATGCCTGTAAAACTGGAGAGACCGCCGAAGTCACAAAACATATGCTCTGTTTTGGACCTACTGATCCTCAGGCCAACATTCTCCAGTTTTTGTCGCCACTTCTCCAATCTGCTCTGTACCTCGGATGCGTCTTCACCGACAAGAACAATATCATCCGTTTATTTAATTATATAAAAATCTTAATAATGTATGTACTTTAAAAACATAACCGACTTCAAATCAGTAGCCAATTGCTTCAAGTTTGCCTATAAAATTTGAAGAGTTCCCTCGATTTCTCCAGGATCCCATCATCAGAACTGGGTTTTTGTGACAACGGGACCAATCTGGAAGTATATGCTTTCAAACAAAGAATATTTTTTTTCAAATCGGTTCATAAATTACTGAGTTATCGAGTAACATACACACACGAAAAAAAAATACAGATGAATTGAGAACCCCCTTTATGAAGTCGGATAAAAAGGGATCAATCTGCTGATCAAAGCGCTGGATGTTTCCTATCCAGCTAAAACTGAGACTGGTACCCATTGCCTAAATATTACCCTGAGAACTTTAAGGTTTCGCTCTATGAAAACACAACGATATATCGATATCAGCCATATTTTTACACCAAAAAATAGGTTGGGTAATTTGACTTAATATTCATTAATAATCCACCTAAATTTAATACCGATACGGTAAAAATAATGAAAAGTAATCTTCATAAATTCCGTAAAAATCAGGCGAAAATGGTTTTAACTTTCTTTATTTTATAATTGACTACGTCTATATACGTTCTTTGGGATACGCGCATAATCCACTTATTTTGGTTAATGAATAAACCTTTCTATAGGCCAGATGAAATTCAATATTATCTCAAGGTCGTAAATATTTAATTAAAATGCCGTTATTTCCTGATGCATATATTTATGGATTCAGGTAGTAAGTCTCCAAATTTGTGTTCTCAAACATGTTTTCATTATAAAAATACTGATAGCATTTTTGCTTGCGGTTTAATTTTTTTTCCTAACTTCCGGTCCATAGAATTATTCATTTCAATAGTAAAAGTTGTTTAAAATAACATATAAAAGCCGTATACAAATAATTAGCCTGATATTGAATTATTTCCAAAAAAACCGTAATTTTCTCAGGGTATATGTAAGTTCTATGAAGATTTTTTCTTTCTTTGTTTAGGTTAATATTTTCTTGGTTTTTTTTTTTAAATCTGGTGTCCTCTTGAATGCCTCGACGAAATCGTAAAGGAAATGCCCTTATCAGTTCTCCGTCCAGTTGTATAAGCACACAGGGCAAGAAGAAATGACAAGGGCACGTCACAATACCTTTCTTCATAAACCTTCAAGCTTCTTCACGTGCAGCGCCACCTATCGCCGAGTAGCAGAACTGTAAGTTTCCTTGATGGAATGTAGATGGCGTTTCATGTTCCGGCATCCTAAATGTAAGCTATGTGGGACATAGTTACTAGGTAAAATGCAGGAAATGAATAGTTTTTGGCATGTTGATTGATGGATGCAGATTCGTTAGTAATCTGGAAATAAAGAAAAAAGCGATATTAGTTAAAGTTTCAAACGTTACATCTACTTATCTGATGTACTCGTAAGTACAAATTATAATTTTGTCATTGTATTTTCATATAATTATTAAAGATACTGAAATAACACCAATCAAATTTATAATGTTATTAGGTACTTTTAAAGAACTATTCAGGGTCGCGGGAGTCCGCTGGATGCGGGTGGCGCAGAACCGGTCATTGTGTCACTCTTTGGGGGAGGCCTATGTCCAGTAGTGGACGTCTTTCGGCTGATATGATGATGATGAAAAAGAACTATTCACACAGTAATATGATGAATGATGACGAACTATTCATAATATTCGAACAAATAGTAGGTAAGTAGGTCGAGATCGAAAATATGTGCACGGACAACGTGATCAAAAATATGTCAACACGACTTTATTGTTAAGGGCAAAAGGTTGCATAGATATTTTTCAACCTTTGGGAACGTATATATATTTATGAACTCGACTGTACTGCCCTACTATATTTAAAAAAATAACATTACTAAGTATCTGTGTAAGAGATAATCTCCGAAAATGTTCTTCAGATAAAATTAAAACAAAGCCGCGGGTACAGCTAGTTAGATTTTAATTTTACTTCATATTTAAATTTAATTTTGTTCCATAATTAAATTACTAGACTTACACTGTCAAGTCTACTATAAGTACACTTCAACAAAAAAACTATAATATAAAAACCCCTAATAGCCGAAACATTGTTAATTCCAGCTGTCGCGTACAGTCGACCATAATTTATCGTCCAGCCACTCGCTCGTGGCAGATTTTTCAACCACGCTCTATTGGTTCGACTGTACACACGCGAAAGGGCCTAAGCGACGGTGGATACTTGGGTATATTAGGCCTTTTTAAGTAAGAGAGGGATTGAAAAGTTCTAGGGGACGGTTTTCTTAATGTTTCTTGGATATTAACTTGTGGTTTCCAACATATGGACATTTTTATATGGTTTTTATAATGGATTGACATCAGAAGCAATTTGTTAGTATTCTAAATCTTATAGGGTAAACTTGGGCTATTGCGTGACAACAATATTAAATTTCAGAGTAGGTACCTATTCTAAAACATATTAGAAAAATAAAAAAAAAATATATTATTAATAATGAAACAAACTGTAAAAGATTCAAAACTAAGTGAAGGCTAAAATAAAACTACGTCAGTAAGTAGTTACTATGTCTGTGAAAGTAAAATTATGTATGTAAATTATCTGATACTCCAAATAGTTTATATTATTTTACGTTAGTCTTAAATACGTTTAAATTACATCCGTTAATTAATGTAGATATTATGTATTTGTATTTTATTTGCAACTTTACGAATGTTACATTTCGAATCATAATTTTACCTAATGTGACATCAGAGAAGTGATCAGAAATTTTCGACACTACAACTCGTCGGAAATATGTGCGAACCTGGCTTGAGCATACTATAAAGCTGCAATACGACTGATTTCTCCTGATAGAATTGATCTCCGGGAAGGACACATGGTGGGGGTGAGATTTTGATGGGGTCTTATAGAGGCCGGCAAGGTGACCACCAGAGAAATCTGACAGCTTGGGATTTGGCGAAGCGAGGTTCGCAGATATTTCCGACGAGTTATACATATATTTGATTACCTTTTCACTGCAATTATTGTTAGAATACTGACGTTGGTATTGGTTGGTAACCTTGCAACTTCAAGTAAGAAATATTAAGAAAAATAAAACCTGTATTTAATTAATTAATATAAAAACATATTATGTTTTATTTTAGACCCCGAACAAACATTTCCAGTGTTTCACATTTACACCCCGTATACTTTTTATTTTACAAAATGTTAATACACAACCTAGTATGACTTGTGCGGTTGCTTGATCGATAGTGTACTCGTACCCTCGTCAAACGGTTCTCATTAGTGTTGGGTATGATTGGGTTGTATGTTTGTCTATAGCTTCGGCTATATGTACGGATTGTAAAGAGTTAAAAAGTCTTCTTTTTTGTGGTGAAAAGTGAACGGTTTACGTGCTCGCAAGTTACTTCGACAATACGGATTGTAAAGAATTAAAAAGTCTTCTTTCCTGTGGTCAAAAGTGAATGATTTAATATGTGCTCGCAAGTTACTTCGGCTATACGGATTGTAAAGAGTTAGAAAGTCTTCTTTCCTGTGGTCAAAAGTGAACGGTTTAATATGTGCTCGCAAGTTACTTCGGCTATACGGATTGTAAAGAGTTCAAAAGTCTTCTTTCCTGTGGTCAAAAGTGAACGGTTTAATATGTGCTCGCAAGTTACTTCGGCTATACGGATTGTAAAGAGTTAAAAAGTCTTCTTTCCTGTGGTCAAAAGTGAACGGTATACGTGCTCGCAAGTTATGTTATAAAATGAATTTGTATGAGACGAGACGCTGTATATGCAGATTATAAGTCCACTAGTACTAGTACCTAGTGCACTAGCTGTTTCTGTGGATCCACCCGTAGATCTCGCCAACCGCTCTCCGAAACAGACTTTCATCTCCCATTTCAACCACTTGATTTCCAGGATAAAAAGGTATTTAAAGAATTCTTTAACGAGACTCAAAAGTCTCAAAACTCATAATGTGGTTTAAGCGCTAAAAGGCCGAATAGAGAAACGGACAAAGTATATTTGGATAAGATCAAGATTAAAAATATGTTATCCTCATAAGCTAAACAAAAGACAATTACAATAAGTAGGTAATAGCATCAGAGGATAACAAAGACGCACTCATCCCAAAGAATCTACCAAAACACCCGCAATAAAGCAAAACACCAAAAATAAATTATTAACAAGGCCAGATAAATTTTATATGGCCGTAATAAAAAAAATATACTGAGAAAGAGGGGTTTGGTACCCGGGCTCATTACAGGGCCCATTAATAATATTAGGCACTAAACAGCGACAGGGGGGGGGTCAGGAGGGTCATTAATAAGGGCAAAATGACCCTAGAAGCCGTTAAGGGGCATTATTGGCCTGAATCAGTTTTTAATTTTTCGCTCGTTTCGGGGACTTGTGTCGATTTCGGTTGATTTAGTGTTTCATGTGGGTTTTTGGGGTTTTTGAGGAGTTATTGCGGAAAAGTAATGTCTTTTACAGCACGTGCCCGTATTTCTCCCATTTTTATGCCACGACGGTGGTACCTAAACAGGCTTACAGCCTGTCTAAAGATAAGCAGACAATAGTCAATTGACGCTAGAGGAGTCAAAAGGTTAACTGATTTGAAGATTCGTTGTGACAGAGGCAAATGCCCCTCAATGCATGGCATCCTTAGAAATCTGGCAATCTTATTTACCTTAGGAACACCTCATCACATATTTACTTAAAGAGTAAGGTATAGGTATCAGAGGGATTTGATACTATGATTGACACTTCGCCTAATGCCTGCAACACGACCGCGTATTGCAGGCACTAGGGAACTTAATTCCTAGTAGATAAAGCTTGCCCATGTTGAAATGATGCATACAGAGGACGGAGAGCAATAAAATGGCTACATTGTACCAGGCGACCAATTTGGTGACACGACACGCGAACTGTCAGGCGACTATGGATACGCTACAATTGCCGTCTAGTCTCTAGTGTCGCCAAACGCTTCGTATAAACAAGGCCCAAGGAAAAGTCCGAATTCTTTATATTATTTTATTAGTACAAATTGTGTTTTCACGGGAACATTTGTCGGGGCCAGTCCATTAGAGGCGGATTAACGGTCTATTTGGTCGGTCCCGGGTTCGGACCCCGACATAAATCTTTGGCTCCATTTGTGTTTTTTCAGTGCCTTTACATGCGCGACTGCGTTAGGATTTAATAATGTGGTGGCTCGAGTTTTACGTTTCAGGAGTCTTGTGTTGAATGTGGGAACTGAATTAAATGCGTGATTATGTTGGTTTCCGTGTTCAGGTTTGCGACTTTGAATCGGATTTGGTTTGACATCCTAACAATAAGTTGTTTGTAAATTTAGTAGGGAACATCGTTTGATATTTATACAGGGTGGGGTGTAAATTGTGGCGATGTGTTGAAGTTGAAGGCGTTAATTGACTAGAAATAATTAAGGTTTTTTTCTCCAAATAACATGTTTCTGTTGGTTTATTTTATTGTGATGTTATTTGTATTAAATAGACTATGTTATGTGTTAGGCCCTACTTATAAAATTATTTAGATCTCGTACAATATATACATCGCACTTTTATACAAATTACCACCTTAAATGTGATATCTGTAACAAAAAGTATCCTATGCCCTGCTACTTCAGAATTTGAACTATCTCCATACAAAATTTCATCTAAATTGTAAGAAAAATAACTAACACCACTCATTTTTGCATTTATTATGAAACAGGATACTGAAAACGCAATAAAATGATATAAAATCAATCAGTTATTTCTGCCCTCGACCCATAAAATGCTCTAATGCTTATAAAATTATCTTCAAACGAGTATTTTACGCATTGCCAATCGTAAACTACCCGAAGGGGTGATTTCGTAAACATAATTACTATCATTCATTTTCCATTAGCAATTTGTTAATGGTAAATGGCATTTCAGTGACTCAGGTGGCCTAGTTTTAACAGCAGGGCAAATGCGAAACCATTTGAACGAACGTTAGAGTTCATCAACTGCCATTTTCATCTAAAAATAATACATTCTGATATTGTATGTCTATTTAACGTGCGTTCGAAAGTTACACGATTATATTGCAGGTCGTGGGCTTCAAATTATGAGTCGTACCCATGTCTTATGATTGCAATATCCTTTTATGTGATTGAGAATATTCAAAAACGTTTATTGAGCGGTCAGTGGCGACAAGCATTTCTTGAAAATTCTTGAAATGGCAGCAATTTTAACCGTCTTCAAAAAAGGAGGAGGAATTCGTCTGTATGTTTTTTTTATGTGTGTTTGTTACGCGATAACTCGGGTAATTTATGAACCGATTTGTTTTTTTTTTACTTTGTTTGGAAGCATATACTTCCAGATTGGTCCCGCCCGTTGTCACCAAAACTCAGTTCTGATGATGGGATCCTGGAGAAATCGAGGGAACTCTTAAAATTTTATAGGCAAACATGAAGCAATTTGGCTACTGATTTGAAGTCGATTAAAACTTTGTTTTGAAACGTAAATTATATCTATCAAGTAAGTTGTCAATTATAATTACACAACACATCGCTATGCATCTCGTAAAAGCTTGCGATTTTTCAAATTGACCTTATGTCACGATTCGTTGGTCAGACTCTAAAGGCTCCAACCAGCACTGTAATAGCGTGGAGACAGTTAATCATACAAACACTACCACTTTGGCTTGGGTTCCCGCAGACGCGTAAAAGCTAGTACCTATTAGTATAGATTAGGCTCGTTAGGACTGCCATTGCAGTTTGCAGCCCTAGTGCAGTAAGTGCCATACGTTCTAAGCGGGCGTGTCAGCAGTGTGCCGTCTACAGGCCTGGGAAGTTTATGGCCGTTTGTTGTCCATGCTGGAACTAGGGGATTGTTGTATTCAAATTATTAATTACCTAGTTTGGTTCTTAGGACAGGTTGCTTGGGAGTTGGGAGTGGCTTGTAGTGGTTTTACTAGTACAGTTTTTTTTTTATAAATACATAGTAGAGGAGAATCTTACACAAATCGAACTATGTAGGCTATTTAGAATTACATTAGCAGAAGCTCTTGCTTAGTAAATATTTATAGACTGTAGGCATTTTATTAGTACTTATCATATTTTCTAGTATTTCAAAAATCAACGAAATAGTTACTATGTTACAAACAAAGAGCGGTAAACTAAGAATGTGACAGATCACAAGTTGCTACTTGTGATCTGTCACAAGCTCTTTTATTTCCGTTCATAGTAGTAATGTAAGGATTTTCACGGTAATCGTGCTCGACATCCGCCCACTACTTGAAACTTTTAATCTTAATAGCAAAAGATGTCAACGATAAAAAACGAATCACTAAAATAAAATGTTCAATCACTGCACGTTTACTTTACGCGTTTACGCGTTGAACGAAAACATCGTGCGGAAACCGGTCTAATCCCAATAAGTTTTTCCCTCTGGGTTGGACGGTCAAATGGCAGTCGCTTTCAATAATCAACTTACAAAACTAGTGCCTACGCCAAATCTTGGGATTAGGTGCTGAAATGGACCCCGGGCTCGTTTAGGCATAACCGGGAAAAACTCAAGGAGGATGTGGGTTTACTTTAGGCGTTTCTCGGGAAGTATGCATGTATCTATCTGCCAACACAGCGAATCCTCAAGTGAATAAAGGGTCGGCAACGCGCTTGTGATTCTTCTGGAGTCACAAGTGTCCATAGGCTACGGTACCAGTACCAGCTTAACATCAGGCAGGCCGTAAGCTGGTTTGCCACTGTCGTTGTATATATATAAAAAAAAACAAGATTTTCTGAACTTTGCGGCTACATAATTTTAAATGTAAACATTTTACCATCCCTTCGTAAGTAACCAAATGTGCGTATTATGCATATATTTTAAGCTGCATTGTTAGCTATCTATTATTCAGTACGTCTAGCCTATTGACGCTAACTGAACTGTAGAAGTCTGATATGAACGTGTCAACAAAAGGCGCCTAATGCAAAAACTTCTCAATCGAGTTTTCTCTTGCGACAGTTCACCCGCTACTCGGTCTTTTATATGCACCATCAATATTCCAAAACAGCTTAGACGGAGAGACGAGCGAAAGATAAAAGTTGCCGTTATAAACTGTTCGACCAACAAAGAAGCACAGCCTATGGACAAAATAAGTCTTTTTATACCATGACGGTGGGAAACAAGCATAGCACATGACCCGTCTGATTAATTATCATTGTTTTTTTTTATAGTGCCCGCGAATTAAACTGACGATTGGTGTAAGGCTTCGGTTACACGCTAATTCTTGCGTCCATTCAGTCCATCAGTATTATCTGTCTGTCTCTGTCATTCACAACGGTTACACTATCATTCTCTCATCATACTGATGGACTGAACTGACTTCAGAATTAGCGTGTAACCGATGTCTACGAAAACATTTAAAACACCACGATTCAAGTCTGACAGGGGAACCGAAGCACCAACATATCAACGGAATGTATCTAATACGAGATATTATTAATAAAGTATTTTTCTAAGTAATGTAGAAATTGGATTAATCCGCTCAAATAAAATAAAACTACACCTTTGTCACCTTTTTGACGACCTCTGTAGCCTAGTTGGTAGTGGCCCTGCCTACGAAGCCGGAGGTCCCGGGTTCGAACCCCGGTAAGGGCATTTATTTGTGTTTTGAGCACAAATATTTATTTTGTTCCTGAGTCATGGTTGTTTTCTATGTATTTAAGGATTTATTTATCTATATAAGTATGTTTATCATCGTCTAGTACCCATAGTACAAGCTGTGCTTAGTTTGGGACTAGGTTGATTTGTGTAAGATTGTCCCCAAATATTTATTTATTTATTTAAAACTATAAAAATGTATACAAGTCATTTAGATCACAATTCACACAATTTCGTTGTTGTCGTGGTTTTAAAACACTGGGCGATTGAACAGTGGCAGTCATATCACCTGGTCAATCAACCAGTTAACTTGTCCAATCTTTAAGACAGACACGTCAAAATTTCCTAGACCCACGACCTATTATACTTAGTACCTACGGTCGTCCTCAGAAGAGGCTGAACACTTGTACCATGTCGCATTAAACTCATGTTTAAACTGCTATACGAAGTATCAAACGTCTGAAAATGGCAAGGTATCAAGGTGTTCTGCTACTGTGCGCAATGACAACTGGTCCTCCAGGATTGAACGATCCAGTTATTAACTTCCAAGTGCTAATAAAAATCAAATCAAGCCACACACGAATCCCTGAACAACCTCCACGTCCGTCGTTCATTAACTTAACAAAACCAGTTACCCTCCACTGAATTATTAACAGGCCATTTTGGGCCAGGGATAGCAATTTCATGATACATTCCACCCTGGGACCCTGTTATGATGCCCCGTATAAAGTATGCATGTCTTTTGTATTGACGTTGCGGGGGCTGATAACAGCGCCAGCTAGTGGAGAGTAGGGGAAGCTTTAGTTTGGGAACACTGGGTAGATGGCATTTAACACAGAAATATTATAAGAGGCGTGATTATAGACTTCTTATATACATAAATACATGGTATGTATTATAAGAAATTGCTTCAGGAGTTTCCAAACTGTTACGTTTTAAGTTAAAAAAAGTTTCAGAAGTTTCTAAGCGATTTATACAAATTCTATAAAACCGGCTGTCTCTATCCTCAATATGCATTTTATCGATAGGAATAAAGAAGAGAGGGTAAATGGTAGGTATAAACATACTTACATTAGCTTATAATTCCTAAAAGTAGATTTTTTTTAATCATTTCAATTGCCTATATACTTACTATAAAAAAAGAATAATAATGATAACTTATTATTTTTAGGGTTCCGTACTCAAAGAAAAAAACGGGACCCTATTACTAAGACTTGGCTGTCCGTCCGTCCGTCTGTCACCAGGCTGTATCTCAAGAACCGTGATAGCTAGAGAGTTGAAATTTTCACAGATTATGTATTTCTGTTGCCGCTATAACAACAAATACTAAAAACAAAATAAAATATTTTTTTAAGGGGGGCCCATACAACAAACGTGATTTTTTTGCCATTTTTATAGATAATGGTAAGGAACCCTTCGTGCGCGAGTCCAACTCGCACTTGGCCGGTTTTTTTTCATCTGCAATCGATCACTCGTATTGTTGTTTCGTCATACATTCGTCTATGGCGTAAATGTTTACGTACTTAATATATTTTTTCTCGTAAAGGTACCTACTTCACAAATAAAGTTATTGCCCCTTTTCAATTTTCAATAGAAAAATACTAAAACACGCACGATTTTTTTGGCATTGTATTTGCCCTTGGTTAGCCGTAGATTAAAAATCATTCAAAAACTAATCATATCAATTCAGTACAGTTTAGTTTCACTACTCGCCACTAGGTGCCACTATAAACCGAACGCGAAACTCATCCATGGAATGCAATACCAGTAATAACTTTAGTTCCTAAAAGCATTCGCAGAAATTAAATTCAGTAACGGACAATACGCGGCAGAACGTACGAATTCCATTGCCTTTGAAAGAGTTCGACTTTTAAAACAATAGCGTTCGATTTTCGAGTTTTTGATCTGTGAAAGAGCTGGCTTAGAATAGATACAAATAGCGAACAGTTCTTCTCTGTTAGTCTTATTGACATAAGATTGAATTTCCCTTGGCTGGATTGAAATAAAACGCAGAAGGATCACAGTCTATATTAGTGGTCAACGAAATGCGCCTAAATTGTAAGCAAACCAATGCCATACAAGACAATACGACTCTCGAATGTCTGTACCGACTTCTAAGGTTGCTTATATAATAGTACATAGCTCACCTAGGGCGGAAAAACAAAGAATGCCTCAGATAGCAGGTATTTGTCGACAGAGCCCCGACGAATATGTGATCTCAGGCTTTCTGTATTACCGTGATTTTAGTTCTCAGGCCGGTGGTCTCTTCCGCACTGAGAACTTTACGGTTTCGCTCTATGAAAACACAACAATCAATCGATATCAGCCATATTTTTACACTAAAAAATAGGTTGGGTAATTTGACTAAATATTAATTAATAGTCCACCTAAATTTAATACCGATACGGTAAAAAATAATGAAAAGTAATCTTCATAAATTCCGTAAAAATCAGGCGAAAATGGTTCTTTACTTTATAATTGACAACGTCTATATACGTTCTTTGGGATACGCGCATAATCCACTTATTTTTGTTAATGAATAAACCTTTCTATAGGCCAGATGAAATTCAATATTATCTCAAGGTCGTAAATATTTAATTAAAATGCCGTTATTTCCTGATACATATATTTTAGGATTCAGGTATTAAGTCTCCAATTTTGTGTACTCAAACATGTTTTCATTATAAAAATATTGATAGCATTTTTGCTTGCGGGTTAATTTTTTTTACTAACTTCCGGTCCATACAACTTGTTTAAAATAACATATAAAAGCCGTATACAAATAATTAGCCTGTTATTAAATTATTTCCAAAAAAACCGTAATTTTCTCAGGGTATTTATGGTCAGGTGTGACGTAAACATCTCTGAACACGCACTAAAACCGTGATGGTGTACAGATATTTGTGAGCATTGCTCGCTCGATATAAATGATGGCGACTGTACTGTACCGCGGTCCCACATAATTACAGTGCGGCCAGAACAAACACAGAGACACCTGCGCGCCGCTGATTCTGTACTCGGCTTACATGTGTCCGAAAGTCCTTACGCGTGCAACTGTATCGCGAAGCCACAGATATACATATGTATCGATACTTTATCGTTTTTGTATCGCAGCAATAATAAACTTTGAAAACAAAGTTTTAACCGACGAAAAATCAATCATCCCCTATTTTCGTACCCTTAGGGTTGGTTTTTTTTTTCCAAATTTATATGGGACCAACTTCGGGTTATACCCTTTCCAATAAAAAAAGAATTATCAAAATCGAACTACTCTGTAAAAAGTTATGCGTGGTCATACATAAAAAAATCGTTTTTTTCGTCGGTTGAAAAGACGCCATGTGTAACTGCTCGTTGGTCCTGTCAACGCTGGGTGACCTCGGAGAAATAATCAGACAAAAAAAATAGAAATCTTTTAAGCTTTGTTTTTTTTTCTATGGTTCATTAGTTATGTTAACATAGTTTTTTATATATTAATGAACCTCCAGGTCTTTAGCTTTATGTATATTGGTACTCTTTGTGTACCCCTTATATTTGTTTATGCGACTGTTTGTGTTCTAAATAAAAAATAAAAAAAACTAACTGATTGCTACTTTAATGCAATAATGAAATTAATTTACTCGCTCAATTTTTTTTAGCAAGAGAACCTAGGCTTGACCTAGATATGGCGGAACCAATTGTGTATAAAAAGTTTCGTGCTATTCCTGTATGCCGTTTTAAAATGAGAACCAAACTGCGTTTGTATGTAGAGTTGACCGTGCGGTCGAGACGCGCATCGCACTGTGGTTAGCTGGGATCACGCGCAATGAACAGATAAAACGCTGGACGCAGGTCGCTTAAGACCAAAGTCGTGGCCAAGGCGTTAAGGCGCTATAGTATCATGGTCTTCTCTCCCTCTCGCTGAGCATAAGCGTGAGCGAGATGGAAGTGCGTGTTTGGAAGCGCGGATATCATGTTTTTTAATTTTAATTTTTTGTGCGTTTAAATAAATAAAAAAGTAATCACTAAGTTCCCTCAAACATGATACTGCCGATTTTTAGAACCAATGTTAAATATGTTTAGCTATTGTGCATAATTTGCTACGAATGTTTTAAGTGAATTTTAATATGTTTTAGACCTATGTTCGTGATTTTTTTCTATCGAGCGAAAATTGCTTAATCGTGTTTCGAATCACTGATTTCCCTGCAGAAAAGCCTCAAGATTACTATTCGTATTTTTTTGAAACCATATTATTATAAACAGACGCTTTATATTGTTTCAAAAACTATGTTCGCTTCACTTCGCTGAACCTATAGCGCCTTAAGAGCCTAACGTGCTCACTAGCGCCACTGGTAAATAATAGTGATTATTTAAATTTATCGACAGATGTTTAAATTACTACAACTTAGAAAAGTTTAAAAAACCGCCGACATTTTTATTTCAAAGTTCAATATCTCAAAAACGGCTCAACCGATTTTGGATAAACGTAGCTAGGAACCATCTCGATCACGTCAGCATACGAACAAAAAAAAACGGTCCATTCGTTTAGGAGCTACGATGCCACACACAGACACGTCAAAATTATAACACCCCTCTTTTTTCGTCGGGGGTTAAAAAGGAGGCCACTAGCCACTGTATTTTTTTGTATTTAAGTAAATATCATTTGAATACATCATAACAGTTTTTACGTTGCTGGATTCGTCAATTTATGCGTCCAACGTTAAAACGGCCGTTTTTTTTGAGTTCATAGATCGACGAATTCAGCAACATAAAAACTAGTTTGATGCATTCACAAGGTACTTAAATTCAAAATACTGTAGGTAGTGGCCACCCTTTTTATAATATCTATCGTTAAATTTAAATAATAACTATTATTTACTAGTGGCTAGGCACGGTAATGGGCTCTCAAAAAGCGATACTATACTTTAGACTCGTTAGAGGTCACGCCATGTAAGCCTACCTGGTATCAAATTTAACCCGATTTACTTAGGACGGAAACTTTGCTGGTAATTAACCTTTACCTAACAACATAACACCCCCCTAAACCCGGCGTTACACTATCTCTGCATTTGTTTTTATATTATCTTATTTCCATGCAGTAAGGTTGTATGTTTTATGTTATGACTTTGATTTAATTGACAAAAATATATAGCTGTCAGTTGCGTCATTTTGATAAAAAAAATTACAGTTTATCAGGCGTTTTACAAACGGATGTTTCGAATATAGGGTCCCGGTTTAATTATTTTATACCTTTACTTTTAATAGTTGTTTCCTTCCTTTCGTTAATTAAATGTGGTATTTCGATCCTACGAATGTACGAAGCAATCTGCAGAAATTATCGGAAAAGAAGAAATACAGCACGGTGTAAGTAATATGACGATGATATGATATGGTTATAATTTGACTACCAATTTAGCTTAGCGGGTCACTAGTAGTAGTGGGTACTACGCTGTTGAAGGTCCTTCGAATCCTGGTAAGAGGAAATATTTGTGTGATGAGGATGAATATTTGTTTCCGAGTCTTTGATGTTTTCTATGTGTTTCATAATAATCATAAATGATGATTATGATGATGATGATGTATTTATACCTAATAAATAGTTCATAATCATCATTTATTGCATCCATGGTCATAGGTCTTACATATAGTGTTTCGTCGTATCGTCGTCAAGTACCCATAACCCATAACACAAGCCTAATTGAGCTCACTATACGTTTTAGATTAGCTTTTATAGCTAGATTTTTTTTGTGTCTCAAAGCCTTTAATAGTCATTAATTATTTATTTTATAATGAATTTATTTCAGCGTTCAAAATGTATAAGAACTCGCTTCGATTTTTGAAGTCGGCGAAGGTTTAAATCGGGGGCTATTACAATACAATTTCATGGAGCGACTTGAAAAGATCGTACCGTAATAGAAAAAATAACAGTAGGTTGGAAATATACTTACAGGGTGTACTTATTATTCAAACGGGGCAGTTAGTGAAAATCTGAATCTACAAGAAATAAGAAAATTTGTTCTCAGGAGTTCGATTAAAAAAAACAGGCCAAGTGCGAGTCGGATCCGCGCACGAAGGGTTCCGTACCATTATCAATAAAATATTTATTTTATTCTGTTTTTAGTATTTGTTGTTATAGCGACAACAGAAATACATCATCTGTGAAATTTTCAACTGGAACTATCACGGTATCAGTGAGATACATCCTGGCAGACAGACGGACAGCCTTAGTAATAGGGTCCCGTTTTACTCTTTGAGTACGGAACCATAAAAAACTGCATTCAAAGATTTTCAAAAAAGCCTCATACACAGCCGGTAATCGAACTCGGTCAAACCTGTCTAAAAATCGGAATTCGTTTTTTTGCGTAACGTAATAGTGCTGGATGTAAGGAACAATTTTTGCTAGGAAACCCTGTATCTACGATCACAGGAAAATGTCGTATTTCATAATATAATTTAGAGCGAAAGTTGGGTATTATTTATTTAAAAAAGGTCAATCAAATGAGGGTGCAGTACAAATTACTATAGACAGTACTTTATATTAAGTCCTTACCTATGAAATTGGCGGTGTGTATGGAGAATTTTATGAAAACTGTAATTTTCATACATTGAATTTTGCGGATTATTCAGCAATGTCAAATTCAAAGCAAACTAAATTTTGGTAGGAATATAGAAAACTTTTAAGCTACTTTACACATATCTTCATTCCTTAAAAATAGTTCGCATCATAAAACTATACGTAATTGAAACACTTTAACCGGCAGCACATGAAAAGGGCGGTTTTCAAGCTTTAATTTGAAACACTAAATAAAAAATTCAAACCTATTTTTTGTATTTAAAACCTTTGTTACATAGTCTAATAATGAAATTAAAAAATAATTTGGAAGTTGCAATAGAAATGAATAAATTACGTACAAAATAATATCTGTGAAAAAACCGCCAATTTCATAGGTAAGGACCTAATAGTACAAAAATAGATAAGGTATACTTATTATTCTTGGCCTAGCGGACCTACTGTGTATGTCTCTGTCGCCGCAGGCGCGAAGGGTTGCGGAAATTTTTAATGACACGAAACATTAAATTGGAAAGTTCGTGACATTTCATCGTCGCCATTTTTTAGCATTTCTGGCGCTTTGGTTTTTGTATTCCTAAAAACAGATATTTATAAATTCATGAACGACTCATTGAAAACCACAGATAGTCAATAGTCACTTGTCAATCATTATGACAAACAATATTATGCCAACTAAAATTATGTCAAACTACGGAAACGAGGCGTATCTCGAATGCGGGATGGTAACGAGTACAAATGAGTTCAATTATCAATATTGGGTTGCAGGAATGTGCATTAATGTAAATGGGTGCGGTGGGCGAGGGCGGGTTAAGGGGACGAAGGATTTCTAGTATTTTTGGTGTTGATGAGTATTTATAACCCCCGACGCAAAAAGAGGGGTGTTATAAGTATGACGTGTCTGTATGTCTGTCTGTCATCGTAGCGCCTAAACGAGTGGACCGATTTTAATGCGGTTTTCTTTGTCCGAAAGCTGACGTGATCGAGATGGTTCTTAGCTACGTTCATGAAAATCCGTTTAGTCGTTTTTGAGTTATTGAACTTGGGTTTTTCAACTTTTCTAAGTTGTATTTCCAAAGTGTTAAATGTATTTAATACTTATTTACTTGGCGGTGTTTTTTTTAATACACAGTTTTGTCACAGAATAAGTAATAGGTTCTCTGTTAACAAATTCCCTGTTTAGGTACGCCAAACGTGCCTAAATGTGGCCATCCCTTTCTATCGCATGCAACGAGCTGCGACCCGTGCGAGCGTCTCGTACCAACACGCGGCAGCTACTAACGGGCCGCCAATTTGGCGGCCGCCGGCATGTACTTGTAGCGGCGCGACGGAATCACAGAGTGAACCACCCCTGGTTTTGTCATCTTTTGACAATACTTTAGGCCAAAATTCTTTCGTAGGTCCGGCTGTCCCACTGTTCTACAGATCGCATTTCTAAACCGATTCTCGTGAAATTTTGTGAGCAGGTTCGATAATAAGATAACCTTATAGGTAGGTGGTACCAATTTTTTTTGACGATTCAGTTTTTGGATAATTTTTTTTTGCTTTTTTATCATACTACAATCGCTGTAATACCAGCCCATCTAACCGTGGCGATAATGACAATACCGAAGTAATTAAAGTTTGAAGGTCCAGAATAAAGAGAGAGAGAGTACCTAAGAGAGAGTTATTTACTATAACAAACCTCAATTGCAGCAATACCTACTCTAAAACTTGATCCACACTTTTGGGTAGTGTATTTTCTCAAACATGCAATGAAATTTCGTCATTCCGTGCGGTATAACAGGCTTCAAAGTATCACGTTTCAGGCGGAAGAAGAAGATAGCAAACTTTAAAGGAATTTCATAGGAAATTGAAGGCCTAGGCCGGGAAGTAATTTTTTTTTAATTTCATTCCACAATTTGTGGCAATAGCTGAAGTTTTTTTTATTTATTTCATTGAAAAGGGCTTGCCGGGTGAGTAAATATAGTGATACGAAGCGTTCTTTCCCGGCGTCTGCAGTAATGTACTATTACGATACTGAACCGATTTTGATGAATGAAGTATCAATCGATTCGAAATTATGCTCCAGGTGGATAAATTTTCCGTAGTCGACATACAGTTGCTTGGACTTTTTCCTCTAATGGTCATCTGGGACAAATGGTAATACCCAGACGACTGGGCATGTATCATGATGAATTGAAATTGAAATAATGGATCCGACGGACGACCCCTTAAGCTACCCCACAGCATATGGGCCCGCATTTTAAAAGATTGGGGTGACTCATACTGGGATGGACGGATGTTTGGGTCTATGGGGAGTTTATCTTTGGATCATTTCACTTGTGTTTTTACCTATGTGTGTCGATAATAATACTAGCTTCTGCCCGCGAATCCGTTTATATCGTAGGTCTATACAAACTTTCCCCCATTTCATCTTAGGGGATGATTTCCGAGATAATAACTATCATTTGTCCTTCCCCGGGATTCAAACTATTTCCATACCAAATTTCATCCCTATCGGTTCAGCGGTTTAAGCATGAAAACGTAACAGACAGACACACTTTTTTTTTTTTTTTTTGTATCCTGCAAAGCTTGGCAATCTGTTTTATACAAAACAATAATCCATTTTGCTGTCTGATGTCCTTCATCAGTTATAATTTATTTAATGGGGAAGCCATCCAATGATGCTTTCCTCATTCCTTGTCTGCGAATCTCCTCGCCAGGTCCACTACACTATTACAGACACACTTTCGCATTTATAAAATGAGTATGGATTATAAAGAAGAAAAGTCCGATTTGTCAGTTCTTAAGTTGTAAGATTGCTTGTGTGTATGTATAAAAAAAAACTTTCACCCATACCAGGATGGATGTTTATGTGCTCTCTTGCATTACCGAGATATTATTGATATGATTGACGAAATTGGGAACCGTTGTCGATTCCTTAATATTTTGTACGTAGGTACATTAGGTAGGTCTTTTTTTTTATGGTAATATGACAATTGGGTTGTCTTGTCCAAACGCACGTTCGAAAAGTAACGTAGATACACTAGATACCCCTCTGGTGAGATTTCGCAACATTTTGTACGTAGGCTAAATAGATCTTAATGTCATTTTTGTATGGGAAAATGACAATTAATTACATTACATCCGTTTTTTGCAAGCATCCGAAGGCTACGGTGTTACCGTCAATCGGGCCATATTCTTGTTTGCCACCACAACATAGTAAACTTAAGCTACCCCAAAGCATATAGGCCCGCATTCTAAAAGATGGGGTGTGACTAATTTTCAACTTCGGATGACAGAATGTTTCAAGTTTGGGTAACTCTGGACATTCAACTTGTGCTCTTGCCACAAACCTGACACTGAGATAATTTTTGTATAACAACTTACGCTAATTGGGTAAATTTTGAAATATATACAATAGACATGCCCAAAAACTAGGGACCGTCAGGATGCAACGTGATGACACTGACATGAAGAGAATTACGAGTATCTAATTCACCGAAATTTACAAAAGGTGTCAAAAACTTTGACCTAATAGCAGTTCACATATTGCCGTAGGTACAGTCCGCAGCGCACGGCATAATTACGGGGGGCGGCCAGAACCAATTCCGCGTTTATTGGGCGACAAAACAGGCATTTCCTGCCCTGTTTTACGGATGCAGGGGGCATGGAACGGGCAATTTTGTGGCCGATGTCAAACAATTGCTGCATTATTTGGAAGTTACATTTGAGTACATATTTGGGAATCCTTTCAGTTTTAAGATGGTAGTGAAATTGTCATAAATTCTGAATGTGGTTCCTCTCCAAAAACTGGTTCGAATGGCATCGTAAAAAAATCTTAGTCATCATCCCTATTGCATCAAATTAGTCTATTCTAAAAGCAAGGTTACAATTCCAGTGAAAGTTTTATAAAAACTCGACCACATTAAATATTATCAACCATACGTAGTGGGCCGCTAAACGCTGCAACGACCCACCTATTTGGAAATTTCTCAGGTTTGTAATGGTATTTAAGACCCTTGTCCGGAAAGTTTGTCATTTCCAGTGTGATTCTCATCTATATGCGCGCCACACCCGGGTCAAGGGTGTGATGACCTCACGCCAATTGGACTCGCCCTCATCATTGCACATTGTTTTACCGCTAGGGCGGAAAGATAGTGTTTACGTTTTAATTAAAAGATTTTTTAATAGCTATTTCGACAGAGTTGATAAAACTCATAAAGATATATACCACATTTTTTCTAGGATGATTAGAAGACGACCGCTTTAGCCTAGTTGGTAGTGAACCTGCCTACGAAGCAAGAGGTCCTGGGTTCGAATCCCGGTAAGGGCATTTATTTGTGTGATGAGCACGAATATTTTGTTCCTGAGTCATGGATGTTTTTCATGTATTTAAGTATTTATTTCTCTATATAAGTATCTATATCGTCGTCTAGTACCCATAGTACAAGCTTTGCTTAGTTTGGGACTAGGTTGATTTATGTAAGATTGTCCGCAAAATATTATATATTATTATTATTATTAATGATAGATGCCAAACTCACGTATAATTACTACTGTTTTCACGGTAGACCTTTTATTAACTGATTAAATTTTACAAGCAATATTTGTCCCTTGGAAAAAATATGAATTTCGCTTACCAATACAAAGTGACATTCTATATTATGAAGTGACATCTATCATTATGATCATCCTAAAAAAAATATGGTATAGATTGTTTTAAGTGTAACGACATTATAGGGAAGTCGTGAACCTAAATTTCGCCGGCTTTCGGCTTCGCCCGCTTTATATTGCAAATAACGCAGGCAACCTCGCGGGACAATATATACCCTACGTCAATTCAGAAATCCCATTCTGTACATAGGTGAAATAGTTTTGGAAATCGTAGAAGTGATTCCGGATATTTCCGAACACATACAGAGCGATTGTAACTTCGTATGGGCACTTACACTTTGTATGGGACAAAGCGATTGTAGCTAATGATTATTAGATCTTAAGAATTGAATGTTGCATCTAATTTTAATTATGTACATTAGCGATTTAAATTAATCATACTTTATAATTTATTTTAATAATAAAATATTTGTAGTATTAGTATTTTTTTTGACGTATCGTGTACTTTATCCTGTGGCGTCACTGTCACTCCTGTCAAATCTGACGAGTTCTGCATCGCACTATCGAAGTTTCTTAAATCAGTTGCATAAATATAACATCCAAACAACTCTCATTGGACTTCGGTCCCTGAGAGATCTCTCTATTGTCGTATTTTCTAAATTGGTGACCCCGACAATGGACATAAGCGCAACTCTGAATATCCTGACTGACGCTCGACTCTTCTCAGCAAGCCAGACTCTCTCTCTCTCTCTCTCTCTCTCCGCTCGCCACGCTGGCTCTGAGCACTGGCAAGCTGCACTCTCTCTTCATACATCACTGACCCCTCCGTCTCAAAGGGGGGCTGATGTGGCGTCACTCCTGTCAAATCTGACGAGTTCTGCATCGCACTATCGAAGTTTCTTAAGAGGATTGTGAAGTGCCGATACGCGGCACCAGTGTAGGTATTTAAAAAAAAATCTATCTGTTTCACATCGCTCTGTGCCTCACCCGTATCGTGCGATAGAGAGTAGCTAGTCCTGGAGGCAATTGCCTACATTTCCTTGTTGAAATATTGTTCCGGGTGATAACGTTTTTACCCCCCTAAACCTTTATGAAACGAAATAATTTTGGTATTATTAGATTCAGTACACTATAATCTATGTCTGTACGTTTTCTTTTTTTAGCAAATCAGATTAGATTAATTAAAAAAAAATTAAACGATAGACAAAGTTTTTAAGTCAAAAATATCGATTTTTAGATGCTAATAACTTTTACCGCAAGCAATATTTCTTAAAAATCAAAACGTACAGACCTAGTTTTTCATTATATCTACAACATGTCTAAAAATTATAATAATCGAAGAATGTTTACGGGGTGAAAAACGTTATCGCTTTTTGTATGAAAAATTACAGGTTCACAATCCTCTTAAATCAGTTGCATAAATATAACATCCAAACAACTCTCATAGGACTTCGGTCCCTGAGAGATATCTCTATTGTCGTATCTTCTACAATCCATTATAAATAAATGTATGGGTACACATACCCATACAAAGCTACAATCTCACAGACTTTTCGACGAATCGATGACTTAATTTTTTGTGGAAGAGAGATGATAGAGACAGTGGAAAACTTACCTAGATTTTCTTCCAGTGTAGAATCGAAGTGTTGGTAGCAGAGCTGTGTTCCCATTACAAACCCACCCTCTTTACAAACGCTGGTGTTATAATGAATGTGGGTTTGTCAACACGGCTTAGTAACGACTATAATTCTACTAGCTTATGCCCGCGACTCCGTCTGCGTGGAACTCGGTTATATCGTGGCTCTATACAAACTTTCACCTCCCATTTCAACTTCCTTAGAGGATTATTTTTGGGACAAAAACTATCCTATATCACTTCTTAACGAAATCTTATTTTATTAAATATTTGTTTCGTTTTTTTTTTTAATTATCTCACAAAAACTTAAACGCTAGTTTCACAAAATATGTTCCGCCAAACTGAGGACAGTTTATTTTTAATTTTACGTGGAAGTTGTCACAGTCAAATTTTTAACTATATGAATGATATGTAGAGATGCGCCGAATATGGGTTTTACCGAATACATATTCGGCCGAATTTTCGGTCCAGCTTTTGCCGAACCGAATATTCGGCCGAATAATTCGGTTCAAAAGAATGCCTTATGCCTTATTTTTCAGTGGTAAAAATCTTGTTGATTTTTAAGTGAAACATTTATACTAAAGGTAGTTAAATAACAATAAGACTCCGTTTTAGAATAATAATTTCACAGGACAATGACTATGTTACATTCTTACAACTTGCAGACAAAAAACCTGCAAAATTATTCGGTAAATATTCGGCATTTGAACCGAATAATTCGGCCGAATAACGAACATTGAAAAACGTGCCGAATATGCCGAATACCGAATATTTACCGAATATTCGGCGCATCTCTAATGATATGATACAAAGAATGAATATAACGGAAATATAAACCATCATCGTCAAAAGCCCTAAACAGGACTCGAACCTATATCCTTCGTCGGGACAAAAAATATGTCTATACCAAATTTCATCTAAATCGTATCAGCGGTTTAAACGTGAAAAGGTAACAGACAGACACACTTTCGCATTTATAATATTAATATGAACTATATATGGAAATTGCTAGGAGGATGATAAGTCATAACTGACTTATCATCCTCCTAGCAATTTCCCGGTTGTGCCCTAAGGCCGACCACAGACACACGGAATTTTCCATTCGGTTTCCGTACGGAATGACATGTGCAAGACAGCGCTATACATGTGTAGAGCGACGTCCCGTTCCCACCTGTCATTCCGTACGGAAACCGAATGAAAATTCCGTGTTTCTGTGACCAGCCTAAAAGAGCACGGGGTCCGCTTTAGCACCTAATCCCAAGATTGGCAATAGGCACTAGTATTACGAAAGCCCGTGCCAACCTTCCAACTCCAGAAACCAGACCTTATTGGGATCAGACCGGTTTCCTCACAATGTTTTCCTTCACCGAAAAGCAGCACTCCCTATACTAGTATTTCTGTGCTCCTGTAACTTTGACAATTCTGTGGACCTAGAATTATAGTCGTTGTTAAGTCGAACACATCTTTGCCGCCCAAGTCGATCGCAACTCGAACGCTTCTCGTTTCCGTCGCCCATTCGAGTCTGCACGTGTTCTGCGGACAATATAAAAGGGTATGTAAGTTTTTTTGCCGTTTCTTTACAAAGGGCATGCAGCTGTTGAGGTTTAAAATAGGCTTGTTTGGTTACGCGGGATTGAGCATGTTTTTGTTGGGTTTGGCATTTACGTGTAATATCCGACCAACAATCATTCCTTACAAACAAAGCTACAAACTCACAAACTTTACCTCTTTTATTTATAATACCAAACCAACATGTGTGCAACAGTGTACAGTCAGCATCAAAAGTAACTACGCAATCGAAGACGTCAAAAGCTCTTATTCCCTTTTAATAAAGACTTTTGACGTCTTCGTTTGCGTAGCTACTTTTGATGCTGACTGTACACCAGATTTTGTGTAAATAAAAAATGCCTGGATGGGCGAAAATGAGAGCATTAGCACTAAACTGTTTGTGTATAATATTTAACAAAAATTACAAAAAAATAATTAAAAAAAAACCAAACACAAGACAACTGTGTCTCGTTTACCGACACTCGAACTCGATGACGTTTTCACGAACAATTTACCAGCGCGTCGTATCCGATGGGCCAATTGTACCTAATGATGACTTTATAATACAATACATATGTGTACCTATCCTTTGCCTATCCCGAAAATAAATTAAGTCTTCCGTTGCAGAAATGTCGTTTTAAATCATGCTATAATTATATAATTGAAAATAGTATTTTCTTAATTTACTAACTACTTGATATGAAACAATTGTTGTGTACCAATTAGTGTCCTTTTCTCAAAATAACAGCACTTACAACTATCAAGTGACCGCTCCCGCCGCGTGAATCTGTCTTTGACAACACGAAAATAAAACAATAGGCGCAAAAGCCAACAGTGGCTTTAAAAAAGCGAAAACAAAACACGATCATATCGCGTTCTTTAATTAAATTCTCTAATTTCAAAAATGGAACGATTGTAAACACGCTAAAATCAACTCTGTTATATACGGAAAACGGTTGGGTACTTTGGCGCCCGTTTTTATTCGAAATTTAAATTAACTGTCAAATGCCTTGTAATTAAAAGAGTAAGTTTAAGTTTTGATGGTAATGTTGCCAGCTCTTATAATTTGCGAGTTTTGATGGTTTAATCTTGGGCAAAGGCTTTGCCTTTGATTAGAAATCTTTGATATTTGAATATTTTGGATGTTTGTCGCTCAATCACTGAAAAACACAGCTGAATGGGATACGATGAAATTTGGCAAACAAAATTTTGAGTTTTTCTTGTGCTGAAAAATGAATATTATACTTACCTAATTTATTTTGGTCATCAAAAAGTTACATAATTTTTAGGTTCAGTTTCGTGACGTTTTTCGTATTTACAGTTTATATATAGGTACAACCAACAAGACAATATTTAACCGACTACAATATAGAAGGAAGGAGATTCTCAGTCCATTTTCATGTTTTTTTAAATTTCTTTATCAATATCGATGACGTAAGTACCAACTCATGATTTCCATCCAAAGAAAAACAAAAAAGTTACATAGTTAAGTGAGAAGCCTTTGGAAAAAAGCAAACCAAAATTTTTGTATTTGTTCAATGGATCGCTTTTTACGCACAATAAAAACCAGTTTTTTTTCATCTAAATTAAACAATAAACTGTATCATCAAGCAAATCATGATAAATGACGATCCAGGAGGCATTACGTCACGGTAATGACGTCATTCCTTCTTATTTATGGCGTTATATTCCGCATTGAGGCCGGTAATGACATTTTGGACATTGTTCCCTTTTAATAAGGTAAATAATGCGTTGGCATTTAATATTTAGGAATAAAGAAATTTGGAGAATGTTTTTTAAAAGATTTCTTAATATATAAGGTTTGCAGCGCTTATGAAGGCTTGGAATTAAGGTTTTTTCATTATTATTATAAAGTGGAAAAGTCTCTGAGATTGTAGTTTGTATGTATAGGGGGTCATCTCCGGTGCCACATATGAATATGAACACAAGAAAAATTTGCGAGCGCACCCGGAAATGCTATTGATGGATGTTTTCCTTGCTGACCGCCTCGCTACATTGCCTAATTATGGCAGATACTCGCCTTAAATCCTTTTAATAAGCCATTGGACTAGTGGATAAGACCCAGTGTAAACCAGCCCTAAGAGTGGTCACACATGGCGACTTTTTGCAGCAATACAGTATCAATACAGCACGGCTGGCAAAGGTCGCGAGAGTCCGCTGGACGCGGGTGGCGCAGGACCGGTCACTTTGGCACTCTTTGGGGGAGGCCTATGTCCAGCAGTGGACGTCTTTCGGCTGATACGATGATGATGCTAAGTCCTTTTAATAGGCCATTGGGCAAGTGGATAAGACCCAGTGTAAACCAGCCCTAAGAGCGGTCACACATGGCGACTTTTTCCAGCAATATAGTATCAATACAGCATGGCTGGTAAAGGTCGCGGGAGTCCGCTGGACGCGGGTGGCGCAGGACCGGTCACTTTGGCACTCTTTGGGGGAGGCCTATGTCCAGCAGTGGACGTCTTTCGGCTGATATGATGATGATAACAGGACGGCCCGTGAGCTGTGTCTCTTTCTAATTAGAACAACCCGTCCACGTTCCGCTCTCGCCCTATATAGTACACTTTCGGCAAGTGATAAAGTGATACAGTTGTCGTTTTACTTAGGTACAGAATACAGTTGACTCACAGTCAACAATTACAACAGCCGTGTTCCGTAATAGGAACGCGTCTCCAACGGACGTCCGCGTCAATTTGTGCCAGGATGCGGCCAATCGCGGCCGCGCTTGCGCAGGATATTCAACGCTCCCCCCTTAGGGTGGATATCCACCAGCACGGCTACGAGTATCACAGGACGGCCCGAGAGCTGTGTCGCGGCCGCGGCGACATAGACTATCTGTCTCTTTCTAAGCGTTCTAATTAGAAAGTGATGGATAGTGATACGAGGGCGACACTGAAAGTCTTTAGAACTGGCCACTTGTAATAAATATAATAAAAAAATAAGTTCAAAATTTGAAAATGGAACTCTTTCTTAATATTTTTGTGTACGAATTCCACTCGATTGTCATTTGTTTTACGATTTGGCGGCAAATTGAAAATTGTGTGTACTACGTGAGCATGAATTTAACGCGAGAAAATTTTCGAGCAATGATTTTTTACGACTTTCGATGTAATTTAAGTCAACAAGAAAGTTATGATAGACTTCGATTGGCCTTTCACGATGAAGCCCCATCTCGTGCTACTATTTACAACTGGTTTAATGAATTTAAACGTGGCCGCACTGATCTCACTGATGATCTGCGTGAGGGCCGGCCTTCTACGGCGACTACTGAAGATAACATCAGTGTTGTGCGGCGTATGATAGAGACTGACAAAAGAGTAACCTATCAGCAGATTCGTACAAGCTTAGCCATTGGTATGAGTCAAGTCCACAAAATCCTCCATGAACATTTAGCGGTGAGGAAGCTTTGTGCCCGGTGGATACCTCATAATTTGACAGAAGCCCAAAAAGTCCGTCGTGTTGATTGGTGCCGTGAAATGGGTCAAAGATTCAACGGAGGTGACTCAAATGCTGTGTTCGACGTAGTTACGGGTGACGAAAGCTGGATTTACTGTTATGATCCTGAAACTAAAAGACAGTCTGCTGAGTGGGTGTTTCCTTCCGAGGAGTTGCCTACTAAAGTGAAGAGAGGTCGAAGTGTGGGAAAAAAGATGGTGGCCTCGTTCTTCGGAAGGACTGGTCATTACGCAACAATTATTTTAGAGGATCAAAAAACAGTTACTGCGAAGTGGTACACTAACAATTGTTTACCACTTGTCTTGGAAAAAGTTCGAGAAAAACGGCCTCGCAGTAGGATCCTGCTTCACCACGTCAACGCCTCATCGCACACCGCCAAGCAAACGATCGACTATTTGGCGACGGCAAACGTGGAATTACTGGGTCACCCACCTTATAGCCCCGACCTTGCACCTTGTGATTTTTATTTATTCCCAAAAATTAAAGAAAAACTTCGAGGAAAACGTTTTATGGACGCCGACGAAGCAGTGGCTGCGTTTCAAAAGGCCGTCGAAGAGACCCCTAAGGACGAGTGGGCAAAGTGCTTTTCTCAGTGGTTCTATCGAATGCAGCGATGTATTGATGTGAAGGGAGGCTATTTTGAAAAGATATAATAAAAGTAATAAGTTGCTTGATTGCTCAGTTTTTGATTTTCTAAGAACTTTCAGTTTGACCCTCGTAGTGTATCTCGCCGTGACAGGCCGTCCTGTGATAGCCGTGCTGACGGGTCTATTCTGTTGACACTTTATTTATACTTCTACACTAATGCTAAAATGAGGAAAAGTCTGACTTGGTGGCGGGTCAATGTCGTCAGCGTAGAGCATGAACCATGGTAATGGCATTTGCAGATCTTGTGTTAAGTAGTCCATGACTAAATTGAACAATAGAGGTCCAAGGATGCACCCCTGACGAACACCAGCTTTGGATTCGAAAGGATCTCTAAAGCCAGCTGAGCTGGACTAAGGATGGATCTCTGATGAACACCAACTTTGAATTCCAACGTATCCCTAAAGCCAGCTGAGCTGGACTAAGTATGGACCCCTGATGAACACCAACTTTGAATTCGAACGGATCCCTAAAGCCAGCTGAGCTGGACTAAGGATGGACCCCTGATGAACACCAACTTTGAATTCGAACGGATCCCTAAAGCCAGCTGAACTGGGCTTTTGGCTCGAGTAGTGCAGATATGGTACATGTCCCTGATTATATCAATATATGTAATATTTTTTCGGGAATGTTTTGCGCTCTCATCGCTTGCCTGACTAATTTCCGAGGTGATCTGTCAAATGCTTTTCCGAGGAAAATGAAGGCAAAATGCAGGTCCTCTTTATTTGCTCTGTGTTTCTCCGTAGTGATCCTCAGTCCCTTAATGGCATCTGATGTTAATTTTTCTACGGTGAAGCCGAATAGAGTTGTTTGGACCAGTAATAGTCCGTCCCAATACGCCTACGTCTCATGACAACACGCTAAAATGCATGGCAGCAGGTCGAGAAAGTTGTGCTGATGCTGAGCAAGAATTAGAAGATTATCGCACCTAACATTGGCCGAAGGTTTCAAAAATCCTTCACTTCCGGTCAAAATTATAAGGGTACGGTACCCTTACATACCTATTGTAAATATTTACGTCATGTGAAAACAGTAAGAGACCTGTGGCGTCATTTAGCTCTTTAATCGTAGAGAGAATAAACCTAAGTCTATCAGTCCTGAAATGGCCGGAAGTACTTGGCAGACGGTGCCAAAGTTGGCGCCTACTTATTAGCTCCCATGGGATGTTAACTTTATTCCTCTGTAATTGGCACATTGTCCAACATCTCCTTTATTTTTGAAGAATGGGGCTAAGTAACTTTCTCTCCATGAATCGGGAATTCCTGTGAGAGAGTAACTTTGTAAGTTTATATGTAAGGGATAATCTCAGAAACCACTTAGTTGATAAAAAAGGACGTTCTGGATTGACCAAGGCTATGTTTCTACCACGACGCTTCTCTTTCCGCAGACTATACATAATATTTACAAAAATATTATGTTGCATTAATATTAAATGAATCTGCATTTAGTGTATCAAAACAGATAACGTTAATCACTCTTTTTAATTATAAGCCAGTAGGTTATCGTAATCGAAGCCATTACTTTGATTTAATATACATTTCAGATGAATCGAATCTTTCATCAGCATCATCATATCTTAAACTACATTTAACGAATCGTTTACTTGATATTGATATAATGGAGTCAAAAGCAAATCATGGGCATTAAACTGTAACTACCATGAGGAATTGTTGTTTCCACATAAGTCCGTACTAAATATGTTCTAGGATCCAAGACGTTGCCCTGCGGAACAGTTTTTTTTCTTTATTCAAGACACATTTTAAAAAATGTGGATCCTCATTCATAGAATTGGTACCAAAACTAGAACCAAAGTCGATATTTGCGCTTAAAAAGCTCCGCCTAAACGAATTACTTATTATAAGCATTTTTACAACATGACTTAAAAATAGACCTTCGTTGTGCATTTTCGATTAGCTTTTGGCCTAAAAGTAAACCAAAGCGGCACTAAAAAAACAATTTGAATTTCTTATGGGACATTTAAAATCAGTGCACCAGACTATTATTCACTGAAGAATTTAAATTCAACCGAAAAAACTGTAACAACTCGATTTTAGATTCAAAACAATGTAAAACAAGTTTATGAATTTTAACACGGCCCCCTTCAATTTAAAAGAGGCCTTATTTCACGAATGTTACAGTTCTTATTAAGTTGTCGGTAAGAAACGTCAACAACAAGATAGTTTGTAACCAAAGCGCGGTAAACAGAAAAAATAATCGTTTCATTTTCAGTCTTAACACGTGGTGATAGCATGTAAATTCGCAAGACGTAGTTATTCACTTCATTCTTTTCCAAGCGTTCCAAATTTAAATTTCAAATATAGAACGATGTCGTCACCGATAAACAGGGCAGTATTGTGTTCTATTAGGTTCTTTACAGTGCACATTGTGTTTAATATTAGGGCGTGATTTTTAAAATGTCTTTTAAGTAGGACGAAACACGTGTTGATTATCTATGGAAATCTGAAGGATATCTCCGTTTTTGAATAGAAGCGTTTTAAATGTTTAGAGATGAACTGTATATTTATCTTACATGTTAGTTAATAAAAAATCGGGTTTGAAAGTTAAATTCAACTATGTGTGGCTCTTGAGACACAAGGAAACCTAGTTTGAGAGCCAGGGCTTTAACTTATCATGTACACTGCAGTTACAACAATAAAGAGTTTTATTATTATTATTATCTTTCCCGCTCACGGGACAATGATGTCCCGGACCTTTGGGAGGCGTGCGTGGGGCTAGGTACCTACAAAGTACCAACTGAGCCAACACTTAGAGGCCCTTTTGACAATTTAATGAAATGCAAGGAGTACACCGAACGGATGCTGTCCCTGCCCGTGTCATGGGACGCACACAGAGACAGCACCCGCTGGGGTGTATAGGGACTATTGCTGTTGATGGAATCTAAAGAAAATTTGGTTATTGGGTGAAAATGATGGACTAGTGGCTGGGCTATTGGGTGAAACATCGGACGCCTGCCTAATAAACTGTCTCATTTTTTATCTCTGGCAGACGGTGACTCGCCAACTACTAGGTGGGCCCCTATTAATAGCGACATTAAAAAATGGCCTAAGGGCAACACCAGTCAGAGAGGCTGGGGGGGTAGAGAGGTGGCACTGGACTTTAAACATATAGCCAACTCGCCACTTAGGTGTCCACATCTACCCTCGAGCAACAGCTCTTGCGACTCCACTCTGAACAGCCAGTTAAGGCAAGCCAGAGGTGGGGGGCCTGTCCAACCAACCACCCGATCGGCTCAGCCTGACCACAGGACACCCCCAGGAGCACTCAGGTACGTAGGGTCACTACTCCCTAACAGCCCGCCACAAGCTGCCTTACGTTGACTGATTGCACCAGAAATCTGGTGGGCGATGGGGCCGTCACATCCCTACCAATAAAGAGTTTTATTATTATTATTATTATGTTTCTTATCGACATAAAATATAGAACTAGGTATGTATTATTAATTTATTTATTTCTATCTATTTCGCCCGTCTCCGTATCCACCCACTGCCCATCTGCTGAGTAAAAATAGGTAGGGCTCTATCCTGTGACCTGTCTTTATCTTTGTAACTGAAAAAGTGCTACTTCCTATTGTATAGGATGATTTCAAAAAGTTTACCCCCATTTTCTATGGAGAGTCACATACAGGAAATCCAAAAGAGTGAAATTAGGGGATCTTTTATTTAAATTCACATGATACTGGGCAAAAAATAACATTTAAATAACTTTGAAATAAAAATGACCAGTACATCATAATCATAGACATCATTTAAGCATACGCGACATACGCGTCTGTTGTGAGAAATTAAACAAAATGAGATTGTACTGAGTTCAATGTTTCCATTATGTAGTTGACCTACTACTGGCAATTGAGATAAATTGTCCAAACTCAAGAACTGTCTATTACCAATAAATTACCATGATCGCAAGGCCCTTTGTCCAAAACTATCAAAACAAGTCAAAAAAAGAGAAATTAAAGATCGCAACAACATTTAAACATATCTTTGCTATATATTTTACTAGCTTCCGCCCGCGACTTCGTTTGCGTGGACTCAGAATAAAACTGTCCTATATTTCAATCTAGGTTATAAACTATCTTCGTGCAAAATTTCATCCAAATCGGTAGAGCCGTTTAAGCGTGATTGAGTAACAAACATCCAAACGTCTAAACTTTCGCATTTATAATAAAAGTAGGACTACCAACTTTTAAAACTTCATGTTGATACCAAATTTCATTGATATTCATAAAGAAAAATAACTAAAATCAAACAGTTCGATTTTTTATAAAACCACTTATCCTAGGACACTTGGGTCGCCGAAACGAATCTAACTAATAAAATAATAATACTCGAAATTCGTTCAGCCTTTGCCATGATACTATTAGAAAAATCCTTCCTTAATCGTCCTGCGATTTTAAGGAAAAAAACGCAAAAAACATTTACATTGTTATGTTTGAAAACCGCTTACTGTTCGAAATAAATAAAACTAGTATAATATTCCTCTTCGATATAAACGAAAAAAGGCAGGCAATCTGTGCGTAAAAAATCTAATGTTACATGAATAAGGTACCTACAGTTAACTCTAAGATCTGCTTCCCATGAGGCAGTATGCTTTTTCGTCACTGTACTACAAATACGTATTAAAAAACCCACATACATACAATGACACACACACAACATTACCCTTATTGACAGTCTGTTAATAAAAAAACGTTACGAACAGTGTCGCAATTTGAATTTAGAATCATATTCGTTATCGGCCGGGTCACCGCTTCCTATCACCGTCACTTCCCGTTTTTTGCCGCGTTCGGTGACAGTTCTTTTTTCGAATCCGTCGATTCCGAAAAGTGAATTTCGAATGCTTTTTAAATTCGACGATTTTTTGCAGCCAGTGTTTAATTTGATGTGTGGACTATTAGAAAACTGTCAAACCTATTTTAGGTCACCTCGGTGTTTTGTAAAAAAAGATCATAATGGATATTTAGATTCAGAGAGCTTGTTAAGTGTTAAGTTTACTGAATGTTGTGTTTTTTTTAATGAATTGTAGACTATTGTTTTGTAAAGACAATTTGTAACTTCCACAAATTAATAAAACGAGTAAATGAGTAGGTCAGAGCATTGAATGTAGATCACAACCGCAATACTCAACCGCTGCGAGGTCGAATGATCGAATGTCATATGACGTTAATGAATACAAATACTCTGGCCTCTCACAGACAGGCGCGGTCTGGCCGCGGCGGTCAATAGTAAACTTGTCATTAGCTGTCAAATTTGCTATTGACCTCCACCGCAGGCCGCGCCAGAGTGTAGCAGGATTTAGACTGGCGCGGCCTGCAGGAGCGATCATTAGTAACTTTGACAGTAATTGTCAAGTTTACTATTGACCGGCAGGCTGCGTTCAGTGTGATTCAGGCATTTTAGCACATTTCAGATGATTTTTTATTAGTTCATTGAAAATACTTAGACTGTAGAGGTAATGAATCGGAATCGGAGGACGTTATAAAGTGAGCTAAAGAGCGATTTCTTCCAAATCAACTTTTGGGCAGGTGGAGAAAAGTACAAAAAAGACGTACAAATACTAATATAGGTTTACATGTTATGGTCGACAACAACGAGCAATGCCGTACGATTGTTTCCACCGACAGGGTAAGTAGGTACCTATTAAAAATAGGTACTACGATACCAAGAGTTGTTTTACACAAAGTAATTTTAACTTGAACAAAGAGCCTCAATACATCCGTGATAATTTACCGCCAAAAATGTTTGCAATGAAACTTTCACTAAACCAAAAGGAAGATGGCGTCTCTAGAGAATGCGTTAGTTGTTATCCTGAAAGAAAAGTTTGTTCCGAGTAAATAGTTAGCTAGGTGTTTTCTATTGGATTTTTCAAGCTTTCTATTAACTTGCAATGTATGTACCTCACTATGTAACTATGTGGTATGTAAGTAAGTATGTAACTATGTTTGTTCGGGTGGAATCTTGCAAGTCAATTTTGAAGCAGATATTTTCAACCGATTGAGAAGAAATTTTAGGTGAAGGTATAGTTTGGATGACAATTCAATATTATGGTACCATCGAGCTGATCTTATGAGACAGAAGGTGGCCATGGGAATTCAGTACTTAATCGACGTAACCCAGTTGAATTTGGGCTCGTTAGAATATTTAGTGTCAATGAGTAATTGATTTAAAGAAGAAGAGTAATTGATAACGATTTACAGAAATTACAGTCGGAAATAAACGCTTGTAGCAAAAATGATTTTTTTGACAGAAAGCTTAATATTCATTTTAGCTAACTACACACGTTGTTATTTTTTTATGGCATGGCTATGCGAATTCAGACTTAACCGGCATAATCCTGTTGAGTTTGGGCTCGTTAGAATCGTCTCAATTAGTAGTTGATGACGGTATACATAAAAGTACAGTCGGCAATAAAAGTTAGTACCATGAATTAAATTATTGACAGAAACTTATTTCTATGTTATTTTATGTTTCGTTCTCAGAAAAGGGACCATATTGTTGTTGGCCATAATGGGGAATGGATGAAAATTTTAGAAGTGCCTGATTCATATTTTGGTGATAGGACTTACCTTCTTTAGCACCAGAAAAAAAGCTGCTAACTTTTCAGCTGCGTCAATTATTTATGAAAAATATAAACATTTTCCTCACTTACGTGTTGGGTTTAGTTTAGGACGGCGAATAAGACACTTTCCTTGATCCGTCTCATATTACAAGATTGTTTTGTCCGAAAACTGACGTGATCGAGATGGCTCTTAGCTATTACGTTTCAATACAATCGGTTTAGCCGGTTTTGAGATATTGAACTTTGAAATGAAAATGTTTTTCAACCGTTTGTTTTTTTGAAAATTATCTTTGAGAACGAAACAAACTTATTAGTGAGAATGTTATGACCTCTTTCCACGGGTGTTGCGTTTTTCTTAGTCGTGTAAATCGGTCCATTCGTTTAGGAGCTACGATGCCAAATACAGACACACAGATACACAGACACAGACACTTCAAACTTATAACACCCAAACAACAAAAATAGCACAAAAAATCAATTCGATATCCCATATCGCGATTCTGGTTCGGAACGTCGACGGCTGGATCCGATACATCGGATTGAAACGATCGAACTAGCTCCGTGGAAGTGACAACAATAGGTCGGGTAGCTTATCTGTAGTTCGGCAAATAGGTTGGAATTGGCGAAGCTTTAAGGAATATATATCTTTGATTTTATTACGCCAAGGCGCAGACGGGGTAGCAGATACAACGGGGTAGATTACTTTTTCGGATAAAAGAACATGTCATTATTTTTATTTTTTTCTGTCACTTACGCTGTTTTTGTCAATATTTTTTGAACACGTGTTAATTGGTCAACATTGCAATTTCTTAACATTTTTTATGGACGATAAAAGTTATTTAAATTAATAAAAATATGGTCACTAGTGATTATTTCTGAATACGCTTCTTTCAGATTTACGAGTAAGATAAATGAATAAAGGTAATCTTTTTTCGATAATATCACATCAATAAATAAATAATTAAATCTAGTTTTTACGCAGTAGGTAGCAAATATTCAGTTGAAGTTCTCCTCTAGGTATTGAAACGTTCAGATTATTCATGAAACATTGGAATAATAAAATTCATTTCGGTTATTTTCGATTTAAAAAAATGTACAGTCACGGACTTTAATTGTTGAGCAATTAAGGTGTCAACTAAATTTGTTTTTTTAGGGTTCCGTACTCAAAGAGTAAAACGGGACCCTATTACTAAGACTTCGCTGTCCGTCCGTCCGTCTAGTCCGTCGTCCGAGAACCGTGATAGCTAAAAACAAGAAAAATAAATATTTCTATTGATAATGGTACGGAACCCTTCGTGCGCGAGTCCGACTCGCACTTGACCGGTTTTTTATAGTAACGTTTGTTCTAAATAGTGAGCTCTAAATGGCTCAAAAATTAATGTCCGTGACCGTGTTAACATTTTGCATAAATAATAAACGCATTTAAATAAATAAATATATAAATAAATATTATGGGACACTCTTACACAAATCAACCTAGGCCCACGGTAAGCTCAGTAAGGCTTGTGTTGTGGGTACTAGGCGATGATATATATAATAGATACATACATATAGACACTTATATACATATTTGACTTGTTTTCGCGACTATTCGTTACTAAACCATGAGGTTATACTCGTTGCTTGAGACAAGATTTATAAATTAAACGATTTGACAATTAGACGTACGCTAGCTGGCATAGTCATCTCATGACGCCATTGCTATTATATTCCTGGGAATGTAACAAAGAACTTTTTTGATACACATTTGAGGAGTAGTCATTTTATGTTTTCATACAACGGGAGCTATACGAAACGAGGAGAGATTTTTTTTTCTAAAATTTGATGATTTTGTGCTAGCAATTTAGTGTTACCAATTTACAATAACATTGTTTTAATGTTTATTGTGCTGATACAATTAATACTTTTATCTATCCAAATATCATAAACCCTCCATGATGCGTTCAAGAACCGCACATTATGACCACCATAAAAATAGACTGTTTAGTTAGAACAAATTACTTATCCGTGAAAATGTTATTATTGCTAAATAATAACATCGATTTTGATAATATTATTTCATTCAAATTTCGAACATCTCTGAAAAACAAAGAAATTTGATTTAACCTCTATTCTAATATCAGTCGAGATGACGTTTAGTTCGAAATGAATTGTCAATTTGCATACAAATATGACAAATGTCGCACGTAAGTAAGATATTGAACGATGATAGTCGGATCAGTTGGATCTGACTCTAGTTTGTCTATGAATTAAAAAAAAGTGTGACAGCTGCCAGAAAACAACGCCGCGATGCCGGTCATAATTAGCGGCTCCTGAATGCATTGTGGAGGCTTATGATATGTGGATAGATAAAGTAGTGTATGTAACTGTACATAATTAGGCATTAACACACTCGTGTGATGTTATTATGAAACTCGCCTTCGGCTCGTTTCATAAACCCACCCTCGTGTTTAATGCCCTTCATTATGTACAGTCACATAAACTACTATTAATGTCGTCATATCGTATAGACATTTTTAACAGTGTTTCCTCAACGAAGCTTTGAATGACGAATGTTAAAACCATCTTTTATAACTTTATGACGTATAAAAATGTGGTCAGCTATAAATGCTATAATATTACAAGATTTATAAATTAAACGATTTGACAATTCGACGTACGCTAGCTGGCATAGTTATTCATGACGCCATTGCTATTATATTCCTGGGAATGTAACAAAGAACTATTTGTTACACATTTAATCATCGGTTTTGTGCTAGCAATTTAGTTTTACCAATTTACAATAACATTGTTTTAATGTTTATTGTGATGATACAATTAATTATTTTAATGTCGTCATATCGTTTTCCTAACAAATAAATCAATAATAACATAACAATGTACTAAACAGTCCGCCAAAAAGAGATTGCACAAAAACATGCCATTCGCAAATCACATTCAAACTACCAAAATAGATAGGTAAGTAAGTCTTGTTTCGAAATTACTCGGATATTTACAACAGTAGTAACGCTTTCAAAATAGATCGAACGGTGATACGAAACGGTACTTTTGTACCCATACTAAAAGGAGAAACATTATTTCAGTATCACGTAAACACTGAGGTGATCGAACTTCCAGTTTGAGATAACCGGAACTGGGCAACCTTTTTACAGAAGACCGCAACCATAATAATACCACTTGGGATGTTGTTCCTGAGGCCCTAACACAGTAGGTTTTATGTCATATCTCACGTGACGTTTCAGTACATTTTTGCCGTAAAACCCTAGTTACTCGTACGTAGTAATTAATTTACTTAATTACTACGCATCGCGGTGTGAAGGTATTATTGTGGGTGAGCGTTGAGTTGAGCTTAAAACAAGTTACAGAATAGCGGGGCTGGGCTGTTATTTGCTACTTATTTATTTATTTTGTTTACGCGCGCGCGCGCTACGCGTTAATGCGGCTCACCCCGCCGGTTACCCGTTACCATAGTATAATTATACTAAATAAAATCTCGACCCGTTTCGCACTGAGAAACGGGTCGAGATTTTGTTTGAGTGTGCGTGCGGCGACGTATAGATAGTATAGCGCACACATACAAGCCGCACGCGGTGCTTTTGTAGGAAGATAACATATAATTACTACGCATCGCGGTGTCAAGGTATAATGGGGAATGGATGAAAATTTTTTTGGTGATAGGAATAACCTTCCTTAGCACCAGAAAAAAGTTACAGACTTGTCAGCTGAGTCAATTATTTTTGAAAAATATAAACAGTTTCCTCACTTACATTTTGTGGTTAGGACGGCGAATGAGACACTTTCCTTGATCCGTCTCATATTACAAAAAATATTTTAAATATCTGACCCTGGCAATGACCAATATAGCTGCTGCAGCTGTCAATATCATTGCCAGTGTCAGTTTGCTACGGATTTTTATGATATTTTTATGTAATATGAGACGGATCAAGCAAAGTGTCTTATTTGCCGTCCTAAACCTAAAACGCAAGTGAGGAAACTGTTTATATTTTTCAAAAATAATTGACGCATCTGAAAAGTCTGTAACTTTTTTTCTGGTGCTAAGGAAGGTTATTCCTATCACCAAAAAAAAAATCAGGCATTTCTAAAATGTTCATCCATTCCCCATTGTGGGTGAGCGTTGAGGTGAGCTTAAAACAAGTAACAGAATAGGGGGGCTGGTGACTAGTTCGTATGCTTTCGCAACCATGGTATAAAAATAGAAAAGCCTTTCCAAATATCAATGTCAGCAACGTTTCGCGCCCCATTTGACTGGAATTGGGGTCAATTGTTCACTTGTTTGTTACGCGCTCGTTACGACGCCATCTTGAATTCGGGAATGGACATGGGACGTGGCGATGCCCCTTAATGGGTCGTGTAACGGTTACCCTAAAATTGTAACTATAGTCGGATGGTTTTATAAGGTGATGTCATATCACGGGAAAAGAACTCATGCCATAAATGTATGGCGTGCCATCCATAGACCAAATGCTCCAGGAAGAATATGATTTTGAAAAACATTGATTTATTATAGCGTTTTTTCATATGGAAACGTTATTTTATGGTGCTTCATTCTAGAATCAAACAAACTTTCCTTAATTTTTTTGTTGAATTTTGTTTAATATTCGATGCGCAGAAAAAAAATGCTATTATTAATTACATATTTCTCCCGCGTTATTCATAAAACTTTGAGGAACGTTTATTAATTAGAGCATTAGTTTATTTCCGCCTTCGAAACTGAACAATAGGAAAGGTTTTTTTTTACTATAAACTACAGCTTATTTACTAGTTTCGTAGTTAAGTAGGCATGACGAAATTTCATGTACCTAATATTATAGGCATTATAGCTGACCACATCTTTATACGTCATAAAATTATAAAAAATGGTTTTAACATTCGTCATTCCAAGCTTCGTTGAGGAAACACTGTTAAAAACTTGTTTATACAAATTACAATAGAGTTGGATATCTAGTCACCGTTTAGCACTTTAAAATATTATTAATTTTAACGCGAAACGTAATATAAAGTTAAAGCATGAAATACGCATTTATGTGCCACGTGTTAATAATCATAAAAAAGGCCAACATAATCGGCACCAATCATGAAAAAAGAGAATTCTTAAATCAGAAAGAGCAGTAAGCAATAAGTCCAAAAAGTATTGAAAATCATTTACTAGACTCACCAACGGCACCTCATTATAGAAAGCTTACGGCGCAAAATTAAAATGGCGGGATCACTTCCGAAAACGTTACCCCTATTGTTAAGAAAAAACTGAACGTTTGTACAAAAATCCTTTGTTGCCGGCAGCTGACAGTCTTTGTCCCGAGTTTCTGTCGAGTTGGACCCGTGGTTACGCTTCACGCGCTGCAATTCAATTTGGACTTTATACCTTAGCATTAAAATAGATTTCACCTAGTATTCTAAACAACGGTGGCTAGTCGAGCTGTATTGTTACCAAGCAAAGTTGAACCATAATTGTATAAGTAATACAGTTGATTTTAGTAAGGGAAGGTGATGTTTCATTTACAATAATATCGCTGATATGATTTGAGCTTTATTGTTGACATAGTAAGGTTTATGTTCGAATGTGTTTTCTGTGATATTATTTAGTTAATAATGCAAGGGCTACTACAAGAATATCCTGTGATTTCTCCCGAGATTGTGTGGGAAAAAGTATTGCATAAACCTAGGGATTACTGCCGGTATTATGTTGTAAGTATGAATGCATAGGTAGTTAAAATTTAACCTGCTACTGTACTAATACGATTCAAATTAATTGTAATGTTCTTCTACCTGATTTATTGTGAATTTATTTAGACTTGACATCAAAAAGATTAACACTTTATTTTGATACACTGAAACATCAATAGATACCAGTGGCGGCGCGTCAGATTTTCCACTGGACAATCCGGAGCAAAAGAAGGGCTGATTTTTGATGATTTACTAGTTTGGTAAAATAAAGCGAGAAATTTTAGGCAAGCCGGTGGGAATCGGCTTGTATGGACGCTCCGCCACTGATAGATACACTCTAATTCGAATATCTAAAAAAAACGATGAAATCTCACATTAATTAGTCTATCCCAGCGTCTCCACCATATTTTTAAAATTATGGGCACTTCCCATTTGAATTTGGAATATAACCGCCGAGTTCGATATCACTTGACAATATGGATGCTATCGCTGTCCTTATCACTGGGCGAAGGCCAGCCTTATCTGGGCGTCTGTTGTGTTACATGTGTTTCGGAAATGGGTTCCGTTTATGATTAGACGTGTGAACCATGTATTTTAGTAACTATATTTTGCGGTTTTGTAATAATTCAACTGATTCATAAGTACTGGGTGGGATGGTCGTTGTTGTTCTACGTCCGTAGGAATAACCCTAGTAACCCTACACGTGACCTCCGGGTGGTGCTAAGAGAACAACAAACTCGGCAGCTGCACTGTTCCTTCTGAACCTCGCAGCGCACACTGGAACTCTATCGGCGACATCGATACGAATACATATATGTACCACTGTGTAAACCGCCATACGATAAATAAATAAACAGTACTGGGATAACATGAAACTTTTTATACACAATGAAATCCGATATATCTAGGTCGGAAACTAGTAGGAAACTTTTAATTATAATACACCGTGTATTTTTTGATTTCCGTTAATTTCAACACGATGTTGCTTTTTGTTAAATTCGAAAAAAAATATATTTTTTATTTTTCATACAAACTAAATCAATATTACAGTGTGGGAGGGCTCTAACACTTAATCTCAATTAACACAAAGTTAATTTTCACCTACGACAGCACGTGTCAACACATGGCTCAGTGGTAAATAGTTTGCTTATGGAGTGAGGGGTCCCAGGTTCAAATCCCAATAATTCCCTTTTTCGTTTAACGAAAATTAAAACGTAAATAAAATAAAGGACCCTTCACACTGATTCGGTCATTAAATTGATTTATTGAATATCTGAAAAATAGTAAGCGTTAAGACACTAGTTTCTTAGAGAAATTAGTTCCATTTAACCTGAGGATTCTTCCCTTAAAGTTAACGGAAATCAAAAAAAACACGGTGTGAAAAATAATAGAAAAAAAAACGTCAGAGACTTAATACGTATATACGGTATTTGTTATAGGTCATAGGCCTTAGATGCCTGAAATAAATGGTTTTTTTTTTTTTTTTTAATACGTAATACTTTCTTTTTTTCTATTTTAATTTCTAGCAACAGAAGTTAGTTTCTTGCCTATACATGGTGGATCATGACTCTTAATGAGCATTTAGGCAAGATTGTTTTTGTTCCTAACTACAAAGTGATCGAATGCCTTTAAATTAATATGTGAAATTGTTTTTTTTTTGACGGTAATTAGAGTGGCTTAAAAAGTTGCTACGTACCTTAAATTCCATGTTCCTTGTAACTTTCCATCCTGTAAAAGAAGAAAAGCAATGGTCAGATTATACGAAAACAATGTAAGGTAATCCTTATTTCTTCTATTTTTAATATTCATACGTTTTTTTAATACTCTATCTTTAGTATACCAGTTCCACTATCCGTTCCGCTTCGAACCCTTGCTGCTTAGTGCAGACCAATTACATTGAGATATCTCGCATGTTTGTTAGACAGTGGTTCTTCTATACGTAGTAGGTTTTTGTGTAGCTACTAAATGAACCCTATATGAACAAGGCATCGAACTACAAATCCTCATTATATAAAGTTATCTGACATTATAAAATGAAGCAACGTTCCATTGAGTCATATCTAACAATGAATGTTTAATAGTCTAGTTTTATGGTATATCTATGACTTGGTACAATCATCACCATGTGAGCAGTAAGACGTCTACTGCTGGACATAGGCCTCCCCCAAAGAGTGCCGAAGTGATCGGTCCTGTCTACCTATGACTTGGTACATTCATCATCATATCAACACTAAGATGTCCACTGCTGGACAAAGGCCTCCCCCAAAGAGTACCAAAGTGATCGCTCCTATCTAACCTATGACTTGATACATTCATCATCATATCAGCATCAGCACTAAGACGTCCACTGCTGGACATATGTATGCCTCTCCCAAAGAGTGCCAAAGTGTTCGCTCCTATTTATGACTTGGTACATTCATCATCATATCAGCAGTCAGCACGACATCCACTGCTGGAAATATGCCTCCCCCAAAGAGTGGCAAAGTGATCGGTCCTGTCTACCTATGACCTGGTATATTCATCATCATATCAGCACTGCTGGACATACATATGCCTCTCCCAAAGTGATTATCATCATCATCATCACATCAGCCGAAAGACGTCCACTGGACACAGGCCTCCCCCAAAGAGTGCCAAAGTGATCACTCCTATCTATGACTTGGTACACAAACGGTTGTAACAAAAGGACTACATGATGCCACATGTTTCGAACTGTTGTCACATGACGTAAATATCGAAGGACGACCGGAAGTGAAGGATTTTTCAAACTTTCGCCTCCCCGGACAGGACGGGATGCGTAAAGGCATTTCCCCAACGTTAAAAAAAAAAAAAAAAAAAAAGTGCGATAATTTTCTGATTCTTGCACAGTACATCTTTCTCGACCTGCTGCCAACTAAACGCAAACGCGTTCGAAAAAGTATATGTATTCATAAAACTTATACTAGAGCTACTGAAAAGTTTACCGTTTCTGTAAACAATGGTTTTCGATCAAATGGAAATTCTGCGCAACATACATTCGATGACACGTTTGTCCGTGAGATAAGGCTACCTAAACGATAATTTCCACATACAATGTCTGGAATAGCCTTAGCTACTGTTATATGGCCATAAGTCATAATAATGACATATTAGTATGGCGCCGACAACAAAACATGGTGTTATATATCGTCTGGCCTGATCAGCAGAATACCTAAGACCCTGTATATCGTAATAGACCTTATTACAGGTCGATAAGGTCTTTTTTCCCACTTGATCGCTATGATTACTATTTAGACTGAGACTAGCCAGAATTCTGCGTCAGCGCGTAGCAATCTTAGGTACGTTACGTTTAAGATTCATTAAATTGGTCGATTTTTTTATGAAACTGTCAATAGAATTGTAATCTTCTACATATGACGATAGAGTTCCTTTTTGAATGAACTACTTTGGTGCGATTCGGCCAACTCGAATAATCTATAAATACTGATTAAGATATTGATAGTGGACTTTATCTCGTTTCAATAAGGTTCAGAATGGTTAGTTATGCGAGTTTCAAAGGCTTAAGTTACTATTATTAACAAGCTTCTATAACTTGCAATGTTCATAAATGTAAATTAGGTACATACGAGTACTTAATTTTTACCCGGGTGGGAATTATTGTACCTACGCATATTTCGTGCTACCTTCCTGTATATATAAATAAATAAATAAATAAATAAATATTATGGGACAATCTTACACAAATCAACCTAGGCCCACGGTAAGCTCAGTAAGGCTTGTGTTGTGGGTACTAGGCGATGATATACATAATAGATAAATACATATAGATACTTATATACATATATAACATCCATAACTCAGAAACAAATACAAATACAAAATTCTTTATTTTCTTAAATTATAGACTAAATTTATGATAGGGATGGAGCCGCCCGGTAAGCAAACAATGCCTGTATTGGGTAGCTCCGCTCTTCCATAGATTATAATAGGTATTATGCTATCACAAAAGGTTTTAACAGGTTTTTTTATTTAATTTTATACTAGACTAGAAAATAGTATGTGTGAGGGAGTGTGTGTCTGTGTGTGTGTGTGAGTGTGTGTGTGTTTGTGTGTGAGTGTGTAAGTGTGTGTGTGTTAATTCGTGATAAACACACAAATAAATGCCCTGACCGGGATTCGAACCCGGGACCTCTAGCTTCGTAGGCAGAGTCACTACCCACTGGGCTACGGAGGCCGTAAATATATTATTTACTATAAGCCATAAGTATATTAATTACTTAAATTGAATCTAATCACTGTTCACGAATTGCTGTGTCGATTCGATACAAACCCGATAGGGTTTAACGACGCTGTTAGATTTTATGAAATGTATTTTCTTTTATAAATGTAATAAATAAAAATAAAATAGTAGTTTATGTGACTGTACATAATGAAGGGCTTTAAACACGAGTGTTCGGCTCGTTTCATAATAACATCACACGAGTCTTTAATGCCTCATTATGTACAGTTACATACACTACTTTATCTATCCACATATCATAAGCCTCCATGATGCATTCAGGAGCCGCATATTATGACCGGCATCGCGGCGTTGTTTTCTGGCAGCTGTCAGTCTTTTTTTTTTAAATTCAGAGACAAACTTAGAGTCGGATCCTACTATCATATCGTTCGATGTCTTACTTACGTGCGACATTTGTCAAATTTGATTCAAATTGACAAGGTCATTTCGAACTAAACGTCATCTCGACTGATATTAGAATAGAGGTTAAATTAAATTTCTTCGTTTTTCAGAGACGTTCGAAATTTGAATGAAATAATATTATCGAAGTCGATGTTATTATTTAGCAATAATAACATTTTCACAGATAAGAAATTTGTTCTAACATAACAGTCTATTTTTATGGTGGTCATAATGTGCGGTTCTTGAACGCATCATGGAGGGTTTATGTTATGATATTTGGATAGATAAAGTAACGTTTTATAAAACTACGGTGACAAACAACTAAAGGCCTGTCTGATGGTAAGATACCATAGTCTATGGACTCTTGCGACCTCAGACTCCAGAACAGTCAGAAGCGCGTTGCTGACTCTTTATTGATTTGAGGATTCCCGTTGACAACTACGGACAAATTCAGGTGCTATCCTCATCATCAGGAATACACATTCATTGTTAATAAGTTTCTGTCAAATATTTCATTTTTTGTACAGTCGAGATCATAAGTATATGTACGTTCCCGAAGGTTCAATAATATCTGAGCAACCTTATGTCCTTGAAAATAAAGTCGTATTCACATATTTTTGATCACTTGTCCGTGCACATATTTAGAACTCGACTGTACAAGCTTTTATTGCCGCCTGTACTTTTCTGTATACCAGTCAATCAATCAAATCATTTATTTGCGGTAAAGAACATAGTTAAATGCATGCAAATACAATTTAGTCAATTAAATTAAATTAAATCAAAAAATAACAATAATACAATGGAAATAGGAAGGATGAGGTAAAACAATAATTATTAGGGTTAGGATTCTGGTGGCAGTTTAGCACAAGTAATGCAGTGGAGTCGCCATTGTGTATTTTTTATTTTAATAATTGAATAATTTAACGATAAATCTATATTACAGTACCTACCGGCCAATAATATATCACCTTTGCGTTTTATTGTATGAACGTGTATAGAGTAAACAATTTAGGTTTGTTGAAACATCGCATATTTTACTAGTTATATATTTTACATAAATTTATGACGACAACTGCAATGCAATACTGTTAATTACAATGATGATTTTATACTGTAACACTTAAATAAATTTTACTTGTTTGCTAAAATGTTTAATGTAAAGAGCTTGAACAACTTGCAACTGGAATTAAAGTTTCAAAATCTTGCATATTATCTTATTATGATGTTAAACGGTTGTCAATATTATGAAAATCATGTACTATGGCAATTTGTTCCATATTAGCTGGCGTTATACGGTTTCACAACTTGTGAAAAATCCATTTATGTGTCGAGAACGATATACTTAAGAGTTAGTTGCCGGGACTTTTTGGTCAACCGTATATTAGAAATTCTATATACAATGTTTTTACTATTCAGTCATTCGTTCAGTTATAAAAGTATATAGCGGCGGATTTACTACATTTCTTGTGCTTAAGTGCCACGAGAATCGTGACCCTAATAATTATATCATTGTACAGTACAAGTGAAATCAAACAAGAATTAATATTGACGTAGTAAGAGAGGGTATTTCGGATGAATATTGCTACTACTGATACTGAAACTGAAGTATCAGTACTATACTGAAACTTATTCCAATGAAAAATTGTTCAAGACCTGGATTAGGTACAAAGGTTCATAAAATATTGTTACCGTCATCAACTACTCATTGAGACGATTCCAACGAGCCCAAACTCAACGGGGTTACGTCGGTTAAGTACTGAATCGTCGCCATTTCCGTTAAAGCACCTTTCCGCTGTCAACATCTTCATCTATTGGACTATTCGTATTGGGCAAATCCCCTAAGTGCCCAAGTCGATACCCACTCGACCCAAATCCCAAAATTGTCTCTTTGAAGGTGGTTCTTTGTACAAATCCCCGTTCTGTGTAGTAGGTGAGCGGAGCCGTGCGGGCAGCGAGTTACTAACCTAAACTCGGGTTACTTTGACCCAATGGAGGGTTACTTTGCCCCGCATAAAAACCACACATAGCAATGCCATAAAAAATAACAACGCGAGTAGTTTAACACTTTAAACTCTCGCGCTTTGTACACATATTTAAATACTGTTTAATCCGGGTCTAACGCGATATTTATTTACCTTTATTTCTGACGTTTCGTTCGACACGGGTTGCACCGGTCATGGTCGCAGATAACTTATTATCTGCGACCATGACCGGTGCAACCCGTGTCGAAACGTCAGAAATAAAGGTAAATAAATATCGCGTTAGACCCGGATTAAACAGTATTTAAACGTGAGTAGTTAGCTAAAATGAATAAGTTTCTGTCAAAAATTTAATTTTTGTACATGAATTTATTGCCAACTGTACTTTTCTGTATACCGCCATCAACTTCTCGTTGAGACGATTCTAACGAGCCTAAATTCAACAGGGCTACTTCGATTAAGTACTGAATTCCCATGGCCACCTGCCGTCTCCATCATCAGATCAGCTCGATGCGACCATAATATTGAATTGTCATTCAAACTATACCTTTACCAAAAATTTCAACTCAATCGGTTGAAGATATCTGCTTCAAAATTGAGTTGCAAGATTCCACCCGAACAAACATAGTTACATACCTACATTGCAAGTTAAATAAAAGCTTGTAAAAATAAGGTGATTTGACCCTGTTTAAAAGCATAAGAAAATAATGGCCAGACTAATTCGCGAAGGCCAAAGTTACCCTCCAAGGCCAGCTTTTACTGTATGTTGTTAATTTGTTTTATCTTAACTCTAGACATGTAGTTTCCATTATTAATTACAAACATTTCTATTCTTGTCCTGTCCTCTCAAAGACCCTATTGATCGGTGTACAGCGTAAACGAAAGTGGCCTATAAAAGGCCTCGCCCTGATAAAGTCAAATTAATTTACTTTCAATATGTTTCACATTAATATTGATTACTAGATGATATCGCACCGTACACTTTGCTGACTTCGGAAAAGGGTAATTGTGCTTTGATACTTATGATCTCGTTTGTGAAAATCATGTATTTTTCTAATAGATAAATAGACAGTTTTTTGTGCGTTGAGGTTTGAGGTGAGCTTAAAACCAGTTCCAGAATAGCGGGGCTCCAGTTGAATGGAAATAGGATACAAAGTGTATCCGTTTTCGTTGCTCTTGACTCTTGACTATATTGCTTTTAAGACAGCTAATGTCTTAATCCTGAAAAGGGAGTGCTGAAGCTACAAGCCACACCCGTCTGAACACGAGTGGAGCAAGTTATAGGCTTATAGGAACTAGGTAAGGTAGCATGTCAATTAATAGTGCATTGTGATACAAGTGAGGTATGTTGATCATTACATCAGAGGCGAAATTGTAAGAGAGAGCCGAGGATGTAATTATCAAAGCTCACGCGTGTCATACGACGTTTTTCAACACATTTGCGAGAAAAAAATCTTTTTCATAAAATGAAAATGTTACAGGCTCCTAAGTTGTTTCCTTTAGTTATTGATGACAACAGGTTTTTACTAGTGACCGACCGAAACATGTTATTTTGCCGAAACCGAAACCGAAACCGAAGGTTCGGTTTCATTGTAGTTTCGGCCGAAACCGAAACCGAACCTTTTATAAAATAAAAAAAAAGTCCTTAAAAAGTCGAAAAAATGTTAGTAAGCCCGTTTTTTTCTAAAATTTATATCTCGCCGACCTATAATTACATTACAGGTTTCTACTTTCAAAGATTTATCACAATGAAATTTCAGCACAGTTACAGAGGTTCTGTTTGAAAATTTAACTACCCTATAAAGTGAAAAAAATACATTATTTGTAACACAAAGTTAGCGATTTTTTAATGGTGGTATAAAATTAAACAAATTTATTATTAAAATATGATGCGAGCGCGACCCGAAGGTACGATGTTGTAAGTTTCGGCGCGGTCGAAGGGTTCGGCCGTTTTTGGCCGAAACCGAAACTCGGGCCGAAACTTGATTTTTTGGCCGAAACTGGCCGAAACCGAAACCGAAACCGAAATTTCGGTCGGACACTAGTTTTTACTCACATAAATGTGTACTTACATCTCCAAGAATGTACTGCAGTGGCGTCAATTCTATTTATCACTTTTCTATTCACCACGGCCTACGAAGCCGGAGGTCCCGGGTTCGAATCCCGGTAAGGGCATTTATTAGTGTGTTGAGCACGAATATTTGTTCCTGAGTCATGGATGTTTCTATGTATTTAAGTATATATTTATCTATATACAAGTATGTATATCATCGTCTAGTACCCATAGTACAAGCTTTGCTTAGTTTGGGACTAGGTCGATTTGTGTAAGATTGTCCCCAAATATTTATTTTATTTATTTACTATTAAGTCACGTCGACTCTCCATACAAACTTAATTTGGTTCTCATTATAAAACGGCATACTGGAATAACATGAAACCTTTTATACATAATGGGATCTGCCATATAAACTAATTCCTGTTGCTATAGATTATAATAGAAATAGATTTTTTTTTATTTTCTAGCTACAGACACTAGTTTCCAACCTAGATATGATATACTTATGGCTCCCATTGTGTATACAAACTACAAAGTTGCATCTTATTCTATGTCTGGTATGTCCGTCTGTTCTCCTCTACATCCCCCCTATTCCGTAACTTGTTTTAAGCTCACCTCAACGCTCACCCATAATTATAGATTGCACAGGTAGGCCAAAGAGTCTCTGCAAGACCTTACTTCCAGTCCCTCGGGATACTCACGCTACCTTCCATCGTTATATTTCAGGTGGCTACATACGTGCGGTGTCATTTAGACGAATACTCGATACACGGTCGTAACCTGCGTAACGCTAACAAACTTGTTGGTGTTAAACATAGACTAGCGAAGTCTGGCAAACTAACACATGTCATGGGACCAATGGTGTACAACCAATTACCGGCACATATCACAGATGCACCATCACTGGCCAGCTTCAAATCACGACTCAAATTATGGCTTATCGAGCACACTTTTTATAAATTTAGCGACTTTAGTACGCAATAGGTCGCACTTTATTTGTGTAATGTGTACAATTATGTATATACAATTCGTTGTACCTATGCTTTAATTTTATTTTTTGACTTTTATGATTACCTATTTATTATTTTTACAATTATGATTAAAATATTGACATGTAATATGAAATATTATGAATAAATATGATTATGATTATACCTTGACACCCCGAGTCGTAGTAATTGAGCGAAGGTAGAGGTCTAGTTTCGTAACGGGTGACCGGCGGGGTGAGCCGCATTAACGCGTAGCGAATAACAGCCCAGGTCGCATTCCTCAACCGATTCTCGGCAAATTTTGTGAGCAGGTGCGTTATTTATGTATGTTTTTATCGATTCAGATTTTCGTTTTTAGGGTTCCGTACTCAAAGAGTAAAACGGGACCCTATTACTAAGACTCCGCTGTCCGTCTGTCACCAGGCTGTATCTCAACAACAGTGATAGTTTGACAGCTGAAATTCACAGATGATTATGTTGCCGCTATAACAACAAATACTAAAAACACAGAATTAAATAGTTTTTTTTATAGATAATGGTACGGAACCCTTCCTGCGCGAGTTCAACTCGCACTTGGCCGGGTTTTTTTTTAAACTGGCTCGCGATTTCTGTAGTTTACATAGTCAATAGGATTTTTTTTCTTTTGAGTAAGATCGCTATGTTCTTATGACATGGATACTTATAGAGCGTGTCTGTCCAATACTGTAGTGCTTTTACGCGTTGTGTTTGATGGGTTTCGCGAAATTGTCCCTTTGACGAGACAGCCCACAATGTTACAAATGTGAAAGTTCGGATGTCTGGATGTTTCTTACTCAACACAAAGCACAACTGAAGGGTCTTGAAATCTAATGCAAATTTGGTTATTCTTCTTATGTTAAAAACTATAGGCACACTTCCATGACAAAGATTAAAAAACATAGGTGGTTACTTAATACTTTTTTTGCCAATTTCCATGACGTTATGACTTTTCTACTTCAAACAGGAAGTAAACTTAAGGCGCTATAGTATCATGGTCTTCTCTCCCTCTCGCTGAGCATAAGCGTGAGCGAGATGGAAGTGCGTGTTTGGAAGCGCGGATATCATGTCTTTTAATTTTAATTTTTTGTGCGTTTAAATAAATAAAAAAGTAATCACTAAGTTCCCTCAAACATGATAACGAATGGTTAATTTTAATATGTTTTAGACCTATGTTCGTGATTTTTTTATATCGAGCGAAAATTGCTTAATCGTGTTTCGAATCACTGATTTCCCTGAAGAAAAGCCTCAAGATTACTATTCGTATTTTTTTGAAACCATATTATTATAAACAGACGCATTATATTGTTTCAAAAACTATGTTCGCTTCACTTCGCTGAACCTATAGCAAAAATTGAAAAACCGGGGACATTTTCATTTCAAAGTTCAATATCTCAAAAACGGCTGAACCGCTCTATTGAAACTTAGCTAAGAACTATCTCGATCACGTCAGCTTTCGGACAAAAAAAACCGCATTAAAATCGGTCCACTCGTTTAGCGGCTAGGATGCCACAGACAGACGCACAGACACGTTAAACTTATAAAACTCCTCTTTTTTGCATTCGGGGGTTAAAAGTGACATGAAATTATACTTATCTATGTAAATCTTGGTTTATTAGAGATAATATCCAAATGGCTATGCTGGGAGTTTCTCTGCGCGATCGCATCAGAAATTAGGCTATCCGCAGCAGAACCAAGGTAACCGATATAGCCCTCCGAATTGCTAAACTTAAGTGGCAGTGGGCGGGGCACATTGCACGTAGAACCGATGGCCGTTGGGGCGGAAAGGTTCTCGAGTGGCGACCACGTACCGGAAGGCGCGGCGTGGGTAGGTTGGTTGGCAAGGTGGACTGATGACCTGGTAAAGGTCGCGGGAGTCCGCTGGATGCGGGTGGCCCAGGACCGGCCATTGTGGCACTCTTTGGGGGAGGCCTATGTCCAGCAGTGGACGTCTTTCGGCTGATATGATGATGATGATGATGAATATCCAAACCCGTGTGAAATAGAAACATCACATTTTTTTTTCCCTGATAAAAACCCAAAGTGACAAAATTTGTCAATTATGGTGTTCTTTTTTAAGGCGGCAGTATTATAAATGCGAAGGTGTGTCTGCCTTTCTGTCTGTCTGTCTGTTACCTCATCGAACAGCTGAAGCGATTTAGATGAAATTTGGTAAAGAGATTTTGAGTCCCGGGGAAGGACATAGGATAGTTTTTATCCCGGAAATCATCCCCCAGGGGGGTGAAATGAGGGGTGAAAGTTTGTATGGAGCTACGATATAAACGAGCTCCACGCGGACGGAGTAGCGGGCAGTAGCTAGTATCTTATGTATAGTATTGAGTATCTTTTGTCCCCAAATTCGAACCTGCTAATCGATACCCAAGGGCCATTGGGGCTGAAAAGACTGATCGATTGGCTAAGGGTCTAAGCCCTTTGAGTGTTCTTAAGATACCTTTGTATCCTGTGAAAGGTATATATCTGAATACGGTATATAATGGGAGAGATTCAATATACAGAAAACAAGTTCACGCTGCAGAGCTCGTGAAATGTAATTTTCAAAGCCACTAGCATTTTCTTTTTACTACTTCAGTGGCAAACAAGCTTTCGGCCCATCTGATGGTTAGTGGTCACCGTAGCCTATGGACGCTTGCACCTCCTTGGGTGTTAAATGCGCGTTGCCGACTTTTTAAGAATTTTTAAGCTCTTTTTTTGAAGAATATAGGTACTGTAGACCCTCGGGGAAACCTCTCGGGAATTGTAGGTTTAAGAGACGCTAGGACTCTCCATATAAACGACATGCTAGGCTAAAATAACACGAAACTTTGTTCACACAATGAGATCTAAGTCGGAAACTAGCGGATGCTAGAAATAAAATAGAAAGAAAATTGAGCGAGTAGAACGTTTTTAACCGACTTAAAAAAAGGAGGAGGTTATATGTTCCCCTGTATGTATGTTTTTTGTTTTTTTTTTAATGTATGTTCGCCGATTTCTCCGTCAATTGTGGACCGATTTCCAAAATTCTTTTTTTATTCGAAAGAGTATACTTCCTCCTGCCACCCATTGTCACCGAACCAGGATCTGATGATGGGATCCCACGAAAATTGAGGGCAACCCTCAAATTTTATAGGCATGCATGTAGTGATGTTGGTATTTTCTATTATATTTCGTGTATTTATCTCCGGAAATAGCAATTTTGGTGAAGTGGAACTGATACTGAAGACCACAGATGACTTACGGAACTCCTCAAAGATGTAAATTTCGTCAAAGATTCTGACATGATTCCGTTGAAGTAGCAACTCATGAAGTGGTAATTCGTAGATCCTTTAGGAATCGACGGAACTCCTCAAATGTTATCAGCCCACAGATAGCGACTTTGGTTCTTTCTGTAGATAATAATCAACGCATTTGCTCTCTGAAAGCAGTGCATGTGGTAAATTGGAAAGGAAATGTGGAAATGTTCATGTACCTATGTGGCTTGGCGAAGTACTGAATTGAAGTCGGTTTAAACTTTGTTTTTAAAGTAATTATTCATAGAAAGTCTCTAATCACTTGATTGTTTTTCTACTATTAGTACATTACATCAGAGGCTGGGAAAACACGGTTTTCCGGCCAAGTAGGTATAGACAAGACGGATAGAGATACGAGGCCGGGAAAATGTTTTCACGCCGAGGCATGTACCTATAGTGCTTTTCTCAAACATGCAATGAAATAAATAAATAAAAATCCTCAAATCAAACTAATTTTTATGGCTGAATGCCGTGATGCTGTGCCACAAATAGTGAAATGAAAATTAAAAAGTTACTTTGCAGGCCTAGGCCTGAAAAGTTGTGTGAAATCCCATTTCAGGCCGCCTCGAGATGCTGCGCCCGAAAAAGGATACTTCCGAGTCTATTATAAGGAACGTAAAGAGAATATTCAATTGCATGTTTGAGAAAAATATAATTTACTACTATAACAACGGTCACGGATGATTGGCAAAACTTCTCCCCATTACGTTCAAGCCAAAGTGTGGCACTACGTTATTCTATTCATAAATACAAAATTACATTTTGCTGTTGGCCAAAGTTTCAACTAAAAATCCTCCATACTAACACACACCTAATGTTAGATAAGAACGCCCCAGTTATCGGCAAAAATAAATTTGTAGAATTATTATTCGATATTCAAAAATACAATTTTATCTCAAACGTGCGGCAAAGATAATAAACTGCGCTCTCGACATACTAAATACCAGGCGAGTTAGAACCAAAGCGGCATAACTAGCCGCAAATATAAATTTGTGTTTAATCCTGTTCAGCGTGTCCTGTACAAACAAATACAAAGCAGTACGGCAAGGTTCTAACTGAATACAGTGAAGCGCGCGTATGGTACTTTATCACAATGGACTAGCTTCCGCCCTAGTTAGAGTGGCGTGGGTTTGTGGGGTTAGTGAGACTGTCCTGGATTTGAATCAGTGGAAAAAAAAATCGTTTGATAAAAACTGAAGTGTTGTTATTTTTGAAATGAAGAATTTATTTTAATGAGATTCTGATAGAGAACCTAAACTATTGTAGGTATTTCTGTCCGCGACTTCGTACTCGTATTTATAAATGAAAGCGTATCTACATGATATTCTTATTTTATAACCCATATCACACTACTCAAATATTTGTAATTTAGTTTGATAGTGTATGCGTAACAGTTCACAATGCAAGTCATTGTTTACCGGCAAAGCGCATATGACACCCCTAAAGTTACAATCGCCTATAGGCTATGGGTACCTTCAGATTTTTAGTGTTCCGTAGCCAAATGGCAAAAAACGGAACCCTTATAGATTCGTCATGTCTGTCTGTCTGTCCGTCCGTATGTCACAGTCACTTTTTTCGGAAACTATATGAACTATACTGTTGAAACTTGGTAATCAGATGTATTCTGTGAAACGCATTAAGATTCTCATACAAAAATAGAAAAAAAAACAATAAATTTTGGGGGTTCCCCATACTTAGAACTGACCTGACACTTCCAAAGTGGTAAAATGTGTGTGTCCGCCACTGTAACTTCGAAAATAAGAGAATGATAAAACCAAAAAAAAAAAGATGATGTAAGTACATTACCATGCAAACTTCCACCGAAAATTGGTTTGAACGAGATCTAGCAAGTAGTTTTTTTTTAATTCGTCATAAATCGTAAACTGAAATTTATTTTACGGAACCCTTCATATGCGAGTCCGACTCCGACTTGGCCGCTTTTTTATAATAGCAAAAACCATCAGGCTTGCCGTATGATTACGCCACCATCGCAGCATTAAAACGCGTTATTTCTGCTGAGAAAAAAATGAGGGCATGATTACAATACTTTAATTAACAATATCATTAACTCAGGAAACACGGACGTCAGGTCACCACAGTTCAAGCTGATAAGTTTTTGTGAAATGATTATGTGGAAACACGCTTAGTACCCGCCTTCCGGTTTCTAATAGACTTATCAACATGTGTATTATTATTATTACCATCATCATCCTTCTAGCGTTCCCGGTTGTGCCCTACAGAAGCCCCCAGTATTGCCATGTATTATTAATGAATAACAATTCTGCGAATAACATTTTTAAGAAGCTTATGGCGGGTAAAATCTGTAATATTTTATGAGCTAAAAATCGAGTTGAAGGGCGCTTATCATAATCATCCATCAAACCAGGGATTGGAAACCGGTATTGTTTGTATGGGAACGAAAACGTTATTTTTTCGTTCTTTTGATAATAATTTCATTTCTAATTGGGCAATCTAATAATACGCACTCGTTACCTCAAAACACAACTGAGTCCTACATGTGAAGTATAAAATAGTTCGAGATATGTGGTAAACCGAGGTTTTTGCAATTAACCGGTTCCGATCCCTGCATCAAACCTTGTTTTGTTAAATGCCGTTAAATTCGTACTTTATTGTTACTTTGGCATTTGAGTATGTAAGAAAAGAACAACTATTTTTAGTTAAAATTGGTTTGTTAAGTTTTATTAATAAGTGGGAAAGATTGGCCACAATTGTTTTGCGCAATACATAAATAATTATTTTATTATTGACAAGTAGTTCGTACATCGCGATATTATTATTAACAGATGGTTTGTTTATAATCTGAATACTGTACCTACTTTAATCTTGTACTGTTACATCATTTAACATGTTTTCTTTCGATACAACATTCTGATTCTGAGGAAAGGAAGGATGGAGAATACCTAAAACACGCATTGCCTCTTTCCATTAAATCATAGCTCTCAAAGGTTTTTTCAAACGTGTGCTCCTCACTATGTGCTGCTAATTCTAGTACTAAAACGTTTAGGGCCTTTACTAAAACAACTGCCTCCAGCACTCTCAAAATAGACAGGGAATAGGTACATTAGACACGGATTTTTACGCCATTATACGGAAAAAAATCGTCTCGATGATGGGTCGACTTAGGGGCAGCTCCGACAGCATTCTGGGGGTGATTGCGGGCCGATATGATTGTCCAATGTTGGCTCATTGGATAGGGATGACAAAGGCCTTTCTATCATATAGGAAATAAGTTAGATTTATTTAGTAATTATTTACTAACACTAGTCGTAAGTCTTCATTAACAAAATATGGATTGTACACCTACCTGAAATAAAGATTTAAATTAAATTGTCCATCTACTCCCGGCAGCATGGGCAAACTAGTTAAAAATAAAACTCACGCGCATCTGCCTCGCACGTGGTGAAGGACAATACCGTCTGGGCCGGGTCCTGGGAACCTCAATGGGGCTAATTGAAATGGGGCTTTGGGGCAGATGTTGGTATTTGACCAGCGTTCGCGAATTTTAAATGAATTGCATTGGTTCGTATGGATGGATGTTATTTGAATGTTAGCGTTGGTCGTTCCGTGTAGATGTGTGATTATGATTATTTAGTGTTTTTGAATAACGGGTTTTTAGGTTTTATTTGAAACTGGTTTTATCACCAACGTGAGTTTGATTGTTTGATAGGATGGGCAGTACAGCTTTTCGTAGTTTACTAGCGACCCGCCCCGGCTTCTATAATAACATGCATGTATTATACATATAAAATTTCCTCTTGAATCACTCTATCTATTAAAAAAACCGCATCAAAATCCGTTGCGTAGTTTTAAAGATCTAAGCATACATAGGGGCAGACAGACAGACAGCGGGAAGCGACTTTGTTTTATACTATGTAGTGATTTCGATACAATATCATCAATGAATTGTATTGTAACTTCGTCAAAATCGAACATATGGAAATTTATTGCATATCACGTTATTTTTCAGTACATATTTACAACTTTGGCAATCTTGAATTCAACATCATGAACGAGTAAAACTGTCTCTGATAATTAAGTTTACTGAATTCCAGAGTCATTTCATGTTTCCAATTTGCAACCACCCATAATGGAAAAGAAATGGAGAATACACTCGCGGACAAAGAATACGGGTCGGTAAAATACCGTCATATTTTCTAAAATAGTGCAAGGTCGTATAGTTTTTATTTTTATTCTTGTCGTGATCTTTATTTATTCTCCATGAATGCAACAAAAATAACAGTAATAAATGACGTTATCAGATTTAAATCAGACTCGTAACGACCCATGGAAAAAACAACGTTAACGGACTTAACGGAGTGAGATATCGCAGAAATCGTCATTTTTGGACATTGATATTTTTATGAGCGGAACCCGGAAATTGCTAATACAGTTGGGTATTCTAAAGAATAGTATATAATGTAAATAAAACTAGTGTTAAATATAACAAAAAACCTATTGCGGTTATTTAATTTAGGGTGACCCGAATTTTTTTACCGCGAGTGTAGTTTGGTTTTCTGAGCCTATTAGTGTCCCACTGCTGGGCGAAAGCATCTCCCCAAGAAAATAATGAAGTAAAGTAATTTATTTTGCGTAAAACGTGGTGATCTACAATATTCAATCGTTCTCTGTGAAAAACACTAAGCATTACAAATTTTTTTTTGCCTTCTACAACAATGCCCACGTGTAGGTATGTGTTGTATGTATATTTCAGTGAAAATACATACCTACATTACATATAATTTTCATCAACAAAAAAACGTTTTAATCTCAGCACGGCCGCTTGGAATAGTTCGAACGTCTCTCAAAGCGGGCATGCGAATTATTCGAGGGTTGGGGGTTAGGACTCCCGAGCTATGTCGCGGGTTTCATAATACTAAAGCAGATATGTCACTTACGTACACGGAAATTCCTATTGTTATACTTACGATTAATTGTGGTAGTAATTATCCTCATAAAAAATACTAGTAGGTTCGAGAACTTCGACATACGTTCATATACATATAGAGAGCCAAAATAATTTTACCACTATCCACTCACTTGCTGCAAAGTATGTGCTGCCTTGATAAAAAAAAATTGAAAGCAATTTTGGCTACTTTTTTTTTAAACCCGAAAGCAAGTGAGTGGTTATGAACGCGCTCAAAAATCCCATTGGGTATTGAAACGCTTGGAAGACGGGTCAAACTCAAAACCCATCTAACTTTTATTAATTCCTAGGATCCTGGTTAGAAAGTATATTAACTTTAATTAAATGAGGTACCACACAATGATATACATTATACCTATACTAAGTAAAACCGGCCAAGTGCGAGTCGGACTCGCGCTCGAAGGGTACCATTATCAATAAAAATATTTATTTTATGCTGTTTTTTTTATAGCGGCAACAGAAGTATTTCATCTGTGAAAATTTCAACTGTAACTATCACGGTATCAGTGAGATACAGCCTGGTGACAGACAGACAGACAGCGGAGTCTTAGTAGGTAATAGGGTCCCGTTTTACTCTTTGAGTACGGAACCCTAAAAAAAGGGATAGATGCCATTTTCTAGTTTTATTACTGACATGCCTCACTGGGCTGTAGTCATCTAAGTTTTTAAATACCACATCTTCGGCAAACAAGCGTACTGGATTGTAAGCGATAACCGTAGCCAATGGACGCTTGCTATTCCAGGGGACTCGCTGCGCAAGCTAGTCTTGTTGGTTTAGTGCAAAAACTGTGAGATAAGGGGAAGTATATAGTTGCGATTATAAAATGTAGCCGATTTTTTTATAAAGATGTTTTTGGAATTATAATCATCTAGCTTAATTGCATCATATTATTTTATTAAGAAAATCAAAAGTATAATCCAGCATTAAAACAACTGTACTTAGCATGTTCTTATGATTTATTTTTCTGATGTTATATGCATTTGAAATCTGCACGCGCCGGCACCCCCTGAAAACGCTCTATATTAAACGGGCTTATGCTATGACGTCACAACATACCTAGGTAGGTATTCTCGGCGCGTTTACTATGGAGTAAGTCATTAATTTGCAATTTCATCATTTCTAGTTCAATATTCTGTGTAACTCTTGTGTTATTTTATCGAAAAATAAAAAAATGTTTTCGTCATTTTAACGTGAGATAAAATTAATAAAATCGTTTTTTTTCTTTTGTATGACATCCGCATCGATAGAGTGCAATTTATTCGAAATTTAAATCCCATGCAAGTTCCCCATTGCTTTTTGAATGAACTATTAGTACCTATACTGGGAAGTATGTTTCAGACTGTTGTCATTATATCATTGATGCTCTAGTTAGCCTCAAAGTTGTTGGTCCCGTGAGCGCGTAATAAACCTAGTTAGTGAGTAGTTGTAGTAGAATTAGTAGGTACATATTTATGTAGGGTCATTTCGCCGGTTACGCGACCACCTTCGGTTAGCGACCACTTGAAGAACATGGTTTTTTCAATTGAAGATAACATCAATTCTACAGAGCCTATTGAAACAGTCAGCCGTATGCCTTATTGTCTGTAGTTATGGAATAGGAATTTACAAAAAAAACGAGAAAATATACTTTCAGTTCACCAAGTCAGCTAAGTGGTCGCTAACCGGCACATGAAATTAGGTGATCGCCAACCGGCGAAATGACCCTATAGGTATAATGCCTCAACCAACGCCAATTACCTACTTACTCTTGAAAAAAGACTATTCGTATGTAAAACTACTTGAATTTGAAAAACAACGTACCTAGGTACAGATTTAAATAAAAATTGTAGTCAAATCAAGTGCTTTAGAATGCTTTAGAATATCGGATATGAAACAGAAACCTAGAAAACCTTTTGACTCTTTACTTTACTTTCAAAATGAATTTATGTTTAGATATCAGCAAAAATAGTTTGTCGTAAAAATACAAATTAAAAATAGACATGTCCGTCCTATAAAATAGGATCCCAAAAAAACGCAAGAATTATTGATAACCTACTTTACAATAGGTACCAAATGTGATTGGGTTATTTTTTATACAAATTCCAGACCCGTGTTAGATTCCTACCACCGCACCGATATAGTAAATTTGTGATGATAGGTACTTAATATACTGATAATGTATTTAGAATCTACGCTTTTAACATTTTTATCAAAATGTCGATAGCACAGGAAGATCGTACGAAACTAGTAATAATAACTCACCAATATTTTCCTTGAGCGCCATTTTTCAACGGTTACAGGAACGCACTACGAAAAAACACCCAACTCTCCGCCATTTTTGCGAAACTCCTAACCATTTTAAAAATAGAACGCCGCGCCAAAATTACCTGTGACACACTAAAACCGTTACAAAAATTGTAACTGAACTTTTAAATCCTTTATTATTTCAAAATAAAACAGTTGATTAGTTTGAAAAACGAATTCGCGAAGTCCGGAGACTTCAAACGCTAAAATCAGACTGAACTGAACGGAATGATTTGAATGAGCGAGTGACTGGGATAATACTGAAGGGAGGAAATTAGTCCCGAACTATGCTGCGCTTCAAGCGCTTCCATAAACACTATTCCGTTTTATTATTCTCCAATTTAAAATCGTACATTTAAGTAGACAATTACCTATAATCACGCCATAATAAATATTTTCAACATTTTTCTTGTGTAATCTCGCCGTAAAGAATAAGAAATGAAGTGAAGTAAAAGTGACTAAGTGTTTAGGATGATAGTTGATTAAAGCGCTGTCCGGTACAAAATGGCGGAAAGCGGGCGATAGGCGCGTATGGAATGGACCAATGGAGTGGCCGGATTTTGATGGAACGCGTAAGGGCGGCCAGTGGCTCTGAAAGTTTTGTTACTCTTTTATTTTATACGCTTTTTTTGACGCGGTGGCAATTTTATGTGCAGAATTAGCAGATACGTCAGATTTTTTTTTTGTAATATTATATTATAATAATTTTAAAGGTTTGGAAATATGTGAATAGTCTTGATATATAAATAAAATATGTTTAAGGGGACGTAGGTTCGTGGTCTTCTCTCCCTCTCACTGAACATAAGCGTGAGCGAGATGGAATGCGTGTTTGGAAGCGCGGATATCATGTTTTTTAATTTTCTTTTTTTGTGCGGTTTAATAAAAAAAAAAAAACAATTTTAATTTGTATAGCTGTTGTGCATAGTTTGTTATGATTTTTTTAAGTGTATTTTAGACCTATGTTCGTAATTTTTTCTATCGAGCGAAAGTCAAAAACTCAGGATTCGAATAGCTGATTTCTCTCTAGAAATGCCTCAAGATTGCTAATTAAATTTAAGGCAGCCGTATTATAATCCAAACAAGAGCCACGATTTTTTTTAAATCAGTTTTTGAGCTCACGTCGTCTTAATTAATTTCGTTTTTAATAGAATTGTCTGCTAACAGCATCATAATAGACATAAGAGATTTATTTAGCAAAGTCGTTTGCACGTAGTATTACAAGTACCAGAGCTATAACCACGAGCTTCGAATCTCGAACTTCGTACATCTCCGTCTCTATCGCACTTATGGTTTATGGTACTCAAGCGACAGAGACGGAGATATACGAAGTTCGAGATTCGAAGTTAGTGGTAGCGCCGCAGTCGCTGCACTAGGCATAATAAACGAAAGAGATAATTTGAACTATAATAATTCTAATAAATTTAGAAACATTCTCATAGAAAGAAAACAAAGCAAATCATTTATATTTAAGAAGAATAAGGTTATAAATGCACACAATACTCTTTATAAAATAAAGTTAAGTCGTTTGCACGTAGTACCAGAGCTATAACCACGAACTTCGAATCTCGAACTTCGTACATCTCCGTCTCTATCGCACTTATGGTTTATGGTACTCAAGCGACAGAGACGGAGATATACGAAGTTCGAGATTCGAAGTTCGTGGTAGCGCCGCAGTCGCTACACTAGGCATAATAAACGAAAGAGATAATTTGAACTATAATAATTCTAATAAATTTAGAAATATTCTCATAGAAAGAAAACAAAGCAAATCATTTATATTTAAGAAGAATAAGGTTATAAATGCACACAATACTCTTTATAAAATAAAGTTATAAAATTCGTTAAAGGTAATTCTTGGTAAAAGTTATTTATTGCTCATATTAAGGCGTCTGTGATAAAGTCAAGAATGCTTAAGGAAAATTTCGTAAAGATCAAAAGAACATATTTCTTAAGTTAAGGATTTCGTGTATGAAATTTATTAAGAAGAATGATTACAAAACCAGATATTGCGAGTCATGTAACTCATGTAGAACACGCAAGCGTGTATCGTGTGTGTGTGTGTGTGTGTGTCGTGTGTACTTATAGAACACGTATTTATGAAATATACTAAAATATTTCAACAAAAAATCAATGTGTAAATACATAAAAAAGAACTTCGCTATAACAGTCGTTACTTGTAGTTCATCAGTTTCATCACGTGTAATGTAAATGATGTATTTTTTATTATTGATCGAGTCCTGCTTTTTTGTGGTAGTAGATATTGTACTGAAGTAAAGTAATTCAAAACAAGTACATATTTAAATGGACTATGATTAGGTACGTTATTTAATTTAACAAGGAGAGAGGTTCATAAAAACAAATTCTTTACAAAAAATCTGCTAAAACTAGGTGAAATTCACATACGACGTCGGGTTAAAATAAACTTTTTTCGAGCTAGCAGCATTTAAGTGTCTTCCATTGTCGATGGTGCGAACTTTTCTAAATCCTTTTTTTGTTCCCCGTTAATATCTTTTAACTTTTGTGGTTAGGGAGTTCTTTGACAGTGGGAAAAGAATTTCACACTTACACAGCGAACTCGTCTTTGTCCTTCGATTATCTATGATCTGCGAGATCAGATCAGATTAAATTTTTAAGAAGAAATTACTTAGTTAAAAACTAAATTTAAGTATTTTTCCGATTTTAATATCGTTTTTTACGGGAATTAAATTCAATTCAAACATTTATTCATGACAACAAGATGCACTCAGATAATAAAAAATAATGAAAAACCCGCCAAGTGCGAGTCGGACTCGCGCACGAAGGGTTCCGTACCATTATCAATAAAAATATTTATTTTATTTTGTTTTTAGTATTTGTTGTTATAGCGGCAACAGAAATACATAATCTGTGAAATTTCAACTCTCTAGCTATCACGGTTCTTGAGATATAGCCTGGTGACAGACAGACGGAAGGACGGACGGACAGCGAAGTCTTAGTTATAGGGTCCCGTTTTACTCTTTGAGTAAGGAACCCTAATAAGATTTTATAGGCCTTGTTATGAAATGGACCCCGCTCAGCATGATGCTGAGACCAATGAATTGCATTCTGATGTGAATGAATCTGAGACGAATGAATTGCATTCTGATGTGAATTAATCTGAGACAAAATAATTGCATTTTGATGTGAATGAATCCGAGACAAATTGAATTGCATTCTGATGTGAATTAATATGAGACAAATGAATTGCATTCTGATGGGAATGAATCTTAAACAAAAGAATTGCATTCTAATGTGAATTAATCTGAGTCAAATGAATTGCATTCAGATGTGAATGAATCTGAGATAAACGAATTGCATTCTGATGTGAATTAATCTGAGACAAATGAATTGCATTCGCATTCGATTCCAATATTGTTCACTCAGTATTTACACAAACGAGTTATTTATTACCGACCAATTATCAAGCACACAACCATTCACTCCTCATATTATAAAGAATTAATATATTTCACCATTTAATTCTACACTTTATTTAAATTATCCATGTGATTAAATTTTGTGTAATCGTGTTTATGCACAACTTTTATAATTTATTTTAAGAACGACTTTTTAACTCTTACAACACTGACCGAGGCTTGAACCCACAATTTTTTATTGAACGAGGGAGTGAAGGCGTTCTCCTCTACAGGTCGCATTTCTCAACCGATTCACATGAAATTTTGAGAGCAGGTCCAATAATTACATGTCATGTCAATTTAAATTTTCGAAATTTAAAAAAAATATGTTGAAAAAATACAGGGTCGTGTGTTCTACAGCTCTCAGAACCTTTAGTTTATTTAGCCAAGTTACAGGTTGGAAACTACGTAAAATAAAAATGCAAGTTTAAAGTAATAATACCACGTGCTTTTCTTCCCTTGTTCTGCGAGTAAGGCTGTTTCCACAAGTAAGTGTATGTTCAAAAACCGGACTCGCGCACGAAAAGTTCCGTACCGTTATCTATAAAAACGGCAAAAATATCAGTTTTTTTAGTATTTGTTGTTATAGCGGCAACAGAAATAGGTAACTAACTATCACGGATCATGAGATACAGCCTGGTGACAGACGGAGAGACATACAAACGGACAGTGAAGTCTCATCAGTAATAGCGTCCCGTTTTACTCTTTGAGTACGGAACCCTAAAAACTACCTAATTCTCCGTTTCTCCGTACATTAGTGTATCAGGCGCATCAACGTCGAGACAAAGCGCCGCGTTAAAAGATCATATCCATTATCAGCTTATGTAGGTCGGATATGTGGAGGCGGAATGCATAAGCGGCAGCGGGATTCTGAGTCACGGTGATGCCAAACCCACGGGCCACCTGATGGTATGGGGCATCTAAACGGACCATATATTCACTGCAATATGTGGCCGGCAACTATTGGTGTATTTCTCTAACATGTGGGTAAGAGAGGGACACCAATAGTTGCCGGCCACATATTGCAGTGATAATATGGCCCGTTCAGAAGCCCCTATGTGGACAATGGAACGGAATTAGTCGATTGCATTCTAATTTGCCACGATGATGGCAAAAGTGGCAAACAATACGGCCTGCTTGATGTAAGACACCGTAGCCTATATAAGCTTTAAGGTCCTAAGAGTCATGTTCTGCTAACCCTTTATTGATTAAAGGACTCACTATGTTGTGAGCGAGAGACAAAGTCTCGACACAGGCTTTCTGTCAGCTCTGACAAACTAATTGGAAGTACACCCGTGATCCTGAAATACCAGACGGTTTTTAACCACCCTTTTCTGAGGCCATGTAATAACAAGTAGTCAATATCAGTTTTTTCTCGTTGTTAACGCAATTACTCAAAGGTTGACTGGAACAGATTCCTGACAGGAATTGCTCACATTTGTACAACCTGCTTTGTCTGTATTTTTTTTTACCTTTTTCGCGCGAACATCAAAGCATTTACATGCACGTAGAACTACCTACATACAATAGGTACACTACTTACTTATAACAACGTCGAAGTGAGAGTAAAACATATTATTTTTTCTTTATTTATTTATATCGATTTCAATACAGTATTCCTATTCTGTATTGAAATCTCGCTCACCGCGATACTATCGATTTAGCGTCGAAGAGCTAAATAGTGTTGCCACGTAATTTTATTTTGCCACTTTTATTAGCCAGCATCGCCTGACTGGCAAGAGACAAATGAAACTTAAGCCATTGTACCTAATTGATCGGTCGGTCCAACGTTATTATTTGATTGCACTCTTCTAAATTAAAAAATATACATACCTACTATGGTAACAATATCCTTATAAATGTGAATGTTGACCAAATTAAATGAGTTGAGTTAAGTCTTACCGGTCTGATAGTGAATAGTAATTGTAACCTATGGATGCCTGAAACTAGCAGCAACCACATGCACGTTGCTTACTTAAAATTGTGTATCTCTCTATCTTTGTATCTGTGTGTCTGCCTATGGCATGTAGCTCCCAAACGGATGAACCGATTTCAGTGCGGTATTTTTTTACTCGAGGTCAATCGTCTGTCGAAATGGTTCTTAGCTAAGGATTTCTTAAATAAATGCTACTCATTTTTTTACGAGATTTTCTGAAACTTTATCTTATTTCTACTCAGAATCACGATTTCTTTCCATCCCAATATGTGAAAAAAATGTCTCAAAGTTTCAATAAATTTTCAAACTTTCCGTTTGTGTCACCGCCATGCAAAGTATATGGGAAATGGTTTTCAGTGGAAATAACATAAAGCTCCTATACAATTTTACAATCAATAATAGTGACATTTTTTGAGAAACTCATAGGTATGTTTGACGTGTTGCAGTGTTTTGAAATCGTCGAAAATCGCTGCCACTTGTCCCGAACCCCACACCCATAAAACCCAAGAGTGTAATCACAGACTCACTTTTGCCTCCCAACACTGTATTTGCATTACTCCAGTGGAAATTTTACCCTGAAACAGCGCAAATGATTCCTGAACGTAGTTTAGCGCTAATGGTGGTGTTTGTTTTGTTCGGTAATCTCTAGAATTTGGGCTAAAAGTAAACATATTTGGGCATTTTTTATTTTTCTTGTACCTTGATGTTTTTGGCGTGTCCAGTGCCTTTGACACCCTACAAATACGAAACACGTTGAAAAATTTTACTTGTAGCGATTTTAAAACATCAATAATACATCTAAATCGTATAAAACCCCGTTTTCCGTTCGTTTTTAATCATAATGCTCCAATTCTAAACAGGTTTAACAAAAACAGTTTTTTTATGCAATCGAGGGTCTTCATTTTGTGTAACTTTAATTTTGATATTGATTTTTGTAGACCATGTCTCGATTTTATTTACTCTAATCAAATTAACTTTTATGACACACTTTTTATTCACGTCATAATTAAGTGATTTATTTGTGTATGCAAAATAAGCAACCTTTTTTTTTAATTTATTGAATAAAGCGGTCGGCAACAGGCGGCCCGCGAGACCCTTGCTTGCGGCCCGCGAGCCTCCCTGGCTGTTTTGTATGTAAAGGTCGTTGAATTCAGAATTTTGGAATTGCCTGATAAAGTCACAAATAATTAAGAAGTGCAGCCCGCGTAATTTTTGTTAGCTCCTATGTGGCCCTTGGTTGCTAAAAGGGCCTCCGGGATATGTTGGGCCAAGTGTCAGAATGTCCAAGGTGTCATAATGTCTGGATGTTATAAAGACCGCTAGTGAATATATACAAGTTTCTGAATGTCCAAAAAGTCATAATATCTAGATGTTATAAAGACCATTAGTCAATATGTACAAGTCTCTGAATGTCCAAGGAGTCATAATGTCCAGATGTTATAAAGACCATTGGTCAATATGTACCTCTGTCAGTTCTGACGCTTCGCCGGCCGCTGCCGCGGAAGCTCGCTTCGCTCGCCCGGCTCGCGCGCTATAAAGTCGCAGTTCTTCCTAACACTCCTCCTCGCTTCGCTCGTCGTCGTACCTACACCGACCTGCCTTAGACTAGAATAGGTAGCTAATTGGGGGTTTTGATATTGGACATTATGACAATCCGACTTTTTTTTAAATTGTTGTTTTGGTAGCTTGACATTATGGCAAATAGACTTTTTAACATTTTTTTTGTTTTGGTAGCTTGGACATTATGACAACTGGGCATTTTAACAATTCCTTGTCATTTTGACACACTGGACATTCTGACACTTGGCCCAATATCCCTCGGAGGGCTAAAAGGTTGCCGACCCCTGGATTAAGACATAAGTTAAGTTAAGTTTGACATATGAATTGGAAGTATTTTAATATCTAAAAATATTTACAATTAACTTACATTAGATATAAAGTATCAAACTATCAACTAACAAAAAGGACCGCCCCGGGTCGTTGGTGGCCCAAAAGTTCCCATGACACTGGCAGCGTTGCCACGCTGGATGGCCAACGAAATCTGTTGAGCCAGGAACGACCCGGAACGAGGATCGCAGCCCCTATCCCTAAGCCGGCGACCCAAACTCCGCATGAAGTCTTTGGCCTCCGTACCCCACGGTCCCGCAGTCTCCACCGCCACTGGCACAAAGTCGTACATTGGCTCCAAGGCAGAGTACTTGGCATGTTTCATCCGAGCCGCCGACTCGGCGGCCGACGCCGCGGATCTGATGGTGTGGCTCAAATGGGACGGGGCAAACGTGCTTACGCATGTAGCGTCCCACAAGAGGCACCGCCCTTTCTGCCATGGAACCAACGTTAGGCCATCTGGTCTTTTCCCATCTGTGCGGCACAACCCCGGAGGCTCCAGGACACAAGGCACGTTGGCCGAAACCAAAGCCCGACGAATCAAATCATTTATGGCGTGGTGCCTCGGAAAACGCCCCGCACACCTCTGACAGCTCAAACCATGGTGCCCGTTTTCCTCAACCACCACCCCACAAATGCAACGGTGCATCTCACAGACCTTACACCCCAACCGCAACGCAACCGCGATCCGAAGCGAATCATCATCCAACAGCGTGCCTATGTGGGGGGAGGGTAGTGCGTGCAACCATGCTCCCGCCTCGAGGGTAGAGGCTGCCTTGAGGCGCGCTATATTAACCCCTACTGCCCCCCCTAATAATCCTGCCAAAACTATTTTGCACAAAATGTCGTCCCAACCTCTCTGCACAGTAAGACTTTTAGGCCGTTCCTCCCCTTGGCAAATGGTAGACCATTCAGAAAGTGCCTCGGTAACAAATGGTACCTGGATAATGCCACCATCACTTGGTAAAATACGAGTGACAAGACCCAAGGTTCCGTGCGCCGAGGCAAGGAAGGCCACCACGCCGACGTCCTGGCAACGACGAACACCCAGCCCACCGTGACGGACTGGAAGAGCCGCCTGACACCACTGCGTTTCATCCAAATGCACATTTAGTAAGGACTCCAGAGCCGACTTGAGTGTAGCATCCACCTTCGCCACATCGTCCTTAAATAACCAGGTGGGTGACGTCCTCAAAATGTACATCATCCGCGGCAAAGCGAAACAATTCCGTAACAGTACGAGAGAGACGTGTGCAGACAAATTACTCAAGCGCTCCGAAGCCCTCACAAATGCCAAACGTTTCTCTTCCAACGCTGAACCTACTCCTTCCAGGAAGATAGGAGCCCCCAGTAGAGACAAAGATGTTTTATGAAGGCGCCGCACCCCAGGTAACACCGACTCGAAGCTCGTCACCACCCCGGTGTCAACATTGCCACAGCAATAGAGCTCGCACTTCGCGGCGTTTATCTCTAACCCTATGCCCTTCAAAGCCGGCACCAACTTACTAAGGTCCTCCAGAACCGTCCGTGGGGTACCCCCAATAGTACCATCATCCAGGTACCACACGTTTAAAGGGGACCCTAGTGACGCAATGACGTTCTGAATTGCTAAACAAAAAATCAAAGGTCCTAACGGGTCACCCTGCTGGGCACCCACCCGTGAAGAAATCGGAGCGTCATTAAATAGTAAATGGCTAGCTGTGGAGTAACATTGATGAAGAAATGGATATATCGAAGGCACCTTATCCGAAACTTCTGTAAGAATCGTGTCCCTCTCAACAGTATTAAACGCATTCTTGACGTCTATCTTCAGAATGACAGTATCGGTCCCTTCATTAGCAACCGCAAAAGCGCGAGTGGCATGAATAGCCGCCTCACACCCCTGCGGGGTGCCAAAGCCTATTTGGACCGGCTGAAGATAATCCGCCATCGGTTCCCTGGCAGCCCTACAACAAAGTTTAGCCGCAAGCCGACGTATTGTGCAGCCTACCGCTATCGGCCTAATACCGCCATCTTTTTTGGTAAGGGCGCAAAGGGAAGCTCCGTACAAATACGGGCATATTGCGGGGTTCACCGACCCTCCAAACAAAAAATTGCAAAGCTTCGTCAAAGATTCCAGCAGCCGGGGACCATTGCTACCCGCTGTAGCAGATGTTAGCTCCTTGAGATGCTGCGGGCGCAGCCCATCCAGACCCGAAGCAGACCCGTTATAAAAAGAGCCTAATGCCTCCCCCACCTCAGCCGGTGACACTGATAAGGAAGGGCTCGAGATATCCGGCGGCGGCGGAAACACAAGCGGCCTTGAAGGTGACGGATGTTTCTCCTGTAGTGACGCTATAGTCTCCTCATTTGCAGGCGCCAGCGACGAGTCAGATAGAAGAAGGCGGACCGCACCTCTGAGGTCACCGTCATGCACCTTGCCTTCAATGCTCCTATACACCGACCCTGCCCTGTGGGATGTAGCATCTGGAAAATAACATGTCGTGCTATCCAGGTTTTCCTTCACCTTCCTTGTCAACGACTTCTTTTCACCCTTCTCCGGGACTCTCAAGGCAGAAAAGGAAAAAGATAGCAACGAAAACCAATCATCAACGCCATTGGTCTGTAAACAATTATCAATTAAAGAGCACAATTTCCCCGCCGCCAAACACCTCGCACCCTTAGGTATGTGCTTTAAAACCCTTACTTTTGTTTTAAGTTCACCTAATTTCTCCAAACTGACTTGGTGATTTGCCGCGGACCGGGTTGAATCACTGTTGCTTGGCGGCGATAAAGGTCCCGACGAGGCCGCGCTAGGTCCCGGAATGCCCAAGATGCTTGGACTGTGAGACACGATTCCCTTGTGAACGCGCGCAATGTGCACGTTAAGGCCTCTAGGCACTACATACAGTTTAGGCAGCCCGGGACAATAAGGACACACAGATTTAGAGGGACTGCTCAATATAGTGGGCAACGACATAAAATAATATAGTAAGACTAAAAACTTAAGTAAATAGATAAAGTAAATAAAAGCAAATTTTTTTGATCTTCTTCAGCCGGCCGAGGTTCTAACTCTCCTAGAGTGAGCGGCGAGATCGAAATTCTCGATGTGCGTGGAAACGGGTATCTGTGCGGGTGCTTTCCAGGCAGTAAAGGCACTTCAGCACCGAGCTCATTAAGCCTCTGAATGGTTGCTGCATAAAATCTGGTGTATTCACGTCACATCAGGTGTAAACAAACAAAATTGTGCACAAGGCGATGTGGTGCTGTCACTCGTATTTACTATTTTAGGACATATTATCCTCGTGATGTCCCCAAAACATGGGTGCACGTTACTGTAGCCGAAATTTTCAGTTTTCAAACGTTTAGAGGAGCTTAAACTGCGAAAAAGAAGAATAAAACGGATTTATTTTGAAGAAAATAAACTGACATGACAGCCACATACATGACATGACATATTATACCCATTTTAGGCAAAACCTAGACGAGGTTCTAATTTTGATAAAAGTTATAATTAATCAGACAAATCCGGCGTTACTAATTTAGTAGACATATTGTTTCAAGGAAAGTAGGTAAACTATTTTATAATGTTTTTCAATCTTAACCCATTGCTATTTTCTTGCCTATTCATACGTATAAAACATCTAAAAATTAATTAACATCATACTAAACCAGTGGAATTCAGCCAAAACCTAATAACTTAACCGGCCAATTTATCAACGCACGGAAACGTTTAACCACCTTCATAACCTTAGATTAACGTTACTTAAGCGAAAGCCGGACTCGTAATGAAATTCCCTTACCTGCACCACCCGCCTTCCTACACACAATGGTTAGGTACATACAAATACATAGCAAGGTCCGGATGTACGGAGACCATACCCGTTTAATTTTTTTATAGTTGTTAATTAAAATTTTACGCTGAACCTACAACGTCTTTTTAACCCTGACGCAAAGAGAGGGGTGAAATAAGTTTGACGTGTCTGTGTATCTGTGTGGATGTCTGTGGCATCTAAAGGAATGGACCGATTTTATTCACGTAGCTAATGATTTTGTTATAATGAACTTTGAAATAAAAATATAGATTTTTCAACTTTTTTAAATTGTTATTTATTGCCCGACTACGGCTGAGCCGAAATGAATGGATCATTCTAGCATTGTATGTTTTTATTTACATGAGTTACCGTACCGTTTCAGATAGTTAACCGAATTTGATGAATGACGTTTTAATTGATTCGAAATTATGCTCCGGGTGACATAGGCGTTAGTATTATTCAATCGACCGGTTACCCTAACCGGTTAGCTTAGTGGTTAGTGATACTGCCTACGAAGCTGAAGGTCCTAGGTTTGAATCCCGGTAAGGGCAAATATTTGTGTGATGAGCATGAATATTTGTTTCTGTATCTTGGATGTTTTCTACTACGGCAGAAAAAAAACACGTTTTTCAGTTTAAAAACTGTATAGCATGTTAGTGTTTCTTTCTTCTTTCTTTATTTACAAACAAGAAAAATCTGACAACATAGACGCATTTACTGAGACTAGTAGAAGTAGGCCAAGGCCACAGTGAACCGTTATTTGAGCGTTTCTCAAAAAAAATGCCTCTACATTTTTTCCGAGCTTTTCTGCAAATTCTACGTTATTTCTACTCAGAATCACGATCTCTTTCTATCTTAATAGGAGAAAAAACAGTATCCCAATATTTCTATTCATTCTTGAACTTTCCTGTTGTGTTACCGCCATACAAAGTAAATAGTAACATAATAGGAAAAATATCTTTGGGAAATTTTTTGTCCTACCAGGATCAAAAGAGCTCCTGATTCTGAGTGGAAAAAACATAAATCTCTTGGAAAATTAACAATTAATAATAGTGTCTTTTTTTTTGAGAAGCGCTTATTTCGTTCTTTGTAGCAGCTGAACTGGGTAAGCATCTCGACCTTACAGAAGACCTGCCTTAATTACACCATGACTAGCTCAGTAGGAACTAGGAAGGTGTTGTGTTTCTAGCGGAGAGTAACGTCGCCAGAGCTCCCGAAGATATAGCCGGCAAACTTCTTGAGCATTAGATGACGTGGTGAGGGATTTACGATCAAAAAACGGACTCCGCATTTATGGAATTACATTTCTTTGTGTAATTATGTGTGTCATTTTTAACTAAATATTAACTACTCGCTTTGGTATGTGTGATAACTAAAAACACACCACTCCTTGATTCGATCATGATTTAATACATTTCGATCGTGTAAACAGACAGAGCTTGGGTAGATATTGTCACAGCGCGGGGACAAATCTTGGCAGCCGACATGACGCCATAGGGATGTGACACGTCGTTAGTGTTGTCCATCGAACTATCGTTAACAGTTATAAAAAGAAAAAATAATTTGCTCAAGTTGTTTGCCGTCTACTATACTCTATTAACACTTTCACTGCCAGGAACCCGCCTAGTGGGCCTACGCCGTAGCCGCTTTCCCTACTTATCGGGAAAACCACGGGATTAGCTTCGAGAGTAGTGCGCAGTGATTCCTGGCAGTGAATGTGACTATTCATCAGCATATAAACCCCAGAGGTTTCCGCTGGTGAAAAAAATGTATACCAAAATGTACCAAAACTTACTCTTAATATATTTGACCGGATGTGGACGTCTTTGGAAGGGTACTGTGAGGTGATGGATAGGTGTAATTCTTCTGTCATGTATTAACTGTTAATTATTAAAAAAAAATTGGTCAAAAAATAAATAAAAAGTACTGGACCCGGATTTGTCTTGAGCTGTCTCATCGAATCCTCAAATCAATAAATGGTCAGCCATGCGCCTCCATTGTCACAGGCTACAGCACCTACAGAGGCTACGTTGTCTGATTCAAGCACGCAGGCTGTATGCTTGTTTGCAACTTATCTTTTTTTTTACTGATAAAAAAATACTGTATAATAATTGAACGAGCGAGTGAAGCGAACTTTCTTTCGAATTCTCTTGGAATGAGCTGTTTCAGCTATATAGGGCCAATATCTTTCGTATGTCCGGCTGTCCAGCTGTACAGGTCGCATTTCCCAACTGGTTTTCATCGAATTTTGTGAGCAGGTTCAATAATTATGTTGACTTTTTTGTCGATTCAGTTGTACGAAATAAAAATAAAAAGTTGAAAAGAAAACGGGTTCGCGAGTTCTACAGCTGACAGAACTACTAGTTTTTAATAATATTTACAATTAACTTACATTAGAATTAAAGTATCAAACTATCAACTAACAAAAAGGACCGCCCCGGGTCGTTGGTGGCCCAAAAGTTCCCATGACACTGGCAGCGTTGCCACGCTGGATGGCCATTTTTAATTACATACCTATCTCATGGTATTGGATTTGTCTGTCGAGATTGTTTTTCGAACACTATCAAGAACGCATTAAAAAAAACATACTTACTACACAAAGAGCCACTACTTAGTTATTATTTTCACTATTGTCACTGTCAAGTGATCCCTCTCTCGGAGAGTTCAACTCATATTATTTTCAGGCCAAATCTGTATTTGGCGACCTACATTCTGATACGGATACACTTCAAAGCTACAGCTTCAAAGTCAAACTTTGAGGAAAAATAACCGAAAACCGGTTATAACCGGTTACGATTATTTAATGTTAAAAACAAGGTATTTATCGGCTCAACACCAAATTATTACTAATAGACCATTCTGACATAACGTGGCAACCAAAATACACGCTCTCATTTATAAATAAAAGCATAAGCAGCGTAGTTCGAGTTTCACTGTATGGGCATCTCTAGCTAGAGTCAAACCGCAACTAACAAACATGAGTGCTCTGATTTCGCCTTTTAGCAATTATCTTTTTTTTTTTTTACTAAAACTGCACTTAATGTAAGAAACTTAATATATTTAGTCAATTTCAATAAGGAAATGTATAACCAAAAATTTGACGACCGGTTAGCCTAGTGGGTAGTGACTAGTGACCCTGCCTACGAAGCTGAAGGTCCTGGGTTCGAATCCCGGTAAGGACAAATATTTGAGTGATGAGCACGAATATTTGTTTCTTAGTCTTGGATGTTTTCTATGTATTTAAGTATTTATATCCATTAAATATATGGTCGTATTGTATCCATAACACAAGCTTTATTTAGCTTACTATAGAGCTAGTTCGATTTGTGTAAAAATCGTCCCATAATATTTATTTATTTATCATTTCCTTATAACCGAAAATAACTGGGACCGGTTATTCTAAATTCCGAAAACACGTTAAAAATTTTGACAAAATAATTGGTTGTAACCGGTTTCTCCGGTTTCGGTTAAAACTGGTTTGCATTCCCGAATACAAATACTCCTTATTGCACACCTCAATAATATACACCTCAATGACATATTTGAAAAAAGTAGTAAGTAGGGTTTTGATCTTTTTTTTTCACTTGCTAGCTACCTACGTTTTGTAATTTCTTTACAAACACAAATATCCAAGTGACATATTCAATTCAATTTTTTTTTCCATTCAATAGTTTTATTTTAGACCATGTGATCCATATACTGTTAGTAACAAAATACCCGCTCGATCCAGGGCCACATTATGTTGCAATTAAATCTACCAGCCAATACCTTCAAAATGCCGTTTTGACTTTCCCTGACGCGACCCATCAGCGACGTGGTTTTCTTTCGCATTATGGCGTGAAAATCGTCCGTGCGCGTCTCAGCAAACATTTCCGATGCACTGCACCACTTCGGGAGTCTCAACAGCATTCTGAAGGCATTGTTGTATTGTATGCGTAGGGCGTATATATAAAGTAATTTTGACGCAGTCTGAATATAGGTTTGACAAACGACTGCACAGAATGATAATGTCTATTTTTCCAAAACGAAATGGAACTTTATACCTATGGCAGAAACGGGAAAAAACTATTTACAAATTTAGCTTCCAAAGCGTTTCCACTGGATGACAGAGTTTAAGCCTATGAGTTCACACTGTAGCGCCTTACCAAACAAACTGTGTCGGAATTAAGTAGCTTAGTATAGTTTATTCCAGTTAAAATAACGAAAAGTATTTAAAACCAACCATTACCGTATACTGTTTCGTTGTTATCTTCCAGTAGGGATGTAAAACAATTACGCAGAAAACATAGAACAAACAGTAGCAACTCCAATATACGTGCCACACTTCTGTCAGTTCTATGACGTCTCTTTGTTATCTTTTCCTTTCATATTTAGCATCAATAGAAGTTGTTTAATCCGACTTTAAGTGCATTTTGTAATTTAAAGTGGAACAAACTAAATAGACTCCATTTTTTTATAATTTACTCGTCTCTGTGGGCAAAGAAGCAAAATATCCACATCCACATATTCTATTTCTTTCCCATTTCCCGCCATTCCCAATTAACACTCCAAAAACAAACGCCACTGAAACGCACAAACAGCTTCATAAAAACTCATTGTCGCGTAACCGTGTCACGCCATATCATTTTCATTTAGCCTGTTTGGGGCGTATGGAAGCCTAATCATCATTACGCCATAACGCCGGGGTCCGACAGTTTAAAGTGGCGTGGCGCAAAATGCTGAAGAGAGCGTGAGAGTGAAATATTGAACGAGCGAAGCGTATGAAGTTCTCCGTTTCAGGTTGGGCCTAAATTCTTTCGTATGTACGTTTGTCCAGCTGGTCTCCTCTACAGGTCGCATGTTTCAAACGATTCTTTTTAAATTTTGTGAGCAGGTTCAGTAACTACATAGATTGATTTTGTCATAGATTTATGTTGTAGGTACCTACAATGATTTATTAAAAAAAAAACCTTTTATAGACTGTCTCGCGTATTTTACAGCTCACGCAGCTACTAGGAAATAAAAATAAACGAACATTAGTACAACCAAATCAACCAGTTGACCACTATTGAAATATTGAGAGTTTAAATGACGTTTGGGTTAAATTCTTCTGGAAATACCTTACAGTTCTCACGACACAGGTTCGACCTAGTGTGAGGACCATTGCTTACGTAACTCCAATGTAAAAATCTTAAGCTAATCTCTTTGTAATTCTTCCTGTTTGTAACTCACTTGGTAAATAAATAAATACATTTTGTAAGTATTTGTATTTTGTGTTTTTGTAAATAAAGGCCTTTTTAAAACTACACATCAGTTAATACACATTTGTTAGATTGTTACGAATCGTTCCCTAAGGTGTTTATTTTATAACAATTATTTTGTTTGAAACTTAATTAAAAACTTATTCCAAATGAATCCATGTAAATTGCAAAAACATCATCCAAGCTTGCGCCAAGCTTTTACGACGCAAGCTCAGGGGAGTAATAATTAGCAGGCAACTTTACCCGCACATAACGCACGTAATCGTACGTACGTATAATGTAAGCTTCCGGTGTATGAACCAAAAGTTACAAGGTTTATAGTTTTAGGACTAAAAGGCTGTCAAGGCGTTAACAGTGACAAAAGGTTTATCTTAAATCTCAGTTTATGTGAATCCATAACATTAACGTGAAATTAAATTCAGAATTATGAGCACTTGAAAAATATTTAAGCGAAAGTTGGCCAAATGGTTGCTGGTAAAATGATATTGCGTCAAGGACTATTTAAATTGTAGAGATGTTTAACATTCCCAATAATTACAACAATGAATTAATTACAGATCTCCTCATTGATGTTATTTTAACTTATTTAAATCAAATATTTGTAAATTTGCTTAAACTTAAGATGCAATTCATTGCATAAGGACTTTTACTATTCATACCCTAAGACCATGTACGTTACTGTAGTCTTACAAGTAAACGCATTAAAATTTTAATTTTAACATTATTTGTAATTACCTACATAAGTATATAATTTAAATGTAAGCGAAATTAATTCTCTTGAGATGTATGTCTATCAGAATTGATGGTAGATTGAGTGCTGTAGGAAATTAGTGGGTTGCTTAGATAATCAAGAGCAAATTTAATGAACCTACGCTTTTTGTCCAAATACACCTTTGAAACCAATTTCCAAACACCAATGTTTGTTAAAATTAACCACTAAGATTATTATTTGCACTCTATGAAAACTATATTAACAGTCCATTATTTTGTACTTGGCAGCGTACCTATCCTTGTCTTTAAAATTGACCACTAACAATATTTAATTTATAAAATATTACAATTCTGAATAAACCATAAAAACTAAACTTTTTTTTTGTTTTTTTTTTAATTTGCAATGTTATTAATTTAGACCAAGTTACTATTTTTGCCCAAGGTATATTTATATTAGTGTGTATATATGTTTGTAAATATGTATTAGTTAAGAATTGGAAATATATGAATTTAAAATGGCAGTCATTTTAGATAAGTATTACATAAATATACCTAACCTAATTTTTACTATACTCTGATAACTATGTACCAAACTATGTACGTAACAATCTTCAAAACTATTATTAAATTAAAATATAAAACTAAACCTTAAACTTAAAAAAAAATATCATAAGTAGAGCCAATTTTGATTTAACAGATTTAAAATCTTTTACTATAATCAAGACGCCCGTGGGCTACCTACTAAAATTACTATTAGTTTTAGCATTTATTAACGAAAATGCAATATTTATTTTAAGATTTATATCTGAATTATCTATAAGATTATACTTAAACAGATACTGAAGCTTGCTTAAGTATGGCTATCAGTCATAAAAACGCGGACAAATTGATTGTAACCGCAAAATAGGGCGGGTATTGACGCCCGAAGATTGATGGAACTTCCATTTTGTATTCAAACGATTGTACAATATACGAGATGTTTTCGCGTTTTAATCACAGTTTATGTAAGAAAACGCAATAATAACAGGTGTATATAAATATCAACACATTTGTTTACATTATAAAATATCCCTAATATAATCCAGTTGTTTTTTAGTGTTCCGTACTCAAAGAGTAAAACGGGACCCTATTACTAAGACTCCGCTCTATAACTGGTCATATTTTGTAATAATCTTTATCAACTTTAAAACATTTACCAAAGTAAAGTTAATCTGCAAAACACTTTATACATAATCCAACCTTTTTTTAATCACTCAACATCTAATACTAAACAAAACCCTATGCAGTTAAAACCCCAAAACCCGGCCGCCATTACGGCTATCTCTTCCGCACCCTAATAAAGGACGTGTCGGCGCATACAGCGCGTAAACTTTGGGAACCACCGGTGAAAACTTTATATCGTATTAAAATCCTCAAACACTGTCGGCGTATTAAGATAAAATGGTGGATATTTAAAAGTAGGTAATAGAAAAATAAAATTACATTAATTTCATTATCATTCACATTAATATAGTTGAGCTACGAGTTCATTAAACCGATTGGTAAGTAAGTTTTTTTTTTCAATTTACTTTTCGCAGTTATTTGCAGTTTAATGTCGTCTTTACCTACCTAAACTCAATTAAGGGTAACGAAAAAACATCGCTAATATTCAAAATATGCAAATACTCTATTACCTACACTTTACAGACATCATATTATGCCATTAAATATATGATTATACACAAAGACTTAGGTTCAACATAAATATGTACCTACATTTAATATAAGTCGATGTCAATACCAATAATATTTACTATTACTGTTACTTAAAATCAAAGTAATTTAACAATCTTAAAAACTGTAAAATTTTTAATTTTAATCTTCAGCAAAAAAAATCTTATCGATTTATATCGATATTAAAGTATCAACTAAGCTGAATTCGAACCACAAAATCAATTCGATTCAATAATAAATATCTGCAAAAAATGCCAATCGATAATACGGGCGTAAAATACGATTAATAAACGATCGATCCCACCGCCCATCCCTAGTTTAAAGTGAGTTAACGATCATGACTCTGCATGACAAACATAAAACAAGGCGTTAACATGCCGAGTATTTTTAAACTTACCCATTCTGATCGCCCTTGTGTTACTTGTGCCTGTAACAAATACAGCTCTGTTAGTTGTGTGTGTAAATAAATAAATTATCTACAACTAATAATGCGGTAGGTATAGGTATCGGCAGGAGAGTTGAGGTTAATTTAGGGACATTTTATTGAATATACATTTAGTACATGGGAAATACAATAGAATAAATAATTAAAACTAGCTTTAAAATTAAAACTAAAACTAACTTAAAGGTAGTGAATGAACGAATGAGTGAATGTAAGTACCTACACGATTAATAAAAATATATCCTAATATTATTTCTCTTTGGTTTTTAGTTTTACGATTTAATATTTACCTATCTATCTTTCATTCATTAATATGTATACCTATTCATTGATAAAACACTGTTTTAAACGGAATATGATAATCAAGTCTTATTGAAATCAAATAATTGTATCTAGAAAATAATTGAAACTAAATAGGTACCTACTTTGAAGAATCTTTTAGTCAGTCTTACTTACAGTTTGCTGCTGAACTTGCTATCGGTACGGACAAAATGCACTAATTTAAATAGATCTTTTGTCTATACCTACCTGTAATGTCTGTGAGATTATTGCTTTGTACGTTTGCACGTAGGGATAATCTTCAAAAATACTCATCCAATGTTAAGAATTATATTCACCAGTGTATATTATTGACTATCAGAGTAGACCAAGGCTAAATTGCATCCCGCATCTTCCCATAGAATATTCCCAAATTCGAAACAAGCGCACGGAATAGTGCCCAGAATTTTTTGACACACCAAAATCGTATTCACTTATATAATATCATCATTTTTTTTTGGTTTATGCTTTGCACAGTATGCGTGGCAACGACGCACGATACTTAAATGGAACAGAAACGAAAGAGAAAAAGAAATCTTCCAAACTCGGTCAATTAGAGCCACCCACCGCTCTAGTTCTTTAATCAGTCTCTCAAATAATTGACAATTGTATTAATATTAAGCATTTTTAATTAAGTCTTAATTCCGCGGAGCGCTGCTAATCGGATTGCTTTAAGCTTCATCCCGCTGAGGCTTTGTTACGTGTTTTACGGTTTCCACAAAATTAAGGAAAATGTATAGACATTTAAAAAGTTTATTCTTCAAGAACTATATAGTGACGTGTGAAAATTAAAAATCTATGTATTCATAGTGGCTTTTTTATTTCAACGAAGCCAACGAAGGCGAATTTGAAATGCTGATAAAATGGAGTATTCATTCAATTAGTACGGCTACCTAGGAACGTGGCGTTTTAACGTGTTTTTTTAATAAATAGCTTTTTTTTATTTTCTTTGAGTAATGCTGATTTACGTTGTATGTGTGTTACTATGTGCCAAGGAGGTCGTTGTTGTTCTACGTCCGTAGGAATAACCCTAGAAGCCCTACACGTGACCTCCGGGTGGTGCTAAAAGAACAACAAATTCGGCAGCTGCACTGTTCCTTCTGAACCTCGCAGCGCACACTGGAACTCTATCAGCGACATCGATACGAATTCATATATTTACCAGTGTGTAACCGCCATACGATAAATAAATAAAATATGTGCCAAAAATCTATTCCAAGGATCTATGGTCTATAGAGGTTGCGAGCAAAAAAAAACTAAAACACAAGTACAGATTTCTTCGTACCCACTTTAATAAACACTTCTAAAAAAAGCTTCACAAAGTCCCGACCACAACCCTTACCTAGCTTTAAGTTGGCCAACTGAAATACTGGAATGAACTTCAAAAGCCATCGAGCCTGCACAGCCCTAGTGGTTACTTGACCGCAGGTTATTAAAAAAATACGGACCATAGCGGTTGTTATCTGTGCGAGGATAGGAATTATTTTAGTCTGTTTGAGAGATTATGAAATGTTTGGGCCGTTATACACTAAAATCATCATCTAGCATCTTGTCACAATAACTTGCTATTATTATTATCTATATAAGTATAAACTTGTTTTATTTACATATTTATTGAACGAGCGAGCGCAGCGAACGAAGTTCTCCGTTTCAGCTTTGGCCAACATTCTTTCGTATGTGACATCTGGGTACCACTATCCGGCTGTTCTCCTCTACAGGTCGTATTTCTACAATTATAAAGAGATTTTTGCAAATTCAATTTTTATAAAAAAAAATAAAAAAAAAACAGTAAAGACATCGAGACTCGTGAGTTCATCAGCTCAAATTAATACTAGTATTATTAATTCAAGAATCACATTTTCCATGATTTTTTTCAAATTAATGTAATATTCGATATCAAATAAACATAGCAGCAAGATTTTTTTTAATGTTTGCAATTCTTATTAATAAATAAATTATACTCTCGTAACGACCGTAACGTACGTAATAAATAAAGTGTAAAATATTTAATAAGCAAATTTGAATATTGTGTGTATCTCAGCACATACTCCGTAAGTACCTACCCACATAATGTATGACGAGGCTCATTATTACTGAACTGGATTTAAGCCATAACAGCAAACCTCCATTTTGGTTGTTGAAAAATATGGAGTAAGTGTAGGTACCCGCTTGTTAACTGTACAATACCTTTATAGTTTTCAGAGTAATATACTTATAAAGGGTAAAAATAAATAAAAATAAATGTTACCTGAATTTAACTTTACGCATGTGAATTACAACCCAATATAGCACAGTAGAATAAATTGAAACATCTCGCTATCCAAAGATTATTGATCTTTGCTCTATCTAAACTAAAATTAAATAGAAGACGCATAAGGCGCAGTCCAGTACCTACTTAAAAAAAACCGGAGACATTAAACAAAATATCAATTATTCAGTTTTACCAGCATACTTCATAAACCTAAATCATAAAATTTTTGTATGGGAGACCATGGGTGAACGTTATAATTTTAAGTTGTTGTGACATACTTATTCTTGAATTGCTTTCTTTATTTTATTTTATTCCTATATACAGGGTGGGCCCTGTAACTGGAGCAAAAAATTAAACGGTAGATTATTAAGCTTGTGAACAATTATTTCGAAGTGGTTTTATGCGAAAAAAAATTTTTTTTTTTGAAAAAAAAAAATCTTTAAAATAAGTTTACTTGTATTTTTTTACTCTTCTGGAGTGCTATGAGTAATTTTTTATTTTAAAAACACAAAAAAAAGAAAAAAAAATTAAAAAATCACAAAACTATCTGTTGAACACAAAAATGCAAAAACTATTATGACTCATTACATGATGTTACCTCAAAATCTGCATTGACTGCCGTGATATCATCTCGTGGTGCCAAGATACATTACTTGGAGGTCATAACTTTAGATCAAAATTTCTCCGTAACCAAAAATTTTGAAAGTGAATGATACACAAGGGGTTACTACAAATGCTCTAAGGAAGCCTCCTTTTGAATATTTGCTCGTGTTACAGGGCCCACCCTGTATATTGTGCAGACATCTTTCACGCGCGTTTAAGTTTAGAAAATTATATAATTTATATAGGTATAGGTTTCTTAGAAAAATATGTAGAATAGAAACTATTATCCATTAAATGACTAGTGACTCTAGTGAGCAAACAAGCTCGTTTGCAAAGAGTATTGTGTTTGTAATCGCCCGTATTTTGCGAAGTGCTACTTAATGTGTTTGTTTGTTAATTGTATGTTTAGTGTTCTTTATGTTTTGCCCATTGGTATACAAATATAAAAGTCAAAGAGATTACTAATTAGTAAAATAGGTAATCAATAAACACGAACATAATAAGTACCTAAGTACCTACTCAATGTCAATTAAATTATAAATGATTATTAGATCTGTGTAATGAATACAATCCTGAATAGGAACATTTTTCAATGAGTAATAATCTTCTACTTTTTCTTAAATGGTTATATTTCCAGTTCTATAATGTTTTGATTAAGTATGTATGTATATTGTATCTGATCATAATTATTTATTTATTTTTACTTACTTTATCACATGTCACACTGGTAAGTATTCAATAAAACAAAATTCGGAATAAATCACATACGGCAATAATCAGCTTAGTTTTCATGTCACATTTATTTATTTCATATAAAACTAAATAAGTAGGTACCTAATAGTAAAATAACCTACTACAGAAAACAGCAATAATTAAAATCACAATGACAAAACTAACTCAAAGCCCCCACTGCCAAACTGGTTTCAGCCGGTTTCAACTAGTTAACGAGTACTTAGTTCCGGAAGGGTTAAAAAAAACGTTTTTTTTTCTAAAAACTGTCACTAATTGGCGTTCGAAGTTGAATTGAAGTTAATTTGAAAGGCATTTTCGAGAGCTGTTTGTATTTAGTTTGGGATTGGAAAAATATTCGGTTGACATTGGTTTTTAACTGGTATTTGTTAACGATTTTATTACTTAATTCAATACGATTCCATAAAGTTCGTTTAATTTTGAATCCAAGAAAAAAATTAGTTGAAAATATTTTTTTGCGTCCTAGGGGTTTACTTTTATACGTCGCTTTTAATGTGTGCATTGCATTATGTTTCGCAGCTTCGTTTGCTCAGACACGTTTGTATCAGAACGAGTAGGTAAAACATATTAAATATTTTGAATGCGTCAGAGAAAAGAAGCGGGTTGTGTCGGAGATACAACCGTTAATTAATTTTTAAAAGTGGACTTCTTTGTTGGCTATGGAACCCTAATATATCTGAATTATTTCACTAAAATCTGTATAAGTACAGATAAATCGGTATATATGGCAACATTGAGTGACGTCGCTCATTTGACTCGCGATGCATTGAAAATGGCGGTCATGTCAGCATTATTTTCATGTCCGCCACATAAACTCAATAACATTTTGTGATTAACACTAATGGCAAATAATGAAGGGTTAAAACATGTATCAATCAATTATTTCAAATCAGATTAGGCTTCTCTACAAAAAGTTATTCCGGAAGACACATGATGACATGATAACATTTTGAACTGTACCCCTTTACAAGAACGCGAGCAAAGAAGTATACACTTCAAAACGGTTAAAACAGAAATTAAATAGCTATTTCAAAAGCCGTCGACATGTAGTTTCGGCATAATTTAATAATTACCATACAAAAAATTCAAGGGTAATCTCAAAGTTTGAGTATCAGTATGCCTTATTCATAAGTTCATAAACGTTCGAACACCGTAGTAGAACGTAGTTACCTATTTTGTTTCCCTATGCACAGCCCGGCTAGCTCAGTCGGTAGAGCATGAGACTCTTAATCTCAGGGTCGTGGGTTCGAGCCCCACGTTGGGCGAAACACTTTTTGCTTTTTGTTTGACTTTTGAATTGCCAATAAACAATAGTTCCAAAGGAATTCATCATTTACATACATTTATTATTTGCAAACGACTTAAAAATAAAATAATAATATTATTTATCAGAATATTGTATTTTTCGATAGTAATTAATTTTTCAAAATATTTCAATCGTGAGTAAATTTTAATAAATTATGTAGGTGTAACCAAGCTGGAACTAATTTTGAAATATCGAGTATATGATTGAATTTAAACTACACAATTTTTCTATTAAGTAGCATAATCTCAACTATGAATAGGTACATAAACTCATAATATAATTAATACATAAGAAGTGGATCATAAAAAATACTGATAAGATAATATTATATTCATGTTTATCTTGTAAATATTATATTCGATAGTCATCATTAGATAGTCAATCTAAAGTGACGTCATGTCAACGCGCTCTTAGCGTATGAACCGCTAGCTACCAAGCGATAATTTCAACACTCCATTCATCCGGGGGTGTAGCTCAGATGGTAGAGCGCTCGCTTAGCATGCGAGAAGTACGGGGATCGATACCCCGCACCTCCAATCTTTTTGCATTTTTAGCCTTTTTATTTTCATACTTTGCGCTGTTCTGAAGCCATTCAAGTTGCAATAATATTAAAACGTCACAATAGAAACATTTTTGTATCTGCATTCTATGTTTAGTCAAGTGTGAACGCGATTAAACGAAGAACGTAGCATTTTAAAATGCCTATACTTATTTTTAATCTTCCTACAAACCGAGGTAGATCTTTAGAAATATACTATTTGAATCATTTGTATTATTATTCCGATTTGCATATAAGTATAACGTATTTGATTTGAATAAAACGACAGATTTAAACAGCGCCTCGTACATGTTATATTTATCTCGAATCTATATTCCGATATAGTATACCTAGTAGTCTGGGGCAAAGTTACAAATATTTATAGACTATTCTATTATATTTATTTAGAGAGGTAAATTGGAAGTTCTGACGAATGTATTGGTTCCATACGGTAGGTACCTTCTTCATTTTGGTAAGTACGTAAGTAGATTTCATTTTAACCTAATGGATTTGTTCGTTTTATTGAAATCGTAGGTTGACGTTTAAAATTGTGTATACGACATCCTCGACTACTAGCGTGGGCATTTTCAAAAAATTAGGTATGTACCCAGTTAATCGTCAAACAAAAATTAACTCGTCAGTTTTGTGACAACAGTTAAACATAAAACATTAAGTACCGATGAGATCCTGTGATTGACTTTTTGTAGCTATGTATAGATAACTTATACTTGCTTATACCAAGATACATAGGTACACATTATGCTGTGTAATCGTTGTTTATGTTCAATAAAAAAACAGGTAAGTACCTAAGTACTTAGTTTTAAAACTGCGGTTTTATGCAGGTGTTTGCTTTGCTCCTAAATTTATCTCTAATACACATTTGTTATATGACTTATATGTTAGTAAAAACTCGAGTGATGGCGTGACCTCTCAAACAACTTTCCGGAATCGCACCCCTGATATTTTATCTTTCTACAAATCTTTGTCCGCCTGTAATTGACCCTCGTACCGCCGAATGACATTTTTGACAGAAAAATTGACATTTGACATGTTGAGTGTTATCACACATATGTTAGTGTGGTTACAGTTATTTATAGTATCTACATGCTAGCTGCCCGTGCGGCGTTGCCCGGAAGCCACATGGAATAATATAGGCTATGTCCTTCCCAAAAGTTCAGTCATATGCTGGTGAATTTTTTACTTACGCTTTTTTTTTTATTATACGCACAAACTTACTCGTATAATTTACCTACCTATTAATAATATAAGTACTTATAGAAAGGAACATTTTTAATGGGCATTTTCGCGAGAATACATGCATCGTTAGCGACATCATCGAGTAAAAGTTAAAAAATGTCCCATTTTGTAACTGAAAATTTGTCTGACAAATAAAAGTTACAAAATGTAAGTAAGTACTATTTAACTTTACTCCGTTTAACAAGCGGAGAAATGGTAACAGTAGAGGTGAACATCCACAGGACGCCTTCTTGACCGATCCTCGTGAAATTTTGAAAGCCGGTTAAATAATTACTATTTATATATTTTTTTAATACTGTTGCTCAAAAAGTTGCACTTTTTGTAGCTGCAAATCGTGCGCAAAGTTGTATTTTGCGCACTAGTGCTTTTTACTTTTCCACGTGTATCGAACGTCGTTTTTTAATACAGTTGCGAAAAAATAAGAAAAACAACAAGTAAGGAATTTGAAACTTTTATACTATTCATTCTGTAACATCATTGTAATACAGTTGAAAAATAATCAAGTTGTTAATTTTTTTAATATTGTCCTTGTTGTTTTTCTTATTTTTTCGCAACTGTATTATTAAAAAACGTCGTTCGATACACGTGCGGAAATGTCATTCTTCACTCGTCCCGAGTCTTACCACTCGCCTACGGCTCGTGGCAAGATATCTCGGCACTCGTGATATAATGACATCCTTTCCGCACTAGCATCGAAATGTACTATTTTGTTAACCTAATTTTCAGAATAAAAAAAAGACAGGCTTGCAAGTTCTGCACCTCGCTAGCTCACACCACTAACAGCCCATAATTCAGAAAATCACAAAAGTGTTTTAAATAAAGCTAAATAACTCGATGATTTTAAAAATCGAACGTATAAAATATGATTTAAACACTTTACACTATAAACAAATTCAATAACTGACACCACATATAATACCTATACTCCACCGAATATCACAAATACTTATAAATCAGCGCAGGCAAGTATTTAAGCTATCCACCGCTAGATGGCGCTGAACGCAATCCTTTACTAAACTATTTTGGCTTCCTACATAGTTCCCCATTCCAGCCAAGATATTCGCTGAAACTTTGAATTTATGCCAAAATATGGAGTCGATAGAGGGTAAAGTTCGCAGCTTCGGCGACTGTAGATTAAAGTGAAGTTGGGGCTCATTGTTGGATAGTTTGTTGTCAAAACCATAATTTCCTAACGATTGTAGGAATGGTGAAGTTTGAACGATTCAACTGCTTAGCTTAGAATACCTAGTATAGACACATGCTTCTATTCCCAAAACGAAATATAATTTTTCTCAAACATGCAATGAAATATTTTCTTTACGTTCCTTATAATAGACTCGGAAGCATCTCGAGGCGGCCTGAAATGGGATTTCATACAACTTTTCAGGCCTAGGCCTGCAAAGTAACTTTTTAATTTTCATTCCACTATTTGTGGCACAGCATCGAAATTCAGCCATGAAAATTAGTTTGATTTGAGGATTTTTATTTATTTATTTCATTGCATGTTTGAGAAAAGCACTATACATGCCTCGGCGTGAAAACGGATTCCCGGCCTAGTAGGATAGAGATACGAGAGTGTTTTCCCGGCCTCTGATGTAATTTCGTGTATGCGTCTTCGTTTATCGTAGTACTATTACTTATTCTGTGGTTTATCTAGGATATCAAAGGGACATATTGTTCTAGTTTTACTTATTTCGAGCATTAAATTGCATGACAATTAACGCACAATGTTTAATCTTATATGAAAAAAAGAAATATATTTTTTCAGTGCCACAGGTATACATCCTATACTATTAAACGAGCAATATTTGTATATATTTATATATATATATGCAATCATGCTCTCGGAAACGGCTCTGACGGGGTTTACGGGGGCGAGAAATCGATCTAGATAGGTATCATGTCCGGGAAAATTCGTTTTCTCCGTATTTGCTCCATTTTCACCCGAGCAGAGCTCGGTCGCCCAGGGACTATTTGTAAAACACGGTTTGGCAGTAAGTAGCTCATTTAATTTATTTGTCCAAAGTTTCTATGTTTAAAGTTAAAGGAAGAGAACATGATACACACTGCTTATATTCCGGAAACGGACATGACATTTGTTTTTTCTTGATTTGCATTAAATATAAGCGTGTGCTTATATTTCCAAAACGGATACGCAGAGAATATTGCGTCTAATTCGACTATTAATGACAGGGAGCCATTTTTTGCTGTCGATGTTTCGTAACAAGTGAAATAAAAATATTTTTCTAAAACCCAACTTCCTTTTTCAAATATTGTAGGCAATTTTTTTTTTTTTTTTTTTTATTGTGTTTTTATTGTGTAACGATGATTTTTTGTGTGTGTATGGGTCGATGATACCCGAATTAAATGATGTTTATTTTATTTTATTATGTCACTCACGATTATGAATTTATGAGGAATCCAACGACACGTCATATGCCAAAATCAATCGAGCTGTTTCGACTGTAGCCCGTGAAATATAATTTTCTTGTCCACATGGTATACCTACGTTCGAAAAACATAACCCTACTTATTAGGTGGTCGGGTAAAAACTAAAGAAAAAATGTATTTAGTGAATAAATTATGCAACCATAACACATGACATAACTGAAGAGCCTTGTAATTTGTAGCTCAGCAATAATATATGAATAAGGCTCTAGGAATAGAGTTGTCATCAGATATTTTGCGGCCTTTGTTCCATCATATATTTTTGGAGGTGACTGTACCTACCTACAAAGAGTAGATATACTCGTGTCTTCTGGCATGTAGCATAATTGACCTTTTGAACGCCATCCTTCACGTACTAAAGTGTCATTGACACGCCAATCTTTTTTTCATAGTAGGTAACTATGAACCTTATATGAAAGACAGAAGGTTGTTTTGGCAACGGCCGTCATAACACTTAAAGGCGTTCTTGCCGCTTCGGGCACGACAATACACGACGCCTTTAGGCGTTCTTGGCGTTCAAAGGGTTTAACAGTCTGCATCATAAATTAACATTTTTACTCTATATTTCGATGTGGCAGCTTCCTCGCTCAACGCATTAGTATTGCGATACAGCGGGGAAATGCTGCCAGCATCTTCGGCACCATGCCGCGGGGAGACCCGTTATTTTAGTTATAAAATAGGTTTTTTACATTCTTTTGTTTTTAATCTTATTTAGTTTAAGTTTTTGTATTTAGTTGATATTCTTCAGCGTAAGATAAGTTATAGATTATCGACTTAATTAAATACTCTATGTTTCACATATAAAATTATGAATAAATGAGTTTCGATGTTACACTGTATTATTTTGCTTTTGACAGTGTTAATGGCGGTTCGCTTGACATTTGCGAAATGTCAGCGTCTTAACAATGAAAAGGTCGCTAAAAGGCACGGTTACCCCTTAAATGTCAACTAGGGTGAAACTAGGTTTAATGCACATCAGCCGAATAGTATTATGATTTAATTTTTTACATGCACTAGCTGCCCGCGTGGCTTCGCCCGCGTATTGCAAATAATGCAGGCAAACCCGCGGGATAAAATATAGTCTATAGTTCTACGAAAGCGACTGCCATGACTAAGAGGAAAACTAGAACTTATTTGCAGGCATCGGAGCATTTGTAGCACGGTAAGAATAAAGTATTACTCCAGGCAAAATACGGTTTTGAAAAACATTAATTTTTAATAGCGTTTTTTTTCTTTGTATTATTTTAAAACATTATTCTAAGATGATTTATTCAAGAATCCAACAAACTTTCCATCCGGAAGAATTTAAATAGATTTAAATAAAGCATGAATTGTTTTTTTTTATTTTATTTATCTTGAACATTATAGAGCAAATGTAAATGAACCAAAATAAAGATAAAACCGTTTATTAATATTTTTACTGACTTTTCTAAAGCTAGTTAAGTTATCATTTTTTTGATGTCTGAAATTTTGTTGGATTTTGTCGCTAGGTAACTATTTAATTGATAATATATCCATTACAAAGAAAAAATCAGCTATTATAAATTATTTCCAAATTTGACATTTTTTCCATACAAGTTGTCAGTTCATTGCCTGGACTATATGCTATGGAGTCGTTGTAAGCATTAAAATTAAATGAGTATTCATCTATACTCATCCTCATTAATTTAATTCATTAAATAAATAATAACTATAAAAAGACACAACTGTAGATCTTTATTGACGAATAAAAAATAATATGAAGGGTCCACGGAAAGAACATGTCTGGTCACTTTTTTTTTCAAAATGAGATTTTGATGTCAAAATGTTGCGCTCGTTATGAACTATTGCGTGACATTAAAATTTCATTTTGAAAAAAACTCCATAGCATACTTAAGTCTTACCGTGCTACAAATACTCCGATGCCTGCTTATTAGGAATAGATCGGTTTCCTCACGATGTTTTCCTTCACTGAAAAGCCACTATTAAATATCAAACGATATTACCTACAATAGCATTTTTGAAAAAAACCATTGGTACGAGCCGGAGCTCGAACCATCGACCTTAAGATTGAAAGTCGCTCAGTTTCTGTTATTATAGATTATAATAGAAATATAATTGAAAAAAATAAGCGATTAGTATAGAGACTGTATGAAAAACGTACTAAACGCTCAATTTTTTTTTAAATTTCAAGCAACAGAAAGTTTCAGCCTTAGATATAGCGGATCCCATTGCGTATACAAAGTTTCATGTTATTCTAGCATGTCGTTTTGAAATGGGAACGAAACTACGCTTGTATGGAGATTCGAGCGTCCTGGCGATCCTTAACTTCTCTTTTACTGAAACAATTGGTGACCAAGCTATATGTGTATTTTTAGGGTTCCGTACTCAATGAGTAAAACGGGACCCTATTACTAAGACTCCGCTGTCCGTCTGTCTGTCTGTCCGTCTGTCTGTCCGTCTGTCACCATGCTGTATCTCATGAACCGTGATAGTTAGACAGTTGAAATTTTCACAGATGATGTATTTCTGTTGCCGCTATAACTGCAAACACTAAAAAACAGAATAAATAAGTTTTTTTTTTCTTTTACAATCTTACACAAATCGACTTAGTCCCAAAATAAGCAAAGCTTGTACTATGGTTACTAGACGACGATAAACATACTTATATAGATAAATAAATACATAGAAAACATCCATGACTCAGGAACAAATATTTGTGCTCATCACTCAAATAAATGCCATTACCGAGATTCGAACCCGGGACCACCGGCTTCGTAGGCAGGGTCACTACCAACTAGGCTACAGGAGGCTTGCCGTTTTTATAGATAATGGTACAGAACCCTTCGTGCGCGAGTCCGACTCGCACTTGTTTTTTAAGTTCCTCCTTGTTTCGCAAGTGAAAAAAACCTTGTTAATAATAAATATCCCAGCTCACTTGATCATCCCCATAATTAAAAGGCAAACAATTACGCAGCATAAAGGTCTATAATTAATATTTTCAGTTTAAAAATGGCCGCCATTGTGTTTCCGCCATTATTGTTCCGTCTGCTTTTGACGCAATCTGCGCTGTCTTTGGAGCTGGCGGTTCCGGGTTTGAATACTTTGAATCCCGGTGTTTCAAGCAAAGTGGAAATTTTAAGGAAGGTCTGTTCTATACTCCGGTGCAAGAATTTTAGAAATTGGATGAGTAGGTACGGTCACCCGCATTAATATAAAAAAACCGGCCAAGTGCGAGTTGGACTCGCGCACGAAGGGTTCCGTACCATTATCTATAAAAACGGCAAAAAAATCATGTTTGTTGTATGGGAGCCGCCCTTAAAAAAATATTTTATTTTGTTTTTAGTATTTGTTGTTATAGCGGCAACAGAAATACATAATCTGTGAAAATTTCAACTCTCTAGCTATCACGGTTCTTGAGATACAGCCTGGTGACAGACAGACGGACGGACAGCGAAGTCTCAGTAATAGGGTCCCGTTTTACTCTTTGAGTACGGAACCCTAAACATGATGAATCAAAGGCCGCAAAAACATCTGACACGCTCTTACGGCTCTAGGAATAGAGTTGTTATCAGATATTTTTGCGGCCTTTGTTCCATCATATATTTATGCCGGTGACTGTACTATGAGTAGGTACCTAAGTAGTTCCAATAGTGCACTTACAAACCTATAATCTCCCAGACTTTTCCTCTTAATAAATTTCAAATTAAAGCAAAACATATGTATATATTTAATCATCATGAATGTAAGTAAGACGAAAGTGATGGTATTTGAAAAAGATGAAATTATGACAGACTGCGAAATAATGATTGGTGAAGAAAGACTGGAACATGTAAAAGAGTTTGTGTATTTGGGGACACTATTTACTGGAGACGGAAAGCATGAGAAAGATATTGAAAGGAGAGTGAATGCAGGGAATCGAGTGAATGGGGCACTGAATGCCTTTATTTTTTAATATCGCAAAAAACACGCGTGGCTGTGCATAGGGGAGTGTTGGTGCCCACACTTATGTATGGTAGCGAACGTTGGGTGTGGCAAAAAAGACATCAAAGTCGAGTGAATGCAGTAGAAATGAGAGCGTTGAGAAGTATGTGTGGAGTGAAATTGAGTGATAGAGTCAGAAACAGTGTGATAAGAGATAAGTGTGGAATGGATGGAGATATAGTCACGAACATTGAGAAGGGTATGTTAAGGTGGTTTGAGCATGTAGAAAAGATTGAAAGAAGATTAACGAAGAGAGTGTATATAAAAAGAGTGGAAGGGCAAGTTGGAAGGGGAAGACCTAGGCGAACTTTCTCCGATCAAATTGGAGAAATCTTACAGAAAGGCCAGGTCAAAAGTACCCTAAACCGACGAGCATGTATGAGAAATGTTATGAAAGTGAGTGAAGCGAAAGTGGTTTGTCAGGATCGTAGCAAATGGAGATCCGTGATCTCTGCCTACCCCTCCGAGAAAGAGGCGTGATTATATGTAGGTATGTATGTATGTATATTTAATCATTTTCCTACTTAAGATTTAGACTAGCTACCCTACGACTAACTAACGTAAGCGAAGTCGGAACACCCTCTCCAAATACTAGTTTAATCATTTTTGAAATCAGATACCGTAAAACGGGGTGAGTAGGGACAAAACTGACATTCAAACCTCGATAACATTTTATTTTTACATTTGATCCCTTCTCTCCCCATTCATAACCCAACTGTCCTCGCGATCCCTACTCACCCCATTTTCCGGTACTTAACTAAAGTGCAATCTGCATTCATCCGTTCGTGTCTTATTTGGTAAACAACATTCTAACCTCAAAATGTATTATGCTTAGGCGTTTTAGGCTACACAAGCTATTTTATCGTAAGTAAATGAAGCGAGTGATGTCCGAAAAGTCGTCTCGGCATGATCTAATACTCACAAGATTGCTATTCTATCCCAAAAAGATGCATTTTGAGGTAAGAATGTTGTTTACCAAATAAGACAAGAGAATGAATGCACTTTAGTTCTGGAACCCCCGACAAACTTACAACCTCCAGACTTTTCTTCTGTATACAGGGTGGCTCATTCAAATCGGTCAGTATGGGAATGTCTGAAACTATAAGACATACGAAGATTTGTTCATAGGAACCATGTCACCGATTTTGTTAAAAAGAAAAACTGCATTCATACATTTGAAAAAAAAACTGTACCCAGCTCGGGAATCGAACCCGGTTGTTTTGAAAAAATAAACTTACACTATTTCTATTTAAATATCGATTGTGTAGGTCTTAAGCTGTAAATGTCTCTAAGAAACATGATGTCTAAAATGAATAAAATGCATTGTTTTGACATACTTTAATTTATCATAGTAGGTGTTCGAAGTGACCACCGTTACAATATTCAACAAGTTCAGGCATGTAAAATTGTCTCTATGGCTGTTTGTACCTCTCTACTTGTTACATACACCTTATCGTGTGGCATTAGCATTGCATTAAATCTTTAAGGAAGTTTTGTTATCTACAGTAATCAAACATAAACAATCAATTGAAAAGCCCACTTAAAGTAAGTATGTAGATATTGTAGATAGAGAGACGTGTTAAAAACGGTGGTCACTTCGAACACCTACTATGATAAATTAAAGTATGTCAAAACAATGTATTTTATTCATTTTAGACATTACGTTTCTTAGAGACATTTACAGCTTAAGACCTACACAATCGATATTTAAATAGAAAAAGTGAAAGTTTATTTTTTCAAAACAACCGGGTTCGATTCCCGAGCTGGGTACAGTTTTTTTTCAAATGTATGAATGCAGTTTTTCTTTTTATCAAAATCGGTGACATGGTTCCTAAGAACAAATCTTCGTAGGTATGTCTTATAGTTTCAGACATTTCCATACTGACCGATTTGAATGAGCCACCCTGTATATTCGCTTAGATTAATTGCGGGTTACACCAACTTACCATTACAGGCCTGTCAACATTAAACTGCTTTACAGTGTTGCTATATTATTGCATGCTATGAAGCATGTGGTGTTGTGTTCCTGGTGGTGAGTAAGGTCGCCAGAGCTCCCTACTATGCGCTGTGTTGGGAGTGAGGGACCTGCATGTCTCTATCTGCCAACACAGCGAATCCTCAAGTCTTAGAATAATAACGCATAGAAGGATAGTTTCATACGGCCGACGCGCCAAGCGTGAGGCATAACATGGATTCATGTAGTTGTCATCAACTCGTATTCACACGCGCCAATACGCACACAGACGCACCAATTTTGTTCCACCGATCGGCGTACTGGGCCATTTATGGCCGAGTTTTAGTGGCCTCACCGTTGCGCGTGAACTGCGTTTCTAGGCGTTATTATTCTAAGCCTCAAGTGAATAAAGGGTCGGCAACGCGCTTATGATTCTTATGAGTCACAAGTGTCCATAGGCTACGTTACCTGCTTAACATCAGGCAGGCCGTAAGCTTGTTTGCCACCGTCGTAGTATAAAAAAAAACATAGCGCCAGCAGGTGTCATTCCATAAAAACAATATGTCAAACTTTACATACATTCAGATTTTAACGAACACCCGCTTACAATTACAGACGGTTTGTTTGCCATTGTGACAATAAAAAATCCCTTAACAGAATCTTTTAACAGATTTGTTCAGCTTTTAAAACAGACAGTACAGACACCGACCGCGCCGTGGTCTCCTAACGGATTCCCTTATCTGCCAAACAAGCAAATTACACCACCCCCGCCCTGGGGGGTAGCACACAATTGATAAAGGGCAAGCATTGTGTTGGAATTTACAGTTTGTATATTAATAAACTAAAGTGAAAAAAATCGAGCGATATCTAGTCATCATCATCATCATGATATACAGGGTATATAACTCGAACGGGGCAGACCGGGAAAATTTGAAACTATAAGACGCGGATTTTTTTTCTTCAGAGTTATTTTCCTGTGATCGTAGACACAGGGCCCCCTAGTAACAATTATTCCCATCGATTTAAAATACATATATATTTTTTCTCAAAAATGGCCCGCAAAGTGGACATAACTCGCTACATATTGGAAGGTAAAGTGTATAGTTTAAGGCCAGATCAAAATTAAAAAATAAAAAACATTGCAGGCCGCCTGGAATGTTACATATAAATTCCTTTATTTGTCGAGTACCAAACTTTTTAAAAAGTAGAAACTGGCATATAAAAGACGGCACAGGTCGTATTCAGCCAAATCAAGTTGTATTTTTCTGTTGCAAACGCGACATTTTTGTGTGTGTCATTAAAAGATTGCGTTTTTCGGTGGAAAAATACACTTGCGATTCTGTTTAAAAAAAATATTATGACGTTTAGTTTTATGTGATTTGTAGTAACGTTTGATTTCAATTTAGTCTTTTTTATTCCCCCATTTTTGAGAAAAGCACTATATTAGCCTCAGCCGGAATGGCAATTGCAAGCTTCGTATTATAATTAAACGGACTCGCAAGCTCGTCCGTTTAAACAAAATACTCAGCCTGCAATTGCCTCCTTCCCGGCCACGGCAATAATGTACTATAAATCGATGATTGTTCCTCACAACCAGCGCTTTTCATTTCCGCAATACGAAGCTCGATTTTTAAACACCTTTGACCAGGTTCGATTCCTGGCCATGTATGAGGCTTTTTTTACATCTTCGTGTATTTTATTTTCCCGTTCGAGTAAAAAATAAAGCCACCGGACTTCACGGAATGATGACGTCATTTGTTTTATCCTATAAATTACATGAAATATTTTTGTAATGCTCCCACTTTGTGACGGACTCATAAGAAAAAGTCACACAATGGAATAAAACAAGTTTTATATATAAGAAAATACATTTAAGGATCTACAAGCTGTCCAATAGCGTGGCACTTTTTTGCTAGGTATCTATTTTATTTCCTTCTTTAAAATTTTCAGGGCACAAATATTTTATTCCATTCTATTCTGGACATTGCTTTCTATCTTTTTTCATGATTCTGAATCTTTCCAACGCTACAACAAATTTTTGAGTGGTTAAAAACATTTTCTGCGAAGTAAGTTTCTTTTTTATAGGTTCACTAGATTCTGTCTGCGACTCCGTCCGCGTAGAACTAGTATTTTATATCGTAGCTCCATACAAACTTTCATCCCCCCTAATACTCCTTCAGGGGATGATTTCCGGGATAAAAACTATCATATGTCATCTAAATTAGTATGGCTTTACAAATGTCGTTTCATTCTAGCCTTCATGCCCCCATTGCGGGTTATTTACATGAACTTCCTTCATGTAAATAAGGCTACTCTTTGATTTCCAGCGGCGTCCACGTCTTATGTTGATGATATAATGATGTGTTTGCAAATTACAGGACAGCTCTGCAGTCTCCTCGTACGATTTATTTGTAGATTCGTGTATTTTGTATCCAAAAAATATATACAGGGTAAAATTGGAACAAGTGACGTCATTTGACCGTCCCGTTCATTTTTGTTTTTAATAATGATTGATATAGCTGAAATAAGTTCCGACTGTTATTTATTATTTATTTATTGCACAGAAGCAGAACTTATTGTACAGTCAAGGGATTGAATGTTTAGCACTTTTGGACCTCAACGTCATTCAAATAGACTTGACATGTGATTGTGTGTGTTAACTGGAACATATCGCATACAGGTATAAGTACCAATTAAACCTTTTTTGTCTGTATTTATTATTTTTACCAATGTCTTGTGTGCAATAAAGTATGACATACATACATACATATGCCAAACCTTTATTCTCCTCGACCATACAAAAGGCAGACGTAATGCCGTAAGCGTTCTCTACCAGTCAACCTTTGGGCAAAGCAGACAGATTGTAAGCGGCGTCTTCTGCAGTGCTACTTCAGATATGAAACACACAGATAGTCAGTTTTGTTTGTAATACCTATCATTTGATATTTACCGTTAGCTTTTCGGTGAAGGAAAACGCGTGGAAACCGGTCTAATTCCAACAAGGTCTAATTTTCCGTTCATTAAGGCTAGTTTTACGGGTACTAGACGACGATATACTTAATATACAGGGTGGGCCCTGTAACACGAGCAAATATTCAAAAGGAGGCTTCCTTAGAGCATTTGCAGTAACCCCTTGTGTATCATTCACTTTCAAAATTTTTGGTTACGGAGAAATTTTGATCGAAAGTTATGACCTCCAAGTAATGTATCTTGGCACCACGAGATCATATCACGGCAGTCAATGCAGATTTTGAGGTAAAATCATGTAATGAGTCATAATAGTTTTTGCATTTTTGTGTTCAACAGATAGTTTTGTGATTTTTTCATTTTTTTTTCTTTTTTTTTTGTGTTTTTAAAATAAAAAGTTACTCATAGCACTCCAGAAGAGTAAAAAAATACAAGTAAACTTATTTTAAAGAATTTTTTTTTGCATAAAACGACTTCGAAATAATTGTTCACAAGCTTAATAATCTACCGTTTAATTTTTTGCTCCAGTTACAGGGCCCATCCTGTATATAAATACGTATGTACATAGAAAACATCCAAGACTCAGAAACAAATATTCGTGCTCATCACACAAACATTTGCCCTTAACGAGATTCGAACCCAGGACCATCAGCTTCGTAGGCAGGATCACTACCCACTAGGCTAACTGGTCGTCCTTTGAATACAGCCTTCCTGTAGGATAGGATGATGATGTCAACTATAGTGTGTGTGTGTGTGTGTGTGTGTGTGTGTGTGTTTCCAATCACACGTCAACACGCATGCACGTCCACGAGCGTGTAACGCATAGCAAGGGGACGCGGCTAGAGATGTGAAAAATATCACCGGTAAAGTTTTATCGATAGTTGATGGAGATATATTAGTAATAAAAATATAATTAACAATAAAACGTACGCAAAGGATTTTTTATTAAATATAATTTTGTTTCAATACTGCTCTTTAAAGAAAAGAGCATAAGTGACATAAATGTTGACTGCTGTTGAAATGAAAAACTTGTTCACGGTAACCCTTTACCAGGATCAGAGTGATATTTATATAGCCTTCATACGGGAAATTAAACTAATGGCTCGGTGAGGTGTAGAATTTTGAAAATCTGCATCCACAAAAAATCTGTGTAATTATTAGACCTGAACCATTGAGGTATAATGTACTAACGTACTAGAGATGACACGCCGCACAAGAAGTTTGCGCTACGCGTTGCGGTCCATGGGCCACACCGTCTCAGTGTATTCTATGACAAGTTACCCTCCCCCCGCATGCGCCCCGCGCTGCCGGCCGGCGCACAGATAATGTGCGTGTTGTCTTCTCTAGTACGTTATACCTCAATGACCTGAACACAAATTTTCACGAGAATCCGTTGAGTAATAAGACCTGTACAGGAAAACAGCCTGACGAACGCTGGACATACGAAAACATTTTTACCCAATCTGAAACTGCGGCGACCATAAACCATAAGTGCTCGAGTACCATAAACCATAAGTGCGATAGAGACGGAGATATACGAAGTTCGAGATTCGAAGTTCGTGGTAGCGTCGCTGAGGGCTTCATTCGTTTCGCTCGCTCGTTCAATTATTCTTTTGTATCGTAAACGTAAGACGATCGGATACCTATTGTCATAAATAAATCATCAAACGTACAGCCGTAGAATGCATGAATTCACGAGTCTTTAATACTTTTCTTGTAATCGATTATAAGCGATAAAATATTTAAAGATTTTAAAATACTTTTAAATAGGTATTCGTATATTGTACAATTTAAGTATGATTAAAGTAAAAGGTGGAGGGCAGTAATTGAATTTCACCCCCGTGCCTCGGCCGTTGACGCCTATTATGACAAGATCATTTTAGATAAATAGGGTGAAGTTATTGAAACACACTTTAGGGAAAGATTTTCGTGTATTTGTTGTTATGTTCGGTAAAATGTTGTTATTTTTTTTATCTTCATTTATTTAACGAGGGTTTTACAAATACCACCCTCATAGTGGCTCTCTTATTCTAATTACTTCTTAATTTTAATATATTCCTTACTAAGTTGTACACTGATCCGCTTCTTCAGAGGATATTCTATTTTTTCTACCGAGATCATAGTTATTTATATTTAGTGTGTGCATCGCCACGGCCACACTCCATTGTAACGTGGTAAACATTGTAAGTCATACATTTAAAACATTGTAAGTCATATTATCTACTACTAATATTATGAAACCAGCCTGTACGTAGTTCGTCTGTTTCTAACCTTTTCACGCCCCTTTCAGCGCCACGTAGCGTTACGCCGTAGCCCGTAGCAGCGTAATGCCCATATGAAGCGAATAGCGTGCGTAGCGCTCTGACGCATGTGTGTCGTGATTGGCATTAAATGGATTAAATAGCCGAGCTGTGAGAATGAAAGATGAAATTTGATATGGAGATTGTTGAACACCTGACATTGATACCTACTTTTTATTCTTAAAACCATTCGCAATAAAGGTAAAATGGTTGTGGAGCATACATTGAAATGTGTCGGAGATTGAAACTTATATATTCAGCTAAATAAACGGCCCAGTCCTCTATTTACATAAGGAAAGGCAATTAAAGTATGTCCTGCCATTTATTCAAGAATCGTCCCCCTAATTTTCAATTATTAAGTATCCATAATTAATAAAATCACTCCATCGATAAATTAACAATTAGGTGTCCGTCACTAAATGGCAACCATCTTGAATCGAGTTAAGCGGGAGTCCATCATCCTGTGTAATAGCCTGAAAATTGACGGGAGACGAATTTCTTGACGTTTCACTTCGCGATAGTGAGGGGGGTTAGTCGATTAACGCGTTTTAATTATGCTGTTAAATGCAATTAATGAAAGGATTTCCTTGTGTCGTTTTAGCTCACGGCATTATTATTTGTTCCACAACGTATATCGTCTCACCTCATCTCATTTAACTTGACCCTCAGATTCGTGATAACTATGGGTAACCAGAGGTCAACTGATACTGGTTTATTTGAGGTTGGCAAGCGTTGCAAATAGCTGTGTACACATATTTGAGAATCAGATATTAGACTCGTAGAGTGCTATATTAAGAAATCTTAGTATCAAGAAATGGTGTCTATAGAATAATCGTTCCAGCAACGAAGAGAATGGCGAATGATCAGGACTAGCCTAAGGAAAATTAAATCGTTTAAATATTAGGTTACCATTTTACATGAATCGCACAATATGGGTAATACAATGACGAAAAAAACCCTATTTTAAATCGAGCATGTATATATTATACACTGTTTTATTGTTAGAATCTAAGCAAAGTTTAAAAAAAGGAAAACTTTAAAGTTCACCTTTTTAATCAAATGTTTATTTTATTTTACTAATCAACTACTTATTAAAGAAAGCTCAAACGCGTCATTTTTATATTGCTTGTTGTCAAAGTAGAAATTTAAATATAATAATAAAAAAATAAATTAACAAATAATAAAATGTATTATAATTAAATGAAAATACACCTAATGACGTTAAAAATAAAATTTTGAACCGATTTCATCTCTGTTGAAAACGCTATTGTACGCTGGTTGAAATTAAAATGCTACAACATACACAAAGCTTTGTAAACATCAGAAAGCAGTGGGCTGACACAAATGTAAAAGATTGCGATTTGTAAAGATTCACAGCGATCGTATTGTGATGAGCAGCATTCATATTTTCATGAAAGTAGATTTCTGCAACAACAGAGGCTCTAGTATAAGTTTTATCGATGCAATACGTTTTCGAACGCGTCTGCGTTTAGTTTCAATTTGTATGGCAACGCGAACAGCGCCTCTGGTGGTAACTATGAGGAACTACGCGATGCCATACAAATTGAAACTAAACGCAAACGCGTTCGAAAACGTATATGTATCGATAAAACTTATACTAGAGCTACAGTGCCGTTGCATGTTTTACAATCAAATGGATTAAAAAAGTATCTTGCACTTAAGAACTTTATTGCACAGATATTAAACACAATTAGTGAACTTACTGCCTGCAGCCTTATTGACTCATTCTAAAATAAAAAAAATCTCTTTTATACAAAATTACATAATAAAATAAAGAATACACGTCACAATTCCCAGCATAGCATGTTATTTCGCACTTTCAGAAATCGAAATAAGGAAGACATATGGCAGTTACTGAAAAATTAATTATATCGCAAAATTACATAAATATTTACAAAATAAGTTGGCGAACCAGTCTAGAGCGATTTTTTACGGGGACTCCGTATTTTATTTATTGTTTGTTAAAGGTAATCATGACTTGGCCTCGTTTTTGTTATGATTATGCCCCCAAAGATAAAGAGGTTTTTTTTATGAAATTTAATACATTTATAACAAAAAACCTCAAACGCTTATAATTAAAGTTTACATTATTAGCAATTGGTGGTTATTAAGAATTTTGTTTTTTTTTTTATACTATGACGTCGGCAAACAAGCTTACGGTCTGTCTGATGTTAAGCTGGTACCGTCGCCTATGGACACTTGTGACTCCAGTAGAACGTTGCCGACCCTTTATTCACTTCAGGACTCGCTCGCTTGATTGTCTGGGGTTTGGGTTTCATTCGATAATTAATTAGGTGATTGTCTTTTTTTTTCCCATCTTTAGGTCCGTTAATGAAATGATTTATCGATCCAGCTCTTAGATACATTATGAGCTATTTATCTAAACATCTTTAAATACATAAACAAATATTTATGGACAATCTTAGAAAAAACCGACCTAGTCATACTTATCCATACTTTACTATACTAAGACTATATTCTATCCATATTCATATTATAAATGCGAAAGTGTGTCTCTGTCTGTCTGTCAGTTCCCTCTTCACGCTTACATCGCTGAACAGATTTAAATGAAAATGGGTATGAAGATAGTTTGAATCCCAGGAAAGGATATAAGATAGTTTTCATCCCGGAAATCATCCCCTAAGGAGATGAAATGGAGGATGAAAGTTTGTATGTACCTACGATATAAACGAGTTCCATGCGGACGGACTTGCGGGCAGAAACTAGTAATAAATAAATACTTAAATACATAGACTTCCAGAATATTCGTCATCATGCTCATCACACAAATAAATGCCCTAACCGAGATTCACACTGGGGGGTAACACAAATAGACTAAAGTGATCTTAAAAATATCGATATGATCGGCCGTGTCCCATCACTAGCCGCTCAGACGACCTCTATCGATCCAGCATCCGTTCTCGTCTTGCAGCCACCTATTGACCTGCTTATTTTTAGACCCACGATGCCCCAGGGGTAAAACTAACATACAACATACGTCATACGGGGTGTTGCCTTTAACAGGAGCAATAAATCAAACGGTGAATTATTAAGTCAATTAAAGCAATCAGTTACATTCCCAGAGGTATAACAAAAAAAAATTAAAGCATGCGTGGGTTACTTAACTGGAATACTATCAGTATTATTTTAAATTTTAAATACAAAAAAAACATGTAAATGTTAAAAAAATCTATGAAAATGGATGGAAAACATAGACACTAATTAATTATTATAACATAAGTGTCCAGTGTTTTACCAAGATATGCAACGATATCGTCATGTCATATTTAGTTACTTATGGATCACAACTTTAAATAAAAAAAAAAAACTGCGGATATTCTATGGATGTTTAAATTTATTGCTCCTGTTACACCCGGTATAATATCTATAGGTACTAATAATATAAAGAGGAAAGTCTGTGAGATTGTAGTTTTGTAAGTATGTAATGTGTAATCTCCGGAACCGGAACGCTTATCCGATTTCAGAAATTCTTTCACGTTTGTATGGTCTTTCGGGATGGCTATAGGCTATATTTTATCCCGTAGGTTTGCCTGTGTTTTTTGCAATACGCGGGCGAAGCCGCGCGGGCAGCTAGTCCAAAATATAAACGAGTGTATTCCCAAAAGGCGTAGACAGAGCAATGAAAAAAAAACTGTACTGCTCCAAGCAATTCTGGTTTAAAGGTGGAGCTGACTCAGACAGCGAATCCTCATATACACATTAAGGGTTAGCCACGAAGATATCGACACAGCAAACGTCCATTGGTGGCTTACCGCCAGGACCGTATACGCTTATTGCCTCAATGTTGAAAAAAAAACTCAATAATATGCGGCATATAAAAGTCATTACATTAGCCGCATAAAGGACCCCCTTTCAATATAGAGTATTATTTTATTCAACTATTAAGAAATACAAATATCTGTATCCAGTATTCAATATACTCTGCCTCCCCTCGCGGCACAGCCATCAATCTCGACGCTACGGACGATGCAATTTTCATATATAAATATTTTATTAACTTACTATGTGAACGCGTTTTCGTGAAAAATAGTGTTTTCCATACTATATTACCTGTATGCGCCTGCAAAAGTTTTAATGGCAATGTCGCGTTTAGTTGAAATTGCTCGTATATTTCTTCAGGCGCTTTTACTACGACGTACCTGTGTGCCTATAGTTATTTTTGGTGCTTGTATTGTTTACATATTATTGCAAGACATATACTACTAGCTTTATGCAGCGAATTCGTCCGCGTATACTCGTTAACCCCATCTAATAGCAAATATGTCATTAGACTTCCCACAGGCGCAGCATCAATTATACCACTCCCATAAAAACTTACGCTCCCCTTTTCACACATTTAAGGGATATTTTTCTGGGATAAAAACTATTCTGTCCTTCCCAGGGTCACAAACTATCGCCATACCAAATTTCATTCAAATCGGTTCTGTCTGTAGTTTAAGCTTGAAAAGGTAACAGATACTTAGACGTAGATACAGAGTTACTTTCGCGGCCGTATCGGTTAAAACTTTACTGTATAGCTGGGGTTAAAACCTCCCGGCCATAGGCGTTGTTTAATGCATCTATCTATTTAAGCGCTAAGTAACTTTCGCATTTATAATATTGGTATCGATAAGTAGTATGGATTATTCATAAGGTCGTTAACCCATTGGATCAAGGGAGGTCAGAGTATTAATCACAGCATTGCTGCGTTGTCCTGATAACTTACTCAAACAAACGTTAATTGCGGTCTATTGCGGTTAAAGGTTCAATCTAGTATAGTGTATCAACCGTGTTGGTACCAGAGTCGCTGAAAACCTATTACATTCTTTAGGGACAAATTTTACAAGCGTTTCGAAGAGACAACATTAAGTTAAAATCTGTCGATCTGTATGTCACGGTTGTTTCCGGTATTATTTTGTTAGAAATTGTGAAGTAGTAGTTATAATAAAACTTTTTTTTTATACTATGATGGTGGCATACAAGCTTACGGCCTGCCTGATGTTAAGCTGGTACCGTCGCCTACGGACACTTGTGACTCCAGAAGAATCACAAGCGCGTTGCCGACCCTTTATTCACTTGAGGATTCGCTGTGTTGGCAGATAGAGACATACAGGTACCTCACTCCCAACACAGCGCATCCTAGGGAGCTCTGGCGACCTTACTCACCACCAGAAACACAATACCACATGCTTCATAGCATGCAATAATATAGCAACACTACAAAGCAGTGGTGCTATTATGGCTGCGGTCTTCTGTAAGGTGGAGGTACTTCCCCAGTTGGGCTGCTCCACATACGAGCGAGATGACATTCCGCTGTGCCCTACCTCTCTTACTTATTGGTATAAGCACCATTTTTTTTCGAAGAGAGTAATTAATTTTAGTGTAATAGCAATACGCAGTAATGTTGTTCTTAAGTAATTCCAGTTTTATGTGCTTTACACATTTACAGGGTGGAATGCAACGAAGGACTTTTTGCGGATATTATTCAGAGTTTTGACAGCGGCAGCTCCAGATTAAAATCCCAAGTTCACCGAAATTTGGTCACCCTACACCGATCGATGTTATATCACTCCTCATACTTCGTGTGTCAGAAAGTGACAGGGTGACCCTGATTTACTAGGAATGTTATCATTGCTAAAAATAATATGATAAAGACTTTGGTAGGGAAAACTTATGTTAATTTATCTGTTGTCACCAAAATCAATATCTGCGACAACTAAGCGCACCTAAGTATTTGACACGGCTCTTTTTCTAGGGCCGATAAGAATTGTCAGATATTTTTTTGCGCTTTATTACGGCAGATATTTCTGCGGCGGTTCTGACGGTACTGATGAGATGACCAACCAATGTATGATTTTTGTAAGACTACACACATTGTGTTTGTGTAAGCTTGTGATCGTTCAATGTCATAAAGACACAGTATATATATATATATATATATATATATATATCAATTCGCTACCGTGCGATTCAACATCGATATCTGCATCCGCAATCAAGATTTCTTGTTAATTGTAATATCCGTATCTGCACCTATATAATTATCGATGCGGAGCTTTTGCTGTGTTGTGCTTTTTCACCCTTTATTTATTTGCTCTAAAGTACCCAACATATCGATATCATACAACGTCCCAAAAACGTTGAGTTTTAATTTTAACATATGCCTGTTCCCAAAGAGGGCATAGGCGCCACATGAAATTTAGTTTTCAGTACTATTTCTAGCAGTTGTAACTACTACTATAAATACTAGCAGTTGTTACTGTTGGATAAAATGAGACTGCAGTGATATGTAGCTAGCCCATCACCCACAACACAACTCAACCCTATTTCTAAAGTAGATTCTTATAACGCCCTCGTGATGAATGGGTTTTGATGCTGTTTTAACCCAACACCGTCTTTGAATATTTTCCTATATTGTCTATTACAGGTCACAAAAAATGAACCCTTATTCTAAACTGGCAACGCTGGTCAAAAGGCTAGTGGTTATTGGTCAAGTGTCATCTCGTATTGTTCTAACTTGGAGTTTCGTGAACGCATATATCTTTAACTAGCAATATGCCAAGATCGTATTCTCACATACTTCGGGCACCTCTCGCGACGTTCTTCAGATAGCCTGGATTATTATGACGGGCAAAAATGAGCGCCAAAGGTCTCGAGGCCACAAATCACTGCACCCTTGGACCAACATCTGCACGAGGCCAAACATAAAGGGGGTGATAGGAGCCTATGGATAAGTCTGGTGATCGAGAATAGGAAACGATTGAGGGTACCACTGATGATGATGCGCTTCGTGAATTGAGGCAGTTAGCTTTAGTTATTGAGTTACCAGGACTAGTAAACATCTGTGACAATAACTGCAAAGAATGGATTAATACCAGCATGTGGCATATGGTCAGGTGATCATTTATATGTTAGGTTCATCATGCTTCTAGCGTTCCTAGTTTTTCCCAATTGTGTACCTACTAAAAAAAACCCGGAGTCTGTTATGGCATCTAATTCTATGATTTGGCGAAACCACTAGTCTTACGAAAGCAACTGCCATCTGACCTTCCAACCCAGGGGGGAAACAAGACCATGTTGGGATTCCGGCCAAATGGTATCCTCGCGATGGATTCCTTGGACAAAAAACTACTGATGAATATTAAATGATATTTTGTACGTAAGTTTTTTAAGCCCAGTTGCACGAGACGGGCTTCGTACACACAACCTTCAGATTAAAAGTCGCGTGGCTTCTGCCACAAGTCAATGTGGTTTCTCGCCTCCTCCAAATTAGGAAAGATTGGGAGTGGCTCTAAACCAGGTACAAGCCTAAACCCAAGAGAATCCCAACTTCCATTATCAACCCAAACAAGCTGCCGTAACCGCATCTTAAAATTAACAAACTGATCTCATCAACGAAGATTAGTAAAGGGAATTATTAAAGCTAACCAGACGATGTCTTACTTAATATTCCGTCAACTTTAATTATTTTCACCTCGTAACAGGAACCTAAAAAGCACTAAGTAGTTCTCGGCGCCAAGCTAAAGTGAGCCCAAACGGAAGTGGATTAGAGTGCACTTTCATTCAGTGGCGGCGTGATGAGAGGTTATTTATAATCCAGCTTCAGTACAAATCGATAACACGCTAAGTGTTAAAAATATCAAAAACCGCAACTTTAAAACGCCGCGAAAACGTGTGCAATGCAAAAACGTTAAATTTTAATTAAACGCTTAAAAACTAGACTTACCTTGGAACAGTACAACCACAACACCTTTAAAAAAAAGAAAAACAACGAAAAAGAAACAAAAAATTTATTGAAATAAAATCGAGTCAAAATTTAAAATGACTCGCAAGAAATACGCGCTACGTGCGTTCGAGACGGCGCGTACTGGCTCTCTGGTTCTTAGAGCTCGGGGGTATGCTTATATACCTGCGCGCGGGTGGCGGGGGGACGCTCGGCCATCTTGTTGTTGCCATGGAAACGCGGAGATGGCCTATTAGGGGGAGCAGATTAGTTGTACCGCCAGCAACGGTGGGGTAAATAATTAATTTTACGATATTATGGCTTAGTAATGCTTTTAACATGTTTATGATTGACTGTTTTAATTTTATGGGGTTTGCGAGTATTTGCTGTGGATGCTAGGATTGAGTTTTACTGAAGCGTTGACATTTTCTTAAAACAAGTTTTATTTGATCTTTTTTACATGAAATAGTTAATTCGATAATAATAACAGTACCTACATAATGGTGTGTAGCTCTGTAGCTATGCATCAGATACTCATATTTTTTATAAAATATATAACGGGTGTTCTTATGCCAAGATATATATTGAATATGTATACAAAAATAATGAAATAAAGTAGAAGTCATTTTTATCTTAAGTTTATCTATTGTATAGTAACCTACCCGACGTACATCGCAGGAGTCTGCTTGATGCGGGTAGCTTAATCCAATAGTGAATGTCTTTCGGCTGATATGATGATGATGATGATGGTTAAAACATAATTAATATAAAAAAAATGTGGCTGAACGTGCTAAATTATTTTGTGTAATGTACAATTGTACATAATTAAAAAAATCACCTCGTGTAATGTAATTTTAAAATATCGAAGCAAATGTATGTGCTTCTGAAATGACCCTCGACATACAAACTTACAAAGCATATTAAAATTTCCGAGTAGATAAATAGGGAAAACAGAAAAAACCATCATAATTCCGAAAATTTCAAAATTCTGAACTACTCGTACATTACCATCTAAAAACTAAAGGACTTTATTCATCATTTACTAATATACTTATGTACATTTATTATTTGCAAACGACTTAAAAATAAAATAAAATTACAGAGTCGTATCAAAACTTTGCCCTTTAGGCAGGGTGCCCATCACACAGGCAGCATTCCCGCGTTGAATAGCAATCGCTATTCTTTGAGCGAGAAAGCTGCCTGCGCGAGGGTCACCCGTTGCATCCCTCAACCGCTTGCTGATCTCCTTGTGGAGCCCACGCGCGCTTTTTCCCCAAGGGCCGAGTGTCTCGACGCCAAATGCGACAAAGTCGTACTGGGCGCCGAGACAGCTATATTTCCCGACCTTGGATCGCTCTCGGGCATCCGCCGCTGCCCCGGCTAGTTTGGACGTGACTGGCAAGTAGGACGCTGCCAACGTATCAGCGCAAGTAGCGTCCCACACCAGTGCACGGCCCATTCGCCAGGGGATCAAAGTCATCCCGTCCGGACGCTTGCCGTCGTCCCGTACAATCCGAGGCTCAAGAGCCACGGGGACGCAGGCGCTGGCAAGCGCCTTTCTCAAGATGTCGTTGAGTGCAGCGTGACGGGACAAGCGGCCGGCACCCGAGGAGCAGGCGAGTCCATGGTGACCAAAGCGATCTACCGCGGCTCCACACGAGACGCAATTGTGGTCTACGCAGACATCAACTCCAATGCGGAGAGCAACTGCAATTCGGAGTGTGCCCGGATCAATAAAATTACCTAAGTTAGGTGATGGGTAGGCATGAAGCCAGTGCCCTGACTCTGGCCTAGATGCTGCCTACATTACCTGTACTTACCATTACTTATTTAATCTAACCTACTCCTGTAGGTGTCATGTTTTTCTTATGTTGTGGTGCAATAAAGAATATTACTACTACTAATAGGTACCTACTACATTTTTCGGTACACGAAAATTTGGACGCAGGTGATTAAATGGAATATATAAATATATTAGGTTAGTTCAGTCTAGAATTGTAAAAATAATCTAAACACCCTGGCGAACTCCAACAAAGTCATACTTAGATGGGTACCAGGGCATTCCGACATTGTAGGAAACGAAAAAGCAGATGAACTTGCAAGGCAGGGCGCAGACACGGCCCTGGTCGGCCCGGAACCGTTATGTGGCATCACAAAACGGAAAGCATATTCTCTGCTAAACAACGCGGAAAAATCAGAGGCAATCAAGCTGTGGAAGTTCACCAAAAGACAAAAACAAGCTAAAGCCCTGATCGAAGGGTTCAATAGTAAGCTGTCTAAGGAGTTATTATAATTCAAAAGGCACAAAACCTGCGCAGTGACAAGAATCCTGACAGGACATAGCAAATTGACCAAACACCTGTTTCAAATGGGTATGAAGCAGGACGCAACCTGCAGGTTCTGCCAGGAGACAGAGGAGACTGCTATGCACATTCTCTGCTCCTGCGGACCACTCATGCATAAAAGAAGTACCTACCTAGGGCGGCACATAGTGCACCCACAAGAAGTACAACATATCACCGCCCAAAGAATCTGGAATTTTCTGGAGGCAACGGAACTTAACGGTGAACTCTAAAGAAAGGGCTGCCACAACATATCACTTGCTGGTCGAAGCGGCACATTAAGGCCCACAAACCAATAATAATAGTAGTTTTATATCCTGACAAAAAATCCTTCACAGGAATATGTTTATCGGAATTATGAAATTCGGAAACAATATGCTTTCGGACAAATTACTCTTTGGAAATATTATGTAGTGTACCCGTTAACATCTATTAAGATTGGTTCGCTTGTTTAGGCATGAAAACAGACCGACAGTTATTTTCGTATTTATAAAATTAGTATGGATAACCCTTTTTTGTCACATCTAGTTTTCTGTCTCAATAGTACATTGTTGTAGAGGCTAGAAAGCAAGCAATAGATGGACGAGTTAGTTCGAGGGCAAACGCGTACCGGAGGCCCTCGAAAGTACGAGTCCAGCTGTTGTACTTTCGGCCGAGGCTTAACACAGTGCTTTTCACGTCTACTGCGAGGAAATTGTAAATAATTATAATTTTAAATCAAAATTAAGTACCTACCTAATTCAAAATCAAAATACTAAACAAAAACAAAAGAGCGCGGCCTGATCGCCGGCCCGGCGAAGAGGAGCGGAGCGGAGCCGGCGCCGCTCCTCCCGCTCGACGCCCTGTGATTGGTCGGAATCGCTCAAACTGTCCAACAATAACATTGTTGGACAGTTTGAATTCATAGATGGCCTGTTCGTGCGACTTCCAAGTCGGCCAAGCTTTGAAGCCTGAATTCTAACCAGTGGCGTGAAATAGTTATTTACGATACAAGTGCAGAAAATAGGAAATTCGCAACGAGTGATGATAAATTAATATAATCGCCGCTAGTGGCGAGGTCACGGGAACGCTTGCGCACACATCCGCGACCCCGCCGGCGGCAGCCGCCCACAAGCGGCTCCTTCGCGGATGCCCGGGGGCCCTCCACGTGAGGCACGCCAGATGTTTTGGCGCGCCTGCCTCCTCGATCTCCACCTGTTCAGTAGCTAACCCCCCTGAGTCCGCTACGAGGAGATCATGGGTGCGGAAAATCCAGCACCCGGTGGCGGATCAGGTCTGTGGTTCCGCCACCGACCACGACTCGGCCGCAGAGGATAGGGAAAGCGGCACACCGTAATACCGGCATTCCTCCTCCTCTGCGGTCCCACCAATGCCGCTTCAGCGGAACGGCCCCGCCAAGTTCGCAGGGGGTAGGGAGTAAAGGAAAATGCAGCAGCATGTGGTCTAGTGTAACATTAGGGCTAAAGTTCTAACAAGGGAGGGGGTCTAACAAGGGAGACCCGAAATATCTATGTATAAAAGTAAAAACTCATGAAATTCAATTAGCAATATAAATGATTGTTCAAAAGTAGTTTTTATAAGAGTAAGAATAGTGCATTTATTTGTGCAACATGCGTAGGTACAAATGTCTTACAATTAGTCGAATCATCATGGTGGGCCGTTATGCACACAATTTTTTGAGCTATTAATGGAGCCAGGCTTATTCTCGCTCAATTCCAAAAATTACAATCTGTCAGGAATTCGTTAACAGTATAAGGCTTTATTCACGATTTCTTCACCCTGTACATATACTTAGCTACTTAGGTTCAGTTTAGTTTTAAATAGTTAGATTATTAATAAAGTTAAGTAGAAATACATGCGATAAAAAAACCTTTAATATTTAAAAAAATATATATATAATTTGAAAAACTTACACGTACTTACAAAATTTTTAGATTATTTCGAAAAGCAGTCAGCTTAAAAGGTTGTACGGTGTACCTACATTATTAACATGTAAACAAATCGAAATAGATGTTTTTAATTAAATACTTCATAAATTACATTGTTCTGTTCTGACCTTGACTTTATTGTAATAAATACCTATAAAAAAAAACTTAAATTACATATTGCAAATTTATTTGCACACCGTACCGGCCCAGCGTTCGTCTCAACCCTCCATCCCCCACACACACACACACACAACCACGCACACACACGCGATACACCTTAATACAGACACGGAACACAGAATGCCTATACAGGTTTTCCTGCTGCTGAGAAAATTCGCACACCGTGACAAAAATCAAAGAGAATATACACCAATCTTGTTGCAAGCGAAACGCACCAAATTCACAAGTAAAACTGCGTTATTTAAGTTCAAAATCGTGTGACGTATGTCTTTTGAAGTGTTCTTTTAGTACGAAGGGTGGGGACACGGTGAGACACAGTGATTTGAGTTGGAAAATGGCACCACCATCTCCACTGTGCAGCCTCTATCGATGTATAGCGCTGTCGCCGTCTGACTTGTATAGCCACGTATACGGCTGTCCTTGTCGCTCCGTGCACAGAGATGCTTGGAGAAAATTTGTGTGCACAAAAGTTGGACGCAGGTAATTATTTTTAGTGCTATTTAAATAATTTATTGTGAAGGAAACTTATGTTTTGTACAGGTTTTTAATCTATTAGGGCCGCATAAAAGTATTACTTACAGGGATATTTTGAGGGTTTCATAAAATGCACTCAGATGGTCATTTCGGTATAATGTACACATTAATTGTAATAAAATGTAGGTATGTGTAATTCATAATATCTCTAAAAAAATAGACCCTTTACTTACACAAAAATATATTCATATAAATATAGTTATTTAAAATTGCTTTAAGTCCTTCTTTTTTATTTAAAATTAATGTCGTTAAAACGTATTATTTCAGAAAAAAAACAAAAGTATTAAATAATGCCGCTTCTGTATAATGAATAAGTTGTGCTATTCGACACTAGATGGCGAACTGGGTACACATTTCTCAGTAGCAATTTAAAATGGCAATGTGAATACTAATTCGATGTAACTATATTATTCAAAAGTATATAATATATGCTATTCAAACAATATTTACCAAAATAATTAAGCTTTTAGATTCGCTACTCGGCGACAGATGGCGCCACGAGTCTTGCATAAAATTTCATGATTATAATAAAAATAGTGATAATTGTTGTAATGTATTTATTTGCAACTTTTGTATTTCATCTCCCAATAAATAATCTTGAATACCTATTTAACGATATGTTGTTTATTTAGAGGTGAAACATTTTCACTCTCTTTGGAGGAATAAAGCAATAAGAGTGGTTTGAGGTACATTGTCGTATGGATTCAAATAATTCAAAGTCCAAATCAACGTTATTGAAACTCTTCAATTTAGTTATAGGTATTAATACCTACCGACACGGAATTGACAACATTTCAAACTATATAATGATGCCTAATTCGAAAACCATTTCAGTAACTATGTTACTGAACGTAATAAAGTAGTTTTTAGATTTAATTTCTCACCCGTTTTTAAGAAAATCGCGAAATTGTATAAATGTGGTTTAAGCCGTGTGTGACGTCAATACTACGACTGTCATATGAAAGGTGTGCAAGCTGCCATACAGAGCCGTGACGTTGACGTCATATTTTAGTTACGACCTTCTGGAATTTGCTACTTTTCAATTTGATATTTCTGAATGAGAATTACAATTTAAGGAGAAATAAAAAAACACGAGCAGCTTAAAAAAAACATTTTCTAGCGAAATAAATCATAAAATAGGTAGCCCACTTGAAAATATTAAATTATGTCAATTAATAAAATAATGTGTAAACTACCTACCTACCCCTTAAAACTTTTCGGTAATTATAGGTACTAATTATCAGTTGTAGCACATCACTATTTAAGACATGTAAAAAACTGACAACACGTTGAATAAATTAACATAATAGTTTTACATATTTCAACTACTAAGGACTTTTCAAGTATAACAACACTAATGTTTTTGCGTTTGAAAATGGTTTTCCTTGAAATCGCATGAATACTACCCATAGGTACATTCATCACCTATACAGTATGTAAAATACAGGGCAACAAAACATCGTCTGCAACAGTTGCGCAACAATCCCATAAACATTCGAAAACAAACAAACTGCTATATTAATTTTTATTATCATGCGCGAGTATGCGGGTTATTAAAAAACTTGCGAGCGGTATGAGGCGGCAAGTGTGAGTCGGTAATAACGCATTATGGTCCCTTTAAAGCATAGATTAGATTGTGAAAATCGTCTGTTTATAATCTTAAACGCGATATTATAAACAGTCGAAAAATTGTGAACTGTCAAAACCGTTCACAATTTAACGCATTAATTTTCGTTGGTTTATAAACTATCAATGTCGAATCGCCAAATTGTGAACTGAGATCAAATCGGCTTGCTACGGAACGTACACAAAGACTAGGTAGGTTAGGTCAGTTAGTTAAGTATAGATAAATTAAAGAGAGCATGGAATAGGGAACATTACGCAAAGCTCTGCGTAGGGGGCGACACTAACACAACCCGTAAACAAACCGCCATGACGTACAATGTCATATTTATTTACCTAACAAACAATAACGAATAATTGATGAAAACGCGTTCAACTACAATCGTTTTATTATCATTCGTGTGTAAAATACCTGTATTGTGATATTAGAATGGCATCCTATAGGTAGCTATTTAAAGGTGGATGAGGGCTTTTATTTGCTTTACGACGTATTGCCGCTTCCCATAGTTTTCGTATCATCGTTTCCTTAAGAAATTAATGATGCCCTTCATTCTTGCATCCAATTACGCAGCACTGAAGCATTTTATTTATTGAAATATTTTCTTCACTATTTGATCCAGAGCTTTGAAGGACTTGTCAAAGTTGTCAAAAAAACTGTTTACTAATTGTGTTAGTGCTGCACTCTGGCGGCAGAACATTGCAGTAATGTTCCCTATTGCATATGAAGTAGTATTGTGTGTTTACAGGCATTCTATATTTGAATTTTCTATTTTCTCGTACTATCAGCATAAAAAGAGGTTTGTTATATATTGAAGAAGTAAATACCAAAATGATGTCAGTGTCAAATTGTGAATATTATTTACGTTGTGCATATTCTCCTTTTGTTGCAAACAGTACAACCACTACAAATGCAATTCCATGTTCTCGATAATTCATCTATATCTTCAGTTGCTCAAAGGGCAAAAAGCACAGAAATAGGAGCCCCGCGCGGCTCCTATTTCTGTGTGTTTATAGCTGATGCAAGTGGGATACTTCGTTCAACCAATCAGCGCACAGTGTGCGTTCCGCGTCGTACCAATTTGTTTCAGTTCACATTGATATATTATAATTAAACGAAAAATTATGCGTTGAATTGTGAACGGCTTTGACAGATCACAATTTTTCGACAGTTTATAATGTCGCGAGTAAGATTATGAACGGACGGTGTTCATAAACTGAGTGTAACATAATAGGTGTATATATGGCTTGCTAAGTGTAGCCTATGTATGCTTGCGAGTGCGACTGAGTTACAAGCGCGTTACCGACCCTTTGTTGATTTGAGGATTCGTTTTATGGATAGCTAGAGACGAACGAATCCCTCACTCTCAATCCAACACATCCTCGGGAGCTCTGGTACCGTATCCTACATAGCAAAACGGCTTTGCTGTAGACGCTTTTACCACTTTAAGGTGAAGCAGCTTCAGAAAAGTACCAAAATGGGCTTGGAAATTCCTACTTCATTACGCGAAAACTACATAAAATGTAACGGTTTCTTATTTAAATGCTATTTGAAGATATTTGCTATAATTATATAATGCCCAACACACGATTTGATTAATTTGCCTCGATGGATTAGGCTCGCAAAGTTAGCTCTGATTGCGCGTTTTTCGGTAGGTCGAGTTGACTAAAAACCAGAACCATTTTTTTGCTAGTCAATGTTCAGTATTTATTTTTGTATCCTTTTATTCCTTATTAAATATTTGACAACGTAGTAGGGTCATTTTATTTTTAATTAACGCAAGTTAGTAACATTAAGCACATAAATATAAAATCTCGCTCAAAACGGATGCGCGTAAGTCATTCGTTTGAATTTTAGTAGGCAGATGGCCAAGCGGCCTCGGGCTGGACGGACGTCTGTCGCGATTTTTTGCATTTTGACAACTGTAAAATTCGCTAGTTTAATACCAGCTGTTAGAAAATAATACGTTTTCAGGGAGAATTAATAGGGTGTCATGTGGGTGGATAAACGTTTAAAATAGATATTCGGTCATTTTTACAATTTGTTCTAATTTAAAACACAAAAGTTCGTTCACAAACCCTACCATTACAACCCGATTTTTCATATTTCTCATCTTAAGATTCCGTTATTAATGAAAGAAGTTCGAATACGTTTCTTAAGAATGTGGAATATTTTTTTATCACACAGGTCACATTGTCTAGTACGGTGTATGTCGTAACATCTCGCTGCCCCAATATTATAGGGTCCTATGTTACATTGTCGGGTTACTTCAATTTAGACTTAGTGTCACTCTGACAGACTTCAAATTTCAAGTTGATAAAAGTGCAACATAGAACCCTATAATATTGGGGCAGCGATCTGTCATATAGAAAGATTTGACATTTGGCATTTACGCTGTCTTAGGACTTAGATATATCGTTTTCAATAAAATAATAATATATTAAATACAATGAAAATCGTATAGTGTACAAACTATAACGATTATGATAGTATATTGTGATCCGCTGTAATAATGACGCCATCCAGTTAAATCCCCTGCAGTTCCAACCAATTGAATGTGGAAAGAGATTGTCAGAATATTTATACCTACTCGGAATATGCAAGCATGATGTAATTTGTGTTTATTGTGGTCAAATCAAGACGGATTATTGTCACCCAATTTGGATACAGTTCTTCAAGATACCTCCTAACTACACTTCAACTCCAAGTTTTTAACACATTCACTGCCCAGAATCTCTACGCACTACGCTCCTCCTACGCCGTAGGCACCGACGGCGTAGGCGCCCGCTAAGCGGTTTCATGGCAGACCTGAGTGAGAGTTTGAAAGTCAAGTGAGGAAGAAGAAGTAGTAAATAATTGTAATAATTAATATGCCTAAACAGTAAAGTATTCCATTGCATAATATATAGATTTGCATCATTTTGTTGCCTAACATATTTTTTTACCTACAAATAATGAAGTAAATAAATATTTTATAAATATTTGCGGACAATCTTACACACATCAACCTAGTCCCAAACTAAGCAAAGCTTGTACTATGGGTAAGTAGGATGATTTCATTGTATGATGTAATTTACATTGAATGATATACTTTTTATTCTTGTGGTATAAAACATTCCTACTAATGAAGAATTTGTTTCATTTTCTTTACCTACTCTGAGGCTAAGGAATTCACTAGAACAGACATATTTAGATTAAGTATGCTGTAGTAAACAACGTATGCTCGCTTTAAAGCTTTATGGGAAGGATATAATGATGTGACGGATCTTGCCAATGAGAATACAATTAGGTAGCTAAAATCGACTTCCGAGCTATGTTTACAATTTGGCACCTTATTCCTTTGTGATAAGGCGAAAAAGAAAAATGTTTTATATATCATCATCATTATCATATCAGCCGAATGACGTCCACTGCTGGACATATGCCTCCCCCAAAGAGTGCCAAAATGACCGGTCCTGCGCCACCCATTCTATATATAGTAGTATAGAATATATATTTTTTTCGCCTTACCAGCTAAGTCTCATATCTGGGAAATTCTTTTTCTCTATTTTCACCCAAGCAGAGCTCAGGTTTATATGTATGTATGTGATACATACATATATAGTATAAAATGGCATATCATTTGTAATCCTATGCGTACAAAAGAAATATCAGTAAATAAAATACATTACTTACAAGCAGGAATCGAAATCGAGGGGCCATCCAGGAAGTACGGCAGTCAGTACAATTATCAAGGAATTATTATTAGTACCATTTTTTATACCATGTATTTTGCAAACAAACACACGGTTTGCGAGATATCGAAGCCTATGGACGCTTGCTACTAAAGAGGATTCACACATTGGAGGATGCTTAGGGTTCATTTGAATTAACTCACAGATATTCACTAGTTTACGATATAATATTGCTTACCTATATTATTCTTTGTAGATATAGGTCAGTAGAAATCGACACAAAATAGGCTTAAATCGCAAGGGCATGGTTTTTCGGTATATGGAACCGATATATAGTTAGGATAGTGTGAACACGAAATTTTGGTTTAAAAGTCATAAACTATGCTACTTTGACCATCAAGATGTAGTACACTTTAAAAGATAAATAAATTTAAAACAATTTTAGTTAAGCCACAGGTCTATAAACTCAAGCGATGGCCCTTCAAATATAGTCTATTTATGCATTAGGTACCTAAATTTAAAATTTGAATATTCAACATAAATGTTACACAAGAAATAATATCAAATGTGCAATATGGCGGCGCCAATACCTACACATTACTATTAATTTTACTCATTTACTTTATTTATTTTTAATATACAACCACACATTTTTGAACGCATCCTATTACACGCCATACCTGGCAACTTTCCTTCACCCTCACCCCAAACCACAGTGCACTAAAAATACCCGTCTCGCACGCGCTAACGCTCAATCAAAAACTATTGAAAAAACTCAAAAATCCTACAAGTGATTACCGAAGTACAAGTGTTTACTGTGAAATAACAAAATTCTTTCTTGTATGCTGAAACACGAACGCAATACTGGATTGCCGGCTGGCGCCGATTAAAAGGTTTGTCTTGCCGCACCACAATGTGCCCCGCCCTCTGCCTTTTAAAAGCAATACGGAGGGCTATAAATCATGTAAAAACAATAATTACTTTTTAATTTACAGACTTCTTTTGGTTTGGTTCAGCTAGAAGCTTTTCTTCAGGTTCTTCCACGCTTTCTTCCTCAGGTTCTTTCGGTTTTTTGAGTTCGTGTTGTGCCTGGGCTTTCTCAAGATCGTTCTCGTCATCGCCTATCGAAATCAAAGCGATGACTTAGAATAATTTTCCTGAGCAAATTAAGCATAGAACTGAGCATTTGAGCTTAGCTCTCTGGTAGTTGGTGGCAAATGTGCATGCAAAGCCCTTTGAATACCTATACATTTGTCAGTATAGTAACACCAAATGTCTCATTATTTGATAATCAATTTTTACCTATTTTAGTGTTTTCGAGATTGTGATTGAATTATTAGTCTCACAGACCTCTCTGTGTTTTAATGAAAGCAAATTAAATTGAGTTTAACTTTATTACTAATATTTTTTCTCATAGCGCGAGGGATTTATGATTATGTTTTGGTCCAGACAGGGCAATTTAAAATCGACGAAGTTCGGAAAAAATATATCATTTTCGAAGGGCAATAGCTTCCTCCCCTAAGAGCTTACAGATTTGCAGTTTAATTCAAATAAAATTGTTGGAATAGGGAACTTGCATTTTTTTATTTTATTGCGAAAATCAAATGTATAATTTAGCATTAAAACAACTGTAGCACTAAAACTTTCTTATGTTTTATTTTTCTGATTTTATATGCATTTGAAATCTGCACGCGCCGGCACCCCCCGAAAACGCTCTATATTAAACTGGCTTATGCTATGACGTCACAACATATATTCTCGGCGCGTTTACTATGGAGTAAGTCATTAATTTGCAATTATCTCCACATCATTTGCGTTTAAGTCTATACTTGTCATACAAAATATCATTTTATGTGCCAATTCAATATTCTGTGTAACTGTTATGGTTTTTTATCGAAACAATAATATTTTTTTTTCGTCATTTTAACGTGAGATAAAACTAATACAATCGTTTTTTTTTCTTCTGTATGATATTTCTACGTATATCCGCATCAATTGAGTGCAATGTATTTGAAATTGAAGTCCCATGCAAGTTCCCCATTTTAATCAACTTTAAAATTCAGACGTTAATGTAAAAAAAGTCCTAAAATTTCGCAGTTTTACGCGTGTCGCGCAACTGGCACAAGCTTTTCGAAGTCGCAAACTTGTGTCTACACTACCCTAACTGATCCATAAAACAAAACCAAATAAGTTACTGACAAAATTAACCTACATACAAACAGGTGAAGTTAATATAAAGCTTGCAAAAACCAGAACTACATCGTGCTTTGCGATTTTAATGTCGAATTCTATAGTCCTAACAACGCATCGCTTTGAACCAGGTTCATTGGGTGTGGTACTGGAGAGCACCGAAGAGTTTTTATGATCTTCATGAATATACAAATAACTTCCACATATCACTAACAAATTACTATAATTATGTTATTAGTGTCTACCCTTTGATGTAGTTATCACCATCACCTGCGACTACATTACTCACTTTCGGTTTGCTGACGACACTACTTACCGTACATCACAATCATAGAGGCACCAGGGGGTGTCAGTGACAGTGATTAAAGAGTACTAAATACGTATTAATATATGTAGGTACGAGTTTATTAGGTCTATTTAGTATAATTATATTCTGGCCTGATATGAGTTTACGGGTATACCTAATACATTGGTGTTACACTTTCATAATAACACTTACAACAGCAGCAGAAACCGAATGTATAATTATGTTTTAGGACGGTATTTTATACTTAGTATTATTTGTAGTACCTACTTTTTTGCATTCTCACACTATAAAACTAAGGAGCAAAATAAGGATTACCTAATATAGATACCTACCCAGTAACGTACAAATAGGTACGTACCAACAAGGCTCGATCATTCTGACTGACGTGATCGCTTAATGGCCCCTCTATTGTGATGAGTTGAGACTTGAGAATGAAACTGAATTTTCAAATTTAATTATCCATCCAGGCTCAAGCCCCCCAAAAAGCCAGCTCGATCTGAGTCCTTACCATAATGCTACCCCTTTTGTCAAGCAATGTTAATACATTTTCGCTTGCTTATTTTCATGAAATTTTGCACCTTAGCGAAGACCGAATAGAGTTGCTATGTATGACATTGCCAGACTAATCTATTGACTTATCAAAAGTACATATTTCATATACCAAAATGTACCTAAGAAACATACGCAGAATCATCGCAGAATAAGAAAATGTCAACAAGTCTGACATTATTCAATAAGATGTTTTGACAATTTCACTTTCTGTATGGAGGTTGGTGACTGATTTAAATGTATAATATCACGAAAGCAAAAAAATACCGAGGTCAGTGACCTGTCACAGTAAAGTGAGATAGTGTGCGTGAAATGTAGCGGTGTGTGTTTCTGGGGAGAATTACGATAATGTTGCGCCGCCTAGTAGGTTTTTAGTGTCGCGTATGTAGCTTCACCCGAGATGCCTCACCTTAAGATAAATCCGCATGTCATCATCATATCAGCCGAAAGATGTCCACTGCTGGACATATGTCTCCCCCAAAGAGTGCCACAATGACCGTCCGCCGACCTTTACCAGGTCTTCAGTCCACAATGAATTGAGTACTATATTAATAGTTAAATCTCCACTTATAATAAATCTCTAAATTAAAAAAGAATCAGCCAGTTTGAAACTAAGCTTTCTGTGGTACGAATGATCTCAGCATCCCATGGACGGAAAAATATGAAACATTTTATATAGGTACATTATTATTCCAGCAGCAACTTAGGATAGTTTTTATCCGACTGCGACAATTAGTTTATTTTCCGTAATATACGACTTCATTTAATTTTTCATTTATTATTCTTAAAGTATACCGCCGCCACATCTGTCAGCTAAAAGAAACGTCAAAATCACAGACTAATAAGAAATACTACGGACAAAATGGCGGAATTCTTTGCCTTTCTTTCGCCTATTAATAATTTTAATCCCGTCTACGATATACATTGACGAGACACATAGGTACCAAAAGCAAATATAAAATTAATCGATTTTGATATGCGAACTTATATGCGCAAATGTCAAATTAAGGCGTAATTTCTACAAATGTAACAACAAATTCGAACAATATAAACTTGGTTTTTTTGAATGGCACGCGCGCGTGCTCTTTGCGTATTCAGCCAAACCACTAAAACCGAAACTCGAAGTTGCGATAGAGATAGAGATACCCGAATATTTTCGAATTCCGAAGTTCGTGGTTTAAAAGAAAATACGGATGTCGGATAGATCTAAATTAATATTTTATGTGTGAATATGGTTAAAATTATTTGGAAATACTATTGTTGTTATTGTTTTAGTATATTTGACTAGCTTTAAGTTTAATATTGTACGTCCGAAATGGGCAAGCTGTTGGACTTTATTTTACCCAAAACAACTAAATGTACACAGTTCTGACAATAAAGAAATCTTATTTTATCTTATCTTATCGAAAATAGGGATGTAGACACTAAACAAAATAATCATAATGTTGTATTATCTCGAAAAAAAAACAACGCAAGAGGCTATATTCGTATAGGTAATCACTAAGTTATAAGTGTATAAAGTTTGAAGAGGGGGTTTGTTGCGTCTCTTTTCCGCAAAACGCACCTTTATAATGAAACGATTGTTTTTTACTATGAAGCTCCAGGATCGTGACGTCACTGTCCCTGATCGTTTTCTCACTCTAACAAGCGACATTAAAACGGTTGTAGCTTCGTAATTTTTTGAGATATTTGAATTAGTTTTTCGTTTCTTCTTTCTTTTGAAATGAGTCTACAGCTACACCTCTATTTGGAAGACAAGCGGAAAGAACCCATACTATCCATACTAATAATCCATACTTCCATATTAATATTATAAATGCGAAAGTGTGTCTGTCTGTCTGTTACCTCTTCACGCCTAAACCGCTGAACCGATTTAGATGAAATTTGGTATACAGATAGTTTGAGCTCCGGGGAAGGACAAAGGGTAGTTTTTATATCTGAGGGGCTGAAATTGGGGGTGGAAATTTGTATGGAGCTACTTAAACAGCTGCCCCGATTTAGATGAAATTTGGTATATAAATAGTTTGAGTCCCGAGGAAGGACATATAATAGGTTTTATCCCGGATATCATCCCCTAAGGGGGTGAAAAGGGGGGGGGGGGGGGGGTGAAAATTTGGATGTAATCTGTTTTGATGAAATTTGGTGTAGATATAGGTTAAGTCCTGGGAAAGGACATGGGATAGTTTTTACCCCAGAAATCATCCCCTAAGGGGGTGACATTAGGGGTGAAAATTCAGATGGAACCCATTTTAATACAATTTGGTAAAGAGATAGCTTGAGTCCTGGGAAAGGACATAGGATAGTTTTAATTCCGGAAATCACTCCCTAAGGGGGTGAAATGGGGGTGAAAATTTGGATGAATCCCGTTTAGATGAAATTTGGTAGAAAGGTCGTTTGAGTCCCGAAAAATGATATTAGATAGTTTTTATCCCGAAAATCATTCCCTAAGTGTAAGGCCTGAGTGGACGCTCCGCTACGAGCGGGGCGTGCAGCGTCCATATAAAACAAATGCAATTTATATGGACGCTCGACGCCCCGCTCGTAGCGGAGCATCCACTCAGGCCTTACACTAAGGGGGGTATGAAATAGGGTGTGAAAATTTGGATAAAATCCATGTACCTAGATGAAATTTGGTATAGAGATAATTTGAAACCCTTCGAAGAATATAGAATAGTTTTTGCCTCGGAAATCATCCCTTAAGATGGTAAGTAGAAGTTTGTTTGCATTATATTTTCTAAGTATAAGTTCTACGCGGACGAAGTCGCGGGCAACAGCTAGTTATTAATAAAATATAATAGGGAACATTACGCAAAACTCTTCGTAGGTGGCGACACTAGCAGCGTTGACATTGTATCTCGTTCCCACTTGCGGTATTGTCTATGCAAGCATTCTTGTCACTCATTTGACAATCAATGGTGCATGTGTGTGTGAATCCCTATATTCCTATAGTGGTTTACTATTGGTGGTAGTGCTGCTTCTAGCGGCAGAACATTGCAGTAATATTCCCTATTGAGTCCGACTGCGTACAACTCAATATCACAATGCCGCCGCCAAAGCTTAGGTATTTACTAGACTTAGTTTTTTTATCGACCGTTTTGATATCTATGTTTATATAATGCAACAATGCGATTGAATTTTCGCCTTTTAAATCTTTGCTCAATCTCAATGAAAACTTCTTAATGAAAAATAAGTAGATAACCTCATTAGTGTATAAATGATTTACCTATTTGCAACTGCAACGACGAAAGGTAACTCATCATTTCCAGTACATCGGGAACTTCAATATCGTAAGTGGTATTTATTTGCAAATGTTTTGAAGATTCCTTTGTTGAACGCTGATTTTAAGTACCTATTTATCATTTCTAGATGAAATGTATAATAGCAGCCATTTTTGAATTACCAGTACTAGCAGCCTTTAAAAAGCATTTGTTTTAAGAAACTGTGTGGGGCTGGTCAGAGCGCCCTTCGCATGTAATATATAATAATAAATATATTTGGACAATCTTACACAAATAAACCTAGTCCCAAACTAAGCAAAGCTTGTACTATGGGTACTAGACGACGATATATACATACTTATATAGAGAAATAAATACTTAAATACATAGAAAACATCCATGACTCAGGAACAAATATTCGTGCTCATCACACAAATAAATGCCCTTACCGGGATTCGAACCCAGGACCTCTTGCTTCGTAGGCAGGGTCACTACCAACTAGGCTAAAGTGGTCGTCATATGAAGCAGGATTTACAGTTGCCGCCCAATGTGAAACTTGTGATCACCAAAACCCCTATATGACCCTTAGTAAAGTTACATTGACGATGTAGAGTTATATACAGTGTATTCTAATTATTGTGGAAAACTATGATAAACAGTCTTGTATTTCTCGCACACACCCGAGACTTTTATTTCTTATTTTTATATCATATATATTTATTTATACCCGACAGTACCTAGTGACTCCTTATCAGTTGACTAATTATCAGTGACATATAACCCTAAGTACACTATCGATATTTAGATAGTCGATAAAAAAATCATTCACGCTCTACGGAAAAGCAATGACAGTGCAACAAGATAACGAGGTCTAGTATTTACATATCTATTTGAGTATCCGATCTCTACCCGTTATTAATTTAACTTGTCTCCATGACGTAACTAACTGAGGAACCCTGAAAAAAGCAATTAGTTCATGCATGCGAAACACACGGACCCAAGCACTAAGCAGCATTCTGAAATACTTCTAATACACATTAAATACCTACAAAGAGCATCGGGTAATTCCAACACCGGTTTTAATTATGTATTATAGAGTAAATACCAAAAACTGCAGTCTTTGGGAAAGACTATGAAATATTACTGACGGAAGACTCCAAAGAGGTGTCCCCTACTATTTATTTTAATAATATTGTAATTGTATAGGGCCTTTTCCTTATACCATCATTATTAGGATTTATAAATATTACATACACAACTCTAGCTACCCCCTAGGCGTGAGTATGCGCAAAGCGCTCCATTAATCTGGCCGAGTGTACAGTTATCGTTTTTGAGCGGACTGTACGTTAATGAACATTTTTGCACATTCCGCGACGTACCGCCGCTGGGGGCATTGGTTAAAATTGTGGAAAGATTTTTGTTGCTGTTTACTACTTAATAATAAAAGAGAATGGAATTCATTTGATTTTTATTCTCAAATAGACCAGGTAAAGCAGTCTCCACAAATGTTACCCTTTCAAAAAATGGCAGTGGATATGTCTTAATGTGCGTTTGACTCTGTTAAGCAATGTTTATTTAACCCCCGACGCAAAAAGAGGGGTGTTATAAGTTTGACGCGTCTGTGTGTCTGCGTGTCTATGTGTCTGTGCCTGTCTGTGGCATCGTGGCTCCTAAATTAATGGATATGACTGCGGTTTTTTTTATCCGGCAGCTGACGTGATTGAGATGGTCCTTAGCTACGTTTCAACAAAATCGGTTCACCCGTTTTTCAACCGACGAAAAAAACAGAGGAGGTTCTCAAGTCAACGCGTATATATTTTTTTTTATTTATGACCATGCATAACTTTTTACAGAGTATAGTTCGATTTTGATAATTATTTTTTTATTGGAAAGGGTGGTCCCATAATAAATTTGGAAAAAAAAAACCAACCTTAAGGGTAGGAAAATAGGGGATGATTGATTTTTCGTCGGTTAAAACTTTGTTTTTAAAGTAAATTATTAGATATTGAACTTTGAAATGAAAATATCCGGGGTTTTTCAACTTTTCTAAGTTGTTAATTATTATTGTCTGGAATTTTTGGTATGTGATACTTTTTTGGACTTTTTTGTGTAGTTTAGGAGTTGCTATCAAAATCAATTCAAAATCAAAATCAATTATTTATTCTGCAAATAGGCCACAAGGGCACTTTTACATGTCATATGGTATTCAACAATATAATATTAATAATCTTATACAATAATCATTTTCAAATTGCAGATTTTAACCAATTAGTACCTAAATGGTTAAGAAACTAAATCTCACTAAATGAAAACTAAAAAAATCCAAAATTGTAAAATATTATCAAATACATTCGATATAAGGTCTGTATCAGAATTAACAATAAGTTTATGATATTAATTTAGTACCCCAGAGATGTATAATGTCTCTGAGCATCCAAATACAATTAATAATTATTCTAATGTTCTTATAAAGATGTATACTGTCTCTAAGCGTTAAAACAGAAAAAAAGGATCATTAATGTAATATTGTCAGAGATGTACAGGGTCAATAACAATAAAACGTGTCAAGAACAGAATGATGTCTCTCGTCAAAATAATGATAATAACACTAGTATTTAGGTACTTACTATGCCCTTGCAAGCATGAACAGACCGGACTCCACAAACAGCACCCGATCACGAGTATGACGCATATCTCAGCCATCGCCTCCCTCAATATAATCCTATAATAATAATAATAATAAAGGCGTAGGGATGTGACGGCCCCATCGCCCACCAGATTTCTGGTGCAATCAGTCAACGTAAGGCACAGCTTGTGGCGGGCTGTTAGGGAGTAGCGACCTGTACCTGAGTGCTCCTGGGGGTGTCCGGTGGTCAGGCTGAGCCGATCGGGTGGTTGGTTGGACAGGCCCCCCACCTCTGGCTTGCCTTAACTGGCTGTCCAGAGCGGAGTCGCAAGAGCTGTTGGCTATATGTTTAAAGTCCAGTGCCACCTCTCTACCCCCCCAGCCTCTCTGACTGGTGTTGCCCTTAGGCCATTTTTTAATGTCGCTATTAATAGGGGCCCATCTAGCAGTTGGCGAGTCACCGTCTGCCAGAGATAAAAAATGCGACAGTTTATTAGGCAGGCGTCCGATGTTTCACCCAATAGCCCAGCCACTAGTCCATCATTTTCACCCAATAACCCGTTTTCTTTAGATTCCATCAACCAGCAATAGTCCCTATACACCCCAGCGGGTGCTGTCTCTGTGTGCGTCCCATGACACGGGCAGGGACAGCGTCTGCTCGGTGTACTCCTCGCATTTTATTAAATTGTCAAAAGGGCCTCTACGTGTTGGCTCAGTTGGTACTTTGTAGGTACCTAGCCCCACGCACGCCTCCCAAAGGTCCGGGACATCATTGTCCAGTGAGCGGGAAAGACATACATAATAATAATAAGAGGAGATATAAATTAAGATAATAATAATATAATTCTTTATTTCGGACAGTAAAAATCCATAGTTTGATAGTAAAGGCTTATTAACTAGGTTAGTAAAGTTCAAATTGGACTACACTTTTTATTTGCCCTACCCAAAACTTAATTTTAGGGCCGGGCCATACCTTTCTGCAACCGCATTCAGGATGCTGTTGGAGCTATGCCTGACTCGACCTAGCAGTGAGGCGATCTTTTTGCGGATTATAGCGAGGAATATGGCTATGGTCCCTATCATCAGCTCAGCTCGGTGGTACCATAATATTGCGTTGTTACCGAAAGCCAAGATAAGAAAGATAAGATAAGTAAGCCAATGTTCAGCTCAATCGGATATCTACCTACTGGCAAGTGGCTGAAAACGGTTACCAAAATTTTAAAGGAAAACTTGACATACATACAGTCGCTTATTGGCTGGAGTACAGTCGCCATCACATACATCGGTACACTATAGGTGTTCAAAAATATCGGCACATGCACCCTAATGCCTTGAAAATAGAGGTGTGTTCCGATGTTTGTGACGTGCTTGTTTGCTTCGATGTATGTGATGGCGACTGTACCTACAGTTAAATATAGTCATTACTACGTTTTTCAAGTTACTTACATACGACCAGCGCAATTTCAATAAGCTTGTAATAATGGATTAGCCTTTATTTTTTACAAGCTTTCTATTAACTTGCAGTGTATGTATGTATCTTAGAATAATAACGCATAGAAGGATAGTTTCATACGGCCGACGCGCCAAGCGTGAGGCATAAAATGGATTCATGTAGTTGTGATGAACTCGTATTCACACGCGCCAATACGCACACAAACGCACCAATTTTGTTCTACCAGTCGGCGTACTGGGCCATTTATGGCCGAGTTTTGGTGGCCTCACCGTTGCGCGTGAACTGCGTTTCTAGGCGTTATTATTCTAAGGTATGTATTTACCTAACTATGTTTGTTCGGGTGGAATCTTGCAACTCAATTTTGATGCAGATATCTTTAACCGATTGAGCTGAAATTTTGGGTAAAGGTATAGTTTGGATGACAATTCAATATTATGTTACCATCGAGCTGATCTGATGATGGAGACAGAAGGTGGCCATGGGAATTCAGTACTTAACCGACGCTACCCCGTTGAGTTTGGGCTCGTTAGAATCGTCTCAATGAGTAGTTGATGACGGTATACAGAAAAGTACAGTCGGCAATAAAAGCTTAGCTTTTATCTCCCTAAAGTCGGTGTAAGAAGGAACTGATTGAGTTCCGATAGCTCAGTTGGTTAGTAGCGACGGGCCATGTATGCCTGTTGTCGCCGGTTCGAATCCGGGTCGGAGCATAAATTTTTCAATTTCTCCTTTAATTTGAAATATATAAATATCGTTAGCAGGCGTAACTGCACGAATAAAAGCTTGTACCAGAAATGAAATTTTTGACGGAAACTTAATTCTTATTGTTGTATTCTTACTGTGAACCATAGTCGTCTGCGGGCGTGCGCCATAATGAAGTGCTCATAGTCATTTGTTCGTTGTCGGCAAATCTGCACGCTCAGCATTCGCACTGTTAAAACGTTTTTTCATGTCTCCGTGCTACTATTAGAGAAAATATACAAACGGGTTAGGAAACAGTGCAATGATTCAGAGTCGGTTGTTTTAAGCCAGTGTTATATCGATTTGAACTTTCACGATTCTCACATATTGTTTTTTCTAAACGGGACTTAAGGTTGCACCAGACCGTCTGTAAACGTAAGCCGGTGTTCGTTAAAATCTGAATGTATGGAAAGTTTGACAAGTTTCTAAGGAATGACAGCTGCCAGCGCCATATTTAACGTTGACCGGTCTGTAATCGTAAGTTGGTGCAACCTGCCCTTAATGGCGTATCTAGGGTTACATTAACCCAATGGAGGGTTACTTTGGCCCGCATAAAAACCACACATAGCAATGTCAGATAATAAAAGTACCAACGTGAGCAATTAGCTGAAACTAAAAATAAGGTGATCAGACCATTCTTAAACTCATAAAAAAGCGGAGGACCAAGTAATTCGCGAAAGCCAAAGTTACCCTCCAGGGCCAAAATACTCCGGGTTTACGGTATAACTAACCAGTGTTTTTGCGATCGACCTGCAGGTCAAATTAAAAAAAAAGGAAAATTGAAAAAATGACAGGATCGCGAGTTGTACAGCACACAGAGTCAATAATTATCTACAGGATGTGGCCTGTAACAGGAGCAAAAAATTAAACCGTAGATTATTAAGCTTGTGAAAAATTATTTCCAAGTGGTTTTACGCGAAAAAAAAATCTTTAAAATACGTTTACTTGTATTTTTTTACTCTTTAGGAGTGCTATCAGTAACATTTTATTTAAAAAAAATAAAAAAAAATATAATATATCACAAAAATATCGTTTGAAAACAAAAATGCAAAAACTTTCTGACTCATTACATGATGTTACCTCTAAATCTGCATTGACTGATGTGCTATTATGTCGTGGTCCCAAGATACATTACTTGGAGGTCATAACTTTAGATCAAAATTTCTCCGAATCAATTTTTTTTTAAATGAATGGGGCACAAGGGGTTACTGCAAATGCTCAAAGGAAGCGTCGGGTAACCTCCTCGAGTGTCTGGACTCTACCGATTCCTCTTGATTCGGTTGATCCGCAGGTGATAATTTAGTAAACCCTAAGTTATCGCTTGCTGGTGTTACCAATAACCCGACACGGGGGGGTCGGGGGGTTCCGCCCAGGGAATCGCAAGAATCCCCGGGTGCGGCTTGAGGGAGAGGCCATTGCCGTTTGCCTCTAAAATAAATAACGGACCCGGAACCCTGACAAATCCTCTGCTATCAGAGGATTCATGTTGGGCGCGGGGGCTGCGACCGTCAGGCCGGGGCCGAGTTGTGGCTGCAAGGGAGTAAACCTCTATAAAAAGTTACAAGGGGACCTGAGAGGGTGAATCCGAGGTCTATCACCCTCTCCCGGCGTAGAGGTCCTTTGGTCGGGTCGGGAAGCGTGTGGTGTCGCCCTGCACGCTTACGACGGGAGGGGGGCTTTTGCCTAAGTAGTGAGGGCAGCTGCGGCTGTTGCCGAGGGGCAACGTGGTGAAATGTTCGCGATCCCATGACGCTCCTACTACACGGCAGAGAGGGCATAAGTACCTTGGTGGTTTTAGACGGTAGTCCGGGGGGTTCCCGGGAGCCTGTCATACCCATCCTAGTTCCTCGGCTAGGTGGGATGCGTAAAGGCATTTCCCAAAGTAAAAAAAAAAAAACTTCCTTTTGAATATTTGCTCCTATTACAGGCCACACCCTGTATATAAATATAAAAGAAAGTCGTGTTAGTTACACCATTTATAACTCAAGAACGGCTGAACCTATTTTCACATTTTTTAGGGTTCCGTAGCCAAATGGCAAAAAAACGGAACCCTTATAGATTCGTCATGTCTGTCTGTCTGTCTGTCCGTCCGTATGTCACTGCCACTTTTTTTCCGAAACTATAAGAGCTATACTGTTGAAACTTGGTAAGTAGATGTATTCTGTAAACCGCATTAAGATTTTCACACAGAAATAGAAAAAAAACAATAAATTTTTGGGGTTCCCCATACTTACAACTGAAACTCAAAAAAAGGTTTCTAACATATTTTTTTTCTAAACTGAATAGTTTGCGCGAGAGACACTTCCAAAGTGGTAAAATGTGTGTGTCCCCCCCCCCCCCTTGTAACTTCTAAAATAAGAAAATGATAAAACTAAAAAAAATATAAATGATATACATTACCATGCAAACTTCCACCGAAAATTGGTTTGAACGAGATCTAGTAAGTAGTTTTTTTTAATACGTCAAATCGTAAACCGCAATTTATTTAACGGAACCCTTCATGTGCGAGTCCGACTTGCACTTGGCCGCTTTTTGATTTATTGTATTTGTCTTCACTCCGAATAGCAGTACATTTTTATAAATGCAAAATGTAAAGGTTCTTTAATTTTTTTCATACGTTTTGTATGGCGGTACGAAGTCAGTCAGCTAGTAGTTAATATAAGTATTAGGAAAAGTACACTGTTACCGGCAAATGTAAATGTCTGCCTATGACATTCCAATTTCTTATCTCCACTGAATGCGGTTAGTTCTTCCACTTGAGTGGGTGCGTCTTGCGCATTAGGTACGCGTCTGGTTCTGTTTTGGAATTATTTTTAATCCAGACTTTTATTCTTTTCTTCACATACCAACTCAATGAGTTTATATTTTAGTTTATCTATGGTAAAAGCTAAACATATTAAATAAGATACAATGAAGAAAAGACAAACGAACAAAACACATTAATTTTAAACTAAATTATGTCTCCCAGATCCGGCCCCTGCGGCAGGGTTCCCATTAGGCTGGCTAGGGCTGGCTGCGTTCCCCCTCTGGATCGCTATGCTGATATGTTGAGTGAGGTCCCCAGTGGTCTGGACGAGCTTACGACTCAGCATCCTGACCAGTTGGTGGGCATCTGGACTCCACGGCCCGAGAGTCTCGACTGCAAAGGCAGCAAACACATGCTGGTCTGTGAGGCCCATGTATTTACGGCGCTTTGCCCTCAGCGAGGTTGCGGGAAGATGTGACGGCGCGAGGGTATCCACTATCGTTAATTTTTAGGGTTCCGTACTCAAAGAGTAAAACGGGACCCTATTACTAAGACTCCGCTGTCCGCCCGTCCGTCCGTCCGTCCGTCCGTTCGTCCGTCCGTCTGTCTGTCACCAGCCCCCCTATTCTGTAACTTGTTTTAAGCTCACCTCAACGCTCACACACAATTATACCTTGACACCGCGATGCGTAGTAATTATGCGAAGGTAGAGGTCTAGTTTCGTAACGGGTGACCGGCGGGGTGAGCCGCATTAACGCGTAGCGAATAACAGCGCAGGCTGTATCTCACTGATCACGTGATAGTTCCAGCTGAAATTTTCACAGATGATGTATTTCTGTTGCCGCTATAACAACAAATACTAAAAACATAGAATAAAATAGTTTTTTTTATAGATAATGGTACGGAACCCTTCGTGCGCGAGTCCGACTCGCACTTGGCCGGTTTTATTATTAGCTCATTTCCTCATAGGTTAACGGAAGGAGAACTCCAATAGGGATGAGTTCGCTTTCGTAATATAATGTAATTCATTATATATAATATAATGAATATGTATGTGGGAAATGGAACGTAAGTGAGTGAAAGGGACAGAAAGAGCGAGATAGAGAGAGTATTGTAAGATGGCGGTTACCGTTTAAAACGTGAAAATGTAGTTCCGAGTAAATTATAATAAATAATTGTTTAAAGAAAGACTAGTTTCACTCTGGATATATCCCATACTACAATTTTTGGGGGCTCGTCCGGGATGTCCTCAGAGTGAATGAAGACGACAAATACGACGATTACGACGTGAAATAAGATTTGATTTACGACGAGGCGACCATAGCGTCCCATGACAGAAGAGAAGACGATCGGAAGAATTGAAGGCGAACAAAACCACGACGACGACGTGTTTTTTCAAGACGACACGACGTATCTTTTAAAGAGAATATTACAATTTCACGACGAAGACGACTACGCAAGCGACGACGACGACATGCCTGATCCTCCTACGAATGCAGACGGCGGTAACAAGAATGGCGGCTCAAGTTTTCTGGCAGCAGCAAACGTGTTCTTCGACGGTGGCATCACTCAGTTCGACGGCGAAGACAAGACATACACTTCGACAAAATGGGCTCAAGATATCGAGGATAACGCGGATGTGTTTGTTTGGACTCCTCAACAAAAGTTGGTAATTGCGCGCAGATCCTTGTGCGGCACGGCGGCCTTGTGGCTGAAGTCTGAAAAGTCTTTAAGACTTATGAAGAGCTCAAACATGCGCTACAGAAGGAGTTTCCAGATGCCGTTAATTGTAAAGAAATGCATGAGTTAATGGCAGCGACAAAGAAGTCTAAAGATGAGAGTTGCTATCAGTATATGTTACGTATGAAAGAATTGGGTAAAAGGGCGAAGTTTCCCGATTACGTAGCTATACAATACATAATAGACGGTATTGAAGACTTGCAAGTTAATAAGATGATTTTGCTTGGCGTAACTACGTATGGTGTGCTGAAGGAGAAATTGGCTATTTACGAAAAGATGAAGACCGATGACATGAAGAGAGAAGTACGGGTCGAGACAGCTGTAAGAAAGAAAAGTGATTCATCTCGGCGTTGCTACAATTGCGGAGACAGAAGTCATGTATCTTCGCATTGTCCTAATGGCATAAAGTGTTTCAGATGCAATGAGTATGGTCATATTGGAATTCGGTGCCCTGTTAGTCAGAATCATAACAGTGCGAAGTTCGACCGGAACGCGTCTGCAGTTGGTGCGCCTCAACTTCGTGCGTTTGGCGGCCACGGCGCTAGTGGCGTTACTCCGTCGGCGAAGCAGCGTACGGCTATGTTCGGGACATCGGAAGCGACCAATCGGAACGATCGTACGAGCGGCCATATTTGCGACAATGTCAACGAAGTGACAAGTTCGTGTTTGGACAACTCAGAGGTTATGCAGATTGTAAACAAAGAGTTTCGGTGCAACAGAAAAAACGATAAACCAGTGAAATTAGTGACCATAGCACGAGATTATTGCTATAACGCGCTGATAGACTCTGGCAGTGACGTTAATCTGTTGGCGGCGGAGTTATACGAGAATATTTTCGGTGAAAAGTGTCATGTCGGCGGCGGGCTGATTTTAACAGGACTTGGACGTTCACAAGTGCGGTCCTTGGGCAAGGTTACGACGACAATTACGGTTGATGGACAGTGTTACAACGGTGTTACATTTCATTTAATACCTAGATACTGTATGCCTTACGATATAATTATAGGACATGAGTTTTTGAAAGAGGTGACAGTTTACATGAGTGAAGGATGTGTGAACATATTTAAGGATGAGAATGAGTGGTTAAATAATGTGAATTGCTTTACAGGTGAGGCAGAATCTCTGGTGGAGCATATCAAGGATCCATTAATCAAAGACGAGGTACGTCGTAGTGTGGAGAGCTATCATCCAGTTCAAGTGAAGGAGGTACCTTTACAGCTCAAGATTGTACTGAAGGATGATGTGCCTGTAACACAACGACCACGACGGTTGTCTTACACGGAGCAGGGTATTGTGGAAGCACAAGTTGAAGAATGGCTAAAGGACGGGATAGTCAGAGTAAGTTTTTCTGAGTATTCAAGCCCTCTTGTGTTAGTCAAGAAAAAAGATGGTTCAACTCGAGTCTGTGTAGATTATCGGCAGATTAATGCCAAAATGGTGAAGGATGAGTATCCATTACCCATCATCGATGACCTGATTGACCGGCTTTCATGGGCTAAGGTTTTTAGTGTGTTGGATTTAAAAAATGGGTTCTTTCATTTAAAGGTTAGCGAGGAATCTATCCCATACACATCGTTTGTATCTCATCATGGTCAATGGGAATTTCTTCGAGCTCCTTTTGGTCTCTCGGTCAGTCCGAAGGCATTCACGAGGTTCGTCAACATAGTGTTCAGCGAGCTCTTAGCTAAGAAAATAATGATGATCTTTATTGATGATATAATCATTCCAGCTGAAGACGAGGAACAAGCATTGCAAAGATTGAAGCAAGTGCTAGCAGTGGCAGAGGAGCATGGATTGGTGATTAATTGGAAGAAAGTCAAGCTGTTACAAACGGAAATTGTGTATTTGGGTCACGCTATCAAAGACGGTGAAGTGCGACCAACCACAGAGAAGATTGATGCAGTCATGAAGTTTCCGGAACCAGCTATGGGTAAGCAACTGAAAAGTTTCTTAGGTTTGACTGGATATTTTAGAAAATATATAGAAAACTATGCTACCATAGCAAAACCTTTAACTGACTTGCAGAAGAATGATGTACACTTTGTATTTGATGACGAGCAAAGGCAAGCATTTAAAATATTGAAAGAGAAGTTGACGGATCCAGTTTTAAAGATATATGATCCTAATTTGAGAATAGAAGTGCATACAGATGCGTCTAGTATAGCTATATCAGCTGTTTTAATGCAGTATCACCCCAACACTGGTCTGCATCCAGCCCAGTATATGAGCAGTAAGAATGACGATACTCAATGTAATTACTCGAGTTATGAATTAGAGGCATTAGCGATTATTGAGGCTGTTAAGAAGTTTCGGCCCTATTTGTATGGAAAGCATTTCAAGATAGTAACCGATTGTCAAGCGTTTCAGCAAACACTGATGAAGAAGGATCTGACGGCCAAAGTAGCAAGATGGGTGATTGACCTGAACCAGTACACGTACACGGTAGAGCACAGAGCAGGAGCGAAGATGCAGCATGTCGACGCTCTCAGTCGGAACCCCTATGTGTCCATTGTGACGTCACTATGCGACCAGGTTAAGTTGGCGCAGGATCAAGATGACGGTGTAAGAGCCATAAAGGAAATTTTAAAGGAAAAGACGTACAAGGACTACTCATTGGATGGAGATGTCTTATACAAAGGAAATAGTAAATTGTTGGTCATACCAAAACATTTGGAAAAGGAAATTATAATGAGAGTACATGGAAACGGCCATTTTTCAAGAAGGAAAATGAAGGAGTTGATTTTACAGGATTATTACATAAAGGACGTAGATAAGAAGATAGACGAATTTATAATTGCCTGTATACCATGTCTATTGGCTACAAGGAAGGAAGGTAAGCAAGAAGGGTTCTTGAATCCTATTGAGAAGAATAGTATTCCTATGGATACTTTACATTTAGATCATGTGGGTCCATTAACGGAAACCCGTAAGCAGTACAATTACATACTGACAGTGATTGATGCTTTTACGAAGTTTGTGTGGTTATTTCCAACGAAGAGTACAGGAAGTGCAGAGACACTAAATAAGCTAAGGGTACATCAGCAAATATTCGGAAATCCACGAAGATTGATAACAGACAGGGGAGCTGCGTTTACTAGCCACGACTTTGAAGACTACTGCAGCAACGAGGGAATTCAGCATGTGAAGATCACTACCGGAATACCTAGGGGAAACGGTCAAGTTGAACGAGTGCACAAGATAATCATCCCTATGTTAACAAAACTATGCATTGAGAATGCAGGAGTGTGGTATAAGCACGTCAGCAGAGTGCAGAGAGCGCTAAACAGCACATTCCAGAGAAGTATAAATACAACGCCTTTCAAGCTGTTAGTAGGTGCTAAGATGAGATGTAAAGAAGACATTGAGATCTTGAGATTACTCAAAGAAGAATCTGCCAGTTTGTATGACAGTGATAGAGAAGAATTACGCAAGAAGGCTAAAGAACAGATGTTAGCAGTCCAGGAAGAGAACATAAAATATTATAACAAAAGGAGAAAGGAGAGCCAGAAGTATATGGTGGGTGACTTAGTGGCTATTAAAAGAACTCAGTTTGGAACCGGTCTGAAACTAAAGCCGAAGTTCTTAGGGCCTTACAAGGTTACTAAAGTCAATGTGAACGACCGCTATGAGGTGGAGAAGGCTGACAGCTCCGCAGAAGGACCCAACCATACCTCCAGCTCAGCTGACTTCATGAAGAGATGGCCAGGTGGCGATAACATGGAGTAAAGTCAAGGTAACTATATTGCTATGTTGCAGATGATTGAATGAAAGAGTTTATTTTAGTTTAAGGCTTATGTGTAAGCCATTACGTTGTTAATTAAGACTTCTTATTCAGTTTATTTAAGTATGATTGTGATGACGCCTGATGATCAGTAGTAGAGGATGACTGGATGGGATGTCTGTGGAACAGACATAGTGCAGGAATGGCCGAATGTGGGAAATGGAACGTAAGTGAGTGAAAGGGACAGAAAGAGCGAGATAGAGAGAGTATTGTAAGATGGCGGTTACCGTTTAAAACGTGAAAATGTAGTTCCGAGTAAATTATAATAAATAATTGTTTAAAGAAAGACTAGTTTCACTCTGGATATATCCCATACTACATGTATGTATGGTATATAATGTTTTTTACGTCATACCTGGCCATAAAGTAGGAATTACGGAAAACCCCACTTCCTGGCCAGATAGAGACGTAAAATGTTGTACTCACCACGGGCGGTAATAAAGAAAGCCTCAGAGCGCATATTTATCGCACTTGCCTTCGGCTCGGGCGTCAAATACCTGCGATCTGAGACATTCTTTGTCTAACCGCCCTTGGTAAGTAATGTACTATTGTTACTGTGTTAAAACTGTGAACGAACTTTAATTTGGGACCTACTTAAGGTTGACAATCCTGTGATATTGTAATATGGTCAATATCAAAAAATGATGCTAAAACCATGGTAGAATAAATCAAGCTACCGGTGCATTTTGCCTACGCGTCACACACATGTTGCCATTGACTGACATCTTTCATACAAACAAGGAGTCTTGTTAATGCATGGAATGTTAGCTAGTTTAACTATTTATTTGGGGTGAAAAGACAATTAGTAGTTCAACGTAAATATTGATTGAAAGCACGTAAGTTAAGTAATACAACTCGGTTAAGCACTTTACTCCCACAAGGTGGACTGATGACCTGGTAAATGTCGCGGGAGTCCGCTGGATGCGGGTGGCGCAGGACCGGTCACTTTGGAACTCTGTGGGGGAGGCCTATGTCCAGCAGTGGACGTCTTTCGGCTGATATGATGATGATGATGAAGCACTTTACTTTGACACGCAGTCCGCCATTTATATGATGCAATGACTATGACGTAGGGAAAATACGCTGACTTCACGAGCTGTCACATAATTAATTGACTTACGTTGTGTACGCTAGCCTTGGTAGTAGTTACTAGTATAAAACAGCGCACAGTTTAAGGAAGATAAGTATTTATTTCTAGTTTTACAATACGTAAATGATATGATAATAAGTAATCTTGTCGTTAACATGAATGAATGAAGATTGACGGATGCTTTTCTTCTTCTAGAATGCCATGCGCGGTGCAGTAAGAAAGGTAGGGCACAGCGGAATGTCATCTCGCTCGTATGTGGAGCAGCCCAACTGGGGAAGTACCTCCACCTTACAGAAGACCGCAACCATAATAGCAGCTTTGTAGTGTTGCTATATTAGTGCATGCTATGTAGCAAGTGGTGTAATTGTGTTCCTGGTGGTGAGTAAGGTCGCCAGAGCTCCCTGGGATGCGCTGTGTTGGGAGTGAGGGACCTGCATGTCTCTATCTGCCAACACAGCGAATCCTCATGTGAATAAAGGGACGGCAACGCGCTTGTGATTCTTCTGGAGTCACAAGTGTCCATAGGCTACGGTATCTGCTTAACATCAGGCAGGCCGTAAGCTTGTTTGCCACCGTTTTTGTATAAAATAAAAAAGCCACATCGCTACTTAGTGCTGTGCTGATAGTAGTGATGTCCTAATCGGTAACACCTTGGTTTGTTCATGCATGGCCAAAGCAAGACAATTCAAATAACATTTCGTCCAACCACCGAGGCATAGCTAAGCGGGGGTGTCTCCAAACACATAAACGTTTCATTTCGACCTCGGTCAACACTGACCACAGCAAACACAATACAATCCAAATCGATACCTGGCTATAAACTGGACTATAAAAATAAGGGACGTGTCACACTGTTATTGAGACGAGATGCGTGGTGAAAGGCGACATTTTCTACTTATTGCAGACAGAAAAGCACCACTCTTCAATAATAAGATGATTTTTCATCACACTTGCTCGTAAAGGGTGTATATTATAAGCAGGTGTATAGAGCAGCTATAGCCAATTTACGTCCCGCGGGAGTTATGGATTTTTATAACTCCCTAGGGAGTTATGAGCTTGTGTATGATCTGATTGGTTAAAGATCGAAAGTGATCGCGCGCTACAAAAATTCTGCTCTGTGATTGGTTAAATAAAAATCGAAAAGGCCATGCGCTGCAAGAATACTGCTCTGTGATAAAAAAAAAAAAAAAAATTTAAAATTTGTGGACAATCTTACACAAATCAACCTAGTCCCAAACTAAGCAAAGCTTGTACTATGGGTACTAGACGACGATATAGATACTTATATAGAGAAATAAATAATTAAATACATAGAAAACATCCATGACTCAGGAACAAATATTCGTGCTCAAATATTGGTCAAAATATTGAAGATGCGCGCTCCACTCGCACTGATCTGGAAGTGAAGTTGTCAATTTCGTCAATTTTTGATTGGTGCGTTTGTATGAAACCTAGATTTTTCTGTCTTTTGTAGTTATTTATTTCCTCGCAAATGTGATGAAAAACATTGTGTATAACACGGGCGTAAGAATATTGCAAACTCGAGTCATCAAAAGATAGACTCTCGTTTGCAATATTTCTCTTACGCCCCTTGTTAAACCTATCTATGCGGTTAAAGGACTAACCCTTTAACCGAATAGAATTTTTCATCGGGCATGCTCATGTCGCCGCCGCAGTCGGCCCCATAAGTTGCTGAACACCTATAGTCCAGTACGCGAACACTGTAAATGGTCGTCAAACTAACATAATTCACAAGTCAGATTTTTTTTGTTATCAGCTAGAGTACATTAAATACTAACAGCGAAAAATATTTTTAAAGATTTTCTAACGTAGATTAACTTATAATTTATTTTTTTGTTAGGAACACGTGTAAAACTTCAAAAAGATTATACAAGTCATTGTTTTAATACCAATAATGCAACGCATTTGATTATTCAAAATCTGACCTATCGTTTTCTAATAACTTTGTTAATAGATAACGTCAGCAAAACCGGATACGATTTAAAAAATTATAAATCTCCTAAAAAAATTATTAAGTGACTAGTGGAAGGCTTTCAAAATTAATTTAATTCATATAAATTTAACCTATTGATGAATATATTATTAATTCAAACTGTCGTTATCTTTGATAGTTTTTTACACAATTCAGTTACCAAAACTCACTTGAATAATCTTTTAGAGGAAGTATTTTTATTTATTCGTTTTGGATTATACTGACGTTATCCATTGACGAAAGTTTTAGTAAATTATAGGGAAGGTTGTAGTTGTAACAGTTAAATGCGACACTCTATTGAAGAAAAATACCACTTGTATAATCTTTCCCTGGATTTACAAGGGTCACTAAGAAAATGCTGTGTCATACCTAAATCCACGTTAGAATTCACTTTCTCTTTTTACTACTAGTAGTACTCATTATATTCTAAATATTAACAAAAAATCGCGCTCTTGTGAATTATCGAAGGTGCATTCTGTTTACGTACCGGACTACTAAGCACCTTGTCGTTTTCACTCGTTTGACAACTTCATATGGCAGTTCAACATGACGTTTAATGAGACACAGTACAAAGGTGTTAAGCCTTTTGTGAGGCTGTACTACTGCTGCTGCTGCAGCTACTGCTACTGTATTATTTAAATTTATATTTTTAATATAGTATAAAATTTTATAAAAAAACTTAATCCATGCAATGTAAAAATGTAATTTCGTCTCCTGCCGACCGGTATGTATAATACTACGTGTAAACAATTTTTGCTAAATAAATGTCTTATTTAAGTCCAAGATATCAGCAATGATGGCAAATTTTAAGCGACAGCTTATTTAAATTCAATGCTACTGCAGTCTATTTGTTTATTTAAAGACATTTATTCCCACAAAAACATTCCAACTAAAACTTTTCAACAACAATTATATTGCATTTTGGAATTAACAAGTACTGTGAATATCAATAATTATTAGTAGTAAATTAAATAAATTAACATTATTAATAACGAACCTTCGGTGTTTAATGTCTGTTGGTACTCTTCGTGTACCTACCCCTTATATTTTTGTTTATACGACTGTTTGTGTTCTAAATAAATAAAAACGAAAAATAGGTACTGTACCAATTTAAAAATAATACTTATACTGTAGTTACGACACTTAATACTACTTATTCTGTCACCGCTTCTCTGCCATTATTTAATAAACAGCACGGCATAAGTACGGAGGTAAGGTAAGTTTAATCTTGGGCGGGAGTCGGTGTCGGAAACCGTACCCGGTAACTTGTTGCGTCTGCATTTAGACTGCGGACTTGAGACAAATCTTACCCTACATACTAGTAGTAAGACAGAAAACGAGATTATTCCATAAATGCAATAAATGTTCATATGAATATGAAAGGTGCTGATACTCGTACATTTCAGCATTCACTTGAAATGAGCATTCTAGCGCATTTTATTTTACAGGTGAAATCTCGCAAAATAAATAGGAGCGTTTAGCTAGCATGTTAGCGAGCGTTCTCAATTTCTATTTCAATTGAAATTGAAATTTTAGCGAGCGTTCTAACGAGCATTTTACTGAAACAACAGTAATTAGCAAGTTCATTATTGTTCTGACAGCTAACTGTAATAAGCAAGCATAAAAAATAAAAATAAACTATATCCCGACTACGGAGAAGTAACTATCATTAATATTTTTATATATTTGAACTCGAAATTTTCTCATCTCTCATTTGATACCCAACACGCTATGAAAGCAAAATATTTTTTTTCAAAGTCAGTCACAGAAAGGCTCTAATGCAGCTAAATTAGGAACTGCTCTTAAAATGGCTGACGGCTTACCGTACTCAGTTGTGGCAAATAAAAAAAAATGTGGAACTATGGCAAGGAGAACAAATTATATATCCCTTTCTCTCACTCTTATTGAGATTTTAATACTACAATCTCGCTCGATCTTGGTATTATTATTTACCATAAATTGACGATCCTGAGTAATCATAGATTCATGCTCCTAAATAACAGCAAGTAAAAACCGTTGAATTGTTAACCTCTTTATCGGATGTCAGTTATAATAAGTTTCTGTCAAAAATTTCATTTTTGATACAAGCTTTTATTGCCGACTGTACTTTTCTGCATACCATTATCAACTACTCATTGAGACGATTCTAAGGAGCCCAAACTCGATGGGGTTGTGTCGTTTTATTGCGGAGTTCCTATGGCCACCTTCCAGCTCCTGCATCAGATCAGCTCCAAGTCATCATAATATTGCATTGTCATGCGATATACATATGCTAGCAAAATTTCAGCTCAATTGGATAACGGGAAGTGACTGAAAAAATGGATTGCTATTTTTGACGGACAAATTCCATACTTACATATTTACATACATACGAACAGTGCAAGTTAATATAAAGCTTGTAAAAACACCAGTCTAAAGTCCACAGTATAGTGTTTCCTTCTGGTAGCAAAACATTGAAAACTCAATTTCCCGCTCATTGTTGACACAGACACTATTGTCCTAACCTACGCGGCGCGAGTTAGCAATAGTTCAGTGTTTTAGTTCAATCAGATTCCGAGTAACCACTTGTTAGTTCAATACAATGTGACAATTGGAGTAGTAGGTACCTACAGTATCAATTTTCAGAGGTGCCAAGAATCGCTCGCACGCTCGTAGCCTGTCTCGTGGTTTACCCCGTATGTAGCGGAAAGCGATTAAGACGTAAATCAAATCAAATCAAATCAAATCAAATCATTTATTCGTAAAACATAGGTAAATACAGAGGTGTTATGAACATTTTACAGGTCTCACTATGTCTTCGCCATAAGGCATACAAATAGTCATAATCATAACATATGACACAAAAAAAATTAAAATACATTAAACAAAATTATTAAATAATCATATTAATCATGCATATGTCAAAATAAGGCAAAAATAAATGAAATAAAAGAATTCAATTAAAATTTGTCCGCAAAGAAGTCTGTCAAGGAATAATAACATTTATGGATGAGTAATTTACATAAATTATTTTTAAATATCTTGAGTGGTGCCAGTCTTAGAGGCAAGGGTATTTTATTATATATTTTACTTGCCAAGCAGAACACGCTTTTTTGCATCAGTGCAGTACGTGAGAACACTATGCAAAGATTGTGAGCCCGATAGGTGTCTCTATTGGATACCTCAGACACTTGTTTAAAATTAGAAGGGTTTGTTTTAACAAATATAGCTGTTTCAAAGATAAAGAGACAGGGAAGAGTTAAGATAGGTGTAGTGAAAGTGTTAAATAAACTAAGTTGTAATGTAAAGATAATGCAACCCCTCGAAAGTTTCTCTGAATCGAAAGGTTCTAAACACTGGCGTACCCTGGTCCCTGCGCCATTGCCATTACGCTTCACCGGACGGAATAGTACATTATGATACAAGTGAGGTATGTTGATCATCACATCTGAGGCGGAATTGTCACGCGAACCGCAGGTGAGCGTGATAATAGAGCCGAGGATGTAATTATCAAAGCTCACGCGTGTCACGCACGACGTTTTTCAACACATGCAAGGAAAAAATCCTTTTCATAAAATTAACATGTTACATGCTCCTAAGTTGTTTCCTTTAGTTATTGATGACAACAGGTTTTTACTCACATATTTGTACATCTCCAAGAACGTACAGTGGCGTCAATTCTATTTATCACTTTTCTATTCACTACGAGTCAACATTTTTAACAATAACCAAACACGCATCATCAATGTTTACAAATATTTGTGAAATTACCTATAATGGCGCGCAACTATTTTTTTTTCGTGAAGTTCGCGCAGTGCGCCCGCGGCGAGGCTTAGATGAAATCTCTAAACAGCCAATACAAAATAAAATAAATATTTTCTTATTCAATATAAATTCATGTAAAATGTTATCAAAAGTAAATAGTTTTACTAAATGAAACGTTTCTATATCATATCCAACAAGAAATAATCAATTAATCCACAAGAAGGATTTAATTTGTTTAGTCGAGTAAGAATCCATTTGCCGAGAATTAAAAACAAACCTGTATAACCCGGTCAATTTAAGAATGCGCCGAGTCCATACATACACCTTGCTGCAAGGTGCCAACGTGTCTTAATCGAGATATAAACATAACTACACGAGTGTCGTAATGTTATTACTTATTAAACACGCGTGTTTAATACCCAGGATTATGAGCCCAAAAGCGGCACTATAAAAGGCACGTTACGAGCAAATGTTTTGAAAAAATATAAACAGTGTGTGTCTACAACCCGGGCTTTTATTAAGACTGATGCTAATAAGCTTCGTTAACAATCGTTTGCACGTATTAGTAAATCATAACTATGTTAATTAACTGCACAATTAAATTTCCGAAATCCGAACCTTCAATGTACTAGGTGTATGACGTCGTAATAAACAAAGTATAAAGAGCTGTCATTTAAGCCGGGTCCGCTGCGCCGTGTTTTCGGTGTTTGCAAACATCTAACATGTTTTCGTCAGTTTCGGCAAACCAATAGGGTATTGTTTTGATTGGCAAAACATTTTTGACGTTTAAAAACCACGAAAACATGGCGCAGCGGACGCGGCTTTACATAAAGAGGTTGCAATATCTTTTGCGACTGAATAATCTGGTATGGGTATACCTTATCCTTTAATTTTCTATTGTCTAGTATGAAGTACCAACTGGATTATTTCGAAAAAAATATATATTGCAGATCTTTATATAAGCAATTACCTAACGAAGAACTGTTGGTGTCGCTCTTCTAGAAAGCAAGAAAAAAAATACTGAAGTTTTATTTCTTACATTTCGTCGGGTGACAAGCAAAACTCACTAAGTAACAAATACCTACTTAAATCAAAGGTCGTATCTCGATATCGACTACGTACCGAGATACGAGGTTTTGAAGAGCAGTGACAGTTTTGGTAGTGACTTTTGCTTGTCACCCGACGAATTTTATCCAAGCTTTTTTGGAAAAAAATAAAATATTATTTAATGAATACGTGAGATAGATTACTGTACCAAAAGTTTACGCAAATCGCATTAGCCAGTGTGGGTTTTTTCTATTTTCGTAAAAAGTTTAAAAAAATCATATCTCAGAAAATAACAAAGATAGGATTCTGAAACTTACAGGAACTAATACTTGCCATGAGTGCTCTTAATAAAAAAAATACAGTAAACATTTGGTAGAAGGGCCTCTTCTCCATGAAAACACGGCTACGCTCTTTATAATTTATAATGTGGTTAAAATAACGTATAATATACGTTATTTTAACCTCATTTAAAAAAGCCCGAGTCGTAGATACACACTGTATACTTATTGGAATAAATAATTAATTTCAAAGTTCAATAGGTAGATCTAAAACGGCTGAACCGATGAAGCGTAGCTATGAACCATTTCGATCACGTCAGCTTTTGGATTAAAAAACCGCATTCAAATCGGCCCATTCGTTTAGGAGCTACGATGCCACAGTCACAGACACCTCAAACTTATAACACCCCTACTTTTGCGTCGGGTGTTAAAAAGGTTATGCCGACCGTAATGTGGTTTGCCGCCCCGGGACATAGCCCACATTAGCCCCAGGGTAATACGCCCCTGACTCTAAATATAACACTGGCTATCTGAGTAATAATGCTTCAGAAAACGGACATTTCGAGAAGAAAGGCATCGATAACACATGTAAAACAGGCCTTCTTAAATGGGTCACAATCGCAATCTCCCCTCCGCTGGAATCAAAAACGCAGGAAGCGCCGAGATAGTGAGTGACAGGCGTTACTATGGGTTCTCGATGGCAATTCGAATAGATGTCACTTGACGAATACACATGAGAAACGTCGGACTCCAGCGGGCATTTTCGTGGCATGTCAGAATGATAGGTAAGGTTCGCAAATTAATCAATTCACTTTCGAGTATTTGTACTTAGTATTTGGTACCTAGTATTTATAATGTGAAATTCCAATAATGTGACCTTTCTGTGACTTAAGTTCGGAGTGCTGTCGTAGTATCGTATCCACAAAGTACTTTGTTATATACTGAAATAGAGAACAATCTCTGGGCCTAAAAACGGTAACCCTGTAATTGATGCGCCATCTAGAATCGTTAGTTGAAATACTCCACTTCAATGTTAAAACATACAAAAAGTGCGTCGGTCGCAGGGTTTGAACCCCGGCTCATCGACTCCAAATACCTCCGTCTGTACCCCTAGGCTACTGATGTCTTATGACAACACGGCGAATTTTGAAATACCTTGACAGCCTCTAGTTGACTTATTATGCTGTCATTACCGCGCAACTAGTACTAAGATTGGCCGCCCCGATCGTATCCATTGCAATACATAGATATGCAAATTAACAAATAAAGCAAATCTTTCTATTGATTAGACGGCACTCTACCAACAAATATAAGTATGAACAACAGTCATAATGACGCATGTCAGCTATTTATTTGTTTTTTAAGTGGCCACTTCAGTGGGCTATCAGTCATCACTTCAAAGAGTATTTACACATTAAAGATGAATAAATGATAACGGGTAACTAATTTAATTAACTGTGTTACAAATAATACATTATAATACTCGTAAGTTAAGATTTTTTTCTCACTAAGGTGCGTGACGTCGGCGAAGTCATAACCAAACTCAAATGGAGTTGGGCAGGACATATTGCCAGGCAGCGTGACGGTAGGTGGACCAAAACGTTAACGGATTAGTGGCCAATTGCAGGAAAAAGAAGCGTTGGTCGTCCACCAGCTCGATGGGTTGATGACATAAAAAAGACCGCGGGTCATTTTTGGATGAGACTAGCACGGGACCGGGATAAGTGGCGTACGCGAAGAGAGGCTTATGCTCAGCAGTGGGCGATTACAGGCTGAAAATGATGATGATGAAGATTTTTTTGTAAACCTTACCTTGCCCTCAAACTGCCCCCTATAGTCCGACGTATGCATGACTGTTATTTTGAGCAAACATTTAGATTAGTAAAGATGTCCTCTACGAATTCATAACACTAGATATATAAGTTATTGTGTTACTTAACCCTATGGACTACTATTCTGAAATAAATAAATATAATAATAATATAATAACGCTGATTTGTTGAGCTAAAATACTGCTGCGATTCAACCTAAGATTCGAAACGATATCATTCACTCTATAAATTCGAGACGCTGATTTGTTGAGCTATAATTTACTTTAAAAACAAAGTGTTAACCGACGAAAAATCAATCATCCCCTATTATCCTACCCCTAAGGTTGGTTTTTTTTTTCAATTTTATATGGGACCAACTTTGGGGTTCCCTTTCCAATAAAAAAATAATTATCAAAATCGAACTAATCTGTAAAAAGTTATGCGTTTTCATGCATTTAAAAAAAAAGTTTTTTCGTACGTTGAAAATGCTGCTTCCATGCAAATTAAGCGAAGGGCCAAGGAAAAGTCAAGTAGTACATATATATTTTTTTCGGCTTGTCTGAACCAGCGAAAATTTTTAAAAACAAAACTTTCTATTAATCTAAACTCTTGAATTTCTGTTGAGACAGTAAATATGTACTATGACACAATAATTGTTGAAAAGGAGCTGTTTTCAGCCTAAATGTGCTGGTGGTTTAAAACTAAAAGTGTTACTTTCGCGGCTGTACATTGGGATTTTTTTTTCATTTTGTCGTTATTAATTTTTATGCAAATTTTGAGACGAACTGCTATACCTATACTGGTCAATATTAAAAAAAAAAAAACCAACCTTAGGTTTTTTTTTTTCAATTTTATATGGGACCAACTTTGGGGTTCCCTTCCCAATAAAAAAATAATTATCAAAATCGAACTAATCTGTAAAAAGTTATGCGTTTTCATGCATTTAAAAAAAAAGTTTTTCCGTACGTTGAAAATGCTGCTTCCATGCAAATTAAGCGAAGGGCCAAGGAAAAGTCAAGTAGTACATATATTTTTTTTTCGGCTTGTCTAAACCAGCGAAAAATTTTAAAAACAAAACTTTCTATTAATCTAAACTCTTGAATTTCTGTTGAGACAGTAAATATGTACTATGACACAATAATTGTTGAAAAGGAGCTGTTTTCAGCCTAAATGTGCTGGTGGTTTAAAACTAAAAGTGTTACTTTCGCGGCTGTACATTGGGATTTTTTTTTCATTTTGTCGTTATTAATTTTTATGCAAATTTTGAGACGAACTGCTATACCTATACTGGTCAATATTTTTAATTATTGGTATGCGCATCAAACTAAACGAACTTTCTGATGAGTACGGGTTGGAATGCGGAGTGAGACAAGGGGGGTTGACGTCTCCTTCGCTTTTCAACCTGTATGTGAACCAGCTGATCGATGAGCTGGGTAGCACTAAAGTCGGCTGCTCGATTGACGGACAGATTGTCAACAGTATTAGTTATGCAGACGACATGGTGCTGCTCAGCCCATCGGTCTCAGCACTCAGTAGGTTATTGAGAACTTGTGAGGAGTACGCTAAATTGCACGGCCTCCTATATAATGTAAGAAAAAGCGGCCAAGTGCGAGTCGGACTCGCACATGAAGGGTTCCGTGAAATAAATTGTTGTATTTCATCCTAAGAGTGGTAAAGTGACGACTCGTTAGAGTAAAATAATTTAAGTAAGGACTTGAAAGATGACAGCGACATGGAGAGGGAAAGGAGGGCGATGGCGGTTCGCTGCAGGGATCCGAACCGGTTAATTGCAAAAATTTTGGTTTACCACAAATCTCGAACTATTTTATATGTAGAACTCAGTTGTGTTTTGAGGTAACGAGTGCGTATTATTAGATTGCCCAATTAGAAATGAAATTATTAACAAAAGAACGAAAAAATAACGTTTTCGTTCCCATACAAACAATACCGGTTTCCGATCCCTGGTTCGCTGTAACATGCTGGCCCGCAGGTTTGCACGATCTAGCATTGCAGTAAAGATTACTCTCTTTAAAGCCTTCTGGCAAACTTTATACACGTGCAATCTGTGGGTCAACTACACGCAGCGAACCTTCAACGCCCTCTGAGTACAATATAATAACGCCTTCAGGGTGCTGTTGGGGCTCCCACGCTACTGCAGCGCATCAGCAATGTTTGCGTATGCGCGCACGGAGGGGTTCAGCGCGGTGATTCGTCTCCGTGTTGCATCACTCATGCGCAGGGTGCGGGGGAGCCACAACACCATCCTGAGAGTCATTAGTGAGAAGATGGACCGCCCCATTCTGAGACACTGGGTACGAACGCATGCGCACGTACCGGGTGTTCCAGAGGGTGGCAGATACCTAAATTAACATAAATTATGTACACCTAATAAATTACTAACATTATATTATAAGATTGTAAAACTAACAGTATATGGACCATGTCCAAAATAAACACATTTTAGTTTATTTTATTTATTACTATTTTATACCTAAGTTGGAATGAGACAGTAATACATAGATTTCATTCGAACTATTATAGCAAGTTGATGTGATAAATTGTATCGTTCGTAGCGTGCTTAAGAGCTGTGTTCGAGAACAAATAGTACCAACATAAAGTCAAACAAAATGGCGACGCCGGAAGCGAGGAACCATTGTCACCTACTCCGATACATTTCGTCTGTCAGTCTGTTTGTTTGCCCTTAAGTGACAGCCATTGTTTCATCATATGTGTAAGTTTAAATTGAAATGTAAAGATTTTAGGTAAGTTTACTCGAAGATATGTGAGGGTGATACCACCTTCGAATGTAAGTACTTACTGACAAAGGTGTTCGGTTTTTAGCTTGACAGGAAATGGAAATGTCAAAAGCTTGACACATTCACTACGCACGTAGTCAATCCCGTGCCCGGCGTAGGCGCCCGCTAGACGGGTTCATCGCAGTGAAAGTGTTAAAATAACGTTATCTATTTCTAAATATCTTAGAATTCTTTTTTGAGACATTACAAATAAAGTTAACACATTCACTGCCGTACCGGTTACGATTAGAGACGGTTTGGTGCAACCCACCCTGAGTTTAAAAACGGAAAGTTACACTTCACTTTTCAATTTGAATTCGGAAAGGACAAAAAACCAACGTCCAAACACCGTTGCCAACCTAAACCGGAAGCCGGAAGAGTTTGACACCGCATTTCCGGTCAGTCGGATTCAAATTTCGAACGACAGATAGCGGCGACGCTGACGCCGGCGACGGTAGGAAATTGGAACGGACAGTTTTCAGGTTAATTCAATGGATGGACGGGTTAATTTTGGGTTGTTTATGTTAAAAAGATTTTGCAGTTTATGAGTACGAAATTGAATTCGTACAACGATATCTTTCGGAAAATTTTATAAGTTGACTCTTAACTATCATACCATTAAGGTAGGTATCTCTTACCACTTACTTAAAAGGAAAACATTTGGAGAACATTATAATCATACTTATTAGCGGGTAGTCGACATCACATACATCGTAGCAAACAAGCAACTCACAAACATCAACTCTATTTTCAAGGCATTATGGTGCATGTTCCGATATTTTTAAATAACCTGTAGTGTATCGATGTATGTGATGGCGACTGTATACTAAATAATTATATCTTAGGAAGGAATTTAGAAGCTCTATTTTAGAAATGGAAATTGAAAGTCTTCTTAAACTTCTTCGATTCACCGTATACTGTATAGGTTTAAATGCGATGTAAAAAATTAAGTTTGTGAAAAAAGATAAACGTTCTGTTAGTAGTCAATGGGGAATGGATGAAAATTCTAGAAACGCCTGATTTTTTTTATGGTGATTGGAATAACCTTCCTTAGCACCAAAAAAAAGTAGCAGACTTTTCAGATGCGTCAATTATTTTTGAAAAATATAAATAGTTTCCTCACTTACGTTTTGTGGTTAGGACGGCGAATGAGACAATTTCCTTGATCCGTCTCATATTACATAAAAATATCATAAAAATCCGTGGTAAACTGACACTGGCAATGATGTTGACAGCTGCAGCAGCTATATTGGTCATTGCCAGGGTCAGATATTTAAAATATTTTTTGTAATATGAGACAGATCAAGGAAAGTGTCTCATTCGCCGTCCTAACCACAAAACGTAAGTGAGGAAACTGTTTATATTTTTCAAAAATAATTGACGCAGCTGACAAGTCTGCAACTTTTTTCTGGTGCTAAGGAAGGTTATTCCTATCACCAAAAAATAATCAGGCATTTCTAAAATTTTCATCCATTCCCCATTAGGTACAGTCAGCATCAGAAGTAGCTAAGCAAAATAACACGCTCAGAATGACCTACACAGATCCTTATTCCTTTGACATTAGAGTCCATGTGTAGATCATTTTGAGCACTAGGAACGCTTAGCAACTTCTGCTGCTGACTGTACATAATGCGACAAGCAATCACCGTAACACATAGTTGCCTAGGAATATCGGCCAGCCAAAATTACCATGTTTGGCCAGCCCACCCCTTGCCTGGCCACGGCGGTCAATAGTAAACTTGTCACTAGCTGTCAAATTTAATATTGACCGCCACCGCTGGCCACGCCAGTGTGTACCAGGCCTTAATAATACATCTAGGCGCGTCCAGACAAGTCTGCATAAGTGCAGGATGCACGGTGTCCGGCAAAACCAAAATAACTCCGTAACATTTAAGCCTACATCACGCTGGTGGCAAATTTGACAGCTATTAATGACAAGTTTTTTATTGACCGCCGCGGCCAGGCCGCACCAGTCTGTGAGAGGCATTATACCTGCATCACACTGGCGCGGCTTGCGCCGGCGGTTCATAGTAAATTGGACAGCTAATGACAAGTTTTCTATTGACCGCAGCGGCCAGGGGACCGATTTTTGACTTTCGAGCGCTCGACTTTTTCACTCGAAAATGGACTAAAATTCTGAAATGCTATTTTGAAATAGCGATAGAAAATTTAATAACGAGTTTTATAGACCAGTCGTATTCAATTCTATCGGTAGAAAATAAATGCCTGCAATTTTGACACTAAAATCGTATGTAATTTCATTTAATTTTCGAGCGCTCGAAATTCAAAAATCGGTCCCCAGGCCGCGCTGCCGTGTCAATCCTATCTCGTGTAACTTCAGCACAAAGTCATACAAAAAGCATAAGGATACACGAGATAGGATTGACACGGCAGCGCGCCAGTCTGTGAGAGGCATTATGCCTGCATCACACTGGCGCGGCTTGCGCCGGCGGTTCATAGCAAATTTGACAGCTAATGACAAGTTTCCTATTGCCCGCCGCGGCCAGGCCGCGCCAGTCTGTGAGAGGCATTATGTGTACCGTGGCGAACTTTGATCCCTATGGCAGCTGTCATCTCAGTAAAATTTTACGTTTTAAGGTTATAAATTAATAAGGTAAATGGCATGGGCACTTTATGTCAAATCAATATGGGTTAGGCCTCTCACAGACCGGCGCGGCCTGGCCGCGGCGGACAATAGAAAATCTGTCAGTAGCTGTCAAATTTACTATGGTCCGCGACCGCAGGCCGCGCCAGTGTGTTGCAGGCTTTAAGGTGGTTCGATTGCCATACAAAACGTTATTTGACATTCGCAGGCTAACGGCGTGATATTTTAAGAAACTTGTGTAACAAACTTTCATCAATTGGCTTCCCATTTGCGCCAAATTTCCCCTTTCCTAGAATAAACTTGTACAAACTAGATTCATTTGAGAAATTGGTTTTGGACGTGATATTTTGGGAAAACTATTTTTCTCAAATTATTCTATTTTATACAAGTTTATTCTAGGAAATTTGGCGCAAATGGGAAGCCAATTGATGAAAGTTTGTTACACAAGTTTCTTAAAATATCACGCCGTTAGCCTGCGAATGTCAAATAACGCTTTGTATGGCAATCGAACCACCTTAAATTTGAACTGACAGGATTTTTCTTCATTCAAATTTAAGCCATGTCACTTTGACATAGAGTGCCCCTGTCATATACTCGTACAGCGTCGAGCACTCGGACGTTTACCTTAGCTGTTTAGTCTAAACAAAATGCACTTCATGCACGTTCGCGTTAAACGGTTATTGAAAACGCCTCTGCACTGTGACAGATGCTTCGCGCGCAACAGCGCAAAATGGCGGATCCGTGCCATATCGGGGATCTAGGTGGGTTTCCAATGTCTCACGATTTTCGCTCGACTGCTGCTGAAGGCACTATGCCTCCTTCAGATAACATGAGAATTTTAAAGGACAATTTCGTCTATGTTTCTTTGTTTATCTAGGATATCAAAGGGAAATATACTTTTACTTATTACCCGACTGCCAAAGGAGGGTTATGTTTTTCGAGCGTATGTATGTACGTATGTACGTGTGTATGTCTTATTCTTTGACACGCCCTGCAGCCTAGACGGACGTTTGACGGATTTCGACATATTGAGGTGTCGTTGGATTCCTCTTAATCGTAGGAGTGACTATAATATTTGTAAAAAAGCAGATGGTTTTTCTAAAATTCTTTTGATTTCACTTGTTTATATCATTAAGTGCTTGGTTTTCAAACAGCAAAACAATCTTTTTTGTGTTTCAAATTCGTTTTGTTTGCGATCTCAAAACGATTAACGCACGGGTTTTTAATCTTGGAATAGGGTATACTTATTCTGTAGGCAAGGGTAGAGTCATTATGCCGGTTACTGGACCAGCTTCGGTTAGCGACCACCTGAAGGATAAGATTTCTTCAATTAAGAGCCATATGCAATTTGTAAGTAGTTAACAGGAATCTACAAAAATCTGCGTCGTGCGGAGCGTCGGTTCGCAACGTTGTATGTCAGTATCTATGGTATGTTAGTATGATGGAGCAAGCCTAGGAGCAGGCATAAAGGAGAGAGCAAATGCACAAAAGATCCCACTGGGTCGAAGTGCATCCGAAAGGGCCCTCACGTATATAAGATAAGATAAGATGTCAGTACCGTCAAATGGGGTAACTTGGAAAACGCCGGGTTACTTAAGACACCGGATTTCACAAGGAACTAGTGTGTGTTTGTATGTTGGAATTTACTAGCTTGTATGTTGAGCTAAATACAAACACACACTAGTTCCTCCTGAAATCCGGTGTCTCAAGTAAACCGGCGTGTTCCAAGTTACCCCATTTGACGGTACCTCAGTTTGTATACAAAATCCGCAAGTTACCACACACTGCACCGCACGTCCGTCCAGCAATATTTGTACGCGGCTCTGCATGCCGCAGTGTGTGATGCGCCTTAGAGTGGTCGCAAATCGGCACACTAAATATTTGTACGCGGCTCCGCATGCCGCAGTGTGTGATGCGCCTTAGAGTGGTCGCAAACCGGCACACTAAATTAGGTGGTCGGTATCCAGCGTAATGAGGCATATGGTGCGTTTCTGGTGCAACTGCATAGGTATGTTTGGCGTTGACTGTACAAGTAAACAAATTAAATTGATTTATTTCAATGATTGAGAAACACGCAAAAAAAAATTGTACTTAAAAGTAACATTGTAGACAAAATATTAAAATACGACATAGTCCACACTCTAGTATAAATACAACTTAGAAGAGTTGAAAAACCGCCGACATTTTCATGTCAAATTTGTTGAAACGTAGCTAAGAACCATCTCGATCACGTCGGCTTTCGGATAAAAAAATCGCATTCAAATCGGGTCATTCGTTTAGGAGCTACACACACACACACACACAGACACACATACATGTCAAACTTATAACACCCCTATTTTTCCGTCGGGGACTATTAATTAGGTAAACCAGTGTACAATCGCAATGTTTAATATTATGTTAGTTATAAGCAAATTATGATTCAATGTATTCGAATGAACTTCAAATGTTTACAAATGATGACACTGGGCGTCAGTATTGCCATGATTAAATTATTCTGAAAGTGTGCAACATCATTTTATATGTATTGCCAGAACGTAAACGAACCGCCAGTGTCATCATTCAATCATTCGTTCAGCAAATTGTTCGTTCTCAAATATTATAAAAGTAGCGGGAGCGTTAAACCGCTCTCTTTCTCTTGTGAAACTGGAATGAATAAACAACTAATCCTACTTCGTGTATTATTTAAATTTTCTTAATTAATAATTCAGAAGTGTTCGTTATATTCATTTTCACGCGCTAATGCCGCTTCGTATCCTTAAATGAGTGGTCGATCTTAACGACTGAGGACCGGGCGACGACAAACCCTGGAAAGTGAAGAAGATAAGCAACGCGGCGCATTCTAAGAGCTCTCGCAAATCACGTGGGCCAAACAACAAAGAACGTTTGGATCGGTTGGAGAATATGCTGCAACAAATTCTCGAACAAGGAATGAGCATCGCACATTATTCTGTAATTGCAGGTACGTTTATAGATTTCACTTTTAACTCTCCACCTGTTATTGAGTCGGCACCTGCACCGTGCCAACCGGCTGGTCCGCCTGGTACCGAAATTGCCACGTGCCAACCGTGTGCAGCGTGTGCAGCTCCAAACAACACTGTGGCGCAAACCACGTGGGCAACTCCTTCACCACCGCAGCACACCCAAAGTAGTGCTGGTGTTCAATACCTTTTTTTTCTGTTCACATTTGGTTACATCGCCTGGAGTCACTCGCAAATGTATAATGTCTACGGCTGGAACGAGAAGACCCTTATCTAATTTTAATTTTTTTTATTTCATGTGACTGCGAGTTTGGAAGCCTCCTGTGGTTCGGGCATCAAAATGACATCAACATTTCCTGAGCGGATTGGAAGAAAACGCTGATAGAATACTTCCCGGCTGAACGGGGTCTCGCTGCCTAACTACATGACTTCGTGACCGTCGCCAAGCGTAAGGATGAGCATATAATAGACTTTTATTATAAAAAAAATTGTCGCTGGGTAAATTATGCAAACATAACGATGATATGATATGTTATTAATCTTTACCTTAGGGGACCCATTGTTAAAGGCAGCAGCTCGTGGTTAAGGTTGCAGAGATAAGCGTAGCTTGTTAAGTAATTTGATTGATTCAGATGTTGATTCTCCACCTCCTACCAAAAATGTAGATCTAACTAATGAAAACAGACCTAAATGTTTTACGTGTGGTCGTAGAGGTCATACCTCGACACAGTGTAGGTATAACCTTCGATGTGGTACTTGTAGTACATTGCAGAATGTCTAAAAAGTGTTCTCAGGGTAGCAAAGTAGGTCACGTTAGAGACGAATGTTACAACCTTTACACGAGCAGTAATTCCCACTGTTTTTTTTCAACTAATAACGCGAAACCCGATGAAAACCGCGATATAAAGTCAAATACATATATCAAACCAATAGAGCAGGGTGATCGGAAATATCACAAAACTGCCGATGCCAATGGATGTGATTGACTTCGTATATCGATTTGGACAGTGCTTGTAATAAAATAACATTGTCAGCAGCGAAAAAAAAAATATATTTGTCGTTAAAACCTCAATCCAGTACTAGGTATAAAGGGATATGGCGGTCAAATCATCACTCCTGAAGCTGAAAGTACGCTTAGTCTCAGCATTGATGGTGTCTGTATCAAAACTTCGTTTCTGGTAGTTCGAGATGATCTCCAAGAAACTGATATGATTGTTGGTCGTTTAGTGAAATGCCCGGGTTTTGTTTGTCAAAAACCACAGATACTTTAAAATTTACTAAGAGTAACGATTGTAATGAAGTACTTCCTTTTGTGTGTGACGAAGTTACACTTTCAAGAATTGAAATACTGTTCAGTTCACAACAAGTAATGATAATGTAAAATAGATCAAACTACCAATAAGCCTGATTAACAAACAATGTAATCAACATACTTACTAAACCGTAATCCCCATTTTCTGATGGCAATTTCAAAAAACGCTTCAATTGAACTATCTTGCAATCTCTTATAGCTTACACGGGTGAAAATAATGGTGACTATATAGGAAGAATGCGTACCACAAGTCGAAAGGGGAACTAATACCTACCTCAATTAATTCTAGTACACAAAAAAAAAAGTCCCTTTGAATTGGTTTACGGGTTTAAACCTAGATTTGAAATTGACTTACCCGACAAACAAAAAGCGACTGTTAAATTACCTGAACTACGAGCTTTAGCCCAAAATTGCACTGTAGAAGCCTCTCGATAAAGTAAGGCTAGGCACGATAGCAATAGATTACCTAGTTAACTATGAGACAGGAGATTTGTTACAAGTACAGCGTAAAATAATAAAGAAAGGACTTACAAGTGGCAAACTTGTTGATAAGTATGCTGGTCCATATAAGTTTTTTTAAAGTTTATGATATTTTAATGATCGCTGCAGAGTAACATCTTCATATAAGCATGGTAGAAAGTACAACAACGTCATTGCAGCAGACAAAATGAGGAAGTTTGTTGTATAGTCTATGAGCGATGATGAAGACTAACTCTAAAATAATTACTTACAGCTGGTCACATTGGTTATAATAATAAAAATAGCAACAAAATACTTCGTTGTAGGTACATTGATTTATTTTTGTACAGTGTAACAATAAAATTGCATGATTATTTTTTCAAATTTTTTATGTACACAACTAATGTAAATAACAAATAATAACAACTAATGTTAATGTACTACCATTTTAGCATGTATTCTCCAAAATACAAGAGTATCGTATGGTATTATCTTCTCTTGTAATCCTTACGAAGTCTTTATACAATTAGACACGTCGAGCATAGACCTGTAAATAAGATAATAAAAAATTAATCGTTATATATCATGTAAATATGTCGCAATAATGACTATAAATTTAATAACAAAAAAAAAGTACAATTGCATTCACTTACATATGTAATTATCACATAATCTACCTTCTTGGTGTGTCCGTTGGTAGAACATACTTATATGTCTGTTGAGACTAGTGCCCTAGTGTTCAGGTAGAGGGATCTCTAGTCTATAAAGGAAATAATTAGCGGACTGTAAACACTGTAATTTAATAGATTTCTACAATAGTCGCGGCGCGTACAAATGTAAGTGCGTGCGAGCACGGTGCGGTACGCGAGGTGAAGTGGTGCGCGGCGGTCGCTCTCGCTGCGCCGGCCGGCGCGTCGTCATCGGATAACCGGATTATGTTGCTGGGCCGGCATTGTCACCACCATATACTCCCGGCGTTGAAGAGCTTGAGGCTTCAACACTAAGAATGGGAAGAGGACAGATGGTGTTAAAGGCCCGTCGGATGATGCCCTTCCTTGTCTTGATATCAGCCACTCTAGCAACGCCATCTCTACCAGGCAGGACGTGTACGATGCGACCCAGGAGCCACATCAGAGGAGGTAGATTCTTCTCCTTGATCAATACCATGGTCCCAACCTTCAAATGTCCTTTACAGCTGCGCCACTTGGTTCTCTGCTGAAGTCCAGAGACATACTCATTGGAGAATCTTGCCCAGAAGTGTTGTTTGAGGAACTCCACGCGCTGAAATCTCTGAAGGGATGTGATCTTCTTGTCGGTGATTTGCGGGTGAGGTACAGACATAAGAGACCTACCAATTAAAAGGTGACTTGGAGTCAACGACGCGAGATCAGAAGGATCGTCAGAAAGAGGTGTAAGAGGACGTGAGTTTAAGATGGCTTCAATTTGGATTAAGCACGTAGACATCTCCTCATACGTAAGATGTGTGAGGCCCAAGGTTCGCCGCAAGTGATGCTTAACTGATTTGACAGCTGACTCCCATAGGCCTCCAAAGTGAGGAGTGTATGCTGGTATGAATGAAAAGTTGATACCCTCGTTGGCCATGTTTACAGCAAAATCTTGCTGCAGTATTTTAGAGAGCTCATTGAAGGTGCCAACGAATGTGGTGCCGTTATCAGAAAAGATGGTTCTAGGCTTACCACGACGAGCTACAAATCGGTGAAGAGCTGCGATGAACGCTTCCTTAGTCATGTCCGAGACGAGCTCCAAGTGAAGTGCCTTTGAAGCTAGACACACAAAAATGCAGATGTATGCCTTTACGAACCTACACCCTCTACCCTTGCGATTAGCTAGCAGAATTGGTCCAGCGTAGTCAGTGCCAGTTTCATAAAACGGATATTCTAGGTGTAGTCTCTCTTTAGGTAAGTTGCCCATAATTGGCTGCACCGTTTCGCCTTTAAGTTTGACGCATCGGAGGCAAGTACGGACAACATGTTTCGCTAGGTTTTTTCCTCCTAAAGGCCAGTAACTGTGCTTAAGGGTACTCAACAACAACTGTGGACCTGCATGACACGTTATTTTGTGGTACATTTTAAAGAGCAACTTGACGACTGGGTGTTTACTACAGATAACAATGGGATGCTTAACACCGTAATCATAGAAGGAATTCCCTAGCCTGCCTCCAACTCTGATAAGTCCAGAGTCGAAGAAAGGTGAAAGTGAACAAAGCCGTCCCTTACCTGGTAAGCCTTTTCCTAACTCAAGCAGCTTGTACTCTTCAGGGAACGAGTCCTTTTGAGATGTGCGGATGAGATGACTAGAAGCAAAGGCCAGTTCAGCAAACGAAAGAGAACCGGCCAGCTTGCGGTCAGCGTTTCTACAGTTATGTATGAATCTGTATATATACGCTACTATTCTTTGCAATTGAGAGTAACTAGATTTGTTTTTAATTAATGCATGCAATGGATTTGATGAGGACGTTTCAGGTGATGAGTCAGAGCACAAAGCCAAGGCCCTATTGGTTACAGTCTCCGGCAATGGAGTAGTCCTATCAGGACTTGGAGGATTTGGCCAGAGGGACTGGTCCTGTTTCAGGAATGCCGGTCCTGTCCACCATAACTCATTGTTTAAGATGAGATCACCGCTAAGTCCACGAGATACAAGGTCCGCAGGGTTTTCCTTTGAAGGCACGTAATGGAAAGAATCATGGCTGTAGCTTTCTTGTACCTCGGAGATGCGGTTCTTTACAAAAGGTCGTAGAAGAGCTGGATTCGATGATAGCCAACCCATCACTATCATCGAATCGCACCAAAAAACGCAGCGATCGGGTTTTTGACTAAGAGAATCAAGAACCTTAGTGCACAATCTTGCCCCTAATAAGACTCCGCAAAGCTCAAGACGCGGAATGGTTGTGGCCTTGATTGGCGCTACTTTACTCTTAGATGCAAGAAGTCTAACGCGCACAGAGCCATCCCCCGCCACGGAGCGAACGTACAGGCAAGCTCCGTAAGCTCTCTCGGAGGCATCTGTGAAGACGTGATATTCTATGGTCACCGGCGACTCGCATAAGACCCATCTAGGTATATTAACGTGATTAAGGTTAGGAAGCTTGCTAACAAAACTATTCCACGACGCTAATATATCTCCTGTGAGTGGCTCGTCCCACGATCATTTATCGACCCACAATTTCTGCATTATAATTTTAGCTTGCACTACGCAAGGCATTACGAGACCAAGGGGGTCGAAAATTTGTGCTATCGCCGATAGGACGTGACGTTTGGTGACCACGGATGGTGAATTTATTTGTATTTGAAAGGTAAGAGTGTCATGAATGCACTGCCATTTAAGGCCTAATGTTTTAGACAGTTCGTTCTCACTTAAGTTTACAGAATCTGTACTAGAAGTGTTGCCAGAAACGGCCCTAATTATTTCTAAGCTATTGGACTGCCATTTCCTTAAATTAAACCATGCAGAGTTAAGAACATTCGACACCTTAGAACACAGTGCAACTGTGTCTTGAATGGAATTTGAGCCAGATAAAAAGTCATCGACATAAAAGTCTCTGGCGATTGCATTTTGTGTCTGTACGTCTGGTGACTCTCGCGACAGTTGTAAGAGGCATCGTGTACTCAAAAACGGAGCCGAAGACGTGCCATATGTCACTGTGTTGAGGGAAAATATTTTGAGTGGTTGTGATGGATCTGAACGCCATAAGATCTGCTGTAAGGGGCGTTGGCTTTCATCGATTAAAATTTGTCGGTACATCTTTTCGACGTCTGCCGACACGACATACTTATGCTGGCGAAACCGAAGCAGGATGGAAAATAAGTCATTCTGTACCCTGGGCCCTACCAACTGGATATCATTTAACGATTTTCCTGAGCCGGTGACCGCGGATGCATCGAACACTACACGGAGCTTCGTAGTGGTGCTAGACTCCCTAAAAACTCCGTGATGTGGCAGGAAATACGATGGCAGAGAAGAACGTGGAACTATTTCGCTCATGTGACCTAGTGCCTCGTACTCCTCCATGAATTCAACGTAGCGTTCCTTAAGTTGAGGGTCCCTATCTAGCCTACGTTCGAGCGATAAGAACCTGCGCTTGGCCATTTCGTAGGAACTCCCTAACGCTTCAGGAGACTCCTTTAAAGGCATTCTTACCACAAATCGCCCTTGGTCGTTCCTTGTTGTGGTATGGACGAAATTGTCTTCACACGCATTCTCCTCTACCGAGAAATTGTGTTTTTGGGATATGGTATCTAGTTCCCAAAATCGTGTTAATGATGTATCCGTTTGCTCATCATTCAGGAACAAACAAACGGGCTTAGCCGAGCTTGACTGATACAAGACGCCTGATAGGAGCCAGCCAAGCTTGGTTTCAAAGAGAGTCGGGTTATGCTTGCCTAGATCAATGCGATTGGTGCCGATAACGCTCCAAAAGACCGATGCGCCGAGAAGTATATCGACTGAAGACGGTTCATGAAATGAAGGATCGGCTAGGCAAATTCCCGACGGAATTGGTATGCTTTGGACCTGTAAGTATTTGTTAGGGATAGAAGATGTAATTTTTGGCAATACTAAGCAATCAATTTCGGTCTTGTAGCTGCCATCGTAAGACTCCAATTTAAGAGAGCAAGATTGTGCACTACTAGATTCCTGATTGCTTATCCCAGTTACCTTTGAGCTGACAGGTCGAGTGGGTAAATTAAGCTTACCCAGTAAGTCCTGCGCTATGAAATTGGCTGTACTGCCATTATCCAATAAGACCCTGGCGTTGTGCAACTGTCCCTCACTGTCGCACACCCTGACCACGGCTGTTGAAAGAAGAATCTGAAAAGGCTGAGCCTACATTTGATGTATGTGTGTCCTGGGCGTAAGCAATTCATACATACTTTAAATTCTTTTGCCTTAATCAAGCGTTGCTCAACTGGCAAGGACCTAAAGGCTTCACAGTTAAATACGTAATGCTGTTTCTGACAAAGAGGACATGAAGTGGTATATGTTTTGACCTTTTGAATCTCGCTATTTGAGGACACTAAGAAGCTCTTGGGCTTGCTAAAAGACGTGTCCGATTTAACTTTATTATGTTTTGCCTCTTCCAATGTTTCAAGAAGATTGCACCTGTTGCTTAAGAAAGTTATGAAGTCAACGAGATTCGGGTACTCCTTTAATGAGTTTTTATGTTCCTCCCAATGCCTGCTCGTAATAGGATCTAGCTTAGATGCCATCATATGAATGATCAGTGTGCCCCAGTGTTCAGTTGGTTGGTCAAGTGTTGATAAAGCTCTTAGATTTTTATTTGTGATATCAACAATTTGTCGCAGGCCTTGGCTTGATTCTTTATTGATTGATTCTACATTAAAAAGTGCCTGAACATGATTGTTGATAAGCAGCTGTTTGTTGTCGTACCTGTCGCAAAGAAGCGTCCAGGCAGACTGGTAATTATCGCTCTTAAAATCCAAGCTTCTAATCACTAACGCTGCGCTTCCGTGTAGAGAAGCACGCAGGTAATGAAATTTATTTATGTTGTCTATACTTGCCTCCGAGTGAATTAAAGAAACATAAATATCCTTAAACTCCAACCAATTCTGATAGCCACCGCTGAAGTGAGGTAAATTGATTTTGGGCAATCTGACGTTGTGCTGTTTATGATCAATAGCTGTTTGGCATTCATTAGAGCTTACCTCGGACCGATCATCTTTGTCGCGCTTAGCGCGGTGCCTATCGATGAGCTCGCGAGCAGCCGCCAGCTCCTGGTAGTAAGAACGCTCAAAATCCTCCCGTTCTTGATACTGCGCCGACGGGTCCACGGCTAGCATCTCCAATTCGCTCTGGTAGGAATCAAAACATTCATACGAAAGATCCAATTTTTTGAGACGCATGTCTAGTTCCACCAGTTGCAAATCGGTCAACTGGTCACAAGATTTTGCTGTAGCCATGTGTGAAGTAAATTGTGTGAGTTTTGTTTTAATAGTGGCTCGCTTTTTTACTAACTCCTTGATTTTAAGCTCGCTAGCCATTATGTGCGATATAAATTGAAAAATCTGAATAAAAAACAAATCACTACTGTTTACTACTGTGTAAGTAACTTTGTAACATCTCTACACGAATAAATTAGCAAAAATTTCGATTGACGTGAAATGTGTTGCTAAGAATATTTTACCAGGCGCAACAATTTCGTCGACTGAATTCGTGAAATTGCTAATCTATTCCATAAGGAGTGCAAGAGTGGCCATAGAAACACGATATTACCCACTTATTATTTGTGTGAATCGGTGTGAATTTTTTATGCACCGGCGTAATGAGTTAGCAACTAATATTGTTCTATTATGTTTTTTAGGTTTACAATTGATGACTAGAATGAATTTCTTGCGTGTTACTTGTTATGATTGTCGGATTGTGTATAAAAGTATGCCACTTAACGTGTAAATTGTATTTTGTTGATGATTATGATTGTAAATTTTTAAAAACGCAATATTTATGTTAATAAATATGTTGTAATTGATTGTAATTCTTGTATAAAGATTATATTAATAATAAAATTGTGTTCATGTATATCTTATTCGAATTGGTTATTAAGATAAATGTGTAAATACGATATGAGTAATAAATACCTAGTTTAAGACTTCGTAAATAAACATGTAAATGGTGTTTACCTAACAATGAAGCTATCTTAAAAACAATTGAATTGTTATTTTCTTACGATTTCGCAAGTAAATAATGAAAAATTGTAATTAATTCAATTAAAATTATGATTTTAAATAAGAAATTGTTGTATTAATAAATAATTGGAAGGCCTCACTGTCTTTAACGCTATCCCAGTCACTTTGATTATCCGACGATGTTCGAAAGGTCTCGTACTGTTCGTAGTTTTTTTTTTTTTTTTCTGGGAATGACTTGTGAGAATTATGGCGTTTTATGCAATGTTGACTCCGTTCTCGCGTTAAGTCTGATTGTTGCTATGCCGCTCTTCTCCTGTGGTGGTATAGCCGTTGCTTGTAATACGAAGTTGAGTGTACTCGAAGACTTCTGCATAAGAGGCCACACCCGAAGTCCACTGAAGACGGGGCTCAGAGGATGCGCTGCTATGTTACCAGCACCCGGAACCTCGTCGTGCTGAGTAATCCACTTGATGACGGATGCGTACTCCAAGGCGGGTGCAAATGGAAGGTGTTGAATACCGCGGCCGCGCGTAGAAATTGGTCGCTTATTTCGGCGAGTTAAGGACCATATGTTGAGACTAGTGCCCTAGTGTTCAGGTAGAGGGATCTCTAGTCTATAAAGGAAATAATTAGCGGACTGTAAACACTGTAATTTAATAGATTTCTACAATAGTCGCGGCGCGTACAAATGTAAGTGCGTGCGAGCACGGTGCGGTACGCGAGGTGAAGTGGTGCGCGGCGGTCGCTCTCGCTGCGCCGGCCGGCGCGTCGTCATCGGATAACCGGATTATGTTGCTGGGCCGGCATTGTCACCACCAATGTCTAATGGCATAAACTGAGCCAGATTCTCAGTTATCCATTGGTTATATCACATTCGGGTGTGTCCCATTACGTAAACATTAACTGAGTGTCCTGTACATAATGATTACGTAAGAATTAATAAAACATACATATATCTAATGGCATAATCTTAGCCAGATTCTCAGTTATCCAATGGTTATATCACATTCGGGTGTGTCCCATTACGTAAACATTAACTGAGTGTGTCCTGTAATGATTACGTAAGAATTAATAAAACATACATTTATCTAATGGCATAATCTGGGCCAGATTCTCAGTTATCCAATGGTTATATCACATTTGGGTGTGTCCCATTACGTAAACATTAACTGAGTGTCCTGTACATAATGATTACGTAAGAATTAATAAAACATACATATATCTAATGGCATAATCTGAGCCAGATTCTCAGTTATCCAATGGTTATATCACATTCGGGTGTGTCCCATTACGTAAACATTAACTGAGTGTGTCCTGTAATGATTACGTAAGAATTAATAAAACATACATATATCTAATGGCATAAACTGAGCCAGATTCTCAGTTATCCAATGGTTATATCACATTCGGGTGTGTCCCATTACGTAAACATTAACTGAATGTGTCCTGTAATGGTAACGCAAGAATTAATAAAACATACATATATCTAATGGCATAAACTGAGCCAGATTCTCAGTTATCCAATGGTTATATCACATTCGGGTGTGTCCCATTACGTAAACATTAACTGAGTGTGTCCTGTAATGGTAACGCAAGAATTAATAAAACATACATATATCTAATGGCATAAACTGAGCCAGATTCTCAGTTATCCAATGGTTATATCACATTCGGGTGTGTCCCATTACGTAAACATTAACTGAATGTGTCCTGTAATGGTAACGCAAGAATTAATAAAACATACATATATCTAATGGCATAAACTGAGCCAGATTCTCAGTTATCCAATGGTTATATCACATTCGGGTGTGTCCCATTACGTAAACATTAACTGAGTATGCCCTGTAATGATTACGTAAGAATTACAACTACTAAACTACGAGGTCGTAAGTTCGGTCAGGAAAGGCCGGACTGTCAATAAATTTTGTGACAATGTTTCACTTTCGTCATTATTGCATCATATTTCACTAACACTTTGTTTAGTTGCGGTAATTATGTATCATCACAACATTCGTATATTGGATAAGGTTATTTTACGTTATAACTCTTAACAATGGTGTGCTTCTATATCATCAGGTATAAATTATTATGATTGTTTAAATCTACCCTAATTAATTAATGTTTTCAAGTAAGTGGATTACTTACCCCCAATAGTTTTATGATGATTTTGTACCTGCGGAGTAATCACTAATAATCTTTTCTTTTCGGAAATTACGAGGGCGTAATCCGCTGTCAGGATAAGCCAAGTGTTAGTTATAAGCAAATTATGATTCAATGTATTCGAATGAACTTCAAATGTTTACAAATGATGACACTGGGCGTCAGTATTGCCATGATTAAATTATTCTGAAAGTGTGCAACATCATTTTATATGTGTTGCCAGAACGTAAACGAGCCGCCAGTGTCATCATTCAATCATTCGTTCAGCAAATTGTTCGTTCTCAAATGTTATAAAAGTAGCGGGAGCGTTAAACCGCTCTCTTTCTCTTGTGAAACTGGAATGAATAAACAACTAATCCTACTTCGTGTATTATTTAAATTTTCTTAATTAATAATTACCTATGCCTTCTAATCTTAATGAAATGTGAAGCGCAAAGAATCGCTACGCGCTACGCTCGTAGCTGATCCCATGGTTTTTCTACGTAGCAGCGGAATGTAGCTACGGCGTAGGCAACGCTAGGCGGTTTTCTAGCAGGCGACGTGAGCTCCAAAAACTGATTTTTAAAAAACTGTAGCTCTTGTTTGGATTATAATACGGCTATTTTAAATTTAATTAGCAATTTTGAGGCCTTTCTCGAGGGAAATCAGCTATTCGAATCCTGAGTTTTTGACTTTCGCTCAATAGAAAAAAATCCAGAACATAGGTCTAAAATACACTTTAAAAAATCGTAACAAATTATGCACAACAGCTAAACATATTAAAGTTGGTTTTAAAAATTGGCAATGTCATGTTTGAGGGAAATCAGCTATTACTTTTTAATTTATTAAAACGCACAAAAATTTAAAATTAAAAAAACATGATATCCGCGCTTCCAAACACGCACTTCCATCTCGCTCACGCTTATGCTCAGTGAGAGGGAGAGAAGACCACGAACCTACGTCCCCTTAAAGTTTGATTTGGCGTTTTTCATCAAAGGGCATTGGGCAACTTTAGATGAAAAAAACTTACGTTTTTTTTGCCGCGTCAAGGATGTTATTTTAATAATTGTTTAGATGACCTCTTAATACGCTTAGATAAAATTAAACGCGTTAAACTATATCGGACCTGAGATACGAGTATTCAAGTTTTGTTTATAACTTTTCAATATGATCTGGGGAAATATACATTGCATGTATCTCGGCTCCGATTCATTTTAGAGTATAACATTTCATAACAAAATAATATGTTTGTTTTAAATGGGGAACTTGCATGGAACTTAAATTTCTAATAAATTGCACTCAATCGATGCGGATATACGTAGAGATATCGTACAAAACAAAATAAAAATAAAAATAAACTATTGTATTAGTTTTATCTCACGTTAAAATGACAAAAAATAATTATAATTTTTTCGATAAAATAACATAACAGTTACACAGAATATTGAATTAGAAATGATATATTGTATGACAAGTATAGACTTAAACGCACATTTTGTGGAGATAATTTGCAAATTAATGACTTACTCCATAATAAACGCGCCGAGAATATATGCAGTGACGTCATAGCATAAGCCCGTTTAGTATAGAGCGTTTTCGGGGGGTGCCGGCGCGTGCAGATTTCAAATGCATATAAAATCAGAAACATTAATCATAAGAAAGGTTTAATGCTACAATTGTTTTAATGCTGGATTATACTTTTGATTTTCGTAATAAAATAAATACATGCAAGTTCCCTATTGATCTATCATAATCTACCTCTTTTAAGAGTGGAAGCTTACCTAAAAAAAAAAAAAATACCCAAACCCTTTTAATATTTTAATTATATTTAGGCCTGGATCAGTTCGGTAGATAGAAGTCACAAAAAGTGCAATGGAAACTCTTCGCAATTTTAAAATTACCCAGACAGTATGTATCATGGGTATCGATATCCAAGTGCTATGGAAATTACTATCCCTACCTCCCGTACCCTACCATACTTTTGTATACCTGTGTTTGACAAATAAATTCGCACAAATTGGCAAAGTCTGCAAGATCTGCCTACATAATGGGTCCATCCATCTATAATAGACTACCCGCAATGGTCAGAAACGCAACTCCCACCGTCGCATTTAAGAAGAAGCTACTCATGTGGCTACTAGATTTAACTCTGTAGGTACAGTGTCGAGGAGTTTCTGAATCTACCGTGTACATCCCTATACTATTAAAAGAGCAATATTTGTATATATATATATGTAGTCCCTGGGAGACCGAGCTCTGCTCGGATGAAAATGGAGAAAATACGGAGAAAAAGAATTTTCCCGGACATGATACCTATCTAGATCGATTTCTGGTCCTCGTAACCACCTATATTCCAAATTTCATCGAAATCATTAGAGCCATTTCCGAGAACGTGATTGCAAATATATATATATACATACATACATACATAAATATATACAAATATTGCTCGTTTAATAGTATAGGATAGGATGTATATATATATATGTATATATTTGCAATCACGTTCTCGGAAACGGCTCTAACGATTTCGATGAAATTTGGAATATAGGTGGTTACGGGGGCGAGAAATCGATCTAGATAGGTCTCATGTCCGGGAAAATTCGTTTTCTCTGTATTTTCTCAATTTTCATCCGAGCGGAGCTCGTCGCCCAGGGACCAACTAATGAAATGACATACTTAATTACTTATTATTGTTATAAGTGTCTACATTAACAATTTGACTTGTAACTATGGTGTTATCAATAAGGAATTGTCTTGTATTGTATTGTATTGTAAATTTGTAATTGCTTCATAATTTTATTTTCATTCCAGATCCAGGATTTTTTCAAAAATCCAAATTGCCCTATTTTCCCTTTTCACCTTAGTCAACCAATCAAGCATTATACAGGGTGTGGCCTGTAATAGGAGCCAAAAATCAAACGGGAGATTATTAAGCTTGTGAACAATTATTTCCACATGGTTAAACTTAAAAAAAAAAAAAAAATTTGAAATTTATTTTTCTTCAAAATAAGTTTTGTTATATTTTTTTACTCTTCTGGAGTGCTATCAATAACTTTTTATTTTAAAGACACTAAAAAAAGAAATAAAATTAAAAATCACAAAAATATCTTGAAAACAAAAACTATTATGACTCGTTACATGATGTTACCTCAAAATCCGCATTGACTGCTGTGGTATGATATCGTGGTGCCAAGATACATTACTTGGAGGTCATAACTTCAGATCAAAATATCTCCGAATCCAAAAAAAAATCAAATGAGTGTCACACAAGGGGTTTTTTTAATGCTGCAAATGCTCTAAGGAAGCGTCCCTTTGAATATTTTGCTCCTATTACAGGCCACACCCTGTATACCTACATATAAATGACATAATCAATTTAAAAAAACATTTTTAATAAAAAGCTCATGTACCTATAGGAGATATCATTTGATGTTAATTATTCAAATTTTGAAGCTCGCAGATCTTATACATCTCTAAGAATTATGAATTGTAATTTTTTCTCTTATTTTCTTACCATGTAAAATATTGATAAGAACCGAGTTTGCGTGGCGCTACTGTTGGAGCGGTCGTGAATGCGCAGCGTTAAATCCGCAGAAACAATTCACTGTCCCTGTCCAAGAAAACAGTTTAGAAAAGATAGGACCCCATCTGCGTCCAAGCAAACACAAGTATTATTGTTCTATAATTTTATTAGAATTGTGCAGAATTTTTATCATAAAACGAGTAATCTGCATAAACGAAGTCCACGCTGCGACGAATAATTGGTATTTTATACAGCTCCTTGGAGTTTGGAGAAATCGGGGAATGTTATGGATAAGACAACAACTTTTTTTTTGAGTTCTTTACCAGGCATGCATGCTTGTTTGCCACAAGGGTTCTGTACCATTATCTTTAAAAACGGCAAAAAATCACGTTTGTTGTATCAGCGCCCCCTTTAAATATTTGTTTTATTTTAATTTAATTATTTATTTTTTAAGTGAATTTATAACTAAATATTCTGTGAATATTTCAAGCGTCTGTTGCCGTTATCAATATCGAGAAAAGAAATCCCGTTTGTTGTATGGGTGCCCCCATAAATATTTATTTTATTCTGTTTTTTAGTATTTGTTGTTATAGCGGCAACAGAAATACACCATCTGTGAACATTTCAACTGTCTAACTATCACGGTTAATGCGATACAGCCTGGTGATAGATGAACAGACCGACAGACAGACAGACGGACAGCGGAGTCTTATTAATAGGGTTCCGTTTTACTCTTTGAGAACGGAACCCTAAAAAAGCACTCTCAGTCTCGTTTATTTTTTCATTGATAAACCAACTCTAAAGCAAAACATATTTTATGTAGCTGACTGTAGCTCTAGTATAAGTTTTATCGGTACATATACGTTTTCGAACGCGTTTGAGTTTCGTTTCAATTTGTATGGCAACGCGTAGTTCCTAATAGTTACCACCAGAGGCGCTTTTCGTGTTGCCATACAAATTGAAACTAAACGCAAACGCGTTCGAAAACGTATTGTATTGATAAAACTTATACTAGAGCCTCAGTACTGAAAAATATAAGTTTAATGAGCATGAACATTTGTTTCAGAGTTTTGGGTGTTTGCTATGTCAAGTACAAATTGGGCATTTATATCTACACTAGCTTCTGCCCGTGACTCCGTCCGCGTGGAACTCGTCTATATCGTAGCTCCATACAAACTTTCACCCCCCATTTCATTTCCTTAGGGAATAATTTCCGGGATAAAAAGTATTCTATGTCCTTCCTTAGGATTCAAACTATTTCCATACCGAATTTCATTTCAATCGATTCAGAGATTTAAGCGTGAAGAGGTAACAGACAGACAGATGCATAGACAGACAGACAGACACACTATCATCATCATCATCATATCAGCCGAAAGACGTCCACTGCTGGACATAGGCCTCCCCCAAAGAGTGCCAAAATGACCAGTCCTGCGCCATCCGCATCCAGCGGACTCCCGCGACCTTTACCAGGTCATCAGTCCACCTTGTGGGGGCCTACCCACGCCGCGCCCTCCGGTACGTGGCCGCCACACACTATCGCATTTATAATATTAGTATGGATAGATTTGCACTAACCTATAAATAAATTCTTATTAAAGCCCAAAAAAACTCTGCAGACTCGTTAGTCTTGAACCATTTTTTTTATCGATAATATAAGGGTCGTATCCACACCATCCCTTCATTTTCCCCCACGATATTCAAATGAACACGCGGCGCCGCGCGCTCTGCAAACAAACAAACAAACAATATATATCCATTATGTATACATACTTGTTGCTCTTAATCCGTTCCGTAGTGTTCCTAAGCCGACCGCGCGGAAGAGGATTATGTGTTTAAGAAGCTTTAATGAAAATTGTAAACAACATAATTCTAGCGTCTTTTCCCGGTTGTGTTCTAAGCCCGGATCCTCTTTAGCACCTAATCGTAATTGGCGAAAGCCGTAGTTTTACGAAAGGGACTGCCATCTGACCTTCCAACTCAGAGGGAAAACTAGACCTTATTGGTATTAGACCGGTTTCCTCACGATGTTTTCCTTCACCGAAAAGCTAACGGTAAATATTCCGTACATAAGTTCCGACAAACTCATTGGTACGAGCCGGGATTCGAACCCACGACCGCCGCATGACAGCCACATGCCTGAACTAGCTACCGTAGCTTATTATAACTAAACATCGTAAAAGTTGCAGCATTCTCGGTGCTGCGTAGATTTGTTATCAGAATTGGTAATGGACAATATCAATAACGAAATTAATAATTATGGTTATTAAATTAACGTTATTTAAATTAAGCATTACGATGGAAATTGCTTATACCAATTTCGTTAACAACACCAACACCGAAAATCACCGAATTTGCTACATTACGATGTCTGATACCTTCTCAAAAAGTAGATAAATTTCGATTTAAATACATTTGTTAATTTCATAATATCAGATTTCAATATAAATTAAAGTTATCTTAATCTATATGAATTTATATCATGATCGTCAAATACAATATTAATTACAATGAAATGTCAACTTATATAAAACATTTAAATAAACTCATAACTAATTGATGTCCATATTAAACTATATAGGTATCTCTAAGTTTATATCACAGACAGAGAGTTTAGATTACCGAGTATAACAAAATAACAAGAAAAATGTAAAAAATACTAATACTATAAGTAATATAATTTTTACAAATATCAAAAAACAGTCATATACCTACTATTTTGTGTCCATATCTTCTTTCACAGATTATAATGGATTTTTGAATAAAAACATTCTCAGTTGACGTTCAAATGTTTCGTCACATGACTCAGTCCGCAATTTGGCGGGTAATCGCAGCTAATAATATAGTATTTTTCACAATCGTGTTATAATAGAGAGCTTTTTAGTCGAGTAGCGTGTTTAAGGGCCTAAGTAAGGTACGAGATTAAAAAGCTTGATTATAACACTATTGTGAACAATACTTTTTGTACGAGTTCATTAAAATTAATTTTCTACGAGTCAACTGAACTAATTAAACAAACTCGAAACTGTTGAAACGAAGTGCAGCTCATCGCTCGTACGCTCGTTGATATCATCTTAAAAGACATGAACGAGCGTACGACATCAACCAGTAAACTCAAAAATCAAAGCGATTCTATTGGTCCAATTCATTACAGTTCGGTAAAGCAGCCACGTGATTGGTCGAATTTATTTTAGTTCTATTTTCAAATATTTTTCGGTTATCTGGAGCGTATCGAAACAGTTATTTCGATTGTTTCGACAGTAACATGGCCTACAACTATGAAAAGTGTGAAAGTGTAATCTTTATGAAATCTTAATACACAGATTTTAATCGACGAGTACAAAAAAGCTTGTTAGCGGCAGCTTAATATACTTAATAGTAAAGTAATTTTTGACAGAGCTTATTCAATCTTAACGACTCCTGCAACACAGCACTAAAATCTTCTATTTGAAGTCAACTGTAACCAGAAAACCGTAATTTCGGGCCAAGCAGTAAAGTTTTAATATCACTCCAATTCTTGTAAACATAAAACACAGGTATGCTATTCACAATTTGTTTGCCTCGTCTCACCATTTGACCGGTCACTCCTTGTGTTCAATGCTTATCATGCAAATATTTGCACTAAGGTGCGTGACGCTGGGGAAGTCACAACCAAACTCAAATGGAGTTAAGCAGGACAAGAGCTGCCAGACATCGTGTCGTCACGGTACGTCAAAATCAAAATCAATGATTTATTCTGCAAATAGGCCACAACGGCAGTTTTACATGTTAAACGGGAGTTTACAATAAAATTATATTATAATAACCTTACACAGTAATCAACAACCGACTTAATCTTAAATCTAAAACATTGTAGTTATGTAATGTAGAATTAGGTCTTTTCATTGAAATAAACATTGTATTTTTTTTTTACTTAAATGTCACTACTTAAATTAAAATTAAAATAAATTGCAAAATATTATCCATTATATTCAATATTAAAGTCTGTATCGAAGTTAAGTAATGATATTAATTTAGTATCCCAGAGATGTGTAATGGTCTCAGCGTCCAAATACAATTAATAATTATTCTAATGTTCTTAGAGATGTATCTAAGCGTCAAAACAAACAAAACCGTACCATTATCTATAAAAACGGCAAAAAAACACATTAAAGTAATATTGTCAGAGATGTACAGAGTCAATAACAATAAAACGTTTCCAAAACAGAATGATGTCTCTCCTCAATACGAAAATAATAATAATGAATAATGACACTGCAAGCATGAACAGACCGGACTCCACAAACAGCACCCGATCACGAGTATGACGCATATAGCCATCGCCTGGACCTCCAGGCGGTAGCTATATGAGTCATTAACGTTTTCACCTCTACCTAGTGGTGGCCACTTACAGGAAAAAGAAGCGTCGGTGGTTTGACGACGTAAAAAACCGCGAGTCATTTCTGGATGAGACTAGCACGGGACCGGGATAAGTGGCGTACTCGAAGAGGCTTATGCTCAGCAGTGGGCGATTAATGGATGATAATGATGAAGATGTACCATTTATTTCAGGCATCTAAGGCAAATTATTACAAATACCTTAAAGACTAACATACGTACAATTATAAAATTAAAAACTAATTATTATTTAGGCGACGAAACAGCGTGGCTCTGTTTCGTCGTCAAGTCCGGTGTAGAATTCGGTAGGTTGCCCCAGAACCGCCGAAACACGACAACCTTCGGTCAGAACACGCGATGGTCTCCTGCAGCGGCCGCGGCACGCGCACCACAAACGAGCTGAAGTGCACGTAGTGGCGCGAACGCAGCTGGAAAACCCTCAGCGAGTACCCAGTCTTCTGGTGAATATACTCCATGTCAGCAGTCGTGGCGGAGTAATGCAGGCGTGACACGTACATCGCCTTACTCGGTGTGTGTGTGTTCTGTTCTGAATCACACTGACTCTATAAATAGTTAGCTAGGGCTAGACTTAAACTCGTTGGCGTGAGGCGAGGCGAGATAAAACGTTGTGAACAACAGCCCAGAACGTATTACAAAAATTCACTAACTCGAATATAGTATCAGATGGATATATTTCAGCTTTGAAAAGACATAAGTAACTCTATCCAACGTCATATTATGTACTCATTTGTTTCTTATATCAATGAAATAAGGATCATATTGGTGTATTTCGCGGCATTCTTGGTATTAACTCCGTTTTTGTAGTGTGAGGGTATTTTTAACAATTTACTCACAAAACTAACAGTTTTACAGCGCCGTTAAACTTAACTGATCGTTAAATTTGCTAAGCAGTTAGCATACAGAGCAGTTTTCAATTTTGTATGGTTTTTTTAGCTGAGATTTGTTTGGAATAATTTAGTTCCTGATTCCTTTTTCATTCTGGCTGAATCTTTACACTATTTAACGAGCAACATAATTTGCGTACTTATTTAATTTATTTGTTCGTTAATTAGTTCTAAAAAAATGCATTTTTAAATACTTCGATGAGATTTAAAATACACCCCTGTCATCCCTTGGGTGTCGTAAAATTCGACGTCGTGTTGTGGGTGATAGACTAGCAACCTGACACTGCCAAGTAAAAATGGCAATTGTCCTGTGTCTTTGTGCATATAATTTTTTTTATACATCGACGGTGTCAAACAAGCTTACGGCCTGCCTGATGTTAAGCAGGTACCGTAGCCTATGGACATTTCTGACTCCAGAAAAATCACAAGCACGTCGCCGACCCTTTATTCACTTGAGGATTCGCTGTGTTGGCAGATTGAAACATGCAGGTCCCTCACTCCCAACACAGCGCATCCTAGGGAGCTCTGGCAACCTTACTCACCACCAGGAACACAACACCACGTGCTTCATAGCATGCAATAATATAGCAACACTACAAAGCAGTGGTGCTATTATGGCTGCGGTCTTCTGTAAGGTGCAGGTACTTCCCCAGTTGGGCTGCTTCACATACGAGCGAGAAGACATTCCGCTGTGCCCTACCTCTCTTATATTTCTTTCTTACTAACCTGCGTTCGTAAAGTTACGTACCCCTCTGATCGCTAGAGGGGATGCACGTAGCTTACAGGTATCAGGTATCTCATCTAGTTTCATACTTTACAAGTTCTAGTCCAGGAAGTGTCTGGCCCGGTATCGATCCGAATCCACAGCCTGAAACATTCATGGCTGTAACATTGATTTTTCAGCGCATCGCCGCCCTGGACACGCCTAGCGGGTTGATGTGGGAAGCGCGGAGCAGAGCTAGTGTGCTCGTGGATGAGGCATCTAACTTCGACGTCATCTGTGACCTACACTCAAGAGCAAAAATTTCGGGTCACAATAAATTAAATAACCGCAGTAGGTGTTTTTTTAATATTTTACACTAGTCTTATTTACATAATAATATATACTATTCTTCGTAATACCTACCCAAATGTATTAGCAATTTCCACGATCCTATCATAAAAATATCAACATCCAAAAATGTAGATATTTTCATAGGTTTTTACGAGTCCTCTTTAAACCTGGTAATGTTATTTTTACAGTTTAGATGTAAAATTAAATAAAGATCATGACAGGATTAAAAAAAACTATACAACCTTGCACTATTTTAGGAAATATGACGGTATTTCACCGACCCTAAACTTTTGCTCTTGAGTGTAGTTGGTAGTGACCCTGCCTACGAAGCTGGAGGTCTCGGGTTCGAATCCCCGTAAGGGCATTTATTAGTGTGATCATCACGAATATGAAACATGGATGTTTTCCATATATTTAAGTATTTATTTATCTATATCCATACTAATATTATACATAGATGCGAAAGTATTTCTGACTGTCACGCTTAAACCTCTGAACCGACTGAGATGAAAATTTGGTATACCATCAGACCATATTGTTTCTTAATCTAGTCAGAATGGCGTTTCAAAGCAAGCGATAATTTCCAATGCACCCCCTTAACCCATATTGCTTTGACATATATAATTCCAAATGACTCGCAAAATGAAAAACTGAATAAGTCGTGCCTTTACGAACGATTGAAGCGATAGTCGGCTAAGGCTGACAAAATGTAACACAAAAGCAGACATTCAGAGCAATTGAACCGCCGTATGCAACCCTAACTGAGCCAACACAACACGGTTCCACAACACTTTGGGAGCTCAAATACCCCGAGCCACCCGGTTTCCATGGATACTGCAACCACTTAAGGTGGTTCGATTGCCATACAAAACGTTATTTGACATTCGTAGGCTAACGGCGTGATATTTTAAGAAATTGGTGTGGGACGTGATATTTTGGGAAAACTATTTTTCTCAAATTAATCTAGTTTTTACAAGTTTATTCTAGGAAAGGGGGAATTTGGCGCAAACGGGAAGCCAATTGATGCATGTTTGTTACATAAGTTTCTTAAAATATCACGCCGTTAGCCTGCGAATGTCAAATAACGCTTTGTATAGCAATCGAACCACCTTAACTAAGACTTTGGTTAACCCATTCAGTGACGGCAACCCGATATCGAGTCTCTCCGCCGTAGGCGCTTTCCGCTACATACGAGGAAAACCACGGGATTGGCTACGAGCGCAGCGCGTAGTGATTCGTGGCACTGAAAGTGTTAAAAAAAGAGTGATAATTTTGACGGCTTTACCCTACTCCGTGCCGCTACGAGGAGATAATTATGCTGCTACGCTCTACGGCGCGCGGCGTAGCACGCAGAGCGTTGCTTCGCCTTGATTGGTAACGATAATTGGGATATTTCGTAGCGATCGTAGCCGATCATCATCATCATATCAGCCGAAACACGTCCACTGCTGGCCCCGTAGCATGGACGGCCTTCATCCACAGATGTATGAATATAAGGAGAGCGGACATGGCAGCCGTTTTGTATAGAGTGAGCCTGTCGCAAGTACATTAACCCACACAACGCCCAAGTAATTGACAAGACAAAGCACGCACACATCTAAAACACACACACTTGTATACCTACACGCTTATTTGACATTAAACGCGCATCATATCAGGCATTTTGGGAAAAAACGTAATATTCTCTGCGATCAGCACGCGTGCACAGTATGGCAGTGTATGCCCATTGAGCATACAGCTGCGACACGGCCGCCGGCGGCTTGTCCTCTCTCTAGTATTCTATGCTCTGAGCCTTCATCCGTCCCTGGCTTGTCAGCCAGGGACGGATGTCCCGTTCGATAGAAATCTTATCCGGTCACTTATCGCGTGATTGGCCATCCATGTTACGGGGCCATGACATAGGCCTCCCCCAAAGAGTGCCATAATGACCGATCCTGTGCGACCCGTGGACGGACGGACTCCGTACTTTTTGGATTAGAAACTAGAAGCTCGCATAACCTTAACTGGTTGTATGTAAGTAAGTACCGTAAAACCAGGCAACTTAGCCTGCCTTTTGCACACTTTTTTTATTTTTTTGTATGTTTGTAACGGGGGGGGGATGTGTTTAAATCAAATATGTGTATTAATTTCAATACAAAATTACCTACACGTTCTCAGCATAATGCTGAGCCAGTGTCCGGTTCACTGCCGCAGAGACACACTTGTTTCATGTTTTATTGTTATGGTGCCTTGTGTGTTTCTGAACAAAGTATTCTTTCTTTCTTTAATTTAGTCTTGGATTTGTGAAGTACTCATTTTGCTTGACGTTTTTGCGCAACATTAATAATTTAATAACCGATGTTAATTAATAATACTGCTGAAACCGTTCACAAATATTTACTTGTGCTACTCAAATACATGTCAAGTAAAAATAGACGAGATTTCTCAGTAAAAATTATAATTTATGATCATGAAAACCGACAGAAGGTTATTTTTTAAACCAATATAACATGTGGAACGTAAGTATTGTTCTGAAAATAAATACGTTCATAACATTGCCCATCGCCAAAATTAGAAAACTAACAGAGACACAGCGTTGAGTTTTTGCTTAAGGTACATCGTTTGATGAAACATGATTTGACGACCGCTTTAGCCTAGTTGGTAGTGACCCTGCCTACGAAGCTAGAGGTCCTGGGTTCGAATAAGTAAGGGCATTTATTTGTGTGATGAGCACGAATATTTGTTCCTGAGTCATGGATGTTTTCTATGTATTTAAGTATTTATTTCTCAATTTAAGTATGTTTATCGTCGTCTAGTACCCATAGTACAAGCTTTGCTTAGTTTGGGACTAGGTCGATATGTGTAAGATTGTCCGCAAATATTTTTTTTTTTTTTTTTTTTTTTTTTATCGTTTACAGCCTAGAAATTAATCACAGTTCTAACATAAAAACTATACCTGTAGACCGTTCGTCGATACGTCGATGCTCAGAAGTTTTTGCGAACTTTTTGGTCCATCAAAATCCAATTGTTCCTAATGCGTATCTGAAAATGATGAATCTGGACGAGACGAGACGAGATTTAAAAATGACCGGTTTGGAAAGTATCGCATTTGGAATATGACCAATTCGGGTGATGACGAGTTAGGAACAAATCCAAAAACGTATCCATATTGAACGTGACTAATATATATGGTTGTCTATAAAGCCGGTTTACGAACGATAATTTTACGTTATAACGTCGATCATAAAGCCGAACGCTCGGCTCAGGCGGCACGGGACAATGAGTCATACTTTTTCGTGCGTGCTGCTGGTGTTGGCAAAAACGCCCATATGAATCTCCACCAAACCGACTCTCCAATGCCTCATCCACGCTTCCGACATCATTCAAAAAATTCCACGCCCACCGCAAGTCCCGCCTCCCTCGCTGGGCGTGTCTACATAGACAAGATAACTTATATAAAGGAAATACATAAGCCGCAGTTGGAAAAGTCGGATAACCGATGGAGCAGAATGAGGTACCATTTGCGTGTTTAACTATGAAACAGTGTATTCACAGGCGCCGCGCCGATTGTCTCGGCGCCAAGTGGATCGATATTTGGAAGGCGCAACGTGGATAGAACCCTCAAGGTGGACTGATGACTTGGCTCTTATTTCCCCAAATTGACAAATGTCACCTGACACTGACAATTCGCCATACATTGGTAAAGGTCGCGGGAGTCCGCTGGATGCGGGCGCAGGACCGGTCATTGTGGCACTCTTTGGGGGAGTAATCAAGTTTATTGCACTCACGTTGCTACATAAGTAGATCTTACATTTAAGATAGTATATAACTAATCGTACACGCTAATTAAAACGAATGGTACTAAAGATGAAGTGGGTCATTGTCAGATTTAGGTTCGCGTCTCTTCGGTGGACATTGCCAAAGTTAAGGGCTATAAAGCCTAATTTTTGGTTGATCTCTGAATCCGCATAAACGGCGTTGCCCCTTCTATAATCCTATGTGATAAAAACATATAATATGTGAGCGTAAGCCCTTAACTATTGACCACCGGAAATATGATTTTTGTTTTTGTCACTGACAATGACCCAAGTACCTAAAGAAACATGATTTGAATGATAATTAAATATTATGGTACCATCGAGCTGATCTGATGATGGGGACTGAAGGTGCCCATGGGAATTCAGTACTTAACCGACGACGTAACTCCGTTGAGTTTGGCCTCGTTAGAATCGTCTCAATTAGTAGTTGATGATGGTATACAGAAAAGTACAATCGGCAGCTTGTACCAAAAATGAGAGTTTTGACAGAAACTTATTATGACCACACCATTGAAGGCGATGAACAGTTTGACTACATTCACATGTGCGCTATTTAGTAGCAGAGCTGTTACTTGCTCGTGGTCGTGCGTTGTGACATTAACTAGCGCACCATTTGTCTCGGCGACAATTAGGAATGGATGAAAATTTTAGAAGGGCCTGATTATTTTTTTGGTGATATGCATAACCTTCCTTAGCACCGGAAAACAGTTGCAGACTTTTCAGCCGCGTCAATTATTTTTGAAAAATATAAACAGTTTCCTCACTTACGTTTTAGGTTTAGAACGGCGAATAAGACACTTTCATTGAACCGTCTCATATTACAAAAAAAAAACTTAAAAATCCGTGGTAAACTGACACTGTCAATGATATGGACAGTTGCAGCAGCTATATTTGTCATTGCCAGGGTCAGATATTTAAAGTATTTGGAAGTCACGCTAAGCAGTTGACTTAGCGTGCCTTCCAAAGCACGGAAGCACTTATTTATACCTAGTAACCACTCAAACATTTCAACCAGAGGATAAGAGAAATGGACAGATTCCAGAGGTCGTGGGTTCAAGCGGGTCCCGCTCGTGGCGAATAATTTTTCAATTTCCACTTTGATCGAAATTTAGAATTTCATTAGCGGACGTTTCTGCTTAGTATACATTTACGGTATAATGGCGTATCAACGCAAGGCGTGTTTATGTATTGTTGCGGTTGTAGTATGTAGCGGGATATAACAGCATTTGGCATCAATCACCAATGTTGGGAGCACATTCCGGCATTAAGTGGCGAAGGGCTCTCACGGACGGACGCACCAAACATGACGGGGCTTGCTTTGACCTTCTCGAAGGTGAAAGAAGGTGAAGACAAATAAACACCCCGCCATTACCTAATGCACAATTCTCTTGCCACCTTTGCTGAGGACAATGCCGTACGCGCATAATAGGGCTACTAGATCTACTATGTATTCAGAAAGCGCTGCTTGAATCATCTGATATGTATAATTAATGATGATGATGTATAGTTGCACAGAAGCAAATGATAACTCTTCGCAAAGAGGTTATCTGCGATGTGAAGTGACATATTATACGTATTGACATTTCAATACTATAACTGAAATATAATTTTCGATCTTAATGCATTGCGAATGTCTAACGACCTACCTATACTTCGATTTGTGTAAGATTGACCTCAGTGGCTCGTCTCACAAAGCTACATTTTAAATTTTTACAACCTGGCAACACTGAGGTGCCTGACCAGGGCCATTTTAGAATTATAAAAATGTAAATTGAAGCATCCTAAAACAGGCCACACGTATTTATTTATCAATTTCAGACGAATGCGACCGGAACGCGATTCGTACCAAATTATTTCCCTTTTTTCTGGTACCCTATACTAGACAACCCCCAAGGAAGCGGGGGGCCAATAAAAGTCGTTGGCAGGCTGCTAAAATATTTACCCGTGACTCCGCTCGTAAATATATGGGTAATGGCGGCTGGGGCAATGTTGTCGAATTACCCTGACATGTGGGATGAGTTGACCTTGTTGCTTTTGACCCTTTGTAAATACAATTTGTGACCGTTTTTTGGGAATTTCGGATACAATTGAAGTTATGCTTTTGAGAAGCGCTATCAGAGCATTGTAATGCAAAATATTAGTTTTTTAGAGCTGTCGGAAAGGTCTTAAAATAAATCTTAAAAAAAATTGCAAACAAAAAACTACTAAGCTTACTTGGTACTAAGGTACTAAACACCTTAAATTAAAAAATTGCCAAACTGCGAAGCAAATCTGGACTATCTGAAATTTATTAATTTGATAGTTTGAGTTTATAGTGGGCCTCTAATAGGTACTGTGTCAAAATAACCTTCTGATTCAACTGAAAATTTGCTACCTACTGCTTCAAAACTACAAGTGATGTTTTCACGGTTACTTCATTAAAAAAGTTTGGTACTTAATTCATTATCATCAAGTAATTGAGGTTGTTGAGCCTGGCAGCTATACTCTGATTGCTCTCTAAAATTATGGTTTGCCATACGATTAAAGGTCGCGGGAGACCTCTCGATGCGGGTGGAGCAGGACCGGTTATTTTGGCACTCTTTGGGGGAGGCCTATGTCCAGCAGTGGACGTCTTTCGGCTTAATATGATGATGATGATACGATTAAATAAATGAAGTAATTTGTCAGATTTCTTTATTTTATGTTGGGGAGATATAAGATCTCGCACTAGCAATGATTATTCTCTGACTGGTAGAGAATTACTTATGGTAATAAGTTCGCCTTTTTTATATGTAGCTTTGCAATAAAGTTTAATTAAATTAATCAATTAACCCACCATCCATCCTAATTGTGCAAAATAGTATAAATTACCCAACTTAGGTAAACTTTTTTCTCAGAATTTGAAAAGTTTAGCCTTTTCGTACTCGGAATTAAAAAAAAAAAATAAAAAAACGCCGCGCCTTAAGGTACGTGGTCGCCACTCGAGAACCTTTCCGCCCCAACGACCATCGGTTCTACGTTTAATGTGCCCCGTCCACTGCCACTTAAGTTTAGCAATTCGGAGGGCTATATCGGTTACCTTGGTTCAATCAAAATACCTAAACAATCAAAATAAAATAATGATCTCTAAAACGAAAGATATTAAAAAACGAAACCAACCCCGAAGAAAATCTCAGAAAACCCTATAAAACTCCAATAAAAAGTCCGGTCCCTAGACTAAATAAAAAGTTGTATAAAATAATTAGGAAATAATCTTCAATTTCATAAGTTTGTCGCGCACATGGGGCCCAGTTCTTGAAGCGCTATAAATAATGTTTGGGGAGTTTGATTGTTTTATTTCTTATACTGGTTTTTACCGAGTTCAGTTAAGGTCCTTCAGTTTCAGGAAAGACGTGAGTAATGTAAATATTACAAGATGTTAATGTAACTGTATCATCATCATCATATCAGCCGAAAGACGTCCACTGCTGGGCATAGGCCTCACCCAAAGAGTTCCAAAGTGACCGGTCCTGCGCCACTCGCATCCAGCGGACTTTACCAGGTCATCAGTCCACCTTGTGGGAGGCCTACCAACGCCGCGCCTTCCGGTACGTGGTCGCCACTCGAGAACCTTTCCGCCCCAACGGCCATCAGTTCTACGTGCAATGTGCCCCGCCCACTGCTGCCCGCCCAATGTAACTGTATATCAATGCTAATGTGAATACAAATGACATTACATACATACATAATTACATTCACGCCTTCATTCCCAAAAGGGGTTCGTAGAGCACATGAAACTTATGTTCCAGTGCCAGTATTAGCATAAATGTGGATATAAAAGATGGACAAAATGTGATATCGCAGTGACAGGTTGCTAGCCTATCGTCCACAACACACTTCAACCAATTCCCTTAGTACGACTCTGAAGAGACCAACAGGAAGACAGAGGTGGTGCTATTAACCCTTTTCCAGGCCGCCAATTGTAAAATATCAATCAAATGTCAGTCTTATTCATTCACATTTAGATACACGTTTGACAGTCTGTATGTGGTCGATTTAACGCCTCTGCCTGGGAAAGGGTTAACTAACCCGACACCACACGGGGGTGGACAATTGACATTTCTTTTTTTAACATAAATTATAATATTTTTTGATTTTATTACAGAAAACCCAGGCCGCGCTGCGGGGTAAAGTAAGCATATATTAAGTCCACACTGAAGTCCATTCTGTATACAGGTGAAATAATGTTTAAAATCGGAAGTGCACTATGGAAGTTGCCCCCACATACAAACTTCCAAAGCTGCAATTTCATACACTTTTCTCTCTGTTTAATATTGGTATTTGGTATAGATATCTCTATTTATTTTTATCGACTTATTCAATACATAATAATAAAAATTGTAGTACCATGAACTTCGTTAATTAAACATTTTACAATGTAGTTCTTATATTTAATTCATATAACATACTTTTTTAAACATGATATAAAAATGATGATGTTTTTAATTAATAAAATAAGTGCTCAATTTTATTTTACGTCTTATTTATAGAGGGCATATACACCGTGGGAGTTAATAACCCGAAAGATTTTAACCACGCATTCCGGAGGTCATTAGGAGTAAAAAATGTTATATGAATCAAATCCAAATACAGCAAAAAAAAATTTTTTTTTCTGTATTTTTTTCGGTTTTTGTAAATAAGATTTGGATAAGTATCGCTTCCTGGATGGAAGTCATCCCTTTTAATATAATGGTGACAATTATTTCTCCAAAAAAGAATGAAATTAGTGAGTGGTAGCTGTCACTTTGATGTATGTCAATCACGACTCGAAACTTGGCAACATCGGTAGCAACGTCTCCATCAAAAGAGCTTAATGCACTTTACTAATCACAATAAATAGTTTACATGAAAATGATAATATCTTCAAAACTAAGCAGGATTTGACTGGGGTTCAAATAACATTTTTTGCGCCTAACGACCTAAGGAATGCGTGGTTAAAATATTTCGTGTTATTAACGCCCACGGTGTATATAGAAAAATTTTCTACTGATCACGAATTAAAAATCACCGTCTATATACAAATATTGCTCGTTTAAAAGTATAGGCATCATTAACTCTGTAAACTTACAGTACACCTATGCTCTACAAATAAACGATTGATTGATTGATACTTACCACCATGTACTTACCACTCCCATGAGCCAGAGACATCTACCGTCCAAGCCTTCCATATTTTCACCAAAAACATTTTCAAAAACAGCCGAGCCTCCATCTAATACATTCAGAAGCCTGTCGGGAACATACAAATACATCTATTCCAAAAACCACACAACTACTACACTGGTTGATCCTTACTCAGGAAAAAATTCCACCAGTGCAGGGGTCAACCAATATAGTCGATTATGTTTTGCGGACCACTGAGGGAGTAACGGATGTCTTAGCTTGGCGTTCGACTCACGTAGTGAAGTTGTGTATCTATATGTGTATAGAACTGTACCTGTATCAAATTTAAATATACATCGCGAGTGTACGTGCTTACTCATTACCGCGTGTACAGGGTGATGTGAAGAGTTTAAGTAGTTTATTTTAATACTGGCTTCCGGCCGAATGACACTCTTTTATATCGTAGTATGTATGGAAATTTACACCCCCCATGAACACATGGCTTTGAGCCCCTTAGGGGAAGACTTCTGGGATTAAAACTATCCTATGTCCTTCTCCGGGATTCAAACTGTCTCCAAACCAAATTTTAGCTCAATCGGTTCAGCGGTTTAAGCGTGAAGATGTAACAGACAAACATACAGACACACTTTCTCATTTGTAATATTAGTATGGATATGGATTTGGATAATAAATAATGGGATAATTTTTGTAAAAGAAAAAATTAAAATAATTTGTGTGTGGTAACAATTAGGAATACCTAGTGTTTTTTTTAATAAACTAATCGATCGACAAACGTTCAAAAATGTCAAAGAATTAAAAAAATGTAGTTCAAAATTTAGCCAAGCTTTTACTAAGGGTTCTCGGCGACGGTCTATATATACTTATACAGCTAAATAAATACATAATATAGGTACATACAAAAGCAGCCATGACTCCGAAAAAATCGTGCTTATTTCAAAAATAAATGTTTTTACTGGGATTCGAACCGAGGACTTCCAGCTTCCAGTACGCATGGTTAGTATACCAACTAGGGTAAAGTGGTCGTTTATTGAACCGAGCGAAGTTCTCTGCTTCACTGTTAGATGTGCTATCAGTCTCCAGACTATGATCAGATTAGTTGAATGGAAGATGGCGGGTCGTAGATTTAGAGGCCATTGCCCCGTTCACTACTTGACGAATATGGTTACGTTTAAGTCTCTTAACCACATTGACATTGTCGAGCAATCCAGAGGTGCTTCAACTTGGGTAAAAATTATTTCGTATGTCCGGCAGTCCAGCTGTTCTCCTCTCCAGGTCGCATTTCTCAACCGATTCTCGGGAAATTTTGTGAGCCGGTTCAGTTCAATTATTATATAGATTTTTTTTGCCGATTTATTGGATTTTTTTTTGTATTTTTTTCTTTTTTTTACATACATAGGCTCATAAGTTCTATAGCTAAATCTAATCGTTAATTTCTATCTTTCATTTTTAAGTAACAACTAACACTAGAATATAAGTCTGTGACTAACACCTATGGATTCCGTCCGAAATAAAATATTGATTATTATTACAGCTAGAGTCACTAGTTATATTTTCCTACGTGTGAGAATTCAACTTTTATAAATTACACTAGTCATAGTTTAGTCTAGACAAAGCCTCAAGAGAATCTCCCTAGGTATTTTAGCACTTTATAAAATTCACTTAAAATGCCAGAGAAATGTGTTAATATTAAAGAGCACCCTGTAGCTGTCGAGAGGGGCAGTATCGAAAGTAACCACGCGGTAAGTGCTGTATTTTGTACGAAATTATAGCATTGCGGCGACTAGGGAGGGGCGAGTACGATAAACATGTATCGATATCGGTACAATGGGATTCATTCAGTCGTGCGGAGCGAATGCATCCTTACGTTGTCAACTTACCATACATTCGCACGCACTGGTTTGCCTCGTCGTTCCTAATGCGAACTGCTAATGAATGGCATTCGCTTTCGTCATCTGTGTTTCCTGACAATTACGATCTAGGTGCCTTCAAAACAAGAGTATATAGGCATGTATTGAACCAGTCAGCTTAATTTTAGGCTCAGCCGTCTCTGTCATGGTCAATCTCTCGTCAGTGTTTTATTTAACCCACAAGAAAAAATTACAATATTTTTTTAATCAACTATAAATCTATTCTTTATTTTGCTTTAAAATTTAACAGGTCAAAACGAATTCAACTTTGTTCCCTTTTAGAAAGGTCATAAATTACATTGAAAAGGAGGATGCCTTTTAAAAGGCCGATGGGTTAAACATTTGCTTTGATACTTCGTTCTGAATTAAAAACTTTACTTATTTTTAGGGTTCCGTAGCCAAATGGCAAAAAACGGACCCCTATAGATTCGTCATGTCCGTCTGTCTGTCCGTCCGTATGTCACAGCCATTTTTTTCCGAAACCATAAGAGCTATACTGTTGAAACTTGGTATGTAGATGTATTTTGTGAACCACATTAAGATTTTTATACAAAAATCGAAAAAAAAACATTAAGTTTTAGGGCCCATACACAAAACTGAAACTCAAAAATTTTTTTTCATCAAACCCGTATGGGGTATCATTGGATAGGTCTTCAAAAATGATATTAAGGTTTCTAAGATAATTTTTTTCTAAACTAAATAGTTTGCGCGAGAGACACTTCCAAAGTGGTAAAATGTGTGTCCCCCCCCCCTGTAACTTCTAAAATAAGAGAATGATAAAACTCAAAAAAATATATGATGTACATTACCATGCAAACTTCCATCAAAAATTGGTTTGAACGAGATCTGGTAAGTAGTTTTTTTTTAATACGTCATAAATCGTAAACTGCAATTTAGTTAACGGAACCCTTCGTGCGCGAGTCCGACTCGCACTTGGCCGATTTTTTTGTATATTTGTAATTTGTGTCAATCATTTAGATCAATTTTATTATTTAACTTTTGTATTTTTAAAGACGTCTATGTTAAAACACACATTTCTTCTGCTTTAAATTTAAGAGTTATCCTCTTGTCGGTGGAGTATTCTCCACTTCTCTCTGTCGTACGCCAGCTTGACTCGCTGATACGACACGACACCAGCTTTTCCCTTTATTTGGTCCATATAACTGCGCCGTGGTCTTCCCCTGCCTCTCCTTGCTTCTATCTTTCCTTTCATTATGGTTTGAAAGAAGTTGTCGTGCCGTATCAAATGACGAATAATTTTCCCCCTTCTAGCGCTGATGGTGAATGGACCGAGAAAAACTGGAAGCGTTTGAAATGTGGTGTTGGAGACGGATGAAAGGCATTTAGAAGCTGAACTGAGAGAGTAAGGCTCATTGTCCACGGACGCGTCATTTGACGAATGCATGCATCCTACAATTGACGACAGGCGTATTTTGCTCTTCAAGTATTCAAGTATTTTATTGCAAGTATCTTAGGTGTGTCCACGCTGCTGCATGCAATCGTCATTCACGCTACAAACGAACGTAGTTTTCTTTCAAGTAGCATCAAGAAAGCACGTGTTTTGCAAATGAAAGCACTGCCTTGGCAGTGGAATTACTGTGTGATTGAATAAATAAAAAAACTCATTACTACTTATCAGAAATGTTTGATTGAATAAATAAAAAAACTTATTACTACTTACCAGAAGTGTTTGTTGTTTGTGCTACTTCACTCCAAGCCAGGGCGGCCAATCTTAGTACTAGGTGGACGGTAATGACAGCATAATAAGTTTACTAAATAAAGAAGGACATTAAGTATAGGGGCCTACTTTGAATATCTGGTGATTTCCAATTCAGTCACATAATAATTCATAGATGTAAAATGCAAATAATAGATGGAAGCACGCGGCACCTACTAAAAATCGGAAAATAATTATTTGTACTAATAATATCAATAAATAATTTCAAAACTAAAATACTTGTGTAATTTATTAAATTTCTTGAACTATATTGTGACGACGGCGGGGTCAATAATGGCCTTGTTTCTATGGTGATGAAACGCGCCGTCAAGGTATTTCGAAATTCACCGTATTGTCAAAAGACATCAATAGCCTAGGTGTGCAGACGGCGGTATTTGGAGTCGATGAGCCCCGGTTCAAACCCTGCGAGCGACTCACTTTTTGTATGTTTTAACATTCAAGTGGAGTCTTCAAATAAAAATATCAGATGGCGCATCAAATGTCATCAATTACAGGATTACCCTTTTTAGGCCCAGAGATTGTTCTCTATTTCAGTATATAACAAAGTACTTTGTGCTCCAAGCTCTATCCGTTATGTCATTTCTGGAGTATTCCGGCAGTTTATCTCCACTTATAATAAATCTCTAAATTAAAAAAAGAATCAGCCAGTTTGAAACTAAGCTTTGCGCGGTTCGAATGTTCTCAGCATCCCATGAACGGAAAAATATGAAACATTTTATATAGGTACATTATTATTCTAGCTGCAACTTAGGATAGTTTTTATCCGACTGCGACAGTTAATTAATTTTCCGAAATATACGACTTCATTTAATTTTTCATTTATTTTTATTGAAATCAAACGCTGCTCCAACTGTCAGCTATAAGAACCGTCAAATTTTCGTCAAAATGGCGGAATTGCTTTGCCTTTCACTTATTAATAATTTAAATCCCGTCTACGATAGACCTTTACGAGACAAATGCTAAAATATAAACCATAAAAAAATATTCGATTCTGATATGAGAACTTATATGCGCAAATGTCGTTTTATGTCGTAATTTCAATAAATGAAATCAACAAATTTGAACAATATAATTAACACGAATTTGTTTTTTTTGAATGACAATGGCACGCGCTCGGCGCATTCAGCCAAAGTACCTGCGGCGCTACCACGAAAACCGATACTGTCACTCGAGTATGGTTAGTGCGATAGAGATAGAGATACCCGAATATTTTCGAATTCCGAAGTTCGTGGTTATAGCTCAGGAATCGAAAATATGGTAAATAATCATAATGTATTTTCTCGAAAAAGAATTTAAAATAAATATAGTCAAATGGAGAAAAAAACAAAGCAAGAGGTTATATAGGTAATGATTAAGTTATAAGAGTCCAAAGTTTTAAGAGGGGGTATGTTCTGTCCCTTTTCCGCAAAACGCACCTTCATATGAAATGATTGTTTTTTACTATGACGCTCGAGTATATTGACGTCACAGTCCCTCATCGTTTTCTCACTCTAACAAGCGACATTAAAACGGATGTAGCTTCATAATTTTTTGAGATATTTGAATGGGAGTTTCATTATCTTCTATCTATCTATACATAATAAATGCCTATGTCCTGACTGACTTATTCACACAATCACTCACTCACTCACTCATCAACGCACAGCCGAAACTACTAATCTTAGAGAGTTGATTTTTGCACAGTATATTGCTTTTATAACGTGGGCTAGGGATAAAAAGGGATTTTTGAAAATTCTACCCCTAAGGGGGTAAAATGGGGGTGCAAAGTTTGTATGGGAGAACCTTTTTTTTTGAGCTATAGACTTAAACTTTGTAGAAAAATTAGTTATTAGAATACAAATGAAACACTTTCAGCGTTTTGGAAAATTCCACCCCTACGGGGGTAAAATAGGGGTGCAAGGTTTGTATGGGGGAAACATTTTTTTTTTAAATAGAGACTTAAAACTTTGTAGAAAGATTAGTCATCAGAATACAAATTAAGTACTTTCAGCGTTTTAGAAAATTCTACCCCTAAAAATAGGGGGCTAAAATAGGGGTGCAAAATTTGTATGTGGGAAACTATTTTTTTTAGCTAGAGTCCTAAAACTTTGTAGAAAAATTATTTAAATACAAAGAAAGTACTTCCAGCGTTTTGGAAAATTTCACCCCTAAGGGGGTAAAATAGGGTGCAAAGTTTGTATGGGAAAAACATATTTTTTTTTAATAGAGACTTAAAATTTTGACGAAAAATTACTTATTAGAACATGAAAAATACTACATTCGGCGTTTTACAAAAATCATTCCCTAAGGGGGTTAAAAAAGGGTGCAAGGTTTGTATGGGGAAATTTTTTTTCTGAGCTAGACACTTAAAACTTTGTAGAAAGATTACTTATAAAAATACAAAACAAAAGACCTTCAGCGTTTTGAAAAAATCTATCCCTAAGGGGGATAAAAAGGGGTGCAAAGTTTTTATCAGGGAAAGTTTATGTTTTTGAGTTAGAGACTTGAAACTTTGTAGAAAGATTACTTATTAAAATACAAAAAAAGAACACAAATCGTTTTAGAAAATTTCCCCCTTAATAGGGTTAAAAAGGAGAGCAAGCTTTGCATGGGCAACACTTTTTTTTGAGTAAGACTTAAAACTTTGCAAAAAGATTACTTATTAGAATACTAAAAAAGAACTTTCAGCGTTTTAGAAAACTCCATCCCTAAGGGGATCCTTAAGATCCTTAAGAAGGGTAGCCAGTGTTGTGTGGGAAAAACTTTTTTTTTTTACTAGACTTAAAACTATTCAAAATGTTACTTATTAAAATTAATAATAAAGTACTTTCAGAGTTTTAGAAAATTCCACCCCTAAGGGGGTTAAGAAAGCTTTGTATGGGCAACACTTTTTTTGAGCTAGAGACTTAAAAGTTTACGAAAAAAAATCTTTCAGCGATTAGAAAAATTCAACCTCTAAGGGGGTTTAAAAGGGGGTTCAAATTTTAAATGGCGAGCAATAAAATTTTAAAGTGTGAGTAAGAGATTTTTAACTTCGGTCTTATTCTGTACGTTAAAAGACTACAAAACTGATTTCAGAGTTTTTCCAAATTCATCCCCTAAGAGTGTTAAAATTGGTTCAAAGTTTGAGTATTTCAAGGCATTTTTAAAGTATGAGATTTTTAACTTTGGTTTTAGACTGTTTGTTCACAAACTAGAAAATGAACATCAACTTTTTTTTTAATTATCCCCTAAAAGAGGGTTCAAATTTTGTATTGAAAGAAATCATTTTCTAAGACGATAAAAAGTTCTACGCGGACGAAGTCGCGGGCAACAGCTAGTTGTTATATAAACAGGGATATTGTTCTATAAATTTAACAAAATTCACCGCAGAGCCCGCCATTTTGTCATATAAAACAAAAAGCGTGCGTCTTGCGTGCCGTTCGAGTAGTAACATGCTGCCGGCCACACCGCATGACGAACGCATGACGCGCGGCTAGCGCAAGTCGCAACGTTGCCGCTCCGTGGACACAGTTTTGAAGTTTTCTACGCAAGATGCAAGCGTTCGTCTTGCAATCGTCAATTGACGAAAGCGTGCGCATGACGTGCGGTTACGTGGAGAGTAGGCCTAACAAATGAGGACGTGTTAAGAAAAGTAAAAGAGAAGACAGCGATCTTGAGAACACACATTTATCAAACAATATATCAGCGTGCTAGGCCCTAAAATCTATAACGTCCTACCGCCTGACGTTATAAACGCCGTAACTGATGCAGCATTCAAAAACAAGCTCAAACAGCTCCTCATAAAAATGGCTTGCTACAGCATAGACGACTTTATGACCAATATATCATTGACCCACTCATATATCAACAACACTTTCAAAATTGTTCAATAACGATAGGTATATAACATCTAAGACAATAAGAAATTTTAAAATGTATTTGACATGCATGATATTGACCTGTAAAATATGACATTTTATCAATAAAGTTCTGAATCTGAATCTGAATCTGAATAATTAAAGTTTTTGAATAAAGAAAGTACTATATGCTACTTACATACTTTGAATTTTAATGTACCTATCTATAAATTAGATCAGTAGATAAGAACTTTCCTCTTTAAGGTTTTGCGTAGATGGGTATAACTATTAGCATTTATTTTTTTGGTCTTTAATCACCAAATAAAAAAAGGCTACTTTTTGCTATTAAACCAATAACTGAGTTTTGTAGAATATACTTTTATAGTTTGATCAACTGAATGTTAGCTAAACGCTTGTCAAAAAGTTAAAAAATGTATGAAGAATATGATTGATTTCGTTATTGCAAAACAATCAAACTGAACTCAAAAAGAAGTAAATAATAATAATTTGTTAAGACCTTTAAATTAGCTATTCAAAACAAAACTCTACAAACCTTTCAGCATCCATATTAACTTCTATCGACAGCTCATTAACCGACCCCCGCCCTACTAATAGTCCCAGCAAAGTGCAGTCTCGACATCGTAAGGTGTGCAACGTACAACACTAATTACTATCGATAATGTGTTCTAAGTACATCACTAGCTGGAGGCATTACCGGTTGACAAATGCATCGCTTAAGAGTACTTTCAAAATTGATATGTTTTGTATTTAATGGTTTTTGTCTGTCTAGGGTTTGACTAAGTGTCCTGAACTTTTTGGACGAAGCGACGCAAACGACGTTCTCCGTTTTAGCCTGGGCAAAACATTTTTCGTATGCTCGGCTGTTCGGCTTTTCTTCTCTAAAACAAACAAACACATTATCGATAGAGTACCTAGGTAATTAGTGTTGTACGTTGCACACCTTAGGGCTTGTGCACAAATCACGCGAGGTTTTTTCGGCTACTTTTTGACCCCCCCCCCCCCCCCCCCCCCTTGGTGATATTAGGTGAGGTTCTTGGCTACCCCCCCTCCCCCACATAAGCTCACGTATATTTTCATTTTAATTTCGTTCGACCTAATTGTAAGATAAATAGTATTTTACATAGTAAATCTTGTTTCTTTTTCTATCTTAGTAAAATAGACTCGCTATTTTGAAGTGCTAAGTAAAGATTTATGTTCAACGAAGCCGAGAAAAAGTATCTATTCGTGTGGTAGATATTTTTTCTTAGTTTCGTTCTCTGTATACTAAATACACGTGAGGTAGCCTTATACCCCCCCAACGTGATCTTTCGTGATTTTTTCCTGACCCCCCTCCCCTATCGAACCTCGCGTGATTTGTGCACAAGCCCTTAGGATGTCGTAGCCTAAGGACGCTTGTAATTTCATAAGAATCACAAGCGCGTTGCCAACCCTATATTGATCTGAGGATTCGTTAGAACTTTACAGAAAGAGACACCAACATCTCAAATATTCGTGTTCTCATCTGTAAACTAATCAAATTACAAGTCCCACTGCCATAAAATGCAGCATGCAGTACCCGGAGTTACGTTAATATTTGAAACGTCTGGCCGAGGTAATAAAATGCAGGCGAAGCCTGTATTATTAACTAGCCGTCTGACGTACAGTCGAACACATTTACATGGGGTCAGTCTGAGACATACGCGTGAATATGTATTGTAGTTTGATCTGTTCAATATTAATTTAGTTTCCTTCTTTAGAAATAAATACAATTTTAAATCAATATAATTTTAATGTATGTATCTATTATATATATCGTCGCCTAGTATCCACAACACAAGCCTTACTGAGCTTACCGTGGGCCTAGGTTGATTTGTGTAAGATTGTCCCGTAATATTTATTTATTTATTTAAATACTAGTGGGTCTGTGAGCTGTAAAACGCGCCAGACTGAGTTTTTTGGACGTGATAACGTCTTATCCCACCTCTTACTCATTGTCCCGTTCCGAACGCCGGCTGCGCGCACGAAATATCAACGCACAGCCCAAACCGCTGGTTCTAGAGATTCCAAATTTGGCACGTAGGTTCCTTATAAGGTCTAGGGGTGCACTAAGAAAGGATTTTTCAAAATTCACCCTAAAAGGGGGTAAAATGGGGGTCAAAAGTTTGTATGGCAGCACAATGTCTTCTTATGACGTTATCACGTAAAATTATCGTCCATAAACCGACTTTATAGACAACCAATTTTTTTTTTAATTTCCAAAAACTGAATTGGTAAAAGAATTCTATATAATTATTGAACCTGATCACAAAATTTCATGAGAATCGGTTGAAAAATGCGATTTGTAGAGCAAAACAGCGGGACAGCCGGACATGACTAACAGACACCGGACATGACAGAAATGAATAACATCGTTCGCTTCGCTCGCTCGTTCAATTAGAAAGATCGAACTACCCCCAAAATATATTATGTTTGTTTTCAAACTTCCACTCCTCCTCCATTCCGATTTGGTTTGAATGTTTTGACGTTTTCGCTTCGTTCTACAAATTATTGTCTACGTCACACGAAGCATAATTTCGAATCGATTAATCGATTGATCCCTCATTTATCAAAATCGGTTCAGTATCTTAAGGTGGTTCGATTGCCATACAGAGCGTTATTTGACATTCGCAGGCTAACGGCGTGATATTTTAAGAGACTTATGTAATCAATTGGCTTCCCATTTGCGCCAAATTCCCCCTTTCCTAGAATAAACTTGTATAAACTAGGTAGATTAATTTGAGAAAAAATTTTTTCCCAAAATATCACGTCCCAAACCAATTTCTCAAATTAATCTAGTTTATACAAGTTTAATCTAGGAAAGGAGAAATTTGGCGCAAATGGGAAGATGTATGAAAGTTTCTTACATAAGTTTCTTAAAATGTGACGCCGTTAGACTGCGAATGTCAAATAACGTTTTGTATGGCAATCGAACCACCTTAAACGCTACGCGTGGAACACACGTAAATACAAACAGATTGCTAAAATCATATCCCTTTTCTTTTCGGCTCTGTCCTGAAATTTATACATAATATGTAGGTACTTTCAGGACTTAATAAGTCGAGTTTGTTTCTGTTTTTTATTGTTTTTTTATTGCAAGGAATCGACTAAATTGCAGAAACTGAGATTTTGGGAATTTTTTTTTTGAAGCCTGTTTTATTTATATTTGTGACTTTGAATGATAGTGCATCACCATTTGATCACCTCCCTGCTCTTACACAGACAAAGCTTTATGCATTTCCATCCGTAATTCTATCACCTTCCTCGCATTACCGAAACCACCTAATAAATTGCAAAAGACATTTTGAGCTTCAAATAAAAAGCTCTCATATGCAATAAAGCTTTTAAAAGCCGTGAGCACGTGACAATAACTTGCGTGTCAACAAACAGTAAACTGTTAGCACGAGTAGGGTGGCCATGGTTGCTAAGTTTATGGGACTGTCCTGATCCTGATATGTTGATAATGTCATTCAGGGTATAACACCTACAAATATTTAAAAAAATATACGATCTTCCTAAAATTGCGGTATTTATCGGTATTCCAAAATTTTATTTAGTATTTAATGATCTACAAAAATTCAAATGTTTAAATTATTAATGAAACATCAAATGATAATATATACCTTAGTATTTTTTTAGATTATTCGCCATCTCATGGAGCCTTAGTGTTTCAAAAACCATTATCCCAGCGTAGCTACTTCCCTTAACCGCTTAGACGCCATTATACACGTACGAAACTGACATCTTGACGTCAAGCAAACTCTAAAGCGCACACACACACACACATGCAAGTTAGTGTATGACAGTGATCATAGAGGGCATTATTAAATTTAGTTGCAATTACCAGACATATACAATCGCCATCACATACTCGTACATCGGAGCAAACAAGCACGTCACAAACATCGGAACACACCTCTATTTTCAAGGCATTAGGGTGCATGTGCCGATATTTTTGAACACCTATAGTGTACCGATGTATGTGATAGAGACTGTACCTAGTTGCAATTACAAAACTCCAGCTTACTCTTCGTTGTCCCAAATAAATAAAAAAAAACAGTCCGAGAAAGTGGCCACCCTACCCAGTGCAATGTAAACCTGTTAAGGGGAGTCGCGCATCGCATCTCCAAATAAAACCGTTTAGCGAAATGAGGTACGACATTACAGCATCATAAAACGAATATATATTTAGCATTTACATTATGGGAATTTTCAAGTAGAAACAGGAGTAATACTCAAACTACTGTAGAAATTTAAGGTGGTTCGATTGCCATACAAAGCGTTATTTGACATTCGCAGGCTATCGGCGTGATATTTTAAGAAAATTATGTAACAAACTTTCTTCAATTGGCTTCCCATTTGCGCCAAATTCCCCCTTTTCTAGAATAAACTTGTATAAACTAGATTAATTTGAGAAAAATAGTTTTCCCAAAATATCACGTGACAAACCAATTTCTCAAATTAATCTAGTTTATACAAGTTTATTCTAGGAAAGGGGGAATTTGGCGCATATGGGAAGCCAATTTATGGAAGTTTGTTACATAAGTTTCTTAAAATATCACGCCGTTAGCCTGCGAATGTCAAATAACGTTTTGTATGGCAATCGAACCACCTTAAGTGTTTTTCGAGTTTTCTGAACCATATTTTTTTGTTTACGAATTCTTGTTATTCATTAGGTTTAATAATTAGAAGAAGATTAGGTCGGGATTCCGCTGGATGCGGGTGACTCTCTTTGGAGAGGCCATGTCATCTTCCGGCCGATATGATGATGATTTATTTATTGTTAAAACGTTGAGATGACATTACAGTTTAACAACCAATGCGTCACAAAACTTACGACTTAAAATTTAAAATTCTATTTCACAATAATAAATAACTAACAAATTATATTGGAACAGTAGATCACCTAGCATCCATCGCCGCTACACACAGCCGCCCATCGCCACGCAAACAAGTCACACTCAGCGGGCCCAACCACGAACTTCGAATCTCGAACTTCGTATATCTCCGTCTCTGCCACTCGAGTACCATAAACCATAAGTGCGATAGAGACGGAGATATACGAAGTTCGAGATTCGAAGTTCGTGGTTATGCTGTGCGCGGGCGCGGGGCAGCGCCGAGTTCCTACACGACACGGTTCGCGTCATCGTTGTCTGAGGGCTGCGGCGCTACCACGAACTTCGAATCTCAAACTTCGTTCATCTCCGTCTCTAACGCTCGAGTACCATAAACCATAAGTGCGATAGAGACGGAGATATACGAAGTTCGAGATTCGAAGTTCGTGGTTATACTCGTAACTCAGTCCTTGGGACATCCGGGACATACAGTCACACGAGACGCTCTACAAGTTTGGGACAGATAAAAAAATGTAAACATGCAACAACAGTCTGAAGTTCGAGCAAGAGGTGACAAGATGGCGTTTTGACAGACCATGTTATTTGGCTCGTAAAGTATTTTAGACATGAAAACGCTCAATTAAAATAACAATTTATTAATAAAAATCAGTACGAATACATAAATACTAAAATAAACACATTTCGGTCCAAGTTAAGTACAATCTGCATCACTTTTATTAAATTGTAAATCAAATCACAGTAAAATAAACATGATATCAGTCAAATATTATTGACCTGATATTTAGTTGGATGAAAATAATTATACAGTATGTAAAATAAAAAGCCGTTAAATTTTGGATGGGAAAAAATTAAATGGCATAACAAAACAGGCACTAAGACCAGTGGACCGTTTCACGAAGCTTCAAGTTACAATTTTAAGGGTACCCGCTCTATGCACCCGCCGCGGGTTAGTTAGCGATGCTCATACTATTTTTCAATAGGCGTCCACCCGCTCCGTGCAAAACGCGTCAGGCAACATAAGTCAAATCGCAAGTTGTTACAGGCCAAACGTATCAGCGTTGGCAGTTTAGACTTGTAAACTGAACCAAATTTTGGAAGAAAAATCGATATAGGCAAAGAAAACGTTTCTGTTTTTACCGAAATACGTGCCGTAATATCTTTCCATCCATGTTGTAACTCATTAAAATACTTGTCTTCAGTTATGTTACATACTGTATTATTATCATCATCACCATCAATTCCCTATAATTCTTAACTATTATCAGTTCAAGATTCTATGTCCTAAGTTTGAAAATTGTATCATTATTCTTTACCAAATCACTATAATAATCATCCTTTAAATTCCTCCTTAAACCATTTTCATTCTTCCTATTCCCCTTTTCATTTGCATCGACATGGTTATTTTCAAAATTTGCTTCTCTATCGTTAATTTTATCTTGCTTATAATATTCATCTATATCTTTATGCCTACCAACATTTAAGGGTTTATAATCTTCAGTGACAAAATCGTCAGAATCAGTTGATCTAGTGTGTTTTCTGCCGTAATTTAAGAACTTGTACGCTTTTCGTTTTAGTTGTTTCTTCATGGTGTTTGGCTGTCGACGTCTTCGGATTGGTTGGTCGCGATACATGCCTGGTGACTGAAAGATACTGGTATTAGCATCAATTAAGTATTAAAGTCATCGTTTATACGAAAAATTCAAGCGAAGCTGTGCGAGTACGATTGACGAGCTCTCTCAGGGCTGAGAGGCAAAAGAACGTAATAAATACATTAAAAGTATAAATTATAACTTGATGTGGAGTAATTATTAATACTTGGTACATCGTGTTGACGACAAACGACTCGTTTGGCAACTTTGTTTAAATACTGTTTATCTTGAGCGTGAGCTACTTAAGATCAAGATACATACCCCGTATTCATTGTAACTGGATAACTGCTTGTGAAGAAAATGTAGCTGGTGCTCAAGGTACTCTCGGACGCCGCTCATCTTGCTCTGAAACATCGGCAATGAGTTTTTAAGAATTCAAAAAAGGAGGAGGTTCTCAATTCGTTGGAATCTTATATTTTTTATGTATCCCGATTACTCGAAGACGCCTGGACCGATTGGGAAAATTATTTTTTTGTTTGAAAGAGTATTTTTTCCAGGTGGTTCCATAGGTCAGGATCCAGTGACGGGATCTTGGAGAAATCGAGGGAACTCTTCAAATCCTATAGGCACACTGAAGCGATTTGGGATTTGGGAACTCAGTAGAGTTGAAGTCGGTTTAAACTTTGTTTCTAAAGTAAATTATTTAGTTCTTTAACTGATGAGTGCCGCGGATAAAACCCCTTACAAACTGGTGCGGCCTGCGTTGGCAGTCAGTAGTTAACCATGCAATTATTTATTGTGTATTGTGTCAGTCTGCAAGAGACTTAACTTCTTTGAAGTAAGTAGTTCTTCATTTCATTTATTAAGGTAACCAAACTCTAGAACCGGTCTGTTTCAGCTGAATAACACGCCGTTTGCGAGCGTTTGGCTGCTTAAGATTATGTTATTAGTTATCTTGAGTTAGTGTGACGCTGTAAGGATTTTAAAAAGTTGGACACAGCGCGACATGTTGTGTTTTAGTAGGACTGTTATACTTCTAGGAACGGAAGAGTTTTAACGTTTTGCATTTCGGTTTTCAAACAAAATGCAACGATTTCCGAGCACATTTGAGAAAAAATATAATTAGAAACATTTGAATATAATATCGACCAAAATGACTGTATAATAATGTATACAAAATGTTAAAATTGCGACTTTGCGTTTCTCGTCAAAACATTTAAAACTACTTATACATTTATAGAAGACTGAAAACACTCATAGCAAAACATATCTAAGTACTCAAAGTTCGTTATTCTAATTGTCACTCATTAATAAAAATGACATGTAAAACTGAGTTTTATAAATCTCCACTTATAATAAATCTCTAAATTAAAAAAAGAATCAGCCAGTTTGAAACTAAGCTTTGCGCGGTTCGAATGTTCTCAGCATCCCATGAACGGAAAAATATGAAACATTTTATATAGGTACATTATTATTCTAGCTGCAACTTAGGATAGTTTTTATCCGACTGCGACAGTTAATTAATTTTCCGAAATATACGACTTCATTTAATTTTTCATTTATTTTTATTGAAATCAAACGCTGCTCCAACTGTCAGCTATAAGAACCGTCAAATTTTCGTCAAAATGGCGGAATTGCTTTGCCTTTCACTTATTAATAATTTAAATCCCGTCTACGATAGACCTTTACGAGACAAATGCTAAAATATAAACCATAAAAAAATATTCGATTCTGATATGAGAACTTATATGCGCAAATGTCGTTTTATGTCGTAATTTCAATAAATGAAATCAACAAATTTGAACAATATAATTAACACGAATTTGTTTTTTTTTAATGACAATGGCACGCGCTCGGCGCATTCAGCCAAAGTACCTGCGGCGCTACCACGAAAACCTATACTCAATGTTCATATATTTGCATCCCTGTCACTCGAGTATGGTTAGTGCGATAGAGATAGAGATACCCGAATATTTTCGAATTCCGAAGTTCGTGGTTATAGCTCAGGAATCGAAAATATGGTAAATAATCATAATGTATTTTCTCGAAAAAGAATTTAAAATAAATATAGTCAAATGGAGAAAAAAACAAAGCAAGAGGTTATATAGGTAATGATTAAGTTATAAGAGTCCAAAGTTTTAAGAGGGGGTATGTTCTGTCCCTTTTCCGCAAAACGCACCTTCATATGAAACGATTGTTTTTTACTATGACGCTCGAGTATATTGACGTCACAGTCCCTCATCGTTTTCTCACTCTAACAAGCGACATTAAAACGGATGTAGCTTCATAATTTTTTGAGATATTTGAATGGGAGTTTCATTATCTTCTATCTATTTATACATAATAAATGCCTATGTCCTGACTGACTTATTCACTCAATCACTCACTCATCAACGCACAGCCGAAACTACTAATCTTAGAGAGTTGATTTTTGCACAGTATGTTGCTTTTATAACGTGGGCTAGGGATAAAAAGGGATTTTTGAAAATTCTACCCCTAAGGGGGTAAAATGGGGGTGCAAAGTTTGTATGGGAGAACCTTTTTTTTTTGAGCTATAGACTTAAACTTTGTAGAAAAATTAGTTATTAGAATACAAATGAAACACTTTCAGCGTTTTGGAAAATTCCACCCCTACGGGGGTAAAATAGGGGTGCAAGGTTTGTATGGGGGAAACATTTTTTTTTTTAATAGAGACTTAACACTTTGTAGAAAGATCAGTCATTAGAATACAAATAAAGAACTTTCAGGGTTTTAGAAAATTCTACCCCTAAAGGGGTAAAATAGAGTGCAAAGTTTGTATGGGAAAAACTACTTTTTTTTAAATAGAGACTTAAAACTTTGTAGAGAAATTATTCATTAGAATACAAATAAAGTACCTAGATTCAGTGTTTTAAAAAAATCTACCCCTAAGGGGGTAAAATAGGGGTGCAAATTTTGTATGGGGGAAACAATATTTTTTTTAAATAGAGACTTAAAACTTTGTAGAAAGATTAGTCATCAGAATACAAATTAAGTACTTTCAGCGTTTTAGAAAATTCTACCCCTAAAAATAGGGGGCTAAAATAGGGGTGCAAAGTTTGTATGTGGGAAACTATTTTTTTTAGCTAGAGTCCTAAAACTTTGTAGAAAGATTATTTAAATACAAAGAAAGTACTTTCAGCGTTTTGGAAAATTTCACCCCTAAGGGGGTAAAATAGGGTGCAAAGTTTGTATGGGAAAAACATATATTTTTTTAATAGAGACTTAAAATTTTGACGAAAAATTACTTATTAGAACATGAAAAATACTACATTCGGCGTTTTACAAAAATCATTCCCTAAGGGGGTTAAAAAAGGGGGCAAAGTTTGTATGGGGAACACTTTTTCTGAGCTAGACACTTAAAACTTTGTAGAAAGATTACTTATAAAAATACAAAAAAAAAGACTTTCAGCGTTTTGAAAAAATCTATCCCTAAGGGGGATAAAAAGGGGTGCAAAGTTTTTATCAGGGAAAGTTTATGTTTTTGAGTTAGAGACTTGAAACTTTGTAGAAAGATTACTTATTAAAATACAAAAAAAGAACACAAATCGTTTTAGAAAATTCCACCCCTGATAGGGTTAAAAAGGAGAGCAAGCTTTGCATGGGCAACACTTTTTTTTGAGTTAGACTTAAAACTTTGCAAAAAGATTACTTATTAGAATACTAAAAAAGAACTTTCAGCGTTTTAGAAAACTCCATCCCTAAGGGGATCCTTAAGATCCTTAAGAAGGGTAGCCAGTGTTGTGTGGGAAAAACTTTTTTTTTTACTAGACTTAAAACTATTCAAAATGTTACTTATTAAAATTAATAATAAAGTACTTTCAGAGTTTTAGAAAATTCCACCCCTAAGGGGGTTAAGAAAGTTTTGTATGGGCAACACTTTTTTTGAGCTAGAGACTTAAAAGTTTACGAAAAAAGTTCTTTCAGCGATTAGAAAAATTCAACCTCTAAGGGGGTTTAAAAGGGGGTTCAAATTTTAAATGGCGAGCAATAAAATTTTAAAGTGTGAGTAAGAGATTTTTAACTTCGGTCTTATTCTGTACGTTAAAAGACTACAAAACTGATTTCAGAGTTTTTCCAAATTCATCCCCTAAGAGTGTTAAAATTGGTTCAAAGTTTGAGTATTTCAAGGCATTTTTAAAGTATGAGATTTTTAACTTTGGTTTTAGACTGTTTGTTCACAAACTAGAAAATGAACATCAACTTTTTTTTTTAATTATCCCCTAAAAGAGGGTTCAAATTTTGTATTCAGAGAAATCATTTTCTAAGACGATAAAAAGTTCTACGCGGACGAAGTCGCGGGCAACAGCTAGTAAAGGAATAAATGAAATAAATCAGGGTAACAATGACTCTTTTCTGAATAGCAGGATCTGGGAAGAAAAGTACAACTTTGATCCCTCATCGCAGAGCACGAATTACTCTTTTCTGATAGTACAGTCACCATCACATACATCGGAGCAAACAAGCACGTCACAAACATCGGAACACACCTCTATTTTGAAGGCATTAGGGTGCATTTTCAATAAACTGGTATGGTCAAAGAGTGCGCGCAGATTCAAGGCAATGGCCATAACTCCTATGCACCGAACCGCTGCTTTCCGAGGTAGCTTCAAGTTCGCGGCGTCTAAGTGCTGGAATGATATCCCTCCCCCTATCCAAGGGGCGCTTAGCAGATACACCTTTAAGCGTAAGCTTAAAGGCTATTTGTTGACGCTCCAAAAATCCTAATCCTAATCCTGCACTTTTGACAGCAAAAATATGCCAATTGCACATTTTTATCTAGTTTTTGTTTTTAGTTTAATAGTAAAATTTACTTTAATGTGTAACGTAGTTATTATTTTATTAAAGCTGCATGTAGGTAGTGCTGTATGTATTATCTCACTATGTATTTATGTTTATTTCTCTCTCGCCTTGCACAATTAATTATATGTATAGTTGTGTAATTATAATTGTATGACGTTTCCGTGAGTCACCAACGGTGCTGGCTGAAAATCAGCGCTGTAGGTGTCTGACTGACACCTCAGCATAATGCTGAGCCAGTGTCCGGTTCACGGCCGCAGAGACACACTTGTTACATGTTATTTTTATTTATTTTTGCTTAATATGTGTGTCCTGTGTGTTGGTGAATAAATGTATCTTTCTTTCTTTCTTTCTTTCTTTCTTTCATGTGCCGATATTTTTGAACACCTATAGTGTACCTATGTATGTGATGGCGACTTAGAAAACTAGACTTGTGGATGGTCTGTGCCACCTAGTTGGAAAACAGTTTTGGCTACTGCGCCTGTGTCAAGGGTCGAGACTTTATCATGACGTAGTGTGGTGTGTAATCTGACATCGAACAATGCTGAAGAAAACGTGGGTAGATTCTCGCTTCTCCGCTGCCCCCACTTTCACATGCGCAAACCAGCCAAGCGAGCAGGGCGCGGGCCCGCAGTGCAAAACGCGCCGGCAACGCGTGTGTCATGACTAGGAACCGTGAATTGGATCGACACATCGCTGCCCCAATATTATAGGGTTCTATGTTGCACTCTTATCAACTTGAAATTTGAAGTTTGTCAGAGTGACACTACATAGGTCTTAATTGAAGTACACCGACAATGTAACATAGAACCCTATAATATTGGGGCAGCGACATGTTGAGCGATACTCGACATCGAGCATACGTTAGTGACCAGTTTTCAAAATATTTTAACTTCGAAAGGTTGAAAAACCCCCGATATTTTCTTTTCAGAGTTCAATATCTCAAAAACGGCTAAACCGATTTCATTGAAACGTAGCTAAGAATTTCGATCGCGCCAGCTTTTGGAAAAAAATATCGCATTCAAATCAGTCCATTCGTTTAGGAGCTACGATGCCACAAACAGACACACACCCCTCTTTTTGCGTCGGGGGTTAAAAAGAGCATTTGTATTGTACTATATGGTATATACCTTGTCTTCCTCACTCATCTCATCGTACTGCAGTATGAGGTCTTCCACGTCGTGAATGGTGCCCAGGCAGTCGCTCCTCGCGTTCGTAGTAGACATCAGGTCATAGGTATCAGGGGCGTGCAGGTTATTGGGACCTTAGAAGTATGATAGATAGCCTTGAGTCGATTTACCCCACGGATACAGATGGAGATTCTACGAGCGTTCTAATAACCGTCGTCAGTCCCCTGTTCGCATTATGGTCCGTTCTTGCAGATTTGGATCCCCTTTCCCAGTAACTTTGTAGTAGTCCTGGACTTGTTAAAAATACGTAAACTTGGCATGCCACTTTGCCGGTAAATTGACAATAAAGCGACCAGCGGCGCTACCACGAACTTCGAATTTCGAACTTCGTATATCTCCGTCTCTGTCGCTCGAGTACCATAAACCATAAGTGCGATAGAGACCGAGATATACGAGGTTCGAGTTTCGAAGTTCGTGGTAGCGCCGCAGGGGACTGACGGTGGTTGAAACGCTCGTAGAATCGCCCAGTTTTAAAATTATCCAACCAAAAGATGGCTGACTGGCTGATGGCGAAATCAGAAAAAGATGGCTTTTAGATTTAAAATTATAGGCTCCAATGCTTAGGCACGGATCCCCGCTAACCAATTGAGCCTATAGATGTGAGCCCAAGGTTATCTTTTAATTATCTTATTATGACACCCGCATAAGGTTAAGAATAAACATATACACTAAGACAGTTGAAATTAAAAGTAAAAAATAAGTTTCTGTCAATCATTTTCGGTACAGTCAAGGACAATCTTCATACATTTACAGACGGTGCCAGTGAAACAAAAGTTCACTGATGGAAAAACTCACCAGCATCGTAAGAATTGACGGAGAAACCTATATCGTCTCGGTCCTCCGTACGCGGAGACGTCAGCCAAGCCAGGAAGCTGCGGAGGTCTTCAGGCAACTCTGAACAGATAACCAAACAGTAAGTAGAGAAAACATAACCTTATGTTTTTTTTTAATAGCCTTAAGTGTCCCACTGCTGGGCAAAAGCCTCCCTCTTTTCCTTCCACGTATCCCTATCCTGGGCAGTCTCCCACCAGTCTTGGTCAAAGACCTCAAGCTCGTCTCGCCATCTCCGACGAGGTCTACCGCGACGCCGTGTTCGGTTGTGTTGGACCCACTTGGTGGTGATTTTAGCCCACAAGTCTTCCGGCATGCGGCCGATGTGCCCGGCCCAGTCCCACTTAAGTTTGGCGGCTGCGTGAGCTACGTCAGCTACTTGCGTTTTGGAACGCAGTATTGTATTCTTAATGCGATCTGTTAATTTCACGCCCAAAATACTGCGTTCCATGGCTCTCTGACAAACCTTGAGGTTTCTGAACTTCTGTCAAAAGATCATGTTTGTGCACCGTAGGATTGGAAGAATGCACATGTCCACGAGTTTCCGTTTTAGGGATGTAGGAAGGTTTCCCTTCATATACTCCTTCATGGACCAATAGCTCATCCAGGCGTTTTCGGTGCGTCTAGCAACTTCTTCGTCTTGTCGAGCCTAGAAGGGGACTATTCGACCCAGGTATAAGTACTCATGGATATATTCCATTCCTCCGCTATCCATTTCTATGCCCCTTTGGACATGGTTAGTTATGAGCTTGGTTATCATTAATCCGACCTCAAGGCTTGCTCTGCTAAGGTCTTGTAGCATGGCACTGAGAGCACCTTTTGGTACAAGCTTTTCAACGTACTCGTTAAAAGGATTCCAGTAATCCCAAACCCGACGGGTTATCCCGTGTAATTGAGGAGTTCCTATAGCCCTTTTTTATCACCAGGCTAGCTTTATGGTACCTATTGCATTGTCACCCGACTTTCATGCCAAGATGGTATAGTGCGTCAAGTATGTTTGCTGAAGCTCGTGTCCCTGATTTCTTTGCCGTCATCAGGACACGGGTTGCGTCGTTTTGGAGCAGGTTGCGTGCCTCTAAGAACTCGATCCTTGCCATGATAGGTGAAGACTTAAATAGTCCAATTAGTAGTTGTAGGCTGTCTCTGCACCGGGATGCGAACCGTAAATAATTCAAATTTTTACAAGATAGACAAGATAGAGCATCCGTCCCTGGCTGACACCGTTCGATAGAACAAGACGACGCTCTTATCCTGTGAGACGACGCTCTTATCGAGTGATAACCATGCTACGGGGCCTGGTAAAGGTCGCGGGAAACGGCTGGATGCGGGTGGCAGAAGACTGGCTTTGGCACTGTTCGGGGAGACCTATGTCCAGCAGTGGACGTCTTTCGACTGATTTGATGATGATGACAGGCTAATGATGACGATAAAGATGAGACTTACGAATGCAGGTCTTCGCTCGTACCTGAAGATCAACCAGCTCGGACATGAGCGATACAAGCTGCTGCATCAATGTGGATGCCTGGTTGCCGTCAGCCCGTACTGTAAATACACACAAACGAGTTTTTTTTTTATACAACGACGGTGGCAAACAAGCTTACGGCCTGCCTGATGTTAAGCTGGTACCGTCGCCTATGGACACTTTTGACTCCAGAAGAATCACAAGCGCCGACCCTTTATTCACTTGAGGATTCGCTGTATTGGCAGATAGAGACATGCAGGTCCGTCACTCCCAACATAGCGCACCCTAGGGAGCTCTGGCGACCTTACTCACCACCAGGAACACAACACCAGATTAGGTAGGTACGTTCCTACCTGGGCTGATCTGAACGCGCTCAATGCGCCCCCGCCACGCCACACCCGTCACGCGGATCTCGGACAACGCTTAGTTACTACGAATCGTGGCGTTAAGGCATATTAATGGAGAGTAAGGTGGTTTTAATTCCTTTGTGGTGAGAGTTCCAGTAGACCATCATTAAGAAGATCGACTTTCATTAAGGAAGAAATTTGGCGGGATTGACTCGCGTCAAGTTCCAGCGTTTTCGCTGGTCACTTCGCTGCCCCAATATTATAGGGTCCTATGTTACATTGTAGGGGTATTTATAGTCAAATAAAACCCACACACGTACACACACAAACACTTTACAAACACACACACACATATTATTCTTTATTTAATATATACCTATTTATAATATACTATCCCATTTGATTTTAATATTTTTAATTTCGTTGTAATGTAAAATGTAATATGCGGTCTCCTGCGATATAGGCATAGCCTAGTGCAGGGACTGGTACCTTTAATACTAATGTAAACGATTGTGCTAAATCAATGTCTTATGTATTATGTCTTATTTAGTTATAGAAAAGGGGCTGGGAGCTAGAAAAGGGGCTGGGAGCACCACAAATATGGATAGCCTGTGGGGTGGGGCATTGCGTACAGTGTGCTGTACCAGATCTAGTCAAAAAATTACACGATAATTATCTAAATTATTGACCTAAACAGCATAAGTTTCTGTCAAAAATTTCATTTTTGGTACAAGCTTTTATTGCCGTCTGTACTTTTCTGTATACCATCATCAACTTCTCATTGAGACGATTCTAACGAGCCTAAACTCGATGGGGTTGTGTCGTTTTATTGCGGAGTTCCTACGGCCACCCTCCAGCTCCAGCATCAGATCACCGAGGTGACCGTTCTTTATTCTTGGGTCAAATTTAGTAATTGAAATTTCACCCTCTTCCCGGTTTCCGATTGAGCTGAAGTTTTGCAAGCATATGTATATCGCATGACAATGCAATATTATAATGAGATGGAGCTGATCTGATGCTGGAGCTGGAAGGTGGTCATAGGAACTCCGCAATAAAACGACACAACCCCATTGAGTTTGGGCTCGTTAGAATCGTCTCAATGGTGGTATACAGAAAAGTACAGTAGGCAATAAAAGCTTGTACCAAAAATGAAATTTTTGATTCAAACTTTTTGTCACCTGTTTTTTAAAGATTCAAAATTCCAATTCAAATTCAAATTCAAACATATAATCGTGACAACAAAAACACATACAAAAGAAATAATATTAAACACACTTTGTCACGACCCTGCATGGACCCTGCATGTTGCTAGCTTTGCAGCCAGCGCTGGTCTTCCGCAGATAATAAACCAACGAACTAACAATGCTGCAAAAGGTAAGTCAGCAGTTGCATAGTTACCTTCCCTATTGGTAGAATCATGAATAGCCTGGGCCGCTTCGTCGCACACTTTCTTCACGTTGGCTGTCAGACGTTCGAACATCTGCTTTCCAGAAACCTATTTATTGAAAGCAACGGCAAGTAAGTTAAGTAAACAGTTCCACTAAAGTGGTGGCAAAGGTACTGTTCATTTGTTGGTAAGTTTGCAATTCCTGGGGTATGTCGACATTTGATTATAGGGTTGCCAACCGTACTATATTATATAGTATCGTACTAATATTTTGACTCTTTGTACTATATACTGTTGAAGAAATATATAGTACGCGATAATACTTTATTTTGGGGGACCTTACGAAGTGCTTCAAATTGCCGAGGTTTTACTAAATAGCAGTGGCGGAATGCCCATACAAGCCAATTGCGTAAAATGTATTTTAAGGCAAGCCTATAGTTGTATATTCTAAACTATTTCATAACTTTTTTGTTTCGGGTTACCCATAGAAAATTTCCACGCGCCCACTGCTAAATAGCAACATTGGCCAGCCAAGTACTATTTTTTTTTACAGTGTAGGTACTATATTTTTGTGTCGTTTTTTTCTGGAAAATACTATATCTGCCCCAAAATTACTTGGCAACCCTTTGAACCTGTTCACTTATTGCTTTAACGGTCGCCAGAACGCTCGAATCTCCATAAAATCGTTGTTTGCTTCTAATTTTAAAACTACATGCTAGAATAACATTAAGCTTTCTCGCTTCGCGACCGCTGACATTGCGTTATGGCCTTGATAGCTAATTTTTTTCAATTATAAGTAATATCAACAGAAACAAGTTTCCGACCTAGATATGGCTAGATAATCACATTGAGTATAAAAAGTTGTATGGAGAGTCGACTTGAGTCTATCGTGCTTGGGAACCAATTTTAAAACAGTTGGAGCATATATAGAAACCTGAACGTCCATTATCTACACTAGTGAAATAATTTTTGAAATACACGTACAAGACGAAAGTTTTTTAAACTACTTACATCCGACACAGGAACTGCTCTCTTGACTTGAGTTTTTGTATTATTTCTGAAATTGCATTCATTTGTTAACTTTCCAAAATATATAGCTAGAATCTACTTTAAGGTACGTCATTCTTACGTCATGACTCATTACTAATTAGCAATAACATCTATCGTGATAAAGCTCGACGACCTTCTGTAGCCTAGTTGGTAGTGACCCTGCCTAAGAAAGCCGGAGGTCCCGGGTTCGAATCCCGGTAAGGGCTTTTAATTTATTTGTGTGATGATGAGCACAAATATTTGTTCCTGAGTCATGGATGTTTTCTATGTATTTAAGTATTTATTTATCTATATAAGTATGTTTATCGTCGTCTAGTACCCATAGTACAAGCTTTGCTTAGTTTGGGACTAGGTCGATTTGTGTAAGATTGTCCCCAAATATTTATTTATTTATAAAAAAAAGGACGCAAAAATATCCGACACATCCTAAGGGCCCTAGAAATAGAACCGTGTTAGTTACGCGCGCTATCTTGTGGCTGATGGTCGTTGGGGCGGAAAGGTTCCTAAGCGGTGGCCACGTATAGGAAGGCGCAGCGTGACGTAGACCCGCACAAAATAGAGTGATGACCTGGTAAAGGTCGCGGGAGTCCGCTGCATGTTGGTGGCGTAGGACTGGTAATTGTAGCAATCTACGGGGGAGACCTACATATGTCCAGCAGTGGACGTCATTCGGCTGATATGATGATGATGATCTTGTAGTCTACAGGGTGTTTCCTGTAATAGGAGCAAATAATCAAAAGGACGCTTCCTTAGAGCATTTGCAGTAACCCCTTGTGTCCCATTCAATTTAATTTTTTTTGGATTCGGAGAAATTTTGATCGAAAGTTATGACCTCCAAGTAATGTATCTTGGCACCACGACATCATAGCACAGCAGTCAATGCAAATTTTGAGGTAACATCATGTAATGAGTCATAATAGTTTTTGCATTTTTGTTTTAAAAAGATATGTTTGTGTTTTTTTTTTATTTTTATTCCATTTTTTGTGTTTTTAAAATAAAAAGGTACTAAGCAGTCCAGTAATGTAAAACAATACAAGTAAACTTATTTTGAAGAATTAAAAAAAAAAAATATGTTTTTTTTTTAATAAAACCGCATGGAAATAATTGTTCACAGGCTTAATAATCTACCGTTTAATTTATTGCTCCTATTACAGGAAACAACCTGTATATAGATACTGGTAACTGGACAAGACTTAACCACTATTTTTTGCCTACCGCTCCTTGCTGGTTTGCTTGGTTTCTAACCATCAGGGTGACATTAGGGTGTAATTCTTTCATAACACAATCGTGGCAAAGAAGCTTACGACCCAAGACGGAGCCCAAGTCAAAAAAAAGTCTAAATGGCCACCAAGTGGATGCCGCAAGGGCGACGCAGACGGGGCAGGCCTAGACGGAGATGGCGGGGTGACTTAGACGCATTTCTTGACAATTGGCCGGAAAACGCGCAGACGGGAATGTCATTCAAGGGGAAATGCCTTTGCGCAGCACACAGAAAAAAAACAGGCAATATCAAACGGCCGGTTGCCTGTTTAGACTTAAAATACCACTGATGGTGAGCGGACGGAACGTACGCCATAGAAGTATGCAAGAGAGATAATATAATATGCGCCGACCCTTCATTGAGTTGAAGATGTTCTGTCGATAGCCAGAGACAATCGCAGGATCCTCAGCAACAATGGTGACCTTACTCACCACCAACACTACACTACATTCCTGCCTGCAGAGAGCAAGCAGTAGTGTTATAGTGTTATCATGGTTGAGGTCTTCTGTAAGGTGGAGGTACTTCCCCAAACCTGCTCCAAATATTGCATGAGCATGATGACGTTCCGCTACACCCTACTTCTCTAATTTATTAGCAATTATATATTAGCATATCTACTCGTATTAACTTAGTATCGTGAATGATCCATGTTAAAGATTCCTTTCAATATTGTCTTACCTCGAACTCTTAAGTTTTTTATTCTTCTTCGCTTCCATCTTACGATTCCTTCGCTCTTTCAAATTTTTAGCAAGCATCTTAAACTTATTACTAATCCAATTATCTTTCTCCATGAGATCATTAAATTTAACAGATGATTTGTCCTTCATATCATCTTCCATAGGATCTTTGATACCATATTCATCATCATATAGGTCATTCCAGAAAATAACATTACCATTGGCGCTTCTTTTGACTACGGTTCTGTTGCCAGCTACAACTGCATCTTTGCTTTCTATATTTGATGAATTTGTTATTTTGTTTTCACTTGTTGCGTTTGTATTTTCCTTATCTGCAACACAAGGTACGTGTATTATGTAAGTATTTTTTTTTGTAAACTGCTTTCCGCCTCGTTTAGCGCTGCGTCTGTGTTAAGGTGCTGATGTACTAACTTGCGCAATCACATATAAAAATAACAGAACATCGAACATTGACCGTTTTTTAATTTGTCAAACTGAACAACGGATCGCTACGAACATTTTCACGATCATTCTAGCGAACAGCTCTAGTAAACGGCGTGCGGGAGGTGTGAGTGGAGAGAGACGGAGCCGAACAATAACAAAATTGCACGGCTCGGCGAAAATCTCTAAGCAAATTGTTATATTTTTGCAGAAGCGCTTTAACTGCTTATGAAAAGAAATATTTAATTTCTTAGCCATCATCAATAATAATCGTTTACGACAATCAATTTAAGCTAGCCACAACTCTAAAGCACGTCATTGTGACACTCTAAGTAAAGTCGAATGGTACGATGCGAATTGTAGGTATAATATGTATGTCTTTATTTAACATAAAACAGGTACAAAAAAAAAATTAAGTGTACAAAGGCAAACTTATTCCTTTAAGAGATCTCTTCCCACTAACCTTTGAGTATAATCTGTTACTATAAGTATAGTGCGGATTCTTTTTCTAGACCGAATTAACTTCTGTTTGTAGTAAACAATGCGATTGGAATATCATACAAAATTGGAGGTCTGCAAAGTGACCTTATGTTTCAATATCAATTCGTGAGACGAAGTCACGGGGTTTAGCCGTTAAAAAAAGCTTGGATTTCATTGCATGTTTAAGAAAAGCAATGTACATAAACTTGGCGTTAAAAAGGATTGCCAGCCTGTATCCCTATGCGGCCGCGCTACGCTCGACCGCCTATATCTACTTGGCTGGCAATCACTATGTTCCCGGCCTCTGCAGTAATGCACTATATTGTAACGTGTAACGCGACTTTTTGCCTTTAGGACTGAATAAAGGCGAACAATTTTGCTGTCTCGGTTACCTTACTCATACATTAGCTTCTTACTTGTTGTAATTACGTACGCATCACTACTGTCTTCTTTGGCTACACTTGCTGGTGTAGAATTTTCTTTTTCTTCAAATGACATGAGAACTCTAGACCGATGGCCTATATTATCCACCATTTCTGAATCAATTGGGGCTTCTATTGGTGCTCTCGTATTATTAATTTTTATTTCCGCTGTAGTTTTATTTTTCGTTTGCAAATAGTTTGGATTCAGCATTGTCACTAAATCATATAAAAACCTGCAATATGTGTGAGTGGTTGAAAAAATAACAACGTTGCCTATTTACTTACGTATTCATAAACCTTAACAATCCTCTGGAGTCTTAACTAAAATGTGTATTGGTCCTTTCTCACAAAAATATTTTCCAAAGTGACAAATAAAGGCTAAATACTTTTAACCGCATTTTAGCTAAAATATGTTTAATGCACGTTTATGAATAAGGCTTTAAGCTAGATACTTTACCTATAACCACTTTCTTCTTGATTTTCATCGAACCCAGACAGGAACATACAGAAATCGGCAAACATACCAAAAAGCTCACCCAGTCCCCACGATGAATTGTTCCGTTTTAAAGTTCCTTCGCTTAATTTGGAAGCAATGTCATCATAGCTGACAGAAGCATTATTTTTACTGGTCTCATTGATGATGTCAGATTTATTACATTCATTTATACTGCCTAAATCTACGTTATTGGTATAAACTTTAACATGTTTAGTTGTTTTATCCTCATAATGTTCAATCTTTACTGTATTGTTAAAGTTAGGTTCAACATCAATGTCTGTAGCTGCTGTATCATCATGAAGTTCTTCAATTTCAACCGACTTTAAGGATCGTCTATGACCTGAATACATCACATTACGTTCTTTGTGTTTTGCTGCTTTTTTGTGAGTAAATATATTCCAAGGAGTAGAAGTTAAACCAAAACGCGAGGAGTTTGCAGTTTTGCTTGTAAGCCCATTAATTGCCGTAGTTTCGACGATATTATCCTTAGTTTTTGCGTTGGCACCATTTGAAAACAGCTTAAGTTTGAATTTCTTTAAAAAATTGCTCTTTTGTGGATTTGTTTCACTATTAGACTTCAATTTAACACGTTGACCACGCAGTGAATTGTCTAAAAAGAAAATTGTTACTGTCAAAAGTGATATACGAATATTCATTTTTGTTTTCAATTATACGTACCAATTTTGAATATCTGTTTTAATATATCAGGTGGTTTCTCCGTTGCTAGTAAATTCATTGTATTGCCTATTGCTTTATTCTTTTCGGCTTTTTCTTTCTTGCTATCCAGGACACCATAATCACTATACGCTTGAGCCATTTCTACTAAATCGTCATAATTACCAATATCTTCGAAGTATTCCTTGTTGGTTTTTATTACAGCTCTTGGAAACTTTTCTTTGTGCTCCATAGCATCAAGCTTACCTGTAGCCATTCTTATAGCTGCCTCAATCATGTAGTTAATTTCGTCACTGTACACGGGTTTTGGTTCTTTTCTTTCAAAATCTGCAGTTTTTGGCAGTTTTATTACATTCACTGTTTCTGTTTGTTTCTCGTTGTTTAATTCCTGTAACAACTAAACTCACATGACAATGTATCAACATTATTATATAAATAAGCCTCACCCAACGAAAAAATATGAATTGTAATACATGCCCTTACCAAAATACTAATACGACATTTTGACAAAATACTTTGAGCTTGAAATGGTTGCGGTATGGGACGACACCCATTTAAACATTTGAACAAAAGGCTTATACTATTACTATCATCATCATCATTATCATCATCATATATTTTTTTGTCCTTAAGTGCGGTATTTTTCATGCAGAATTTATCTATTAATTAATTTATTTATTTCTTAAAAATTACATTTATGGGACCAAAGTAAAATACTAAGGCGCCTACAATATATGAACTTAATAAATCACATGAGAGCAGTGAACGATAATATCTATTAGAAGTCTAACTAGCGCCGAAAAGTGGCCCCACAAAAAGGATGCACTTATAGGCGGGGATTAAAAAGGATGCCTGGCGGCCGTTCAGTTCGAACATGGCCACCGTGTCAAACTGTTAAATAAACCAAACGTTTGGTTTCAATAAATATGCATTGTTGTGCCGTAAAATGGTGTGTGAGTCGTTCGGACAAGCACAACAAAAAAGATGGAACAAGTTAATACAGCGATAAACATATTATTTTGATGCTAAAAACGATTCCTTGATTTAGTCATCAACAGGCATCGGAGTTTATATCGCACGATAAGACGTTAGCGAGCAATGGAGTCAACATTAGCAATAAAATTCAACTCGATTTCATACTCATAGCTACTCATTAATTTAATTCTAAAATGCCTTTATAGCGATCGTGATTAAAAATCGAATTGAAATTAACAATAAAATTATTTTTCTATTAGTTTACAAACTGATAGACAGCTTTAACTATTTTAATATACAACTATATGACGTGTATTCATAGAGCTTAAATAGTGTTGATTGCATGTAAAAAGTGACAGCTTAGGTTAAGCGGCATTATGCGCTTTTTCAGTAGCTTGAAAATAACACATTGTGATAATACGTTTTAAATGATTAAACTATATAAAAGTACTTAGAGTTTTACTAACTACAACAAGATATAAAACTATACATACCTACTCTGATACACGAACTACATCGCTGCGATAGACCTAATGTCATGTACTGACCGATTATTAAATTGAATAGTATGTACCATGTGTCATTCACTGACGATTCCAGACGTGTCAATTATTCACAAGTGGATATTTGATTTTCAGAAAATATGGAAAAAATCACAGTCGCACTCGTAAATTTTATTGCTAATGTTGTCTCCATAGCTCGCTAACGTCTTATCTTGCGATAAAAACTCCGATGCTTGGTCATCAAGACAAAAGTTAAATAAAGTAACTTTATTTATAGCAACTTGAGATTTAGGTCTCATTCTTATTACTAATCTCGGTACCAAATTTTTTTTCGTTAACAAATGAAGACTTATGTTGTAATTGGAAATATATTCATATGTAAACATATAGATAGCAATGTTTGCGTATCTCTGCTCACCCACCGTGTGGCCTACTTGTATTATATTGTAAATAAAAATAAATAATTTGGTATTTTCCCCCGCGACTCAGCCCTACTTCTTAAAAAAATATATCACGCGAACGTTATCATAACTAAGTTGCTTCTTGTTGCATGTAATCATTCAACAATTATCCGTTTTCGTTGTCACTGTCACATGGCTGTCGTCCGACGTGACGCACGACGGCTAATCACAGCAATGTATTCCTAAATTGACCAATCGCATCCATTTGTGTTTGGTAATTGAAAATAGGCTGACATTTTGGGTAGCTGTGATTGGATACGTAGTTGACTATACGCATACTGGGTTTTGGGTACGAGTTTTGGTAGAAATTTGTTAGGAGCTCGTGTTCTATATATTTTAACATTCACTGCATGAGAGTCATCAAAAACAATACACTAAGATAGGCATGCCAAAAATCTTTATTAAAAAGGAATACGAACTTATAACGTCTTCGATTGCGTAGTTACTTTTGATGCTGGCTGTACCAACTAACAATACATATCACATTGTGCACTTAATTTACTGAGCAGGGTTTGCCAACTATCATCAAACACGTCAGCATCCTGCCTCGAAACGATTTGATTGAGTAGCGCCAGTTCATAATAAAACCGTTGCATTCATATTCTTTAAACTTACCGCTGGCTTGACTGTTCTCTTCTCCCTGTCCCACGGTTCTTTAGTTTGGTCCTCATAATCCTCACTCTCTCCTTCATCCTTGTCTTCATCATCTGCATGCTGGAGAAGACGACGGTGTTGCGTAGATGGCCGTTCTCTGAATTTATTTCTGAATGTACAATTTGTTCTTTCAAAGTATGTATATCACGCTACAAACGATGCGATTTGTCACGCCAACTGGCTATAGTAAGACTGGAAGGTATAATAATATATTGCTGTCTCGGTGGTGATAAAGGTCACCAGTAGCCCTAGTATAAGTTTTATCGATACATATGCGTTTTCTAACCCGTTTGCGTTTAGTTTCAATTTGTATGGCAACGCGTATTTCCTAATAGTTACCACCAGAGGCGTTGTTCGCGTTGCCATACAAATTGAATCAAAACGTTAACGCGTTCGAAAACGTATTGTATCGATAAAACTTATACTAGAACCTCTGAGCTTTTAAGGTCATCAGATCGCTTCCTCGCGCTGTGTGTGTGAGGGACTTGCATTTGTTCCTAGTTGTCATCGCAACGAGCAATGAAATCTAAAAAACTCTCTTTTAATTCTTCCAGAGTCGCAAGCCTGCTACGGTGTAAGGCCGTATGTCTGTTTGACTCCGTCTTAGTTTAAAAAAAATCAACAACCTACCTGCCAAATAGCACGTTAAACCATTCATTCCAACCCGCATTCTTTACCGTGGTGTCGGCAGGCTGTTGCGTGTTTAAGATATTTCCTTTCTCCGTCGCTGTATACTCGGGGTTGGCTTTCTGTTGTTTCATGAGAAGCTGTGGAATTGGTTCATTGTTATTTTATTTTATACTAGCGACCCGCTCCGGCTTTGCACGGGTATGTATTACACATACAAACCTTCCTCTTGAATCACTCAATCTATTAAAAAAAAACCGCATCAAAATCCGTTGCGTAGTTTGGCGAGAATATAAATGTTTATTAAGGTGGTTCGATTGCCATACAAAACGTTATTTGACATTCGTAGGCTAACGGCGTGATATTTTAAGAAACTTATGTAACAAACTTTCATAAATTGGCTTCCCATTTGCGCCAAATTCCCCCTTCCCTAGAATAAACTTGTATAAACTAGATTAATTTGAGAAATTGGTCTGGGACGTGATATTTTGGGAAAACAAATTTTTCTCAAATTAATCTAGTTAATACAAGTTTATTCTAGGAAAGGGGGAATTTGGCGCAAATGGGAAGCCAATTGATGAAAGTTTGTTACATAAGTTTCTTAAAATATCAAGCCGGCCTGCGATTGTCAAATAACGCTTTGTATGGCAATCGAACCACCTTAAGATGTAATTTGAATATATAAATATAAAAAAGACAGAGTTTGTTTTATACTATGTAGTGATTAGAATTTTACGTGAAATTATTATAATTTTGCATACAAATGCTTAAAAACCCCCTATGGACCAAAGTAACCAGGATGAACACACATTCATTCAAATTTGATTGTACTAATATAAACGTTTAGCAAACCAACAGCAGCTTGATTTTTAGCTCCAAATGCAATAAGAATTGTCCTGCAAAAGTTTAGTGTATTTTGAGTAGCAGTTCTTTTTTGACTGTTATTACCAGCTCTAAATGTCAAAACAAATTACAACGCAATTTCGCATCAGTGGCATTACGATTTACAAATCCAGTCGCATCCGCGGCAATGAATGCGTTAATCGACTAATGTATGTATGCATGTAAATAACTTTATTGTACACAAGAAAAAATACAGTCAAAAATAAGTTATAACGGTACAAAGGCGAACTTAACTAAACGAAGGAAGGAACTAATCATCTTGATATTACGTTTCTGTCCAAAATTTTATTTTTGGTACAAGCTTTTCTTGCCGGCTGTATTTTTTTGCACAGTCATCAACCACTGAGACCAAATATGACGGATTTATCTTAAGTATTTTAGACGTTGCTATGGCTAACTTTTGTCCCCATCACCAGTTGAGCTTGATAATACCAATTATTATATCAAGCATAACTTTCTACATACTGACAATACAAGTGAAATAAATGCTTGCAAAAAATGTTAATTAAGAGTCCCCAGTCTCCACACAAACGTGGCGCGTGGGTAGTTTGGTCGATGCTGCCATTTTCCCATACAAACGCTCTCGACTGTTTCCTCCCTGGTTTTTGAAGCTAGAGCAATGATTTTTTTAAATAAGGTATTGACCTTACATATAATGAATGAATGAATGAATGAATGATTTATTTGATAAACACAACCACAACATTAAATACAAATGCTTAAAACTAGGAAAAAATAAAATGAAGTACAATGTTGAGGGTGGTGTTCGCGCCATCGGCGCGACGATATAGGTAACTCGTTCAATCATTCATCGATTCACTCGTTGACGTGCCGACGCAAGCGACGCGCCGCGAGAGTAGCCATTTGACCGCCGTCGCGCACTGACGTGTATCTCAATCCCAGCGTTCCGTGCTCACCTGAACCTACGAAAGTGTCGTGATTATACCGGCCGGTACCCTTATTGTAGTGACTGTGACGTTACGTGGCTCATCAGCTCAAAACTAGGCGCGCGAGTGAATTATAACCCTCAGTGTGCGTGAAGACTTTCATCAGCTCAAGGTCGGCTCGAAACCAGAAGAAGACTCCTACTCAGCCCATCCATCATATCAGCACGGCAAGCCGCTTAAGTCGTCGCGGCCCACTACACAGAACAACCTTACCTACATATTCAAGTAAGCCAGCCATTTTCTCACTCCCATTCTCCTCTCACTCAGCCCACGTCGCGTGTTATTGCCCTCAGCGATAACATTCTTTGTTCCTTCGAACCGGTATTCTTTGGTCCTTCGAAAAACCCCACCCACACCAGCCCTTTGGATAAGCAGTCTTTCTTTTGCTCGAAAAAGCACACCCAGTTAGGTAAAAAAAAATCCACCCACATTTCAAAAAAAAAAAATTAGTTCTTTCGTCGAAAATATTCAACTCATAACGTAATATATAACATTACATGTAAACTCAGCCCATTTCAAACAAAGGTACATTACCAAAAAGTACCACATCTCATTTATTTGCCTACGAAATTCTGCACATTCGATAACATTCCGTCCGTTCTGTAGGTAGCTACCCTGAGTTACCGATCACTTACAGCGGTCTTCAGCCCTTTATAAGCTATTTTCTAAAAGCAAACATTCTCGAAACGTAATCAGACAGTGTGTAGAATAACCTATAGATATAACTTACGAAACCGCTCATTTCAAAAAGACACGTTTGATTGCATCATTATTCTAAAGCAAAATTTTTAAAGCGCCGTCATAATTACGAATACCTCATAGGTACTAAATTCATTCTCCAGCTCATACATGTAACAGATTCATATAACTAGGCATAAATAAACGTTTAATTTTTGTAAACAATTGAACAGCTCGCAGATCTAAAATAATACATTAAAAAGCAACCTTACTGCTCAGAGGATAAGGCTCAAAATTCAATAACCGTATAATATCTGCCCGATGACAAGTACCTATTAGAGACAAGCCACAACTTGGTAACACTCCACATTGGTTAGTGGTTAATATAGTTTCTTATTTCCCTCACTCAAATTAGTACTTACTCATTAGGTAACTTACATCGTGAAACACAGGGTGTCCAGGGAGAAATTTTTTTTTTGTGCAACAATTTTTTTGGTTTTTTATCTTTTGTTGACAAATTCACATTGGTGTAACAGTCAATTGTTAGTCAGCTCATCACAAGTCATCATACAGGGTGTCATATTTTTTAAATTATTATTATTTTTTTTTAATATTTTTTTTTTTTTGTCTCTCAACTCATTTAAGTACACATAAACAACACCATGCCGTCCAAATCGCAAGCAGCCATCTTCCGAGAGGCAACAAAGGCAATTACTCTGCTCAAGGAGATTGCGGAGGCAGCACTAGCAAAGGATACGAAAAAATATACATTGTCGGATTTCACGGCTCGGTACACAAAAGTAGACCTCTATAAATCCAAGCTAGAGGACGTCTATTATGAAATACTAGACGACGAGGAACTCACTGACGAGACCGAAGCCGTCTACACAAAACATTATGACACCGCGGTAACGGACTACAATTACATCCTAGTCGCGTTCGACAAATTGAGCGTGACTGCGGCCCTCCCAGAGACTTCTCACCCCTCCACGTCTGCCACGCCTACAACTGTGCTACCCAAAATCACGCTCCCAAAGTTCAGCTCAAAGGTTGAAGACTGGCCGTCCTTCATTACCATCTTCAGGAGCTTAACGGACGACATGACCATCATTTCGGATGCCGTAAAGCTCCACTACCTGCTCTCGTGCCTGACAGGCGAGGCACGCAGTATGGTATCCCACCTCCAGCTCACCAACGACAATTTCGCCGTAGCGATGAATATCCTAACTCGGCGCTATGAAAATCGTCGGGTCTTGATCGACCGGTTTGTAGATATCATCATTGAACTGCCCAACATTCACGTGCGCTCCGATATACGCACGCTCTTTTTAACTCCGCTCATTTCCGCGCAATGCGCCCTCAATAACCTCGATCTGCCCATGCAAGAAAGTGACTATGTTTTTGTGTCTATAGTAGTGCGAAAACTTAAAGGTGAACTTCGGACACTTTTTGAACGAAAGTACGGATCACGCCAGTCTCTGCCCACCCTCAAGAACCTGATCACCTTCTTGGAAGAGCACGCGCGTTGTGTAGAGACCGAATGGTCCAGCTCACCCAAGCCCAGCACCTCCCAACTCACTCAGCATTCGCCACAACCAGCTCAGTACCGCAGGCAGTCTCCCGTAAACTTTCCTCGAGGCCCGCCCCGACAGACTGCGTATCATGAATCACGTCCCATGACCCCGGTTAGGAGCCGGTCAGACTATTCAGCTCAGCACAGGCCGACTTACTCAGCTCAACCGTCACCTCAAGACGCAAACACCACCAACACCATGCCCTGCCCATACTGCGGAGAAAGAGGGCACAAGCTCATCGCCTGCCCACGGTACAACGACCAACCAATACAAGGCCGTTGGGACTTTGTTCAGGCCCGCAACCGCTGCCGACGCTGCCTAGGCCCCCATTATGAGAATGAGTGCAAGTCCACGAAGGCTTGCAAAGAGTGTGGGAATGACAGACACCACACATCTCTTCACCGCCCCGGTGCTTCTTCTCCAACTCATTCGTCCGCTCATCTCCTACCTCCACATCTGAGAGAACAGCCCAGGACGCGTCCAGCTAATGAGTACCAACCGTTCTCGGCACACGCCTCACAGGCGAAACCCACGTCTCAGGACCACCCTCGCTCGCCCAGTACGTCCCGAGCAGGTGGTCAATCGTGACTACCTACAATAACTGAACACTGTGAAGAGGAAGACAATCAGCACACAGACTCACACCCAGAACACACACACTCACACGCAGACCACACACACTCAGCCCATACCCAGACATCTCAAGCTCGCTCACCGCGATCAGCTCCACCAACAGCGAATCATTCCTCTTGTGATTACCCACGACAGGATGAGCACGCAATCAATCAGCCCATATTATTGCCTACCGTCACGCTAAAAATAGCAGACGTAAATGGCCAGTTTCACACAGCACGAGCCCTGCTAGATTGCGGTAGTATGCTCACACTTATCACTCAGCGCATGGCTCGTAATTTAAAGTTACCACAAAACTCAACATCACTCAAAATCACAGGAGTGGGCAACCACCACACACAGGAATCAAAGGCATCAATCACAATAATCTGTCGACCTACACATCATGACACACCCACGATTACGGCTACTGCGCATATTTTAAAACACGTTACCGGTTATCTACCGTTACAAAAGGTCCCACACATAGCACAAGTGAGAGGCCAGCCAAATATTCCCTTAGCAGATCAAGGATATAACACACCCGCTCCAATCGATCTCTTGTTAGGTTCTGATGTTCTCGGCCAAGTTCTGGACGGGACTAAGGTCTCCTTAGGCCGAGGGAAGCCCATAGCCTTCGGCACGATTTTCGACTTCGCATTGATAGGACCCATTGAGGACTTATATGCAACACCTGCAAACCAGGCCAACTCAGCTCACATTACCAGCTCACAGCCAGAATCTGACGTACCCACACATGACATTTACAAGAACCTTGAGAGGTTCTGGGAGACAGAAGAACCACAACCTCATGTACAGACCAGCCCATTACAAGAGCAGTGCGAGGAAATTTTCCGTACTACAACCACCCGAGATCCATCAGGCCGCTATATGGTAACACTGCCGTTTCTACCAAATGCGCCGGCCTTAGGCAATACTCATGCCATTGCACTACGCAGGTTTCTTACACTGGAAAAGAAACTACACGCAAATCCGCCCCTACGCTCTAAATATGTTGAATTTATGAGCGACTATCTCAACCTAGGACACATGTCACCATGCCACCCAAGTACCTTCGCGAACAAGCCTCATTTCTACATTCCTCATCACGGCATCTTCAAATCGGGATCCGACAAGTTACGCACTGTCTTTGATGGGTCCAGTAAAAGCTCAAATGGCGTCAGTCTTAATGATTGCCTGCACACAGGTCCAGCTCTCCAGCAAGATATTGTTGACATTATCATGTCTTTCAGGATACACCCCATAGTTTTCAGTACTGACATCAGAATGATGTTCAGAAACATACTCATCCACCCAGACCAACGACAGTATCAGCTCATTCTCTGGCGGTCTTCACCGGACCAGCCCCTGCTCACTTACGCACTAAATACCGTCTCCTATGGATTACGCTCAAGCCCGTACCACGCCCTCCGTACTCTGCTACAATTGGCGGATGACGAAGGTCATCACTACCCGCACGCTGCTCCGGTCCTACGCAATTCAGTTTTCGTCGATGATATACTCTGTGGTCATGACTCTGTGGAGTCTGCTCAAGCGCTCCAAACAGAGTTGATTAACTTACTGGCCCTAGGTTGTTTTCAGCTCAGTAAATGGACCTCCAACTCTTCTCAGCTCCTTGAACGGTTCCCAGATGACCAATGTGACATGCCTAAAGACTTCGACATCAGCCCAGAATCGAATTCCATTAAAGTATTAGGTATACAATGGATTCCTCAATCGGATGAGTTCACTTATCGCATCTCTCTCCCCTCACTGACCCAAGTCACAAAACGCTCAATCCTCAGCACAGTAGCTTCGCTGTACGACCCCAATGGTTGGGTTACACCCGTCATACTCCGCGCAAAGCTACTTTTACAGAAGTTATGGCTTCTGAAACTGGGATGGGACGAGCCCACCCCCGATGAAGTTCACACAGAATGGCAGCACATCTCACAAGACCTTCCTCAACTCTCAAATCTCCGCTTACCTCGGCACATCTGCAAATACAAGCCCACGTCCACTTACTCACTTCACGGGTTCGCGGACGCCTCAGAAGCCGGTTATGGTGCTGTCACTTATCTGCACGAGCTCGATGCCAATGGACTTGTCAATGTGCATCTGGTCATTGCCAAGTCGAAGGTCGCTCCTATCAAGAATCGCCTCTCAATTCCCAAAATGGAACTCTCAGCTGCAGCTCTTTTATCACAGCTCATGACACGACTGTCAGCTAAATTGTCAGCTCACATTGCTATAGAACAACATACCTGTTGGTCAGATAGCACAATAGTGTTAGCATGGCTCAACACGCCCCCTCACCGACTCCAGACATTTGAAGCCAACCGAGTGGCTAAAATAACGTCTAGCCCGATCAGCCCTAGGTGGAGGCATGTCCCTACGAACCTCAACCCTGCAGACTGTGCAAGCAGGGGTATGTCAGCCCAATCTCTATCAACCCATGACCTCTGGTGGTCTCCCAGCTGGCTCAAAGAGCCTCCTCATACCTGGCCCCAGATGCCAGCCGCTCTGGGTCATCACGCTTTACCAGGCCTTAAGCCAAAAAGTGTGCCAGCTCATATAGCAGTTCCTGATCTGGATCATGATCTGCTTACCCGCTTCAGCTCTTTTGACAAGCTCGTCGGAGTGACGGCTTGTATCAAGCGCTTCATTTATAATTGTAAGCACGGCCCAGATGTACGTCGCTCTGGACCGTTGACAGCCTGTGAACGGAGAGAAGCTCTGTTATTCTGGGTCCGCTCTGTTCAGCGGAATGAGTTTGCAGAAGACATTCATCGTCTCCACACTAATAAACTCTGCAGCAATCGACTCCAGCGTCTCTCCCCATTCTTGAAAGATGGGCTCTTGAGAGTCGGTGGTCGTCTCTCTCATGCGTCACTTAGGTACAACGCTCAACACCCACTCATTCTTCCCAGCTCAAGCCCGCTCGTTGACCTCATCATTGACCATTACCACAGAGTGCACTGCCATCCTGGCGCTGACACTCTACACGCAATGCTCCGCCAGCAATACTGGATACTATCCGCTCGCCGTGCGATCCGACACCGTGTGTTCAAATGTATTAGATGTTTCCGAACTCGCGCTCAACCAGCAGCCCCGTTTATGGCTGACCTTCCAGCAGATAGGGTTAACCCACAACCTGTATTTAGCCAAGTCACGACTGACTTTGCCGGCCCATTTCTCGTTAAGTCTAGCACGTTACGGAACGCTAAACTGTTAAAGGCGTACTTTTGTATATTTGTGTGCCTTTCAACGAAGGCAGTTCATTTGGAGGCAGTCTCCGCTCTTACCACGGAAGCCTTTCTTGCAGCGTTGCAAAGATTTGTCTCGCGTCGCGGTACACCAGTTCTAATTAGATCGGATTGCGGCACGAATTATGTAGGCGCTAGAAATCATCTCAAAGAAGTTCAAAACTTCCTCGCTGAAAATAATGATGCAATCACACACCAGCTCGCCAACCAGCAGGTAACCTGGTTGCTGAACCCCCCCAAGGGGCCTTGGTTCGGTGCCTTACATGAAATTAACGTCAAATCTACGAAACAGTTGTTCTATCGTGTAGTTGGTGAACAGCACCTTACTTTTGAGGAATTCTCCACACTCCTGACACGAATCGAGGCTGTACTCAACTCTAGACCCCTCTGCCCACTTTCATCCGACCCTACGGACATTGAACCCTTAACCGCTGGACATTTTATCATAGGCCGTCCACTCACTGCTCTGCCCGAGCCGTCCTTTGATGACAGGCCGTTATCTGCTCTTAAACGCTTTCAGCTCATACAAGCTCTCTCTCAACGCTTTTGGACTCTGTGGACTAGATCTTACCTCCATACTCTCCAAACCCGCTCAAAATGGCTTTCCCCTTCATCGCCTCCTCAAGTTGGCGAACTCGTGCTCATCAAGGAAGATAACTTGCCACCGCTGCAATGGAGACTGGGTCGAATTACCCGCACAATACCTGGCAAGGATGGAGTGATCCGAGTTGTGGATCTGGACACCGCCAGTGGACATCTGCGCAGACCTGTGCTCAAGATAGCCAGGTTTCCATTGGATTCAGCTCAGGAAGAGGCTCTACTACGGGCCCCCCAGGATGTTCGCGCCATCGGCGCGACGATATAGGTAACTCGTTCAATCATTCATCGATTCACTCGTTGACGTGCCGACGCAAGCGACGCGCCGCGAGAGTAGCCATTTGACCGCCGTCGCGCACTGACGTGTATCTCAATCCCAGCGTTCCGTGCTCACCTGAACCTACGAAAGTGTCGTGATTATACCGGCCGGTACCCTTATTGTAGTGACTGTGACGTTACGTGGCTCATCAGCTCAAAACTAGGCGCGCGAGTGAATTATAACCCTCAGTGTGCGTGAAGACTTTCATCAGCTCAAGGTCGGCTCGAAACCAGAAGAAGACTCCTACTCAGCCCATCCATCATATCAGCACGGCAAGCCGCTTAAGTCGTCGCGGCCCAGTACACAGAACAACCTTACCTACATATTCAAGTAAGCCAGCCATTTTCTCACTCCCATTCTCCTCTCACTCAGCCCACGTCGCGTGTTATTGCCCTCAGCGATAACAGGTGGTCTCAAAAAGGAGTCCACTCAGCATGTGTCGGAGCATGGAAAACCCCGACGCTGATTTTCAGTGAATCCTTTACACAAATTACATGACACAAATAAAAGCAGATCTAAATACAAATATTACAGAAAGTGCAGTGCGCAGGTAACATACAGCTTGATTTTTAAAACAGGATAAATACATACTAGTGAAAAATATAAATGACTACGTAACAATCAATTATGTTCGACATATATAAAATGGATGTATGAATATAATATATAGACATAGACATAGACATAATTTAATGGTAATAACACATTATATATATAAAAATAAAAAAAGTAGGTTTATATTTCATCGGCTAGCTAGACAGGAGACGTCTAAAGATAATGATCATCAATATCTATGCCGCTATGTTTCGCTTTTTTGGATCTTTTTATTAAAAAAAAACATACAGCGCCTCAAAATCGCAAAAACAGCTTAATTGAAATGGCTGCAAAAAAAGGCGCAGTAGGTATACAAATATAACAAAAAATCAAAACATAGCGGCGTAGATTATTTCTTCCTCTTGAAGTTTCCAAAATTTTTTGATGATTGCTTTTTGGAGGAGAAAATGCTCGAGAGCGAAACCTCGATTTTTGAGTTTTTTGCGTGGGAATTTTAGTTCCAGCTGCAGTTGTCCTTATCGCATAGACAGCTCCCGCCGCCCACAAGAGCGACAGAAACATTGCGTCAAAAATTAGAGATTTCAAAAGTGGCTCAGCTAGCCACTCACTTGCTTTCGGATTAAAAAAAAACCGGCCATGTGCGAGTCGGACTCGCGCACGACGGGTTCCGTACCATTATCTATAAAAAAACTAATTTATTCTGTGTTTTTAGTATTTGTTGTTATAGCGGCAACAGAAATACATCATCTGCGCAGATTTCAGCTGGAACTATCACGGTATCAGTGAGATACAGCCTGGTGACAGACAGACGGACGGACGGAGTCTTAGTAATAGGGTCCCGTTTTACTCTTTGAGTACGGAACCCTAAAAAAGTAGCCCAAATTGCTTTCAAATTATTTTTTCAAGGCTGCCTATACTTTGCTTGGCAACCACAGTTGCCAGAAGCAATTTAGGGGTGCACGAAATTGGCAACTGTGGTTGCCACAAGCAAGTGAGTGGCTAGGCATTTCTCTTAAAACGGTATACTAGAATAACATAACACTTTGTATACACAATAGGATCAAATATATTCGGATATATTAGAGGAGGGGGAATTGAGGGATGTCAATCTTAAAGATGTCCTTTTGTTCTGCAGGAAAACGAAAAGAATGGAAGAGTTTGATGTGGGAACGCCGCCGAGACAGTAACCTGAGGCTCCAACCTAAGGGAATCGGGCTGAATGGACGGGACAAACGATCGACAACCCGCCTGTTTCCAGCCAGTTCCCCTCACAACATTATCAACATCATCCAAGTCAGAAACTATTATTCTGTTATTATAAATTGTGTCGCTTAACTTCAAAGTCAGATAAAACGTTAATTCGGTAATTTGAAAGGCAATGTTTTTTATTATGGCATTAAAGAAATCTTTTTTATAAATTTAACAAAAATATCCTGTTCGGAAAATTCAGCATTAAAACGATCCATCCCTTAGAAAAATACGAAGTATTTTGATTGGATTTACCTTCATTTGATATAATCGATTGCAATTTATCTATCTTTGAAAAAACTCAGTGTGGATTTGTATATTTTTGATTTAAGACGAGGCCGGTTCACGATCTGACGAAAAGATTGATTTTTGAGCTTCCAGTGAGAAGAAATAATGAAGAATTCTACTACAGAAAAAATACTGTAGACTGAAAAAGAAACAGAGAGACACAATAACCGAACATAATATTAAAATATGGCTGGGTAACTCTGTAAAAAAAACCTTAAATATCACCATAAAAATAAACTTTAATGTTCGAGATTTCGTAATTTTCAACGACAATCTATGTTTTTTTTTTAGAAAAAGGATAGATTTTTTATTGTTCTAGCACAATAACCGGATAGATTTTAAATAAATTATCCAGTATTCCAAAAAACAATTAATATGTACTTACTAAAAAGTGATGTTACACACTTCCGAACACGCACTTCCATCTCGCTCTCGCTTATTCTCAGTGAGAAGGAAAGAAGATCGTAAACCGGCCTCGCCTTAACAGACCTGGATTTATTTCGATATGAAATAAATACGACAACCATATTGAACAAACTTCTTTTGCTGATTTGGCCTGGATGGACTTACGAATACATTTAAAAAAAAAACTGTCATGTGGATTTTTCTGATTTGATAAATTATTATGATTTTATTAAACTGCATTTTTCTCAAAAATTACACGGAATTATACTTAACCAATAAAATTGTAACAAAACTAGTTTATACCCTTTTATTTTATACCAAAATCTAAAAAAAAAACAGATTTGGATTTATCCGAGTTTGAAGTTAAGCGGACTCAAGTATAATTATCTTGTTTAATTTCTAGCAACAAAAACCAATTTCCAACCTAGATATGGCGGACCCTATTGCGTATACAAAGTTTCATATTTTTTTAGCATGTCGTTTTAAAATGAGAACCAAACTACGTTTGTATGGAGAGCCGGGCGTCCTGGCAACCCTTAAACTCAAAACTTTTATAATGCAGTAAAAGTTTTTTTGTGAATTTTACCTTTTCTTTCTCTACAGCCTTTTCCAATGGAGAGCTCGAATCTGGCTGATCAACATCTAAATCATCTTGTAAAATCTTTACATCGTTATCTACCTTCCAGGCATTGCTTAAATAGTATTTATTGTTTTCTAGACTATGTTTATTTGAAGAAGCGGGCCCATCATGCAACCTTGCGGGATCCGTGAAGATTTTAAGAGACCTCTTCAAACGGGATGAGTTGGGGTCTGTAAAGTCCAGGCTGTTGCCTCGCTTGATGTTTGTAATGTCTTTTTTGAGATTCTTTATCTGTATGTCCGTTTTTAACAGTTTTCTGTAGAATTCTGTAACAATGATGCAATTTTATAAACAAATATCTTGTCAATTTAAGATGAGTTGGTAATGTTGGTATAAAGGTACACGGTTATTTTTAATTCATGATCAGTGATTCGTGATTCGTGAAAAACGGCATTTAGGACAAATGCAAATTCGGACAAACTGTACGGTTGGGAAACGTTTTTTTGTGATTCAGATCATCATTACTTAAGAGCCTTGCTCTTGTCGGTGGAGTAACCGTCACTGTTCTTTATCCATTGCCAGCCTCTTGACTTCCTCATACGACTTCACATAACTTTATCCTATACTTAGCTAAAATATGTGATTCAGATAGGTAACCGATTTTACCCACTAGCCCCAATTCCTCACACCCTAGAACCTAAATAGTCACGTAAGCTACGGCTACGCGAACATCGCCTCTGGTGGTAACTACATATAAGGAACTATGCGTTGCTACATGCCATTCAAATTGAAACTAAACGCTAATGCATTCCAAAACATATATATGTATCGATACAACTTATACTAGAGCCACAGAAGAATTTCTACCTCGAACCTCGGGTTGTGGAAATAGCTCCCTTTCGAGGTTTTCCCGAGGGACTACAGTATAGTGTTCATCAAGAAAGGAGTGTTTACTCCTACATTCTTGAAGGGTCGGCAACGCGCATCCTGGAGTTGCAAGCGTCTATAAGCTACGGCGACCTCTTACCATCAGCTTCATCGTATCAGCCGAAAGACGTACACTGCTGGACATAGGCCTGCCCCAAAGAGTGCCCCAAGGACCGGTCCTGCGCCACCCGCATCCAGCGCTCTCCCGCGACCTTTACCAGGTCATCAGTCCACCTTGTCTACCTACCCACGCTGCACCTTCCGTTACGTGGTCACCACTCAAGAACTTTTCCGCCCCAACGGCCATCGGTTCTACGTGCAACGTGCCCCGCCCACTGCCACTTAAGTTTAGCGATTCCTTGTCTCTGCTGCGGATAGCCTCATTTCTGTTGCGATCACGCATAGAAACTCCCAATATAGCCCTTTCCATTGCCCTTTGGGTGACTTTGAGCCAACCATCAGGTTAGCCGTAACCTTGTTTGCCACCAAAATGACTAACCTCTTAAATTATTGCTGCCATATCCTTCGTTCACCTTGATCGGGTCCAGTATGCTGGAGAGCTCCGGTAACATGTATTCAGGGTACTCCTCGTCCTGAGAACAAAGTTTGACGTCAATCATCATCATCATCATCATATCAGCCGAAAGACGTTCACTACTAGACATAGGCCCCCAAAGAGTGCCACAATGACCGGTGCTGCGTCCGTATCTAGCGGACTCCCGCGACCTTTACCTGGTCATCAGCACGATTAAATCACAAGACGGCGCGCGAGCTGTGTGGCAGCGAGGTAGACTGTCCGTTTCTCTAGATAGTCTCGCTGTGACACAGGCTGTGTCACACAGGCTGTGTCACACAGCTCGCGCGCTGTCTTGTGAAGCCATGCACAGTGTTCCCTTGAACCTCATTTTGAGACAGTCTTACTTTATTGGATGATCGAATAGAGAAAGGTATCACGAATGAAGGACAAAAACTCCCGCGTCACTATCATAGTTTTGAAACAAATGCAATCTAAACTTTAAGTCCCGGAATCTTAAGATTAAAGTTTAGATTAATCTTAATCTTTTTTTTTTAAAGATACCAACTTATATAAATCTTGATTTTGCACTGTGATGAAAAGGCTTACTGTAAGGCTATAAATTATAACCCATTTGTGGCCAGCCTAGGGCTTTTCAGTTTCAAGATAATCGTGAATCGTGTCTTTAGTATTCGCAATTCATTTTGGCTTAAAAACGTAGCCACAATAATGGTCTACTACCACAAAAAGGAAATAATAGTGTTATTTATTGGCAATATTATTAAGTGAGCCACGCGGCAGTTTTTGTCCTTCATTCGTGACATCTTTCTCTATTCGATCATCCAATAAAGTAAGACTGTCTCAAAATGAGCTTCAAGGGAACACTATGCCATGCAATCCACCTTGTGGGGTCTACCCACACAAGGCTTTCCGGTATATTTAAAACAAATTGAACTGAGCTCATGTCATGAATGGCCATTGTTCTGAGTTTATGAATGGTTTCCTGGGTGGGTATAAAAACCAGGTAAATGTTACTTCATTATTTGTTACTTTATTTTGAACCTTTGGCCAGCACGATTAGAGTTCATTATTCAATGAACATTTTACGTCTTGATAATATTTTTCTTGAAAAATATGGCACGCATTCGCAAACAATGTCTATTCATAAGCTCAATTCAAATTGTTTTAACTATACGTGGTCGAGAACCTTTCCGCCCCAACGCAATCACGTCAGTAGAAATTCCCAATTATTTTATTTCTACGAAGAAAAACATGCCAGAGAGGGGTATAGGAGCCTGAGTCTTGGATGTTTTGTGTATTCAAGAACTTATATCTTATAAATATATCGTCGTATATGAGTGGAAGGGGAAGACCTATGCGAACTTTCTCCGATCAAATTAAAGAAATCTTACGAAAAGGCCAGGTCAAAGGTACCCTAAAGTCCCTAAACCGACGAGCATGTATGAGAAATGTCAAGAAAGTGAGTGAAGCGAAAGTGGTTTGTCAGGATCAGGGCCCGTAATTTTCATGCCGATGACATCAATTTGACGTCACGCTGCATATAGGGTGACCCCAAATAGGTTTATTGAAATTATTAATCATTAGTCGTCAATCATTTTAAGCATGTAGAAATTACTACAACAGTTATCTATTCACACGTGGAATAATTAATAGGTACCGTACCTACTTGATTCGTGAAACGTAAATTAAACTATTTGTTTTGTTTTTATACATACATTTTATTAAATGGTATTCTTACCACCAGGGCCCGTACTTATCATGCTGTTGACGCAAAAATGACGTCAGGCTGCATATAGTATGATTATAATTGTATGTATAAAAACAAAACAAATAGTTTAATTTACGTTTCACGTATCAAGTAGGTACCTATTAATTATTCCACGTGTGAATAGATTACTGTTGAAGTAATTTCTACATGATTAAAATGATTGACTGCTAATGATTAATAATTTAAATTAACCTATTTGGGATCAGGGTGACACGCTGCATATAGGGTATATGCAGCGTGACGTCAAACTGATGTCATCGGCATGAAAATTACGGGCCCTGGTCAGGATCGTAGCAAATGGAGATCCGCTATCTCTGCCTACCCCTCTGGGAAAGAGGCGTGATTATATGTATGTATGTAAATATATCGTCGTCTAGTATCCATAATTATAACACAGCCCTATTTGAGCTTAGGTACTATGGGGCTAGTTCGATTTGTGTGAGATTGAGCCTTAATATTTATTTATATTTGAATCAACAATCAAACAATAATCTGTGCTTCCATACCAAGCACAGACTCATATGACTCATATCACTCAAAGCCAACCGAGCATATAACCAAATGATTAATCAGTATACTTCCCCTTTCGCACTAACTGGTTAAAAACCGCTACCCGGTAAAAACCGGTTAAAAATTAACAAAACCGGTCGTTAGGCGGGTTGCGGATACATAAATATAGCGCAGGTGCCCGCCCTGAGTTATACGTGGCGTTATTTTGCTAAAGTGTTAACTAATACTACAGATAAGCTATGGACAGTGGTTGCATTTTGCAGTGTGTTTTATAGTCCAATAACTTTATACATCCAGACCTTGCGTTAAATCCGGCACCTAGTTTAGTCCAGGCAATGAACTGACAGCTTGTATGGAAAATATGTCAAATTTGGAAATAATTTATAATCGCAGATTTTTTTTTTTTATGTGAATCGCTTATATTATCTAGGTTAAACTATTGTGATGTCGTGTATGACGGGTGCATTACTGGTCGTTCCAAGAGGCTCATACAACGAGTGCAGAACGCATGTGCTCGTTTTTGTTTCCGAGTCCCTCCCCGGTCCCACATCACTCCATACTTGAACGCCGCTAACTTGCTTAACATGTCTGCACGCCGACGCCTGCACCTTGCCACTCTGCTTTTCGGGGTGGTAAGGCACGAAACCCCATCTTACCTTTTCAATAAACTGGTATGGTCAAAGAGTGCGCGCAGATTCAAGGCAATGGCCATAACTCCTATGCACCGAACCGCTGCTTTCCGAGGTAGCTTCAAGTTCGCGGCGTCTAAGTGCTGGAATGATATCCCTCCCCCTATCCAAGGGGCGCTTAGCAGATACACCTTTAAGCGTAAGCTTAAAGGCTATTTGTTGACGCTCCAAAAATCCTAATCCTAATCCTGCACTTTTGACAGCAAAAATATGCCAATTGCACATTTTTATCTAGTTTTTGTTTTTAGTTTTATAGTTATTATTTTATTAAAGCTGCATGTAGGTAGTGCTGTATGTATTATCTCACTATGTATTTATGTTTATTTCTCTCTCGCCTTGCACAATTTATTATATGTATAGTTGTGTAATTATAATTGTATGACGTTTCCGTGAGTCACCAACGGTGCTGGCTGAAAATCAGCGCTGTAGGTGTCTGACTGACACCTCAGCATAATGCTGAGCCAGTGTCCGGTTCACGGCCGCAGAGACACACTTGTTACATGTTATTTTTTATTTATTTTTGCTTAATATATGTGTCCTGTGTGTTAGTGAATAAATGTATCTTTCTTTCTTTCTTTCTTTCTTCTTTCTTTCTATATTATCAATTAAATAGTTACTTAGTGACAAAATCCAACAAAATTTCAGACATCAAAAAAATTACAACTTAACTAGCTTCTGAAAAGTCAGAAAAAATATTAATAAATGGTTTTATCTTTATTTTGGTTCATTTACATTTGCACTATAATATTCAAGATAAATAATAAAAAAAAAAAAAACTTTTTTAAATCTATATAAATACTTCCGGGTGGAAAGTTTGTTGGATTCTTGAATAAAGCATCTTAGATCAATGTTTTAAAATGATATAAATAAAAAAAACGCTATTATAAATTAATGTTTTTCAAAACTGTATTTTGCCTGGAGTAGTTCTGATTTTATGCATACATATTTATGATGTTGGCCCAATGAATAATCCAAGTTTGTGACCTCGAGCACAAAACCCTCGAGCGCCAAACGCAATTTGGTCAAAAATCGAAAATACCGCGAAATTCTAATGGGGCTTCTAAACGGGCCTTATTTTCACTGCATTATGAGGCCGGCAACATATTAGTGTCCCTCTCTTACTCACATGTTAGAGAAAGACACCAATAGTTTCCGGCCACGTATTGCAGTGAAAATATGGCCCGTTTAGAAGCCCCTTAAAGGACTCGTTTTTGATATAATAGTATCTTTCAATGACGTTTTTAAAGTACTACATTTGCTAGAATATGAGAGTAGATTAATTGTCTCTGTAGACCCTATACTTTCCGGGATTTGACGCAAACTACCCCGCACTTTCGAGCGACAAGGTTACTTAGGTATTTCACAACTTCTTTTGTTTCTAAACATGAAAGGAAAAGATAACAAAGTTACGTCATAAAACTGACCGAAGTGTGGCATGTGTACACTGGAGTAGCTACTGTTTGTTCTATTGTTTATGCGTAAATGTTTTACAAACCTATTTGAAGATAACAATGAAACAATAGTAGATGTCGGTAGGTAATGATTGGTTTTAACTACTTTTCGTCATTTTAACTGGAACAAAACTTACGCCTGTATATCGATAGCGACATGACTACTCTATACAAAATGAAAGCTGATTAAATTTGCTACAAGTTTTATTCCGTCAAGTTTTCGCCGGTTCTTCTCGTGACAAAGGTTTTCTTTCCGAACCGGTGGTAGCTTATCATACATTCATATGTTCATGTAATGTGCCTTAATTTAAGATGAATGAAATTGACTTGGAGTAGTAACGAGAACGGGGTATATATCGACGGCGATTCCATTCAAAACTACCCTCCCAATCAATCACAGAACAGTCCCGACCGGGCGCCGAAATGACATCACCGTGCGAGCGAGTCGGGCCCGCATCCGTGCCAAATGCCCCAATGCGTGCGTTCTAATGTTATGTGTTTTTTTTATATAACTTTATTGTATACGATGTATTGTTTTTTTTTTTGTGGCAATAAATTATTTCTCTTTCTTTCTTTCTTTCAAATGTCCCCAGTGTTCCCACTGGTTGTAGCTACGCTGTACCACCGAGGTATAATTACCGGCCACTCAATTTATTTGCAACTTTGCCTCGACTAGATCGTTTTGTGAATTATTAATTAACAGCTAGAAATAATTGTCACTTGAATAGCTTTCTTAAAAGGTTTTAGACGATCACGCAGATTTAGCGGGCTATTGCAAGTTTTGAATGAGGTCTTGGTAATATTTGGGCTTTTATGAGAGCGCGCGGCTTAGTTGCCCGTTGATAAGATAAGATAAGATAGGTAATTTATTTCATGATAAGAAATTGCAGTATAAATTCGCATGTTCAGTCAAGGTCACCAATATATATACACCACAAAGTTACAGAAATATGTATACAGACCTTATTACTACGGAAGTAAGGTTGTTGTATACATATTTTTGCAACTTTGGGTATATACATATTGGTGACCTTGACTGTACAGAATGTCAAAACTATAATATTTTTTATCATGATCGTCAAAACAAAGAACATATCTACTTATAATAATTTTATTACAACATTAACACAATGACAGTAAAGTAAAATGCCCAATAACATGGAATTAGAAAAAAAAATGTTTTTTTTTTTTTTTTCTTTTATTTATTCTAAATTATAAACTTATTCTACTACATTTATATACTCTTTAGTGCTTACTGAAACCTCAATTAGGCTTATTTGTAAGAAATATCTAATTAATATTAGTTTGCTATCTATCACATTTGATCCATACCAGTATTATTCCTCAGTGCTGGTGTTATGAGAGTCTATATAATATTTTTTTAGCATTTTTTTACATGTTTTTGGATTCTCTGTTCCCTGTATTTTGATTAAAATGTCTGATGGTAGTTGGTTAAGTATATAAGGTAACATGAAATCTGAAGTACATTTTCCATATGTATTCTTATAGTCAGGTAAAATGTAAGGTGGTAAGTATGCCAGGTTTCTTAGTTTTTCACTACGTGTTCTCATTTTTAGGTTTTTTAGTTGGCTAAATTTATCATATATGATCTGTCTCCCGTTAGGTATCGCCTAGGTTAGCCTAGGCCTTCCTCTGCCTCTCTTGCCTTAAATTTTACTCTCCAGGATGTTTAGATGTGTTATTTACTAATTATTTATTTAATTTGTACCCCTCTTCGTGTGTAGGCCTCCCAACTCTCTCCATTTTTGCCTGTCTTCCGCTTTATTTAGCCAGTCTTTCCCTGCAATTTCTTTTATATCATCTAGCCATCTTTTATATGGCTTTCCCACCTTCCTTTTGCCAATATCTCCAATTCTCCATTTCGTTGCCAATATTGTCCATCTACTCGTATTGTCTTTGTACCGTGCGATATGTTCTGCCCATCGCCATTTCAATTTGTGGGCTTGAGTTAGTGCGTCTTGTAACTTTGTTTTTTCTCTTATAGACATACTCTTTATTTATTTTTTGAATCTTTTTTATGTTGAGCATGCTCTTTCCATGGCTCGTTGGGTGGTTCTTATCTTTCTCTTTATTTTGTCGGTAAAAGTCCATGTCATAGTATACAGTAGTGCAATTAGGAGGTCAAAGAAAAAAAAATGACGACAAAACAGAAGTTATAACGAAAATAATAGTATATTATACTCGTATATCGCCGGATGACAAGCAAAACTCACTAAGTAACAAATACCTACTTAAATCAAAGGCCGTATCTCGATATCGACTACGTACGAGGTTTTGAAGAGCAGTGACAGTTTTGGTAGTGACTTTTGCTTGTCACCCGACGATATAGAACTACAAAGGCCGAGAAATATGGTATTGCCTTCCAAGGGTCATAGCGAGGTAAGTATAAGTATAGTGTTTTTCGCAAACATGCAATGAAATCCATACTAATATTATAAATGCGAAAGTGGATGTCTGCCTATAAGTCTGTCTGTCTGTTACCTCTTCACGCTTAAACCGCTGAACTGATTGAGATGAAATTTGGTATGGAGATAGTTTGAATCCAGTAAAAGGACAAATAATAGTTTTTATCCCGGAAATCAATCATGTGAAATGGGGGGTGAAAGTTTGTATAAATCCGTTTGAAGACTTTTGAAGACTGATCGTGGTATTATCACGACACAGCACCCTAGGAAAACACAATGCAACGCGGCGCCGTAAACTTGCGGCGCGGCGCCGCAAAACTGGATTCCTGCGGCTCTGCAACGTGACTGTCTGCGTTGCGGCGTCGCACCGTGGATTTCTGCGGCTCCACAACGTGAGTTTTTGCGGTGCAAGATCGCAGACATGTGGCTGGGCCCTAACCTTAACAAAAAAAATTGACCGCCCCGGATCGTTGTTGGGCCGAAAGTTCCCATGACACTGGAGGCGTTGCCACGCTGATGGATGGCCAAAGAAGTCTGTTGAGCCAGGAACGATCCGGAACGAGGAACGCAGCCCCTATGACCCTATCCCTAAGCCACCGACCCAAATCCCGTAGCCCAGGTGGTAGTGACTCTGCCTACGAAACTGGAGGTCCCGGGTTCGAATCCCGGTCAGGGCATTTATTTGTGTGTGTTTATCACGAATATTTGTTCCTGAGTTTTTTTTTTTTTTTTTTTTTTTATTTATTGACCAATATAATCTGAGTAGTACATTTTGGTATATATTTTTTCACCAGCGGAAACCTCTAGGGTTTATATGCTGATGAATAGTTCGCTATGGTACATTAATTTACTTGAATACATCACCGTTATAGACTCATAATTATTACAACATACTCGTATTGGGTTCAGATAACGTCAGATACCTTTTGATACTAGGTATCGATTGTAAGCTATTTACGTATTTATGCTGTAGTTCTTTTGGTAGCTGGTTTATTATATAAGGAAGAAGATATCTGACGTTTCTTTTCCCATGCACATTGACAAAATTAGGTAATTGCTTGTTTTGGTAAATTTTGTCTAAGGTTGCTTTTTCTTACATATAATACTAAATGCTCTTTGTACGCATACTCTTCCCTTAAAATACATAGTTTAACTTTATTGAACACTGACATTACTTCACAATAATTAAACAAACGCTCATAGTTTGGGGATATTTTTTTCCTTGTGTTTTTGGGTACAATGTTTTTAAGTAATCTAATTTGTAGTTTATAAATATCGTTCAGGTAAGTTTTGTAAGTTCTACCATAACTGCTTAGTCCGTATGTAACCACTGAATCTGCCATGGAGGTATACAATAGCTTAAGTGTGCGATAAGGTAGTTTATATTTTAAAATGTGTATTTTACTGAGTAGTGCTCTTAGTTTATCGCATACATGCTTTATATGCGGACCCCAGTTAAATCTCTGGTCAATTATTAAACCCACATAAGTATGTTGCATGACTATTTCAATCTGTGTACAATTACACTTAATACATTTAACATCGTAATTATTTTGCAAGCAGTCAACGCTGTGCGCTATGAGGCACGGGATGTGAGCTGCCTTATTGTGTCTAGTAAATATGTGCATAGCTTTGGTTTTTTGAGCATTAATGACAAGCCCCATATCGTGCGACCAGCGGCATAGCAGGTCGAAGTTTGCCTGCATTTGCTGTTCTACCCTTACAATGTCTGTGTCCGCGACTATCAGGCAGGTATCGTCCGCAAACTGGTATACAGAACCCTCTCTGATCATAGAACACATTTCATTTACGTATATAAGGTATTCACTCGGCCCAATTATTGAGCCTTAGGCTGTGCCCATAGTGGTTTCTATGCCTGAACCTGTACTCATTACGTTGTCTATTTTAACAAATGTTTTTCGGTTGTTATGATAGTTTTTGAACCAAGTCAATAGAGGGCCCTGTATTCCAGTTTGGTACAACTTGTCATATAAAGTGTTAAATTGCAACATGTCGAACGCTTTGCTAAAATCAATGAAAACAACGATCACGTTATGGATGTTATATATGTATATACGTATCTATATGTATTTATCTATTATATATATATCGTCGCCTAGTACCCACAACACAAGCCTTATTGAGCTTACCGTGGGCCTAGGTTGATTTGTGTAAGATTGTCCCGTAATACTTATTTATTTAATTATCTTTGGCTTTTAAGTAACTAAGTTTAAATAAAATATAATCTAACTTTCAAACACCTGTCTACCCCAGTTTCCATTCACAGCCCCATATTGACTCCGAAACACCTTTGTACCGGTAACTCACAGTTTAATGCATCTAGTATTTCATTCGCCGTCCCGCTCTTACGCGCCGCGGGAGAGCGGGACGGAAATTAATTTGTGCGATACGTTCGTCACATGTTAGTAATGGCCGAATAATTTGAATTGGGGTTAAGGGGAAGGTTGGCTTTGTATTTGTAATTATATGTTTTTAAGATTGTTTGATAATGCTTACCACTAATTAACTGTTCTACTATACTGTACTGTTGTACTGTTTTATTGTGATTATAATACCTAGTGGCTATAAGTATTTTTTTTTTAAATTGACATAGTAATTGAATTGTAATTTGTATTCTATTTGCCACCTTAATTTTTATTTTTTTGTTTCTATTTGTATTTATTTAGTCAAATCTGAATTTGATAAGTTTATTTTAAAGTGTTTATAACATGCGAAATTACCTTCTTCTTTTATTTCGTTGCGGGCGTTTACGCATCCAGTCCTGTCTGGGGAGGCAGCACGGGATGCCAAGTGACCTGTAACTTATGTTATCAATAAAGAATTGTATAGTACTATAATGTGCTATTACTCGTGGCTCTGTGAGCTGTAGAACACGCGAATATTTTTATTATATACCTATTTTTTTTATATTTCGAGAAACTGAATCGAAAAAAAAACTACATTATAATTTTTGCAGCTGCTCACAAATTTCACGAGAATCGGTTGAGAAATGTGACCTATAGAGGAAAACAGCCGGACAGACGCCGGACGTACCAAAGAATGTTTCATAAGTTGAAACGGTTTAACTTCATTCATTTCGCTCGTTCAATAAAGGGGAAGAGTCTGTATGATGAAGGAATCTCCGGAACCCCTTTTTGAATGTCAAAAAATATTTCACCAGTATAATATAATGTACTTTCAGCCATAGGCTTTATTTGTATCCCGCGGGTGGAACCATGCGGGCAGAAGTTATTCATGCACAGCTACATATTTTTTTACGAGAACACTAGTCTACATATTTTTCAGACTCCTTTATATTGAAACTCAATCCCCAATTTCATCTCTAAACTATCCTTAATTTTGATTAAGGTAAGACTGTGTAATGTTTAATGTTTATTTTTAGTTATTATTTATTTAATTTTAAGGATAGTGCATTTACTAAAATAGAGTTTCTAAGAATATTACTAACAAATAATGGATATTGTCATCTGCATTAATAAATGAAATGAATTGAATTGTAAGAGAATACGATAGTATAATTATGTGTTTGCAAAATTCCTTCAAAATCCATTTTGCTGTTTATGCGTGTTTGAGCGACTAACATCCAAACATCTAACTAAACATTCGAAAAAAAAATAAGTAGAAAGTAAGATTAGTGTATAAGTATTAGTCCTTCCCCTTAACTCGAGACGTTCGGGACCCGTGTATGTTTGTTTGTGACTTTTAACTGTATAACTTTCGGGCCTCGGCCGACGCATCGATTTCACATATAAACAATTGCCTAAGTTCAATAACCCGAAATACGTTGACATTTGACAGCAAAATCAAAATGGCGGACGAAGGAAATGGCCGTCACTTACGTACCGCGTACAGTATGTGTGTGAATTGAGTGAGAATGTTGACTTTCTAATTGAATTTCGTTAATTTAAGTATTGTGTGGAATTTAATTAAGTAACTTTGTTTAGAACGGTGTGTTGATCACGTCTGCCACTAGTCAGAATGAGTGAAAATACACGAAGTGACTTAGGTACATTTCAACTTTCGTCAGTTATGTTAAAATCCGGTAAAATCCGGCGTTAAATCCGGTAGTTCTGATTTTTTGCAGACTTGTTTATGATGTTGGCCCAATAAATAATCCAAGTTTGTGCCCTCGAGCGCCGAACGCAACTTTGTCAATAATCGAAAATACTGCGTTAACCATACGGACGGTCAAAAACTTAAAATTATACTTTAGTTATCAATTTTAACAAGAGGAAAGAACATTCTCAGAAACACTGATATCAAGTCAAACGTATCCTTTGGGAAAAACACAGTATGTGTCACACTATGTATGGTGGTGGTATGGTGGTATCATTATACTAGTATTGTGAAACGGTTTATAAAGGAAACGGTAAGACTTGACTGGATTGGATGTTTTGGTTACTGATATTTTGGGAAACGAATAGCACGTTCCGAAAAAAAAACCTCAATTTCGACGGCCTTGCTCACTGCTCAGTAGTAAATCAATGTGTAAAATAAGTTTCTGACAAACATTACATTTTTGTACAAGCTTTTATTGCCTACTGCACTTTTCTGTATACCGTCATCCATCAACTACTCATTGAGACGATTCTAAAGAGCCCAAATTCAACGGGGTTACGTCGGTTAAGTACTGAATTCTCATAACCACCTTCTGTCTCCATCATCAGATCAGCTCGATGGTACACTCAGCGTCAAATACTTTGTAGCAACCAAAGTAATCAAATAGTACACCATATATTTAGTATGGTGTACCTAACTATTCGGCCACTTTGACTGCTACAGAGTATTTGACGCTGAGTGTACCATACTATTGAATTGTCATCCAAACTATACCGTTAACCGAAATTTCAGCTCAATCAAAATTGAGTTGCAAGATTTCACCGGAACAAACATAACTACATAGGGACTTATATAGTTAGTTACATACATCGCAAGTTAATATTATATTATAAAGCTTGTAACATAGGAAACTGCAATAAACAAATGATCCTTCTAGGTGAACTCTGATATCTATGACATTATAAATTTAAATTATTTAAGTGGACATAGTTATATTTAAATTGTTATTATTCTTTAATTTTTATTTTATTGAATGTTCTTGACGATCACAATAGGGATCCTTGTAAATTGAGATGTAATTTATAATGTAATCTTTTATTGTGAATAAATGAATCTGAATCTGAATTCATTTTTTTTTCGATTGTTATTTTACTCCAAAACGCGCCCAGTAAAACCTAACATCTCCTTCACCCTTCCAGACATCTAGACTTATTTTCGCAAGCAAGATCCCTCGCGTATTTTCTATATACACAATAACAAAGGCTGTCCGTCCGTAACAATGGGGCTCGCGGCAGTGGCAGATTAAAAACGAGCATTAGCCAACGAGGCTCGTTTTGTTAGATGTTTACTGTAAATACTATACTTATTCATAAAACTTAACAAGCCTCTGTTAACTAAATTGTGTTTTGTGTTTCCCAACATGTCACAGTGACAGAAGGACGAACTAATTTTAACGGCATTAAGTAAAATAGGTTTGATGGACGTTTATGATTAAGGGTAGCCAGGATGCTCGAATCTCCATACGAACGTAGTTTGGTTCTCATTCTAACCCCTTTCCAGGCAGAGGCGTTATATTGACCACATGCTGCCTGTCAAACATATATTTTAATGTCAATGAATAAGACTGACATTCGATTGTCATTTTTCAACTGCTGGCGTGGAAAAGGGTTAAAACGACATGCTAGAATAGAGTCTGACGAGCGAGTCGTGACAATAGCTTTTTTGTCAAATGCTTTATATGGCAACAATTTTACCTATGAAATAAACTGTCAGTTATAAGTACCTATGACGCCTCCATACATTTCGTGTTACCAGCATGCGTTTTTTTAAATTTGCCGCCATTTTTCACTGTCACGACTGGCTGGTCAGACTCTATCATTAAACTATACACAGTGGGATCCGGCAGGGATGCCCTGTAGGTCAGAAACTAGTTTCTGTTACTAGAAAAAAAAAAAGAGCGAGTAGAACGTTTTTCATACAAAGTCTCTACTCGCTTCATTTTTTAATTCATCCACATCATATCAGCCGAAAGACGTCCACTGCTGGACATAGGCCTCCCCCAAAGAGTGCCACAATTACCGGTTGTGCGCCACTCGCATCCAGCGGACTCCCGCGACCTTTACCAAGTCATCAGTCCACCTGGTGGAGGGTCTACCCACACTGCGCCTTTCGATAATCGATTCTACGTGCAATGCCCACCGCCTTTTTTCTATTCATCATCATCATATCAGCCGAAAGACGTCCACTGCCGGATATAGGCCTCCCCCAAAGAGTAACAAAATGACCAGTCCTGCAGCATCCGCATCCAGCGGACTCCCGCGACCTTTACAAGAATTTTCAACCGACGAAAAAAACGGAGGAGGTCCTCAAGTCGACGCGTATATATATATTTTTTTTTATGTATGACTATACATAACTTTTAACAGAGTAGTTCGATTTTGATAATTCTTTTTTATTGGAAAGGGTATACCCCGAAGTTGGTCCCATATAAATTTGGAAAAAAAACCAACCCTAAGGGTAGGAAAATAGGGGATGATTGATTTTTCGTCGGTTAAAACTTTGTTTTCGAAGTAAATTATTATCTATAATATTTCTACAATTATTTATAGCAACAGAAACCAGTTTACAACCTAGATTGGCGGGGCGGATCTCTTTGTGTATAAAAATAAGCTCATGTTATTCCAGTACTGGACCCCAGTCCAGTACCCATACTGTACTGGTCGCCACCCAGTAGGGTCGTGGCCACCTCCATGCTCTCCTGCCCATCTGAAAGCTGGCAGGAAGTGGCGCAGGATCGGGAGTGGCGTGCTCTCGTTTCGGAGGCCAAGACCCTTTTTGGATCACTGAGCTAAATATATAATCATTCCAGTACTGGACTGGGTACTGCACTGGTCGCCGCCCAATTGCTGGGGCGATAGCGTGGAGGCGGATTTGCGTCGTCTTCAAGTTGAAAGCTGGCAGGAAGTGGCGCAGGATCGGGAGTGGCATGCTCTCGTTTCAGAGGCCAAGACCCTTTTTGGATCACTGAGCCAAATTAGATAGTCATTCCAGTACTGGACTGGGTACTGCACTGGTCACCGCCCAATTGCCGGGGCGATAGCGTGGAGGCGGATTTGCGTCGTCTTCAAGTTGAAAGCTGGCAGGAAGTGGCGCAGGATTAGGAGTGGCATGCTCTCGTTTCAGAGGCCAAGACCCTTTTTGGATCACTGAGCCAAATTAGATAGTCATTCCAGTACTGGACTGGGAACTGTACTGGTCGCCGCCCAATGGGGAATGAATGAAAATTTTAGAAATGCCTGATTATTTTTTTGGTGATAGGAATAACCTTCCTTAGCACCAAAAAAAAGTTGCAGACTAGTCATCTGCATCAATTATTTTTGAAAAATATAAACAGTTTCCTCACTTACGTTTTGTGGTTAGGACGGCAAATGAGACACTTTCCTTGATCCGTCTCATATTCCAAAACATATTTTTAATATCTGACCCTGGCAATGACCAATATAGCTGCTGCAGCTGTCAATATCATTGTCAGTGTCAGTTTACCACGGATTTTTATGATATTTTTATGTTATATGAGACGGATCAAGGAAATTATCTCATTCGAGGACGTCGAACAACAAAACGTAAGTGCGGAAATTGTTTATATTTTTCAAAAATAATTGACGCATCTGAAAAGTCTGCAACTTTTTTCTGATGCTAAGGAAGGTTATTCCTATCACCAAAAAAAAAACAGGCGTTTCTAAAATTTTCATCCATTCCCCATTGCCGGGGCGATAGCGTGGAGGCGGATTTGCGTCGTCTTCAAGTTGAAAGCTGGCAGGAAGTGGCGCAGGATCGGGATAAGTTGCGTGCTCTCGCTTCGGAGGCTAAGACCCTTTTTGGATCACTGAGCCAAATTAGATAGTCATTCCAGTACTGGACTGGGAACTGTACTGGTCGCCGCCCAATTGCCGGGGCGATAGCGTGCAGGCGGATCTGCGTCATCTTGAAGCTGAAAGCTGGCAGGAAGTGGCGTAGGATCAGGAGTGGCATGCTCTCGTTTCAGAGGCCAAGACCCTTTTTGGATCACTGAGTCAAATTAGATAGTCATTCCAGTACTGGACTGGGAACTGTACTAGTCGCCGCCCAATCGCTGGGGCGATACGTGCAAGCGGATCCGCGTCATCTTCAAGAAGAAAGCTGGCAGGAAGTGCCGTAGGATCGAGATAAGTGGCATGCTCTCGTTTCGGAGGCCAACACCCCTTTTTGGATCACTGAGCCAAAATAGTCAGTTATTCCAGTACGCCCTTTTAAAATGAGACTTGAGTCGAGCTTGAGTTTGAGCTGGGGATTCTCAAAGGAGCCCGGGGTCCGTTTTGCCACCTGATCCCAAATTGGCGTAGCACTAGATTTACGACAGTGAGTGCCATCTGACATTCCAACCCAGAAGGAAAACTAAATCTTGTTGGGCTTAGAACAGTTTCCACACAATATTTTCCGTCACCCAAAAGCTACTGTTAAAATGAGCATTTCTTTTTATGAGTGGGTCAATGATATATTGGTCATAAAGTCGTCTATGCTGTAGCAAGCCATTTTTATGAGGAGCTGTTTGAGCTTGTTTTTAAATGCTGCATCAGTTACGTCGTTTTTAACGTCAGGCGGTAGGACGTTGTATATTTTAGGGCCCAGCACACTGAGTGACTTTCAAGCCTTGGCTAGGCGAGCCTAAGCTTTAAAAAATCACAACAATTTTTTTGCCGACATTTTCTGCAACTTTTATTTTATTTTTATATAATTAGGAGAAAACAATTGACCCAAAATTTCCATACATTTTTGAACTTTCCTATTGTGTTAACCTCGTAATAAAGTCCCCGCGTACTTTTAAAAGTACAAACTCAATTTGAGTTTTGAACTATAATAGAAGTAACCAAGGTTCCAAATTCAAAATTGCGAAAATCAGTCTGGGTCTTACGAGGAAGTATTTGGTGTTACACAATAGGAAAAAAATCTTTGCGACATTTTTTTGCCCTAAGTATAAGGTCAATTAAAGTCCCGTGCCCACGCTCTGCTATACTTGAGATTATGTGTAATGTAATGGCCGAATTGAATCAAAGTAGTCCATGTTAAAAGCAACTCTAACGTCCAAGGTAAAAGATTCCAATTGCAATGACATTTTTATAAAAAATCGGCCGCATTAAATAATCTCAACTACAGTCTGTATTCAAGTTTAATTTTGGACTTTATTGCTTGGTAATAAGGCGAAATGTCTGCATTATTTTGAAGTCAACTCACTACGTTTCCTTTTTACCCCCCTGCATAATTACTGGATATTTATTAAGTCGCCTTCGTTCGTAATTGAGTTTTAGACTTGGTGTATTGCCGGTTGTAATTCGTGTGGATTTATAATTACAAATTGGAGCATAAATAGGTGTTAGTAATTAAAACAATTAAGGGCCTATGCAGAGTGCGTTTTTTAAGAGCGCCGTCGATCACAAGTATGCATTGGACAAACGCGCGTCGACGACGTGATTAAATAAATTAAAAATTAAAATAGTTTATTTCAGACCGAGATCCTTAATAGGTATGTACTCGTAGTGTTAGTAACAATTGCGACTACAAGACTATATTAGATTTACACGTTAAGTTAAGTTTAATTTAATTTTCGTTCTCTGCAATACGCGGCCAAAGCCACGCGGGCAAAGTTGCTATAAATTACAAATAATCATTATTGCACATCTGAATAAAATAATACAACACCGTATATAAAACTGGTAAGTATTTGTAATATACTGAATCTTTCTTAAAAGCGTATATATACACCGTAGGCGTTAATAACCCGAAATATTTTAACCACGCATGCCTTAGGTCATTAGGCGCAAAAAATGTTATTTGAACCCCAGTCAAATCCTGCTTAGTTTTGAAAATATTATCATTTTCATATAAACTATTTATTGTAATTAGTAAAGTGCATTAAGCTCTTTTGATGGAGACGTTGCTACCGATTATGTTGCCAAGTTTCGAGTCGTTATTGACATACATTAAAGTGACAGCTACCACTCACTAAATTAATTCTTTTTTGGAGAAATAATTGTTACCATTTTATTAAAAGGGATGGTTTCCATAGGGAAGCGATACTTATCCAAATTTTATTTACAAAAACCGAAAAAAATACAGAAAATAATTTTTTTTTTTTTGCTGTATTTGTATTGGATTCATATAACATTTTTTACTCCTAATGACCTCCGGAATGCGTGGTTAAAATCTTTCGGGTTATTAACGCCCACGGTGTATAATGCCGGCTATATTTTTTGGTCGGTCATCAATTCATCGAGTAGGGCTTATGCCACCAATTTTCCATTTTACCCTTTTACCAATACTCCTAGATCTCAAAATAACTTAGTGTCAAAATACCTATATCACAGAATACCAATTTTTTTTCTCATAACACCATATTCTTAATATGGCCGAATTTCAAAATAGCTTAGTCTCATAATGCCTAAACTTCAAAACAATTTAGTTATATAGAAATGACAGAAGTCATTCGGTATTGGGTTGATGTGTGTGATTGTCCGCAAATATTTATTTATTTATTATTTGATGAAATTTGTGCATTTCAATCTTTAGGTACTTATTTAGAGAATATGACGTTTTAGGTCAAAGTCATAATGAATTTCGTTCATTTTAAGAATGAGACAATTTGACATGTAGGTACCTAATATGAGCCTATGTTAATTTGAAAATTAGGGGTAATAGTGAATAAGGTATAATGAAATTTGGCTGGACTAAGCCCTACTCAATTCATCGATACTATGCGAGGTATTATTTTAAGATCGCTATATGGTGGCAAATAAACAGACCGCCTACTGATGGTAAGTGTACACATACGTCTTTTAACGATTTCGATTCCAAAGGCGAAAAGTTTGAGTTACCAACCATTTTTGAACCTGAACGTGTCGATAGCTGTCGGCAGAACGAATGCTTAAATCAATAATTTACTTTAAAAACTAAGTTTTAACCAATTTCAAATCAGTATAGGCATGGGTTCCCAAATCGCTTTGCAAGCATCGCTATAAAATTCGAAGAGTTCCCTCTTTTTCTCCAGGATCCCATCATCAGATCCTTACCTTATAATATAACCATGGGAACAAAGTCAAAATCAAAAATCAATTATTTATTCTGCAAATACCACAAGGGCACTTTTACATGTCAAATGGTATTCTACAATATAATATTAATAATCTTACACAATAATCATTTTAAAATTGCAGATTTTAACCAATTAGTACCTAAATGGTTAACAAACTAGTTGTCACTAAATGAAAACTAATAAAAATAAATTGTAAAATATTATCAAATACATTCGATATAAGGTCTGTATCAGAATTAACAATAAGTTTATTAATTTAGTACCCCAGAGATGTATAATGTCTCTGAGCATCCAAATACAATTAATAATTATTCTAATGTTCTTATAGAGATGTATACTGTCTCTAAGCGTTAAAACAGAAAAAAAGGATCATTAATGTAACATCTAGGAAAGATACACTTTCAAACTTTTTTTTTTCAAACCGTACCTACTAAGCGTCTTTGATTCATCGGGGAGCATCCATAAAAAAATTAAAATTCCGACGATTTGAGAACCTACTCCTTTTTTGAAGTCGGTTGAATAAGGGTCAGTGAAGCTGAAGTTCGCCACCACAGTATCAAAGGAAGTAAGTTATCTTACCTCCTTTTAACCTCAAAAAGTAAAAAAAAAATCGATCAAGATTGGGAAAGGTCGGCCGTTTTTGCATTTTTTTTATACCTTTACATTCGTCAACGTCTGTCTGTCTGTCCAAATGTTTTGATTACAGTAACCAGCCAGACATCAGACTATCATTACGGGCACAAAAGAGCTGGCGAGGCAAAAAGAGAATCGGTCCAGAGTTCAAGTTTCATTCGGGAGCGAATGGGACAATCTGCGGAACTCTAGGAGGTAGGTATGTTTTAATCACGCGATTTTTCGTGCAATATATTCTTAGGTGTATTATATGAACGACGATTGTCTGCGTGATGGCATCAGAAATGAGGCTATCCGCAGCAGAACCAAGGTAACCGACATAGCCCTCCGAATCGCTAAACTTAAGTGGCAGTGGGCCCCGCCCACTGAAAGAAGCCACACATTGAAAGAAGAAATAAAGAAAGAAAAAATATTTATTCATGACATAGCAAACTGAAAATACAAGAAAAATAAAAAATAAAATAAAAAATTAAAGGTCACAGCTCATTACAGCCACCCGGTACCCGACCAGCACCGCCTCGCCTGGAGCGGTTAACTAGTACCTACCTATTCTTCCTATAGATTTGTATGGGAATGCGCTCACTACATCAACTCCGTAGCATCACCGGAGCTGGCAACGCGCGGTTCGGGAGGGGCGGGGGGGGGGGGGGGGGGGTCTCGTTGACCACGCGACGTCCACTCGTTGACAACGCGGCGTCCGCCCGTGGACCAGCTGTCGACGTAGTGGACGCCGAACGACGAGGCGGTGCGGGTCGGGTGCCGGGTGGCTGTAATGAGCTGTGACCTACTAATAGTGTCAAGAAAAGGTACCGCTTCAGCATAATGCCGACTCAAGAGCCGGCGGAACCTAAAGAGTGTCACGGTGTTTGCAGTACCTACGCACGGCTTAAGTTGAACGCGACCAACTGGTCGCGTGACAGCGTTGTTTAGCGACGGCGACCCAAACCAGGGACTGATTTCGGTTACGGTTATACCGGTATGAAACCGGTATTCCATTACGGAACCGTTATGTCGTAAAGGTTATGCGCGCCGCGCGAACATAACGGTACCGTAACCGTTTTGAAATAACGGTTAGCGGTATCAGTTTTAAATGTTATCGCGAAAAGTAAGCGAGCTGACACTCTACAGAGTAAGCATTGGCTACTAAACATTTAAAGACACCGACTTGACGACCGCTTTAGCCTAGTTGGTAGTGACCCTGCCTACGAAGCAAGAGGTCCTGGGTTCGAATCCCGGTAAGGGCATTTATTTGTGTGATGAGCACGAATATTTGTTCCTGAGTCATGGATGTTTTCTATGTATTTAAGTATTTATTTCTCTATATAAATATCTATATCGTCGTCTAGTACCCATAGTACAAGCTTTGCTTAGTTTGGGACTAGGTTGATTTGTGTAAGATTGTCCGCAAATATTTATTTATTATTTATAAAGACAAAAAGACAAAACGGCAGTGCCTTTGCCGGCGGTTTGGTAACAACGCCAGGCCAAAGTCGATATAAAAAGCGGTTACGGTACCGGAAAAAATAAAGGTAGGTACCTTTATATTTCGATAGCGAAATATAAAGGTTCCGCTACCGAAACCGCTATTTGACAACCGATATGACGTCATACCGTTAAAATAGAATACCGGTATTTTTCGGTTATGCAGTCCCTGACCCAAACTAACAGAACGTCAAAAACGCGTCCAAACCGGCCGTGAGTACTAAGGTAAACGACCGAGTGATGGAAGCTGTACTAGTATATGGCATGGGCACTCTATGTCAAAGTGACAAGGCTTAAATTCAAATGAAGAAAAATCCTCTTAGTTCGAATTTAACCCATATTGCTTTGATATAAAGTGACCATGCCATATACTAGTACAGCGTCGAGCACTCGGACGTTTACCTCACGATCAGACTACAATAGGACGACAATGAAAGAACTAAATAACAATACAAACAACACAGAAACACACAAAACACAGATAAGTGGATGGTAAAATTCAGAAAGTCACAAAACAGCACACACGAACCAAAGGGAAAGACAAAAAAAGAAAGTTGCGGGAGTCCGCTGGATGCGGTTGGCGCAAGACCAGTCCCCTTGGCACTCTTTGGGGCCTATTTCCAGCAGTGGACATCTTTCGGCTGATATGATGATGATTATGTGAATGTATTGTGTAATGATGGCTTATCCGAATAAATGTCTTTCTATTGTACAATACGATTAAAATCAGTTAACGATTCTGAATAACTTCAGAATCGTTAAGGTGGTTCGATTGCCATACTAAACGTTATTTGACATTCGCAGGCTAACGGCGTGATATTTTAAGAAACTTATGTAACAAATTTTCATAAATAGGCTTCCCATTTGCGCCAAATTTCTTCTTTCCTAGAATAAACTTGTATGAACTTTTGGTAGATAACGTGTCCTACGGGTGTAGTTATAAATAAAACACTGCACTTACAGTTTTATCGTTGTAATATCCCAGTAGGCACACATAACACATAATCCAAAACAGAAGGCACAGAAGAGCAAAAGGCACGAGCACAAGCACAGAATTAGTTCACAGGCAGAAGTACAGTTTATAGGAAAGCACGGAAGTAGAAAAACAAGCAATATTTATGATTAGCAGTAAAAGCCGCGTAAGCCGGTAGCGAGAGCGTCAAGCGTGCGTTCAGTGTCGCATGTAGGCTGTGACTGATTTGACCTCATTCTCGAGGCGCGGGCGCAGTGACGCCGCCCGGCTGGTGCGACCCAGAAGTCGATTAGTTTACGTGTCGATAAGTTTATCGATATATCGACACTCGACTAATAGGTAGGCATTATGTTTGTAACGCGGTTGAAATATAATTTATATATATGTGTATGTAAATATGAATTGTATATATTAATGTAATGTATTGTGATTGTAATTATGTATTGTAATTTGTGTGTAAGTGTAATATAAGAGTAAGTAGGCCACACCACTCCCCTCCAGAGACCGTCAAGGGCGATAATAGTCTGGAAACCTCACCTGACGACCAGACCGGGTAGTATATTGACGAAGTGCAGGAGTAGGAGTAGGGGTAGGGGTAACGGGACCAAGATCTTCTTTTTCACAGTCAGCAGAAAGTATGAAGGCGGGTTTAAGCCTATCTATGGACACTGTTTTTTCTTATTTTTCAGGAGGATCCTAAATACCTTGTCCCCACGCGAAAAAACCTTATGGGGTCCGGTGTATGCCGCTTGGAGTGAACCTCGCAATGCGTCTTCTCGGAGGAATACGTAATCGCAAGTCTTCAGTTCCTTGTAAATAAATACCTTAGGATTACAGTGTCGGGCAGCTGGTACTGGTTTTAATTTTTCAGCGAAGTTCCTGAGGCGGGCAGTAAATTCGGACATGTCCGTGGTACCGCCAGTTGGTGAGCCGAAGAACTCGCCGGGTAGCCTCAATGGTTCTCCGTAGACCAGTTCTGCCGATGATGACTGTAAGTCCTCCTTAAAAGCCGTTCTTACCCCAAGTAGTACCCAAGGCAATGACTCTGTCCACCCCTCATTCGCGTGACATACGATCGCCGCTTTCAGTTGACGATGAAAACGCTCGACCAGGCCGTTAGAGACAGGATGGTAGGCCGTCGTCCTTTTGTGCTCGAATCCGGCTATTTTTGACAGACACTGGAACAACGCTGACTCAAATTGACTGCCGCGGTCAGTTACAATGTCTGTAGGACAACCGAATCGAGTTATCCAGGTCGACAGCAGGGCCTTGGCAACGGTTTCGGCGGTGATGTCATGTATAGGTACCGCCTCCGGCCACCGAGTGAACCTATCCACGGCTGTAAGGCAGTACCGATAGCCACGCGAAAGGGGGAGGGGTCCAACCAGGTCAATGTGGACCTGCTTGAACCGAGCGCGCGGTAAACTGAAGGTGCCAAGGGGGGCAGTTACGTGCCGATTAACTTTAGCCCGCTGGCACTGCAAGCATGCGCGCGTCCACTCCCTGCAGTCCTTCTGTACCCCAGGCCAAACAAACCTCTCGGCGACTAACTTTGCCGAGGCATGGGAGCCAGGATGACTTAGAGAGTGTAGGCTATCAAATACCTGTCTGCGGTAGGGCTTCGCGACATATGGTCTGGAGGTTGGAGTACTGACGACGCAGTACAATGGCAACCGGCTACCAGGTACGTGTAGTTTCCGCAGCTGCAGGGAAGAACCTTCACTAATGAGCACTTGCAATTCAGGGTCGGACGCTTGACCTTCGGCCAATGCTTCGAGGCTTACAGGCGCTCCCAGTTCTTCGATACGCGACAAAGTGTCGGCAACAACATTATCCTTCCCGGATATATGCCGGATGTCCGTCGTGAACTGGGAGATATAGTCGAGGTGTCTATACTGCCTTGGTGAACAGTTACTTTTTCGTTCGTGAAAAGCGAAACTGATGGGTTTATGGTCAGTATAGACTACGAAATGCCTGGCCTCGAGCATATGCCGAAAGTATTTGATGGCCTCGTAGATTGCAAGCAGCTCCCTGTCGTAGGGCGAGTATTTAGTCTGCGAGGGATTGAGCTTCCTGGAGAAGAACGCTAGTGGTTCCCACGCACCGTCCTTGAACTGCTGGAGAACCGCTCCCAGGGCCTTATCAGAAGCATCGGTCACCACAGCGAGTTTTGCTGAGCAGTCAGGGTGAGCCAGCAGAGCAGCATTGGCCAAGCTCTCCTTGCAGGCTTCAAATGCTGCTAATGTGTCGTCTGACAGGGTGATCGGTTGCTTGCCTTTCGCCGATCCCGTTAACAAAGCGTGGAGAAGGGCTTGAATTTGGGCTGCTCGAGGAAGAAATCTTCTATAAAAATTGAGCATACCCATAAAACCTCTCAGTTGTCGCACGTTGGTGGGGGCTGGGAAATCTTTTACAGCCTGTACCTTGGAGTCGAGCGGTTTGCAACCCTTCTGCGAGATCTGGTATCCTAAAAAAGTTACCTCCTTCTCGCCGAAGACACACTTGGCTGTGTTGATCATCATGCCGTAGTCTTTCAGCCTTTGGAAGAGTGTCCGCAGGTGTTCCTCGTGCTCGGCTTCGCTATGGGAGTAAATTAGGAAGTCATCGAGGTATGTGTATACGAAATCGAGCCCTCTGGTTATCTCGTCTACAAACCGCTGAAAGGTTTGGCCAGCATTCCGAAGACCGAAGGTCATGAAAAGGAATTCATACAACCCAAACGGAGTTGTGATCGCAGTCTTCGGAATGTCCACTGGGCTGACAGGTATCTGATTATAAGCTTTCTCCAAATCCAATGTGCTGAAGATGCTGCAATCTACAACATTGTGGGTGCAGTCGTGGATATGCTTGATCGGATACCTGTCGGGCACTGTTCGGGCATTCAGCTTACGATAGTCGCCACAGGGACGCCATCCATTATTCTTCTTTGGCGCCAGATGAAGCGGAGATGCCCAGGAGCTCTCCGAAGGTCTAGCTGTTCCACAGGACAGCATAGACTGGAACTCTTTTTGGGCAATCTTAAGTTTATCTGGTGCCAAACGACGAGGTGGAGAGAAAACTGGGGGACCTGGTGTCGTTCGTAAGTGGTGTACCGTGTTGTGTGGTGTAGTGTGTTGTCTACCTGCCGGTCGAGTGATCTCGGGGAAGTCCTTGAGGATCCCATGGTACCGTGTCGCACCAGTCACCACCTTCACCGACGAAAAATTTGGGCAATTGGCTGACGTAGCAACAGCTGCAATGGAAGTAAGGTTGTCGATTAAACGCTTATTGCGGCAGTCCACAACAAGGTTGTAAAAATTTAAAAAATCTACACCTATGATTGGCTTTGTCACGTCAGCCACTACAAAACGCCATGTAAAGGTTCTACGTAGGGTAAAATCTAAATCTAAAGTTACATAGCCGTATGTGGCAATACTGGACCCGTTGGCAGCACACAAATTATAGTCTGTCTTTGAACGACGTTCGCGTAGTGCCGACCGCGGGAAGACACAGAGGTCGCTGCCGGTGTCGACCAAAAACTGCACCTTCGAAGACCGGTCGGTCACGAACAGGCGGCCAGTTGAAGATGAGGGGCAATCGTCCGCCGCCATTACCGACCGCCCCTTGGGTTTTCCGCCGTGTAGTCACAGGGACGGATACACTTGGTGGCTTCCACTCCGAACTTGCTATGGTACCAGCACAAGGGGTACTTCCTGTAGTTGGACTGTGAACGCTGCCTGGAGGCACTGCGCCTGTTCCGTGATCCTTGCGCCGTTGAAGTGCGGGATCTGGAGTTCCTTCCTGACTCCTTAAGCTTCTGGAATTCCCGACGAAGCTCTGCCACTTCTCGTGTGAGGTCGGTGATGAGGGAGGTGGGAACGTCATTGCTCACTGCTGCTACTCTCGGCGAAGATGATGCGAGGTCGTTTGCCCTGTCTGCCAAGTCTGCCAGAGCTTCCAGGTCTGCGGTTACTGGCTGACCTGCGAGGACTGTCTGGATGCCGTGGGGTAAACGATTAATCCACATCGTCTTCATGAATTCGTCCGTTACGCTAGTACCTGCTAGTCCCTGGAGGTGGCGGAGGAACTTCGATGGTTTTCGGTCTCCAAGCTCTTCATGCATCATCAGCTGTTTAATCCGCTTCTCCTTGGAGTCGCTAAGTCTCTTTATGAGTTCGCTCTTCAGCTTGTCGTATTTGTTGGTTGCGGGCGGATTGATGATCACATCCTTTACTGCTCTAGAGTGATCGTTGTCTAGATGCCCAATCACGTAGTTGAACTTGGTAGCGTCGCTGGTGATTCCGGATATGGTGAATTGGCCTTCGACTTGCGCGAACCATATGTCTGGCTCCTCAGGCCAGAAGGGTGGTATACTCGCACGCCGACCTTATAAACCTCGTCCGATCTTATCGACACGTCCCCACCACTAGCGCCGGGAACCGGCTGCGGCTGTTTGTCGGCCTCGGATTTTTGCTCGTTTGGCATTGTGTTTCTCAAGGGGTCACCAGTTTGGTAGATAACGTGTCCTACGGGTGTAGTTATAAATAAAACACTGCACTTACAGTTTTATCGTTGTAATATCCCAGTAGGCACACATAACACATAATCCAAAACAGAAGGCACAGAAGAGCAAAAGGCACGAGCACAAGCACAGAATTAGTTCACAGGCAGAAGTACAGTTTATAGGAAAGCACGGAAGTAGAAAAACAAGCAATATTTATGATTAGCAGTAAAAGCCGCGTAAGCCGGTAGCGAGAGCGTCAAGCGTGCGTTCAGTGTCGCATGTAGGCTGTGACTGATTTGACCTCATTCTCGAGGCGCGGGCGCAGTGACGCCGCCCGGCTGGTGCGACCCAGAAGTCGATTAGTTTACGTGTCGATAAGTTTATCGATATATCGACACTCGACTAATAGGTAGGCATTATGTTTGTAACGCGGTTGAAATATAATTTATATATATGTGTATGTAAATATGAATTGTATATATTAATGTAATGTATTGTGATTGTAATTATGTATTGTAATTTGTGTGTAAGTGTAATATAAGAGTAAGTAGGCCACAAACTAGATTAATTTGAGACGTGATATTTTGGGAAAACCATTTTTCTCAAATTAATCTAGTTTAAACAAGTTTATTCTAGGAAAGGGGGAATTTGGCGCAAATAGGAAGCCAATTGATGAAAGTTTTTTACATAAGTTTCTTAAAATATCACGCCGTTAGCCTGCGAATGTCAAATAGCGTTTTGTATGGCACTCGAACCACCTTAACTGATTTTAATCGTATTGTAACTGAAACTTATTTTTACATTTTTTCTGACGTCGCCTCTCAGACTACAACATTATGATGAGGACTGCGTCCAGACGAGCTTTTATTTTGCCATTCGGTATAAATACTTGTTGATATTCGCGACCCGGCACCGTTTTTAACTTTTACACTGAGACCAATAAAAAGCCATGTTTTACCTCTTTTGCCAGTTTCCCCGACCATCCAGGAATATCTTTACTCGTTATTGAGTAAATTTGTTGACATTGTATTAATTTAATATTATATCTTTATTTTTTCTTTGTTTTTTACGATCGTGATAAATAATCTTATTTTTTTTGACATGAAAGCCAAGTAATGTGAAGAGAGATGTAAAGGAAGAAAAATGTACGCTATATAATAAACTACAATTATTACCATTACATTGCACGATATGAAGAGAAAAGAAGTGAATGATGATATGACGGCTGACAGAGAAGTATGGAAGAAAAAGACATGCTGCGCCGACCCCAAGTAAATGGGATAAGGGCAAGGAAATGATGATGATGATGAAAGCAAAGTAATGTAATTTTTTATCATGAAATAAATAATCTAATCTAATCTATCAAAGACTAACAAAGAATGTAATACTTACTCGTAGTTCGATAATGCCATTTATTTTTAACCCCCTACGCAAACAAACGGTATAAGTTTGACGTGTCTGTGTGTCTGTAAACTGTCTGTAGCATTGTTGTTCCCAAACAAATGGACCGGTTTTAATGCGGTTTTTTTGTCCGAAAGCTGACGTGATCGAGATGGTTCTTAGGTACGTTTCAAAAAAATCGGTTCAGCCGTTTTTGAAATATTGAACTATGAAATGAACATGTCGGGGGGGTTTTTCAACTTTTCTAGGTTGTAGTTATCTTTTAATGATGTATGATCAGAGCTAATAGTTGAGCCAAGAAGACACATACTCGTACTAATTAGTTGATTAGATATTATGCAAAGTGTGTTTACATAAGCCATAGATAAAGAGCGGGCGAGATAATATAATGATTTAATGATTATGTACGTGTAGTAAATACGCTGACTGATTTAATAAATAAATGTTTATGTTCAGAGTGCTCAAGAATGTGGGTCAATCTTTATACACGACTGCCCAACGAAAAGGAGTGTAATGTTTTCAGATTTAATTCACCCACACTTTTTCTCTCTCCTGTGTTACTTTTTACGAACTTTCAAACAAATTTATTTCTAAATTGTATCTATCAAACCAATTAAAATCGATAGCACCCCGTAACTGCTGCTGTAAATAATGTTGTACTTACCTGGTTTCAGAGCAGTTTCTCTAACAAACATGACAGTTTTGTCACTTGCGTTACCGGACAGAATAGTGTGGGGTCTAAAAGTTGTTTGGCCCATAGGTACAGTCGCCATCACATACATCGGTACACTCTAGGTGTTCAAAAATATCGGCACATGCACCCTAATGCCTTGAAAATAGAGGTGTGTTCCGATGTTTGCGACGTGCTTGTTTGTTTGCTCCGATGTATGTGATGGCGACTGTACCACGTTTGAGTATTTGTGAGTGTGGGGACCTGTGGGCCAGGGGTCGCGGATGCGATTTTTTTGACATCCGCGGACGGAGGCTGATGTGAATATTTGGGGGCACACATCCGCGGATGCAGATTTCGTGGTCAAACATTAAAAAACGTACCTAAATAAACAACGTCCATTTTATGATATCAATATCACGCAATCATCAAACACGTTGAGAATAAATAAATTACAATCGTAGCGATCAAATCAAAAACGCGTCTGCTCTTGGTCACAGAATATTGGCAAACAAAGTCTGTTTCCATGGCGGGTAACAATTCTAAGATCTGGGGCATTTTTACATAATGTTTAGTAACGGTGTGGAATTAAAAGGATTTTTTTTATTTATTACTAGCTTCTGCCCGCGACTCCGTCCGGCTGGACTCGTTATATCGTAGCTCCACACAAATGTTTCACCCCCTTTTCACCCCCTAAGAGGATGATATCCGGAACAAAACGAATTCCGTCCCCGGGACTTAAACTATCTCTTTACCAAATTGCATCTACACTGGTTCTGCGGTTTAAGCGTGAAGAGGTAACATACAGACAGACACTCGCACACGCGCGTCGCACTTAGAGAGGTAGGGCACAGCGGAATGTCATCTCGCTCGTATGTGGAGCAGCCCAACTGGGGAAGTACCTCCACCTTACAGAAGACCGCAGCCATAATAGCACCACTGCTTTGTAATGTTGCATGCTATGAAGTATGTGGTGTTGTGTTCCTGGTGGTGAGTAAGGTCGCCAGAGCTCCCTAGGGTACGCTGTGTTGGGAGTGAGGGATGCATGTATCTATCTGCCAACACAGTGAATCCTCAAGTGAATAAAGGGCAACGCGCTTGGGATTCTTCTGGAGTCACAAGTGTCCATAGGCGACGGTACCAGCTTAACATCAGGCAGGCCGTAAGCTTGTTTGCCACCGTCGTAGTATAAAAAAAAGACACTTTCGCATTTATAATATTACTATGGATAGAAATACCATGTTTCTCAGTTCCGTTCTCAGCGACAAGCTACTAGTATTCCCAATCGTGTAAGACATAAATCGCGTTCTAATGGGAAGCCCCTACAAATCACTTAAGGCGCGCGTCGCAAATAAATAAAACTCGACTAAGCTGGTATGATTTGTCGGTGGGGCCCTTAACGGGTACATGGTGTTTTCTTAGGGGGCTCAAGGCATTCCTCCTGAGGAAGTCTTATTATACTGTAGCTGACTTCGCAAATGACAAAAACCATTAATAAACCCCCCCGACATTTTCATTTCAAAGTTTAATATCTCAAAAACGGCTGAACCGATTTTGTTGAAACGTAGCTAAGCACTATCTCGATCACGTCAACTTTCAGATAAAAAAAAACCACATTCAAATCGGTCCATTCGTTTAGGAGCTACGATGCCACAGGCAGACACGTGAAACTTATAACACCCCTCTTTTTTCGTCGGGGGTTAAAAATAGTGTTTATTAGAATCGTTTAGAAGAGTATAAAATTATTGTTTTTTGACTTAATTTTATAAATAATGGATAGTAATTTTTAATTTGTAATTGTACACCTGTTTGTTGAATTAATTAATTAATTTTTTTTTATTTTTATTTATTATTATTATCATAAAAGGGGTATAATTTTACAAATAAGGTCTGTCCCACAAAACGGTTTACACAGTTTGTCTGTGGGATCTGAGTCTCTTCACTAACTAAATTATAACAATTACTATACTTATATGCTATTTACTATTATGCTATCTAAGAAATAATGAAATAATTTTCTTTTAAATGTGGCTCTATTGGCCTCCAGTCTAATATCTGCAGGCACGCAGTTTAGAGTGTAGGGTAGGTGTTTCCGCAGGCATCTATCGCCATAGTAATTGGTTACCCTTCGTATATTGTACTTGCCCGCAGCTACCGACCTGGTGCCGTAAGTGTGACATAAATGCGATAGGCTATGTTCTCCACTTCCATGGTGATTAAGTGCTAGGATGAATTTATGCTTAAGGCTTACTGGGAGAATCTTACATATTTTAAAAAGTTTTTTATAATCTGTCTTACATTGACATACCTGTATTGAAATTTAATTGTAAGCTTGACTTTTTACCCTCTTTTTTTGTGTGTTTAATACATTGACGTACTTACCAATGGTTTAATATTAATATTATAGTTTTTTTTAATTTTTTTTTATGTACGCGCCGGCGTCCGATGCATTAATAGTGGACCTTTCTCCAAAAAAAGGTAGCAACCGTTGTTTTTCTAACTCTCCATTAAATACCTTGACACACAGTTGTACACTAGTTAAAATTCACTGTTGCCTATTTATTTATTTATCGTATGGCATTTTGGTCACTGGATTACATATACAAGCTATATAAGAAAATAATGAATGATGACATGAAACACCTAATGAAGGGCGACCTACCTCTGTCACTTAAACGTAGGCTCATGGACATGTGCATACTTCCAGTTCTCATCTACGGTGCACAGACTTGGTCTTTGACGGAAGCGCAGAAGTCCTAACTCGGGGTTTGCCAGCGAGCTATGGAGCGCAGCATATTAGGTGTAAAGCTAATGGACCACATCCGGAACACCACGCTGCGCTCCAAAACCCAAATAGAAGATGTAGCTCGGAAGGCAGCCAAGTTAAAGTGGGACTGGGCTGGTCACGTCTACCGCATGCCGAATGAGCTGTGGGCCAAAGGGACCACGGAGTGGAAGCCCCAACACTCAAAACGGAGACGCGGTAGACCTCGTCGGCGATGGCGGGATAACTTGGACTCCTTTTTAAAAGACTGGCCAGTTATTGCTCAAGACCGCGATGAATGGAAGGGGAGAGGGGATGCCTTTGCTCAGCAGTGGGACATAACGGGCTCGATATAATAATAAAAGAAAATAATAATAATAAGATTGATTAATTCAAAGGTTAAGATTAGTCCTCTTCAAGTACTCTGTAGCAAGTTCAGTAAGGTTCTTGAGGTCCTCCATCCGCCCTGAACATTTTGTTGTCGGCATGAACCACATGGTTCACTGTTGTACCTACACTTGCTATATTCAAAACCTTCCAGGCACATACTCCGGTTTACTTTTTTTGAAATTTAAACCTTAAAGAACCTTATTTGCTACCGTTGTCTATTTATTTGAAACGTAGTTATTTAAATGTATTAAAATGTTTTCTTGAGTATGAATATACACATTGACTACGGAAAAGCCAGGAGGAAAGGTTTATGAGTTTAGTCGATGTAAGTCTTCTACATATAATTATTTACCACCACTGTAACCGCCACTGTAATCAGATTGACATATACTCACAAATAAAAAACTTTGAACTTCGTTCATAATCTAAGAAATATGTACACCCAATTTACCAAACATCCTGTATGCATTTGGTTAAGGCACCAATTGACTCCCTTCACCTTGCAAAACAATATATTAATATTTATATTTTAAGAAGGGTTCCTTACATTATCTCTCACAATATATCCCCCAAAAGCCGCAACCGAAAAACGACCTTCATTCATAAAGCGTAGAATCCAATTTAAAATGATTTATTCTAGAGACTTGATATTTCTGATACCCATGGTACAAACAAATATCGACTTAGTACAAGTGCGAATAGAGTCGAATTTTAAATGATATGGATTTATAAGAAGAAGTCGAATTTGTCACAGTTGTTGTTGAATTATTTACTTTTAAAATTATGGTTTCTTTGGAGAATTGAATAATCATATTTTATGACAAAAGTAAGTGTATTTTATGTAAGTAATATTGCTTAGAGTATTATGTTATTTGTTATTTATAATCTTTGTAATTAAACTGAATTATCCAATGACTACAAAAACGAAGGAAATCCCCAGTATTCATTTTTATTTTTATGATTACTTAAAGACAAAAATGCTAGATTTCGTAAAATTATTATTTGTGTGAATCAACTTTTTTCAGATACTAGTTCACCTGGGTCACTTTTTAAACTGCGATTTTATGGGTTAAACCATGGGGTCACAAAATGTGGGGTTTTCTTGTCATGTTTCAACCATTTTTGTATCCTGCCGGTCGATCACGTAACGCATTGTACGCGCGTCAGGTAACTAGATCTATATAAGTGTCCGTTTTTTTATGGAATAATGACAGTAAAAATGTCCTAACGCGCGTTAGAAACGTTACGTGATTACTCCTCTGAACTATCTTCTATGCGTGCTAGAAATTGTTAGAGCATAGACAAGTTCTAACGTACACTAATCTACTCTTTTAAGGGTGGTGGGCTGCTCAAACCGTTTGTAATCGTGACCGGTGTTCGTTAAAATCTGAATGGAAAGTTTGACAATGTTTCTATGGAGTGACAGCTGCCGGCGCCATATTTAACGTTGACCGGTCTGTAATCCTAAGTTAGTGCACCCGCCCTAAGCAAGCTACACTTCCAATCACTCCCTCAAATACTAACCACAGTCCACGCTATCGCTTTACAGTAAAAAACCTCTTTGTCACAACTCTCCCCCCTTTAATTCATCAAGCACAAAGGGAAACAATACGGCGGGAAACACACCATATATAGGTCCGACTGCGAAATTGTTAGTATTTGGAACTTTATCGTTTTATAAGTGAAACTGCAACGACAACATCCATTAATTTGTCGCCCCATTCAATTACCCAAAAACAACATACATCTAAATAAATTGTGTTTTAATTAAAAATAACGTAATTATGACAATAACAAAAACCCATATACGCGAGTATCTCTGTTGACAACTTGCTGGGACGACAGTTATCTTATCTGCGACCATGACCGCTGCAACCCATGTCGAAACGTCAGAAATAAAGGTAAATAAATATCGCGTTTGACACGTGTAAAACTGTATTTTGGACAATTACAAAATGTATATACTTATCCTTATATTTAGTTTATCATCACTAATTTACACTCAGAAAACCTACTTATAATCGATCAATACGTAATCTAATGTTTATCATAATTGTAAGTTACTGAATTGCATAATTGCACAAAACATAATTAATGCTAAATGTTCCAAACTCCACTTTTTACTCAATAATAATGATGTTTTACCTGTAATTGGGGTACATAAGTGGAGTAAATAAAATGTACCTACCTATCATATTGTAATTATGTCTTATGTATTCTGTTGGTGTCCCGTATAGTCTATAAGCCCACTCCCAATACGCCTACATCTCATGACAATACGATAAAATGCATGGCAGCACAGGTGGAGAAAGTTGTGCTCAGCAAGAAAGAATCAGAAGATTATCACACCTAAAATTGGCCGAAAGTTTGAAAAATCAGTTTCTTTTTTGGTGGCTTCGTAATATGTCATTTCCTTATTTTTTTAGCTTCGAAGTAGGGCAGTTTCTTATTTCGTTAAATTTTAAGAAGGGTATTTTCTTATATTAGTCTTTTTCTGAGTTGGTCAGATTCTTATTTTGTTGGGTTCGTAGTAAGTAGATCATTACTGTTTCTAGTTATATATATATATATATGTAGATTGTAGGCATATTCTCTTTTATATATTGTATTTCTACATTTTGATACGTAAAATGCACGAATGAACATAAAATTTATAGACACAGAGGTCACATGATGATGATCCATCTACTACGAATCCGACAATCTATAAATCAGACCTACTCAGAAAAATACTAATATAAGAAAATACCCTTCTTAGAATTTAACAAATTATGAAACTGTCCTACTTTGAAGCTAACAAAATAAGGAAATTACATATTACGAAGCCACCAAAAAAGAAACTGACCTCCTAAGAATATGTTAAAATCAGAAACTGGCCTACTACGAATCCAACAACATAAGAAACCAACCGGCCTCCCCCAAATCAAATATTGGCTCTTACCGGGGTTCAAACACTTGAAACCCAGGACCTTCGGCTTCGTAAGCAGGTTGGGTACCTAGGCTAAAACGGCAGTCAAGATATAGATTACATTAAGTATTGTTAAATACACCGGCGTTTATAAAAACCATCTTTATTCTACCCCTTCCGCGCTGTCGACATATATATCCGTCGACGTATATATACGTCTCGGTGTTTATCTCGCGGTTTGGGACATCGGAATCCCTTGCTCGAGGGGCCGCTGCGGTGCTACCAATGGTTATTTTTAGTGTTGTAGATAACGCTCATTTCGAGGCCTATAGATTCGAGCATTAAAGACTCCCGAGGCTTAAAGACTCGATGCTGTTTAAGTACCGTGTTGGTTTATTTTACGCATATGAATGCAAAATATTGTCTTTTCGTCACTTGAGTCTTTAAGCCTCGGGAGTCTTTAGGGTTCGAGTCTTTAAGCCTCGGGAGTCTTTAGGGTTCGAGTCTTTAAGCCTCAAAATTAGCGTTATCCACAACACTAGTTCTTTTAGGTGAAGTTGGAGTGAGTTTGACGACTGGGCTTAGAAATAAGCTTTACATCGCAAATTAAAAGAAGAATGGTGAGTTCGAGGCTCGTTTGCGACTTGTAGAGCAATAATTGGAATAAGGGTTTAAAAACTTGTGCGTCTTATACTTAACAATCCTACTATTATTATAAAATGTTTGTTACTCAATCACGGCTTAAACGGCTCAACCGAATTGGCTGAAATTTTGCACAAAGATAGTTTATAGCCTGGATTAAAATATAGGATAGTTTTTAGTCCGGGTCCTCGCAGACAAAGTCGCGGGTGGAAGCTTGTGCGAAATAAAGGGTTAATATCACGTTAATATCAAACGTCTTCTAAACGATTTTCTGGATTGACTACTAGTTTAACGAGCAAGGGAAGTGAGTGCTTTCACTTCGAAAGAAGTTCTCCGATTCAGCTTGGGCCAAAATTATTTCGTATGTCTGGATATCCGGATTAGCGTTGAAAATGGCTTGTTTTTTCGAATTTTTACGAAAAAAAACCATGAAATTTTCCACTTCTATTTTTCCGAAAAAAAAAACGATTTAAACAGGTTTCAACAATCGGTAATTTTTCTTAATACCTACTGATGGATAAGTGAATTATTAAAGACATTTGACATTGACATCGGTGTCAGTTCAGTTCAGTTGTCACAGTTGTGTCATTACGCTTATTGTTTTTATTCCTTGAAAATCCGAAAAAAAAACGGAAAAAAACGGAAATTTCATAAATTCCCGAAAAATCAATTGATTTTTCCCGAAATTTTCAACGCTAATCCGGATGTCCGGCTGTTCTCAACGGGTCGCATTTCTCAACCGATTCTCGTGACGTGAGCAGTTTCAATAATTAAGTAGACTTTTTTTCAATACAATTATCCGAAAAAAAATATCTAAGAAAGGCCCGCGGGTTACACAGCTCTAGTTTTCGTTTTGCTAAGTTTGGGGTGAAAATGTCGAAACAACGTTTCAATAATGCTACTAAAATTCGATTCTATATATTCAGTCTATGGATGAGGCATACAAAGCGTGCCTACAATGCGTTACGTGTACAATTATTTCTCTATATAAGTATCTATGTCGTCGCCTAGTACAGTCGCCATCACATACATAGGTACACTATAGGTGTTCAAAAATATCGGCACATGCACCCTAATAATGCCTTGAAAATAGAGGTGTGTTCCGATGTTTGTGACGTGCTTGTTTGCTCCGATGTATGTGATGGCGACTGTACCCATAGTACAAGCTTTGCTTAGTTTGGGACTAGGTTGATTTGTGTAAGATTGTACGCAAATATTTATTTATTTATTAATTCAAAAATATCTTCAGGATGTTGTTCAATCTGCCTCATCACTGCAGTCATGTTTGCCGAACCGCACACTGATGGCTTCCATGCCATCATACGCAAGAGGGTCGCCTCGCTGCTGATACCAGTGAGAGGAAGTGAGAACAGAATTGTGAGGATATTGGAAGGACGTTGGGATTGCCTTTTAGTCCAGGCAATGAACTGACAACTTGTATGGGAAAAATGTCAAATTTGGAAATAATTTATAATAGCAGATTTTTTCTTTGTAATGGATATATTATCAATTAAATAGTTACCCAGCGACAAAATCCAACAAAATTTCAGACATCAAAAAAATGATAACTTAACTAGCTTTTGAAAAGTCAGAAAATTATTAATAAATGGTTTTATGTTTATTTTGGTTAATTTACATTTGCTCTATAATATTCCAGATAAATAATAAAAAAAAAGGCATGCTTTATTTAAATCTATTTAAATACTTCCGGATTGAAAGTTTGTTGGATTCTTGAATAAAGCATCTTAGAATAATGTTTTAAAATGATATAAAGAAAAAAAACGCAATTATAAATTAATGTTTTTCAAAACCGTATTTTGCCTGGAGGGCACTGGGTTGGCATTGTAACGGGGAGGGTAAAATAACTTAGAATTTTGGCCTAAACGTTACCGTGCCTATCGGCAATCAATTGCTTTATTAAATAATACCTACCTACGAACACTTTGCTTTGAAATTATTTGACGTATTAACAAAACGTGGAGTCTGAAAAAAATGATTTTTATTTTATTTTTATATATTGCGAGCTCTTAGTTCCGCCGCAGGCGACTGATTGATAAAAATTACTCCCGAAACATTAAAGTCTCTGAAAATATAGCACGTACACCGTTGGGGGCTATACGTCTGCCGTATCGAACTTTTATAGCAGGACATAAAACATAGTTTGGTAAAGATGTCGAGTTTCACGTGAAAGTATAAAGTTATAGAGAGCTGTCAAAGGAACGTATAGTATTTTTAAAGTTTAGAAGACGAAAAGTATACTTAAAACCAATGGCTGGTTTTAACGATATCTATTGGTGAATTGTTATCTTCAAGTAGGGTTGTAAAACAAAAGCATAAACAGACAGAATGGACAGATTAAGGGCGTTGCCCAATTTATTATTTAAGAATATTTTTATACTTACTTACTTACTTGCTGTTACTAACCAATTTAGTATTAAGTCACATGTTACTAACACACTATGGATATGGATAACACACTAGGTCTGAAATAAAGTATTTTTATTTTATTTTATTTTTATTATTATTATAAAACACTTACTGGTGGGGTAAGTATTCCAGTGAATGAAGGGGTTATATGTTAGAATAAATTAGTTTTTTGAGGTATGAAAAATCGCTTTCACGCAAATATAAAAGACATATATTATTTAATTTAAATTACCTATTTGATTAAATTTAACACTGCACTTACCCCGCTGTGTAAGTTAGATTCCTTAGTGTCTGAAAACAAATGAATACAGGAATTAATAAAAAAACCTTACACTTGTTTTTCTAAAAGGTAAAAGAAATGTACAGTCAACCAAATTGATTCCTAGGCCACCGTAGAACCCTGACATTTTAACTGCTACATAGCGAAGAAATTATCCTAGTAACCCGCATTGACATAACATTTACAACGGCAAGGTTCTATGACGGCCTAGGAATCAAATTGGCTGACCGTACCTACAGTTGAGTGTAAATTTAAAAACATCTGACAAATGGCGGTGGAAGGGTTAGACACATTCTTATATGAAAGGAAAGAAGAAGTATTAAGAAGTAAAAATTATGTCTACCTTTTCCAGTCAATTCGGAAAACTCGTTCATCAGCCTAGACTTGGACGTTTCCCATGGTCTTCTAAAATAAAACATCACAAATCATGGGCAATATATCGTCGCTACTCTTAAAAAATCTCGTATCTGAAAATCATCGAGTTTCTAGGAGGAACAATAAACATCCTGTAAATTATTGAGATTGATCAAATAAGTTCTTGTTAGTTTCATGAGATACTTTGATAGCCAGTCATTAATTTTACAAATATTCGAATATCTCACGCAAACACTTTTTATTAAATTTATAGTTATTTGTAAGATACAAGATTTTTGTTCTAGTATTGACTGAAAGTTGTTGAGTAACGATAATTTTGCTTTACATTTTATGGTACAAAATGTAACAAAATGTATGTTTTATGTTTATTAAATTGACTAAGTAGACTCTCGTAGAGTAAGTAGGTAACAATAGACAAACTTAAATATTAACGTGTCTCCGTAATAAAAAAAAGATCGGCTCGAATTATTTTTTCTCAACTGTGCATGCAATAAATAAACTATCTTAAAATGAATGGAAGTCTTGATTGCAAATCATCAAATTTTCGTTTTTTAATAGGGACGGGTCCAGAATATAGCTGAGGAATCACTTGATGTTCGGAACTATCATTGAATCTTTGAGGTAGAATAGTCCAGATGTCATCAAAGCGAAATTAAAACTCAATCGGACTGTGAGGTGTATATTTTAAAGCCCTCAAATCTACCACACATGGGTCACCTGCTTTCTTTCCAGGTCTAATAGATGTATACTTAGCACTTAAGTGTCGCATGGTTTTTGAAATAATACCAGTGTACATATTTTACATTGTACTTTTTAGTCAAAGATGCCTCTTTTTAGGGTTCCGTACTCAAAGAGTAAAACGGAACCCTATTACTAAGACTCCGCTGTCCGTCCGTCCGTCTGTCTGTCACCAGTCTGTATCTCACTGATACCGTGAAAGTTCCAGCTCAAATTCTCACAGATGATGTATTTCTGTTGCCGCTATAACAACAAATACTAAAAACACAGAATTAATATTTTTTTATAGATAATGGTACGGAACCCTTCGTGCGCGAGTCCAACTCGCACTTGGCCGGTTTTTTTGTAATTACTTTTACAAAATCGGCAGGCACATGAAGCTCTCTGTTTTTTTTTTACTTTATGTAAATTTTGAAGATGATAAACATGTTAAAAAAAACTTAATCTTTATGGGTAACAAGTAAATAAAAGCATTAGGTATAAAACCTGACCTACGAGAAAGTAATCGAAATATATACAATACAATTATTATAGATACCGTCGATTTATCGAGGTTGAAGTTTGTGCACGTGTGTAGTTATATTAGTTTAATGAGTTATTAAACGAAAAAATGAAAAATAAAACAGATACGAGTTTTTTTCAAAGTAGTGACGATCATTTGTTTAGATACGATATTTTTGAACTAACAATTACTTATTAAATCGTCAATTTATCGACGTTGGAGTTTGTGCAGCATACGAGATGTATTTTTATAAGTTTAATGCGTAAATAAACAAAAAATTGGAAAAAATCAGATACGAGATTTTTTAAGAGTAGCGACGATATGATGCTCATGACTAATTTGCCATAAATTCAGTTCTTAATATTGTAATACAGGGTTGTAAATGAAATATCGTGAATCAAGGTATCGTACGGATTCATATTCTAGACCGGATCTAATCTTAAGATCCATCGGTCCAACAAAGCAATTGTATAGCCACAATAGCCACGTGCCACATAGGCTTCGAAATGAAAAGGCCATGTTTAACCCTTTATAAGGCAGAGACGATTTGGAAACCACTTAGTTAATGACCATATATGGAGAAGAACATTCTCTTTTTTATTTAACTACTAGCTGTTGCCCGCGACTTCGTCCGCGTAGAACTTTTTATCGTCTTAGAAAATGATTTCTCTCAATACAAAATTTGAACCCTCTTTTAGGGGATAATTTAAAAAAAAGTTGATGTTCATTTTCTAGTTTGTGAACAAACAGTCTAAAACCAAAGTTAAAAATCTCATACTTTAAAAATGCCTTGAAATACTCAAACTTTGAACCAATTTTAACACTCTTAGGGGATGAATTTGGAAAAACTCTGAAATCAATTTTGTAGTATTTTAACGTACAGAATAAGACCGAAGTTAAAAATCTCTTACTCACACTTTAAAATTTTATTGCTCGCCATTTAAAATTTGAACCCCCTTTTAAACCCCCTTAGAGGTTGAATTTTTCTAATCGCTGAAAGAACTTTTTTCGTAAACTTTTAAGTCTCTAGCTCAAAAAAAGTGTTGCCCATACAAAGCTTTCTTAACCCCCTTAGGGGTGGAATTTTCTAAAACTCTGAAAGTACTTTATTATTAATTTTAATAAGTAACATTTCGAATAGTTTTAAGTCTAGTAAAAATAAAAGTTTTTCCCACACAACACTGGCTACCCTTCTTAAGGATCTTAAGGATCCCCTTAGGGATGGAGTTTTCTAAAACGCTGAAAGTTCTTTTTTAGTATTCTAATAAGTAATCTTTTTGCAAAGTTTTAAGTCTAACTCAAAAAAAGTGTTGCCCATGCAAAGCTTGCTCTCCTTTTTAACCCTATTAGGGGTGGAATTTTCTAAAACGATTTGTGTTCTTTTTTTGTATTTTAATAAGTAATCTTTCTACAAAGTTTCAAGTCTCTAACTCAAAAACATAAACTTTCCCTGATAAAAACTTTGCACCCCTTTTTATCCCCCTTAGGGATAGATTTTTTCAAAACGCTGAAAATCTTTTTTCTGTATTTTTAATGGTAATCTTTCTACAAAGTTTTAAGTGTCTAGCTCAGAAAAAGTGTTCCCCATACAAACCTTGCACCCTTTTTTAACCCCCTTAGGGAATGATTTTTGTAAAACGCCGAATGTAGTATTTTTCATGTTCTAATAAGTAATTTTTCGACAAAATTTTAAGTCTCTATTAAAAAAAAATATGTTTTTCCCATACAAACTTTGCACCCTATTTTACCCCCTTAGGGGTGAAATTTTGCAAAACGCTGAAAGTACTTTCTTTGTATTTAAATAATCTTTCTACAAAGTTTTAGGACTCTAGCTAAAAAAAATAGTTTCCCACATACAAACTTTGCACCCCTATTTTAGCCCCCTATTTTTAGGGGTAGAATTTTCTAAAACGCTGAAAGTACTTAATTTGTATTCTGATGACTAATCTTTCTACAAAGTTTTAAGTCTCTATTTAAAAAAAATATTGTTTCCCCCATACAAAATTTGCACCCCTATTTTACCCCCTTAGGGGTAGATTTTTTTAAAACACTGAATCTAGGTACTTTATTTGTATTCTAATGAATAATTTCTCTACAAAGTTTTAAGTCTCTATTTAAAAAAAAAGTAGTTTTTCCCATACAAACTTTGCACTCTATTTTACCCCTTTAGGGGTAAAATTTTCTAAAACCCTGAAAGTTCTTTATTTGTATTCTAATGACTGATCTTTCTACAAAGTTTTAAGTCTCTATTTAAAAAAAAAATGTTTCCCCCATACAAACCTTGCACCCCTATTTTACCCCCGTAGGGGTGGAATTTTCCAAAACGCTGAAAGTGTTTCATTTGTATTCTAATAACTAATTTTTCTACAAAGTTTAAGTTTATAGCTCAAAAAAAAAAGGTTCTCCCATACAAACATTGCACCCCTATTTTACCCCCTTAGGGGTAGAATTTTCAAAAATCCCTTTTTATCCCTAGCCCACGTTATAAAAGCAACATACTGTGCAAAAATCAACTCTCTAAGATTAGTAGTTTCGGCTGTGCGTTGATGAGTGAGTGAGTGAGTGAATAAGTCAGTCAGGACATAGGCATTTATTATGTATAAATAGATAGAAGATAATGAAACTCCCATTCAAATATCTCAAAAAATTATGAAGCTACATCCGTTTTAATCTCGCTTGTTAGAGTGAGAAAACAATGAGGGACTGTGACGTCAATATACTCGAGCGTCATAGTAAAAAACAATCGTTTCATATGAAGATGCGTTTTGCGGAAAAGTGACAGAACATACCCCCTCTTAAAACTTTGGACTCTTATAACTTAATCATTACCTATATAACCTCTTGCTTTGTTTTTTTCTTCATTTGACTATATTTATTTTAAATTCTTTTTCGAGAAAATACATTATGATTATTTACTATATTTTCGATTCCTGAGCTATAACCACGAACTTCGGAATTCGAAAATATTCGGGTATCTCTATCTCTATCGCACTAACCATACTCGAGTGACAGGGATGCAAATATATGAACATTGAGTATCGGTTTTCGTGGTAGCGCCGCAGGGGACCGATTTATGACTTACGAGCGCTCGAAATCAAAAGCGAGCGGTAGAAAATAATCGCATGCGAAAATTTGTCACGATTATTTTCGCATGAACCCAATAATAGGTATTTTTGAAATTCATCACTCGAAAGCTAGTGGTTTGGCTATTTATACTTTTGCGCTTCGTTGTACGCAGAAATTCGATAAGTACTGGTTATTTAAAATTGTATTCTACACATGGAATAAAAATAAAACATCATTAGAAGGTCTATTTTAGGCTATAATATTAATGTTTAAGTGTTTTTTTTGTGTTTTATGCGTTACATAACAGAAAAAACTAAGAACGTAGTAAATAATACCTAGTAAACGAAACGTTTCGTTTCCCGCCTGTTATAAAAGTAAAGCCGCGTCCGCTGCGCCATGTTTTCGTGGTTTTTAAACGTCAAACATGTTTTGCCAATCAAAATAATACCCTATTTGTTTGCCGAAACTGACGGAAACATGTTAGTTGTTTAAAAACATGGAAAACATTGGTGCAGCGGACCCGGCTTAATACAAATTACAAATGATACAATTTGTCACAACAACTTTCTTTAGTTAGAATGAGACAGCAATTCATACTTTTCATTCTAAGTATATCGAGTTGTTGTGGATCATTGCCAGGCCTTTACATATTACTATAATCTCTGCCTCTTTTTAACCTGTGCAAAGAGAGAGAGAGAGAGAGAGAGAGAGACAGACAAGTTAAATTATTTAATTTTAAAACAAACCCGCCAAAAGACTAAGTTCACAAAATTCGGTAGAAAAATAATATAAAATATATTAATCTTTATTTATCTCTTTCTAAGTTCATTGTCAGTCCAAAATTAAATACAGGTGAAGTGTCCAAATTGTCGGCACTTATTTTCTACCGATAGAATTGAATACGAGTGGTCAATACCACTCGTTTTTGAATTTTCTATCGCTCGGATTTCAAAAATAGTATTTCATCGTTTCTGACAGTTTTCGAGTGAAAGAGTCGAGCGCTCGAAAGTCAAAAATCGGTCCCCAGGTACTTTGGCTGAATGCGCCGAGCGCGTGCCATTGTCATTCAAAAAAAACAAATTCGTGTTAATTATATTGTTCAAATTTGTTGATTTCATTTATTGAAATTACGACATAAAACGACATTTGCGCATATAAGTTCTCATATCAGAATCGAATATTTTTTTATGGTTTATATTTTAGCATTTGTCTCGTAAAGGTCTATCGTAGACGGGATTTAAATTATTAATAAGTGAAAGGCAAAGCAATTCCGCCATTTTGACGAAAATTTGACGTTTCTTATAGCTGACAGTTGGAGCAGCGTTTGATTTCAATAAAAATAAATGAAAAATTAAATGAAGTCGTATATTTCGGAAAATTAATTAACTGTCGCAGTCGGATAAAAACTATCCTAAGTTGCAGCTAGAATAATAATGTACCTATATAAAATGTTTCATATTATTCCGTTCATGGGATGCTGAGAACATTCGTACCGCGCAAAGCTTAGTTTCAAACTGGCTGATTCTTTTTTTAATTTAGAGATTTATTATAAGTGGAGATAATGGTATTATATAGCAAATATATCAGGCTTTCTTTTCTCATTTATACTTTTTCGGTCATTATTTAATTTTGGTGTAATTAAATAATCTAAAGTATGTGATCAATTAATGCACTGTGCCCGTTAAGGGAAGCAAGCATTTGTCACTGTTTCCATTATACTATTAAAAATACACAAGTCGCTGTATCTAATAATTTTAATTATAGCTCTTGTAATTCACGATGGCGAGTGGCGAGACTGTTATTGGTATGATGATAAGGTCTAATTTTGATAAATCCACTCTCCATCGTGAATTGCAATAACTGAACTACGTTGTTTGTAGTATAAGGAAAGTTTCATTTTTCTAACTCCTTGATTGTAGAGACGTCCGCTTGTAAATTGTATCGTGAAATATTTTTTTCAGTGATATTCGTATAATAATCCTACCCTCTACTAGATACACAATAATATTCGATTTAAGATTTACATTATGTAGTCAAACACCAGTCTGTACAGAGCATCTTATGTTTGTTGTCAATGTCAATGAATAGGTGTATTGGAAACAGATCATCTGAAAACTCGAGTGCACTAACGGGCTGAGTGCATATAATGACCACATGTTTTTCTTAATGATTTCGGTTTTTTTTTGCCGTAGATATGTTCCCCAGTGCATTACAAATAATGAAGTATATTTAACTTTCACGTAGCATATCTGTATAACTGCGGCCTTATAAAGGGTTAACAAAAATTCACCCGAATAGCGAAGCTATAGTTAATGTAGTCTATTATTTGAAATACAAAATGGTCAACATTGCTAAGTAGTATCTTTTTCATGTTACCCGCCGTTGAAAAGGTTGATGTTTAAATAGTATATTTTACAATATCAATTACCAGTTATACTTAACAATAAAAGACAATCACTTTGATCACCAATTAACAATAATAGACAATCGCATTGTTTGCTACGCACAAAGAGAAGTGAAATTGATCTAAAATAAGAATACGCACTATATATTACTTTCGATACCTACACGAATAACTAACGTTTTCTTGCACCGTTACCTACCGAGTTACTTATTGAATAGAATCATTTGAATAATGAATGAATGTGTATCGTGATCGCCAAAGATTGAAAATAAAGTAACCGATAATGAACTAACATTTATCTGGTTTATACTTTATACCCATTTTATCTCCTAGTTAAATTGGAATCTATTGTAAAAGAGGATAGAGCTCAATGAACCTTTTACGTGGCGCTAACATTTTTTTGCGAAATATGGCACGTGTTCGCAAACAATGTCTGTTCATAAGCCCAGAACAATGGCCATTCATGAGGTCAGTTCAAATAGTTTTAACCATACCCGCGCGGCTGCACACATTCATGATGGCAATAACGATGATGGTAATGGTTATGGTGATGTTGCATGGTCATCACGATGATTTGATAATGATAATGGTAATAGCAGTAATGACGACAAAGAACCCGTCATATTTAGCATCATCAAAGTCCGTGATTATAGCGGAACAGCACATACATCTCATCACGAGTAGGATCATCAACGCAGCAGAGACATCAGGTGAGAGGACTGTCGGATCATGATTTGATAATGCCGATGATAATAATGATGACGGCAGTGACAATAACGCTGTTTATGACGACCACGATTAAGATCATAACTATGACGATGACACTGATTGTAATAGCCGTGACAATGATTACAATGATGACGATCCTCATAACAAATATGACATTATAAATACAAATTAGTATATTGGTGGAGATGATGATCTTTATGCTACTGTAATGATTAAATAGATGATGGCAATGATGTTGATGGTGAAGGAAATGGTGGTTATGGTGATTGATTAATTGATTCATAGATAGATAGTTTGATTGATTGATAGATTATGATGACAAGTACCTGTCATCTGTAGCATCATCGCTCCGCCTGTCCCTCCTTTCTTGTGCAAAATCCGTGATTATAGCAGGATAGCACATACATCGTATCACGAGCATGATCGTCAACGCACCAACAATGATAATCAGTGCCATCATAATCTTGGGAGATTCCGAGATCAACAATTTCTTTAGGCTGAAAGTAAAGGTTATTGATGATACGAGTGCGGAAATTGTATCATACATCATGCGAAGAAATAAAAAAATATATAATAAAAAGGTGAAATGTTGATTACGATTCCCATTCCCATTCCCGCACGGCCCCGCCCCGCCCAGAATGCTCGCTACAATGCTCGATAGAATGCTTGCTAAAATGCTCCTGTTTATTTTGTAAGCGTAATGTAACACCGCTTTAGCCTCCTAGTTGATAGTGATCCTGCCTACGAAGCTGGAGGTCCTGGGTTCGAATCCCGGTAAGGGCATTTATTTGTGTGATACGCACGAATTTTTTTTCCCGAGTCATGGATGTTTTCTATTATATAAGTATTTATTTATCTATATAAGTCTTGTATATCGTCGCCTAGTAGGTACCCATAGTACAAGCTTTGTTTAGTTTGGGACTAGGTTGATTTGTTTGAGATTGTCCCCAGACATTTATTTATTTGTTTATGTATTCGCTAGAATGCTCATTGCAAGTGAATGCACATAATAAATAATAGTACTACGAATAGTTGGTTGTCTGTTAAGAAATCCTCTGTGTAGGTATGCTGAACGAGCCTAAACACAGCCATCCCTTTCTATCGCATGCAACGCGCTGCAATAGAACGCGTGCGTGCCGTAGCAGGGCTAACATACCCCCTGGGGCCGGTAGGCCGATGTACTAGTGGCGGCGCGACCAAATCACGGAGTGAACCGCCCCTGGTATCGCTCAAAGCCTATCAGTACCTTACACATTCACTGACAAGAATCGCTACGCGCTACGCTCGTAGCCGATCACGTGGTTTCCCTTGTTGTAGTTGAAAGCGACTACGGCGTAGGCACCCGCTAGTTAACACATTCAGTGTCGGGACCCCGATATCGAGTCCCTACGCCGTAGGCGCTTTCCGCTGCATACGAGGAAAACCACTGGATCGGCTACGAGCGTAGCGCGTAGCGATTCGCGGCACTGAATGTGTTAAGTCGGGCTCCCGAAATTGAATGAAGTCCTCTGCCCCCCCTATTCTGTAACTTGTTTTATCTACGCACATATCATTAGTGCTCTAAAATGCGTTCAGAAACCGTAGGTAATGACCAGCATTATTACAACCAATTTTACTATGACAACTTTCTTGTCTGTGGTAGTAGGTAAAATCTGTACTGTAATGTTATTACAGTACAGATTATCGGTATCGTTATGAGTTTAAATTTGGAACAGCTGTCAAAACTCAAGTGGGTCTCTAGTCTAGTATCTATAGATATTTAAACAGTTACCGATACGAAACGTCAATTTGTTGTTTTTTTATTTTACTTTTTTAACATTTTTTTTTTAACTTTTTTAACTTTTTTTTTACTTTTTTTCACTTTTTTTTCCGCTTTTTTACTTTTTTTATTACTTTTTAATTTTTTGCACTTTTTTTTCACTTTTTGTCACTTTTATTCCTTTTTTACCTTTTTTTTCTTTTTTTCACATTTTTTTTCACATTTTTTTCATTTTTTTGCTGTTTTTTACTTTTTTCACTTTATTTTTACTTTTTCTAACTTTTTTTTAATAAAAAAAAAAACACTTATTTTTTAATAAAAAAAACACTTTTTTTCACTTTTTTTTTTCAAAGATAACTTACAGGTAGCACTCGTAGCAATGCAGGTCATTTTCCTACGGCTTCTGAACTCATCTTAGAGTACTTATGATATGTTTTTAGATAAAGTAGTGTATGCAACTGTACATAATTAGGCCTTAAAACACTCGTGTGATCCTATTATGAAACTTGCTGAACACTCGTATTTTAAGGCCTCTCATAATGTATCAGTAGCATAAACTACTATTAAGCTCACCTCAACGCTCACCCACAATGGCCACAATTATACTTTGACACCGCGATGCGTAGTAATTAAGCGAAGGTAGAGGTCTAGTTTCGTAACGGGTGACAGGCGGGGTGAGCCGCATTAACGCGTAGCGAATAACAGCCCAGTACTCACGAGCATGATGTGAAGGAGAAAGTGTCGTCCCTATTGTGAGGGCATTTGTTGGCACCGCTCGTCTGCTGTTCCGCATCAGCGCATTCACAGCACTAGAAAAAAAAAACACTTGGTCACAATGTACACACTTACAGTCTGGACGTTTAGGTATTTAAAAAAAATTAAACAAAAAACACCACGTGACTTGGTCTTTCAGCCAATAAGATAATACCATAGATACAAAAAGTGGCTATGATTGGTTGAATGACAAAGTCACATGGGTTTTTTGTTTAAATTTTTTTAAATACCTAAACGTCCAGAATATAGCTCTGAACCGTGTTAACAGACCAGACTCATCATCTAAGGCCTTCCAGTCTATTATAGAGTATACAATTTGAATTTGTACACTGTATGTTTAAAATGTGATGTTGTATAAGGGCCAATCAACTCTAGGACCCACACTATTTTGTCTAGTAACGCAAGATACAGAACTGTTATGTTTGTTAGAGAAACTGCTCTAAACCAGGTACTCAATTGTGTATAATGATGGTTTACACCAGCAGTTACGATATGCCTCAGATTTTAATTGGATTGATAGACACAGGTTTGAAATAGATTGCTTTGAAAGTTCGTAAAAAGTAACACAGGAGACAGAAAAAGTGTGGGTGAAAAAGTTGATTGACCCATAATTTACTTTAAGAACAAATAGTCAGTAAGCCCAATCCCAAATACGCCTACGTCTCATGACAACACGATAAAATGCATGGCAGCAGGTCGAGAAAGTTGTGTTGAGCAAGAACCAGAAGGTTATCATTATCACACCTAAAATTGGCCGAAAGTTTGATTGAAATCCTTCACTTCCGCTCAAAATTGTAAAGGTAGGTATATTTACGTCATGTGTTAACCCTTTAATCGTAGAGAGAGTATACCATAGTCTGTCATTCCTGAAATGGCCGGAAGTACCAACTTGGTAGACGGTGCCAAAGTTGGCCAACTTTAGGAGCGATAATCTTCTGATTCTTATTCAGCACAACTTTCTCGACCAAAGAAAGGTCATACTTTATATTTTAATTTACGTAAGTATCTCTCTCAGGGTACCCTGAAAACTAGCGCCTTTAGCTAACATTGCTACTGGCATATGCTGAGTGGCTTCCATTTTGGTGCATTTATATGGTACTAAGTTTTAATTAAACACATGTATAATTTATTTTTCACACCAAAAAATATATTTCTCTCTTTCTTCCTTTACTTACCTTTTCATCGTTTGTATTCAATTTCTTCCTTTTCGACTTCATAAGATTCACTGTTTCAGAGCTGAAACAAAACGCTAAAATTAGGAATACATTTACACATTTAGCTGCAGTGGTGGCCAGATAATTAAGAACACAATTTTTTTTCCCACTCAGTTGCAGTTATGACTTTCCAGAAATAAAATTGGCCAAACATATTTTATATCATCATTAAATTTAAAAAGTCATATTTGTGGTATTATTGAAATATTTGATTGCAATTATCGCGATATTCAAATACCTATGTATGGAAAAATTGCTTCAATAACGTCAATACGCATGTGATATGTACAGTCAACCAATTTGATTCCTAGGCCATCATAGAACCTTGCCGTTGTAAATGCTATGTCAATACGGGTTACTAGGATAATTACGTCGCTATGTAGCAGTTATAATGACAGGGTTCCACGGTGGCCTAGGAATCACATTTGTTGACCGTACCTAGGTACATATCGCGCAATAATAGTAACCATGTAATCGCCCCCAATGAGACTACGGCCTTAGGAACACATCTTACTATTTAGAGGTAAATTAATGTACAGTTGAGATTATTTACTAGTAATAAGGTCGACTTTTTATAAAACTGTCAATGAAATTGGAATCTTTTGCCTTAGAAATTAGAGTTAATTTTTGAATGAACTACTTTGATGCAATTCGGCCAACTGAAATAATCTCAAGTTTAAACAAAATAGCAACTTTTGAAGTGGATGGGCCCAATCAACTTTTTATTACAATTTTGTTTAGTGGCCCAAGACACAACAGTCATAATATGTATAATTTAATACAGAATTTACTACTTAATATAACTACTTAATACTATTTAATATAACTTTATTTAAGAGACAGTGTGCAAAATTCAAGATTTTCAAGTGTGACTCAGTACTTAGATAGTGTGGCATCCTAAAAAGTTGATTGGCCCATGTAACGCTTCAACCTCTTAAATGGCTTGCTTTTTATGTTTTTGTATTCTGAACTTAAATTAACCCCTATCTGAAAGCTGAAGCTCCTGAGAAGCTTCTAGTCGTCTGAAAATTGAATCCTACCTGAAGGAAAAGCTATTGAATAAAATTAAACAGATAGTAAGCGAGAAAATAAATCATTTATTTACCATAGAAATATCAAATTAATTTTGTTTGTTTTGAAGCTAAAGAACCTTTGACTAATTAATCCAGTAAAATCAAGACTCGATTGTACTAGATATCCACTTTGTTCCTATAAATACTAACTCGTACCAAAGCGAATAGAAAAACCGAGTTAGTTCCGGCCGATCCTACTAGAAAGGTTGGGTTTTATTCTAGTCTAGGTAAATCTATCCTACAGCTACAGAATCTCTCGTTATTTATGTTAAAGTAATCGAGCTTGAGTACTTTAACAGACCAAATCATCTCCTAGGATATTGCCGGACGGAAAGAGATTCGGTCAAATAAAAAACCGTCCGACTCCAGGCCTACAATGCCGTAATCTAACCTAGAATTTATTATCTCTGGAACCTAACCTCGAAGACCTATTAAGACCTAAGCTATACGTGATTCGCGCTGGTGAAGTGGCTTGGCGTGTGATTTCGTCTAGTGGTTAGGCTCTGCGTTGTGCGAATAGACCCAGGCCCTTTTCGAGAAGTATGAAGTTTGTATTTCTATAAAGGGAAAAAGTTACACGTTAATTGAAGTTGTACATTAACCCCATTTTAGTAGAACCTATAACTTAAGTAAGACAATTATACTAGTTCCTTAGAATTAATTTACAATTCAGTAGTCTCATTAAGTGATGCACAATTATGGAGGCTAAAGTGGGCATAAATTCCTTATTATACTAAGTTGTGGGAAGTGATAAATTACGCTATGTGGTAGGTGACGCCCTTTAAACAGACTCGCAATACAATAGTGGTCAACTTGTGTTGGCCATGATGGGATCTCTATTGATGATGATGCGATGATATAATAATGAAAATAATCATGAAGTCAAGATATTGATGATGATGCGATGATATAATAACGAAAATAATCGTAAGTCAAGATATTGATGATGCGATGATATAATAATGAAAATAATCATAAGTCAAGATATTGATGATGATGTGATGATAGTCTATTGAAATAGAATATTAGTGCATGTTTTACTTATAGGTACATGAATGGCGTAATGTCTAGTGTAATATCGATTCTCCCTAACGATGAATCTTAGAGTTGTTAGCGAACTGTAGCGCTCGCCTCTCGCTCGCTCGCGGCTGCTCGTACTCGCTAGTAATCCCACCTCATCTGTTGATTCCGCCTACCCTATCGTTATTTCTATCAAATCTAATACCAATTAGTACTGACTTTTCCTAAGCTATTTATAATACAATTCACCCCCAAAATATCTCAATGGATGTAACACAATGTCTTAGCAACCAATCTCACCCAATCAACTCAAAGGCACTTTATAGTCGGAACAATGGTAAATATACGACAATGCACAGTTGAACTGACGAATGATAATTAATTACCAACCCACTGCGATACTTTTGTTGAGATCCCGATAATAACGACCCCACCTAAGAAGATACCTACTTAATTATTGACGTTACTAAAGCGAAAGTGTTGGATTCCCTTGTAAAATCAACATAGCTAGCTTCACGGTAAGAAGCTTCGGTTAAAGTAAAACGACGGCTTGGCCAGCGAAACTCTTCAGTTTGCAAGACTGAAAAGTCTCACCAACCTTACCTTCGTTGACACATCCGTGACGGAGGCCTAAGCGCGATCATCATCTCTACTGACTAAGAAACCCCTTAACGGGCGAATTCTCGTATTGGTCAGGGTCGTCAATGTGCTCTTTGGATATGGTTGTCCACAACGCTAAGCTCTCGGCCACAGGTGTACATAACTAATTTACTACGCTAGATTCATTCATTCAAGGAATTCCACACAATATATCTATAAGTACATCTGATTACTTCATAAACCAACACAACCGTAACCCTTGTTAAGAGGGTTGTTAGAACTAAGACAGCAGCTCGACCAGTGAGGTCCCTCAATTTGCAAGATTGAAGACTCTCAGCCACTCACTCTGTCTACACATCTATGACTGGCGCTCTAGTGCGGGCACATCTCTGCTGACTAAGAAGCCCCTTTCGGGAGAATTCTCGTGTGGCCAGGGTCGTCAATGTGCCCTGTGGATATGGTTGTCTCGACACCGAGCACACAGCCACGAGTGTATATAACTACTTTATTCAGTTGCGTTAATCTAGTAAAGTAACCACCCATCAGCACCTATACTAACCACCGGATATTAATATGAACTTGTGGTAATATTTGTCGCTTATCCGCATCTTAACAATCTATCCTCATAGTGTAACGCGTACCACGGACCGAGTCAATTGCTATAGCTAGGTTGTCGTATAATAATTGATCACTTTATCTCGTGGGGGCGCACGGAACCCAATCATATCGCAGTGACAAATCAACTAGTAATATATATGTAGAACAAAACAACATTCCTGTAATATCGTCAGTTATTTAACCAATGACCTAGATCCGTTCATAACCTATACATAAACCGCTCGTACTTTATCTAGCATATTCCCCAAACTATATACAGTAGAACTAGATTTCGATACACAAATTCAAGTATGATAACGTTGAAATGGTTAGATAATAGCCCAAAAACAAATTAATAAGTTTCAGAATCATTCAATACAGTGATTATAAAGGTCACTCACCAGATTTTAATTTCTTAATAGTGGGACACGTACCCAACGCCTCTCTGGTTCCCAGGGCTCCTGCCCTTCTGATCTCCCTCGACGCTCGTAACAAGCCAGCTCCTCCGCCATAAATAAATTACAACATAATATTAGCACATATTTTAATAAAGATTTCCCTCATTTGTACCTACAACTAACCACTAGATACTGGTATACAATTAGGAATTATTTACCATTGGACCGTTCCTTGGCGAACATTCATGTACTATAAATAGTCGTGTTCACTTCACTTCATGGGAGTATACGGAATTCTAATATGATGATGTCTTAAGCGCATTTATTAGGTGATAAACCTATTAGACCGCCACATATTCAAAATACACACGTGATCATATAAGATCATATCAGTTCACGAGCAGAAAGATATTGCCTAAATATTAATCACTCAATTCAAGACAATGTGCGCACAAGATAATTACTCCCTAAGAAATTCCAGAATTCACTATGATTAGTCACACTTTAAAATAAAATATTCAATCTCACCAGACGATCGCAAAGGCATTTGCGACCTTACCAAACTCTAATTCCTCTCAGCAACAGCCGTAATGCAGCCCAGCGGTGACCAGCCTTGCTCCGCCTCGAAGTAGTACGCGCCCAGAGGTCAGCCTAGCCTGGCCGCCCTCGTATTCTGCAGCGTGATCTCGCTTCGACGTCCCATAGAAAAGTGAAACGCTCCTCAGCCCGCCGGGGTATTTATAGCCAATACTAACACGATCACGCCACTAATCCGACTCCTCATCTGAAAATATACCTTAACTAAAGGGTATAAGGCCCGTTTTCCAGGGAGCCTCCATCGCCTGTCCGCTCCGATCGATAATCACTTTTCTCGACTTCGCGGGTAGAATATCCCTGCAGCCCGCGCGCCCGTCCACGCGTTTTCTTGCTGGCCAGCGATCCATTCCTGCAATTAACCTAACTAGTCTAATTTATGAATCCATAAATCTAGATCTAGCACACATTAAATGATACACTAATCCAACAATACTGAATTAGTATGCTGAAGCATGTTTTAAACCAATTATTTTGGACGAAACGCGAGTTTTCTACGCTTTTAATTGTAGTCTTGATTTTAGCCTAGAATAGCATCTAACGCAATTTATATCTAACTTATTTACATACATAATTAACAGGATGATAACGAATGAAAGCTTCAATCCCTTCATATTTGGACCTGAAACCCACAACGCTAACATCTATCAATTTAAAAGAGTAATTCCGCCCTTAGATACTACTGAGTCTGAGAGCGAAGCTCTCGGATCGTCTCAATCTGCCCCATGATCATGCACAGCGAGAAATCTACGATTTTGAGCGAAGCATTATCACAATCTTAAACATACCTAAGCAATAAACAAGGAATTGCGACCTATTAATGGTGAATTTTTAAATAACTTTGAGTAGATAATTCCGTTAACCTACTGTCTTTATACCAAATTTAAATATAATATTACTCTAACTGAAGGCTAGATTTGTTAGCTGTGTCTATTTACATAAATCTCCCAATTAATTCCGACCAATAATCTATGATTATAATTTTGCAAAAATTGCCAACCCCATAACTCGGGAAGTTTCAATTCGTTGATATATCGATCTCTCCAACAAGTGTATTTTAGGTGTGTGAATGTTTAACCACTACGTTTGCTTGGTGATGGACGTTGAAGAATAGCCCCTGTATCACCTTGTGCCTCCAGTCACCTTCTGGCTTCCGTCAGCACAAGTTTAGCCACATATCTCGGCTGATGACACACATACCCATCCCTACGGTACCACCTTGAGTCCACAGATGCCCCCTGGCCACCACAAACTCAAGTTTAGCCACATATCTCGGCTGGCAATACAAACCCCTATACTGCATCACCTTGCACCTCCAGTTGCCTTCTGGCTTCCGTCAGTACAAGTTAGGCCACATATCTCGGCCGATGACACAATATAATTATCTTCTAGCTTCACCTTGAGCCCACAGATGCCCCCTGGCCACTACAAACTCAAGTTAGACCACATATCTCGGTCGGCGCCGCTAGAAAACTTCCCCAGAATACTCCCATTCGCACAAAGTACTAGGTTGTGAGCCCAATAGATCCTAATGACCACGATGTTGCACTAACACCCCGAACCCTCAGATACCTTCTGGCTACCAAGGATCCAGGTTCGACCACATATCTCGGTTTATGTTATTACAATAACTCCCCATGCGAACAGCAGAACACTGAGTACACAGATAACCACCAAGCAAACCCAGTGGAGAATGTTTCCTCTTGACTAGGATATCCGACTTCAGACTGTATTCCACACTAGAGGCAAACTGTTCATAAACTACTGGGTTAATTTTGCATTAATCCCTTCAATGTCCTGACAGCACCATCAAACCATTAACGATAGTGATAATACTGACAAAACATCAAACAAACTTTAACTTTAATCGTCGTTCGCGATGATACTCTATCTCTATACCGAACGTGACCCAGTCGCACACAGTAACATTCATCAACCCCGTGGGGTCTCTAGGAAGTGCCTTGACATCCAATAGAGAATCCGACTACATGCGTCCAAGCCCCACCCAGCTTTACTGTAGAAATGTCGTAACTACTATAAAATACGTTTGCATTACTCAAATACAAAATGCAACACTTCACCATCGTGTAAGAATAACAGCCTTACTAAATTTAATTTCAACAAACCATGTTCATTGAACCCTTGCAAGATTGTAATCTTGACATTGCAAATTACTTAACATATAATAGGAAATTCCTGATAAATTCCCAGTAATGGAAGTTAAAATATTATTACTTAAGTTTCAGAATGAATGTTCGTTGACAAATCATCCCGAAGAATATGGTGTCGGAAGTATCCTTGCCACGAAGAGATGTGTAGGACGAAGATAAGACTAGCTTAGCCTTTCAGCTTAGCTTCTGTAGAGTATAGTGTCGCCACAGTTAGTCACACAAGGACCTTGTCATTTTATGACTTTAACCTAACCAAACTATAACTGCGGAAACACCGGTGTAAAATGGTTTGGAGAGATCAATCAGTACCAACAAACCTAGGTTGCACTGCGAACTCCGACCAGTCGGTAAAAGCCCATTGTTATCATACAATCACACTTTCAGCACTACCTCTCACGTGGACTCATACATCTCTTAACTCAACGAACACACACATATACCCTCCCAACCTAATTAATCCCCTTGCCCTAAACACGACTTAGACCAACCAAACGGAATCCGACAGTACAACCACATTAATGATATATAATGTTCTTCCCAAGTTATATGCTATGAGAATTTACATTTACTTTATAAGACGAGAAAATTATGATATGAAGAGTAGAACAAAGTGATAATATAATATTACTACTTTACTTATTTTGCAAAACAAAATTTTACTGCTTTAATTGATCCGCACAGCCCTATTCGCACACAGCCAACTAACCTGCCCTTCATATGTTTGAAGATTATAAAAGACAGCAAGTCAAACTTAATTAACCCTCCTAGAGTAACCCGTAAATATCTAAATTTTAAGCCATATCCCTTTTACCATTTACCTATCAGTCATTAATTAAATAACTGCCCCCCATTCTCACAACTTAAATAATTTTATAGTTGGATCTCAAGTTTTCGTAATACTATAATTTATGTAGTAAATACCAGATAAATCGCAATACATAATTCATAAGTTTAAAATTAGTCTTACGCCAATACCATATATTGTGCAAACGTAAGATTCGCCGGTTACTAAATGAAGAAAACACCCACGCCCTATTAGGACCCACATAAATTTAACGCCTGATGTCAATATTGTATTGACAAACGCATCATACATCTTAAGATATACCTGTAATAAATGGATTATTTCATGTAAATATTTAACGTTGTTTATGCACTACCTAGCGCATAACATGTGGACAAAATATATAACCATATTCCATGCTTGAGATAAATTTAAGCCGGAATAATTATAACTGCGTAAGGTCCTAACCACTAGACGATCACGGCCCCATATCCTTCCCTTTATTATGAACTCCATCTCTTCGTTCTCATAAGATACCTGTAAGTTTCAATAATTAGTATTCAATCGATGCTTGAAATTCCGCTCCCGCAACTGCAACTGCCGTCACGCTGTCATAACACCGTCGCCTTTACCCCACATCTGTATCGTAATTCAAAATATACAATCACAAGCTAATCGAATACGGTAGCCGCGACCTCTTCTTCTCCAAAGCCGACCCTGCCCTATTGAACTCCAAATTTAGCCCCAAAATTCGAAATCTGCATCCGTGCATTACTCGAAAATGATACTCGCGCCGATTTTTTCTTTCAAAAATTTTATCAGCCATCCTGGATTCCAAACTTATCTTAAATCTAGAACCTGCATTCCCGTATAACTTGAAAATGATACCCGTCAGGAATCCCTTAAAACCAAGATGAGCCGCGATCTAAAATTTCAACTTAAGTATCTAAAATTTGACACGCACGACAACAGGTTATCTTATTCCCCCTTTATACCTATGAGACGTCAATCCGCCGTATACCTACTTTCTCCGAAAGGAAGGGATGACAAGAACAAAATTAAAATTTCCCGCCAACTCAAAAAAAAGAATTATAAATTTATACCATCTAGTACTTAATTTATCAGTCATTCCTGTCCCGTTATCCTGTAACTTATTTTACGTCATCCTAAAAGGTCACGTACAAATATCTCTAGACTCCGCAATTCGTAACAACTAAATATTGGGATATAACCGCTAGTACTCTTTGGGGGAGTCCTGTCTAACAGTAGCTGTCTACCGGCTAATATGATGACGATGGTAACGATGACTCAGCGCTGCGGGTATAGATCTACTTTCGCTAGTGGTGAAAGGTGAGGTGAGGTGAGGTGCTTCCCTCGTACGCCCAGAATAACAGCCCAGCTGATAGCGAGACAATCCCGCGGTCATTGCGCCAACCTTGATATTCGCCAATGCAGAACGACTCGACTCAAATCGATTTATTTCTTACAGCCAGTATAACCTGATCTCTAACCTCTCAATATCAATATAAGACCAGGGGTCAGTGCTAATTTTGCCACGCCCAACGCAGCGATCTCGAATCTACCTTAATAGCTACCGGTATAATCTATCGTGAACTACATATTGGACAATTTATTGACTTAGAAATATTTCTGACGATAAATGTTACGCATTAAAAATACCTAAATTCCCATACTACAACCAACCATTTTGTTAATATTTTATAACAAGTACCTAATTTGTTGTTGAACAACCTATATAGGCGCCTTTAATTAACGTCCAACCTGATTTAAAGAAGTAAAATACAACCCATCTGAGAGCCCTCCCCTTTTTGAAAGTCGGTTAACCCTATCGACGCACGACCTCCCGTGAGCGCACACTATAGATACGCCTTACGATCTCGACCACATAATATCTTATTTACAAACTTACAAGTTGCCTATTCTATTCTAGTTTTAAGCACGGAATCAAGCATAAAGTACTAAATTTCCCCTTTTTTTTTTATATCTAGTGTGAAACGAACAACGCGAAGTACTTACGGTTTCATTCGCGCGATTTGAACCAGCGGTGAGTGGATCGCGTAACTATTCTTAACACAGACTATAACTTTTCTTATTCTACTTATCATTATTTTTTTGATATTTATCGTCTAAAATGCTAAATAAAATTGTGGTAGTACCCTCGCAAAAGCTATCATACCGAATGGATTAAAGACAACCGACTACGCTAACCCTCCCGCGATACAAGCGATAATGGCCCTACAAACGATAATGTACACCCAACATAATGCGCGACTCAATTTCAATGGGATGTCTACAAATTTTGGTATGAATACAAACACTTACTAGGATTTCTCATTTGGATATAATGTAGTATCAGAGTATTTTATAATCACAATGCTAACCCCAATTACAAAAGGCCCCTTATAAATCGACGCGAATTCTGACATTGGTAGGACCTGTTAATCACATTTATAGTTCAATAACTGTAAGCGCAGGGAAATTAATCATTAGATTTATCAACTAGACACAACGTACTGGCAAGGTCTATCTAATAAAAGGTCCTAGTTTAATGTTAGTAGGCAAGGAAAATCCGTCTAAGTAAATATGAACTCTCTTGTCAAAAAAAATTTAACATAATTTCCAATACCTCACTTGCCTGATACACAGTTTATAAATGTAAGATGCTCTTGTAACGCGTAAATGATTTGACTCGAAACCGAATTAACCCCTTCATTCCGCCACCGTATTCCACATGACAAAAACCCCATTAGAATTAAATTACCACCTCTAAGTAGGCTCAGGATTTATATATTCACAACTCCTAATTTTTCCTAAACCGTAACAACCGTCTAAACACGCCACTTGGCCGTACATTAAAGCCTCACCACAGATCTTAACCCAAATCAGCAAATGTCAAATTCCCGCGGCCTCGCTAGACAAATTTTGTAAACAACATTCGTCGTAATTAATCAAATAATTTAATAACTAGTGTCTAGATTGCTATTATTTGAAGGAATAAATTGTTCCAGTTACGCCTGACTGGTATAGTGCAACAACGAGTGTTTTGCCTCCTATTTTGGCCTTTTCCAACGTATCATAATACGAGCATTATTCAGTGTTGTGCATTAGAATGTATACTTAGTTAGTTTTAAGGTGAAGCTAGTGAAACCATGAATTCTGCTACTGGGAACTCAACTAGTGGGTGTCATGTCAATCAACCGTAAGTAATTTATACCTTCTTCCTTTAAAATCTTCCCATTTTAAACCATAAGGCCTATTTTAATCCAGCACTGAATTCAGTAAAGGTACTAAACTCTTTTAAACGGTTACGAAAGAACGGAAAGCAACCGCGAACTTACTCATGCGACAGTTAATCCATCGGCCGACTACTTATTTCTTACATGGATGAGAGAAATATCACTTGCGTTCGTCGCTAGTATCAAAATATCCCCGCCATGGGTCGGATTAATTTTCCTACGTGACCAATATCTGACCTATTTTGCGCTAGTTTTGTAACCGAACTTGGAAATATGCCCTAATACGAATATCGTTTATAAACAACCATACGTTCTGTTCAATAAACCTACGCGAGTGCCTCGATGATAATTTTATGAATCCGTAAAATTATACCGCAGACCCTTAAATAATACCTAATTACAACCTCTTACATTAACTGATAAGTCATTTTTGTCATAGGTACTTCATGGAAAAAAAATAGACGGACCCTATGTCGTAGACAAATACACAATTTGATGAATACCTAAATCGCATAATGTTATAACTATAAACGCCTAAATATATAAGTATCCCCAATTACCCTTAACTTGCTCCAAACATTGTAAAATTCGTTCAATTTAATAACCAAAGGTTTAAAAGGTAGTAGCCCACAATATTGTTAGTAAAGCAAAAATAAAAAAAACACAAAAAGATTTTTCCGTACCGGGGATCGAACCCGGACGCTCGCGATTCATAGCCCGCCGGACAAACAAATCGTCCAGTGCGCTGTTAAGATAACTTGCGAAATTAACGACCTATTTCGAAATTCACATTACCTCAACAATGACTAGAGAGGTGGAACAGTTAGTTTACATACTCCAGTATCACATACTAAGGTAACCAATTTAAAGTGCCATGCGATATATACGACTCCTGCCTTAAGGTACATAATAATAATAACACGTGCACAACTTGGTATTACTAATATAATTTCTCCGAATTGCCCTGTTACCATATAATGTAAACATGGCGAATATCTTTCGTAACCTGACGTGAACCGGTACATATATGGTATTTGTCTGACAAGCTCTAATCTTTCGGTATCAGACTGGGACAACTATCCATCTTATACTTGACAAATTCTGAAACCATTGTTTAAAATACGTAAGTAATAAATTTTACTATCAACGTAACTATCAATGAATTGATCCGTACTATATTTACTTACTATACCTACCTACATTTAAATTGCATTCAACCCTATTGATAGAACCCATGACTTTAACACTACCTTATTAATAATTAAGTGCGTTGCGGTTAATCAATTTCATGTCCTACACACATTGTCTTACGATTCTAAGCCTTCTGCCCCCCTTTCTTAGAGCTGAATCTCCCGTGAGATTCGGAAATCCCTATCAGCGAAGTCTTTCGCCTCAGAACCTGAGTATCAAAGTTATTCGCTAACTAATAATGTCGTACCGTAGATCACGCGTGCTTGGTTTTGCATATATATATATGAAAACCTAACTTGACTGGAATTATAATTAATTATTTAAATTATTCTGAAACTTCACAAACCCCGCTCGATAATTATGACTCATGAAGTAACTAAACCAGACAGACGGATTTCGGAATATCCTTATTCAATGAATTCGTTTTATTTCATTCGCTTGCCAACACGTGTTACCTTTTTTATTTTATTTTTTTATTTATTTTATTTATTTATTTCAGTACAGCAACTATTTTTACAGGTTGACCTAATACAATAGCGCCTTAATCTTATATCTATATATATATCTATTATTACTTACTTACTTATTTTCTAATTCGAACGCTCGTAAGTACGTTAGCGTTAATTAAGCTACTGATTACAATGAAATTCGCTATACCTACAGTGTGTGATGGGTCTAAAACTTTATTTCGCTAAGTTTTGTAAGGCGCAAACTATCTATTATCTTTTTCATTACATTGTACCTACGTAAACCCGCGTGACGCTTAAAGGTACTTAACATACCTATTAGAATTGACCAATATAAAATATGTAGGCTCTAACTAGCTTATACTTAGCCCGCAACCTCCACAAAGCTAATTTTGTCGCATACTATTTCTATATATTTAATTCGCCGATATCAATTCCGGCCCGTGAGAAAAACCACCTTAAAAGTAAAGCAACTATATTATTACCTAGTTATTAGAAATAATTTACACTATGCCATTATCATAAAGTTACTATCAATATTAACGCATCTAACTGGCTACATTATTTTCCGTGTCAAAATATTTTACGTGCGACGCGCTTTATTTAAGACCGACCTTAATGCATTACATAAATATTTATCCTATGATCCTAAAATTGTTCACCCATTCCACTAAATTATTAGTGAACGCGACATATAGTTAATTAATATTACTCCTTTATTATCAAATTAAACAACAATTTCCCGCCAAAAATCTTTATGATTACTGGCGCCGCGACGTCGCTAGGTTCCAAAATGGCTGCCCGAACCTAAGTTCGATGTTTAAAATTTTTTAGTTTGCGCGCGGGCTTCAACGAGCCGAATTCTCGCATATTTAGGCCTATTATTTAATCAGTTTAAAGTGTTTTACTGTGGTTTAGTGTGTATTCAAACATAAATCAATGTAGTGATAATTGAACTAGTGCACATTATAAAGTGAATGTGATAGAGTGGCCGCGTATTTATGTGGAAATGTGTGAGTCCTACCATGTCAGGAATGTACCTCTATGGAGCTAGGCAGGTATTTAGGTGCCCTTTACTTGTTGCTTATCTTCAAACCTGTCACTATTTTAACCCTGCCAAAGTGGTTTTATGTACCTACGTAATTAAAAATTGAAATCTCACGCGTACATACAACCGGTTCACTGACTCACGATGACAACCATTTAAATACCTACACACAGCTTACCTTTTGACCTTAATGACCTAACAACAAAGTCCATTATAGTGTACCTTTGATCTTAGGTATTTGAATTTCTAGCCGGAACTAATCCGATTCGAATGCGCATTTTCTTGTAACAGATAACCGCTCCAGTTTCCTATCATTTTAACTGGTTAATGAATATAACTCGCGCGAATTACCTACTTATCTATTCTTACAATTACTTTCTTTACAAAGACGATTACGTAGAAAATATCCGCAAGGTTATAGGTACTTAAGATTTCGGACAATAGGTACTTAGTAGCGATCGATTTAACGTAAACGCCGAGAATTGGATTCAATTTGACTAGGTCAACTAACTAGGTATAACGCGTACCTACTTTTCTCCCCTAGCTTACGAAAGTTACCTATAACTCTAACCCCTATTATGTGATGAGTTCTTAAGTATGTTCCTAAGTCCTTGGTACTATAATCATCCACCGGTACTTTCCTAACCACTATTTAACGAATAATTGCCCAACCGCGGGACAGATGTCAATGACCTCAACACTATTCTTGCGAACTCAAATGCAACAATTGAATATGAAGGATGAAATAATCGTAGCTAAATACATAAGATGCTAATTTAACAAAATACTATCTTGAGGTTATCTAGATCCGTTTTATTTTATTTTTATTTTATTTTGGAATAAAAGCATTATACCTAAACTTTATTATAACTACTACCGCAACCGCCTGATGTATATGGAACCTACTTAATTGTGCTATGGCATTGGCAGATTGTAAGGCCATTCCGCATAACATTCCTGCCCCCCTTTTATACAAATTACGCGTAGGCACTACTTTGACACGACTGTCCGATGAAAAGAGTGTTTAGGTACTGTTACGTTTTTACTTAATTCTTAGATTAGACTCGCTTCCTGACTTCCGTTCGGCCTAAAATTTCGCACGAATGTATAAATCACATGACAAATTAAAGTTATGATGACAAGGAACTAATCTGATGCTGGGGTTTGAAGATGGGCCTAGGAACTTCGTGATACAATGACACAAACCCATCGAGTTTGGGCTCGTTAGAATCGTCTCAATGAGCAGTTGGTAAACATATGTAGAAAAGTACAGTCGGGAATAAAAATGTGTACCCCCAAATGAATTTCTGTCAAAATAATATTAGCCCTTCGTCTACAACAAAATTATTTCTATGCATATTTTTCATAGTTTAGTGTGATATAACTTATTGATTAGTAATTCACCTACGTACCGCGCGTGAAAATCCCTTTGAAATTAAATAAAAGAAAGAAAGTCCTGAAAATAATACACAACACAATTCACGTACGTATCGCGCGTGAAAATCTCTTTGAAATAAAATAAAAGAAAGAAAGTCCTGAAAATAATACACAACACAACATTAAAAAATACAAACTCCATCTCTCTATCTACTCCACGGCAACAAAATGTGGGTTATTTGTATAACCCACACACAGAAAAATCTGTAAATAAATTTAATTAGCCCTTTCACCAAGCGAATCACGTAATAAAAAAATATTTTTCCTTTTATTATAATTTTTTTTTTATATATTTTTTTTTTAAATTGAAAATACTCTATTCTGTAGTAACCCGGGATACTTAAAAGTGAATTTAAACCTTATTTTCATCCTGGTCACGGCCTCACCAAAATGTAACGCTTCAACCTCTTAAATGGCTTGCTTTTTATGTTTTTGTATTCTGAACTTAAATTAACCCCTATCTGAAAGCTGAAGCTCCTGAGAAGCTTCTAGTCGTCTGAAAATTGAATCCTACCTGAAGGAAAAGCTATTGAATAAAATTAAACAGATAGTAAGCGAGAAAATAAATCATTTATTTACCATAGAAATATCAAATTAATTTTGTTTGTTTTGAAGCTAAAGAACCTTTGACTAATTAATCCAGTAAAATCAAGACTCGATTGTACTAGATATCCACTTTGTTCCTATAAATACTAACTCGTACCAAAGCGAATAGAAAAACCGAGTTAGTTCCGGCCGATCCTACTAGAAAGGTTGGGTTTTATTCTAGTCTAGGTAAATCTATCCTACAGCTACAGAATCTCTCGTTATTTATGTTAAAGTAATCGAGCTTGAGTACTTTAACAGACCAAATCATCTCCTAGGATATTGCCGGACGGAAAGAGATTCGGTCAAATAAAAAACCGTCCGACTCCAGGCCTACAATGCCGTAATCTAACCTAGAATTTATTATCTCTGGAACCTAACCTCGAAGACCTATTAAGACCTAAGCTATACGTGATTCGCGCTGGTGAAGTGGCTTGGCGTGTGATTTCGTCTAGTGGTTAGGCTCTGCGTTGTGCGAATAGACCCAGGCCCTTTTCGAGAAGTATGAAGTTTGTATTTCTATAAAGGGAAAAAGTTACACGTTAATTGAAGTTGTACATTAACCCCATTTTAGTAGAACCTATAACTTAAGTAAGACAATTATACTAGTTCCTTAGAATTAATTTACAATTCAGTAGTCTCATTAAGTGATGCACAATTATGGAGGCTAAAGTGGGCATAAATTCCTTATTATACTAAGTTGTGGGAAGTGATAAATTACGCTATGTGGTAGGTGACGCCCTTTAAACAGACTCGCAATACAATAGTGGTCAACTTGTGTTGGCCATGATGGGATCTCTATTGATGATGATGCGATGATATAATAATGAAAATAATCATGAAGTCAAGATATTGATGATGATGCGATGATATAATAACGAAAATAATCGTAAGTCAAGATATTGATGATGCGATGATATAATAATGAAAATAATCATAAGTCAAGATATTGATGATGATGTGATGATAGTCTATTGAAATAGAATATTAGTGCATGTTTTACTTATAGGTACATGAATGGCGTAATGTCTAGTGTAATATCGATTCTCCCTAACGATGAATCTTAGAGTTGTTAGCGAACTGTAGCGCTCGCCTCTCGCTCGCTCGCGGCTGCTCGTACTCGCTAGTAATCCCACCTCATCTGTTGATTCCGCCTACCCTATCGTTATTTCTATCAAATCTAATACCAATTAGTACTGACTTTTCCTAAGCTATTTATAATACAATTCACCCCCAAAATATCTCAATGGATGTAACACAATGTCTTAGCAACCAATCTCACCCAATCAACTCAAAGGCACTTTATAGTCGGAACAATGGTAAATATACGACAATGCACAGTTGAACTGACGAATGATAATTAATTACCAACCCACTGCGATACTTTTGTTGAGATCCCGATAATAACGACCCCACCTAAGAAGATACCTACTTAATTATTGACGTTACTAAAGCGAAAGTGTTGGATTCCCTTGTAAAATCAACATAGCTAGCTTCACGGTAAGAAGCTTCGGTTAAAGCAAAACGACGGCTTGGCCAGCGAAACTCTTCAGTTTGCAAGACTGAAAAGTCTCACCAACCTTACCTTCGTTGACACATCCGTGACGGAGGCCTAAGCGCGATCATCATCTCTACTGACTAAGAAACCCCTTAACGGGCGAATTCTCGTATTGGTCAGGGTCGTCAATGTGCTCTTTGGATATGGTTGTCCACAACGCTAAGCTCTCGGCCACAGGTGTACATAACTAATTTACTACGCTAGATTCATTCATTCAAGGAATTCCACACAATATATCTATAAGTACATCTGATTACTTCATAAACCAACACAACCGTAACCCTTGTTAAGAGGGTTGTTAGAACTAAGACAGCAGCTCGACCAGTGAGGTCCCTCAATTTGCAAGATTGAAGACTCTCAGCCACTCACTCTGTCTACACATCTATGACTGGCGCTCTAGTGCGGGCACATCTCTGCTGACTAAGAAGCCCCTTTCGGGAGAATTCTCGTGTGGCCAGGGTCGTCAATGTGCCCTGTGGATATGGTTGTCTCGACACCGAGCACACAGCCACGAGTGTATATAACTACTTTATTCAGTTGCGTTAATCTAGTAAAGTAACCACCCATCAGCACCTATACTAACCACCGGATATTAATATGAACTTGTGGTAATATTTGTCGCTTATCCGCATCTTAACAATCTATCCTCATAGTGTAACGCGTACCACGGACCGAGTCAATTGCTATAGCTAGGTTGTCGTATAATAATTGATCACTTTATCTCGTGGGGGCGCACGGAACCCAATCATATCGCAGTGACAAATCAACTAGTAATATATATGTAGAACAAAACAACATTCCTGTAATATCGTCAGTTATTTAACCAATGACCTAGATCCGTTCATAACCTATACATAAACCGCTCGTACTTTATCTAGCATATTCCCCAAACTATATACAGTAGAACTAGATTTCGATACACAAATTCAAGTATGATAACGTTGAAATGGTTAGATAATAGCCCAAAAACAAATTAATAAGTTTCAGAATCATTCAATACAGTGATTATAAAGGTCACTCACCAGATTTTAATTTCTTAATAGTGGGACACGTACCCAACGCCTCTCTGGTTCCCAGGGCTCCTGCCCTTCTGATCTCCCTCGACGCTCGTAACAAGCCAGCTCCTCCGCCATAAATAAATTACAACATAATATTAGCACATATTTTAATAAAGATTTCCCTCATTTGTACCTACAACTAACCACTAGATACTGGTATACAATTAGGAATTATTTACCATTGGACCGTTCCTTGGCGAACATTCATGTACTATAAATAGTCGTGTTCACTTCACTTCATGGGAGTATACGGAATTCTAATATGATGATGTCTTAAGCGCATTTATTAGGTGATAAACCTATTAGACCGCCACATATTCAAAATACACACGTGATCATATAAGATCATATCAGTTCACGAGCAGAAAGATATTGCCTAAATATTAATCACTCAATTCAAGACAATGTGCGCACAAGATAATTACTCCCTAAGAAATTCCAGAATTCACTATGATTAGTCACACTTTAAAATAAAATATTCAATCTCACCAGACGATCGCAAAGGCATTTGCGACCTTACCAAACTCTAATTCCTCTCAGCAACAGCCGTAATGCAGCCCAGCGGTGACCAGCCTTGCTCCGCCTCGAAGTAGTACGCGCCCAGAGGTCAGCCTAGCCTGGCCGCCCTCGTATTCTGCAGCGTGATCTCGCTTCGACGTCCCATAGAAAAGTGAAACGCTCCTCAGCCCGCCGGGGTATTTATAGCCAATACTAACACGATCACGCCACTAATCCGACTCCTCATCTGAAAATATACCTTAACTAAAGGGTATAAGGCCCGTTTTCCAGGGAGCCTCCATCGCCTGTCCGCTCCGATCGATAATCACTTTTCTCGACTTCGCGGGTAGAATATCCCTGCAGCCCGCGCGCCCGTCCACGCGTTTTCTTGCTGGCCAGCGATCCATTCCTGCAATTAACCTAACTAGTCTAATTTATGAATCCATAAATCTAGATCTAGCACACATTAAATGATACACTAATCCAACAATACTGAATTAGTATGCTGAAGCATGTTTTAAACCAATTATTTTGGACGAAACGCGAGTTTTCTACGCTTTTAATTGTAGTCTTGATTTTAGCCTAGAATAGCATCTAACGCAATTTATATCTAACTTATTTACATACATAATTAACAGGATGATAACGAATGAAAGCTTCAATCCCTTCATATTTGGACCTGAAACCCACAACGCTAACATCTATCAATTTAAAAGAGTAATTCCGCCCTTAGATACTACTGAGTCTGAGAGCGAAGCTCTCGGATCGTCTCACCCAAAATACGACTAAGGTAAATTGCCTGTAACTGGCCAAACCCAATAACTAGCAACTTCCCAAAAATATGTAGTTTAAAGCAAAGAATGTGTATTTTTTGAACGCAATTTTAACCAAGTACCAAACTGTTATCAAGAATATTGTCAAAATATTCCTAAAGGTGCTGATAGATTTGTGAATTTAAAAAATCGCGCGTTCGCCGTTATTAAAAAATAAATAAAATAAAAATCATTTATTTCAGACTCATAGAATCCATAAGTTTGTTAGTACATAAAATAATTTTAAAGCTAAATGTTAGTAGGCAAAACAGAAAAGAAAAGAAAAGTATAATTTGTACGCTGAGAGGCACTATGTCGTTCAGGGCAAAACTCAGAGTTATTTTGCCCCCCCCCGTCACAATGCCAACCCAGTGCCCTAACATAGGGCAATCCCAACGTCCTTCCAATATCCTCAGAATGCTGTTCTCACTTCCTCGCACTCGTCTCAGCAGCGAGGCGACCCTCTTGCGTATGATGGCATGGAAGCCATCAGTGTGCGCTTCGGCAAACATGCCTGACGCACTGCAGTGATGAGGCAGCTTGAACAGCATCCTGAAGATGTTGTTGAATTGCACACGTAACGCATTGTAGGCTCGCTTTGTATGCCTCATCCATAGACTGCACGTGTAAAAAGATGTACAATAGGCTTTAAAGAGTGTCAGCTTGACTTCCCTTGTACACCGTGCAAATCTACGGATGAGCAACATGCCCCTGATTGCTAAGGCTCTTCTCTCCCTTTCGATATCCAGGTCATCATTCATATTCTCGGTTACTATATGACCCAGATATTTAAACTTACTGGATACTTTTAGGGCCTCACCGTTCAACATGACCGAAGGTACACTTTGCGGATTATACTTACGGGCTTTAAAGATCACCATCTCACTTTTATTTGAATTGTACCTAAGACCATGTCGTTCAGCGTAGCTCTCACACCTTGCAATCAGTTGCCTTATGGAGTTGATTGAAGGACCAAGCAGCACCATGTCATCAGCATAGCTAATGTTGTTTACGCAGACATTGTCAATATGGCATCCGACACGCATGCTGCTCAGCTCTCCAATCAACTCATCTATATACAAATTGAAGAGGACAGGAGAAGTCAGCCCACCCTGCCTCACTCCAGATTCCAGTTTATACTGGTCAGACCAGTCTCCAGCCCACCTCACTTGATTCACCTGATTGGCGTACCAGTATCTTAATAGGGACACACATTCGGTTGGCACCGAAGTTTTATTTAGTTTGTCCCACAGCAAATCATATGCCACCAAGTCAAATGCTTTAGATAAGTCAAGGAAGCACGCATAAATTGGCGTGCTCCTTTCCTTATAGTATCTAACAGCTTGCTTAAGGCACATAATAGCACTCTCCGTCGATATCGTTTTAACCCCCGACGGAAATAGAGGGGTGTTATAAGTTTGACGTGTATGTGTGTCTGTGTATCTGTGTGTCTGCGTGTCTGCGTGTCAGTGTAGATGTGTATCAGTGTGTCTGTGGCATCGTAGCTCCTAAACGAATGCACCGAATTGAATGCGGTTTTTTTATCCGAAAGTTGACGTGATCGAGATGGTTCCTAGCTAGGTTTCAACAAAATCGGTTCAGCCGTTTTTCCAAGTTGTAGTTATTTAAATTTGTCGAATTAAACAACGAACAGAGCCAAGCATAGAGCCAAACATTGCTACGGACATTTTCACGATCATTCCAGCGAATGCTCTACAATGTTGAGCAAACATTGTTACGGACATTTTCACGATCATTCCAGCGAACGCTCTACAATGTTGAGGAATGCCTTGTTTTCGACCATGGTTTCCTACTATGTCGCTGAACCGAATTGTTATGCATTGGCACTCATTAGACGCATAATTTCATGTTCTTTAATTTCCTAACAAGTAACATTTCGTTGGGATGCACCGTATAGAAGCTACGAGTGAGAAACCAAAAAAAGTTCCAAAATTTCGAGGATTTGTGCCCGCCAAAAGTTGTCCCGAGATATCGCGTGTAACCATTTTTGATAGTTGCTCGGTTGTATCGATGTAAACAATATTTAAAAAAAACCTTCTACACCATCTTTTACAACAAATAATTACTCTACGGACTGGCGTATAGAACGCTCCTGTTTATTCTGGAGCTCTTACCTGCAATGTAACATTCGCTAGAATGCTCATTTTGAGTTTAGTTTTGAGCACCTTACTAAGAGCATCAGTAAAAAATTGGTGGTTATAGGTAGACCGCTTAAGGCGAAGTTTTCTCAGATATTTAAAAAAATCGTAGCACTTGTTTGGTTTTGTTATAATACTTATAATACAACTGCCCTAAATTTATTTAGCAATCTTGAGGCCTTTCTCGAGGGACAGCAGCTATTCGAATGCTGAGTTTTTGACTTTCGCTTGATAGAAAAAAATCACAAGCATAGGTCTAAAATAAACTTTAAAAACTCGTTACAAATTATGCACAACAGCTAAACATATTAAAATTGGTTCTAAAAATCGGCCATATCATGTTTGAGAAAACTTATCTATTACTTTTTTATATAGGTATACGCACAAAAAATTAAAATTAAAAAAAAATGATATCGACGCTTCCGAACACGCACTTTCATCTCGCTCACGCTTATGCTCAGTGAGAGCTGGTGAGAGGGAGAGAAGACCACGAGCGTACATCGCCGTACGTCGCCTTAATGCCTCTCACCGACTGGAGCGGCCTGGCCGCGGCGGTCAGTAGTAAACTTGTCATGAGCTGTCAAATTTACTATTGACCGCCACTGCAGGCCGCGCCAGTGTGATGCGGGCTTAAGTCACTCCTCGCTTGCGCGTCGCGCGGGTGCGATATAACGGTAACTGGCGAGGACTGATGTGAGCGGTCTACCTATAGCCACCAATTTTTTACTGTATCTGAATGCAGTTTATTACTGCTACATGTTTGCGCCGTTTGGAGTGGAAACCCTGGGGCCGTGGGGACCAGGAGCGAAGGCCCTGCATAAGGAACTTTCAGAGCGGCTCATCCAAACATCCGGAGACCAGAGGGCTGGCAGCTATTTTGGCCAAAGGATTAGCCCAGCAATCCAAAGAGGTAACGCTGCCAGCCTTCTGGGCACCATAGCCAACGACGGCGACCTGGGGGGCATTTACTTTTTATAGTTTTAGTTTATGATATAGTTTTGGTTAAATTATGTTTATTACTGTATTTAAAAAAAAATGTGAATCTATGATTATTATAATAAACATTAGGTACCTTGACATGTAATAAAACGTATGTAGGTACAGTCGCCATCACATACATCGTAGCAAACAAGCACGTCACAAACATTGGAACACACCTCTATTTTCAAGGCATTAGGGTGCATGTGCCGATATTTTTGAACACCTATAGTGTACTGATGTATGTGATGGCGACTGTACCTACTCTACTTTATATTCTGCCTGACATGTAAAATAATGTGTTTTATCAATTAAATTCTGATTTCTAATTTCTGAATGACACTTTTTTAAATGGCCAGTTATTGACGATTTACCCTATTTGAATCACACCTGCTATCTGAACACCGGTCCTTCAACTTGTTAAAAAGCCTTGTGACTGATGACTGTGTGTCCTGCGATATCTTCACGATACTTCTGAAATGTATATGTACAGTCAAGGGTAGTAACATACGTACCTACATAAATAAGGACATAAATATCTGTACAGCTCCTGTAGCATGGATGACTTTATCACGCGATAAGTGACAAGATAGAGCATCCGTCCCTGGCTGACACCGTTCGATAGAACGAGACGACGCTCTTATCTTGTCACTTATCGCGTGATAAGGCCAACCATGCTACGGGGGCTGGAGACTCTACCTACATATCGATACCTGCTGACTCAAAGGGCGTAACCGCCATTACAACAACAGGCTGTTACGCCCTTTGAGTCTGCAGGTATCGATATGTTACTACCGTTGACTGTATGCAAGTCCGTTATTGTCCTCGTATACAAATGAAAAAGTTGATAAATAAATAAATATGAGACATAGACATAATTTTATTTATTGGAATATTGGTATAAATATATTTCATACGTGATTCGCTATTGTGTTGTGGGACTTGTGGTTACTAGACGACGATATATTTAATAGTTATAAATACTTAAATACATAAATAGAAAACATCCAAGACTCAATATTCATGCTCATCACCCAAATATTTGCCCTTACCGGGATTCCAACCCAGGACCTTCAGCTTCATAGTCTAAAAATACACACAACCCACACACAGACAAAAGATTTTTCTAAAAACTAGACTGCCTTTTTACCCACGACGGAACGGAGAAGGTATATGCGTTTAGGGTGAGAGACTGTTTGTTTGTTTGTTTGTTTGTGTACACCAATGTTCCCATCTATCTCCAAAACGGCTTAGCCGATTAAGATGCGGTTTTCAGAAATAGGTTTGTGGTTCATCATTACAAAGCCACTTTGGCACCGTCTGCCAAGTACTTCCGGCCCTTTCAGCACTGACAGACTCAGGTTTACTCTCTCTACGATTAAAGGGCATCACATAATATACCTACTCTTGTAATTTTTACCGGAAGTGAAGGATTTTTCAAGCTTTCAGCCAATATTAGGTGCGATAATGTTCTGATTCTTGCTCAGCATAACTTTCTTGACCGTGTGCCATGCATTTTATCGTGTTGTCATGAGACGTAGGCGTATTGGGAGTGGGCTTACGGATTAATAGTTGTAGAAACTTGATAGTAGGCAATATATGGACGAGTGAGTGAGAATAGTGAGTTGAGTCCATCTAGGTACCTATCAATGGCGGCGCCTGAATATTTTCCACGGGCAACCTGTAGGAAAAAAAAAATGTAAGAGCTCAGAGTACCCACTCTGAGCTTTTACATATTTTTTTTGAGCAGCGAGCAGTGGCGTGAAAAGGTTCTTGAATGCACTGATTCATTGTCTGACAGATTCTAATATGGCCTGCAAATCTATTTATAGGGGAAAATAATTTGTATTTTTACCTGTATAATAAATACACTATTATTTAAATACTCACCTTTTACCGCCATGGAACATAATAATTATAACAATTAACAATAAAAACGTCACATACAAAAACTTGTTTCTTTACTATGTGACATTAGTGACACTTAATGTTCAATTCTTCTTTTTGTGATGTTATTGAGAAGAGTTGGTATAGGCACAGATTGCCTTAAACCTACCCCTAAAAGCTGGCTTCCTGCTCTAAGCACAATAAAACCTGCACATCTGCGTCGGAAAAAGTGCCTACTTCGAGAGGCAATTAAAAACAAACGCCATCCTGAGCTGCCTTTCCACCAAGATCTCGCTGCCTACGGAGAAAAGAGGCTCAAGTCCCGTAACCCACCAGCTCTCGCTGTGATGGACCTGAACAGCCAGTGGGACCTACACGAAGCATGGATGTCCGAATGGAACGGGCAACAACGACCGGATGAACGCCTGTTTTCGTTCAACCCAAAGGCGCGTCCACCTGGTTTTGACCATCCACGCAAGTGTGGTGCCAATTAAACCGCATAAGAACAGGCATTGGTAACTGCGCCCACCACTGGTACACGCACGCACGCACGCACGCACGCATGCACGCACGCACGCACGCACGCACGCACGCACGCACGCACGCACGCACGCACGCACGCACGCACGCACGCACGCACGCACGCACGCACGCACGCACGCACGCACGCACATTTTTTTTTTTTCATATGTAATCCAGTGACCAAAATGCCATACGATACATAAATAAATAGGCATATTCGGATGTATTTTTTTTTTTAATGTTTGTTACCTCAAAACTCCGTCATTTATTAACCGATTCGTACAATTCTTTTTTTAACTGAAAGTATATGCTTCCAGATTGGTCCCATTGTTTCCAAAACCCCAGTTGGATGATGGGAACCATGAGGAATTGAGGGAACTCCTCAAATATATTTTATTTATTTATTAATTAGGCACGCGTGTAGTAATTTCGGTATTTTCTATTATAACTCGTGTATTTACACCAGGTAATCATAAATTTGGTGAAGTGGAAGTGATGATGAAGACCACAGATGGCTTGTGGAACTTCTCAATGATGTACTTCAAACTAAATATCTGGGCGACCGAGCTCTGCTCGGGTGAGAATAAGTTTCCTATTTTATATTTATTTTTAATTTAATGTTTAAAAAAAATATTATTTTCAAGCAAAATAAAATAAAAAAAACTCGCCTTGGAATTAAATATAATTAAATATAAACCCCCCACTATAAAGAAAACAACTAATACAAAAAGTTTCACAAAAATAGTATTTATAATTTACTTTAAAAACAAAGTTTAAAACGACTTCAATTCAGTACTTCGCCAAGGAACATACACATTTCCTTACCGGTATAGTGGGAAACAAATGAACTGCTTTCCGTGAGCGTTGATTACCTATTACAGAAAACACCCAAGACGCTATAAGTAGGCCAATAATATTTGAGGAGTTCCGTCGATTCCTCAAAGATCTTAAAATCACATTTGGCACTTCATTAGTTGCTACTTAAACGGAACCTACACGAGTTATAATAGAAAATACCAAAATCTCTACACGGGTGCTTAATACATTTGAGGACTTCCCTCAATTCCTCGTAGATTCCATCATATAACTGGCTTTTTGAAAACAATGGGACCAATCTGGAAGCAAATACTCATACTTTCAAATAAATATAAAAAATACGAATCGGTTCATAAATTATGACAGAGTTCTGAGGTAACAAACATTAAACATAAAAATTCTCCTTTTTGGAAGTCGGTTATTAATTGGTTTTTACGACCGATTAGCCTAGTGAGTAGTGACGCTGCATACGAAGCTGGAGGGTCGCTGGGTTCGAATCCCGGAAAAGGGCAAATGTTTGTGTGATGGACATGAATATTTGTTTCTGAGTCTTGGTTGTTTTCTATTCTAAATTATCTCCGAAACGACTTGACCTATTAAGATTTGGATTTCTATAAAGGTTTTCTGGATCAGCAGAAATGATTCTTTGGGAGCGCAAATGCCGGCCGCCTTGGAGTTTTTAGTGGATAGAAATACCACAGAACCCAGTCATCCCCCGATGATTAGGCACCAGGCTCGCAGGATTTCTTCAAGAAAAAAAAAAAAGGTATATGAACTGCTCAGGGTCCAATAATGGAGCAGAGCTCTCTATATAGAGTTAGGTGAGTAACTTTTGCTTTACACAATGCTCTTTAAACAATAATTATTCATAAAGCAAAAATAATATTTTTGAAAAACGTTTCTACTGTTAAATATAAAAAAAAAGATTCTAGAAACCATATTTTTATACCCACAAATTGAAAATTTACAACCAGAAATTATAAATAGGAATACGTAATACTGTCATATTTCTAGTTGTTTAGTTACATAAAGCCTCAGTGATACTTGACAGTTATCGTGTTTTTGTCGCGGCGTGAAAGGGTAGACTCAGAAGGCTCACATGTGGGTGTTGAACGTGATACTTTCACAACTTTGGACCTTTTTCACTGCCGATATTAGTGATAGCCCAGCGGCGCCTGCGAGTCGGAAACGATAACGCAGGTTAAGCAACGATGGCAGCGGTCAGTCTTTGGATGGGTGACCGCCTGTTTGAGTGGTTACTATAAATGAGCGCTTCCGTGCTTTGGAAGGCACGCTAAGCAGTTGATCCCGGCTGCTGTCTATGACAGTAGTCGTTAAGCCGAGTTAGAGGCCTTCGGGCGGCTTAAAAACCTCTAACAGTCGAGTTGCCCACTCACTTGACAAAGGGGGGACAACTGTCACTTGCGTCCGCAGGAGCTACCTACCACAACCCTGCACGTGTCCCCTGGGTGGTACTAAAAAGTGACAAAACTCAAAGGCTAAAATAAATAATATATGCCATACGATTAAATAAAAAATAAAAGTGACAGTAATATGCATAACTCAGCATTTAGAATCACAAATTCAAAGAAAGGCATTTAGTAATGCCAGAATTAAGTCTCAGATAATAAGCACCATCTAGCGAGCATAGTTTTGGTTCAAGTTCAGTTCGATAGATGTCACTGATGTTATTTTTGAGCTATCTTAGCCCAATGAAAATAAAAATATTACAAAAAGCGTTAAAAAGGTTTCATTTTATTCTAAAATTATTACCGAATCACTAAACCGACTTTTTTCAACCTACATAACCTTATGATTAATAATTTACTATTCAAAACAAAATTTTAACCGACTTCAAATCAGTAGCGAAATTTCTTCAACTTTGCCTATAAAATTTGAAGAGTTTACTCGATTTCTCCAGGATCCCATCATCTGAACTGGATTTTGGTGACAACGGGACGAATCTGGAAGTATATGCTTCCTAACTAAGATTTTTTTTTCAAATCGGTTTATAAATTACCGAGTTATCGAGTAAAAAACACACATAAAAAAAAACATACAGACGAATTGAGAATCTTCTCCTTTTTTGAAGTCGGTTAAAAAGATGGCATAGTGCCATAAAATACTCTACTGAAATATTTCCGTCACTTCCTCAACCAAATATGTAATTTATTAGTAATTTTTCCCAGTTGGAAAACAAATCGAAAAACAAAAAAGACATGTAAACAATAATAGAAAAAAACGTCAGAACATGCTTTTCCTGGTTTTAATACTACGAAAAATCATTGTCTATAAAAAAACAAAAACTAAACATCCCCCTGGCTGGGATTTGAACCCCGGCCGACGGCGTTATGAGCCGATGTTATAACCATTAGTCTAATCAAGCGGTGACAGTTGTCGTGAAATTACGAACTATATTGCATTAACAAATCTTTATGCGAGAAAATCTCGAGAAAACGAATTTTCTCGGAAACGAGACCTATCTAGATCGATTTCTCGCCCCCGTAACCACCTATATTCCAAATTTCATCGAAATCGTTAGAGCCGTTTCCGAGAACGTGATTGCAAATATATATATATACAAATATTGCTCGTTTAATAGTATAGGGATAATATATAAGTACGTCACAGATTCTGATATTATTCCGTTGAAATAGCAAACAATAAATAATCTTGTGATGCTATTGGGATTTGTGCCATATTGTATTTTGGGGAAAATACTGATCCCTAAAAGAAAAAAAAACTGAACAGTGAAAATATATCATTCTTCACACTGGGTATTTAATGAAATTTCAGAAATATAGGAGTGCATTTCAAAAACACCAATAAATGGCCCCTTCAAATGAGGATGGTTGCAAACGCACACATTGCCCGAGGTCGGAAACTTACATTTTTTTTCATGACCTGACCAATATAAATCAAAACATTTTCCTCTCCACCTTTTGCAAGGTATGGAGGCAATTCCCCACGAACTGGATTAAGGTCAATGAGGGCAAAACCGTCGTATTTTTGTATAAGTTCAATTTGGTTGGCAATAACTATGTTATTATTGACTTTTTAATAAACTTGATGCTTATTTAACTTTTTGAGGATATTTGTGTTAAGTAGCTAATACTTCAGGTTATTTAAAATATTTTTTTTTTTAAAAACATGTCAGCCGACGGATTTTCCCTAGGTTTTGGGGCTTTTCCGTCTAGCAGTTACTTTTCGTGTACCAGGACGTATTACAAATCTGTACGTCAAGTAAGCAAATGTAAATGTACTTTTGATCGAAACTAAACCTTAGCGAATTAAATTTAAGGTTTATTTTAAAATTTATGGCCAAATATATTTTTTTGGGGCTATCTTTTGAAAATCAGAAGTAATAAACCTTTTATTGAAGTTTAAAATCAAGTCTACTTTTTAATTAAAACAACGACCTGTGCGACATGGTGCAATTTTGCCTTCACAAGTCAAATCAGCTTACAATTCTAGAATAAAAATACAGAATTTTGATATGTAGATCTCGATCACCTATGCATTTTTAGAAAATATAATCGATACATAGTTTCATAAATTTAAAAAAAAGGTTGGCAATATATGAAATGGGGATATTCCGGCATATGACGGTTTTGACCAATTCATACCGGACGGCTTTTTCCCACTTGAGAGTTGAGGAACTATACATTTTTAACAACCTGTCGTTTCACAACAAGTAACGATAATGTAAAATGGATCAAACTACCAATAAGCCTGATTAACGAACAATATAATAACCATACTTACTAAACCGTAATCCGTATTTTCTGATCGTAATTTCAAAAAAAAGAGCAAGGCTCCGAACTCGTGTTTCGACTTCGGAGCTCAACGAAACTTTCAAGGCAATTTTATTGCATGTGCTGCCTACATAGCGCCATCTGTTTTTGACTGTTAGTAGCAAATACAGTCGCTGCTTTATCGATCAAGTCGGCTAGTGCGTATTGTGGTTAGAATTGCCGCAAAAGCCGTTGTACGGAAATACCCCGCAGACGGAATTGGCCGCACTGACCTTAATTGTGTAATCAAATATTTCTATTATTTATTGAATTGACGAAGTCGCAACTATTATTGAATTATTAACAAAATCTGATTATTTATTTATCGTATGGCGGTTACACACTGGTACATAAGTACCTATATGTATTCGTATCGATGTCGCTGATAGGGTTCCAGTATGCGCTGCTAGGTTCAGTAGGAACAGTGCAGCTGCCGGGTTTGCTGTTCTTTTAGCACCACCCGGAGATCACGTGTAGGGTTTCTAGGGTTATTCCTACGGACGTAGAACAACAACTACTTACCCCTAAGAACTGGCCTAAAAATTTGCTGACGGCTTATCATAAATAATTTACTTAATTTAAGCGGGTAAAGGTTTTATCTACCACAATCACATACCAGGAGGGATGAAAGCCATGTGACCAAAAGAGTATTTATTAGGTATGAATGTGGATGGATGTAAACGACGAGGTAGGCCAAGGAAAAGGTGGATGGACTGTGTGAGAGACGATATGAAGAAAAAAGAAGTGAGTGATGAGATGACGGCTGACAGAGAAGTATGGAAGAAAAAGACATGCTGCACCGACCCCAAGTAAATGGGATAAGGGCAAGGAAACTTAATTAAATTGAACTAGTCTATGGTCAGACTATTTCGTTTTGAACTGGAATTTTCCAAAATAGCAAAGAACTGGGCAAACAAGTATGATGTCACGTGTATTCTTGACACATATGTCACCACGATAAAGTTTCATAAAACAACTCTCTTATCAGTCACGCAGTTCTGCGAAATGTTTTTGCAACTGGTAACTGTCCAAGTAGCAACAAAAAAATATCCTGTAGGCACCGATCGAGGTATACCTAGGAACATACTGACTATGGAGAGCCCTCGAGGAAAGTATACCATATACTCGTACTTCCATAAAAATCACAAGCGCGTTGCCGACCCTTTATGGATTTAAGGATTCGTTGTGTTGATAGCTAGAGACCAACGCTGATCCCTCACTCTAAACTCAACACATCCTCGACAGTTCTGGTGACCTTACTCACCACCAGGAACACAACACGACATACCTAGTTACAGAGAAAGTAGCGTTATTACGGCTGCGGTCTTCTGTAAGCTGGAGGTGCTTCCCCAGTTGGGCTGCTCCAAATATGAGCGAGCTGAATTCCTGCTGTGCCCTACCCCTTTTGATGCGATATATTAATTAGATTGGTGGAGAAACTTTGTTTCAATTTCAATTTCCGTCGTCAAACGCTGCTGTGAAACGCGCCCAAAGAAGATATTCACAAGCATCAGACGAAAGTTCTTCACAAGGAGTGAAAGATGCTCTCCACCACTGCGATAAGCTAGGGCGACCATCAGGTAAGCCATTCCGTTGTTCGCGAATTGTCCCCTACGCAAACAAACAATTTTAATTTTTTATCAATGAAACGCTTGCGATTACTTAGCGTGTACTAAAACAACGTCCAATTTTAACTGTTGTGACCCTGTAACCTCCACGTCACTGGCTCTTATCCGTTTCTAGTCTGTCCTCTATTTAAGCCCCACCGGCGCTGGTACAGCATTCAGTCCGTGAACTTAAGCCACGCCGCCCACATCTCACCATGCAGTTCTTCTTGATCGTGAGTCTGTTGGCTGCGGTCGCCGCTTCACCGCTGAGTGCCTCTTCACCAAACGGAAACAACGGCGCATCCAACACCAACCTGACATCTCCATTCGATAAAGTAAGAAAAGTACAAGTATGCGTCACGGAAGGCCGGATTTATACTCCTGCAGTAGTGCTGATTGGTACGACTAGTCAACTGCTGCGATGTCTATACGAGGATCCTGAACAGTGTGAGGTTTTGTACACCGGCTCTGAGGTTCGATCCCTGCTTGTCGTTGGGGAGTATGTATATGCAGGTCTTTATGAGAAAATATTACGATGCCACCTAAACCTAGCAGAGTCGTGCCAGATCTTTCAGACGTGCAGTACTTATGTTGAGTCCCTAACTACTGCCAACGGAAACTTATATGCCGGCCTGTTTAATGAGACAGTTTTGACTTGCGGACTTGATGCATTCAACAGCTGTCGGCCGTTCCGTACATTTGGAACATACGTCTATGCTTTGATGCAGGCAAATGAATACATCTATGTCGGCGTATGGAATGGAAAATTGATGCGTTGTTCCCTGGGATCAGAAAGCAGCTGTACGCTTATGTATACCTTAAGCAGTGAGGGCATCACGGGTCTTTCAAGTGTGGGGAATAGTATTTTCGCAGTGTCACATCGGCAACACATTATGTGGAAATGTGTTAAAACAACCGATGCCATCGACTCTTGTGAATCTTTGCCTTTAGGCTATAGCCACCCGATAGACATGGCAATATTCTATGACAAATTGTATACGGCTAAGAATGGTGGAAACATTTACATTTGCCAATGGCACTGTAACAAAACTTGCACCGAGTACAAAAACAACATTGCAGCGAGCAGTATAGCATTTTCTTACGCTACATACGCGATGGAGAGTCAATACAGGGGTGAAGATGCAACTTGTCGGCGGCAGAGTGAGCAGGAGTGTGTTCCTGGTGTAGTGTACTACAACGTCCGGCAAAGGGCTCACCTCCAAGTCCAAGTTAAAGATGGCAGACTAATCAATTCCCAGGGGGCATTAGTAGACACCAGTGCTGCGGACGAGGGGCACGCGGGGCCGGCTGCCATATTTGCTATGGGGCCGGATGGGAGAATCCTGCTGTCCAATTTGCATAAAAGAAGATCACTACATACATCGAGCTTCTTTGCTGGTAACCCGGTGGCGGGAGCAGGGGAGATGGTTGTCAAGAACGGAGTGATTCAGAAGATCCGGGCCTGCTCGATGCACTACCAGCCCGACACGGACCTGAACCGGCAAGTGATTCAGTCGCTGCGGGATCAAGGGTACACGGACCACATCGATTCTGTTATGTGTAATGACGGTGAATACATGCAGTAGGAATCTAACGTTCAATAACTTAGCGGTGTTTTAGTAAATTACTTTTGTTTTTACCCGCGATTGAACGCACTCTTAATAATATAATAATTAATAACATGCGGTAAAGTAATCGTTCCAGAGCTCGACACTCACCCTATATTTGACATGGCAATCTTAATACCATGTCAATAAAACTTAACAATAGGGTGTCAATTGGTTATTTACCTTATTTAATAGAAAATTTGATATCAGTGGTTCCAAAATTAGTTTCGTTTTGTTTATTATTAGTGGTATCGCGAATAGTAGGAAGCAGTAGAATAATTAATGTTTTTATTTGTACATTTTAAATATTTTAATTAACTGAACACTTTGTGACTTATATCTTATATTAATAAATCTGAGATTATTCAAGCTGACCGAATTGCATCAAAGTGTCCATTCAATAAGCAACTCTACCGTCCAAGGTAAATGACAGTTTTATAAAAAAATTGTCACTTTAAAATTTTTTTTTGCACATGTTCTACTAATCTTTCTCAGCTTCTTGTTCTAGAGGCTTGAATCACCTGCGGCCTTGGTGGCGGTCAACAGTAGATAACTCCCGCAGGCCGCGCCAGTGTGATTCAGGCTTGAGGGTCGCCAGGATGCCAGACTCTCCATACAAACGTAGTTTTGGTTCTCATTTTAAAACGACATTCTAGAATAACATGAAATTTTGTATACACAATGGAATCCATTACTAGTTCGGAAACTAGTTTCTATTGCTAGAAATTAAAATAGAGAGAGTAAAATGATTTTCATCCAAAGTCTCTAATCGCTTATTTGTTTTCTATTAAGTATATTTCTAATATCTTGACACGCGGCAGCGTGTCAAGCCAAGTTCAAGCAAAAGAACTGGCTAGCCAGAGCCAAGTATAATATTACACGAACCACTTGGTACCACTTTTGACCCTTCTATAACTCAAAACCTCTTTAACGTAAACACATAAAACAACGTGTGCTTAATTTAATCTATAAGGACATCTAGAAGCCCAAATTTCATGAAGCTAGCTCAAATAGTTATAAAGATAGGTCATAATTTATAGCAACATAAACTAGTTTCAGAACTAGATATGGTGGAAACAAATGTGTATAAAATGTCATGTTATTCCAATATGCCGTTTTAAAATGAGAACCAAACTACGTTTGTATGGGGAGTTGACTTGACTCGACCGTGCCGGGGGACACTTAAAGGTTATCCCTGATCCTGATACAGGTATCACACTGTCTGTCTTACCCCGGGAAACAAGACAACTTAGAAAAGTTGAAAAACCACGAAATTTTCAATTCAAAGTTCAATATCTCAAAAACAATATTTCACGGTTGAACCATTTCGATTACGTCAGCTTTCGTATAAAAAACCGCATTCAAATCGGTCCATTCGTTTAGGAGCTACGATGCCACAGACAGACACACAGACACGTCAAACTTATAACACCCCTCTTTTTGAGTCGGGGGTTAAAAAAAACTGTAGGTCTTACTCCATCTGAGCTTTTGTTTTGTTATATTGTAATTTAAATATAGGCTTCCTTTTTATTATATTTTCTTTATGCTTACATTTGTTGTATTATTTAATGTATGTATATCATTCTAAATACCTATAAAGGTAGTGAAAATCCAGCAGCGATGAGCGAATCTATGTTTTCCTATATTTGACACCTAGCCGTCAAGCTTGCGAGGTGTCAAAGCTATGAAAACATAGCTTCGCACATCTGCGGTGGATATTTACCCTAACGCTAGCTCTAGACGACCACTTTTGGTGGCCCTGCTTACGAGGCGGTCCCGGGTTCGAATCCTAGAGGTAAATTATTTGTGTGCGCACGAATATCCGTTCACCAGTCTTGTTTGTCAGTGCCCCATAGTCCATAGTAGGCACGGATTTTGCTTAGTTTGGGGCTAGATCGATTTGCGTAAGTTTGTCCCCCAAAACGTATTTGAGAATTGATTGTTGACGTTCAAATACTAAAGAAATACCTAAATGACAGGGGACAATAACAAACTAACACAAATCTACCTGGTCCCAAAATAGGTTCAATAAAGCACTATATAGAAAGGTGTAACACCAAGAAACGCAATACCTCACGAGCGCACGCATGCAACTTACGCTATGCGCCGATAGATGGCGATGACGGCGAGTTACATGGCACTATCGGTTGTTTCCCGTGGTTTATAGACCCTCGCCGGCGCACCATCACCAATGCAATTTATTCTTTTATCGCAGGATACTGAGCACCTAGTGTATTAGTGCAAGCATATGATACCTAACCCTGTGGGTTTCTACCTAGCTAGGAACCACTCGGCTGGTATTAACTTCGCAAGTTCAAGTAGCCTAATGTACTCTCTGGTAGTATAAATAAAGGTCATAAGAGTGTAATCGGCTGTTTTTACCTTGTGACCCCCCTCTACCGTTCTACAAAGGTACATTTATGTACAACTTGAGATTATTTGAGTTGGCCGAATCGAATCAAAGTAGTGCCTACATTCGAAAAACACCTCTAGGTATAAGTACGTCCGAAAGTGTAAGAGTAAATCGTGCCATAAAAACGTAAGCAAAAAACTACTTTATAGTCAGAACATAAAGTCGATTTTTGGTTGCGTTCGTTTGACAGAATTTACTCTTACACTTCCGAATAGACATGCCGTCCAAGGAAGAAGATTTCAATTACAGTTTTTAGGTCTTAACCGGGATACCTGTGTATACACAGGTATCCCATTTCTACTGAATCAAACGAATACCAGTGATAGACGCCGTCAGTAACTATAGATTTTTACATGTCCTCCATTCACCTAAAAAATACAGCGCAACCACAATAGGGGATTCCATAGATGGAGTCCTGTCTTCGCCAGGGATGAAGGTAAATTAACCTGCCTACATTGAACTAATACACCCTTGGCTGCTTTAGTCTATTATACTTTAGTCGTGTTATATACATGACATCAGTTCATAGGGAAAGGATGGAATAGAGAAAGTTACTTTCACACATCAACACACTGACAGTCCGCCATTTTTAAGATGCTAATGACGTAGGCAAGATACGCTGACGTCACGACCTGTCACGGGAACGCCTTACCTTGTTTTATTCTAGAGGTACCATTGCCTAACCCTCCCCAAGGGCCAGTAAGCAATTATATCGGCACACATCAAATACCGTTTTACCACGCTTCCCGTAATGGCGGATACACGCAATTCGCTTGAGTGATACTACTTCTTCTTTTAGGGTTACTTGGGCACGGTAATAGTACATTGTGCATCAAGGGCCGTAAGAAGAAGATCACTAACGAGAGTCTATTAGAAGCCCGAAGCCGAAGGCAGAGGGCTTTTAATGAGTCGAGTTTGTAATCCCCTTGCTGCCCGTGATACGCACAATATTTTTCAACACATTTGCGAGGAAATAAATAACTACAAATGACAGAAAAATCTAAGTTTCATACAACCGCACCAATCAAAAATTGACGAAATTGACAACTTCACTTACAGATTTGCGAGTGGAGGGCGAGGGGGCGTGGCCCCGCGTGGCCTACTAGATTTTATTCAACCAATCAGAGAGATTATTCTTGTGACGCGCGGCCAGCTAGATTTGCTTTAACCAATCAGATCACACACAAGCTCATAACTCCCAAGGGAGTTATAAAAATCCATAACTCCCGGGGGAGGTAAATCGGCTATAGCCTTTAATACACCCTTTACGAGCATGTGTGATGAAATAGTACATTACTTACCTAGGGCGGTTAAACAAAGAATGTCTCAGATCGCAGGTATTTGACGCCCGAGCCGAAGGCAAGGGCGATAAATATGCGCTCTGAGGCTTTCTTTATTACCGCCCGTGGTAAGTAATATATTTTCATCACACTTGCTCGTAAAGGGTGTATGCGGGATGGACCCTTACAATCTTGACCGGAGGTGAAGGATTTTTCAAACTTTCGGCCAGCTTTACGTTCGATAATCTCCTGATTCTTGGCGTATTGGGAGTGGGCGTATACGGAACCAAAGTTTCGAGCCAGGAACTCCGCCGCCATTTTTTTATTACACATATTTTACTGGCACTTTATTTGAGGCTGGTTACGGGAGTTATGAGTTTGATCCGTAAATGTTTTACGGCACTAAATTATTATTGAACGTTCTACTTTAGGATGTTTATATGCTTGTACCTGTAATGTGTTCACCTCAGAGCATAGAATACTAGAGAGAGGACAAGCCGCTGCCGGCCGTGTCGCAGCTGTTAGCTCAATGGGCATACTCTGCCATACTGTGCACGCGTGCTGATCGCAGGGAATATTACGTTTTTTCCCAAAATGCCTGATATGATGCGCGTTTATGGTCAAATAAGCGTGTAGGTATACAAGTGTGTGTGTTTTAGACGTGTGCGTGCTTTGTCTTGTCAATTACTTGGGCGTTGTGTGGGTTAATGTACTTGCGACAGGCGTACTCTGTACAAATCGGCCGGCATGTCTGATCTCCTTATATTCATACATCTGTGGTGTTCACTTTCATTCCTATATCACGTTTTATTGCACGAGCGAGCGAAGTGAAAGAAGTTCCCCGATTCAGCTTAAGCCAAAAAAAAAATCGTATGTCTGGATGTCCAGATGTCCCAGCGGATTCTCGTGAATTTTGTAAGCAGGTTCAATAATTATAACGACTTTTTTTTAATCAGTTTTTGTAAATGTATATAAGTTTCTGTCAAAAATGACATTTTTGGTACAAGCTTTTATTGCCAACTGAACTTTTCTGTATACCGTCATTAACTACTCGTTGAGACGATTCTAAGGAGCCCAAACTTAACGGGGTTACGTTGATTAATTACTGAATTCCCATGGGCACCTTCTGTCTCCATCATCAGATGCTGATCTAGTACTATCTCCATTCCGTCACTCGCCCAAGGCTTCGAACTAGCCAATATCAACCGCATTTTACCATCATCGGTAGCGTTAATTCGCTACATCAACGCAGAAGTATTCTAAGAAGAAAAGTGCGTAAGACCGGCAGCCATCACCACCTTGCAGCCAGCGCTACGTTTGAACCAGGTACGCGTTTTCCACCACTTTCCCTTTTGCTACTTCATTTCTGGTACCATAATATTGAACTGTCGTCCAAAGTAGGTATACCTTTATCCAAAATTTCAGCTTAATCGGTTGAAGATACCTGCATCAAAATTGAGTTGCAAGGTTCCACCCGAACAAACATAGTTACCTACATAAGTACATACATACAGGGTGGAAAGTTAAAATAGGGCAGTAAGGGCAGCTTATACAATTTGAATCGTCTAACTAAAGTACTACTTGCACTTTGGGATTCCCATACTGACTGTATGGAAAAAGTTTTCTTTGATTTCTGGGCGTTCTAGTAGTCAAACCTTAGTCGGTCCCGAAGAGTGTTTTGATCCTTAATAGGAATGGGATCGAATGGCATTAAAAAAAATCGTCAAAAGTTATGATTTTCTCGCTGACTGTACTTTTTTTCAAAAATCTGTCAATGTAGATTGTCATCACTTAAAAAGTTAGGAATGAAATCCTAGTGCCATTTTTGCGTGGCGGCAAGGGATCTAGTTGCTGCCCTTACTGCCCCGTTTTAACTTTCCACCCTGTATAGTTAGTTAGGTAGATACCTACATTGCGAGTTAATAGAAAGCTAGTAAACCTTTTTTTTTTTAACATAGACTCGCGAGCTCTACATCTCACAGAGCCACTAGTGGTACCTACATATTTAAACGAGCGAGCGAAGCGAATTAACTTCTCAGTTTCAGCTTGGGCCAAAATTCTTTCGTATGTCCGGATTGCCGGCTGACGGTTTCTCCGCTTTTTCTGTAGTTTTGAAATCAGGTATTTTTTTTTTGTGTAGCAAGTGGCAATCCGTGATCTCTGCTAACCCCTCCGGGAAATAGGCGTGATTATATGTATCTATGTATGAATGAAACCACCTGAAACGTCTCAAAGCAATTTCTAAATATTTAATTAGGAAAAAACAAAGACGTGCCCATAAAGCGGGCCTAGTTTATGTCCGGACTCGAACTCGGGACCGCATGGAAATGCGACTGATAAATAAAGAAAGAGGTTAAGTGCGAGGTGCGCGCAAATATCATCTTAGGGTTCGGTAGGGTTGTCACTAGCATAGGTGAATATACTTTTTTATTAAAAAACATTTTTTTTACTTTATTTTATAGCATGGGAATAATAATAATTAACAACTTATAAAAGTTGAAAAATCCCCGATATTTTCATTTCAAAGTTCAATATAGGTACCTATCTACGGATGTACCGCTTTGTTGAAACGTAAGTAGGTAGCTAAGCACCATCTCGATCACGTCAGCTTTCGGATAAACTAACAGCATTAAAATCGGTCCATTCGTTTAGGAGCTACGATGCCACAGACAGACACACAGATACACATACACACATCCCCTCTTTTTGCGCCGGGGTTAAAATATGACAAAATGATCCGACAGTTTAGTGTGTTCCTGGTAAATATTATGGTTTTATAATGATTATTTAACAAATAAATAATAATGACATACAGGTTGAATGAAACAGTAACAAAACATTACAAATTATTACCTAGTTAATGTTCAGGTCAACCAGCTAGTTGATGGCTTACGGCCGTATTCATTAAGGGGACGTAGGTTCGTTGTCTTCTCTCCCTCTCACTGAGCATAAGCGTGAGCGCGATGGAAGTGCGTGTTTGGAAGCGCGGATATCATGTTTTTTAATTTTAATTTATTGTGTATTTTAATAAATAAAAAAGTAATAACTGATTTCTCTCAAACATAACATTGCCGATTTTTAGAACCAATTTTAATATGTTTAGCTGTTGTGCATAATTTGTTATGATTTTTTTAAGTGTATTTTAGACCTATGTTCGTGATTTTTTTCTATCGAGCGAAAGTCAAAAACTCAGGATTCGAATAGCTGATTTCCCTCGAAAAAGGCCTCAAGATTGCTAATTAAATTTAAAGCAGCCGTGTTATCATCCAAACAAAAGCTACGGTTTTTAAAAAAAACAGTTTTTGGAGCTCACGTCGCCATAAATGTCTAACAAATGGTACCATCGAGCAGATCTGATGATGGAGATTGGAGACAGAAGGTGGCCATGGGAATTCAGTACTTAACCAACGTAACCCCGTTGAGTTTGGGCTTGTTAGAATGAGTACATAGTTGATGACAGACATGACGGTATACAGAAAAGTACCTACAGTCGGCAATTAAAGCTTGTACCAAAAATGTCATTTTTGACAGAAACTTATTTATGCTACGACGGTGCAATGGTACGACTAGCATACAGCCTACCTGACGTGATCCCTTCTATTTACATAAAAAACGTGCAGTTAAAGACTCGTCTGCAAGATGTAGAGTAAAAAAAGTCTTATAAAAATGGAAACAGGAGTCAAAAATTGTAGTTTATTAATATTGCGTATTAAAAGGTGCACACACCGTCGCTTATGGGCGCTTGCGCCTCCAGAAAAAATCATAAGCGCCGTTGCCGACCCTTTATACATTTGAGGATTCGTTGTGTTGGCAGATAGAGACGAATGCTCCCCTATTACCTATTTATAACAGAAACTTACCTACTCGTATATTACCTGAACGGCCACACTCGGATGCTAATAGTACATTACTTACCTAGGGCGGTTAAACAAAGAATGTCTCAGATCGCAGGTATTTGACGCCCGAGCCGAAGGCAAGGGCGATAAATATGCGCTCTGATGTTTTCTTTATTACCGCCCGTGATGAGTACAACATTTTACGTCTCTATCTGGCCAGGAAGTGGGGTTTTCCGCACGCATAGCGTGCGGTAATTCCTACTTTATGGTCAGGTATGACGTAAAAATATTTAATCTCTAGAACGTTCTGGCATCATATAATTATTCCAGAAAAAGACAAAAAAAAAGAAAAATAACTCAAATTTTGTTTCATCTTATCTTCGGTGGAATATTTATCTCTAGCTTATAAAAAAAGAAAAACTCCCTCGTGCCACCCCTACCAGCTAATATGTGAGTGACAGCCGAACATAAATAACAGCCGTCGCATGATCCGGTCCGGGTTCGATTCCCGGCTTGTTTACGATTGTGTCTAATTTTATTATGTTTATGTGCCCTGGGCGCCGCGGTAGGGACTTCGTATGTGGGGTGGACATGGTACAGTTTTTTAATACCTACTATATCCCAATGAGGTCTAGGTCCAGGATTGGAAGGTCAGATGGTACTAGTAAAACTAGTGCCTACGCCGAATCTTGGGATTATGTGCTAAAGTGGCGGAGTCCATCCGGCATCCGGCTTGTTTGAACACTACCGTGAAAAACGCTAGATGGTGGCAATAAAGCGTATGACAAGGGCGTAAACTGATGAACGTGTGACTGGTGACTGTAGGGACGCTTGCGATGAAGTATCAGACTTAGCAGAATTCATCCATTAGATTCAGCTGATGTTATTAGTTATTAACAACGTAAGGTATTCTACTTTTAATCAGCAAACTCAGGAGCAACCAATACCACCATTGATACAATACAGGTTGTTTCTATTTTTATTATGTTTATGTTCCTTGAGCACACCGGTAGGGTCTTAGTGTGAGGGGGACGCAGGTACATTTTTTTTTTCATACCACGATGGTTGCAAACAAGCGTACTGTCCGCAAATTAAGATGTCACAGCAAATATCTGTTTATCTACCTATAACCGTGGGTAATGTGCATAATAATAGCTCTAGAGCTGCAAAAGCCTATAGGCGACGTTATACATAGCATATGCTCGTTTATCAGCCGAAAGACGTCCACTGCTGGACATAGGCCTCCCTCAAAGAGTGCCAAAATGACCGGTCCTGCGCCACTCGCATCCAGCGGACTCCCGCGACCTTTACCAGGTCATCAGTCCACCTTGTGGGCGGCCTACCCACGCCTCGCCATCCAGTAAGTGGTCGCCACTCGAGAACCTTTCCGCCCGGTGGGTTTGCCACCTACTTCGTATTAAGAATACATTTTTTTCAGAGGGCGGCTTACACCAACATACGATTACAATATGGCGCCGGCAGCTGTCATTCCATATAAACTTGTTAAACTTTCCATACATTCGGATTTTAACATACACCGGTTACGATTACAGTTAGTTAGTTAGTTTAGTTAGTGCAATCTACCTGTGACTTTGAATTCGTTAAACGTGTCTTACAACCTTGATAACATGGATGCACCCATTTCGCCCAAATAACGAAGATCTAGCCAACGTGGTAACTGTCAAACAACGTCCTATTATCCCTAATAGACCCAGGCCTATGGAACCCCAATGAAATCGATAACATGGATTCAATTACCTACACAAACCTGGACGAAAAACGTCACAACACTAACATATTTCGCACCGCTATGGCTTTTGTGCATTCTGCACCGTTAGACTTTGTAAGAAAGTTCAGAGTTGTTTTTGACGCCGCGGCGCCCCATGGTAGTTACTTGCGGGACCCGGTGTGGTCGTAGTACGTAACATTGCTCGTAAAACGGCTGGTTTACCCCTAAGGTCGAGGGTTAGGCTACAAATTAGGGCGATAAAGTTGCAGGAGGTAGCGTTACCTAGGTATATATAAAATCAGAGTGACAAAATGTTTGTCGTATTGTTGAAAAACACTTTCAGTGCAAGGAGCCCGCCTAATAGTAGGCGCTTTCCTCTACATATAAATACGTTTCTCATGTTATTAACTTCAAATCAATTCAATCTCAATAAAATAATATTGTAAATTTCTTAAGATTTACAGCGTTTATTGGCGAGTATTGCACTCATTTTCTTAACAAGAATTGTGTACCTACAGTCACGAACTTTAATTTGAAACCCACTTAAGTTTGACAATCCTGTCAAATTGCATAGGAATTTAGGAATACAGAGAAGATGTTTGCAAAAAGGATCCTAAATTAAAGACACGACCGTACGTAGCGTAGGTATCTAAATTCAAATTCAAATTCAAATATTTCTACCATATAATAAAAAATAAAAAAGCGAATATTAGAGGGTTAGGTTTAGCGATTGATTTGGCTTTTATTGAAGATGTGCTTCCTAGTATAGTAGTAATGGCGGTGGTCCTGATAAAGTACTTGTATATTTGTTCAGTCAGTTCTTGTACAGTCAGCATAAAACATATGTAAACATTTCGGCACTTATGTCTGTGGGATAAGACTCAAATTCGTATACATATTATTGATGCTGACTGTACTATCATAGGCAGACCGTGTGCTTGTATATGAAAAATAACGATTTTCCGTATATTTTTAGTAAAACAAACTTCATAAGTAGGTAAGTTGAAACTTAATAATTGTTTCCGCTACCTCTTGTGTTTCGCTCCAACCATGTATCGAGGTATCGATGGGTAATGCGACGGAGTGAGACAAGACATTTTTACGATTGTACTTCTTTTTTACGGGTGCTGTAGTCTCTGTTCAGTGAATTGGCTACTCTTGATAGGCATTATTATTTTTGTACGAATTATTATTCTTATTATTTTATTTTACCTTTACAGATAAAACTACCTCTCAATTTGATTTCGGCAAAAAGTTGACATCTGATAACTTCGGAGAACTTTGTAAGTCGGGAAAAATCACTGTCATCCCAACGGGACGGGGGATAAGTAAACCAATTATTACTCTACTTACAATTTTTACTATACTTACGCTCTGTAAGTGTGTAGAGTTCTGTACGGCTAACGTGAGTTTCAATCGTAACCTTACGATACGTAACTACATACGAGATCGAATAAACGCGTTTCGAATAGATTTCGATCTCGCTTCGGTATTCTTCGATTCGACCCGTCAAACTCGTAACTCACGATGCCGTTGTCCTACGAAACCAACTGCAAAACGTTAGGCTCTAGCGTTTAGTTTTCGATGCGTAATTTAACGTTCGATTCGTACTACCAATCGGTAGTGTGAGACATTTCGAATCGAAGAATACCGTCGCGACTGTAGTTTACTATTTCACTTTGCAAAATGGCCCGTGATATCGTATTATTCCATCAAGAGTTACCGTAGATCCGATCGAAATTTAGCTCAAATTAAAGAACTTATAAAAATAAGGGTTTTAAATTGACAACATATATCCGCAAAATTCGGATTGTCGCGTATTTTGTATTTAAAAATGCAAATAAATGGCCCACGCGCCGCCATATTGTATGGACACTGTCGACATCGCGATGCGCGTATTCTGTAATGTCATAACCGACAAACGCTAGCATTTAAATTAAAACGATAAATGCTAGTGGTATAGGTTGAATATTGGAAAATCGATAAAACTATACGGACGAACGTGAAGTCGATCGCGAATTAAGTAATGTATAAGTGACTTACGTATTAGTTTGGATTTTTAGTTCTATGAGTGACCACCAGGGGCGGTGTATAGACTTTTCATACTAAATCTTAACGATATATAGGCGGTAGCGTCAGTAGTAAACGCGACTCACTTCAATCCCACGCTAAGGGTGCTGTTCCTAGTAGTGAGTAAAGTTGCCAGAATTACACACTGTGTTGAAATCGAGAGACTTGCGATTGTTTCTAACTATCGACGCAGCGAATTTTCAAATAACTGAAGAATCTACAACGCTATTGTGACTCCGAAGGAACCTCCTACTGTAGTCACAAAAACTACGGTATCTGTTTACCACCAATCAGGCTGTAAGCTCAGTTGCCACCCTAGTGGTGTAAAAAAACAAAAATACCAATGCCAAATTTACTCAATTAGTGTGCGTTGCACCTTGCACAAACCATCTGTAATTCGTAAGCGCTGTTCGTTAAAATTGGAATGTAAGTATGGAAAGTTCGACAGGTCTCTATGGAGTGACAGCTGCCGGCGCCATAATTAACGTTGATCGGTCTGTAGGAAAGTAGTAGGTACGAGTTGATTCCTTGAGGTATGATGAGCCTTTGTGATTGCCGGCAAACTATTAGCGCCATCTAGTTGATTTCTATGGCAAAACATAGCTCCGTACCAAAGATAAATAAATAGCATAGATGGAGTGTATCTTGAAGGATCTGAATAACTAGTGCCGTCCTTTACTTTCTTAAGAAGTATACTCATTAGAGAAAGAGAGACAAATATGGCTACTCTACTTGGTATTTATGGTGCAATGGACCCATTTATGGATTAAATTCTCAACTATATATTTGACAGATGTCATCACGACTAGTGTTGTGTAATCTTCATAGTAAGATATTGTCGATAAAATATTTAATCATAAAATAAAATAAACTGGATTTACTGGTCCAAAATATCACTCTCTTGACTAGCTTGGCGAATTCTTATGTTATTGCGCATGGTTCATCTGGGTTGGAAGGTCAGATGGCAGTCGCTTTCGTAAAACTAGTGCCTATGCCAAATCTTGGGATTAGGTGTCAAAGCGGACCCCGGGGCCCTTTGGGGCACAACCGGGAATAACGCTAGGAGGATAGTGCATCTGGGCCCTGTTCAATAAACAGTACAATCCGACAAATTTGCAGCAAAACGACTCGACCTGAACGTGTCTCGCCTTAATTTGATACCTACTTATGGCAGCTACTACAGGGTAAAAGCGGAAAAATTAAAAGACGTATGTAGTTCATATTTTTTGTTTATTAAATTATCACTTGCAAATTGTATTGTATAAAACTTGCAAACATTATAAACCTTTAATCAATACAAGTTTGTTATAAAAACTGCGAACATTGTGAAAGTGTTGTCAGGTTCTATCTATACAAATGAGCACTTTGACAAATTTTGACTTGTACATGTTGATATTGTTTGCCACTTGTTTGAATAAATCACACCAGACTAGCTGAATAAGTCTTAAGGTGGGTCCACACTTGTGACTTGACGACGGACCGGACTACGTGGCATTGTTACTCTAAATGTGGACGCTCGAGATTGTGCTGAGGTGCGGGCGGGGGACGTACCGCCGGACAGGTCTCGACGTGATCCATTCCTACCCCGTGCCTGTGTCTGTGTCATCTGGCGTACTTGTACGCGTGTCATAAATGCAAGTGTGGACGTGTCGTGGTCACGTCACAGGTCGGGGAAAATAGCGAACATGCTTTGAAAAAGACTGACTTTCGGCGGATCGGCTCGTAACACGTGACTTTGATGCGTGACAGTACACAGATCAGCGTCCACACTAGGCCCGGTTAGTAGATCGTAACTCCATACATTGTCTTGCCGTTTGGTTCTGTACACAGACAGTTCCATCAGTGTTCGGAATGGATTGTGCCGTACTGCAGCTTGTAACAAATTGTTCGCGTAACAAAATACGTCCAAATTAACGGTATTACTGACACGTGTTTCTGATACGGTCACGGGATAATGTTCGGCAAATTGTCACAAGTGTGGACCCACCTTTAGACGTACTAGGACTTTTGTGCATACGACTTGTATAATCTGAACACTTACCGGTTGACATGATAAGGGATGATTAACAAATATTGTTGGCACTGCATGCGAATGGAGAGTTTTTCGAGTGTATCCCAGACGAAAACAGGAATCTTCAAAATCTGCAGAGCATATCCTTGAGTATAATTGTGTAGGACTCCATTCCTCGCCTCTGATTATATTTTTGACCCAATCCTTTCTTATTTCTAAATCAGCCGGAAACCTATTTATATAAAAAAAAACAGTAAAATGTATAAACTCACTATCAAACGTTATCGATGTTAGTAGGATCTCAAGTACAACACGATGTGGTATGTGAAGTGTCAAAATATCGGATTGCATTATTTATAATTGATATAATAATGTAAAGCTGATGCAAATACGCAAAATTGATGCAAAAAACTGTACATGCTTTTCCAGTGATCGATATTCAATAAGATCTGCAGGTATTTCATACTTAAAATAACAATATTTATGTCATAAAGCTTACCGGTGAAATGATGCACTTGAATTATGTTCACTTAGTACATCCATTCGGTGATTACACCCTGTACCACACACGCCATATTTAATGTTAAATGCGTACATTTAACCAAAAGATCACTTTCAATTTTTGATATCCAGCTGGCTATCAAGCTAATATGGCCGCCAAGGTGAAGTGGCGCGCACGGCTTGAAGATAGGGTTGGAGACATGATGCTACCTCGTTTTAACACAGACAGTTTGACGTTAGAGTAAAGAGCGTATTAGATAAGGAATTTTGTTCAACTTAATATACTCCATCTATGCTATTTATTTATCTTTGCTCCGTACACCCTCCGCCTCAGTCCAACCTCAGTCAAATTGTAATGGCGGCGCGAGTGACACGGCGAATTTTACGAGAAAATATATAAATTGTGTCCGGCTAATATAAAGTAAGGCTGACTTTAAGCTTATGTTACTTTTATTTTAGACTGTTAATTTGTAATGACTGTTGTGTTTGTGGCTTTCAAATAATTTTAGTTTTTGGGCATTTTCAACATTTCCGCGTGCTTGTAGGTTATGTTAGCAAACATTGAATAAAAAAGTTGGACTCGGGGCTAGATGATTCCCTTCTATGTGTACTAGATGATTACTGGGGGATTATTTAGTACCTTGGGTTTTATACGAACTTAGCTAGGTACATATTATTATGAAAGACGCCGTCGTAAAAAAAATATATTTTTGTGTTTCATAATAGTACATTGTGCATTAAGGGCCGGCCGTAAGAAGGGGATTACTAACGAGAGTCTATTAGAAGCCTGACGCCAAAGGCGGAGGGCTTTTAATGAGTCGAGTTTGTAATCCCCTTACAGCCCGTTACACTATGTTTTTCATCACATTTGCGAGGAAATAAATAACTGCAAAAGACAGAAAAATCTGAGTTTCATACAACCGCACTTTCATACAAGTCTCGAAACTCTTCCACAGTAAAAAGTAGTGAGATATTTCTTAGAGCCAAGTCAGGCATTCTTATTAATCTTTATTTGCTTGCTAAATAAAATTGTGTGACTTGGCAATAACACATAGTTTTAGGTAGCTATGCAAAAATTAGTAAATGCAGTAAAGTTGTGTGATTCCCAAGTTGCAGAATTTTATTTAGCAAGCAAATAAAGATTAATAAGAATGCCTGACTTGGCTCTAAGAAATATCTCACTACTTTTGACTGTGGAAGAGTTTCGAGACTTGGCCTATTTTTTACATGGAACGTTTTTTATGGGATTGAATTAACGCTTTAAAAAGCAAGAGCCAAGACTGAACACACTCACTATACTCTGTTCTCAAATCTCTTCTAATATGTGGTTGAGCCCGGATCAACTAAGCCTGTTGACGACATACTCACATCGCATTGAATAAGCGGGTTAAGCACCCATGATACGGGGAAATGAAAGATTATTCTCTTGCACGAACTGTTGTGTTCTTGTGATAGTCAAAATCAAAAATCTAAGTAAATCAAAACATTTACATTTATTCTCCAAATACCAACATCTACCATTGCACGTAGAACCAATGGCCGTTGGGGCGGAAAGGTTCTCGAATGGCGACCACGTACCGGAAGGTGCGGCGTAGGTAGGCCCCCCAGGTGGACTGATGACCTAGTAAAGGTCGCGGGAGTCCGCTGGATGCGGGTGGCGCAGGACCGGTCACTTTGGCACTCCTTGGGGGAGGCCTATGTCTAGCAGTGGACGTATTTCGGCTGATATGATGATGATGATGACCACCATCTCCATGATGGCACTTTTACAAGTCAAAAGTTAATGAATAAGGGTCAACGTAAAGCCTATTAACCCCTTTTCACGGCACATAGTTTTGTTGGACGAGCGAGCGGAGCGAACGAAGTACTGTGCTTCAGCTTGGGCGAGAATCCGTCCAGCTGTTTACCTCTACAGGTCGCATTTCTCAACCGATTCTCGAGAAATTGTTTGAGCAAGTTTAAGAATTATTTAGATTTTTTTGTCAATTCAGTTATTCGTATTAAAAAAAAGTTACTGTCAAAAATTTCATTTTTAGTACAAGCTATTATTGCCGACTGTACTTTTCTTCATACCATCATCAACTACTCATTGAGACGATTCTAACGAGCCCAAACTCGATGGGGTTGTGTCGTTTTATTGCGGAGTTCCTATGACCACCTTCCAGCTCCAGCATCAGATCAGCTCCAAGTCATCATAATATTGCATTGTCATGCGATATACATGTGCTTGCAAAATTTCAGCTCAATTGGATAACGGGAAGTGACTGAAAAATGGATTGCAAATTTTGACGGACAACTTACATACTTACATACATACTTACGAACAGTGCAAGTTAATATAAAGCTTGTAAAAATACGGATAGGTACTCACGGGGTGGCACATATCAGGACAGTAGTAATAGTACATTATTGCCGTGGCCGGGAAGGAGGCAATTGCAGGCTGAGTATTTGTTTAACGGACGAGCTTGCGAGTCCGTTTAATTATAATACGAAGCCCGCAATTGCCATTCCGGCTGAGGCTAATATAGTGCTTTTCTCAAAAATGGGGGAATAAAAAAACTAAATTGAAATCAAGCGTTATTATTAAATACAAATTGAGGATACTGCAAATTACATAAAATTAAACGTCATAATTTTTTTTTAAAGAGAATCGCAAGTGTATTTTTCCTCCGAAAAACGCAATCTTTTTATGACTCATACAAAATGTGCATACATTTTTGCTCTTTTTCCATGTAGCACAAAAACAGTACTCCGGACAGAAAATGTATTCTGTTCAATATTAGAGAGGGTCAAATTCTGCGTCGAATGAATATCTAAAACTTCAAATTCGGTTCAGTGGTATAGTCGAAATCCAAGGTTAGAAACTGGGAAAATTTTGTCGTTTAGGTGCAAACTTCCATTTTGCGACTTTTCAAGATCGACATATCTTTGAAAAAAATATATCTGCTGAAAAACCCATAGAATAAAAAATTTAGAAAATAAAAATTCACATTATATACATTGACCTTCTTTAATATTGAATAGAATACTCGTAGGTACATTTTCCGTCCGTCGTACTGTTTTTGTGCACATGCAAAAAACTAAAAAAAGAAAAAAAAATCGTGGTTATTGGGCTCCCAAAAGTTATGCACACCTCCTGGGATGGTGCAAACTCGGATTACCTACATGCATTTAGGACCAAATTAAGGTATTGAAACGATTTCCAGCTTTATGGGAATTAATTCCTCAAAACGTTTTTTGGATCTAATTTGCTTGGCCTACTATTGCTTGTGCCCCTTTTGAGGCAAAGGAGTCGAAAAACTAGAAACTACGAAGTCATAGCGAGTTAGCGATGTAATGTAATGTTGAACGCGTATCTAATGTATCTATTGCCCGCTAGAGGGTCCACGTGATGGGACCGCCCTATGCACGATGTAGTCAACATCAATCCATTATCATACTTTTTTTTATACTATTGATTTGAGTATTTGTTGTGTTGTTGTCTACTGTGTGTGTGTGTGTTGTGTCGCTAGAGACAAAGCGGGTGTCTCAACACTTCCTCGAGAGGTCTGGCGACCTTACTCACCGATAGCAAAACAACACCACATACCAATAAGTATAACACTTTGACGACCTCTCTAGCCTAGTTAGTAGTGACTCTGCCTACGAAGCTGGAGGTCCCGGGTTCGAATCCCGGTAAGTGCATTTATTTTTGTAATGAACACGAATGTTTGTTCCTGAGTCATGGATGGTTTCTGTGTATTTAAGTATTTATTTATCTATATAAGTATTTATATCGACGTCTAGTATCCATAGTACAAGCTTTGCTTGGTTTGGGACTAGGTCGATTTGTGTAAGGTTATCTCCACAAATAAATATTTATTTATAAAAAAAAAATACTAACGACGTCTTGATTGTGTTAAAGTTATGTGAAAAGAAGAGTATGAAGGTTAGCATTCACCTACGCGCCGTGTCGCTTCGTTTGTTGCTGCTGCAAATGGATGTACGTAATATTTTGACTTTGACCACGTTCACGGGTGCTCCGTTTGTCGTGATTGGGTAGGCTAGCGAACTTTTTTTTCTCTGAAACAGTTATATTTTTAGGTAGGTACAGCTAAAACGTCACTGTGTACAACTCATTAGGTTAGGTTTGAAGGGTTTATTTTATATACTGTTTCTAAAAAAATGTTCTCGGTGAAATGATGACGACATTTTGTTTGTACATTTGACTCATTAACTAAGTTTTAATTATAATAATTGATGATCATGGTAGAAATTCTTGTAATTTTATGCAAATTTTTGTTGTAATTTTTATCGTGTAATCAATGATCTGAATCTGAATAAAAATTCTGCAAAACATTCATTCGATGAAACGTTTGTAGGTAAAACAAGGGTAAGGCGTACAGAAAATATAGTTTAATCCAGGTTATAAACTATCTCTAGGTATGCCACATTTCATCTTAATCTGTAGGTCCAGCCATTTTTGCGTGATTCAAAATCAAAGTCAAAATTATTGATTAAAAACAGATTCCTACAGATCACTTTTTGAATTTTTGAATCATCTTTTTGAATGAATAAATGGAGTGACGAACATCCTGAAAACATAAAAACTTTCAAATTGTTTGGTTAGATATTGCATAGAGCGCGTCAAATACGCGTTTGCTTTTAAAACCCATTTAGCGGTAGCGGCATGTGAAGGGAATATAAATCAAGTAACACGATTGAAAAGGTATCGAACATCTGGAAAATTGATTTAAATTGCCAAAGTATTACAAAATACTTCATTAAAGATTTAAAAAGACGAATCGATGCAAGCATGTTATTTATTTGTATTGGAATGACTGTTCTCGTTTGTAGAACCGATGACCGTTGTTCTCGAGGGGCAACCACGTACCGGCAGCGCAGCGTGCGTAAACACACACGACCGTGGACTGATGACCTGGTAGGTCGCGGGAATCGGGCGCCGGACCGGTCATTGTGGCACTCTTTGGGGGAGGCCTATGTGCAGCAGCGGACGTCTTTTGGCTGATATGATAATGATGGTGAGAGTTCTCTGTGAAATGGCAGCTGTTTACCGGTCTGTGGTGTGGCTGGTGCAATCGGCCCTTTAGCGGGTTGCACCTTGCACCAACATACGATTACAGACCGGTCAACGTTAAACATGGCGCCGGCAGCTGTCATTCCATAGAAACTTGTCAAACTTTCCATACATTTAGATTTTAACGAACACCGCTTACGATTACTTACAGACGTTTTGGTGCCCTGTGAGACAAGGTCGGTAACAATACAACCAAAATTATAACACGGGTTAGTAGGTGAATTGGGTCATTGTCAGTCACAAAAACAAAAATCATCTTTCCGGTGGTCAATAGTTAAGGGCTTACGCTCACATATAGTATGTTTTTATCACATAGAATTATAGAAGGGGCAACGCCGTTTATGCGGATTCAGAGATCAACCAAAAATTAGGCTTTATAGCCCTTAACTTTGGCAATATCCACCGAAGAGACGCAAACCTAAATCTGACAATGACCCAATTGCAAAAAAATTGTACATAATGCTTTAACTTTTTTCCATAGTGTAACGAAAGTTACCCATATAAAAAGTATGGGTAATTGCCGTTACACAATGAAAAAAAGGTAAAGCGTAGATTAGATTAAGGCTCTTAACTATGTACATTTTTTTTGCCATTTCCTCCTGTCCTCTTTGGGGGAGGCCTATGTCCAGCAGTGGACGTCTTTCGGCTGATATGATGATGATTTGCCATAAACGTAACAATGATCCTTCTGCCCTAAGTTTTTCTCAAAAAACTGTATACATCTCAAAATTGTTAAAACAAACCTAACCAAATCCACAAGGCTCTATCTATACAAAGTTTATTTGTATTCTCCTGAAAAATACGATCAAAATCAAAATAGGGATCAAAGTTGATTTTTTCTGCCCTAATCCTGCTATTCAGAAAATATTCATTGTTGCAATCAAATGAGGGAATTCAATTTTCTTCGTAGATGGTGTGATAAGAGTATAATGTGTCACTTGGTAGCAAAAATATTTCTGCCTTGGACGTAAACACTAGAATCCCTCGTTATTACGCTCAAGATTCTACTTTAGAATTATTTTGACGACCGCTTTAGCCTAGTTGGTAGTGACCCTGCCTACGAAGCAAGAGGTCCTGGGTTCGAATCCCGGTAAGGGCATTTATTTGTGTGATGAGCACGAATATTTGTTCCTGAGTCATGGATGTTTTCTATGTATTTAAGTATGTATTTCTCTATATAAGTATCTATATCGTCGTCTAGTACCCATAGTACAAGCTTTGCTTAGTTTGGGACTAGGTTGATTTGTGTAAGATTGTCCAGAAATATTTATTTATTTATTATTATTTAGAATCCCTTGCTTCGTTCAGGATCCTGTTGTAGAAGCTTTCGCTTTACTCACGATTCCATGTTACCTACCTAACGCCTTCGCCGTAAATAAGTATACTTATCATTTTGCTCCCTTGAGACACACTAGGTACTACTCGTATTACCGCAAATGAAGGGTCCATGGAAAGAAGGAACATGTCTAGAATCACTTTTTTTTTTCAAAATGGGATTTGAATGTCAAAATATCGAGTTCGTTATGAACTATGATGACGTGACCTTAAAATCTAATTTTATAAAAACATGTTCTTTCCGTGGACCCTCCAAATGTTGATTAAGTACGGCAAATAAAAATCATCGAAGGTATCCGCTATAACATCTATACTCTATGCTTTATAAGTATCGTATAAACAATTATACTTATAAGTACGTATCGTACAAAGAAGAGGATAATCTCGCAACAGGATTACAGAAAACAATGCTTCATGCTCACTGAAGCGAGCGGCCATTTTGTATTCTAAACAGTCCCACTGCAAGTGACTGCAGCTTAACTTAACTTTTACTCAGAAAGACGGAAATCTTGCGGAAATCATGTAATGTTTATTTATACCAGTCTATACTTATACATAGATAACTGATATAAAACTATTTATTTACAATGCATACTTTAACATTATAAATGCAAAAGTGTATGTATGTATGTTACCTCATCACGTTTAAACCGCTAAACCGATTGAGATCTAATTTGGTATCGAGAGAGTTTAAATCCCGGGGAACATAGGATAGTTTTTATCCCAGAAATCGTCCCCTAAGGAGGTGGATTTGGGGGTGAAAGTTTGTATGGAGCTACGGTATAAATGAGTTCCACGCGGACGGAGTTGCGATCAGAAGCAAGTTCCATATAAGACTAGCGGCTCTGTAAGCTGTAAAATTCGCGTCTTTTTGACATTTTTTTACACTGTATCTACAGTAAAAAACTACATAATTATTGAACCCGCTCACTAAATTTCACTAGAATCGGTTGAGAAATGCGACCAGTAGAGAAGAGAAGCCGGACAGACGCCATACGAAAGGTTATTAGTCCATTGGAAACGGAGACCTTCATTCGCTGCGCTCGCGCGTTTAAAAATCAATGCAATTGGATTATAAATATCTACATTTTAAATAAGAAAAAGCTCTGTTTTGAATACGAATAGAGACGCGGTAATTCCCGCGATTGCGGATGCGAATGCAGATTTTGCAACATCCCTGGTAAGATCATCAAAAAGGCTTATTATGGTTTTTTTTAATACAACGATGGCGGCAAACCATCTTAGCGCCTGTTCACAATTCTGCGGCGCGGCGCCGCAATGCAAAATTTTGCGGCTCGCGCGCCGCAGAATCCTGCGTTTGGTGCCGAGAAAAGCGGGTTTTCCGGCGCGCGCGCAGGGTCAAGATTCTATTAATTTAATCTTGAAAAGTTGGTTCTTGCTCTGAGAAATACCAGTATGGTACCTTCAGTTACATTAATCGGGAAATTCCGGAAAAAAAAACCGAAACAAAATTGTATGAAAATTAATGTGTGACCTACACAAGTTATTCGGCATTTGGATAAAAAAAACTTTGTCTACCAACCTAATTTATTATAGCTGTCCGCGCGGTTTGCCTGCGGATTGCAAAGAACGCAGGCAAACCTGCGGAAAAAATATTACTGAAAATTCAGGGTTCTGGCTTTAGCCAGCACGAAATTACAGGATGTTGAAAATGGCCTGAATGGCTTTGATAAAAGGATGGTACGGCCGTGCCTCTTTGTTTTGTTCGACTTGGCGGGGGCACTACCGTGCCCCCAGATCTATGACTATCCGGGCTGTCCATTGTATACACAGGTGAAATAATATTTAACGGATAAGTGGTTTCGGAGATTACCCATTACATACATACACACAAACAAACTTAACAATGCTATACCTAAGCCCACAGACACTTACTATTTATGATATAATATAAGTATTAGTAGATTAGTGTAGATATAACTAACTTCACGAGATATTACCTATATATATATATTATGTCGTTGATGTCTATTGTAGGTACTGAAAACCCGTAAAGTGTACACGTATGGAGTGATGTGGGATCGGGGCGGGCAATAATAGCTTAAGTATTTCGGAATAGCTTAAGTCAGATTTATAGTAATCTGACGTGAGCGTGACGCTGTCTGATTCGCTCTGACGCCTGTCAAAACAGCAGCCGTCACATCAGAGCATCAGGATGAATGTGAATCTAACCGAAATAAATGTATGAAACCGATATCGTTCTGACGTGTCAGGGTACGTCACGTCAGACAAATATGAAACCGGCATTAGGTATGTCACTAAATTAGGCATATCACAAGCGCGAGCTGACAAGTCGAATTGCGTTCTTGCTGTTTCCACTAAAGTATTATACAGAAAGATACTACTGCTGCCATCTATTGTCGAGTAGCGTTAAACTTATTCTAAATATCATTGTAAGAGCGGTGACTTTAGTACTTATCGGCTAGTGTCACAATACAGTTGCGTGTTTGTGGATCTATATCGCTGCCGAAAGTCGTCGTGTGTTTACTTCAGATTATTTGAGTTAGTTGAATTGCATCAAAGTATAAAATTCAAAAAGCAACTCTACATCTAGAAAATATTCCAATTCCAATAAAAGTTTTATATAAAACTCAGCCACATTAAATAATCTCAACCTTAACCACTCTCTTACCGCCAATAATTACTTAAATACATACTAATTGTTATTACACATCAATAATAAAGGTATCTAAAGTGACTTCGTGACTAGTGCTGGCATCTATTGCGGGACGCGGCACATAATCTAGTCTGTTAGTGACCTACTCTTGACGAGTAGAGCTGGCAACTTGGAAGAGTTACTTACTAAGTAGTTCCACGCTTAGTCCATAGATGGCGTGATGAAGCATAACATGGCGCCCAATGCAATGCACAATGGGCAATGCACACTCAGTGCGATCACTGATATACAGGGTGGGCCCTGTAACTGGAGCAAAAAATTAAACGGTAGATTATTAAGCTTGTGAACAATTATTTCCAAATGGTTTTACGCGATTTGAAAAAAAAAAACATTCTTTAAAATAAGTTTACTTGGATTTTTTACTCTTCTGGAGTGCTTTGAGTAACTTTTTATTTTAAAAACAAAAAAAAAAAAAAACAACTATCTGTTGAACACAATAATGCAAAAACTATTATGACTCATTACATATGATGTTACCTCAAAATCTGCATTGACTGCCGTGATATTATGATCAAATCATATCTTCAGATCAAAATTACTCCGAAACCAAAAATTTTGAAAGTGAATGATACACAAGGGGTTACCTACTGCAAATGGTCTAAGGAAGCGTCCTTTTGAATATTTGCTCCTGTTATAGGGCCTACCCTGTACATGGACATATAATACTCAGGACAAGCTATGGTAATAACAATACCACGTGCGAACGAGATGGTAGCATACAAATCTCGATAAGTGTGACAGAAATAGAAATATCATTCGTGGTCCTTGTCATAGTTCCAATCTTTTTTGTTGTGCACAACAGATTAAGTATGAAGTTGTGCCCAACAAACCATTACCCGTCCAAATTAAATAGGTTGTTTATGGTAAGCCATCAGCCATTTTAAGAGCAGTTTTTAATTTAGCTGCATAGGTCTTCCGTCCCTCGTTGTGGCATCACGTATAGCCTGTCCAGAGTATTATACGTCCATTGCCGATATACTTAGAGCGCTTTCACATATTAGTGCATGTTGTTAGGGGATTCCGTCGAACAAATACTTCACTTTCGGATACCAGCGTCATCTTTAAGTATGTTGTTAGGCATGCTTCCTGCACGGCTATCACAAGACGGCGCGCGAGTTCTCTCGATATTTCTCGCGCTATACGTCTCTTTCTAAGTTTTCTAAGAAGTGAGAGACGGATAGTGCGAGAAAAATCGAGAGAGCTCGCGCGCCGTCTTGTGATAGCCGGGCTGGATCCTAAAACTGCCGGGAGACAATATCTAAGGAGTCGGTCTCCCCAATAATGACGTTATCAAAATCGACGAGGCCATGTTTGGGAAAGGGTAAATTACATCCAAGCCATGCAACATGCAACGTACATACACAGGTGGGGTATCAAATGAAAGCTGAATAAATTGTCTATCGTTAATTTATACATTATATTTATATACATACGCTGGTTTAAGTACTAGTAGCAAAAGTATAAAGAAACAAAGAAAACTCTAAGGACTTTCAGACTTTACGGCAAAACTATATAAGATACAGGAAAGTAATGTACCTATAACACAAATGATATCTAGTATTCCAGCTTTAGATTCCAGTTTATTGTAAGACAAAATCAAAATTAGGAAAATGATGCTCAAAAAACCAACAACGCAAAGCGGCTTTTCCCCACAAGATTAAATTTATCGAAATTACTATTTTCCAGAAACCAGCACCAACTTTTAGTATGTTATTAGACATGTTATGTGCACCGCAAAACTGCAAAGAGACAGTCTCTAAAGTGTTTAGGTCAGTAATTCAATTCAATTTTCATTTATTCAACAAGGATCTCATTTTTGTTAGTCGCATACTAACAAGTATAGAAACAATAAAACTTAAAAACTGTGTTAGAACTTAAAAACTAAATTTTTACTTTAACAAGATTAACTATGTGCACCAATATGGGGCAACAAACATGATCATCAATCATTTTCAAAATGCTGTTTGGGCTTCTCCTCGTCCTAATCAGCAAAGACGCCGCCTTTTTGCGCATAATTGCTGCAAAGCCATCGGTGTGTGCCTCTGCGAACATCGAGGAGGCGCAGCAAAACCTTGGCAGCCCAAGCAACATTCTGAAAGCGTTGTTGTACTGTACCTTCAAAGAGTTGTATGATGACATATCTAATCTTCATTGCCGCGGAGGCTTTATGAAAAGTATGAATTTTACCTGTACTATGAAATATTGCATCTTGCCTATTTAGCCCTTTAATCGTAGAGAGAGTAAACATAAGTTGCTAAGGTGCTGTATAAAGGCCGAACCCTTTCATACGCAACGTCCACCCTTAACACACTCGTAATCCATTTTGTATTTTGTACCAGAATCGTACTATTCAGCATCACTGAGACTTCTAGTATAATAAGGACCTTCACTGGTTTTTAGCGAATTAAAGAATTAAGTAGAGGCAGACTTGCCATACGTAATTGATGGTACAAAGACCTCTACTATTATTGATACAGAGAACTTCTTCTTCTTCTGTCAAAAATTACATTTTTGGTACAAGCTTTTATTGCCGACTGTACTTTTCTGTATACCGTCATCACTACTCATTGCGACGATTCTAAGTACTGAATTCCCATGGCCGCCTTCTGTCTTCATCATCAGATCAGCTCCATGGTACCATAATATTGAATTGTCATCCAAACTATACTTTTACCCAAAATTTCACTGTAAACTCATATGTAATCGATACACAATAGTTTGAGAGGGAGCGATAAGGACATGATAAAGGTATTGTTGCCATGCTGTTCGTATCAGATACCAGTTGGCTGCCCAAACAGGGAGAAAACATGAGATTTTCAAAGGCTTAACCAGTGGCCGTTGGGGCGGAAAGGTTCTTGAGTGGCGACCACGTACCGGAAGATGCAGCGTGGATAGACCCCCCCACAAGGTGGACTGATGAACTGGTAAAGGTCGCGGGAGCTGGATGCGGGTGGCGCAGGACCGGTCACTTTGGCACTCTTCGGGGGAGGCCTATGTCCAGCAGTGGACGCATTCAGCTGATATGATGATGATGTTACTGCACAGGATGTTTACCTATACCAAATAAAATAATCAATCCTTTGGAACTTTCTCGAAAATGGATCAAAAATATAGTCAAATGGAGAAAAATGTAACACAAGAGAATAAATAATCACAAAGTGCCAAAAACTTTAAGAGGGGGTACATTCAATAACTTTTCGGAAATAATACCTTCACAAACGATTGTCATTAAGGGTCATAGTGTTTAAAACAAAATCCCATCTCCCAATACACTACGTCTCATGACAACACGATAAAATGCCTGGCGGCAGGTCGAGAAAAGTTGAGCTGAGCAAGAATCAGAAGATTGTCGCACCTAATATTGTCCGAAATTTTGAAAAATCCTTTACGTTCGTTCAAAATTTTAAGGGTAGGTATATTTACGTCATGTGACAAGAGTACGACACAAGTGGCATCATTTAGTCATTTACTTAAAGATTAAAGGGCGTAGCCCTTCACATTGGCAATGTCTACAGGAAAGACGGGAACCTAAATCTGCGGTGATGTGATGACCCTTAACTATGACACTCGAAGTGAAGACACGTGGAGTTGCGGAGTGACCTATTGTATTGGCGTTGAAGATTTGAGCCCGTTTGGTTACTACACCTTTCCATACCAGGATGGTTTGGGGCGGCTGTTTAATTGGTCGTCAGGCAGTAACACTGTTAATACCAACCTTTGTTTTCCGTGGATAAAACCTTTCAGCGAGGTAACCAACTTTCGGGGGAAGTCTGGGTTAGGCGGTTATCATACTGCCGCCGCTGAGGTGTGCGTTGCAATGGTTTTCTCGGTGTATGCAAGTACCTTAGCACGGCTATCTCGGTCTCTTTTTAATTAAGAAACTTGGAAACAGACGGATATGTAGTATATGTCGCCGCTACACAGCTCGTGGACCGTCTTGTGATTGCCATGCAGGATAATGTGGGGAGCGGCTTTATCGGCCATCATTCATCATTAACATCAGCTAACGATTCTGAAGTTAGCCTCGAGTCACCTCCCGCATACCATACCCCGACCCCTCTGACACCTTGCGGCGCTACTTGTAGCTAACATCAGAATCGTTAACTGATTTTAATCGTATTGCACCTGTAAACCCTGTAGTAGGTACCCAACGTTTGTTTTTCGTGGAGAAATCCTTCCAGCGGTCAGTCAGGGTTCAGGGTCAGCCAGGGTTATGTGGTACCCACTAAAAACTGCATTGGGTCGGCCGCCATCTGTGCTATGTAATTTAGAGGACTCTAGAATCTCAGATTGAACGCACCCTCTACCTAAAAGCCTACCCCTAAAAGCCCTCGACACCTTCTCTGGGGTTCCTAGCCAAGTGCTGTTGTGGCCTCCGCCACAAAGAGCACTGGCGACCCACCTGCCGAAATTGACTATGTCTGATTCATCCATTCTGTACGGTTTTTTTTATTAGAAGTGCGCAATATCGACACACGCAGTTATCCACTTAAAACTAACTTTTCTCGCCATTTCGAAACCATTTCGCGTTTGCAAAACATTTCACCAGAGCACTGCACTCAAATACCTTTCGCAACGAAAGCGGGTATCCCGCTTTCGAAAACCAAGTTTGTGTCCAAAAAGTCCAAAATAATCGGACTTTTCTATGACATATTACCTTTTATAACTACGTTAGAATTACTTGAAAAGTAGTATACCATTTTTAAACGAGAGCACGACATCCTTTTCGCTGCGAAAGAGCTTATCCTTCTTTCTGAACGCAACATTCTTCAGCATTGCTCTGGGAGTTCCTTATTTTACACCATTATTTTGAAACATTTCGCTATAAAGTTTATCTTGGAATGAACGCTATAATACTGGCTTTCTGATGGTGAAAGAATAATTCAAATCGGTTTAGTAGTTTTTGAGATATAGTCAAAAATGTAAACAAAATACAGTCTCGGCGCTCACTAACTTGAGTCTTTCTGGTTTTAAGGCGGTTGTCGAGCAAAAGTGGTATACTATTTATTTAACCTAATGCCAAAAGGATATAACTGACGCTTGTTTTTGTATGGACTTATACGTTTTGTGTATAAGAGTTGAATGGCTAGGCAATTAGAATTCAAGTAATGCAGGCTAATGTCCGCGAATGGCGTGGAGTGAATTTTTGTAACAGTTTAAGTTCGTTTACATTCAATCATGTTCTACGGCGATTACGTTTAACGTTATGATAAAAGGGTATCGAACTGTGTTTTGTACTTAGTTAAAATTTAAGGGTTCCGTACCTCAAAAAGAAAAGGAACGCTAAGTGTGATTTAGGCCTAAGGCCTCTCACAGACTGGCGCGCCTAGTGGTTCAGGCATGCGGCTGTCAAGCGGCGGTCGTGGGTTCGAATCCCGGCTCGTACCAATGAGTATTTCGGAACTAATGTACCGAATATTTACCGTTAGCTTTTCGGTCGCTGTTTTCACATCGTGAGGAAACCGGTCTAATCCCAATAAGGTCTAGTTTTCCATCTGGGTTGGAAGGTCAGATGGCAGTCGCTTTCGTAAAACTAGTGCCTATGCTAAATCTTGGGATTAGGTGTCAAAGCGGACCCCGAGCTCCTTTAGGGGCACAACCGGGAAAACGCTAGGAGGATGATGGTTTTAATTGAAAAAAAAAAAAATATGTTTTTCGTCAAAATAAGTTTATTTGTATTGTTTTACTCTTCTGGAGTGATATAAGTAACTTTTTTTATTTTAAAAACACTAAAAAAAAAAAAAAAAAATTAAAAAAATCACAAAAATATATTTTGAAAACTAAAAATGCACAAACTATTATGACTTATTACGTCATTACATGATTTTACCTCAAAATCTGAATTGACTGATGTGCTATGATGTCGTGGTGCCTAGACACATTACTTGGAGGTCATAACTTTAGATCAAAATTTCTCCGAATCCAAAAAAATATATGAATGGGGACACAAGGGGTTACTGCAAATGCTCTAAGGAAGCGTCCTATTGAATATTTGCTCCTACTACAGGCCTCATGCCGTATAATCTCAACTGTAAATTCGACGTCAAATACATGTTTGCAATTTTATAGCTTCCGTTGTATTAAGACAACTAGGTACAATATAATTTTATCAACAAAGTCCTTAACTGATTATGGCCAATAAACAGCGTAATATGTCACTGATTAATTATACGAGTATATATACCTTATCTAGACCCCCTAGGAAGAAAATATGTTTTGACACTGATGTACAATCGAGATTATACAGTAGTAAACTCAATAAGCAAGTCTACCATCGAAGGTAGTAAATAGATTCCAATTCGAGTGACAGTTTTAAAAAAGTCGGCTACATTAAATTATCCCAACCATATGTAAGTAGGTGTGATTTCCATAGAACAAAACACATGTTTTAGGGTTCCGTACCCAAATGGTAAAACGTGACCCTAATTACTAAGACGCCGCTGGCCGTCCGTCTGTCACCAGGCTGTATCTCATGAACCGTGATAGTTAGACAGTTGAAAATTTCACAGATCATGTATTTCTGTTACCGCTATAACAACAAATACTAAAAAACAGAATAGAATAAGACACCTATATTAGCATACTTAGGTCATACTGAACATTTCTGGATTTTCGTAAATGAGACCAGATAATATATTATTAATACTTAAATTTATGAATCCAACAAACTTACCATCCGGATATGATAATCTTTATTTTTTCTGATGAAAAGGTAATTTAATTGGTAATAATAAAAATAAATACATTAAGTACAAAAACACAATAGAATATACAATTAAAACTAGATTTAAAATTAAAACTAAAACTAACATAAAAATAACCTACCAAAAACTATAAATTACTATCTAAATTTGGACCCTTTGGTAGGGTTCCCATCACGCAGGAAGCGTTCCCGCGTTGAATTGCGATTGCAAGTCTTTGTGCAAGAAAGCTGCCTGCGTGAGGGTCGCTTGTTGCTTCCCTCAAGCGTTTGCTGAGTGCCCCGTGAAGCCCACGCGCGCCCTTGCCCCACGAGCCAAGTGTCTCGACACCAAATGCAACGAACTCGTTCTGGGTGCCAAGACAATTGTATTTGACCGCCTTTGCTCGTTCCCGTGCGTCTGCCGCCGCGCCGGCACGTCTGCTGGTCGAAAGGAGGTAGGACGCAGCCAACGTGTCAGCGCAAGTGGCGTCCCACACCAGTGCACGGCCCATCTTCCACGGAATCAACGACATCCCGTCAGGGCGCTTACCATCGCTCCGCACAATCTGGGACTCCAGAGCGGCGGGAACATTGGCACTGACGAGCGCCCTTCTGAGGATGTCGTTGAGAGAGGCATGGCGGGACAGGCGGCCGGCACCTACATTTATTGTTTTTCAGAGTATATTATACCCTCACTATTTACACATTTTTACATTCGTTCGAACCATTGTGTGAAGCAGGTGGCCCAGTCTTCTGAAGACACCTCTTCAATGGCTTCTTGGAACACGTCCACCGCCGCTTCCGGGCTTGAAAATCGTAAACCTCTAAGTGTATCTTTAATTTTTGGAAATAAAAGAAGTCACAAGGAGCGAGGTTGGGGCTGTATGGCCGATGTGTCATCAGTTCCACATTTGAGGCCTTCAAATACGCATTCATTATCCTAGCGGAATGGGTGGACACGTTATCATGGTGCAAGACGACTTTGCTGCGAGGACGCTTTTCGCGAACCTTTTCTAACACTTTGGGTAAGCAAGTATTTGCGTACCAATTTGCAGTTTCTGTTCTTTGATTTTCAAGTGACACCGGAGTGTAATGTCCTGATTTGCCGAAAAATGAAGCCACCATTAACTTGCCGGTGCTCCGACCTTTCGTAGGTAAATCTTCAAAAGGAAAGACCCATACTGCCGACTGGCTTTTTCTTTCCGGTTCAAAGCAGTACACCCAGGTTTCGTCCCCTGTCACGATATTATAGACGGCTAATGAGTGTCCTCCATCTAATTTTTTCATAATTTTACGGCACCACTCTACACGCAGTCGTTTCTGGTTTTCTGTTAAATCATGCGGTATCCATCGAGTACAAAGCTTCCAGACCTTCAGATGCACATGTAAAATTGTTTGTACTTGGCTCATTCCAATGCCCAATAAATCACGAAGCTGGCAAGTAATGTTTTTGTCACTTTCAATTATTTGTCGTACAGTATCAATATTAGATTCCGTAACGGCAGTCTCCGGCCGACCTTCACGCACATCGTCATGGAGATGGTCCCGGCCACGTTTAAATTCTCCAAACCATGCATACACAGAGCTGCGAGATAGGGCTTCATCACCAAATGACAACTTAAGTCACTGGCAACTCTATTGTTGACTAAGGCCACAGCGAAAGTCGTAAAAAATCATTGAACAAACATTTTCACGACATAAATTCATTGCTACACCTACATGCAATTTTCTCAAGGACGCTACTGAAAAAACAAATGACACTCTCGCAAATTAAAAATTAAAATGTTCGCAAAGAGTTCTATTTTCAAAATCTTATATGCTTTTTATTTCTTTCTTCTTGTAATTGGCCAGTTCCAGAAACTTTCAGTATGCCCCACGTATATGCAACTATAAACATACCCTTAAAATTTGCGGAACCCTTTATATATCTGACTTAGGGGCTGCCGCCTCGTGCGTGCCAGCTCCCTATGACGTGTGGGGACTGTCGTCCCCGAGAATGTCCTCCACCTCCCCTTATAGACATCCCTTACCACACAACTGATACTGTCCCAATTCACACGCTATTGTTGCAGTTACAATTATCCGGGTGCACCCTTGACTGATGATGATAATATTATCATATTGTAACGATTTGGTATCATTTACACGTGTGTTCACGTGCTTACACAGATCGGACGATGATTGTTTGTATTTATGTGCGTCCACAGGTCTCATTCTCTTTGAGATGCGTGTCGGTATATCATGTAGATGAATAAAGTTTTCCTACAGGTCACGTAGATGCGCGAGAGAGAATGAGACCTGTGGACGCACATAAATACAAACAATCATCGTCCGATCTGTGTAAGCCTTAGAGCATTAAACCAACCGGAGTAGCCATTGCCAGGCGTTCCCCTCTGCCAAAGGTACGAGACCGCCGGTCATAGCGGTTATATAAAACTAGTTGCCGCGCGCTCCGCGCCATTCAATGAATCGCAGTGAGCGCGGAATGACCTGAGCTAAAAATGCCGAATTGCAACGTGTTCTCGTGTAATAAGAGATCAGAAATATCTAATGTACAAAAGGATAACGTTACTTTTCATCTGTTAGTATTATTACGTTTAAATATTATCAAATAGTGCATTAAATTTGCAAGAAACTAAAAAATATTGTCAATCTAACAGTGTTCCCACTTAATGGTACTAGCTCTACTTTTGGGTATTTTTTAAAGTTGACTGTATAAATGTTTAATTATAAGTTATACTTTAAATTCGTTATTATTAACACAGTTTATCCAATAAAAATGGTACCAACCATAAATAACGTGAAATTTATAATTGTAGATGTTCAATTAATTAATGATGGATTACTGTTTGCAAATTCATTTATTCTTTTATTTTCACCATATAATATTTTTATTTAATGTTTTAAATATAATATGTTTAGGCTGTATTTTATTAATTATACGGAATTTACGATCGTCACTTGTTCCGTAAATATGCATTTTTAATTTGTTACTCTAGCAACACTGTACTAGGAAAGTTAGTGAAGGGACAGCACAAAAACAAATGTTGTTATTCTTATAATTTATTTTTCAGATTCCCAAAAGATGTAATGATTCAGGATGTCTGTATCTGACCTTGTGGAAATCATGTGTCGTGGACTCCTAAACGAGACTAGCACTATTTGCTCCCAGCATTTTGAATGTTATTTTATAAAAGTTGCTTTTTATTCTTTGTTTGTTGTTTTATGTTATCTCCAAAAGATACAGTACAGTGTTAACCTGTCCTGCCTGAACCAAAATTCAGGCCAGTTATTCATGTGGAAAAAACATCCTGTTATCCGTTTACCGTCTGTCCAAAGATCGTATGTTACGTGCATAAAAAAAAATCCCTTTTAATAAGTACCGATCATGGCATTTCAATATGATATCCTATGGCCGCCTTCCATCTCCATCATCAGACCAGCTCGATAGTACTCGATGGTATAATATCTTATATCTCGAAAACTGTACAAGATATCGAAAAACTTGATATTATAAAAATTGTGGCAAATTTAATCACCTTTCATTTTGTTTAGAATAGTTATGTCGCTAGGACGCATAGTTTCCGAGATATAGGTGAAAAACCGAATAATGGGACTTTGAAACTCCCCCCTCCCCTCCGGCTCAAGGGTTACGGGCAAGGACTTTTGATATGTTTACCTCCTAACTAGTCCAAACAAAGTTACGAAGTCAAAAATTGTGTTTCATGCATTTCCCTCTATACCTTTTTTGTGCATTCGTTTCCGGACCTACATGAAATATCGATAAGTTTATTATTTATTATCGACGTGTTCCTCGCACTATCGATGTTTACTTCGAGCTGACGTCATCTCTTTCACGGACAGGTTGTCTGTGTATGTGTTTGTACTTGTGTGAGTATAGTTTATGATGGTGTTTGATAATTTTGTCGTGTGCGTGTGTAGTGACACTATCGGAAAAATGCATTGGTGTTAACATGATTTGTGTGCGTTGCCTCGTCCCCCGCGCCGAAAACGGCAGACTTTTTTTAGATAGAAAAGTGTGCGCGTGTCGTCTCCGGTTGGTTTAATGCTCTAAGGTGTAAGCACGTGAACACACGTGTAAATGATACCAAATCGTTACAATATCATAGAACGCTTCGAAAGTGATTATGGAAAGAGCTCATCCTGGTTTTCCTCCAAATCAACCACTACAAACCGCACTTAACTGTTCGTTACCAATATAGCCGTGAGGAACTCTGACTACCCACCTACCCGTCAACATTGTTATTAACATGAATCCTTGTAGGTGTTGCTACACAAAATAAATTGGCTGTTTGAGACATAATTATAAACATCAATGTAAATACTATCGTGAATCATAACCGTTCACGACTCAGATTCAGATTCAGATTTTTATTTGTGAAACATAGGGAATACAAATGTGGTCTTATATAATAGGTATACATGAATCTCTATGTTTTGCCGATTGGCATACAAATGTCAATGTTAAAGACAATGTCTGCAATGTTCTGCCGCCAGAGTGCAGCACTAGCAGAAACCGTAAACCAGTTTATTGTATTAAAAAGTACATCTGCAACTTACAGCTAACCGCCAAAGTGTCACCAGTAGAGAAAGATAGGGACTCACACACACATGCACAATTGATAGTCAAATTAGTGACAAGGATGCATGCATAATACCGCAAGTGGGAACGAGATAGGGAGATACAATGTCAGCTCTGCTAGTATCGCACCCTCCCCCTACGCAGAGTTTTGCGTAAATGTTCCCTATTATCACAACTATCTCAAGCGCATAACACCACATTACTTTCTCTGTAGGTATGTGGTGTTATGTTCCTGGTGGTGAGTAAGGTTGCCTGGGGGCCAACCGCGAAAGGCATTCGAAGCTGTCCCTCTCTGTCATACTTGCGAGTTCGTAATTAAGTACGACAGAGAGGCAAAACTTCGAATGCCGTTCGCGGTAGGCCCTCTGAGCTGCCGATGATGTGTTGTGTTGAGTGTGAGGCACCCGCCTTTCTCTAGCTACCAACACAACGAATCCTCTAATCAATAAATGGTAGGCAACGCGCTTGTGGTTCTAGAATCGCAGGCATCCATAGGCTACGGTTTCTGCTTAATATCAGGCCCACCGTATGCTTGTTTAGCACCGTTGTAAGTAGTACAAATTGATTTTTGGGCCAAAAATAATGTCAACTGCGTTACCAAACAATTTTTTTTGAGCCTAAATATTTATATAAAAGTCATCATTCGGTACCTATACATATTTCATTGTGAATTAGAAAACCATAAGTAGCATTTTGAAGATTACCCGAATAAGTAAAAAAATATGGGTTAAAATATACTTAAAATGTACAAGGGACCTTTTTATAGGCATCAAAAAGAATGTTGGCCCTTTTGTCATTTTCTACAGTCAAATAGTAGGGCCCTGTAACTGAAGCAAAAAATTACACGGTAGATTATTAAGCTTGTGAACAATTATTTCCAAATAATTTCCGCCAAAAAAAAATTTTTTTTTTAATTCTTTACTTGTATTTTTTTACTTTTCTGGAGTGCTATGAGTAACTTTTTATTCTAAAAACAAAAAAAAAATCACAAAACTATCTCTGTTGAACACAAAAATGCAAAAAACTAGTACTTATGACTCATTACATGATGTAAAAATCTGCATTGACTGCCGTGATATGATCTCGTGGTGCCAAGATACATTACTTGGAGCTTGGAGGTCATAACTTTAGATCAAAATTTCTCCGAAACCAAAATTTTTGAAAGTGAATGATACACAAGGGGTTGTACTGCAAATGCTCTAAGGAAGCGTCCTTCTGAATATTTGCTCCAGTTACAGCCCACCTCCCCCCCTGTATACAAGTTTTAGTTAATTGCTAGGCATGTGTCGTTGACTGTACCTCGTTATCCTTCACAGATGATCGTCGACTTTACTTGAAATTGAAACTGGTTTCGCCTATTCCAGGGGTAGCGGACCTTCAGCCATTGATGGATCCGTGTGTATTATTTTCTCTGGTATTTATTATTATATATTTTTTTTTTTTTTTTAGTTTTATTATATTTCGAGTCGTTGTTGTTTTAGGTCCATAGGAATAACCCTAGAAACCCTACACGTGACCTCGAGGTGGTGCTAAAAGAACAAGAAACTCAGCAGCTGCACTGTTCCTTCTGAACCTCGCAGCAGCGCACACTGATTTTATTGTGTACCTATTTTTTTGTTTTTGTTTTTTTATAGGCACAGAATAAACACTGGCTCTAGGAGCTGTAGAACTCGCGGGTCTGTTATTTTAATTCCGAAAACTGAATCGACGAATAAAAATCTGACGGTCTACCGCGAACGGCATTCGAAGTTTTCCCTCTCTGTCGCACTTACGTACGAACTCGTTAGTATGACAGAGAGGAGAAACTTCGAATGCCTTTCGCGGTAGACCCTCTGTATAACCATCGAACGTGCTCACAAAATTTCACGAGAATCGGTGGAGAAATGTGACCAGGTTCGGTAATTATGTACTTATATAGTTTTTTTTTGTATATACACTTTTAAAAATTACAAAAAAAAAAAAAAACCGGCCAAGTGCGAGTCGGACTCACGCACGAAGGGTTCCGTACCATTATCTATAAAAATATTTATTTTATTCTGTTTTTAGTATTTGATGTTATAGCAGCAGCAAAAATACATCATCTGTGAAACTAGACACAGTCTGGTGACAGACAGACAGACGCATAGACAGACAGACAGACAGACGGACAGCGGAGTCTTAGTAATAGGGTCCCGTTTTACTCTGAGTTTTACTTTGAGTACGGAACCCTAAAAACAGGCTCGCGTGTTCTACATCTCACAGAGTCAGTAGTATTAGTATGGATATGGACTTTTAATACCCTTTAAGAGTGCTCTTCAAAAAAGCGCTCGCTCAGAATTCGGTATTTTGACACGCGTAGTGCGTTTGTGTGTGTAAATACTACTACCACCCACACAAACGTACCTAACCCCCACATGCACAGCGAGATCGCACCAGCCGCGGGTGCCGTCCCTTTCTAGCTATATGTAAGTGCGATCGGGATAGAACTAACCGCGGAGCTTGCCGATGCAAATATCTGTATAGCGCACCGTTGGAATTCACTCCGTGACCGATATTGATACTTGCACTAAAAAGTGGTAAGTATTACTTCGCTAACATGATGTTCTAGAACATCATGTTAGCGAGGTTAGATAACTTGAATAAAGTAAGTATTTGATTTTTGAGCACAAGTTTTCTATTTGTATTAAAATACTGTGGTATGACAAAGTATATTTAGTTTCGTTTTTTTAGTATAAAATAAACTAACGAGTTTTAAAGTTGTCAGTAATAAGAATAATAATTTGTTTTACGGATATTAATAGTTTGCATGTTATCTGAGTCTTATTTATATATAGTAATGTAGTGAAATTATACCAGTAGACCCACTACTAGGAAATTACTGGGTACTTACGTATTCATTTCTTAAAGAAATTTTTTTTGTTATGGACAGTAAAAAAAAACTGCCCTTCATAGAAATTGCTATGTCCGTTTCTTACCAAAGGAACTGAAAATTATAAATTATACAAACACAGCTTTTTATCTAGAATACAATTAATTAATGCGTGATTTTATTCAAAAGCCTAAAACCTCAGATGATAAAAAGGAAAAGATATGAAACGGGGGCTTGGCGCGTGTCGGTGCGACATGGCCAAATGGGCATGTCACTGCCCACCGCATGTTAGTCGCAATTTGCCGTGAATCTGAAATGTTTTTCCACGTTTACTCAAAATGCCGAATTGTAGCGTGGTAACATGCAAAAATAGGAATGAAACTAAAACCTACATGAATGGTGGAGTCACGCACCACATGTGAGTATTAGTATTTTCACTTAAGTCAGTAAAAACTAATATTTTAATAAATAAACGCAACGCCGCATCATTTCTCGGGATCGAACTAACATATCGAACGAAAAAGCATATTTTTGTTCTATGCGTTGTACATTGAACGTTCAATACAGTAAACCACGGCGCAATGTATTAAACCACTATGGATATGGACGATGCTTGAATTTTTTAGTGGTACGGCCGCTGCTTGGCGTCGCAAACTAGAGCGGTGCCAAAGTGCAGTTACAATTTACGCGTAATCGATAAAATAGAAGTACGATATCATACTAGTTATTTTATTGCGACTACTTTCGCTGTTTTATTTTATTTAATTACTTGTTTTGGTTGGGTGCCTATCTTAAAGGTAACTAATAACATACTAATAAGATTAAAAGGCACAAAATGTTTACGGTACCTACTAATAAGATTTTCACTAAGTTGCAGTATGAACGGTAAATAGACATATTAAAATTGTATATACAAGTATATAATTTAGTTGCAAATGGCTTCAGAACAACTTAAAATGTGATATTATTACCAATAATTTATTTTAAATGAGTATTTTTTACTTTCATTTGAAATGTGATAATTGAAGAAGAAATCTCGGTTTCTTATTACAGTTTTCCAAAGAATCCGAGTAGGTACTAAAAAAATGGATAGATGCTACTGGCAGAGGTCCTAACTGGTTTCTTGTACAGAGAAGAGTTAATGTGTTCGTAACATTTTCAAGAAAAATGTTTCCAACCACTTAATAAGAGCCGTACACTTTTCGAATATTTGACACCTCGCTTGCTTGAATCCTAGGTGTAAAATGTATGGTAACACATCTTCGCACATCTTTGGTGGATACTCGCCCTTAGCCTTAAATCTCGTAATATGAGTAATGGACATATTATTTCGCGCCAAAATGCGAGTCGGATCGGCCTGGTACCTACAGGTCAAAAATATCGATGTGACCAGAGTTTTAAATGTATGTGAACACGAACTTATAAAAAGCCGTTTATGTTACTCTGTAGGTATTCGTCAAATTTTTTTACTTTTGCGATTTATGGTAAGTTAACAACCCGTGTTATTTAAACTTGTAGCTAGAGGTTTAAATACCACCACATAAACTTACCATGTCGTTGAAGTTGTTACCCATCAATATCTTAACATAATATTAATTTTAATATCAATGTCGATAAAACATAATTTTAACGTTTGTCGCCCCCCTAGTGTAGTGCGTTTAAGCCAATCACAGCCCTTGTTTGCATGTTGCCGTAGACTCACTGGCAACGCCCGAGTCTTTGTTTTTACACGGTTCAATGTGTGTGCCTGTGGGCGCTGCGAGAAAACTGGGGACATCGGTTTTGGTTGAAATTAAGCAGTACGGCACTTCTCCCTTTTTTTATGTTCTGAGCATAAAACCTATGTCACTTTTTAGGATTCCGTACTCAAAGAGTAAAACGGGACCCTATTACTAAGACTCCGCTGTCCGTCTGTCTGTCCGTCTGTCACCAGGCTGTATCTCATGAACCGTGATAGATAGAGATTTGAAATGTGATGTATTTCTGTTGTCGCTATTTATAACAAAAAATACTAAAAAACAGAATACATCATTTTATTTTTATTTTAGTTTTTATCTGTTTCTTTTTCTTTTACAATCTTACACAAATCGACCTTGCCCCAAACTAAGCAAAGCTTGTACTATGGGTACTAGACAACGATAAACATACTTACATAGATAAATAAATACTTAAATACATAGAAAACATCCATGACTCAGGAACAAATATTTGTGCTCATCACACAAATAAATGCCCTTACCGGGATTCAAACCCGGGACCTCCAGCTTCGTAGGCAGAGTCACCAAGTTACTAACTAGGCTACAGGGGGTTCCTATACAACAATTTTTTTGCCATTTAAAGATATAGATAATGGTACGGTACCCTTCGTGCGCGAGTCCGACTCGCACTTGGCCGGTTTTTTAAACATTTATTTCGAAATAAAGAGTGATACTCGGAAATGTCGAAGGGAAGGTCAATCGTCGAATCCGACTCGGCTGGGCAGCATTCGGGAAGCTACGGCACATCTTTTCGTCCAATATTCCGCAGTGTCTCAAGACGAGAGTCTTTGACCAGTGTGTGTTGCCAGTGATGACATATGGCACGGAAACGTAGTCGCTTACTAAAGGCCTCATAAGAAGGCTCAAAGTCACTCAAAGGGCAATGGCTCTTCATTGCCCTTTGAGTGACTTTGAGCCTATGCTATGCTATGCTGGGAGTTTCTCTGCGCGATCGCATCAGAAATGAGGCTATCCGCAGCAGAACCAAGGTAACTGATAAAGCCCTCCGAATTGCTTAACTTAAGTGGCAGTGGGCGGGGCACATTGCACGTAGAACCGATGGCCGTTGGGGCGGAAAGGTTCTCGAGTGGCAACCACGTACCGGAAGGCACAGCGTGGGTAGGCCCCCCGAAAGGTGGACTGATGACCTGGTAAAGGTCGCGGGAGTCCGCTGGATGAGGGTGGCGCAGGACCGGCCATTGTGGCACTCTTTGGGGGAGGCGTATGTCCAGCAGTGAACGTCTTTCGGCTGATATGATGATGATGATGATGATGACTCGGAAATGTAATAAAGCCACGTAAAAATCTTCCTTTCCAGTGTAAACCCCCGGTGTGTGTTATTATTATATATAAACGAAAATAATTACTAAATGCAAGGTAGGATCGTGCTGTACTTAACAAACGCCATATAAGCTTGTTTTTTAAAAAGTTTTTTATTCATCTTGTTATTTTCAATAACCCTGCATATTATGTCGCTGGTTCGTGGGTACTTGTACAGACAAATCACACAAACCCAAACAAGATAGGTCTATCTATTTTAGTTAAGGAGTTCCCATGACCACCTTCCATCATCAGATCCTGGAAATCATCCATCACCAAAGTGTTTACCAAGACAAAACAGATGAGCTCAAACTAGATGGGTTTATCTAGTTTAGTTTAGGAGTTCCATGACCACCTTATAGCTCCATCATCAGACTCTGGAAATCATCCAGCACCAAAGTCTTGCCGTGCCATGACCAAATAAATGAGCCCAAATTCGATGGCTTTATCTTGTTGAGTTTAGGAGTTGCTATGGCCACCTTCCGACTCCATCATCAGACCAGCTCTATGATATTATGTCACCGAAGATACGCAATTGTACCTAATTTGAAGATTTCACCCAAACTCCCATACATACATACATACTAACAAGGTGGACTGATAGTAACAAGTAAATAAATTAAATCTATCAAGTATCACGATCACTCGTACAATAATAATTGACTTTTTTTTATATTTATATTTGTTGTAAATATTTGTTTATAATCCTATAAGTAATAAAATGTGTGAGTATATAATTTTGTAATAATAATTGACTATAGAACGCGTAGTTTAGACAAAAGGATCCAACCCACAAGACATCACCATTGAAATGTATGACTTTTGTTTTAGGTAGAAGGTTCAATTTTAAATGTTACGTATCCGGTGGGTTTGAGCCTTTTCGCTACACTACGTCATATATGGCAGCTATGCAATTCATAACTTGTCTCGATTAGCCTCACGAATGTATCCCCAGGTTAGTTTGACCCCGAGGTTGGTAACAACTATGCCTAGTCGGAGATCAAAATAATATTATTTTATCTGAAGAGTGGCCGGTTAGCTTCGTGAATAGCCACAAATAAACACACTACACGTCTGTCTCGGAGGGCTATTCAGCCGGTACTGAGATAAATTCCCGCGCGACGGTAAATTTATACTAGTTTTGAATAATTATTTATAAATATAAATTTTGACAAAAGTTATATTTTTTGGACTGGATCTTGTTGGTACAAGCATGAACTTTAATGTTGTGTAAGATTCAATACAAAAATTATTCAACAATAATGAGAAAATCCTTGAGTTTTCAGTACGATTTTGTTGACAAATATGGTGTAATTGAGAACAGTTTACATATATATACGTGCAGAATAAGGAAAATTCGAGGCGGCTAGGCGCAATGGCAACATATTACGCTAGTGAAAATAGAAAAAAACAAGTAGGTTCTCATATAACATCATGGAGTATTAGGGGCTCAAACTTATGACTCTGCGCTCTCTTCAGAAAACTACTGTCGGTAATCGGGTATTTTCGGTTAAAGTATTCAGTTCTTCGTAAATTGGAGGCGGCTAGGACCAATATGAGGAGTTTACCTATGCAAATAAGTAATCAGGATCTAGAAAAAGCTCTCCGTTTCTTAGAATTACAACGTCAAAAATCCGTCATTCTCGCTTATTCCTGACCAAAAAACGAGCGCCCTCTTAACCCTTTAACTGACGGCGTCGGTTTCGAGTAACACTAACGACGTGGTTGCGTCTGACGGACGCAATATTTTAAATCAATTTAAAAAAATCCTGTTCACATGCGATTATAATCAAAGCTTTTAAAATAGCTGGGTAATTATATCAGGTGGGTAAAAATGGGATCACATTTGAGGTCACATTTTTCTTATGCAAAATTTTCGGACTTGGTTCAGTCTTATTTTTTACTAAAATGATGGCGATATTATCAATAAACCATAAAATATGGATTTATGTCCGAAATAAAGAATTTTATTATTATTATTATACCGACCTTACTAGTTTTTTTCTTGAAATTACATGAAAGAATGCTCAAACTAAAAGACGACGTCACTACTGGGAGACACCAAACACCGAGGTGGCGTCCAGAAGACTTGCATATTTTTTGAACACAAACACCGTGCTGGCGTCTGTGAGACGTCGATCGCTCGGTAACCGACTCGTGCGCACTCGCCGCGGTTGCGGTCTTGGCTTCGGCTAGAGGACCCCAAAACAGGAAGCTAGCGGAAAGGATAACGTCAGACGCCACGCATACGCAAAAATATTTTCGAAATAAAACCGGTGACGTCTGTGAGATGTATACCTACCACGTCAGTTATAGGATTTTGTTGTCATACCTAGTTTATAGTTTGCTACCCCTGATGACCCGCCTCAACCAGCTAACCAAACCATTATACAATTACATCCACTGGGGGCGCCACTGGTCTTTGATTATCTAAGAAACGGTCCGGTCTAACATTCAATCGAAGTTGAACTTTATTCCCCAGGTATAAGGTCCGAAATTTATAGACGTGGCGAGATTATGTTACTTCAATAGTTTCCGTTGGTAAATATAAACACGTAGTAGAATGAAGTGATAAGCTAGGGATGGGACATAAGTCGATACTATATTTATGTAGGATTTACATATGTTAAGTAGTAATAGTACTACACCGACAAGAGCTTAGCTCTTAAATAAGAGAAGAAGAGAGTCTTAATTTTGTATGAAAGGGAAGAATATGTAGTAGTAGGTACAGCAGGAGCTATTGTAATCAAACGAGGGAGCGAAGCGAACGAAGATCTATGCTTCAGCTTGGGCCGAAGTAGGTATATAGTTTTTTTTGTCGAGTCACTGTTTCGATTTAAAAAAAATACAAAAAAAAACTTACAGTTCCCAGAGCCACTAGTCATGAACCATAGAGCTAGTCTGATGGGTCTGGGTGGCCATATGAACTCCTAAACAACGCAACTTACTTACACCCGTCGTGTCGGGGGCTGGGGCTGATTAGAACCATCTCAACACCAGTAGTGTTATTAGTATTCATTCCTCTCCCCTCCGACCGAGCGACCTTGGTCCACGCGGACCGTGTGGACAGTTGTTTGCAGCAAAATTTCATACTACAACGGTCCGTGCGGACCAAGGGTCGCTCTCGGTCGGAGGGGCTTGTTGGCGACTGTCTACTAGCAGACGCTTTAAAGACATTCGCGAAGCAATAATCACAAAACTATGATAAATCTGAAATTTTAAGACATGTGTGAGACATCATCATCATTTATTCTATAACAATATTATTACATTGTGTTTGAAACTTACATCTAGACACATAAACAGACATCTCAACAAATTCAGAATATAATATTAGGAACAGTACCTACAAGACAAGGCACGGGGATTTCGATTATGATTATTATGAATTCATAGACTTCTCTTCTCTTTAAATTTAAGACTTACTTATCCTCTTGTCGGTGGAGTATTTTCCACTTCTCTCGGTCGTACGCCAGCCCCTTGACTCGCTGATACGACACGAACCCAGCTTTTTCCTTTATTTGGTCCATATAACTGCACCGTGGCACGCCGTGGTCTTCCCCAGACTCTCCTTCCTTCTATCTTACCTTCCATTATGGCTTGAAAGAAGGTGTCGTGCCGTATCAAATGACCAATCATTTTCCCCCTTCTAGCACTGATGGTGGTCATATATATGAATTCATATTATGAATTAATATTGGAATTCAGACTGTATGACCTCAGCCTCAACGAGTATTTTACGACTATGAAAAACAAAAGAACAGTCAGCAATAAAAGCTTGTACCTACCACACAAGTTTATTTTTGGCAGATATTACTTATATATTTGTTTTACTTGCTCTAAGTAGGTATCCGTAGAACCAAAATCATCTGGTCATTGAAAACTTTCTACATCCGGACATAATTAAATTGTTTATTTAGACTTCATTATCAACACGTACGCTTAATTATCACTTACGTCTGATAATCTGATTACTACATAGGCTGCTACTTATGTATCCGGAATCCGGGATTCCAAACTTTTTAAGCGTTATACCTGACATCTATAGTAAAAATTGAACTTTTTTTTAATACTGGCCGCTAAATTTTTTTTTCTCATGTACGCTAGTCTTTTGTTTTTGGGGGGTTTAAAATGTCATGTCGTTGCAAGAATGGCAACTTAGTCGTGAAAATATTCGTGCTATGATTTATTACGATTCGGCGTGGCTTAAGGCCTCCACACACCGAACCAAACGCGGGCCCGCCGCGGGCCCGCGGCGGGCCCGCGAGCTCGCGTTCGATGTGTGTTTGAAGTTTATTTTCAATGTTTTACAACTTGCGCGGGCCCGCGCACGCGACCGGTGTAAGTAAGTAAGTAAGTAAGTAATCTATTTTGTGAAACATAGGTATGTATACATTGTAGATCTTAAATTAGGTTGAGAGTCCTCTATGTTCTACCTTGCGGCGTACAAAAAAATAAAACAGGAGAACAATTACAATAATAAATGGCACATGTGTTCTTATATTAAATACCTATATATGTCAAACAGATTTAAATATATAAATTAGCAGCGTAACTGCTTTATACAAAATCAATAGTAAGTAGATGTCATACAGAATTAAGAACAAAAAAAAAAATAAGGAATGTCACAATTAAAGATTTAGAAAATAAAGAATTCAATATATAATAATAATTACAGTTCACAATGTCAAGAGAATTCTATTTTAAACATGACAATAAATTGAAATTATATAAACATGCAATTAGACTTGGTCATTAAAGAATTCATCTAGCGTGTAATAAGCTCTTTCGACCAGTTTGTTTTTCAGGTCCTTCTTAAATATGTGAAGATCTTGACATCTAAGAGCATCTGGTAAAAAGTTATAAATTTTAGTTGCCATTCCCAATATACTTTTTCTTAGTAATGCAGTTTTTTTTTTAATTTATTTTATATCTATGCCGAATCGATTTTCCGCTTGCGCAGGAGCTTTCTATTGGAAATAGAACCGGATTTGATTTAACAAAGACTGACACTTCAAAGATGTACAGGCTTGTTAAAGTCAGTATGCCTAGTGTTTTAAAATGGGGTTTACATGATTCAATTTGTTTAATATTGCACATTGCCCTTATACACTTTTTCTGCGCTATAAAAATTCTTTGAATTGAGTTTTGTACTGAATTACCCCAAAATATTATGCCGTATCGTAAAATTGACTCCACATATCCGTAATAAGCTAGTAACGCTGTTTTTTGATTAGATATTGTTGAAACTTTTCGTAAGGCAAATACAAAGTTATTTACTCTAGTGGATAAAGAGTCAATATGTGGTTTCCAGCTTATGTTTTTATCAATATCAATACCTAAGAATTTCGCTACATCAGTCTGTTCTATACGTTGATCCTTACATTGTATGTCAAGATTTATAGAGCGTGATTTAGATTGATGAAATTGCATTATCTTTGTCTTGTCAATATTAATATTTAATTTATTTAGGTCCAGCCAGTCAATTATAGTCGCAAGAGTATTATTAATGTCCGCTTCATAATTTTTAAGGTCATTTGATTGAATTAAAACGGTACTGTCGTCTGCAAACAATATCATAGGATGGGTTGTACATTTTGGCATATCATTAATATAAATTAAGAATAATAAAGGCCCTAAAATACTACCTTGAGGAACTCCGCGCATCAGTAGCCTTGGTTCTGAGTAATATGATGTTTGTGTGTGGAGGCCTTTAACGCACCAACAGTGCATAGATCAACTAACTTCAACTTTTGGTGATGAAGCTCCGTCAAAAACGACTGTGTATCACTGGTTTAGTGAGTTCAATCATGGACGTAGTATGCTCACGGACGAAGTTAAGGAAGGTCGCCCGAAATCGGTCGTTGTACCACAAAATATTGAAGCTGTGCGAGAACTCATAATGCATGACCGTCATGTTGCGTATCGCGAGATAGAGGCGTCTCTGGGAGTATGTGTAGCATTAATAAGATATTACAATATCTGGGCAACCGAGCTCTGCTCGGGTGAAAATAAGTTTCATCATCATCATCATCATTGTCAGCCCGTAATCGCCCACTGCTGAGCATCAGGCCTCTCTTCGAGTACACCACCCGTCCCTGTCCTGAGCTAATCTTATCCAGAAGTGACCCGCGATCTTCCTTATATCGTCCACCCATCGAGCTGGTAAATAAGTTTACTATATATTTTTTTTATTTAATTTTTAAAAGCTGTTTAATTTAATTGGTCTTAAACAACTCACCTTGGAATTGAAAATTAATAAATATAAACCCCCGACTATAAAGGAAACAACTAATACAAAAAGTTATACCAAAAAATGGCATTCAAAATTTACTTTAAAAACAAAGTTTAAACTGAATTCAATTCATTACTTCGCCAAGGAACATACATTAACATTTCCTTCCCACTCTACCGAATGAACTGGTTTCCGAGAGCAAATGCGTTGATTATTACAGAAAACACCCAAGTCGCTGTAAGTAGGCCGATAATATTTGAGGAGTTCCGTCGATTCCTCAAGGATCTCAGAATTACCTTTGGCACTTCATTAGTTGCTACTTAAACGGAATCACAGAATATGTGACGTCTGTAGTCTTCATAATCTTATCTTATCTTATCTAGGTGAGGGCCCTTTCGGATGCACTTCGACCCAGTGGGATCTGTTGTGCATTTGCCCTCTCCTTTATACCTGCTCCAAGGCTTGCTCCATCATTTCCACAAAACCGATGACGCAGTTCACAGGGAGCACCTTGAATTCCTTTGGTTGCGGGTAACCGTTACCAAAGTAGTTCATTCTTTGTCTAGCAAGGGCATGACATTCACACAATAAGTGTTCCATAGTCTCATCCTCCTCGCCACACATTCTACAGTCTAAACTATCCGATAGTCCTTCCTTCCTTGACCCCGAAGTGACCTGTGAACACCCCAGATAGAGTTGCTTCCTACTGGATTTCCAGAGTTTTCTGGTCCAGCCCGAGTCCACTCCTTCTATGAAGAGCTTAGAGTGCCTTAGGCCAGCCTCATTCCTCGACCTCGTGTTGGTGTTTGATTTTGGCGTAGGCTTTAAAGGCCGATATTATGGTTCCCTACGAGAGTCTTCATAATCAGTTCCATTTCACCAAAGTTGTTTCCGAGGATAAATGTATGTTACCTACACGAGTTATAATAGAAAATACCAAAATCTATACACGCGTTTACTTATTCTGTGGCGCGTTCTTAAAAAAATATAATAGAGGACTTCCCTCAATTCCTCATGGATTTTGAAATCCATGAGGAATTGAGGGAATCATCATCTAACTGGCTTTTTGAAAACAATGGGACCAATCTGGAAGCAAATGGGTCGACCTCATTTTTCGTCCGGATTTGCAATTTTTGAAAAAAAAAAATTTTTTTTGAAGCTACTGTGTTGATATTGATACCGCGTATATGCATACTTATTTTATATATTATTCAATGAAATGCGCCTCTATAATTATGTAATTTATAAAAAAATATGTCGGAATGAAGGCATAGATGGAAATGAAATTCGACTGGTAAAATTACGGTTTTTTTGGAAATAATTCAATATCAGGTTAATTATTTGTATACGGCTTTTATATGTTATTTCAAACAACTTTTACTATTGAAATGAATAATTCTATGGACTGGAAGTTAGGAAAAAAAATTAACCCGCAAGCAAAAATGCTATCAGTATTTTTATAATGAAAACATGTTTGAGTACACAAATTTGGAGACTTACTACCTGAATCCAAAAATAATATGCATCAGGAAATAACGGCATTTTAATTAAATATTTTACGACCTTGAGATAATATTGAATTTCATCTGGCCTATAGAAAGGTTTATTCATTAACAAAAATAAGTGGATTATGCGCGTATCCCAAAGAACGTATATAGACGTAGTCAATTATAAATTAAAGAAAGTTTATACCATTTTCGCCTGATTTTTACGGAATTTCTGAAAATTACTTTTCATAAATTTTTACCGTATCGGTATTAAATTCAGGTGGATTATTAATAAATATTTAGTCAAATTACCCAACCGATTTTTTGGTGTAAAAATATGGCTGATATCGATATATTGTTGTGTTTTCATAGAGCAAAACCGTAAAGTTCTCAGGGTATGGAGGGAAATGAAACGACAGTGGATGGAAATTAAATATGTACGAAAAGTGATGAAATTAGACTAGATGGAAAATAATGGTAAGAGGATGGAAATAAATTAGATAAATGACAATTTATAGAGACCTTGGAATAAAACAAAAGTGTACATTTTTAAATCGTTACTTGTGTCGCTTAACTTAAAACTCAGATAAATCCACTCTTACTCTAACCACTTGCGAAATAATTGAAAAAAGTGATAATAACGTTAATTCGGTGATTTGAAAGGCAGTTTTTTTTTATTATGGCTAAAGTACTAAATAAAGCCACCCTGTTAGGCAATTTCAGCATTAAATCCATCCATTCTTTAAAAAAATATTATTTTGATTGGATTTACCTTCATTTGATATAATCGATTGCAATTTATCTATATTTACTCAGTGTCATCATCATCATATCAGCCAAAAACCGTCCACTGCTGAATAAAAGCCTCCCCCAAAAAGCGCCAAAATGACCGGTCCTGCGCCACCCGTATCCAGCGGACTCCCGCGACCTTTACCAGGTCATCAGTACACCTTGTGGGGGGCCTACCCACGCCACGCCTTCCGGTACTTGGTCGCCACTCGAGAACCTTTCCGCCCCAACGGCCATTGGTTCTACGTGCAATGTACCCCGCCCACTGCCACTTAAGTTTAGCGGTTTGGAGGGCTATATCGGTTACCTTGATTCTCCTGCGGATAGCCTCGTTTCTGATGCGATCACGCAGAGAAACTCCCAACATAGCCCTCTCCATTGACCTTTGGGTGACTTTGAGCCTTCTTATGAGGCCCATTGTAAGCGACCACGTTTTTGTGCCATATGTCATCACTGGCAACACACACTGGTCAAAGACTCGTCTTGAGACACTGTGGAATATCGGACGAAAAGATGTGCCGTAGCTTCCCGAACGCTGCCCAGCCGAGTCGGATTCGACAATTGACCTCTTTCTCGAAGTTGAACCCACCTAACTGGACAGTCTGTCCTAGAAGTATACATAATCGTCTACAACTTCGAGCGTAAAGTGTCCGATTGTAATGGGAGTTGATACTACATGGGCACTTGACATGATCTTCGTATTATCCATGTGCATACCAACCAACTCGCTCGGAAGCTTTACAGAGGTCATCGAGCATCGTACTTAAATCCTCCATGGTCTCAGCCAAGACTACTATATCGTCAGCAAACCGAAGGTGAGTGATGTACTCGCCGTTAATGTTGATGCCTAAGCTTCTCCAGTCTTGAAAACATCCTTCAGTGCAGCGGTGAACAGTTTTGGAGAAATAACATCTCCTTGCCTGACTCGCCGCTGCAGCCGAATAGGTTTCGAGTTCTGGTCCTGGAGTCAGACTGACATAGTGTCGTTCTCGTACAAACACTTCAGTACTTCGATATAGCGGTAGTCAACTTGGCACAGCTGGAGAGATTGTAATACAGCCCAGGTTTCAACCGAATCGAAGGCTTTCTCATAGTCCACGAACGCGAAGCAGTGAGTCAGGTTATACTCCTCAATCTCCTTTATAACCTGGCGGAGCGTGTGGATGTGGTCTACAGTACTAAATCCTCTTCGGAAACCGGCTTGTTCGGGAGGCTGGAAGTCATCTAGTCTGCGTACGAGACGATTTGTAATGACTCTCGAGAACAGCTCATACACGTGGCTCAGAAGTGAGATGGGTCGGTAGTTCTTTAGCAGGGTGTTGTCACCCTTTTTGAAGAACAACACCACCACCCCTCTGTTCCATGCCTTTGGCGTTTTCCCTTTCAGTAAGACGGAATCGAACAATTGTGGGGCAATTTGGATTCTGGCTGGCTTTTTGGAGAAGGGGGGCCTCTACTTGATGAATTCCCGCATTTATTGAAGCGAGCACAGAAAGTGGACCTGGATGAGGTCAGGAGTTGTAACCTGCTGGTCTGGAGTAGGTCACCTGCTGGTCAGTAGTTGTTGTTGTTGTTGTTAGTTGTTGTTATGGTCACGCTGAAAAACTTTATTATTGGGGGTTACCTAGATTAGTTAGATTTAAATGCAGTTTATAGTAACACACATTAAAAATACGTATCCAAAAACAACCAAGCACGCTTATAGGTATCATAAAACATTGCGGCATATCACAAGTAACAACGAAATAAATGAAGGATCATTTCCATCCATATCCATGCATTTCCTTCCACGTAAAAAATGGAAGGAATGGATGGAAATGAATTGGAAAGTAACGAATTATCAACACAAAATTCCAAATTACGTCACTTTCATTCGTGTTTCAAGGTCACGAAGCAAACTGAATAAATAATAAGCTAGCGAAATAACTTGCATCAGATAATTTCGAAATATAACAAGGATAGTAAATATAGTAATGAATACTTACCCGGACGAAAACGATTTTCGACAGAGAGAATTTGAAATATTTTTAAAACCACGTGCACGCGACGCGACCTTCGTCCTTGTGACGTTCCGGCCCAGTGAGGTGGGGAGTACAAACGGGGGTTACGGCGTAGTCGTGAATAGATGCGTTCAGATTTAAAAACAAATTCAATTCTTGCGGAAGGAAATGAAGTTTTTCGTGTGACAAAATGAAAAAGTGCGTTCTCACTACGATAATTTAGCTATAGTTAATGTTTCAGTGCACTGACATAATATTAGAGATGTGTTTTACGCATAAACAACAAAAACACAGCAGGGTGTTATATAAAAACAGAGTCTTTTTTAATTATCAAGTCAATGGAACACCTTTGGACATAGGAGTGGAATGAAATTTTGATGGGTTTTTCAGGAATATTTTTAAAATTTTCAGGTTTAGCGTTTTTATTCGAAATACTCATTTTGCGTAATTTGTGAACAAAACTAAACAAACTAGCCGTATTTGAAAATTAATATACTTTACCCTTGATTCGGGCCCGGACACCAAATCCGGACGAAAAATGAGAACGACCCAAATACTCGGACTTTCACTAAAATAAAAAAATACGAATCGGTTCATAAATTATGACGGAGTTCTGAGGTAATCAAACATTAAACATAAAAATCCTCCTTTTTTTGGAAGCCTGCGTCAGTAGTGACCTAGTGACGCTGCTTACGAATAAGTATTTGTTTCTGAGTCTTGGATGTTTTCTATTCTCAATTATCTCCAAAACGACTTGACTTATTAAGATTTGGATTTCTGTAAGGGGTTTCTGTATCAGCAGAAATGATTCTTAGAGAGCGCAGATGCCGGCCGCCGTGGAGTTTTTAGTGGATAGAAATACCACAGAACCCAGTCATCCCCCGTTGATTCAAGAAAAAAAGGTATATGAATTGCTCAGGGTCCAATGATGGAGCAGAGCTCTCTAGAAAGAGTTAGGTGAGTAGCTTTTGCATTACACAATGCTCTTTAAAAAATAATTCAACATAAAAAAACGTCGCGACGGATGTAATTTTCAAATAATAAAATAGAAATTCTATAAACTTTTTTTTTTACCTACAAAGTGAAAAATTAAAACCAGAAATTATAAATAATAATATTCATAAATCAGCATTTAGAATCACAAATTCAAAGAAAGGGAAAGGCATTATTAATGCCAGAATGAAGTCTCAGATAATGATTTGCACCATCTAGCGAGCATAATTTTGGTTCAAGTTCGGTTCGATAGATGTCGCTTATGTTATTTTTGAGCTATTTAGACCAATGAAAATATAAATCTTATAAAAAGCGTTAAACAGGTAGGTATTATTTCATTCTAAAATTATTAACGAATCACTAAACTAACTTTTTTCAACCCAAATAACCTTATGGATAAAAAGAAGGCATAGTGCCATAAAATACTTTACTTACATTTATATTTTCGTAACTTCCATAGAAAAATTATGTATTAGTAATTTTTCCCAGTTAGGTCGATAAACAAAAAAGACACAACAAAATAAAACAATAAAAGAGAAAAAACGACTGCCATGCTTTTAACGATTTTAATACTACGAAAAATCATTGTCTATAAAAAACGAAAGCAAAAACAAACATCCCCTGGCTGGGATTTGAACCCCGGCCGACGGCGTTACAAGCCGACGTTATAACCATGAGTCTAATCAAGCGGTGACAATGGAGGTGAAATTATGGACTATATTACATTAACAAATCTTTATGCGAGAAAATCTCGAGAAAACGAATTTTCTCGGAAACGAGACCTATCTATATCGATTTCTCGCCCCCGCCCTATATTCCAAATTTCATCGAAATAGTTAGAGCCGTTTCCGAGAACGTGATTTCAAATATATATACAAATATTGCTCGTTTAATAGTATAGGATGAACAGTTAGCTGTAAAAAAAATTTGTTCGCGTCGGATACCGCAGAACTTAATTAAGGATCAAAAAGAGGCTCGCGTCGAATGGTGCAATAAAATGTTGAAGAAATATAACTGTGGTGACTCAAAGGCTGTTTATAATATCTACACAGGTGAAGAATCCTGGATCTATGCGAATGATCCCGAAACTAAACAACAATCAACAGTGTGGGTGTTTCAAAATGAACCGAACCCTACGAAGGTTACTCGTGAAAAAAGCACCTTGAAACAAATGGTGGCCTGCTTTTTTAGTATTAATGGCCATGTGGCTACAGTGCCATTAGAAAATCGTGAAACGGTTAATTCAAAGTGGTACACGGCCATTTATTTGCCGGAAGTGTTTAAAGAAATACGTTAGAACAACCAGCCACGAAGAATCATTCTTTACCATGACAATGCCAGCCGTCATACATCACACGAAACAACTCGTTTTTTGGAAGGTCAAAATATACAGGGTGACTGGTAATTCGACCTTTTCCTTGAAAGGGGTTATACTAGAGCTAATTTGCAACAATTTATGTCCAGTCAACCAGGGGTCGAAACTCGCTGGTTTCCGAGATAAATTCGAGTTTTTAGTTTGTATGAAAAAAATTCTCCTTGCAGCCTTAAGCTGGTGATTGCGACAAAAGTACTTCCATTTGGATGGTAAAAAAACATTTTCTTCACAATCAGCACTTTAAGGCTGCAATGAAATTAGCTCTAGTATAACCCCTTTCAAGGAATAGGTCGAATTACCAGTCACCCTGTAGAATTAACGGGTCATCCACCGTACAGCCCTGATTGCCAAATCAGGGCTGTACGGTGCCAACCCAATCATTTTTATTTATTTCCAAATGTGAAGAATAGATTACGTGGTCAACGATTTCCGACCCGTGAAGATGTGGTCGACGAGTTCAAACAACACGTTTTGGAGATACCTCATTCAGAATGGCAAAAATGCTTCAAAAATTGGTTTACACGTATGCAAAAGTGCATCGATCATCACGGAGAATTTTTTGGAAAACAATAAAACCATATTTAGTAACATACGTTTGTATATTTTTTTCTGTTCCGGATACTTGTGTAACTAATATAATACATTCGTATATTATATTGAACAAGATTATGCGCGCAGCTTTTTTTTCGTGAATTTATTACAATAGGATTAAAATCAGTTAACGATTCTGATGTTAGCTACTAGTAGCGCCGCAAAGGTGTCAGAGGCGTCGGACGGGTATGCGGGAGGCGACTCGAGGCTAACTTCAGACACGCAAACTTTTGTGCCGCGTACTGTATGAGAACTCATTTCGGTCTAGTAGTATTATAATCAATATCAGACTCTACTTTTTACACAAAGCTATCTACACTATAGTATCCTCAAACCAAATAGACGACTGGGATCGTATTGGCTCAGTCGTCCGTTTGGTTTGAGGATACTATAAAAGTATGAAGAGGAAGCGTCTCTGAAGTTGCAGCTATGGAAGTTTGTATATGAAAGAGGTCTCTGGAACTGCTCCTCTGTTTTCACAAAATATTTCACCAGATACATAAAAGAAGTGAAACTTGGACCTTGACCCAGAAAGATGCGGAGATATTAGAAGCGTTTGAGATGTGGTGTTGGAGGCGAATGGAGAAAATTAGCTGGAGAGAGAGAGTAACCAATGAAGAAGTGCTGAATAGAGCGGGGCAAACCAGGCAGTTCGTGAGGAACTTAGAGAATAGAAGAGGGAAGATGATAGGGCACCTCTTACGACATGACAACTTCGTACTTAACATAATTGAAGGAAAGATAGAGAGAGGGGAGGCGAGGAAGAGTGTAACGATTCAACCTCATAAATTGGCTGTCTTTTTATGTTTTCCTATTCTGAACTTAAATTAACCCCTATCTGAAAGCTGAAGCTCCTGAGAAGCTTCTAGTCGTCTGAAAATTGAATCCTACCTGAAGGAAAAGCTATTGAATAAAATTAAACAGATAGTAAGCGAGAAAATAAATCATTTATTTACCATAGAAATATCAAATTAATTTTGTTTGTTTTGAAGCTAAAGAACCTTTGACTAATTAATCCAGTAAAATCAAGACTCGATTGTACTAGATATCCACTTTGTTCCTATAAATACTAACTCGTACCAAAGCGAATAGAAAAACAGAGTTAGTTCCGGCCGATCGTACTAGAAAGGTTGGGTTTTATTCTAGTCTAGGTAAATCTATCCTACAGCTACAGAATCTCTCGTTATTTATGTTAAAGTAATCGAGCTTGAGTACTTTAACAGACCAAATCATCTCCTAGGATATTGCCGGACGGAAAGAGATTCGGTCAAATAAAAAACCGTCCGACTCCAGGCCTACAATGCCGTAATCTAACCTAGAATTTATTATCTCTGGAACCTAACCTCGAAGACCTATTTAGACCTAAGCTATACGTGATTCGCGCTGGTGAAGTGGCTTGGCGTGTGATTTCGTCTAGTGGTTAGGCCCCGCGTTGTGCGAGTAGACCCAGCCCTTTTCGAGAAGTATGAAGTTTGTATTTCTATAAAGAGGAAAAGTTACACGTTAATTGAAGTTGTACAATAACCCCATTTTAGTAGAACCTATAACTTAAGTAAGACAATTATACCAGTTCCTTAGAATTAATTTACAATTCCGTAGTTTCATTAAGTGATGCACAACTATGGAGGCTAAAGTGGGCATAAATTCCTTGTTATACTAAGTTGTGGGAAGTGATAAATTACGCTATGTGGTAGGTGACGCCCTTTAAACAGACTCGCAATACAATAGTGGTCAACTTGTGTTGGCCATGATGGGATCTCTATTGATGATGATGATGCGATGATATAATAATGAAAATAATCGTGAAGAAGTCAAGATATTGATGATGATGCGATGATATAATAATGAAAATAATCGTAAGTCAAGATATTGATGATGATGCGATGATATAATAATGAAAATAATCGTAAGTCAAGATATTGATGATGATGCGATGATAGTCTATTGAAATAGAATATTAGTACATGTTTTACTTACAGGTACATGAATGACGTAATGTCTAGTGTAATATCGATTCTCCCTAACGATGAATCTTAGAGTTGTTAGCGAACTGTAGCGCTCGCCTCTCGCTCGCTCGCGGCTGCTCGTACTCGCTAGTAATCCCACCTCATCTGTTGATTCCGCCTACCCTATCGTTATTTCTATCAAATCTAATACCAATTAGTACTGACTTTTCCTAAGCAATTTATAATACAATTCATCCCCAAAATATCTCAATGGATGTAACACAGTGTCTTAGCAACCAATCTCACCCAATCAACTCAAAGGCACTTTATAGTCGGAACAATGTTAAATATACGACAATGCACAGTTGAACTGACGAATGATAATTAATTACCAACCCACTGCGATACTTTTGTTGAGATCCCGATAATAACGACCCCACCTAAGAAGATACCTACTTAATTATTGACTAACGTCAATAACGAAAATAAGCGAAAGTGTTGGATTCCCTTGTAAAATCAACATAGCTAGCTTCACGGTAAGAAGCTTCGGTTAAAGCAAAACGACGGCTTGGCCAGCGAAACTCTTCAGTTTGCAAGACTGAAAGGTCTCACCTACCTTACCTTCGTTGACACATCCGTGACGGAGGCCTAAGCGCGATCATCATCTCTACTGACTAAGAAACCCCTTAACGGGCGAATTCTCGTATTGGTCAGGGTCGTCAATGTGCTCTTTGGATATGGTTGTCCACAACGCTAAGCTCTCGGCCACAGGTGTACATAACTAATTTACTACGCTAGATTCATTCATTCAAGGAATTCCACACAATATATCTATAAGTACATCTGATTACTTCATAAACCAACACAACCGTACCCCTTGTTAAGAGGGTTGTTAGAACTAAGACAGCAGCTCGACCAGTGAGGTCCCTCAATTTGCAAGATTGAAGACTCTCAGCCACTCACTCTGTCTACACATCTATGACTGGCGCTCTAGTGCGGGCACATCTCTGCTGACTAAGAAGCCCCTTTCGGGAGAATTCTCGTGTGGCCAGGGTCCTCAATGTGCCCTGTGGATATGGTTGTCTCGACACCGAGCACACAGCCACGAGTGTATATAACTACTTTATTCAGTTGCGTTAATCTAGTAAAGTAACCACCCATCAGCACCTATACTAACCACCGGATATTAATATGAACTTGTGGTAATATTTGTCGCTTATCCGCATCTTAACAATCTATCCTCATAGTGTAACGCGTACCACGGACCGAGTCAATTGCTATAGCTAGGTTGTCGTATAATAATTGATCACTTTATCTCGTGGGGGCGCACGGAACCCAATCATATCGCAGTGACAAATCAACTAGTAATATATATGTAGAACAAAACAACATTCCTGTAATATCGTCAGTTATTTAACCAATGACCTAGATCCGTTCATAACCTATACATAAACCGCTCGTACTTTATCTAGCATATTCCCCAAACTATATACAGTAGAACTAGATTTCGATACACAAATTCAAGTATGATAACGTTGAAATGGTTAGATAATAGCCCAAAAACAAATTAATAAGTTTCAGAATCATTCAATACAGTGATTATAAAGGTCACTCACCAGATTTTAATTTCTTAATAGTGGGACACGTACCCAACGCCTCTCTGGTTCCCAGGGCTCCTGCCCTTCTGATCTCCCTCGACGCTCGTAACAAGCCAGCTCCTCCGCCATAAATAAATTACAACATAATATTAGCACATATTTTAATAAAGATTTCCCTCATTTGTACCTACAACTAACCAGTAGATACTGGTATACAATTAGGAATGATTTACCATTGGACCGTTCCTTAGCGAACATTCATGTACTATAGGCCGCGTCGATTGCAATGACTAGACTATAATAAGTGTTCACTTCACTTCATGGGAGTATACGGAATCCTAATATGGTGATGTCTTAAGCGCATTTATTAGGTGATAAACCTAATAGACCGCCACATATTCAAAATACACACGTGATAATATAAGATCATATCAGTTCGTGAGCCGAAAGATATTGCCTAAATATTAATCACTCAATTCAAGACAATGCGCGCACCAGATAATTACTCCCTAAGAAATTCTAGAATTCACTATGATTAGTCACACTTTAAAATAAAATATTAAATCTCACCAGACGATCGCAAAGGCATTTGCGACCTTACCAAACTCTAATTCCTCTCAGCAACAGCCGTAATGCAGCCCAGCAGTGACCAGCCTTGCTCCGCCTCGAAGTAGTACGCGCCCAGAGGTCAACCTAGCCTGGCCGCCTTTGCCTTCTGCAGCGTGATCTCGCTTCGACGTCCCATAAAAAAGTGAAAGTCTCCTCGGCCCGCCGGGGTATTTATAGCCAATACTAACACGATCACGCCACTAATCCGACTCCTCATCTGAAAATATACCTTAATAAAAGGGTATAAGGCCCATTTTCCAGGGAGCGTTCCCCGCCCCACAGTGCCGATCGATAAGCACTTTTCTCGACTTTGCGGGTAGAATGTCTCTGCAGCTCGCGCGTCCGTCCACGCGTTTTCTTGCTGGCCAGCGATCCATTCCTGCAATTAACCTAAGTAGTCTAATTTATGAATCCATAAATCTAGATCTAGCACACATTAAATGATACACTAATCCAACAATACTGAATTAGTATGCTGAAGTATGTTTTAAACCAACTATTTTGGACGAAACGCGAGTTTTCTACACTTTTAATTGTAGTCTTGATTTTAGCCTAGAATAGCATCTAACGCAATTTATATCTAACTTATTTACATACATAATTAACAGGATGATAACGAATGAAAGCTTCAATCCCTTCATATTTGGACCTGAAACCCACAACGCTAACATCTATCAATTTAAAAGAGTAATTCCGCCCTTAGATCCTATTGAGTCTGAGAGCGGAGCTCTCGGATCGTCTCAAGAGGAAGACCTAGAATAGACTACATGGAGCAACTCAAAAAGAGAGTTGATGTTGGGTCGTATCGTGAGGTCAAAGAGATTGCGTGGGATCGGAGTAGATGGAGGGCCTACTTTGAGCTACACCGACAAGAGCCTAGCTCTTAAGTAAGAGAAGAAGGTACATAATAGGAGTGGCCCTTCCGTGCGGATATCCGTACTATGCAAAAGTGCGTCTCTCTGCATGTCTGTTACCTCGTCACGCTTAAACCGCTGAAACGATTGAAATGAAATTTGGTATGGAGATATGTGAGATAGGTTGAATGCCGGGGAAGGACATAGGATAGTTTTTATCCCGGAAATCATCCCCTAAGGGGGTCAAATAGGGGGTAAGAGTTTGTATGGAGCTACGATATAAACAAGCTCCAAGCGGATGGAGTCCGGGAGATGCTAGTATGTTATATTATATAACGCAGCTGTTTCGCGGCGAGATAAATACAAATTGTTTATTTTATTACAAGCTTTATATTAACTTGACCTGTTTGTATGTATATGTATGTAATAAGTACATAATATAAGTATGTAAGTTGTCCGTCAAAATTTGCAATCCATTTTTCAGTCACTTCACTTGCCGTTACCCGATTGCGATGAAATTTTGGGTATTAGTATAAGTAGTTTCGATGACAATTCAACATTATGGTACCATTAAAATTTTGGAAAACTTATCACTCAAAACATTAATCTATTACAATAATGTTGACCCCCCACACTAGGCATTGCCTGTCCCGTGGGGGAAATATGTACTACAGTTGACGTAAAAAAATTGACAGCTACTACTGGCACCAATATAAATCAACTTAAACTAATAATTTTAAGTAGTTATAATGATATAAACTGTGAGCTTATTAGATATACTATCCGTCCCTTTCTAATTAGGGCTTGTGCACAAATCACGCGAGGTTCGATAGGGGAGGGGGGGCGTCAGGAAAAAATCACGAAAGATCACGTTTGGGGAGGGGGGGAGGGGTCTAAGGATACCTCACGTGTATTTTTCTACAAAGAACGAAACTAAGAAAAAATATCTACCGCAGGAGTAGATACTTTTTCTCGGCTTCGTTAAACATAAATTTTTACAATTAGCACTTCAAAATAGCGAGTCTATTTTACTAAGATAGAAAAATAAACAAGATTTACTACCTATGTAAAATACTATTTATCTTACAATCAGGTCTAATGAGAAAAATATACGTGAGGTTATGTGGGGGAGGGGGGGTAGCCAAGAACCTCACCAAATATCACCAAGGGGGAGGGGGGGTCAAAAAGTAGCCAAAAAACCTCGCGTGATTTGTGCACAAGCCCTTAGAATGCTTAGAAGCAGACGAATTAGTCTATGTCGCCGCGACATGGCTCGCGGACCGTCCAGTAATAAAAAAAATAAAAAAATATTTTTATTTCAGATCATTGGTCGTCGATCCATATGATGTTAGTAACAGTGGAGACTTTATGTTTATGTTTATTTAATGCAGAAACCATGGTTACAAAGGTGTTACAAATAAGGTAAGGTCATACATGGTAACCCTGTAAGGGCGTAGCATAATATATAATAGTACATTACTTACCTAGGGCGGTTAAACAAAGAATGTCTCAGATCGCAGGTATTTGACGCCCGAGCCGAAGGCAAGGGCGATAAATATGCGATCTGAGGCTTTCTTTATTACCGCCCGTGGTGAGTACAAAATTTTACGTCTCTATCTGGCCAGGAAGTGGGGTTTTCCGCACGCATAGCGTGCGGTAATTCCTACTTTATGGCCAGGTATGACGTAAAATAATATAACAATTCACAAAAGTTTTTGAAACGTACCTATCCTAAATATATAATCCTAAAATTTTTGCTATGAACTAGTAGAATATATATATAAGTATTCCGATACTGTCCCCACACTATCTAACAGTTTAAACGCCTTGGCACTTTTGCAACTTAGTTGTTTCCTATAATAGAAGACCAGTCGTATCCGGTACGGCGGTCCATTACTGACCTGCGCAATCTAAATGCCTATTTTCATCCAGCACGGCTATCACAAGACGGCCGCGACATAATCTCGAGCTCTCTCGCACTATCCGTCTCTTTCTTAAGGCCTCCACACACCGGTCGCGGGCGCGGGTCGGGCGCGGGCCCGCGCAAGTTGTAAAACATTGAAAATAAACTTCAAACACACACGGCGGGCCCGCGTTCGATGTGTGTTTGAAGTGTAGTTTCAATGTTTTACAACTTGCGCGGGCCCGCGCCCGACCCGCGCACGCGACCGGTGTGTGGAGGCCTTAAGTGGTCTAATAAGAGAGAGACGGTTAGTGCGGGAGAGCTCGAGAGTATGTCGCGGCCGTCTTGTGATAGCTGTGCTGGACGGCAAAAGTATTAGAACGAGTATAATATACGAAAAAATGTATATAAAAGTAGTCAATTATAAAGTAAAGAAAGTTTACACCATTTTCGCCTGATTTTTACGGAATTTATATACTTAGATTACTTTTCATTATTTTTTACCGTTGCGGGATTAAATTTAGGTGGATTATTAATGAACATTTAGTCAAATTACCCAACCTATTTTTTGGTGTGAAAATATGGCTGATATAGATATATTGTTGTGTTTTCATAAAGTGAAACCGTATCTTTCTCAGGCTAAAAAATAGTTTTGAATGTCCTCATGCTCTCCGCTAAAGGTCGCATTTTTCAAACCAAACGTATTTCTTGAATTTTGTTAGTAAGTACCTACGTTCGATAATTATATGCACTTTTTCGTCCATTCAATTTTACTAATATCTTTTTTTTGAAAAAAATACTTCTTTCAAAAAAAAATATTAGCTCACAGAGAACCACAACATTTTATAATACCTGTGCACGTATGTATTTTAAAAATAGTATTAATGCTGCGTCTGTCAGAGAACTTAGAGACCACCTTGTTTTGTGTGCCGGTTTGCGACCAACGGATGTTATTTTCCCAATTTTTTGTTTCTCCTATTATGTATCTAACTGCAAAAAAAAGCGCTTTTGTGGGTCCGTCGAAATGTTGAAAAAAAAAACAAGCCGTTCAGGTGGTCGCTAAATGGTGCTGGTAGCGTCACCGGCGTAGTGACCCTACCAAATTGAATCAGGTTACCTAAGGTCTCCATTCCATTCCAATTTTTTTGTACATTTTTTTGACACGAAATTCTTTTGTGCGGGAAGATGTACTTATGCTTGGAATGGAACGGTAAGGCCGATGCGGCGACGCGCGAATGCGATGCGATGCGGTGCGGTACGACGCGGCGGCCTTGTCCTACGTGTAGATCTCTACACGTAGGGCAAGTAGGGTAGTGGGTAAAAATCCACGAGCAAATATAATAAAAAAATACAAAAAGAGGTGTGCTATAAGTTTGACGTGTTTATGTGTCTCTCTCTCTCTCTCTGTGTGTGTGTGTGTGTGTGTGTCTGTCTGTGGCACTGTAGCTACTAAACGAATCTTAGATACGTTTCAACAAAATCAGTTCAACCGTTTTTGAGATATTGAACTTTGAAATGGAAATGTCGGGGGTTTTCAACTTTTCTAAGTTGTAAGTTATTATGAATTTAACAAGTTTTTGTAGACAATTTCATTTTTGGTAGGTACAAGCTTTTATTGCCGACTGTACTTTTCTGCATACCATCATCAATTACTCATTGAGACGATTCTAAAGAGCCCAAACTCGATGGGGTTGTGTCGTTTTATTCTCAAACTCAAACTCAAAATATTTATTGCACACATAATATTACAAGTAATAAAATGGACCCCGTAAGGGCACAGCAAAGAAGCTTAAATCTAGGTTACATTTAGGTTAAATCTAGGTTGCAGGTGATTGCGGAGTTCCTATGGCCACCTTCCAGCTCCAGCATCAGATCAGGTCCATGTCCTCATAATATTGCATCGTCATGCGATATACATATGCAAGCAAAATTTCAGCTCAATCGGAAACCGGGAAGTGGGTCAAATTTCAATTAGGTACTAAATTTGACCCAAGAAAGAATAAAGACAAATAAAACAAACGGGGTGAGCTACATAAATAAAAGCTTGTAATAAAATAAGTGTTTTATTTTGCTTGCCTTATTTATTAATTTCCCGCAGTCCCACATGTAGGCTAACATTAATAATAAATAAACAACTCCCCTTACATAACATACATACCTACCTACTTAGCTAAGAAATACCTATACCCTAATCGCTTCAAGTGTGCCTATAGAATTTGAAGAGCTCCTTCCACTTCTCCAGGGTCCCCATCATCAGATCCTGACTTGATGACCATCCGAGAAGGATACCCTCTCAAACAAAATTGGAATCTAGATCGGTCCAGGCGTCTTCGAGTAGGTAATCGGGGAACATACTTAAAAATAAAATATTCCAACGAAAACAAAAACCTCCTCCTTTTTTGAAGTCGGTTCAAAAAGACGGGCAAACATGTTAAACTAATAAGTAATACCACACCTCGTTTGAAACGGGGGCAAAAAGACGGAGGGTTGTCAAAATTACCTGTTTTTAGTGTTCTGTACCAAAATTGGTCCGAAGGAACACTTATTGCTCCTGATTCGCTTGGCCGGACAGACTATACCATTAAGTATTCAAACCAGTTATCCAATGACATAAGTTTGCTAAACTTACTGACACCACTTGAACCAGTGAAACTCACAGTCACAGCCCATGCCGCTAAGATAAAAAAAAACAAAACGTCAGTGTACGCGCGAAAACATTCACTTGATAACTGAACGCGCGGGAAGACGGACAATTTGTGACCAAGGCGTAATACTTAGTGCCAGTGAAGTTTTAAGTGTACCTAATACAGTGAATTTACTCTGAATATGTAAGTTGTTTTGTTACGATTTCTAGATTTGTTGTGTATGAGGCGAAATGCGTGAAGATATTGTCATGTATCTATTATCTGTACTCAGCAATACTTACCGTAAACTGTCTCTACCGTTTAATCTGTAGGTACCGTAAAATATTTATCTTAACTAACTAGGTAGTTGTACCAAACGGAAATTATTCGTCTACATAGATAGGTATCTAATAAATAATATAACTTACTTACATTCAGTTAAGTTACGTTAAAATTGTGTGAAAATCGTAAAAGTGTCATTCAAACTATTTGTAACTAAACAGAAAACAGATATAAACATGAACGTATAGGTAATTGAAATGAACATAATTATAGTCAATAAGTACAGTCGCCATCACAAACATCTGAACACTACAGGGTGCTCAAAATATCTGAACATGCACCCTAATGCCTTGAAAATAGAGTTGTGTTCAGATGTTTGTGAGTTGCTTGTTTGCTCCGATGTATGTGATGGCGACTGTACCTAGAACTAGTATAGTGAGAAAATCTTTTCTACGGGCCAGCTGAAACTCAATCTTAAATACCAATGTCATAAAGACTTTGACATGAAAAAAAAACATAGCCCACTTTTTTTTTTTTTTATCAAAGATATAAAAAACTTTTTCTAAAACATGTTTAAACAGTTTGCCTGCAGGTAAGTCTCTTTTATGCTTAATATACATACTTAACATAATAATAACATCATATTTAATCCTATTTTATACTTAAATGCTAACTTATTAATCTTATTATAAATATGAGTGTGATAACGCTTGCTTGCAAACTAAGCAAACGTTACTTAAGTGTATGCAGTAGGTGTTTTTTTAGTAAATTTTAAAAAATAAATGTAATTTTTAAAAAATTACATTTATGTTTAGTTAGTTAATGTCGGATGTCTTCGGGCAAAGTATTTAAGAAGTACGGAAGTCTCTTGGCTAAAGTATGGTCTCCAAAATAGTTATCAACCCGAGGTACCTTTGTAGGTACCTAACTTGGGTTTTGGTATAAAAATTGACCTTGGAAAGTAGGGTTGCTTTTTGAATAGTACTTTCATGCAATTCGGCAAACCCAAATAATCTCAAGTAAGTAGATATACTTCATTCCAGTATGTTACGAGAGACAAGTTAGGATTTCAAATTAATATGAACCATACAGATAAGAAAATAGCTATCTAAAGCTCTACATGTTATTTACAGTTTACAATCAAGCTTGATTCTAATGAACGTAATAAAATTAATGATTATGGACATAATTAACAAGATAATTACCAGTATTATTAGATTAAGTATTCTGTGGAGTGTGAATTTATCATGAGTTCACTAAGGATCATCATTTCTATAAATTTCGAATTGATCAGTGGGTCATAGGTACAGAGTTTAGAAAACAATAGTCTTTCCTGTGGTCAATAACTAAGGTAAACGTACCAATGCTTGACACCTTAATGCCCAATATTTGTCACCTCAATTTTTTTGGAAGGTATACCTGTAATTAGGCCAGTGACGGGCACTTTAGACTTCTACCTTTAGTTATGCCCATAATTGCATCCAAAAAATATTTTTATTGCATAAAATAGGGGTGTAGACTATACCGGTAGCGACATCGAAATCTATTCGAAGCGCGTTTTCGATCCCGAATGTAGTAATCGAACGATTGTAACTCATACTACTGAGGCTCTAGTATAAGTTTTAATCGATACAATACGTTTTCGAACGCGTTTGCGTTTAGTTTCAATGTGTATGGCAACACGTAGTTCCTAATAGTTACCACCAATGGCGCTGTTCGCGTTGCCATATAAAATAAAACTAAACGCAAACGCGTTCGAAAACGTATTGTGTCGATAAAACTTATACTAGAGTCTCAGATTATATAATAGCTCATACTAACCCTACAGGTAGTGACAGTGAGTAAGGTCGCCAGAGCTCCCGACAATGCGGTTCAGAGCATACTTGAGATTATTTGAGTTGGCCGAATTTAATCAAAGTAGTCCATTCAAAAACCAACTCTACCGTTCAATGTAGAAGATTGCAGTTCCTATGACAGTTTTATAATAAGTCGACCAAACGATAACGCCAGGTAAAGCAAAGATGGCAGCGGTCAGTCATTGGATGGATGACCGCCTGTTTGAGTGGTTACTATATATAAATGAGCGCTTCCGTGCTTTGGAAGGCACGCTAAGCAGTTGATCCCGGATGCTGTCTATGACAGTAGTCGTTAAGCTGAGCTAGAGGCCTTCGGGTGGCTTAAGAACCTCTAACAGTCGAGTTGCCCACTCGCTTGACAAAGGGGGGACAACTGTCACTTGACTTGACTTGTCGCAGGAGCTACCTACCACAACCCTGCACGTGTCCCCTGGGTGGTACTAAAAAAGTGACAAACTCAAAGGCCAAATAAAGTATGCCATACGATTAAATAAATAAAATAAGTCGACCACACTTAACTAGTGGCTCTGGTAATACTCGCGAAATTGTTTTTTTTTCATGTTTAATTTCGAAAAAGTGACTCGACAATAAAACTCTTTATAATTACCGAATCTGAGGCTCTAGTATAAGTTTTATCGATACATATACGTTTTCGAACGCGTTTGCGTTCAGTTTAAATTTGTATGGCAACGCGTAGCTCCTAATAATTACCACCAGAGGCGCTGTTCGCGTTGCCATACAAATTGAAACTAAACGCAAGCGCGTTCGAAAACGTATTGTATCGATTAAACTTATACTAGAGCCTCTGCTCACAAAATTTCATGAGAATCGGTTGAGAAATGCGACCTGTAGAGGAAAACAGCCGGACAGCGGGACACCGGACATACGAACGATTTTCGGCCTAAGCTGAAGCACAGAACAGAGAACATGTCTTTCTCACTAATGCACATCACTAAAGAACGAGCTCTGACCTCCTGTCTGTGCGAGCGAGAGCATTAATGATTTATGACCCCGTCGAGTTTTGGCCCTATAATCGTCTTGGTTGTTTTATCTGTTCATTGCGCGGTCGAGACGCGCAACGCACTGTGGTTAGTTGGGACCACGCGCAATGAACAGATAAAACGCTGGTCGCAGGTCGCTTACGACCAAAGTCGAGGCCAAGGCGTTACGCGTGCAGCGCGAACTGATGATCAGATTAGAATTGCGAGAATTAGCTACTTTCCTAAAAATAAATATTTTGTCGGCAAGTTAGATTATCACAAAATATTGGACAAGTATTTTTTATTTTGTCAATGAAACAAAAAAATATGAAGATATAGGCCGTTAAACTTCCGCGTGACGTCACATCGGAACTTTAACAGGCTATTTATCTTCACCAATTTTTGTTTGATTGACCTAAAAATATATGTGTCCAATCTTTTCTGATAATCTAACTGACGGACTAAATAGAATTTAAAAAAATACCCAGAATATTTAGAATTATCAGTTCAAAATTGAGGCTTTGTAGTTGCTGTTCTCTTTCAAGTGATATTGACATTACACTAAAATGTTACAAAGTCATTAAAAAGACGCGGTGTTAGTAAATATAAAATAGAAAACTTACTTACACTGGTTTTACGAGTATAGGTAAAAGCTAGTACAGTTAACTACAAAAGTGTCTACTAATTCTACTATATGCTAAATATAAATAAACTAGGAGCCTCGCGGTCCGGTTGCGTATTACAAATAACCCACAACGCCACTATTAACACTACTACTTCATCATCATCATCATCATCATCATCATCATATCAGCCTATAGACGTCCACTGCTGGACATATTTGCGGATTTTCGGACAATATTTACAATTCGACCCAGACCCAAACTAAGTAAAACTTGTAGGTACTAACTATAGGTACTACACGACGATAAACATACTTATATAGATAAATAAATACTTAAATACATAGAAAACATCCATGACTCAGGAACAAATATTCGTGCTAATCACACAAATAAATGCCCTTACCGGGATTCGAACCCGGGACCTCTAGTTTCGTAGGCAGGGTCACTACACTACCAACTAGGCTAAACCGGTCGTCACATAAGCCTCCCCTCAAGAGTGCCAAAGTGACCGATCCTGCGCCACCCGCATCCAGCCGACTCCCGCGACCTTTACAAGGTCATCATCGCCGGAAGACCAGCGCTGGCTCATGAGCCAGCATTATGCTGAGGCGAGACCATTTTATGACAAACTGCATAGTATATTATAGTTGATACAGTATTTTAAGTTTCTTATTATATTCATATTTCATTTCATCTTGTGGGAAAGCCTAATCACGCCGCGCCTTCCAGTACTACACTTGCTTTGTAGGTATGTGGTGTTGTGTTCCTGGTAAGGTCGCCAGAGCTGTCGAGGATGTGTTGTGTTAAGAGCACTGATGTATGAATATAAGGAGATCGGACATGCCGGCCGATTTGTATTGAGTACGCCTGTCGCAAGTTCATTAACCCACACAAAGTCCAAGTTATTGACAAGACAAAGCACGCACACATCTAAAACACACACACTTGTATACCTACGCTCTTATTGGACAATACACGCGCATCATATCAGGCATTTTGGGAAGAAACGTAATATTCTCTGCGATCAGCACGCGTGCACAGTATGGCAGAGTATGCCCATTGAGCTAACAACTGCGACGCGGCCGCCGGCGGCTTGTCCTCTCTCTAGTATTCTATGCTCTGAGGTTAAGAGTGAGACACCTGCGTGACCTGCATCTGTTTCTAGCTGCTAACACAACGAATCCTCAAATCTATAAACACAAGGGATGAAATATATCGTGTGTCCATCCGGAAAGTCCATTTTTAACACACTTCAATAATTTACTTTAAAAACAAAGTTTAAACCAACTTCTTCAAGCCACATAGGTACATGAAAATTTCCACATTTCCTTTCCAATTCACCACATGAACTGCTCTCTGAGAGCAAATACGTTGGTTATTACAGAAAACCCCAAGTCGCTATCTGTGGGCTGATAATATTTGAGAAGTTCCGTCGATCCCTAAAGGATTTCAGAATTAACATTAGTTGCTAATCAACGGAATCATGCCAGAATCTTTGACGTAATTTACATATTTGAAGATTTTAATAACACATCGGTGGTCTTCGTCATCAGTTCCACGTCACCAAAATTGCGATTTCCGAGGGTAAATGATGATTTTATACGCGTGTTCCTATAAAATTTGAGAGTATTGCCCTCAATTTTCCCGGGAACCCATCGTTAGATCGTGACTTCGTGACAATGGGACCATCTCAGGGGTATTTCTCCTCTTTCGATTATAAAAAATATTTTGGAAATCGGTCCTCAATTGACGGAGAAATCGGCGAACATACATAAAAAAAAACATACATTGGAACAATATAACCTCCTCCTTTTTTAAAGTCGGTAATATCTCGGAAATCTTTCCCTGAGCGGGTAAAAATTTGTATGGAGCTACGATACGATATAAACGAGTTATTACATCTTCACGGCGTTTCCTCAGGGAACCGAGCTAGGCCCAGTTACAACCTAATAAGACCTAGACGGAACTTGTGAACATCTGACTATCTGTATTATGGAAAAACGTGTTTCTGTTTATATCCTTTAAATAGGCGTACTTATGACGTGCCTATATTGAATAACATCTTTATCACACTTGTGTGTACATTAGCGTTAGATCGATGATAGGAAAGGAGGTATTCTAGGAAATGGTTCACGGTAAACATGTTTTGACAGTTCCTAACATGGGCAAAATTCTAACTAGCTTGGATTGACGGCTGGCCCGCTATTCTGTAGCTTGTTTTACCACAAATACAAGTATATCTTGACGCCGCGATTCGTAGTAACTAAGCGTAGGTAGAGGTCTAATTTCGTTAGACGTGACGGGTGAGATGAGACGCATGAGGAGCATTCCACGGAAAAGTCCACCGCTGTCCCGTAGGTACTAACCCGAAATTGCAGAAAATTTGTAAGTTTTGGAGTTTCTTTTTCTGCGACAATAGAGTCAAATTATGGTCAGAGGATCTAGTATAAGTTTTATCGATACAATACGTTTTCGAACGGGTTACCGTTTCGTTTCAATTTGTATGGCAACGCGAACAGCGCCACTGGTGGTAACTATTAGGAACTACGCGTTGCGATACAAATTTAAACTAAACGCAAACGCGTTCAAGAACTTATATGTATCGATAAAACTTATACTAGAACTACAGAATTATAATATTCCAATTAACATTGCAAAGAGAACTCTAATGATAATGACAGAGATATATTATCTTCTACATAGTAAAATTCTATTCTTTTATTTTAACTTCAGACGTAAAATTAATAATGTGACAAAAAGAGGTAAAAACCATTTCCACAACGCAGGCTTCCTCAATACATCCAAACAGCAAATATCTGCAACACGCTTCGTCAATCATTCTTCGTCAAATTATATATCCACAACAGGTTTCGTCGACTATATTAAACATTCACTACCAGTTCACCCCCCATTCCGATACTCACCCGGACCCGGACCAAACGTGCCAAAAATACCTGCAGCATTACCTACCACGTTGAATGGCCAGTGATATTCGTTGGACCAGGTAAGAAAGAGGGTCGCAGCCCTTTTCTCTCAATCGCCGCCCTATGTCTTTGACGAACCTCTTGGCCTCGGTACACCAAGGCCCAGCCCAGCCGTCTCGACAGCAACCGGGACAAAATCATACACTGGGTCAAGGTTAGCATAGTAAAATACGTGAGAAGTAATATGTACACCAAATTACAAAAAACACATCAAAAAGTATGCGTCTTGCTCAGCGGAATAAGAACACATTGGCCACGACATGTTGTCGACTTACGAAATCAACAAAAATAATGTCTGTTAGTAGGGCCGGGTATCTACAATAAATTACACTCTGAATTGAAAGATATTGAAAATGATGCGACATTTCTTAATAAGCTAAAAAAATGGCTGACTGACAAAGCTTTTTATAATTTTAAGGAGTATTTATAAAATGTTTCCAACTAGCGACCCGCCCCGGCTTCGCACGGGTTTATGTGTATAATACATGCATGTATGGTTTGTATTATACATATAAACCTTCCTCTTGAATCACTCTATCTATTAAAAAAAACCGTTGCGTAAGATCTACGCATACATAGAGACAGACAGACAGACAGCGGGAAGCGACTTTGTTTTATATTATGAATTGATAATAATAATTTTAATAATTGTTTAACGTTGCCATTTTGTTATTCATACCTAAATATTGTTAGGTATGTACTTAATGTAACATATATTAATAATAATAATATAATACAAACTAAACTACTTATAAAAAACACATAACTTGAATATAAAACTAAAACTTACTAAAATTAAAATAACTAAAGCTAAAAATTAAAAATACCTATCAAAAGTTGATGCCCTTGGTAGGGTGCCCATCACGCAGGCAGCGTTCCCGCGCTGGATTGCGATATTATCTGCGCGAGAAAGCTGCCCGCGCGAGGGTCGCCCGTTGCCTCCCTCAGCCGCTTGCCAAGCGCCCTGTGGAGCATCTGTGCGCCCCTGCCCCACGAACCAAGTGTCTCGACGCGAAATGCGACGAATTCGTATTGGGCGCCGAGACAGCTGTATTTGGCAACCTTTAGACGCTCCTGAGCATCCGCCGCCGCGCCAGCACGCCTGCTGGGCTGTTATTCGCTACGCGTTAATGCGGCTCACCCCGCCGGTCACCCGTTACGAAACTAGACCTCTACCCACGCTTAATTACTACTCATCGCGGTGTCAAGGTATAATTGTGGGTGAGCGTTGAGGTGAGCTTAAAACAAGTTACAGAATAGGGGGGCTGGTCGACGGGTGGTGTATTTAATTGAAAAATCAAATTCATTTGACATATTATAATTATATTTTTGACATGTACATTTTTATATTTTATGATTAAATGAGTATGAGTATACGCGCTTTTGTACGAGACAGCTCTGGGAATGCGCGTAAAAGAATATCATCCCTGAGGGTCTAGTTGCGTTTAGTTTCAATATGTATGGCAACGCGAACAACGCCTCTGGTGGTAACTATTAGGAACTACGCGTTGTCATACAAATTGAAACTAAACGCTAAAGCGTTCGAAAACGTATTGTAACGTATTGATGGCGACTAGTCGACTGTACAGTCACAATGAGAACCAAACGTTTGTATGGAGAGTTGAGACTCTTAAGAGTCTTAAGGTCCAAAACTGATAGGCCACTTTCTTGGCTAACTGTCCACTCATTTGTGTAAATGTAGCGATTTGACGCATTGTCTAAGAGTATTTATCCAGCGTGAGCGTTTTTAACCGACTTTAAATAAAAGGAGGAGGTTCTCAATTCGTCTGTACCCATGTTTTTTTTTATTATTTTATGTGTGTATGTTACGCGATAACTCGGTAATTTATGAACATATTTTTCTGTGTTTGAAAGCATATACTTCCAGATTGGTCCCGTTGTCACCAAAATCCAGTTCTGATGATGGGATCCTAGAGAAATCGAGAGTTATCTTCAAATTTTATGGGCAAACTTGAAGCAACTTGGCTGCTGATTTGAAGTCGGTTAAAACTTTGCTTTGAAAAGTATATTATTATACTCGCCTAACAGCTCGTACCTCGTGCTGCTTGTACCTACATATTTATAAACATGTCCTTAATATCAAACATCATAATATTTACAACATTAACAACAAATATAACTATCTGAAGGCGAAAGGTTAAAAAACAGAACTCACGCATTCAAACATTCAATGAATTCTATCCCTTATCACGAGTGTTGAATGTCGAAATCCGCTTGAAATCTAGTTAACTGACCCGTGTAGCGTTGCTGACAAATAAAAGACTTAATTTATTAGAAAATCAATATCAGTTAAGTCCTTATGGCACTGAATATAGTAGAGTGCGTTATTATGATCTTGCTGTGACGTTTACAAGACTGATATGACGAAAATTATCATAAAATGACGTAGAAAATATTGGACCATTGCGGTCGAGTTCTGGATAAAGCAACTGGTGAATGTTCTTTGGACAAATGGGAGATAGGCTTGTACAGTCGCCATCACATACATAGGTACACTTTAGGTGTTCAAAAATATCGGCACATGCACCCTAATGCCTTGAAAATAGAGGTGTGTTCCGATGTTTGTGACGTGCTTGTTTGCTCCGATGTATGTGATGGCGACTGTAGTCGGTTCAGTACAAACATCGGAACACACCTCTATTTTCAAGGCATTAGGGTGCATGTGCTGATATTTTTGAACACTTATAGTGTACCTATGTATGTGATGGCGACTGTACAAGATACGGCAATAGAGAGATCTCTCAGGGACCGAAGTCCAATGAGAGTGGTTTGGATGTTATATTTATGCAACTGATTTAAGAAACTTCGATAGCGCGATGCAGAACTCGTCAGATTTGACAGGAGTGACGCCACATCAGCCCCCCTTTGAGACGGAGGCGTCAGCGATGTATGAAGAGAAGAGTGCAGCTTGCCAGTGCTCAGAGCCAGCGTGGCGAGCGAGTGGAGAGAGAGAGAGAGAGTCTGGCTTGCTGAGAAGATTCGCGCGTTAGTCAGGATCTTTATTTCGAATACAATAGAATAGAAAAACTTTATTCAACATCACATTGCATGCCATTATAATACATTTCATACGTGAATTTAACCGTATAATTCATTCATTCATCACCATCAGTCGTTACCTCAATGGTGAGGATCATGACTTCGTGACATTATGTCATATTCTTGTTGGCCAGACTTCTCCAAAGGCTCCTATCAATGTTAACAATGTGTCACGAAAGTTTAAAGGTATTCAATAAAAATAAATGGGTATGAATCACTGTTTTATATTACGGTCTGTAGAAATGTTGTAATTTCACACAACAATGTAATTTAACATTACCACATTTCTTTTGCAATTTACGACATGAACTGATTTCCGAGAGCAAATGCGTTGATTATTAGAGAAAAAAACCAAATCACTGTATACGAGCCGATAATATTTGAGGACTCCCGTCGATTCCTCAAGGGTCACAGAATTACCCTTGGCACTTCATTGTTTGCTATTTCAACGCAATCATATCAGAATCTGTGACGTATTTTTATAGTTTGAAGTAGGTACATCATTGAGAAGTTCCACAAGCCATCTGTGGTCTTCATCATCACTTCCACCATCACCAAATTTATGATTTCCGGGTGTAAATACACGAGTTATAATAGAAAATATATACAGAAATTACTACACGCGTGCCTATATAATATATTTGAGGAGTTCCCTCAATTCCTCATGGTTTCCATCATCCAACTGGGGTTTTGAAAACAATGGGACCAATCTGGAAGCATATACCTACAAATAAAAAAAGAATTGTACGAATCGGTTCATAAATGACGGAGTTCTGAGGTAACAAACATTATAAAAAAAAAAAAAACATCCGAATTGAGAGCCTTCTCCTTTTTTTTGAAGTCGGTTAAAAAGAGGCACCAACCTGGCCCCGTAGCATGGATGGCGTTGTCACGCGATAAGTGATAGGATAAGCGCGTCGTCTCATTCTATCGAACGGTGTCAGCCAGGGACGGCAGCTCTATCCTATCACTTATCGCGTGATATGCATTGTAAAACTGAATATTTAATTTAGATTTGTTTTAAGTTGAGATATATTATATCCGGAAATCAGGGAAACGGAGAAGAGTCAGACCAATGGAAATATGGTCCGATGAAATAGTAAAAGCAGCGGGAAAAAACTGGATATAAATCGCTCAAAATAGGAAATCATGGATGGAGATGGAGGGGGCCTATACTGGAAGAAAGGGAATTGAGCGTTTTTCAAAAAAAGTGTACAAAACAACTTTTTTCAAAATTATTTTTTTTTTGTTTTTCGTACTCAGAATCTTTGATACTATCGATCTTCATACAAGAAAAAAAGTGTCCTAAATATTCCATTCCAGATGGTCACATTTTTGTATGCAGTCTTTTTTTATTTATATGATCGTGACGCACTGGAAGAAAAAAATGACATAGTAAAATCTGGGACACTTTTTTTCTTGTATGAGGATCGATAATATCAACGATTCTGAGTAAGATAAACCAAAAAATTTAGAATTCTGAAAAAAAAAAGCTTTGTACACTTTTTTTGAAAAACGCCCAAATTGTATAATTTTAAATTAATTGAAAAAGCATGCATGTTAAATAATTTATTAAGGAATTAAATGGCTATAATAATAATCAGGTTATACGGCCCACCTGGCCCCGTAGCATGGATAGTTATCACGCGACAAGTGACAGGATAGAGCATCCGTCCCTGGCTGACACCGTTCGATAGAACGAGACGACGCGCTTATCCTAGCACTTATCGCGTGATAACGCCATCCATGCTACGGGGCCTGAGCAGCTTGTTTGCCACCGATGTGGTATAAAAAAATATATCCGGAAATCAACTCGTCGTCGTTTCCTAGTTCAATCTAGCCTTTGAAAAATCTCATATAAGTATAGATAGACTACAGCGCTGCACGTAATAAAAGTCGTGGCCAGAGGGTAACTACGTGCCACCAGAAGGACGATGATGACGTAAGTTTTCGAACGCGCGTTAGGACAACTTACCTGTCATTTTCCCATACAAAAAGTGACATTTAAGGTACCATTCCGGGACGGGCTGCAGACTGCAACAGCAAACTGCAAGCGACACCACTGGTTTCTATGAATCTCTATGAAATTGATTCTGAGCGCATCCCGACCGCAGGCTGCAGCGCAAGTGGTGACGCGAACCGCAGAGAGTTCACATGCAGGTATAAAAAGCGGCCAAGTGCGAGTCGGACTCGCACATGAAGGGTTCCGTGAAATAAATTGCGGTTTACGATTTATGACGTATTAAAAAAAAACTACTTACTAGATCTCGTTCAAACCAATTTTCAGTGGAAGTTTACATGGTAATGTACATCATATATTTTTTTTAGTTTTATCATTCTTTTATTTTAGAAGTTACAGGGGGGGGACACACATTTTACCACTTTGGAAGTGTCTCTCGCGCAAACTATTAAGTTTAGAAAAAAATGATATTAGAAACCTCAATATCATTTTTGAAGACCTATCCATAAATACCCCACACGTATGGGTTTGATGAAAAAAAATTTTCTTAGTTTAAGTTCTGAGTATGGGGACCCCTAAAACTTAATGTTTTTTTTTCAATTTTTGTGTGAAAATCTTAATGCGGTTCACAGAATACATCTACTTACCAAGTTTCAACAGTATAGCTCTTATAGTTTCGGAAAAAAGTGGCTGTGACATACGGACGGACAGACAGACAGACAGACAGACAGACATGACGAATCTATAAGGGTTCCGTTTTTTGCCATTTGTCTACGGAACCCTAAAAATGGCGACTTTTTCGGAAGACGATGAAGAGAAATTGATTAACTGTGTTGCTGATCATCCAGTCCTTTACGACACATCTAATCCAAATTACCGCAATAATTTGATCAAAGAGAATGTGTGGAAAGTCGCAGGAGTGACTGAGGCATGGTTCTATGCATTGTACAGCCGCGGCATGCCGCCGCGCTTGGAATAAGCAACCTGCGGTTGCGGTCTGCAGCCCGTCCTGGAATGGTACCTTTAGATCTACCCGACATACTTGGAATAGAAGCAACCTGCGGTTGCGGTCTGCAGCCCGTCCTGGAATGGTACCTTTAGATCTACCCGACATACTTGGAATAGAAGCAACCTGCGGTTGCGGTCTGCAGCCCGTCCTGGAATGGTACCTTTAGATCTACCCGACATACTTGGAATAGAAGCAACCTGCGGTTGCGGTCTGCAGCCCGTCCTGGAATGGTACCTTTAGATCTACCCGACATACTTGGAATAGAAGCAACCTGCGGTTGCGGTCTGCAGCCCGTCCTGGAATGGTACCTTTAGATCTACCCGACATACTTGGAATAGAAGGAACCTGCGGTTGCGGTCTGCAGCCCGTCCTGGAATGGTACCTTTAGATCTACCCGACATACTTGGAATAGAAGCAACCTGCGGTTGCGGTCTGCAGCCCGTCCTGGAATGGTACCTTTAGATCTACCCGACATACTTGGAATAGAAGCAACCTGCGGTTGCGGTCTGCAGCCCGTCCTGGAATGGTACCTTTAGATCTACCCGACATACTTGGAATAGAAGCAACCTGCGGTTGCGGTCTGCAGCCCGTCCTGGAATGGTACCTTTAGATCTACCCGACATACGTGATCGGCCTGCTGGTATAACAACGTCGTGTGGTCAGATAGTTTTCATGCTTGTTCCTGTTGGTCTCACAAACTATACAGTGTAGCCCATGACATGCCATTCAAATGTCCCACGGTAATTTTTTTTTTATACTACGATGGTAGCAAACAAGCTTACGGCCTGCCTGGTGTTAAGTTGGTACCGTCGCCTATGGACACTTGTGACTCCAGAAGAATCACAAGCGCGTTGCCGACCCTTTATACACTTGAGGATTCGCTGTGTTGGCAGATAGAGACATGCAGGTCTCTCACTCCCAACACAGCGCACCCTAGGGAGCTCTGGCGACCTTACTCACCACCAGGAACACAACACCACATACATCACAGCATGCAATAATATAGCAACACTACAAAGCAGTGGTGCTATTATGGCTGCGGTCTTCTGTAAGGTGGAGGTACTTCCCCAGTTGGGCTGCTCCTCATACGAGCGAGATGACATTCCGCTGTGCCCTACCCCCCTTAAAATACATACATATTTATACAACTACAAGCTTGACCAAGTTTTGATTTGTCTTTGTTTCAGATTAATCAAACAACATGGACGTTGAAAACGCGAATTGCAAGATGCGAGTCTCGCAGTGCACCGATATGGAGGTGCTGCCTATCGAGAGACCGATCAAAATTGACCAGTAAGTGTAAATAAATGATCAAAATTGACCAGTAAGTGTAAATAAATGATCAAAATTGACCAGTAAGTGTAAATAAATGATCCAAATTTACCAGTAAGTGTAAATAAATGTAATAAATAGCGAACAATTAAGAAAATAAACATAAGCTTAACTGACCTAATTTCATTAGAGTATCGGTGGTTCTCACATTAAGCTGAGCCTGTGTCGCGAGGACCGTATAGTTCGCCTTTGTACAAATGTATTTTTTTCCTCTGTTATGTTATGTATTTGTTGTTTTTTTTGTGCAATATAGTGTTTACTACTACTACTACTACCAGAAAAGACCAAAAAGGAGCCCAACACAAGTCCTTATCTTGAATTAAATTTATACCATTCTAAATTGGGTATGTCAGGATGTAGTTCAACGGAATCCTATTAAGCCTCTCAGACTGGCGTGGTCTGCGGTGGCGGTCAAAACTAAATTTGACAATAACTGTCAACTTTACTACTGACCGCCACCGCAGGCCGCGCCAGTGTGGAGCCTCTCTCACAGACTGGTCAGGCTTTGGTTTGGGGCTAACGCGTGAATTCCTTCAAATTCCTCAGTCCAACTCTCGTATTTCCTTAACGTTGAATGTAGATTCAGAAGACTAACCTATTTTTTAACCGACTTCAAAAAAGGAGGAGGTTCTCAATTCGTCTGTCTTTTTTTTTTATGTTTGTATGTTACGCGATATCTCGGTATCTATTTATGAACCGATTTGAAAATATTTTTCTTTGTTTGAAAGCATATACTTCCAGATTGGTCCCGTTGTCACCAAAATCCAGTTCTGATGATGGAATCCTGGAGAAATCGAGGGAACTCTTCAAATTTTATAGGCAAACTTGAAGCAATTTGGCTACTGATTTGAAGTCGGTTAAAACTTTGTTTTGAAAGTACAATTATTTGTCTTAATATGCTGCACCTACATTTTAAAATGGACCTCTGTCACCTCAACTGTCATAAAATTTGACACAACCAATTTTTGTCAACACGGTCACAGAACTAGTATTACGTACTCCAATATTACTTCAATAATTTAATAGTATCTCAATTAAAATCTTCATGATAATAAAATCCTATTACATGCAGTCGTGCTATCTGCTGGTTTAGTATTGAGTTAGTTGGAGACCATGACCTCAAAACAGAAGAGGCGACGTAAAACAAATCGTCCGAATTTGAGCTCAAGAAATCAGTGTAAACAAATTGGCTGGTAATTAAATAGGATATCTCAGCGCCGTCTCATTCCAATCTCCCGGGGACCTCGGTCAGGGCTGGGCCTGCCGCAGTTTAATAGCAAGTCAATCACTGGCAGATCCAGGATTTTGGTATGGGGGGGGGGAAGCTTGACTTCATTTAGGGGGCCTTGACCCAGCTGAGGTTAAATTTTAGTCAGGGGTCAGATGGTTTTTGGAGGGGATAGAGCCCCTTAACCTTTTCATGCTTAAACCGCAGATCTGATATACCTAGATGAAATTGGTAAGGAGATATTTTGAGACCCTGCAAAGGACATTTTTATTCCGGAAATCATCATGAAAAATGTTGTTAAAGTTTCTTTAGGATTGCAATAATTGATACAATTTGAAGTCCAAATAATCTAATGCCTATAAAACTCCTTTGAATTAATTCCGGTATTTCCACAATCCACATTTACCCTTAATTCGACAACGTCCATCACCGTTTACCGTCTTTTCTAAATTTTTCTGACCAGAATCGTTTGGACTGGTTGGCGACGCCGAGGCAGGCTATAAACATTCGCAATTTTATAAGTTATAGTATTAAAATAGGAAAAATACTTTCAAACCGTTTAATATGAAGATAATTAACACAATTATTTTCCACAGCGAGATCACGGGCCTAGAGGTACTGGTCGAAGAACTGCATGCCATTTTCTCCCGGGACCACGTCAATGTGCAGGACGTTCAGAAGCTCATGCTGGGCTACAAATCAAACCCTAAAGACTGGAAGAAGTACGCCAAGTTCGACCGGTTCCGGTAAGTTGGCTTAACACACTAATCACGATGCGTATGTGTCATGATTTTCGGGCTAAATTCGCTACAGACGCATGCATGACTGAGCGCGGTGGACTGCCGAGGAAGAACAATAGAATCTAGTACGGAGTGACCTTGGGTTTGCCGGACACCGTGCATCCTGCACTTATACAGATCAAATGGGCCGAAATCGCGCAGCGGACTGCATTGTACGTCGTTTGGACGCGCCTTATGCCGTAGCACTGTACGCCATTCACTATACGAGCCGCACCAATCCGACAAAGTCGTCGTCGCCCACATTACATGATGCGAGAGCCCAAGCAAGGAGGGCTCGTCGACTCGTCCGCGAGCCGCTGCCGTAGCGCATACACAGGTGATGGCGGCGCACAGACCACTTAACCTATAGACGCCACTTCATAAAGCTTCGTCTAGTATTTCATTATGCCAAATTGGCGGGGCGCGGGGGGCGACAAGTGCACTGTGATTGGCTGGCTCAAGGGCACGGTGCCGCACGCCATCTTGGGTAGTGATGGGACACACTCGAAAAATATACTACAGAATATAAGTGTAAATATTTTTATTTGGAACCAACGTCAACATTCAAGCGAATGTCATATTTTATTGGTTTTTAAAATTATATAGTAAAATTATATAGTAAAATATAGTATATATATTATAGTATAGTATAGTTTGGAATGGAATAAGTCATAAGTCATTTATTTATATTAGTATAAATATTACATGTCATCGTTTGTTTAATAATTGTCATCGTAAATAGTATGGAATAGTATGGAATTAGTATGAAATATGGATGGATAAAATGGATGGTTCAAAATTGGCTTTTGTCTACAGTCGTGACTTTTCTATTTTCTTTTACACATCTTCAATGCATAAACAAAAATAAATTCCACTAACTATTAGAGTTTTGTAAAACAAAATAAAAGATTATTTACAAATACAATACACCTCTCATAAATAAATACAGTATTAGTAGTATTTACTTCAAATAATACAAGTTTGTTGTATTACACCACAGTTCATATTGTTTTCCGGATATCGGTGACGTAAGTTATTGACCAGTCACATCACTAATTAAGACACTGCAATGGTGCGACAAAGACGGAATGCCAAGAAAATGTAAGCGAAAGAAAAAGACAGCCGTTGAAAGACATCAACGCTAAGCAACCTTTACTTTATAAATTTAAATGCTAGGTTATGATTGTTTTTGCGTTGTAAAAAGTAAAAAATTGCTTACCTGTGAAATAAAATCCCATCCTTTTGAAGACTTGATGTCTTGCTACAATTTCCACCCAGTTTAACCATACAATAAGGCATATTTTGTACACTTTATAGCCAAGAAAGCAGTCGAATATTACATGTTACTTCGTGAACGGTCGACCGCGTACTAAAATAATGTTTGGGGGCGTGGCAGCTGCTTGGTGTTTTTTGAGCTTAAGCTTGGCTCACGCGGGCGCCTTGGTAAGCGGCGTCTATAGGTTAAGTGGTCTGTGTGGCGGCGGCTTGGTGTGCGCCGCACTTTACAGCCACTGGTGGCCGTCACTAAACGCGACCACTTTGTCGCACATTAACGGCCCGGCCAGGACATTGCGCGAATTGCGGCGGCGTTTTATCTGTTCATTGCGCGGTCGACACGCGCAACGCACTGTAGATAGTTGGGATCACACGCAATGAATTAGAAAAACCGGCCAAGTGCGAGTTGGTACTGACCATTATCAATAAAAACGGCAAAAAAATCAGGTTTGTTGTATGGCCCCTTAAAAAATATTTTATTTTGTTTTTAGTAGGTATTTGTTGTTACTTATAGCGGCAACAGAAATACATAATCTGTGAAAATTTCAACTCTCTAGTTATCACGGTTCTTGAGATACAGCCTTGTGACAGACAGACGGACGACGAAGTCTTAGTAATAGGGTCCCGTTTTACTCTTTGAGTACGGAACCCTAAAAACCGCTGCCGCTGCCGCCGCCGCCACTATTACTTATTCTGTGCCGCCGCGCAATGCCGTGGCCGCGCCGGGCCGTAAGCCACAAATGGCCGTCACTAAATGCGACAAGTCTGCCGTAAATTAAGCCAGAATTATATAGAAGCGAACGCGAGCCACTCTTGCAGCTTGTGGCTCGTACGCGGTCATAAACGCTCGGTGTGTCCCAACGCTATACAAAATGCATGAAAGATTTAGTCTGCAGCTTACACAATATATGTAAATCTGCGGCCGCCGCTCTTGTGTCAAAATTCACACGCATTTCATAGGTGCATGTAATATGCCTAAAAAGGGAACATTACTGCAATGTTCTGCCGCCAGAGTGCAGCACTAGCACAAACCGTAAACCAGTAGAGGAATATAGGGACACACACACACATGCACAATTGATTGTCAAATGAATGACAAGGATGCATGCATAGATAATACCGGAAGTGGGAACGAGATACAATGCCCACTCTGCTAGTGTCGCCCCCGACGCAGAGGTTTGCGTAATGTGCCCTATAGAAGAATTTTGACGTACCAATCCGCCGGATTTGTCGCAGGCCGACAAGATTACGGACAAATCCACGCGTGTATGCCCTACGTGGACGAGTCGACGAGCCCTATTTGTATGGGTACGGCTCGCGGGTCGTGTAGTGAATCCTAGTTATGACTACTTCACGAATCTTTGGGCTAGTTTTCCTATGTAGCACTTTTCCGGACGCCACCATCCCAGCAGGGCGACGAGCGGCAGTTCATACGGATCGAGTACGAAGTTCGACATTGGAAATCTACTATTAAATTGCTATTCACTGATCGTATGATACCTTTGTGATTGTAATCTAATCTTGAATATGAACATTCTAACCTTCTCGTGATAGATTGTAAAATTCCAATATTGTTATTGCCACGTATTTCTTTAGATTCATTAATTTTAAGTAACCTACAAAATAAATTCATCTCTATTTTCTAAACAACTTGATTCAAATTGAACTTACCATTTTTTATTTTATTAGTGGGCGGCACTAGGCTAGAGTGTGTTAGATAAAATTGTTATTGATTGTCAAAAATTGAGATTATGTTATCAATTTCTTAACAATTGCGTATAAATTTTCTTGTATCAAGATAAACACACCTCTCAGCTTAGTGACACAGCTTTTCATATTTAAACTTTCGAAACATCGTCATCATCAAATTATCAGCCAATACTTGTACTTTCAATTGTGGGTTTATCTACCTTAGAGAAATAATCCCAGATACAAGCCCTATCGTAAGAGACAGAAAGACTCTATGGCAGCAAAATTTTGTTTGACGACCTCTGTAGCCTAGTTGGTAGTGACCCTGCCTACGAAGTAGGAGGTCCCGGGTTCAAATCCCGGTAAGGACAATTATTTGTGTGATGAGCACGAATATTTGTTCCTGAGTCATGGATGTATTTAAGTATTTATTTCTATATATAGGTAAGTATGTATATCACCGTCTAGTACCCATAGTACTAGCTTTGCTTAGTTTGGGACTAGGTCGATTTGTGTAAGATTGTCCCCAAATATTTATTTATTTATTTTATTTAATTGAGAATTATGAACCTACTACCTTCGTCTGCGTGGAAGTCGTTTAAATATATCGTATCTCCATACAAACTTTCACCCCCGTTTCACCCTTAGGAGGTGATTTTCAGGATAAATACTATCCTAGGTCCTTTCCCGGGACTCAGCCAATTTCATCTCAATTGGTTCAGCGGTTTAAGTGTAAATTTAAGTAAATCTAACAGACTTTCGCATTTTTAATATTTGTATGAATAGGTAGTATGGATTACCTAATTTAAAAAAAAAATGTTTGGAAGAGGCCTAACTCCAGCAGTGGACGTCTTTCGAGTGATGTGTGTGATGTGCGACTAGTTAACACCATGTTAGGTATGTAAGTATAACTAGTAGCTGGCAGTTTAGCGAGAGCTTGTCAAAATCTATTTACTCATCATCTTATTGAACGACCGCTTTAGCCTAGTTGGTAGTGACTCTGCCTACGAAGCAAGAGCACAGAATAAGTACAGAAATTGCACTCCCTAGCAAAAACGGCGTTTAGGCATAAGAAACGTGCCTACTCTCTGCTTCTCTGTCTATCGTATAACTTGTATTCATTCACGCACGGCACGTGTAGCGCTAGGGCTGTCACGCCAAGAAAACAGCAATGAGGGCCAAAATTTGTGATTGAGAAAGAAGTTTATTAACATTTGGTTTGTACCTACACATTACAGGCCCCATAGTAGGTATACAGGTATACAGATATACAGAGAGAAAGACGTCGGTATATGGATGTTTTCTAGATCTTTCGAAGGCATTCGACCTGCTCTCTTACGACATCTTATGGCGCAAATTAAAATCAGCCGGGATGCCATCTGACCTTTTGGCTATTTTTCAGCATTGGTATGGTAACCAGACTAATGTTGTAAAATGGGCAAACGCACTGTCTTCACCTTATGTACTCGAGTGCGGAGTAAGGCAGGGAGGGTTGACATCACCTAAGCTATTTAATTTATACATGAATGCCCTGATCGAGGAGTTGAGTGGCGCCCATGCGGGTTGTTTTATAGACGGGGTAAGCCTTCACAACATTAGCTACGCCGACGACATGGCGCTACTGGCCCCATCGGTCGGGGCACTCAATTAATTAATTATCATTTGTGAAAAGTACGCGGCTTCTCATGGACTCGTGTACAACATAAAGAAGACAGTGTACATGGTATTTAAAGCACCGGGTGTAAGAGCACCAGATGTGTCACTGCCTGTTTTATTAAATGGAGTTCCAGTGACCAGAGTTAGTCAGTTTAAGTATTTAGGCCACTGGCTAACTGACAACTTGAAGCCCTTGAAGGACGACGTTGACGTTGAACGGGAACGCAGAGCGCTGGCGGTTCGGGCGAACATGTTGGCTCGCAGGTTCGCTAGGTGTACAGCTGCAGTTAAAATAACACTTTTTAGAGTATACTGCACTGCAATGTACTCTGGTGCTCTGTGGGCAAATTGTTCGCAGCGGTCGCTAAGCTCTGCGGGTTTCGCCATGTTCGCTGAAGCGCGAGTGGACAGCGTTGGGGCTGTGTTGCGGAAAAAGATGGCATCACTTTTAGCCAGAATATACGTGGCAGCTCCAACAGCCTCCTAAAAACTGTAGTCATTAGGAGTGAGTGCTCAAATAATGCAACATTTAATTAAAAACACCATATCTTTGGCTACATATATTTACTAACATATTAGGATAACATAGGATTAAGAAAATTTACTAACAAACTGTGGATCTTGTTGTCTGAATAAAGAAATTAAATAAATAAAAAAATAAGTACATATGCAGTGTGTAACTATAATACGGGCGATAAATTAAACCAGACATAGAACTCATTATTTAAATCATTAATTAAGATGTTTTTTTAAGTTTCACTTTTTTTTTAAGTATGTTTCAACACAAAAAGATAGTTTTATTTAATTTAATAAATACACCACTATAATTAAAGTTAACTAAAACTAAAATACATCTAAATAAAACTAAAATATATCTAAAAATGGCCCCTGCGGCATGGTACCGAAGACGCTGGCAGCATTTCCTCGCTGGATTGCCAGGCCGATGCGTTGAGCGAGGAAACTGCCAGCTCTTTGGTCTCCCGTGGCGTCTCTGAGCCTCTTCGATATATCCTTAAAACTCGGCGCCGAGACCACTGTATTTGCTCAGTTTCACTTAGATGTAACCACATAATTAATTTTTGATTTTTTTATCATCAGTACTGTAAACATGTATGACATTACATACGCAATATGAGTTTTTGAAAGTAACTAACTGTCAACGAGCGTTTAACGCGAGTGTGTTTGCATTACATTGCGGGCCGAATTGTTTTGTATGGATAAAATTTTAATTGGAATTCTAAGTAAAAGTTATCTTATTACATTTCTTATGTCCTATACTAATTACTGTTAAAAGATTCGCCCGTATTCGATTTACACACTGTATATACAAGCGTTTTTCGACGACGTAAGCATTTTTCCCTGTCACAATTGCCTGCTGGCAAAAAAGTGATGAAGCCCTGCACCGACTTACCTATATGTACCTATATATAAATGTATTGTTGTGTTTTGTTATAAGCACGTTCTCATTTAATTAAAATAGGACAGGACAACCATTATACCTAGCTAAGTAAAATACATTTTCAAACCCGTGCTTCATTTTGAAGAAAATTACTGTAGGTATCCCGTTGAAAGTAATAAGTAAGTAAGTACCTAACTGTATTGTTGTTGTACATTGTAGGTATCTTACAACTTCATAATATTAAGTACCTAGGTTATACTAAATAAGTACTTACTTATTCAATCACTCGCCAACAAACTGTGAATACAGTTTGGCGAGGTAAAATAAATAAATAAAAAAAAATAATAAATAAATAATTAAAAAATAAACTTACCGTTCACAATTTGTCGGCAGGTTAATAAAAGATAAACCATTGTTCAGTTCCTTTGGGTATTTAAACATCCATATACAGAGCACCAGCGGCCGTTTTTAGTTTTCATCGTGGCCATCGAACTCCGTAAAAGCTAACAGAACAATTAATAATAAGTACGCGGGGTTCGTCGCGTTCAAGTCGGTGGCGGCGGCGGATCACGGCACGACGCACATGTGCTCGCTCGAGTGGGGCTGGCCCACGACTGACTGGCTACCCGAGGTATCGCGAGCGCTAGGTATCTAACGCGACGCGCTCCACCCACTGCAAGCCCCTTGGCAAGAGGTCCTGTGTTCGAATCCTGGTAAGGGCATTTATTTGTGTAATGAGCACGAATATTTGTTCCTGAGTCATCAATGTTTTCTGTATGTATTTAAGTATTTATTTAGTACCCATAATACAAGCTTTGCTTAGTTTGGGACTAGGTTGATTTGTGTAAGATTGTCCGAAAATATTTATTTATTTTATTTATTTATCATCTCCACTTATAATAAATCTCTAAATTAAAAAAAGAATCAGCCAGTTTGAAACTAAGCTTTCTGTGGTACGAATGTTCTCAGCATCCCATGGACGGAAAAATATGAAACATTTTATATAGGTACATTATTATTCCAGCTGCAACTTAGGATAGTTTTTATCCGACTGCGACAATTAATTTATTTTCCGTAATATACGACTTCATTTAATTTTTCATTTATTATTCTTAAAGTATATCGCCGCCACATCTGTCAGCTAAAAGAAACGTCAAAATCACAGACTAATAAGAAATACTACGGACAAAATGGCGGAATTTCTTTGCCTTTCTTTCGCCTATTAATAATTTTAATCCCGTCTACGATATACATTGACGAGACACATAGGTACCAAAAGCAAATATAAAATTAATCGATTTTGATATGCGAACTTATATGCGCAAATGTCGAATTAAGGCGTAATTTGTAAAAATGTAACAACAAATTCGAACAATATAAACTTGGTTTTTTTTAATGGCACGCGCGCGCGCTCTTTGCGTATTCAGCCAAACCACGAAAACCGAAACTCGAAGTTCGTATATCTGCATTCCTGTCATTTGTTAGTGCAATAGAGATAGAGATACCCGAATATTTTCAAATTCCGAAGTTCGTGGTTTAAAGGAAAATACGGATGTCGGATAGATCTAAATTAATATTTTATGTGTGAATACTTATGCTTAAAATTATTTGGAAATACTATTACTGTGTTTTAGTATATTTGATTAGCTTTAAGTTTAATATTGTACGTCCGAAATGGGCAAGCTGTTGGACTTTATTTTACCCAAAACAACTAAATGTATACAGTTCTGACAATAAATAAATCTTATTTTATCTTATCTTATCGAAAATAGGGATGTAGACACTAAACAAAATAATCATAATGTTGTATTATCTCGAAAAAAAACAACGCAAGAGGCTATACTCGTATAGGCGTATAGGTAATCACTAAGTTATAAGTGTATAAAGTTTTAAGAGGGGGTTTGTTGCGTCTCTTTTCCGCAAAACGCACCTTTATAATGAAACGATTGTTTTTTACTATGACGCTCGAGGATCGTGATGTCACGGTCCCTGATCGTTTTCTCACTCTAACAAGCGACATTAAAACGGTTGTAGCTTCGTAATTTCTTGAGATATTTGAATGAGTTTTTCGTTTCTTCTTTCTTTTGAAGTGAGTCTACAGCTACACCTCTATTTGGAAGACAAACGGAAAGAACCCATACTATCCATACTAATAATCCATACTTCCATATTAATATTATAAATGCGAAAGTGTGTCTGTCTGTCTGTCTGTTACCTCTTCACGCCTAAACCGCTGAACCGATTTAGATGAAATTTGGTATACAGATAGTTTGAGCCCCGGGGAAGGATAAAGGGTAGTTTTTATATCTGAGGGGCTGAAATTGGGGGTGGAAATTTGTATGGAGCTACTTAAACCGCTGCACCGATTTAGATGAAATTTGGTATATAAATAGTTTGAGTCCCGGGGAAGGACATATAATAGGTTTTATCCCGGAAATCATCCCCTAAGGGGGTGAAAAGGGGGGGGGGGGAATTTGGATGTAATCTATTTTGATGAAATTTGGTGTAGATATAGGTTAAGTCCTGGGAAAGGACATGGGGTAGTTTTTACCCCAGAAATCATCCCCTAAGGAGGTGAAATTAGGGGTAAAAATTCGGATGGAACCCATTTTAATACAATTTGGTAAAGAGATACCTTGAGTCCTGGGAAAGGACATAGGATAGTTTTAATTCCGGAAATCACTCCCTAAGGGGGTGAAATGGGGGTGAAAATTTGGATGAATCCCGTTTAGTAGAAATTTGGTATAAAGGTCGTTTGAGTCCCGAAGAATGACATTAGATAGTTTTTATCCCGAAAATTATTCCCTAAGGGTATGAAATAGGGGGTGAAAGTTTGGATAAAAGCCATGTACCTAGATGAAATTTGGTATAGAGATAATTTGAGACCCTTCGAAGGATATAGAATAGTTTTTGCCTCGGAAATCATCCCTTAAGATGGTAAGTAGAAGTTTGTTTGCATTATATTTTCTAAGTATAAGTTCTACGCGGACGAAGTCGCAGGCAACAGCTAGTCATTAATATATTGGTGGATTTCCATAGCTGCTATCCAAAAGACCTCAAACCACAGTTAAGCTGGTGACATTATTAACTCTGAAAAGTTTCATTAATTTTATCTTAATTGTTAATAATCACAATCATGATCACCTTTTATTTCTATAAAAAAAATATTTAAGAAGCGTTAACAAAGGCGGGGCACTTATGTTCATATTTAAATATTATCAGTACGATTGCTATAACTAAGGAGCACAGAAGGTTATACATGTATCTTATCTATAAAGAATTTTGTCAAAACAAAACTATCGAAACATGTGGCTCACTGAATTATCTTATAATCTTAATGCACGTGTATATGCGTAAAGGTTTTTAAATAAATAGATATTAGGGGACATGTTCATCCTAGCGTTTTTAGGGTTCCGTAGCCAAATGGCAAAAAACGGAACCCTTATAGATTCGTCATGTCTGTCTGTCTGTCTGTCTGTCTGTCCGGCCGTATGTCACAGCCACTTTTTTCCGAAACTATAAGAGCTATACTATTGAAACTTGGTAAGTAGATGTATTCTGTAAACCGCATTAAGATTTTCACACAAAAATAGAAAAAAAAAATTTTTTGGGGTTCCCCATACTAAGAACTGTAACTCATTTTTTTTTTTTCATCAAGCCCATACGTCATACATATACATACACGATAGGTCTTCAAAAATGATATTGAGATTTCTAACATCATTTTTTTCTAAACTGAATAGTTTGCGCAAGAGACACTTCCAAAGTGGTAAAATGTGTGCCCCCCCCCCCCCCCTGTAACTTCTAAAATAAGAGAATGATAAAACTAAATAAAATATATGATGTACATTACCATGCAATCTTCCAACGAAAATTGGTTTGAACGAGATCTAGTAAGTAGTTTTTTTTTAATACGTCATAAATCGTAAAAAGCAATTTATTTAACGGGACCCTTCATGTGCGAGTCCGACTCGCACTTGGCCGCTTTTTTTTCTGAAGGTGCCTCGTGTCTGTTTTGGCACGTAATCCAAAGATTTTCTGTACGTACTTTTACGAAAGCGACTGCCATCTGACCTTCCATCCCAGAGGGAAAACTAGATCTTGTTGAAATTAGACCGGTTTCCTCACGGTATTTTCCTTTACCAAAAAACTACTGTTATATAAATGATATTTCGTTCATTAGCTCTGTGATAAACCCAGTAGTAAGTACGAGCCGATGTTCGAACCCACCACCTCCTACTTGAAAGTCGTATGCCTTCATCATATATAATATCAGCTGAAGCTGAATAGGCCTCCCCCAAAGAGAGCCACAATGGCCGGTACTGCGCCACCCGCATCCAGCGCACTCCCGCGACCTTTACCAGGTCATCAGTCCACCTTGTGGGGGGCCTACCCACGCCGCGCCTTGCGGTACGTGGTCGCCACTCGAGAACCTTTCCGCTCCAACGGCCATCGGAATGTGCCCCGCCCACTGCCACTTAAGTTTAGCTATTCGGAGAGCTATATCGGTTACCTTGCCGTATGCCTTACCGCTCGGTTATAGCTTCCTTTTATCATGCTTACACAAATATTTGCCCTTACCCGGATTCGAACCGACAGGACCTTCGCAGGCAGCGTCACTACACTACCCACTAGGCTAACCGGTCGTCTAATGTAAATACACAAATAAAAATACAAATAAAAGTACAGTACAGTCTCAGGAGTACGGGGTCACGCAGGAGGTACTCTTTGGGGAAGGTTTATGTGCAGCAGTGGATGCCTTTCGACTGATATGATGATGATGATGACTCAGCAATTATTCATGCTCATCATCATCATCATCATATCAGCCGAAAGACGTCCACTGCTGGACATAGGCCTCCCCCAAAGAGTTCCAAAGTGACCAGTCCTGCGCCACCCGCATCCAGCGGACTCCAGCGACCATTACCAGGTCATCAGTCCACCTTGTGGAAGGCCTACCAACGCCGCGCCTTCCGGTACGTGGTCGCCACTCGAGAACCTTTCCGCCCCAACGGCCATCAGTTCTACGTGCTCATTCATGCTCATAACACAAATATCTGCCCTTCCCCACAGCTACACCCGCAACCTCGTGGACGCTGGCAACGGTGCATTCAATATCATGATCCTCTGTTGGGGCGCCGGCCACGCCTCGCCCATCCACGACCACGCTGACTCGCACTGCTTCATGAAGATACTGTCTGGGAACCTTGATGAAGTCAGGTAATCTTTAGTTGCTTTTTGATCCTTTAGTTGCTTGGTATCCCGCTCTGGTGAAAAGGTAGGGTTAAAAATGAATCCAGAGAAAACTAGGGTGATGACTAATGGCAATAAAAACATAATACAACTAAGAAACACCACCATTGAGTACACTGACGAGTATATCTATCTAGGACAGCTTATAACTCAGAAAGATTCTATGCGCAGAGAAGTAGAGAGAAGGACCACAAACGGATGGAAGAGATACTGGAGCTTGAAAGAGGTTATGAAAGACAACAAACTTCATATAAACACAAAAAGCAAACTATTCAACACCTGCATATCACCTGTTCTCATGTATGGATGCCAATCATGGACTTTAACTCAGGAAATGACAAACAAACTTGCAACCTGCCAACGTGCAATGGAGAGGAGCATGCTAAATGTCAAGAAATCAGATAAATTGAAAAATTGGGTCATCCGGAGTAAAACAAAAACCAAAGATATAACAAAAAAAAATTAGAAGACTGAAATGGAGATGGGCAGGACACGTAATAAGAGGTCACGATAAGTGGAGTAAAATAACAACAAGATGGTACCCCAGAGAAGGTAAGAGAAAGAGAGGCCGACCGCAGAAGAGGTGGGATGATGACATTCGACAAGTGGCAGGGGTAATGTGGAACAGAGTCGCTCTTGAAAGACATGAATGGAAAAGGTTGGAGGAGGCCTTTGCCGATGGGCAAACAGATCTACAGAAAATAAGCAAGCAGCAAATACTAGAATAGAAGTTTTAAGTTTCAATTTAAATATTGTTATTAGGTTTAAGTGGATCTGAATAAAGGGCTATATAATATAATAATCCCGCTCTGGAGCACAGCCAGCAAATCAAACATTATATGCTTAGATACAACGCGTACACGATGTTATTCTGCGCACTATAGCGAACGCTCCGTGGTTCTCCAGGAACGAAGATATACATAAACACCTCGAAGTACAGACAATCAGAGAAAAATATGCAGAACCCTAATCCCCTGACAACAAAATTCCTACAGGCTGTTCTTACTTAAGCGGCAATTACACTTTGTCGTGTAAAGAACACGATAGTCGGCCGCATTCGACGATCGACAGCTGCCAACAAATTGACATTGGCGGACAGACTATGAATTCGGCGACCGCATTAGGTGAACGACGAAGTGTAATTGCCGCTTTAGATGCGACTAAAGAGAAATAATGATTTGTGAAAGGACAGTAGAGGCACTGGTCACTACGCCTACTACATTCTACAAGGCTCTAAATCATTTGTTGTCAACAAATCAGCTTATAGTCTCGCGACTGATCGCCGATTAACCAAGAAAAAACAAAAAAAGATTATCCTACAGAGATCCTCAAGATTTTAATCTGCTTCCTACTGCTGGGGCACCGAAGATGAACGCGTTTTGCAAAAGCTTCGAGAATGATAGTTAATCATCATCTCTTCATCTTATTCCTGGAGGGCATTCCCTCATGAACTTGCTTCTACAATCCTGTTTCTATGGATTTTGCAGGGTACCGAAGAATGTGATGCTTTCCAAAAACGTTTCGGAAGTCAGGCAATCATCCCTAGTGCCCTACATCTTGTTCCTTAATGACACCGAAGGAATTGTCATAAGCTTGTTTACTTAGACTAGCATTAAAATCAGCTTTACCAGATTTGAAAAGGACTGCTGCTAGAATAATTCCAAATTAGATGAAATTTGAGTGGGACTAGTAACTGGCTTTACGTATTTAGCGTTATATACAGGTGGGTGTGTGTCACCAGAGCTCCCAAGGAGCTATTAGAGTAGAGAGTGCATTCGTCTCAAGCTATCAATCAACACAATAATCCTCAAATCAATAAAGGGTTGGCAATGCACTTGGCTGGCAATGAGGCTATCCGCAGCAGAACTAAGGTAACCGATATAGCCCTCCGAATCGCTAAACTTAAGTGGCAGTGGGCGGGACACATTCCGCCGTTGGGGCGGAAAGGTTCTCGAGTGGCGACCACGTACCGGCGCGGCGCGGCGCGGGTACGCCCCCCACAAGGTGGACTGATGACCTGATGGTAAAGGTCGCGAGAGTCCGCTGGATGAGGGTGGCGCAGTACCGGAAATTGTGGCACTCTTTGGGGGAGGCCTATGTCCAGCAGTGGACGTCTTTCGGCTGATATGATGATGATGAATGCACTTGGACCCACACTGTTATACCCGATATTAGTGTGGGTTAGTCTGGCCATCAAGTCTCACAAGCAGTTTTTAAATTTCTTTATATCGTAACAATTTTACCTATGACATAAGCTTTCAGTTAACCCATTACGCCGCTATGAATTTCGTGTTATCAGTAAGCGTTAGTTTTTTTTTAATTGCCTCATATTTGTACACGACTCGCTGGTCAGACTCCACCAGAATCTTCTAGACATATCGCAATGGTCATTCATGATAAACTCTTGCCCTCGTTCTGTGGTCCGTAAACAATGGGCCTATTAACCTTATAACCAGTTTGTTCCCGACTAAATATTGATAGAGTATGTCATTCAACACTTAAAGTTATATTTGCGAGGTATCGTAAGTCGCCAAGCAGACGACTATTAATACAGTCGAGATTGTCAAAACTTAAAATCGTGAGAAGTTTGATGAAAGGTACGAATGTTCTTTGAAGCCCCTGTTTTTGTCTCTCAAAAGTCCTCGAGCCAGGACCTTGTAGAACGGCTGTTTTCTTAGAAAATGTACTTCATTGCTGAATACATCGCATTATATCTATCGTGAAATTATGGCAAATGTGTAAAGCGAATCCTCATGTGAATAAAGGGTCGGCAACGCGCTTGAGATTCTTCTGGCGTCACAAGTGTCCATAAGCTACGGTACCAGCTTAACATCAGGCAGGCCGTAAGCTTGTTTGCCACCGTCATTGTATAAAAAAAATGTTACACTATGTCAAAAAAAGTTATATCAAACATCGTGCACTGCTGGAGTTCATAAATGTGTAAGTACTTAATCACTAGTACTAACCTACTCCTGATTTTTGAAACCTTGAACCCTCAATCAGCCCTCGTCTAAAAATAAGAAAACCTTTAATGAATAGTTGCAAGATAAGTAGTTTTCCATTTCTCGCGGCAAACAGTCGATAATGTGAGATAATGTCACGCGGTCAACGTCCGTTCACCTTGCTAGTGAATTGGAACTCCGTGAAACATAATTATACTAAACTTTAGAGCTATCCACAACAAAAGGAAATCAAGGTACTCGCACTGCATCAGCCGGTTTGTGGAAATGATGGAGCGAGCTTGGGAGTAGGCATAAAGAAGAGGGCAAAGTGCACAAAATATCCCACTGGGTCGAAGTGTATCCTAAACAGCCCCCATCTGGATAAGATAAGAAGAACTTTATAGTACGATCTAATGGTGCTTACAGACTATTGAATGGTCTGGCGGACTAAGAGGGACACAGCTGGACGAATGAGAGAGATATGTGAAGTGTGAAGTCCTTAACGTTTGACATAGTTTTTTTTCTCATAATGTTTTGTTTCATCTAACTAACAGTGAAGGAAAACACCCTAACTCCTAACCTCTGCGAATGCTAAGAAATTAAAATATGTGTATGAAGTCCCCTGACACCTCATTTTAAATTATCCAAAATTATAAAAATACCGATTTCACTTCAGATACGATTGGCCCGAAAACGTTCAGCCAGAGGTACTGAAGAAGCTCAAAAACAAGAGTTGCTGCGACAAAATGGACGAAAAAGATGGCTGCCCATGTGAAGATGGCTACGATGCAGGTGACATGAAGGAGATGGGACGAGCAAGACTGGAGCTTAATGATGTGTGTTATATTAATGGTAAGATGTTTTTTTAATACGGCAATGATGGCATACAAGTAAAGACAGTTGAGTTGAGACAACAGAGCACTATATTTCAGAAAGAATTTCTTTGAATACGCAATATGATCGGACTTGCTGGACTCGACCCATCTCACCCACTTTAGGCCTATCATGGGCCTATCACAGAGTGTGATTCAGGCATTATGGATCTGAGTTGTATATTTAACATTCTTTTCATGGGTAAAAACTTGAGCTCGCACCACTGTGGCCTGTTTTCATAAAAACGTATGTACGAGAATACCATTTAAATTTTTGCTAAAGGAAAAGATCGTGTGAAAACCGTAATCCCAAGCAAGATCAATGTTTCTCTCTGGGTCGAAAAGTCGGATGGTAGTCGCTGTCAAAAAACTAGTGCGTACTACCTACGCCAAATCACGAGATTAGGTGCCCTAGGGAAAACGTTAAGATGATGTATCTAACATAAAAGACAAGGCATCTGTTACCATTAATATTACGTATGTTTACTGAAGTAATTTTTTTTTCAGACGCCCTCGGTCTCCACCGGGTGGAGAACCCATCGCACGCCGACAGCGCAGTATCTCTCCACCTATACTGCCCGCCATTTGACAGCTGTCGGGTGTTCGATTCCCGGACTGGGAAACCTACCACCGTGACCTCCACATTCTGGTCTATCAATGGGAAGAAAGTGAAACGGGTAAGCGTGCAGTTTCAAATAATTTTGTTTGACATAATTTTGTCTGTTTTTTTTATCTTGAGTTGCAGCATGTGTTGCAGTTTTGTTGTAAAACGAGGCTAGTCAAATTTAAATGGTTTTATTTGTATTTATTTCATTGTTAAGTCGTGCCCCTTAATTATAATATTTATAATGTACCTACGTAACATTATAATTGTGGTGTTAAAGATGTTTAGTTTTGAATTGTGAAATTAAAGTGATAAAAGTGTCAAGAAAAGTCGTTGACAAGAAACTCAAGCTTATGTTTTCAGAAAAAAAAACTTTGTCCAATAATACAGTAAATATTACAAATTATAGCATCAAAGTTACACAATAGCCAGTTCATTATCCTCAGTCTTACTTACGTTAGATACCTTATGTCATTTTTATGACAGTAATTTCAATTGAATGTTTTGGGCGCCATAACTCAGTATAAAAGTGACACTTACACTACACGCTAACTTTTTCCAGTGAGAATGTACCTAATTATGAACCTTACTTGAAACTTCAAAAGCTTACGCCATAATAACTATAGTCTTTCTTGGCGCTGTGGAGGCATTTTTGGCGTCCAAAGGATTAATAATAGAGGAACGAGAAGAAGAATAGGAAGATTTGGATGCGAAGACGCCTGTGGAATACCCACCATAGAACATTAGATTCCTCTTCTTTATTTATGACATCATTATATATATATTGTATTATTTAACGTAATAAACTATTAGTCTCTCTATAATAAGGGGTTCAACAATTGAAGATCAATAAATTATGAGAACATTATTCGATTCCGCTAAAAAAATCCTCGCATGAAGTTTTTTTTAGCTGAAATGCAAAAGGATTTTATTCTCGTAACTCATCTCATCATGGACTTCCGCAAAGTAACGCCTGATTCAATCAAATATTTCTATACATATTCAAACTTATTTATTTTGCAGGTGATGGAAGCCAACGAGTGTGCAGATAGCCAGAATTAAAGCTAGAATGTAATGAACTGAAGCAATTAATAAATTGGGACCAAAACTGTTGTTGTACTTTAGTCATGTAAGAGACCTATAAAAAGTTATATCTCGGGCCCAAAAGTCAAATACTCAAAAGTCAGTATTTAATTGGAATTTAAATATTTGGTTTCTGACCCTTATTTATTCTACTAAAAATATAATTTTATATTCACTTTAATTGATAAAGATCAGACTGTTTTTATTTTAGTTGATATATCTGAAATGTTAATTTTGTATGCAAGCCATGAGAACCTATTATAAGATTACTAACAGAATATGCTCGTTGTATTTATTATTTTTGAAAGTACATATACTTACTCATATGGACATGCAGGGTATAACATTAATTGGAAACTACTTACTGACTTCATAGTTAGGTAAATATCATAAAGTAATTCTAAAATTATACACACAGACAATATAATATGTAAATTATGTGAATGGAGACATTAGGCGAAATAATGTTATGTATTTGTATCACATGTCATCCAAATCCGTCTTGCCGTTTTGTTTGTTTGTTACTCCATCACTCAAAAACGGCTAAACGGGTTTGTATGAAATTTGGTACGCAGGTAGTTTATAACCTGAATAAAAACATACTTAGGCTACTTTTTATTCCGGGAATTAAAATCTAAGAGAATGACGTTTGCGGGAACGAATTTGCGGGCAAAAGCTATCGTACATAGGTACCTAAGTAATTTTTAATTCACAACATGCAATGTTGTTATTATTCATTATTTTATCAATATTCATAATGTTTTTGTATAAATTTGAACATTAGGAAATATAGTACAAATGATATTATTTTGTGCTCAAATTGTATAGTCGGTAAGTTATTATAATATTGTAAATATTTAATCGAAATTTATAGGTTAGTGACCCTTATTTTACTATATTGTTGTTTTGACGTGAATGATTTATGAACCTGAATTGAATTCATAATTATGTTGAACAAAAACCAAGGTGCTATTTATTGACTAAATAAAGAGATTATTAATGAAACAGTGTTTTATTTAATAATACATACATAAAAATTGTTAACAATGCTTCAAATTCGTATGTAATGCTATTAAAATAAATAAGTTTATATTCACAGTCTTGTAGCCTTTAATCAGGCATGGTAGAGCATCAGCCAAGTTTAGTGACCAGTCAGGTACAATTTCCTGATAGTCTTATCAACTTTATCCCAAGGCAAGAACAACTTCAAACCATCGTGTTCAGGCGTGCTCTGCACATCATCTCTCACGCAACCAGCATTGCAAATAAAATCGCAAGTTTGCGTGTTGACATTGAAATGTAGACCTTCAGCGCATGTGCCCAAGACTGCGTTCTGTCCGTCACAGCGCCAGAATTTGTCGCAGTCGTGCTCGTGAGCCCAGGCGGGGATGTTACAGGACGTTTGGCATATGTCTAATGGTGTGGCTTCGGTTTCTGCGCTGTTCTCACCACTGGCTTCGCTTTCTCCACTATTCTCAGCACTGGCTTCGCTTTCTCCACTATTCTCAGCACTTGGCTGGCTTTCTTCGTTGCCATCCTCAGAACTGGCTCCAACTTCTACGCTGTTCTCAGTCTCGGTACTGGCTTCGGCGCTGGATTCGCTTTCTTCGCTACCACCGGCAGCGCAGCCAGCATTTTGTGGCCAGTCGCAGACCTGTTAACGATTTCATAGTAAGTTAATAAATTACTATAACTACAGATGCAAGGTGGACTGATGGCCTGGTAAAGGTCGCGGGAGTCCGCTGGATGCGGGTGGCGCAGGACCGGTCACTTTGGCACTCCTTGGGGGAGGCCTATGTCCAGCAGTGGACCGTCTTTCGGCTGATATGATGATGAACTACAGATGCCAACCATAGGTATATTACTGATGCCACTTTAGGGCCAACAAGTAGCTAAGGATGTTGATGTTCTAAACATGGATGATTTATGTACCGTTGAGAAATCCCCTGTTCCCTGGCACTGTACAAATGTTGCAATTTGAGCTACATAGCTCTCTGTAATCTAATCTGTAAATTCTATTGACTACAAAGTGGCAGAGTGCCCATACAAGACGATTCCCACCAATTTTATTTTTAGGTTAGGTTAGGTCCAAAACTCTTTCATCGCATCAAACATTTTCACGCGTTGCCACTGCGAAAAACACAATACCTTATTCCAGTAACATTGCCGCCTACTATAACACTAAGTATAACACTGGAGAATGTTTTCAAGACTCTGGACTGGAGAAGGCTAGGCATCAACATCAACGGCGAGTCCGCTGGATGCGGGTGGCGCAGGACCGGTCGTTTTGGCACTATTTGAGGGAGGCCTATGTCCAGCAGTGGACGTATTTCGGCTGATACGATGATGATAATGATGATAACACTTTCCCAGTTGTTTAATACGATCCCACCATTTCCACCAAATCACCTCTTAGAATGCGACCCGATTCTGCTCAAAATCGTGATAGATGGATGAGTAGTAGAACAGTAATTAGAAAAATGAACACTGTACCTGTAGAGTAGGATTGAAGTGGAGGTCATTACTGCACTCTCTCTCCACCTTCTCCCCTTGCACGCAGTAGTAGAACTTCCCACACTCTGTCTCGTGCGGAAGTAGCTGGTGAATGTCGAAGTCCGAAGGGCAGCCGTTCGGAAGAATTGGTTCAGGGTTAACGACTTCTTGGGACTCCTCGGAGGAGACGACAGGGGTGCCGACGCTGCCGACGCATTTCACGTTTTCAGCCCAGTCGCATACCTGGAGTCATAGTCGAACATTTGTAGGACAAAGTGGCATATGTGGACGTGACTTAAAATTGAGTACATCACCCAATTCATCCATATTAATTATTATAAATGCGAAAGTAATTTTGTCTGGAGGACTTGACTCTGACCTCCGGGTGGTGCTAAAAGAACAACAAACTCGGCAGCTGCACTGTTCCTTCTGAACCTCTCAGCGCACACTGGAACTCATCAGCGACATCAATACGAATGCATGTATGTACCAGTGTGTAACCGCCATACGATAAATAAATAAAATGGAGGACTTGGTATGGAGATAGTTTGTAGTAGTTTTTTCCCAGAAATCATCCCTTAAAGGGGTGATAGGGTGTGATAGTTTCCTGTGGGAGTGCAATAATTAATGTTCCTTCCGTCTGTGAGAAGTCTAACACATTTGCTTTTATATTTTGTGCAGCCGTACTTAGTTCTTATTTATCTCTGTAGGTGATTAACGAGTACACGGACGAAGTTACAGGCAAAACCTAAAGTACCTAATTATTATAATATTTCTTTTTAAAGTTCCGTACTCAAAGAGTAAAACGGGACCCTATTACTAAGACTCCACTGTCCGTCCGTCCGTCTGTCTGCCACCAGGCTGTATCTCACTGACTCCGTGATAGGTCCAGCTGAAATTTTCACAGATGATTTATTTATGTTGCCGCTATAACAACAAATACTAAAAACACAGAATAAAATAGTTTTTTATAGATAACCCTTCGTGCGCGAGTCCGACTCGCACTTGCCCGGTTTTTATTTATATTAAGAGACAATATTACACAAATCGACCTTGTCCCGTAGTAAACTCAATAAGGCTTGTGTTATGGGTACTAGACGACAATATCTATACATATAATATATTCAATAAATATAAAAACTTGAATACATTGAAAACATCCAAGAATCGGAGATAAATATTAATGCTCATACAACAAATATTAGCCCTTACCGGGATTCGAACCGAGGACCTTCACCTTCGTAGGCAGCCACTAGGCTAACCGGTCGTCAATAATTAAATAGGGGTGTAGACATGTAATAAAATAATCAATAATGTTGCATTTTTTCGAAAAAGGATTAAAAATGTAGTCAAATGGAGAAAAAAAGCAACGCAAGAGGTTAAATAATCACACATTATAAGCGTCCAAAGTTTTAAGAGGGGTTATGTTCTGTCCCTTTACTGCAAAACGCACCTTCATATGAAACGATCGTCATTTACTATGACGCTAGGGGATCGTTACCTCCCTCTAAGAGGTAACATTAAAACGGTTGTAGCTTCGTCATTTTTTAAGATATTTGAATGGGATTTTCATCATTAGGCATATTTTTTTGTCTTCTTTCTTTTGAAGAAATAATAAATTTTGAGTCTACACCCCTATTGTTTTATTCCTTGCAAAGATTAAAAATCCTTAGGCTATTTGCTAACTCTGTAATATTCACCTGCAGCTCGTAGCTGAATTGGGTACCAGCGCTGCATTCCCTCTCTACTTTAGCACCTTGAACACAGTAAAAGAACCTATCGCAATAGTATGGATGCGGCAAAAGTTTGTGCACGTCAAAATCAGCAGGGCATCCATTGGGCAGTATGTCGGATTCTTCACTGTTCCCGCTTTCTGCGCTGTTGCCAGCTTCTTGGCTGTTACCAGCTTCTTGGCTGTTACCAGCTTCTTCGCTGTTACCGGTTTCTCCGCTTTCTTCGCTGTTGGCGTTGGATTCTCCGCTGTTGGCGTTCGAGCAGTCTACGTTGGCGGGCCAGTCGCATACCTAGAAAATTACCATTAGGTAGTAAAATCTATACTAATAGTATATTACCGAATGTTTCTCTGTCTATCTGTTTAATTTTCATGGATATACTAATTATACTACTGAATGGGTTGGGATTCCGATTGGAAACTTACGCCATAGGGGGTGGGCATACTCGTAGACTACATTATTTTTTGAAACCTCCGAGGGGGGAGGGAAATTAAGACAGGCCGAATCCCAGGCGGGCAGAGTAAAGCGAAATTCATATATTTTTGCTCAATATGGCAGACTTTTGATGTACAGTTCGTAACCAAAACTTGCAAGAAACAAACCCATGAAAATGTTTTAATATATCGTACTCTTAAAACGCGTTTCCAACCGGCTGATATTTGGAACAAATATTTTGCGTAATACTGTTAACGTGACAGCATATACGACATTTTAGGGCCATAAACAGAATTTAATGTGATAACACCACGCTGCATCACTTTGCTCTGTTTCTGTTAGTTGGAGCGATCTTACACAAATCGAACAGATCGAACTAGGCCCATATTCATGTGGCAATAACGCTTCTGTTAAGGGTTATAGACGACGATACATTTAATAGATATGTAAATACTTAATATACATAAAAAAGGCTTACCTACCATAGGAGCCAGCCCTAACGACGCCTGAGACTCCTATTTCCTATCAATCCGATTTTTTTTTTCTGACGTTGTTACGAATATTGGCATGAGACTTACTTGAAGAGCAGGGTTGAAATGCAGATTACTCGGGCACTCCCTCTCAACCTTCTCTCCGTGCACACAGTAGTAGAATTTGCCGCAGTCATTGTCGTGCGGCAAAAGTTGATGCACGTCAAAATCAGCAGGACATCCGTTAGGCAGCAGGTCGATCTCGGGTGCTTCTGTAGTGGTGGGTGCTTCTGTAGTGGAGGGTGCTTCTGTAGTAGTGGGTGCTTCTGTAGTAGTGGGTGCTTCTGTATTAGTGGGTGCCGAGGTAGTGGGTTCAGTTTCAGGGGCAGCGGTCGTTGGAGTGGCTTCTTCGCTACCGTTGTCAACTTCTTCGCTGGTGTTGTCTTCGCCGTTTGTCTCGCCGCTACCGGAGTTACCGCAGCCTGCATTGTGGGGCCAGTCGCAAACCTAAAAATTATAATGTCCACATCAATAATAACGTTGCCAAATAATTTGATATGCTTATTGCAATTTTTTTCGCAACTTAAGTATCTCTGTTTACCGAAATTTTATGAACCTTAGTAAAGTTAGTAATATTAGTAAGAATAATTCACGCGAATCTACAATAAATCATATTCTATACACCCAATCTCTTTTAAGAGCTCCGTAGCCAAATGGCAAAAACGAAAGCCTTATAGATTAGTCATGTCTGTCCGTCTGTCTGTCTGTCTGTCCGTCCGTATGTCACAGCCACTTTTTTCCGAAACTATAAGAGCTATACTGTTAAAACTTGGTAAGTAGATGTATTCTGTGAACCGCATTAAGATTTCCACACAAAAATTGAAAAAAAAAACATTAAGTGTTAGGGGTCCCCATACTCAGAACTGAAACTCAAAAAAAATTATTTCATCAAACCCATACGTGTGAGGTATCTATGGATAGGTCTTCAAAAATTATATTGAGGTTTTTAATATCATTTTTTTCTAAACTGAATAGTTTGCGCGAGAGACACTTCCAAAGTGGTAAAATCTGTGCCCCCCCCCCCCCTGTAACTTCTAAAATAAGAGAATGATAAAACTAAAAAAAATATATGATGTACATTACCATGCAAACTTCTACCGAAAATTGGTTTAAACGAGATCTAGTAAGTATTTTTTTTTAATACGTCATAAATTGTAAACCGCAATTTATTTCACGGAACCCTTCATGTGCGAGTCCGACTCGCACTTGGCCGCTTTTTTTTTATTAGTATAATGATTATTAGAATGCCTGTGTCTTAAAAACATACAAAACCATAATGACTTACTTGAAGAATAGGGTTGAAGTGTAGTCCATCACGGCACTCCCTCTCAACCTTCTCTCCATGCACGCAGTAGTAGAATTTGCCGCAGTCACTATCGTGCGGCAACAGTTGATGCACATCAAAGTCAGCAGGACACCCGTTAGGCAGCAATTCGTTCTCAGCTTCGTTGCTGTTTCCGCTGCCATTGTCAACTTCTTCGCTGTTTCCGTTGTTATCTAGAAGTTATTTTTAGGATAATACAAATAATTTGTGAAATAAAACTAGGCAATTCAGTTAAACTTAATTTGATAATGATTGTGCTCAGTAAGCAGTAAAGACATTTTAAATTCAACCTGCATAGGCTTTTGGTTTGTAAAGGAAAATACTAGATTCTCTATTAATGCACTTTTATTTAACTGAACAACAAATTAATGAGAAGAAGAAAGCATTTTAACCAACTTCAAAAAAACTTTTTTTACAATATTAGCTACCAGGTTGGTCCCATTATTTCAAAAATCCAGTTGGATGATGGGATCCATGAGGAATTGAGGGAACTTTTCAATTATTTAAGGCACGCGTGTAGTGATTTTGGTATTTTCTATTATTACTCGTGAATTTACCCTCGGAAACCATAAATTTGGAATTTGGTAATGATGAAGATCTCAGATGACTTCTGGAACTCATCAATGATATAAAGTACAGATTCTAATATGATTCTGATAATGTAGCAGCTAATGAAGTGCCAAAGGTAGTTCTGAAATCCTTGAGGAAACGACGGAAGTCCTCAAATATTATCAGCCCACATACAGCGATTTGTTCGTTTTTTTCCCGCTAATAATCAAAGCATTTGCTCTCGGAAATCAGTTCATGTGGTAAATTGGAAAATAAATGTGGAAATGTTCATGTGGCTTGGCGGAGTACTGAATTCAAATCGGTAAACATTTTATTTTTAAAGTAAATTATTATCATTATTTTGCGTTGCTGACCCAAGTCAGCAACTCGCCGAATCCCCTAGATTTTGAGGCGTTCATAGTTCACAGGCTACGGTAACGGTAACTGTTTTACGCTTGTTTGCAAAAAACGTGGTATAAGAAACTCTTTTTAATTTGACTGCCAAATATGATGTGATACATATTTTAAGATGTCGGAATGGTCATAAACATCCTATCTTTAGAACAAAGGTATTGTGCATTTTTATGACCATGGCCGCACTGGTGGGGCGATTGGCCACGACGCGACAGCCATTTCAGTACAACTTGGGCATGAAGATAGACGTCGCGTCGCTAATCGCTCTACAAGTGCGGTCATGGTCATAAAAAGGCGCAATACCTTTGTTCTAAAGATAGAAAGATACTTGATATTTTATAACCAACCTTCGGTACTAATCTCGATGTCGCCGTCACCGCTTCCGTCTATTTCCTCGCTATTGTTATTTTGACTTCCGTTGTCTTCTCCACTGTTGCCATTGTTAACTTCTTCACTGTCTTGATTGTTTTCTCCACTGCCACTCGCTTCACCGCTGCCGGCGTTTCCGCATCCCGCGTTTTGGGGCCAGTCGCAGACCTTGGTAATAAAAAGTGTGGAACGGCTAAACGAAATACAATTTTTGCTTAAATAATTTGAGTATATAGCGTGGAATGGAACGATGGACTTTCCCGCATTTTCCAAAAAAACTGTGTTAATATTTCCAACCGTTTTCAAGTTAGAGCTCATTAAACTTTTGTGCAAAAAGCTGCATATTACAACCCTAACCTTTTGCGGGATTACCTCCTCGTGCGGGAAATCTTTCCGTTCCACGCTGTATAGTAAGTAGTGCATGTCTTTTTTACCCTTCTGCATCAGATGGTTAAGTATGTTATGCTTTTGAAGCGTATTTGGATGAGAATAATTCTATTTCACTGGCTACAGTCCAAACAGCTTGATGGTTTTTGGCATATGAGGTGATAACTCTTACTCGTATGTTATAATATTTTAAAAATGATTTTAAAAATTTTAGTTGTTTTATACCTGAATGGCAGGGTTGAAGTGTAGTCCATCATGGCACTCCCTTTCGACCTTCTCTCCGTGCACGCAGTAGTAGAACTTTCCACAGTCGCTCTCGTGCGGCAACAGTTGATGCACGTCAAAATCAGCAGGGCACCCGTTGTCTAATACCCCGTTGTTGTCTCCGCTACCATTTTCTTCCACACTATTGCTAGCGTTTCCATTGTCTTCAGCACTGTTTCCGCTTTCGTCGCTGTTGCCATTGGATTCAGCGCTGTTGGCGTTAGAACAGTCTACGTTTGCGGGCCAGTCGCATACCTATAAAAAATACAGTCTATAGAACGTAATATAGTTTCCTGTACAGACCAGACAGCCATCAGACAGCTGTACAGGTAGTGGTACTGTCTTAGTAATTTATACATTTTACAATTAGATGCAAATACGAAATACATGATACAGAAAAATATTCATGACAACGTTCAAGCTAAATCACGGTATTTCTATCGATGTCGTAGCGGTCAAAGTGTAAATAAATAAACTCGGTGCTCGAGTCGAGTATAAGTAAAGATCGCACATTTGCTAAGTGAACAACTAAAGATTTAGTAGCAGGATAAAGAAATAAATTAACTTCCTTGTCATCAAAATACCTGAATGGCAGGATTGAACCACAGTCCATCACGGCACTCCCTCACAACTTTCTCTCCATGCACGCAGTAATAGAACTTGGCGCAATCACTCTCGTGCGGCAAAAGTTGATGCACGTCAAAATCAGCAGGACAACCGTTAGGCAGCAGTTCTTGTTCAGGTTCTTGTGTGGTTATGGGTGCTGGAGTTGTGACGTCAGTTTCTGGGGTAGCCGTGGTCTCAGTGGGAGCCTCAGTGGGGGCCTCAGTAGGGGTTTCAGTCGGGGCCTCAGTAGGGGCATCAGTGGGGGCATCAGTGGGGGCATCAGTGGGGGCATCAGTGGGGGCCTCAGTAGGGGCATCAGTAGGGTTTTCAGTGGCTGCCTCAGTGTCGACCTCTTCGCTGGTATTCTCGCTACTGCTGCCGGAATTGGCGCAGCCTGCGTTCTCGGGCCAGTCACAAACCTATAAAATAATGATTCAGTTCAATTTGTTACTAAGTAGAGTTTGAGACTGGCAATTCTGTAATTTGCTTAGTAATAGAACAATACAGTCGAGTTCGTAACATTTTCTTATTATAAAGATGTGTTCACATATTTTTCATCACTTTGTCCGTATTTTCGAACTCAACTAGCGCACGATATTTGGTATTTTTTTACAATTAGTGCATAGCGCTGCTCTTCCTCCTTCATTTGTTATTTTCTTGATTTTAGTCACTACCCGTAAAAACACGTTTCTTCGCATATGTACACTTTATTGTACAGTCGCCATCACATACATCGGAGCAAACAAGCACGTCACAAACATCGGAACACACGTCTATTTTCAAGGCAATAGGGTGCATGTGCCGATATTTTTGAACACCTATAGTGTACCTATGTATGTGATGGCGACTGTACACACGATGTAAGACTATTTCCACGCTAGGAAGGTAACGAAAATCCTAATTAACATTTTCATAATACTGTTGATTCTTCCGGAAATGAGCTTTCCTAGCTCATGACTCAGAATTCATTGATACATTTTCCTCTATACCTTTTCGTTGCCTGACCTAATTGCAACGTTTCATTTATACAATTTGACTTCATAGTTACCTGTATAACGGGGTTGAAATGAGTCCCAGGGCCACAGTCTCTCTCCACTTTGTTTCCATGGACGCAGTAATAGAACTTGGCGCAGTCGCTCTCATGCGGCAACAGTTGATGCACGTCAAAGTCAGCAGGGCACCCGTTCTCTAGCACGTCGTTATCTTCACTGCTTCCGTTATTTTCGTCGCTTCCGTTGTTTTCTTCGCTTCCGTTTTCGTTGCTTCCGTTGTTTTCGTCGCTTCCGTTTTCGTTGCTGCTTCCAGAGTTAGCGCAGTTAACGTTGTGCGGCCAGTCGCATACCTGATTAAAAATCCATTCAATATTATTAATGCAGTATAGTTTTACAAAATAAATTTTAATGTCTGTTAATAAAGAGGAACAATATTTGGTTCCTGTTTCTACTAAAGTTTAAGTTAGTTAGTAAGCTTTCTTTTAAGGGTTCCGTACTCAAAGAGTAAAACGGGACCCTATTACTAAGACTTCGCGGTCCGTCCGTCCGTCCGTCTGCCTGTCACCAGGCTGTATCTCAAGAACCGTGACAGCTAGATAATTGAAATTTTCACAGATTATGTATTTCTGTTGCCGCTATAACAACAAAGACTAAAAACAAAATATTTTTTTTATAAGGGGGCTCCCATACAACAAACGTGATTTTTTTGCCGTTTTTATAGATAATGGTATGTACGGAAGCCTTCATGCGCGAGTCCAACTAAAATGACTAATCAGTCAATAATTTAAAACGGTAATCGATTATTACTTCGGGTCTAGTCGTATTTTCGAGTTTGCCCGATGGAAAAACTACAACTTGGAAAAGTTGAAAAACCCCCGACATTTCCATTTCAAAGTTCAATATCTCAAAACTGGCTAAACCGATTTTGTTGAAACGTAGTTAAAAACCATCTCGATCACGTCAGCTTTTGGATACAAAAACCTGCATTCAAATCGGTCCATTCGTTTAGGAACTACGAAGCCACAGATAAACATACTGACAGACAGACAGACACGTCAAAGTTTATAACACCCCTCTTTTTGCGTTGGGGGTTAAAAGATTACTTACTACATCTTGTACAAATAAATGGTATTGTACTAGGTGCGTTCAATCATGTAAGTATCATCCTTCGAATCCTTCAAATATTGTCGAACTTACACTTGAAGATTTAAAAGAAAGAAAGATTACCTTACCAAAGATTAATTTTGCCGATGAATACAAAGGACCTTGTCTTTACGCATGTTTCCGATATGACAAAGAGATAATCCCTGAATTAACATTATCGGAATTTGCAGGAAATTTACGATAGTGCAATCGGTCCATGTTTCTATAATCCAATTAAATGATCGATTAGAACACGGAAAATTTGAATCTTGTTTGTTTCAAGACAATGGCGGGCTTCCTAATGAATCATTTGATTCATGTTTTATGTGTTTGATCGTAGTTGATGTTCTCTAACAAGTAGGAACTAAACTCAGAAGAACTAAAATAAGATAAGCTAAGTGTTCTCTTTTGTAGTTTTTTATTGTATTATATTGTATTTTTTTTGTTTTTTTGTTATACCTCGACCCGCACTAGCAGTCAATGTGGTATGAGTGAAAAGGGGACGAACTGAAAACCAGCTGTACAGCCGCATTGACTGTCACAGCACATGCTGAGTTCGTTCCTTTTGTCACACAAATAATCTTGTTCATTTTTTATTTTGCTTATGTATCTGTTTGAGTGACAATAAACATTTTCTTTCTTTCTTCTATTTCTTTGATGATGATGATCATTTCCTGACCGATTTTGGCCATAGCCACTAGTAGTTCTAGATTTGGTATCAACGATTACTGCTGTGACTGTAGTGTTGATGTTCTGCTCTCTGGTGCGCTCTCAAGAGTTAAAGTTTCCTAATTTTCTTCTGTATTGCATGTTCGCTGGTGGGCGAGCCTTGAGATCGTCTCGCTTTTTATCGAGCTCGTTACGAAGCTAAATTTGGAAGGCATTGCCTGCTCGTGGAGGATTCCTCGACCATGCTGCCTTCTCCTTCAAGACATTCTTCATCATATCAGCCAAAAGACATCCACTGGCATAGACCTCACCTGAAGAATGCCACAATGACCGGTCATGTGACACCCGCATCCAGCGGACTCCCATGATGTTACCAGGTCTACCTTGTCTATCTCTACTGGGTCTACCCACGCCGCGCCTTCCGATAGTTGGTCACCACTCGAAAACCTTTCCGTTCCAAGAATCATTGGCATTGTGCAAAACCATAAATAAAAAAGCTTAGCTCACCTGCAACTCAGCGTTAAACAGCGTCCCAGCTGCACACTCCCTCTCTACTGTTTCACCAAGCACGCAGTAATAGAACTTGCTGCAGTCACTCTCATGAGGCAGCAACTTGTGGACTCCGAAGTCGGCAGGGCATCCATTGGGAAGGAGCTCGTCAATTTCGATATCTGGGTCTCCGCTACCTTCGAGGTCCTCGGACTCTGAAGAGCCAGAGTCGGCGTTGATGCAGTCTACGTTCTCGGGCCAGTCGCAGACCTGGGGATATGGATTAATACGTGTATAGTTGAGTTCTCCTTGTGTGGGCGGCGGGGTGTTGTGAGTGAATGTTAAAGTCGGCAAAAGAATATAAAATGTTTATTTAACTAAAACTACTACAAAAACTGTTATTGGCTAAGTTAGAAATATGTTGAAAATGTTAATGTTATAAAATATGTTCGAATGCACCCGACCGCGACGGTGTCCGTAATTGCATTAAATTAAATCAAATCGGCACTCAATACAACTAAATAATCGCATACGCACGCAGGCGCATGTCACGTGTTAGGTGCATTGCACCGAACATCTTGCCGGGGGCAAACGATAAGATGAAATTAAGATGATTAGGTAAGATGGTGGTACATGATGATTGTACAATTGACTTAAGTATAACATGACATAATATTATTCATTAAAAGATATTTTTCTTAAAATTGGGGAGCTTCCCCTGTCCATAAATATCGATCCGCTCATCTCATCATGACACTTCAATACTTTCACTCGCGCATTGTTTAACTCTCCTTCACTCACACTTTTCACTCGGCTTCGCGCACTCACACTACACTTGTCGTTATCACAAATGCCGCTGGTGCTGATGCGACGGGCTGCACGCGGTGTCCAGGTTGCGCTCGCGCTCGCTCGGGGCGGCGGCGGCGAGGCCGCCCGGGGACCCTCGAGTACACGGCACGATGTCGCAGGTTCCTCCGGATTTGCTTGTGCTGGTGGCGCTCTTAATATTCGCCACTGACAGCGTGTCTTACGCCATACGAGCACGGCTACTATAATGATCATTGCGATCCAGAGGCAGTATATGGCCGCGTAATGATGCACGTCATGTATAGAATAATTTTCTCCGGGAAGTTGACTCTCTTTTAGCGCTTTGATTCTTTCCTCTATGTTTTTCTTTTCTTTCTCTTCGTTCATAATGTTTAGGCTGTTGTTCTCGAACTCTTGGATAGATATGTTTATTACGTGATTAATAGGGTCAATTTCTGGTGTAAGTATATGGTAGTTTAAGTCAATTTTACTCTCCATACTCATATGCGTGTGAAATGCAAAGTTATCAGTTTTTACAATGCAATTCTGTTCAATATAAATTATATTAGCTCGGGTTAATGTCTGGGCCGTAACCTGATCCTTACATATGGTCCGGAACTGACACCTATCACAACAAAAATGCAAGTAATGGTTTGGGCTTGATAAGCTAATCCACTTGTTTTGGCACGCGGCGATGTTTGTTTTGCATTGTTGATTCTCCATTTCATCTTTTATACATAGGTATTTATCATTACTCATCTTGTAGATTGGAACCTTAAGGTAACACATATAAGTAAATGTGTCTCGCAGAATGCAATTTTCGAGATCTTGTTCTCGTAGAGGCATGTAGGCATCTTTTTGAAAGTTCATAGCGACGTATTTTTCTATTGGGATAACAGATATCATATTTCTGGCTGAGCGGTGCGGAACCGGAATAATGTTATAAATGACGTAACGATCACGGGTTATTAATGGGATGCGAATCTCGAATATCATATATTGGTCAGTAAGTCTCGCTTTCACTTTTAATACTTGGTAAATATTTTGTAGGTTTGTCTGTATGTTATCGATGGGAAGGGTAAGGTCGCTTAAAAGTTGGCCTGATATAATGTTTAATTCCTTTTGTAATTGTTCAGGATTTATAATATGTACGTTCATTTTTTCGTTGTAAATGTTTGTTATCGTTTCTAGTAACGTGTCCTGGATCGTTTTGAGGTGTGTTAACAAATTGTTGGCGGCCATGGCAATAACGGTAAATTGTGACATCCTCTCTGAGGCGATTAATTCTGTTGCCAAGGCGGTGGTGTCGTTTTCCAAATGCAGTAAATGCTGATGTATTAATTTATGTTGTTTTTGGATTGTATCTCGTGTTCGCAAAAGCATGTTGTACTCAGCTTCAACGACAGATGTTTGGTTCTTCCACATAGTCGCGAGGTGTTTTTGGTTTTCTCTGAGGAGACCTATGTCCTTTTGGTATTGTTTGGCGAATTGATCGTCTAGGACTCCAAACAGATAGCTCGCGGCGTTCCCGACACCGTTAATTACTCCCCGTTTCTTGCGCGTCTCGTGTTTCAGCTGATGTCTGGATAAAACTCGATCATAGTGCTGTAGTTCATCGTACGAGTGACGTAGTTGTAGTAAGATAACGTCACAGTGTGAAAGGGTTCTAACTTGTTTACAAATATTTTCTAATTGGTCGTTGTACTTTTTGTATGCGGTTATACCTTCCCAGTATGGGTTCATGTCGTAGTATGCAACTAGTTTCCAGTCGTCCCTAACTAGCTGCATGTTTCCTAGTTTATCGAAATACAATCCTTGTTTTTCGTTGATTGAGGTCAGTTTGACGCAGCTTCCTGCCGTTAAAAATGTATAAAAATATATTAGCATCATTAGCATAGTTGATAAGCATCCTCTTTTTCTCTGTTTTTGATTTTGGCTGCGTTTCGGTACATCCTTTTCGACTGTTTGATTGTTTGTTTTCTGTTCGTCCAAAGGTAAGACAGATAACTTTACTACCGGCCTCTTGAGTATACCCCTTGCTGTTTTGAGTGTAACTACTCTTACATGTCCATCTTGACCTGGATGGACGTCTATAACTCGCCCTAGCGCCCATTTTCCTGCCGGCAAATTATCTTCGTGAATGACCACAATATCTCCTGTTACAAGGTTCTTCTGAGGATGAAACCATTTCTGTCTTGCTGTTAGTTGGCTTAAATACTCTGTTTTCCAACGTTTCCAAATATCATTGAATATTTTTTGTGTCAAGTGCCACCTTGTTCGTGCATCTTCAGCTGTTTCGATTATTGTGACGCCGGCTCTCCCCGTTAGAAAATGAGAAGGAGAGAGAGAGTTTAGGTCATCTATGTTTTCTGTTAATGGGCATAGTGGACGGGAATTTAGACAAGCTTCTAACTGGGCTAAGACGGTAGAGTACTCCTCATACGTCAGTTTTTGTTCACCCACTACGCGTTTTAAGTGATGTTTGAGACTTCTGACAGCCCTTTCCCAGAGGCCGCCGGCGGATGGCCAAGACGGCGCATTAAAATGCCACTGGATCTCCATGTCGGTTATTTCTGCCAGGAAGTCGTCATTAAAAATGTTATTAAGCTGCTGCCACTGTCTTTGCAGTATGTTGTTACTCCCAACGAAGTTCGTTCCTTGATCACTGTAAATATGATGTGGGGCTCCTTTTCTCGCTGCCATCCTTCGTAGAGCGGCTAGGAATGCTGAACTTGTTAGCTCTGTCACGAGTTCCAAATGCACAGCTTTTGTGACCATGCAGACAAATATGGCAATATAGCCCTTCAGTGTTCTGCTTCCTCGTGCTTTGCTAGCCTTTATGTCAACGAATCCCGTGTAATCGACACCAGTGTGATAAAACGGTTTGGCTTCGTTGACGCGGGCTGAAGGAAGATCACCCATCAGCTGATGTTGTTTTCTCCCATCAATTTTCTGGCACTTTACACATTTTCTGACCTGTTGTTTCACTCTGTCGTTTCCGCCCATAACCCAATATTCTTCTCTTAATTTGCTAAGAGTGAGCTTTGCACCTCCGTGGAATGTCAACAAGTGAGCTTGTTCGATAAGTAGAGTCGTGAGCCGTGAATCCTTAGGGATAATTTTTGGATGCATCATTTCGTAAGATAAAGGCGCTTCTTTGAGACGACCTCCCACGCGAAGAATGTTGTTATTATCAATGAATGGGTTTAACTTCATTAGTTTGCTCTTCGATTCGACTTTGTTATGCGTGCGTAAATATTCAATATCCGTCCCCAATTCGATGTTTTGCACATTTCTAATTATTATCAATTTAGCCTTTCGTAATTCTGGTAATGTGATATAGCTAGGTACACAATTGTGGTTCGGAGTGAATGCCCGCATAATGTAGGCTACGATTCGTGTTACTTTAGTAATAGAGCTATATTTCTTTAATAAATTGTTGATAATATCTTGACCGTTGTTGTTATGTTGTATTACATTTGATTGGTATGATTTTTTCGACTCTTCTGTTGTTGTGTACTTTACACTTTGAAAACTTTCTAGCTCTGATTCGAATTGTATCAACCAAGTTGGACCGTTCCACCATAGAGAATTGGCTTTCAACTGAGATGCAGTCTGTCCTCTGCTCGCAGCATCCGATGGATTTTCTGCTGATTTTACGTATCGCCATTGATCCTCGGGCATTACTTGTTTTATCTGTTGGACGCGATTCGCTACAAAGGGTTTCCAGCGACTCGGTTCGCCTTGTAGCCAGCCTAGCACAATCTTTGAGTCGGTCCACCCGAAAGTTTCCAACTTATGTTGTTCCAGAGAAGTTTTAATCTTTGCCATTAATTTAGATAACAGATGAGCTGCAGACAGTTCTAGTTTTGCCAGGGTTAATTGTTTTTTGTGTGGGACTAGCTTAGTTTTGGCGGCTATTATCACGGGGGTTGTTTGATTGTTGATACGCGCGTAAACCACACAGGCATATGCTTTCAAGGACGCGTCACAGTACCCGTGAAGCTGTATTACGTCATTTTCCTTACATGTTAACCATCTCGGTATTTTGAAATCATTTATTACGTGAATGTCATCTAGTATTTCGGACCACTCCTTGTCCATTTCTTCTGGTATAATCTGGTTCCACTGTAGATTCAGCTTCCAGACTTTTTGAAATAAAAGTTTGAGTTTGGTACTAAGTGGAGCAAGCCAGCCTAATGGGTCGAAAAGTTTGGAAATATCAGACAGGAGGGTTCTCTTTGTTGGTTTATTTTTTTGTTTTTCTAGTTTACATTGAAATGTAAAGCTATCTTGGATGGGATTCCAGCTTAACCCGAGTGTTTTTGAAATATCGCCTTGTTTACAATTGAAAAGCAAGTCTTCATTGTTTTGTTTGTTTTGGATCTGTTCTAACACTTCTTCTCTGTTTGACGACCACTTGCGCAAAATAAATCCACCAGCTTTTAAAAGATTGATCACATCGTTTATTAATTTTGTTGCTTGTTCTACCGAGTATGATCCATGCACCAAGTCATCCATGTAAAAGGACTCTTCTAAAACTTTGGCTGCTTCTGGATACTTATCTCTTTCATCGTGCGCTAGCTTTCTTAGCGTCATCATTGCCAAGAAGGGGGCTGCTCTTTCGCCATACGTCACCGTTGTTAGCTGGAATGATTTAAGTGGTCCTTGATTTTCTCTCCAAATAATCTTCTGCAACTGTTGATCTTCCTCATGTACCATGATCTGCCGGTACATCTTGGCAACGTCCGCTGTATAGACAAACTCGTACTGTCTCCATTTCAGTAACAATGATTGTAAATCATTTTGTAAATTAGGACCCGTGTACATTAAATCATTTAAGGAGTATCCCGTGGATGTGCGTGAAGAGGCATTGTATACCACCCTGTACTTTGTTGACGTTGACTCTTCTCGCTCTATGATGTGATGCGGTAAGAAGCATTCCACTTTCTGATCACCTACCGCCGGTTTCATATGCCCTAAGTCACTGTATTCCTTCATGAAAGTTTTATAAGCTTCTGCCAGTTTGGCTTGCCTTTCAAGCTTCTTTTCCATGTGCTTCATCTGAGCTATGGCCTTTGCTTTGGAGTCGCCTAGTTTTGTTTGAAAGTTAGGCTTCATAGGAAGCCGTACTTGATATCTCCCATCAGGTGTTCGCGTTGTGTTTTCTTCAAAATGCTTTATGCATTCCAAATCTTCTTGTGATAAATTTCCTTCCTCTGTGATATCCTCCATTTCCCAAAACTGTTGTATGTCTTCCAAATTGTTAATGACTACATTACAATGGTATGTTTGTGCATTCCCGCATAATAACCACCCGATCTGCGTTTGCTGCGCCAGTGGTTGAGACGCATCTTCGCTTTTTATCATTCCGCTCAATAGGATCTGAGAGTAAATGTCTGCTCCTAGTAGTATATCTACTGGGCGACTTATGTGAAAGTCTGGATCGGCAAGGTTAATGTTTTGTAACATGGACCAGGACGGTTTTGTAAATGTTTTGTTTGGCAAACTTTTTATAAGGTTATTCATTATGATAACTTCTGCGTTAAATGTGAAATCCGTGTACATGGAGCTACAAGTTATAGTTAATTTACCCTTGCAGTTGTTCTCTCTCTGTCCGATCCCATAAATGATACCTCGACACTTCTCTCGCTTTAAGTTAAGTAGGTGAGCCGCTTGTTCGGATATAAGTGAAATTTGAGATCCAGCGTCCACAAGAGCTCTAAGGATGTGGTAGGTACCATCAGCAGCCCTAATTTTCAATTGAGCAGTGGCGAGTAAAATCTCAGCATGCGATTGTTGCGAAATGTTAGTCCCGGATGCTGTATGTTTGTTAGAAATTGCTGCATTTGCTGCATGTGTTGAGGTCGATGACTTTACGCACGCTTCGTGCAGCAATGTGTTATGTTGACCTGCACATTTCTGACATGTTTTATTTGAATTGCAGGCATTTCCATTATGACTAAATAAGCAATTTATGCACAATGCAAGTTTATTGACCGTATGATATCTTTGTTCACTTGGCATTTGCAAAAAGTGTCTACAACTGTAGATTCCGTGCGGATATTTGCACATCGGACACTTGATACCGGATACGTGCATTGTTTTCGCAATAGTTAAACTTCCATTATTTTTACTTGCCGAGTTAATATTTTGTTGATTGTAAGAATAAGGACGATTATTGTATGTTTGAACAGGTTTCTTCATGTTATAAGAGGAGTGGTTAGATGGCTGTTGAGATAATGTTTTAGGAATGACCGACTCTTGTCTACGACGTGATGACTCCAGGCTTGTAAATTTCCCTTCCAGGAAATCGAAGAACTCCTGCAGGGTTGGTAATTCCCGAGAGTTTTTTAATGACTCTATGTAGTCCTTGTGTGTTTCCGAATCCAGCTTCTGAGTCAGAATATGAACTACGATCGGGTCCCACGTACTTATGTCGACACCCAGGTTCTTGACAGCATGCAAGCACTCAGTCGCAGTGTCATGAATTTTCTTTATTTGGGCCAGTGATTGTTGCTGCATGTTAGGAAGTCCAAACAAAATGTTCATGTGGGATGTAAATATTAACTTTATATTGTTGTAGCGATTGTTGAGAATTTCCCAGCAGACTAAATAATTATCTGAACTTATTTGCAAATGTTGAATAAGTCGCTCCGCTTCACCCTTTACCTTTGATTTCAAAAACTGCATCTTTTGGGCGTTTGACAATGCCGAATTATTATGGATTGCTTCATTGAACAAATCTTTGAACGAGACCCACGAGTTATAATTTCCATGAAAAGTGGGAATGTCTAAAACAGGAGTCGACTTGTCCCGATGTGCTACAGACCAAATCTTTTTATTGATAGCCTTCTTCAGCATGTTATAAGTATCCTCATGTTTGTTAAACGCATCTTCATACCCTGCATCTAATTGGGAATCCTCACTTTCTATTTCCCAATGCAAAGAATCGATAACTGACCAACGAGATCCTAACGACTTAAGAGCATCCTCCAGTTCCCATTTGTCGGTCAATATGTCAATTTGAATATTATTGACGGTTCGCACAAAAGCCTTCATGTTTGCATACTGTTTCCGCAACATTTCATCCATCTTACTATCTGTTCCCCTCTGCTGTTTGTTACGCTGTTGGATCTCTCCTACGAGCCTTCCGTCGGTGCCCACTGGCCGACCTACTGTTGGTTCCCTTGCGCTGTCGTCACCCGTGGGCGGTACAGAAAAAGTAGAAATAGGATTTTTCTGAGAAATTGCTTGATAACCCTCATTTAGCTTACTGTTTAGGATGGAATAAACTTCTTTAGTGGTTTCATAAATTCGATTAGTAAAGTACGGATCAGTCCGGCTTTCCTCCATAGAAATTTGCTCATGGTTGAATTGAAATTCTCTCCATAAACCACTTAAAGTCTCCAAACGTGTCTTGAAGTATTCAAGTTTTGCCTTTCTCTCCGAACTATCTTTTTTAAAGTTAGACAAAGCAGTCTCAATGCTTCTCTGAATCTCTGCCTGACGTTGGACGGTAGCCATCTTGATCGATTTGGTGTTAGCAAAATAAGGAAAGATCTTACTTGAATATCTCTTTGCGCTGTTCTCTTACTGCCAAATACCACTGTTGCTGTTGAAGTTCTGCTACTCTTCTTCTGTAATCACTCCAACCCTCACACGCGAAGTTAAAAGTTCGTTCACCTCACACGCCAATCAACCACCGTATCAAAACGCGCGAGGTCACTGTTCGAAGGACCAATGTGGGCGGCGGGGTGTTGTGAGTGAATGTTAAAGTCGGCAAAAGAATATAAAATGTTTATTTAACTAAAACTACTACAAAAACTGTTATTGGCTAAGTTAGAAATATGTTGAAAATGTTAATGTTATAAAATATGTTCGAATGCACCCGACCGCGACGGTGTCCGTAATTGCATTAAATTAAATCAAATCGGCACTCAATACAACTAAATAATCGCATACGCACGCAGGCGCATGTCACGTGTTAGGTGCATTGCACCGAACACCTTGTATAGTGAGCCACGAAATGCTGGAATAACATTCCACCACCAATCAAGGAGAGCATTACTGTTAGAGGGTTCAAATCCAAACTGAAAAGACACTTAATGGCTCAACAAGGTATTGTTGCCTGAGGGTAGGATATCCATAACACCATTATTAGTCCCAATTCCTAAAATTATTAGCCCCAATTTAGTTAACCGCTAAATAATAAAATTATATGTATAGATATAGATCGTTGTAACATGTATATATATTTTGAATTATATATATATATTTTTTTTTATCTTTGATCATATTTATACTTAATAGTTATTTTCATTATTTTTATTTAGTTTTAAGTTTTTATTATCTGTTATTGTGATATTATCTCCACTTATAATAAATCTCTAAATTAAAAAAAGAATCAGCCAGTTTGAAACTAAGCTTTGCGCGGTTCGAATGTTCTCAGCATCCCATGAACGGAAAAATATGAAACATTTTATATAGGTACATTATTATTCTAGCTGCAACTTAGGATAGTTTTTATCCGACTGCGACAGTTAATTAATTTTCCGAAATATACGACTTCATTTAATTTTTCATTTATTTTTATTGAAATCAAACGCTGCTCCAACTGTCAGCTATAAGAACCGTCAAATTTTCGTCAAAATGGCGGAATTGCTTTGCCTTTCACTTATTAATAATTTAAATCCCGTCTACGATATACCTTTACGAGACAAATGCTAAAATATAAACCATAAAAAAATATTCGATTCTGATATGAGAACTTATATGCGCAAATGTCGTTTTATGTCGTAATTTCAATAAATGAAATAAACAAATTTGAACAATATAATTAACACGAATTTGTTTTTTTTGAATGACAATGGCACGCGCTCGGCGCATTCAGCCAAAGTACCTGCGGCGCTACCACGAAAACCGATACTCAATGTTCATATATTTGCATCCCTGTCACTCGAGTATGGTTAGTGCGATAGAGATAGAGATACCCGAATATTTTCGAATTCCGAAGTTCGTGGTTATAGCTCAGGAATCGAAAATATGGTAAATAATCATAATGTATTTTCACGAAAAAGAATTTAAAATAAATATAGTCAAATGGAGAAAAAAACAAAGCAAGAGGTTATATAGGTGATTAAGTTATAAGAGTCCAAAGTTTTAAGAGGGGGTATGTTCTGTCCCTTTTCCGCAAAACGCACCTTCATATGAAACGATTGTTTTTTACTATGACGCTCGAGTATATTGACGTCACAGTCCCTCATCGTTTTCTCACTCTAACAAGCGACATTAAAACGGATGTAGCTTCATAATTTTTTGAGATATTTGAATGGGAGTTTCATTATCTTCTATCTATTTAAACATAATAAATGCCTATGGCCTATGCCTATGCTCTTTGAATCCCTCTCAACGAGTAGATAATTATACAAACAGTACCAAAAATTCTATTTTTGACAGAGACTTACATAAACTTTCATGTTTGGTCAATTCGACGCTAACAATAAATTATCTTACGCTGTGATACAACTGTTTGTATATTTTTTCGGTAATGCCAGCTTATTAGTGGGATTAAAATACGATAAATGTATATCGTATTCAGATAATCGAAAACAATACAACTACAGCCTACACACACTAGTAAACTCGTGAGGCGACGTAGACTCGTGGTCTCACTGAGCATTTAAGCATGATCATATTTTTTTTATTTTAATTTTTTGTGCGTTTAAATAAATAAAGAAGTAATAGCTGAATTCCCTCAAACATGATATTGGCAATTTTTAAAACCAATTTTAATATGTTTAACTGTTGTGCATAACTATGCAACAACACAACAAACTTGTTAGGATTTTTTTAAGTGTATTTTAAACCTATGTTCGTGATTTTTTGCTATCAAGCGAAAGTCAAAAACTCTCGAAAAAGGCCATCAATATCAAACTTATTGAAATTCTAAGAAGCAGGTAGATAGATCTACCAAAAAGTTACCTATTACAACAAATTTCATTGTAATGTTCCAAATAACTTTTGAGATATTTCGAGTTTGGTGGTAAAAAAGCACTGTTTTGAAAGGCAAAATCTGTCAAGGTTTTTGTAAGCAATCGTGATTCTACGAAGCACGAACATAGCCAATGAACTAAAGTTATACATATCAAAAATTTGGATCTCTAGCAATAGTACAAGTATACTAATAATCGGTTTGGAAAAGGCACTTTTTCGATGCGCAGCTGCATACAGCGCCTTAAGATTGCTAATTAAATTTAAGGCAGCCGTATAATCCAAACAAGAGCTGTGATTTTTTTAAATCCGTTTTCGGAGCTCACGTTGCCTTAAGAATAAGAATCGTTGCCTTCTATAGAAAGGCAATGGCAGGCAGCTTGGTCTATTGGGCTTATAATATTTGAACTTCCGTTGATCTCTCGAGGATCCCATCATTAAATTACAATTCATAAGAGTCTACGAAAGATGAGTTGACGTAAAGTTGGGCATTCACATATGTGCCGCGCCAGACCATTTGTTTTTGAGACCAATGCATGGACGTAATAATTATATTGATCCAATGGTTCCAACTATGAATTTTGACACCCACTATCCTCCTATTTTGGATGGCGCCTAAGCTGTCGCGCTGGCTTTTTATCCGTTCCGAATTATTCCGATCTTCAACGAGCCGCGCCCACTATCTTTAAAGTTTTGGAATTCAAGGGCCGATTTTGGTGCGGCGCAACTTCATTCGGCTTGTTGAAACAGTCGTGAATGCCCAGTTTTAGAAAATGCCTCAGAATTAGGCGTTCTATACCACCTATCAATTTGTCACAACAACCGCCTTCAAAGTGAATTTCTGTCTTTTCCATCTTCTAGCTGCGTCTCTAGGTTGCTTTGACAAATTTCTAGGTATTAGGTCCTAAGCATCAAATCTAAAAAATTAAAGCCAAGTTTGTCATATAAATACCTGAATAGCAGGATTGAACCACAGTCCTGTGCTGCATTCCCTCTGAACCTTCTCTCCTTGGACGCAATAATAGAACTTGTCACAACGCGTCTCGTGCGGCAACAGTTGATGCACGTCAAAATCAGCAGGACAGCCGTTGGGCAGTAATTCTTGGTCAGGGGCCTCGGTAGCTGGGGCCTCGGTTTCGGGTTCTGTAGACTCTGTAGGTGGCTCAGTGGCCTCGGTCGTAGTGGCCTCGGTCGTAGTGGCCTCGGTTGTAGTGGACTCGGTCGTAGTGGACTCGGTCGTAGTGGCCTCGGTCGTAGTGGCCTCGGTCGTAGTTGACTCGGTCGTGGTGGCCTCGGTCGTAGTTGACTCGGTCGTAGTGGCCTCGGTCGTAGTGGCCTCGGTCGTAGTGGACTCGGTCGTAGTGGCCTCGGTCGTAGTTGACTCGGTCGTAGTGGCCTCGGTCACAGTGGCCTCGGTCGTAGTGGCCTCGGTCGTAGTGGCCTCAGTTTCGGGTTCTGTTGGTGCCTCGGTTTCAGGCTCAGTAGGAGCCTCAGTTTGGGGAGCCTCCGTTTCGGGTGCCTCAGTAGGGGCCTCAGTGGTTGGACTGGGAGGTCTAGTGGGTGCCTCCGTTTCAGGCTCGGTAGTAGCCTCAGTTTCAGGCTCAGTAGGGGCCTCAGTTTCGGGTGCCTCAGTTGGGGCCTCAGTGGTTGGACTGGGAGGTCTAGTAGCTGCCTCAGTCTCGGTTTCCGGGGCATCAGTCACCTCTTCTGTATCTGGAGGCACTCTTGGTAACTCGCAGTTGGCTGATACAGGGTGTACACAGACCTGAAATTAAGAAGCGTTTTAATGACCTACGCATAAAATTACCTCTCTATAATTTTGCATGAAGTCTAATTTGCATCGTCGAATAGAGAGTGAATTAATAGAGGCAATATGTAAAGCTTTTTTTAGCCAATAAAGAATTTGTAAAGCTTAGACTGGTAAGTTAGGCTCGGCCACGGCTTTGAGTGTTAGGGGCAGCGATGTGTCATAAGTGGGAGCGAGAGGCCACGCTCCGATGTCTCTCTCCCACTTATGGTGCACTATTTATTTATTTATTTCAGGCATGTCAAAAAGTGACCGGTTCGCGTCCTTACTGAGCTTAGTAAGATGCTAATTCAATTAGAGTAAAATTGTCCCCTAATATTTATTCTGCAGTTTACCTGAAGAGCGTACGAAACAACCGAAAGACTTCTACTGCTGATCATAGGCCTCCCAAAGAGTGCCAAAGTGTTCGCGTCCTTACTGAGCTTACTAAGAGGCTGCTAATTAGTGTAAAATTGTCCCCGAATATTCATTCTGCAGTTTACCTGAAGAGCGTACGAAACAACCGAAAGACTTCTACTGCTGATCATAGGCCTCCCAAAGAGTGCCAAAGTGTTCGCGTCCTTACTGAGCTTACTAAGAGGCTAATTCAATTAGTGTAAAATTGTCCCCGAATATTCATTCTGCAGTTTACCTGAAGAGCGTACGAAACAACCGAAAGACTTCTACTGCTGATCATAGGCATCCCAAAGAGTGCCAAAGTGTTCGCGTCCTTACTGAGCTTACTAAGAGGCTAATTCAATCAGTGTAAAATTGTCCCCGAATATTAATTCTGCAGTTTACCTGAAGAGCGTACGAAACAACCGAAAGACTTCCACTGCTGATCATAGGCCTCCCAAAGAGTGCCAAAGTGTTCGAGTTCTTACTGAGCTTACTAAGAGACTAATTCAATTAGTATAAGATTGTCCCCTAATATTTATTCTGCAGTTTACCTGAAGAGCGTACGAAACAACCGAAAGACTTCCACTGCTGATCATAGGTATTCCAAAGAGTGCCAAAGTGACAGGTCCGCGTCCTTACTGAGCTTACCAAGATGAGCTTACCAGGAGGCTAATTCAATTAGTGTAAAATTGTCCCCTAATATTTATTCTGCAGTTTACCTGAAGAGCATATGAGAACTCAGTTCCAAGCGCGCAGTCCGTCGGCGTAACCCACTTCTCTCCATACTCGCAGTAGTAGAACTTGGTGCAGTCCCATTCGTGGGGCAGAAGGTGGTGGCCCACTGCAGGACAACGGTCGGATGGGATCATTTCAACATGTTCCACATCCACGTTTCTGGCTTGCGCCGCGGCGACCGCGGCGAGAAGGAGAATTTTACCTGAAAATTCAACTTTTTAAATGGTTTTTTTTTACTATGACGATGGCAAACAAGTATGGTCTATTGATATTAAACTTTTGGTTCTCACACATTTTTTCCACTAAACGGGACTTTTAATTGCGTAACTGCGTTAAAATTATGTAAGGAATTCAAATTCGCAAGATAACAGAATATAGTTAAGAAGTAGTGGACTATTTTTCCATTCTACTTAAGGGGAAAAATGCTGACGGATTACATTATATATGAGTACCTACAGTCTATATAAATCACTTACTTACCTATCATTTTGGCGTCAAAAAAGACGCAACACTATCAAAAAGTAACTTCAGCTCTTAAGAAACACTTAAGTGTCTTCCGTTAAGAACCAAACTGAATTTTTAATCAGATATCTCCTTATATACCTGTAATTCTTTTGATACAAGCTCGATAAGCTTTATTGCTTGTACAAAGATTATTGTGTCGATGTTGTAAACAGGTGTACGGTACTACCTACCGCTGGTCGATCACGTATTAACGCATTGTACGCGCGTCAGGTAGATCTAAATGTCACTTTTTATATGGAATAATTTACTTTAAAAACAAATTTTAAACCGAATTCAATTCAGTACTTCGCCAAGCCACATGGTACATGAAAATTTCCACATTTCCTTTCCAATTTACCACATGAACTGCTTTCCGAGAGCAAATGCGTTGATTATTACAGAAAAAATCCAAGTCGCTATATGTGGGCTGGAGCTGATAATATTTGAGGAGTTCGGTCGATTCCTCAATGATCTCAGAATTAACACTTCATTAGTTGCTACTTCAAAGGAATCATGTCAGAATCTTTAAGGAGTTATGGAACTGTGGCCATCTTCATCAGTTCCACTTCACCAAAATTACGTTTAATTATTTACCATACACGAGTTATAATAGAAAATACCGAAATCACCACACGCGCGCCTATAAAATTTGAGGGTTGCCCTCAATTTCCCTGGGATCCCATCATCAGATCCTTAATTGGTGATCCACAATGGGACCACCTCGGGAGTATAATCTATCGAGTAAAAAATGAATTTTGGAAATCACACATGACGGAGAAATCGGCGAACATACATAAAAAAAAATAAAAAAATGCTTATAGTGGAACAATTGTAACCTCCTCCTTTTTTGAAGTCGGTTAAATTGACCTAACGCGCGTTCGGAACGTTACGTGATTACTCCTCCGGTTTAAGTCTTAGGGGTAGGTATGTAGACTATGAAGGTATTGCGTAGCAAAGTAGCGATAAAATGTGTTCCGCCTTGCTTCTATTATTATGTCCTTGTTTATTTTTGCAAAGTTTATTTTCATATCCAAACTTGGGATCCCATCATCAGATCCTTAATTGGTGATCCACAATGGGACCACCTCGGGAGTATAATCTATCGAGTAAAAAATGAATTTTGGAAATCACACATGACGGAGAAATCGGCGAACATACATAAAAAAAAATAAAAAAATGCTTATAGTGGAACAATTGTAACCTCCTCCTTTTTTGAAGTCGGTTAAATTGACCTAACGCGCGTTCGGAACGTTACGTGATTACTCCTCCGGTTTAAGTCTTAGGGGTAGGTATGTAGACTATGAAGGTATTGCGTAGCAAAGTAGCGATAAAATGTGTTCCGCCTTGCTTCTATTATTATGTCCTTGTTTATTTTTGCAAAGTTTATTTTCATATCCAAACTTAACAGCACATAACAAATAAGCTCAACTAACGGACTTAATGTCTTAAGGGATTCTCTACCGGCATGGTCGTTATATAAGGAGGAGACGGGTGGGCCGTTTAGGGTCAGGTTTAGGTGCCCACCGCAGGATGCTGGGTTGGTTACCGACTCAAAATTGAACGCTGGTCACTTTAAAAAAAATGCCTTCACCTCCTGGAAAACAGACCTAGATACGCCCATGCCTACTAAAAACATTGCCTCACAGAAACTTGCTAAAAATCCTTCGATACTGTACCAAGATAGAATAGAAGTAGGTACTTAGTAACAATATATTTAGTTTCGCAGATCTCTATTACCGACGCTGCCACCTCTGCTAAATAAATACGAGGTCGCCATTCGGGGACCTTTTCGTTCTAACGGCCATCGGTTCTACGTGCAATGTGTCGCCCACCTTGGTTCTGCTGCAGATACTTAGTATCATTACCCCTAATTTCTTAAGTAGTACCTACCACTCTTAAGTCGTTAAGTGTTGTGAATTGCTGTCCACTTGTCCATTCGGGGACTTAAAATATTCATTTCTTTTGGGCCTTCATTCATTGAAATTAAGTCAAAAATTAGCAAACCTTTTCATTCCAGATTAGACATGCTAAATATCGTTAAGTAGTATTAAAGATTGATGAAGTTTATGTAAAGTGCCAAATAGTTAATGAATACTCGTATTCGAATAGATACGTCCTAACATCCTCATAGATTATAATCATAATCAATCATAGCTGAATATTATCTTTCTGCACGGATTATGGATTAGTTACTGTTAACAATTTGTTTATTTATAGTTTTTTTACTGGTAGCAATACAATTTTATGAATACTCTAGACTAGACTACGTAAGCTTGCATTTACACATCAAGTTCCCGGATCAGGTTCTCTGACACGGTTTTGGGATTATGGCGCATCATCATCATATCAGCCGAAAGACGTCCACTGCTGGATAGGCCTCCCCCGAAGAGTGACACAATGACCGGTCCCGCACCACCCGCAGCAAGCGGACTCCCGCGACCATCAGGGCATCAGTCCATCACCTTACCCGCCACGCACCACGCAGATGAGGGGGAATTGTATAAACAATTTCCCCAGAAAGTATGTAAGGTGTTTTCAAACCCGTGGTGGCGTGGTGACTGGGTGGCGGTCAATAGAAAATTTGACAGCAATTGTCAAGTTTACTACTGACCGCCACCGCGGGCCGCTCCAGTCTGTGAGAGGCCTTAAGGCGACGTGAGCTCCAAAAACTGATTTTTAAAAAATCCTAGCTCTTGTTTGGATTATACTACGGCTGCCCTAAATTTAATTAGCAATCTTGAGGCCTTTCTCGAGGGAAATCAGCTATTCGAATACTGAGTTTTTGACTTTCGCTGGATAGAAAAAAATCACGAACATAGGTCTAAAATACACTTAAAAAAACCATAACAAATTATGCACAACAGTTAAACATACTAAAATTGGTTCTAAAAATTGGCAATGTCATGTTTGAGGGAAATCAGCTATCACTTTTTTATTTATTAAAACGCACAAAAAATTAAAATTAAAAAACATGATATCCGCGCTTCCATACACGCACTTCCATCTCGCTCACGCTTATGCTCAGTGAGAGGGAGAGAAGACCACGAACCTACGTCCCCTTAATGTGTTCAACCGATATGACTATCAGCGGGTCATGACATGACAAGGTTAAGTATTATACAAGAGCAATGTCTTTTTTGCAAACATGATTTTATTACTAAATATAAGTTATCATCATCACTGTTTAAGAGCTAGGCTCTTGTCGGTGGAGTAACCGCCACTGATTCTTGTCCTCTGCCAGCCTTTGACGTCTTTGCACGACTCGACAGCAACTTTCTCCTTTATTTGGCTGGTTTAAGTATGTCTGGGCCTTCCCCTGCCTCTCTTTCCATCGACCTTGCCCTCCGAGATATTTAGAAAGAAGCTGTCGTGCATTTTGCCTCTTCTGTTTTTTATTGTTTTTAGGAGGCATCGGCTCTCTACCACCATCTTCAAAACCTCTTCGTTCGTCTTCCTTTCTGTCCAGCTTATTCTTTCCGTCCTCCGCCTACAGGTCAGCTATATTAGAAGTTAAATAGATAATATCATTATACATGTCTATTGTACGTAGATCGACAATAAAAGAAATCACAATTTGAAATTAAAATATGTATCTTATTTAATATACAGAGAAATATAACTAATTAATGTATCAAAAATATCTAAACCAAATGGTACCTACCTTACCTACTGATAGGCCGCCGTCGGAGTATAGGTAGGTAAACCTACTTTAGTTATCTGATAATCAGCAATTTTAATTACTCACCTATACCTACCCACATAGAGTTCAGTTTTGCATTCGTTCATTGTTTAAGTACCTACTAAATATATTTTGTTTTAATCATGTGAACATAATAGAGATTAAACAAAGATTGCTAATATAAAACCCTTCCTAATCCTTTCCGCAGAACTGGATTAAGATTTATTTGGCATGTGAAGTACCTACCTAATGCCTAACGAAGTTACGGTAGCCTAGTGGTTTGCTAGACATAGACACACACACACACACACAGACAGACAGACAGACAGACAGACAGACACACAGACACGTCAAACTTATAACACCCCTCTTTTTCCGTCGGTGGTTAAAAATGGTAGATACTAATATTTACTTTATATGAACGCCTATGTTTTCGGTGTTGGTTTGGTCGCACCACACTTGGCGGTGTTGTTTAAAAACATTGAAAACATGGCGCAGCGGACGCGGCTTTAGCATGAAGATTTCTTATGGTCAAACAGCATTTTTTTTATCTTTAAAATATCATGAATAAGTTGAAGCATGGCATGATGTTTTTCGAGTATTTTAGAGAATTTTATTTTGTAACTAAGAATAATTTATTTTATCTGGTTTTCAACCACCATAAATAATAGATCAAGTAAATTTGGATCGATAAGAGCAGGAATTCCAAATGGAACCAACTTATAGCGGGATTCCAAGATAGTCTGTTGAGAGTAGGTATATTCGTGTAGGTATGTACACATAAACCTATGTTCGCAGATCCTGGCCTAGGCTAGGCCCTTTTGATAGGTTGTACCTACCTACTCGTACCTGTATTTCAGGAGTATGGGCTCCATCAAACGCTCTTGGTTCCCAGTTCTGGGAAACGATAAGGCTTGTTCACGAAATAAAGTAGCCATAAGAAAATGTAAATAAATCTTGTTTTTCTCACAGCACTTCAAACAAAAAACAGTCAATTATATCACTAAACATTGTAAAAAGAATGTACAATGCAATTTTTTGAAAACCCTAAGAGTTGGCAAACTGTCTGACTTTCTTTCGAATGCCTGCCATCAGCGTATTTATTGATTTTTTTGTGAACTGACGAGAGGCTGCGTTCCATATTTTTTTGAAATCAGCTTCATTGTCGGCCACTGCCCCCTTCTTGAGCAGGTATCGTTTGATATTTGCCCAATACCTTTCAATCGGGCGAAGTTCTGGGCAATTTGGTGGGTTAATGTTTTTCGCGACATAACTACTACTCTTGTTATCAAGCAAATTTAAGGTGGCTTGAGCGTAATGAGCAGAAGCTAAATCAGGCCAAAATATTGGAGGACGTGTATGTTTCCGATATAAGGGCAGAATTCGCTTTTTAATACACTCCTGTGGGTAGACATCTCCGTTTATTGTACCGATAGTGAAAAAGCTCGTACTTTTAAGCCCGCATGAGCAAATAGCTTGCCATACAAGGATTTTTTGGGCAAATTTTTCAAAAGCCACGCTCTTATGTTCTTCTGGAACGTCCTCGCCAGCTGCACACGAGTAAAACTGGGGCCCCGGTAACGTTTTCATGTCTTTTTTTACATATGTAAAATGTTTCGTCATCCATTAAAATGCATCGGTCGTTATTTTGAATTAAAAACTTGTCCAAATCTTTAGCTCGAGATTTCGCTCTTTCAAGCTGGGCAGCAGTCCTTTTCGGCATTTTCTGTTTCTTCCTGGTTTTGTACGTTCCCGACCGAAGTTTTTAACTTTTTGGGTACATCGCGAATAGAGGCCGATGGATTTCGACGGAAAGACGCTACTATGTCCGTGTCCAATTTTGACTTCACGCAGCCTTTTCTGCGAACGCAACCTGGTAGATCACCTAGAGTATTAAATTCCCTAAACATTTTTATTACTTTTCGTACACCATTTTTAGATAATTGATACAGTTTTGCGAGTTGTCGCATCGAAATACCCTTTTCTGTACAGTAGGATATTATAATGAATTTACGAGTTTTTTCATTTATCCTCGGCATCTTGATTTTATCTAGTCAATGACATATATTATAAAATTTATCTTCAACTTGACAATACATGTGTCAAAGTATCATGCATTGGCATAGCAAAAGCTTTCTATATAATTATGAAGGCCCAACTTTTGGTGGCTACTTTATTTCGTGAACAGGCCTTAATTATATAAATCTAAATTAAATTATTAATTGTGATTGTGAATAATGGACCTAGTTATCTATCCAATCCTACTTATTCTAGAGTGATAAAAGAGCAGAAATTAAATAATTATGGAACATTACGCAAAATTCCGCGTAGGGGGTATCTCGTTCCCACTTGCGGTATTGTCTATGCATGCATCCTTGTCACTAATTTGACAATCCATTGTTCATGTGTGTGCGAGTCCCTTTCTTCAGTAGAGACTGGTTTACGATTTGTGCTAGTGCTGCACTCTGGCGGCACTACATTGCAGTAATGTTCCCTCTTGGAACTAAAATAAACCATACATTGAAAGAAAGAAAAAAAGAAATTGATTTGCTAGAGACATGGTACAACAATAGATGGAACAGTGTTTTAGTCATGATCAGCACATCTCGCCAAAATTTTTGGTCATGCAAGTCTGTTAACAAAACAGTTTACAACGTATTGTAATACGCAGGCCCTATTGCAATAACAAAACGTTTCCATTTTGACATTTCGACTGAACGACAGCACTTTGGAAAGCGTTCATAAACCAAAACATATTAGTTGGAATATCTAAGTGAATTTCATATTTTTGCATTTGAAAAATTAAAAATATGAAGGAATAACTAGATATTCTGACTATTTTATATTAACTAAATATTTTGGGATTTATTTAGACTGTTGCTGAAATATTTAATACATAAAAATATTTTTTTTACTTACGTCCTCTATTGATTAAAGTTTTTGAACCTAACATTGCTTACAAACAATTCTCTCCAACGAATTACGTTTTTATTGTTAATTCTAATAATAGCAGAGCTGTAGTGTAAATGGTTTCAGTTTTCGTAACAAGCTGTATTTAGGGTGTACGAATAATCCACTATCACTTAAATAAGTGTAAGAACTCAATTTCATAGTAAAATATGTCCGACGCAGAAGTAGAGGTTCCTTCTACTTTTAAGAAGAGAACCATTAAGAACAGAGGAGGTAGAAAGCGGAAAACTTCGAGTTCAGAAGGTAAATAATCAGATTTATGGCACTATATTATATTATACTTCGATATAGATCATATTTCTTTTGAGGTTATGTTTTGTTTTAACATTCCCAATGACAACGCATTTCTCCTCAACTTCCTCAAGTCAACAGTTTGTCAATGTTATTTTTTTGTTTGTTTTTATGTGTGGGTGTGTGTTTTAATATGCCGCTTCGACCAGCAAGTGACCTATTGTGGCAGCCCTTTCTTTAGATTTCACCGTTAAGGCCCATTGCCTCCAGGAAATTCCAGATTATTTGGGTGGTGATATGTTGTACCTCCGATGTGCCACCCTAGGTAGGTATTTCTTTTGTGCATGTGGTCCGCAGGAGCAGAGAATGTGAACATCTTAGGTAAGAGATTATTATGGACCATAACACTAAGATTTTCAATGTTATGTTATGGTCCATAATAGCTGACATAGGTATCTCAAGTATCTGAATACCTTACATTTTTAGGGGATTTTGTCACTATAAATTTGTTTAAGGACATAGTTTATGCAAACATTTTGAATAAACATTATTATTATTTATTATTGATACTGAAGAGTGCTCATTGTAAAGACATGTACTTAAAAATACTATAACTAGACACTTACATTGTTTCAGAAAAAAACAGCTCAGATTCGTCTGAGCAAGGAGTGGTTTTGCCCACAAAGAGACCTCAGAAGGCCAACCCTAATATTCAGTCAACGGGAGGCCCAAAAAGGCAGAGGCCTGAAATACATGCTGATGATAGCAGTGGAGATGATGGTCAAGTGAGTTTATTACAAGCTTTATTGCTTGCCACGTACGCATGCGTCAAATCTTGTTGTTGAAAGGAAGGGCTATGTTATTAGTAGTCTATGTTTCTTTTACATATTGAACCGATTTAAATAAATGAGGTGTCATTGGATTCTAAATTATACTCCGGGTGACATAGGCTACCTTTTATATGAAAAAGAACTATTTTTTTCAGGTACTAGTCCATGGTCGGGTTACAGGTTTTTGAACTGTTTAAGCTTGTATTTTCAGCCAAAGCAGAACCTGACGTTATCAGTGCAACAGCAGCGGGAGAACGCCACAGCCACATATGAACTGGACACAGAGAGAGACCGGGACGCCCAGGCCATATTCGAGAAGGCGCAGAAGATAAATGAGGAGCTACAGGGACAGGCTGATGATAAGGTGTTTAATTCTTCTTATACTAATATTATAAATACCAAGATGGTGGTTCGCCCAAGCTTCTAACCACTGGTTTAAAAAATAATCATTTCATATTTACAATGAGGTGCTAGGAATTAGGATGGTTCTGCCTGAGGCATGCTCGCTCTGCGCGGTGAGCTGCTCGCGAGACATTGTTTCACCTAAACATGCGCGGCGGGCGAGGCAGCATGCGAGCGGCGAGCCGACAATGTGCGCGTCGACACGACGACAGCTGATTGATTTCTGGTCCCACATTGGCCACATCACCTTTCGCTTTTCATGTATTTGTACCAATAATTGTTCCAAATTATTACACACGCACGGCTAAGCCACTATTTTCTATTATAGTTGATTCAAATTTCATTGTTATCATTTCTTGTATGGTAGGCTGCTAGATGATAGAGCTGTAGATTATTTTTAAAAGGAAATGATATATTCTCCAGGTGTACCGAGGTCTGAATAACTATGCCCAATACTATAAGAAGCGCGACACGGCGGCCGGCAACGCGAGCTCGGGGCTCGTGCGGAAGGGGCCCATCCGAGCCCCCGCCAACTTGAGGGCCACCGTCAGGTACTCATACTTATACCGCGACATTTGCCTCATCCCCAAGGATGCATTTAAATCGATTGGCGTAATATTTTGACTACATTCACGAGCGTGCCACATAATTAAACTGCCACAACGAATCAATGAATGTTCTGAAGCGTGTTTATGATTCTTCTACTGTCGCAAGGTATGTGCTTCTGGTGTTTCTAGGACCTTATCTCTAAGCGATAAGGTCCTAGAAACACCAAAAGTGTATACATGTTTATGATGCTGACTGCACAAGGCCATAATCCTGTATGCCACCGCCATAGCATTAAAGAATAAGTTTGTCAAAAATAAAGTTTTTGGTACAAGCTTTTATTGCCAACTGTACTTTTCTGTATACCGTCATCAACTACTCATTGAGACGTTACAAACGAGCCCATTCTCTCCAGTCTCTCCTATCATCAGATCAGCTCAATACTTTTGCGAGTATTTAGTATCATGGGCCTATAATATATAATACTCAGGACAAGCCAAGGTAATAATCAGGCATCGGTGTTTTTATCGCATCGTCTTACACGTTAGCGAGCTATGGAGTCAACATTAGCAATAAAATTGAACTCTGGACTAATAAATTAATAATAATACCACGTCCGAGCGAGATGGTAGCATAGAAATCTCAATAGGTGTGACAGAAATTGAAATATCATTTGTTGTCCTTGACATAGTTCCACTTTTTTTATTTGCCACAAATGATTTTGATTAGTATGAAGTTTTGGCAAATAAACAATTACCCGTCCAAATTAAGTAGGTTGTTAGTGGTAAGCTGCCAGCCATTTTAGGACCAGTTCTTAATTTACCTGCATAGTATATAGCTTGTCCTTCCTAGGTCCATGTTTAGTATGGGTATACTGCCGATCGATCGATGATATATTGATTTACTGTGACACTTTTGCAGGTGGGACTACCAACCAGATATTTGCAAGGACTACAAGGAAACCGGTTTCTGTGGTTTTGGAGGTAAGATTATGTGCTTACTAGCTTTTGCTTGCGACTTCAGTCGTGTAAACTCTTTATTATTATTATATTATATTTATTTATTTCAGACTATTAGTCCATAGGGTTAGGTAATACAATAACTTATATATCTATTGTTAGTACTACAATTAATGAGACACAACAAAACATTACACAACATTTAAAACGCATCATAAACAACATCGAAAAATATAACGTTTTCAACAAAAACCAATATGGATTCAGAAAACGTCATTCAACCGCGCTAGCTGTTTATCAGTACATTTTAAAAAATTTAGACCATATAAATAATAAAACATATAGCGTGGGTCTGTTGCTAGACATGACTAAGGCATATGAAAAAGTCTCCCATGAAATTTTACTTAGTAAGCTGTATGGCATGGGCATACGCGGGTTGGCCCATAAATGGTTTCAATCTTACCTCCATAATCGTACACAATCCGTGGAAATTGATTACTACGATAAAACAAATAAACAAGTAAATATTTTCACTTCTGAAATGCGGAATATTACGTGTTCCATCCCTCAAGGTAGTGTATGCGGCTGCCTCCTATTTTTAGCATACATAAATGACCTACCTACAATCCTTAACCCAAACACTACCTGCGTTATGTTCGCTGACGACGTATCATTGTTATTTAATTGTAAAAATAGTTATGAATGTAACTTACAGCTCAGTCACACTTATGAAATTACAAAAAATTGGCTCAGTGACCACAATTTAGAAATGAATCTTAAAAAAACGAAAATCATACAATTTAAACCAACGCAAAAAAAGGCTTTAGAATTAAACTTAAACACACCCACGAGTACTAGTAGTAATATAGAGGAGGTTAAAGAATTTAATTTATTAGGCATAACTATTGACTCCGGCATCAATTGGAAAGCTCATATTCAGAACATTAAAACCAAATTATGCAAATTTGTATATGCACTAAACGTATTGAAAACAAATACTAGCTTAGAGTGTGCATTATCTGCGTATTATGCGTACGCGCATTCGTGGCTCCGATATGGTGTGGTGCTTTGGGGAGGTAGTACGGGGGCCCAGCAACTGTTTGTGATGCAAAAGAAGTGCATCCGTATCTTGACTAACGTGCGCATCCCTAACAGTTGCCGTCCATACTTTATTAAACTCAAATTATTGACTCTGCCGTGTATTTATATATTACAAGCCGCTCTTTTTGTCCGTGAAAATCCTTATCTGTTTCAAAAGAAAAAAGATTGCGAGACAACCAGAACGCAGTATAGGAATAAGTTATTGCTACCAAACGCTAACTTGACATTGTATAAAAATAGTCCACATTATAAATGTACTCTAATTACAAATAAAATCCCACAAACAATTAAACAAGAACGTAACGAAAAAATATTTAAAAATAAATTAAAGAAATTATTAATTGAGAAATGTTATTACTCAGTAGACGAATTTTTAAATGATGGGTCTTTATAAATTTTATGAATGACATATCTAAATTGACATATAAAAATATCGTAGAAATAATGTAAAAATAATATGAAATTAAAGTCAAACTAATTGTAATTAAAATGAATGAATATGTATCTAATGCAAAAATGTTAATAATGTTGTTATTGTATGCATGTTAGTATTAAGTTTTGTGTGTCCTTACAGGGCGTCATGGTCTGACCTGAATACTGAATGTAACACCTTAATTGCAATGTACATGGCTTTACAAATGAATAAAGAATAAATTAAAACTTTCGCGGCTGTACGGCCACAGGTGCGTGTAGTTGCACGTACCTGTCTACCAGAGGCTAGTCCCACCGCTGAGCCAACGTACTTAGGATAATGTTAGTGCTGCCACGGCTGCGGGTGAGGAGTGACGCGCATCGCTTCCTCATGATGGCAAAAAAGCAGTCTGTTTGCGCCTCGGCAAACATAGCTGAGGCGCTACAATACCGCGGCAACCCAAACAGCATCCTAAAAGCATAATTATACTGGACGCGCAGGGCACCGTACGCCCGCTGCGTAAAGTTAGCCCACAGGCCGCACGTATAGAAAGTTTGACAAAAAGCTTTAAATAGTGTCAACTTTACTTCTGTACTAGAACGTGCAAACCTGCGGGATAACATATTACAGCGGACACACAGCGCCCGGCGCTCCCGCTCGATGTCCTCGACGTCCGACAGTGAGTCAGTGACCCAGTGGCCCAGGTACTTAAATTTGTCCACTCTTTTTAACGGAGTCCCACAAAGCATGACCGGCTGCATTTGATAACTTTTATTACCCGCTTTAAATTGCAAGAGCTCGCTTTTCGACGCATTGTACCTGAGCCCATGGGCCACAGCATACTCTTCACAGATTCCTATCATTTTTATTAAGCCCCCCATCGAGGGGCTCAGCAGCACCATGTCATCAGCATAGCTTAAGTTATTGACACACACGTCTTCTATGTGACATCCGACACAGGCACTGCTGAGCTCCTCGATGAGGCCGTTCATATATACATTAAACAATGTGGGGGAGCTCAAACCACCCTGTCTGACCCCGCATTGCATCACATACTCGTCAGATACGGCGCCTGCCCACTTGACAGTGTTTTTTTGGTTATCATACCAATGCCTAAGCAGTGATATGACGTCACGGGGTACCGTTGTGTCCTCGTGTATTTTCGCCCACAACAAGTCGTACGCCACCATGTCAAACGCTTTTGACAAATCCAAAAAACAGGCAAATACAGGCGTTTCACGTGACGTATAATCGCGTGGAGGTAAGAAATGCAATCCCGATCTTAATTGTTATTTTAAATTTCGGTACTGATTATTTTATGTTTATTTATTATTTTTGGATTTTTAATACTTGACATGAGATTTGGTAATTTGATTGTTATGTTGTCTTTATTTTAATGTGTTAATTAATTAATGTTTCTACTTTACTTGGTTTTTATTTTATTTTTTGTCATTTTTATTTCTCAGTTCATTTTGTATTTGAAATTGTTTTAATATATGTATGATAATGTTTAGATTAATTAGTGTGTTAATTAATTAATTAATTAACATTTCCCAAAGGATCGCTCTTGCGGTCCAAAGGGGAAATTCCGCCAGTGTCATGGGGTCCTTGCCGCAGGCAGAACTTTTGGGCGGGCAATTTTTTTTGTTTTTAATATTAGTTTTTAATTTTTCTATTTCTTGTTTAGTATTCGTTGCCTTTAGTACTTATATTTTATGAATATATTAATTCAATTCAAGACATTTATTTCGACCAAATGGGATCATAGATAAAGTTAGTTACAGTTTCTTAGCCTAAAGTTAGTAAGTACTATCACCTAATACATATAAAATAAGGACAGTACTTAGTAGGGCTTGATTGTCAGTACGTGGATCATATGGCAGTGATTCACATACTCACAGTCAAACCTCTCCGCAAATGCCCTCAGGATACCACTAGAGCTAGCCCGCACCCTGCGCGCCAGGGATGTGCAGCGTTTCCTCATAGTTGTATAGAAACAGTCAACTCTGGCATCCGCGAACATCCCGGACGCACTACAGAAACGGGGCAGCCCCAGTAGCACCCTGAAGGCATTGTTGTACTGTACACGTAGGGCGTTGTACTGTTTTTGCGTATAAGAGACCCACAGATTAATGTGTTATAATGAATATTATTATTGAATATTTATATCTACGAACTTATAATACCATGGTTGCAATGTAGTAGGTTGTAGTTTCCATATTATAAGACATGCATTTGACACACGTACACGCACGTATCTAGCTCGGGAACGTACACCCACTGTGTGTTCATATCTGAAGTTGCGCCACCCACAATTTGTCTGCTATGCCCAAAGGTTGACTGGTAGAGAATGCTTACGGCATTAAGTCCGTCTTGTCTGCGATAAGTTGTTCTTTTGTGCAATAAAGATTAAATAAATAAATATAATTTCTAGCAACAGAAACTAGATCCGATCTAGATGTGGCTAGATCCAATAGGGGTGTAGACTCAAAATGTATTATTTCTTCAAAAGAAAGAAGACAAAAAAATATGCCTAATGACGAAAATCCTATTCAAATATTTCAAAAAATGACGAAGCTACAACCGTTTTAATGTTACTTGTTAGAGAGAGAACACGCTAGAGGATCGTGATGTCACGATCCCCGAGCGTCTTATAGTAAATGACAATCGTTTCATATGAAGGTGCGTTTTGCGGAAAAGGGACAGAACATACCCCCTCTTAAAACTTTGGACACTTATGACTTTGTGATTATTTAAGCTCTTGCGTTGCTTTTTTCTCCATTTGACTACATTTTTGATCCTTTTTCGTGAAAATACAACATTATTGATCATTTTATTTAGTGTCTACATCCCTATTGTGTAAACAAAGTTTCATGTTGTGTTGTGTTGTTTCATTTCGTTTTAAAATACCTAAGAACCAAACTACATTTGTATTGAATGTCGACTTGTGCTGGTAATTAAAGGGTGAAGGGCCAATCAACTTTTGGACCCACAGTATTTTGTCCGGTAACGCAAGATACAGAACTGTCATGTTTGTTAGAGAAACTGATATAAACCAGGTACCCAATTGTGTATAACGATGGGTTACACCAGCAGTTACGATATGCCACAGATTTGAATTGGATTGATAGACACAGGTTTGAAATAGATTGATTTGAAAGTTTGTAAAAAGTAACACAGGAGACAAAAAAAGTGTGGGTGAAAAAGTTGATTGACCCTGAAATGATAACAGATATGCAGACAAATTCCAGAAATTAAGGCGACGCGACGTAGGCTAGGGTGTTGCTTAAAAACCGAAAATCTTCTTTTCCGAATTTTTTCTTCGCCTCCTTGTGCGCGTTCTATCGCTTGTATAACGGGTTGTGCTCCGAAGAACTGTTCCACATGATGCCTACGGCTGCTTTTCACCACCGCACCGCTCGCCATCGGCAGGGCATTCATCCTCACACCCTGGAACCTAAATGGTCGCGTACCGTACGGTTTCAGAGAAATTTCCTCCCTCGGACGCTCAGGTTGTGGAATGAGCTGCCTGCCGAGGTTTTCCCAAGGGACTACAGTATGGGGTTCTTCAAAAAAGGAGTGTATAAATTCTGAAAGGGTCGGCAACGCGCATGTAACACCCCTGGAGTTGCAAGCGTCCATAGGCTACGGTAACCGCTTACCATATGGTATAAAAAAATAAAAAATGAAATTTCATGCGACACCCTCGTATATTGTTCTAATACGTAAAAAAATAACATCGGTTTTTTTATTTTCATTTTTGGATAAGATTTAGGGGTCGCTACCGAATTTTAAAATTCTAACGGTTTGCATTTATTTATGCATAGTAATACTTTTTTTTATTATCTTAACATTTTACTACTTTCATGAGCTACACTTGATAAATACGGAATAAACAACCTTGAAACTACGAAATTTGTGCACTAAATGTTCGACTTTTATTTGAAATCAAATTTAAAGTCAAAATCATCGCGAGAGTTCGTTTTTAGCATATTAGTACAACAAAACTCATTTTTGAATTACTGGCTGAAAATTAGCGACCTTTTTTGATGTTTTCAAGATTATTCATTTCCTATCATCAAATGTAGCTCATTAGAGTAGTAAAATGTATAAAATAAAAATAAAATCTTATTATGGAGAAATGCATACCTTAAAGAATTTCAAAATTCGGTTGCGACCCCTAAATCTTATGCGAAAATATAAATAATAAACAGACGTTATTTTTTACGTATTAGAACAATATAAGAGGGTGTCTCATTGAAATTTCAAATTTTCGGTTTTTAAGCAACACCCTAACGTAGGCTCAGAAAACGGATTTTAAAAAGTCCTAGTGCTTATTGAGGCTTCCCTATATTTAATTAGCAATCTTGAGGCCTTTCCCGAGAGACTTTAGCTATTCGAATCCTGAGTTTATGATTTTCGCTCGATAGAAAAAAATCACGAACATAGGTCTAAAATACACTTTAAAAATTCATAACAAATGATGCACAAAAGCTAAACATATTAAAATTGGTTCTAAAAATCGGCAATATCATGTTTGAGGGAACTTAGCTATTACTTTTTTATTTATATTAACGCATAAATAATTAAAATAAAAAAAAAACATGATATCCGCGCTTCCGAACACGCACTTCCATCTCGCTCACGCTTATGCTCAGTGAGAGGGAGAGAAGACCGTCGTCTTAAGTCATAGAACTACTTGTCTAGAAACTTATGTTGTGTACAGATTCGTGTAAGTTCCTCCACGATCGCTCGGACTACAAGCACGGTTGGCAGCTGGAGCGTGAGGAGGCAGCTCCTGAAGGCGGGGACTCTGACTATGAGGTATTCACTACTAAAGCATTAATTAAAAAAACTAGCAATAAAAAAAAGTATTATTTCTTAATAAGCAGATATTGTCATTTCAAAGTTCAATATCTCAAAAACGGATGAACCGATTCTGTTGAAACGTAGCTAAGAACCATCTCGATCACGTCAGCTTTCGGATAAGAACCTCATTCAAATTTGTCCATTCGTTTAGGAGCTACGATGCCACAGACAGACACACAGACACGTCACACTTATAACACCCCTCTTTTTGCGTCGGGGGTAAAAAAATAGTCATAAAAAATGCAAGTCATAAAGAGTGTTAAAAGTAATCAGCATATTTAAATATTTATACTGGGTGCGGCGGGCGGTTCCACAACACTTCGGGAGCTCAAATACCGCGAGCCATCCGGTTGCCTCTTGGATACTACAACTACGCGTCATTGCTTTAACTGGAACTAAAATATCGCAGACAATACTCCCCTTAAGCTTGTTACAGTGGTAGTTAAGCGGTCGAACTATAGTAACCATCCGTTCTTCTTAAACACAGTGGTAGTAAAGCGGTCGAACTATAGTAACCATCCGTTCTTCTTAAACACAGTGGTAGTAAAGCGGTCGAACTATAGTAACCATCCGTTCACAGTGGTAGTAAAGCGGTCGAATTATAGTAACCATCCGTTCTTCTTAAACACAGTGGTAGTAAAGCGGTCGAACTATAGTAACCATCCGTTTACAGTGGTAGTAAAGCGATCGAACTATAGTAACCATCCGTTCTTCTTAAACACAGTGGTAGTAAAGGGGTAGACCTATAGTAACCATCCGTTTTTCTTTAACACAGTGGTACTAAAGGGGTAGACCTATAGTAACCATTCGTTCTTCTTGCGGCAAGGTTGCGCATTGGCGCCTACATTGTTTAACACAGTGGTAGTAAAGCGGTCGAACTATAGTAACCATCCGTTCTTCTTTAACACAGTGGTAGTAAAGCGGTTGAACTATAGTAACCATCCGTTCTTCTTTAACACAGTGGTAGTAAAGCGGTCGAACTATAGTAACCATCCGTTCTTCTTTAACACAGTGGTAGTAAAGCGGTTGAACTATAGTAACCATCCGTTCTTCTTTAACACAGTGGTAGTTAAGCGGTCGAACTATAGTAACCATCCGTTCTTCTTTAACACAGTAGTAGTAAAGCGGTCGAACTATAGTAACCATCCGTTCTTCTTTAACACAGTGGTAGTAAAGCGATGAAACTATAGTAACCATCCGTTCTTTACAGGTCCACAGCGACGATGAGCTGCCATTCCGGTGTTTCATCTGCCGCGGCAGCTTCACAGACCCGGTCGTCACTAAGTCAGTATAAAATGATGCTTTAAATTCATTTTAGAATTTTCTTCGCTTCGCTCGGTTGAAAAACTCATTGCGATCGCAACTTGATCAATTTATTATGGGTTTGAAAAATATGTGTGGAATTATGTGATTCATTTGTTTTTTAAATTCAATTTTCAAATTATTTATTAGAGACTTGTGTCGTGTTAGTAACAATAACATTAAAATGAATAAATATGAAAAGCCGTAGGTACAGCACAAAATTACAAATAAAAAAATATGCAAATAGGCAATTCAAAAACATGATAATTAAAATACGTTACAATAACAATAACAATACTCATTTATTTGAGATAATATAGATCCATACATTATACATTCATTAAAAATAATAATTATGTGCTGGTTCAAGTAACTTAAAAATTACATTTAAAGTGTGAGTGTAAAGTGACGACCGGTCATTAATATGGCACTTTATGGGGTAGGTCTATGTCCAGCAGTGGACGTCTTTCGGCTGATATGATGATGATGGGTTTAAATTAATTAATACTTTCAACCATACATTTTGATTTCAGGTGCAAGCACTACTTCTGCGAAAAGTGCGCTCTTGACAACTACAAGAAATCAACACGTTGCTTCATCTGCAATACCCAGACAAATGGGATGTTCAATCCTGCTAAGGAACTAGAGGTTAAACTGAAGCAGAAAGGTGATGATGATGACGACGATGATGACGATGATTGATAATAAATTATTTATATAATTACGGCTTTTTATTTGTGTTGGGCACCACGGGCTAAAGGTAGCATGTAAAAGAACATCAAGCATTAGCCATTTTTACAAATCTTTAATGTAAGTGTTTACACAGTCTATCAGCACCTTTAAGGAAACCTCCCTAGGTGTGTAATGTATAGTTTTTCAATTTCACAAAGGCGAGTGGGTGCGAACTGCGATCCTATTGTCATGACATTCAATAGGCTTGTTGCGTGGTGTTAAAATTGATAACGTCGTGTTGCTAAATGGATAGTAAACCATCAAATGATTGTAATAAAGTATAAATTACAAAATATAATGGGGAACTTGCATGGGACTTCAATTTCGAATAAATTGCACTCAATCGATGCGGATATACGTAGAGATATCATACAAAAGAAAAAAAAAGAAGAAAAAAACGATTTTATTAGTTTTACCTAACGTTAAAATGACGAAATTTTTTTTTTTCGATAAAATAACGTAACAGTTACATAGAATATTAAATTAGAAATGATATTTTGTATGACAAGTATAGACTTAAACGTAAATTTTGTGGAGATAATCGCAAATTAATGACTTACTCCATAGTAAAGGCTATGCTGTGACGTCATAGCGTAAGCCCGTTTAGTATCTAGAGCGTTTTCGGGGGGTACCGGCGCGTGCAGATTTCAAATGCATATAACATCAGAAAAATAAATCATAACAAAGTTTTAATGCTACAGTTGTTTTAATGCTGGATTATACTTTTGTTTTTTTTGGTTACCATTATTTGAGAATGAAACTTTTACATAACAAAATTAAAAAAATATTAACGGCGTTTAACTTAGTTACGATGGTGAACGATCCATTAACATTTACTGTATGTGTTGGGTTGGTCCTGCTCATGTCTCATAAATCGCCCTGTATATATAAAGCTAAGGCTACCAGTTAAACGATAGGTCTTAGCTTCATATATATAAGGGTCAATTCATAAATTTGGTTGATTGATTGATAACTTTCAAAATTTCATTCTTAATTAAATTTGACTTAATTCAGCGTTCTATCGCGTTTTTCTTCTTTACTCAGTTGTTGCTGACTCTGTAGTTTACGTGTTTCTTGTTGATATTTTTCTTCCCTGAAATAAATAAATAAAATAAAATATTTATCTCTAAAACGTAAAATATGCGAAGCCACCGCACCGCTCGCCGTCGGCAAGGCATTCATCCTAACACTTTAGACTAGAACCTAAATGCATACGTTACGGATTGTGACGGATTTCTTGCCTCAAACGCTCCTGTTGTGGAATGAGCTCCCGAGGCTCATGTAGGACTGCGGTGGGAGTCTTCAAGGAGGGAGATATATTTAAATAGTTATTTACAATGCACTTGCTCTGAAAGTGCGCCTTTATATGGGTCAACATAAACACGAGAAGTCGTCTATGCCCGCCCCGCCGTGTGGGAATTGATTTCGGGCCAATATTCCCACAAACAGTGCGAGAATGAGATTTTTATTTCCTCACATGATGCAATGTAAAATGTTGTATGGCACAATTGGGGGTAATTCCCAACTCGGGTCCATCATTATTTGCTTTCCGCACTTGTCATAAATAATTATTTTGTTATAATCAATGTTGGATTTCGTATGTTGGTCTTTCCGACTTTTATCTGTTGTCGTGTCTATACTCGCGATTCCTATACCTACATCATCCCTTTCCAACATGCGCACTGATATATCGCGCCGTCTTTGTCATATACACGACGTGTGCGCTACGCTTGCCCCACCTGGCGAGAGAAAAGTGTTGTTGAATTCTCACCCCGCGTGCGTGTAACATCCTCCGCTGATAAAAGACATTAAATCTTATTTAAATCCGTCGCAATCTCTGTACATCGTTTGGAAACTATATGTGCTATTCTATCAGCTTTGCATTAAACGTGTTCGTGAAGTGAAGGTGTTTTTGGACAATTTGGGATTGCGCTGCGCGCCCCACACGAGCACATGGTGTGCCACGAGACGCTAGCGTGAAGGAGGAGTTCACCCAAGTCACAAGTAAGTGCGCATGACTCCTATTTCCAACCTTCTGTTAGCTGATTCATCCACCTGTTCCGAATTCCAAAGGCAGCTAACTTTCCTGCACAATTTCGCATCAAGTAGCTACGACAATAGACCACACGGTTGGATACCTACATACAGTCCACTAACGCGCTAATCTCTGAAAAGGGAAACTAGAAAGCGCACCGCAAATTAAAAAACCCTTGGAGGGCGTGCTATCTACATAAATTCAATTCTGTACGCCCCAAGTTTTGGTCACTAACGATCCGGATAATTATATTTCATTCCCAACCTAGGATTTATATCTATTTAAAGTAGCTCCTTGACATTATACTATATAATTTACCCATAGATACGTAAAATCTATGTACTTCGCATCATATCATCGTATCATTATTCTATAGATACTAACATTTCAGCAACGCATTAACGATTCTTAGTTTTCAATTGATGTACACGTCACAAATACATGCTATTGTTCTCACTGGCTCGGGAGCGCTGACCGGTTTCGTTCATATCTACCCGCTTTTATTTCGTTCTAATCTTTTCTCGAACTACCGCGTGCCGCGCGCTCCGATCTGTGCCGTCAATAGGTACCTATACGGTCATCGCTTAACCTACTTTGTAGACGGAGAGTTAAACCGCCTTATTCTCACAAACTGTTTCTTTTTTGTAACACATTTCCTTTGTATACTTTTATTTCCCGCGATTTGTGTTACATACCTACATCTATTTTAACCGCACTTTTATTTCCGCGACTTTTGTCAAACATTTAGGTATTATAACCGCTTTTTCCCGCGACTTGTGTTTACGAGTAGGTACTCACATTTATTTAACCGCACTTTTATTTCCGCGACTTTTGTCAAACATTTATTATAACCGCTTTTTCCCGCGACTTGTGTTTACGAGTAGGTACTCACAGTTATTTAACCGCACCGTTATTCCCGTAAATCGTGTTTACGGACATTTATTTGAACCGCATTTTTAATTCCCGTAAATCGTGTTTACGGACATTTATTTGAACCGCATTTTATTCCCGCAAATCGTGTTTACTTATATTTTATTTGTGTGGGCTAAGTTTTATAATCATGCCACCGAAAAATGACCCTAAGGACGAGGCGGCTAGGGACCCCGTCCAGAATGAACTAGTTATTTTAGAAGCTAAGCGCAGTGCCTTCTTCGCCCGCTTACAAACTATATACAAATTGTCGGTTAAGGCGTACGAAGACGAAATTCAACGTAAAACGTTCTTAAATAGCGTATCAAATCTAGACCAATTGCGATCAGATTTTGAGCGTGTTTTAGACTCGTACAATGAATGCGTTTTACGATTAACGCCTGATGCAACCGCTAATTATCAGTCCTGGATCGCGTTTGAGGATATGTATTGTCAAATCAAACGCATTCAGTCTGAAATCGAAAGTTCGCCAGAGTCTCAGCGGCCTTTGCATTCCGCTCTGAAGCAAAATCTCCCGCCTATGCAGCTAATGGAATTTAATGGCGACCTTCGTAATTGGCCATTATTCTATGAACAATTTAAAAGTGTGATTCATAACAACTCACGCTTAACAGATAGCGAACGCATTCAGTTCCTAGTAGGTAAACTGACTGATAAGGCTAGGTCGGTATGCGCGGGGCTGCCAGCCACAGGGGAAAACTATCCCATAATTTGGCAAGCGCTCGTTGATAAATATGAAGACAAACGCGCCATGGCAGCCGGCTATATCAATCAGCTGTTAGACTTTAAACCCATAGCGAATGGGTCCGCTTCTAATTTGGAGTATTTTCTATGTAATTTCGACGCCTCCGTTAAGGCGTTTAAAGCGCTTAAATTACAAGATTTAGCGGATTTTTTGTTCTTGCATATCGCATTACAAAAACTAGATCCCGAATCGATAAAATTATTTGAGATGTTTTATCGCAAGGAAACGTGTCCTTCGTACAAAAATCTTATTGATTTCGTCAAAGAACAATCCAGGGTTGCATCGCATTCGACAACAAAACAAACATTTTCACAATCACAACCGAGATCTAATAACAATAAAAATATACCGCTACCAAAAAACAATTCGACGAAAACATTCGTTAATACGCAAACGCCCGCGATTGATTCTTGTTTGTTGTGTAAAACTAATAAACACGAACACTTATATCAGTGTGCCGCTTTTACAAAAATGTCCCCGTACGAAAGATTTAATTTTGTAAAAACTAATTCCGTGTGTAACAATTGCCTTAGTTATAAACACAAATTTTCCGCTTGTATGTCACACAGAACGTGTAGTATATGTAATGCACAGCACCACACGTTATTACATTTTAATCCGCCGCATAAACAAACTTATTTACCTAACTCGCATCAAACCAGTACCAACACTTTTGTTGACAAGGCGAATTCCACACCGCCATACAGCAGTAGAAACGGGGTGGCAAGCAATTTGCAGTCTTATCACCCGGCCGATAGGGTTGATAATGGTTTGAGGCATGACTCAACGTTGAATCATTTGTCGGCTCGGAGTGCAAATGATGATGATAACTTGAGAACGCTTATGCATAAAACAACCTTATTAGGGACCGCAAAAATTCGACTTTATGACGCAAGCGGTAAGGTTCATTATGCAAGGATTCTGGTCGATCCTGGAAGCCAATCTGATTATATAACGCTCGACTGTTGTAATCGATTAGCGCTACCGATTTCGAACCGGAATCGTTTTGCCAGGGTTCAAGGTATTGGGGGTTCGTCCCAAAAAATACTTGGGATGTCAATAGTGCAATTTAGTTCCCGATTCGACAGTAATGGCGATAACTCTTACACTATTCAGCCTCTGGTGGTGGAATCCATTACGTCACACTTGCCTGACTCGCCTATCGACATATCTTTGTTTGATTGTTTTAAGAATATACCTCTGGCCGATGATTGTTTTAATGAGCCCGGGCCCATTGATATGCTTATAGGAGCAAATTTATTCTGTGACATCTTACTTTCTGACAAAGTCCGAAGTGCCGGCTTGCCTTCGGCTTTGGAAACCACCCTGGGTTACGTCATAATGGGGGACGTCACTGTGACGTCACCTCCGCGCGCGACTCGTGCTCTCTGTGCGTTTACGCACGAACCGCTTAACCAAACTTTGGAAAAGTTTTGGAACTTGGAGGAAGTACCCTCAAAGAAATTTCTAAGTCCCGATGACAAGGAATGTGAACAAATATTTACCGCAACGACGACGCGTAACGATAATGGTTCTTACGCAGTCGATCTTCCCTTCAAGCAAACGCCAGATAATCTGGGCAATTCTTTTGTAACCGCTAAAAGAAGATTTTCGATGCTCGAAAATAAATTCTTAAAATACCCGCAACTCCGCGACAAATATGATGACGTCATTCGGAATTACCTGGATAAGGGGATTATTTCTTTGGTTCCGCCCGAAGAGTCCTCTACGCCAGGGTTTTGTATACCTCACCACCCGGTCATCCGGAACGACAAATCCGCGACAAAAATCCGCCAAGTTCTGGACGGTAGCTGCAAATCAGACAGTGGACTGTCATTAAACGACATCCTACATACTGGCTGTAATTTGCAAGGAGACATTTTTCACATTCTTTTGAATGTTCGCATATTCCGCGTTGCCTTTTTCGCTGACGTCCGCCAAATGTACTTATGCATAGAAGTACATCCGCACCACCGCTCTTTTCAACGATTTTTGTATCGCTTTTCGCCTGAAGTACCTTTGGAGATGTATCATTTCAACCGGGTCTGCATTGGACTCCGGTCTTCGCCATTCCTCGCGCTTCGCACGCTCCGCCAGCTCGCTAGTGACGAACGCGAGAGATTCCCGCACGCTGCCGCCGTTCTCGAGGGGGACGTTTACATGGATGATCTAGCTTCCTCTGCTTCTTCATCCGAGGAAGCAGTTGCGATAGCGAATCAACTAATCAGCCTCTTCGAGGCTGGCGGGTTTGATCTGGTCAAATGGACTAGCAACTCTCCGCAGTTGCTAGAGCACATTCCCATATCTCACCGCCAGTCGGAAGACGTCTCCTTCGGTGACGGCGACACTTTGAAGATTCTTGGTCTTCGACGGCTTCCCGCTTCGGATGAATTTGTCTTTGACGTTTCTCCTCCACAACTCAGTGGCACGAAACGTTCTATTCTTTCAGCTACTGCTCGTTTGTATGACGTGCTAGCACTCGTCGGCCCTGTCATACCTTATTCCAAGCTTCTCATAAAGGAACTATGGCTCTTAAGGATGGATTGGGACGATTTGCCACCACCGCACATATCGCATTTATGGGAGCAGTTCATCAGTGAGCTTCCACTGATTTCAGCTCTTAAATTTCCGCGTCAATTCGGTGTCGAGCTTGACGATGTTTTTTCTCAGCGTCGTCCAATTGCGGATACGTTTGCATTTTATGACTCTGAAGTTGTCTTATGTTGGGTGCACTCTTCACCTCACAGATTCTCAACTTTTGTAGCGAATCGCATTGCTCAATATCAAAATAATTTTGCAGCTTCTAAAGCTTACCTAAACGAGCTTCACACGTTTCTTCAGTCTGATCCGTATTATATGCATTTCAAGGACGAACTTGCAAAAAGTCGAATTACTTGGCGTATGAGCCCCCCAAACGCGCCTCATTTTGGAGGCATTTGGGGAGGTAACATTAAATGCTTTAAAACTTATCTTCATCGTGTTATAGGCACTCAAATCCTGACATACGAAGAATTACTTACCGTGCTTACTCAGAACGAAGCAATTCTTAATAGCCGCCCTCTTTATATACTAAGTTCTGACCCGTCAGAACCCACCGCGCTAACGCCAGCTCATTTCATGTCAACCTCGCCGTTGCCGCGTTTGCCCGCCGCCGACTTAAGCCAGGAGCGACCGAATCTATTGTCTCGTTTTTCAATGTTAGACTCGCCTGTCCAATCATTCTGGAAACGGTTCCGAGTTGAGTATCTTCACAACTTACAAAGCAGAGAGAAATGGAATACTCCAGACAAGCCGATAGCGGTGGGAACAATAGTTTTAATAAACGTTGCTAACGCGCCACCCTTGCAGTGGCCGCTCGGAATAATAACTCGTGTATTCCCTGGGCGAGACGGTGTTGTCCGCGTTGCTGAAGTGCGGACCCGCAACGGTACGCTCGAGCGACCGATCGTTCGGCTGTGCCCGCTGCCAACGCAGTAGGGTTACCACCACATACATATCTATGTATATATATTTTTTTAGTTATCATAAATAGTTATTATTTTAGTATAATTACCTAATTATAGGTAAATTGTACACTTCGCTTGTTTTTAGTTATATGGTGCGATATCATCTTTTCCTATGTACATCCATATGTACATAATTATTATTTTTCTCTTTGAAGGGAACCCTTCAAGCCGGGGGAGATGTTGGATTTCGTATGTTGGTCTTTCCGACTTTTATCTGTTGTCGTGTCTATACTCGCGATTCCTATACCTACATCATCCCTTTCCAACATGCGCACTGATATATCGCGCCGTCTTTGTCATATACACGACGTGTGCGCTACGCTTGCCCCACCTGGCGAGAGAAAAGTGTTGTTGAATTCTCACCCCGCGTGCGTGTAACATCCTCCGCTGATAAAAGACATTAAATCTTATTTAAATCCGTCGCAATCTCTGTACATCGTTTGGAAACTATATGTGCTATTCTATCAGCTTTGCATTAAACGTGTTCGTGAAGTGAAGGTGTTTTTGGACAATTTGGGATTGCGCTGCGCGCCCCACACGAGCACATGGTGTGCCACGAGACGCTAGCGTGAAGGAGGAGTTCACCCAAGTCACAAGTAAGTGCGCATGACTCCTATTTCCAACCTTCTGTTAGCTGATTCATCCACCTGTTCCGAATTCCAAAGGCAGCTAACTTTCCTGCACAATTTCGCATCAAGTAGCTACGACAATAGACCACACGGTTGGATACCTACATACAGTCCACTAACGCGCTAATCTCTGAAAAGGGAAACTAGAAAGCGCACCGCAAATTAAAAAACCCTTGGAGGGCGTGCTATCTACATAAATTCAATTCTGTACGCCCCAATCAATGTGTAACTGTTATTGGCCTCTGTTATATGTACCTATACCTATTCATACTCTTGCAATAAATATATGTAGGCGGCTGTTGTTATACCAAATGCGACAGTAACCGTGTCTCTCTGTTACCTTTTCGCAGTTAAAACGCTGAACTGATTTTGACGAAATTCGGAATGGATATGGTCTGAGACCCTGGGAAGGAGATAGGATAGTTTTTATCCTGAAAATTATCCCCCGTAGGGGTGAAGTGGGGGCGGACGCTTAGGCGCGATATAAAGACACGCGGAAATCGCGGGCAAAAGCTAGGGTAAGTGCACCAGTGAATGAACGCTTAAGGATATTTTTGACTTTAAAAATTGTTTTATGTAAGATAGCTATACTTAATATCGGCCGTGACTGTTTGTACAGCTCAAACAAGTATTCTAGTTTGCTTAAATTACTTTGCTTTTGCAATAAGTTTCCATAATTTTAAGTTATTTGACCTTTTAGGTAGAAAAATGGAAAATCACCAGTGAATGAACAGGGTGATCTAGTAAATGAACAACTAAAAACCAGTGAATGAACTACTGTTATAGTTATGGTTTTTTGGTTTAAATTGCTGTTTAGCGATTTTGTTTGGAGTATCTCGATATACCAACACACGGGGTGGTAGTTAATGGTTAACTTTTTCTAAAACAATTAAAAAACTGTAACAAATGTTCGTTCATTAACTGGTTCCAAAAAACCAATAAATGAACTAGGTAATTATCGGTCGATGTTCATTTACTGGAAATGTACCTATACACCAGTGAATGAACTAACTTTATGTTCGAAAATGAGGTTTGTTCGAACACTGGACCAACGATGGACAAACCATTAGTGGTTATGCTACTAAAAACTAAATCTTATTACAATAACTAGAACATAAGATTTTGCGAAAACATTAAAACAGGCGTTGCCAGTGAATGAACACTCCTGTTCATTCACTGGATTTAGGCGGTTTTTAATTCTAGTTATAGAACACCTTCTAAAAAACGAGAATCTAAACTTAAATAACTTAAAAAGATGTTTGAATAGCACAATTTCGCTCTTATGATTTCCAAAAACCACACACCATAAGTTACAAGTTTATAAAACTAGTACAATGGCACATCAAATAAAAAGTAACAATCTTGTCCCCTTATTACCGGCTCATACAAAAATCCACGCCCATAGCCCGTCAACTTTAAGCTTCGCTCATTTAGTAACTGTTGCGACTGAGTTGATATAAATGTTACAAAACCCTTACAGTGAATGCTTCTAATCGAGAAAAAAATACCCGGTATGCTAGAAATATACAGAACTCTTAATTTAAGCAAATAATCAGGTTTTCGTTCATTCACTGGATTCGTTCATTCACTGGGTGCACTTACCCTAGTAAGTAAATAAATAAAATATGAAATCACCTGTACTCGCGCACCATACGCAGTATATCAGGATACTGTACTACCATATTGACGATTCCAATCACCATGATGAAAGGTATGCTTCGTTTGTACCACATTCTGTCTGAAATTACTACGACATAAAATTAATAAGTAGGTAGTATTTTTTTTTGCAATCGGGTTCAAATCCCGGTAAGGGCATTTATTTGTGTGATTAGCACGAATATTTGTTACTGAGTCATGGATGTTTTCTTTCTATTTAGTATTTATTTATCTATATAAGTATGTTTATCGTCGTCTAGTGCCCATAGTGCAAGCTTTGCTTAGTTTGGGAGTCGGTCGATTTGTGTAAGTTTGTCCGCGAATATCCAATTAATCCTTCTATACTTACGAAAGTGTGTCTGTCTGTCTGTTACCTCTTTACGATTAAACCGCTGAATCGATTTAGATGAAATTTGGTATAGAGATAGTTTAAGTCCCGAATATTTTGCGACTTGTCGCGTGCCTTCGAAATGATCGACCATTCACTACTTCTAAAAAAGATAGCACGGTATGGTTACGAAGGCAGCCTGTACAAAACGATCGTTTCGTTTTTAAATAACCGTCGACAGAGTACTTACGTGCTTGGCGCCAAATCGGATCTTAAACCGATAGGTAACTGTGGAGTGCCCCAGGGTTCTGCGATGGGAAATTACCTTTTTTTAATATTAGTAAACGACATAACAGCGGCTTGTTCTGATGCTGAATTTGTAATGTTCGCCGATGACACAGCAATCATAATAAACGGAGAAAATTTTGAAAACTTGAAAGTGTTAGGTTTCAGTTATTTAATGCCTTAATTAATTAGTTTTCAATTCGTGTAAACGATACTTAATTACATTAGTTAAGAATGGCAACACTGACATGCCCTGATTAGCTGAATTTATGGCGCCAGTATGAGCCGGTTCTCTGATTGGCTCGCGACAGAGTGTCGTGGGCCAATCACAGAGCTGGATTTGCCCGCCAGAACGGTGGTTTTCTTGGCCAGGAGCTGGTGCCCGGTTGGGCATTCTGACTTTGATCGTCGAAGAGATCACTAGCTTAATAAATCCTGACTAATTAATTTTCAAATTCATGTAATTTAATTCTAATAAAAACTATTAAAAGATATTAGTTTGCTTGAAGAGTTCCTGCCTTCTGATTTATCATACTTCAGAAGTGACAAGAACAATTAAGACGTAAGTACACGCCCAAAATGTTTCGTTACCTTTGTTTGATTTGATCGCAATTCGTTTAAAAGACAAGAATGCTAAAGTAATTTTAAACGATGTGTTTCCCATGTAATTTTTATTCCGCTGAACGTTAATATTTCCAAGCTTTCATTTTACATACAGACACTCTTTTACTGCAGTAATTTTTTTGGTTGATCTACCCTCTAGTTGTATTTTTTTTTTCCGCTCGCATGCTATTTTTAACTTGAAATGGTTTACGAAATGCCGTACGTTTCGTAACCCGTTAGTAGCATAACATTTTTAGAACAATAACTACTGAATCGAAATCTGGTTCGCATCCCGGTCAGCCAGCCGAGCGGTTAAAAACAAATCTAGAGGAAGTTGTGGAGCAGTCTACTTACTTTAAACCGGTTGTTAGGACACGTATTAACAGCAATTATAAGTAAGTAAATCTTAATTCGCATTGTTCCTTATTCGTACAGCTTTTGTTTTTAGTTTGAAAACAAAAATTATAATCAAAGTCATCTCAATATAAGGTACTCATTACTCTATTCTATATCGTGATACTTATTACATTTGAACCCTATTGTGCGGGATAACATAGGTATGTAATTGTATTTAGGTATTTAGTCGATGGTATAACAGTTGAATGCTGACAATTTAATACTTAACTTTAATAAACAACATTTGTAATAAAATGTACTTGAATTATACAATTGAAATAAATGAGATGAAATGAAATACTAATTAGTCCATCAGAGCCAGCGACCAGTTCATACATACTTACTTTTAAACTATACATGCCTTAGAAGCATGTTTTAGTGAATGAGGTCTTATATACCCTTAATATTTGTGTTCTTTTCATTAACTTGCTACTACATTATATACCTACGTTAAGACTTCCAAAATAAGGTTCTCAAATTCGGGGACGAGAGATTTCAGGCAATGTCGCAGCCGCCAGGACGACGCAGGCTCGCGACGCCGAGTCGAAGGGGCACCCACTCTGCCACGCGGAGCCGAAGCCGCCAGCGGAGTCGAAGCACCAGCCGGCGCAGGCCGGAACCGGACATCGAGCTGAGACGAGAGCGACTGCGGATGCTGGAAGAGGAAGTTCGGCGGGAACGAGACCACGTGCGCGCCGCCGAGCACCAGCGCAATGCAACACGACCCACCAGCGAGCAGCGGGTGGGCAGCCGGCACCGAAGCAACTCCGAGGCCGCGCGGCAACGGGATGCTGAGCTGCGGGCGGAGCCACACAACGAACGCAGACAACGGCAACAGCGTCGCGAACGGATTGACAGGTCACGTAGCCCTTCCTTATCTAAGAGAGACTTGTTTGACTTGCTTAAGAACTTGAAGGATGGTCTTTCATTACCGCCCGTGAACCAAAGCACTCTACAGCCATTGCAGAAAATTGATTGTAAAAATATATTGCCGAATTTTGACCCCTCGTCTAAAAATCAAAGAATGGACGTACCTATGGTTGAGAAAAGTAAATGAGTGCGCTTCGGTCTACGGGTGGGATGAGAGAACTACTACTCATTTTGCTATGCAAAAGTTGCAAGGTCTGGCCAAAACGTGGTATGAAAGCTTAAGTACTATACTTTACACCTAGCAAGAATGGCAGGAGAAGTTGTTTAGTGCGTTTCCATGCGAACAAAATTATGGCCAGACCTTGGAAAATATGATTAGGAGAAAGAGTAAATATAATGAATCTATTGAGGTTTATTATTATGAGAAGCTAAGTCTAGTGAACCAATGCGAGATAGTGGGTACCCGAGCAGCCGAATGCATAATACATGGCATTACAGATAGGACTCTTAAATCGGGAGCTTTGGCACTTCGTTGCACCCATCCCGATCAGTTGTTGCAGTACTTGCTTAGTAATAGGGATTACAATCAATCTAATCCGGATCGTTCGTACTCGAGGAATAGGTATTCTGATAATGCGTCCGCTACCTCTGCCTCGGGCCCGAAATCTGGTGCTAGGCCAAATATTTTCACAGGGTGTTACAATTGCAAGGAAAGGGGCCATAGTTTCTTGCACTGTCCTAAGCCGCTGTTGAAATGCACGCGTTGTAATAAAGTTGGGCACACGCCTGAAAAGTGCCATGTTAAAACTGATGACAAAGTAACTGAAACTAGTGCAGTGCAGAAAACTATGAGGATAGATTTTCTTAACGGAGATTCGAACGTACGTAGTGACCCCGGGGCCAAATTTTTGAAATCATAAATCATAAATCATAAATTTATTTCGTAAGTAAAAGTACAAATTGCTACTTACATTTTAATTTACAAATTTGTATGGTGAAAACCAAAAGTAAGTGTCAACTGACCCCCGTACTAGTTTGCACTGTGTCACGGTGGGTCAGGATTCACCGTCCTTATAAGTGTCACTTAGTTAAATCAGTAATTATGCTATCCTATAACATTCGTTCCGTAAGTATCGTTTTATAACTAAACTAAGTGGGTAGAAAATAAACGAATAGAATACAATCATTAAGCCCAACAAAAGAATACTCAGGCGCTCGGCCGGTTTAGGCGTAAACAAGTAGTATATGCAAAAACTTAACATAAGATAACATTTTTAACACGGGATAAAAATCTAATGTTTCCCTTCAAGTTTCTACATCTATATGTATCATTGAGTATGGTAAAGTGTATGCATGGATATATTTAATTGTTTATGTGTGTGTCTGTGTATGTAGTGTATATGTGTTGATACGTAAGTGCGACTACGCGCGCGTGCATTGTGCGTGAGTCTCTGTGTGTGTGTGTGTGTATGTGTGTGACCGCGAGTGTACGAGTGAATGTGCGTGTGTATATATGTTTGCGAGTGTAAGTATATAACTGTCATTAATTGCGTGCGGATTACACCAAGGTTTTTAGTAGTTGTTCAGTATCTTCGTATTTTAATTTCTGTAGATAAGCTTCCAATGACTTTTTACAAGCATGTAAATTAAGTGTTCGTATTTGAATATGTTTGCTTACTTTGTTATATAATGTGGGACCAAGAACATTTATGAATTTTGAAAGAAATAAAGGTGAATAATTCTGAACTCAAGGCGTTTCTGAATTCAGGAATCTGCAGTGAAGGAACTAGGCTTATCTCACGACAACGTCCCTACTTTCATGAAAGGTTTTGGTAATAATGTAGTTCAGGCAGTAGGGAATGCGAGTCTTAATATGAGCGTCGATGGGGTAGAGGCTAATGTGACATGTAAAGTCGTAGATGACCATTTACTGGAGGTTCCTGTGCTCATGGGGCAGACTTTCACAGAACAGTCTCATATATCAGTGTATAAGGACAAGAATAGATTGCAGTTTTTCGATATTGGGAAGGAGTTGCCTGGTCCTGAACTCTCCAGTGAAGATGATGTCCTGCTTAAGTTTTCACCGGTTAGGCCTGTTGTTCTTTATGGTCCAGCTTCCGTTAGGCTGAAGACTCAATCAGCGGTCGACGGTGATATCCTTATCAGAAGCAGTATAGCGGGGAAACCTAACGAGCAGTTCATAGTCAGCGGGGGACTTTCTCGTTTGAACAAAGGGGAAATTGACGTAATACTTCTGCCTTGCTCTGAATCGTGTGGCATCTCTTCCAAACAGGTTCTTTGTCGCGCTGAAATGGTTGATGTGGTAAATCGAATTGTTGACGAGCGGTCTACAAGGTCGGTAGATAGTTTGCAGCTCGATGAAAGCCTGGTTCGCATCGGTGAAGGGGTGTCTGAAGATGTCAAGGAAACATTAATGGAGCTATTGCAGAAGTACAAGCATTGTTTTGCCTCTTCCTTGAAGGACTTAGGTTGTACCAGTGCAACTGAGATGAGCATAGAACTCAATAGCCAGCGTCCAGTTGTTTATCGCCCATACAGGAATTTAGCTGTACTCTAGAGTACAGGGCTGGGATAAGAATGAGTCGTGCTGACGCGCTGTCTCGAAATCCGGTCGAACCACCTGAATGCCTCGACGATCAGTTTCCGACTTTAATGACTATTAGTAGCGAGGATTGGCTGCACACGCTCCAGTTAGGAGATTCTGAGCTGTGTAGGATTATGAACGTTTTGAAAAGTGATCTAGACGAAAAAGGGTTAAATTACATTAAACAGAATTTTCTTATTAAAGATAATAAATTATTTCGATGTCTGGACGGGGATCAAGAGAAGGTTAGGTGGGTAGTGCCAAAGGGGGCAAGGTGGCAAGTATGTAAATTCAATCACGACTACATTGGACATTTTGGGATTGAGAAAACCTTAGAAAGAGTAAAAGGTAAATATTGGTTTCCCAAAATGTCCAAATTTGTCAAGAAGTACGTGAATGCTTGCATAGAATGAGGTAGAGATTCCTTTCCACACGCTTCATGTGGACCACCTTGGACCCTTTGTGAAGTCAAGTAGGGGTTTTACTCACTTGCTTGTAATAGTTGACGGCTTCACCAAGTTTTGTTTCCTCAAGCCTGTCAGAAACACTAATACCCAGAACGTAATTAGAGCTCTAGAAGATATCTTCTGTATATTTAGGAACCCCGACCGACTCGTGAGCGACCGCGGTAGTCGTTTTACCTCTCATACTTTTAAGCGGTTTTGCCTAGATAAGGGAATCAAACACGTCTTAAATGCAGTTGCCAGCCCTAGGTCCAACGGACAGGTTGAGCGATACAACCGTACTATTCTCGATTCTCTTAAGGCGCTGAGCATCAAACATGGCGAAAAGAGCTGGGACAATCATCTAGGGTGCGTGCAATGGGGACTCAACAACACTGTTCAGAAAACCATTGGTAGAACACCGTCAGAGGTGATGTTTGGAACTCGTATGAACAGTGAATTGAACCCCATGCTCAACGATGCCACAGCGAGTACTCGCGAAGCCGATGATATAACGGTAATTCGTGACAGCGTTAAAACTAAAATAGACGAAGAACAGGTTAAACAAAAAGAGAGATATGACGTAGGAAGGAAGCCTTCCCGTACGTATAAAGAAGGGGATCTCGTAAAAATTACAAAAACATGTTTTAATAATAACGGACAGAGCAAAAAGTTGATGGCTTCCTTCATAGGTCCATATCGTGTAAGTAAGGTCTTAGGCAGGGATCGGTATGTTGTAGCACCTATACCAGGGCTTGTTGATACAGAGAACAAGCGGCCAACTACCATCGCCGCCGATCGCATGAAGCCGTGGATTCATGTGACCGCTTTGGAGGTCAATGAAAATGAAGTTAATGAAAGCTCTGATACTGATATTTCCGATTGATAATGTCAGTTAATAATAGAATGAAATTGATGATTGATTTTAATTTAGGTTCTGTATTTTTGATGAACATTTACTTACAAGATGTTATTCGTTGTTGCAGAGCAAGTTTGCGAGAATCGATCGGATCGCGGCTTGGTGCAACGAATGAGAAAGAAAGTCCTTCGGCAGCCATTATGAGCATTAATCGATCGGCTCATACGGGCGTCGATAGGCATCCTGATTAATTGATCGTTCAGGAGGTTAGGGAACCCTGATTAATCGATCGTTCAGGGATAAAGGTATTCTGATTAATCGATCGTTCAGAATACTCGTTTGCATAGTTTGTACGACATAATCGATCGGTCGTGACTTCGTTTCGATTCTGTTTTAGTGACCCAAAAAATTGATCGTTTGGGTTCACTGTAATATTGTTTTGATCTTGTTTTTGGTAACCCAATTAATTGACCGCTTGGGTTCGCTATATTTAGTTTCCAGTAAATCGATTACTGAAAGTTGTTAATTACTTTTCAAGCTTCACATATTCGACATTGTTAATAAGATTAGCCTGATTGTTTTTTTTTTATCATTTTACTTTTGTAAATTTGATCGTAGTTCGTAAGTAATTCCTAGTAGTTGATCAATATTTTTGTAAATTACATTCGTTTTAGCTGCAATTTTAATTACTTTCAATAGCATTCTTAGATTTGTATAGTCGGTTAACTTTATTTAACGTGCATAGTATTGTAATTGGATATTCTCAACCGTAGATTTAACGTAATATTGTACTATAAGCTACTGGCCAAGATAACCGATTGTTAGGTTGCCACCTGGTGTCGTGTGCAGGGACGCACACGATGTCAGGACGGTCGATTGTTAGGTTTCAGTTATTTAATGCCTTAATTAATTAGTTTTCAATTCGTGTAAACGATACTTAATTACATTAGTTAAGAATGGCAACACTGACATGCCCTGATTAGCTGAATTTATGGCGCCAGTATGAGCCGGTTCTCTGATTGGCTCGCGACAGAGTGTCGTGGGCCAATCACAGAGCTGGATTTGCCCGCCAGAACGGTGGTTTTCTTGGCCAGGAGCTGGTGCCCGGTTGGGCATTCTGACTTTGATCGTCGAAGAGATCACTAGCTTAATAAATCCTGACTAATTAATTTTCAAATTCATGTAATTTAATTCTAATAAAAACTATTAAAAGTTATTAGTTTGCTTGAAGAGTTCCTGCCTTCTGATTTATCATACTAGCAAAGGCAAATACTGTCACGAAAAAAATACATCAATGGTTTTCAGCAAACGCAATGGTCTTAAACATAGATAAGACAAATATAATTCACTTTCAACTAAGAAAAACCACCTACCATGAGTTTAACATAGGAATAGACGACATCACCCTTCCACAAGTTGACCACGTGAGGTATTTGGGCTTTATTATAGACTCGGCACTGACGTGGTCACTCCACATTGACTCGACATGTGACAAGCTGTCCTCAGCTTGCTTCGCACTATCAAGATTAGCCCCCAGCTTGAGAATCGAAAATTTAAAAGCAGTTTACTATGGCTATTTTCATTCCATCCTAACTCAGGGTATAGGTTTTTGGGGAACAGCAGCAGACCGCGATAGGCCCTTCAAAATACAAAAACGAGCCTTGCGTATTATGTCGGGCAAACCATATGACCACCCGGCTAAGGACTTGTTCAAAGAACATAAAATACTAACACTACCGTGCGTCTTCATATTGGAGGCCTGCAAATACGTAAGAGCTAATATGGACCGATACACAACCCGTGGACAAAGTCACGGCAGAAACACACGCGGGCAAAACCTCCTGAACGTCCCGTTTCGTCGACTCGAAAAAACACGAAAGTCACTCGGTGTCATTGGTACAACACTCTCCCAACTGAAATAGTTAACTCGGAAAGCGATGCAATATTTATTAATAAGATAAAATCTCTATTAGTTGACCAAGCATGCTATAGCATTGAAGAATTTATTTTAAGAAAATAACAAATATTATATAATTATTGTAGCTAACAATTTTAACAAATTGACTTGTAAAATGTTACTTATACTTTTACCAAAAAAAAAAAAAAAAAAAAAAAAAAAAGGACATAGAGCACTTTTAAGTTCTTCTAAGGGGGTGAAATGTGGGGCGAAAGTTGGTATGGAGGTACGAGGTCCGCGCGGACGAAGTCGCGGGCAAAAGCTAGTTTATCTATATAGGTAACTGTGTTTATCGTCCAGTACGCATAGTACCTACTTGCTTTGCTTAGTTTGGGACTAGGTCGATTTGTGTAAGATTGTCCGCAAATGCCCATACGAATATTATAAATGCGAAAGTGTGTTTGTCTGTCTGTTACCTACCTCTTCACGCTTAAACCGCTGAACCGATTTAGATGAAATTTGGTATACTTAGAGATAGTTTTTATCCCGGATATCGTCCTCTAAGACCCGGTTCCCGCTATGTCGTCTGTCGGGATTTATTATGGTGTGTCGTAGTGGCAGAACCTTTTATATGAAGCTGTTCACATTTGTCGGACACCAATTTGTATGAGGCGCCGACACCCGATTAAAAATCGTCCCGACAGACGAGATAGTGGGAACGAGCTCTAAGGAGGTGAAAGTTTGCATGGAGTTACGATATAAACGGAGTTGCGGGCAGAAGCTAAGTAGTAGCTAGGCTATATAACCGCGGCACCGCCTGGGTATTCTTAATGCGAATAATCGTGAGCGGCAAGGTAGCTAGAACACTAATGAAATATGTGATGATGAATTAGAGGTACTTACCTAAGTACTTACCACTCTTAGAATAATAACGCCTAGAATGATAGTTTCATACGGCTGAAGCGCCAAGCGTGATCAACTCGTATTCACACGCGCCAATACGCCCACAAACGCACCAATAGTGTTCCACCGATCGGCGTACTACGCCATTTATGGCTGAGTTTTTGTGGCCTCACCGTTGCGCGTGAACTGCGTTTCTAGGCGTTATTATTTTAAGTTACCTCTCTAAACAATTTTAACGCTGTTTTAAATCTTCAACTAGGTATTATATAACTGTATACTTATGCTTGTACCTACGTAATATCTTTGTTTGTCCTAAAAAAGACACTAATTTCACTTTATTTTACAACTGCTCTCAAATGAAATCGCTAATATTGACTGCCATGGAAAGTAGTTATTAGGTATGCATGCAGCTGAATTTTGCGATAGAATTTCCTGTTAATAATGTAAATAATACCTACTAAGTATGCTAATTATAATGGTACCTACAGTTGAATTTTAAACCTTAATACCCTGCATATAAGTAAGGAAATTATATAGCTTCAATTACTACACTTCGATAAAAATGAGGAAATAATTATCAAAAGGAATGGTTGCAATATAGTACATACTGTAAGAGTCTTAAAATAATAGGTGTCGATAGAATTTGATTTGTAAGAAATTATTTAAGTTATTGCTGTGTTAAATCGTAATACGAGTGAGGTGTATGTAGTCTAATCAACCATCCGTGTCACCGGAGGGTGGCTGAAAGACTAGTTGGCTTCATTATTAAACAAATATATGACGTTCTATTTTCGGCTTGTCTGCTACTGACACGGTTGGTGGACGGATTATACAATAAAAGTCATACAAAATAAATATATATTAAATCAAAGTAATTAACATACAAATATATTAATTATTCAGTAATGTTAAATGTATACAATATGTCTAAAACATGATTATTTTAGAATTGTATAAAACCTGCAATACTTAGTATGACTTGGCGCCATTTTTGACGTTTTAAGATAAGAGGGTGAAATTAAAAAAGTTAGACAGAACGGATCTTTGGAAAACATTGTATGCAAAGCGTTGAGAGTAATAAAGCTTTATTTATAATATCAACAGAAGTATTTCATTGAAGATTTTTATAGTTCAGAAGTGGGATGCAACGTGCCGAATAAAGAAAAACCTGCTTGCCATCTACGCAAATTATTTCGTTGGGTAAACTGCCGTGCAATACTTAAACAACAAAGTCCATGGGCATGAAGACAATGCGAATTGAAGTGGAGAAAAGGGCCACGGAACAGTGGTACAGGATGAAAGCATGTAAATAATGGAGAGGAAGCTGTGTGGACAAGAGACACGCGCTGATACAAGAGGAGGCGCTATCGAAGCTACAGACGCTGATAGCCAACCTATGATGTGATATAAAATATACGTAGATATGTTATATTATAAGCGCTCCAAAAGTGGCACACTAAAACCTGGTTCAGTTTCGCGTCGTCACGGAAACATTTAAACGTGACTCAGCTGTCAGATTTAGTGCGAAAACATGCCGCTGTGTGCTGCGATTTTGCACAAATCATATCAAAAAGGCCAGTAAAAACCAAGGATTATTCCTTCATTTTCAACATTGACCTCATAAGGAGGCTGAGATATTCGACAAAAAAAAAAATGGATCAAGAAGAGAATCAACAAAGCTAGCGGGAGCGGGTATATAATAGTTATATATACCCAAACTGTGTGAAAGATTATTTATCGTATTGGGGAGGTATGCCAGGGTTTTCAAGTGGAAGTGTGCGCAATAATGAGGTGCGCACAGATTATAAAGGAGACGACGCAGCAGACTGGAAGGGTAGAGATATATACGGACAGTCAGGCTCCATTGAAGGCCTAGGAAAAGCAACGGTAACATCCGTGGAAGAGTTTGATGTGGTAACGCCTGCCGGGACAGTAACTTGAGGCTCCAACCTAAAGGAATTGGGCTGAATGAACAGGACAAACGATCGACAGCATGCCTGTTTCCGGCCAGGTGTCACAACATCATCAAAGTCCAAAGACAACCATGGTAAAGTCCTTGACTTTGAAAGGTAAAGTACTAAGGAGATTTATATGAAGGTGAGTTTTTGAGTTATTTGATTTGCACATTAGAATTATTATAAATGTATTAATATAATATAATTCTGAAAGAGATATTTTTGTTTCAAATGAAATTAAAAACATTAATTGTTGGTTTTGACTAAAGTTGTTATGCTACCATTATTTGGGTATGTATGGAGTAAACAGAGATGTACAAAATGGTTCACGAAAAGTATTTAAATATAATATAAATAAATACTTTTCATTTTCGACTTACTATTTGAAGTGCAACATACAAAATAGTTTTGCTTTTGGTATTTCAAATACTAAATGGAAAATAGGTATTTTAAAAATACTTTAAAAAAAATTATAGTAAACGCTTTTATGCAAAATTAAAATTTTCTTTCTTATCCAAGGATTTTAAAATAACTAGGTAATTGCTCAAGTGAGTTATCATCTTTCTCTTGTTTAGTCGCATAATCATATACCATATACCTACCCCCATACGAAAAACGGCTTTCCTCTGGTGCAGAGCTGGGTAAACATTTCTTATATTTGAGGAACACTTTACAGGATGACTATGAATACCTTCTATGCAATTAATCAATTTGGTAGGTTTGCTAGTCTGTTACTGTTTCAAACAAAGTTCAAGATTATAGTTGCGCTAAAACATTGTACGACGCGCGCAATAAAAGGGGTGTTATAAGTTTGACGTGTCTGTCTGTCTGTATGTCTGTCTGTGGCATTATAGCTCCTAAACAAATGGTCATATTTGCCATACATTTTATTTTATGTTACATAACTAACGTCTAAATCAATCGCATCTTTAGTTTATTGATTTGCAACTTGACTGGTAATGTTGGCAATGTTTAGCGGTAAAGTGTTTTGTATTTTGCAAATGGAAAATGGGTCTGAAAAAGTATTTCAAATAAAATACAAAATACATTTCTGAAAAAAGGTATATAAATACAAAATAGAAAATAGGTATTTTGCATTTTGTATTTCCACTTTAAATACAAGTTTTTAAAATAAGTCACATCTTAAATGTATACTATGTACGAAGACATCGAATACGTAGTGAGTCGTTGTGATGTTCTTTGTTGTTGTTGTTTAATAATAAATAGTAATTATTGTTCTACTACGTGATGCGCGATAAATATTCTCTTTGAATTATTTACTTGGTGTAGTTAAACATTAAAATAATAAAATCAGCAATGACATATATGACAATGTTGATGCCTTATGTAAGTATGACCCTCGTTGATAAATTGGACGTTGATTTCAGAGTCAGACGAGATGACTAAGCGTGATCGCCACCTGCCTTTGCGCTCAAGATCAAGGCGACCAACACGACACGAGTGGTCGAGGTCGCCGAGGTTGGAGCGGAGGCAGTTGGACCGAAGTCAGCGGTCGCGATGGTGATGGCGTTCGCGAGCAGAGCGCAGCCGTAGCGAGTCAACGCCGTCGCAGCGCAGTCTGGCGATTGGCGGAGCTGGCGAGGAGCCGGCGTGACCGGTTGCGGAGCTGGCGAGGAGCCGGCGTGACCGGTTGCGGAGCTGGCGAGGAGCCGGCGTGAGCGAGCAAGGCCGAAGCGGAGCGGAGAGGTTGCAGTAGAATCGAGCTGGAGCAGGCTGTCGCCATCTGGGCGGCTTCGTATAAGCGGAACATTAAGATCAACAAGGCGATATTCGTCTTAACTACAGAAACGGTATTCAAGTAGTTTGTCTTTGTAGGATCGAGCATGTATGTATGTATGTATGATATGCTCGATCATGCTCAAATTCATGCAGCAAGTAATCTGATTTTGAGATATTATTTATGTTCCTGTGGTAACTATCACGGACAAATTGGAGAATTAACACATCCTCAAGGCATTAGAGACATTCGAAACGAAGTTAGTTCACTGAACTAGCATGCAATAAAATCATAGATACGTCTAATCTAACCATACATCTCTGCACCGAATTCAGTGTAAATAATGTAAGTCCAGTTCCAGTATAACTTACAATTTTTTACTATTATTATCCCAAATTATGACTATGTTAGTAACGTCTTACAAATCTTCACTGAGTCTGAGCCAAACGCAAAGTGTCAAAACATATTTAGGTACCCGACTCAAGTAAAATTAAACAATGTAACCTACAGAAATTTACCATTGGCTTAGTTAACAAACTGCACATTATGATCTCCCAAATCCATGGATGTTTAGATCAGAGGACTGTTTTGCATTCATGGGAACTCAAAAAAAAAAAAACAATTGAAGTCTAAATGGGTCCAAAAGAACAAATGGATGGAAATGAGACATGACAATATAAATCTTAATCAGTATCTCTTTAATCGTTGTGTTGCTTGTCGCGTAGAGGAGCTAGTAGCTCTGAGGCATTGTATGTTCTTACTTCTAGGATGTAATATAGTTTAAACAAGTACAGATATATAAGAGTGACCGAATTTATCCAAATACCTACGATAGGCTATGGTTAGGTGACTAAGTAAGTGGCATAATAAGTTGTAAAATATTGAATAGAATTTACATTTAATAGTGAGAATAATAAAACATGAAAAAAAAAAAAGTGTAGGTAAGTCGGTACATGTTGATTATCCATGAATTCATGATCTATGAGAATATATTATAGTGTTAATTATTTGAGCAGAGTAGATTTCTGTTATAGATATTATTTGCCATGTTCAAGCGGTGAATACTTAGTTAGACACGACCTTCTGGAGAAGTGTGCGGTGTAGTCACTCGTAGTATTTTGAAACAACCGTCTAGAGACGTGTGCTATAGTGACCTAGTGAGTTGTAGTATTTGGATCTGTCTGGAGACGTCTGTGTGTAGTGACTTGTAGTATTTTGACACGGCCGTCTGGAGACGAGTACGTGTATATGTATATTATATTGAGGCACGGCCGTCTGGAGACGAGTACGTGTATATGTATATTATTATGAGGCACGGCCGTCTGGAGACGAGTACGTGTATATGTATATTATATTATGAGGCACGGCCGTCTGGAGACGAGTACGTGTATATGTATATTATATTATGAGGCACGGCCGTCTGGAGACGAGTACGTGTATATGTATATTATATTGAGGCACGGCCGTCTGGAGACGAGTACGTTTATATGTATATTATAGTGAGGCACGGCCGTCTGGAGACGAGCACGTGTATATGTATATTATATTATGAGGCACGGCCGTCTGGAGACGAGTACGTGTATATGTATATTATATTATGAGGCACGGCCGTCTGGAGACGAGTACGTGTATATGTATATTATATTGAGGCACGGCCGTCTGGAGACGAGTACGTGTATATGTATATTATAGTGAGGCACGGCCGTCTGGAGACGAGTACGTGTATATGTATATTATATTGAGGCACGGCCGTCTGGAGACGAGTACGTGTATATGTATATTATATTATGAGGTACGGCTGTCTGGAGACGAGTACGTGTACTCGTATATGTTTATTATGAGGCACGGCCGTCTGGAGACGTGTACGTTTATATATATATATACATATATATATATAATATATATAGATCTAATATATGTTATTATGGTTAAGATTATGATTATGAAAATTTTAAACCAGGACCAGGCTGCAGGAGAACGTCGCGTGTGCTGATTTCTGGCTGAAAGGTGTCGTGTTTCGGCAGTTCCAGGGAAATCTACCGAATTCTACACCGGAGTTGAAGACGCAACGGAGCCACGCTGTTACGTCACCTGCTATAATTTTATGAATATAATTGTATAGTATGCTAGGCCGTCAGTTAATTTTACACGCATTTTTTATAAAGTTAGTATTTTAAAGGTGGTATAGCACTAACACATTTTACACTCGATTTGAGCCACGCTTTGATGGCTTTAGATTTTTTTTATCATCACGATATCATCTTACTGCGAATAGCGATACTACATTAGGAAAAATAAGTAATTACACAATCATGGCACAGTACTTTGTTATGGCAATATTATTTTTACGAAATGGTATCCCTAAATTGCCACATATTGTCAGAAATTGGATACGACCAATCAGAAGTGATAATTGTATGATTTGTAGAGCCCAGAACTCTCACATTGATGATTTTAATTAGGTACCTATAAGTATATATAGGTACATATATTGTTTTTATTAAAATGTTACCTAATAACTATGCATCTCCTAAAGCAGTGTTTTTCAACATGTGGGTCGCGACCCCAATGCGGTCGCGGCTGCTTGGATTCTTACTCTATGGGGGTCGCGCCATGAAAAAGGTTGAAAAACACTGTCCTCAAGTATAATTTAACTATCTCACGAGGACGTGAGATTTTATCAGGATGGACGAACTGTAAGAGTCTTAAAATAATAGGTGTCGATAGAATTTGATTTGTAAGAAATTATTTAAGTTATTGCTGTGTTAAATCGTAATACGAGTGAGGTGTATGTAGTCTAATCAACCATCCGTGTCACCGGAGGGTGGCTGAAAGACTAGTTGGCTTCATTATTAAACAAATATATGACGTTCTATTTTCGGCTTGTCTGCTACTGACACGGTTGGTGGACGGATTATACAATAAAAGTCATACAAAATAAATATATATTAAATCAAAGTAATTAACATACAAATATATTAATTATTCAGTAATGTTAAATGTATACAATATGTCTAAAACATGATTATTTTAGAATTGTATAAAACCTGCAATACTTAGTATGACTTGGCGCCATTTTTGACGTTTTAAGATAAGAGGGTGAAATTAAAAAAGTTAGACAGAACGGATCTTTGGAAAACATTGTATGCAAAGCGTTGAGAGTAATAAAGCTTTATTTATAATATCAACAGAAGTATTTCATTGAAGATTTTTATAATACCTACACTAATTTTTTACCGGCATAGAAAAACAAGGAGTTTCTCCATTTGGTTGTATTTTTAAAAATGTTTGTTACAACTCGTCGGAAATATGTGCGAACCTGGCTTGAGCATACTATCAAGCTGCAATACGACTGATTTCTCCTGATAGAATTGATCCCCGGAAAGGAGACATGGTGGGGGTGAGATTTTGATGGGGTCTTATAGAGGCCGGCAAGGTGACCACCAGAAAAATCTGACAGCTAAGGATTTGGCGAAGCGAGGTTTGCAGAATATTTCCGACGAGTTATACCTCCCAACTCCGTCATTTATGAACCGATTTGTACAATTCTTTTTTAAAGTAAAGTATACCTAGGTATGCTTCCAGAATGGTCTCATTGTTATCAAAACTCCTGCTGGATGATGGGAACCACGAGGAATCAAGGGAACTCCTCAAAAATATAAGGCTAGCGTGTACCTAGTAATTTCCATCATCATTTCATCATTTTCTTGCCCTTATCCCATTTATTTGGGGTCGGCGCAGCATGTCCTTTTCTTCCATACCTCCCTGTCACTCGTCAACTCGTCACTTACTTCCTTCCTCTTCATATCCTCTCTCACACAGTCCATCCACCTTTTCCTTGGCCTACCTCGTTTCTTCCATCCCTCCACGTTCATACCTAACACTCTTTTGGTCACATGACTGTCATCCCTCCGCATAATATGCCCATACCACGCAAGGCGATGTAGTAATTTCCATATTTTCTATTATATTATACGCCATTTACACCCAGAATTCACAAATTTGATGAAGCGGAACTGATGATTAAGCCTAGGCACCTACAAGGACTAATAGAAAGATAGAAAGAAAACATTTATTCGTGGCAAGAATACATAAAAACAAACCGTAGACACATGCTACCTACACATTTGCCACGAAATGGTCACAACTCAGCGTAAAACTAGCAGCGCCAGCGCTGGGTCTTCCGTTTTGAGTGTCTGTGGCATCGTAGTTCCTAAACGAATGGACCAATTTGAATGCAGTTTTATTTTATCCGAAAGCTGACGTGATCGAGATGGTTCTTAGCTACGTTTCAACAAAATCAGTCCAGCCGTTTTTGAGATATTCAACTTTGAAATGAAAATGTCGGGGGTTGTAGTTATGGTAAAATAAAGTCTTGTAGGTATAATTAGTATTTGATGATTTATTTTGAGTGCCTAGGCGTCAGGGGTGCTCAATACAAAACCGCCCAGGGGGCCGATTTTTGAATCTCACACCAAGTGACTAATTCTCACCGATGTGAGTGATTTCCGAAAGTTCGTATTTTTGAAACTCATCGGTGACTTACATTTGTCATACATACCTATGATATCGATTTACGAGTGCTCCTACCCACTCGTAATTGAAATCACCTTGCGATTGTTTTTGACAGTTGACGTATGTGACATCTGCCAAAAGTGCCAAAGTATGTTTTTCGGAAGAATTAGCAGCGGGGCTCGATTGTGATATTTGTGCCAATCTATCCAGCGCCGCCACTGGTTGTGACCATTAGGTGAAACACGGAATATATCTATATTAACATAAAGTTTGGGGTCATTCACTCCGTGTTGCACCGGGAAATCCGATCATTGCATATCAACCAAATTTGTCTGTTTTATAGAAGAACTCTTACTCGGTACGCCGTCTACGGACTCGTGGCGTGGGGTATCGGGTGCGGTGCGGCGACCCCGGCAGCCCCGGAGTCTACGTCGACGTCGCTCAGTTCTACTATTGGATTAACGACAATACTTAGGTAAGTTAATATAGGGTACCTACCTAGGTAGGTAGGTACCCTATATTAACTTTCGTGCGGGTCAGTGGTTCTTAACCGCGTAAGAACATAGGTACTAAGTAGAGAAAATTATTTCAGTTTCTTTTTCATGTAATTTATCCATGCCTACTTTTTATTTTTGTATTTTGAGGTATAAATACTTTGGAAAATAGTCAAATTAGTTCAAAGTTGAAAAAAAAATAAAGCAGAAAAATCAATAAAAGCGTGTAACGGAGCTATGAAACCTTTTGTTTTGCTGCAACGCACACAGCAATTCTATGTTTAAGTTTTTTGTTATGGTACTTAGGACCTACTATTATGTCTATTCTGTTCCATATTTTGTATCGAGTACAACAAATAAACGTTTTATCAATCTATAAATATATATATGCATAAAATGGACATATAAATTAATGTATAAATCTGGGGGCACGGTAGTGCCCTCGCCAAGACGAGCAAAGCGAAGCGCAAGGGCATAGGGCACTATCTTCCTTTACTCGAAGCGCTTCGTCGTTTTTTTGAATCCTCATGTATCTAACTTGGGTTTGGAATCTCAAAATCCGTTGCGTAGTTTTAAAGATCTAAGCATACATAGGCACAGACAGACAGCGGGAAGCGACTTTATTTTATACTATTGTATTTTAGTACATTGTTTAACAAGGGGCGCGTGAGGAATATTGCAAACGAGAGTCTATCAGAAGCCCGACGCCGTAAGGCGGAGGGCTTTTGATCACTCGAGTTTGCAATATTCTTACGCCCGTGTTTATAATACACAATGTTTTTCATCACATTTGCGAGGAAATAAATAACTACAAAAGACAGAAATAGTTATTTGTTATACAAGGGGGGAAAGTTGTATTTTACCTGCGAGTGTTCATTTGAAACATGAGCTAGCGAAAGGATTCTATGATTGACCACGAGCGAAGCGAGTGGTTCAAAAATAGAATTCTGAGCGTAGCGAGTGTTTTACCACACGAGACGTAAAATAACTTTTCACCCGTGTATAACACAAAACTTTTCACCTCACTACAGCGAGGAAAATAAGTAAATGGGTAAAAAAAAAGTAAAAAAAAAACAAAATAAAACAAAACAAACAAAAAAAAGTAAAATAAAGTTTAAAAAAAGTTACAAAAGTAAAAAAAAAAGTTAAACAAAAATATGTCATAAAATATACCTACAAAAAACAAAAATAAACATTTAATGTTCTACGTCATAGTACTTTTAACGTTATATGTCTACTTTCTTCACATGTGGATAAAAAGCGATTTTCTCAATAGTTAACAAACATACAAAAAGGCCTTTCCGAGCTAGTGAGGTGAAAAATCTATGTTTTATACAAGCGCACCAATCAAATGTTGGCGAAATTGACAACTTCACTTCCAGATCAGTGCGTAGCTTCAATATTTCAACCAATCACAGAGCATGGAGCATGTGGTTCTTGCAGGGCATGGCCTGCTCGATTTTATTTTCCAACCAATCACAGAGCCAGAATTTTTGTCGTACGCGGCCGTCCAGATTTGCTTAACCAATCAGATCACACACAAGCTCATTACTCGCTTGGGACCATTATTTCCCGCGGGAACAATTTAGGCCATTGTCCTTCTGTATACAGGCATGGAATAACACCATTTATGAGCAAGTGTGATGAAAAATATGTTATGAGACGCTCTCCTCCCATGCCCGTTGCCGACCCCTTCTTGCTTTGAGGATTGGCTGTGTTGACAGCGAGATACAAATGCTACCAGTATATGTATATCGCTGTCAAAGATGCTGGTAGCATTTTTTGTGTGTGTGTGTGTGTGTGTGATGAGAGGTGTTGACAGTATAAACACTTCTCATCACAACGCATCATCGATAGCTCGCTTGAAATTACCACCACACTGCAGAACAAAATAATGGCGTTATCATGGATGTGGTCTTCTATAAGGTTGAGGTACTTTCCATGGCTTGAGGGCTGCTGCAAAAGCCAGACGACACTCCGTAGAGTCCCTACCTCTTATACTGACTTGTTTTTCTATTCAACTAAGGAAATTAAACTTACAGCTTTTAAATAGCTTTTTATTCCGATAAATTAAGGTGGTTCGATTGCCATACAAAACGTTATTTGACATTCGTAGGCTAACGGCGTGATATTTTAAGAAAATTATGTAACAAACTTTCATAAATTGGCTTCCCATTTGCGCCAAATTCCTCCTTTCCTAGAATAAACTTGTATAAACTAGATTAATTTGAGAAATTGGTTTGTCACGTGATATTTTGGGAAAACTATTTTTCTCAAATTAATCTAGTTTATACAAGTTTATTCTAGGAAAAGGGAAATTTGGCGCAAATGGGAAGCCAATTGAAGAAAGTTTGTTACATAAGTTTCTTAAAATATCACGCCGTTAGCCTGCGAATGTCAATTAACGCTTTGTATGGCAATCGAACCACCTTAAGGGCAATCAACAAAACTGAATGTGTTTTTACAATTTTTATTATAAATAAACAATACATGTAGTGAAACCAGCCACTCTCTTAAAATTACGCTAAATGATAACGGAGCAATGTAAATATTCAACAAAACATACAATATTCATCAGAAAATCTGAATATAACATATAATTATTTGCGAATAATATGTACTCGAAATCATAAACTGTCATAGCTACGTTAGGTAGAGTTATCTCATTTGGCATAAAATAGACCATCTTTTTTCTTTGGTCTATATATAATTTCATTAGACCGAATTAAATTTTCTGCAGGCATAAAAAAAAATATTTGAAACTATTTTTGAAATTATAGTTATAACCGTTATAGGTAGGATTTTTTTAATATAACAATTTTAAATCACTTTTTAGACTCACAATTAGACATTAGATCAAACAAAGATTCGATCGAAAGTTTTTAGGTCAAATGAGTAACCCCCCATGCTACGACTATCGCTCGTCAACTGTTTTTTTCCACATTCTTAACTAACTATATACTTAAATTGTATTATCTCCTATTTAGAATTCATGCGAACATTTCAAAGACCTACCAAGAATTATATTAGACAAGTTAGAAATCATGTAGTCTAGTATTAGGTAGTGAAGGGAATTTATACAGTAAATATATTGAATGTTCTACGAATCTACAAGTATTTAGTTAGAGATTGCTCCTAAGATATCGCTTGTTGAGGTTAGAAGACCAATTCGAATGAGCCTTGTACACAGAAAAAAATTACCCTTGATTTGAGGCAAATATTGTTAACCTCTATCAATGACGAAATTATCTTTGAGCCAATAATTTCTCTAGGTTCGAATCATCTTAATTCAAGATTTCCGTTTCACACAAGAATTCGGCTTTCTTAAATTCTAGATCAATTAATTTTTCTGTGTAACCTCCAAGTGCTTGGCTGCTTGCCAAGTTACTTGTACTCGATGAATTCTCCCCCAAGCTCATTAGGTTGGTTGTCCACGCATTTGCTGTTGGCTTCGAAGTCGCACTGTTGACTGCGTTCGTTGAAGAAGAGGCCGTCGGAGCAGAACGACGCCTGGGGCACGCCGTTGGAGCAACGCCAGTAACGCTGGCAGTCGCCTCTGCAATCAAACGATTTGTAAAGTATGGGGAACTAGGTAAGCTATCATATAATAGCGGCAGAAGCGCGCTAGAGAGTGTCGAAACAACACACTCGGCACGACGACCAAGTGACAGCTGACGTAGCGTGCCAGTGAAAGTAGTCAAAACCTTAGGTAAGTCCTTCTATTGAATACATCAATTGTGTAACCAAAACAAACTGCGTGGCATTTCGCCTAGGTGAATGCCAAGCTTCATGTCTGCTGTCAATTGTCTAGCTAGATGTAAGATGCTCACCTGTACGGCAGCTGTTTGGCCGCAGACTGCGAGTTATTACAGTCTAGGATGGCGTGGAACTGACGGGACTCCGTCATAGTCGGTCGGACTTCGCTCGCAGCGCTCAAGATGTCCAGGACACCTGAAATAAGAACATAGCGTGTTGATTAGCAATTTACACCCTAGAATCTAAACAGTGCCATAATCGGTTGAACATCTCGCGTTATTTGTATGAAGGGATAAAGTTCAGATTGTTGCAAGGAACAAGGCAATATTTCTTAAGTGGAACACCGCGAACGCAAGGGGCTGTATAAACATCCAGAGTCTTCTACAGTCGGCAACCGCTCTAAGCACCCTGAGTTTAACAGTCCATTTCACTGCGGTGGATTTGAGAACTGGCAAGCAGGTAGTTTGATTCTCATCGAGAGAGTTATTACCAATCTTAGTGTCCTCTGGCTTGACACTGCCCTCGATATCAGACTCGCGCTGCTGACAAGTCACCCACAACAAGTAGCCCTGCTGAGTCGCGTGTCAGTAACATAGAGAACAACATAACTGGAGTTGTTAGGGTTGTTTTCTCCGACGCAGTCGTTAAGTGCGCTAACTGGGGGACGGAAGTTAAACGTTAAACCATCTCCGTCATAATAGCGAATTAGTTTAACTCTTCTTCCCCCAGTTGGTGCACTAAATCTAAAGGCTGCTTTAAAATCCCCAGTTCAACTTCAACTAGTTTGTGAATTAACATAGTCAAATGGCCAGACGTGACAAAACTCAGTGCTGCTAACGGCAATACAAGATTAGGCAGCAAGCGGACCCCCTTTATGATGCAACTGGGATAACAACTAGAATGACCCCCCCCCCCCCCCCCTCCCCCACCTGGCAAACAGGCCTAGATACGCAATGATCACAACCCTCAGCACTGAGGAGAACGAAGCATGCAGGAGGTCAGTAAAGTACGCCATTCTCCACACACGAGCCGCGAGCCGTAGGTATAACAAGTACAGTGCGTCGACTCGTTTGTCGTATTTTCTTTAATCTTACCTATCTGAGCTTCCTCTGGCTTATCAGACCACTCCAGCTCCTCGCTCTCCCCGGAGCCCTCGAAATCAGAATCACGGAGCTGGCAGGTGGTCGCCCACGACCAGTTGCAGCCCTACGGAATATGTTTACAATGGTGTTACAATGTCAAAGAGATAAAAAAGATAGACCTATGCAATCAATATTTTTCACTTCTCATGCTCGCAAAGTTCGCCTTTGTGCTGGATGTATGCTGCACGAAATGCCACTTTTATGCTCTAGAGTCTAGTGCACAAAGTAAAATTGTTTTAAAGATAAATAATCGGACCTAACAGCCACACACACAATAAAACTTCGTAGAATAAACTTGTCATTTGATTTGATTTGCTTTAATAAATTTCACATCCGTGTTTTCCATTAGGTAGGTACTATATTAATAAAACCAGATAAAATAGCAGTCAATTATTATTTTAAAACGTATTGAACCATTAAATAACTTGGCAGTATGAAGTACCTAAGTCCAATATCACGTGTCGAAAATTAATCATAAAAACTTTAAAAAGTTAAGTGACGGGAATGAGCTATTATTTTATTTTATTTTGCAATTATTTGTTATTTTCTCGCAATCGAAGTGAAAAGCAGTGTGCATAACTCGGGCATAAATTAGCCATTTAACCCCTCGACTTAACTATCCACCCTCGTCGGTGGCTCGGGTGGATAATAAACGTCTGAGGTTAAATGGCTCGTTTTAAATGCACTTGTTGTACAATCTACTATTTCACACCTTTCATTCAGAAAAGTAAGTTTTGGTCCGTGGACCAAAACAAACAAACAAACAGAAAAGTAGCATTTTGCTCCCTCTCGTCGTGACGAGAGGGAGCAAAATGCTACTTTTCTGTTTAAGCTACTTTTTAGGGTTCCGTAGCCAATTGGCAAAAAACGGAACCCTTATAGATTCGTCATGTCTGTCTGTCTGTCTGTCTGTCCGTCCGTATGTCACAGCCACTTTTTTCCGAAACTATAAGAGCTATACTGTTGAAACTTGGTAAGTAGATGTATTCTGTAAACCGCATTAAGATTTTCACACAAAAATATAAAAAAAAACAATAAATTTTGGGGTTCCCCATTTGTTTTTTCATCAAACTTGATAGGTCTTCAAAAATGATATTGAGGTTTCTAACATCATTTCTTTCTAAACTGAATAGTTTGCGCGAGAGACACTTCCAAAGTGGTAAAATGTGTGTCCCCCCCCCCCTGTAACTTCTAAAATAAGAGAATGATAAATCTAAAAAAAATATATGATGTACATTACCATCCAAACTTTCAACGAAAATTGGTTTGAACGAGATCAAGTAAGTAGTTTTTTTTAATACGTCATAAATCGTAAAAAGCAATTTATTTAACGGAACCATTCATGTGCGAGTCCGACTCGCACTTAGCCGCTTTTTTTTAATTTATTCATTGGCATGTAGCAGTTGTGCAATGTGCCAATTGAACACAGATCTTAATAAAATAATCGATTGTAATTTCATCGTAATCGATTAAAAACGAGCATATTATTTTATTTTCATTTCATTCCTTTTTTATTAAAAATAATAAAAAAAAATTTTTTCTTGTGTATTTTTTTATATACCTACTTACATTTTTTCACTTTTTTCCTTTTTTATAAGAAAAAATGAAAAATTCACTTATTTTTTTCTTTGTTTTTGTTTTTCCTCATAGTCGGTGTAAAAAGTTGCATGTGTCACTCAGGAGCAAAATTATCTTCGTCTTGGGCGTTAACACTTGAATCCCTCACTACGCTCACGATCCTACTATAGAATCCCTCGCTACGTTCAGGATTCAATACACCGCCCTTGCCGTAAATATACTGTTTTGCTCCCTTGTGACACAAATAAATATAGCTTTTCCCCGTGACTTCCTCCACGTGAGTCCGAAAATATATCTTAAATCGATTCAGGTGATTTTTTACTTTCGAGCGCTCGAAAATTAAATAAATGTAAATACGATTCTAGTGTCAAAATTGATGGCACTTACTTTCTTACAAGTGGTGGATACCACTCGTTTTTAAATTTTCTATGTCTATTTCAAAATAGAATTCCATCATTTATGACCGTTTTCGAGTGAAAGAGTCGAGCGCTCGAAAGTCAAAAATCGGTCCCATGGTTAGTTGCATCCGCATTTATATATATTGCCGAATACCTAGGTATTGAATTCATCGAGAGTTAAAAGTAAAATATTTATTTTTAACTCTCGATGTTCAAAAAGGTCACAATAAACTCGCACTCGCCTAGACGAGACTTCGCGAAAATACTTAGAATTATATTATACGTAAAATTTGCTAGATACTGTAGATTCACTGAAAATCAGCGCCGTTGCACTCTGTGTTTCGACTCATGCTGAGTGGACTCCTTTTTTGAAGCAACACTAGATTCCTTCTTTAGATCTAAGCCTTATATAATGTATATGCCTGTTGTTGTTCCAAAATAAATTTATTCTTATTCTTAGTAGTAGGTACTGACCTGTTGTGCGAAATCGAAGATGGTACTTTCGGAGGGGCATCTTTGTTCGACCTCCTTGCCATGGTCGCATATGTAGAATTTGTTGCAGTCTGCAAAGTGAGGCAGGAGAAGGAAGATCTGTAAGCAACAACAGCATTTTAAATACTAATCTATGCTAATATCAAGAGGTAAAAGGTTGTGAAATGTAAGTTTGTGTGTACGAGTAGGGGTATATAAGATCCGGGATGAATCATTCCAGTAAAAAAATATGGTAAACGCGTTTAGTGTCGGCCATAATGTCTCGCAAAATATGGTAAACGCGTTTAGTGTCGGCCATAATGTCTCGCAAAATATGGTAAACGCGTTTAGTGTCGGCCATAATGTCTCGCAAGTAAGTAAGTGTGGGAGGGACAAGTGCTTCATGTCCATAGGCTTCGGTTCCCACATATTATCAGGCAGGCCGGACGTTTACTTTTCATCTTCATGGTATTCAAATAAGCATCTGTAGCCGTGACTTTCAACCTGGGGGGTGGGCCGGGTTCGAATCCTGGCTCGTACCAATTTTGATATTTAACAGTATCTTTTCGGTGAACGAAATCATCGTGTGGAAACCTATTCCAGCAAGGTCAAATCGGACCCTGGGCTCCTTTAGGATACAACCGGGAATTCCCTCATTTTTTAACCGACTTCAAAAAAAGGAGTAGGTTCTCAATTCGGATGTTTTTTTTTTTTTAATATGTGTTACCTCAGAACTCCGTCATTTATGAACCGATTCGTACAATTCTTTTATTAATTGAAAGTACATGCTTCCAGATTGGTCCCATTGTTTCCAAAGCCCCAGTTGGATGATGGGAACCATGAGGAATTGAGGGAACTCCTCAAATATATTAGGCACGCGTGTAGTAATTTCGATATTTTCGTGTATTTACACCCGGAAATCATAAATTTGGTGAAGTGGAAGTGATGATGAACACCACAGATGGCTTGTGGAACTTCTCAATGATGTACTTCAAACTATATAAGTACGTCACAGATTCTGATATGATTCCGTTGAAATAGTAAACAATGAAGTGCCAAAGGTAATTCCGAGATCCTTGAGGAATCGACGGAAGTCCTCAAATACTATCGGCCCACATACAGCGATTTGGTTTATTGGTCTAAAAATCAACGCATTTGCTCTCGGAAAAGTCGGAAATCAGTTCATGTGGTAAGTTGGAAAAAAAATGTGGAAATGTTCATGTGGCTTGGCGGAATACTGAATTGAAGTCGGTTAAAACTTTGTTTTGAAAATAAATTATCTAGGAGGATGATGTTGCGTTAATCCTAACAGTACTGTGGATTTGACCGTCGATTTGTCGCTTACCGACAAATCCACGAATGTATGCACTACGTGGACGAGTCGACGCTCTGTACTTGTATACGGCTCGCGATGCGGCTCGCGGCTCGTGTGTGGTGAATGGCGTACTTTACTGTCCTGCATGCTTCGTTCTCCTCAATATTGAGGGTTGTGGTCTCGCTCATGGGTCACTTTGTCGTGGATGACCGATTTCCAGGCCTTTCGGTCTCTTTTCTAAAGCATCAATGGACCTGGATGGATATCGATTTGCTGATCTGGTCGGATCACAGCGTTGGACTATGACTTTAGTGTAGGTATCTTATTAAAAATGTGTATGTACATGGCCCTCGGGGTCACAGGATAGGGTGTTGGGGTCCACGCCCTCGTATGGTCGGTACGCCACGGCCGCTCCCAGCACCAACAGGAAAGTTAAACTTCTGGCTGTAAACAAAAGGTTCATAATTAAATCCATGCTGAATATAATAGCAAGAGGCATGGCATAGGGCTTAAAGCGTTTTAGAAACATATCAATTTGTCACAACAACCGTCTTCAAAGTGAATCAATTGAATGTTTGCTGTCTCTTTCCATCTTATAGGTGCTCCTGTCTCTAGGATATTGTGATAAATTGCTAGGTGTATAATAACTTAACCTTAACACTGCTACTATACGGGCTGCTTTTCGACATTTCCGACCGCATCTATTCCATACATACATTCGCTAGAATGCTCATTACAAGTTGATTACAAGTGGATGCTTCATGCTCAAGTGTACGACCTGCATCACACTGGCGCCGTGACGCGGCTTGCGGTGGCGGTCAATTGTAAATTTTACAGCTAACGACAAGTTCACCATCGACCGCCGCGGCCAGGCCGCGCCAGTAACGTCTGTGAGACGCTTAAGGCCTTAGTTGGACCTTCGTTTTTTTTTGTGAAATGACCTAACTGGCCTGGCCTAACTTTCCTTAATACTAACCGACTTCAAATCTTCTCGATTCGTCGGAATCTTTTATTTCCCCGAGTACTCGAAGACACCTGGACCCATTTGAAAAATTATTTGTTTGAAAGGATATCCTTCCTAGATGGTCCCCTGGACATGGTCAGGATCTGATGATGTAATCCTCCGTTTTTATAGGCACACTTGATGCAGTTTGGGCACCGATATGAAGGCGGTTAAAACTTTGTTTTTTGAAGTGAATTATTTTCGGGTCTTCTTCTTAGTCGCTTCACTCTTGGCAGAGCGGTCGTGATTGTCATGTCAGTTTAGTGGCAAGCTTGACAATCCGTCGCCATTCGTCTCGGGTAGGTACAGTCGCCATCACATACATAGGTACACTATAGGTGTTCAAAAATATCGGCACATGCACCCTAATGCCTTGAAAATAGAGGTGTGTTCCGATGTTTGTGACGTGCTTGTTTGCTCCGATGTATGTAATGGTGACTGTACTCGTAAGTATGCATAAAGACAAATAGGTGACTCTGGCGGTTAATACACTAGCTATCATTTCTTGGTATGTTTTGCTTTAATCCTCTTTAATACCACCAAATCTTTAATAATCGTGCTTTTGCTAAGACGGGCATTATAAGAATATTGCAACATCATAATCATTCTACTTGAGTTTTCCACCGACGAGGAAAGGCAATGGCGGACTAACGGAGGGCGGGGGTGGCTCCTCAGGTGCTGGAGGCCTCAAAATGCTCACAAAATATATTTTCTATGACTGGGGGCCTCAGGTTGGCCGTTCCGAACCTCTGACAGGGTTACGTAAGCACGCACACGAGCCACAAGCCGCACCGCGAGTAGGTGTAGGTACCTACCATACAAAAAGGGCTCGACGACTCGTCCGCATAGCGCATACACTTTTGTCCATGACAAATGAAGTTGTCAAACGAGTTGAAACGACAAGATAGGTGTTCAGTTCAGATGGTGTTCAGCACCTTAGAAGGCCGACTGTACCTCGGCGTAAAAAGGATTGGCAGCCTATGTACCTACCTAGTTAAGGAGACGCTCCACGGGCCGATTTTGTCGGACGGCCAAGCAAGGTCACAGAAAATCTAGTATACCTTGATTTGGTTGGAAGCCGTGCTTCCGACACGTATCCACACGTGCTGAATCATGCTGCAGGACGCAGGACTGCATTGCAGTCCTGCCAATTTCGCTCGTGTAGCGTCTCCTATACTATTGTAATAAGTAGGTAAGTAATGTTTTACACGTGCAGTCTGTGGGTGAGTTATACACAAAGGGCCTTGAAAGGGCCTATAACACAATACGCGTCCAGTACAACAACACCTTGCGAATGCTGTTGAGGCTGCCAAAGCACTGTAGTGCGTCGGTTATGTTTGCGGAGGCGCATACTGACGACTTCTTTGCTATAAGGCGAAAGCGAATAGCCTCACTTCTAAGGCGAGTGCGAGGCAGCAATAACAGCCTTCTGAAGGAGCTGGCAGAGCGGCTCAACTGTCCGCTTACCATGTACAGGTCGCAGGTGGTTATTTGGAAGGCCAAATAAATAAATAATGCACGTAGTTAAATTACTAACATAGTTACGACCGGTATTGTATTATATAAAGAATTTATTAAGTTTAGATTTTTTACATTTTTTCAGCTTAGTTTCTTTATGATTATTTTGTTAGAGTCTGACCAGCGAGTCGTGACAGTGAAAAATGGCGGCAAATTTAAAAAAAAACGCATGCTTACTAACTACACTAACTGACAGTTTATTTCATAGGTAAAATTGTTGCCATATAAAGGATTTGATAAAAATGCTATTGTCACGAGTCACGACTCGCTGGTCAGACTCTATGTTAGTTTTTATGCATTAATGAACCTCCAGGGGGGCTAGCACACTAGGCTTTATGTCGGGTTTTACGTGACGTTTCAGTACATTTTCGCCGATATAAAACCTAGTGTGCTAGCTAGGCAGGGGGGCTAGCACACTAGGCTTTATGTCGCGTTTCACGTGACGTTTCAGTACATTTTCGCCGACATAAAACCTAGTGTGCTAGCTAGGCAGGTCTTTAGATTTATGTCTATTGGTACTCTTTGTGTACCCTTTATATTTTTGTGTATGCGACTGTTTGTGTTCTAAATAAATAAAAAAAATATATATAATAATTTAGTCGTAAGTAGTTATTTTTTTTTCTTTTTTTTTCTTTTTTGCACTTACTAATTCTCTATGGATCACATCTGGTCTGAAATAAACACTTTTTTATTGAATGTACCTACTTCGTCCGAAAGACGTGTGTAGGTACCTATCTGAATATGGAAAGCTCACGCTGAGTTTCAGTAGGTAGTCTGGGTTTATCGCCAACAAACAATACAGTGGACTTTCCTTTATTACGCGATTGATATTGATCTTACACCTTACTAGAGCCTCTTGAGATATCAATTATTCGGAGATTAAAACGTATAAGTAATTGATAAAAGAGTGACCAAGGCTAAAATTACTGCGAAATATTGCGTTAAATGATTATTATCGTCTTTTTTAGGGTTCCGTACACAAAGGGTAAAACGGGACCCTATTACTAAGACTCCGCTGTCCGTCTGTCACCAGGCTGTATCTCATGAACCGTGACAGTTAGACAGTTAAAATTTTCACAGATGAAGTATTTCTGTTGCCGCTATAACAAATACTGAAAAACAGAATTGAAGGGGGCTCCCATACAACAAATGTGATTTTTTGCCGTTTTTATAGATAATGGTACGGAACCCTTCATGCGCGAGTTCGACTCGCACTTGGCCGGTTTTTACAAATGCCGTCGTTTTCCTCACAATCTGTACGATAATTACGACTTAGGAAATAAATTACATTGGTTTTCCCGCTCTATAGCTGTACCCAGGCGGTCCTTCATTGTAGTCCTGCGAGCTACAAGATAGAGCGAGAAAACCAGAACATTAATTTATCTCTCTATTTCGGGTCACGTAGCAGACCTCATACTACCATGCAGGACCATCGGGATGCGCCTTATGTTATAGCTAGGGTATTGGCTTAAGGGGACGTAGGTTCGTGGTCTTCTCTCCCTCTCACTGAGCATAAGCGTGAGCGAGATGGAAGTGCGTGTTTGGTAGCGCGGATATCATGTTTTTTAATTTTAATTTTTTGTGCGTTTTAATAAATAAAAAAGTAATAGCTAATTTCCTTCAAACATGACATTGCCGATTTTTAAAACCAATTTTAATATGTTTAGCTGTTGTGCATAATTTGTTACCATTTATTTAAGTGTATTTTAGACCTATGTTCGTGATTTTTTTCTATCGAGCGAAAGTCAAGATTCGAATAGCTGATTTCCCTCGATAAAGGCCTCAAGATTGCTAATTAAATTTAAGGCAGCCGTATTATAACCAAAACAAGAGCTACGACTTTTTAAAAATCAGTTTTTGGAGCTTACGTCGCCTTAAGAGGGAGTTCATGTGCACACTAGTGCCACTGGTAAATAATTGTGATTGTTTAAATTTAACGATAGATATTTAAAAAAGGATGCCGCCATGCACTGTATTTTGTATTTAAGTATCTTTTGAATACATCATAATGGTTTTTCCTTTCCTTGCTGATTAGTCAATCTATGCATCCAAAGTTAAAGCAGCTGTTTTTCTTTTGAGTTCATAGATCGACGAATCCAACAGCATAAAAACTAGTTTGATGTATTCACAAGGTACTTAAATACGAAATACAGTGTACAGCGGCCTCCTTTTTCAAATATATATCGTTAAATTTAAATAATCACAATCATTTACCAGTGGCGCTAGTGTGCACATGAACTGCCTCTTAAGTATATCATTGCTTCATCATTTCGCAGATGTTTTTATCCGTGACCGTACCACCGTTAGCAAACAAGACTGCAATGCAGGATAGTGTGGATGTGGTTATCGATCGATCTTCCTTCACGGCGTTTTGTTGTGACTTAGATAAAAATAGGAACATCTCAGCCATTTCGCGCGTACCGTCATGTTAACCGCGTTAGACTGGAACTTGATTAATTTACCGACGTGTAATCAATCATGGTACTAACCAGAATATTATCGTTCAAAAATGTGAATTAATCCGCATCATTATTTTCTTATCACCTTATCATGAATTGGCAGCGTGCACTCGCAAAACGTGACAACTACAACACAACAACTGACATTTGGCATTTTTGGCAAGGCAACAACCAACAACCGTCAACCGCTCAGCAGTCAGCTAGCTCTTGTTTTTGACATTGTTTGAAGCTTATTGTCTTGTATTCTGTTAATTTGGTTACCTCTCTGTAGAGAAAAGAAAAGATGTCTTCATCGGATTCAGAAGACGATAGCTTCCTGAACCCCACACTAAAACTAGACGCCATGATAAACAACTACAACGTAGACACCGACTGCAAGATAAACGATTGCATACCACCGGGCATGCCATCATGTTCACCAACCAAAAAGAAAACTAAGAACAGCAAGAACAAATCTCCAGCCAAAGCGAAAAGAAAGATATCCACAGATTCCTGCAGCAGTGATTCCATAGACTTGGAAACATTCCGCAGTACGTTCCCGCCCGTAAACGACGCAAAACCGAAACGCAAAACCAGAAGCGCAGCTAAAAAAAGCAGTGCACAAATTTCGCCGAATCTGGCTGATCTTCAAAAGTCATTGCCTAAGCGGAAAAGAAAAAGTGGAGCTACGGAATCGGCGGGAAATGCCAGTGTACCTGAACCTTTGCCTAGTTTGCCTCCTGCTCCACCAGTACGTGGGAGAGGGAGAGGACGCGCCAGAGGACGTAGAGGGAGAAACAGTATGAATGCTAGCCGGTCTAGCTCGTCTGTCACCCAGCAGATTTTAGAAATGTTTCAAGCTATTGAAGCTATTATACCCAATATACCCACATACAGTGTCGGGAACACAGATGAATACCCTGACCAATGCGATAATCAACAGTTATTCAGTAATAGAAAACCTGATGAAGTTGTAGAGATTGAAGACTTGAATGAAACCTTAGAAGAAAATGAGTTGATGTCCGTTAAAGTTGAATGGATGAGTGCAGATATTTTCAAGTTTGACTTACGTAAATTTCAAAAACTCACACCAATATTTGAGCATTTCAGTAGAGCAGAAAAGGTCAGCTACAATAAATTGTACTTTTCCTACAACGGTAAAATAATAAAACCAGATGACACTCCAGATTCAATTGATTATAGTATCGCAAAATTCATTGACGGTGGCATGGTCAGTCAAAGTGTGACACATTTGGCGTCTAACAATGTGGAAGACAAAGATGGTGTCAAACTTAAGTTCCAGTGTCAAAATGTGAAGAAGCCATTTGAGATTATTGTAAGGCCGGATGACAAAATGGCCACAGCTATGATGCGGTGTGCTGAACATTATGAGAGACCGTTAGATAAGTTGAGATTTGAATTTGATGGTGATATCATTTCAGGTGAGTTACCTTTGGAAATATCACTAACAAACAGTCAGTGGCAGTGCATGTCATAAAAAAACAAAAAAGAAACACTAAACATGTATATTCGGGTTGAGACAAACTAATTTATTTTGGCATAAAAATGTGTAAGAGTTCTGTGTAACTCTGTCACTAGTCTCCTGGCTTCTTAAAGACATAATAATTATTATTCTGGTAGTGGCTTTCGGGCTGTCAAAGCCCTTATATCACTGCAACCATCACTTATCTATTGTGATCGGCCATAATAGAAACAAGAAAAAGTTAATCCACATGCAAGTCTAATTTATTCATTTAAAATCAGGACTCTTTTTATGTGTATTGTTTAAAAGTAAATTGACAAAATAGTTGCAGGAGAAACGTTTTTATAGTATAAACGAATTTTGTAGGTAATTATTTATTTTTTGTGATGTTATTTTGATTATTTTTGGTGACTGAATTTATTAGATGTATATTAAATATTAACAATAATAAAATTATGACGTTATAATAATTTGCTGGTTGAATATGTCCATACAACTTCAGCCTTAATGCTTTATTAGGATTCTGGAAATAAAGACTTTTTTTTTATTATGTTTTTTTAACAGAAAGTGTTTTTGTCTCAGGTAAGTCTACTCCAAGGCAGCTGGACCTCGAGGATGGAGGGTGCATCGATGTAAAAGTTTTAAATTGAATGAATTTACAATACATGTTATTTTTAAACACTATCTTTTTTTAAACCTTACCTACTTACTTACGTACCCAAACTATTTAATCAAAAATAATGAATTTTCGGATTTAATTATACGACTATATTTTGTCATTTAAAATAATAGAAATCGAATCATGATTGCTTGAATTTTTCCTGACATGAAAAAGTCCCAAAGACGGGATCATATTTTCCTATTATTAATTATGTCTTTCCCGCTCACGGGACAATGATGTCCCGGACCTTTGGGAGGCGTGCGTGGGGCTAGGTACCTACAAAGTACCAACTGAGCCAACACGTAGAGGCCCTTTTGACAATTTAATGAAATGCAAGGAGTACACCGAGCGGATGCTGTCCCTGCCCGTGTCATGGGACGCACACAGAGACAGCACCCGCTGAGGTGTATAGGGACTATTGCTGTTGATGGAATCTAAAGAAAATTTGGTTATTGGGTGAAAATGATGGACTAGTGGCTGGGCTATTGGGTGAAACATCGGACGCCTGCCTAATAAACTGTCTAATTTTTTATCTCTGGCAGACGGTGACTCGCCAACTACTAGATGGGCCCCTATTAATAGCGACATTAAAAAATGGCCTAAGGGCAACACCAGTCAGAGAGGCTGGGGGGTAGAGAGGTGGCACTGGACTTTAAACATATAGCCAACTCGCCACTTAGGTGTCCACATCTACCCTCGAGCAACAGCTCTTGCAACTCTTATTAATTAATATTATTAATAATATTAATATTTGCGGACAATCTTACACAAATCAACCTAGTCCCAAACTAAGCAAAGCTTGTACTATGGGTACTAGACGACGATATAAATACTTATATAGAGAAATACATACTTAAATACATAGAAAACATCCATGACTCAGGAACAAATATTCGTGCTCATCACACAAATAAATGCCCTTACCAGGATTCGAACCCAGAACCTCTTGCTTCGTAGGCAGGGTCACTACCAACTAGGCTAAAGCGGTCGTCATTATTAAAGTTGGCCTTGCATCAAAGTAGTAATATTCTTTGGTCGACATATCACGTCGCAAAAGGCCATACATATCCGAATAGAATAAACTTACCAATCATGATATTTTATTTTCTAAACAGGTAACACTAACTTAACACAAACACAACGCCCGGACAGAAAAACAGGTCAACTGCTCTCTACTGTCTGAATTATGAGCCATAATCTCTTACTTATATAAACTCTCAAATTTCAGACAATCTTACAGAAAAACACAGAAATTCAAACGAATAACGACCCTAACACCTTTAAAATTGAGGCTTATATAAACTCCAAATTTTTAGGCAATCGTACAGAAAAATACTGGAAAAAGTACAAGCGAATAACGACTTTAACACGTTTGTAATAGAGAAGCAATGTCAGTAGGATAAGTTTGAGGAACTTGGATTAATTGATATGGATTGATAAAGTATTTACCTATTTTAATGATTAGTTCAACGGCTTGGGTATTGCCAAGTTGAAGGTTTGACGTGTTTCTAATGTTTACGTATACTTACAGTGAGTGAAACTATGGTGCCGATGAAATCTAAGATAACTATAGTCCCCCGCGGCTATGAAGTCAATCCTGAGACATGCCTCTAGGGTTGAATATGTAATTTTTTCCTATGGTTGACATTGTCATTATTCAGAAACTTCATAGTTGCGCAATGTGTCAGGATTGACTTCATAACCGCGGAGGACTGTATTACAGGTTCGGAATTGAGCGTCGTAAAGAGCTCGATAAAAAGCGAGACGAGCAAAGTTTTCCCTCTGGAAGGCGAGATGGCAGTTGCTATCGTAAAAACTAGTGCCTACGCCACATCTTGGCATTACGTGCCAAAGCGGACCCTGGGGCTCCTTTAAAGGGCTACTTAATCTTAATTGTGTATCTTATAGACCTGTAAAATATTGTTTTTATCAAAATTTCATCATCACCATATCAGCCAAAAGACGTCCACTGCTGGACATAGGCCTCCCCCAAAGAGTGCCACAATGGCCGGTCCTGCGCCACCCGCATCCAGCGGACTCCCGCGACCTTTACCAGGTTATCAGTCCACCTTGTGGGGGGCCTACCCACGCCGCGCCTTCCGGTACGTGGTCGCTACTCGAGAACCTTTCCGCTCCAATGTGCCCCGCCCCTGCCACTTAGCGATTCGCAGGGCTATATCGGTTACTTTGGTTCTGCTGCGGATAGCCGCATTTCTGATGCGATCACGCAGAGAAAGTCCCAATATAGCCCTATCTCCATTGCCCTTTAGGTGACTTTGAGCCTTCTTATGAGGCCCATAGTAAGCGACCACGTTTCCGTTCCATATGTCATCACTGGCAACACACACTGGTCAAAGACTCTCGTCTTGAGACACTGCGGAATATTGGACGAAAAGATGCGCCGTATATAGCTTCCCGAATGCTGCCCAGCCGAGTCGGATTCGACGATTGACCTCTTTCTCAAAGTTGGACCTACCTAACTGGACAGTCTGTCCTGGGTATACATAATCGTCCACAACTTCGAGCGTAAAGTGTCCGATTGAAATGGGAGTTGGTACTACATGGACGTTTGACATGATCTTCGTCATATGTCATATCCATGTTCGTCCTTAAACCAACTCGCTCGGAGGCTTTACTGAGGTCATCGAGCATAGTACTGAAGTCCTCCATGGTCTCAGCCAAGACTACTATATCATCAGCAATCCGAAGGTGAGTGATGTACTCGCCGTTGATGTTATTGATGCCTAGCCTTCTCCAGTCCAGTCTTGAAAACGTCTTCCAGTGCAGCGCTGAACAGTTTTGGGGAGATAACATCCCCTTGCCTGACACCCCGCTGCAGCGGAATAGGCTTCGAGCACTGGTCCTGGAGTTAAACTGATATAGTGGCGTTCTCGAACAAACACTTCAGTACTTCGATATAGCGGCAGTCTACTTGGCACCGCTGGAGAGACTGTAATACAGCCCAGGTTAAGAACGAATCGAAGGCTTTCTCGTAGTCCACGAACGCTAAACAGAGGGGCAGGTTATACTCCTCAGTCTTCTGTATAACCTGGCGGAGCGTGTGGATGTGGTCTACGGTACTAAAGCCTCTTCGGAAACCGGCTTGTTCGAGAGGCTGGAAGTCATCAAGCCTGCGTGCGAGACGATTCGTAATGACTCTTGAAAACAGCTTATAGACATGGCTCAGAAGTGAGATGGGTCGGTAGTTCTTCAGCAGGCTGTTGTCACCTTTTTTGAAGAACAGCACCACCTCACCTCTGTTCCACGCCTTTGGCGTTCTTCCTTCCAGTAAGACGGTGTCGAACAACTTCTGAAGGGCCGTAAGGATCGGTTTTCCACCCGCCTTCAGGAGTTCGGCTGTAATTATGTCTTCACCGGGTGCCTTGCTGTTCTTAAGCTGTTTCAGAGCCATTCTAATCTCGTACAGGCTGATGTCCGGGATGTCGTTTAATTAAATTTAATTGATTATGATTGCAGAGCTCGATGAAGCTACGGTAGCCTAGTGGTTCAGGCATGCGGCTGTCAAGCGGCGGTCGTGGGTTCGAATCCCGGCTCGTACCAATGAGTTTTTCGGATCTTATGTACGGATTATTTACCGTTAGCTTTACGGTGAAGGAAACATCGTGAGGAAACCGGTCTAATCCCAATAAGGACTAGTTTTCCCACTGGGTTGGAAGGTCAGATGGCAGTCGCTTTCGTAAAACTAGTGCCTATGCCAAATCTTGGGATTAGGTGCCAAAGCGGACCCCGGGCTCCTTTAGAGCACAACCGGGAATAACGCTAGGATGATGATGACGACGATGATTGCAGAGGTGTTGTCCCAATTCGTACAACCTGCTGCCAAGTCGCAGCGTGCGCAACTCTGCGACTGCTGTCTCACTCGTACGATGCAAATTATAAAGAAGAGGGTATCTACCCTCCTACTAAAAACTTTTAGGGTTTCCTAGCCAAAATAGCAAAACGGAACCCTAAAGCATGTGCTACCACAGTTTGTGCCACGTGACCTTGGTAGAAGCGAGGTAGAAGCTCTGCTGTCTACACGGCCTACTACGTCTACAGCTCCCTACACTCGGTGCGTGCGGCGTGCGACTGTCGTTCGCGTGTTTAATTTAAAACCAGCGGCTAAGTAGGTACCATCAGCCAAAAAAGCGGTCTACCACTTTTGGACCTTATTTTGTATGCAATAAAGTCGAAAAGTGGTAGACCACTTTCATGGCTGACTGTACATGGCTGTAAATCACCGTTTCGCGTTTATGCCAAATGGTTTTCCGAGCGCGCCTGCCTAAGTACCAAGGTCATGCGAAATTTGGCATGCAACATGCAACCACTGTTGAATATAAATGTGACAGTCCATGGCTATAGGGCCCTTATGGCAGGTATCGAGTTAAGCACTGATCCTAAATCTACGTTAAATAAGCTATCTAATACAAAAAAAAACATAACCCTAAGTCCCATACTTTATAAAAAAAATACATCAAATTTACACATGCTAAAATTGCATTTTTGAGAAATCGTCAAAAGAAGTTTGAAACAAATTTTAAGTATGTTCCCATTGGAAGTTACATAGATTATGATTGATTTTGTATCTCAAGGTGTTTTTCTTTGAAACTGTTTTTTTTAATGTGACTTCCAGATCCTGAAAAAACAGCCTTTGGAAAGAGCAACACGCTCATATGAACGAAATTAATAAAAATATTTTTTTCGGCTTTTCTTTAATATGTTGTAATCTGAACCATCGTATATAGTAGAACACTAATTGATCTTGCATTTTAAGATAGAAATAAAATCACATAGTTAACGAAATATCTTTATTTTAATTAAAATGTGATAATTATTATCAGTTACATCTTCCCTAGAACAATAACAAATTTGGTATAGTAAGTTCTAAATTATATTTAATCAATCTACAGGAGTCTCACAAAAGTCTTATTATTATTCTACAAGTCACATTTTTTTATTTATACACGATTAAAGTTACGTAAAAATCACAATTTGACTCCCATACATTTGGGAAAAGGGCCCTTATGACCAATCACAGACAAAACATATTGATAATTACAATATGGCACAATATTAACATAATTTATTTGCTAATCTTGTATCAAGTCAGCAATCCGAAGAAAAAATGTTATTATAAATTTTCTTAAAATATTTATTTATTTAATCGTATGGCATATATTATTTTTGGCCTTTTGGGTTTGTCACTCTTTAGTACCACCCAGGGGACACGTGCAGGGTTGTGGTAGGTAGCTCCTGCGGACGCGAGTGACAGTTGTCCCCCCTTTGTCAAGTGAGTGGGCAACTCGACTGTTAGAGGTTCCTAAGCCGCCCGAAGGCCTCTAACTCGGCTTAACGACTACTGTCATAGACAGCAACCTTAAAATATTGACCAGTAATGAGTAATTCTCATTTAAAGTTAACGTTAAATAATTCACATAGTACCTACCTAGTGATCCCGAAAGAGAACACAATATCTGTACTGTTAACAGTCCGTTACCACTAAGGAACCATTTACGAAATCACCAAATCACGTAAGGACATTTTAGGTGATTTTTGATCCCCCTCGCCGACCCAGGTAGGGGTGTGTATCACGGTCAGAACCCTTATTTCACATTCCAATTAAAGTTGCTGGATTATGATTTTACGATACTTGGAATATGAAAAAAAGTACTTGTAAACAATTTTATCCGTTGAGCTTTGTCATTTTTGTATGCGATTTCCCATAAGGGCCCTTTTCTACTAAACTTTGAACTCAATTTTATTAAAGAAAGAGTTAACGTACACAACTGACACCAAGGTATACAAATATACCTGATGGACAACTCCACATTCCGCTTTTCTGTCGCTCTTCGCCTGGGAGTGACCTGCGTTGCCCCACATCGCTGTCGCTGTGGTGACCGAGTCGACCAGCTCGGCCACCATGGTCTATCCTGCTGCAGAAGTGCAGGTCGTGCACCTCGACATGCTAGCCTGAACGATATCATCCGTCGGGCCCTAGCCAGCGCAGGAGCGCCTGCCATCTTGGAGCCATCCGGTCTTGCCCGAGATGATGGCAAAAGGCCCGACGGTGTGACCCTCGTGCCATGGAAGATGGGACGGCCTTTAGTATGGGACGCAACATGTGCCGACACCCTAGCGCTCTCCCATCTCCGTGACACCTCCGTGAAGGCTGGCGCTGCAGCCAACTCGGCCGAGCTCCTCAAACGGCGCAAGTAGGTATGCAAACATTAACAGTGGTTGCATATTTGAGCCGTTTGGAGTTGAGACCTTAGGGACCTGGAAAAAAAAAGTGCCCACAGGGTCTTTAAAGAGTGCTCGAAGCGACTCGCCGAAATAACGGGTGACCGGAGGGCTGGCTCATACCTCGCACAGAGGATAAGCATTGCCATCCAACGTGGCAATGCTGCCAGCCTTCTGGGCACGTTGCCCAGCGACGGCGAACTCGGACAAATATTTTATTTGTAAGTTATTTTATTTTATAAGTAGTTTAGTTTTAGATATAAGTTATTTTATTTGATAAGTAGTTTAATTTTAGATAGGTATAGTTTTTTAAATATTAATATTATAATATTGATTAGATTGTAGTTATAATCAATAAATTCAAATATTTTACTATTTTGCATAAAACAAAAAAATTATAATTTTGAAGGATTTTACAAAAACGCCAATATCTCCGTAACTAGAAACTGCCATAAGGGCCCTTTTCTTATGGACTGTCACAAATTCGTCGTTAAAAACAAGAAAACGACGAGAGATAGGAAAATAAATGCACTGAAGTTGGATCTTTTTACATTAATCTAAGCACGATCAGCGCAAATTTTGAAAGTCCAATGATTCATGCACTCACAAAATAATCTACTTATGTTATCGTAAATAAAAATTGCATATTAATAATAATAAGATAAAGGATAGGTAAGTATCATCGTTTGTAGATATTATTACAAAGGAATCCGACAAAACACAAAATGTACCTAATTATAGAAATATAAATATTTTTATTCGCAATAAATGTGGTACAAAATGGTGTTGCAATTGTTGTGAGGCCATACATTTAGGCTTTAAGAAGCCATGCAAAATACAAAGTACCTACAAAAAAAAACACAGGCCGATAAAAAATGAAAACAAGCGAAAATAAATTAACGCAATATAAAAGTATTTATAATTAAGGATGCAGCGCGAAATATTCTTTTAAAGAGTAGTGGCATTGATTAGGATTAGGATTAAGAGTTAGTGTGCCGGGGTAGGATTAGGTAATACACAAATCAAAAACATTTTTAGTACCTACCCTAGCCACTGGCGTAGGTAGGGGTGGGCGGCAGGGGCGGCCCGCACCGGGTTTCATCCACTTAGGGGTGACATCTGAACGTGAACATCAGTAGTGCCGCCTATACACCTAATTTGTAAAACATACAATACATCATGCAACGTCATATTAACTACTGTAGCACCAACATTTAAAATACCGGGCTGCATCATAGGGCCCAGCAGGTACCTACCCAGAGACACAACGGGGTACATAACGGGTACGCCGGACTCAGCATTGTTTCAATAGAACGGAAGGAAGCTTCAGCTAACGGGACTGCATACCTTGGGAAACGACGCCTCCAGATAAAGGGATTTATTGCATCAAGAAATTCATACACAAGACACACAGAGACAAATAAAATAAAATATCTTTATTTCAGACCTTTTGTCGATCTATATGTTGTTAGTAACAGTGGAGACTTATGAACTACGTTAGTGCCGATAATGAAAATAAATGACTCCAAAATTTGACAAAAATACAGGTTCATATAGGTTCAGGCTTATTTGGCCCTCCCGATAGCAACCTGAACCCAATATTTTGAGAGTGGACAGTCGAGGCGCTCCGCCAACACCCTCAGAACTCAGAAGACTATTGCTGCTGCCTCTCAGCCGTCTCAGTAACGACGCTACTCGTTATCGCCTGATGGCAAAGGAATCATCGGTGCGCGCCTCGGACTCGAACATGCCCCAGGCGCTACAATGCCTTGGCAGCCTCAACAGCATTCTGAATAGGTATGTTGTTATACTGCACCCGAATTGCGGCAAAGGCCCTTCGCGTAAAACTTACCCACAGACTGCACGTGTAAAGTAAAACGTCTGACAGTAAGCTTTAAAAAGCATCAACAACAAAGGGAGTAGACAGACATACAATACAATTTACACATAAGTACTTACTGTGTGTGTCTTCGCGGCAGTGAATCGGTCGCTGTCTCAGCATTAGGATGTATCTGTCTGTACAGCACCGTACCCTTATGTTCCTCAACACAAAAACCAATCTAGAAATACTTTTTACCTGTGGAATATTACTGAATATTTGATAACAATCCAATCCTGTTAAGATCTAGACATTTCGATATTAGGATTACTTTAATGGGAAATTACTTTAATGGAAAATTATAATCATGTAATCTAACTAAATTATCTCATTTATTTGTAATCATTAATTATGCAATTAGGTTAAGTATAAGCAATAAGCAATTACCTACTAAATAATGGTGAGTCACCAGTCTTAATATCAGACAACAAAGCGCGCATAACTGTCTTACGTGTGTGGTGGCGAACAGGCGAACGGCCTATCTGATAATGAGATCGTAGCTTATGGAGGCTTGTGACTGCCGCATTTTCCACAGTGATATTCATTATGTCGGCACCTAGAGATAAATGTATCTACCACAAATGTATGAATATAGGATTCTGAGGATATTGGAAGGACGTTGGGATTGCCCTATGTTAGGGCACTGGGTTGGCATTGTGACGGGGAGGGTAAAATAACTCTGAGTTTTGTCCTCTCTCTCCTCTCCGGCTTGTCCTCTCTCTAGTTCTCTGTGCTCTGAGGTATCTACCTACGTAGGTCCCTCGCTCTCCATACTGCGCATTCTCAAGAGCTCGCGCATTTTCGACTACCTATTAATTTGATTATGTGTTTCATGTGTTCACTGCTCACACACTGGCGTAGCGCGGGCTTTCGCGGCCCGGGGCCGATCGGAAATTCGTCGCCCCCATGCTTTGAAATATGTTTTCGTTATGTTCCTTATCCGCACCCTTCCGTATGCCCCCAACGGTACGTCGCTGTGTGTGCTCTGCTCTATCAATTTTCATGGGGATATTTAACTAACTATTTTTTTGACGGTGTGAAAATGCATTACGCATACACCCTGCCCATGTGGGACTCTGTCCTCCCAAAACCCCATCTGCTAGGCAGAGGGAGGGAAGGAGTCTACCCACTAAAAACACACCGGCGTCACCCGCACTGCCGTTATCGGGGAACGTTATGGCATCGCAAGCATTCTACCACGACGTCCCCCCGGCTGCTGCCCCGGCCACACCCTCGCGCCAGAGGAGGGAAGGATCGGCGACGCTTCGACCCTTCCCCCAGACGTGTAGGGCCTTGTGTGGTGGGTCCCAGTCCCACCGGCCCTACTGAGGGAGTTGGCAGTTGATGAATTGTAACCGCCTCTTCCCCACCCGTCTGCGCCGGAGCGGGGGCGCGTCGGCTCGTTCTTCACGCCCCCGCTCCGTTTTCTCCTTTTGCGACATTACCTCTTCGCAGAATGTCGCTGCCGCCACCCACGATCTCTCGCTGCCCAACATACGCGAGACTACGTTGTGCAGCGAGAGATCATCCGTGTCATATTTAACTTACTAACTTCACTGACCCTAAGTGAGTCTTAGACTCCGACCTTCAACACAAGTTGTCAACATTTGTCCCGATCTTGCACCTCGCGCTAGATCTCGCTGCCCCCCTATTCTGTAACTTGTTTTAAGATCACCTCAACGCTCACCCACAATTATACCTTGACACCGTGATGCGTAGTAATTAGACGTAAGTAGGTAGAGGTTTTCGTAACGGGTGACTGGCGGGGTGAGCCGCATTAACGCGTGTAGCGAATAACGGCGTTCTTCCGGACGAAACTTTCATTATCTCTCACCAAGTATTTTTCGGAGAATTGTCTACGTTAGTATTAGCATAATGCCTTTTGCATCAGGGATGTTGCAGATATTTGCATCGGCAACCGCAGAAGGTCCGCATAAATGTCAACATCAGGGGAGCTAGCACACTAGGCTTTATGTCGCGTTTTACGTGACGTTTCAGTACCTACATTTTCGCCGACATAAAACCTAGTGTGCTAGCTAGGCAGCAACTGCAAAAATCGATGCGGATATTTTGCAGAGGCGGATGTAGTCCAATTCACGACAAGAAAGGAACCCAACGCGAAGCTTACCGCGCGCGTTTTAAATATTTTCGCCATTAGTCAAAAAATCTTAATTTCGTTTCTGTGACCAAGACCAGACGCGTTTTTGATTTGTACGCTACGATTGTAATTTACTCTCAACGTGTTTGATGATTGCGTGACACCTATCATAAAATGGACGGTGTTTTTTTTTAACTACGTTTTTTAGTGTTTGACCCCAAAATCCGAATCCAAATCCGTCTCCGCAACCGTAGATATAAAAAAATCCCTGTTTTGTACGGGTGTGGTACGAGTAGGTATCTAACTAATATGCTCAGAAGCTGATATAAGCTGAATAGGGAAATTAACGACCATAAATAATTTTCTTATCACATTGATTAATTATTACCACGAAACTCTTAAATCCGTTTTCGCTACTTAGATAATTTACGTATCGTCTAATAATAATTTTATTTGCTCGTTTAATTTGTCTAGATCGATTCGGTATCTAATGCGGTATCGAACACGTGCGTAGAATATGATCAGAGATTTAATGCTTTGGATACATTTTGCATCTAAATAATATAATTATTTTCAAATTAACGGGAGAAATGTTGCTCCGAGCAGGATTCGAACCTGCGATTTTGCGGCTGCTAGGTAGGGTCGTTTCGCCGGTAACGCGACCACCTTCGGTTGGCGACCACTTGACGGACTAGGCTGCTTCAATTAAAGATATTAACATTTCTACAAACCCAACAGAAAACTAATTAGTTATTAACTATTCTTGAATAGTGTCAGAATAAGAATAAATACACTTTAAAACCCAAAGCTTAATCCAAAGCAAGAAAAAATAACCTCAATTCACACGTTTCACACATTGCTTCCGAAAAGTGTTGACGTGCAGTGAATCTGTAAAAAAAATAACGCGACAGTTGGCGCGAAAACTTTAGTTACGTCACTTAATTTTATTATTATGCTGAAATTAGTTAGTTGATTGCTTAAATGATTTAGCTATTGTAATAATTTCGTTGAAATTCCGCATATTATAAAAATAGATTTAAATAAAATGGGGTGGTCGCGTACCCAAAAAAAATATTACCAAAGAAGTCGGATAGCGACCACATCGTTTTTCTTTTTCTTTCCTTATGGATTCTTGCGGCACCCGCGATATTTAGCTTGGCAAGCCAGTTGTGTCGGTAGGTATGTCTATAGTAGGTATATGTAATATAATAAAAATATATAATTATAAAATGAATAATTCATATGATTATATGATATGGTTATATTACAAATGCGAAAGTGTGTCTTGTCTGTTACCTCTTCACGCTTAAACCGATGGACCGATTTTGATGAAATTTGGTATGGAGATAGTTTGAGTCCCGGGAAAAGACGTAGGATAGTTTTTATCCCCGAAATAATCCCCTAAGAGGCTGAAATAGGGGTTGAAATTTTGTATGGAGCTACGATATAAACGAGACACACGGACGGAGTCGTGGGCAGAAGCTAGTGTAGGTAAGTAGAATTTAATCTAAAAGTTACATAAAAGCTTGTAAAATGGTGGCATTTAGATACCTACTATGAACGACTTGTGTGACTGTAATAGCAATATATATAATAGCACTATGGTGTGAGCGAGATGGCGCGCCGTTTTCGATTCTATTTTGCATTGACAAGAAATGTAAAGTAGATTTAGAAGAGTAACAATTTGTAGTAGTATAATAAGGGCAGTCAGGTCAGGTAGGTCCAACTTTGAGAAAGAGGTCAATCGTCGAATCCGACTCGGCTGGGCAGCGTTCGGGAAGCTACGCTATGGCACATCTTTTCGTCTAATATTCCGCAGTGTCTTCAGAGACGAGAGTCTTTGACCAGTGCGTGTTGCCAGTGATCACGTGTGGCACCGAAACGTGGTCGCTTCAGAAATCATAAGAAGCATCATAAGAAGGCTCAAAGTCACCCAAAGGGCAATGGAGAGAGGGCTATGCTCGGAGTTTCTCTGCGTGATCGCATCAGAAATGAGGCTATCCGCAGCATAACCAAGGTAATCGATATAGCCCTAAGCCGCTAAAGTTAAGTGGCAGTGGGCGGGGCACATTGCACGTAGAACCGATGGCCGTTGAGGCGGAAAGGTTCTCGAGTGGCGACCACGTACCGGAAGGCGCGGCGTGGGTAGGCCTAGTAGGAATCCGATGGATGCGGGTGGCGCAGAACCGGTCATTATGGCACTCTTTGGGGGAGGCCTTTGTCCAGCAATGGACGTCTTTCGACTGATATGATGATGATGATGATGCATCGTTTTATTAACTACTTAAACACTATTTGCAAGAGTGGTCGCCAACTAGCTAACAGGTGGTCGCAAACCGACTAAAGTGGTCGCTAACCAGCGAATTCGCTATTTTGAAACCTTTTCCATATTTTTTCCTAATCTATGGATGAAAGTGCTATATTTTATTGTAGGTTTCAAAACTTGACTATACTCAGAACCTATACGAATACCATCTATTATGTGTGTACATTGAATAGGTATACATTTACTAATCTAAAGTGAGCAACTCGGCTAAGTGGTCGCTAACCGGCGAAACGACCCTACCAGCTTTTAAATTCATAATTTTCGTTAACAGACGATAAATAATTGCCTTCGGTGTGGTTCAAATCCCAGCAAGGGCAAATATTTGTTTCTGGGTTTTAAGTGGTTTCTATGTTAGTACCTACCTAGGTACCTATTTTTACATAAGTATTCACATGTAAATATATCGTCATCTAGTACCTAGTACCCATAGCACAAGCCTTTATTGGGCTTACTATAGTCTATAGGGCTATACTCGCCCTCAACTCAAACGACGACTACTTAGGGCAACAAAACCCTTGAGCTCGCGTTATCGAGCTATAACCACGAACTTCGAATCTCGAACTTCGTATATCTCCGTCTCAATCGTACTTATGGTTTATGGTACTCGAGCGACAGAGACGGAGATATACGAAGTTCGAGATTCGAAGTTCGTGGCAGCGCCGCAGTTTCCCATTGTATTGCACGGAGCGGATTTATGGCCTCAGTCGACTTTTGGGTTGAGGGCGAGTATAGTACGATCAGTGTAATATTTTACTTTAACATTTAGGGTTCCGCACCTAAAGAAAAATTGAACCCTTATTTAGGATCACTTCGTTATCCGATTGTCTGGTAAGACCAAAGGCAGAAGATGACTGGATACGAAGAGATGGGTCTTTCTCGACTAAGAGTATCCTGCAAATGCTTAAACCAAACTCAATCCACTCCACCACTCGACACTCCACTCTCCAGTGTACTTTGAAAACAAGTTGGACATCTTTCTGATTTTTGAACCACAAAGACGAACTTATAAAAAAATACGCTCAGATTAGATCTGGCGGTGCTCTGCTTGCGACACCGCCTGTTTTTTTATTGATTTTTCCGCAGCCCCAGTCTGCACCTCTCTCTTAGAGCAAGGATTTCTATAGAGGCGCTATACCTACGCGTGCCACTTTCACACACGCCATTCTTCACGTACTAAAGTGACACTGACATGCCAGTTTATTTTCTGGCCGCCGTGGGCACGAAAACACGTTACACCTTTAGGTGTTCTTGGCGTCCAAAGGATGTAAGTACGGTCAACCAATTCGATTCCTAGGCCGTCATAGAACCTTGTCGTTGTAAATGCTATTTCAATACGGGTTACTAGGATTATTGCGTCGCTATGTAGCAGTTAAAATGACAGGGTTCTACCACTGTACCTAATGGTTTGTTGGAGCGATGCGGCACTGGATATATAATTATAGTCTGAGATGTGTAGAGACACTCGTCGGATTCAAGCATGACAGTCAGTCGAGCCCTCAAGGAATCTTTCAGTTAATCTAATAAAACAACACTAAATTCTGTCATTATTTTTAATGGGTAAACATTCGATTACGATAAACTAAATCGAAAACAATTGATCGACTATCTTAAACTAGTCACTGATTACGGACACTCCACAACTGTATAAATATGTATATTTTTTTTACCATGATAGTTGCAAATAAGCATACGGCCTGCCTGAAGCACAGCGGGCGCCGTAGCCTAGTTTGGCGCGTTTTCTTTGGTCGATAGGATAGGACCCGTATCACCTTCTTTTCGCAACTAACGTTTGGCAAACTGATTCATTTCGCAACTTTTCATTTCCCAAACTCTGAAACTGTAAATATTTCAGGATTTATTTCAGGGCCATCGTGTAGAACCCTATAGGTTAGTTTATAAAAATCCTGAAATATTTAACAGTTTCAGAAATATTAAGAAGTTGGGAAATGAAAAGATGCGAAATCAATCAGGTTGCCAAACGTAAGTTGGGAAACATTAGTGAACCGTATAGGAGAAGCTACACCTACGAATTTTGTCAGACGGCCAACCAAGGTCACAGAGAATCTAGTACGGAGTGACCTTGATTTGGATGGAAACCGTACTTCCGACACGTATCCGCACGTGCCGAATTACGGGACTGCATACAGGCCTGCCGATTTCGTTCGTGTACGTCTCCTTAAAGCCTCTGCTACACGGTCGCCAACTCGCCCCTCCGACCGAGCGACCTTGGTCGGCACCGACCGCTGTAGTATGAAATTTTGCTGCACACAACTGTCTACACGGTCGGTGCGGACCAAGGTCGCTCGGTCGGAGGGGCGTGTTGGCGACCGTGTAGCAGAGACTTAAGTGGGGTGCGGGAGATTCTCAAAAATTATGCCATAGTGTGCGCATACGCATGGCAACCATTTTCATTGATCGACAGCCGTGGTGTGTGAGTCCTCGTGGATTTGAATACACGCTCTCAAGCACTCTTTTAATTGACCGATTATTCCATGTACAGACTTTCGACCCTCTTCAGCTTTATTATATGCATAGACAAAAGTTGATCATGAGACTTTTTTAACCATTTGAACGCCAAGAACGCCTAAAGGCGTCGTGTATTGTCGTGTCCACAGCGCCAAGAACGCCTTTAACACCGTCCGCTGTCAAAACAACCTTTTTTGTCTTTCATATAAGGTTCATAGTTACTCTCTTATGGAAAAAAGGTTGGCGTGTCAGTGACACTTTAGTACGCGAAGAATGGCGTTCAAAAGGGTAAACTAGGTATCAGGGTGGATTGCAAAAAAAAATGTACATAGTTAAGAGCCTTAATCTAATCTACGCTTTAACTTTTTTCCATTGTGTAACGGCAATTGCCCAAACATTTTATATGGGTAACTTTCGTTACACAATGGAAAAAAGTTAAAGCATAAATTAGATTAAGGCCCTTAATTATGTACAATTTGTTTGCAAATCCACCCATCATAATTCGACCGCAGCGAGTTTGGGAATGAAATATGTCAGTTCATATAAACTTTGACGCACAGATGTATGAATATAAGGAGATCGGACATGGCGGCCGATTTGTATAGAGTGAGCCTGTCGCAAGTACATTAACCCACACAACGCCCAAGTAATTGACAAGACAAAGCACGCACACATCTAAAACACACACTCTTGTATACCTACACGCTTATTTGACAATAAACGCGCATCATATCAGGCATTTTGGGAAAAAACGTAATATTCTCTGCGATCAGCACGCGTGTACACGTACAGTATGGCAGTGTATGCCCATTGAGCATACAGCTGCGACGCGGCCGCCGGCGGCTTGTCCTCTCTCTAGTATTCTATGCTCTGAGCTTTGACGTATGTACCTAATATGGAAAAACCATATCGGTTTGATAATAACCATATACCTACTTAAGTAAATATTCCATACAGTTGCAGAGTGTTATACAAAAATTGGCTTATCTACGTAGACCGATAGCTATCACTTAGAAAAACGGTAGGTATTCATTAATTTTACATAATTTTAACCTTATCGCCACCAGTGACTTAAACTCAACACTGTAACTGTTGCCACCTGCCACCAACTTCATACGAAAATAGACTTAAGCTGCGTCCGCTGCGCCAATGTTTTCGATGTTTTTAACCCTTTGAACGCCATTATTCACGTACAAGCGTCACTGACACGCCAATCTTTTTTCCATAGGAGAGTGACTATGATCCTTATTATGAAAGACTGAAGGTTGGTTTGACAGCGGACGTCATAACGCCTGTAGGGGTTCTTGGCGTTCAAATGGTTAAACAAACATGTTATCAGTCAGTTCCGGGAAACAAATAGGGTATTGATTTGATTGGCAAATCATTTTTGACGTTTAAAAACCACGAAAACATGGCGCAGCGGACGCGTGGCGTAGGTGCACCCTCGCATTTCTTTTGCGGCTTTATGTGGCGGCGAAAAGGTTAATAAAGGTATAACATTATTTCTGGAGTTGGAATGGATTATTTACAAACACGATCCAATAGTGTATTTTATATTAGATCGTTTTACGACGAAGCGCTCCACTCTTAGCTGCGCCATGGTCAAAACACAGACTTTTTTTAATACTACGACGGTGGCAAACAAGAATACGGGCTGCCTGGTAAGCAGATACCGTAGCCATCAATGTATCAGACACGCGCGGCCTTGATTAACATAGTATACAACTGGCCGCCACCGCAGGCCGAGCCAGTCCGTGACAGGCTTAGGCCTCTCAGACTGGCGCGGCCTGGCCGCGGCGGACAGTAGAAAACTTGTCATTAGCTGTCAAATTTACTATGGTCCGCCACCGCAGGCCGCGCCAGTGTGATGCAGGCTTAAGGCCGCGCCAGTGTGATGCAGGCTTAAGGCCGCGCCAGTGTGATGCAGGCTTAAGGCCGCGCCAGTGTGATGCAGGCTTAAGGCCGCGCCAGTCCGTGACAGGCTTAGGCCTCTCAGACTGGCGCGGTCTGGCCGCGGCGGACAGTAGAAAATTTGTCATTAGCTGTCACTACTACCCTTTCAATTTTGACCGGAAGGATCTTTCAATTTTAGGTGCGACAATCTTCTGGTTCTTGCTCAACACAACTTTCTCGACCTGCTGCCATGCATTTTATCGTGTTGTCATGAGACGTAGGGGTATTGGGAGTGGGCTTACGGACTTATAGGTGATGCTTTTTTTGTATGTGTGTAATCGCAATCGCTGTAAGGCCTCTCACAGACTGGCGCGGCCTGGCCGCGGCGGACAATATAAAACTTGTCATTAGCTGTCAAATTTACTATGGTCCGCCACCGCAGGCCGCGCCAGTGTGATGCAGGCTTAAGGCCGCGCCAGTGTGATGCAGGCTTAAGGCCGCGCCAGTCCGTGACAGGCTTAGGCCTCTCAGACTGGCGCGGTCTGGCCGCGGCGGACAGTAGAAAATTTGTCATTAGCTGTCAAATTTACTATGGTCCGCCACCGCAGGCCGCGCCAGTGTGATGCAGGCTTAAGGCCGCGCCAGTGTGATGCAGGCTTAAGGCCGCGCCAGTCCGTGACAGGCTTAGGCCTCTCAGACTGGCGCGGTCTGGCCGCGGCGGACAGTAGAAAATTTGTCATTAGCTGTCAAATTTACTATGGTCCGCCACCGCAGGCCGCGCCAGTGTGATGCAGGCTTAAGGCCGCGCCAGTGTGATGCAGGCTTAAGGCCGCGCCAGTCCGTGACAGGCTTAGGCCTCTCAGACTGGCGCGGTCTGGCCGCGGCGGACAGTAGAAAATTTGTCATTAGCTGTCAAATTTACTATGGTCCGCCACCGCAGGCCGCGCCAGTGTGATGCAGGCTTAAGGCCGCGCCAGTCTGTGAGAGGCCTTAAGCCTCTCTCTGCCTGCGGTGGCGATCAATAGTAAACTTTTGACATGTAGTGCGACTTATGACAAATAGTTAAAGTAAATAAATTAGGCCAATTGATAAATTATTATTAGCCTCATATTTTGCGTATAAGTCCGTGAAATCACATTTGCTTCATTCAGCGTCTCTTTCACTCGGCGCAATATGGTGTAAGAGCGAGCTAGACGGCAATAGGAAATCAGTAGCATCGTCTAGTCAGTAAAGAATTTATTATTTAAAATCTAGATAATTAGACTAACTACTTATTCTAAATGTTCTAAATTTTATAAAACTGACCCCACGCCTAGTATAGAAGTATCAATATCAATAATTTAGATTATTTACATAATTTTACATTTTTTTTTCAACTAGTCTGTGTAGGTATAGTATGCCTTAACTCTTTGTCTCCCAACGATCGGGTGATCGAAGGCCTGGAATTCCAACGACTTACATGTATTACGACTTACAAGTTACAAAATAAAGGTTTTGAAGGTGTTTCTGAGTGGCTACTGCGAAATATTCTTCGTTCGTGTATCTCTCTGTCACTCGAATACGCGAGTGCGATAGAGATAGATATTACACGAACAGACTTTAGGTTAGCACAAGACGGTTGAGATAGACTACCGTCTCTTTCTAATTAGAACACTTAAAGCGAGACGGATAGCCTATCTCGCCGCCATCTTGTGCTAACCGTGTTGAATTGACTGTCAAAATGTCCTAATCATTTCAGAACTTATCTGTAGCATATTAGTTTTATTAACCCTTAATGCTCGTTTTTCAATTTAAATCCTTATGGACATTTCCATACAAAAGGTTGTGCATAAGCATTTGAGTTCAATTCCGTATTTGCCAGCGCGAGCTCGGTACGGTACCAGTAAGCTGTCAGTATCAACGTCAGTTACGTCTTTTTTACTGCGCCTACATTTAAATGAGTGCTTTCTGATTGGTGCGGAACGCGTGCGGCACGAATGCGGTACTGCATGCGTACCGCGTGGCATCAGCGCAATGTAATAGGTATGCTGCGAATTATTTTTCTAGGCCGAATTCACTTATTTGTGTGCCTTGTAAACAATGCGATTGTCTTTAATAGGCTTGTTGCGTGGTGTTAAAATTGATAACGTCGTGTTGCTAATTGGATAGTAAACCATCAAATGATTGTAATAAAGTATAAATTACAAAATATAATTCAAATCATAAAAAGATATGAACCTTGAAAGTTTAGAAAAAAAAGTTTTTTTATTTATTGTCCAAGAGTAAATTTAAAGGTACCAATAGAATCCTTACGCTTTTATAGAAACAAATTTGTACGACAACTATGGACCTAAACGCAGTATTTCGCCACCGAAACAGCAATTTACTTCATTTTCCATGCAACGGTTAGTACAAATTGCACGGTGTGACGTCATACTTTAAAGCCAATCAGTATGAAGCGTTTCGGCTGCTGTCAGCAAGGTCCGTCTTTATCTCGATTTTTTGGGTATTAATGTCCTTTAAATGTAGTTGTTTCCATACAAACATTTGTTCATCTACAAAAACTGGTTCGAATGGCATCGTAAACAAATTTAAGGTCACAAGCCCATTGTTAAGTGTAACGTAAAATAAACGTAAGTAGGTATAATTTTTGGTTCAAGCTTTTATTTACCATCATCAACTACTCATTGCGACGATTCTAACGAACCCAAACTCGATGGGGTTGTTCTGTTCTGTTCTGTTCTGTTCTGGTGACTCATCCAGCCAGCAGTTCTGCTGCAAGGACTCAGAGGTGCTGACTACAGGAGGGAGGAGGTGTTAGAGCAAAATAACGAAGAAGGCTCGCTTACCTCGTCTAGTGTAGCATATGCGGCAGAAAGTTAGTGGGGTATGAGAACCTTAACCGATCACCGACTTAACCGCAAATACTATAATGATCGGGGTAAGCGGGCTTGCTTGTCCATTTTGAACCAACTTCCGCCGCCCGGCCGCAGGCAACAGCTTCCTGCCCGAGAAACCGGAGAGCCAAGTAGATAGGACGGGAGTGTAGGTGTGCAGTCAGGATGGTTGGAGAGACGGGAGTTGGAGCCGACCCGAATACAGGCATCGTTAAGCCAGCATGGGGTAGATAGATACTATACTTGGTGAATAATATATATAATTAGTTTTTGACTGCTTTGTCCCTCCCCTTTGACCCTCAGGTTCTGACATTGAACCTCTTCGCGCTTATCGCAATTGTTAATCAAGACCCGGCGATTGTGTGTCCTCTCTGTCTCTTCGTTCTCCTCTTCTTTCTTGTCTCAGTAGTCAATCAATGATCAATGTCCACGTCTTGATTCGCTGGGTTAACCCAAACTCGATGGGGTTGTGTCGTTTTATTGCGGAGTTCATATGGCCACCTTCCAGCTCCCGCATCAGTTCAGCTCCATGTCATCATAATATTGCATTGTCATGCGATATACATATGCATGCAAAATTTCAGCTCAATCGGAAACCGGGAAGTGGGTCAAATTTAACTTGCAGGATTTGATTACAGACAGACAACGGGACAGGTGAAAGTAAATAAAAGCTTGTAAAATACTACCAAGCAATGTTGACCATTTTGTATTTAAAACAATATACTACTTTAGTAATAGAGTCGCTATTCGAGTAAAGTTTTGTGTATGGCACGTGGCTATCGCTATGTTGGACCGATGAATCATAGGTTAAGATCCGATCTAAAATAATAAATCCGCACTATACTATTGCGCTAATGTAATACTGACAGTATACCGCAAGGAAATCTGGGCAAAGTCAGTAAGCTCTCGGTAATAAAATACCGTATACCGAACCCGCCCCGCTGCGGAAGAGGCCTAAGGGTTAGTTTTACCGTTCTGTGGCATCACAAAACGGAAAGCATATTCTCTGCTAAACAACGCGGAAAAATCAGAGGCAATCAAGCTGTGGAAGTTTTACCAAAGGACAAAAACAAGCTAAAGCCCTGATCGAAGGGTTCAATAGTAAGCTGTCTAAAGAGTTATTACAATTCAAAAGGCACAAAACCTGCGCAGTGACAAGAATCCTGACAGGACATTGCAAATTGAACAAACACTGTTTCAAATGGGTATGAAGCAGGACACAACCTGCAGGTTCTGCCAGGAGACAGAGGAGACTGCAATGCACATTCTCTGCTCCTGCGGACCACTCATGCATAAAAGAAGTACCCACCTAGGGCGGCACATCGCGCACCCACAAGAAGTACAACATATCACCGCCCAAATAATCTGGAATTTCCTGGAGGCAACGGGACTTAACGGTGAACTCTAAAGCAAAGGCTGCCACAATAGATCACTTGCTGGTCGAAGCGGCACATTAAGGCCCACAAACAAAATAATAATAAATAGTTTTACCGTTAGCGCCGGCAGCTCTATAGAAATTTGTGAAACTTTCCATACATTCAGATTTTAACGAACACCGCTTACGATCACAGAGGGTTTGATGCAACAACACCTCGGCAATTGGGAATGGATGAAAATTTTAGAAGTGCCTGATTATTTTTTTGGTGATAGGAATAACCTTCCTTAGTACCAAAAAAGTTGCAGACTTTTCTGCTGCGTCAATTATTTATTTACAAGCTTTTATTTAGCTCACCCCGTTTGTTTTATTCTTGGGTCAAATTTAGTAATTGAAATTTGACCCGCATGATATCGCATGACAATGCAATATTATGATGACATGGAGCTGATCTGATGCTGGAGCTGGAAGGTGGCCATAGGAACTCCGCAATAAAACGACACAACCCCATCGAGTTTGAGCTCGTTAGAATCGTCTAAATGAGTAGTTGATGATGGTATGCAGAAAAGTACAGTCGGCAATAAAAGCTTGTACCAAAAAGGAATTTTTTGACAGAAACTTATTTTTGAAAAATATAAACAGTTTCCTCACTTACGTTTTAGGTTTAGGACGGCAAATAAGACACTTTGCTTGATCCGTCTCATATTACAAAAAAATATCTTAAAAATCCGTGGTAAACTAACACTGGCAATGATATTGACAGCTGCAGCAGCTATATTTGTCATTGCCAGGTTCAGATGTGTATGTATGTAAACTAAAATACCTAGTAAATAGTGAGTCCGAACTCTAGCTGTAAATAAGCGTTTAATGGCTTTAGCACATTATCATGAGACTCTGCGATAAGTAAGAATTATTTGGAACTTTAAATTAAAAAAATATATATATGAGACTGATAAAGGAAAGTTAGCCGTCCTAAACCCAAAACGTATGTGAGGAAACTGTTTATATTTTTCAAAAATAATTGATGCTGCTGAAAAGTCTGCAATTTTATTATTGTTATTCCTATCACCAAAAAAATTATCAGGCACTTGACCGGAAAAAGCGCAAAAATCTTTTACAGATATTAAATATTTAATAAGGAAATGGGCTCATTTTTATACAAAAAACCGTTTTGCAGTAATAAAAATTATATTCTAAAAAAATAAGCACCGGATTCGCGAGAAAAACTTAAATCTAATTAAAGTTAAGTAATAAAATATTTAATCATGTAAAACAATTTAAATTTTTCGTCTTATTATGTACAATCAATATTTAATTAAAAATCATCTATTACAAAAAAAAACAGTCTAAATGTCATAAGGTGTACATAATCCATAAAAACAATATTTTCATGGTTTTTAGCATATTATTTATATATTTAAAATACTATGATGTCATGCAAAATATAAGAAAAAAACACCTAATTAGTAAAAAAATAAAACGAGCAACATGCAAACAATGAAATCGCAAAAATTGTTCAATAATTTTTCCAGTAAATAAATATAGAACTGCCACGATTCCTTTTAAACTTTTTCCTCTAAGAAAACTAGAAAAACATATATACCTTTAGGTAACGATAAATTGAATTTTTCCTGGTTGTAAAACGAGGGTTTTTAAGACATAGATAAAAATTGTGTTACCATTTCACATATAATTTGTATCACAATAGGACATTTCAAAACTGAATGGAAATCTTGGGACACGTTTTTCTCCTGTTGGAGTAGAAATAACATAAAAGTTGCATAAAGTCTCGTAAAACATTGTGTGGCATTTTTTAGAAATGCTTAAGAGGATTGTGAACCTGTAAATTTTCATACAAAAAAGCGATAACGTTTTTCACCCCCTAAACATCGTTCGATTTTTATAATTTTTAGACATGTTGTAGATATAGTGAAATACTAGGTCTGTACGTTTTGATTTTTAAGAAATATTGCTTACGTTAAAAGTTATTAGCGTCTAAAAATCTATATTTTTGACTTAAAAACATTGTCTATCTTTTTATTTTTTTTAAATTAATCTAAACTGATTTACTAAAAAAGGAAAACGTACAGACATAGATTAAAGTGTACTTAATCCAATTATACCAAAATTATTTCATTTCATTAAGGCTTAGGGGGGTACAAACGTTATCACCCGAAACCATATTTCAACAAGGAAATGTAGGCAATTACCTCCAGGACTTGCAATTATCTCTATCGCACGATACGGGTCGGGATGCAGAGCGGTGTGAAACAGATAGATTTGTTTTAAATACCTACTCGCGCCGCGTATCGACACTTCACAATCCTCTTAATGGGGAATGGATGAAAATTTTAGAAACGCCTGATTTTTTTTTTGGTGATAGGAATAACCTTCCTTAGCACCAGAAAAAGTTGCAGACTTTTCTGATGCGTCAATTATTTTTGAAAAATATAAACAGTTTCCTCACTTACGTTTCGTGGTTAGGACGGCGAATGAGACAATTTCCTTGATCCGTTTCATATTACATAAAAATATCATAAAAATCCGTGGTAAACTGACACTGACAATGATATTGACAGCTGCAGCAGCTATATTGGTCATTGCCAGGGTCAGATATTTAAAATATTTTTTGTAATATGAGACGGATCAAGGAAAGTGTCTCATTCGCCGTCCTAACCACAAAATGTATGTGAGGAAACTGTTTATATTTTTCAAAAATAATTGACGCAGCTGACAAGTCTGCAACTTTTTTCTGGTGCTAAGGAAGGTTATTCCTATCCCCAAAAAAATTATCAGGCATTTCTAAAATTTTCATCCATTCCCCATTGGGTACTTTAAAATATAAATTTATTTAGTCCGGCCGTTAGATTATCAAAAAAATTGGACACGTATTTTTTATTTTGCCAATCAAACAAAAATGGTGAAGATATAATAGCCCGTTAAAGTTCCGCGTGACGTCACGCGGAATTGACAAAATAAAATAAAAGCGACCAAGTGAGAGTCGGACTCGCACATGAAGGGTTCCGTGAAATAAATTGCGATTTACGATTTATGACGTATTAAAAAAAAACTACTTACTAGATCTCGTTCAAACCAATTTTCGGTGGAAGTTTACATGGTAATGTACATCATATATTTTCTTTAGTTTTATCATTCTCTTATTTTAGAAGTTACAGGGGGGGGGATACACATTTCACCACTTTGGAAGTGTCTCTCGCGCAAACTATTCAGTTTAGAAAAAAAATTATGTTAGAAACCTCCATATCATTTTTGAAGACCTATCCATAGATACCACCCCACACGTATGGGTATGATGAATAAAAAAATTTGAGTTTCAGTTCTTAGTATGGGGAAACCCAAAATGTATTGTTTTTTTTCTATTTTTGTGTGAAAATCTTAATGCGGTTTACAGAATACATCTACTTACCAAGTTTCAACAGTATAGCTCTTATAGTTTCGGAAAAAAGTGGCTGTGACATACGGACGGACAGACAGACAGACGGACGGACATGACGAATCTATTTTTTGCCATTTGGCTACGGAACCCTAAAAAAGACGTGTCCAATATTTTTAACCGCCTTCAAAATAAACAAGAGCCTCTCAGTTTGACCCGTATGTTTGTATTATCTCGCGTTTGGCTAAACCGATTTTCATGCGGTTTTCAGAAAAGTATTTGTTACATTCTGGAGAAGGTTTTGGTATACAACATATTATGTGCTTTTCAGTGGGAAGGTGTTCTGAAGGCGGTTCCCTTTCTTTAAAAAAAGTTATTAGATAAACTAACTGACGGACTAAATAGATTTTTCATCTCTCCTGCTCTGAAAGTTGATTTTTCATGGACATATAGCCGGGTGGAAAATCACTTTTTCTCCCCTAGGGTGGAAAGTATTTTTTTTTTATTGTTACGGTCAGCCACGGAGTCGAAGATAATAGAGTTACGTCAAATCATTAAAATAAAAACTTTTCACAAATCGACACTCAGCTATATGTACCTGCATTAACGAGTTGTTTATTACGATAATAGGTTGATATTAAATTATTTTTCCTCACAGTCGAAATGAAAAGTAGAGTGTTTAACTCGGGTGAAATTACCCATTTAACCCTCGAACAATTGGCGCTCTCACTTCGTTCGAGCGCCAGAAATATCTCGGGTTAAATGGGTCACTTTCAACCCTTGGTTAAGAATCTACTATTTCACTTCTCATGCTCGCAAAGTTCGCCTTTGTGCTGGATGTATGCTGCACAAAATGCCACTTTTATGCTCTAGTGCACAAAGTAAAATTGTTTTAAAAACTAAGATAATCGGGCGTAACAGCCACACACACAATAAAACTTCGTAGAATAAACTTGTCATTTGATTTGATTTGTATGATAAATTTCACATCCGTGTTTTCCATTACAAAATTTATAAAACCAGATAAAATAGGAGTCAATTATTATTTTAAAACGTATTGAACCATTAAATGACTTGGCAGTATGAAGTACCTAAGTCTAATATCACGTGTCGAAAATTAAACATAAAAACTTTAAAAAGTTAAGTGACGGGAATGAGCTATTATTTAATTTCGTTTTGCAATTATTTGTTATTTTCTCGCAATCGAAGTGAAAAGCAGTGTGTGTAACTCGGGCATAAATTAGCCATTTAACCCCTCGACTTAACTATCCACCCTCGCCGTTGGCTCGGGTGGATATAAACGTCTCAGGTTGAATGGCTCGTTTTATGCGCTTGTTGTACAATCTACTATTTTTATAAAAGTACCCAATTATTAACCGTTTGATATGCAACGATGTCACAAGGATACACTGTATTTAAAGGTAAATAGGTTCATTGCCGTTTATAAACACGGCTGTAACGTTAATCTATTATTTTTGCGTCGTATTGGCACGAACAAAAGTATAATCTGTTAGACGTAACGAAACAGGTTTAGATAAGATATTGATTGTACATAATCCTTTAATACCACGTTTAGTACACTGCCCTGGGGTACGTCAGTAATTTGATTAGCTGGTTTTTTTGGGTGTTAGACTTCATAACTATAATAGAACCATGTATACGACTTTAATAGGGATGTTGACTAAGATTTTTTTACGATGCCATTCGAACCAGTTTTTGGATAGGAACAAATGTTTTTATGGGAGCTACTACAATTAAAGTACATATATACCCAAAAATTTGAGACAATGATTGACCTAACGCTTCATACTAATTTTCACACAGGTATGACGTCACAACTGTTATTTGTAATAATCTTTGTATCGAAAGTCAAGTAAATTGCTGTTTCGGTCGCAAAATACTGCGTTTAGGTACATAGTTGTCGTACAATTTTGTTGCTATAAAAGCGTAATGATTCTATTGGTAGCTTTAAATTTACTCTTGGACTTGAAGTGATTTTAATTATAATTTATACTTTATTTCAGTATTCTAGGAAATGGGGATTTTGGCGCAAATGGAAAGCCAATATTATGATAGCTACATAAGTTTCTTAAAATATCACACTGTTAGCCTGCGAATGTCAAATGACGTTTTGTATGGAAATCGAACCACCTTAATGTGTCTAAAGTGCATTCATTCTTACTTGTCTTATTTGGTAAACTCAATTCTAACTTCAAAAAAATGAAGCGTTCCCAGACAAAAAAAAAGTGAAGTGATGTCCGAAATGTCGTCTGGGCATGATCTAATACTCACAAGATTGCCATTCTTTCCCAAAAAGATGCATTTTGAGGGTAGAATGTTGTTTACCAAATAAGACAAGTAAGGATGAATGCACTTTAATCAATATGACATCTACATAGCGACAGGTTTTTTTTTTCAATGTTAAGTCTCGCATATTATATAATTTTTTGGTACTGGACACTCAAAGGACTGTGTACTAAACATACTGTCACAATTTAAAAAAAAACAACTAATAAAATCACAGATGCCAAATTTGAAAAAGATAGATTTATACTTCGCTTACACAATAACTTAAAAAATAAAATTCCCATAATACTCAATTTTGAATCAAAATTATTCGCGTACATAATTCTTTATTACCTATATTTAAAACTGTAGTCAGATTCTAAGTTACTGATTCTTATCATAATAATAATAAATGTAAAATTATCGATATTTGCAGTTTACAAATAAATTTCAGTCTCTATTGATTTTTAAAACATAAACACTATCCTAACTAATTAATATAAAAGAAAACTATGTCAATATTATATTTTTCACATGATAACTACCTATAACCGATATAAAATATAAAGCATTCATCTCTCTCTATACTTTATAGTACAACAAAAAAATCGTTTGACATGCAATTTCTCTGAGAATTTGAAACGTATCTGAATGAGTAACACTAGATCAGTCGCCATCCTCCTAGCGTTATTCCCGGTTGTGCCCTAAATCCCAAAATTTGGCATAGGCACTAGTTTTACGAAAGCGACTGCCATCCGACCTTCCAACCCAGAGGGTAAACTAGACCTTATTGGGATTAGACCGGTTTCCTCACGATGTTTTCCTTCACCGAAAAGCTAACGGTAAATATTCCGCACATAAGTTCCGAAAACTCATAGTTACGGGCCGGGATTCGTACCCAGTAGCTTTTGTAAGTAAAACTAGAACAATATTATCTTTTAAATCGGAAAAGACGAATTTGTCCGTTAATATTTTAATGTTAGATGGAACGAGGCATTTAGGCGACGCAGGTCGGTTTCTTATTTTGTTGGATTCGTAGTAGGCCAGTTTCTGATTTTGTCATATTCTTAGAAGGTCAGTTTCTTTTTTGGCGGTTTCGTAATATATCAATTCCCTATTTTGCCAGCTTCGAAGTAGTACAGTTTCGTATTTCGTTAAATTCTAAGTAGGTTATTCATATTCTTTATTGCGTCCATGTTTTTTTTTACATTTATTTTTAGGTGATTTTTTTATGTTTGTCTTTTTCTGAGAAGGTCAGATTTTTATTTTGTCGGATTCGTAGTAGATGGATCATCATCAGCATCATCATTTAACCTCTTTGTCAATGAATTTCATGTTCATTCGTGCATTTTACGTATCAAAATGTAGAAATACAGTATGTAGAAGAGAATATACTTACATATATTATATAATAACTACAAACAGTAATGATCCACTTTCTACGATTCCGACAAACTAAGAATCTGACCTAGTCAGAAAAAGACAAATATAAGAAAATATCCTGCTTAGAATTTAACGAAATAAGAAACTGTACTACTTCGAAGCTGGCAAAATAAGGAAATGATATATTAAGAAAGCGCCAAAAAAGAAACTGACCTTCTAAGAATATGACAAAATCAGAAACTGGCCTACTACAAATCCAACAAAAGAAACCGACCTGCGTCGCCTGTAGGGAAATAGGTATAGCACGCACATTAGAGAGAGATCAATGCGATAAACATTATCATGAACACAATTTAAACCTTATTCTTCTACAATTACGGTTCAATTTTGCATGCAATTTTATCATGCTTCCATAATTGACATCGACATTTCTCAACTTTCCAAAAACTGGCAAATATTCGATAATTTTACATTCCACTTAAAAACCATATTCAGACAACGCATTCACTGCTAGAAAACGCCTGGGGACAAACTTGTATGAACGCATGTATGAGTCAATGGCAGTGAACGTTAAAAATTGCGATCTACTTCAATAAAACATTAAATACCCTCGGTTTTATACAGATCTATTAGACCTTATTTCGTAATGTGTTGTTAAAAATGACTGAGTTACAATAATTTACTTTAAAAACAAAGTTTTAACCAACTTCAATTCAGTACTAAGCTTTAAGTGTGCCTATAAAATTTGAAGAGTTCCCTCGATTTCTCCTGGATCCCATCATCAGGTCCTGGCCTGATAACCATGGGATCTGGGAAGGATACCAAAAAAAAAAGAATTTTCCAAATCTATTCAGGTCGGTGGACATACCGTCGGGTGACAACCAGAAGTCACTACCAAAACTGTCACTGCTCTTCAAAACCTCGTATGTCGTTACGTAGTCGATAACGATATACTACCTTTGATTTAAGTAGGTATTTGTTAGTTAGTGAGTTTTGGTTGTCACCCGACAAACATCAAAAATAAAATATTCCGGCGAATTGAGAACCTCCACCTTTTTTGAAGTCGGTTAAAATTTGATACGACATTTCGTCTGGTCGACCAACACCCACTAAAAGCAGAAAAATCAACTGTGTTAAAGTAGCAATTAGGTTTAGTTTTCCTTTGCCTATTACGTGTAATTAGTGAGTTTTAGCTGTCATTCGATTTGGTTTAACGAATCTTTATAAAACCTGGCCTAAGGTAACGAGTTTCAGGGCGTCTCTTTCACTCCGCCCTGTTATGTAGAAGAGTGATAAGGAAGGATGGATCCTTTGCTAATGTCTGAATATACTAAGTTATAGTTACTCTTGTTTATCCGGGTGGCAGATAGCTGAAAAGTCTGTACTTGTCCCTAATGTGTGGGCGGACGTCGTCTTTCTGCAAAAAATTAGATTTTGTTACAACAATATTCAATTTCCTACAACAAACTAAGACAATCGCACCAATCGTAGATGGACATTGTTCGTATAATGGTGAAAATGGGTGTACATCTGTCTAAAATGGGTGTTTATGTCAAGAATGGTTGTTGCTCTGTCTAAAATGAGTGTCAATCTCTCTGAAATGGGTGTCAATATATTTAAAGATATTTGTCTATGTCGAGAATAGGTGTCTATGATGAGAATGGGTGTCTGTGTTGAGAATGGGCGTCAGTCTACCAAGATTCTTGACTCAATAATGTGTATTACATGTGGGCGTGTATATTGTCAGGACGGCCGTGTAAGTGTAAAGGATGGTTATTGTCTGTTTACGTCGGATGTATATGTCGAGAATGGGTGTCAATTTGTCTAAAAATGGGTGAAAAGTGGGTGTCAAGGTCGTGAATGGATGCATATCTGTCTAAAATGGGTGTCATCTGTTTAAAAATGGATGTATATGTCGAGAATGGGTGTTAATCTGTCTAAAAATGGGTGTCTATGTCGGAAATGGGTATAAATCTGTCTAAAATGGGTGTTTATATAAAGAATGGTTGTTGCTCTGTCTAAAATGGGCGTCAATCTATTTGAAATGGGTGTAAATCTGTCTGAAATGGGTCAATCTAAAATAGGTGTCAATCTTAAAAATGGGTGTCTATGTCGAGAATAGGTGTATATGATGAGAATGGGTGTCTATGTTGAGAATGGGCGTCAGTCTACCAAGATTCTTGACTCAATAATGTGTATTACATGTGGGCGTGTATATTGTCAGGACGGCCGTGTAAGTGTAAAGGATGGTTATTGTCTGTTTACGTCGGATGTATATGTCGAGAATGGGTGTCAATTTGTCTAAAAATGGGTGAAAAGTGGGTGTCAAGGTCGTGAATGGATGCATATCTGTCTAAAATGGGTGTCATCTGTTTAAAAATGGATGTATATGTCGAGAATGGGTGTTAATCTGTCTAAAAATGGGTGTCTATGTCGGAAATGGGTATAAATCTGTCTAAAATGGGTGTTTATATATAGAATGGTTGTTGCTCTGTCTAAAATGGGCGTCAATCTATTTGAAATGGGTGTAAATCTGTCTGAAATGGGTCAATCTAAAATAGGTGTCAATCTTAAAAATGGGTGTCTATGTCGAGAATAGGTGTATATGATGAGAATGGGTGTCTATGTTGAGAATGGGCGTCAGTCTCCCAAGATTCTTGACTCAAGAATGAGTATTACGTGTGGGCGTGTATATTGTCCGTACGGCCGTTTAAGAGTAAAGGATGGTTATTGACTGTTTATGTGTGTGTGTGTGTGTGTGTGTACGGATGTACGGCCGTATACGGATGGTTGTCGAGAGTGTGTGTGTGTGTGTGTCGTGTCACGCACCGTGGTCAGCGCCTCGAGGAAGGGCAGCAGCTTGAGCAGCTCGTTGTCGCTGCGGTCGACGAACCAGCTGTCGATGGGGATGCCGTTCTCCAGCTGGTAGCCGAAGGCCTGGAAACAAACAGTTTATAAGTGCGTCGACAAATTGGACTAATTTAGCCACTCTACCTTTAGTACTCTACTATCTGGTAGTCATTTTACCTACCAAGGCGGAAGTCCCGGATTCGAATCCCGCTAAGGGATTCAATTTATTAATTATTGAATATTTGTTCCTGAGAATTGGATGTTTCCTATGCATGCATGTATTTGTCGATATAAGTAAATACAAGTTTTGCTTAGTTTGGGACTAAGTTGATTTATATCAGATTGTTCCAACATATTTATTTATTTCAATTCGATACATATGAACATATCATCACACGTGATTCTTGGAGGGATATGGGCAGAGATTGCATTTGCTACCATCCTGACAAACTTTTAGGCACTTTCTTAACCTTTTAAGTACCATTACATTCAGGGTGACTGGTAATTCGACCTATTCCTTAAACGAGGTTATACTAGAGCTAATTTGCAACAATTTACGTCCAGTCAACCATGGGTCGAAACTAGAGCTTATTAGAGTTTTTAGTTTGTATGAAAAAAATCCGCCTTGCAGCCTTAAGCTGGTGATTGTGACAAAAGTACTCCCATTTGGATGGTATAAAAACATTTTTGTCACAATCACCAGCTTAAGGCTGGAAGGCGATTTTTTGCAAACAAACTTAAAACTCGAATGACTCAGAAAAAAAGCTAATTTCGACCCCTGGTTGACTGGACGTAAATTGTTGCAAATTAGGTCTAGTATAACCCATTTCAAGGAATAGGTCGAATTACCAGTCACCCTGTAGACCATATAGTACATACTTGTGGGCTGTTGTCCACTATAACGGTCTTCCGCAGGTCCCGTCCCAGGATCGACAGGTCCTTCACATAGTTCCCGTTGACCAGCAGGCAGTGCTCCCGGAACAATCTGGAACAAACATAACCACTTTAAAAAAAGATTAATTTTATAAAAGGGCACCAATACGATAAGCCACATCCCCACGGTTCTGCGTGGCGGATAGAGCGAGATAGAGAGTAGAATGACCTTAGTTTTTTTCTATTATTTTAATTTAATGTGTTTGTGATTTTATAAAATAATTTATATTGACATTTCTATATTCTGTGATCCAATTAATTTTATTTTTATCCATTTTTGATGTAATTTGATTTGAGAGAAGAGCGTGTTGCCAGTTTGGACTTAAACAATCTAACACTAATGTTTATATCATCATCATATGAGCCGAACAACGTCCACTGCTGGACATAGGCCTCCCCCAAAGAATGCCACAATGACCGGTTCTGCGCCACCCGCATCCAGCGGACTCCCGCGACACGCGCGCGAGAAACTCAGCGATAGGAGCCCCATATATAGCATTCCCTCGAATAATTAAACGCTACTACTCTGCCACAATGGAAGAAAGCGCGACTGTACTGATAACCCGCACTCTCAAGAGACGGTTACCTGTACTTGATCCAGCGTCGCTCCGGGTCCAGCAAGTTGAGCAGCCGGTCGGCGTACACGCGCTTGCTCGCGGTGAACAGTATCACTTCGTACGTGCGCGACACGCGCGCGAGAAACTCAGCGAAGTGCGGACGAGTTCGCACGAACACCTGTACAATGGTACAATTTAAATACTAGATAGATAGATAAAATCTTTATATCCAGATCATACATGGTATTAACATGATAGGTACAAAATATACAGTAAAAGTTGTAAAGTGACAAAATATACAAAAGAAAAAAAAAAGCATGCGACTTAAGACCAGAGGCTCTAGTATAAGTTTCATCAATAGAATACGTTTTCGAACGCGTTCGCGTTTTGTTTCAATTTGTATGGCAACGCGAACAGCGCCTCTGGTGGTAACTATTAGGAATTACGCGTTGTCATACAAATTGAAACTAAACGCAAACGCGTTCGAATTAAAATTCGAAATAAAACTTATACTAAAGCTACTGATACTTAATTTAGAATGCACTAAAAGGAAGCATGCAACTTGATAGTAAAAACTAAAAATAAGTAGATTCTATTGATACGGAAGGATACATAAATAAAATTGAAAATGGAAAAATAAAAGAATGAATGAAGGGAGTTAAGGAGTTATATTTATTTTATTTTATTAGGAGTGATATTACTACGAGGTTGGCAAAATAGAATACGGCATTATGAGAAGCAGACATCGTGAGATTCAACGTGTTTTAACCAATTAACTAGTTAATTTAAGGAATAGAAAGGAGTTGAGAAAATTAATAAAAAATCAAACTTTGCTAATGACGCCTAATTCGAAAACCATTCCGGTAATTATGTTACCTGAACGTAATAAAGTAGTTTACAGACTTCATTTCTCACCAGTTTTTAAGAAAATCGCGACATCGAAGGTGTAAATGTGGTTTAAGCCGTGTGTGACGTTAATACTACGACTGTCATATGAAAGGTGCAAGCTGCCATACAGAGCCGTAACGTTGACGTCATCATTTAGTTACGACCTTCTGGAATTCGCTACTTTTCAAATTGATATTTCTGAATGAAAATTACAATTTAGGGAGAAATAAAAAAGACACGAGCCGCTTAAAAAAACATTTTCTAGCGAAATAAATCATAAAATGGCCCACTTGAAAAAATTAAATGTTGTCAATTACTGTATAAAAAAGTGACTGCATTTTTAGGGTTCCGTAGCCAAATGGCAAAAAACGGAACCCTTATAGATTCGTCATGTCTGTCTGTCCGTCCGTATGTCACAGCCACTTTTTTCCGAAACTATAAGAGCTATAAGAGCAGATGTTGAAACTTGGTAAGTAGATGTATTTTGTGTACCGCATTAAGATTATCATACAAAAATTGAAAAAAAACAGTAAGTTTTGGGGATCCCCATACTCAAAATACAAACTCAAAAAAATGTTTTTCATCAAACCCATACGTACATCTATGGATAGGGTCTTCAAAAATGATATTGAGGTTTCTAATATCATTTTTTTCTAAACTGAATAATTTGCGCGAGAGACACTTCCAAGGTGGTAAAATGTGTCCCCCCCCCCCCTGTAACTTCTAAAATAAGAGAATGATAAAACTAAAAAAAATGCAAACTTCCACCGAAAATTGGTTTGAACGAGATCTAGTAAGTAGTTTTTTTTAATACGTCATAAATCGTAAACCGCAATTTATTTTACGGAACCCTTCATGTGCGAGTCCGACTCGCACTTGGCCGCTTTTTTTTTTCAATAAGAGCGTCAAAAATTGTGTATCATACTTTACAATGTGGGTTCATTGAGAAAATATGGAATAGAAAGAAATAGCGAATGGGAAATCTAATACTGGACAAAAGTGTGAATGAAGCAAAATACTTCTAGCAGAAAATGGCAGTGGGGATAGACGTGTATAAAGTTTTGCCCCGCGGAATTTCTAAGTTTGGAGTATCAATCTAATTATTCCGCTAAATATTGTCCTCGACAAGTGCTACGCTTTAAGAAGCTTTTGTCCACTGACCGTGTATCGGCAGTCCTGGAAAAGCACTGGGAAATGGAAGCTCGCATCCGGAAGCTCCTGTAGGGAGCAGTGCACCAATGTTTCGTCCAAGTCCAATACCTGCAAACAATACGGTACCTTTTAGTTGGGTAAGTAGTGTGACTTTTAGCGAAAAAAATGTTTTCCTTTTGTAAAGTATCTACCAGATTTTCACAAGTTAAGTTTGTGTTTTACATGTAACTTGGATTTATTGCACATATAATTTAATTTTATTTTCTCAAACATGCAATGAAATATCGTCATTACAGTTGCATTATAACAGGCTTCAAAGATCACGTTTCGGGCAGAACAACTCGAGAGAACTGTAAAGGAATTTCATAAGAAATTGAAGGGATGTAATTTTTTTTTTAAATTTCGTTCCAAGATTTGTGGCATAGCACCCGTGGCGTTAAGTTTTTTTATTTATTTCATTGCATGTTTGAGAAAAGCACTAAGCACTAGCCGTGAAAAGGGCTTGCCGGCTTTGTATCACTATCCGCCCTCCTTTACGGTCGGCCGTAAAGGAGGGCGGATAGTGATACGAAGCCTATTACACATTAAGAAGCTATTACGTTATTACTGCAAAGGTGGCCAACTTTGGTACCGTCTGCCACTTAGTACTTCCTGCCATTTCAGGATTGACAGACGAAGGTTTACTCTCTCTACGATCAAAGGGCTAAATGATGCCACTTGTCTCGTACTGTTCTCACATGACGTATATATACCTACCCTTTCAATTTTGACCGGAAGGGTCTTTCAATTTTAGGTGCGACAATCTTCAGATTCTTGCTCAGCACAACTTTCTCGACCTGCTGCCATGCATTTTATCGTGTTGTCATGAGACGTAGGGGTATTGGGAGTGGGCTTACGGACTTAAAGGTGATGCTATTTTTGTATGTGTGTAATCGCTGTAAGGCCTCTCACAGACTGGCGCGGCCTGGTCGCGGCGGACAATATAAAATTTGTCATTAGCTGTCAAATTTACTATGGTCCGCCACCGCAGGCCGCGCCAGTGTGATGCAGGCTTAAGGCCGCGCCAGTGTGATGCAGGCTTAAGGCCGCGCCAGTGTGATGCAGGCTTAAGGCCGCGCCAGTGTGATGCAGGCTTAAGGCCGCGCCAGTGTGATGCAGGCTTAAGGCCGCGCCAGTGTGATGCAGGCTTAAGGCCGCGCCAGTGTGATGCAGGCTTAAGGCCGCGCCAGTGTGATGCAGGCTTAAGGCCGCGCCAGTGTGATGCAGGCTTAAGGCCGCGCCAGTGTGATGCAGGCTTAAGGCCGCGCCAGTGTGATGCAGGCTTAAGGCCGCGCCAGTGTGATGCAGGCTTAAGGCCGCGCCAGTGTGATGCAGGCTTAAGGCCGCGCCAGTGTGATGCAGGCTTAAGGCCGCGCCAGTGTGATGCAGGCTTAAGGCCGCGCCAGTGTGATGCAGGCTTAAGGCCGCGCCAGTGTGATGCAGGCTTAAGGCCGCGCCAGTGTGATGCAGGCTTAAGGCCGCGCCAGTGTGATGCAGGCTTAAGGCCGCGGTTTGGACGCGGGCAGCGCGGCGGCGAGCGGGTGCTCATACATTGAAGTCGCTCCAATGTATGTACGCCCACTTACGTCCTACTGGACTGGGGTGCTCTATTATAAGTATTGTCGATACATATACTATTTCGAATGCGTTTGCGTTCAGTTTCAATTTGCAAGGCAACGCGAATAGCGCCTCTGGTGGTATTAGGAACTACGCGTTGTCATACAAATTAAAACTAAACGCAAACGCGTTCGAAAACGTATATGTATCGATAAAATTTATACTAAGGCCACAGGTAAGGTATAACAGTCCGTGACGTAAATGATGACGTGAGCTTACCAGGCTGAAGTCCGGGCTTGTCCTAGTTTTGAGCGGAAGCGCGGGGTAGCGCGCGCGCAGCGCTCCCGTCGCCACCGACTCCAGCGGGGGCAGCTGGGAACAAATACATAATGTTACATTCCAGGAGGGCTAGTCACAAAGTTCTAAAAGTGTATCTTGTGAAATATAAACAAAGGTCACAGTTCACTACAGCCACCCGGCACCCTTGCCGCACCGCCTCGTCGTGCGGCGTCCACTCCTTGTCCACGGGTGGACCCCCCCCCCCCCCCCTCCCCCTCCCCACTCCCTCCCGCGCGTTGCCAGCTCTTGGTTCACGCTCGGCAAGCATGCCAACAGCGAGCTATCATCGAGTGGCCCACCCGCAGTCCGCGCGTGGGAGGCGATCCGGTGACGCTACGGAGTTGATGTAGTGAGCGCATGTCCATATAAATCCATATGAAGAATACAAACCGCTCGAGGCGAGGCGGTGCCGGGTGGCTGTAATGATCTGTGACCTTAAGCAGCATGACATCACACGCGAACACCTCACTAATGTTGAAGACGTTGTAGTATACTATTCGCTTCGCTATTATACGCCTGAGGAAGTATAAATATAAGTATAGATGTAAATTGTGTGCTTGCATTAATTGTGCATCTAATTATTGAGTTAGTATTAAACCATCACTTGAATAGTACACTCGTCTTTCATTTATCTACTGCACCTCGCGTCACCTCACCTTATGGCGACCTTGGCAGGGTCAGTTGTCGATTTTATTTATTTATTTTTTTATTTATCAGACTGGCAGTTGAGACAACTGATGGTGCCTGTATCCAATTAACTTTAAGTATTCAATTGTTAAGCTACAATTTTCTTACTAACGATTCTCAATGTAACTTGGGACGTTGGTGCCGTATCAGAAGTTTGCAACAACTTCACGGTAGATGTCGCTACGAGCCTCCCTAAGGTTAATTAGAAGAGTGAAGGGATTGAAAGATTCGTTGCCACTGGCGGGACCCACGGTAGAACAGTTGGATAAGAGCAATGGACGGATTCCAGAGGTCGCGGGTTCAAATCCCGCTAGTGGCGAATAGTTTTTCAATTTTCCGCTCTGGTCGAAATTTACAATTTTCTTTTTGTACAAATGTGCTCGTCTAATTTGTTCTTGAATTGGTTCGTTCCAAACTCAAAAAGTGTCTATGGGGGTTGTTGTGTGACCTGCGAGCGACCAGCTTTAGGTGGCTTTGAGTGACCTAGGTGTTTAGACTTCGAGAAAGGAGCCCCTAGCTCTACCTTTCCAAGATTTTGCATAAAAGTAAAATATCTTACCTGTTTGATAAAGAGATAGGGATCGAACGCGTCGACCCATGAGGAGATCTGCTCACAATCCACTCTGTTGCTGCAAGACGATATCACATCGGCTGCTTCTTCCTGCAAAATAAACACAATGTTTTCTATGTAATAAAAACATTTTGCATATTGAAATATTTTCAGTATCCATTGACGTAATTATCTACTCTATCGTCTAGCCTCCCGGCATAATATCAGAGACGACAGAGCACACACAATGGGGGTGTAGACACTAAATAAAATAATCAATAATGTTGCATTTTCTCGAAAAAGTATTAAAAATATAGTCGTATTAAAGAAACGATTGTCGTTTACTATGACGCTAGAGGATCGTGATGTCACGATCCTGGACCGTTTTCTCTCTCTAGCAAGCAACATTAAAACGGTTGTAGCTTCGTAATTCTTTGAGATATTTGAATGGGATTTTCATCATCAGGCATAATTTTTTGACTTCTTTCTTTTGAAGTAAATTTTGAGTCTACACCCCTATTGAACAGAATGACCAGGGAAAGGAGACTGGCCAGGGAAAGGTGAGCCCTTTTTACCCACGACGGAACGGAGAAAGTATATGTCGGCGCTATTGACTTGAACTTATCGCATTGAATGTTTATTAGCGCCATCTGTTGACAATCAATCAATCAATCTGTTAGATTACAACGCCATCTAGTGGCAGCACTCTGTGAATCAGGTGACCGTTGGACAGGACGGTTGGAGGTGACTTCACTTTCGCTCGAGCCGCCGGCCTGTCTGCGCGTCCTAAGAGTGAGCTGTATCACACCTGAATCACTTTATTAATTGTTATGTGTTTTTATTCATTTTCCGTGTACTTCTTAGGTTGATTGCGTAGGACAATTGTACGTCGCGAGGTTTAACCCGAGTGCGTTATGCAGGGCCAGGATGAGCCCGATGGCGAAGGTTCGACTTCGCCTATTCTTTTTAATCATAAATCCGACATATATGCGTTTAGGGTGAGAGCCTGTTTGTGTGTTTGTGTACACCAATGTTTTTTATATGGCAACAGTAATACCGTTGTCGAATGTGTCAAACGTCTTAAATGATTACGTCCTAATCTTGATACTTGAAATGGTAACTAAGAAAGTAACTTTACCATAATAAATCGGTCTGTTTTTGCTTTGTAAGACAATTGACAGGGTTGCTTACTGCTAATATTATTCACATTGAAGACTATCAGAAAAAGTTCATTCTTCTTAAATATAAAGTGGAATTAATTTAAAGAGTTTTTTTTCATATAACTTTACTTCCTTCTGTTTGATCACTTGCATTGTATGAATTGAAGAAAAATAATAATTGTTCGAGTATCATTATTTTATCGCGTTATACACAGTGTGTTGTACACATTTTTTTTTAATTTGCCGCCCTTTTCATCTTTTCAGACTATATAACAGAATCATAGCATGGTGAAAGTTTGTATGGAGCTACAATATACAGTCATGGCCAGATAATTAAGAACATGATTTTTTCCCCCATACAGTTGCATACAAATATGACTTTTCAAATTTGATGATAATTGATATTGTGTTTGATTAATTTTGTTTCTGATTATACGGATGTAACCGTGTTTAAACAATATTTAATATAGTGCAAAAGAGCTTCTGTAAAATTTAGAATTAAAAAAATACAGGCGATCAAATCAACACTTTTTATAAGTTCATACCTTGTTCCCAATTACAGTATGAACTCGTAAAAACTGTCAATTTCACCATCCGTATTTTTTTAAGCACAATTTTTACAGAACTTTTATATAAACTAAATTAAATCTTATTTATACATAGATACCTCCATATACTCAGAAATAAAATTGGCCAAACATATTTTAAATAATCATTAAATTTGAAAAGTCGTATTTGTATGCAACTGTATGGGGGAAAAAATCATGTTCTTAATTATCTGGCAATGACTGTATATACTTTTTTTTTGCCTCGTTGACTCGAAATAATATCCACAAATTGATTCTCACCTCTAGATCAGAAGGGGGTTGTTCGTCGTGACATGTGAGTGACGATTCATCGGCAGTGATGTCTGATGTGCTCTGAAATAGACAAAATCATGTTTTTAGCTGAACTCAAAAGTATTCAAAGTTTTTCAAAAAGTACGTGAGCGTCAATTCAATTCATTTATTGCACTCATGTTAGTATACAGTTCTTAAATTACATGTTACAGTTTTACATGAACCCTGTAAGGGCACAGCAATTAAATAAATAATAATTCAAATAATAATAATTGTTACATAATTTATATATTTCTTACACGAACTTAAGAAATATTAAAAATTGAATTGACTAAATATTAAAAATATTAAACAATACTATTAAAAGTTAAGATTTCACATCATACATTTATAATTTAAAAAACAAAAATTGAAATGTAAACTAAAAATGTCACAATAATCAATTAATAATAATTCATAATATCAATCTGTTACAATTACCTACAATTTAGTCCACTCCTCAAACTGATCATTAAAAAAATCGTCTTATGTATAATCTATACATATAATAAAGCTGAAGAGGGTCGAAAGTCTGTACATGGAAGATATTCGAAAAAAAATTGGTTAAGGATACTTAAAATCGATAACAGAACACGTTCCAACAGTTTTTAGAATTTTTGTCTGTTTATCTGTTTGTCTGTTTATGTGACCGCGCATCACGTGAAAACGACTGAACCGATTAAGATGAAATTTGGTATAGAGATAGTTTGAGTCCTGGGGAAGGACTTAGGGTAGTTTTTATCCTGGAAATCAATCCCTAAGGGGATGAAATGGGGGGTGGAAATTTGTACGGAGCTACGTAAACCGCTGCACCGATTTGGATGAAATTTAGTATATAATTAGTTTCGAGTCCCGGGGAAGGTCAAAGGATAGTTTTTATCCCCAAAATCTTCCCTTTAGGGGGTAAAATGGAGGGGTGAAAATTTGGATGTAATCCATTTTGATAAAATTTGGTTTAGAAGTAGTTTAAGTTCTGGGGAAGGACATTGGACAGTTTTTATTCTGGAAATCTTCTCCTAAGGGGGTGAAATGGGGAGTGAAATTTTGGATGGACTCCGTTTAGACCAAATTTGGTATAGTTTTGAGTCCCGGAGAAGGACAATGGATAGTTTGAATCCCGAAAATCATCCCCCAAGGAGATGAAATAGGGATGAAAATGTGTATAAATCCCATTTAGTTAAATTTTTTAAAGAGTCCCAGGGAAGGACAATGCATAGTTTTCATCCTGAAAAATCATCTCCTGAGGGGGTGAAATGAGGGGTGAAAATTTGGATAGAACCGATTAAGATGAATTTTGGTATGGAATGTAACATATAAAATGTTTAAATTACAAGTCAGTTAATTTAATCCTACGGTTTAGTAGAAAAGGTCCTTACGGCCGTGTAATATGAAAATATGCAAAATAATACTGAAAAAAGCCTACATGCATCGATACCCTTTCCTTCATACAATCCATACTAATATTACAAATGCGAAAGTAACTCTGTCTGTCTGTTACCTTTTCATGCTTAAACCGCTGAACCGATTGAGATGAAATTTGGTATAGAGATACTTTGAATTCCGGGGCCATCCCAAAGAATCCTTACTAAAGATAGTTTTTATCTGGAAATTCATCACCTAAGGCGGTGGAAAGGGGGGAGAAAGTTACGATATAAACGAGTTCCGCGCGGACGAAGTCGCGGGCAAAAGCTAGTAATTAATAAGCTTTCTTTATGAGGTATAATTTTATTGTATTTTATAATTCTCAATGTCTTTAATATTATTGGAGATTGTCAAGAGCCTCTAGAGTTGAGTGAGGCAGGCTGATAAATTATCTCTCTGTTATTCTCTAGACTACAGTACCTAGCTCTAGTATAAATTTTATCGAATACAGAACTTGGCCACACATTCACAGATTTTTGACAGGAAGTACCGCCTGGAAAAATTTGATATTTAGGCAAGTAGTAGGCTAATGTATGCTCTATTCTGAGAAAAAAATCTAGAGGCGTCACTACTTCACAACCACATAAAAAAAAAGTTTATTGTTTAATTTGATATTTTTTTCTTTTTTTACACGATAGCTAGTTTTAGTATTTTGGGTGGCGATGCAAATCTATACAAAGAACATCATTTCATGAAGCAATTGGATTGAATACATCTCGAAAAACAACACATTAAAAAAATATCTTAAAAAAATCATAAGTCAAAAACTGTCACAATGAGGATGTTCATACTGCGGTACTCACAAAAAAAATCCAAAGCCATTAGATATAAGGGCCGTCTTACTATGGAAACCCGACTATGGCCTTTTTCTGCAATTTAACATAAGAAAATTTCAGAAATTTCTCTCATTTTTGGTTTGAAACTTTCCATTCCCAAAATGGAAATTTCCTTTATTTCTTGTGAAACTTTCTGGAAATTTCCGAGAACTATTCCAACTTTTTGGAAACTTTCCGCAATTTGCACATCCATACTCTAGACTGTCTTAATCCATGATAGTTAAGCTCACCCATCCAACAGCCTCAGTGACCAAGCTCTGCGTGATCTCATGTAAGAAGCCCTTGCTAGGGCTCCTCGCTGACAACGCCTATCTCGATGGCCGTGCCTTGGGTGTCACAAATTGATGAGTTCTTTCTCTGTCATTCTCAAGACTGTCGTCCCATCCGTGTAACACTTAATTTCACTCACCCATCCAGCAGCCTAAGCAACGAAGCTCTGCGTGATCTCGTGTAAAAAGCCCTCGCTAGGGCTCCTCGCCATCACCGCCTCAAGACTCTCGATGGCCGTGCCTTGGGTGTCACAAATTGATGAGTTCTCTCTCTGTGCTTCTCAAGAGTGCCCCATCCGTGTAAGAGAGAGACAGTTAATTTCACTCACCTATCCAGCAGCCTCAGCAACCAAGCTCTGCATAATCTCATGTAAAAAGCCCTCTCTAGGGCTTCTCACTGATAACGCCTCTAGAACCTCGAAGGCCGATGATGAGTTCTTTCTTTGTTCTTCTATAGTGTCTCAATGTGAAAGAGACAGTTAATTTCACTCACCCATCCAGCAGCCTCAGCGACCAAGCTCTGCGTAATCTCATGTAAAAAGCCCTCTCTAGGGCTTCTCACTGATAACGCCTCTAGAACCTCGAAGGCCGATGATGAGTTCTTTCTTTGTTCTTCTATGGTGTCTCAATATGAAAGAGACAGTTAATTTCACTCACCCATCCAGCAGCCTCAGCGACCAAGCTCTGCGTAATCTCATGTAAGAAGCCCTCGCTAGGGCTCCTCGCTGACAATGCTTCAAGACTCTCGATGGCCGTGCCTTGGGTGTCACAGGTGGATGAGATCTCGCACTCGCTGTCGCGGACATAGCCGTCCTGCTCTAGCATCGTCACGAAGTCCGGCTGCGGGAAAGAGATGGTAGTTGAAGGAGTTGCGTTTTCAACGAAAAATAAACATTTATGGGACTTGTGAAATTATTGATAAGGTACTTCTCAGTACACTAATAATTCATGTTTTTTTTTAATATTGTTTATATATCCTTTACTTTTAAATTTGGACATTCTTATTTTTAGGGTCTCACTCAAAGAGTAAAACGGGACCCTATTACTACTTCGCTGTCCGTCCGTCCGTCTGTCTGTCACCAGGCTGCATCTCATCTCATGAACCATGATAGTTAGACAGTTCAAATTTTCACAGATGATGTATTTCTGTTGCCGCTATAACAACAAATACTAGAACACAGAATAAATAAATCATTTTTATTTTTTTCTTTTACAATCTTTGCTAATCGACCTAGACTCAAACTAAGCAAAGCTTGTACTATGGGTACTAGACGACGATAAACATACTTATATAGATAAATAAATACTTAAATACATAGAAAACATCCATGACTCAGGAACAAATATTTGTGCTCATCACACAAATAAATGCTCTTACTGGGAACCGGACCTCCGGCTTCGTAGGCAACACTTCCATTGACAATACCATTAATTAACCATAGCCGATCCCATGATTTTCCTCATATGTATCGGAAAGCGACTACTGCGTAGGCGGGTTTCTGGCAGCGAAAGTGTTATGTTGTTTTAAGCCTACGTATGGCACGCACGCCTGTCTACGTACTGTCATTGAACGTGTAATGCGAATATACCCGTAATTGTTAAGCCTTGTATTCATTAGGCAACATTTGTTAATATACACTGTTTATAAACAGTTTATAAACCGTGTTTCACAATGTTTCATCATCTCTGTAAACAGTTTATAAACAAAGGTGATGACACATTGTTTATTAAACATGTTGCCATGTTCCCCACTTCGAGTGGAGAACAAGTGTTTATAAACTGTTTATAAGCAAAAACCAACAGATGTGGACGTGTGTTGCGCGAGTTTATAAACAGGGCTTGAGTTTATAAACAACTGACAAGTGTAGACGGCGAAGTTTCAGAAACAGTGTATACGTTAAACTTGTCGCGAAACATTGTGATCAATTCGTAAACAGTTTATTGACAAATGTTGCCTAATGAATACCCGGCTTTATCGAGTCCGTATGTGGATATATCCGTCATTTTAGTTGAGTTAGTAGAACGGTTATATGCCTTATTAGCATTAAAACGGTAGCGCGGATGTATCCCCTCCCTAGGGTGCGCTGTGTTGGAAGTGAGGGACCTGCATGTCTCTATCTGCCAACACAGCGAATCCTCAAGTGAATAAAAGGGTCGGCAACGCGCTTCTGATTCTTCTGGAGTCACAAGTGTCCATAGGCTACGGTAACTGCTTAACATCAGACAGGCCGTAAGCTTGTTTGCCACCGTCTTTATATAAAAAAAACCGTAATTGGTAACTAACCTGGACGTATTTATCCGGCTGCGCTAGGAAGTCACCGCCCGTATCCACGTCATCGGTGGTGGACGTGGGCTGATACATCTCAAGGTCGTTGCTGGACTTGCGCCGTTTCACCACCCGCTTCTCTATGCTCTTGCGTTCACCCTTGTCTGTGGTCATCACCTTTGGAATAAAATTACAAGCCAGTTAAATAGGCAATCATACAAGATAATAGTACATTACTGCAGACGCCAGGAAAGAAGGGCTTGCCGGTGAGTAGGTCCGAAGCGCAAGCCCTTTTCACGGCTAGGCATGTATAGTGCTTTTCTTAAACATGCAATGAAATAAATATAATAGCCAAATTGCTTCAAGTTTGCCTATAAAATTTGAAGAGTTCCCTATATGCTTTCAAACAAAGAAAAAAAATTCAAATTGGTTCATAAATTACCGAGTTATCGCGTAACATAACACACACATTAAAAAAAAATACAGAGGAATTGAGAACCTCCTCCTTTTTACAGGCTTTATATGAACTTGCACTTTTTTGAAGTAAGTTAAAAAACATATGCTTTTCAAAACTATCGGGTTTTTAAACATTTAACTGCTGGGTAGAGGGCTAAAAGTATATGCCAAGATTTTTTTTATTATTTTTCCTTAAACATTTCCGTAACAAAATTCCAAAATTTTAAAAATTCGCTCTTCCCTATTGTGTAGCCTTTAGGTTTTTACTAGTCATAGAAAGTAGAGGAGAATATATATGATCATAAACAGCCTTACCTTAGCAGCTCTATCAGCTAAGTAGTTAATATCCTCATCTTCCGCTGGCAAGTCTTGGTTGATCAACCTTGCACACTCCGCAATAGCCATAAAGTCATTCAAGCAGTCATTTGGAAGACACAGCGAAGACTCAACCTGAGTCTCGGAGTCAGACTCCTCACTTTTCGGAGTCGGGAAGTCTACGAATGTAGTTGTATGTGGCTCGTACATGGTCACATCATTGTCCTCTGTGTTCCAATTGTTTTGTTCAGGAACAACAGCTGCTTTGGTTTTGGTTTTCTTTTTGGGGCTTTCGTTGGTTGAGCTAACTGCGATTTTGCTTTTCGCTGACGGTATACCAAGCTGACGGACTTTACGAATTGGTGAGCTGTTCAGAGATGCTGATTTCTCATTTTTGTCCATCCGCCTGGTTTTGCGTGGAGAGCTTATTTCTACAGACTCTGCTTTCTTCTCACGGTTAAGTGAGCTATGTCTGAGTTGGACACTTTTAGTAGTCCTAACATCTTTGAGCTTTGGCTTGGAGGTTGTTGTAACTTTATCATTCTGCATCTTGTCGCTCCTTAACTTGGTAGTGGAAGTCACAATGTCCTTAGTGGTGCTACGTACAACGGTTTGGAAGATCGGTTTCTTTGTGCGTTCCTTCAGCTTCTCCGATTTGTGCTCAGATTTCTCCATGCTGACTAATTTTGTTTTTACCAGCCTAGTTTTTAGAATTTGTGACCGAGTGGTGCAGCTGTCGGCCTGTAAGCCATTTTTGGCGGTGTCCCGCTTGAGTACTTTCTTCCAAGTGGTGTTGGAAGTAGACAAACGGCTGTTTAATGGTTTCACCTTCAGTTTCGTGACTTTGGATGTGTTCCTCTTGACACTGAGGGGCCTCTCCCTCTTTCTACTTCTTAACCGCATTGCAAGTTCAGAAGAGAACTTAACCTGCAATTAATATGTGAATTAATTTAGAAAAACTTCAAATAATACTTAAGACATCAGAGAATGACACTTTTCTTGTATTAATAAGTAAAAACTTGGGAAAAACAATAGTTGTTGGATTGAAACACCTAACTAGGACTCAAATAACTAATTAACCCTTTGTCTCCCAACAACTCACATGTATGTCGTCCGGCAGGTCCCACAGGTGGGTCATTTTTTTTACCCTGGAATCCCAATGACCCACATGTACACAAAGGAAAATGAACCTTATATACAAAATACACCACGGTTCATTATCCAGATCTGACAGCTGGGACCATTGGGACCACACATGCCGACATACAGGTATGTCGTTGGGAGACCAGGCCTTCGTACTCCGGATTGCTGGAATACAAGGGGTTAAACTCTGGCAATTCTTATTGTTCTGAAACCCACGATACAGGCGTTGCCTAGTGTATTATCACTGTAATTTCTGTATGTGTATAATTGTATTTTTTTGGTAAATAAATATATTTTGATTTTGATTTTTTTTTGAAATAGCTAATTGCAGATTGCATAATCATATGCACATTAAAATGAATTGTTTTCATTTATATCACCCAATTTTGTTTTATTTTTTCAAAACTGTATAGTGTAAGAGGTATGCTTGGGACAGAAAATGTACAAAAGTTAGCCAATGTTTTGCAAAAAATTACAAAGCCCAGATATTAAGTTATTGTCAAGACAGTCAAGCCCTACTAAGTGCTATCCATATTTTATATGTATTATGTTACAATATTTGCTAACTTTAGGCTAAGAAACTGTAACTAACTCTAATATATGATCCCTGTTGGTCGAAATAAATAATTGAATTGAATTGTTACTATCAATTACAATTTATACTTTCACTTAACATTACTTTGCCTTCATACTGATGTTATACTTTCACCTGTATAATAGAGCTATGTAAAAAGTAAATGAGAATGTTGCTACAAAAATAAAGACAAATTTTAATCATAGTAAGACTAGTAAGAGATGGGTTCTGGTGGAAATTTGTTTTCCTCTTTTTTTATTGGGCCACTCAATAATTTCATAAATGTCATAAACATAATTTAATAAATATTATACATAATCAGTATTTATACATTGTAAGGCCGGTAACTAAAGGCTTATTATGAGTAAATTTTACGTAAAATGAGTATAAGAATTGGAATATGTATATGCATTTTTACTTACATGAACCTAATGTGCAGAAAAACACAGTTTCCTCGCCATATACTGCCCGAAAACTTACACGAAATTCAGTTATAGCACAAGAAGGGATTCGTAAACATTACGCGAAGCTCTAATGTCTTTGTTTCGGACAAACAGTCTGTTTTATTTTCGTCCCAAAAAATCGCCGCGGTAAAAAGCGTTCGCGCCTTTTTTACATCATACATTTAACGATATTTCAGTTTATTCTTGAAGATTATTAGTCACATACACAGTTAATTACATAATTTCACTTAACTAATCACTTATTCTACTAGACATATCAAATTTTACACGAAATAAGCATTCAGAAAATAAAAATGCGGCACGGGCGAATTTATCGATTTATGCGCTGTTGAACCGAAACGAACATCACTGATGCACCATATTTCAGTGATCGGCTAATAAGCGAAACTGTTCTGAAGCGAAAATGTAAACATAATCGCTGTTACACGCGTAATTACATGATAATTTATATTTATTAAGAACAAAAGCCAAACAAATGTCAAAATGGCGGCGTTTCTTTTTTTACTTCTTAATTTTTTCTGCAGAGGGCGCTTTGTTCTATCGCGCATGCGTTTTGCAACTGCTTTACGTGATCGATAACTAGGAAGAAAATAAAGAATTTTTATTTCCGTGCATTTCCGCAAGTGCATTTCCAGCGTGTAATTTAAATCGATTGCTGCAGACAGAATTAGTTTTGTGTTGCATATGAGATAAGTTGATTGCTTGGAATGTAATGATTTAGGTATTTCTGATTTTGAAATATATACTTATCAAACTCAAGCTTTTATGGAATTTATAACGTGCGAAATATAACGCATTCGCGGATGATAGGTAAATTCAATGTATTTCAAGAATAAAAAACTTGTATTTATTATTTTTAATTGATCAAATTAAAATACAAAAAAAATGTTTATATAATTTTTAGGGTTCCGTACCGAAAGGGTAAAATGGGACCCTATTACTAAGACTCCGCTGTCCGTCTGTCACCAGGCTGTATCTCATGAACCGTGATAGTTAGACTGTCTGTCTGTCTGTCACCAGGCTGTATCTCACTAATACCGTGATAGTTCCAGTTGAAATTTTCACTGATGATGTATTTCTGATGCCGCTATAACAACAAATACTAAAAACAAAATAAAATAAATATTTTTATAGATAATGGTACGGAACCCTTCGTGCGCGAGTCCAACTCGCACTTGGCCGGTTTTTTTTCTTAAAATGTAATAACTGATGGTGGGTACACACCAAGCCAACGAACGTCTATGAATCTCACTCTAATGGTCGCACCACACTTGGGAGTTCGTGTTCGCGTTGCGTCGTTGCCTCCCTTGCCTCTCTCATTTGCCGTAGGAAGGAAAAAGATGCAACACGAATATTTGTGCAAACACCGCCAAGTGTTGTCCAACCATAACAAATAGCTTGTGTGCACCGTGCGTTTGCTCGTTGTATACCATCTTATCTTATCTTATCTACGTATGGGCCCTTTCGGATGCACTTCGACCCAGTGGGATCTTTTGTGCATTTGCCTTCTCCTTTATACCTGCTCCCAGGCTTGCTCCATCATTTCCACAAAGCGGATGATGTTCACTGGGAGCACCTTGAATTCCTTTGGTTGCGGGTAACCGTTAACAAAGTAGTTCATTCTTTGTCTGGCAAGGGCATCACATTCACACAATAAGTGTTCCATAGTGTATACCATGATGAGACGCCCCACGGGCCGATTTTGTCAGACGGCCAAGTAAGGTCACAGAAAATCTAGTATGGAGTGACCTTGATTTGGCCGGCCGCCGTGCTTCCGATTTCCATTACACGAGTCCAATCACGCGGCGGCTGGCATGCAGTCCGGCCAATTTCGGGCCGTGTAGCGTCTCTTTATTTATTATTTACTGTTGTCCGCCGTAAGGTTGCTATTTGAATGAATCATTTTCTGACGGGTCAGCCGTATTTACCCCGACATATCCAATCAGCTAAATTATCAATCACATTCGATTCCGATATTTTAATCTGCTGACATGGTTCAATAATCCGCCCGTCTATAGGAGACTAACATAACAATAACATACTTTGACAGTGACAAGTGACAACAGCCTAACTGTCAAACACAGGCGATTCGGGAGTCGGTCGAATGTCACCAACCGTTTAAAAAACAAGCGTTCTTTTGTTTCTATTATTCTCTAGTTTCAAAGTTAACAGGTTTACCTGATTTCAATAAATATAATATTCAAATAGCCCGATAATGTCGACTGTTTCAGTGTCATCGTCAAAGAACGAGGTAAAGTTAATACTATAAAGTTATTGTGAGAATTAAAATCGTAAAAACATTTTTTCACAATCTCTTTCGATTTTAGAGACCCGGATCAGAATTGCATGTGGAGCTGGAAGCCGCTCGTTCACTAAACAGCTATCTGCGAACATATTTGAGCAATATAAAGATGACCAAGAACTCTATAATGTTAATCAACAATAAAATGAATGAGATGCAAAAAGTGAACCAGCAGTGGGTTGACGCTGGAAATGTCAAATCAAAATAATTTTTTAATAGTTTTTTTTTATCAGACTAGGCTAAGGTCTTTCATGTGAAGTATGTTTAAGTTATAGGTTGCATTATTTTTCCATTCACTTACGTGTAATTAACTTTTTTTCTACTTTAAAGTTCATATAGTTTTTGGTTATAATTATGTTAAAATAATTGGTTCATGATTGATATTTAGCAATACATTCAATTCAACTTACCAAGAGTGTTGTCTTGACAAACTAGTGTTGTTTGACCAAATATTGCTATCAAACTAAAAATTGTCCAAACTAAAGACTTACAATAAATTAATAGGAGTGGTAATTAAAAGTAATATTTTACTAATAAAACTGTTTTATTGTAATAACTTTAATGCATAGTTGGTGGTGTATATTTCAATTAAAAGTATGTTTACAAAGTCAACATAATTGACTAAGATGATGGGCACTTACTGTTGCAGTTGGTCAGTTAAAATGTTCATCCATACACCCTACCACGAAGCGAAAACGAACTTCGTATATGTACCTCCATCCCTGTCACACTTGCTAATTCGAGCGGCAGAGAGGGACAAACGAATTTCCTTTTCGTCTTGTGATAGCAGCTCTTAATGCAACAATGTCTATTTGGAAGGACATAATCTTTGACCATGTTTAAATTTTTTTCTAGTCCAGAATTAAGACTATTTGGCCTCACCAAGGCTTGAACTAATTACATTCACTATATTTTTATTTATAGAATTGAGGGTTTGAATAGGATTTAGGTCTATATTTTCAAAATGGTTTCCTTTGAAATAATATGTCTACTAAACTACTAACGCTGGATTTGTCTGATTAATTATAACTTTTATCAAAATCAGAACTCCCCATAGGCACACAAAACTCGTCTAGGTTTTGCCTAAAATGGGTATTATATGTAAAACTTAACTTAAGTATGTATGTCATAATCAATAAATAAAAAAATAGAAAAATGTTGCTCTCCCTTTTACACTCCCTTTTATTGTTATTACAGACTGTACAAGCAGTGTCCAGTGTTGCCAGCGCGTCATGAAAAAGGACGGTTTTCAATATAATGGGACGGAAACAAAATTTTCTCTTTTTTAATTAATTTGAAACGTCATTGTGATTGACACAACGACTTGACGCAAATAATTCAAGTATAGTTTTTTATATTTACGGTCGTGATAAGATTATTTTTGGACATGTCCCAAAAGGGACGGCACCTTGGAAAGGATGACAACAGAACGGCATGGCATTAAAAGGGACGGAAAAACCATCCTTTTTGGGACGATCTGGCAACGCTGGCAGTGTCAAGAAGGAAGACAACGTCTTCCATGGCTGTGTGAGCCCATGCGGGACTAATAAAATAACATATCAACCAGTATATTCGGTTATTTTGATTTAATAAACATGGTCTTCAAATCAATGAATATTAACTGAGATCATGGTTTATTATTAATTATTTAATTTAATAGTTTAATTTTGTTAGTATAATAAATGGAGAAAGTCATACTTGGGGAAATACAGTACAATATACAATAATATACATTTTACAAAATTATGAGCTCCTAATGATAATGTGACCCCAGATAATCAAATAGAGTAAAAAATACAAGTTGTTCCTTTAAAAATATTCGTTCGGCTACTACCCGGCAGATGGCGCTGTAGTAAAATTGCGCCATAACCTAGTTAATTATAATTTAAATGTCTTTGAACAATGGCTCGGAACGAGGCGGCTCCTGCGGCGCCTCAATGCGGTCTGCAGTATCAATGGCCTGTGTAGAAGTGGCAGGAACATTTTCGGACTTTAACACGTGCGGACTTTTCTCTGAAAATAAGTACAAATTCTTAACCATTTGATAGTCTTACAAGTCACGTTAATATGGCGGCCAATACACGGTGATTAAATACTGATGATCCTGGTTTGCCAGTATTTGCAGTAATACCAGCACACATACAGCAGACATACTCTCGAGCTCTCTCGCTCTACCCGTCTCTCTCTTATTAGACCACTAAGAAAGAGACGGATAGTGCGATAGAGCTCGAGAGTATGTCGCGGCCGTCTTGTGATAGCCGTGCAGGGGCGGTTCACTCTGTGATTCCGTCGCGCCGCTACAAGTACATGCCGGCCGGCCGCCAATTGGCGGCCCATAAGTAGTTGCCGCGCGTTGGTACGGGACGCTCGCACGGGTCGCAGCGCGTTGCATGCGATAGAAAGGGATGGCCAGATTTAGGCACGTTTGGCGTACCTAAACAGGGAATTTATTAACAGAGAACCTTCTGTACGTAGTACTATTACTTATTCTGTGGCAATACTAAGTATGGAAGCAGTATTGAATAACCCTTTAAACGCTAATTATTTATCGCGTCAGTATTAAAGGGTAGTTCTGCTTCTTTCATATCCCCATCTCGCTCTATCTTATAGCTGCGTACCGCTCATACCATCCACCAAGCAGAATCGTGTGGTGTGCTGGTGTGCCTTTAGTTGCTCACAGATTAGCAGCGTTTTACCTACCAATAAAGGAATGGGAAGGGGAAGTAGTGGGGGTATTGCCTTAGACCGATCTGTTACAGGAAATCAAGTTCGCTACTCTCAAATTGTTTATTTAGGCTTCAAAGAAAAAGATTCATGGAAACTATAAAGCGGTCATCACACATCCCCCTGCGGTGTGATAACCGCCTAAACGTCATACCCTCATAAGGTCCAGTGTGCATGTATACTCCGTTTAAAAAAAGAAGGTGAACCTTTCCGAACTAATTCATTCCGATTTCCTAAGCAACTAGGTTCAAATTACCTTTGCAAACATTTTATGTTGGACCTTACGAAGATACGTAGTGTATGCTATAGTGTGCTTTATTCATATAAAATTTACTTACCGATCATACAAATGGAGTATTGGGGTGTATCACAAGGCAGTCCATAGGTTAATCCTTTCAAATGGTCTTGTCTGTCCAAGTTCAAGCAAGAGTTGTCTCTTGTGAATTCTTCTTCCAACCAAGGCGCCATCTAGCCGTGAAACGCGGAAAAAGTTGATGAGTAAGACAATATAAACTAGTTTTAAGCATCGCTACTAGATGGCGCTAATGAAATCTTGTAAAAGTCTGGTATGTTTATGGAATTGTTAGTAATATTTTGTAACTATATTTTGCTATATCAACATGGTTATACCATGGAAGAATGAATCAAGTGATATAATGTCACATTTCTTCTAAATAATAAGCCCGTGTCCCTAGTTTTTTCACTATAGGTAGAGAGGACTCTGATCATTCATTCCTTAAGGGGTCTATACATGTAATTTTTTTGTCAGCCCCAATTTATCAGAAGCTGACTTATTGCTATTGTCTGGAGGCACCTTGCGTTGCTGATCCAACTGTCAAACGAGGTGTAGGTACTGAGAAATTGCATGCACATGTGGTCGCATTGTTAAACCCAATTATGACTTCGACGTGTTGTAGTGACAAATTGTGGTAAAATCATATAATCTGTAGATCCCATTTGACCCTCTGTTAAGTAAATGAATTAGCGCCATATAGTGGAAGCTGTTTCATAGAATTCATAGATGGTGCTATTGTGTTAATCAGATGTCTGTGTTAATATATTTTTGCATTCAACACGGCTATCACAGGACGGCCCGCTGGGTCGCGGCTAGATATTTTTATTTTTTATTTAATTTGTTTATTTCGAACCACATATAGTTCATATACAATCATTAAAATAAAGTACACATTAAAAATAAAATAAGACATTAAAATAAGACAATACAATTATTAGCTACAACATGTAAGGAGTTCCAGTGCTCCACCATCGGGCATTCCAGCCTATCAACAATGGTGTTCAGGAGGCTGTTGTCGCTGCCTCGCACACGGCGCATCAGAGAGGCAACTCGTTTTCGAATTATAGCATGAAAACTATCAACTCTAGCCTCTGCAAACATTCCTGATGCGCTGCAAAAGCGAGGCAGCCCCAACAACATCCTGAAACCATTATTGTACTGGACGCGTAAGGCATTGAGAGCTCTCTGCGTGCACTTGGTCCACAAGCTACACGTGTAGAAAGTCTGACAAAATGCCTTAAAAAGGGTTATTTTGACATCCCTCGTACAACGTGCGAACCTGCGGACCAACATGTTGCTCCTCACTGCCAATGCCCTACGCTCCCGCTCCACATCGAGATCATCTGAGAGGTCCTCGGTGACCCAGTGCCCCAGATACTTGAACTTTGTGACTTTAGTCAACTCTGTTCCTCCAAGTTTAAGCGGTGGCACAGATTTCGGTTTTTTGTTTCCTGCCTTGAATACAAGTAGCTCGCTTTTCTTAGAGTTATATCTGAGACCGTGGGCCTCCACGTACCTCTCACAAATGCCAATCAAAATCTCGAGAGCCCCAATAGATGGGGCCAGCAGCGCCATATCGTCAGCGTAGCTAACGTTGTTCATAATTTGGCCACCAACTGAGCACCCAACCCTGGCACTGCTGAGCTCATCGATCAAGTTATTTATGTACAGGTTGAAAAGCCGTGGAGACGTCAACCCCCCTTGTCTCACACCGCATTCCAACCCGTACTCCTCCGAGTAAGCGCCTGCCCATCTCACACTGTTCATTTGGTTATGGTACCAATATCTTAAAATAAAAACCAGCTCTTTGGGTGTAGCTGTCTCCCTCAAGAGCTTTTCCCACAGTAAATTGTACGACACAAGATCGAAGGCTTTCGATAGGTCCAAAAAGCAGGTGTATACCGGAGTGTTACGCGAAGTATAGTAATGAACCGTATGCTTGAGTCGTAAAATCGCTGTTTCGGTAGAAAGCCCTGGCCTGAAACCGAACTGCGCCTCATTGAGCAATATATGATGAGAAAGATTACGATCAAGCAGACGGTCCAAAACCTTCGCCACCACGGTTGCCAATGATATGGGACGGTAATTATTTTTATCAGCATTATCTCCGGTCCTGTTTTTCGGTATTGGTACAACGATGGTTTTCATAAGCTCTTGAGGAAGATAAGTGTGACCAATGCAAAGGTTGAAAAACATCGCCAACACTCTAGGCAGGTGGATTCCAGCAAACCGTAAGTGCTCAACACTGAGGCTGTCGTGGCCAGGTGACTTTCCTTTGGTCATATCTGCTATCGCTGCAGCAATCTGCTTGGCGGTATAACGCTCGTACACACCCCCCACAACAGCCCCAGCGTTGGAAGACGCTGGCACCGTTCCTAGTGGAGATTCAATCTTAAAATGCTCCTTAAAGAGCTCGGCAATATGCTTTGGCTCACACTGTCCTTCAACACTAGCGGGCATACACGACCCAGCCTCCAGCCTTTTGGTGTGTTTCCAGAAACCCTTAAAGTCTTTAGTCGTATGTCGAGACGCCAAAATATCCATTTTTATTTGCTCTTCGTGGTCCTGGCACCACTTCAACTTAGACTTAAAGAGTTTTCTAGATTTGACCATTGAATTATAAACATGACCTTCACGAGGTCTCCCGTATAATACCCATAACTGAAAGCTAAGTCGCGCCTGCCCATGAGCTTCCTTTACATGCCTATTCCATCCTATTATTTGTTTCCGTGCATGACGACATTTCCTAGCATCATAGCTGATTTCGGCTGACCGCTTTAATGCTTTAATAATAGAATAGTATAGTCTGTCAATAACTAACCTGTGCTCAATGTTGTCACACATAATATCTGCACATTGCGAACACTCCGATGGATAATCAATGACCCTGAGGTTATCTTGACATTCCTGGCTATACACACAAGTCTGTAAAGCATCTCTTTCGCCCCATCGTACTTTGTTAATTATTTTATCTTGACATACAACTTTAGGAATAATGCATCCCAGATTACATTGAATCTCCAACGGAAAGTGATCTGACCAAAATACATCATGACATACCTTTACATCCATAATACAATGCGAAGCTGCCTCTGTCACTACACAGTGATCTAGCCACCGTCTGCAGCCATGACTTTCACTAATGAACGTGTATGTGTCCGAATGCAATCCCAACTTGACCACATCAGCACAGAGCCACCTCCGCTCGTTACAAAAACTAAATAGCTCATTAAAAAATAGCTCATTTGGATGGGCATTAAAATCCCCCAGGATAAAAACAGATTCCACTTCACAACTATCAATCACTGCATGGAGCTCACTTAGCACCTCCGTAAATTCCGTTAAGTTTTCAACAGCGTTGGTAGGCATATACACTGAGAAAAACAGAGCACTTCGATCGCTCACGCACACTTTGATGGCCACTAACCTATCACTTCTACACGGTACGACTGACACTGACGTAAATATACCTTTCCGCCACATCAGCGCAACTCCGCCAAAAGGACGCCCTCGTAGCAATCCCGCCGATGTATCCACGGCCGATTTACTGGTAAACTCGAAATCTTGGTCAATAGTTCCGACGAAGGCCGCATTATGGGAAAATAGCCATGTTTCCTGAATAGCCAAAACGTGTGCCTTTTTACACAACTGCCTGACTCCCTCCATAGATCTTTTTATGGACTTGCAATTGAAACTTATTACCTTAGTTAGCATGTCCATTATTTGTGCTTTATAAATTTAGCCTCGTATATTTCATTTCGAATTTTTACTTTGTAGTCCACAAAACGACGGCATGTAATATCCTCTGGCCATAGGTTTTCATCCAGGAATGTATTTAACTTACTTCTAGGTATATACATTTTGTACGCTTTGTAACCAGTTTGTCGCCTCATTTTTATTGCCACTAAGTTAACGTTCACTCCGGTGTTTTCTTTTATGTACTCAGCAATGTACGGCGTTGAGACACTGCTGTCAACGTACGTAATAAAAATTGGGACATTTATATCTGCCGCTTTAAACTTGCCCGAAGGATCACTAGCCTGCCCCTTAACACCTACAAACTGATTCCGTAAGCGTTTTAACTCAGTCTCCTTCCGCATCTTATCCTTATCAGTTGACCCAGTTTTAAACGAGCCACCACTCTGTGCGACATGCGAAAATGAACGCTTAGGCGTAGTAACATACGGTGCACTGCTGTTGTTATCACTCGTTAGCTGCGGGTGAGCCGCCGAGTGGTTGTCTTGTTTACATGTAGTATGTGATGGTACCGCACACGATTTTAACTCGCCTGCAGATGAGGTGGTTTCTGCCGCCGGCCTAACAATATTTGTTACCGGCGGGTCGGTATTGTTTACGTTGAGTACTTGTGCAGGCGATTCTGCCTGTTTTTGTAACAGGTTCGGTGAAATCTCATCTACAGCTGACTTCACTCGTTCCGAAGTGTGAGTTTCATCCAGTACTAAGTCTTGAGTCCAGTTCACAATGCCACTAGGTCCGCTGTCCATACCTAAGGTTTGATACTGTAACTGATTTCTATGACTACCTCTTTTAGTGTTTACAAAATTGTTCGCCTCGAAAACGTTAACCATCGACGCCTGTTTCAAATTAACTAACTCAGTTTTCACTAAATTTAGTTCTTCGATTGTCACGTATTTCTCCTGGACTGTTCTTAACTCTTCCTTTACTATAAGGATATCCTTAAGTAATCGGGAAACATCAATATGATCGAAACTAACCGCGGGTAGTTTTCGTAGATCTCTCGCCACAAATATAGGCACTAAATCAGTAGGCGTGCATTTAAATAATGAGATGATGTCTTTCATATCCTTCTGCATTTTCTCCTCTGGTTTACCTTTACGTTGAACCATCTTTTCGGTTGTCACCACTGATTGGTACAAAAGATTTTTTGCCGCCTCAATGTCTTTCTGTGAGAACGTCGTCACACACAAACGGATAATACTATCCTCACTCATAATATTCACTTGATTATGAACAAATGCAAGCAACTCGTTAATAACTACATTGCATCCACTACATTTAACCACAGTACGACCCGTCATGATTAGTTAGTTATGACGTTCGATGAGTCACGCGATAACACATGCGAACATAACGGCGCGCGTCAGCTGACTACTTATCAGTTTCTTTCTAATTAGAACGCTTAGAAAGAGACGAATAGTCTATGTCGCCGCGACATAACTCGAGGGCCTTCATTTGATAGCTATGCTGCATAATTTTTTTACTTACATAAGTTCCTTTCGTTTCTCGAGTATTCTTCGGATCCGCAATCGCCTTATTGTTCAACGGATTATACCAACCGTATTCAATGTCGTCGGTTGAAAGGTTTTTGGTTATATTTAACCGGCCGGAAATCCAAATATGTTCAATTGCTGCACAAAAAGTGTTACTTTTATGGTTATGCTATTGGACGCTAGAGGGCGCTGTAATAAATCGTAATTGACATTAAACTTACGTTCTTCTTTATTTTCACCCATTATGAGGAGTAACTGAGTCATTATGTCGGATGTTTCAGGGTACGCCAAAGTTGCATTCATTTTGATGCAGTTTTCGTAAGCGTGCTGCCAGAATAAAAGCTGTTTGACCAGCACGTAGTAATAATTATCGTCGCTAGGTGGCACTGTTGCTGTTCGCAAAGCTGGTGAACCTGAAAAAGTTTTATTTATTGTAAATATACATATAACCAAGTCATATTTTTTTATAAAATACGTATACGTTACTTTAAATGTTTCATAAAAGACAACTAAAAATTATAGCAGGCCTATCCCACTGTCAATTTGGCGCGAAATTACGCTTATCTATAGTAACCTCCTGGTGTAGGTTTAGCTAGGGCAGTACAGCGTATCGCACACAGACGTTTCATATCGTATATACGTTCGACCATATATGAAACGGTCCACTTAGGCAGTGGACCTTGTACCTTTAGGTACTATTATTTATTCTGTGATTATAGTTAAATGTAGTTCTGCTACTCGCCACTAGGTGGCGCTATTACCAAAAACAAATCTGCACCTTGTGCACTACCTTGGTAGCAAATGAACTGCATTTTCCTTTCACAGCGCGCCTCCAAAAACACAGGTGCGTGTGTTGCGTGCCGGTCGAGCTGCAGGCAGCCATTTTGTTTTACTGATGATCGGTCCCTGAAAAGAAATTATTAGATATTTTTCTATGGAGGCCTAGAGCTCAACTAAATTAACATTACAGATCGCAGGTTGTATGTATGTTGCCTAGCCGAAGGCAAGGGTCATAAAACGCGCACTGCCTGGCCAAAACTAGTAAGTCTGTGCATGTAATGGGGATCAGACTGTACAATACACTGGACTGGACGACGAAATAAAGCAAGCTTCTAGCGATGCAATATTTGTCCGCAAACTAAAAGCTATTCTACTGGAAATGGCTTGCTATACCATCGACGAGTTTTTTGATGGCCACAAGACATTGGCTCAGTCGCGCACCTAATTTAATACTGCCCCTTATTAAAATGTTAGTACCTTACCTATGTAGGTATATACCTAAATTATTAATGCATAAATTAATTGGATAGTTATTCACTTATTAAATAATTATATTTATATAGAATTGACATGTAATGTGATACTTTTTTGATTGTAAATGACTTGTAAATGACAATATTTACCAATAAATAATACAATACAATACAAAAACAATCACTTTAGTGGCTCTACTTCTTCCGGCGGCGACTCTTCCTTCAGGCAGTCCTAAATTTTATACAGGGTATCCAGTTTCAAGTAGTGGTCGAAAGTCAGTGATGACCTCAATAGCAACCGATTTGGTCCACATGTGTCCCGCGAAAATTAATAGTATCCAAGATATCTTTCAGTTCGTTTTATTCACGCATGTGCTTTTAATTCGCAAGCACGTTGCCGACCCTTGATTTCAATCAATCAATCAATCAATCAAATCGTTTATTTCAGACTAAGTCCATATACAATTAATTTCTACAATTATTCATTTAAAATACAAAATACAAATAATCATCCTAAGTCTAAAAAAGGGACATACAAAACAAAGACACTACACTACATACAGTAAATTGGTTTGCCTGTCAGTAGATGAATCATGTGGCAATGGTTCAAGTACTGACAGTCAAACCTAGCTGCAAATGCCCTCAGGATGCCGTTGGGGCTGGCTCGCACCCTGCGCGTCAGGGATGTGCATCGCTTGCGCATGGTAGTGTTGAAACAGTCTACCCTGGCTTCAGCAAACATTCCTGACGCGCTACAGTAGCGTGGAAGACCCATCAGCGCCCTGAAGGCATTGTTGTATTGTACACGAATGGCGCTGTATTGTTTTTGCGAATATGAGACCCACAGGCTGCTCGTGTAAAATGTTGTGCAAAAGGCTCTAAAAAATTATTTATTTGAGATTTATTGAGATTTTAGATTTATTTGAGGATTCATCTTGTTGACATATATACATAATTGAAGGTCTCTGAATCTCAAGACAGCTAGGATACCCTCGGGAGGTCTGGAAATTCATACTGTTTACCTCATAGGCGGCCAAACTGCTTTATCCACGTCGCTGTACGGACTCGGCAGGAAGATGCTGGCTCCTGAATCTACCCAGGTCCATTTGCCGAGTTCACCCCTGGCTCCCACCCACGCGTTCTCAATGCCTGTGCATTCAAATGCAAATATTATAATTTGAAAAACCGAATTAGCGCTGGGTGGATGAAATGGCGACAGGTCTCCGGAACAATATGCGATGGCAGAATGCCTCCTAGGCTAAAAGGCAAAATCTATAAGACCATTGTGAGACCTGCCATCATGTATGGATCGGAATGTTGGGCATTAAAGGTCACGGATGAATAGAGATTGCATGTTACGGAGATGAGAATGTTAAGATGGATGTGTGGTGTGACGAGGATGGACCGAATGAGAAATGTGTATGTAAGGGGAAGCCTGAAAGTACCACCTACTTATCGCGGATAAATTGAGAGCCAATCGCCTTTCGTGGTATGGGCACGTAATGCGGAGGGATGAAAGCCATGTGACCAAAAGAGTATTAGGTATGAATGTGGATGGATGTAAAAGACGACCTACCGCCAAGGAAAAGGTGGATGGACTGTTGCCAAGTCACTAAATTTTATTTAGCAAGCAAATAAAGATTAATAATAATAAGAATGCCTGACTTGGCTGGGCTCTACGAAATTCTCACCACTTTTTACTGTGGAAGAGTTTCGAGACTTGGCCTATTTTTTACATGGAATGTTTTTTATGGGATTGTCATGTCCGCATAAACTAAATAGTGATTAACAAATATAATGGTAAATAAAGAAGGATTAAAACATGTAACAAACAATTATTTGAAATCAGATTAGGCTTCTCCATAAAAAGTTATTCCGGAAGTCACGTGATACATTTTGAACTGTACCCCTATACAAGAACGCGAGCAAAGAAGTATCCACTTCAAAATCTTCTAAGTACAGTCGGCCCAAATTTGGACCAATAAAAAAAAAACGCGTGTTTTTGGGATGAAATGCCTATGGAGGTAGTGCGTGCCGCATGTGACGGGTCAGCCTGGTTCGGAAACTTAAAGGCGGAGTAATTACAAAACATTTATTGTAATTATTTTTTATTGGTTTTATTTTATTAAATTATACTTTTCATGTCATTTGGCATCGCGTACCTAGTTATTTTTACTATATTTTATAGTTGTATGCAAATATATTGGACACGGTGTATGTACTCTTTAAGTATATTTTTAAAATATGACGAAAAGTTAGATCGAAGTTAGTAAGTTACAATCTTTTTAGTACAGTCAACCAATTTGATTCCTAGGCCACCGTAGAACCCTATCATTTTAACTGCAACATAGCGACGCAATAATCCTAGTAACCCGTATTGACATAGCATTTACAACGGCAAGGTTCTATGATGGCCTATAATAGGAATCAAATTGGTTGACCGTACCTATTATGATTAGCATAAATATGTGTTGGATCATTTCTTATTTTTAAAATACAGTAAGCGTAGTCCGGACGGACGATTTTTAACATATAATAAAATAAAAAAATTAAATTCGTTTATTTCAGACAACCACCATAAAGGTATAAATAAAAAAAATAAATATTTGCGGACAATCTTACACAAATCAACCTAGTCCCAAACTAAGCAAAGCTTGTACTATGGGTACTAGACGACGATATAGATACTTATATAGAGAAATAAATACTTAAATACATAGAAAACATCCATGACTCAGAAACAAATATTCGTGCTCATCACACAAATAAATGCCCTTACCGGGATTCGAACCCAGGACCTCTTGCTTCGTAGGCAGGGTCACTACCAACTAGGCTAAAGCGGTCGTCAAAAAAAAAACTTGAACTTTCTGGGATTCAAGCTAACGATTACTGATCACGCCACGACGACGTGACGTACGTTACTACTCGAAATTAATCTACTTATTTGTGGCTGGTACGTTTGACAATGTGTATTGAAAGACATAATTTAATAGGCAACAGTGGTCTGTCAACATTGCGGATGAATTTTATGACATTGTATTCTAAATTTAAATGGTGCGTGTCTGTGTGCGTGCGTGCACACAAGCTCGCGCACGGTCCCGCCTCCGTCAGCGCGACAGACATATTTATTGGGAATTCCCGAATCTGAATAAAGGCTCAGCTAATGTACGCTCTTAAGGTATGGAAGATGATTTTTATGGGATAATTATTTATTGGGTGAACCGATTTTCACCGTTTTTTATTTACTTTGTTTGAATGCACGTCATTTCGTTGTGATTTTGTAGAAATTACAGGTACAATAAACACCTGCTTATACGGTTAAATTACAAACTTAGTTCAGAAATGATTTTGTAATTTTTTTCAAAAACTATTCAACCTATCAAGTTCAAAATAATTTTCCTAGAAAGTTTATATAAAGTTCTACTTTTGAGATTTTTTTCATATTTTTAAAACTAATGGTTCAAAAGTTAGAGGGGGGGGGGGGCACACTGTTGCGAACGCAACTCTTTTTTGTGTATAAACTTAATTATAGGTATCTATTTCATTAGCAGTAGCAAAACGCACCCGTCAGGCACGGTTTGCATGAGGGGGGCTTTGAATGCGCCGCGCCAATCATGGCGCTACACATGTGTGGGTTTATCCCTACCTAAAGCAACTAAATATCTCGCTGCTCACTTACTTTAACATAACATATATACCACCACTTCTGTAACTATCTAAACGGCCACATTCTCCTTGCTTTCAACCAGAGCCTATATAATTGTAAATTATATTACAGTCAAACTTTTATCGAAGTTTTATTTAAAGTCGTCGAGCGAATAACACCACCGGCATCGGCGCAAACACACACATTTTTTTAAACTTCTGGAGCGATTATCTCCGAAAATATTAACATTATCAAATAATGATGTTAGCAAACCCATATTCATTTTTGAATACCAATCTAACAATATATCACACGTTAGGGTTGAAATGAAAAAAAAAACACTCCCCACGTTAAGCACGTATAGGGGAGGTACTTTCATTTTTTATTTTACGACTTTGTCGGCGTGATTGATATACATATTAGTGCCAAATTTCAGCTTTCTAGTGTTAACGGTTACTGAGATTATCTGCGGACGGACGGACAGACAAAGCGAAACTATAAGGGTTCCTAGTCGACTACGGAACCCTAAAAAGCTATCTTTAAATAAAAAACATAGATTTTCGTCGAAAATTACGAAATCTCGAACATGAAAGTTTATTTTTATGGTGATATTTAAGATTCTTTTACAGAGTTACCAAGCCATTTTTAAATATTATGTTCGGTTATTGTGTTTCTTTGTTTCTTTTTCAGTCTACAGTAATTTTTTGTACCTAGTAGAGTTCTTCGTTATTTCTTCACACTGGAAGCTCAAAGATCAATCTTTTCATTAGATCGTGAACCGGCCTCGCCTTAAATAGATTAGTTAGTAAACAAATGCGTGTGGGCTTTTATGCGTTAGCGGACTGAGTGGACTCAGTTATAACTTATGACCTTAGTGTATATGGACGCGCCTTCCAAACATATTTGGATGAAATAAAAAAGTTACAAGTAAGATCTATAAAGTACTTAGTAAATAAAAAAAACAAATAATAATGCAAGAGGCAATTACGACAAATATTTAAGTTATGTAAAATATTGCCTATACATCAAAGGGTGCAGTATTTAATAGTCATCGAACATTATTACAGTACCTAATAAGTTTCAATGGCTATTAAAACAAAGGTGTTGAAACAAATTAGATATAGAATAGGAACACTAGGAAAAATAAACCCACCAAAAACATTCCATGTAAAGTGACTCAAATTATATTAAAATTATTATGTATATTGATCTTGCTGATGGGGGTGGCATAGTCACTGCGTGACAAAACCCCTTTACTAAATAAATAAAGAAAAAAAAATAGTAAAAGTTGTTTAAAATCACATATAAAAGCCGTATACAAATAATTAGCCTGATATTTAATTATTTCCAAAAAAACCGTAATTTTCTCAGGGTATCAGCGCGAGAGTCTATGCGGCGACCGGGATGTGCCCAACGACAAAGCTATACTTTGTAGCCAAGATCACAGAATAAGTAATATTACAATAGTACAATATGTAGAATTTTTAGAGCGTGCGTGGCTGGTAGTGGTAGGTTACGCCTTGTGGAGTAGGAAGCTTGGCACTCCTTATGATCTTTTTAACGCTGAAAGCTATATGAGCTAGGGAGTCTTGGCAGTCACTTTACATGTAATTTTTTTGGTGGGATCTCATTCCTTTTTGTAAGGTAATTTCTGAGGAAGTGTATAGGGAGACCCATACAAACTTCCATCCCCTAATTTAAGGAGTAGGGGGGTGGTTTACTAAAAATCCTGAAATACGTATTTTATTATTTATAATAAGGAGTCCCTATTTCAATTTTCAGACCTCTAGCATCAAAATTTGCGGAATTCTCATACAAAATTGCATCCCCTAGTTTAAGGGGTTGGGAGGTAAAAGTTCCAATTTTTTGATTTTTTTTGTTGATTGTGTACCAATACTAGCCTACATATACCAAATTTCAGCTTTCTAGGACTTTACGAAGTACCCTAGAGGTTTTGATGATCAACGTGAGTCAGTGAAACTGGAGTTTTTTTAGATATCAATAAAATCTAAAAAGCTATGCAATTGAAACTTTATATGTTTAATTGGTTCACTATTGAAATCATATTCCGAGAATTTTGTTTATCTGGTATAATCCAAACACAAGTTATGAGGGTTCAAAAAAACGACGAAGCGCTTCGAGAAAAGGTTGGTAGTGCCTGCCCTTGCGCTTCGCTTGGCTCGTCTTGGCGGGGGCACTATAAGGGCAAGGAAATGATGATGATGATGATTGCCCGCTATTATCAAAATCAAGTGCACTTTTTGATTACCTACCTATATTTTATGTTGGGCATTGCAATGGATGTGGGTGGCGCAGGAGCGGTCATTTTGGCACTCTTTGGGGGAGGCCTATGTCCAGCAGTGGACGTCTTTCGGCTGATATGATGATGATGATGATGATTGCAATGGCAGGCTTATTAACATTTACACTCGTATACGACAATCATAAATGAATCTCACGAACCACACACGACAAATGGATCTCACGAACCACACACGACAAATGGATCTCGTCTTTTCGAAGATCTCACCGTTCTAATACACTGATTTGCCATACGATAAATAAATAATAAATGAATTCGTTTATGCTATGTCATATGATTTGCAGTCTTTACAGACACCGGCCCACTGAAGCTTCGCGAAATTAACGGGGTCATTTCTAGGTCTTACGTGCGATTTGGTGTTATCTACCTAATACCGACACAGTCGGTATGTAGTATTGAGTATATTGAGCTGTTGAAAATGTATAACTTACTGGGTCTGGTCTTCAACATCGTGGTGCCAAGTTTCTTCAGACACTTCATCGTTGCAATGTTGGCTAAGCTGAAAAAACAACAAAATTTTTTACATATATTAACGTAAATAAAAGCCCCCCAGCAATACCTATGAAATGAAAATGTCGGGCGGGGTATTTCAACTTTTTTTTTTTTTTTTTTTTCATCAAATTTTCGTTTTTTAATAGGGACTGCTTTCAACAACTAACAACTTTTCTAAGTTGTAGATATTAAATGTGAATGTGGCACCTCATCTTCCTGAGCACGCAGTAGGCAGCCGCCTGATGCCAGTCCAGCAGTCCGTCGTACATCCGGTACAGTCCGGTCCGGCATCGGACGGTTTTCAGCTCCTTTATCAGCTGCCGAGTCTGTGCCTCTGTACAAAAAAAATACAGGTACTCGTAGGTATAAGATTTTTTACTCATTTCATTAATTATTTCTAGCTTGACGACCGCTTTAGCCTAGTTGGTAGTGACCCTGCTTACGAAGCAAGAGGTCCTGGGTTCGAATCCCGGTAATGGCATTTATTTGTGTGATGAGCACGAATATTTGTTCCTGAGTCTTGGATGTTTTCTATGTTTATGGGGTTACCTTAAGGGTCGAATTTATGAATCCCGATACAACTCCGTACAAGAATTAAAAGATGCTGTTTACAACACTTTAAACACAATTCACCATAAGTCTCTGTTAAATGCAACTAGAAGTGTCTTGAAGCGTGCTCGTACCTGATATAAGACAAGACGGCGGCCACATCGAACATTTACTCAAGTAATAAACCAACTGTATGAAGATTAGTTTTCATTAAATTTGACCAACTTCTGCTGTTCAGATTTTTTTCTTTCCATACAATGAAATAATCCTTACATGAAACAGAGCCGACCCGCGTCAAAAAAAAAATTGACCAACTTTATAATTTTTTAATACAACTCACGCTTGACCAAAAATTTTAATGAGCCAAATTTGTTTACATAAAAAAACACCTAATGTCTCCTTGGACACTTTTCCTCTATCTCCTTTAGATTCGGATTTCCCCATACTGTCCCATTTAAAAAAAAACACTGTATATATATTTTATCCATGTACATGCATTTGCTTTTGTCATAAATATTTTTTTTCTTGCTTTCTTTTTTATTTTCTTTATTTAATTAATTTATTTACGTTCTTTCTTTCTCTCTTTAATTTATTTATTTTCTTTCTCTCTTTCTCGTATTTCTTTCTTGTCTATATTTTCTTTATTTTCTTTCGTTTCTTACGTTTCTTTATTTTCTTTAGGATCTTAATTTTTTATTTTCTTTTTTTCTGTCTTTTCTGTCTTTTCTTTCTTTTCTTTCTTTTCTTTCTTTACTTTCTTTTCTTTCTTTCTTTTTTCTTACCTTTCTTTCTTTTCTTTCTTTTTTTGTTTCTCTTCTTTCTTTCTCTTCTCTCTTTCTTTCTGACAAGTGTGAATGCCAGACTGACGAATGTCTTATCCTCAATAATATGTGATAAAATGGCAACATGCTACGCCCGCTGCATAACTACTAATACTGTGGAAATACTGTTGTTACCAGGGAACTAAGCTATTTCAATATTTTAAATGTTCAGAAGAAACGGCGAACATTGGTTCGATAAGTGAGGCGAAACTTGGTGACGGTATGTAATATAAATAGGTATCCAATGTAGCAGTGGGCAGGAAACTGGCTATTGTACTGTAGTACAAAAGGCAAATGAGGAAACCAACGCACAAAATTCCCCAAATAGGATTACGATGTCGGCTACTGAAAACCGTCTACTCCACCGACAAGAGCCAAGCTCTGAACATATAAACTACCAATGATTCAGCTTGCGAGGGAAAAAGCCTTCCAAATTATATAACAAGCACTCGCAAATTCGCGAAACAGTTTTGTTAGGTAGCTTGAGATGTCCGCCCAGAAATAGGAGCACGCTTGTGCGGGGCTCTGTCGAATCTTCCGAACTATGAGAAAAATGGTGACAGTAGTCATGCACTGGGAAAAAGGGGCGAAAAACTACCAGCCAGGTTGTTAGCACTGAAAGTATTAGATTATGATGATGATGATGATCAGGAGGATAGTTCTCACCTCTCTCGCAAATGAAAGGCCTCTCCAGCTCGCACGGTAGGTCGAGGAACACTCCTCGGTCGTGAGATACTCGCTGAACGGCTACACAATCCGCCCCGGTCTCCGGTACTGGCACGTGCGTTCGGTTTTGCCACTGGAAAACAAGTCAGATTAGTATCATCACATGGCGCGGGAAGGGAGTTTGTAGGCCCAGAACCGGTCCTTCCTTTCTCGGCTCAAGTCACAAAGGGGGTCATAGAAAGGCTGAAAGAACAAGATGGGGAGAGAGAATGGTGGGAAGCATCTGGATGTAGACATACAAAGATGATGATAGAAGGTATGAATCACAAAAGGACCAGGTATCTGCTGAAACTGGGTAAGCGCAATTTGAGATTGCTGACTGGTATCAACCGGTCACAATACTCTAAACAGACACTTAAAGATAATAGGCATAAGTAATGATGCTTCTTGCCCACACTGTGGGGAGGAAGAAACAAGTAAGCATGTACTAGCGGAATGTGTTATGTACGCGGCACCGTGGGTTAATACATTCGGTAAAGAAATGTTAGAGGAGAGGGAATTGAGGGATATCAATCTTTAGGATGTCCTTCTGTTCTGCAGGAAAACAAAAAGAATGGAAGAATTTGACGTGGGAACGCTGCCGGGACAGCAACCTTGAGCTCCAAAACTGCCCGCCTGTTTCCGGCCAGGCGTCCCTTCACAACATCATCATCATCACATGGCCTTTAAGACACAGACTAAACAAGCAGTGTCAAGAACGGAGACAACGTCTTCCATGGCTGTGTAAGCCAATGTGGGAGCGGCATACACGACCGCAAGTCTGGCAGGCGTAACTTGCGCGTGGCGAAAAGGTGCCACGTCGCTAGACTCGCTTATCTGTGAGAGTCGTAAACCATGCTTCCTCGTGGATTTTACGCCCGTTGAACCCTAGTATGCGACATTTTTCCCTGCTAGGGTCTCCCTAGTATAGCTATGGATTACCTTTTTACAGAACATACAGGAGGAAGAAGAAACTGAATCATTGTAAATTGAATGACGATACCTAGTGGTTGAAATATTTTTACTTTTGTATTTGTTTTGTTTTTCTGGTTACTCGTTATTGTGTACATTTGTTGACATTGCCTATATCAATTGAGTTGAGTGAAATTACAAATAGGAAGCACTTTAATAAGAGAATATAATAATAATAATATTTACATTAAATGACATTAAAACTAAACTAATAAAATTAAGTAAGCCTAAAATATGGATAAACACAAGTAGTAAGTAAAAACTTAACCAGAAACATAATACACAAAAAAGGAAAAATTAAAATTAAACAAATAACGATAATATTATAAATAAAAAAACTTGTCCCAGATCAGCGCGGCGCCAGGCGGCAGGGTGCCCAGGAGGCTGGCGGCATTGCCACATTGTCTTAATTTAATATTATAATATAAACATTTTTTTTGACATATGTATGCAAATTTGTAATGTAATTTTTTATCATGAAATAAATAATCGAATCTAATCTAATTATGCTATCCGTCTTTGTTAACATAGCATCTCTTTTTAACCGACTTCAAAAAGGAGGAGGTACCGACTCAATTCGGTTGTATTATTTTTTTTTATCGTAAGGTCGTATTTATAAACAGGCGACGTGACGCGCAGCACTAGACACGGGGCGAAAACTGTTAAATATCAATTGATATTTTGTACATAAGATTTATTTCAATACCCTGTGTGGTACGAGCCTTACCGCTGGACGACAGTAGCTCCAGAGGGTCCAGCCAGAGTATACATCTAGAGGGACAAGTACTAGTTGCTTACAGCTGGATATTGGTCCCGGTCTTCTGGCCAGCTCCTCCGTATGTCATCTGCCGTCCGCCGGAGCTGCAGCAGGTTGCCGGCCGGGTCATCCCCGCCGTGCCTTCGAGCACCCATACCAAGTCCAGCTAGAACTTGATACAAAGGAAATAGCAGGATCTAAGCTTGCAAAGAACGTCTCACCATTGGTACTTACTTGCTTCATCTTAGCGTTAAACCCAGTTGCTTTCTCAGCTACTGCTCCAACCCCCGGCGCTCCGCATACTTTGTAGTAGGTACATAGATATTGGATCGTTCAATACATATATCCATCAAGAAGCCCCATCCCTCATTGACACTACTTTCACTAGTTTGAGTTTTCGCCATAGCGTATATAGGAGAAATCAAAGATCACAGACTCCGTTGGCTTGGTCACCTGGCCCCGTAGCATGGATGGCCTTATCACGCGATAAGTGACAAGATAGAGCATTCGTCCCTGGCTGACACCGTCCGATAGAAAGAGACGACGCTGTTATCTTGTCACTTATCGCGTGATAGATAAGGCCATCCTCGCCTCGGCCTCGAGAGAATGGAGGAAGATCGCAAAGTCAAGAGAACATACTGAGGCTGTCCGGAAGGTCGACGCCCGGTCGGACGTGCAAGATACCGCTGTAGCGACATGGTACAGGCGGATCTATGCGAGCTCCAAATCTGCAATTGTCAAGAGCTAGCGCAGAACCGAGAAAAATGGCGCACTCTCGTGTCGGAGGCCAAGATTCATTTTGGGTCGCTGAGCCAACGGAGTAAGTAAGTAAGTATATTTATAAGAGATTTTTCTTTATCAGATGTAACGATCCATGTCTCACAGACCTAAATAATTACCAGTAGTGGCTTACAGCTGGATATTGGTCCCGGTCCTCTGGCCAGCTCCTCCGTATGTCATCTGCCGTCCGCTGAAGCTCCAGTAGGATGCCCCAGCGGTATTAGCCGGCGGGGTCGTCCCCGCCGTGCCTTCGAGCACCCACACCAAGTCCAGCTAGACCTATCTAGGTTCCTTTGTATCTCCAAGGAACTGGACGGATCTAAGCTTGCAAAGAACACCTTACCATTGGTACTTACTTGCTTCATCTTAGCGTTAATCCCAGTTGCTTTCTCAGCTACTGCTTCTACCCCGGGGCTCCGCATACTTTATAGTAGGTACAGTACATAGATTGGACCGTTCAATACATATATCCATCAAGAAGCCCCATCAATCACGGACACTAGTTTCACTAGTTTCAGTTTTCGCCATAAGAGATTTTTCTTTATCAGATTTAACGATCCATGTCTCACAGACCTAAAAAATGACCAGTATTGGCTTACAGCTGGATATTGATCTCGGTCTTCTGGCCAGCTCCTCCGTATGTCATTTGCCGTTCGCCGCAACTCCAGCAGGTTGCCCCAGCGGTAGCCGGCCGGGTCGTCGCCGCCGTGCCTTCGAGCACCCACCCACACCGAGTCTATCACTGGAAACACAGTGCGGTGAATATTGAACAAGTTTTAGTCATCAAACATCATTTGACAAGTTTCTTCACAGATAGGCATTACTCGTCCTCAAATCAGGGATCGGAACCGGTTAGTTGCTAAAACCTCGGTTTACCATAAATCTCGAACTATTTTATACTTCACATGTAGGACTCAGTTGTGTTTTGAGGTAACGAGTGCGTATTATTAGATTGCCCAATTAGAAATGAAATTATTATCAAAAGAACGAAAAAGAACCGTTTTCGTTCCCATACAAACAATACCGGTTTCCGATCCCTGCCTCAAATACATAAATCAGAAAAGTTGACAAACCCCCGACATTTTCATTTCAAAGTTCAATATCTCAAAAACGGTTAAACCGATTTTGTTGAAACGTAGCTAAGAACCATCTCGACATACTCGTCAGCTTTCGGATAAAAAACCGCATTCAAATAGGTCCATTCGTTTAGGAGCTACGATGCCACAGACAGACACACACACACACAGACAACCCTCTTTTTCCGTCGGGGGTTAATAAAGGGTCAATAACGCGCGTGCGTTTCTTCTTCCATAAGTTACGGTGTCTAGGTACGTCAGCATCAAAAGTAGCTACGCAATCGAAGACGTCAAAAGTTCTTATTCCCTTTTAAAATAATACTTTTGACGTCTTCATTTGCGTAGCTACTTTTGATGCTGACTGTACTTTGCCATTGTCGTAGTAGACAGAATTATAATAGTACATTTTGTCTCAAGGGAGCAAAATGATATATTTTTTCAATTCAATTCAATAGTTTTATTTCAGACCATGTGATCCATATACTGTTAGTAACAAAATAAACTTAAAACTATGTTAGCAATTATAATTAATTTATTATACATTTAAAAAATAACTGCAGTACTACTTGACATAAGTCAAAGTAGTTCTGACCCGCTCGATCCAGTGCCACATTATGTTGCAATTAAATCTACCAGCCAATACCGTATTGATATTTACGGCGAGGGCGGTATATTGGATCCTGAGCGAAGCGAAAGATTCTACAATAGAATCCTGAGCGCAGCGAGAGATTCTAAAGTAGATTATTGAGCGCATAGAGCGATTCAAGTGATTACACCCAAGATATGGAAATATATTTTGCTACCGACTGGCACATACTGCTTTTCACACCGTCTATGGGGAAAATTTATATCCCTTATTTGAGGGCAACAATGGCTCTTTTTAACCGACTTCAAAAAAGGAGGAGGTTCTCAATTCGTCTATATATATATATATATATATATATTGTTTCTTTTTTGTGATTGTTAAGCGATAACTCCGTAATTTATGAACCAATTTGAGAAATTCCTTTTTTTGAAAGCATATACTTCCAGATTGGTCCCGTTGTCACCAACATCCAGTTCTGATGATGGGATCTTGGAGAAATCGAGGGAACTCTTCAATTGTTTTAGGCAAACTTGAAGCAATTTGGTTACTGATTTGAAGTCTGTTAAAACTTTGTGTTTTAAGTAAATTATCTGAACAGCAAAAACCGGGAATAATAGTATAACTTTGATCCCTTATCAGATGTCTTTTTTAACCGACTTAAAAAAAAAAGGAGGAGGAGGTTCTCAATTCGGATGTACTTTTTTTTTATTTATTTTTTATTTTTAATGTTTGTTACCTCAGAACTCCGTTATTTATGAACCGATCCGTACAATTCTTTTTTTAATTGATTTTGGATGGTGGAAGTGATGATGAAGACCACAGATGGCTAGTGAAACTTTTCAATGATGTACCTACTTCAAAGTATAAAAGTACGTCACAGATTCTGATATGATTGCGTTGAAATAGCAAACAATGAAGTGCCAAGGGTAATTCTGAGATCCTTGAGGAATCGACGGAACTCCTCAAATATTATCGGCTCACATACAGCGATTTGGTTTATTAGTCTAAAAATCAATGCATTTGCTCTCGGAAATCAGTTCATGTGGTAAATTGGAATAAAAATGTGGAAATGTTCATGAGGCTTGGCGGAGTACTGAATTGAAGTCGGTTAAAACTTTGTTTTGAAAGTAAATTATTTTGTGTAAAATACCAGCTCAATCGGACGCCTATGGTTCATTTCACAAAGCTAAAAGTTACAATTTTACAAGCTTTTTATAAACTTGCAATGTATGTAAGTAGGTATGTAATTTGTTCGGGTTGAATCTTGCAACTCAATTTTGAAACAGATATCTTCAACCGATTGAGCTGTAATTTTGGGTAAAGGTATAGTTTGGGTGACAATTCAATATTATGGTACCATGGAGCTGATCTGATGATGGAGACAGAAGGTGGCCATGGGAATTCAGTACTTAACCGACCTAGCCCCGTTGAGTTTGGGCTCGTTTATTCTAACGAGCCCAAACTCAACGGGGCTAGGTATTGATGAGTATGACGGTATACAGAAAAGTACAGTCGGCAATTATTATTATTATTATTATTTATTTATTTTCAGACAACAACGGTCCACACATACCTACACATTAAAATAAGTACAATATTCACAATAAAATCAATTTAAAATAATCATTAAAATAATATAAAATGTCAAAAAAGAGAATTAAAATAAATAAATTAAATACAAAGTCGACGAAGAAGAACTAAACAAAAAGGTGCAGGCTATTTTATATTCCTGTGTATATGAATCTGCATGCCGTGAGTCATATACGGGCAATCGAACCTTGCAGAAATCATATTCAGGATGATGTTGGGACTAGCACGCACTCTGCAGAGCAAGGACGCGCACCGCTTGCGCAGAGTGGTGAAGTAGCATGCAGTGCGCGCCTCCGCGAACATGCCCGATGCACTGCAGCTGCGCGACAGCCCCAGCATCACCCTGAACGCGTCATTGTATTGGACGCGTAGGGCACTGAGCGATCTGCGCGTATGCCGGGCCCACAGACTGCACGAGTACAACGAAGTACAATAAGCTCGAAACAAAGTCACTTTAACTTCCCTCGTGCATCGCGCGAATCTGCGAGCCAGCATATTTGCCCTAACTGCGAGCGCCCTACGCTCCCTCTCAATAAAAGCTTTTACAAAAAAAAAAAATTGACAGAAACTTATTACAATTCTAAACCGGCAAGAAGCGCCTACCGCGAAAGGCATTCGAAGTTTTCTCTCTCTGTCAGACTTGCGAGTTCGTACGTAAGTGCGACAGAGAGGGTGATGATCGACTGGCCATTTGAACTGTGTTGCCAGTTCAGACTTATAAAATTCGAGAAACGGGCCGCTACTAGAACACTGTCAAATTAGGGGTATTTTTATAATATCTCGGGTTTTAATATTTTATCACCAATAGAGGTGGTAAACTTGGTTATGAATTAAGAATGAAAGTGTCAGTGTCGAGTACTGGCACGTTTAGCTACCTTACTTACCAAACTGGGATTCAGCTAATGCTTCAGCGAGAAATTCCGCCTTTTCTTTCGTATCCAGTATAACCAGTGTTCCGTTATGGTGTCCACTGAAAACACATTAATTAAACAAAACATTGATTAGAGCTAGTCTTTAGGCCTGTTGTACACTTGTAAGTTCTTGCGTAAGTTCAGTACAAATACTGCTCACGTAAGTCGTCTGTAAGCAATAGTTGTACTGAACTTACGTAAGTAACTTACAGGTGTAAAGGCCGCCTAAGATAGCTTTTTCCACGTGAAACGTACGGACAATTATTTTTGAAAAATATAAACATTTTCCTCACTTACGTTTTGGGTTTAGAACGGCGAATAAAACACTTTCCTTGATCCGTCTCGTATTACAAGAAATAATTTACTTTCAAAACAAAGTTTTAACCGACTTCAATTCAGTACTCCGCCAAGCCACATTAACATTTCCACATTTTTTTACCATTTACCACATGAACCGAGAACAAAAGCGTTGATTTTTAGACCAATAAAACAAATCGCTGTATGTGGGCCGATAATATTTGAGGACTTCCGTCGATTCCTCAAGGATCTCAGAATTACCTTTGGCACTTCATTGTTTCATTATTTGCTATTTCAACGGAATAATATCAGAATCTGTGACGTACGTGATAATTTGAAGTACATCATTGAGAAGTTCCACAAGCCATCTGTGGTCTTCATCATCACTTCCACTTCACCAAATTTATGATTTCCGGGTGTAAATACACGAGTTATAATATAAAACACCGAAATTACTACACGCGTGCCTAATATATTTGAGGAGTTTCCTCAATTCCTCATGGTTCCCATCATCTAACTGGGGTTTTGGAAACAATGGGACCAATCTGGAAGCATATACTTTCAGTTAAAAAAAAAAATTGTACGAATCGGTTCATAAATGACGGAGTTCTGAGGTAACAAACATTAAAAAAAAAAAAAAAAAATACATCTGAATTGAGAACCTCCTCCTTTTTTTGAAGTCGGTTAAATATCTTAAATATCCGTGGTAAACTGACACTGGCAATGATATTGACAGCTGCAGAAGGTATATTTGTCATTGCCAGGGTCAGATATTTAAAATATTTTTTTGCAATATGAGATGGATCAAGGAAAGTGTCTATTCGCCGTAAGTGAGGAAACTGTTTATATTTTTACCCAAAACGTAAGTGAGGAAACTGTTTATATTTTTCAAAAATAATTGACGCAGCTGAAAAGTCTGCAACTTTTTCCTGGTGCTAAGGAAGGTTATTCCTATCAGCAAAAAAAATATCAGGCACTTCTGAAATTTTCATTAATTCCCAATTACAGTAAACTAGTTAGGTACATATGTAGTTGAAGATTGATTGAGTGATTGAAGTTCTATTATTATAATTGATATGAGCTGTACAGTGATGACGGGCTCAGCATTGAGCATTTGCAGCACGCCGGTCCGCACTTGCCTCGATTGCTGGCAGGCGTGTTCAATTTATGTGTGGTGCATTCTTATTTGCCAACGGAACTGATGAGAACGGTCGTAGTGCCTATTATTAAAAATAAAACGGGAGATATTGCAGATAAGACCAACTACAGACCTATCTCATTAGCAACGGTTATTGCAAAGGTATTTGACGGTCTGCTTAACAGACATCTAAACATCCACACCAAGCTTCATGACAATCAGTTTGGGTTTAGACCCAAACTCTCTACGGAAAGCGCGATTGTCTGTCTGAAGCATGCCGTCAAATATTACACCAACCGAAACACGCCTGTTTACGCCTGCTTTCTCGACCTGTCGAAGGCATTTGATCTGGTTTCCTATCACGTATTGTGGGAAAAGCTCAAGAAGATAAAACTACCCTTGGAGCTCATCCAAATATTCAAGTATTGGTATGGAAGCCAGGTCAACCACGTAAGGTGGGGGGACACGATCTCGGACGGGTACAGGTTGGAGTGTGGTGTGAGACAAGGGGGGTTGAGCTCGCCTACACTCTTTAACCTGTACGTGAATGAGTTAATTGAGGCACTCAGCCAGCGTCATGTTGGTTGTCATATTGACGGGGTATGTTTTAATAACATTAGTTATGCAGACGACATGGCGTTGCTGAGTGCGTCTGTTGGCGGTCTCCGTGAGCTCGTGGGCATTTGCGAGCAGTTTGCGATTGGTCACGGCTTAAAATATAATGCCAAAAAGAGCGAACTCATGGTTTTTAAGTCAGGGACCAAATGCCCATCGGATGTACCACCTGTATGTCTTAGCGGTGTTCCTTTGAAGCGGGTCCACCGCTTTAAATATTTGGGTCATGTGCTGTCCGATGATCTGAAAGATGACGACGATATTGAACGGGAGCGGAGAGCGTTGTCAGTCAGAGCTAACATGATAGCCCGCAGGTTCGCTCGTTGCTCAACTGGTGTGAAGATCACGCTCTTCCGTGCATATTGCACTACTTTTTACACGAGCAGCCTGTGGGTAAGTTACACAAAGAAAGCATACAACGCTCTCCGCGTTCAATACAATGACGCCTTCAGGGTACTGCTGCGGCTGCCGCGATACTGCAGTGCCTCGGGCATGTTCGCGGAGGCGCGCGTGGACTGTTTTTACAGCACCATGCGCAAGAGGGCGGCCTCTGCGGCGCGACGCGCGCGCGCCGGCGGCAGCGCCCTGCTGGCGGTCGTCGCCGACCGTATTGACTGTCCATTTATGAGACACTGGCAGTCATTGCATGCACCAGTGTCTCATATCTGGGCTAAATAAAATAAATAAATAAATAAGTTAATTAATGTATTGTATTTAGTAATTTATTTTGTCACTAACACTTAATTTAATTTAATTTATTGTAACTAACACATTATGGGTCCAGTAACCTGAAATAAATATATATTGAATTGAATTGAATTGAAAAGATACTAAGGTAATTTCGGGCATTTTCGACCTTAATTACCCTTATGCATCTAGTAATTTTTGGCGTATGGACAATTTTTTGTGTTCTGTACCAAAATTGGTCCAACGGAACACTGATCCATTTTTACAAGCTTTTATTTATTTAACTTGCAATGTAGGTACCTAACTATATGTATGTTCGGGTGAAATCTTGCAACTCAATTTTGTTGCAGTTATCTTCAACCGATTGAGCTGAAATTTTAGATTGAAAGTATAGTTTGAATGACAATTCAATATTATAGTACCATCGAGCTGATCTGATGATGGGAAGGTGGCCATGGGAATTCAGAACTTAACAGACGTAACCCCGTTGAGTTTGGGCTCGTTAAAATCGTCTCAACGAGTTGATGACGGTAGGTATACAGAAAAGTACAGTTGGCAATAAAAACTTGTATTAAAATTTTGACAGAAACTTATTCCTTATGACCGCGTATAATCCTTATTACCGAAGAAAATGTAGTTCTAGTAACTTACCGGCACATAATCTTAGCATTCTCCCAGGTTATTGGCAGGTTCTGGATGATGTATTCCTTATCCTCGTAGACGAATGACTCCCACTTATCCGTGCAAGTCTGGGGCACTGAAAAATACATCGTACCTACCTTATAAAATGATGTTAAGTGTCTGTATACGCTTTTTAAAAGCAATCTTTTTGAATATATAGTTAAATTAGCTTCTACCCGCGACTCCGTCCGCGTGAAATCGTAGTTCGTTTATATCGTAGCTCCATACAAACTTCCACCCCCCTTTTCAACCCTTTAGGAGATGATTTTCGGCATAAAAACTATTATCTGTCCTTCGTCGGGACTCAAACTATCTGTATACCAAATTTCATCTAAATCGGTTCAGAGGTTTGAGCGTGAAGAGGTAACAGACAGACAGACGGAATATTGTAAACATAATTATATTTGACGTCGACCACCGTACATGCCATAAAATGGTTACTTATAATTAATAATCAATTTATCATATTAACTTACCTCTGTATTGCTCATGGAAGCTGGCCCCACACAGCGCTGCCATAGACAAAATAAACCCAAGCACCATGCCGACGTCTTTCCATAAACTAGTAGGAAAGAGTTATGGCCATTTTGAAATTATTTCAAAATGGTCGCAGGTTTTCTTAAGATTATTAGTAGGGTGACCATTGCGCTTAGTAAAATGGGACATTGTAAAATATTTGATGCTTGGTAGTATCAAATCCGGACAAAAAATATAGTAAGCATAATAAAAACTAAACACTAAATAAAGTGTATCTTGCCTTTTCCTGTTCCTGTTTTCATTGCTTTGAGTACCTATATAATTTGAAACTTAGTAGAACTCGATATTTGATGTGAAACTGCATGCCTGCCTAGCAATAAATAATACAGCGTAATATAACTAGTGACACAAATGTTTCAAGAGCAGCACGAACTGCCAACAAACTGTCATGCAGTTTGGCAGTAGGTACAGTCAACCAATTTGATTCCTAGGCCACCGTAGAACCCTTTCATTTCAACTGCTACATAACGACGCAATAATCCTAGTAACCCGTATTGACATAGCATTTACAACGGCAAGGTTCTATGATGGCCTAGGAATCAAATTGGTTGACCGTACATTTATTATGTTAGCATGCGTCCTTTTAAGCAATAAACGAAACGAAGTATATTTGCAAATAAAAAATTATATCATAATTTTGTTTACTAAAATATCTCCTAGTTTTATGTATATTTAGATCATTTATTGGCTTTACCAGGTAGCACGATAGCTTTTATGATGGTGTTTTACGTGACTACGTCGGACGGAAAAAAAATGACTCAGGTGGCAGGTATTGGACGCCCGAGCCGAAGGCAAGGGCAATAAATATGAGACCGGAGGCTTTTTTACCACCAAATACCATATTTTACGTCGCCAGGAAGCTGGATTTTTCGCACTGTATGGCCGGTAATTGCCACTATTTATGGCCAGGTGTGATGTAAAAATATTTTTTAAAGATATTTTGATAGTAAGGAAAGGTGCATTATTTTGGAATTTGGTAGGCCTCTCACAGACCATGACGGGCTTATAATGATACCTACTTATAAAAAATCTGTTTTTCGAAAGTTGGTAGGTACTGTATTTAAGTACAGGCTGTCCTGACCCGACACACCATGGCTTATACCAGGGGTCCGGTTTTTAAAATAAAATGACCACCGCGGTCCGTTTCTACTTGAGTTTGTTAAATAAATAAGCAAATGTACAGAAGCGACAAGGATTTTTTTTACATATCAATGTGAAAAATGCAATTTTTTGCCTTAAACTACTGAACTTTGGAGTAAAATTGGTGCAAGCTATTGTCGTTAAATGTCTTCAAATGTTCTAAAATGCCGGAGAATCTTTGTTAAACGCAGCCCTTACTTAACCACCTCACATATTATGCATCAACTTCTTCAAGAATTTTATTAAAGTACGTACTCTGTAATGCAAGTTACTGGTTACTGATGGTCCGCACAAAATAGGTCGGCGGTCCGGATCCGGACCGCGGTCCGCCATTTGGTGACCCCTGGCTTATACAGTGTGTTACCGGCATGTGGGCTTTTTTTTAAATAGGGTAATATAACGTACTTCTTTAACTTAACCATGACCTTAATTAAATGAAATACAAAAAAATCCGACTTCTTAAATATTCTAACAAAATTTAAAATGCCATCAATGTACAGCGAAGTAAATTGACAAGTTAGTGTAAATGACAGCTCTTCATACTTTATTTAGTACGACGTCAAACACCTAGTATGTACATTGAAGGTTCGGATTTTGGAAATTTAATTGTGCAGTTAATTTACATATTTATGATTTGCTAATACGTGCAAACGATTGTTAACGTAGCATATTATCATCAATTCATCAGTCTTAATAAAAGCCCGGGTCGTAGACACACACTGTATAAGAAGTACATGGTGTCATGGTGACAGGATACCATGTAGGTACTTCTTATATAAGTACATCTTTTTTGGTTGTTGTGGGTTTATTCGTACTTTTCCGGGTGCGTTTGTGTTAAATATATGAAAAAAGGTTCTTATTCAATTCTTCAAAAATGTACCATAATGGCCACCCTAGCCTAGGCACGTGAGCAACCTATTCATGTTATTGTACAAGTCACGTATTTTCACAACAGAGGGAGGAAACGGCTCCAAGATGTTTTGAGATCCGATCAGAGGTTTTAAATAATAAAATGAGAGAAAACATACCTTTTTTTTAAATGCCGTTCGGACCAGTTTATAGAAAGCATCGAAAGTCTGTTTGAGACCAACAAGAACAGCTATGTGAGCTGTAAAACTCGGAAGCCTGCCTAATTTGCAAAAAAATAAAAAATTTTAAATTTAGAAAAAAAAAAGTCAAAAAAAAATTTACCTGCTCACAAATTTTCACGAGAATCTGTTGAGAAATGCAACCAGTAGAGGAGAACAGCCGGACAGACCCCGGACATAGGAAAGATTTTTCGCCCAAGCTGACACGGACAACTTTACTTTGTACACTTCGCTCGTCCCTCGTTCAATTAGAACACAACAAAAGGCAACAGACTTCGCTAGCGAACCCAAAATCATGCTAATGGACAATGGACACAGAATTATGGTGTCACAAGTTTATATCCGAATCGCTAAACTAAAGTGGCAGTGGGCGGGGCGCATTGCACGTAGAACCGATGGCCGTTGGGACGGAAAGGTTCCCGAGTGGCGACCACGTACCGGAAGGTGCGGCGTGAGTAGGACTGATGACCTGGTAAAGGTCGCGGGAGTCCGCTGAATGCGGGTGGCGCAGGACCGGCCATTGCGGCACTCTTTGGAGGAGGGCTATGTCCAGCTGTGGACGTCTTTCGGCTGATATGATTGATGAAGTTTACATCTTAGATATTAACAGTTGCATGGACAAATGAGTTTGCTGTTTTGGTCATGAAATAATGCATTAAGTTTAAGAGCCCGTAACGGTAAATAATTGTGATTATTTAAATTTAACGATACATATTTAATAAAGTAGGCCGTTACACACTGTATTTTGTATTTAAGTAGCTTTTGAATACATCATAATAGTTTTTACTATATGATTCGACACAAAAATTATTGAACCGTTCTCACTAAATTTCACGAGAATCGGTTGAGAAATGCAACCTGCAGGTCGATCACGTAACTCATTGTACCTACTGGCATCAGGCAGATCTGACATTTTTTGTGTGGGAAAATGACAGTTGAACCTGCAGGTCGATCACGTAACGCATTGTACCTACTGGCGTCAGGTAGATCTGACATTTTTTGTGTGGGAAAATGACAGTTGAACCTGCAGGTCGATCACGTAACGCATTGTACCTACTGGCGTCAGGTAGATCTGACATTTTTAGTGTGGGAAAATGACAGTTGAACCTGCAGGTCGATCACGTAACGCATTGTACCTACTGGCGTCAGGTAGATCTGACATTTTTAGTGTGGGAAAATGACAGTTGAACCTGCAGGTCGATCACGTAACTCATTGTACCATTTGTACCTACTGCCGTCAGGTAGATCTGACATTTTTTGTATGGGAAAATGACAGTTGAACCTGCAGGTCGATCACGTAACGCATTGTACCATTTGTACCTACTGCCGTCAGGTAGATCTGACATTTTTTGTATGGGAAAATGACAGTTGAACCTGCAGGTCGATCACGTAACTCATTGTACCATTTGTACCTACTGCCGTCAGGTAGATCTGACATTTTTTGTATGGGAAAATGACAGTTGAACCTGCAGGTCGATCACGTAACTCATTGTACTGTCATTGTATTGTGTGTTGTTGGCGTCAGGTTTTTTGTGTGGGAAAATGACAGTTGATGGGCCTAACGTGCGTTTAAAAATGTACGTGATCAGTGTGATCACCCTTTTGTTGGGACAGACGATGTACATACGAAATCATTTTTGCTCAAGCTGAAACTTTGTTCGCTTCGCTCGCCCGTTCCACTAAGCAACGTGGTCCGAAAAACGTGTGTATGGAAAGTTCACGCTGTTCCCCCTTAAAACTCAATTATAAGCATATATAATCGTATCATAGGCCCATGTATGTTATAAACTTGTACGATATGTCTTGTTAACATAGGTAGATGTCCAATTACTTCATACTAATTAGTTTGTATTACTAACACGGTCGTGTCGTGTATTGGCCTAATGCCTAGAGCAATTTTTAAGACAACGGCAGACGGCCTATGTCTTAAAATTGGCTACTTTCCTTAAGCATTATATTTAGTCCGTCAGTTAGATTATCCGAATCAAAAAAGCGGCAAAGTGCGAGTCGGACTCGCACATGAAGGGTTCCGTTAAATAAATAGCTTTTTACGATTTATGACGTATTAAAAAAAAACTACTTACTAGATCTCGTTCAAACCAATTTTCGGTGGAAGTTTGCATGGTACATCATATATTTTTTTTAGTTTTAACATTCTCTTATTTTAGAAGTTACAGGGGGGGGGGGGGGCACACATTTTACCACTTTGGAATTGTCTCTCGCGCAAACTATTCAGTTTAGAAAAAAATGATGTTAGAAACCTCAATATCATTTTTGAAGACCTATCCATCTATGGATAGGTCTTCCCCCCACACGTAGGGTTTGATGAAAAAAATATTTTTGAGTTTCAGTTCTGAGTATGGGGTTTGGAGTATGTCTCTCGCGCAAACTATTCAGTTTAGAAAAAAATGATGTTAGAAACCTCAATATCATTTTTGAAGACCTATCCATCTATGGATAGGTCTTCCCCCCACACGTAGGGTTTGATGAAAAAAATATTTTTGAGTTTCAGTTCTGAGTATGGGGACCCCTAAAACTTACGGTTTTTTTTCGATTTTTGTGTGAAAATCTTAATGCGGTTCTTAATACATCTACTTACCAAGTTTCAACAGTATAGCTCTTATAGTTTCGGAAAAAAGTGGCTGTGACATACGGACGGACTATACTATAAGGGTTCCGTTTTTTGCCATTTGGCTACGGAACCCTAATAAAAAATGATGAAGATATAGTCCGTTAAAGTTTCGCGTGACGTCACAAGCATTATGGTAAAAAGTGTACCATAACATAATGTGTACCATAACATAATGTGTACCATAACAAAAAGTGTACCATAACATAATGTGTACCATAACATAATGTGTACCATAACAAGAAGTGTACCATAACATAATGTGTACCATAACAAAAAGTGTACCATAACATAATGTGACGTCACGCGGAACTTTATCTTTTTTTGTTGGATTGTCAAAATAAAAAATACGAGTTCAATATTTTTTGATAATCTAACTGACGGACTAAATAGACTTATATTTTTTTACCAGGAAAGTTAGTTTTTTGAAAGAGTTTTTTTTTTTGTAAAATTTTTTATTATAATTTTTAACCGACATCAAAAAAGGAGTAAGTTCTATGTTCCACTGCATATGTATCGTCGTCTGTAGGTATAATATATCTATTATATATATATCGTCGTCTAAATAGTACCTATAACACAAGCCTCATTGAGCTTACTAGGGCTAGTTCGATTTGTGTAAGATTGTCCCCTTATATTTATTATTATTACTGCATTTTTGTTTCTTGTCGATTGTTAAACAATTATCAAATTTCTTTTTTTATTCGAAAGAGCATACCTACTTCTGAGGTGGTCCCATTGTCACCAAGATGACGGGATCCCAGGGAAATTAATAGGTGCACTCGTGTAGTGATAGTGATTTCGGTATTTTCTACGATAACTCGTGTAAGTATTTACCCTCGGAAATCGCAAGTTTGGAGAAGTGGAACTGATGACGAGGAGCACAGATGACTTATGGAACTCATCTCTAATGTAAAGTAGGTACGTCAAATATTCTGATATGGATATGATTCCGTTAAAGTAGCAACTAATGAAGTGCCAAAGGTGATTCTGAGATCCTTGAGGAATCGACGGAACTCCTCAAATATTATCGACCCACATGCGACTTGGGTTTTTTTCTGTAATACTTAATTTGCTCTCGGAAAGCAGTTCATGTGGTAAAGTGGAAAGGAAATGTTGAAAAGTACATGTATGTGGCTTGGCGAAGTACTGAATTGAAGTCGACTTTTGTTTTAAATTATAATAGGGAACATTACTGCAATGTTCTGCCGCCAGAGTGCAGCACTATCACAATTAGTAAACATTTTTTTTGACAACTTTGACAAGTCCTTCAAAGCTCTGGATTAAATATTTCAATAAATAAAATGCATCAGTGCTGCGTAATTGGATGCAAGAATGAAGGGCATCATTCATTTCCTTAGGAAACGATGATACGAAAACTATGGGAAGCGGCAATACGTCGTAAAGCAAATAAAAGCCCTCATCCACCTTTAAATAGCTATAGGATGCCATTTTAATATCACAGTACAGGTATTTTACACACGAATGATAATAAAACGATTGTAGTTTAACGCGTTTTCATCAATTATTTGTTATTGTTTGTTAGGTAAATAAATATGACATTGTACGTCATGGCGGTTTGTTAACAGGTTGTGTTAGTGTCGCCCCCTACGCAGAGCTTTGCGTAATGTTCCCTATTGTTTCTGAGGTTGTGTGTTAAGTACGATTTTTTTTTGTTAGGTATATTGTGGTGGTAATTGCTAAGAATTCTTTTTCTGTTCATTGTATTTAACTTTTAGTCATACATTGCGAACTGAGGAAAGGTTTTAAAAGGTTTCTTAGTAGAAAACAATGCCAATGCCTAAAGTCTGAGATCTGCCCGTCTAGCATGCAAGGTTTTACGGCATTTTAATTTGAACGAAAAACGAATTTGAACCGACGTCTTTTAATATGATACACTGACAATTACCGACATATACATTTACATACAAAACCTGGCCGTATATAGGTACCTATATACGTTTTGGGAATTGTACATTACTTACCTAGGGCGGTAAACCAAAGAATGTGTCAGATCGCAGGTATTTGACGCTTCAGCCGATAAATATGCGATCTGAGGCATTCTTTGGCAAAATATTTTACGGCAAATTTTACTTCCAAAAAAAGTTATTGCAGTAGTTTCATTTCCCAAGCGAATCTTTAGCACATTTACATTTCGCATTTCATTAATTCGGTCAAACTATTATTTGGCATCATTTTACTTTGTCAAGTTTTATAAAGACTCGTTCATTAAGCAAACGTTTTCCATTGGCTAATATTATATTTCAAAAAAAACGTTTGTTCAAATAGTCACTTCACACACTCAACTTATTTAATAAAGTTTTAAACTATTTAGAGTATAATTGTATAATTCAATAGGTACACGGATGAGTCTAAAAGTATTAAGCAAGTAAGTATGAAGTCAATCACGATACCTGTTATATTATTTATTATCATTCCTAGCGACGGAGGTCGTTGTTGTTATAACCCTAGAAACCCTACACGTGATCTCCGGGTGGTGCTAAAAGAACAACAAACTCGGCAGCTGCACTGTTCCTTCTGAACCTCGCAGCGCACACTGGAACTCTATCAGCGACATCAATACGAATACTTATATGTACCAGTGTGTAACCGCCATACGATAAATAAAAAAATAATTCCTAGCCTAAAAATCGTATTAGAAACATTTTTTTTTCGAAAAAATAGTGTAGAGCCTTTATTTAGAACACCGTTATAAAATCGCAGACGCGTATTAACCGAATTATTTCTGTTTTTTGACGTAATAATTGTTTTTACACAGTGTTATTTTTTTTAAATCAGAAATATTACACGTATTCGTATTATACACGTAATCAGAAGTATTATTATACATTATTTCGAGGATTTAACGAAGTTCTTGGTAATTTAGGAGAAAAATAAGTTTTAAATAACGGCTCTATACATTTTTTTCGAACAAAAATCATTACTCGTTAATCTTTACTCCGAACAGACTCAAAATCATTTTATATATTCAAAACGATGTAATTCTAACAATAAAATATAAAAAAACATTGACAAAAAAAGCGCAACCATTCTTAAAAAAATTAGTAAGTCAAAAAATCGGAAATAATTCGTATTATAACTGTCCGCGGGGATATTACGGTTTTTGTTTTGCTTTCAGAGGAAATCCGGTTTTTCACATAATGCTCCATACAACTTTTTTTTGAAACAATTGTTCTTAATGCTTTATTTTGCGGGCAGATTATCTCAAAATCATGTTGCGGTATTATAATAACTAGAAGAAGGCATTTTCAGAAAGTATCCTAAAATGTCTATTAGCCGAATCTCAGGCCACAGTGTGCCGCGCCGCAGGACTATGCGCCGCGCCGCCGCCGCGTCTCATATTCGCGCGAAAATATCAAACTGATCGCGTCGCGTCCGCTTCGCTTCGCGCCGCGCCGCCCACACTTAGCGTCTGTATTGGCCACGTAGTCTCGTAGCGTAGGACACTTCAAGGATGTCGTCTGTTTGTTCCATCCGCGCCGCGTCGCGCCGCGCCGCTTCGCTGCGCGCTCGCGAGGATTTCGCCCACGCAGGACACCGCGTAATCATTATTTGCCAAATGATAATTTGAGAAAGATACATAGTTTGGGATGTGATACTTTGGAAAAAGTATCAAACTATAGGGCGAAGTACGCGAGCTGTGTAGCGGCGAGATAGATGCATCATCATCATCATCATATCAGCCGAAATACGTCCATTGCTGGAAACCAGAGACTTAGAAGTTGAACCAAATATACAATTAGGTATTTAAATCCCCCCGATGCGTCCCGAAGGGACATGAAGTGGAGTTCATCTCAAAAAAAAAATGAGAGAATGAAAAAAATACAATTAATTAAATTACCAACGTTGATTATGATTACAAATACAAATAGTTTATTTCTTAAAAAACAAAGCCTAGTACTACATTGCTTGGTTAGTCTTTTTTTTTGTCACCTGTAGTTTATAAAAATTATGTTTTTTTTATTATTTACTCCACTACACCTCGCCTTTACAGTAGGAGTATTATTTCTGGTTTATAAGTATAAACCAGAAATAATACTCCTACTGTAAAATTATCCTTCAATACTGATATTTTTAGCTATTCGTAAAAAAAACGGTCAATAACCGGTTAACCGATTTTGAGTTCACCGCCGCGTTTAATAACCGGTTTTTGCATTCCCTAGTCCCTAGTGGTAACTCGAGAGCCTTTCCGCCCCACCGGTCGTCGGTTCTACGTGCTATCTGGCCCGCTCACTGACACTTAAATTATAGACTATCCGTCTCTTTCTAATAAGTATACTTAAAAAGAGATGGATAGTCTATCTCGACGCAACACAGCATCTGTCACCGTCTTGCGTTAACCACGCAGGATTACCATGCTAGCTGGGCTGGCATCCTTACGTTGTGCTAAACCTAAGAGTATATTTCTAAAGCCTTTAAAACAAAAGTTAACTGTTTATTGTTTGTTAACACAGCGGCGGCCGTGAATAAAAACGAAGTTCTTGTAAGAACAGAGCTCGACGGGTTAGGTTAGGTCAGTACCAGTGGAGGAATAGTAGATTGTTAACCAAGGGCTGAAAGGCACCCATTTCTGACGAGATATTTGGTTGGTTAATGGTTTCAGTCAGAAATGGGTGACTTTCACCCGAGTTAAACACTCTGCTTTTCATATCGAATACGAGGAAAGTAAAAAAAAAAACACAGAAGTAAAAATTTATATTAAGTTTATTCAAAGTGTACAATGGGGAATGGATGAACATTTTAGAAGTTGTTAATTTTTTTTTGGTGACAGGAATAATGAAATGCAGACTTTTCAGCTGCGTCAATTATTTTTGAAAAATATACACAGTTTCTTACGTTTTGGGTTTAGGATGGCGAATGAGACAATTTCCTTGATTCGTCACATATTAAAAAAAAAAAAAAATGTGCCCACAATAAACACGGTGGGCAATGATCACTAAACCCGTATCTCTGCTTATCGGAGACAACTTCATTGGCTTCACATTAATATTCTAATCTTAAAATTCGAACTACGTTTTATTCTATCTTATATGACCCAACAGTTCCCTATTATCATAATTCTAAATACATTTGTAACTACGAAACCTGACTGCGAACTCCGCACCTCCTGTAAACTTGTCCTCATGTCGAGAGGGCCTACCGCGAAAGGCATTCGAAGTTTTCCCTCTCTGTCAGACTTGCGAGTTCGTATGTAAGTGCGGCAGAGAGGGAAAACTTCGAATGCCGTTGGCGGTAGGCCCTCAGTTCGTTCACAGTGCAGGCTTTTTACAAGCTTTATATTAAATTAACTTGCACTGTTCGTATGTATGTACATAGTAAGTGTAAGTAAGTTGTCCGTCAAAATTTGCAATCCATTTTTCAGTCGCTTCCCGTTATCCAATTGAGCTGAAATTTTGCAAGCATATGTATATCGCATGACAATGCAATATTATGATGACTTAGAGCTGATCTGATGCTGGAGCTGGAAGGTGGCCATAGGAACTCCGCAATAAAACGACACAACTCCATCGAGTTTGGGCTCGTTAGAATCGTCTCAATGAGTAGTTGATGATGGTATGCAGAAAAGTACAGTCGGCAATAAAAGCTTGTACCAAAAATGAAATTATTGACAGAAACTTATTCTCTATCAAATGCGACAGGCTCAAGTAAATTTTCATTCAAGCGCAAGTTGCAATTTGTCAGATTAAGACCCTTCGTAGTTTTTAGTAGGTACCTATTATATTTGTTGAAACGTACCTATATTTATTATATGATATTACTGCAATATAAATAAACGTTTATTTTTAAAGTATATACAAAATGATAATTCACATTAACTAAAATTTAGTTAAAACTAAGTTAAATCTAAAAAAGCCCTTTACGCACTGTACCGAGAATGCTGGCGGCATTTTGATGCTCCTTCCAAAATCATAAGACCGGGAATCAAACCCGGCAGGTAATTAAGCGGTGCGCGATGCGCTCCGATACGGGCAATCGCGGCTTTAGGACGAATGGAGTCGCTGTTAGCGTGAGAACTTTTTTGAGTTAGCGATTTCAATTTTTTCCTTAACTGATTCACTTTGATAGTACCTATTACCCAACATTCGCTTATTCCTGTTGAGCTGGGCTTTCACCTTTTTTATTTTATTAAAGTGTTTTTTTTTACGTCGCCTCAAGTTTGTTCGTCCATCTATCGCATGTCGCATTACAGAAACAAGTGACTAGTGCTCAGCAGAGCAGCCAAGGCCAATATGGCGGTGAGTTTCACTTGCATCGTGGCTTCATAAAACCACACAATAGTTTTTTTTTCTTTTTTTTCACGATTTTTTAGGTGTTTAATGCATTTACACATCCCGCCTGGCTGGGGAACCAGGACGGGTATGACGGACTCCTGGGAACCGCCCGGACTACCGTCTAAAACTATCTCTAAGATATCGGTTACACGATAATTCTGGCGTCAGTTCAGTCCATCAGTATGATGAGAGAATGATCGTGTAACCGTTGTGAATGACAGAAATGTACTGAACTGATGCCAGAATTAGCGTGTAACCGTAGATGGAGGATATATCATAGATGACGTCCTAGCCGCTAGCGTATACCTAGCGTATACCCAAAAGGGACGATGGTAAATTAACCTTACTAAATTAAGAAATATCAGAAGCTAATACATTCTTGACGTCTAATATCATTTATAATTTAGTCGTATTATATAGGTGACGTCATAGTGGTGTCAGTTTCAGTACAAATTTTGATAGGTGTGGTGGCAAACAAGCTCCGTAATACGCGATGAGGGACAGAAAATATGACACTGTATCTCGTTCCCACTTGCGGTATTGTCAATGCATACATCTTTGTCACTCATGTGAGTATGTGTGCGTGAGTCCCTCTATTCTATTCTACATTTATACGTGTAACCGATGTCTAACGATCTCTCAATACAATTTGAAACGTTATTGCCATTTAAAAAGCCTGAGTCTATTAGGTATTTACATGTCGTTACATGCGCACGCCCGGTTGACAGACTGATGAACGAGTACCTATCGGCTCCAATAGCTCAGTGCTTGAGAGTGGCTGGCGCGGAGTTCGAGTTCAGCAAGGGGCAATGATTTTTTCAAATTATCCTTTTAATTTAAACTTTGTAAGTTTGTTAGGAAACGTCGAAAATCTGTTCGTCCTCTCCGTCCGGATGATCAGTTTTAAGGACGAGTCACGCTAGAACGGGCCGAGTCTGGCCCGGGACGCTTTCTAAGAAAAACGAAGGCGTTTTCAACCGACGAAAAAAACGGAGGAGGTTCTCAAGTCGACGCGTATATATATATATATTTTATGTTTGACCACGCATAACTTTTTACAGAGTAGTTCGATTTTGATAATTATTTTTTTATTGGAAAGGGTTATACCCCGAAGTTGGTCCCATATAAATTTGGAAAAAAAAACGAACCTTAAGGGTAGGAAAATAGGGGATGATTGATTTTTCGTCGGTTAAAACTTTGTTTTTAAAGTAAATTATTGCGCGGCCAAGCCATACCCAAGCCCGGCCGAGCCACAGCCGGACACGGCCCGTTCTAGCGTGAGTCATCCTTTAATCGACGTTATTGTTTGATGAGGTCCATCCTCAAAATTAACTCTTGGTAATAGTATAAATAAATATAGCTAGGTATCTCTTTTTTCTCGGCCTCATTATAATTTTAAAAACAAGAAGGAGCCCTTTATAAACCTAATTTTCCTACATCGACTCCACACCTTTCCGCAAACTCCGCCCACCTGTTATGCCAACTTGCTATAAAAGCGGTGCGGCGACCGCCTCGCTCGCAGTCTGCACAGAGCTTTACCCAGTTATTCTGCATTACCGGCAATCTACTAAATTGGGTGAGTTTTTTTATTGAATCGTTATTCATCTGTTTTTCCCTGTATAGACACGAACGAGTACAATGTGGGCGAAATATTTTTCGCATATTTTTATTTACAAAACAGCTCGTTTTGCGACAAATAAAAAAGTTTAACACTATCTTAATTGCAATTAACAATGATCCTTTTCATATTTTATTAATTTAATCTTAATGGAAAGAAAGCAAAAAAGTGTTTATTTTATTCGTGACAAACAAATAGTGGACACATACACATTACACAAATACATGTTTGTTACTAAATGGTCAGAACTCAGCGTATGGCATGTGGCGAACGCTGGTCTTCCGTTGTGGCCATTTGCACAAAAAAAGAACTTATGGTACAAAAGACGAATTCAATGCTATGAAGCCTTCTCTGCAAGTCAACCTTAAGGCAAATCAGACATTTTTTATTTTGCATAAGCCTTATTTTCCATATAATGAAATCGTTAACTTTGCAAGATTAAAAAAAAGTTTAGGTTAGATTTGAAGGGTACACAGAAAAAAATATCTTTTTACTTTAAAAAAAACGAGAGATTAATGTTGCTTAATAGCGCCATACATAAGTTTTACACGTTATACGTTAGCGATTCGGAGGGCTATATCGGTTATCTTGGTTCTGATGCGGATAGCCTCATTTCTGATGCGATCGCGCAGAGAAACTCCCAGCATAGCCCTCTCCATTGCCCTTTAAGTGACTTTGAGCCTTCTTATGAGGCCCATAGTAAGCGACCACGTTTCCGTGCCATATGTCATCACTGGCAACACACACTGGTCAAAGACTCTCGTCTTGAGACCCTGCGGAATATTGGACGAAAAGATGTGCCGTAGCTTCCCGAATGCTGCCCAGCCGAGTCGGATTCGACGATTGACCTCTTTCTCAAAGTTGGACCTACCTAACTGGACAGTCTGCACGTAGAACCGATGGCCGTTGGGGCGGAAAGGTTCTCGAGTGGCGACCACGTACCGGAAAGCGCGGCGTGGGTAGGCCCCCCGCAAGGTGGACTGATGACCTGGTAAAGGTCGCGGGAGTCCGCTGGATGCGGGTGGCCCAGGACCGGCCATTGTGGCACTCTTTGGGGGAGGCCTATGTCCAGCAGTGGACGTCTTTCGGCTGATCTGATGATAGATAAAATGTAAAAAGAGAAACAGCAATAATCCTAGTAAGCCGTATTGACATAGCATTTACAACGGCAAGGTTCTATGATGGCCTACGAGTCAAATTAGTTGACTGTACGTAAGGACAACTAAACTATCATTTTCCCTTACATAAAGTGACATTCAGATCTGACTGACGTGCGTACAATGCGTCACGTGGTCGATCCGCTGCTAAAAGGTTGCCGAGCCATTTACCTAAAAGGAAATTTCTGTGAAAAATGTAATTATTGGTACAAGCTTTTTTGTTGCCGAGTATACTTTTTTCACAGTCATCAACTACTCGTGAGACGGTATCTTGTGTAGTTTAGCAGTTGCTATAGCCACCTTCTATCTCCATCATCAGATCAGCTCACCGAACTCATAAAGGTAGTATACCAGATTTCAGATCAATCGGATACCGATAAGTGCCTGAAAATTCAGTTGTAAGATTAGTCCCACATTAACAAACTAAGTTTATGTAAAAAAAAATTGATACAAGCTTTTATTGCCTTGTACTTTTCTGTAGACCGCCATCAACTACTCATTGAGACGATTCTAACGAGCCCAAACTCAACGGGGTTACGTCCTATAAACCATGTAAAAAATTAAAAATTCCCCTAAAAAAATATTTTCTCGTAGCAACGAAATGTGTACTAAGTATGAAACTTTTCTGTCAGGTTTTTCAATTCACTAATACGGGTCTAAAATATAGTGTACCTAAAGAATCTGCAACTCCGCCTCACATAAGTTTGAAGAGTATGCAACGCGCATATGGGAATTATAACTATACAGTTTCATGCATCCACAGGCTACTATATTCAAGAATCATACACACTTTCCAACCGCAAGTACTAGTAATTATCTATCTATAATAATATTATAAAAAGGAAAAGTCTGTGAGATTGTGCTTGGTAAGTTTGTATGTTTTGGGCAATCTCCTGAACCCGATTACAAAAATTCTTTCACCTACGTGTGGACTTTCTGGGTGGTTTTAGGCTATATTATATCCCGCGGGTTTGTCTGCGTTCTTTGCAATACGTGGGCGAAGCCGAGCGGGCAGCTAGTATTTTACAAAACCGTATATTTTATACTGGAGATATAACGCATCTTGATTGTGCCAGTAACACTTAAGCTGGCTATTCACTACCGCTCCAAAATGCCGAAATAGCAGCGCCGCGCCAAAATACATGATGTCAAAACTATGTTTAAACAATTTATACCTAAGTACTGTCATTTTGGCACGAATGGAAAATCGTCAACACGAAATGACCATTTTGAAATTCAACTACCTACAAGTGCACAATCAAAACTGAATTTGGTGAAAATGTAATTGTGTCTATACTTTTTTATGATAATTTTTTTTCTTGATCAAAAATGAATCTAGCCCAAATTAAAATATGTCCAGTATAAAATGGGTTCGTATTTATAAATAGGTACGTGCAAAGTGAATGTTGTCTAAGTAATTAATTACAATTAATATCAAACATTTAATATGAAAATTGACTATTTTGTACAAAAATTATATACAACGTATTTCCGATTAGTCATACTTTTGGAATGTACGCAATTCCATAAGGACCAATTTCTTTCGACCGTAATTAAATGTTAGCAATATTCAGGTTGGAAAATTTTCCATATGGCGGATTTACAAATTGACGATATTCAGGTTCGACCAACACTTTCGGGTTGTCAATTTTCCATTTGTGCTGAATGACAGTAAGTGTGATCCTCTGAATGGAACGGTCGTGAAAGTCAAAATTCAGAATGGCTTGAATCACACTGGCGCGGCCTGCGGTGGCGGACCATAGTAAATTTGACAACTAATGACAAGTTTTCTATTGTCCGCCGCGGCCAGGCCGCGCCAGTCTGTGGGAGGCCTATAGGATCATCCACGTTCGCGTCAACAATGTCAACATACGATACGTCCAATTTGGCGTCCAATTTGGCATTTGACAACTACGTGACGCGACCGTGGTGAATGTAGTCAAAATAATTAACCTTTTCGAGGCCTACGACGCATATATACGAACCCCAGGTTCAACGCCAACGACTGATACATTCGACATGGTGCACAGCGCGATAGCAACCTTCTTGGATTGACATAAGGTTGAACTCCGCACTTAATGTCTTGTTGATTGGGCGGTTGACAACTTTTCTCTTTGACGGATAGTTGAAAAGGTTAAGTCCACCCATTTGGCGCCGAGACAAACGCGGCGTCTAGATGTAGCCCCAGCTTTATACCCACTAAATGGCGCTAAGTAAAAAGACTAATAGCTCTATTTGGCAAGAGCGCAGGCAGAATTTTCTATTTTCTCCCCTATTCAAGAGGTTATGGGTGTTATTTCGGAAAGCCCCAAAATAAATTTATATTGTCAAAATAACAAGCAATTAGAAGTCGTTACAAGCAATTAGAAGCTAAAATTAGTCGTTGAAAAAAGTGCCTCATGTGAAGAAAAGTTGCGTTCTTATGTTTAACAAACAATAATGATTATTACCTTAACTGTCTACAAGGATTGTTCGGTTAACATTGTAGGTAATTTAGGTGAATTTTTTTATTCTTCAGCTCCATACACTTTCGTCAAAAAAACAAAACATTCGTAACTGTTTACTTCGTACACCCTCAATATTATTTTCTATACCTAGTTATAGTCGAAATGACGAATTTAATAATTTCAGAAAATTCTTATTCGAGAAAATCCCAGTCCAATGGTTCAACTAATTACGAAGATACAACCAATTTGAAAGCGCTGAAGGTTCGTGACGTCACGAACGTCTAGTGTCATTTCTCGTATTTCAACCAAAATATTTTTAAAAAACATTGTTTTTTTTCATTGCAGCTGATGCAAAAAAGTTTGCGAGTATATTAGACATCGGTTACACACTCATTCTGGCGTCTGTTCAGTCCATCATTCTGATCAGACTAACGAGAGAATGATCGTGTAACTTTTGTGAATGACAGAAAACTGACAGGAGAGGAGACTGACCATCAGTCCGTCAGTCCGATGAACCGAACGAATGTCTTGTTCCTTTTACGGTACGGATTTTATCCAGCGTTTTCAGCAGGGGGTATACTTTAACTTATTTCAACTAGGCTCATGAATGGTTCTTTGTTAGCCAGGTATACAATGGTATTATCTGCTTTTGATTGCGAACGCGTGCCATTTTTTGCAAGAAAAAGTTTAGCGCCACATAAAATGTTCATTGTATAATGAACTCTATCGTCTTATTCAATAGATTCAAAATGGACTAATAAAAAATAAAAAAAACCACTCCAGATGAGCCAAGGTATAAGGCGCTGTGTGTGGCATTTTATCTCGTAGCCAATTTGGAATCTATTGTAATATAAGATAGAGTTCATTAATTCAATGAACATTTTATGTGGCGATAATATATTTCGTCGGGTGACAAGCAAAAGTCACTACCAAAACCGTCACTGCACTTCAAAACCTCGTATCTCGGTAAGTAGTCCGTATCGAGATACGACTTTTGATTTAAGTAGGTATTTGTTACTTAGTGAATATTTTTTGTCACTCGACGATTTTTTGCAAACTTTGGCGCGTGTTCGCAAACAATGTCTATTCTATTCGTAAGCTCAGCAAAGGGCATTCATGAGCTCAGTTGAAATAAGTTAAAGTATATGTAGCATGGTTGCTATTTTATCACTTCGGGCACGTTCTGACAAGTATATGAGTCCAAGAGTGACGGATGTCTTATCCACAACGATAAGTGATAAAATTGCAAGTTTGCAACCATGCTACGACCGCTGTAATATAAGTTTCCGCTGTAATATAATATCTGTTTTTGCTTGCTTAGTATAATTTTATAAACCAATTTTCGTTGCAAGTGTGCATGGTAATGTAACTAATGTACATCATATATTTTTTTTAGTTTTATCATTCTCTTATTTTAGAAGTTACAGGGGGGGGGGCACACATTTTACCACTTTGGAAGTGTCTCTCGCGCAAACTATTCAGTTTAGAAAAAAATGATGTTAGGAACCCCTCAATATCATTTTTGAAGACCTATCCATAGATACCCCCACACGTACGGGTTGGATGAAAAAAAAATTGAGTTTCAGTTCTTGGTATGGGGAACCCCAAAATTTATTGTTTTTTTTTCTATTTTTGTATGACTATCTTAATGCGGTTTACAGAATACATCTACTTACCAAGTTGTAACAGTATAGCTCTTAAAGGGCTGTGACATACGGACGGACAGACATACAGACAGACATGACGAATCTATAAGGGTTCCGTTTTTTGCCATTTGGCTACGGAACCCTAAAAATAAATACAAGAAATAGCAATGATGACATTGACTGGAACTGTTACTTACATTTGTAGTTTTAATAATTTTAAGCGAAGAGGATTTGTAATCATTAGATTTGTCAAACTTGACACAACGTAATGGCAAGATCAAACTAATAAAAAGGTTATTACGTTCAACTATTAATAGTCAAGGAAAATTCGTCTAAGTAAATTTGAACTTTGTTGTCAAACAGTTGAAGATAATTTTCAATACAACACTCTCGTCTGTTACACAGTTTAAAAAGGTAACATGTGCTTGCAACGCGTAAATGATTTGATTTGAAAACTGGTCAATCTTTTCATTCCGCGACTATACTTGGCGGGCAGAGCTGCGGGGGCTGCTAGTCTTCAATTAAAGTTTAAACAAATATACATACATACACCAAAACCTTTAAAAGTTAATTAAACTGCCAACTTTAACTAAGTTTTCCTAAATTCACGCCAGATTTAATATTGAGAGTTTCGTAATTTTCTCTTAGAAGTTGTAAACGGTGACTGAGATTTGATCGTGGTTACAAAGTTCACAAGATTGCCCCGAATGATAGAAGATTGTTACATCACTTATCTTGGAACAATTTTATTTATAATCTGTACCTACTACTACTACCAATAATACTATAGCATCTCTGTGAGCTGTAGAACACGAGAGAATGAGTTACAAAAAAAAAATAGTTTCCCGTAATTGAATCGACCGAAACTGAAATATTTTACTAGAGGAGAACAGCCGGACGGCGGAACACCCGCACATACGAACGAATTTCGGGCCAAGTTCAAGCAGAAAACTTCGTTCGCTTCGCTAGCTCGTTCAATTATGAAGAGAAAAAGTCTGTGAGGGTAGGCTTTGTTCGTTTGTAAGTAGTTGTAACACTGTAAGGGCAATGAAAACTACGAAACTTCTATCCGAAATAAAAAAAAAAAAATACTTTTTCGACAAAAATTTTTTGGAACGTGAGCAAAAGCCACGGGATAAAATATAGCCTTTACCCATCCCGATGATCCATTCTATACACTGGTGAAAACATTTTTAAAATCCGATAAGTAGTTCCTGAAATTAAGCATGCTTGCATTGCTTGCCTTGACTTTGACATAAAGTCAAGGCAAGCAACATACACAAACACACACTAGACACACATACACACACTACAACACACATTCACACACACTTTAGTCATACACTAGTGCAACGTCGAAGACTAGGGCGTTTATCTTAGTATAGGAAAAAATATAAATATAGGATGTAGCGTAGCGAATTGCACGATAAAAATTTAATGTTACTATGTTCACAGTTGGTGTATTATCGTTTCCCATTAGTATTTTTAATTATCGTCCCGAGTTATGTACTAATATCAAACCGCAAAGATTCTACAGTAAGTATAAGTACGAATACGATTAGGAAAAAACCGACGAAGTATCAATTTGGCTCTTCGTATTATAATTATCGGACTCCTGCGACCTTTACCAGGTCATCAGTCCACCTTGTGGGATGCCTACCAACGCCGCGCCTTCCGGTACGTGGCCGCCACTCAAGAACCTTTCCGCCCCAACGACCATCACTTTGGAACTCTTTGGGGGAGGCCTATGTCCAGCAGTGGACGTCTTTCGGCTGAAATGATGATGATGATGATGATTATAATTATCAGCTCTCTCACTCCGCTAAAAACAGATTAAAGGATGACTCACGCTAGAACGGGCCGTTTTCTAAGAAAAACGGCGACGTTTTTACGCGGCCGAGCCATACGCAAGCCAGCGGCCAGGCCGTGCCGACACCGAGCCGCTTCCGAGCCTTGGCCGTGGCTCGGCCTGGCTTCGGAATGGCTCGGCCGCGCAAAAACGCCGACGTTTTTCTTAGAAAACGGTCCGAGCCGGGCACGGCCCGTTCTAGCGTGAGACATCCTTAAGTGTTCCACAGTCTCATCCTCCTCGCCACTCATTCTACAGTCTAAAAAGAAGAGAAATTGTAATTATATTATTCTTTATACCGGATATTTTTTGAATTCGTATAAAGGATGACTCACGCTAGCACGGGCCGTGTTCGGCCCGGGCAGTTTTCTAAGAAAAACGACGGCCTTTATGCGCGGCCGAGCCATACCCAAGCCCTACTCGGAAGCGGCTCGGCGTTGGCACGGCCCGGTCGTGGCTCCAGTGTCCCCTACACTAGAACTAACTTACAAAGCTAGAATCTCACAGACAAAGTGATCCTATTAGAGTTCGGTTTTTTTCTTTTAAAGTACGGAACCTTATACATAATATTCCGTAGCGGAAGTGATTGTACTATGGAAGGGTTTAAAACAGTAAACTGTGTTTACACATCTCTAAGTGCATGATAAGAGTGATCCGTAATGTAGTGTCAATCAGTGTGAACCGCCATGATAGCTAAGACCTATTAATCCTTGATAAATCAGAAACTTGCCGGCCACTTTATAAGCATCAGGTACACAATAGTACGTTATTACGTACGTTAATTAGTAAGTAGTTAAAAAGTAAAAAGCACTAGTTCGAGAAATTGACCTTCTCGAACGCTACGCAGCCACAAAAAGTACCACTTTTTGAGCAACTGTATTAAAAAACCACATACAGTCTAGTGTAGAAATATGCTGCTTACAACTTACTCCTAAATATGTCCCATCACTCTTATGCCAGCGGATTAAGGGGCTACCCGAGGTTTTCATTGATATTTGACTAGTTTTGAATCGATACAAATACTTTTGCACTACAGATAGAATTATAAGGTAAACGGTTATCGATTCTTAAATCTTTAATCTCCATTTTGGTGTACCATATTTTGAAAGTAATGAATAGTCATTTTTTTATGATTTTTATAAACGTTGTCTAAAAAAACACCTTCTTTGTTATAAGATTGCTGTGAAAGATCTAACATATACGAAATCTACATATTTGAGTTCGTCTCTGGTGTCTCTATAAACGTGGGTTTTGATTTTAAACTAATTAGGACAAAAGTTATGGCCAGAAAACCTGTTTTTTGGTCTAAAATGTTCTACTTTGATGCCAAATATCTAGAAGACAGTGATGTTTGAAGTAAATATGGGATAATATATTGCTTTAAACTGTTGTTGTTAATATGATAAGCTACAAAAAACATTAGAAAACTAAGGGATTCAGATTGAAGGTCATTGGCGTATGGGATCCCCGGTTTCGGTACTTACATATTTATGTGAGGCTTAAATCGATAAGTACATAGTTTTGAACTTGACGGCACCTACATACCTACAGAGTAAGTAGTGTTACTATATACCTACTAGTGTCCTACCGAAACATCTTTTTTTGCCGAAACCGAAGGTTCGGCTTTGGCTCTAGTTTCGGCCGAAACCGAAACCGAACCTTTTGAAGACGATAAAATCGTTGAAAAAATGACGTGAAACGGCTTTTATACACATATTAACAATGTAACACCTGAAACTCGTGAAGGTTGTATAAAATAAAACAAGGTTTACTACAAGTTACTATAATTCCGGGAACAAGCATACAAAGCGTCACTTCACTGAGCCGGTGGCCGGCGAACTACGCCATATTGCCGGTTGGCACGAGCGCACCCGAAGTACCGATTCGTAAGTTTCGGCCCGGCCGAAAGGTTCGGCCGTTTTTTGGCCGATACCGAAACTACGGCCGAGACATGATTTTTTGGGCCGAAACCGAAACCGAACCTTCGGTCGGACACTACTATATACGCAAATCGAAAATAGAATAGCGAGTTCAATTGCGACTGTAGTTCATGTGCGAAATTGTGTGTTTTATAATTTACATTGCAAATGAAAGGGCTAATTCATATGGTTGTGGTCTTCTGTAAGGTGGGAGGTAATTCCCAAGTTAGGCTGCTCCAAAATATAAGCGGGATTACCTTCCGCTGTATCCTGCCTCTAACTTTTAGGTGCAAGAATAGTTTTCGCGCAAAAAAATAAATAATTAATTCAATATAATATAATATATATAAAATATTTCCTCCCAAGACTTACGACGGTTTAAATAAAATAACGAATTATTAAATCTGATTATTTAACAATGTTCATATCACCCGATTTTAAAACAATATCAAAAAAACATTATCAACAGGCCTCTATAAAATAAGAACAATATTTCGGCACATTTTCCAGGAGTCTAATAGATATTATTTACTAGGTACATACGAGTATCTATACTTAGTATACTTAGGTACCTACCTGTTTATTATTGCTCAAGTCCGTTGTACAAAGCCTAATTGAAACTTGAAAATAAACTTATATTTGAACTTAACGTTATTTTAAAACGTTAAATGCCCGTTTCCCAGAGCTTAGAAAACTTAAGTGCATTTACCGGTACTTAGAATGAAATTCAATTTATGTTATACCCACAACAGATGTCACGGTACTATGGTTTCTTCTTCAAGTTTGATTACCCGTATGGCGGAGTGCAATTCGCTAAAACTTGCTCTCCTCTCGTAAAGCCGTGCTCTCATTTGAACAGCTAAATCTATCTCTAGTTGTCAATGTCAACATTTATACAAAAAAATACAAAACAAATATTATAACAACCATAGCTATAATCCTATACTATTAAACGAGCAATATTTATATATACATATATATTTACGGGGGCGAAAAATTGATCTAGATAGGTCTCATGTCCGGGAAAATTAGTTTTCTCCGTATTTTCTCTATTTTCATCCGAGCAAGAGCTCGGTCGCCCAGGGACTTTTGATATTAATATGTGTAGATATAGTAAACTACATCCTAATGTCACCCAAGCGATGTATGGATCAGATCAAATCTGCTGTCGACGGTCAATTGTATGAGTGTAAATAAGCCGAGAATTGATCGAAATGGCAAGAAATCGTGAGGCGAGTGACATCTGTTCGCCACTCATAACGACCACGACCATTCTGAAAAGACCGCATCGACCAAGAAGAAGAGAATGTATCTGAAACATTAACAGGTGTTACATATGTAGATATATGTCATTCCATTAATTAGAGGGAAAGCACACGGAGAGAACCACTGTATAGAAAATACCAACAAAATCCAATCGGTTTTAACGAACAACAGCTAACTTCCTAAAATACTGTCGGCAACGTCAACCTTTCCATTACTTTTACTTTTTATTGTCTCCAATTCACGTAAGTATAACCCCTTCAATTATTTCAAAATGGCGGACATGACAGAGTGTACTTTACGAAGGACCTTTAATCTTAAAATGACATCGGCCACTTTGCACGACACAATGAATCTAATCAGCTTTAGAAATGTGATGTATTTGGAATAAATACGAGTAGACTATAATAAAATGTAGGTACATTATATACCTACACTACAATTCTTTCTGGCGCGTAAAAATAGTATTTTTCACAATCGTGTTATAATAGAGAGCTTTTTAGTAGAGTACGAGTCCAATTTGGCAACGAATCCCAAGATTTGGCATAGGCACTAGTTTTACGAAAGCGACTGACATCTGACCTTCCAACCCAGAGGGAAAACTAGACCTTATTGGGATTAGACCGGTTCCCTCACAATCTTTTCCTTCACCGAAAAGCCACTGTTAAATATCAGATGATATACAATTTTTTTTGAAGCCTATATAGTGTCCCACTGCTGGGCAAAGGCCTCCCCTCCTGACTTCCACTCGTCCCGATTCCGAGAAATCTCCGGCCAATCGATCCGAAACTCGTCCAGGTCGTCCCGCCATCTCCTTCTCGGCCTGCCACGCCGTCGCCTCCCACCATGCGGCACCCACTCCGTAATAGCTAATTTAGCCCACCTCTGCGGGTGCATGCGGCAAACGTGGCCCGCCCATTCCCATTTCAGCTTGGCGGTCTTGGCGCCAACGTCAGCAATGCAAGTTTTTGAGCGTAGCGTAGAGTTTCGGACCCGATCGATCCGTTTGACTCCCAGCATGCTACGCTCCATAGCTCGTTGGCAAACCTTCAATTTGGTCGTTTGTGCCTCAGTGAGTGACCATGTTTGGGCACCGTAGGTTAGGACAGGCAGAATACACATATCGACGAGTCTACGCTTCAGGGTTAAAGGAAGGTCTCCCTTGAGTAGCTCTTTTAAAGACCAATAGCTTTTCCAGGCGTTTTGGATCCGTCTTTCGACTTCCTTATCCTGCCTATGGCTGAAGGAAACTAATTGGCCTAGATATGTGTACTCGTCGACATAATGTATTAACTGCCCGTTTACCTCAACCCTACGTTTCGTGCCATTGGTCATTAACTGGGTCTTGGATCTATTCATTACGAGTCCATCTTGAAGGCTATACAAATACAAAATACAAATACAAAATAGTTTATTTCACAAAAAACAAATATAACATTAAATCGAGGCTGTCCATCAGTGACCAAACTAGGCTGAGCCTGTATCTTGGCCTACTGCGAGTGCGGTTAACAGATCGTACTTGAATTAAAATATGATTATAGCATTACATCTAGCGTATGACAAATGAAGAGAACTAATTACAGTATTTGTGAATGTATGTGTGCGGGTGTGTGTGTATGTGTGTGTGTGTGTGTGTTTGTGCGCGCGCGCGTGTGTGTGTGTCAGTGTGTATTTGTGTGTGGTTGTGTGCGTATGTGCTGTGCGTGAGCCCCCATTTGTAAATCAGTTCTAGGGTTATTTAATATTACTTTATCTTGCGCTTTGAATGATTTCTTCTGTCTCATAGTAAGATAACGTGAATAACCACTGTTTCATTATTCTCTTAGCTCTGAGAACTGGCTGATGTTTAATATCACATATTTTGCAGACATAGTTATATATGCAGCAATAGGAGTATGACGGTGATCTCCTAGCTAGTGCGGACCTGTATATTTCGTACATAAGTTTTTTTTTAAGCCCAGTGGCACGATTGCAGTCTCATGCCTTACCGCTCGGTTATATAAACAAATACAAATAAATATATATATAATAAATAATCCATAGTGTTACAGGTTACAAGAATAGCAATTAAAAATGAGAAACAGAAAGAAAACTTACAAACTGACTAAACCTAACTTACTTAACTCATTATTTCTTGTAAATTATGGGAATATAATTATTCAAGCCACTGAACAAGTAGCATGCAGCAAGCAGTAGATGGGATTGGGACACGTCTAAAAAGGTAGTAGATCATAAAAAGATAAAGTGGGCACTTTCGACATTTCAACCTTACAAAGCCCCGGGGCCACATGGAATCTACCCCATTCTACTACAGGAGGGCGCTACTGTACTAATCCCGCACCTTAGCAGATTGTACAGGGCGTGCTTAGCCTTCGCACACGTACGGCGTGTGTGGAGGATATAGCCTGAATATATATATATACTGAAGTGGATCTACAGAGTGTGAGACCCATAATACTGTACGGTAGCCTGGTATGGTGGCCAAGGACTTTAATGAGCACATGCAGAGAGGCCCTGAGGAAGGTGCAGAGAACGGCATGCATGGCTATAACAGGGGCGTTTCGAACCACGCCTACAGCGGCGCTAGTAGTCCTACTGGACCTACCGCCACTTCACATGGTGATTAAGTCAGAGGCGCGCAAATCGCTCTACAGATTAAGAACTCTTGGTCTGTGGAGCGATAGCAAGCCGAAGACTAAGCACACAAACATGGAGACTGATGGTTTCTTAGACAGAATAACAAACATGGGAAGCGACAAAATGCTACCCAAGTATGTATACCATAGGAACTACACAGCAAAAGTTCCAACCAGGTCTGAGTGGGCCGAAGGTCTAGAACCACCAAAGTCTGGTATCGAAGACAGTATATGGTACACGGACGGATCAAAAATGGGATCCGGTACGGGAGCAGGTATTTATGCAAATGACTATATGTAGTAGTAGTGTAAGCATGGGTAGTTTGGCAACTGTCTTCCAGGCGGAGACATATGCCATAATTGCCTGTGTACAGGAGAATATAGATAGGCAAACCAAAGGGCAGACTATCTATATACTCAGTGACAGTCAAGCGGCCCTTAAAGCGCTAACGGCGCCGAAAGTGGACTCTAGACTAATTTACAATGGCTTCCAAGCACTAAACAAGCTTGGAAGGCACAATAAGGTGCAACTAGTTTGGATACCAGGGCTTCATCGGCAACGAAAGAGCAGATGAGCTTGCAAGAGGGGGCTCTACAAATCACTTTGTAGGTCCGGATCCATTTGTGGGACTATCGCAGGGGACCATAATATCGGCCTTTAAAGCCTACGCCAAAACCAAACATCAACACGAGTGGATGAATGAGGCTGGCTTAAGGCACTCTAAGCTCTTCATAGAAGGAGTGAATAAATCTCGGGCTGGACCAGAAAACTCAGGAAATCCAGAAGGAAGCAACTTAGAATTATATCTGGGGTGTTCACAGGTCATTTCGGGGTCAAGGATCTCTTGGCCAAGATGGGACGGATAGTTTAGACTGTAGAATGTGTGGCGAGGAGGATGAGATTATGGAATACTTATTGTGTGAATGTCATGCCCTTGCCAGACAAAGAATGAACTACTTTGGTAACGGTTACCCGCAACCAAAGGAATTCAAGGTGCTCCCGGCGAACTGCATCATCCGCTTTGTGGAAATGATGGAGCAAGCCTGGGAGCAGGTATAAAGGAGAGGGCAAATCCACAAAAGATCCCACTGGGTGCATCCGAAAGGGTCCTCACCTAGATAAGATAAGCAGTAGATGCACTTACAAGATCTAGAAATATTATGTGCCAAAATTCCTTTGGTTGCATTGCAAATATGCGCCTTTGTCAGAATAGTAAACTTGCAATCACTTAATTGTAAAAGTGAGTATTAAGAATAATTTTGAGCACAAAGCTTTTTTTAAAAGGCTTGATCTTGATAAATACGTATTTTTTTTATTGGATTATGGAATATACGTCAAAAGCGATAGAAAACTATTGCGCTGTTTAAAAATAAAAATAATAAATTAATATTTGGGGACAATCTTACACAAATCGACCTAGTCCCAACCAAAGCTTGTACTATGGGTACTAGATGACGATATACATACTTATATAGATAAATCAATACTTAAATACATAGAAAACATTCATGAATCAGGAACAAATATTCGTGCTCATCACACAAATAAGTACCCTTACCAGTGGGTCGATCACGTAACTTTTCTTACGCGCGTCTGTAAGGTCTAAATGTCAATTTTATATGGAAAAATGACAGTTAGATTGTGATTTTACTGTCAGACGCGCGTACAATGCGTTACGTGATTGACCTACAGGATTCGAACCCGGGACCTCCGACTAGGAGGCTACAAAGGGCGTCTAAATCTAAAAACGGTCTTAGAAGAATTAATTAAAGTCATTAAATTTTAATCATGAAAAACTACGATTACTTTCCAGATTGCACTAATAATAGAGTAGGTAGGGTAAGTGCACCAGTGAATGAACGAATCCAGTGAATGAACGAAAACCTGATTAAATATTTGCTTAAATTAAGAGTTCTCTATATTTCTAGCATACCGGGTATTTTTTTCTCGATTAGAAGCATTCACTGTTAGGGTTTTGTAACATTTATATCAACTCAGTCGCAACAGTTACTAAATGAGCGAAGCTTAAAGTTGACGGGCTATGGGCGTGGATTTTTTGTATGAGCCGGTAATAAGGGGACAAGATTGTTTCCTTTTATTTGATGTGCCATTGTACTAGTTTTATAAACTTGTAACTTATGGTGTGTGGTTTTTGGAAATCATAAGAGCGAAATTGTGCTATTCAAACATCTTTTTAAGTTATTTAAGTTAAGATTCTCGTTTTATAACTAGAATTAAAAACCGCCTAAATCCAGTGAATGAACAGGAGTGTTCATTCACGGGCAACGCCTGTTTTAATGTTTTTGTAAAATCTTATGTTCTAGTTATTGTAATAAGATTTAGTTTTTAGTAGCATAACCACCAATGGTTTGTCCATCGTTGGTCCAGTGTTCGAACAAGCCTCATTTTCGAACATAAAGTTAGTTCATTCACTGGTGTTTAGATTTCCAGTAAATGAACATCGACCCATAATTACCTAGTTCATTTATTGTTTTTTTGGAACCAGTTAATGAACGAACATTTGTTACAGTTTTTTAATTGTTTTAAAAAAAGTAAACCATTAACTACCATCCCGTGTGTTTGTATATCGAGATACTCCAAACAAAATCGCTAAACAGCAATTTAAACCAACAAACCATAACTATAACACTAGTTCATTCACTGATTGTTAGTTAATAGGTCTTTACTAAATGATGCCCAAGTTCATTTACTAGAAAACCCTGGTGATTTTCCATTTTTCTACCTAAAAGGTCAAATAACTTAAAATTATGGAAACTTATTGCAAAAGCAAAGTAATTTAAGCAAACTAGAATACTTGTTTGAGCTGTACAAACAGTCACGGCCGATATTAAGTATAGCTATCTTACATAAAACAATTTTTAAAGTCAAAAATATCCTTAAACGTTCATTCACTGGTGCACTTACCCTACTTAGAGAAAGACGCAAATGAAACCTATGTCCTTTGGAAATCCCAATAAATATTAAGTACGCTTATTTTAAATGATTGGTGGAGCTTTTAAGGAATTGAACGAATCCCTTTAGGATTCAACCCTTCCTTCCAAAGAATGTTTTTCCTAATTGTCTTAAATATATTGAATTGTTACTTTTAGTATCTTTTGCTTTGGGAAAATGTTTTTGAAAAGTTTATCCTGAAAGCTGAAGTAATTACAGTGATTTGTTTTTGTGATGAAGTGGTTTAGTAAATAATATTTGCCTGGGACGTTTTTTATTTAGAAATAGGTACCTATTATTAGCCAGTTTAAAACAAACCAATTTTCGGTGGAAGTTTACATAGTAATGTACATCAGTTACATATATTCTTAGAACATGTTATTTATCAATGTGCATAAAAGACTTAACACTAGGCACTTAAATCTACTTAACTACTAGTATATATACCCTCTCCAAGGTCACAGCCCTTAGGAAGGGTGCCCATAAGGCTGGCTACATTTCCTCGTTGAATTGCAATTCCAATCCGTTGGCCGAGGAAGTAACCAGCCCTATGGTCAGCCGTATTATCTAAATTTTTTTTCTTTATTTCTTTATAAAGCCTATGGGCGCCAGGACTTCACGGCCCGAGAGTTTCAACCGCGAAGGCCGCAAATATGTAGGTGTTTGTCAGGCCCGCATATTTGCGGCGCTTCGCGGCTTCTGCCGTTGTTGCCGCCCCGCCCCCCCTCAAAGAAGTTGTGGCTAAATGGGACGGGGCCATGGTGTCCACGCAGGTGGCGTCCCAGATAAGAGGCCGACCCATCCGCCACGGAATGAGTGTCAATCCATCGGGTCTCCTGCCATCGTCACGAGCCAGGCCGGGAGGTTCCAGGACGGCAGGCACGTTTACGCTGGCAAGAGCCCGACGGATGACGTCATTAATGCTAGCGTGGCGGGATAAGCGGCCGGCACTCTTTGTGCATGAGAGGCCGTGGTAACCCAAACGGTCCACCTCGACTCCGCAGGGGCAGCGGTGAGGTACTACGATCTCCGCGCCTAGACGGAGACCGACAGCCAACCTTAAAGAATTGTTGTCTAGGAGAGTTGCACAGTGAATAGAAGGGTAAGCGTGTAGCCAAAATCCGGATTCGGGTTGCGATAAAGCCAATAAACGGGCTTTTTCAGACCTCGTAGAGGCATAGTTTAAAAGCCACTCTGATGCCTGGCGGCAAAGAGGTTCATCCCAAGTTCTTTGTACTGCTTTATTTGATGGCAGGGGTTTACCCGGGCAGGCTAGCTGCCACGCATCTTCTGTTTCGTGTAAGTACGCTACCTCAAAATCACGAAGTGAGGGAGTAACGATTTTACCTATAAGTGGTAACGTACTGTGAACAGAGGAAAGAAAAGCAGGAAGAACGATGCTGGAAATTTGCCTGATTCCCAGGCCGCCATGTCGGATTGGCAGGGTAGCTTGTAGAAATTGCCTTTCATTGATTTGGACGTTGAAAAGTTTTTGGATATGTAGATGCATGATGTTGTCTATTTTTTCGCATAAATTAGTAAATTTCCAGAAGGGGCTACACCTTAATGCGTAAGTCAATTTGGGGACAAAAAGGCAGGACCGAAGAATGAAAAGAGCCATGTGTGAGTTTATTTTGAGGAGTCGGTCAGAGTAATCAGAGAAACGGCGAATTGGGGAATCGACAAAATCCGGGATTGCTTCTTCGAAAACTGGGGCTCCGAGAAGATGAAGCTCTCTTCGAGAGGACTTTAATGCCTGGACAGATGTTGTCAAAACTGTCAATAATCTGCGATTTATTTACAATTTCAGGACTTATAAAAATCTCGCATTTATTCATATTGAGTTCCAGACCGATTTCTTTAAACTTTGGAATTAAAGATGAAAGGTCGCTGAGAACTGAGCTCGCTTCACCACCCAGGCTGCCATCATCGAGATACCACATGTTAAATTTGGAATTTAGAGCCGAAATTATGGGATGAATTGTAAGACTGAAGATGGCTGGCCCGAATGGGTCGCCTTGTTGACAACCGACAGCGAAGGAAATATTGTGGTTTTTGTACATTAATTTTGAGGGTGAACTGTAACATTGCCAAAGATATAGATATAAACTGGGGATATTTTTTTGAACTTCTGTCAACAAAGCATCGCGGTTGACGGAATTGAACGCATTTCTGACATCTAGTTTTACGAGTATTTGTTCTTTGGAGTTGAGAAGGTAAGTTCGGCAAGCATGGACGGCGGCTTCACAACCACCTATAGATCCAAAACCCAGTTGGACTGGCTGAAAGATAGGCTCTAAGTCCTTCACGACGTATTTGCAGCAAACCTTCGATGTTAACCTTCTGAATGATGACCCTATAGCGATAGGGCGAATGCCACCATCTTTTTTGCCAAGTGCGCAGAGGTTTGCCCCATATAAAATTGGAACAACTTCTGGGTGGACTTTACCTGAAAGCAAAAAATTTACAAGGCGAGTGATGGACGAAAGAAAGTTATTGTTTCTGCCACCCGGAGAACCTATAGTAAGGTTCTTCAGGTGTGATGCCGTCTAAGTCACCGGCCGAAACATTCTTGAAAGACATAATGGCGGCCAACACAGCATCTTCGGAAGCTTGAAGACATGGCAGGGCTGGGCTAGGTGGGTCAGGGAAGTTAGGGTATGGATGAGCCGGTGGGTGCTTTGCTAGTAAGGCTGCGAGTGTTTCGGGAGTATCTGGGGCGGCTGAGTCACTACAAAAAATCATTTTCGCAGCACCTTTGAGGTCCCCACCGTTCACTTTAGCCTCAACCACTTTGGATATGTCTCGATGTTTAAGTCCAATTGGGGAAGTGCGTTGCGAAGTATCAACATTAGTTGAGCGAGAACAATTCAGTTTAATTTTGGCGGTTAGAGAGCGATGTGAATCTTTTTTGGACGCATGCAAGGTATTGAAAGCGAATAAAAGAAGATTTTCCCAACTTGAAACCGAGTTATTCGCGACGCAATCGTCAATCGCCTTGGTAAGGCTCGAAGCGACAGAAAATCTGGCCCCTCTCGGGATTCGCTTGATAACTGGGAAGGCTCTCTTATGTTCGCTTAATATATCAGAAAGAGAAACAGCGGCGTTAGTAGAGGTGGTAGGGACTAGCGGGTGAAGGGTAGATATGTTATTTCCAAATTTATGGGACTTGCCTTTGTGTATGTTCAATCCACGCTGTCCCTTATAAAATTTGGGAGTGATACAGTATGGGCATTGAATAAACTCGGGTGAGGACTGACTATCTAGTTGGCTGACGGTTTGTGACGGAGAGGTTGACATCAACAAATAGAAAAATACACAAAACACTTAAAATACACAGACTTATAATGTTTATTTATACATATTGACAACACTCGTTGACACGACGACGGTTGTCGGAAAGGCGTGACGGCGCGGCGGCCTGGGCATCCTTATAGTTTTGCAAAGTAAAAATTGTTTGTGGATTCTGAGAATAGGTAAATCAGGGTTCCGTTCCGTGGCTGGTTTGGCCTGGCTAGGTTTATAAAATTGTATCAAACGTGACAAACGTCAGATGGTTTCTGTGGACTCATGGAGAAAGTAAATCTATTCAGGTGGGATTTATTTCAATGCGAAGGTTTATATTATAAATTAGGAAGAAATCTTCATATTTCCATGACCTTCCCGACCTTGTATATTAATTTAAATAATATTTTTCAGATGAGATTAAATTCTCGCTGACATATCAGTTTGACGTTTTTCTTTTTCTGCAGAAATGATTTCGAGTTGCACTAACGGCATGATAGGGTACAGCCTTCGCTACAGTATTAGTTAAGCATCTTAAAATCAATAATGTAGGTACTTTTGAATCTAATATGAGTGTTTTTCAAAAATACATGAACTTTTTTCTGCATGTACTATCGATACTTATATAAGATTTTTTTTCCCAGGTTTTAACTAAGGTTTTTCTTTCAGTGCGTGACGACTATATAAATAAAAAAACAGGCCAAGTGCGAGTTGGACTCGCGCACAAAGGGTTCCGTACCATTATATATAAAAAAAAAACAATTTTATTTTGTGTTTTTAGTATTCGTTGTTATAGCGGCAACAGAAATACATCATCTGTGAAAATTTCAGCTGGAACTATCACGGTATCAGTGAGATACAGCCTGGTGACAGACAGACGGACGGACGGACAGCGGAGTCTTAGTAATAGGGTTCCGTTTTACTCTTTGAGTACGGAACCCTAAAATAGACTGCATACAAAAACATATCTTGTATGAGGATCGATAGTAACGATGATTCTGGGTAAGAAAAATCCTAAAAAAAATGAAAATATAAGTTCAAGTATATGTACACTTTTTTTTTAAAACGCTTATCTAATGATGACCAATGAGCGATCATAATTTTTAATTTATATAAAAATAAAAACAATATGGTGGAATGCTTCGTGTTGCTGTCTATACAAACGTTTTTCGGAGAGCAATGCTTAATAACATTTTTTTCAAATATTATTATTGTTGGATTTAGTTAATCACGTTATTTGAATCCACCGAATAAAAAATATTGTGCATTTTTATTGAATTATGAACTATTTTTTTGCGTTATGATTTAAAAACTCTAAGATAAACTATGTATTATTCACAAAGAGGCCGTGTCATTAAAACGTTAAAAGAACAGTAACCTATTTAATTAAGTAATCATCCTACATCCAAATTGAATCTCTTCTATGTTTATTCCTCAATTTAATACCCCATTCATTATTAAGTGTTATCTCGTAAACACGAGTCTAATTATCGTACCACCCATTCGAATCAATTAATAGGCGCTAAAATTTACGGTGAGTGTTGTTAAATTGGTTAATCACTAATTAACTTTCTCACAAAAGTAGGTGTCTTTTATGTCCTCTCCTTAAAGTTACTATCAGCGACATTGATTCGATATGTACCAGTGTGTAACCGCCATACGATAAATAAATAAATCGTTACGTTATTTTCTGCCGACGAGACAAAGCGATGATTTTATGTTATCAGACATGCCATTTCAATAAGTTGGTTCTGCGATAGTTGCGCGGTGGGAGAGGGGTGACAACGCCAGTGAATTGGGCACCAGATTGAGCTCAAACAAAACACATGCATAAATCTTCCACTCGGCGCAGGTAACGATTATTTTACAGTAAACCGATCAATCACTCCCATTTAAATAAATATGGTCAAAAGCTATTGACAATTTTTTTTAACAAGTGAGCCTTTTTTAATTTTTTTTTATGAATAACTGCATCAAATCGTAACGCACAAAAATAGCTAGTAAGTAGGTAGTTTTTAACATTTTTAACGTGGCTTGTGACTGCCTCGCGCCGGCTACAGTGCGTATTTTGCTCTTGAGATTTTTCAACAAGAAATGATAATTAGAAAGATATTGTTTCCACTGCCTCTGACTCTAAAACGTGATTGAGTACCAGTCGGCAAGATTAGGACCTTACTTCGGTGCCACTTGTTGTTAAAATATTGACATTAATACAATTGAAATTTACTAGATAATTCATTTCTCTTAATCCATTATAAACGATGCAATTTGTCACAACAACTTGCTATATAAATATTAGGTACTAGCTTTCGCCCGCCACTTCGCCTGCGTGGACCCGGGATAAAAACTGTCCTTAATTTTATTCCCGGCTATAAACTATTCTCGTGCAAAATTTCATCCAAATCGATTGAGCCGTTTAGGCATGATTAGTTACTTAACAAACATCCATCTTTCGCATTTATAATATTAGTAGGACAGGATATTGCAAAGGTGAATAGCAGCGATATGGGAAGGGGTCGGGTAATATCGTTCCAACTATAGCATGTTATTGTGACAAATTGCTAGGTGTGTAATGCCCTGTATGTTAATGAATAATTTTTATATAAAAGCGATATTTTAAAATATTGAGAAACATAAAAGATTTTTGGTAGGTCCGAATCTGAAGTTTTTTTGGAGGATTCAAACTTGATTGCCATCGATTAATGAAGTCGAATTGACTGAACCTCAATTAAATCTTAGTTACCTATAATATTGCGTCGTCTATAGACATTGTGCACGTGAACGGGTTGCGTTAATTGAATGGGTAAAAAAAGTAGTAAAATATATTTTCATTTTATTTTCAAATTGAGCCATTAATGATTAATGTTAATACATTAATAAGTCTAATAATTACGCAGTAATTTGGACAAAAAATGGCGAAAATGGTACATAGGCCACAGCCGACCAAACTTCAATCTTTATTTTTAGCAAAAAGGCAAATAGAAGTATTTTATTGTATAAAAACAAAAACGTGTTAAACAAGATTGTCTCTTGAGTTTCCCCTCAAAACCCCGTCTAACATCAAGCCAACCCTTTGAGGGGAAAATTGCGCTCAACAGGTGTAGGGGTGTGACGTCAACAAAGAACATCTTATCGATGGTTATATTTGAAAATGAGAACTTTTTTTTAAAGTTACGACTTTTATACACTCGCAGTCAAAAATTTCGGGTCACGCTAAATTAAATAACCGCAATAGTTATTTTTTATATTTAACACTAGTTTTATTTACATAATATACTATTCTTTATAATACTCAACTATAATAAAAGCAGAGTCATGACGTCATAACATTATACTGACATCCATTTTAGTATTAAATACTTGTACCAATATTTCTGTTAACATCTTGCTGGGACGCTATAGTCATCTGCGAACCGTGTCAAAATATCAGAAATAAAGGAAAATAAACATCGCGTTAGACCCGTGTAAAACAATGAATTAAATATACTTATGCTCTGAAAATGTTTGCTACTGATTTATACTTACCAAATGATTTTTTCTTTTCTTACTTTTTAGGGTTCCGTACTCAAAGAGTAAAACGGGACCCTATTACTAAGACTTCGCTGTCCGTCCGTCCGTCCGTCCGTCCGTCTGTCTGTCACCAGGCTGTATCTCAAGAACCGTGATAGCTAGAGAGTTGAAATTTTCACAGATTATGTATTTTTGTTGCCGCTATAACAACATATACTAAAAATAAAATATATTTTTTTTAAGGGGGGCTCCTATACAACAAACGTGATTATTTTGCCGTTTTTATAGATAATAGACATAGACATAGAATGGTACGGAACCCTTCGTGCGCGAGTCCAACTCGCACTTGGCCGGTTTTTTCCACTTGATATCGATAAAAACGGCCACATCCCGACGGACGATTTGCCGTGAGAACAATGGCGATTCGCAATCACGATTGTTTTCACGGGAGGCTCCAATTTTGGCTTAGTTCGGATTTAGACACCCGGCCTGGACTCCGACGAACTTGCTACCATTATCAGGCCTTTTCAAACTATAACTTGCAACTTAATCAGTTTATAATGTAGGTTCAAACCTAATTAAGTAGATTCTGTTCACTCCTTCTTCTTGTATGTTATCCCAACGTATCTTCATGTGAAGAGCGGTGTCTCTTGACACAGGTACCCCGGTACTCAAAAAGAGAGATCAACCTGTTTATCTCTTACGTAGACCTAATGTTACCCAATAAAAAAAAATTTTAGGCTGCCTCTGTAGTCGGGTGGTAAATCACGCATCTTTCAATCTGGTGGTCGTGAGTTCGAACTCCGGCTCGTATAGTTTGTTTTAAAATGACAAAAATGCACCTAACATGGGATTTGATGATTTTCAATTTCTGTCAAAAATTCACCTAACATGGGATTTGGTGATTTACAACTTCTGACAAAAATGCACCTCACATGGGATTTGGTGACTTACAACTTCCAACAAAAATGCACCTAGCATGGGATTTGATGATTTGCAACTTCTGTTGTTGCTAAAAATGAAAGGAAAAGATAACAAAGAGACGTAATAAAACTGACCGTGTGGCACGTGTAGAGGAGTAGCTACTGTTTGTTTACATTATGCTTTGGGCGTACCAAGTCCAACACACCCGCGTAATTGTTATACAACCCTCTAGAAGACAACGATTATACAATTAGATGTCGGCCATGATTGGTTTTAGGTACTTTTCGTTATCTAAACTTAAAACAAACTATACCACTGGGTTTTTTCAAGAAACTTGTGTACGAAATCAAATGATTCATTTGATATTTAGCAGTGGCTTTTCTGTGAAGGAAAACATCGTGAGGAAACCTGTCTAATGCCGGCCGATTAGGTCTAGGTTTCCCCCTGGGTTGGAAGGCCACACGGTTTTTATAAAACTAGTGCCTACGCCAAATCTTGGGATTACGTGTCAAAGCGGACCCCTGGCTCCTTTAGGGCACTACCGGGTAATATTAATTCGGGTAATATTCATTAATAATAATTAAAGTAAAAATAAAAACTTAAATGGACTAAGGTAATCTAATTTAAAAAAAACAAAAAAAATGTCATCAAGGTGATTTTGATCTTGAACAATCCCTATTAACATTCAGTGTTCTATTTACTGCCTTATATACATATAATCTAAAGTAATTTACCCATCACGTTGTGTGCATAAATATCTTAATAAGTGTAATTCGCGGCATAATTTTGCCCGCTAGGCACAGGTAAACTTGCAGACACAAATTGCTCACGTCTTCATTTCTCGTTACAGTCCCGCCAACCGTGAAAATAATATCCGACGAGATAAGAATTCGCGCCTTTGAGTTGGCAACACCGATCAAAATTTCAAATTTAGTTCTTGAATTACCCAATGTAGTTTTTTAATGAAGTTTTGAGTGTTTCGTTGAGTAAACGTTTGCGTGAACTTTACACGCAAAAGTTTTTAGAATTAGGTGGGTAAGAACATTGATTAGGTATAAATAAAGTTAACAGTGGAAGACGTTTGCAAAGGACTGAGGTGAGTGGCGTAGTAAAGAGGAGGATTATAGTATATAGTAGGTGGATACGGGCTAAATAGATAAATAAATAATAAATAAATATTACGGGACAATCTTACACAAATCAACCTAGGCCCACGGTAAGCTCAGTTAGGCTTGTGTTGTGGGTACTAGGCGATGATATATATAATAGATACATGCATATAGATACTTATATACATACATAACATCCATAACTCAGGAACAAATATTCGTGATAAATACACAAATAAATGCCCTGACCGGGATTCGCACCCGGGACCTCCAGCTTTGTAGGCAGAGTCACTACCCACTGGGCTACGGAGGCCGTAATAATAATAAATAGATAGATTTATAGAAATTAATATAGAAAAAAAATAGAGCGAGTTGAACGTTTTTCAAACAAAGTTTCTAATCGCTTAATGTTGACGTTATAAAGTCTTATAAATCGATGAACACCGGCAGCACGCACGAAAAAGTAATACTCATTGTCCCGTCCCGCCTGAGCCGAGCGTTCGGCTTTATGACGTTATACATACATACATACATACATACCATCACGCCTTTATCCCTAAAAGGGGTAGGCAGAGCACATGAAACTTGTGTTCCAGTGCCACTTTTAGCATAAATGTGGGTATAAAAGATCGACAAAATGTGACGTTATCACGTAAAATTATCGTCCTTAAACCGACTTTATAGACAACCAATTTTTCGCTATTATATTTCTACTAGCTTTTGCCGGCGGTTTCGCCCGCGTAGTAATAGTAAGTGCATTTTTTGCAATAATTGTTGAATTGATACGCCAGCAACGGCCTACTACTTCTTCTCCTATGAATAACCCTCTGTCTATATTTTTTTTACTCTACTGAACCGATTTACATGTGGTTTTTACGATCATGTAGCTTTTTTATATTACGAGAACAATATTCCTTTGCTATTCCGCTAAAAACGTGCTGGTCGATCAGCGGAGATCAAATGCAACTATTTGCGTAAAAACATGCAAATAATTACAGCAAACCACCACCAATAATGAAAAAACCTCGACACGTGTTTCGCCTCTCTACGAGGCATCATCAGGAGATGCTGGCAGGAGATGTTAGGAGAGCATCAGTTCCACTTCACCAAAATTGCGATTTCCGAGGTTAAATACACGAGTTATAATAGAAAATACACACATTAATACACGCGTAATTTCCCTGGGATCCCATCATCAGATCCTGACTTGGTGATAATGGAATTACCTCAGGAGTATACTCTTTCGATTAAAAAAAGAATTTTGGAAATCGGTCCACAATTAACGGAGAAAGCGGCGAACATACAGTGAAAGATATAACCTCCTCCTTTTTAAAAGTCGGTTAAAAAGAAACCTGCTGTCTTGCTTTTATGTTTCTAGCCACAGTTTATCATTAAAATCACATATTACTTACCCCCATCTTAACCCCTTCAAGGGCTGAATTAGAAAAAATGCCCTTATCAATATATTTGACTGTACATTAGGAGCTTATGACCGAAGTTTTAACGTCTAACTTTAAAAACGACATGTTTCCCATACAAATGTTCTAATCTTTTTTAACCCCCTTAGGGGTGAATTTTTATAACAACGCTATATCATTTGTTTTGCTTTTTAGTAAGAAACCTTCATACCAAGATTCAAGTATATAACTTTCCAAATGAACGTTTTCCATACAACGGTTCACACTTCACCCCCTTTCTTAGTACACGTCCACGTACTGTAAAGAATATATGTTCCAAATTTCAAGCTTATATCTTTAGCGGTTTAGGCTGTGCGCTGTCTCTCAATCGACCAGTAACGCAAGAGTTTTATATGTATAGATTATAGTTTATATCAACAGAAACTGGATATGGCGGATTCAATTGTGCATTAAACTTTACGGTTTCGCTCTATGAAAACACAACAATATATCGATATCAGCCATATTTTTACACCAAATAATATGTTGGGTAATTTGACTAAATATTCATTAATAATCCACCTAAATTTAATACCGATACGGTAAAAATTTATGAAAAGTAATCTTCATAAATTCCGTAAAAATCAGGCGAAAATGGTATAAACTTAACGTAATGGTATATTACGTTCTTTGGGATACACGCATAATCCACTTATTTTTGTTAATGAATAAACCTTTCTATAGGCCAGATGAAATTCAATATTATCTCAAGGTCGTAAATATTTAATTAAAATGCCGTTATTTCCTGATGCATATATTTTTGGATTCAGGTAGTAAGTCTCCAAATTTGTGTACTCAAACATGTTTTCATTATAAAAATACTGATAGCATTTTTGCTTGCGGGTTAATTTTTTTTCCTAACTTCCGGTCCATAGAATTATTAATTTCAATAGTAAAAGTTGTTTCAAATAACATATAAAAGCCGTATACAAATAATTAGCCTAATATTGAATTATTTCCAAAATAACCGTAATTTTCTCAGGGTATATTCCATCAGTACCTATGCCGTTTTAAAAGTTCCTTTTTGTTCCATCAGTACCTATGCCGTTTTAAAAGTTTCATGTTATTCCATCAGTTACCTATGCCGTTTTAAAAGTTTCATGTTATTCCATCAGTACTTAACTATGCCGTTTTAAAATGAGAACCAAACTACACCATCAACTTAAGTCGACCATGCTGGGAAGTCTTAACCATGAATACAAGCTTTCTTAACTTGCGATGTATGTAACTAACTACGAGTATGATCTCCCTAATGTCACTATGTTTGGACCGGTCATTGTGGCACTCTTTGGGGGAGGCCTATCCAGCAGTGGACGTCTTTCGGCTGATACAATCACGATGATGCTCTGTTTATTTTTATAAAACTCACCTAACATTTATTTTCGGTGTTATCTTCACCCCAGTATCACCGCGATACTAAGTAAGCCGATAATTTATAATTAATTGTATAATCGATATATCCATTCAGAATATTTAAAGATATCAGTAGTATGACGATGTGATTTTGCGTTCCCAGAAAACTTAAGTGGGGCTTAAAATGAGGCTAAGTACTTATATACTAAGAGAAAAAGTATATATACAAGTAGGTAACTAATTTTAAAATACATTTATTTTCTAAAGTATTCTGGGTGGAACGGAACGACGGACCTTCCCGCAAGAGGGGGATTATTAAGCGTTAGTACGTACGTGAAAACAAAAAGTTTTTTTGTTTGATGCGGTGTTTTTTAAACATTTGTATGGAGCAGGTCGCCTCAGTCGGCCAACGCTCCATAGAAAAGTGAAAAAAAAAATAGCATCAAAAAATTTTTTTTTTGTTTTTACATACGTACTAACGCTTAATAACCCCCCTCTTGTGGAAAGGTCCGTCGGTTCGTTCCACCGCGTATACAAGATGATAATGAAAATGTACTAAATGAGAATTAACATTAACTAAATTAAATTAAAACCAAATTAAATCTAAAAAACCGGCCAAGTGCGAGTTGGACTCGCGCACGAAGGGTTCCGTACCATTATCTATAAAAACGGCAAAAAAATCACGTTTGTTGTATGAGAACCCCCCTTAAAAAAATATTTCATTTTGTTTTTAGTATTTGTTGTTATAGCGGCATTAGAAATATATAATCGGTGAAAATTTCAACTCTCTAGCTATCACGGTTCTTGAGATACAGCCTGGTGACAGATTATCTATAAATACGGCAAAAAAATCACGTTTTTTGTATGGGAACCCCCCTTAAAAATATTTTATTTTGTTTTTAGTATTTGTTGTTATAGCGGCAACAGAAATACATAATCTGTGAAAATTTCAACTCTCTAGCTACCACGGTTCTTGAGATACAGCCTGGTGACAGACAGACGGACGGACAGCGAAGTCTTAGTAATAGGGTCCCGTTTTACTATTTGAGTACGGAACCCTAAAAAGGCCCTTGAGGGCCTTGAGGCATTTATTATTTATTTATTTATTAGGGCGCATAACGTCCCACTCGGAGATTGTCCCTTTCGCGAAATGTCCCTTTCCTAAATGACCCTTACGCAAAACGACCTTTCTGCAAAAGATCCCGTTCGCAAAACGTCCCTTTCGCAAAATTACCCGTTCGCAAAATGTTCCTTTCGTAAAATGTGACATCTCTTATCATATGAGAAGACTCCTAGTCTCTACTTAAACAAGCTTTTTGCGAATGGGTCATTTCGCAGACGGGACCTTTTGCTAAAGGGGCGTTAAACAGTAGGGATTTTCAGCGAAAAGGGCTTCTCAGAAAGAACGTTTTGCGAAAGGGGTGGGACCTTTTCAGAAAGGGACGTTTTGCGAATGGGGTATTTTACATAAGGGACCATTTGCAGAGAAGACGTTTTGCGAATGGGACGTAATTTTGGTGGAAGGACGTTTTGCGAGTGGCACGTTATGCGCCCTAACCTACCGACGATGCTGACGGCATTTCCTCGGTGGGTTAGGACCTCGGTGAGACGTTAATTGCGAGAAAAATCGAGAGAGCTCGCGCGCCGTCTTGCGATAGCCGCGCAGACGTTTCGCGATTTCCGCAAATAACTTTGCGCACTGGGACCCCACGGACCGAGGGTCTCGACGACAAAGGGTACAAAGCTGTACTCTCTGCCGACTAGATAATTAAGATTTGAGTACTTCGGTTACTTTCTCTACTCTATTAGTAGTTATTGGCGTTATTACCTAACTATCCTAAATTATAAATAGCCTAGGGTATTTTCGTGCTCCGGACAAGCCTATGTGCTCTGCTCTACACAGCGTCGCTAAATGAAATTACCTCAGCGTATCGCCAAATGCCATGTGGGTTTGCCACTTGACGGGCTGCGAACAGCCTAATACTCTAGGCAAAATACGGTTTCGAGAAACATTAATTTATAATACCTAGCGTCTTTTTTGTTTATTTCATTTTAAAAGGTTATTCTAAGATACTTTATTCAAGAATTTAACAAACTTTCCATCCGGATAAATTATATAGATTTAAATGAAACATGAATAGTCTTTTTAGGGTTCCGTACTCAAAGAGTAAAACGGGACCCTATTACTGAGACTTCGCTGTCCGTCCGTCTGTCTGTCACCAGGCTGTATCTCAAGAATCGTGATAGCTAGAGAGTTGAAATTTTCACAGATTATGTATTTCTGTTGCTGCTATAACAACAAATACTAAAAACAAAATAAAATATTTTTTAAGAGGGGCTCCCAAACAACAAACGTGATTTTTTTGCCGTTTTTATAGATAATGGTACGGAATCCTTCGTGCGCGAGTCCAACTCGCACTTGGCCGGTTTTTTTGTATTATTTATCTTGAATATTATAGAGCTATTGTAAATGAACCAAAATAAAGATAAAACCATGTATTCATATTTTTTTCCTGACTTTTCTGAAGCTAGTTATATAAAAAGTTATCATTTTTTTTATGTCTGAAATTTTGTTGGATTTTGTCGCTAGGTAACTTTTTAATTGATAATATATACATTTCATATAAAAAAACAGCTTTTATAACTTATTTCCAAATTTGTCATTTTTTCCATACAAATTGTCAGTTCATTGCCTGGACTATAAATACTAGTGCCTATGTGAGCTATAGACCTCAAGAGTCTTCGATAACAAGTTTCTGTCAAACATTTAATTGCCGACTGTATTTTTTTGTATACCATCATCAACTATTCATGGAGACGACTCTAACGAGCCCAAACTCAATAGGGTTACGTACCTATTTACTGAATTCCCATGGCCACCTTCTGTCTCCATCATCAGATCAGCTCGTTGGTACCATAATATTGAATTGTCATCCAAACTGAACCTTTACCCAAAATTTCCGCTCAATGGGATAATTTCGTCGAATACGTACGTGACGACCTCTGTAGTCTAGTTGGTAGTGACCCTGCCTAAGATGCTAGAGGTCCCGGGTTCGAATCCCGGTAAGGGCATTACTTGTGTGATGAGCACGAATATTTGTTCATGGGTCACGGATGTTTTCTATGTATTTTAGTGTTTATTTCTCTATATAAGTATGTATATCGTCGTCTAGTACCCATAGTACAAGCTTTGCTTAGTTTGGGACTAGGTTGATTTGTGTTAAGATTGACCGAAAATATTTATTTATAATAATTTATCCAATTGAAGGTCACACACCTAGTGACTTGTCAAAAAAACTTATTATGGAGATTGACTCGGTAATAATAATATTTGTGATTGCTTTCGGCGGCTAACGTTAGTTCTATGGTCAATGACTCACATATGAGTTATGCCTCTAAGTGTGATCCCCGCTACACAGCGGAAAAAACGCTGCTACGCGCTACGTTTGCTACGCAGCGCGCTACGTAGCGATGTGTGGCCTCGAATGGGTTTTAACACTTTCACTGCCAGAGTTCCTACGCCGTAGTCGCTTTCCGCTAAATACGGAAAAGCCATGGGATCGGTTACGAGAGTAGCGCCTAGCGATTCTTCGAAGCGAATGTTGTATCTGCCCTGCTAGGTAGCACGTGTAGGCTCGGACAAGAATAGGGCTACGGTCTCCCCCGCCTGTCGTAGAAGGCGACTAAAGGGGGTCATCGGGGTCGCAGTGTTTCTGGCGGGGGCCGGGGCACTCACCTAGAAACCCCAGGGAAGGCGACCATCATCATCCTAGGACGAGCGAAATGTGGCGAGGCGCGAGGAGGCCTCCAGTGCGTTCAGTATGAGATCCTGGAGTCCTCCGCATGAGAGCGCAGATGCCGACCGCCGTGGAGTTTTTAGTGGATAGAAATACCACATAACCCAGTCAGCCCCCGATGATTGGGTACCTGGTTCGCAAGTTTTCTCCACGTATAAAAAAAAAAAAAGTAGCACGACAGGTTTTATGGTCATGTTTTACTATATAATTTACTTTAAAAAGAAAGTTTAACCAACTGTGAATCAGTACCCAAAGATCATCAAAGATCAGTTCCCTCGATTTCTCCATGATCCCATCTCATCACATCCTGACCTGATGAGCATCCTCCTGATAGGGATACCCTTTCAAACATTTTTTTTCTAATGGTCCATCTTTTAGTAATCGGGGAACATACATAAAAAACAAAAGATTGCGACGAATTGAGGAGGTCCTTCATTTTGAAATCAGTTAAAAAAACCGGTCAAGTGCGAGTCTGTCTCGCGCACCGAGGGTTCCGTACAAACTTTCACCATGCTTTATTAGAAAAAATTCTATGATGTTTTTTCAGAGATAATTCTTTATCAAGTGAACCAATTTCGATAATTATTTTTTATTTCATAATACTATTAGCAAAATACAAAAAAAATCAAAGAAAAATCTAAGGACTTTCAGACTTTGTGGCAAAACTAGAAAAGATATACGAATGTAATGTATGACACAAATGATATCTAGTATTTCAGCTTAACATTTTAGTTTTTTATATGTATTTTGAAAAAGGGCCAAAGTGGGATAATTATGCTCAAAAAACCAACAACCCAAAGCGAGTTTTCCCTACAAGTTAATTTTATCGAAATCACAATTTTCCAGAAATCAGCACGAACTTTAAGTATGTTGTTAGACATGTTATGTGCAGCGCAGTACTGCAGAGAGACAGTCTCTAAAGTGTCTTGTGAATCAGTAATGACACAATCTTCATTGCCGCGGAGGCTTTTTGAAAAGTGGAAATTTTACCTAAACCATGTAATATATAGAAACGTGTGTTATATCATGTAAAAGCTAAACAAATATTGTATAATTCTTGCCATCCTTGTGATTCCAAATACCAATCCATACATTTAAGAGGTATTGGCAAAATTGTAGAGAAGAAAAGTGAAAAGCCTGCTCACATTCGATTTACGGGTATTTAAATTGCTCTGAAACGTATCAATATATTGAATTACAATGTTAAAACAAGTTATAGCATATTTTATTCGCTTTCATATAATATCACATTTGCATTCAGAAAATACATAGCTTGGGTTTAATTTAAACTTTTGAAAAAGCGGGAGCGCGGGGCTTTTCACTTTTCTTGTCTAGTATTTTGCAAATACCTCTTAAACTTAAGGATATATGGAATCACAATGTATGCAAGAATTATAGCATATTGGTTTAGCTTTAAGACAATATAACAAACGTTTATATATATGATTTAGGTAAAAATCCCCCTTTTCAAAAAGCCTTTGCGGCAATGAAGATTATGTCATTACTAACGAACTAGACTCTTCTCGGTGCTTATAACATATCTAACAACATACTAAAAGTTCGTGCTGGTTTCTCGAAAATAGTCATTTCGATAAAATTTATCTTGTAGGGAAAACTCGCTTTGCGTCGTTGGTTTTTTGAGCACAGTTTTCCCAATTTTGCTCTTGTCTTAAAATAAAATACTAAAATGTATACTTGACATTATTTGTTTCATAGATTACATTCGTATATATTTTCTAGCTTTACCGCAAAGTCTGAAAATCCTTAGATTTTTTCTTGATTTTTTTATACTTTTGCTAATAGAACTAAAACTAGTGTATATATCGAAATAAAATGTATAAATCAACTATTGACAATTTTTTCAGCTTTCATTTGGTACCCCACATGTGTTTATACGTTGCCTAACTTGTTTGGGTGTAATTTACACTTTTCCAAGCGCGACCGCGGCGTTTTTGATGACGTCATTACAGGGGAGATCGACTCCTTAGAGATTGTTTCCGGCAGTTTTGGAATCCAGGGGACATGCCTAACAACATACTAAAATAGTGCGCCGGTATCCGAAAGTGAAGTATTTCCCCCTAACAACAGCACTACTTGGCCTACTAACTAGACTTTTAATTTTCGCCCCCTCTCTTATGCGTCCTTTTTTATAGAAATTAAAAATATATCTTTAAGTTTTTCATTTTCCATACACGTGGTGGCTTTGTTTACAACTATTCAAAATTTCAAGTTGATAGCATTAGTAGTTCCTGAGATATTGAACTTTGTAATTGTGACAGTCGCACCATAAGGGTTCCGTTTTTACCTTTTTGGTCCGGAACCCTAACTAGTAAAACATCACGTAAAACATGATTATAAAACCTAAGTAATTAGATTTTTTTTGAAACGTGACGTAAAACGTGAGGATAAAACCTATCGTGCTAAGGTATTTGCTGTACGTAAATTATATTTATTCCGTGACTGGACCTAGAATTAGGTCGGGTCAAAGAAAAACTATCTAGAAACATAATTACTGAATGAAAAAAAGTGTCAAAGAAAAACTCAACGGAGAACTGGCAAGTTCTAGTTTATTGCAGTTATTCTGAAGTTTACGAGTTTCTGAGTGACTTTGGAGATTTCAGATGACTTACTAAGTATTTAAAACTATGAAGCAAATACTAAAATACTAAAATAAGTATACTTTATCACGGAAGCCTGAAAATGTTGTTTGCGAAAGTAATACATTGTTTACGTGATTAGAAAATCAGTTTAATAAAATAATGCAAGCTTAGGTAGGGATCACATACATCGGAACAAACAAGCAACTCACAAACATCTGAACACAACTCTATTTTCAAGGCATTAGGGTGCATGTTCAGATATTTTTGACCACCCTGATGTATGTGATGGCGACTGTACAAACATATTAAAAAGCCTTTTACGAAATCGACTCTTGGCCATGTCATAAAATCAAATTGATACTTAATAGGTAAGAGGTACCAAATTATTGTATTAATGGTCTAGTTTTCCCTCTGGGTTGGAAGGTCAGATGGCAGTCGCATTCGTAAAACTGGTGTCTATGCCAAATCTTGGGATTAGGCGTCAAAGCGGACCCCGGGCTCCTTTAAGGCACAGCCGGGAATAACGCTAGGAGGATGATATGATGAAAAATACAAAACAACCGGACCAAGTGCGAGTGGGACTCGCCCACCGAGGGTTCCGTACAAATAATAATTGCATGTTTGAGAAAAGTACCTACATTATAGGCACGGTTAATATAAGGTCCAATAATCAATGTCCGTGTCTACTACATATCCTTCTTTTATAACTCGTGAATAAATAGTGAAATATACGTGACATTTTAGAATATTGTAGTTATTTATTTTGCACGAAATCACAAGCTCTTTCACCTACCCACTTTTATCCAATTCTGACAAAATAATAAAAATCGATATGAGAATAAAAATCAGCCCTCCAATAGACTATGCAAATAAATAGAATAAACGGTAACGTTGGTAGTCAAACTGAATATCAAACATGTAACTTTCCTGGATCGCTGATCAGTGGGACGTGACAGGCATCCGCCATTTTGAATTTGTGTTGGTACACAATATGATGCTATAACAAGGTCTTCGGATACCATATAAATAGGGATATTGTTCAAATTGGTTGGAATTATTTTTATCTCCCTTTGATACAATCTTTTATTGAATTTGTTGTGGTATACGTAGCGCTTGTACAAAAACGTTTATTTTATTCTACTATACCTACGTAATCGACACGGACTAGGTTGTGGCTTCGCGGGCCTGTCTTCAATACATAGTATAAAACAAAGTCGCTTCCCGCTGTCTGTCTGTCTGTCCCTATATATGCTTTGATCTTTAAAACTACGCAACGGATTTTGATGCGGTTTTTTTTAATAGATAGAGTGATTCAAGAGGAAGGATTATATGTATAATACAATACAATACATGCATGCATTATACATATAAACCCGTGCGAAGCCGGGGCGGGTCGCTAGTCTTAAAAATAAAATAAAGATGATTCTCTCGAACTAACAGGCTCAAGATAATTTTGTATCATTCAAAATAATTTGCCATCTTCCTAATTAAATTCTTTGTTCAAGAATACTTACCTCGCATCAAGTATTTATTTTTTCTGTGTGTAGAGGAGAACAGCCAAACCGCTGAACAACCGGATATCCGGTAGTACAATATTTTTTTGGCCCAAGCTGAAACAAAGAACTTCGTTCGCTTCGCTCGCTCGTTGAGCTTAAAGGCCGAGCCACACCGACTGCGTGTGCGGCACGTATGCGTCGATGTAAGCGTAGACCCCTGTCACACCGGGTTACGCGCGCGTAATATACGCGCGTGTCTACGGCGTATCTGCTGCAGAGAGCTGCACACGCAACGCGTGCGCACGCTGCAGCTCCGTATCGTCACCAGCCGCCATTTGCGTACTATTATTTATATGATTAGCACCATGTTTGATGGCAGCTCTTTTGACAGTCGGTGTGGCTCGGCGTTTATATTTTACAAAGTCCCGAAAACTGTATAGACCAAGAAATAATCTATATAAGTATCGAACCTGCTCACAAAATTTGACGCGAAGCTGTTGAGAAGTGCGGCCCTGTATAGGAGAACAGCCCCCTTATTCTGTAACTTGTTTTAAGCTCACTCATTGAATTTCTAAGTATAAAAACTAGTAATAAGTAATCCCTCTATTTTGCCTGTTCTTAACCGACAGCAAAATAAAGGCTATTATTTTGCATGCTTATTTAAGTAGAGTACGGAGGACTGTACCGTGTATTTGTACCAACATAATGTGACCCGTATTCCGCAAATAAAAATATTTCATATTTCATTTCATATTTCACCCTCAACGCTCACCCACAATTATACCTTGACACCGCGATGCGTAGTAATTAAGCGTAGGTAGAGGTCTAGTTTCGTAACGGGTGACTTGCGAATAACAGCCCTGGGGTAATGCGCCTCACTCCACCCCTCACGAGACCTCTACCTACGCTTAGTTACTAGTAGTAACTAAGCGCCTATTCTGTAACTTTATTTAAGCTCACCTCAACGCTCACCCACAATTAAACCTTGACACCGCGATGCGTAATAGTAACTTACTACGCATCGCGGTGTCAAGGTTTAATTGTGGGTGAGCGTTGAGGTGAGAGGTGAGAATAGGGGGGCAGAAGACATGCATTTTTTGCCCAAACTGCGGCGCTACCACGAACTTCGTATATCTCCGTCTCTGTCGCTCGAGTACCATAAACCATAAGTGCGATAGAGACGGAGATATAAGAAAGTTCGAGATTCGAAATCGAAGTTCGGTTATAGTTTATATAGTATTATATATTTTTTTTTATAGCTCTGAAGCGGAGAACTTCATTCGCATGGCCCGCTCGTTCAATTAAAAAACACATAAATAATGAGCAGACTCCGTAAATGGGGAACTTGCATGGGATTTCAGTTTCGAATAAATTGCACTCTATCGATGCGGATAAACGTAGAGATATCATACAAAAAAAAACGATTGCATTAATTTTATCTCACGTTAAAATGACAATTAAAAAAATGTTTATTTTTCGACAAAATAACACAACAGTTACACAGAATATTGAATTAGAAATGACATTTTGTACGACAAGTTTAGACTTAAACGGAAATTTTGTGGAGATAATTGCAAATTAATGACTTACTCCATAGTAAACGTGCCGAGAATATATGTTGTGACGTCATAGCATACGCCCGTTTAATATAGAGCGCTTTCGGGGGGTGCCGGCGCGTGCAGATTTCAAATGCATATAACTTCAGAAAAATAAATCATAAGAAAGTTTTAATGCTACAGTTGTTTTAATGCTGGATTATACTTTTGATTTTCGTAATAAAATAAAAAGATGCAAGCTCCCTATTGCGTAGCATTTTCGGTGAAACATGGTTGTGTTAACGGAATTGGTATAGATAATATCAACCAAAATTGTTAATAGGGAACATTACGCAAAGCTCTGCGTAGGGGGCGACACTAACACAACCCGTAAACAAACCGGTGCCGGTTAATGTACGGCCCAATAATTGGCATCCTCTATATCTATGTCTCTTTTTAACTTAAACAAAAAGAGAGAGATAACGATAGATGGACGCGTATTATCGGGCCGTACATTAACCGGCACCAACAAACCGCCATGACGTACAATGTCATATTTATTTACCTAACAAACAATAACGAATAATTGATGAAAACGCGTTAAACTGCAATCGTTTTATTATCATTCGTGTGTAAAATACCTGTACTGTGATATTAAAATGGCATCCTATAGCCATTTAAAGGTGGATGAGGGCTTTTTTTTGCTTTACGACGTATTGCCGCTTCCCATAGTTTTCATATCATCGTTTCCTTCGGAAATGAATGATGCCCTTCATTCTTGCATCCAATTACGCGGCACTGATGCATTTTATTCATTGAAATATTTTCTTCACTATAAAGATCCAGAGCTTTGAAGGACTTGTCAAAGTTGTCAAAAAAACTGTTTACTAATTGTGTTAGTGCTGCACTCTGGCGGCAGAACATTGCAGTAATGTTCCCTATTAAGGTTAACGTCGCTCATTAAGCTAAGCGATAAGTACGATTGAAATTGTTTACACCAATTCCGTTAACAACACTACCTAGTACTTACCTACGCTGTACCGAAAATGCTAGGTACATTTTTTACGATGTCTGCCCAGCTAGCATGATAGGTTTTATGGTCGTGTTTTAGGTAACGTATGAACTTATAAATTGCGCTGTCTGCGGTAATGATATAGCCAACTATTTATCGTTGCATACCTACATCCTCCCAGCGTTATTCCACCCAGTTGTGCCCCTAAAGGAGCCCGGGGTCCGCTTTGACACCTAATCGCAAGATTTGGCATAGGCCCTATACTCCAGGCAAAATACGGTTTTGATAAACATTCATTTATAATAGCGTTTTTTTTCTTTATATAATTTTAAAACATTGATCTAAGATGCTTTATTCAAGAATCCAACAAACTTTCCATCCGGAAGTATTTATATAGATTTAAAAAAAGAATGAATTGTTTTTTTTTATTATTTATCTTGAATATTATAGAGCAAATGTAAATAAACCAAAATAAAGATAAAACCATTTATTAATATTTTTTCTGACTTTTCAGAAGCTAGTCAAGTTATCATTTTTTTGATGTCTGAAATTTTGTTGGATTTTGTCACTAAGTAACTATTTAATTGATAATATATCCATTACATAAAAAAAATCTGCTATTATAAATTATTTCCAAATTTGACATATTTTCCATACAAGCTGTCAGTTCATTGCCTGGACTACTAGTTTTACGAAAGCGACTGCCGTCAGACCTTCCAACCCAGAGGGAAAACTAGACCTTATTGGGATTGGACCGGTTGCATACAAACTCAGCGAAAATAAGGCACAATACAAACGGTGCAATTTGTGACACCAACAACTTGCTATAAGGTAAAATCAAAGGTAGGTAGGTATGTATTGCTGTATCAGTCCAACTAAGTATAGCAAGTTGTTGTGACTTAAATAGCCAAATTATAATCAGGTTTTTGGCGGACTGTAAAAAATCATCAAATTCATGTAAAAAAGCTGTCATTCCTTTATTCAAATATACCTACTTTTCTACGTTCCAGCACCATGCGACTACTAGTGGCGGCCATCTTGTTTCTATCCGCCATTTTGTCGAGCGGCGCGCTGGAGCTGAGCCCTCGACCACGGCGTCCTGAACGCTTCGACACGGCCGAGCAAATCTCCAACTATCTGAAGGAGCTACAGGAGTACTACTCTGTACACGGCCGGGGACGGTAAGCCGCCATTTTGTGACCGCCATCTTATCCATCATATGCCGTATCCATTATAATCGTATCCATCATACGCCGCAGCCAGATAAAAGAAATCGGCGACCCAACCACAGCTCTGTATGCCGAAGCTCATGTTCTATCCTTCCGTAAATTGTTCTTCAACTTACTCGTTAACTTATGCCGAGACAGAAGCTATTTTAGACATTGTACTCTAGCTTAAGTTTACAGTTTAGTAATATTCTAAAAGTGCAATGTAATTTCTTTTTTTTAAGGTTTAAGTCCCTTTTTAAGTTCCTGAAACTTGTAGCGATATTCCAAAATGTAATTTGTAACTGGTTCCCCGCGATACAGGCGAAGCCTAATGCGAGACCTCTGAAAATGATTGTAAGAAAAAATGCCAAATAAAACTTTTTCACCTCAGCAGCTCGAACAAGCATATTTTGCTGCGTGAAAACAGTGAGCAAAATGCGATTTTGCTCACTCCGTGAGTCAAAGTAGCTTTTTAATTTTGATATCGAGCACTGGTGACACATCATAGTGTGGAGTCCACACTATGATGTGTCACCAGTGCTCTATTACAAATTCAAAATATTATAGGTGCGTAAAAGCCTAGCGATATATTTTTTAACGTGACGATGTTCTCACTGCTGAGGAGAAAAGTTGTATGTATCACACGAGAGCAAAGATATTTGCATCTCGTGCCTTTGAGTCCCTCACTGCGCTCAAGATTCTAATTTTGAATCACTCGCTACGCTCGTGATTCAAATATAGGATCTTTCGCTTGCTCGGGACTCAACATCAACACTCGCAGCAAAAATCTACTTTGCTCTCTTGTTGAACAAATAACTATTATTACTTTTATGTGATTTCGGCCCGTGTGGAAAGCACGCCATCCTGCCAAATTCTATCCCTATCGCGTTCCATCTTATAACTTCGTACGGCGTCGCATTATATGCGCAGGACGCACTTAGACGAGGTGCATCCGGCATTTATCCAGAAATACCAAAATTACTCGGGGTCTTTAAGAAGTTTGCCGATTAAGACCGTCTGGCCGTGGCTTATGGCACCAATATTTACTTTGCTGAAAACTGAAAGTTCGTTAGAGAGCGCCACTGAATTTGGGGCTTAAAATTTAAAACCTGCCCGTATTATGACGGAAAGCATTTAATTAACCCATTTACATTGATTTAGTATATGTTTATATTATGTCAGTACCCATTTTGCATCAAACTTCGAAGATACTTTTCCCAAACTAACTTGACAAAGTCTCTACTAGTTAGTTCTACTACTCCCCGCTAGATGCCGCGTTCAGAGAACAGGAAGTCTTAACTTAACCAGAGCATAGATGGCGATGTTCTTATGAAATGCAAGTTAGGAATGAAAACATTAGTCGTATTTTTTGTTTAAATGTATTTTTGTTTGTTTAAATTAGTTTTATTTAAATGTAGGCAGGAGGTTAAGGCAGGGTTGACAACTTACTTACGATTACAGAGCGATCAACAATAAATATGGCGCCAGCAACTGTCATTTCATAGAACTATCCTTGATCCTACAATTTTTTTTTATGAGCCTATTGTGTGTCGCTCTGCTGGGCAAACTCTCTGCTGCTCTCCCCGTGATCTCCATGCGTCCCTACTAGATGCCTCTTCCGCCCAATTGCTGAGGAATACATCCAGGTCATCCCGCCATCTCCATCTATCCTACTAATTTATAAATGCGAAAAATTTGATGTTACTTACTCAATCACGCTTAAGGCGACGACGTGAGCTCAGAAAACGGATTTTTAAAAGTCGTAGCTTTTGTTTGGATTATTATAATACAGGTGCCCTAAATTTAATTAGCAATCTTAAGGCCTTTCTCGAGGGACAACAGCTATTCGAAGAAAATAAGTTACTGCCAAAAATTTCATTTTTGGTACAAGCTTTTATTGCTGACTTTACTTTTCTGTATACTGTATTGAGACAATTCTAAGGAGCCCAAATTCAACCTGGTTATCCCCATGGCCACCTTTTGTATTCATAATCAGATCAGCTCGATGGTACCATAATTTAAATTGTCATCCAAACTATACTAATACCCAAAATTTCAGTTCAATCGGATAACGGCAAGTGACTGAAAAATGGATTGCAAATTTTGACGGACAACTTACATACCTACATAATTTTTTTATAAGAACCAGTTAGGTTAGGTTTGTGTTGTCGCCGAAGCTCTCTGTAAATCGCAGCAGCTCTGAATTTCGAGCTGATCTGATGATGGACTCAGAAGGTGGCCATGGGAATTCAGTATTTAACCGACGTAACCCCGTCAAATTTTTGACAGTAACTTAAGTATTTTAAATTTTTCGAATTTTTAGTTTGTTTGAAAAAAAATCGCATTGCAGCCTTAAACTGGTGATTGTGACAAAAATGTTTTTTACCATCTAAATGGAAGTACTTTTGTCACAATCACCAGCTTAAAGCTGCAGCAAGGCGGATTTTTTTCATACAAACTAAAAACTCGAATAACTCGGAAACCAGCGAGTTTTGACCCCTGGTTGTCTGGATGTAAATTGTTGTAAATTAGCTCTAGTATAACCCCTTTCAAGGAATACGTCGGATTACCAGTCACCCTGTATGTCAACGGCTACCCATAACCCATAACATAAGCCTTTACCGCTCGGCCACGACTTTGGTCTTAAGCGACCTGCGACCAGCGTTTTATCTGTTCATTGCGCGTGATCCCAACAAACCACAGTGCGTTGCGCGTCTCGACCGCGCAATGAACAGATAAAAGGCTGGTCGCAGGTCGCTTAAGACCAAAGTCGTGGCCAAGGCGTTAAGGCCGAAACGCACTGAAAGCGGTGGCGGTGCGGCGCGGCGCGGTGCGGAGGCGGTACCGGTTGTAATGTTCGAACTAATGCGAAAGGTTCCGCACAGAATACCGCGGCGGCGGGACGCGGCGCGGCCCGGTGTTCTGTGCGAACCTTTTCATATTAGCTCGAACATTACAACCGCCACCGCTGTCTGTGCGTTTCGACCTTTATCGAGCTTATATTTATTTATTTGTGTGTACTTATCACAATTTTTGATCTAGTTTTTTTTCTTTGTTTCCAGCTACGGCAAAAGACAGATGCACATATCGGACGCGTCGGTAATATTCAAAGAGTTCCCGTTTTTTGACCACAGCCTTCAGAACCTGAATGAAGACACCGTCTTTAAGGCCCTCGCATACCAATAAACCGTGACTGCTATAGACTAGTACCGTTGGCAATATTTCCATCAAAAATATTGCTTTTGGCAATATTTCCCATAACAAATATTTTCTGCAATTATATTGCCATTGGCAATATTTTCGGTAACAATGCAGAGACCATTTTTGGTATTCTGTATGTCAAATACGTTTCCTTCACCTTTACCAATTTAACCTTTTTTTTGTATTGACATGAACCATTCCACTGTTTTCAAAGAAATGGGGGGTACTATTCTAGTATCTACCCTCTCTTCCTTACTAGGTACTATAGAACGAGCGATGTGATGTGCGACTTGCGACATAATAATCATTTATATAGTAGTATATGACAATTGCTGTAGACTATTGATTTGCCTTGGCAATATTCCGACTGAACGTATTGCATGGCAATATTACCCAGGCATCTGTAATATGTTGAGTATTAAATACGTTTTATTCAAATTACATTTCAGTGTACGAATTTACTTTATTCCCATACTTTATGGTCTTTACATTGCATAAAGGTACCTACATAATAAGGGAGTTTAAACTGGTGTAGAATGCGTCAACTCGATAAATATTGCCACATGACATTTAAGTACCGGAAATATGGCAAAGGTCAGTATGGTATGGTATGGTTTGTTGTTGTCGAAATTGAAATTATTTAAGAATAAGAATAGAATAATTTATTAAAATAAACCTTATTGCAAATGTTACATTGCACAGACATACTTACCTAGTACAGGGATGTTCAAATATATTATGGTCAAGCGTGCAAATATGTACCTACAGTCACCGGCATCAATATATGATGAATCAAAGGCCGCAGACATGTCTGACACGCACTTACGGCTCTAGGAATAGAGTTTTCATCAGATAATTTTGCGGCCTTTGTTCCATCATATTGCTTATGAAGATATGTTAAGGGAACGTATTTTCAGAGCTCCTTTACCTACTCGCAGCTCCGCCCTGGCCAGGCGGTCTCCAGCATTCGCCCATCCTTACACTTACAACCAAACTCTCTCTCACAGTCAAACTCTCACAAACTCTACAGAGCCAACAAAGTGGTACTGAAATGGCTTTACTCACTTTCCTACCTGGAAACTGAAGACCTTATAACAAAGACTGCTTAACGGGACAATTTAATTAGTATACATATAATAATTATACATGATTCCATTCAACACAAACACTACACACTACAAAGTTCAATTAGATCACATACATACACACACACACTCACACGCACAAGATACGAACAATTAGATTAAACTTTTTTTATATTATAAATTGGTTATGTCAGCCTATCTGGTATTCCTGTTAACTAGTCTAGTATTAATGTTTACTTGAAATATCACCGCATTGTATAAATTTACGTGTAATAATGTCATTTAAACTAACTTGAATTTTAATTTTAAGTCATTAATCGCTCTCGCAGACGTCCAAGACACAGGCTCAGCCTAGTTTGGAGTCTGATGGATATTTTTTTTGTATGCTAATCTGTTTCTGTTAAATAAAAGATGTGTATTTGTATTTATGCCGGTGACTGTACTTAGTTAATTAAATGACAATATTCTCATTTTTTTCGGTGTTGCTTTCTGAGCAATAAGGAAAGTGATACCGATATTTATAATTATCGACAAAAACATCCATATAATTATCGTACCTGCTCACAAAATTTCACCAGAATCGGTCGAGGAATGCGACCTATAGAGGACTTTGGAACAACGGATAACTTCGCTCGCTCGTTCAAAAATGAATATTGTATTTGAAATGTTTTTTTCTTAAATATATTCTGCATTTTCCTCTATTTTATAATGTCTTACTTCAGACATCGATAACACGCTAATTCTGACGTTTGTTTTGTCCATCAGTATGATGAGAGAATGATAGTGTAACTGTTGTGAATGACAAAGACATACAGATCATACTGATGATGGACTAAACTGACGCCAGAATTAGCGTGTAACCGAAGCCTAAGACTAAAGTGTTGTTGGCTATGTCATTTAAAAAAAACCTCAGTATATGTCGTGCAGTTAATTTAAATCTTTTGTATATCCATTGTTTAGGTAGTAAGTACTTTTATTTATCCTAGTCAATTAACTATCTAGTCAATTTTTTTTTTATTATTTTAATAAATAATCCCTGATCATAATTTACAGGCTGGGCGATAAATTATTTTAAGGGATTCAATATTTAAAAAAAGTAGAATAATGATAATATCAGAAGACATATTAGTTGTAATTGTATTCCGAAATGCAAAAGTTTCAAAGTTACTGTTGTTTTATTGCATAAAGTACACATCTAGCAATCCGCAACAACTTGATGTAGTTAGAATGAAAGGTATACTGTATAGCCGCCGCCAGACGAGCGAAACCGGCGGAAGGGTGAAGAAGATAAAAGAAAATCTAATACGGCGTCCGGCACTTACCCAGACGGGCCGATAGCCCGATATCACGCGGCGGACTGCATGATGTAGTCCGCCGATGTCGCTCATCTGGCTGGAATTTTGTATTTTTTTATTTGTACTATCTGGCGATAAGAATAAGAATAACTTTATTGCTTTCATGAATGCCTTATGGCCGGGATAGTTTTTGAAGCTAGATACTGCCTGGTTTGCTGTCCTCGCTTGGAACATGCTAGCGCTGTTTACATGATGCCAGCGGCGGTACCACGAAAACCGAAGTTCGTATATATATGCATCCCTATCACTCGAGTACTGTAAGTGCGATAGAGATGGAGACGAATTTCCAAGTTCGTGGTTATAGCTCAGATAGTTTTAAGTCGGCCAGGATCGGATCTAACTTCGCCAGCCACACGAAGCTAGAAAGAAAGAAAGAAAATAAGTTTATTCATGACATTTTAAAACTTGGACTAATACACAAGAGAAGTAACAGGTAGTGAGAATTTTAAATCGTCATTGAAATGGCCTCTACTCGGCTTTATGTCAAGGACCTTATGAGCACTTTCACGCTGCGGCGCTACCACGAACTTCGAATCTCGAACTTCGTATATATCCGTCTGTATCGCACTTATGGTTTATGGTACTCGAACGACAGAGACGGAGATATACCAAGTTCGAGATTCGAAGTTCGTGGTAGCGTGGTCTTCCGTGGATGGATACCCTTCACTACAAATCAGAACAGCGAAATCAGTGGTGGGGGAGTATTAAACTATACTGGCTTCAGACATTTAGCTTACTAGCTTTCTCGCTAGCTTACTAGCCTTGAAATAAAGCTAGTTTAGTATACACGAAGATAGACGCACTAGCTTGCTAGCTTACTACTAGCTTGCAACCCTAGTTTGAAAATCTAGCCTCTTTTATCCCGGACATTATAGCTGTGACATTCCAAGTATAGCAAGTTGTTGTGACAAATTGCTAGGTGTGTATTGGCCTTAAGGTGCAGCTTTCTGATATAGTGGAATAGAGTAGAGATACTCCTAGGGGTCTATTATATAGTCGTATATACGTATCTATATGATGTAATTTACTGTCATTATAAAAGATGCTCGAAAGAAAAGCAAATAATTTTACGAAAGTGTTATCCGACTATGTTTAGACAATATATTTTCCCCTCACTGCCTCGGAAAGCCGTCTTTTATCCTTTAAAACCAGTGAGCAAAAACGCATTTTATCCACTAGTGGGCAAAGTAATTTGACCTTGGAGCGTATCTCATGTATCTCATGAACGGTAATAGTTAGACAGTTGTCATTTTCACAGATGATGTATTTCTGTTGCCGGCATAACAACAAATACTAAAAAGCAGAATAAAATAAATATTTAAGGAGGCTCCCATACAAAAAAACTTTTCGAAATTGGTTGTTGCCTTCATCGAGCGCTGGGTCTCAAAATGTATGGGAAAACTAAAATCCGACTCGCACTTGACCAATATTCAAAAAAAAAAACATTTGATATAGTTTTTAGGGTTCCGTACTCAAATACCCTATTACTAAGACTCCGCTGTCCGTCCGTCCGTCCGTCTGTCTATCACCAGCAGGCTGTATCTCACTGATACCGTGATAGTTCCAGCTGAAAGATGATGTATTTCTGTTGCCGCTATAACAACAAATAATAAAAACAAAATAAAATACATATTTTTATTGATAATGGTACGGAACCCTTCGTGCACGAGTCCGACTCGCACTTGGCCGGATTTTTTATACACAAGTGCAAATTTATTATTTAAATTAAATAAAGTTGTTTTGCATGTTGCACTTTCCTCGCTACAGTGAGGTGAAAAGTTTTGTGTTACACAAAACACAAATGTATTTTACTTCTCGTGTGTTGAAACACTCGCAACGCTCAGGATTCTATTTTAGAACCACTCGCTTCGCTCGTGGTTCAACTATAGAATCCTTCCACTTGCTTGTGTTTCAATTCCACACTCGCGGGTAAAATACAACTTTGCACCCTTGTATAACAAATAACTATTTTATCATCGTCTCGTAAGACACTACCGGCCTAGTTTTAGAACAAAAGACTTCAGGGTGGACAGCCCAACTCATTGGCTTTTTGTAATAAAATGTTAAAATAAATAAAAAAAATTGGGGAGTTAAAAGAGTTACAGGTTAAGGTTAACTAAAGTGATGTTTAAGTCACGTCTAACCTTTCAGTTTTGTTAAGGCCATTATGCGCCTAGCAATTTTTCACAACAACCTAGAGACGCAGTTATAAGATGGAAAGAAACAGCAAACTTGCAATTCATTCACTTTAAAGGCAGTCCTTGATTGACATTGATAGTCAGTTTTGTTACAATCCGTTTAAGGGACATCAAATTAATGACTATGCCCGTTTATGACCTATGACCTATTTACAGGACTGTGGGCCGTTGTTACATTAGTCCTATAAACAGCTTGGGCCTTACGTATACTTACCTAAAGGCTGGGTTCTGCTCACTTTTTCATACAGTCCTGCAGGTCGATCACGTAACGCATTGTACGAACGTCGGGTAGGTCTAAATGTCACTTTTTATATGGAAAATTTATAGTTAAATTGTACCGACGCGCGTTCAGAACGTTACGTGATTACCCCTCTGGTCAAGCAAAATTGTGTAATGTATGAATAACAAAGAGAGCCGATCCCAGTTTACTTTAGGTAGTACATGACGTTTTTTACGCCTTGAGACCTCATGAATAAGGTAAACGTCCGAGTGGTCGACGCTGTACTAAAAAAAAGTTTTTAGTATATGACATGGGCACTTTATGTCAAAGCAATATGGGTTAAATTCGAACTAAGAGGATTTTTTCTTCATTCGAATTTAAGCCATGTCACTTTGACATAGAATATAGTAGCGACGAGCACTGGGACGTTTACGTGAAAATAATGTGGTAACATTATTTTCACTTGTTTTGGGAGTCAAAATAAACGAACTTGTCAATACATTTTTTATTAAATTTATATAAAAATACACTTAATTTAGTAATCAGTATTTTTTGTTACGACAATCAACATGGGATAACACATTTTATAGATATGGACAACACGTTATGGACTGTTCGAAATAAAACACTTATTTGAATCATACCTACACACATATTATTGTCAATAAACTACCACCGGTTCGGAAAGTTAAACCTCTGCCACGAGAAGAACCGGCGTAAGAAACTCAACGAGGTGGGAATGTTACCTAAGGAATACATGATATGAACACAGTCACTACTTAATGAGTAGGTACTTTTATTGTCATAGAAGTAATGGTTATATCTATTGAACGTTCACAATAGTGTTCTGATCTACGCCCACCTGGCCGCACTCGTTGCCCCTGCAGCACGGCAGATTATCGATCCTGTCCGTGTATCCCTTCATATATAAAGCGTTGACCACCTGCTGGTTCAGCTCGACCGTCGGCCGGTAGTGGCCGGAGCACGCCCTTATGCTCTTTATGACTCCGTTCTCCACCACCATCTCGCCGGCGCCCGCTACAGGATGCCCGGCGAACAAGCTCGACGTCCGCAGAACTGTGTTATGTACGTTCGATAGTAATAATTGCCCGCTTGGCCCCATAGCGAAGATGGCCGACCGGCCTGACTGCCCGACGTCCGCGTTCCTCGTGTCCACTAAAGCCCCACGAGCATTGTATAGTTTCCCTCGTTTCACGAACACCTCCAACGTCGGCCGCTGGTTAATTTCATAGTAGACCATGTACGGCGGACACTGCGCGTCGGACAAACACGTTTTCTCCTCATTGACGAATCTGTCCTGCATTTTATAAGTTTTGTATGCGAATGATATGCTTAAGGCCCCCTCGTGGTGATCATAGAGTGAACAAACAAATGATCCCCATTTGCAAATCCTTATTTTTGATTTGTAAACTGTGTAAAATGATCTGTCAAAGATAGCAATGTCTGTGTATGCGCCAGCTTCTAAATGTTTCGAAGTACAGCTGTAGCCCTTTGTACAGTTCCAAATAGTACCACCATTAGAACCACCAATGACAGTTTTTTCAATAGCCGCCATTGAATGGATATGGGACGCAGGTTTTGCTGTCTTAATCAAGCGACAGCTGTTTGCTGAAGCTACGGCACAGCGCCAGATCTCTTTCGACTTCAACCCAGCGTAAATATACTTTTCCGTAGCAGCCAAGGACGCAATCTCACTTTGGAATTGATTCAAAGTCCTACAATGGTTCGATTGATGTAAGTCACACCTTAGCATTCGTCCGTCTTTCAAGGCCGGGTGGATATAACGATCTGATATAGCCATATCATTTATTCTGGAACTGAAAGTATTAAAGGGGGTGCAAGATTTTTTCTGATATAAGTGGCACCTGAGCATCATTCCGTTAGCCAGCGACGCGTAGAGGTATTCCCCGCTTACAACTGTTGAGGTGACTTTGGTGGAACTGCTGTACGAGTGGAATATCTCACACACGCTGGGGTCCTTGTACAGGCATCTCATTATATCCCCGTTTGATTTACCCACAAACATGAGCTCTGGCGTCATGTAGATGGCGTCGCGGACGGATCGGTCATTGGTTGGCACAATTTGTCTGAATACGGAGGTACTTTGAAACTTATAAGCGTTACCGTGGGTCATTGTGGATGCTGGTTTCCCGGTGGCAGCCGTGGCCAGGAGCAGCACGGCGAAGACTCTGAAGATATCCATGGTTCTTAAAACTAGCAGAATGCAACGGTTCTGAATCGAATTCACCGGTTGACTGTTCCTGCCGAAGCTTGTGGCTTGTTTTTATAGGTATACGTAATCGTATGATGCGTCAATAATATTTCGCTACGTACATGTATCATTGAAATGGAGCAGAAGATAACAACGTTATACTTTTATTCATTATTATGTTATTTTTAACCCCCGACGCATAAAGAGGGGTGTTATGAGTTTGACGTGTCTGTCTGTGTGTCTGTCTGTGGCATCGTAGTTCCTAAACGAATGGACCGATTTGAATGCGGGTTTTTATCCGAAAGCTGACGTGATCGAGGTGGTTCTTAGCTAAATCGGTTCAGACGTTTTTCAGATATTGAACTTTGAAATGAAAATGTCGGCGGTTTTTCAACCTTACTAAGTTTAAGTAATGTTTTATTACAATTATTACTACAGTGGAGGCGAACGGCCATCAGTTTTGGGCGTAGTGCGGGTAGGTTTTCATAAAACCATGTAAGATCAATAACACTATACGTCGAGCATTGGTGTCCGCAAATCTGCCCTCACTGTTTGAGCCTCAAGGTTCAAGCACGATGGATGGAGCAAGAGGCCGGGCGGATTAGCACAGGTTCCATGGGCGAGGGGCCGCAGTCTCATTTGGGATGGGACTTGCGTAAGCACATTCGCTCCGTCGCATCTCAACTACACGGTGCGTTAGGCTGCCGAGGGCGCAGCGAAGTTCAAGCATTCTATGTACCCAAACATGGAACCAGTGTATGACTTCGTCCCAATTGCGGTGGAAACGAATAGCCCTTGGGGCTCTGAGTCGAATGGCGGGCTCTACACGGTGAATAATTACTGTGATCCTGTTTTGTCAGTATTTGCGCAATATTCAGTATGGAAGCAGTATTGAATGGCCCTTTAAACGCTAATTATTTATCGCGTCAGTATTAAGGGTGGCCAGACGGTAATTCTGGTTCTTTCATATTCTCATCTCGCTCTATCTTATAGCTGCGTACCGCTCATACCATCCACCAAGCGGAACGTGGGGTGAGCCTTTTATTTTAGCCGCTGACAGTGACACTGCCTGTCGCGTCGACATAAATAAAATAAACGTCGAAGGTGCCTTCTACAATCTGGAGTTGTAATTTAAATTCAAATCTTTGGTAAAGGACATCAAGTTAAGACGTGTCTCTTAATTCTTTATTATCTGTGGGCGGATTTCAAAATTTCCGGATAATTCTGCAGTATATTGACAGTCCTGTGATACACGTCAATATGCATGTGATCCATATTGTGATATGGGTGGATTGTCAGTATTTAATCACCGTGTAGAGGCCGCCAATATATATCTTTGTTAAAAAGTCAAGACATCGCTCGAGGGAGAGAGGTTACGATCAAGACATAATGATGTCTTGATCGTAACCTCTCTCCCTCAGTGCAGAGTGGTAACGCCGCGAATTAATAAATATTGGACACATTTGTGCCAGTTACGCCCCACTTTTTTTTTATACTACGACGGTGGCAAACAAGCTTACGGCCTGCCTGATGTTAAGCTGGTACCGTCGCCTATGGACACTTGTGACTCCAGAAGAGTCACAAGCGCGTTGCCGACCCTTTATTCACTTGAAGATTCGCTGTGTTGGCAGATAGAGACATGCAGGTCCCTCACTCCCAACACAGCGCACCCTAGGGAGCTCTGGCGACCTTACTCACCACCAGGAACACAACAAACACCACATACTTCATAGCATGCAATAATATAGCAACACTACAAAGCAGTGGTGCTATTATGGCTGCGGTCTTCTGTAATAAGGTGGAGGGAGGTACTTCCCCAGTTAAACAACTTAAACTAGAGATAAGTTAAACTTAGAAATTTGATAGATAATAGCTAAGCTTAGCAAATAAACTTAAAAAAATGAGATTGCGCTAAGTAATTAGTAGACATATTTTTTGTAACAATTAAATTACTGAAATAAACAATTTTAATTTTAATTATTATTATTTTTTTAGTTGGGCTGCTCCACATACGAGCGAGATGACATTCCTCTGTGCCCTACCTCTCTTCAGTATAACTTAAAAAAAAACTGTCATCTCCACTTATAATAAATCTCTAAATTAAAAAAAGAATCAGCCAGTTTGAAACTAAGCTTTGCGCGGTTCGAATGTTCTCAGCATCCCATGAACGGAAAAATATGAAACATTTTATATAGGTACATTATTATTCTAGCTGCAACTTAGGATAGTTTTTATCCGACTGCGACAGTTAATTAATTTTCCGAAATATACGACTTCATTTAATTTTTCATTTATTTTTATTGAAATCAAACGCTGCTCCAACTGTCAGCTATAAGAACCGTCAAATTTTCGTCAAAATGGCGGAATTGCTTTGCCTTTCACTTATTAATAATTTAAATCCCGTCTACGATAGACCTTTACGAGACAAATGCTAAAATATAAACCATAGAAAAATATTCGATTCTGATATGAGAACTTATATGCGCAAATGTCGTTTTATGTCGTAATTTCAATAAATGAAATCAACAAATTTGAACAATATAATTAACACGAATTTGTTTTTTTCGAATGACAATGGCACGCGCTCGGCGCATTCAGCCAAAGTACCTGCGGCGCTACCACGAAAACCGATACTCAATGTTCATATATTTGCATCCCTGTCACTCGAGTATGGTTAGTGCGATAGAGATAGAGATACCCGAATATTTTCGAATTCCGAAGTTCGTGGTTATAGCTCAGGAATCGAAAATATGGTAAATAATCATAATGTATTTTCTCGAAAAAGAATTTAAAATAAATATAGTCAAATGGAGAAAAAACAAAGCAAGAGGTTATATAGGTAATGATTAAGTTATAAGAGTCCAAAGTTTTAAGAGGGGGTATGTTCTGTCCCTTTTCCGCAAAACGCACCTTCATATGAAACGATTGTTTTTGAAAATTCTACCCCTAAGGGGGTAAAATGGGGGTGCAAAGTTTGTATGGGAGAACCTTTTTTTTTTGAGCTATAGACTTAAACTTTGTAGAAAAATTAGTTATTAGAATACAAATGAAACACTTTCAGCGTTTTGGAAAATTCCACCCCTACGGGGGTAAAATAGGGGTGCAAGGTTTGTTTGGGGGAAACATTTTTTTTTAAATAGAGACTTAAAACTTTGTAGAAAGATCAGTCATTAGAATACAAATAAAGAACTTTCAGGGTTTTAGAAAATTCTACCCCTAAAGGGGTAAAATAGAGTGCAAAGTTTGTATGGGAAAAACTACTTTTTTTTAAATAGAGACTTAAAACTTTGTAGAGAAATTATTCATTAGAATACAAATAAAGTACCTAGATTCAGTGTTTTAAAAAAATCTACCACTAAGGGGGTAAAATAGGGGTGCAAATTTTGTATGGGAGAAACAATTTTTTTTTTTAATAGAGACTTAAAACTTTGTAGAAAGATTAGTCATCAGAATACAAATTAAGTACTTTCAGCGTTTTAGAAAATTCTACCCCTAAAAATAGGGGGCTAAAATAGGGGTGCAAAGTTTGTATGTGGGAAACTATTTTTTTTAGCTAGAGTCCTAAAACTTTGTAGAAAGATTATTTAAATACAAAGAAAGTACTTTTAGCGTTTTGGAAAATTTCACCCCTAAGGGGGTAAAATAGGGTGCAAAGTTTGTATGGGAAAAACATATTTTTTTTTAATAGAGACTTAAAATTTTGACGAAAAATTACTTATTAGAACATGAAAAATACTACATTCGGCGTTTTACAAAAATCATTCCCAAAGGGGGTTAAAAAAGGGTGCAAGGTTTGTATGGGGAACACTTTTTCTGAGCTAGACACTTAAAACTTTGTAGAAAGATTACTTATAAAAATACAAAAAAAAAGATTTTCAGCGTTTTGAAAAAATCTATCCCTAAGGGGGATAAAAAGGGGTGCAAAGTTTTTATCAGGGAAAGTTTATGTTTTTGAGTTAGAGACTTGAAACTTTGTAGAAAGATTACTTATTAAAATACAAAAAAAGAACACAAATCGTTTTAGAAAATTCCACCCCTAATAGGGTTAAAAAGGAGAGCAAGCTTTGCATGGGCAACACTTTTTTTTGAGTTAGACTTAAAACTTTGCAAAAAGATTACTTATTAGAATACTAAAAAAGAACTTTCAGCGTTTTAGAAAACTCCATCCCTAAGGGGATCCTTAAGATCCTTAAGAAGGGTAGCCAGTGTTGTGTGGGAAAAACTTTTTTTTTTACTAGACTTAAAACTATTCGAAATGTTACTTATTAAAATTAATAATAAAGTACTTTCAGAGTTTTAGAAAATTCCACCCCTAAGGGGGTTAAGAAAGCTTTGTATGGGCAACACTTTTTTTGAGCTAGAGACTTAAAAGTTTACGAACAAAGTTCTTTCAGCGATTAGAAAAATTCAACCTCTAAGGGGGTTTAAAAGGGGGTTCAAATTTTAAATGGCGAGCAATAAAATTTTAAAGTGTGAGTAAGAGATTTTTAACTTCGGTCTTATTCTGTACGTTAAAAGACTACAAAACTGATTTCAGAGTTTTTCCAAATTCATCCCCTAAGAGTGTTAAAATTGGTTCAAAGTTTGAGTATTTCAAGGCATTTTTAAAGTATGAGATTTTTAACTTTGGTTTTAGACTGTTTGTTCACAAACTAGAAAATGATCATCAACTTTTTTTTTAATTATCCCCTAAAAGAGGGTTTAAATTTTGTATTGAGAGAAATCATTTTCTAAGACGATAAAAAGTTCTACGCGGACGAAGTCGCGGGCAACAGCTAGTTACTAATAATAATTAAGGTGGTTCGATTGCCATACAAAGTGTTATTTGACATTCGCAGGCTAACGGCGTGATATTTAAAGAAACTTATGTAACAAACTTTCATATATTGGCTTCCCATTTGCGCCAAATTCCCCCTTTCCTAGAATAAATAAATAAATAAATATTTGCGGACAATCTTACACAAATCAACCTAGTCCCAAACTAAGCAAAGCTTGTACTATGGGTACTAGACGACGATATAAATACTTATATCATCATCATAATTTCCTTGCCCTTATCCCATTTACTTGGGGTCGGCGCAGCATGTCTTTTTCTTCCATACTTCTCTGTCAGCCGTCATATCATCATTCACTTCTTTTCTCTTCATATCGTCTCTCACACAGTCCATCCACCTTTTTCTTGGCCTACCTCGTCTTTTACATCCATCCACATTCATACATAAATACTTATATAGAGAAATAAATACTTAAATACATAGAAAACATCCATGACTCAGGAACAAATATTCGTGCTCATCACACAACTAAATGCCCTTACCGGGATTCGAACCCAGGACCTCTTGCTTCGTAGGCAGGGTCACTACCAACTAGGCTAAAGCGGTCGTCAAAAACTTGTATAAACTAGATTTATTTGAGAAATTGGTTTGGGACGTGATATTTTGGTAAAGCTAAACTCAAATTAATCTAGTTTATACAAGTTTATTCTATTTAGCGCAAATAGGAAGCCAATTTATGAAAGTTTGTTACATAAGTTCCTTAAAATATCACGCCGTTGGCCTGCGAATGTCAAATAACTTTTTGTATGGCAATCGAATGATTATTATGTTTTCCCAAAACATCACGACATTGCAAACAGCTCGGTAGTATTTCCCAGAACTGTGATTCACACCTAGTGTCTTATTATTGTGAGGCTTTGACATTGAACTCCGTACTTTACTCTGTACAGTTTATCTGACTGTCATTGATAATTTGTCAGGTGACAACAAATATCGACTGTGTCGAAGTAGTGATAAGGTTGAGTTTTGCTTTACCTATTAAGGGGACGTAGGTTCGTGGTCTTCTCTCCCTCTCACTGAGCATAAGCGTGAGCGAGATGGAAGTGCGTGTTTGGAAGCGCGAATATCATGTTTTTTAATTTTATTTCTTTGCGCGATTTAATAAATAAAAAAGTAATAGCTGATTTCCCTCAAACATGACCTTGCCGATTTTTAGAATCAATTGTTATGTGTTTAGCTGTTGTACATAATTTGTTACGTTTTTTTTAAGTGTATTTTAGACCTATGTTCGTGATTTTTTTCTATCGAGCGAAAGTCAAAAACTCAGGATTCAAATAGCTGATTTCCCTCGAGAAAGGCCTCAAGATTGCTAATTAAATTTAAGGCAGCCGTATTATAATCCAAACAAGAGCTACGATTTTTTTTTAATCCTTTTTCACGTCGCCTTAAGACAGAAAGAAATAAAGAAAAAGTATTTATGTAGAAAAAATATTACTTAGGTATGTGTACAGTACCCGTCATAAAAGTTTGCGCGTCTGATGTTAGCTACTAGTAGCGCCGCAAAGGTGTCAGAGGGGTCGGACGGGTATGCGGGAGGCGACTCGAGGCTAACTTCAGACACGCAAACTTTTGTGCCGCGTACTGTAATGAGAAAGAGGGGTGTTATAACTTATAAGTTTGACGTGTCTATGTGTCTGTGTGTGTGACTCTCCGTGGCACCGTAGCTCCTAAACGAATGGACTCTTTGAATGCGGTTTTTTTTCGAAATCTGACGTGATCGAGATGGTTTTTAGCTACGTTTCAACGAAATCGGTTCAGCTGTTTTTGATATTAAACTTTGAAATGAAAATGTCGGGGTTTTCAACTTTTCTGAGTTGTAAGTAGTTATTATATCAATTTAATAAAAATAAAAAAAATCAATTTCGTTAATTTTTAAACCCAAAACAAGTGAAAATAATGTAACCTCGGTAAAATCAGTCCATTCGTTTATTTCGTTTAGGAGCTACGATGCCACAGACAGAACCACAGACAGATATGTACACAGACACGTTAAACTTATAACACCCCTTTTTTTGGGACGGGGGGATTAAAAATAGTAAATACACACAATTTGCTAATCAGTATATTTTGTAACGAGAATCAACATGGGATAACACATTTTATGGATATAGCGCATACAAACTAACACGCGTTATAGGTACTGTCCGAAGTAAAATTACTTATTTGAATAATAGCTACACACATATTATTGTCAATAAACTACCACCGGTTCGGCAAGTTAAACCTCTGCCACGACAATAACCGGCGTAAGAAACTCGACGAGGTAGGAATGTTACCTAAGGAATACATGATATGAAAATAAACAGTCACTACTTAATGAGTATTTTGTTATGTCTTAGAAGTAATGGTTGTGTCTATTGAACGTTCACAATAGTGTTCTGATCTACGCCCACCTGGCCGCACTCGTTGCCCCTGCAGCACGGCAGATTATCGATCCTGTCCGTGTATCCCTTCATATATAAAGCGTTGATCACTTGCTGGTTCAGCTCGACCGTCGGCCGGTAGTGGTTGGAGCACGCCCTTATGCTCTTTATGACTCCGTTCTCCACCACCATCTCGCCGGCGCCCGCTACAGGATGCCCGGCGAACAAGCTCGACGTCCGCAGAACTGTGTTATGTACGTTCGATAGTAATAATTGCCCGTTTGGTCCCATAGCGAAGATGGCCGACCGGCCTGACTGCCCGACGTCCGCGTTCCTCGTGTCCACTAAAGCCCCACGAGCATTGTATAGTTTCCCTCGTTTCACGAACACCTCCAACGTCGGCCGCTGGTTAATTTCATAGTAGACCATGTACGGCGGACACTGCGCGTCGGACAAACACGTTTTCTCCTCATTGACGAATCTATCCTGCATTTTATGAGTTTTGTAGGCGAATGATATGCTTATGGCTCCATCGTGGTGATCGTAGATTGAACGTAATCTAAATGATTCCCATTCGTGAATCCATATTTTAGAACTGTGCACTGTGTAAAATGATCTGTCAAAGATAGCCATACTTGTGTACTGAGAATGATCATTAATTGGATTATTAGTACACGTGTAGCCACGTGTACAATTCCACATATTACCACCCCAAGTAACACCAATGACTGTTTCTTCAAAAGCCGTCATTCCTTGAATTTGGGTAGCTGGGTTTGCTGTGTCAATCAAGCGACAGCTGTTTTCTGAAGCTACGGCACAGCGCCAGATCTCTTTCGACTTCAACCCAGCGTAAATATACTTTTCCGTAGCAGCCAAGGACGCAATCTCACTTTGGAATTGATTCAAAGTCCTACAATGGTTCGATTGATGTAAGTCACACCTTAGCATTCGTCCGTCTTTCAAGGCCGGGTGGATATAACGATCTGATATAGCCATATCATTTATTCCAGAACTGAAAGTATGAAAGATGGTGCAAGATTTGTTCTGATATAAGTGGCACCTGAGCATCACTCCGTCAGCCAGCGACGCGTAGAGGTATTCCCCGCTTAAAACAGTTGAGGTGACTGCAGTGGAACTGCTGTACGAGTAGAACATCTCACACACGCTGGGGTCTCTGTACAGGCATCTCATTATATCCCCATTTGATTTACCCACAAACAGAAGCTCTGGCCTCACGTAGATGGCGTCGCGGATGGATAGGTCATTGGTTGGCACAATTTGTGTGAATACGGAGGTATTGTTAAACTTATAAGCGTTACCGTGGTTAATTGTGGATGCTGGTTTCCCGGTGGCAGCGGTGGCCAGCAGCAGCATGGTGAAGGCTCCGAAGATATCCATGGCTTCTTAAAACCGTATACGACGGTCCTGAATCGAATTCACCGGTTGACTGTTCCTGCCGAAGCTTCTGGCTTGTTTATATAGGGTTGTTTAGATATGGTTTCGGCCAATAATATTTCATTTTTCATAATACTCATATACTTATTATTGAAATTTAAACAAGATAACGATGGCAGGGATCAGGGGTCACAGTAGCTAGATAAAGGTGTTATGTTTTTATTCATGAAGTTCTGACGTGTCCGCGATCGTTGATATGCTGTTATTAGCATTATGACAAAAGACCTTCACATAGTGGCCGCGGTTGCGGCGCGAACGCAGGTCAAAAGCGGCCCCGCGCAAGTAGTAAAGCATAGAAACTACACTTGAAACACACATCGAACGCCCGCGCCTTCCTAAAGCAGCCCGCAACCGCGACCAATGTTTGGATCCATAGCAGAAAGTGCAAGTCGCAAAATGTGCATATCGCCAGGGGCGGTTCACACTGTGATTCCGTCGCGCCGCTACAAGTACATACATGCCGGCCGGCCGCCAAATTGGCGGCCCATTAGTAGCTGCCTGCCGCGCGTTGGTACGGGACGCTCGCACGAGTCGCAGCGCGTTGCATGCGATAGAAAAGGATGGCCACATTTAGGCACGTTTGGCGTACCTAAACAGGGAATTTGTTAACAGAGAACCTTCTGTACGTAGTACTATTACTTGTTCTGTGATATCGCTAAATGTGCAAGTCGCAAAAGGAGCAGGTTGTAAAATGTGCATGTCGCTAAATGTGCAAACAAAATTTCAGAGAGACTCTAAGGCAGGTCGGTGTAGGTTGTACGACGACGAGCATCGAGCGGAGGAGTGTTAGCGCGATGAGGAGTGTTAGTGTTTTACTAATCGTACATAGGTAAGTACAAAAGTCCAGGGGATTATCTAATATCGCTACCACGGCACGCTCGCTTCACTCGCTCGGCTCGCGCGCTATACGGTCGCGTTTCTTCCTATCCTAACACTCCTCCTCGCTTCGCTCGTCATCGTACCTACACCGACCTGCCTCTCTAAAACTACTTTGAATAAATCAATAAAAATAAGTCTCCATTTTCGTTCCAGCTAAAAGTACCCATTTTGCGATCTGCACTTTTTACGATCGGCACTTTTTGCAATTTGTTCCACAGCACATTTTGCGACTTACACATTCTGCTATGGATCCAATAGACGGGATGACAATGTGTGTGAACTATAAATAGTTTCATCAAGCGCTTTGATGAAATTTCATCAAAGCGCTTGATGAAAGGCTATATGAAAAAAAAAAATTAGGTAATTCTGCGAGGAAATGCTGCCAGCGTCCTCAGTACCTTGCCACAGGGGCCCATTCTAGAATTCAATTATTAGTTTTTTTTATTATTTCTACTTGTATTTTTTTTGCTACATTAATTTAATTTTTTTGGTTTTATTAGCAATGTTTTTATGTAAGACCTAATAGTTACTATTTATTTGTTTCTTAATAATACTGTCGATATTGTTCAACCTCGAAATTTCGGGGAGTTTGATGAAATTTATTGGTACGAATGTTCGTTGAAAGCCCTGTTTTCGTCTCCAAAAAATTCCCGGGGCAAGGCCCTTGTAGAACGGCCGCTATCTTGGGAAATGTACTCCATTCGTAAGAAATTCAGGTTTTGTTCGAAAACTACGTACTCTGTGAAAACATATAGCAACATTAAAGCTGAATAAATTCAACACAAGCCTCTAGTAAACAACCTTGACGAGAAAACGTGTCTTCGTGGAGAAAAATGCATCCACATGTGAGATTTTCCCTCAATGTCCTTCCAGGGAAGATTCTCTGAATTTGGAGCTCGGGAGAATTTCAAATCCACTTTGATTTACGCAATAGGATATGAACTACATTAACAATAACATTTTACCCGACTACGGCTTAACCCAAAAGAATGGTAATGGATTAAATTTCTCGTGAGGTAGTGATAGTTTGCTACCACCTCCAGGTCAAGATGCTTGGGGGCGCTATGTCGGGTAACCTCCTCGAGTGTCTGGACTCTACCGATTCCTCTTGATTCGGTTGATCCGCAGGAATGGGTAGTGTCTTGGCCGGTGCGCCCCGGAGACACGGCAAGTGATAATTTAGCGAACCCTAAGTTATCACTTGCTGGTTTTACCAATAAGGGGGGGGGGGGGGTCGGGGGGTTCCGCCCAGATGTGGCGTGAGGGAGAGGCCATTGCCGTTTGCCTCTATAATAAATAACGGACCCGGAACCCTGACAAATCCTCTGCTATCAGAGGATTCATGTTAGGCGCGGGGGCTGCGACCGTCAGGCCGGGGCCGAGTTGTGGCTGCGAGGGAGAAAACCTCTATAAAAAGTTACAAGAGGACCTGAGAGGGTGAATCCGAGGTCTATCACCCTCTCCCGGCGTAGAGGTCCTTTGGTCGGGTCGGGAAGCGTGTGGTGTCGCCCTGCACGCTTACGACGGGAGGGGGGGCTTTTGCCTCAGTAGTGAGGGCAGCTGCGGCTGTTGCCGAGGGGCGTCGTGGTGAAATGTTCGCGATCCCATGACGCCCCTACTACACGGCAGAGAGGGCATACCTTGGTGGTTTTAGACGATAGTTTGGGGGGTTCCCGGGAGCCCGTCATACCCATCCTAGTTCCTCGGCTAGGTGGGATGCGTAAATGCATTTCCCCAAGTAAAAAAAAAAAAAAAAAGTCAAGATGCTTGATGAAATCCAAAAAATGAGGTGGTGTTAGATTTCTCTTAACTGACAACGTGTTGGCGAACATCGAGTTTAATAAAAAACAATATGGCGGGCATGTGTGGAGACCAAATCTGAAATCACAACTTTGCTTCTAGCACTTAATGTAATCTCCGGAACCTTTGGACCGATTTCAAAAATAATTTCACCTGCGTATAGAATGAACTTTCTGAAACAACATAGGCTATGTTGCATCCCGCGAATTTGCCTGCGTTCTTTGTAATACGCGGATGAAGCCGTGCGGGCAGCTAGTGTATAATAAATTCAATCTTGTATGCTGATCAAATAATTAGACGAAAAGCTAATTTTTGTTGCGAGCCAATTATAAATATAACAGCGAACCATCCTTAACAAACCATTTCAACAGAGTTGAACTTTTCTCACTAAGGCAAGTTTTCTTATAAAGTTTAGCCCCCATTTTAAGCTCTCTAAACTTCAGTTAGTAATTCGCAAGGCCACATAGATGCAACTTTCCACGTCACCACATGAACTACTCCGCATTTGACTTGTTTTCCAAACACACATTTATACCTTTTTTAAACCCACGTAAAGGTTGAATTTTGTAAAATGCTTGCCTAATAATTGTATAAGTAACCTACCTACCTTACACATTTCAAGAGTCTTGGTTCATAGTTTCAGCTTAGTGTTGATGAGTAAACTCGAAATGATTTCGTAATATTATTCTCTGATTTTCTCATGCTAAGGGTTGATTTACTTAAGATGCTTGATTAATGAAGATTACTTAGATGTCATTAAGTATAACTTTGTAATCGTGGACAGCTTCCAAGTCCAAAAATAACTAAACTTTCATATACGCTTTCAGCACCTATTTCACCCCTTTAAAGCACGAATATGCGATAATGCTCAAAGGAAACCTATTTTTATTTGTGCCCGAAAAGCCAAATTTCATAGATCTACCTTCAAAAATAACGGATTTGCATACAACGTTTTATCCCCAATTTCACCCCCTTAGAGGTTGAATTTCAAAAAATCCTTCCTTAGTGCGCCTCTACGTTACTTGAAGAATATGTGTTCCAAATTTCACGCTTGTATCTTTAGCGGTTTAGGCTGTGCGTTGTCTGTCACTCTATAAGTAACGATCCAATTTTATATAGGTAATATTATATGACAGTTCATAATTTTTTACCGTTGCGCTATTAAATTTAGGTGGATTACATATGCCGCCAGTATCCTCGGTACATACAATGCCTCGAGGGCCTTTTTTAGATTTAACTCAACTAGGTAATTATCATCTTACAAATAGTTAGGTAATAGGTATTTCCCAGAAATGTGATCGATAAGAGAGTTATTTTTATGAGGCCGGGCCGTGACACTGTGTGACGCTAGCTACGCGATTATTTATCTCATTGTTGATAATAAACATTCTCAGAATTAAAAGAGTAAAAACACATATGCGTCGTCACACAGTTACCTATCCTATCTATACGGAAGAAGGTTAGGTTCGCGTATTGTAGTGAACAAAAAAATATATAAATAAATATTTAGGGATCAATCTTTCATAAATATTTGAATACCACTGGTTTCCAAAGTCCAATGTTAACGACACAATAGTTATTTAAGATACAAGTGCGGAATGTAGGTAATTCCCAACGAGTGGCCATGAACAAAAACACGACTTATAAGGGAGTGTTTTTGATCGACACGAGTTGGGAATTACCTATCCGCACGTGTTATCATACAACATTTTACAATGCATCGAGCAATGAAATAAAAATATATATATAAAAGGTGAAATTTTAATTGTCACGAAATCTCATTCTCGCACAGTGTGAGGGAATGTTGACCTTAAATCCATTCCTCTCGCTCACCCCCATGCTCGACTTCCCGTGTTTATGTTGAACTATATAAAGGCGCACTTTCAGAGCAAGTGCATTGTTAAAGATTTTTTCAGGTAACTTAGTCCTAAGTAATCCATTCCCGATCATGTCGGTGTGCCCTACATATTAAAGTCGAAGTCGTCGAAGGAACGTCCTTTTCGTTTTACGGTAGCCGCCTTACTTCTAGCACACTGAAAATCAGCGTCGGGGTTTTCCATGCTCCAACACATGCTGAGTGGACTCCTTTTTGAGACCACCCTCAACATTGTACTTCTTTTTATTTTTTCCTAGTTTTAAGCATTTGTATTTAATGTTGTGGTTGTGTTTATCAAAAAAATCATTCATTCATTCATTCACAACAAGTTGCTTAGTCGTGCCGCGCGGGACTTGGAAAGAGAGAAATGAATTTATCGCCAGCCAGAATAACACTTAATCAGATTTCATGTTGCCTTATATACTTAACCAACTACCATCAGACATTTTAATCAAAATACAGGGAACAGAGAATCCAAAAGCATGTAAAAAAAATGCTAAAAAAACATTATATAGACTTTCATAACACCAGCACTGAGGAATAATACTGGTATGGATAAATTTGATAGATAGCAAACTAATAAACTAATATTAATTAGATATTTCTTACAAATAAGCCTAATTGAGGCTTCAGTAAGAACTAAAGAGTATATTAATGTAGTAGAATAAGTTTATAATTTTGAATAAATAAAAGTAAAAAAAAAAAAAAAAAAATATAAGAACTAACTAACTAAGACGGGAGTCCGCTGGATGCGGGTGGCGCAGGACCGGTCACTTTGACACTCTTTGGGGGAGGCCAATGTCCAGCAGTTGACGTCTTTCGGCTGATATGATGATGATGATAATGATGAACTAAGACTTAGCGACTCCTTTCCCATTCGGACTGTGCATATAGCCTAGCCCGCGAGCTACGTGCAAGTTTTTGTCAGTCACTCCCCCCCCCCCCCCCCCCCCCCGGTCGACTGCTTGTGAGAAGCTTAAGAAAGTTGTATCATGAAGCGCTGTGGACGTCAGCGGCTCCGTTGGTGGGTTGACCAGCGACAGCCTCCTAAACGCGTAAAAAAAAGAAGCGGGTTGTGTCGGAGATACAACCGTTAATTAAGTTTGAGTGGATGGATACTTCTTTGTTGGCTATGGAACCCTAATATATCTGAATTAATTCATTAAAATCTGTATAAGTACAGATAAATCAGTATATATGGCAACATTGACTGACGTAGCTCATTTGACTCGCGATACATTGAAAATGGCGGTCATTTCAGCATTATTTTCATGTCTGCCACATAAACTAAATAACATTTTGTGATAACTTAACAACTAATGGCAAATAAAGAAGGATTAAAACATGTAACAAACAATTATTTGAAATTAGATTAGGCTATTCCGGAAATCACGTGATACATTTTGAACTGTACCCCTATACAAGAACGTGAGCAAAGAAGTATCCACTTCAAAATCTTCATTTCCCCCCCGATTGTTGATTGATAGTTAATCTAATGTCTTGAAGTAATAAAATCGTCTACTGCACAGTAGACGGCAAACTTCGTGCGCAAATGACCTTGCCTGCGCAAAGGCGAATTGTACGTGCGAGCTGCCCCCCCACTTCGTCCCGCATGTTCAAGTTGTTTGCCGGGAACTGTACAGTCAGCAGCAGAAGTAGCTAAGCGTGTCGGGTGTTCAAAATGACCTGCACACGACTTTATTCTTAAGGAAATAAGAGCGTGTGTAGGTCATTTTGAAACCCGGCCCGCTTAGCTACTTCTGCTGCTGACTGTACAGCGGTGGAAAGTCCGTCAGCTGCGGTCACACGAAAATGTAAATAAAATGTATTTTTCAGTTATACGCCATCTCGTTAGCTTTTTGTAATAAATGTGTAACTTTATTATAGGTATTAAGGGACTCCAAATTTTTGAATAGTTAGTTATTCGGGGAGTTAAAAAAATTACAGGTTAAGATTAACTAAAGAGATGTTTAAGTCCCGTCTAACTGTCTGTTTTGTTCAGGCCATTATACACCTACAGTCCCCCGCGGCTATGAAGTCAATCCTGACACATTGCGCAACTATGAACTTTCTGAATAATGACAATGTCAACCATAGGAAAAAATTACATATTCAACCCTAGAGGCATGTCTCAGGATTGACTTCATAGCCGCGGGGGACTATAGCAATTTGTCACAAAAACCTAGAGACGCGGGTATAAGATGGAAAGAGACGGCAAACATGCAATTCATTGAAACATGCAGTTGTTGTGACAAATTGATAGGCGTAAATATAGAGCTTTACTAAACCTATGCGATTGACATCGATTGTCAGTTTTGTTACTATCCGTAACTATCCGTTTAGAGAACATCAAATTAATGAATATGCCCGTTTATGACCTATTTACAGGACACTGGGCCGTTGTTACATTAGTCCTATTAATACTTAGCTTGGGCGTTAAGTATAAAGTAAGCTGGGTTCGGCTCACTATTTTCATACATTCCCTGGTCAAGCAAAATTTTGTAATGTACGAGTAGGTATGAATAGCAAAGTGAGCCGATCACAGCTTACTTTACATGATTTTACGCCTTGAGACCTCATGCATAAGGTGTTCCTAGCGGTACACTCCGAAATTCAGTAAAATGCTGCAAATAGTGCAAATAGTGTTAAAAGCATGAAAATTGGAACGATTGATCTTTAGTAGGTAGGTACACATAAATCAATTTGACACGTACCTAGCACAAAAAAAAAAGATTGAATGAACGGAATTATGAAAAAAAGTGCTGAAATCGTGTGTGGTATCCAATGAAAGAGCTTTCTGTGGCGGTTCTAAAATTATATCACACCATTAGATTTTAGTCACTTTTTAAATAAAAATAAAAATCATTTTCAAGACATATATAAGTGTGATACCGTTGAATATTTTTTTGTTAAATATACCTGACATTATGCCTAATTTCCTCATATTGAACCCCAAGAAAGCAATTATGAAAATATTTACATAATTGAGTATTTGTTTCTAACTTTTATTATTACCATTTGAAGGGTCCACGGAAAGAACATGTCTAGTCACTTTAGTGACATTTTGAGTTATCGCGTTTTTAAAGTTTGGAACCATTAGTTAATCATTAATGGGCGGACAGCGGATGCAATCGGGTGACAAAAGCATAAGATGGATAAGACTTTTATTAAATTTTGAGCAATATTTATCTATACATTTTTATTAAAAATATATCAGAAATTACAAAATATCTCTATCCTCCATTAAACAAAATGTGATTATTAAGAAATTACTGGCCACTTGTAAATTATCTCCTCTTGAGACTATTAAGTGTTTATATCTATTACGTCTTAGACTTGTCAATTACATTGACGTTTTCACTTGCGAGTTTATGCGTTTCCTTTAATATTTATATTAAAAATAACTATGGCAAATGTATTCTTCTTTAAACCAATTGTAGTCATATCCATATTAAGTATATCGCTTGAAATGACTTTGACGTATATTGCATCCACTGTCCGCCCTTTATTAATCATCAAATATAGTTATGGACTTGTGTATAAATCAATTGTATGTTAAAATTACTTATCTTTAGATAAATAAGTAAATAGAATATTAGTTAAAAGTGACGGATTGTTATTATTAATACCAAAAAACCGAACCAAACCCCTATTGAACACGGAAGAAACATGCGTTGTCACTTAACTACAGGAAATAAACATGCCAAGTCAAAAGCATAATAGTATATTTTATTGGAATCTGATAACTTTGAATATCAATTAGTTATAATTTGATTACATATTTCGTGGTTCTAAATACCATGGAGTCGCTATTGTATTTATTAATAATAGCTTTTGCCCGCGACTTCGTCCGCGTGAACTTTAGTATTAACTTCCATTTCCTATTTGATCAACTTCCGTTAGGTAATCTCCACTTATAATAAATCTCTAAATTATCTCCACTTATAATAAATCTCTAAATTAAAAAAAGAATCAGCCAGTTTGAAACTAAGCTTTGCGCGGTTCGAATGTTCTCAGCATCCCATGAACGGAAAAATATGAAACATTTTATATAGGTACATTATTATTCTAGCTGCAACTTAGGATAGTTTTTATCCGACTGCGACAGTTAATTAATTTTCCGAAATATACGACTTCATTTAATTTTTCATTTATTTTTATTGAAATCAAACGCTGCTCCAACTGTCAGCTATAAGAACCGTCAAATTTTCGTCAAAATGGCGGAATTGCTTTGCCTTTCACTTATTAATAATTTAAATCCCGTCTACGATAGACCTTTACGAGACAAATGTTAAAATATAAACCATAAAAAAATATTCGATTCTGATATGAGAACTTATATGCGCAAATGTCGTTTTATGTCGTAATTTCAATAAATTAAATCAACAAATTTGAACAATATAATTAACACGAATTTGTTTTTTTTGAATGACAATGGCACGCGCTCGGCGCATTCAGCCAAAGTACCTGCGGCGCTACCACGAAAACCGATACTCAATGTTCATATATTTGCATCCCTGTCACTCGAGTATGGTTAGTGCGATAAAGATAGAGATACCCGAATATTTTCGAATTCCGAAGTTCGTGGTTATAGCTCAGGAATCGAAAATATGGTAAATAATCATAATGTATTTTCTCGAAAAAGAATTTAAAATAAATATAGTCAAATGGAGAAAAAAACAAAGCAAAAGGTTATATAGGTAATGATTAAGTTATAAGAGTCCAAAGTTTTAAGAGGAGGTATGTTCTGTCCCTTTTCCGCAAAACGCACCTTCATATGAAACGATTGTTTTTTACTATGACGCTCGAGTATATTGACGTCACAGTCCCTCATCGTTTTCTCACTCTAACAAGCGACATTAAAACGGATGTAGCTTCATAATTTTTTGAGATATTTGAATGGGAGTTTCATTATCTTCTATCTATTTATCTATACATATAATAAAGCTGAAGAGGGTCGAAAGTCTGTACATGGAAGTAATTCGAAAAAAAATTGGCTAGGGATACTTAAAATCGATAACAGAACACGTTCCAACAGTTTTTAGAATTTTTGTCTGTTTGTCTGTTTATCTGTTTGTCTGTTTGTCTGTTTGTCTGTTTATCTGTTTATCTGTTTTTCTGTTTATCTGTTTGTCTGTTTATGTGACCGCGCATCACGTGAAAACGGCTTAACCGATTTAGATGAAATTTGGTATATAGATAGTTTGAGTCCTGGGGAAGGACATATCCCGGAAATAAATCCCTAAGGGGATGAAATGGGGGGTGGAAGTTTGTATGGAGCTACTTAAACCGCTGCACCGATTTGGATGAAATTTGGTATATAAATAGTTCGAGTCCCGGGGAAGGTCAAAGGATAGATTTTATCCCGGAAATCTTCCCCTTTCTAGGGGGTAAAACGTGGGGGTGAACATTTGGATGTAACCCATTTTGATAAAATTTGGTTTAGAGTTAGTTTAAGTTCTGGGAAAGGACATTGGATAGTTTTTATCCCGGAAATCTGCCCATAAGGGGGTGTAGTGGGGGGTGAAATTTTGGATGGACTCCGATTAGATCAAATTTGGTATAGAGATAGTTTGAGTCCCGGAGAATGACAACGGATACTTTGAATCCCGAAAATCATCCCCTAAGGGGATGAAATAGGGATGAAAATGTGGATAAATCCCATTCAGTTAAAATTTGGTAAAGAGATAGAAGGAGTCCCAGGGAATGACAATGCATAGTTTTTATCCAGAAAAATCATCTCCTGAGGGGGTGAAATGAGGAGTGAAAATTTGGATAGAACCCATTTAGATGAAATTTGGTATGGAGATAGTTAGTCCTGGGGAAGGACCTAAAATAATTTTTAGTCCAGAAATCATCTCCTAAGGGGGTGAAATGGGGGATGAAAATTTGGATGGAACCCATTTACGGTATAGCGAGTTGGAGTTCTGGGGAAGCACATAGGATAGTTTTATCCCGAAAATCACCCCCTTAAGGGATGAAAATTTGGATGTGATGTGACCTTTTTAGATGAAATTTGGTTAATTTAATTTAATGCAAATTATTTATTTCAGACTTAGTCCATATCATGTTAGTAACAATAAAAACTTATAAAACTTAAGTTAACAGTTAAGAGATAGTTTGAGTGCTGGGAATTGGGGGGTGAAAATTTGGATGGAAACCATTTCGATGGAATTTGGTATAGAGATGGTTTGAGTCCTGGTTCCGGTAATCATCCTCTAAGGGAGTGAAATGGTGGTTTAAATTTGGATTAGGATGAAATTTGGTGCCTATAGAGATAGTTTTACTCGCGTAGAAGAACAACGAATAGCTTTTGTCCCGAAAAAAATCCTCCAAGGGCATAAAATAGGGGGTGAAAATTTGGATGTACCCTATTTGGATGAAATTTGGTATAGAGATAGTTTGGGGTTCCGAAAAAGGATAATGCATAGTTTATGGAACTCATTTAGTTGAAATCTGGTTAAGAGATAATTTGAGTCCTGGGAAAGGACATCTGATAGTTTTATTCCAGATATCATTCCCTAAGGGGGTGAAATGGGGGTGAACATTTAGTATAGCGATAGTTAGGAGTCCTGGGGAAGGACAAAGGATAGTTTTATTCCGAAAATCCTCCCCTAAGGGGTGAAAATTTGGATGTGAGTGACCCATTTAGAATAAATTTGGTTAACAGATAGTTTGAGTTCCGGAAAAGGACATAGGATAGTTTTTATCCCGGAAATGATCTCTTAAGGGGGTGAAATGGGGGTTGAATATTTGTATGAAGCTACTATACAACCCATTTAGATAAAACTTCGTATAGAGGTAGTTAGTAGGCGCGGCGTTGGTAGGCACAAGGTAGACTGATGACCTGGTAAAGGTCGCAAGAATCCGCTGGATGCGGGTGGCGCAGGATTGGTCACTTTGGAACTCTTTGGTGGAGGCCTATGTCCAGCAGTGGACGTCTTTCGGCTGATATGATGATGATGATAAATGATAATAATGATAAAGATAGTTTGAGTCTCGGGTAAGGACATATGATAGTTTTTATATCGGAAATCTACCCCTAAAAGGGTAATGGAGGGTGAAAGTTTGTATCGAGCTACGATATAAACGAGTTCTACGCGGACGAAGTCGCGGGCAAAAGCTAGTAATTCCTAAAATGGTATTCAATGTCTTAATGCAAAATATAATAATTTATCTGTGGGGCAAGATGTTCTGCCGTTTTCAGGTGTCTGAGTAGGTAACAATCATCCAAACTTACAAACGTTTGCAATTAAACATACCCACGTACATAATAAAATTTCATTTAATTTCATTTCATTTCATTTCATTATATTATGAGTAGAAAGTGAAATTACTATATTATGGTTTTCAATACTTGTGTGAATATTGTTATTTTAAATAAGATTATAGAAATTTACAATTAATTGATTAAATTTCAATCTTCATTTATAATCTAATTTACTGTTTATTTATCAATATCATTCATTATTATTATTTGACATTTTTATTTCTATTTTATTTTATTAATTAATGTTTAAATGTACACACTGTGATTGTTTGAAATTGTTATTTAAGTTATGATTGTGTTATATATAATGTTGTATGTTTGTGTTGTGATATGGGCAATGCCTGAAATAAAGTAATAATAAAAAAAAATAAAGATTAATCGTACCGATTTTCATGCTTTCAACATCATTTGCAGCTTTTTTTGGCGTACCGCTAGGACTATAAACATCCGAGTGGTCGAGGCTGTACTAGTATTTGGCATGGGCACTTTATGTAGCAATATGGGTTAAATTCGAACTAAGAGGATTTGTCTTCATTCGAATTTAAGCCCTGTCACTTTGACATAGAGTGCCCATAACGCCCAGTAGCGTCGAGCACTCGGATGTTTTCCTTACCGTGGTAACATATTTTCATTTGTTTTGGGAGTCAAAATAAACGAACTTGTCTACACATTTTTATTATTAAATTGATATAAAAATACACACAATTTACTAAACAGTATTTTTTGACACAAGAATCAACATGGGATAACACATTTTATAGGTACCTATAGTGCGTACTTACATCTTACCTTTTCCATAAACTGGTACGGTCAAAGAGTGCGCGCAGATTCAAGGCAATGACCATAATACCTATGCACCGAACCGCTGCTTTCCGAGGTAGCTTCAAGTTCGCGGCGTCTAAGTGCTGGAATGATATCCCTCCCCCTATCCAAGGGGCGCTTAGCAGATACACCTTTAAGCGTAAGCTTAAAGGCTATTTGTTGACGCTCCAAAAATCCTAATCCTAATCCTGCACTTTTGACAGCAAAAAATATGCCAATTGCAAATTTTTATCTAGTTTTTGTTTTTAGTTTAATAGTAAAATTTACTTTAATGTGTAACGTAGTTATTATTTAATAAAAGCTGCATGTAGGTAGCGCGTAGGTACATGTATTATCTCACTATGTATTTATGTTTATTTCTCTCTCGCCTTTCACAATTAATTATATAGTTGTGTAATTATAATTGTATGACGTTTCCGTGAATCACCAACGGTGCTGGCTGAAAATCAGCGCTGTAGGTGTCTGACTGACACCTCAGCATAATGCTGAGCCAGTGCCCGGTTCACTGCCGCAGAGACACACTTTTGTTACATGTTTTTTACTGTTATTTTTATTTATTTTTGCTTAATATGTGTGTCCTGTGTGTTAGTGAATAAATGTATCTTTCTTTCTTTCTTTCTTCTTTCTTTACAAACTAACACGTTATGGACTTTTTTCAAAATAAAATTATTTGAATAAGAAAGAGACATATTATTGTCAATAAACTTCCAGCACCGTTTCGGAAAATTAAATCTCTGCCGGGTCTTCCCGGCGTAAGAAACCTGACGAGATAGGAATGTTACTTAAGTAATAGGTACATGATATGAAAATAAACACTGACTACTTATTGACTATTTTGTTATATCTATTGAACGTTCGCAATAGTGTTCTGATCAACATCGGTTAGTCATCTTCATCATACTCTTCACTGTCTACATTCAGCTGGAGGCACTCTAAGCCTCTGCAGCACGGCAGATTATAGATCCTGTCCGTGTATCCCTTCATATATAAAACGTTGATCACCTGCTGGTTCAGCTCGACCGTCGGCCGGTAGTGGTCGCAGCACGCCCTTATGCTCTTTACGACTCCGTTCTCCACCACCATCTCGCCGGCGCCCGCTACAGGATGTCCGGCAAACAAGCTCGAGGTCCGCAGTACTGTGTTATGTACGAGCGATAGTAATAATTGCCCGTTTGGCCCCATAGCGAAGATAGCCGACCGGCCTGACTGCCCGACGTCCGCGTTCCTCGTGTCCACTAAAGCCCCACGAGCATTGTATAGTTTCCCTCGTTTCACGAACACCTCCAACGTCGGCCGCTGGTTAATTTCATAGTAGACCATGTACGGCGGACACTGCGCGTCGGACAAACACGTTTTCTCCTCATTGACGAATCTGTCCTGCATTTTATAAGTTTTGTATGCGAATGATATGCTTAAGGCCCCCTCGTGGTGATCGTAAATTGAAAGTCTAAATGATTCCCATTCGTGAATCCATATATTTGGACTCTGCATTGTGTAAAATGATCTGTCAAAGATGGCCATACTTGTGAACCCAAAGTAAACAGCAGACTTTTTAGTACAATTGTAGCCATGTGTACAATTCCAGAAAGTACCACCAGCAGTAACACCAATTACAGATTCTTCCATAGCCGTCATTCCTTGAATTTGGGAAACAGGGTTTGCTGTGTCAATCAAGCGACAGCTGTTTTCTGAAGCTACCGCACAGCGCCAGATCTCTTTTGAAATCAAACCAGCGTAAATATATTTCTCCGTAGCAGCCAAGGACGCAATCGAACTTTGGAATTGATTCAAAGTCTTACAATCGTTCGGTTGATGTAAGTCACACCTTAGCATTCGTCCGTCTTGCAAGGCCGGGTGGATATAACGATCTGATATAGCCATATCATTTATTCTGGAACTGAAAGTATGAAAGATGGTGCAAGATTTTTTCTGATATAAGTGGCACCTGAGCATCACTCCGTCAGCCAGCGACGCGTAGAGGTATTCCCCGCTTGCAACTGTTGATGTGACTCCGGTAGAACTGTTGTGCGTGTGGAACAACTCGCACACGCTGGGATTCTTGAAAAGGCATCTCATAATTTTTCCGTTCAATGTCCCCACAAACAGGAGCTCTGGCGTCATGTAAATGGCGTCGCGGACGGATAGGTTATTGGTTGGCACAATTTGTGTGAATACCGAGGTATTGTTAAACTCATAAGCGTTACCGTCGCTCATTGTGGATGCTGGTTTCCCGGTGGCAGCCGTGGCCATCAGCAGCACGGCGAAGGCTCTGAAGATATCCATGGTTTTTTTTAAACCAGCAGTATGCGACGGTCCTGAATCGAATTCACCGGTTGACTGTTCCTGCCGAAGCTTGTGGCTTGTTTATGGTATACGCACCTATTTAATCGTATAATTTGCGCCAATGATAGTTCGCTATGTACATGGCAGGAATCAGGGGTCACAGTAACCAGATAAAGTTCTCATACCTAAGTAGGTTAGTTTATTCATTATTTAATGGAACTACAGTGGAGAATTGACAACCTTTTTTTGAAGTCAGTTAAAAATAACTGCTATTGTTGGTGCGTATTAGGTACATTTTTTACGTTTTATTTATGCCAACAAATCCCAATTACATAACTGTCAAGAAAAAAAATTGTTCAATATTCAATCAGCACTGCACCGCAGAGAAGTTTCTAAAGTTGCGAAATTTCCTTTTAGGAACCAGCTTTTGCCCGCGACTTCGGCCGCGTAGAACTCGTTTATATCGTAGCTCGATACAAACTTTCACTCTCCATTTCCCTTTTAGGGGTAGATTTCCTATACAAAAAATATCCTATGTCCTTCACCGAGAATCAAACTATCTTTATCATCATCATCATCATCATATCAGCCGAAAGACGTCCACTGATGGACATAGGCCTCCCCCAAAGAGTTCCAAAGTGACCAATCCTGCGCCACCCGCATCCAGTGGACTCCCGCGACCTTTACCATGTCATCAGTCCACCTTGTGGGCCTACCAACGCCGCGCCTACTAACTACCTCTATACCAAATTTTATCTAAATGGGTTGTATAGTAGCTCCACACAAATATTCACCCCACATTTCACCCCCTTAGGAGATGATTTCCGTGATAAAAACTATTATATGTCCTTTCCCGGAACTCAAACTATCTGTAAACCAAATTTCATCTAAATGGGTCACTCACATCCAAATTTTCACCCCTTAGGGGAGGATTTTCGGGATTAAACTATCCTATGTCCTTCCCCAAGACTCCCAACTATCGTTATACTGTAAATGGGTTCCATCCAAATTTTCACCCCCATTTCATCCCCTTAGGGGATGATCTCCGGAATAAAAGCTATCATATGTCCTTTCCCAGGACTCGAACTATCTCTTAACCAGATTTCAACTAAATGAGTTCCATCCAAATCTTTACCCCTCATCTCATCCTCTCAGACGATGATTTTCGTTTCAAAAATTATGCGATTTCCTTTCCCGGAACTCCAACTACCTCTATACCGAATTTCATCTAAATGGGTTCTATTCTAATTTTCACCCCTCATTTCACCCCCTCAGGAGATGATTTTTCAGGATAAAAACTATGAATTGTCCTGCTCTGGGTTTCCCACTATCTCTATACCAAATTTCAGTTAAATGGATTTTATCCAAATTTTCACCCTCTATTTCATCCCCTTAGTGTATGATTATCGGAATTAAAAATATTCGTTGTCATTCCCCGGGACTCAAACTATCTCTCTACCAAATTTCATCCAAATAGGGTACATCCAAATTTTCACCCCCTATTTTATGCCCTTGGGGAATTTTTTTCGGGACAAAAGCTATCCGTTATTCTTCTCCGCTACTCAAACTATCTCTATAGGTACGAAATTTCACCCTAATGGGTTCCATGCAAATTTTACCCCCATTTCACTTTTTCCCCCCATTTCATTCAATTTATGTTCTTCTGATTATTTTCATGCGATTTTGCACCTTAGTGAAAGCCGCATAGAGTTGTCAATCTAACGTGGGTACTAGGTAGCATTGACTTTTCAATTGTATGTCACCCACCGAAATATATCTAATAGACCGTCAGCCCACTCCCAATACGCCTACGTCTCATGACAACACGATAAAATGCCAGGCACCATTGACACCATCTGCCAAGTAGGTACTTCCAGCCATTTCAGGACTGACAAACTAAGTTTTACTCTCTCTACGATTAAAGTGCCAAATGATGCCACTTGTCTCGTACTGTTGTCACATGACGTAAATATACCTACCCTTATAATTTTGACCGAAAGTGAAGGATATTTGAAACTTTCGGCCAATTTTAGCTGCGATAATCTTCTGATTCTGGCTCAGCACAACTTTCTTGACCTGTTGCGATGCATTTGATGGTGTTGTCATGAGACATAGGCGTATATGGAGTGGGTTTACGGTCTATAAGAAGCATACTTAGAATAAAATACGAAAATATAAATAAGTCACTGTCATTTTCCAGCAAGATGTTTTGACAGTTTTGACAATTTTAGTTTCTCTGAGGAGGTTGGTGACTGGTTCAAATTCTTTGTCACTAAAAATAAATTAAATCTTAGGTCAGTGACCTGTCACAGTAAAGTGAGATAGTGTGCGTGAAATGTAGTGGTGTGCGTTACTGGGGAGAATTACGATAACGTTGCGCCGCCAGCGGATTTTTTATGTCGCGTATGTAGTTTCAAGTCGAATTAGAAACCCTTAAGGGCTTTATCGTAGGTCACTAACGAGGGGGAGGGAATCCCATGAATATTCTCTGGTCAAACTGAGTATTAAATCCTACAACGTTTCTTTTAAGCGAGTTCTGTTTAGGAAAATGAATTAAATTAATATCGTGTTGTATTTACAGTGTTAAATCTTACAATGTTTTTAAGTATGTTCTGTTTAGAAAAAATGAAATAAATTACTATCGTGTTGTATTTGCTGAAGTGTGTGTTTATTTTCTACACTACCTAATAATAGACATATGAATCTTAGATTTCATTCACATTCGGTAATGGGAATTAATCGTCTTGTATCCTTTCGTTTACTTTTCGAATATCAATACGCAATATCGATCTCGCCCCGTAGCATGGATGGCCTTTATCACGCGATAAGTGATAGGATAGAGCTGCCGTCCCTGGCTGACACCGTTCGATAGAATGAGACGACGCGCTTATCCTATCACTTATCGCGTGATAACGCCATCCATGCTACGGGGCCTGGATTTGTTTCCTGACTCATCTTTTTCGGTACTATTAAAATAGGACTTGACCACTCACTTAGAGTCGCCTCTATAATATAGTTTCGTAACATTGTTTAATACGATACGGCTTAGTAGGTATAAACAGGCTTAGCATACTGTTTCAAGGTAATAGACTGTTCAGTGTTCATATATCTTTGTTGTTAGCATGTCTCCGGGCAGATGACAGATGTCAGCATATTTAGTGCATATGGACTCGATGGGCCCACGTTCCGCAGAATGCAAGTGGTCCAATTTCAATTCCGATAACAACTTATCCGCACGGCTCGAATTCGACTCTCATTTCTTAAATGTAGGTACAAACTATACAGCATGTCTCTGACCTTGGGGATTTAAATGCAAATATCGATTATGGTCCTGAAACTTAACCACTTTTGTTCCGCAACTTTGTAAGATAACTATTATTTCTATAATTTATTAGTGTTTGAACTTAAACTGTACCATCAATGTATTAAAAACACGCCCTCATTATTTGACATCCATGACACTGACAAAAGTATGAAAAGTAACTAATGAATGATATGACATTGAACATTTTATTTAGTTTGTATGGAATAATGAAAATATAAAAATTAAGGGTTCCGTGAAATAAATTGCGGTTTACGATTTATGACGTATTAAAAAAAACTACTTACTTACTAGATCTCGTTCAAACCAATTTTCGGTGGAAGTTTGCATGGTAATGTAGGTACATCATATATTTTTTTTAGTTTTATCATTCTCTTATTTTAGAATTTACACTATTGGGGACACACTATTTACCACTTTGGAAGTGTCTCTCGCGCAAACTATTCAGTTTAGAAAAAAAATGATATTAGTAACCTCAATATCATTTTTGAAGACCTATCCATCGATACCTCACACGTATGGGTTTGATGAAAAATTTTTTTTTGAGTTTCAGTTCTGAGTATGGGGACCCCTAAAACTTAATGTTTTTTTTCGATTTTTGTGTGAAAATCTTAATGCGGTTCACAGAATACATCTACTTACCAAGTTTCAACAGTATAGCTCTTATAGTTTAGGAAAAAAGTGGCTGTGACATACGGACGGACAGACAGACGGACAGACGGTCGGACATGACGAATCTATAAGGGTTCCGTTTTTTGCCATTTGGCTACGGAACCATAAAAACGTATTTTTGAAAAGTTGTAGAACAAAAGTAGTTCCGTTTCAGGAGTATAATCGACAATTGCATTTAAAGCCCCTAGGTCAGAGACACGCTGTATAATTACTAGCTACCGCCCGCGACTTTGTCTGCGTGGACCCGGGTTAAAAACTATTATATATTTTAATCCAGGCTAGTTATAACCTACCTATCTTCGTGCGATTGGGAAGCCGTTAAATCGTGATTGGGTAACAAACATCCAAACATTTAAACATCCAAACTTTCTCATTAAAATCTTACTATCCTACTTATAGTAGGATAGTAAGATTTAATGGCTAGGTATAATTTTGGTTGAAATTACTGGTTCGCAAATTTTCTCCACGTAAAAAAAAAAAAAAAAAAAGTATAATTTTGGTATAAAAATTGGAATTCTTTCATTTCCGTTGGTATTTAAGTATAGTATTCGAATAGGTATGGTATTATACTTGGGTGACTATTGTACTACCTAATAAGTACAACTTCGAAAACTTAAAAAAACCCCCGTCATTTTCATTTCATAGTTCAATATCTCAAAAACGGCTGAACCGATTTTGTTGAAACGTAGCTAAACTAGCTAATAACCATCTCGATCACGGTCAGCTTTCGAATAAAACAACCACATTCATATCGGTCCATTCGTTTAGGAGCTACGATGCCACAGACAAACACACACAGACACGTCAAAGTTATAACACCCCTCTTTTTCCGTCGGGGGTTAAAAATACATTTTCCTGAATTTCCTGTGGAAAAATGGCATTGTCCTGAGTTATAAAGGTGAGGTATTTTTAAGAAATCTTCGTTAGTAGTGGATGTAATCAAGTACTTTCAAGTAATCAAGTAATTTATTAGCATTAATGTTGTTACATAAAGGTGGTAAGTGTTACAATATGGACGTATCAAACATGAGCCCTGCAAGGGCATCGCAAAAGTAATAGTATTGAAATTAAATACTAACTTAAAAACTAACAAAGTTTAAAAATGTTTGTATTATATTTATTTTGTACTAGCTTCTGCCCGCGACTGATATACGTGGACGGCCACGTGAAACTCGTTCATATCGTAGCTCCATACAAACTTTCACCCCCATTTCACCCCTTGGGGGATGACTTCCGGGATAAAAACTATCCTATGTCCTACCCCGGGACTCTAAACTATATCTAATTCAAATTTTATTATATCGGTTCAGCGGTTTAAGCATGAAGAGGTAACAGACAGACAGTCAGACACTTTTTCGCATTTATAATATTAGCATGGATCGTTGTTGTTTTTTTAATATCGAACTCGAATTTTCCAAATCAAAAGTTGATTTGTCGAATTTATTAAAGAAATCCTGAGTAAATTTATAAATCCTGAGTATCCTGACATTCCTGACCCAAAATTCCATTCAATTTACATGGTAAGGTAAGTAATGTTTCGAAAATATAACATTTATCTTTATTTTACCCATTCGGAGCCTCAATTGTAATGTAAACATATCCCTCTGAGAATACTTCCCACCAACTACAGTTATAGTAATCCTATCTGTGTACACGGGTATATTTCTAGGTAGCGCACGCGTGTGCACTGCAAATTGCTGACAACCCGTCCAAGAGATATGAACACTTTTTTAATTCACACACTTATCTTATCTTATCTTATCTTATCTAGGTGAGGGCCCTTTCGGATGCACTTCGAACCAGTGGGATCTTTTGTGCATTTGCCCTCTCCTTTATACCTGCTCCCAGGCTTGCTCCATCATTTCCACAAAGTGGATGATGCAGTTCGCCGGGAGCACCTTGAATTCCTTTGGTTGCGGGTAACCGTTACCAAAGTAGTTCATTCTTTGTCTGGCAAGGGCGTGACATTCACACAATAAGTGTTCCATAGTCTCATCCTCCTCGCCACACATTCTACAGTCTAAACTATCAGATAGTCCCATCTTGGCCAAGAGATCCTTGACCCCGAAGTGACCAGTGAACACCCCAGATATAATTCTGAGTTGCTTCCTACTGGATTTCCAGAGTTTTCTGGTCCAGCCCGAGTCCACTCCTTCTATGAAGAGCTTAGAGTGCCTTAAGCCAGCATTAACTTAAGCATTCACACACAATAATATATACAGGATGTTCGGGATAGGAATGACCTGTGTGTCTTTATGTGTGTGTATTAGTCCAATCTGTGATAGTTTTTTTTAAATTGAGTTTTTCAAAACTTTAAATTTGTACCAAAAATTGACATGTAAAGTTAAATTTAAAACAAAGCATGGAATAAATCAAATTTATTTATGTTTAATTAATATTCATAATGAAATCTTGATTTCATTGGACTGGAGAAAAAGGGCCCTAATAAGACCCATTGACGATACAAGACGACGATATATTGAATAGATATAAATACATACATATATAGAAAACATCCAAGACTAGAAACAAATATTCATCAGCTCATCACACAAATGAAAAATGAAAATGAAAATGAAAAAAGTTTTATTGGACAAAAAAAAAAGATACACAATATGCTAATCACGACCCTGCGTCCTGAGCTAGGAAACCCTGTGTTACAGGGCTCAGTTTCGTATCAAAGTTTTTATACAAGTACTTATAGTTAGTTTTAGGTACTTATTATAAAGTGGTACAGAGCATGCAGTATCTTAGTTACATCAACTTTGCTTATTTTAATATTCCTTACAATTTTGTTTAACATTTGGTTTACATTATATGTGTGTGTGTGTGTGTGTGTGTGTGTTTGTGTGTGTGTGTGTGTGTGTGTGTGTGTGTGAGAGAGAGAGAGAGAGTGAGAGAGAGAGAGAGAGAGTGTTAAGGTGGTTATATATACATATATGGTAAGGGTTATAATACTTATAATATATTTATAATTTATTACTGTAACAATACTTATTTTGTCACGACTAGCAGCAGTTCAGTTTCGTGGTAATCTAGTTGCATGAGCCACTTTGTCAGGAAAGATTTACTGGGGGGCCTTGTGACATGGTGGAGCTTACTAAATGTTTGCCCTTACCGGGACTCGAACCCAGGACCTTCAGCTTCGTATTAGGCTAACCGTAATAAAAATACTTAATCGGTCGACAATGTAACGAATTAGTTACATTGACGACCGGTTAAGTATTATTTTATGTAGCAATTGCTACATAAAATAATACTTAATCATATTTATAAACAGCGACCAATCAATTTTCCGCCGTACCTAATTATTTATGCTAGTATTTGGTGATAAGGAATTATTTTACAATTTATCGGTAATCGATTTACTTTGCCATGTCCAATGTTGCCAGAGATACGGAAAAACTGTATTATGTTATGTATACAACTTACACCCAGCTAACAATGTAAATCCGATGTAAAAGAACGAGGTAAGATTTATCTCAATTAGGCACCTAACATGATAACATACTTAGTATACCCATAGCCTCCCATCCAGCATATAATCTACCATCTTCCATTTTTTTTACTCATTTTCTCAACGGTTAACTTGAGGAGACCCCTACAAGGGATAACCACGTATTTGTACTTCATTAGGGTTCCATACTCAAAGAGTAAAACGGGACCCTATTACTAGGACTCCGCTGTCCGTCTGTCACCAGGCTGTATCTCAACAACAGTGATAGTTTGACAGCTGACATTTTCACAGATGATGTATTTCTGTTGCCGCTATAACAACAAATACTAAAAACACAGAATAAAATAGTTTCGTCCGTCCGTCCGTCCGTCTGTCTGTCACCAGGCTGTATCTCACTGATACCGTGATAGTTCCAGCTGAAATTTTCACAGATGATGTATTTATGTTGCCGCTATAGGTACCAACAAATACTAAAAACACAGAATAAAATAGTATTTTATAGACAATGGTACGGAAGCCTATTCGTGCGCGAGTCCGACTCGCACTTGGCTGGTTTTTTAGATTTAATTAAGGATTTAGTTAAACAATTACCTGGCAATGCAGATTAAGCCTTATAGTACCTGGCTTAGCCAGTAAGTAGATAGTAGGTATTCAATTTTCCAAGCATATCTATTCTGAATCCAATTTCAGTCGCGTGACGATGAAGCAATTGCATATTTTCATTATTGTAAGTTATTTTAGCTAATAGAAAGAGTTTACAATGCACTTGCTCAGAAAGAGTGCCTTTATATGGATCAACGACAAATGTAAAGAACAGGCTTTATATGGAACAGAAAGTTCTAAAGATGTTCTCACGGCCATGCGGGAATGAAATACGGGCTTGTATTCCCGTACGTACCTACACGTGCGGGAATGTTTTTAGGGTTCCGTACTCAAAGAGTAAAACGGTATTACTAAGACTCCGCTGTCCGTCTGTTCTGTCACCAGGCTGTATCTCACTGATACCGTGATAGTAACAGTTGAAATTTTCACAGATGATGTATTTCTGTTATGTTATGTATATAACAAATACTAAAAACAGTATAAACATTTTTATAGATAATGATACGGAACCCTTCGTGCGCGAGTCCAACTCGCACTTGGCTGGTTTTTTAATAATTAAAATGTCACTTCAGTGGTGGCTAGTTTGATGCAGTGCGATAAAATTTATTTGATTTTTGAGTTTGATTCCTTTCCACTAATACACTTTCTTTATCAATTGTAAAAGCTATCCATCGCTAATTAATAGCACTACATGATAGATTATAGTCCTCAAAAGTAGTATGTACCTACACTTTTATACTATACGTACCATATATAAATATAATATAATATGGACGAGAAGACTATGAGATAGAGGAAATATTTTATCATGCGGGTTTACCTGCGTTCTTTGCAACACGCGGGCATCTAGTGATAAATATTATACACTTATTTCAGGTATTCGTTATGATGCTGTCGTCAGATTATGGCATGGGCATACCTCAGACTTCTCAGAGCGATCAAGGAAATTAGATATACATATAGTATAACAAATCAGGTAGCTACCTGTTTGATCGGGTTCTATTCCCGGCCGCGTACGAGAGTTTTTTGAAAAATTATGTCTAATTTTAAAAGTTACTAACCAAAAATATGGATGTACATGTCCGAAATAATTTTTTTAATTGAATTGAATTGGATCCAGCACCGTAATGTGTGACTGTGTGTACCTAACTTAATTTAATTTAATTGTGTTTTAAAAATTATGACTTGTAAAATGTACTTTTACCAATAAATATCTGTATTCTGTATTCTGTACTAAGAGCAAATTTCCGTGTCTCCTAGTTTCGGATATTCCCTCACTGCTCCGTTTGAATAATACAGCATGTATAACTCGATGGTGTCACCCTTTTACACTTTTCTTATATTGCTGATAAAACACTGCATAGCTGGCCAGGGTGTAATTTGTTCGAAACGAGCATGCTTTGCTACTGCCTGCTGCCCGGGTATGTAGGGAATTGCGAATGGATCCCAGGACCTTATTAAGGCGTCTGTGACCCTCACAGTTTGTTTCTCTGTTTTCTGTTTCGATATGCTGTCATTTGCGACATTTGAATAAATGAAAAAACTGGCCAAGTGCGAGTTAGTATTACTTAGGTATGTGTACAGTACCCAGCACAAAAGTTTGCGCGTCTGATGTTAAATACTAAGTAAAGGTGTCAGAGGGTCGGACGGGTAGCGGGGCGGCAGGCGACTCGAGGCTAACTTCAGAATCGTTAACTGATTTTAATCGAAGTGTACCTACACCAACAGTTATAGATTGCTGTGAATAAGCTCTTTATTTTGATGTGTCATGAAACTGATTCAACCTTTTAGGAAACTAGCCTACGAGTATATGTCTTACCTAAGTATAAAAAACAATTCTACCGTCCAAGTTAAAAGTCAGGCACATTAAATAAATTCAAACACGTTACAATGACCTATCTATACAAATGTAACGTACCGGAAGGCGCGGCGTGGGTAGTGGGTATATATATATCTCGAAAACTGTGAGTTTTGAAGTAAATATGGGATACTATTTCGGTAAACCTCGTTGTTGTTAAGCCATAAAAAGCACGAAAAAACGGACAGTAACAGATCGAAGGTCATTGCGAGCTGTGAGCCCCTTAATAGGCTGCACGGTTAGCACAAAATCAACCGAAATCATTGCAAGATTTGCAAGCGCGAGCTGCATTGCGGCGAGACAGCTATCCGTCTCTTTCTAATGCGAGCACTTAGACACGAATAATCTATCTCACCGCGACACGCGCGCGTTGCCTTGTGCTAATACCCTGAGAACTTTACGGTTTCGCTCTATGAAAACACAACAATATATCGATATCAGCCATATTTTTACACCAAAAAATAGGTTGGGTAATTTGACTTAATATTCTTTAATAATCCACCTAAATTTAATACCGATACGGTAAAAAATAATAAAAAGTAATCTTCATAAATTCCGTAAAAATCAGGCGAAAATGGTATAAACATTCTTTACTTTATAATTGACTACGTCTACATATATACGTTCTTTGGGATACGCGCATAATCCACTTATTTTTGTTAATGAATAAACCTTTCTATTAGGCCAGATGAAATTCAATATTATCTCAAGGTCGTAAATATTTAATTAAAATGCCGTTATTTCCTGATGCATATATTTTTGGATTCAGGTAGTAAGTCTCCTTTGTGTACTCAAACAAGTTTTCATTATAAAAATACTGATAGCATTTTTGCTTGCGGGTTAATTTTTTTTCCTAACTTCCGGTCCATAGAATTATACATTTCAGTAGTAAAAGTTGTTTAAAATAACATTTAAAAGCCGTATACAAATAATTAGCCTGATATTGAATTATTTCCAAAAAAACCGTAATTTTCTCAGGGTATAACATTTTTATACAGATTTAGAGAATACCCTGGCAACATTGTCTGCCCTATATTGTTCGTGTATATAGGTGAGCCGGCCAGTACATTACAATCATCTCGGCCCAGTTTTGATTCGAATCTAGACGTATCCGAAAATGAAGCAATCGCATTTTTTGATTTTGGTAAGTTAAATATTACTCATTTCCTCAAAGATTAGCCGGAAGAGATCCCTTATAGGTATTAGTTCGCCATTGTAAATTATTTATCTTTTTTCCTTACCTACTGTATTCCACCTGTTTTAATAAAGCTTAATACATAAATAATTATTATTTCCTCACTTTAGTTATTATCGACCACTTTGGCCTTGTTAGATAATAGTAGTTTATGTGACTGTACATAATGAAGGGCATTAAACATGAGTGTGGGTTTATGAAACGAGCCGAAGGCGAGATTCATAATAACATCACACGAGTGTCTTAATGCCTAATTATGTACAGTTACATACACTACTTTATCTATCCACATATCATAAGCCTCCACGATGCATTCAAGAGCCGCACATTATGACCGGCATCGCGGCGTTGTTTTCTGGCAGCTGTCATAGTTTTTTTCTTAATTCAGAGACAAACTAGAGTCGGATCCAACTGTCATATCGTTCGATATCTTACTTACGTGCGACATTTGTCAAATTTGTATGCAAATTGACAATTCATTTCGAACTAAACGTCACCTCGACTGATATTAGAATAGAGGTCAAATCAAATTTCTTTGATTTCAGAGATGTTCGAAATTTGAATGAAATAATATTATCGAAATCTATGTTATTATTTAGAATTTATTATCTGTGAAAATGTTATTATTGCTAAATAATAACATCGACTTCGATAATATTATTACATTCACATTTCGAACGAACGAAAAACAAAGAAATTTGATTTAACCTCTATTCTAATATCATTCGAGATGACGTAGTTCGAAATGAATTGTCAATTTGCATACAAATTTGACAAATGTCGCACGTAAGTAAGATATCGAACGATATAATGGTTGGATCTGACTCTAGTTTGTCTCTGAATTAAAAAAAAAACTATGACAGCTGCTAGAAAACGACGCCGCGATGCCGGTCATAATATGCGGCTCCTGAATGCGTCATGGAGGCTTATGATATGTGGATAGATAAAATAGTGTATGTAACTGTACATAATTAGGCATTATGTACAGTCACATAAACTACTAATATATAGTGTCTAAACTTAGATAGAATAGCAAAACTAGCTTTCCACAACAAAAAACATATATTAACTTCAAAAATATCGAAAGAAACGAAAATAAAATTTATTAAATCATACATATGGAGCATAGCATTGTACGGAAGTGAAACTTGGACCTTGACCCAGAAAGATGCGGAGATATTAGAAGCGTTTGAGATGTGGTGTTGGAGGCGAATGGAGAAAATTAGCTGGAGAGATAGAGTAACCAATGAAGAAGTGCTGAATAGAGTGGGGCAAACCAGGCAGTTAGTGAGGAACTTAGAAAATAGAAGAGGGAAGATGATAGGGCACCTCTTACGACATGACAACTTCGTACTTAACATAATTGAAGGAAAGATAGAGGGGAGGCGAGGAAGAGGAAGACCTAGAATAGACTACATGGAGCAACTCAAAAAGAGAGTTGATGTTGGGTCATATCGTGAGGTCAAAGAGATTGCGTGGGATCGGAGTAGATGGAGGGCCTACTCTGAGCTACACCGACAAGAGCCTAGCTCTTAAGTAAGAGAAGAAGAAGAAACTTAGATAAAATAAAAATAATTAAAACAATCGAAATCTAGTATTTATTCCGCAAATCTACATCAAATATTTACTCTGCTAATTTACAATAAAATAATAATCTATTTCTATACAATAATAAATTCAAAATTGCAGATAAAAAAAACTAAATGACACCGAATGAAAACAAAATTGCTAAATATATCCATTACATTATATAAAAGGGGGCTATCAGAAATTCAATCAGAATTAGCAAGGAGGTTAATAAATTACGCACTCTAAATATTATGGTCCCTACCCTAAGGGTGATCACGTTACTATATGAACGCATTTTAGGACAACTCAACTGTCATTTTCCCATATAAAAAGTGACACTTAAGAATAAGAATAAGTTTATTTTGGAACAACAACAGGCATATACATCATATAAGGCTTAGATCTAAAGAAGGAATCTAGTGTTGCTTCAAAAAAGGAGTCCACTCAGCATGAGTCGAGACACACAGTGCAACGACGCTGATTTTCAGTGGATCCGTTAAACTAAAACTAACTTATTAACCTATATAAGATATATTAACGTAAGAATATACATACTGTACGGTATACAGAGATAGTCCACGCTATGTCCAGCGAAAACCAAACCAAAACCTGAGTTGCAATTACTATAATAATAACACTTAGATACAGACTATTCTGCAATAAAATATATTTTTATATACACCTGCCCAGCTAGCAAAATAGCTTTTATCGTCACGTTTTACGGCCGAAATGTACTGAAATGTCACGTAAATCATGACGATAAAACGTATCATGCTAGGCCTGACGCGCGTACAATGCGTTACCTAATCGACCAGCTGGTTGCCCTAATAATGCTAACATCAACATTTATTAAATATTGTAGTTCACTAAAATAACAGCAATTAAATTAAACATAAACAGTGGTACACCACAGGAGGTCTTATCGCTAAAAAGCGATATCTTCCAAACAACCTTTAAGTACTTTTTTAGGGTTCCGTACTCAAAGAGTAAAACGGGACCCCATTCCTAAGACTGTCCGTCCGTCTGTCTTTCACTGATACCGTGATAGTTCCAGTTGAAATTTTCACAGATGATGTATTTCTGTTGCTGCTATAACAACAAATCATCAACAAATACCAAAAACAGAATAAAATAAATATTTTATTGATAATGGTACGGAACCCTTCGTGCGCGAGTCCGACTCGCACTTGGTTATTAATTATTTTAAATAAGCAATATAACGATCTGTGCCCAGTGGGTCGTATAAAGGCTGTTTGTTTAAAATATAATTAATAATAATAATAGCATACCAATCGTTAACATATAAAAACACTTATTTCAGACGTTCATTTTAACACTGACGTTTGATTATGGCAAGTGTATACCGCCGAGACCTGAAAGTTATGAAGAATGGTTTAACGGTAAGTTTGAATAAGTAGGGCAAAACCTTGGCTAATCTGTGTTATGAAGTTATTCGGTGATAGTTACTTTAAGGTCTAATAGCGGAGTTATTCGATATCTTTACGGCTTGTAATAATTTGCAGTAGATGGCGGCACTATCATTCAACTTACTTACGTGCAGCAAGTATCCGAACGCATCCGTCAAATTTAAGAATAAAAAAACTAAAAAAAAAAACTCAAAAAACCTAACTATCACCGATTAGCCAAGGTTTGCCCTACATTATTACATACGTACATACATACATTCACGCCCATGCACCATGTTCCTAGAACGGATAGACAGGGCACATTTTTTTTCCTATGCCGTGACAGGTTACTAGTCTATGGCGTACGACATGCCTGTAATAGCTTTGTAAGTTTGTATAAGAAATCATCATCATCATCATCATCATATCAGCTGAAAGACGTCGTCTGACATAGGCCTCTTCCAAAGAGTGCCACAATGGCCGGTCCTGCGCCACCCGCATCCAGCGGACTCCCAAATAAGAAATACTCTCCGGGATTACACCTCCGATTTAAAAAAAATCATCGAAATTTGCTAAGTCCCCGAATAAAAAAAAAGGTTTTACGTTTTCTAGTCACGATGCGACACAAACTAACGCATTGAACGGAATGGGGGACCAGTTTTGTTATACCCTGAGCTGAGGGCCTACCGCGAAAGGCATTCGAAGTTTCCCCTCTCTGTCATACTGACGAGTTCGTACTTAAGTGCGACAGAGAGAGAGAAAACTTCGAATGCCGTTCGCGGTAGGCCCTCTGTATTGGCAACTGCAATAAATTAACTTTTTTCTGTATATACCAAATTTATGAATGTTACCTATACCTATTTACGTTAACGACGACCCGTTTAGCCTAGTTGTTAGTGACCTTGTCTACGAAGCTGGAGGCCCTGGATTCAAATCTCGGTAGCATTCAAACATTGGTGCGATGATCACGAATATTTGTTCCTGAGTTATGGATGTTTTTCTATATATTTAAGTATTTATTTATTACCGGAAGGCGCGGCGTGGGTAGGCCCCCCACAAGGACTGATGACCTGGTAAAAGTCGCGGGAGTCCGCTGGATGCGGGTGGCGCAGGACCGGTCATTATGGCACTCTTTGGGGGAGGCCTATGTGCAGCAGTGGACGTCTTTCACCTGATATGTTGATGATGATGATGATGATTTATTTATTTAAATATGTGTATGTATGCAGTATGTTTAAATAAGTGTGTTTCACAGATGTATGAGTATAAGGAGATCGGACATGCCGGCCGATTTGTATAGAGTACGCCTGTCGCAAGTTCATTAACCCACACAACGCCCAAGTAATTGACAAGACAAAGCACGCACACATCTAAAACACACACACTTGTATACCTACACGCTTATTTGGCAATAAACGCGCATCATATCAGGCATTTTGGGAAAAAACGTAATATTCTCTGCGATCAGCACGCGTGCACAGTATGGCAGAGTATGCCCATTGAGCTAACAGCTGCGACACGGCCGCCGCCGGCTTGTCTTCTCTCTAGTATTCTATGCTCTGAGGTGTGCTCATTGCCAGCCTCTTGACTTCGTCATACGACTCGATATCAGCTTCATCTTTTATTTGGCTAAAATATGATAGTGTAGGCCTTCCTCTGCCTCTATTGCCCTCAATTTTACCCTCCAGGATGTTTAGGAAGAAACTGTGGCGGTTACTCCACCGACAAGAGCAGGGCTCTTAAGTAATGATGATAATGATTGTCGTTTAGTACCCATAGTACAAGCTTTTAGTTTAGGTCTAGGTCGATTTGTGTAAGATTGTCCGCGAGTATTTATTTATGTATTATTTATTTTCATGGCCTGGTAATGGTCGCGGGAGTCCGTTGGATGTGGGTGACGCAGAACAAAACAAAAAAAATATTGTAAAGAAAGTGAGTGCAATCCTCGCCAATAAGCAATATGTTAAAAATGTAACATATTATTTTGAAAAAAAAAAAAAAAACTCTTTGGCCGTGGCCTCTATCACCTCTATGTCCCAGTGGATGTCATTCGGCTAATATGATGACATTTATTTTTCAAAGACCGTTTTACGTTTTTTTTTCAGAGGAAATAAAACACTGTACACCTGGGTCCGAACATTACACCTACGATTACAGTTCCAGCTGCATCTGCATCAGACCAGGGGTTCTCGGCAACTGCCACCATATGCTTATGCCGATGCCGTTGTTTCCTAAAATACGCTGACTGTATACTTGAGATTATTTGAGGTGGCCGCATTATTGTTTTTATTAGGTATTAATAATTTATTTCGGACATCAACGATCTGTAGTGTTAGTTACAAATTATTTATCACTATGTTAGTTAACTTTATTTTGGACATTTAAATAATGGCACGTGAGCTGACACCCAGTGCAGGTAAAAGGGACTAACTATCAAGCCTCTCCCCTATCTCGGCAAGAAAACTGTTGGAGGTGTCTCACACTCGGCACATCTGGGAAAAGATACGTTTTCGCATTATTGAATGGAAATCATCCATGCGAGCCTCCACATGACCTAGGTAGCCCCATCAGCATTCTGTACCCGTTGTTAAACTGGACGCGTAAGGATCTGTAAGCTCGTTTCGTATATTTGATCCACAGGCTGCACGCATAAAGTAGCCATTATGCCATGCAAGTAGTCCATTCAAACGTGTGTATGATTTAGTTTAATGTTAAATAAGCAGGTATAATTTGTAAATGTATTAAAATGAGGGAGCGCATCACTCGCCAATAAACTGTGAATACAGTTTGGCGAGGTGAAATCTGTAACTATGAGTTTTAAGTATTTTTTTGAGTTCAATCAATGATTTAAAAAAAAAAACAATTCCAATCACAATTTCATAAAAAGTTAGCCATGTTAAATAATCTCAACCATACCCACCCATCCGAGGCCAAATGATACGCGAACACTACGCCTCTCGTACTCGTAGCAGCATTTTTCCGCTTTGTAGCGGAAATCACTCGTAGATGGACGAAGATTCAAACTTAACGTAATGGTGATGCACACTGACGCGTGACCCAAAAGGAGCTGTCACGGTCTACCGCATCGGATAAGTGTGAACCTGACCGTTCTAAATGTATGATATCGGCCTTGAATAGGTTAATATATGAAACTCGATAAAATATGTATTTCTTGTAATAAATTATAAAATACCATAATGTACAAATTCGCGACAGATCAGAAACACTATAACCATTGTGATAAGGTAAATTCAAATAAATATGTGCGCCACAGATTTTGATTTCATTCCCGTTACTAAATAGAAAATTCCATGTGTCTGATGGTGATGTAAACTTATATTACTTACTTTGCTATCAGTAACACGACCGCCATGTCAAAAAGTAGGTAATTGATTAATCGCAAAGTATACCTACACAGTTCTTTTCATGAGACTGTTTTTAGGGTTCCGTAACTCAAAGAGTAAAACGGGACCCTATTACTAAGACTTCGCTGTCCGTCCGTCCGTCCGTCCGTCCGTCTGTCTGTCTGTCAGCAGGCTGTATCTCAATCTTGTCGCTTGGTTCAACAGGACACGCGGTCGTTAAATGGTCCCATGATAATGGTATAGTATTAAATACAGATAAGACAAAATTCCTCATCATTCAATCACCTTATTTGTCAATAGCTGAAACCTCACCACTTTATTTGTCTTCACAATAGTTTAAATAATTGCCAATCTAAACAAATTGGAAAGGTAGACTGTGTTACATATCTTGGAGTCAAGGTTGATGTTACATTTTCCTGGCTACAACATATTAACTATATTTGTAGTAAATTAAGATTACTCCTGGGAAAATTTTACCACCTTAGCTTTAAAGTACTAAGCAATATACCTACTAAAATGTCTGTACTTTGCTATGGTAGACTCGGTATTGGGATATGCCCTTGATTGCTATGGAGTTACATTCAAATCTTACATAGACAAACTTGAAGCATTGCAAATTAGATTCTTAAAATTACTAGTAAATAAAAAAACGAAAAACAGTTGCAAGGGGAATTATTCAAAATTATTTAAAATCTGTAACATACTTCCGGTTAGCCTCAAACATAAATACCTTTTAGCAGTTAACAATCATAGCAATCGGGTACATAGCCCAATACCGATAGAACACAAACATAGCACAAGGTCGGTGTCCGCGGGTAAGTATGAAGTGCCTCGGGTTGATAACTATTTTGGAGACCGTACTTTAGCCAAGAGACTTCCGTACTTCTTAAATACCTTACCTGAAGACATCCGACATGAACCAAATAAACATAAATTTAAATAAAAGCCGGCCAAGTGCGAGTTGGACTCGCGCACGAAGGGTTCCGTACCATTATCTATAAAAACGGCAAAAAAATCACGTTTGTTGTATGGGAACCCCCTTAAAAAAATGTTTTATTTTGTTTTTAGTATTTGTTGTTATAGCAGCAACATAAATACATAATGTGTGAAAATTTCAACTCTCTAGCTATCACGGTTCTTAAGATACAGCCTGGTGACAGATTATCTATAAAAACGGCAAAAAAATCAGGTTTTTTGTATGGGAGCCCCCCTTAATTTTTTTTTTTTTTGTTTTTAGTATTTGTTGTTATAGGGGCAACAGAAATACATAGTTTGTGATGTGGGTGACGCAGAACCTGAACCGATCATTATGGCGCTCTTTGGCCGTGGCCTCTATCACTGTCGCGAATCATGGCAGTTGATGATATCGCGATGACTTTAACTCGTGGTCGGACCGTGTGGTGCCGCCTTAAGAAATTATTTGCGCTGGCAAGGTTATGATATATTTGTGACTGTGGGTAGAATAAGGTTGTAGTCTTTGGAGCATTTAAGGGCTTGCTCTGTTGGAGAAGCCTCATTTTGTGATCTGAAATTGGCGAGTGACGAAGTAGTCTGAGGAGGTGTTCTCGCCAAGGAGCCGGAAGCTACGCAGCTGATCTCTGAAAGCTAAGTGTCTTAGATTCTCAGCACTTTACCTTTTCTCCTATTTGCTTTATTGTTCTACTATAAATGTGATATATAATTTATGTACTATGACGATGTTTCATATCATGAGAATCATGAGTTTTACGTAATGATACTGGTATATGTCTCATGCTAACTGAGGGTCTCAATATTATTATTTTATATATTATTATAGGGGTATTTAGAGAGGCCTCAGTATACCAGTTTGCCGATGACACCTGTTTAATAACTGCAGAAAAGGACGAAAAAATTGCACAAAGTAAGATGCAGAGTGAGTTCAACATACTATGTGAATGGGCCCATGATGCTGGACTATCTATTAATTATCAAAAAACTAAACTAATGCATATACACTCTCCTTACATCAAAACTAATATGATACCCAGGATTGTGGCCCATACACACTCATGTATGCATACCACTCACACTTCATGTAATTGTGATACCCTAGAAGTTGTAACAGATCACACTTACCTTGGCCTTACAATAGATAATAAATTTAACTGGAATACTCACATAGAAATAGTATGTAAAAAACTAAGAGCCATCCTATGTAACATTAACATACTTAAACATAAAATGCCGTACACTACTCTGCGACTACTGTACATGGCCATGGCTGACTCAATCATAAGCTATGGAATCTCTAGATATGGTAGTACATACAAAACATATTTACAGCGTATATATAACCTACAAATTAGACTACTGAAAACAATAGTCCCGCTAAAAATTAAATATAAATATAGAGATAATTATCATAAACTATTTAAATACTGCAAAGTCATGAATGTATTCGATAAAGTTAGAATGGCAATTGTAATGCAATATAAACATAAATTGGGCGATCTTGTTAAGTACACAAGGAAAGGCAACCTACGAACCCTGACCAGTAAGAATGTATACATAATTAACAAATATAACAACACATATGGGCAAAGAGTGTGGTCTAACTACCTACCCTTTGTATTAAACAGCTTTCCCAAAACTACTGTAGAAAATATAGAAAGTAAACCTACAAAAACTAAAAATATAATTAAGAAAATGTTCATTATGGCCCCCAGTAGTAACATAGATAAATATAACTAGTTATTAAGATAAAAAAGTTTAGTAAATAATCTTAAATATTAAAGATTGTACTAAATGTAACTGATATATATAATTTAATCACAGATCTGAAAATAAACAGTTCAAATTTTAAATTTTTTTTTTTTTTTTAATATCCTATTCAATATATATTCCCTTTCGGGAATTTCAATATATATTTCGTCTATTCTTAATGTCGCAATTACGCTCATACTTACTGTAACTTTATAACTAGCTACCCAAGTGAAACTACCCCGTTTTGTCGCCATTAGGGCGTTGTGTAAGGTAACGCTCTCTGTTAATGGTACTCGTTGATATTATGGATGTTAGTTCCCATAGCTTTGTCCCCGAGGGTCTTACACGGAGGTGAGATCCCACCATGCAACGTCCGGAGCACCGGGTTCCGCGTTGTATGGTGTCTAAGAGGGAGTTCCAAGTTTCGCCAGTGTGCTGGTGTGAAACACCACCGTACTAGCGTGAGCCTACGTAGTACGGTGGTTGTGGAAAGGGATAGTCGGGTATCGTTCAGATTGCCTCCTTGAGCGGCAGGGAGGTGCGTAGTAGCGCTGTAAGCCCTGTAGCGGTCAGGCCGTAAGGTGCGCGCCCTAGTGAGTGGCCGGCCACGCCAAGGTGCCTCGTAGGTTGTGAAGGAGGACAACTCGAATGTAAGGCAGCCTTGACGGGCACCGATAGATTCGTGTCGAATCGCTTGAGGGGAACTAGACGGGCTATGTAATACCTCATAACGAGACTGACTGACTATACCTGTAGAGCCCGTATAAGATGACCTCTTTAATGTGACGACGCAATATATCCTAGTTACTAATATGAAATCATCTGAGACTGCTACTTGAGACTACTTGTATATAATCCTTTGTTTGTGAGAGCGAATTCAGTATAAGAGGAGGTTCATAGTTGCTCGGCCGGTAGGCGAGAACATGAGAACACATAGTGTGTGGCTAACCTCCTATAGTGCAAGGTGCACCATGTCATTTTGCTTAGTAGGTAGAACTTGTATGTGCTAAGAGTTCTGGGGCATAAGTGACAGGTGTGTCATGGTTATATTTATAACCACAGGTGGTACAGGCGAGCGTCATCGTGTGGGCACGCGAGCACCTTCGTGTCGCGTGTCGTGTCAGAAGGCGAAGCAGATATCCGTGGACTGCATTGGATGAAAGGTAGGATTCAGATTATCCCTCCTATGTTCATATATAAACCTTTTCGCGGCGCCCTCTAATTTTGTGCAGTCTGACGGTATTTGTACCAGTTACATTCCTATATAACAATAGGGCGTTCGCGACATGGTTTATATATGAACATAGGAGGGATAATCTGAATCCTACCTTTCATCCAATGCAGTCCACGGATATCTGCTTCGCCTTCTGACACGACACGCGACACGAAGGTGCTCGCGTGCCCACACGATGACGCTCGCCTGTACCACCTGTGGTTATAAATATAACCATGACACACCTGTCACTTATGCCCCAGAACTCTTAGCACATACAAGTTCTACCTACTAAGCAAAATGACATGGTGCACCTTGCACTATAGGAGGTTAGCCACACACTATGTGTTCTCATGTTCTCGCCTACCGGCCGAGCAACTATGAACCTCCTCTTATACTGAATTCGCTCTCACAAACAAAGGATTATATACAAGTAGTCTCAAGTAGCAGTCTCAGATGATTTCATATTAGTAACTAGGATATATTGCGTCGTCACATTAAAGAGGTCATCTTATACGGGCTCTACAGGTATAGTCAGTCAGTCTCGTTATGAGGTATTACATAGCCCGTCTAGTTCCCCTCAAGCGATTCGACACGAATCTATCGGTGCCCGTCAAGGCTGCCTTACATTCGAGTTGTCCTCCTTCACAACCTACGAGGCACCTTGGCGTGGCCGGCCACTCACTAGGGCGCGCACCTTACGGCCTGACCGCTACAGGGCTTACAGCGCTACTACGCACCTCCCTGCCGCTCAAGGAGGCAATCTGAACGATACCCGACTATCCCTTTCCACAACCACCGTACTACGTAGGCTAACGCTAGTACGGTGGTGTTTCACACCAGCACACTGGCGAAACTTGGAACTCCCTCTTAGACACCATACAACGCGGAACCCGGTGCTCCGGACGTTGCATGGTGGGATCTCACCTCCGTGTAAGACCCTCGGGGACAAAGCTATGGGAACTAACATCCATAATATCAACGAGTACCATTAACAGGGAGCGTTACCTTACACAACGCCCTAATGGCGGCAAAACGGGGTAGTTTCACTTGGGTAGCTAGTTATAAAGTTACAGTAAGTATGAGCGTAATTGCGACATTAAGAATAGACGAAATATCAGGATATTGAGACCCTCAGTTAGCATGAGACATATACCAGTATCATTACGTAAAACTCATGATTCTCATGATATGAAACATCGTCATAGTACATAAATTATATATCACATTTATAGTAGAACAATAAAGCAAATAGGAGAAAAGGTAAAGTGCTGAGAATCTAAGACACTTAGCTTTCAGAGATCAGCTGCGTAGCTCCCGGCTCCTTGGCGAGAACACCTCCTCAGACTACTTCGTCACTCGCCAATTTCAGATCACAAAATGAGGCTTCTCCAACAGAGCAAGCCCTTAAATGCTCCAAAGACTACAACCTTATTCTACCCACAGTCACAAATATATCATAACCTTGCCAGCGCAAATAATCTCTTAAGGCGGCACCACACGGTCCGACCACGAGTTAAAGTCATCGCGATATCATCAACTGCCATGATTCGCGACACTCCCAACAACCAAAGAAGTGAAGTCTCGCGACATCATCAACTGCTATGATTCGCGACAATCACCTCTAAGTCCCAGTGGATGTCATTCGGCTAATAAGTATGATGATATTTATTTTTCAAAGACCGTTTTACGTTTTTTTTTCAGAGGAAATAAAACACTGTACACCTGGGTCCGAACATTACACCTACGATTACAGTTCCAGCTGCATCTGCATCAGACCAGGGGTTCTCGCCAACTGCCACCATATGCTTATGCCGATGCCGTTGTTTCCTAAAATACGCTGACTGTATACTTACGATTATTTGAGGTGGCCGCATTATTGTTTTTATTAGGTATTAATAATTTATTTCGGACATCAATGAACCGTAGAGTGTTAGTTACAAATTATTTATCACTATGTTAGTTAACTTTATTTTGGACATTTAAATAATAGCACGTGAGCTGACACCCAGTGCAGGTAAAAGGGACTAACTATCAAGCCTCTCCCCTTTCTCGGCAAGAAAACTGTTGGAGCTGTCTCACACTCGGCACATCTGGGAAAAGATACGTTTTCGCATTATTGCATGGAAATCATCCATGCGAGCCTCCGCATGACCTAGGTAGCCCCATCAGAGTTCTGTACCCGTTGTTAAACTGGACGCGCAAGGATCTGTAAGCTCGTTTCGTATATTTGATCCACAGGCTGCACGCATAAAGTGTTTGCATTGCAAGTAGTCCATTCAAATGTTTGTATGATTTAGTTTAATGTTAAATAAGCAGGTAAAATTTGTAAATGTATTAAAATGAGGGAGCGCATCACTCGCCAATAAACTGTGAATACAGTTTGGCGAGGTGAAATCTGTAACTATGAGTTTTAAGTATTTTTTTGAGTTCAATCAATAATAAAAAAAAATTAAAATCCAATTCCAATGATAGTTTCATAAAAAGTTAGCCACGTTAAATAATCTCAACCATACCCACCCATCCGAGGCCAAATGATACGCGAACACTACGCCTCTCGTACTCGTAGCAGCATTTTTCCGCTTTGTAGCGGAAATCACTCGTAGATGGACGAAGATTCAAACTTAACGTAATGGTGATGCACACTGACGCGTGACCCAAAAGGAGCTGTCACGGTCTACCGCATCGGATAAGTGTGAACCTGACCGTTCTAAATGTATGATATCGGCCTTGAATAGGTTAATAGATGAAACACGATTGTTGTAAATTCTATGGTGCGCGGCAGATCGTGTTAAATTATCCGCATTCTTCTCACTATTATATATAATATATATAAATTATAAAATACCATAATGTACAAATTCGCGACAGATCAGAAACACTATAACCATTGTGATAAGGTAAATTCAAATAAATATGTGCGCCACAGATTTTGATTTCATTCCCGTTACTAAATAGAAAATTCCATGTGTCTGATGAAGAGAAAATGTGATATTGCTGTGACAGCTTGCTAGCCTATCGCCCACAACACACCTCTACCCGATCCTGTAGTCAACTTTTACGACGCCCACAGGAAGAAAGGGGGCTATCCTAACCCGAGACGACACGGGGACATAATTATTATTATTATACTTTGACGAACTTGAAGTGAGCTCATGAATGCCCCATTGTTCTGAGCTTACAGATACAGAGCTTATGAATAGACATTGTACTCTCCCGCATGTGCCAAACTTTGCAAAAAATGTTAGCGCCACGTTAATGTTATTTGAATAATGAACGCTATCATATTTAACAATAGATTCCAAATTAGCTACGGGATAAAATACCACACACAGCGCCTACATCTTGCAGCGCTTGTATACCTGGATCTCTGGGAGTGGTTTTTTAGGGTTCCGTACTCAAAGAGTAAAACGGGACCCTATTACTAAGACTCCGCTGTATGTATGTCTGTATGTCAGTATGTCAGTATGTCTGTCTGTCTGTCTGTCTGTCTGTCTGTATGTCTGTTTGTCTGTCTGTCTGTCTGTCTGTCTGTATGTCTGTCTGTATATCTGTTTGTCTGTCTGTCTGTATGTCTGTCTGTCTGTCTGTCTGTCTGTCTGTCTGTCTTTCTGTCTGTCTGTCTGTCTGTCTGTCTGTCTGTCTGTCTGTCTGTCTGTCTGTCTGTCTGTCTATATGTCTGTCTGTCTGTCTGTCACCAGGCTGTATCTCACTGATACCATGATAATTCCAGTTGAAATTTTCACAGATGATGTATTTCTGTTGCCGCTATAACAACAAATACTAAAAACAGAATAAAATAAGTATTTTTATAGACAATGGTACGGAACCCTTCGTGCGCGAGTCCAACTCGCACTTGCCTGGTTTTTTTTAAATTATAATTTTAGTCCATTTTGAATCTATTGAATAAGACGATAGAGTTCATTTTACAATGAACGTTTTATGTGGCGCTAAGCTTTTTCTTGCAAAAAATGGCACGCGTCCGACCACGCTATATTGTTCTGAAGATAAAAAGATCAGTCCAGTTGAGAAAATCTCAACTACATCTATACTTACTAATATTATAAACAGGAAAAGTTTGTTTGTATGTAGCTTCGTAAGTTTATTAATTAATGTGCTGTGCGAATCGTGGACGATCCCATACTTACAAGCGGTATCGAACCGTTGATTCTAAGACTTCGCCTCCTTGTGCGTGTTCTATCGCCTGTATAACGGGTTGTGCTCCGAAGAACTGTTCGACATGATGCCTACGCTACGGCATCCCTACCCTGGAACCTAAATGGTTGCGTGCCGTACGGTCTCAGAGAAATTTCCTCGCTCGGAGGCTCCGGTTGTGGAATGAGCTACCTGCCGAGGTTTTCGAGGCTACGGTATGGGGTTCTTCAACAAAGGAATGTATAAATTCTAAAAGGGTCGGCAACGCGCATGTAACATCCCTGGAGATGCAAGCGTCCATAGACTACGGTAATCACTTACCATCAGGTGGGCGTAAGCTTGTTTGCCACCGACGTGGTATAATAAAAAATATACCCACATATATGCTAAAAGTGGCACTGGAACACAAGTTTCATGTGCTCTGCCTACCCCTTTTAGGGATAAAGGCGTGATGGTATGTATGTATGTAGGGAATAATCTTCGAGCAACACGGCCTTCCTGGCGGAAAGGAGTCGCCTTAGCTATGAATATTACGGTCAAATAATTCTGTCATTTGTTGCGGGGCCGGAGGGGGGGGTTTACTGTACTACATCAAAAATGACACAAAACACTGAAAAAACTTTCACACCTTCATACATTTTTATGTACGAAGCATGCCCACTTGGGCTTATACTTTGGCAGGGGGGAACTACAAATTCAATTTCAAAAATTCATCAAATTGTATCAAAATTTCAATTTAATTTAAAAAAAAAGTTTTTTTGTGCTGCCGACTCTTAGTCGTCGAAATCGTTAGAGCCGTTTGAGAACGTGATTGCAAATATATATATATATATATATATATTTATACAAATATTGCTCGTTTAATAGTAGATTCATAAGCTCAGAACGATGGGCATTCATGAGCTCAGTTGAAATCGGTTCAACTATAACACGATTACACTCTTTGTTAGCAGTAAGTCTCTGCGCTAGCATCGAGACAAACCAAACGATTTTCATTTACTTACTATATTTTTGTATAACTAACTTACAGACACGTGCCGTGCCACACCTCGATCAGTTTTATGTATGTCGTCTCTTCGTTATCTTTTTCTATTTTCGTTATTTTGAGCTGAACAAATTATACCTTAATTGTGAATTTGGCTAACGCTTTTTTTTGTACGGTCAACCAATTTGATTCCTAGGCCACCGTAGAACCCTGTCATTTTAACTGCTACATAGCGACGCAATAATCCTAGTAACTCGTATTGACATAGCATTTACAACGGCAAGGTTCTATGATGGCCTAGGAATCAAATTGGTTGACTGTACATACATTGGAACATAGAAAGATTGTAAAACAAATAATTTCGAAAAACGAAATCTGCAAAGTAGTCTATACATACATACAAATTATTGAACCTGCTCACGAAATTTCACGAGAATCTGCTGACCTGTAGAGGAGAACAGCCGTACAGTGGGACAACTGGACATCCGGATATACGAAAGAATTTCAGCCCAAGCTGTAACGGAGAACTTTGTTCGCTTCGCTCGTTCAATAAAAATGTAAAAACAAAGAGCGAGTTTCATTTTTGAACCCCGACGAACCCAAAAAGAGGGGTGTTATAAGTTTGACGTGTCTGTGTATCTGTATGTGGGTTGGTAGCTCCTAAACGAATGGACCGATTTGAATGCGGTTTTGTCCGAAAGCTGACGTGATCGAGATGGTTCTTAGCTACGTTTCAACAAAATCGGTTCAGCCGGTTTAGAGATATTGAACTTTGAAATGAAAATAGCGGGGGTTTTACAACTTTGTAGTAGATTGCTATGCCCGAAAGGGTACATGTTGAAACCAACTGTATTTTAACACCAATGGAAACACATGTTATGCAAAAGAAAAAAAAACTTTTCTACGGTGACTAAATAGTATTTTAATTAAAATGAATTTATGTTTTTTTTTTATAGATTGTCCATTAATGTTTATTCTTGTTTATCGAAAGTCTTTGTCGAGATGGTTATTAGCTATGTGTGTGTGTGTCGAAGGTGTTAAAGTTTAATTTAATAGTTATATGAGGTAAACGTCCGAGTGATCAACGTTGACTAGTAAATGGCATGGACACTCTATGTCAAAGTGAATGAATAAAAATCCTCTTGTTTCGAATTTAACCCATATTAATTTGACATAAAGTGCCCATACCAAATACTTTCTAATTCTAACCAAGTCGACGTCCGTATCTCTAGAAATCAAACAGTATTTCAACTGACATTCAAAAAAGTATTTTACCCAACTTTAAATAAAGCTCAATATTGCATGTAGTTTCGACTACAGCTCGATTTGATCGAATCTGTAGCAATACAAACTTATATTTGCGGTCGGCAGTGGCGCTACTGTCAAAATATAGATATACAATTTATATGGAAAGTTATTAGTTCCAACTTTCGCCGTGTCCCTGAATAAGTCGTGGCGCTGCAAAATGGATTATAAACACGATGCGCGCGCAGCTACACAGGGTCGGCAGGTTCTTTATTGTACAAACGCTGGTGCGAGTATTTGTACTTGGTTAAAATAACAGTGAAAAAAGTAGGTGAGTATTTTTGTGGGTATGATTTTTATTTATTTAATTGCGAAGTTTATCAAAAAAACTTAACCGACCTCAAAATCAATACTGTAAATGCGACCGTAGGTACCTTTATTAAAATGATGGTAACTGTTTCGAACGCAACCCTTTTTATTTGTTTAAAGGTATTACTTCATGTAGCAAAACGCGCCCGAATGCACAAATGGAAGCGCTACACATACTTATTCTAAGTTTTATCCCTACCTAAACTCAAAATAAGTAAAATCTTGCTAGTCACGTACCTTTCACATACGATAACATATATAACACCACTTCTGTATATCTATCTATTCGGCCAAACTATTTTTGTATTTAATCAGAGCCTATTGGAAATTGGGATCCCCTTCATAGGCATAATTTTTTTTTGACTAATATAGTTTCGCATAATTGATTTGGCATAATTTATATTGGCATAATAATACTGTCGCATAATAATACTTTGGCCTACTACTTTTTTGGCATACTACGCTAATAGCATAATTTCAGTTGACCTAATCTTTATTGGCCGAATACACATTACGCATACTATTGTTTGGGCTAATAATTATTTGGTATATCTCTCATTATCTCATAATCCATAATTTCAGTTTTATAAATGAATAAAACTCAGTTTAGTTATTGTCATATTATTAGTTTTTCCGCTATTTTATAAAAAAAAATAACCTCGAAGACTCCCTTTTCTCTGAGATCAATCAATGAGAGTGATCGTAGCGTAAGTACTAGGGAACAGGGGCTTAGTGGCAAAACCGACTCGGATCGCAGACAGGTTAAAAGATGGAAGCGGGAGCCTTGCTCCCGCTTTCGTCTTCGAGGTTTTTTTTTTATAAAAGAGCGGAAAAACCTTACTACTAATGAAAATTAGGCAATTTACTACTAAGAAAACCATGGGCTAAATTCTAAATTTCAGGGATTTTGAACGGGTAGATAGGTATCACTTTATTACTATATGAGCCATTTGTACATAACTTTTTTTTGTTATGCATTTTGATATGATGCCAATTGATTATTATGCCTATTTGTGCTTATGCTATTTGACATTAGTCTTCATGAAGATTATGCTTTCAGTATTTATGCTTTTTAATGTTATGCGTATATAATTATGCGTAATGAGAATTATGCACATCACTATTTCGGCGAAAAGCAATTATGCGTAACAATAATAGTACAAATGACTTTATGCCTTCCAATAGAGAACCTTGGAAATTATACTACAGTTAACTTTTCATTGAAATTTTATTTAAAAGTCGTCGAGCTACATCCATCACTGGCATCGGCGCCAACATATGGTCCTTTGAACCGGATATCATATGGTGGCGACCTTACTCACCACCAGGAACACAACACCACATATCTACAAAGTAAGTAGTGGTGTTATATTTGAAACCTGATTTATGCTCACTACACGAGGATAAGGAGGAGTAAGATTTAAAAGTATTTGTTTATATTATGACATTTAAAGTTACTTTTACAGATTTCAGGCGCAACTGGGCTATGAACGCTTCTTCACTTCTTCGAGTCGGAAACGATAACGCAGGTTAAGCAAAGATGGCAGCGGTCAGTCTTTGGATGGGTGACCGCCTGTTTGAGTGGTTACTATAAATGAGCGCTTCCGTGCTTTGGAAGGCACGCTAAGCAGTTGATCCCGGCTGCTGTCTATGACAGTAGTCGTTAAGCTGAGTTACCTTCGGGCGGTTTAAGAACCTCTAACAGTCGAGTTGCCCACTCACTTGACAAAGGGGGGACAACTGTCACTTGCGTCCGCAGGAGCTACATTTTTTTGTTTTTGTTTTGGGGGAAAATGCTTTACGCATACCACCCAGATGCAAGGGGTGACCCGAGTGGTTATGTGGGACACCCGTATGGGCTAATGAGACCCACGGTGTACCCACTACAAACCCCCCACTTGCCGCCTCGCCGCCTTGTGGCGAGGTTAAGGGAACGCTTGTGCACACACATCAGTGACCCCGCCGGCGGCAGCCACCCACAAGCGGCTCCTTCGCGGATGCCCAGGGGCCCTCCACGTGAGGCACGCCAGATGTTTTGGCGCGCCTGCCTCCTCGATATCCACCTGTTCAGTAGCGGACCCCCCCTGAGTCCGTCCGCTACGAGGAGATCATGGGTGCGGGAAATCCAGCACCCGGTGGCGGATCAGATCTGCGGTTCCGCCACTGACCACGTCTCGGCCGCAGGGGATAGGGAAAACGGCGCACCGTAATACTGGCATTCCTCTCCCTCTGCGGTCCCACCAATGCCGTTTCAGCGGAACGGCCCCGCCAAGTTCGCAGGGGGTAGGTAGAGTGGCGCACCGTTATACCAACACGCCTCTTCCCCTACGATCCCACAAGGCAACCCTGAACGTGTCCCCTGGGTGGTACTAAAAAGTGACAAACTCAAAGGCCAAATAAATGTATTTTTTCCCGTTTGGCCTGCAGTGCGGCCAGTAACAGATATGTTACGGTATATCCTCTCTGAGGGCCTTAAGGGCCTCTCAGAGGGTAAATAAATTTATCGATTTCAGAAGTATTCACTTTACAGGTACATGTAACGGTGAATAATACTTTTTCCAAATACCTGTTCCGAAAAATATCAAGTACCGCGTCCCGTCCATAAACAACCGTCCAGTATTTTTCATGAGACGAAAGAACTCGCATATTTTTACCCAAAAATATTACATTTTACCCTTTTTCACATAAAACTACTATTTTGTACTCCAGTTTATCCATTTGTGCTATATTTTTGACCTGAACTTTCTAGAATTTTGACGTTTACCCGTATTTTAACCCTTTTGATGTATATTATTGCGTTGTATAGGAATAGTAAATAGTGTGTGTGTGTGTAGTGAAATAGTTTTTCTATTCTTGATAAATTTAATTGGTGAGTATATAGTACCTGCTTGGAATATTATTTAAAGTTATGGATATATCACATCATTTATATCAATTCAAAATATTTATATTTTCTATATGCTGCTGTTGCAGTGTCGTTGTCATAAATCAATGACTTATTTCTTATTACACCCAGTTTTAAAAAAACTTATTTTTCATTAAAAAAAACCTTAGTTATATTTAATTGTATAGGTACCTACTGTATTATGTAAAAACTTAAAAAATCTAGACACTAACAATCCTGGAACCATATGGTATGCATAATTGCATATTATACGCCTATCTATATTTATATGTATAGTAATCTAAACTTCTATACTAATCGATACTAATATCATTATATCACAGATCAAAGAATACAATAATATTATAAAGAAAAAGTCTGTGTGATACAGGGATTGTAACCGGTTATTTTTTGTAAGGGAACTGTAACCGGTATTTTTCGTTCTTTGTTAATTATTTCATTTTCTAATTGGGCAATCTAATAATACGCACTCGTTACCTCAAAACACAACTGAGTCCTACATATGAAGTATAAAATAGTTCGAAATATGTTGGTATTTCCAGGTTTTTGAAAAAAACCGGTTACAATACCTGGTGCGATAGTAGCTTCGTAAGTTTGTATGTAATGGGTAATCTCCGGAACCGATTTCCCGATTTCAAAAATTCTTTCACCTGCATGTAGAATGGACTTTCTGGATAGTAACATGCTATTTTTACAAGCTTTTATTTAGTTTCACATGTCCCGTTGTCTGTCTGTCTGTCTGTAATCACTTCTTGCAAGTTAAATTTGACCCTCTTCCCGGTTTCCGATTGAGTTGAAATTTTGCATACATATGTATATCGCATGACAATGCAATATTATGATGACTTGGAGCTGATCTGATACTGAAACTGGAAGGTGGCCATAGGAACTCTGCAATAAAACGACACAAGCCCATCGAGTTTGGGCTTGTTAGAATCGTCTCAATGAGTAGTACCTAGATGATGGTATGCAGAAAAGTACAGTCAGTAAGTAATAAAAGCTTATAAGTACCAAAAATTATTTTTTTGTCAGAAACTTGTTATAAAACCGTCATTGGAATAACCGTCTACCTTGGAATTGGAAGGGAGAGTTGCTTTTGAATGGACTACTTTGATGCAATTCGGCCAAAATAATCTCAAGTATAATAAAGAAGCAAAATAAAAAGGTAATATGCACCTTATACAGGGCACACACTGTATTATGTATTTTTGACACGAATGTATTTTAAAACGTAAACATATACAAGGGTGTTTGAAATGCGAATTAAATTGGATTTGGGCGTCGCGAGGTAATTTTTGATGAAGTAGGTACTTGTAAGAATACACTTAACTGCAACTTGCTTGCTTACTTCTTAACCCTTTACTTCGCAAATAAATAAATAAAACGTGAGTTCAAGCCTCGTTTGCAAACATGTAGAGCAAAAAAGGCAAAAAATCCTACGATATGACCTAAATATGGCGGATCAAATTGTATATTCCAAGTTTGATATTGTTCTAGCGGGCGATTATTCGAGCGTTTCAAACGCTTGACTTCGGTGGCCACATTTTTGAAGAATTGGGCATAGATGTTGATGCCATTTTTAGATATTTGTTAGATGTCCGGTAGACTTATATGCTTACCAGAAACGAAATCGAAATCTGCCGCCACTTCTTCAAAAATGTGGCCACCGAAGTCAAGCGTTTGAAACGCTCGAATTATCGCCCTAAGCATGTCCTATTTAAAATGAGAACCAAACTAAGTACTTTTGTATGGAGAGTCGAGCGTCCTGGCCACCCTTAACAGCTATTCTGTTTCTGAGTGTTTTATTATCCATTTATTTAGGCTGTTCTACGAATACAAACTAGTTCCTGGTTCTCAGATGATGGCGCCAGTCAAATTCGGACTATTCAAGGCTCGGAGCCGGGAGCAGGACCCACCTTCCACGGAGAACCTGCTGCAGAACAGCAACAGCTTTGAACAAGGTACATCATCATCATCAGCCATAGTCTGTAGTCTATCCACCGCTGAACGTAGGCCAACATGTTTCCCTATCCCGACACGGACAACGACCGTCCTAAGGTCATCATCAATCAAGGAACATCATCTTTCTGATCATCATGACTATCATGAGCCATAATCTATCCACCACTGAACGTAGGCCAACATGTTTCCCCACCCCGACACAGTCAGCGATTATCCTAAGGTCATCATCAATCATGGTACATCATCTTTCTGACCATCATGAGCCATAGTCTATCCACCACTGAACGTAGGCCAACATGTTTCCCCACCCCGACACAGTCAGCGATTATCCTAAGGTCATCATCAATCATGGTACATCATCTTTCTGATCATCATGAGCCATAGTCTATCCACCACTGAACTTAGGCCAACATGTTTCCCCACCCCGACACAGTCAGCGATTATCCTAAGGTCATCATCAATCATGGTACATCATCTTTCTGATCATCATGAGCCATAGTCTATCCACCACTGAACTTAGGCCAACATGTTTCCCCACCCCGACACAGTCAGCGATTATCCTAAGGTCATCATCAATCATGGTACATCATCTTTCTGATCATCATGAGCCATAGTCTATCCACCACTGAACGTAGGCCAACATGTTTCCCCACCCCGACACAGTCAGCGATTATCCTAAGGTCATCATCAATCATGGTACATCATCTTTCTGATCATCATGAGCCATAGTCTATCCACCACTGAACGTAGACCAACATGTTTCCCCACCCCGACACAGTCAGCGATTATCCTAAGGTCATCATCAATCATGGTACATCATCTTTCTGATCATCATGAGCCATAGTCTATCCACCACTGAACGTAGGCCAACATGTTTCCCCACCCCGACACAGTCAGCGATTATCCTAAGGTCATCATCAATCATGGTACATCATCTTTCTGATCATCATGAGCCATAGTCTATCCACCACTGAACGTAGACCAACATGTTTCCCCACCCCGACACAGTCAGCGATTATCCTAAGGTCATCATCAATCATGGTACATCATCTTTCTGATCATCATGAGCCATAGTCTATCCACCACTGAACGTAGACCAACATGTTTCCCTATCCCGACACGGACAACGATCGTCCTAAGGTCATCATCAATCAAGGAACATCATCTTTCTGACCATCATGAGCCATAGTCTGTCCACCGCTGAACGTAGGCCAACATGTTTCCCTATCCCGACACGGACAACGATCGTCCTAAGGTCATCATCAATCAAGGAACATCATCTTTCTGATCATCATGACTATCATGAGCCATAATCTATCCACCACTGAACTTAGGCCAACATGTTTCCCCACCCCGACACAGTCAGCGATTATCCTAAGGTCATCATCAATCATGGTACATCATCTTTCTGATCATCATGAGCCATAGTCTATCCACCACTGAACGTAGGCCAACATGTTTCCCCACCCCGACACAGTCAGCGATTATCCTAAGGTCATCATCAATCATGGTACATCATCTTTCTGATCATCATGAGCCATAGTCTATCCACCACTGAACGTAGACCAACATGTTTCCCCACCCCGACACAGTCAGCGATTATCCTAAGGTCATCATCAATCATGGTACATCATCTTTCTGATCATCATGAGCCATAGTCTATCCACCACTGAACGTAGACCAACATGTTTCCCTATCCCGACACGGACAACGATCGTCCTAAGGTCATCATCAATCAAGGAACATCATCTTTCTGACCATCATGAGCCATAGTCTGTCCACCGCTGAACGTAGGCCAACATGTTTCCCTATCCCGACACAGACAACGATCGTCCTAAGGTCATCATCAATCAAGGTACATCATCTTTCTGACCATCATGAGCCATAGTCTATCCACCACTGAACGTAGGCCAACATGTTTCCCTATCCCGACACGGACAACGATCGTCCTAAGGTCATCATCAATCAAGGTACATCATCTTTCTGACCATCATGAGCCATAGTCTGTCCACCGCTGAACGTAGGCCAACATGTTTCCCTATCCCGACACAGACAACGATCGTCCTAAGGTCATCATCAATCAAGGTACATCATCTTTCTGACCATCATGAGCCATAGTCTGTCCACCGCTGAACGTAGGCCAACATGTTTCCCTATCCCGACACAGACAACGATCGTCCTAAGGTCATCATCAATCAAGGTACATCATCTTTCTGACCATCATGAGCCATAGTCTGTCCACCGCTGAACGTAGGCCAACATGTTTCCCTATCCCGACACAGACAACGATCGTCCTAAGGTCATCATCAATCAAGGTACATCATCTTTCTGACCATCATGAGCCATAGTCTGTCCACCGCTGAACGTAGGCCAACATGTTTCCCTATCCCGACACAGACAACGATCGTCCTAAGGTCATCATCAATCAAGGTACATCATCTTTCTGACCATCATGAGCCATAGTCTGTCCACCGCTGAACGTAGGCCAACATGTTTCCCTATCCCGACACAGACAACGATCGTCCTAAGGTCATCATCAATCAAGGTACATCATCTTTCTGACCATCATGAGCCATAGTCTGTCCACCGCTGAACGTAGGCCAACATGTTTCCCTATCCCGACACAGACAACGATCGTCCTAAGGTCATCATCAATCAAGGTACATCATCTTTCTGACCATCATGAGCCATAGTCTATCCACCGCTGAACGTAGGCCAACATGTTTCCCTATCCCGACACGGACAACGATCGTCCTAAGGTCATCATCAATCAAGGTACATCATCTTTCTGACCATCATGAGCCATAGTCTATCCACCACTGAACGTAGGCCAACATGTTTCCCTATCCCGACACGGACAACGATCGTCCTAAGGTCATCATCAATCAAGGTACATCATCTTTCTGACCATCATGAGCCATAGTCTATCCACCACTGAACGTAGACCAACATGTTTCCCCACCCCGACACAGTCAGCGATTATCCTAAGGTCATCATCAATCATGGTACATCATCTTTCTGATCATCATGAGCCATAGTCTATCCACCACTGAACGTAGACCAACATGTTTCCCTATCCCGACACGGACAACGATCGTCCTAAGGTCATCATCAATCAAGGAACATCATCTTTCTGACCATCATGAGCCATAGTCTGTCCACCGCTGAACGTAGGCCAACATGTTTCCCTATCCCGACACAGACAACGATCGTCCTAAGGTCATCATCAATCAAGGTACATCATCTTTCTGACCATCATGAGCCATAGTCTATCCACCACTGAACGTAGGCCAACATGTTTCCCTATCCCGACACGGACAACGATCGTCCTAAGGTCATCATCAATCAAGGTACATCATCTTTCTGACCATCATGAGCCATAGTCTGTCCACCGCTGAACGTAGGCCAACATGTTTCCCTATCCCGACACAGACAACGATCGTCCTAAGGTCATCATCAATCAAGGTACATCATCTTTCTGACCATCATGAGCCATAGTCTGTCCACCGCTGAACGTAGGCCAACATGTTTCCCTATCCCGACACAGACAACGATCGTCCTAAGGTCATCATCAATCAAGGTACATCATCTTTCTGACCATCATGAGCCATAGTCTGTCCACCGCTGAACGTAGGCCAACATGTTTCCCTATCCCGACACAGACAACGATCGTCCTAAGGTCATCATCAATCAAGGTACATCATCTTTCTGACCATCATGAGCCATAGTCTGTCCACCGCTGAACGTAGGCCAACATGTTTCCCTATCCCGACACAGACAACGATCGTCCTAAGGTCATCATCAATCAAGGTACATCATCTTTCTGACCATCATGAGCCATAGTCTGTCCACCGCTGAACGTAGGCCAACATGTTTCCCTATCCCGACACAGACAACGATCGTCCTAAGGTCATCATCAATCAAGGTACATCATCTTTCTGACCATCATGAGCCATAGTCTGTCCACCGCTGAACGTAGGCCAACATGTTTCCCTATCCCGACACAGACAACGATCGTCCTAAGGTCATCATCAATCAAGGTACATCATCTTTCTGACCATCATGAGCCATAGTCTATCCACCGCTGAACGTAGGCCAACATGTTTCCCTATCCCGACACGGACAACGATCGTCCTAAGGTCATCATCAATCAAGGTACATCATCTTTCTGACCATCATGAGCCATAGTCTGTCCACCGCTGAACGTAGGCCAACATGTTTCCCTATCCCGACACAGACAACGATCGTCCTAAGGTCATCATCAATCAAGGTACATCATCTTTCTGACCATCATGAGCCATAGTCTGTCCACCGCTGAACGTAGGCCAACATGTTTCCCTATCCCGACACAGACAACGATCGTCCTAAGGTCATCATCAATCAAGGAACATCATCTTTCTGACCATCATGAGCCATAGTCTGTCCACCGCTGAACGTAGGCCAACATGTTTCCCTATCCCGACACAGACAACGATCGTCCTAAGGTCATCATCAATCAAGGTACATCATCTTTCTGACCATCATGAGCCATAGTCTGTCCACCGCTGAACGTAGGCCAACATGTTTCCCTATCCCGACACAGACAACGATCGTTCTAAGGTCATCATCAATCAAGGTACATCATCTTTCTGACCATCATGAGCCATAGTCTGTCCACCGCTGAACGTAGGCCAACATGTTTCCCTATCCCGACACAGACAACGATCGTCCTAAGGTCATCATCAATCAAGGTACATCATCTTTCTGACCATCATGAGCCATAGTCTGTCCACCGCTGAACGTAGGCCAACATGTTTCCCTATCCCGACACAGACAACGATCGTTCTAAGGTCATCATCAATCAAGGTACATCATCTTTCTGACCATCATGAGCCATAGTCTGTCCACCGCTGAACGTAGGCAAACATGTTTCCCTATCCCGACACGGACAACGATCGTCCTAAGGTCATCATCAATCAAGGTACATCATCTTTCTGACCATCATGAGCCATAGTCTGTCCACCGCTGAACGTAGGCAAACATGTTTCCCTATCCCGACACGGACAACGATCGTCCTAAGGTCATCATCAATCAAGGAACATCATCTTTCTGACCATCATGAGCCATAGTCTGTCCACCGCTGAACGTAGGCAAACATGTTTCCCTATCCCGACACGGACAACGATCGTCCTAAGGTCATCATCAATCAAGGTACATCATCTTTCTGATCATCGTGGGCCATGGTCTATCCACCACTGAACGTAGGCCAACATGTTTCCCTATCCCGACACGGACAACGATCGTCCTAAGGTCATCATCAATCAAGGTACATCATCTTTCTGATCATCGTGGGCCATGGTCTATCCACCGCTGAACGTAGGCAAACATGTTTCCCTATCCCGACACGGACAACGATCGTCCTAAGGTCATCATCAATCAAGGAACATCATCTTTCTGACCATCATGAGCCATAGTCTGTCCACCGCTGAACGTAGGCAAACATGTTTCCCTATCCCGACACGGACAACGATCGTCCTAAGGTCATCATCAATCAAGGTACATCATCTTTCTGATCATCGTGGGCCATGGTCTATCCACCACTGAACGTAGGCCAACATGTTTCCCTATCCCGACACGGACAACGATCGTCCTAAGGTCATCATCAATCAAGGTACATCATCTTTCTGATCATCGTGGGCCATAGTCTATCCAGCGCTGAACGTAGGCCAACATGTTTCCCCGCCCCGACACAGTCAGCGATCGTCCTAAGGTCATCATCAATCAAGGTACGTCATCTTCCTCGTCATGTTGCGCCAGAGTATTTGACTCTGGACTTTCCCCATCCTGCCACCTGCCAGTAATACTCTTAAGGTCATCAATCCAACGAGTTGCAAGACGTCCTACACTCATGCTTGAACGGCCTTCACCCCAGAACTCGTCTGCCCCAAAGGTTGTCTAGATATTGTGGGTCTATGCTTACTTGCATGTTTGTCGTCTATCACGTGACAACGCTCATAATACAGGGTCTGGTCAGATGATAGTACACGTCAAATTGGGACTGTTCAAGGCTCGGAGCCGGGAGCAAGATCCACCTTCCACGGAGAACCTGCTGCAGAACAGCGGCAGCTTTGAACAAGGTACATCGTCACTAGCCATATATTGTCCGCCGCTGAACTTAGGCCAAAACGTTTCCCCACCCCGACACTTCAGCGATCTACCTAGGTCATCAAGAATCAAGGTACATCATCCTCCTCATCATCCAGCCGTAGTCGGACCACCGCTGAACTAAGCTCTACCCGTCCTGCCACTAATGCCAGCAATCCTATGGATTTAAGACGGTCATGATCGCTTAAACTGGTTGGCATTAAGAGCTCGTGGTAAGCGTGGCTGCAGGGGTTTTTGGGGTTTCCGCCATCCACTGCCAGTGATGAACGTCTTCATCTTATCGCTATCCCGATCGGCTCCAACACAATAATGTAAGTTAGAGCTCGGCTGAGCCTAAAATTCGAGCCATCCGGTCGGTGAAGGAAAACATCCCGATGAAACCGCACTCCCAACAACATCCAGTTTTCCCTTTTGGCTGTAAGGTCAGATGGCAGTTTCGTAAAACTAATGCCTTCACCTCATGGGATTAGGGTCTAAGCGGACCGCGGGCTTTATATCGGAAAAACGCTAGGTGGATAATGAGTTCCCACTGCTGAGCAAAGAACTCTTTTAGCCACTTATCCCAGTCCTGAGCTAGTAACTATTACCACTGAATATTAAAATAATCCATTTCTTAAAATGGTGGGTCTTTTCTGGTGCAAATGTTTAGCCATAGCTGTTCAGCGCGATAATGAGGCTATAGTGTGACGCCTTAGCACCTGGGGTAACGCGGGGCGGTTTATTCGATTATTAGTTTTTTACGTTTAGCTTAGTTGTTAATTTTAGTGTTGGGTATTGTATTATTGTCATCATCATCTTCCTAGCGTTATTCCCGGTTGTGCCCTAAAGGAGCCGCGGGGTCCGCTTTGACACCTAATCCCAAGATTTGGCATAGACCCTAGTTTTACGAAAGCGACTGCCGTCTGACCTTCCAGAGGGTAAACTAGACCTTATTGGGATTAGACCGGTTTCCTCACGATGTTTTCCTTCACCGAAAAGCTAACGGTAAAGATTCCGTACATAAGTTCCGATAAATGTATTGGTATTAGCCGGGATTGGAACCCACGACCGCCACTTGACAGCCGCAAGCTTGAACAACTAGGCTACCGTAGTTTGTTTAGATAGTTTTAGGTACCTATTTGTATTGTATTATTTGGATTATGTTTTTATTGAATAAAGTCTTTCTCAACAGTTGCCATACCAAGCTCACCGATCCCCTCAACGAGTAAAGGCACAAACTCGGAAAATTTCTCGCCGGACATATCGAACCTACACCTGGATAGCGACGATGAAGAAGTAAGTTTACTAACTAGTTCCCAACAGTGACACAAGATTCGCAATAGTAACACAAGATTTTCAATAGTGACTCTAGGTTCCCAAGAGATACAAGATGTTCAACAGTGATGCAAGATTGTCAATAGTGACACAAGGTTTTCTATAGTCACTCTAGGTTTCCAAGAGTGATACAAGATGTTCAACAGTGACACAAGATTTTCAATAGTGACACAAGATTTTCAATAGTGACACAAGATTTTCAATAGTGACACAAGATTTTTCAATTTTCGCTCTAGGTTTCCAAGAGTGATACCTACATGATTGTCTACAGTGTATGAAGTGTATCACTCTCAACAGTGCCGCAAGATTTTCAATAGTGATACAAGATTTTCAATAGTGGCTCTAGGTTTCCAACAGTGATACAAGATTTGCAACAGTGACGCAAGATTTTCAATAGTGATACAAGATTTTCAATAGTGGCTCTAGGTTTCCAACAGTGATACAAGATTTGCAACAGTGACGCAAGTTTTTCAATAGTGATACAAGATTTTCAATAGTGGCTCTAGGTTTCCAACAGTGATACAAGATTTGCAACAGTGACGCAAGTTTTTCAATAGTGATACAAGATTTTCAATAGTGGCTCTAGGTTTCCAACAGTGATACAAGATTTGCAACAGTGACGCAAGATTTTCAATAGTGACACAAGATTTTCAATAGTGGCTCTAGGTTTCCAACAGTGATACAAGATTTGCAACAGTGACGCAAGATTTTCAATAGTGATACAAGATTTTCAATAGTGGCTCTAGGTTTCCAACAGTGATACAAGATTTGCAACAGTGACGCAAGATTTTCAATAGTGATACAAGATTTTCAATAGTGGCTCTAGGTTTCCAACAGTGATACAAGATTTGCAACAGTGACGCAAGATTTGCAATAGTGATACAAGATTTTCAATAGTTGCTCTAGGTTTCCAACAGTGATACAAGATTTGCAACAGTGACGCAAGATTTTCAATAGTGACACAAGATTTTCAATCTGCAAAATGTTCCCCCCCGTGGCCTATTTGTATACAGAGGGGTCACGTACCTCTGCCATGTACATACCAACGGTAGATTTTTTTGAAATCCGGGCAAACCTCTAACCTAAAAACTTACAAACGTCTCAAAGTATTTGTTTTTTGCAAAGAACGCAGGATATAAAGGAACGCAATCCCCGGGATAAAATATTTCCAATAACCATCCAGAAAGTCCATTCTACATGCAGGTTAAAGAATTTTTGAAATCGGTTAACCGGTTTCGGAAATTACTTACCCAAAACATATAAACTTACAAAGCTACAATCTCACAGACTTTTCCTCCTTGTAATTATATAGAAATTTAGACAAGAAAACATAAATGGGGAACTTGCATGGGACTTCAAATTCGAATAAATTGCACTCAATCGATGCGGATATACGTAATATCATACAAAAGAAAATAAAAATAAAAAAAAGCTATTGTATTAGTTTTATCTCACGTTAAAATGACGAAAAAAATATATACAAAATAACATAACAGTTACACAGAATATTGAATTAGAAATGATATTTTGTATGACAAGTATATACTTAAACGCAAATGTTGTGGAGATAATTGCAAATTAATGACTTACGCCATAGTAAACGCGCCGAGAATATACGTTGTTGCGTCATAGTATAAGCCCGTTTAATATAGAGCGTTTTCAGCGGGTGCCGGCGCGTGCAGATTTCAAATGCATATACAAACACAGCAGAAAAATAAATCATAAGAAAGTTTTAATGCTACAGTTGTTTTAATGCTGGATTATACTTTTGATTTTCGTAATAAAATAAAAACATGCAAGTTCCCTTTTACTCCAAGTTAATAATATCTCCATAAGATATAAGTTTTTCAATAAATCTTGCCTCATTTCCTTTTTCAATAAAGTTGGGAATGAGAATTAGAACTTTCTGTATTTTCCAATCCGAGAGAGACGTTCGTTATTTTCATCACCATCATTATCAATATCAGCCGAGACGTCCACTGCTGGACATAGGCCTCCCCCAAAGAGTTCGTTATATTAATCACAAAGCTAGTGTTAAGTTGTCTTCAAAAATTCCAAAGCATTTTTCAGCCCCGTGTCGATTCCGATTTTCCGATATAAAGCTTAAAGGATGACTCACGGCCGGATGACGGCCGAGCCATACCCAAGCCCGGCCGAGCCACAGCCGAAACTCGGAAGCGGCTCGGTGTCGGCACAGCCCGGCCGTGGCATGGCCGGGCTTGGGTATAGCTCAGCCGCGCAAAAAGCCACCGTATTTCCTAGAAAACGGCTCGGGCCGGACACGGCCCGTTCTAGCGTGAATCGTCCTTTAATTTGGCTTACTTAACTTATGTAAGTTCGGAGCCAATGCAATATTATGGCACCACCAAGCGGATTTGATGATGGAGACAGACGGCATGGCAACTTCAAAACTACACCACATAAGATGACTCACGCTAAAACGGGCCACGTCCGGCCCGGGCCGTTTTCTAAGACAAACGACGGCGTTATTGCGCGGCCGAGCCACGGCCGAGGCTCGGAAGTGGCTCGGTGTTGCGGCACGGCCGGCCGTGGTCCGGCCGGGCTTGGGTATGGCTCGGCCGCGCAAAAACGCCGTCGCTTTTCTTAGATAACGGCCCGGGCTGGACACGGCTCGTTCAACCGTGAGTCATCCTTAAACAGGCTATTAGGATGTCGTGTAGTTGATAACCGTGCAAAAAAAATTCGTCAGCTAGTGGAAAATTTAAATTTTTGTCAGAAACTTATTAAGAGCCTGTCTCGGGATTTTTTTCAATATCGATCGTCAGAAAAACTAATACAATGAATGGAAACCCCATATTTTATTACTGAAAGAAATTTAAAGTGTAGGCACATTTTCAAATGAAAACACGTTTGCGCTTGTAATATGAATAGTAGTATTTTAGTAATAACAAACGAAATATAACCCTGTTTCTAAAATTCTAATTAAGTACATACTAAACTGAAAATAATTTTGCCTGCCATCACGAACTTATTTATTTATCAAATGCCCTACACTTCTTGGCAGAACTTACTACTCAAACGGCGTCCAATTACTTTAAAAGCTTCTAGAAACTTGGTGAGGTATCGTATAACCACAGTAAATATCTTAGCTAAAGCAGTATATCAACTAGGGTCTCATAAGACCTTTATCAGACCTGCAGGTCGATCACGTAACGCATTTTACGCACGTCATGTAGATCTAAATGTCAATTTTTATATGAGTCAAGTGACAGTTAAATTGTCTTAAGGCGCCGTAGGTTCATGGTCTTCACTCCCTCTCACTGAGCATAAGCGTGAGCGAGGTGGAAGTGCGTGTTCGGAAGCGCGGACATCATTAATTTTAATTGTAATTTTTTGTGCGTTTAAAATATTTTAAATAAATGAAAAAGCAATCACTAAGTTCCCTCAATCATGATATTGCCGATTTTCAGAACCAATTTTAATATTTTTTGTGCATAATTTGTTACGAATGTTTTAAGTGTATTTTAGACCTATGTTCCTGATTTTTTTCTATTGAGCGAAAATTGCTTAATCATGTTACGTATGACTGATAATAAAATAGTTTAAATAAATAAAAAAGTAATCACTAAGTTTCCTCAAACATGATATTGCCGATTTTAGAACCAATTTTAATATATTTTGTGCATAATTTGTTACGAATGTTTTAAGTGTATTTTAGACCTAAGTTCGTGATTTTTTTTATTGAGCGAAAATTGCTTAATCATGTTACGAATGACTGATCTCGCTGCAGAAAAGCCTCAGCATTACTATTTGTTTTTTTTTAAATCCATATTATTATAAGCAGACGCATTATATTGTAATATGTAAAATGTAATATGCGGTCTCCTGCGATACAGGCAAAGCCTAGTGCAGGGACTGGTAATACCTACTAATGTAAACGATTTTTCTAAATAAATTTCTTATGTCTCTTTATGTCTTATATTGTTTCAAAAACTCTGTTCGCTTAACTTCGCTGAACATACGGCGCCTTAACGGGCGTTTGATACGTTACGTGATTACCTCTTGAGCTCATTGAAACCCAGTTCTACGCGACATACGGACTGATGGCCAAACCAAGGTCTTCTGTGACCTTATTTATTGTAGCGACGCGTGTCCGTGTGAGTGAGTTACATCGGACGTTTGTACGAGTTTGTTTTACTGCTTTAAGCTATATAGTACTGTGGTATACTTATAACCTTGGCCTACTTTTGTAAAGAGCTTCTTTTCACTAGCCACGTTTTTGTACAGAATACCTAAAATTTCAGAAAATTTATTGGAAAACTTTATTCGCTCTAAAGATGTAGTAGTTGATGACGGTATACAGAAAAGTACAGTCGGCAATAAAAGCTTGTACCAAAAATGAAATATTTTTGACAGAAACTTATTCGATAGGACCATGAAAAAGGACCATTTTGCCTGGAGTATGAGGCGCATGAGTGCGTAACAGTGGCGGAGCGCCCATACATGCCGATTCCCATCGGCTTGCCTAAAATTTCTTTATAGGCAAGTCTATAGTTATATACTCTAAACCAGTGTTTGTCAACATGTGGGTCGCGAAGCTTTTTGAAGGGGGTCGCGGCTGCTTGAATTTTGTAAATAAAACATGTAGGGATCTCATATTTGTAATAGAAAAAAATATTAAAGAACAGCGCAGAGTGGAGGGTCGCGAAATATTACTCTAGGGGGGTCGTGCCATCAAAAAGGTTGAAAAACACTGCTCTAAACTCTTTCATAACTTATTTTTTTGCGGGTTGCCGTGGATCGAAAATTTACGCGCCGCCACTCACGTACAGCATAAAAGCCGTTAGGAGCTGTGAGTTAGCGAACTTTACTTTATAGATGAAAGCATTTTATTGCTGCCGAGGGGCCTGAGTTATAGAGGTCTGAGAGCATTAAGTACTAGATTATAACTACATAACATAACACTAGGCACAACATACATACATACTTACCCAGCCTTAGTAACTAGTATTTCATCTGTGCCTTAAGCATGACAAAAATAACAGTAGGATAGTAGTGAAAATTACAAAATATAATCAAAAAGATATAGAACTTGAAACTTTAGAAAAATATTCCTTTTTTTATCATCTAGGAGTAAATTTATAACTTTCAAAAGGATCATTATGCTATTTTTAAAAAATGAATTAGGCACCTTAACGTAGTATTTAACGACCAAAACGGCAATTGATTTTCCATACAACGATTAGTACAAATAGAAAATTGTGAAGACATACTTCTATGTCAATTAGTATGAGCCGTGTCGGTATGTCCATTTTTGACTAAATTTTTTGTTCCAGTAGGTAGTACTAGTATAAAGTTAGGTACCTACCTGCTGCAAATAACACCTTTTTAGTACAGTCGCCATCACATAACATCGGTACACTATGGGTGTTCAAAAATATCGGCACATACACACTAATGCCCTGAAAATAGAGGTGTGTTCCGATGTTTGTGACGTGCTTGCTTGCTTCCAACTGTCATTAGAAAGTATTGTAATAAATGTAATAAATGGATACATCTGTTTATAGTCGACTTCGGTACGGTTTTCATATATTTATCATACAGGTGTGTCGCCGTAGGATCCGGGAACGATATCGAAGGCATGTGAAATTTATAGAAAACATGCTCACATTGCACCGTACGATATTGTTGCAGGCTCTGACACTAGCCTGTATGTTAGCTATCGTAGTCGGACCCTACACCCCGCTCTAGGTCAAAAGACTAGCTTAATTTTCATACAAATCACATCACATGCGCCATCTATCATGTACGCACCACACTTGGGAGTTCGTGTTCGCGTTGCGTCGTTGCCTCTCTTTCATTTACCGTAGGAAGGAAAAAGATGCAACACGAATATTTGGGCAAACACCGCCAAGTGTGGTGCGACCATTACAGTTGGTTACTCAAAAACGCCATTCACACACGCGTCCGGCGGATTTGTCGCTGGCGACAAGTCCCGACAGATAACTATTGCTTGAATAAACACTGTATAGTTTACAAGAATTTCTTTCAAATGACTAAATAACAAGATCTTAAAAGCTTGACGTTCATATTTATTTTATGTTTTCTTTCTCTATTTTATGTAATAGCATTATGCTATGAGTATTATTAAACTATTTACAAATAATAACAATTATGTACACATCTGTACACATCTATTGTATTTTATTGTAACTGACAAGTCATAATTTTAACACATTTTTATCTGTATATTCATTGTACTATGATTGAAATTGTAAAATTATGATAATAAACAAATCTGAATCTGAATCAAATCCACGTGTGTATGCGCTATGGCGACGGCTCGCGGATGAGTCTTTTTTTTACCCCCCGACGCAAAAAGAGGGGTGATATAAGTTTGACGTGTCTGTCTGTCTGTGTGTGTCTGTCTGTGGCATCGTAGCTCCTAAACGAATGGACCGATTTGAATGCGGTTTTTTTCATCCGAAAGCTGATTTAATTGAGATGGTTCTTAAGTACGTTTTAACAAAATCGGTTCAGCCGTTTTTGAGATATTGAACTTTGAAATGAAAATGTCGGGGGTTTTTCAAAGTTTCTAAGTTGTACTTATTGCCTTGGTTGGCCTGCACAGCGGCCAGTAACAAAGTCGGGGGGCAACCTTATGGGCCCATGCAGGGGGAAACGCAGACGAGTCGAGGAGCCCTAATTGTATGGGTGCGAGAAATCGTGTAAGTGGTGTGTGGGCGACGACGAACTTGTCGGTAGGTACTGGGTACCCGGCTCGCGACTCATGTAGTGAATGGCGTAGTTAACGTTAAGATTTTTCGCTGGCCGACAAGGTCACGGACAAATCCCTTTTTGCATGGGTGCGTGAGATGGCTCTGCTCGTGGCTAGTGTAGTGAATCCTAAGCTTTACACTCATCAGTCAACTTTGTTTCAGGCCGGTTCGGAAAACACGACGCCCACCCGGAGGGTCAGTAGCCACAGCACCAACAGTGTGATAGAAGACTCACAGGTATGTGTGGTCATCTAATAAGTTTCTACAGGACTAAAGGAACCCAAGGTCTGTTTTAGCACATGATTCTAAAATTTGATGTAGGCACTATAGGTACTAGTCTTACGGAAGCTACTGCCATTTGACCTTCCAAGTTCCAACCCAAACGAAAAACACTATCTTGCTGGGATTCTCAGACCGGATTCTTAACGTCGTTTTCCTTCGCCGAAAAGCTACATTAAAAGTTCAGTTCATCAAAAATTTAAATCTTTGAGCCAAGTTTTTTTCTCACTCTACTTTTTCAGAATTATCAACTAGTTGAGACCCCTGAGAATGAGATGACGTATCAATGATCCCAATACGACGGGAATGTTTCCGCGTGTAAAGTGTAATTTTTTTGAACTGAGTTCATGGATGACCATTGTTTGTGGTCACAGCTCGTGCCATATTTTGCTTAAAAAGGTTACTACCACGTAAAATGTTCATTGAAAAATTAACTCTATAGTCTTCTACAGTAGATTCAAAATAAAATACCACACACAGCGTGCCAGGACTACTAGGCCCCTATTTCACCAACTTGACAATTGCCACCTGACAACGACAATTCTCCGTACATTGCTGGTTCCACAAGTAACCTAGCGGCCACCTTAACTTCTAGAACAAGCAATGTATGGCGATTTGTCAGTGTCAGGTGGCAATTGTCAAGTTGGTGAAATAGGGGCCAGGTATCATCATCATCAATATTAAGAGGGCATAGTCCTATGTCGTTGCAGCATTCTCCATTCGAGTCTATCTTGGGCTCTCGTCTTTACTTCTTGGCACTGTGTGACTTAGGGAATGCAATTACTGGGCAAATTTCACTACCGGTAAATTACCGACTTGAGCAAGGCAATACCGGTTAACCGGTAAATTACCGGTAAATTCAACTTGTCTAATAAGTAGCGTTATTTGAAGTTTATTTATCGTAAAAATAAGCAATGATATAGTATAAAGAGTTATCATGTGCCGTAAATGTCGTAATAATCAGATTCTTTACTATTTAAATGTATAAAATTAGATTATTTAATATTTAAATATTAAAAGTATTAAACACAACTGAAAACGTTCCTTGGGGATTAGCAGGTAGGTAGGAATTGTCCCCAGTTCTACAGAAACTAACTGCAAGCCCACTTAGTAGTCTAAAATGACATTTCACTAAATACATGTTTCTACGGGCTTCAAGAGACGTATATACATATAACCAACCATACCTAGATCGCAAAGAGTTGGATAGATAAAAGGGTAGTAATACATAGTAGCAATACATTTTACCTCAAATCGTTCGTACAAACGGTTTATAACTTTTTCTAAGAGTGGAGCTCATGGGGGTTCTAAATTGCGGCATTGGTTTAGCGATTCGGAGGGCTATATCTGTTACCTTAGTTCTGCAGCGGATAGCCTCATTTCTAATGCGATCACGCAGATTCATCGCTCTTTGGGTGACTTCTAGCCTTCTATTGAGGCCCATAGAGAGCGACTTCATATCAGGTGCCATATATTATGTAATCACTGGCAACACACACTGGTCAAACCGAGCCGACAGGACTGGAACTGGACAGTCTGTCACAGGTATATATAATCGTCTACAGCTCTGAGCGTAAAGCGTCCGATTGTAATCGGAGTTGGTGCTACATGGGCGTTTGACATGAACTTCGTCTTATCCATGTTCATCTTTAGACCGACTCGCTCGGAGGCTTTACTGAGGTCATTGAGCATCGTACTAAAGTCCTCCATGGTCTCAGTCAAGACTACTAAATCGTCAGAAATCCGAAGGTGAGTGATGTAAGTACTCGTCGTTGATATCTGCCTTCTCCTGTCCAGAGTCTTGAAAAAATCCTCCAGTGCAGCGGTGAACAGTTTTGGGGAAATAACATCTCCTTGACTGACTCTCCGCTGCAGCAGAATAGGTTTCGCGTTCAAATCCTGTAGTCGGACTGACACAGCGGCGTTTTCGTACAAACACTTTACTTCGATATAGCGGTAGTCATTGGCACCGCTGGAGAGACTTGTACAGCCCAGGTTTCGATCAAATCGCAGGCTTTCTCGTGGTTCGTGAACGCTAAGCAAAGGGGCAGGTTATACTCCTCAGTCTTCTGTATAACCTGACGGAGCGTATGGATGTGGTCTACGGTGCTAAAGCCTCTTTAGGAACCGGCTTGTCCAGGAGGCTTGAAGTCATCTAGCCTGCGTACGAGATGATTTGTAATGACTCTCGAAAACAGTTTATAGACTTGAGTCAGAAGTTATATACAGTACACAGTTTATAGACTTGAGTTAGATAATGGTAGTTCTTCAGCAGGGTGATGACACCCTTTTTGAAGAAAAGCACCACCAACCTCTGTTCCTTGCCTTTGGTGTTCTCCCTCCCTGTAAGACGAAGAGAGGTATTTCTTTGGATTGAAATGATGAGTATACCTCTAAAGTATGTTAAATAAGGCGTCTCTGTTGTACTTATTCAAACTGATCATTATTAATATTTTATAGAACGGAACCGGGAACGTGTTTATCTCCACTTATAATAAATCTCTAAATTAAAAAAAGAATCAGCCAGTTTGAAACTAAGCTTTGCGTGGTACGAATGTTCTCAGCATCCCATGAACGGAAAAATATGAAACATTTTATATAGGTACATTATTATTCTAGCTGCAACTTAGGATAGTTTTTATCCGACTGCGACAATTAATTAATTTTTCGAAATATACGACTTCATTTAATTTTTCATTTATTTTTATTGAAATCAAACGCTGCTCCAACTGTCAGCTATAAGAAACGTCAAATTTTCGTCAAAATGGCGGAATTGCTTTGCCTTTCACTTATTAATAATTTAAATCCCGTCTACGATATACCTTTACGAGACAAATGCTAAAATATAAACCATAAAAAAATATTCGATTCTGATATGAGAACTTATATGCGCAAATGTCGTTTTATGTCGTAATTTCAATAAATGAAATCAACAAATTTGAACAATATAATTAACACGAATTTGTTTTTTTTGAATGGCAATGGCACGCGCTCGGCGCATTCAGCCAAAGTACTCAATGTTCATATATTTGCATCCCTGTCACTCGAGTGTGGTTAGTGCGATAGAGATAGAGATACCCGAATATTTTCGAATTCCGAAGTTCGTGGTCTCAGGCTCAGGAATCGAAAATATGGTAAATATTCATAATGTATTTTCTCGAAAAAGAATTTAAAATAAATATAGTCAAATGGAGAAAAAAACAAAGCAAGAGGTTATATAGGTAATGATTAAGTTATAAGAGTCCAAAGTTTTAAGAGGGGGTATGTTCTGTGACAGACAGCCATCACAAAGTTAAGCAGTCTTCAGCGTACAGCTTGCTTAACAGCAACAGGAGCTTTATGCTCAACACCGGGGGCAGCCTTGGATGCACTGCTCGATCTAACGCCACTCCACCTGCAAGTGCAAAAGGAGGCGAAGCAGTGCATCTACAGGATATGCACACTAACAAGGCCAAAATGGCGCTCTCAAGCGCTAAGCAAACTTGAGGCCCTTGTTTTTGATAACAAAAACCTAAGCATGCCCACTGACGACACATACGTAGAATGCAAATTCACTAGACTGTATACAGTGGAAATACCTCCGAGAGACAAATGGACAAATGACCAAATGGACTTCAAGGAGGGAAGCCACATTTGGTATACAGATGGATCAAAAAAAGGTGATGATGTTGGATGTGGTATCTACGGTGAGAGGCCAAAGTTCAAAGCTAGCGTCAGCATGGGGAAGGAGGCCTCAATCTTTCAGGCTGAACTCTTCGCATTTAATAAATGCGTGGAGATAAATCTTGAAAGAAACCTAAGGAACCAACATATCTACATCAACTCGGACAGCCAAGCTGCTCTGCTGGCACTAGAATCACTAGAGTCCTACTCTAAACTAGTCCAGAATTGTAAAAATAATCTAAACACCCTGGCGAACTCCAACAAAGTCATACTTAGATGGGTACCAGGGCACTCCGACATTGTAGGAAACGAAAGAGCAGATGAACTTGCAAGGCAGGGCGCAGACACGGCCCTAGTCGGCCCGGAACCGTTCTGTGGCATCACAAAACGGAAAGCATATTCTCTGCTAAACAACGCGGAAAAATCAGAGGCAATCAAGCTGTGGAAGTTCACCAAAGGACAAAAACAAGCTAAAGCCCTGATCGAAGGGTTCAATAGTAAGCTGTCTAAAGAGTTATTACAATTCAAAAGGCACAAAACCTGCGCAGTGACAAGAATCCTGACAGGACATTGCAAATTGAACAAACACCTGTTTCAAATGGGTATGAAGCAGGACACAACTTGCAGGTTCTGCCAGGAGACAGAGGAGACTGCAATGCACATTCTCTGCTCCTGCGGACCACTCATGCATAAAAGAAGTACCTACCTAGGGCGGCACATAATGCACCCACAAGAAGTACAACATATCACCGCCCAAAGAATCTGGAATTTCCTGGAGGCAACGGGACTTAACGGTGAACTCTAAAACAAGGGCTGCCACAATAGATCACTTGCTGGTCGAAGCGGCATATTAAGGCCCACAAAATAATAATAATAAAAAAAAAAAAATGTTCTGTCCCTTTTCCGCAAAACGCACCTTCATATGAAACGATTGTTTTTTACTATGACGCTCGAGTATATTGACGTCACAGTCCCTCATCGTTTTCTCACTCTAACAAGCGACATTAAAACGGATGTAGCTTCATAATTTTTTGAGATATTTGAATGGGAGTTTCATTATCTTCTATCTATTTAATAGTATTTTTTGCATCTGTTCTATAAGAAGGGTCTTAAAACGCGAGTGGCGTGGGTTGCGATGCGAGCCTTGGCGAGCATCGCAATTAAAGACGCCCCGAGCGTTTTTAGACCAGTTATACACAGTTGCATACAATACTTTTTCTACGACAAATTTAAAATAAATAGCTGACTATAGAATAGTTATACTTTTCAACTTTTACTTTTTTTTTGTCTGGCGGCAAGTTTTCTATTCGTACTTTTGCTACCTACTCGCGCAATTACTTCAGTAGGTGGAGTTATTCATTTCTTCGACCATTTTAAAAGGAACGTACACTTTTGTCTTCACAAACAAGAATAAAATCTTAATAGTTTAGGACTAGGGTTTGCGATCCGGATCCAACTTGTATGGAAAGATCCGGATCCGCGGATCTGGATCCGGATCTTTCCATACAAGTTGGATCCGGATTGCAAACCCTATTTAGGACTAATAGTTTATCATCTTTCGTTCTTTAATTTTGAACTGTATTTTGGTAAGAAATTGGAAATGTGACACCTCTTGCTTATGGTTTGTTTTGTTTTTAATTTGTTTGCACTTGCCATCCGAACCAAACAGAATCCGGACCCGGACCGCATTCGAACTGTTTATTTTCATAAATAATACCAAGAATTTATAAAACATGTAATTTAACACACAATAGATGATGATTTATTATTATTGTAGTAAATAATTTATAATATACAAATATTAAATCGTAAATAAATACTTTTATTTCGAAATATTTGTTTATGAAGTTGGCACACTGCAATATAGCGGCCGATTTAAAAAAAAGTTAAACAGTGCTTTTATGAAAAATGTATGAACCAAAAAAGTACGCTAAACAGTTCGTTTTTGGGCCATAGAGTATAGAGTTTTTCGACGACTTATTAGTGGTGTCATTGTATTTGAGCTACAGCCTATATAAATGACAGATAACGGTTCAGGAGTAGAAAAACATAATAAATGCCTATGTCCTGACTGACTTATTCACTCACTCACTCACTCACTCAATCACTCATCAACGCACAGCCGAAACTACTAATCTTAGAGAGTTGATTTTTGCACAGTATGTTGCTTTTATAACGTGGGCTAGGGATAAAAAGGGATTTTTGAAAATTCTACCCCTAAGGGGGTAAAATAGGGGAGCAAAGTTTGTATGGGAGAACCTTTTTTTTTTGAGCTATAGACTTAAACTTTGTAGAAAAATTAGTTATTAGAATACAAATGAAACACTTTCAGCGTTTTGGAAAATTCCACCCCTACGGGGGTAAAATAGGGGTGCAAGGTTTGTATGGGGGTAACCATTTTTTTTTTAAATAGAGACTTAAAACTTTGTAGGAAGATCAGTCATTAGAATACAAATAAAGAACTTTCAGGGTTTTAGAAAATTCTAACCCTAAAGGGGTAAAATAGAGTGCAAAGTTTGTATGGGAAAAACTACTTTTTTTTAAATAGAGACTTAAAACTTTGTAGAGAAATTATTCATTAGAATACAAAGAAAGTACCTAGATTCAGTGTTTTAAAAAAATCTACCCCTAAGGGGGTATAATAGGGGTGCAAATTTTGTATGGGGGACCAATATTTTTTTTAAATAGAGACTTAAAACTTTGTAGAAAGATTAGTCATCAGAATACAAATTAAGTACTTTCAGCGTTTTAGAAAATTCTACCCGTAAAAATAGGGGGCTAAAATAGGGGTGCAAAGTTTGTATGTGGGAAACTATTTTTTTTAGCTAGAGTCCTAAAACTTTGTAGAAAAATTATTTAAATACAAAGAAAGTACTTTCAGCGTTTTGGAAAATTTCACCCCTAAGGGGGTAAAATAGGGTGCAAAGTTTTTATGGGAAAAACATTTTTTTTTTTAATAGAGACTTAAAATTTTGTCGAAAAATTACTTATTAGAACATGAAAAATACTACATTCGGCGTTTTACAAAAATCATTCCCTAAGGGGGTAAAAAAGGGTGCAAGGTTTGTATGGGGAACACTTTTTTTGAGCTAGACACTTAAAACTTTGTAGAAAGATTACTTATAAAAATACAAAAAAAAAATTTCAGCGTTTTGAAAAAATCTATCCCTAAGGGGGATAAAAAGGGGTGCATAGTTTTTATCAGGGAAAGTTTATGTTTTTGAGTTAGAGACTTGAAACTTTGTAGAAAGATTACTTATTCAAATACAAAAAAAGAACACAAATCGTTTTGGAAAATTCCACCCCTAATAGGGTTAAAAAGGAGAGCAAGCTTTGCATGGGCAACAAATTTTTTGAGTTAGACTTAAAACTTTGCAAAAAGATTACTTATTAGAATACTAAAAAAGAACTTTCATCGTTTTAGAAAACTCCATCCCTAAGAGGATCCTTAAGATCCTTAAGAAGGGTAGCCAGTGTTGTGTAGGAAAAACTTTTTTTTTACTAGACTTAAAACTATTCGAAATGTTACTTATTAAAATTAATAATAAAGTACTTTCAGAGTTTTAGAAAATTCCACCCCTAAGGGGGTTAAGAAAGCTTTGTATGGGCAACACTTTTTTTAAGCTAGAGACTTAAAAGTTTACGAAAAAAGTTCTTTCAGCGATTAGAAAAATTCAACCTCTAAGGGGGTTTAAAAGGGGGTTCAAATTTTAAATGGCGAGCAATAAAATTTTAAAGTGTGAGTAAGAGATTTTTAACTTCGGTCTTATTCTGTACGTTAAAAGACTACAAAACTGATTTCAGAGTTTTTCCAAATTCATCCCCTAAGAGTGTTAAAATTGGTTCAAAGTTTGAGTATTTCAAGGCATTTTTAAAGTATGAGATTTTTAACTTTGGTTTTAGACTGTTTGTTCACAAACTAGAAAATGAACATCAACGTTTTTTTTTAATTATCCCCTAAAAGAGGGTTCAAATTTTGTATTGAGAGAAATCATTTTCTAAGACGATAAAAAGTTCTACGCGGACGAAGTCGCGGGCAACAGCTAGTATTTTATAAAGCTTCTACAAACGATTGCATTAATTTGATCCTACATGAAGTAAGATAAAGCTAACAAGTTTGTGCAATTGACATTTTTACATGATAAAAGGAGGGTTATTGAGGTATTATCATGACGATGAAGCATTAACAATCGTTAAAATGTAGTATTTTACTAATCATTTGTGTTTCAGTAAATTACCGGTTTTGATTATAACGGCCTCATATTTAGTCAATTTACCGGTTAACCGGTTTTCATTCCCTAGCTGTGACTACAGCACCATTCCTTCACTGCCAGGTATAAACCAGATAAATGTTTTCTTCTTTCTTGGTTATTCTATTTTGAATCTTTGACGAGGACGATAGAGTAGATTTTTCAAAGAACATTTTATGTGGCGTTTACCTTTTTATGGCACGCACCGACCACATAATAGTATTGTTTGACTTAAATGGCATTGTTTTGACGATAAAATGAAGAGATCAGTTTAAAAATGTAGACCATAACTACTTTATTATTTGCAGATGGTCTACCAACACCTAACCAACCAGTCATCAGAATTCAGACACGACGACATTCTCCCCCTAGAAGACGACGACTCAACGACGTGTGACGTCAACTCTATCCAGTTTGACGAGACTTCCATAGCGCCAAGCGAAGACATATCAGTGTATTGTCTGAAGAGAGGAGGAGATAAGAATAAGAAGTATATGAAGAATAAGGATATGCAGATAATGAGGGATTTGGATATGTGGAGAGCGAGTGACGTTGAGGTTATGCAGGTAATTTGAACAAACAAAACTCCCAGAAACCTTAGCGCTCGCGGAGCGGCTGGCAGGGTCGCCATGCGATGTGGGATGAATTCAAACAACCTCTTACTTGGGCGTTTGAATGTATAACGATCACCATGATGATCCTATTCTACAGGTTTATATATTGTGGGCTGAGAGTATTGTCGCATACAGTACACACACTACACTCTTCTTTATTTATGTCCACAAGTGCTTTAGAACAAGAAGAATGAGTTGAATGAGGGTTTTTGTTCTTCAGTTGAGGGACTTGAAGTTATGCAGGTGTGTTCTTATCCGTCTCTTCTTTAAATAGAGTTTAATGAAGACTACAGATTAAGCCCAGCCCATATCAGAATATTGTATAAAGAAGAATAAGATAATATGAAAAACAGGGAAATGTAGATATTACTTAAGGCAAGCAACGTTGAGGTTAAGAGATTTCTTTCTCTATTATAATATAAGGATAAATATGTATTTTAAGTTTGGGTATATCTCTGAAGCGAGCGAAGTATATAGAAACCGTGACTTTGTGAATTTGTCCACAGAATCTCTTAAGTCGGAGCAGCAATCAAAACGACCAGTTCAAATGGGAGGCCATCGCGACCGCCCGAGGGCTCTGCACGCTCACAGACAACTGCACATGCGCGGACTGCAAGCGAGCGAAGTATCTTGCTGGAGTTGCTGACGGCGACGGAGGGTTGGGCGCCGCGCCGTTTATTGGCGCAGTCACTGGGTGCGTCCTACAATAACATGTTCTTTGGGGAATTGGCTAGCTGACTAACCATTAGGTCAAACGTAACAGTCTGCGAAGTATCTTTTGTCCCTGATGGTGACGGTTGGTTGGACGCCGCGCTCTTTATTGGCGCAGTCAGTGATTGCGTCCTATAATAAGATGTTCTATGAGGTATTGGCTTGCTGACGTCACAGCGAACGAAGTATTTAGATGGTGACGGAGGATTACGCGCCGCACCCTTTGTTGGAGCAGTCACTGGGTGCGTCCTACAATAGGGTAGGTACTAGCTGGCTGACTGACCATCAGGTCAAACGTAACAGTCTGCCAAGTATATAGTGTCTCTGATGGTCACGATTGGTTGGGCGCCGCGCCCTTTATTGGCGCAGTCACTGGGTGTGTCCTACAATAATGTGTTCTGTGAGGTATTGGCTAGCTGACTGACCATCAGGTCAGATGTCAGAGCAAGTGAAGTATAGTGTAATGGTGACTGTTACGCGCTGTGCTGTCCACGCATGCAGTAACTGGTTACATCTTACAAAAAAGTATATGTATCTGGCTGACTAACTAACTAACAGACTAAGTAATTAACTAATATTCGTAGAGATCACTGGCTGGTTTATTATGGTTTAACATCAAGCTAAGTAAAATGCTGGAGTTGCTGATGCGGATGAAGGTTTAGGAGCCGCGTATTGGCGCAGTCAGGTAGGATGCCTTCCACAGCTGACTTAAGATGTGTTTTACTTTAAGAGGTGTCTTGCTGGTTAACCATCAGACGAAGAATGTCGTGCAAAGTTAACAAGAATAGCTGATGGGGATGGAAGTATAAGTGGAACATAAGATGTGTCTTATAGTAGAGGTATTGACTAGTTGGTTAACGATTGTTTGGCTATTTGGCAGTAGTAGAACTGATGGGAATGGAGGATAGGACTCGGTATATAGAATTTACATTAGATACAATAAAGGTAGAGGTGCTTGACTAGTTAACCAACAAGAATTCTATCCGGTCAGAATATGTGCACCTCGTTGCGTCATATCTGCGCACTGGGTATGGTGTGAAGCGGGGAGGTAAAATGGGGAAGTGGGAGAGTCGCATTCCGGGGTGATGCATAAATATTGTCACCAGTATGTATCAGTAACCAAATATTGTAAGTAAGAGTAGCTGAAGTATAGATAGAGGCTTAGGCGGAGTGTAGGATGTGTATTTAAGAAGACGTATTGTCTAGTGCAACCACTGTACTCGTATATATGGAATGAATAACTAGTCTATTACGGCAGAGAATCGTACATTTTCGCTGGATACGTCTAAAGGGGTCAAATTTCTGGCTTAAAATAAATATGGCTTAGGGTAGATAAGTCAAAATGGTTGGCTCTTCTGAATGAGTTTAAGGCACTGCTGCATTTGGCCAAGCGGAATCGGTATGCGGTATATTGTACCTTTGACTACCGGTTAGCCTAGTTGGTAGTGACACTGCCTACGAAGCAAGAGTTCCTAGATTCGAATCCCGGTAAGGGCATTTATTAGTGTGATGAGCACGAATATTTTGTTCCTGAGTCATGGATGTTTTCTATGTATTTAAGTATTTATTTAATCCATATAAGTATGTGTATCGTGGTCTAGTACCCTTAGTTCAAGCTTTTTTCAGTTTGGGACTATGTCGATTTGTGTAAGATTGTCGGCAAATATTTATTTAAGTATTTAATTAGGTAGGTACTTATATCGCTCAGATTTCGCTATACACACTCGTCGTATACAACGGGTTAAAACCAAGGGAAAACAGCGTTCTGACATTACCTGACGAGTTGTCTTACCGAAATAACCGACCAAGAACCCACACAGGGCTCTGTATTCTGTACCGTACTCGCACGTCCAGTATAACGTGAGCTCCCATCACGAAAATTTACCGGCGTTTTGGTGTCCCTTTACGCTGGTAATTTAAACAGTATTTTTATGCAATATATTAGGATTAGCTTACTAAGACAAAGTGAGCCTCGTTTTTACGCGCCGCCACTGAGCCGTAACATAATTTCGAATCCATTCACACCTCATTTATCAAAATCGGCTCAGTAGCTTAAACGCTACGGTGGAACACACACACTAATAGACTGCTAATAGAAAAGTACTCTGTGGACTGCTAAAATCATATCCCTTTCGGCTCTGCCGTAGTCGGGCAAAAAATGAGGCATATTATGATGATAATAATGACTGTTAAAGGCTCACAAAGTATCTTAAAACCACGACGCATCATAAAACGCCCAAAATAGTAGAATTTATGGGAAGCATAAACCGTAATTAAGCTTAATTAATACGGCTGTTAAGTTAACCCGTGGTGAGCTGAGAATGCCACATTAAATCTAATTAATATATACAAGACGCACTATGCCGACAAAAACACTTAATACGTAAATAATTTACGTATTAAGTGCGTATTAAGTCTCGCCTGTAATTTCCCCCTAAGGCCGCGGACTGGACGCCAGCGGGCAGCGGGGCGACGAGCGGCTGCCCATACATTGATGTCGCTCGAATGTATGAACTGCCGCTTACTTAAGGTCACACCTGTAATTTTCCCCTAAGGCCGCGTACTGGACGCCAGCGGGCAGCGGGGCGAAGAGCGGCTGCCCATACATTGATGTCGCTCGAATGTATGAACTGCCGCTTACTTAAGGTCACGCCTGTAATTTCCCCCTAAGGCCGCGTACTGGACGCCAGCGGGCAGCGGGGCGAAGAGCGGCTGCCCGTACATTGATATCGCTCGAATGTATGAACTGCCGCTTACTTAAAGTCACGCCTGTAATTTCCCCCTAAGGCCGCGGACTGGACGCCAGCGGGCAGCGGGGCGACGAGCGGTTGCCCATACATTGATGTCGCTCGAATGTATGAACTGCCGCTTACTTAAGGTCACGCCTGTAATTTCCCCCTAAGGCCGCGTACTGGATGCCAGCGGGCAGCGGGGCGAAGAGCGGCTGCCCATACATTGATATCGCTCGAATGTATGAACTGCCGCTTACTTAAAGTCACGCCTGTAATTTCCTCCTAAGGCCGCGGACTGGACGCCAGCGGCAACGGGGCGACGAGCGGCTGCCCATACATTGATGTCGCTCGAATGTATGAGCTGCCGCTTACTTAAGGTCACGCCTGTAATTTCCCCCTAAGGCCGCGGACTGGACGCCAGCGGGCAGCGGGGCGACGAGCGGCTGCCCATACATTGATGTCGCTCGAATGTATGAACTGACGCTTACTTAAGGTCACGCCTGTAATTTCCCCCTAAGGCCGCGTACATATAGTAATAGCGTCCTGTTTTATTTGAGTACGGAACCCTAAAAAGAGTGGAAGGGCAAGTTGGAAGGGGAAGACATAGGCGAACTTTCTCCGATCAAATTGGAGAAATCTTACAAAAAGGCCATTTCAAAAGTACCCTATACCGATGAACATGTATGATAAATGGTATGCCAGGATCGTAGCAAAAGGAGATCCGTGGTCTCTACCTACTCCTCTGGGAAAGAGGCGTGATTATATGTATGTATGTATTGACAAATTGTGGTGAAATCGTGTAATCTGTAGACCCCTAAGTATACTGTCGGTTCACTAGAATGCTCGATAAAACGCTCCTGTTCATTTTGTGAGGTTTGTAATGTAAAATTCGCTATTAAATGCGCAAATGAATGATTAAGTCTGTCAGCACTTCACACTATCAGAGCCCGGATTCAAAATGATATCAAAGAACCTCTTCCTTTTTAGAATTCGGTTAAAAACCTTAATAAAGTACGAAAAACAAGACAATGTAGCCCGCGGGGAGAATAGCATAAATTAAAACGTAGGCGGAATGTTGTTTGAAACGAATACGAGTATTTGGGGAGGAAAATCCTTATTACGTTACGACGTGCGGCGAATCGTGGGTAATATAATAAAAGCTACAGTGGCGAGCAATATATGGTATCTCGGAAACGTTTACTAAACATCTAAGGCCGCGCACACAACTCATAAGTTGTGATGTTATGTTTAAAATACAATTTGGATTTTAAGAAGCTTATGGCAACATACTCGTACCTTAACCTCACCGTTGGCGTTTCATATTATTTCCAATACGATAGGCTGTCGAGGAGACGGATCGTGGAAAGTGTCTCATTCGCCGTCCTAAACCCAAAATAATTGACGCAGCTGGAAAGTCTGCAACTTTCTTCTGGTGCTAAGGAAGGTTATTCCTATCCTATCACTCAGGCACTTCTAAAATTTTCATCTAATCCCCATTCAGTCTGTATGAGCCAGGCCTTAACAGCCATACAGCGTGTAGGTACAGGCGTAATGGTGATTGATTACTGTCATAAACAACACATTAGTTTAACATACATTTCGTTCACTAATATTGAGCATCCAGCGGACCAAAGGCGGACTTTATGGTTCAAGGCATTCTCAACCAGTCAACCATAAGTCCAAACAGAGACTTTTTTAGAGATGTTAACTCTTATTTTTAACCGACTTCAAAAAAGGAGGAGGTTCTCAATTCGTCAGTATGTTTTTTAATTTTTTTTATGTTTGTATATTACGTGAAAACTCCGCAATTTATGAACCGATTTGAAAAATTATTTCTTTGTTTGAAAGCATATACTTCCAGATTGGTCCCGTTGTCACCAAAATCCAGTTCTAATGATGGGATCCTGGAGAATACTGATTTGAAGTTGGTTAAAACTTTGTTTTGAAAGTCAATTATTGCCTTTTGTAGTGTTCTAATTATAATTAGTGTGGTTTATTAATCAACTAATTCCGTGTACAGTTTGAAACGGCCGCTAGTGTATCTCCATTAACGTGCTTTATCGCAAACCCTCATTATGTGATTGTATACACAATATCAGATTATAACAGACTATGGCGTAATGATTGCGTAAAGCTATATATGGCTATACTATTCAATTAGGCCATTAGAGGGTGGTGAAAGTTATACTAGTTTATTATGTACTACACGCATTGCACGTAGAACCGATAGTCGTTGAGGCGGAAAGGTTCTCGAGTGGCGACCACGTACTGGAAGGCGCGGCGTGGGTAGACCCCCCACAAGGTGGACTGATGACCTGCAAAGGTCGCGGGAGTCCGCTGGATGCGGGTGGCGCAGGACCGGTCATTTTGGCACTCTTTGGGGGAGGCCTATGTCCAGCAGTGTACGTCTTTCGGCTGACATAGGCCTACCCACGCCGCGCCTTCCGGTATATACAATAATCGACAATGATGATATAATTTGTACTGGGATGACAGCTGTGTCAGAATGCAAATACTTTAAGTGTGTACGCCTTTAAACCAGCCAGAAGAGTCAACCCGTCAATGACTCAGTTCGGATTAAAGAAGCTATGTATCTTACCTTAGAATACCTCCTCAACTGTATGAACTGAACAGCTACCGCAAAACGAAAGTTTGTGTATGTCCCTCTCTGTCACTCGAATTAGCAATTGCTACAGGGAGAGAGATACACGAACGTTTTTGCTTCGCGGTATCTATGTCTAAATCGCTATATTGTGTTATTTTATACTCTTTTTATATTTGTTTTATAACTTTGATAACTGATTAAAATGCTGTGTACCTAGCTAAAGAGTGATTGTGCCAAGATGGTCTGAATAGATGTATAAGAAAAACAGTATTTTTTACGAAAATCTTTTTAGAAGTAAGTCTAATATTTATGAACTCTTCTAGACACTGAGCTACCTATGATATAAATATGTACCTAATGTACCTATGTATTATAAACTTGGAAGATAATTTAGCAAATATGGCACATCACAATGTTTTCGGAAACAGACTCAGCATTCATTTGTTTTATAAATATTAGCATTTTTAATTCGCAAGCTCTTTAAATCTTATGGTCATCACACTTTGCAATTCGTCACAATGCAACTTGCAGTGAATTGAATGGTAGCTGTCTCTTTCAACCTATAGCGTCTCTGTCGGTTGTTGTGTTAAATTGCAAAGTGTGTGTGCATTAGGATAAAACAAGGTACTTAAACATAACTCACTTTAATGTAGTACTAACTTATTTATAAACCTACATCAATTTATTGAGGTAATATAAGTAGTACCTAATAGATGTATGGCCGAAAATACTCGTGCAATTCATAATAACGAGGTAAATACATTTGTTTGAATATGATAGCTAGTACTTAAGTGTGGATATCTACAGCCCATGAGTTGTTAAACGCTAAATTGCAAATTGATATAGTCGTCTTCTTCTTTCGTATGGAGAAAGAAAAGGCGAAGTACTCCTATAATACTACATTTTTACGACTCACGTTCTGAATCGTTAAAGTTTTTATTTCCTTTTTATTTGGACCCCGACTCGTTGGAAACATCGATACTTGTTTGAATACGAGAATGAACGGAGTTATAATCACGAAAACCTAAATTCGAAGTTCGGGCATCTCTGTCGCACTTATATAAGATATGTTACTCGATTACTCGAAGACGCCTGGATCCATTTGGGAAATTCTTTTTTTTAAGGGTGTCCTTCCCAGGTGACCCCTTGTTCAGGTCAGGATCTGATGATGGGATCCTGGAGAAATCAAGGGAACTCTTCAAATAAGGTTTAACGGACTTCAATTTAGTATTGAAGTTGGTTCAAACTTTGTTGTTAAAGTATATTATTGGAAGGGTGCATAACGTTGCTCAACTTAAGGCCATAGTGACACTTCTAGTCATTTGTCACAACTACTTGCTAATGGCACAACAACAATACATACTTCAGCGTTCTATACCTATCAATCTGTCACAATAAACACCTTCAAAGTGAATGAATTGAATGTTGGCTCTCTCTTTCCATCTTATAGATGCGCGAATAGGTTGTTGTGACAAATTGCTAGCTGTAAGTTAAGTGTAAGGCCTTTACCTGTAATTTTAAGTATTGCAAGTTGGCGTGACAAATTGTATCATTGATTGACAACTCATGCGCAGGGGCAATTAGGCGTCGATTTATTGATCTGCAACGAAATTAGTTATTTTTTATTAAAAAGATCTCGATGTTAGATACCTCTAGCATAGGCACTTGTGATATCGTTATTGGTCAAAAATTCGACGGTTTTTCTAAACTGTGTTTAAACTAAGCCAGATAAGTACATTTTGGCAGGTCTAGCGCTAATTATACATATATATTTCTTAATTGTTACGATTAGTTGATTTTTATTGATGCGAACATAAGAAAATTGTAGCTAGACAGAATTATGTTTTTTTTTAATGCTTCAATGGCATATACATATATCAAACGCCTATTCTGCCCAGCAGTGGGACGTATATAAGCTAACGAAGATGATGCTGATCATATGTATTACAAGAGTTGTCAAAATGTTACCTACATGGAACTTTGGTAGCTGAAGAACACATAGTAAAATTTTATAGAAAGTAACTATAATGTAGTATTATTATACATTTTGTAACTGTAATTTTATACCTACTCTGTAGATTTAAGGGAAAATGTACTTATGATACTAATATGGATACAGCCTTTTAGTCAGTTCCTATAATTCTACTATCATTGTATTTGCTGGTCTAACTCTTGGTTTTTTGTAAGTGCTAAGAAACAACAATCATGTACCTACTGGTTTTACTATGTATACACTCAAGAGCAAAAGTTTCGGGTCACCCTAAATTAAATAACTGCAATAGGTTTTTTAATATATTTTAAACTAGTCTTATTTACATAATATACTATTCTTTGTAATACCAAAATGTATTAACAATTTCCGGGATCCTATCATAAAAATATCAACGTCCAAAAATGACGATTTTTGCGATATCTCGCTACGTTAACGTTGTTTTTTTCATGGGTTTTTACGAGTCCGATTTAAACCTGGTAACGAGTTTATTTTTTTCTTTTATTTCTGCAGTTTAGATGTAAAATTTAATAAAGATCATGACAGGATTAAAAAAAGCGGCCAAGTGCGAGTCGGACTCGCACATGAAGGGTTCCGTGAAATAAATTGCGGTTTACGATTTATGACGTATTAAAAAAAAACTACTTATTAGATCTCGTTCAAACCAATTTTTGGTGGAAGTTTACATGGTAATGTACATCATATATTTTTTTTTGTTTTATCATTCTCTTATTTTAGAAGTTACAGGGGGGGGGGGACACATTTTACCACTTTGGAAATGTCTCTCGCGCAAACTATTCAGTTTAGAAAAAAATGATGTTAGAAACTTCAATATCATTTTTGAAGACCTATCCATAAATACCCCACACGTATGGGTTTGATGAAAAAAATTTTTTTTAAGTTTCAGTTCTGAGTATGGGGACCCCTAAAACTTAATGTTTTTTTTTCGATTTTTGTGTGAAAATCTTAATGCGGTTCACAGAATACATCTACTTACCAAATTTCAACAGTATAGCTCTTATAGTTTCGGAAAAAGTGGCTGTGACATACGGACGGACAGACAGACAGACAGACGACGGACATAACGAATCTATAAGGGTTCCGTTTTTTGCCATTTGGCTACGGAACCCTAAAAACTGTACAACCTTGCACTATTTTTGGAAATATGACAGTATTTCACCGACCCAAAACTTTTGCTCTTGAGTGTATATATTAATTTGCTTCTACATCTTATTCAAATTTCATATAACCATAATGAAATTTTGTTAACATTACTAGTCGATAACAATCTTCAGTCTGAATTAAGTCGGTGGAATCAGACAATCATTAGAATTAGGTAACTTTATTTTAGTTATACTTATGACTTAAGAACATTACGAACTTTGCAATTTATCACAACAACCGTCAGTGACGTTAAGAAAGCTATAGTTAAGCCAAGCCTGCATCACGCACGCCGGTGGCAGTCAATTTATAGTAAACTTGACATTATCTGTCATATTTACAGACCGCTCCAGCCTGTGAGAGGTTTTACAGTGAAAGGTGTGTAATTTCATTCTCACTATAGCTGCGTCGGTTGTTGTGATAAATTGCAGCATTTGCATTGTGCTTTAATCCTATTCACATGTATCGTAAGTTACGATACATGTAGATAGGATTAAGCATTCGATTCGTAACTCGTAACTCTGTTCAAAAATGCGTAGCAAATAGATAAGAAACTGTACGCTACGGCGTAGCAAGAGCTACGGCCGTAGCAGAAGCTACACTTTCTGTATCAAAGTGAAGCATTAAGAATGTTTTTATTTTTATATCTTCGATATCCTTAAAAAACTGTTATTTTTACGATTAAATAATAAATAAAACACGAATGAGTAATATACTCCACCTTGTTGAGTGCCGAAAATACTTTCTTTTTATACTTTTGTAAGTAAATAATGAATAAAAATGTATGTATTTGTCTTCGTAGCTTGCAGAAATGTACTAAGTACAGTGTTTAGCTGAAATTGTGTTAGCTTATACGTTATTCGGTGTTTTGTAGCCTAGCATTAAACATGCGACGGGTGAACGTTTGTGTTAAAAATAAAGTTTATTGTGATGTATGGAGTTTTTTCTTTAGAACAGTGCTTGTCAATTATTTTTAGGGTTCCGTACCTAGAAAGGAAAAAACGGAACCCTTATAGGATCACTTTGTTGTCCGTCCGTCCGTCCGTCCGTCCGTCTGTCAAGACCCTTTTTCTCAGGAACGCGTTGAGGTATCAAGCTGAAATTTGTATCAAATACTCAAGTCTACTGTTCCCTGGAGCTGTGAAAAAAATCAAACTTCTAAGTCAACGCAATCAAAAGATACAGCCGTTTATTTCGCAAATTTTCGAAACTCGCAAATGAATCCAAACCTACAAGGTACTTCCCGTGAACTCAGAATCTTGAAATTTTGTACGAAGCAACGCCTTATAGCACAGATGAAGGAAAAATTGCGAAAACCGTAAATTTTTAGTTACATTACTGAAAATTTAATGTCCAGTATAAACTGACACGCACTAAGTATGTGAACACATACTTAGTGAGTGTCAGTTTATAGTGGACTGTTTTTTATTGTACGGGGTGGTCCGGAACCCTCGGTGCGCGAGTCTGGCTCGCACTTGACTGGTTTTTTTTAAGGGATAAATACTTTATAACATTGTTTATCAAACTTTTGCATCGCACGACCCCCATAGAGCGGAAAAATATTTCGTGGCTCATCATCACCATTATATCAGCCGAAAGACGTCCACTGCTGGACATAGGCCTCCCCGAAGAGTGCCACAATGACCGGTCATGCGCCACCCGCATCCAGCTTCTTCTTCTAGCGCCGATGGTTTCCTATTTCCTTGGTTTAGATTGTGCGGGACCAGAAACTGGCGACTATGAATGAATATGAATATGAATATGACGCTTCCCGGAGGTCTTGTGCGTAGCATGTGTACGGGCACGCCGGACAAGACAGCATATGCGCCACAGTTTGAGTCCCGGACACACACCGGGCGTCTGAGCCGCTCAGGATACCCCATTTTAATAAGTTTTCCTTACTGCGGCCGACCTGGGAGCGCAGTCTGTTTAAGGATCTCCAGATAGGCCACGGCTGTTTGTGTCCAGGCCCCGTAGCATGGATGGCGTTATCACGCGATAAGTGATAGGATAAGCGCGTCGTCTCGTTCTATCGAACGGTGTCAGCCAGGGACGGATGCGCTATCCTGTCACTTGTCGCGTGATAACGCCATCCATGCTGCGGGGCCTGCAGGATGAATGGACAGAGTCATCGGGAGGAGCGCGAGTGTTTTGCCAGTGCATGAGTATGTTCCTCGCATCCAGGACTCCCGCGACCTTTACTAGGGCATCAGTCCACCTTGTGGGGGGGGGGGGGCTACCCACGCTGCGGCTTCCGGTACGTGGTTGCCACTCGAGAACCTATAGCTCATGCTATAGCCCGTTGAAAAAATCCTAGCGACTGTACCCTCCTTGACCCTACATTTCGTTTTTGCTAGATTGATAATTATTCCGTTATCGTGGGCCCACTTAACCACATTGTCAATGTCGGTCTGTATACTGTTATGAGCTTGCGATATATCTATATCTGAATACAATAGGCACATATGTGCACATATGTGGTGAGTGTTGTGTGTGCGGATGATATCATCCGCATACATAAAAACAATACAGTTCTTGATGACCTTTACGACTATTACGATACGATACACCCACACCGTACGTATGACTGTCTGATACTGTAGGTACCTAGTACAGTCACCATCACATACATAGGTACACTATAGGTGTTCAAAAATATCGGCACATGCACCCTAATGCCTTGAAAATAGAGGTGTGTTCCGATGTTTGTGACGTGCTTGTTTGCTCCGATGTATGTGATGGCGACTGTACCTACGCAGCCTACGCTACGGTGGTCATATGTTCAATTAAGACAAGAGAATATAACCACTACATTCAACGAGATCTGAAATTTCAACTTTACACGGTACAGCGCCATCTAGCGGCCAATTCCACGAACTTATGTATAATCATTTACTATTAAACGAGCAATATTTGTAGGTAGGTATATATATTTGCAATCAAGTTCTCGGTAACGGCTCTAACGATTTCGATGAAATTTGATAGGTCTCATGTCCGGGAAAATTCATTTTCTCCGTATTTTCCCCATTTTCATCCGAGCACGAGCAGAGCTCGGTCGCCCAGGGACTGAGGTTTATGTAAATTGACAAACGGCTTAATGTTTAAATCAAGTTTAAATTCAAATCTGTATGTCACTTAAATTTCTATAAAAACTATCTTAAACTTTTAACATATTTCTCCCTCTCTCTTTAGTCGTTCCCTCATTCCTGAGGATCGTGATCACTCTTGCATTTTGCAGCCCAGAGGGCCTACCGCGAAAGGCATTCGAAGTTTCCCCTCTCTGTCATACTTACGAGTTCGTACTTAAGTGCGACATAGAGGGAAAACTTCGAATGCCGTTCGCGGTAGGCCCTCTGATATGTCTTTAACGGCCTTGATGCGTATTTAACGTATTTAATGATAATGAGTCATTAATGAAGTGAGAGATAAACCCTATGTTCAAACAATAGGTACCTACGTAATTTTCGACAGGATTAACGTCTGACATAATTGTATATTCAAAAATTGCTATAAACCCTTTCACCTGGCGTGCGAGCACTGTGAGCGCGATCCGTGCCAATTTTTAGGGTTCCGTACCTCGAAAGCAAAAAACGGAACCCTTATAGGAACACTTTGTTGTACGTCCGTCCGTCTGTCAAGACCCTTTTCCTCAGAAACGCGTAAAGGTATCAAGCTGAAATTTATATCAAATATTTAAGTCTACTGTCCCTTGGAGCTGTGAAAAGATCAAACTTCTAAGCCAACGCAATCAAAAGATACAGCCCTTTAAGCCGCAAATTTTCGAAACTCGCCTGGGAATCAAAACCTACAGGGTACTTCCCGTCAACTCAGAATCTTGAAATTTGGTACGAAGCAACGTCTTATAGAACAGATAAAGGAAAAGTTGCGAAAACCGTAAATTTTTAGTATAATCGCTAAAAATGTAATGTCCAGTATAAACTGACACGCACTGAGTATGTGAATGCATTTAGTGAGTGTCAGTTTATAGTGGACTTGTTTTTATTGTACGGGGTGGTCCGGAACCCTCGGTGCGCGAGTCTGACTCGCACTTGACCGGGTTTTTTTAGTTCTATTACATTACACTCCACACCTTTTACTACGAGATTTTATAACAACTTACAGTTAACAATAGGCTGTGAGCTGTAAAAATAGCGAGCCCGCGTTTTTTCAAAAAAGTTTTTATTTAAATACTAATATGTGTCTCGACAATAAAATCTATATAATTCATTGATTTAGTATATAAAGATACACAATCAGCAGGAAAAAATGGCATGTCAAAACTACTGCCTAATCGACTTGGGCAGTACTTTGGCTATTAAGTCTTGGTCCGACCACAGACAGTGGCAGTTTGTCAATCATGACGAAATGTACAGTGAAAAACTGCAAAAATAATAACAATAAAACAAATAGGAAGGATGGTACGAGTATGTCGTATTTTACGTAAATTCTATTTATTTATAAATAGATTCTAGTTAAAATAATAATGCTTCTATGAATTTTACGAATTTATTTTGTACAAACAAATTATGACTTATCACGGAACAAAAATATATGGAGTAGCAATTTTTTTTTTAATTTTAATAAATTGTGTTGGTTTATTTTGACTTTTGATAAAAAGTGTTTATAATAATATTTCTTATATTTTTAAATTAAAGCTTTCCACGAAATCCTCTACAACGTGCAAAATGGGTCGCAATATTAGCACGAGACAGGCGTGATCAACTATTCAAGCCAAATAAGCAGTCTGTTTTGACCACAGATGTATGAATATAAGGAGATCGGACATGGCGGCCGATTTGTATAGAGTGAGACTGTCGCAAGTACATTAACCCACACAACGCCCAAGTAATTGACAAGACAAAGCACGCACACATCTAAAACACACACCTACACGCTTATTTGACAATAAACGCGCATCATATCAGGCATTTTGGGAAAAAACGTAATATTCTCTGCGATCAGCACGCGTGCACAGTATGGCAGTGTATGCCCATTGAGCATTCAGCTGCGATACGGCCGCCGGCGGCTTGTCCTCTGTCTAGTATTCTATGCTCTGAGGTTTTGACCCACTTTCGTACCACAGACGAACCACAAATAAAGGCTTTTGTAGACTGATAAAATCTGCAATACCTGTCTTGAATGTAAGTACTTAAATGTCACAAAATGGTTTTCATTATAGTCATCATCATCATCATCATCATATAAGCCGGAAGACGTCCACTGCTGGACATAAGCCTCCCCCAAAGAGTGCCAAAGTGACCGGTCCTGCGCCACCCGCATCCAGCGGACTCCCGCGACCTTTACCAGGTCATCAGTTCACCTTGTGGGGGGGCCTACCCACGCCGCGCCTTCCGGTACGTGGTCGCCACTCGAGAACCTTTCTGCTCCAACGGCCATCGGTTCTACGTGCAATGTGCCCCCCCGCCCACTGCCACTTAAGTTTAGCAATTCGGAGGGCTATATCGGTTACCTTGGTTCTGCTGCGGATAGCCTCATTTCTGATGCGATCGCGCAGATAAACTCCCAGCATAGCCCTCTCCATTGCCCTTTGCTTTGAGTGACTTTGAGCCTTCTTATTGTGGTGGATAATACCTTCTACCACTCATTAAACTGATACGCACTTGCTAGTTATAGAATACTTTAATTTAATAACACGTAATACAATATAAAAACTTAAATCAAATATGTAAACAATATTTTTCAGCCTCCACTGACAAACATATTTTTCCGACAGAGAATTGTCACACACTCTCTTTAAACATTCATCAAGAGTCATACCAGCCAGTCTGTCATCAATTGTACCTACATACCTCTTTTCTCCAACACTCCTCCTCAATTGTTGCCTTCAGACGTTACATCTTCAATCACACTCTTCATGTTCTTTTCACTCACTAACAAACACCCATCTCTCTGCGACAAAATTCATGCTTCTCTCTCACGACGGCTTTTGTCAGAACATCTGCAACCATTTGTTTTGTATCTAGGTACTTCAGCTTAATTGCACAATTTTCAATCGTCTCCCGAATGAAATGGTAACGCACATCAATGTGTTTCGTTTGCTGATGTTGCACCGGGTTATGTGCTATAGCCATTGCTGATTGACTGTCCGTACAAATGATTATGGGAGGATTCTCTTTTTCCATAATTTCGGTTAAGAACCGTTTTAGGAATATAGCTTCTTTGGCAGCTTCTGATAAGCTTATGTATTCAGCTTCTGCTGTAGATAAAGCTGTACTCCTCTGCTTTGAACTGTTCCATGAAATAGCCCCGTTTGCCATCATAAAGGCGTTACCTGAATATGATCTTCTGTCAACAAGATTGCCCCCATGATCAGCGTCAGCAAATCCTTTAATATATCTAGATGTCTCTTTGGAGTATTTCACTCCCATGCTTTTGGTACCTTTGAGGTATCTCAAAATTCTCTTGGTTGCACTCCAGTGGACGTCTTCGTAGCAATCAATCAATTATCAATCAATTATTTATTCTGCAAATAGGCCACAAGGGCACTTTTACATGTCAAATGGTGTTCTACAATATAATATTAATAATCTTACACAATAATCATTTTAAAATTGCAGATTTTAACTAATTAGTACCTAAATGGTTACAAACTAAATGTCACTGAATGAAAACTAGAACAATCCAAAATTGTAAAATATTATCAAATACATTTGATATAAGGTCTGTATCAGAATTAACAATAAGTTTATGATATAATTTAGTACCCCAGAGATGTATAATGTCTCTGAGCATCCAAATAGTAGCAGTTGCAGAACTGACTCATGAAGTTCACTGAGTGAGCTATATCCGGTCTAGAACACACGGCGATATACATAAGAGAACCTATTAGCTCTCTGTAGGGTACGCTTTCATCAGGTGTCTGTGGCTCTTCTGGTTTTGTGAAGCGTTGCCCTGGAACACCGGGTGTACTGACTGGATTACACGTTTCCATTTTGAACCTTCTCAAAACTTTGTTGATGTACTTCTCTTGGTCAATTTTTATAAAGCCACTTTCTTGAGTTATCCTCATTCCTAGAAACAGCTCTGCCTTTCCCAGGTCTTTCATCTCGAATTTTGACCTTAATTCATCCTTTACAACTTGCATTTCTCTCTCATTGTTGTAGAAGATAAGAATATCATCAACATAAACAGCCAGGATTATTATATTATTGTCCGTTGTTCTTATATAAACACAGGATTCATTTTTGCATCTATTGAACTTAAGAAGTTGCAGCTCTGTATGCAATTTTAAGTTCCACGATCGAGGCGCTTGTTTAAGTCCATATAATGATTTCTTTAATAGACATACATGGTCTTTCTTCCCCTTTGCTGCGAAGTGAGGTGGTTGCCGCATGAACACCTTCTCGTTAAGGTTTCCATTGAGGAACGCGGTCTTAACATCCATGTGGTCAATCTTCAAGTCAAGATTAGCTGCTAATGCAAAAAGCATTTTCATGGAACTGTGCCGAACAACCGGCGAGAACGTTTCGTCGTAGTCTATGCCTTTTCTTTGGCTAAAGCCCCGTGCTACCAAACGTGCTTTGTATCGAGTTTTATTCCCCGCCTCCTTTTTAATTTTAAATATCCATTTAGAATCAACAATATTGCATGTTTGATTTAAGTCAGGCTTTACTAGGCTCCATGTTCCATTCTTTTCTAGCGCCTCCAACTCCTCCTTAATCGCTATTCTCCATTGCTCAGAATCCTCTCTCGATAACGCTTCTTGAACTGTAAGCGGATCGTCTTCCACCATTGTTTGATAGGAGTGGTAGGTTACGTAATCAGGGAATTGAGTAGCTTTTCTTTCTCTAAGTGGATATCTTCTTTCTTCCACTATTGGATCGGAAGAATGTGTTCCTCTATTTTCTTCATCAGGTCTCTCTTCAGTTGATAGTATCGATACCCACTCTTCATCGTCACCTTCAGCTGTATCAGTATTGATATCATAATGATCTCCATCATTGGAGTCCAGATTCTCTTCCTGAACTCTCTGCTCCTGCTGAATACGCTGTGGTGTCTCTGGTCGCTGTCCTTGATCGTCAAGATTTACTGTTACAAAGTGCTTTTCCTTTTCGTCTCTAGTAACCCCTTGTCTTTCATACTTTTGGCTTTCAAAGAATACTACATCTCGAGCTCTATGCAGTTTTCCATTCGAGGGATCAATCAATCTGTATCCTTTAGATTCATCACAGTATCCCACGAAGACTAGTTCCTTGCTTTTTGGATCCCATTTTGTTCTCTTTTGGTCGGGAATGTGCATGTATGCCTTACACCCGAAAACTCTAAGGTGACTTAGGTCTGTTTTGCGTCCTGACCATGCTTCTTCTGGCGTCATTCTCTTTACTGCCAGGGTAGGACTTCTATTTTTCAGGTATACAGTGGTGTTTACTGCTTCCGCCCAAAAACTAATTGGAAGTTCTGCTTCTTGCAACATAGCTCGGCTTTTATCAGCAATGGTTCGATTCGCGCGTTCACTGACGCCGTTCTGTTCAGGTGTGTACGCAATCGTAAGTTGGTGCTTTATACCATGTTCTTTAAAATACTCATCAACTCTCTTGTTTACGTATTCACCTCCATTGTCTGTTCTCAATACTTTTAGCTTATTTCCAGTTTGAGTCTCTGCAAAGCTCTTGAACTCCTTTATTTTTTCGAAAGCTTCGATTTTTGCTTTTAGAAAATACACAAAAGTTTTCCGCGAATAGTCGTCAATAAATGTAATATAGTATGTATAGCCTCCCAAGGACTTACTGTTCATTGGTCCGCTTATGTCCGAATGAACTAACTCTAGGATCTCTCTAGCCCTCGTAGCCTTGTTCCGTTCAAACGATTGCCTCATTTGTTTGCCCATGAGGCAAGCCACGCAGTCCAATTTGCTATCTATAATGTTTGGAAAACTTACCCCCGTCGCCAGTTTGTCCCTTAATAAGGTGAGGTTACGTATCCCCAAGTGTGCCATCCTTTTATGCCAAAGCTCCATCTTGTTTGTTACTGTGGACGCTAGTGCAGTAGCCTGTGAAGAACATTTTATTTTATAAACACCCTTATCAAGCTCTCCTGTCACACATGGTTTCCCTTGTATTGTACACTCATCAGCATTAAAGATGTCGCAACCTTTTTTGGAAAAAACTACAGTTTTATCTTTGGTTTCAACCATAGAACTTACACTTAGCAGATTCGAGGACAGATCCGGTACATACATCACGTTACTTACACAAATATCAAGCGACGCATCCTGTACAGAACCAGTACCTTCACCAAAAACCTTACCACCATTCGCGCAACACACGTCCACCTTTCTGTCAAAAAACTCAAAATTATTCAACCAGTCTTTTCTGTAACTCATATTTCCTGACGCTCCCGAATCAATTATCCACTCGTCTTGATGACGTTTGTGTTTTCTAAGCTGTCAAAATTTGAATAACAACAATCGACGGGACGGGTTTTTAAAGCTTGCTTTTCATTTAGCTATTTATTATTATTATTGTTTATATAGCTTAAGTTGTAAGCTACGGTAGCCTAGTGGTTCAGGCATGCGGCTGTCAAGCGGCGGTCGTGGGTTCGAATCCCGGCTGTTACCAATGAGTTTATCGGAACTTATGTACGGAATATTTACCGTTAGCTTTTCGGTGAAGGAAAACATCGTGAGGAAACCGGTCTAATCCCAATAAGGTCTAGTTTTCCCTCTGGGTTGGAAGGTCAGATGGCAGTCGCTTTCGTAAAACTAGTGCCTATGCCTAATCTTGGGATTAGGTGTCAAAGCGGACCCCGGGCTCCTTTAGGGGCACAACCGGGAATAACGCTAGGAGGATGATGATATAGCTTACGTTGTGTAATACAATTACAGCATTTATAAAACATCTCATAAGTATTTTTTTTAATAATTTGTTATTCGTTAAAATTAATACAATATAAAAATTAGAAATGCGACTCCATTCGTCCAATGTTCACTTTTGTCGTAAATTGACTAAACAGTTTTAAATATTTTGAAACGTTAGTTTGCAAATTTGACACTTGACAGCTAGTATGTTGAGGTTTTTTTGCATGAATGTTTAAGGTAAAAAAAAACCGGCCAAGTGCGAGTCGGACTCACGCACGAAGGGTTCCGTACCATTATCTATAAAAATATTTATTTTATTTTGTTTTTAGTATTTGTTGTTATAGCGGCAACAAAAATACATAATCTGTGAAAATTTCAGCTGGAACTATTACGGTATCAGTGAGATACAGCCTGGTGACAGACAGACGAACGGACAGCGAAGTCTTAGTAATAGGGTCCCGTTTTACTCTTTGAGTACGGAACCCTAAAAATAGCGATGTTAGCATGTATCTGAATACAGCTTTCAATATCATTTGGGACAGTTTATAACAACATTTTTGTACGGGATTGTGTATCTTGCATATAATAAATCATTGATGTAATTAATATAATTAACGAGAGGGAAAGAGATAATCGTAGACGTGAACAGCGGGACAGACACCGGATAAACGATTTTCGGCCGAAGCTAAAGCATAGAACTTAATTCGCTTCGCTCACTCGTTCGATTCATTCTCTGCTCTGATATTAAAGGTCCTGTCCTAGTAAAACAAGGGCAGTATATAATATCAGGTCCTTACCTATGAAATTGGCGGTGTGTATGGAGAATTTTATGAAAACTGTGATTTTCATACATTGAATTTTGCGGATTATTCAGCAATGTCAAATTCAAAACAAACTAAATTTTGGTAGGAATATAGAAAACTTTTAAGCTACTTTACACATCTCTTCATTCCTTAAAAATAGTTCGCATCATAAAACTATACGTAATTGAAACACTTTAACCGGCAGCACATGAAAAGGGCGGTTTTCAAGCTTTAATTTGAAACACTAAATAAAAAATTCAAACCTATTTTTTGTATTTAAAACCTTTGTTACATAGTCTAATAATGAAATTAAAAAATAATTTGGAAGTTGCAATAGAAATTGCGATGCCCTTGCAGGGTTCATGTTTGAGACTTACTGTAACATCTGTTAAGGCGCTCTTATTAGACGATATTTAGGTATTTGCGGAGGTGAGGCAGACGGAGTGGGAGACGCGCGTCCCGCGCACCCCGCTAACGGCCTTATTCTGTTGGCATCCGTATTCGGCTCGTTTTTGCGGATCATACGATCAAATGTTTTTCATCTTGAATAATTGTTTTATTTTTCAAATCTTGGTTGATTTGTGTGAGATTGTCCCCAAATATTTATTATTTATTTATTTATTTAAATCCATTATTTTAGAAAATAAGGAATAATAGGTAGTTACAGTTCTTAAGTGCATCGTAGTATGATGACATCAATTATGGACACTTACTTTCCAAAGATATGTTAGTACAGATTTCTTCATCATCAATCCACCTAGCATTTTCCCAGTTCCTAGGTGGGTGCTTCCGTTTTCCAAATACGTAGAACTGATAAAATAATAGGACATCTTCACTTCCTAAGGGTGAACGTCACCAATTATGGATTGTACTAATATATTATTTTTTTTTAAACCGAAATAAAATCGATTACTTCTAGGTAAAGTTATAGCGCCAGTTAACGCCCGCTTAAGAAACCATCAAACATAATAAACAAATAGCTATGTTCATCTATTTATCTCCTGGGAAATTATATTATTACCATAATTATTACCTACTAGCGACCCGCCCCTGCTACGCACGGGTTTATGTGCATAATACATGCATGTATGGTTTGTATTATACATCTAAACCTTCCTCTTGAATCACTCTATCTATTAAAAAAAACCGCATCAAAATCCGTTGCGTAGTTTTAAAGATCTACGCATACATAGGGACAGACAGACAGACAGACAAACAGCTGGAAGCGACTTTGTTTTATACTACATATGTATTGATGTTACATGACTGACTGATTAAAAACTGGATAATTAGACCACTGTTAGTCAGAAGAGCATTTTATTATACAGGGTGTTTATTTTAAGACCACCAAGTTGTTCAGTACATGACTATGTTTATTAAAAAATGTAATTTGACCAAACATCATATAAAAAGAACAATTTCAATTTGTCTCTTAAATACCTTAACGTGTTGTCACTGTGCTCGCGCGGCGCGTGCTGCCTACCATGCTACCACGACCAGCGGCCACACCGCGATGGACCTTGATACTCTCAACAAGCCAACAAGATTGGACTTACACTTGTTACTTGACTCTATACTCCAGGCAAAATACGGTTTCAAAAATCATTAATTTATAATAGCGTTTTTTTTGTATATTTCATTTTTAATCGTTATTCTAAGATGCTTTATTCAAGAATCCAACAAATTTTCCTACCGGAAGTAGTTATATAAATTTAAATTAAGCTTTAATTATCTTTTTTTGTTTGATTTATTTATTGAACATTTTAAAGCAAATGTAAATTAAGGTAAAAGCCTCCTCGATCTCATGCCATTTTTCTCGGTCTTTAGCCAACTGCATCCAGCTAGGTCCGGCGACCTCAGTTAAAATGTCATTGGTCCAACGTCTTCGTCGTCTACCTTTCCTTCTTTTCCCTTCCGGCCCTGACCAGTTTGTTGCTTCCAGTGCCATCTTTTCTCCTAATATCTGGCGATATATGGCTTTTACCCGAATGGGCTCCATATAAGAAAGAAAAAATATATCTTTTAGATTTAGTAAATATGTACTAACACAAACAATATGGAATAAATTATATATATATATATAAACTAGCTGTTGCCCGCGACTTCGTCCACGTATAACATGTTATCGTCTAAATGTTTGTTTAAGAAATTCAAAAAAAACATTGAAGTTAGTTTTGTACAGTCAGGATCAGATAGTTAGTAGCAGCCTAGGTAACCAAATATATCGCAACACGTCGTTATTACTATAGGAATAAGGATGTGTTACGATATATTCGGCTACTTTGGCTGCTACTAACTATATGATGCTGACTGTACCTAGTCTTTTCGTAAGCAGTCTAAAACCGAAGTTACAAATCTCTTTTTATTTCAAAATGTCTTGGTCTCTATACAAACTTAGAACCCTCTTTGAACTCTCATAGTAAATAGTCTGAAACCGAAGTTACAAATTTCTTACTTTAAAAATGTCTTGCTCTCTATACAAAATTCGAACCCCCTTTTAACCTTCTTAAGTGATGAGTTAAAAAAACGCTGAAATAAGTTTTGTAGTATTTTAGCAAACAGTCTAAAACCGAAGTTACAAATCCCTTACTTTAAAAATGTCTCTATATATAATAATAATAAATAATAATAATAAATATTACGGGACAATCTTACACAAATCAACCTAGGCCCACGGTAAGCTCAATAAGGCTTGTGCTGTGGGTACTAGGCGATGATATATATAATAGATACATACATATAGATACTTATATACATATATGACATCCATAACTCAGGAACAAATATTCGTGATAAACACACAAATAAATGCCCTGACCGGGATTCGAACCCGGGACCTCCAGCTTCGTAGGCAGAGTCAAAATATATATGCTCTCCATACAAACTTTGAACACCCTTATAATCCCCTTTAGGGTATGAATTGCAAAAAACGCTAAAATAAGTTTTGTAGTCTAAACAGGGTAAGTTCGCAGTTACAAATCTCATACTTTATAATTTTCTTGCTTTCCATACAAACTTTGAACGCTTTTCAGGGAAAAATTAAAAATAAAACAGTTTTTTTATTGTAATAGGTTAGTATTTTTTCTACAAAATATCAAGCCTCTAGCTAAAAAAGTGTTTCCCATACGAACCTTGCACCGCTTTTTAACCCCTTAAGGGGTGAAATTTTCCAAAACGCTGGTAGTACTTTTTTTGTATTTTAATAAGTAGGTACTTAATCTTTCTACAGAGTTTTAAGTTTCTACCTAAAAAACAGTTTCCCCCATACAAACATTGCACCTCTTTATCCCTCTCTTAGCGAGTGGAATTTTCCAAACCACTGAAAATAATTAATCTGTATATTTGTATTCTAATACATAATCTTTCTACACAATTACAAGTCTCTAGCTCAAAAAAAAAGTTTCCTCCATACAAATGTTCACCCCTTAGGGGTAGAATTTTTCAAAACGCTGAATTTTTTGAAAGCACTGAGCTTACCTTGAGGCTAGTTTGATTTGTGTAAAAGTGTGCTTTACTCGTATTTATTGATTAATTACGTCGATTTTTTTTCGGCAATGGCGGCGCGACAAATCCCACGGTAGCTGTGACTTGCCAGCACTAAGCACATCTATATTATTATCTGCTTGTTTTAGTGCGGATACATGATTCATGGAGATTTTGAGATAAATTGACACTTAGTTTCTTATAAATATGTAAATATTCAATTAAACGGACAAAAAAGAAACGTACCGTACAATTGGCAATGCACAAAATACTGTACGTTCTACGTTCACCGCATGCTTGGCAACGTCCAATATGCTTGACATACGATTTCTCTGAAACTATCATAAACTGATTTTTTATATTAATTTATCTTTCCAGTATTATAAAAACATAAATATCCATAAAACAATAGCTTCAACTAAATTTCCATATTTTTTTCCTTTTCGATTTAAGGGTTAAGGAAAGTATAAGTAAGTAGTATTTAAAAGATTGAAATCAACAATGTGTACCAATTACATCTACTATTCAAAAAGCAATGTACCTATCTATGTAACTTTCGACCAAAACCAGGCGCGGCTCACTCGCGATTTGTGTTTATCGCTACAAGTACATGCCGGTCGCCCCTCCGAAGGGGCTCTATTCAGTGGCTGCCACGTGTTGGTACAGAACGCTCGCACGGGTCGCAGCGCGTTGCATGCGATAGAACGGTATGGCCACATTTAGGCACGTTTGGCGTACCTAAACAGGGAATTTGTTAACAGAGAACCTTCTGTACGTAGTACTATTTATTACTTATTCTGTGCCAAAACGCACTTTTTTCGAGTGTATAAGTTTTAATTAAATTTTATTCTTATTGCCATTTTGAGTGATTGCTGTTTTTCAACATGATTTTTGAATGGTTCGTTAGCTAAATGTATGTAAATTATGGGATGATCAATAAGTCCATACCGACAAAAGGTATGTTCACTTAGATAACATCACATTTATTTGCTTTAGTGGGCTTATTATATTTTTAAAGGGGCGTGGCGGGGAAGGCTTTCTTGGTAGTTATTTAGAGAAGCAGCGGCGGCGGCAGAGTGAGTGCGAGATGTGAAACGGCATACTTTAGTGTTTTGTGATGGGTATCATGTGCACAAACAAACAGCTGGCAAAGTTTTGCAGGTGTATAGGGGAACAGCCTGTAGTTCTTTGTACCCGACTGCCTCAGAAGGAAGTTTATGTTTTTCGAGCATCATCATCATCATATCAGCCGAAAGACGTCCACTGGTGGACATAGGCCTCCCCCAAAGAGTGCCACAATGGCCGGTCCTGCGCCACCCGCATCCAGCAGACTCCCGCGCCCTTTACCAGGTCATCAGTCCACCTTGGGGGGGCCTACCCACGCCGCTCCTTCCGGTACGTGGTCGCCACTCGAGAACCTTTCCGCCCCAACGGCCATCGGTTCTACGTGCAATGTGCCCCGCCCACTGCCACTTAAGTTCAGCGATTCGGAGGGCTATATTGGTTACCGTGGTTCTGCTGCGGATAGCCTCATTTCTGATGCGATCGCGCAGAGAAACTCCCAGCATAGCCCCCTCCATCGCCCTTTGAGTGACTTTGAGCCTTCTTATGAGGCCCATAGTAAGCGACCACGTTTCCGTTCCATATGTCATCACTGGCAACACACACTGGTCAAAGACTCTCGTCTTGAGACACTGCGGAATATTGGACGAAAATATGTGCCGTAGCGTATGTATGCATGTATGTATATGACGAAGATGAGGAAGGGCCGTGGCCTGCTGCTGGTGGAGTGGCAGGATCTTTTTCTGCACTCGTTTTTAATAGAATCTACTAAACAGCAAGTAAATATACTTCAGTTCACCAACTCGTGTAACAGCCCTAAATGCTTTTGATTTATTTCTGTATGAATAAATTAATATATTATTCGTACAGTCCATAATTGGTACCATTACCCCCCCCCCCCCCCCAACCATGTGCTCGTGTCCGAATCCGATTTACACCCGACTACTTACTACCTAACAGTTCTACGTAAGTATTCAGGATAACTGAAGATTTTTATTGACATCTTGTCAATATGCTATCCAGCTACCTATTAATACGTTTTAGGTGCGGATGTAGAAACGCTTTACTGTAGTAAATATCGCATAACTTATATTTGTTATTCTATCATTTCGAATGTGTTCTCCAGCATGTATTAGCGTTTCCTATTCCTTTATTTATTTTTATTTACCGTGATAACTCGAAATAATTGCTGCAAAAAGGCGTATTTGCGTGCCAGGTAAACATTCATAGGTCCGTCGTCGGCAGTGGCCACGGGCGTACTAAATCGTATTCGCCACCGCGCATGCACGACGCGGACACCCGGTTTTTCAGCCAAATGACCAAATGTATTGAATTATCAAACATATTGAAATTCTAAGAAGCAGGTAGATAGATCTATTAAAAAGCTACCTATCACACCAAATTTAATTGTAATATCCCAAATAACTTTTGAGATATTTAGAGTTTGGTGGTACAAAAGCACTGTTTTGAAAGGAAAAATCTATCGAGGTTTTTGTAAGCAATCGTGATTCTACGAAGCACGAACATAGCCAATGAATTGAAGATATACATATCAAAAATTTGGATCTCTAGCAATAGCACAAGTATACTAATAATCGGTTCGGAAAAGGCACTTTTTCGATGCGCAGCTGCATACAGCGCCTTAACTATACTATAACAACATCCCGCCCTCTCAGTTTCCCGTCTGAACCAGATCATGGCGTCCCAGCCTTATCGGTTAGAGTAGAGGATGTGGTTCTGGCAATCAATTCTTTCCACTGTGGGTCAGCCGCAGGTTTGGATGGCATTCGTCCGGCCCATTTAAAAGAGTTAACATCAAGCACTGCTGGAGACAGTGGGGTACGCTTGGTGGAAGCCCTGACCAAACTGTCAAATGTCTTACTTAGTGGAAAGCTTAATCCCCAGATATGCCCATATTTATATGGAGCCTCACTCTGCGCCTTAAAGAAGAAGGAGGGAGGCATAAGGCCAATAGCTGTAGGTAGCACTCTTCGCCGACTTGTAGCTAAGCTTGGGTGCCATGCTGTGAAGATAGACATGGCCTCCTACCTTCAGCCACATCAGCTGGGGTTCGGGACACGTCTGGGATGTGAAGCAGCCATACACGCTGTGCGTGCGTTTGCTTTGGATTCAAAGAATGTTGGAAACATTATTCTGAAATTGGATTTAAAAAACGCTTTCAACTCATTGGAGAGGGACGTGTTGTTGAATGAGGTAAAGGAGAACACTCCAATGATCTACCCTTTTCTTCGTCAGGTGTATCACCAGCCATCCAATCTTTTTCGTGGTCCGGACCTTATTCTTTCCCAAGTGGGAGCTCAGCAGGGAGACCCTCTGGGCCCTTTAACTTTCAGCCTAGCCATCCATAAGATCATTACCGAGCTAAAGTCTCCACTCAACATCTGGTACCTAGATGATGGTACCATTGGGGGTAAACCTGAAGAGGTGGAGCAAGACTTACTCGTCTTGCTGCCACGCTTGAAAGATATGGGACTAGAGGTAAATACGGCCAAGTGCGAGTTCTTTCCCTGCAGTCTGGAGTCATGTTCTTATTTTTCCTTTTTCTTGTCGCTGCTCCCAGGGCTCAGAGAACTTAACACTGACACCTTTTCTTTACTCGGTGCACCGATATTTCCTTCCGCAGTACCTGAGGCACTTTTGATACGCAAGAACCTCCTTCTGCTTGCCGGCGAACGGCTCAAAACCATTAGTCCTCATATAGGTATAATTCTACTGCAGAAGTGTTTTGCGGTACCAAAGGTAATGTACCTGCTGCGTACGGCCCCAGCGTGGCTATTCGACAGCGACGTCGATTCTTTCGACGCAACCATTAAATGTTTAATAGAGTCGATAGTTAACGTCTCCCTGAGCGATGTACAATGGACACAAGCGGCTCTGCCAATCCGACACGGAGGCATTGGGGTACGGCGGGTCCGGGATGTGGGTTTGCCGGCCTTCTTGACGTCGGTACACGGGGTTGTAGATCTTGTCGCTAACATATTACAAGCAAATGGTGACAGGACAAACATTCCGTATATGGCTGACGCCTTGATAGCGTGGTCAGCTCTCAATCCAGGGGCTACCGTACCCGAGAACCCCAAAGCCCAGCGCGCATGGGATGACATAGGCTGTAAAGCAACAATCTCTGGACTTATCGGTGAAGCAACCGGTGTCGACCTCGCAAGACTCCTGGCGGTATCGCGGTCTGAGTCAGGGGCATGGTTGCACGCGCTGCCGTCACCACAATTGGGAACCCTAATGGACGGTGACTCATTGCGTGTGGCCGTTGCTCTCCGCCTGGGCTGCAATGTGTGCCAACCACATGTTTGCATCTGTGGTAACATGGTGGGTGCTGACGGTCATCACGCTCTGAGTTGCCGCCGGTGCTCCGGTAGGCACCCCCGACACCATGCCCTCAACAACATAGTCCAGAGGGCCCTAAGGTCGGCAGGTGTTCCGTCTATTCTTGAGCCGCCGGGCCTTAGTCGCACTGATGGCAAACGACCCGATGGCCTGACGTTGTTGCCATGGGAAAGAGGGCGGTGCTTAGTGTGGGACGCAACGTGCGTCAGCACCTTCGCGGCATCCCATATTAACCGGACTACGCGCGCGGCCGGGGCAGCAGCCGAATTTCAGGCCGCATTAAAGCGACAAAAGTACGCTCCCCTTACATCAGGCTATATTTTTGTACCCGTGGCAGTAGAAACAGCGGGTTGCTGGGGGTCGGACGCAAAGAAATTTGTCCGGGACATAGGCCGTAGGCTCAGGCAAAAGGGTGAGGATGCCCGCTCCGAGTCGTTTCTGGTGCAAAGGTTGTCTTTAGCCATTCAACAAGGTAATGTGGCAAGCATAATGGGCACCTTTGCACCAGAGGCGACCAGGGGTGGTTTATTTGACTAGGGTTTTTTTATTTATATATAGGTACCTATTTAGTTAATGTATTTGTTACTATTCCAACCTGTATGACATACGATTAAAATAAATAATAGAGACTTTTATGTGCTAATATTTAAAATAACTACATAAATGCAATAATATACTTGAATACTTGAAATGAATAAATTACGTACAAAATATTATCTGTGATAAAACCGCCAATTTCATAGGTAAGGACCTAATAGTATAACGCTTTTTTTTCCTTCATGGTTTTTTAAGTTGGGACCCGAAGGCAGAGAGGAACGAAACTTCATAGTACTTAACCTCACTGAAACTTGAGGGGCCCTTGACTAATTGCCGATAGCAGTATAACGCTTCAATTTCGCAAGAAGTTTAGTGTTTACGAGTTGACCATGCGTTACCCAGTTTGCTGTAAGCACAGCGCCATCTAGGGGGGGAAAATGAAGTGTAATACTTTAACGAAAACGCGATACATTTAAGGGGACTGTATCTGAACGAGTTCTTGCGCGGTTGCCGTGATTTTGCAGGATAAATTAAATTGCGTCTCGGCTTACATGGAGATATTCAAGGCGTGGCTCAGCATCAGGTGATGGCACTCCCTAAGACTAAGCTCAGTGCTGGATCCAGTTAAGCGATACCCTCGGTCCTACCACGTTAAGATGCACACACAGGTAAACTGTCGGCTGAACCGCAATCTCGTTGTAAAATGTTATTCACAGGTAACTTGAGTTACTGCCTTAACCCGAAAATCTCAACTACCACAAATTGGGTATTGACAACAGTGAAAATAAATTGTTCTTTCATTAGCAACAGATAAATATTACGAAAATACTCGGAAAGTATCAAGCTATATTTGCTATTTTAAGATTTTTCAATTCATAAAAATTAACATCCTTTTCATCTCATCTCCTAACTTCTACTCGAGCAGCCTGTGGGTGAAATATACCAAAAGAGCCTAATATATCGCCGTATACCGTCCAGTCTTGTCCCAATGTGTAGAGGAGCCATGAAAACCTAAAAAGAAACGTCTACTCAAACGCTGTCAAAAGAATACATTATCTGTGGCGACTAAACCACTCCATTATACGCATTTACCGCTTTTTGCTGCCACAATAATACTTCACACATTTTGATAAAATTATTTTTATGAACTTATATTTATTTTTAATGCATTATTTTCGTATTCTCATTATTGTACTTTTGCTACTACGCTGATTTACATCGAAAAGATTTATAAAAATTGTGCATTACGTTCCGTTCCATCAAAATCTGTGCAACCTACGCTTCGCTTGTCATTAATCGAAACAACAACGCGCTCAAATCCGCTAAAAACTTGATTTTCATTCACAATTTGTGATTATAACACGTGAATTGCGTGCAAAATGAGTGGTCCTAATGGCATGTTGTACGGTGGAGACGAGATCGGCGCTCTAGTGTTTGATCCAGGGCATCACAGTTTGCGAGTAGGTTATGCACAAGAAGATACTCCGTAAGCTGATATTCCGGCTGTAGTTGGTGTAGGACCAGCTACTCACATCCCTGAGAGTGAGGAGAAGGTCCCAGATGGCAATGTCACGCAAAGCGGTATGTATTTTCAGTTAAAATTATCATTTATTTTGTTGGGAGTTCAGACAAGTTGTTTTCAGAATCCTGTGGTAATTTCAGTTTTTGTTATCATTGTAACGCATATGAAGCATTTTAGAAGTTATTCTTAACATCATCGCGTCTTGTAAGTAGCTCGTAACTTAGTGAAAATGTTTTGTCATAAGCTTTGAACAACACTGTGTTGTGTTATAGACCTATTATGTTATGTAGTGTCTAAATAGGCCTGCTGACTGCACCTCACTATTATTGGCGTATACAACTTTATTTTAAGGCTTATAGGCCTCATTGCTTGCCTTGAAAACTGCAAATTACTGATATTTTGGATGCCAATTAACATAATGCTAAGCTTACCATTAAGCGGTACATTTAAGCGGACTGTATCTGAACGAGTTCTTGCGCGGTTGCCGTGATTTTGCAGGATAAATTAAATTGCGTCTCGGCTTACATGGAGATATTATTTATCTATCGTATGGCTTGTTTTTATATCTCTACTTCAAAGATTTACGGTTTTCAAGTACGCTACCGCGTCTTTGGTTAAAGTTTTAAAATCCTCCACTTGCCCGTGGTATTTGGTTAGAGGGCAGTCAAATACCGTGTGGTGAACAGTCTGCTCGGGAGGTCCTCACCGGCACACCGCTGATTCGCACCAGTTCCATTTGTGCCATAAGTAAGCACAGTTCCCAACTCCTGTCCTTATCCGATTCAGCATGCACCAAACGCGTCGGGGCTCTTCAAATCCAGTAGGTCGTGCCTTGGGATTAGGCTTGAAGATATTATCAGGAAGAGATCTTGACTCCCATTCAGATGCCCAGGATTCCTGTAGGTTGGAAGTTGGTTCAGGATCATGGAATCTCAGCGCTGGAGTGTGGCGTGACTTTAGTCTTGTCTTTTTAAAGTCGGCTAGGTCTTCATGGACGGGTAGTGTTGGAGATGCCCGATTTTTTTGTATTTCGAGTACAAGATACAAGATATTTATTCATAAAAGTCAATGTTTTACAAGTCAGGTATGTACATAATAAGTAGTATTATTTATTAATTACATCCGATGTCAAATAAGGTCGCATATAGCTTTATATGTCTGAGTGATACAGGAAGTTTCCATTCAAAAATATTAGTTACTAAATTGTGATGCCTTAACTGTAAGGTTATGTAGGTGCTCCTAATACTTAGGGCCAGTGCACGTCTCAACAAATTCGTCAACGCTGTAGCATGCTATATTGTTTAACATAGTTTTAAGTTTGTTGTCGAACATTTTTTCAGTTTTTGATAGTTTTATCTCCTCTGGTAGCAAGTTATACAATTTTGCGCCTAAGACTCCAAGTGACTTCTGGGTCTTTGCGAGCCTGCACCGCGGGATAAATAAGCGGTTGTTCCAACGAGCCGACGAATGGGTAGCGTATTGGTCCACGTTGGCCCTAACATACTTGTCCAAGGCATCTTTCTCTTCGCATATGGGGAGGCAGTATATGGGATAGGGCTGGTAGCCAGTAAGTTGGAGTAGGCTTAAGGCATCCCGTGATGAGGCGCATCGTGTGGTGGAGTTGGACGTCCACCAGGGAACTGTGGGCGCTGTTCAGCCAGACCGCAGAGCTGTATTCAGCCGTCGAATATACCAGCGACAATGCTGAGGTTCGGAGAGTAGCTGCATTGGCACCGAAGGTAGTTCCGGTGAGTTTTTGGATGATGCTATTGCGAGTTTTCAGCTTTGCAGACACTTTCTCAAGGTGATGTTAGAAGTTCAGGCTTCTATCAAGGGTAACTCCCAGGTATTTGGGGGAGGAATTATGTTTAACCCTGATGTTTCTGAACTTCACCTTGAGTTCTTTGTTGGCCATTTTGTTGTTCAGGTGGAAGCAAGCTACTTCGGTTTTAGTAGGGTTTGGACACAGGCGCCACTTAGTAAAGAAGTTGTCCATGGTAGATAGATCCCTTGTTAGCGTTAATTCGGTAGCCTCCATGCTAGGTAGCATCCTGTGTTACCAAGGCCAAATCGTCTGCGTATCCAAACTTACGACTGGTTGTTTCGGGCATATCGTGGATGTACACATTGAAGAGCATAGGTGCGAGGACTGACCCTTGGGGAAGGCCATAATTGAGCACTCTTACTCGACTAACACAGTCACGAAGGTGTACGCGGTACGGTCTGTTACTAAGCGCGTTTTCGAGCAGCCTGTATATTTTCATGCAAGGCACTATTTGCAACAGCTTAAATAGCAGACCTTGGCGCCAAACAGTGTCATATGCTGCAGTGAGGTCAATGAATGCTGCAGATGCCTTCTTGTTGTGGTTGAATCCCTTCCCAATGTGGGTTGTTAGTGCCAGAACCTGGTCAGTACAATTTCTTTGGGGACGGAAACCAGCTTGCTCCTGCGGGATGGAATTATTAATGACGCCGGAGATGCGGTTATATATAATGCGTTCCAAAAGCTTATAAATGACACTCAGAAGTGCTATTGGCCGATAGCTATCTGCTTTATTGTCCTCTTTCCCGGGTTTTAAGATAGCCACGATTTTAGCTCTTTTTAGGAGCGGTGGGATTGTGCCCGAGTCTATTATGGCGGTATAAAACTTGGCGATCCAGCCCCGTGTGCGAGGGCCACAGTGTTTAATAAACTCTGGAAATATTTCGTCCTCCCCACAAGCTTTACCTGTCGAGGTTTCTCTTATAGCCAGCATCACTTCGTCAGCAGAAACTGGGCACCCGAAGTCCTTATGCGGCATTGTTTCAGTCTTGAGATTTTGGAGCTCTTTACGAACTGAGCGGGTGTGAGCTTTGTCACTGGGTGCCTTTGACAGTTTGTGGATCCTGTGGGCGATTTCATTGGGGTCCACTTTAGGCTTTCGTTTCTGCGAAGTGGCCCCGGAAGATAGTCTATTCAAAGTATGCCAGGCTTTACTGCTGGAATGCTTGAAGCTCATGGTTTCTACTATTTGTTCCCACTTCACTCTGCGAGCATCATCCAGGGACCACATTAGTTCGTGGGCCACCCCCCCTGTCTCCAGTTTCTGAGAATTCATTCCACAGCGTTTCGGTTTCAGAATTCCAACATGGGATATAGTCTTTTCTGTATCCTCGGGGTACGTGCTTCCTAGCGATGCTTTTGACTAATTTCCGAAACCTCTCGTAGTTTTTAGGCTCTGGGGGAATCCATCTTAAGCAATCATCAAGTTCAGCTGCATACGCGGGCCAGTCAGCCTTTTGGAAATTCCAGCGAGGTACAGGATACGATTCTATCATAGGTATTTTTAAGCCTATTGTTATAATTACTGGTCTGTGTTGGCTGTGTGGGAAATCTGCGAGAACTTGCCTATCCATTGGGACTGGGGTTCCATCGGTGTCCTTCGTTGTGAAAACGAGATCAGGATTATAATCGACGCCCCAGCGAGCAGATCTAAAGGTACCTTTTCCCTTATTGGAAACAGCTAGAAATGTGTTGTATCTATCCGACCAGTCGATAAGCGCATCGCCATTAGCATCATTTTGTCTGTAACCCCAGCTGGTATGGTGGCTGTTGAAATCACCTACAAATAATGCGGGGTGTTCAAGGCTAGGCAGAGGCGGTGTGGGCCAGCAGGAGTTTGGCGGCTTGTATATATTGCAGAGTCTGATTTCACCAAGCTGGACAGTCGTGGTAGCAATATTATTAGCATCTATGTTGTTCGAGAGCAAGTTGACTTGATGGGATAGCGCTGTTCGAGTAAATGTAGCTGTTCCGTATTGTGCGTGGTATGTTGCTGCGACGAGATCGTAGCCCGGTATGTTACCTCTCCGGGCAAGTTGGGAGTCGTCAGCGGTATGCGTTTCTTGAAGTACGACAATGTCAACGTCATTATCATGTAAAATTTTGTGCAGACATTCTGTCTTAGATTTACTTATACTCTCTATGTTCAATTGCAAAACGCGAACTGATGTTCCAACGTTCCTTGTTTTTTTTGGGCGCTGAGAAGTGCCGTTTTTGAAAGCATCCGGATTCATGTTGATTATTTGTTTGTTGTTGAAGTAGAGTAAGCTGCGAGACCTTGAGGAGGCAGTGCAGCTGCCAAAGTTGTTGCGCTCTTAGCACCACCCGGGGGCCACGTGTAGGGCTATCTAAGGTAGTTCCTACGGATGTGGAGCAACATCGACCCCCACATGGAGATATTCAAGGCGTGGCTCAGCATCAGGTGATGGCACTCCCTAAGACTAAGCTCAGTGCTGGATCCAGTTATGCGATACCCTCGGTCCTACCACGTTAAGATGCACACACAGGTAAACTGTCGGCTGAACCGCAATCTCGTTGTAAAATGTTATTCACAGGTAACTTGAGTTACTGCCTTAACCCGAAAATCTCAACTACCACAAATTGGGTATTGACAACAGTGAAAATAAATTGTTCTTTCATTAGCAACAGATAAATATTACGAAAATACTCGGAAAGTATCAAGCTATATTTGCTATTTTAAGATTTTTCAATTCATAAAAATTAACATCCTTTTCATCTCATCTCCTAACTTCTACTCGAGCAGCCTGTGGGTGAAATATACCAAAAGAGCCTAATATATCGCCGTATACCGTCCAGTCTTGTCCCAATGTGTAGAGGAGCCATGAAAACCTAAAAAGAAACGTCTACTCAAACGCTGTCAAAAGAATACATTATCTGTGGCGACTAAACCACTCCATTATACGCATTTACCGCTTTTTGCTGCCACAATAATACTTCACACATTTTGATAAAATTATTTTTATGAACTTATATTTATTTTTAATGCATTATTTTCGTATTCTCATTATTGTACTTTTGCTACTACGCTGATTTACATCGAAAAGATTTATAAAAATTGTGCATTACGTTCCGTTCCATCAAAATCTGTGCAACCTACGCTTCGCTTGTCATTAATCGAAACAACAACGCGCTCAAATCCGCTAAAAACTTGATTTTCATTCACAATTTGTGATTATAACACGTGAATTGCGTGCAAAATGAGTGGTCCTAATGGCATGTTGTACGGTGGAGACGAGATCGGCGCTCTAGTGTTCGATCCAGGGCATCACAGTTTGCGAGTAGGTTATGCACAAGAAGATACTCCGAAAGCTGATATTCCGGCTGTAGTTGGTGTAGGACCAGCTACTCACATCCCTGAGAGTGAGGAGAAGGTCCCAGATGGCAATGTCACGCAAAGCGGTATGTATTTTCAGTTAAAATTATCATTTATTTTGTTGGGAGTTCAGACAAGTTGTTTTCAGAATCCTGTGGTAATTTCAGTTTTTGTTATCATTGTAACGCATATGAAGCATTTTAGAAGTTATTCTTAACATCATCGCGTCTTGTAAGTAGCTCGTAACTGAGTGAAAATGTTTTGTCATAAGCTTTGAACAACACTGTGTTGTGTTATAAACCTATTATGTTATGTAGTGTCTAAATAGGCCTGCTGACTGCACCTCACTATTATTGGCATATACAACTTTATTTTAAGGCTTATAGGCCTCATTGCTTGCCTTGAAAACTGCAAATTACTGATATTTTGGATGCCAATCAACATAATGCTAAGCTTACCATTAAGCATAATGTTGAGCATTTACTCCAACCACCAATTTTATTTTTATTTTACCAATTTTATGTGTCTCTGTTTGGCCCTATAGTTGACTGGTAGAGAATGCCATTTGACATTTAGTCCGCCATTTGTACATTATTTTGTTCTGTGCAACAAAGTTTAAATAAATAATTGCTACATACCATACTTGATTTTTTTTTTAGAAGAACTGCATAATATTTGTACTAAGCAGTAACATCTGCTAAAGAAAATGATAAATTTGTAATTATGGTTATCTTAGTAAATGCTGAAAAGGTGGAGCGATGACATCATAGCTACAGCAGGAAAGGAGTGGATGAAACAAGCTAAAGATAGAGAAAACTGGACCAAGCTGGAGGAGGCCTATACCCAAATAGGGATTCCTATACAAGAAAATTAATATATAAATATAATACATACATGTAACACTAGAACTAGATGATGGGAAATAAAAGGCTTATTTATTCATCATCATCATATCAGGCGAAAGACGTCCACTGCTGAACATAGGTCTCCCCCAAAGAGTGCCAAAATGACCGGTCCTGCGCCACCCACCATTTATTATTATTATTTATTAGTAAATGCAGAATACTATTGTTACATATGTGCGCTGGCTTCCTGGATAGAACCGAACTGGGGTACCCACAGATCTTCATAACTACCCACATGTCAATACATAACAACTATCAAGTTCATCACCATCATCATTATTTGCGTGTAATCACCCACTGCTGAGTATAAGCCTCTCTTTTAGTATACCACTTATCCCCATTGTGCTAGTCTCATCCAGGAATGACCCGTTACAAGCTTTCTATTAACTTGCATTGTATGTAATATGTTTGTTCGGGTGGAATCTTGCAACTCAATGAAGCGGATATCTTCAACCGATTGAGCTGAAATTTTGGGTAAAGGTATAGTTTGGATGACTATTCAATATTATGGTACCATCGAACTGATCTGATGATGGAGACAGAAGGTGGCCATGGGAATTCAGTACTTAACTAACGTAACCCCGTTGAGTTTCGGCTTGTTAGAACTGTCTGAATAGGAGTTGATGATGGTATACAGAAATTATATTTTTGACAGAAACTTTAATGTCATCAAGCTGGAGGATGACCAACGCTTTTCCCTTCTCTTATCAAGTTATTTATTAATAATTCTAACAGGCACTAAGGCGGGTGGTGAGCTCCGGCATTACATAGACGTGACAGAGCTGCATGTGCCCCGGCCGGGTATGGAAGTACAGACATACATGAAGGATGGACAGGTGGACAACTGGGATCTATTTGAGAAGATGCTTGACTATTGCTACGCTAAGGTATGTGTTAAAAAAAAAATATATATATATATATATATATATATATATGTGTTATCCATTAGGTGCGTCCACACCAAACGCACGCTCACCCGAGCGGCTCGCCCGAGCCCTCCGCACGCTCACCCGAGCCGCTCAGGCGAACGTGCGGAGGGCTCGGGCGAGCCGCTCGGGTGAGCGTGCGTTCAGTGTGGACGCACACCGCGAAAATAATTTTAGTACATTGCCAGTAGCATGGCGCCGCGGCCCCTTTGATTTCGCCCAAAAAGCCGACAACGCTCGGGTGAGCGTGCGGCCACACAAAACAACCGTCCACACCGGCTCAGCTCGGCTGAGCCGCTCGGACGCTCGGGCGAGCGGCTCAGGCGCGCCGATTGCCGTCCACACTTAGCGCTAGGGCGAGCCGCGCTCGGGTGAGCGTGCGTTTGGTGTGGACGCACCTATTTATTAATCATGAGTGTCACTGTGTCTGTCACAAATATATGTTCAGGTGACAACCAAAACTCACTAAATACAGTATTTTTTTTTTTTAAGATGGCTTTTACTCCTTGCTGTGTTAGCAAGGTGGATTTGCCAATATCAGTTTAGCGGTGTTGACTGTTGTTGACATATTTATACACGAGGAGAATGTTCGGTAAAATTTTGACGGTCTTTGGGGGAAGGATCCGGAAACCTAAAACAAATAAAAATTATGGACATCACAGACAATCACATGACATTTACAAACGTTATGAAAAAAAGGCGGGAAAGTGGATGACAGAGTGTTATTCATGCCAACATGACGGATGTGGAGGAAAAATCAGAAATAATTTAATCCGCTGAATAAGAAATATCAACTGTGTCAAAGTAGTAATGAGGTATGAGGTTCAGTTTTCCTTTCTATTATGTGGAATTTTTGAGTTTTGGTTGTCACCTCATAATATGCCATATAAGGTAAACGTCCGAGTGCTCGACGCTGTACTAGTATATGGCATGGGCACTCTATGTCAAAGTGACATGGCTTCAAGTCGAATGAAGAAAAATCCTCTTAGTTCGAATTTAATCCGTATTGCTTTTACATAAAGTGCCTATGCCATATACTAATACAGCGTCGTGTACTCGGACGTTTACCTTATCATCATCATCATATCAGCCGAAAGACGTTCACTGCTGGACATAGGCCTCCCCCAAAGAGTGCCACAATGGCCGGTCCTGCGCCACCCGCATCCAGCGAACTCCCACGACCTTTACCAGGTCATCAGTCCACCTTGTGGGGGGCCTACCCAAGCCGCGCCTTCCGGTACGTTTACCCTATATTCTGTTAATATAAATGACAGGTGAAACAAACAATCATATTGCATGTTTTTCTAGCATCTCACTTAAAATAATTATGTAAAAAAAAGGAAATAAAGGATTTTACATGGAGCAATAAACCTTTAAGGCCTAGATTTATAAAGGTATATCTAATTTTAGTAATTCAATGGTTTTTTGACTACTTACCAACATAAAGTCTGTATTCCCTACTCTTTAATAAACCATCTTTGTAAATCACTGTTTTTGTGTTCTATTTGTTTATGTATGTTAGTATGTAAGGTATTTGCAAATAAGAGCCTTGTTGCTGGAGACACATAAATAAAATGAACCAATTAATGAAGTTCAAAACAATTAATAACAGACACATTTTCAAGGCAAGATTGAAGGAGTTTCTACTCGATAAGTTACTTTGAAAACAAAGTTTTAACCAACTTCAAATCAGTAACCAAACTTATATGGGACCAACTTCGGGGTATACAATTATCAAAATCGAACTACTCTGTAAAAAGTTATGCGTGGTCATACATAAAAAAAAATATATAGGTATTGTTTAGTATAGACTATCAATATTTCAAATGTCACCTTTAATGTCACCCACCTCCAAACCTTTCATATTCCTATCCCTGGAAAACGCGGGTAGACTGAAGACATCAACTGACAGCACTGTCAACCAACCAGTTCAGCTCTAGACACGGTTCGGGTCGGTCAATGTCGAGTACTATCTCCATTCCGTCACTCGCCCAAGGCTTCGAACTAACCAATATCAACCACATTTTACCATCATCGGTAGCGTTAATTCGCTACATCAACGCAGAAGTATTCTAAGAAGAAAAGTGCGTAAGACCGGCAGCCATCACCATCTTGCAGCCAGCGCTACGTTTGAACCAGGTACGCGTTTTCCACCACTTTCCCTTTTTGCTACTTCAGGTATACGAGGGTCAAACTGAAAGTTCTTAGAAAATCAAAAACTGAGCAATCAAGCAACTTATTACTTTTATTATATCTTTTCAAAATAGCCTCCCTTCACATCAATACATCGCTGCATTCGATAGAACCACTGAGAAAAGCACTTTGCCCACTCGTCCTTAGGGGTCTCTTCGACGGCCTTTTGAAACGCAGCCACTGCTTCGTCGGCGTCCATAAAACGTTTTCCTCGAAGTTTTTCTTTAATTTTTGGGAATAAATAAAAATGACCTTGTGCAAGGTCGGGGCTATAAGGTGGGTGACCCAGTAATTCCACGTTTGCCGTCGCCAAATAGTCGATCGTTTGCTTGGCGGTGTGCGATGAGGCGTTGTCGTGGTGAAGCAGGATCCTACTGCGAGGCCGTTTTTCTCGAACTTTTTCCAAGACAAGTGGTAAACAATTGTTAGTGTACCACTTCGCAGTAACTGTTTTTTGATCCTCTAAAATAATTGTTGCGTAATGACCAGTCCTTCCGAAGAACGAGGCCACCATCTTTTTTCCCACACTTCGACCTCTCTTCACTTTAGTAGGCAACTCCTCGGAAGGAAACACCCACTCAGCAGACTGTCTTTTAGTTTCAGGATCATAACAGTAAATCCAGCTTTCGTCACCCGTAACTACGTCGAACACAGCATTTGAGTCACCTCCGTTGAATCTTTGACCCATTTCACGGCACCAATCAACACGACGGACTTTTTGGGCTTCTGTCAAATTATGAGGTATCCACCGGGCACAAAGCTTCCTCACCGCTAAATGTTCATGGAGGATTTTGTGGACTTGACTCATACCAATGGCTAAGCTTGTACGAATCTGCTGATAGGTTACTCTTTTGTCAGTCTCTATCATACGCCGCACAACACTGATGTTATCTTCAGTAGTCGCCGTAGAAGGCCGGCCCTCACGCAGATCATCAGTGAGATCAGTGCGGCCACGTTTAAATTCATTAAACCAGTTGTAAATAGTAGCACGAGATGGGGCTTCATCGTGAAAGGCCAATCGAAGTCTATCATAACTTTCTTGTTGACTTAAATTACATCGAAAGTCGTAAAAAATCATTGCTCGAAAATTTTCTCGCGTTAAATTCATGCTCACGTAGTACACACAATTTTCAATTTGCCGCCAAATCGTAAAACAAATGACAATCGAGTGGAATTCGTACACAAAAATATTAAGAAAGAGTTCCATTTTCAAATTTTGAACTTATTTTTTTATTATATTTATTACAAGTGGCCAGTTCTAAAGACTTTCAGTGTCGCCCTCGTATATACGCGTCGACTTGAGAACCTCCTCCATTTTTTTCGTCACTTGAAAAATGTTATTTATTACTCAGTGACTGTTTTTATGAAGGATAAATTGAAGTGATTATGCTCTTTATTTGTGTTTATCTACTGGCCTTATGACATTTAATGTTTTTCTATTATTATTATTATATTTTAATGTAATTATGTATGCTTTTGATTGTGTATTATTAAGTTGACACCTTGACATTGTAAATGCTGCTTACCTGTGTATAATAGGTATCAATCTGAATAGTGTATCATATTTGTATAAGCCTATATATTCTTAGGTTTAAGGCATGACATTCAAATACAATGTAATTTGTTCATGAATAAATTAATTTAAATACAAATAAAACGCTAATTTTGTGTAAATACATATTTTATAAGCCCCTATACATATTATAAATTTATAAACATTTTTCTCAGAAACGGATGACTGTATAGGTGCGGCCACACCAAACGCACGCTCACCCGAGCGCGGCTCGCCCTAGCGTGCGCGCTAAGTGTGGACGGCGATCGGCGCGCCTGAGCCGAGCCGGTGTGGGGTTGTTTTGTGTGGCCGCACGCTCACCCGAGCGTTGTCAGCTTTTTGGGCGAAATCAAAGGGGCCGCCCCGAGCGTTGTCGGCTTTTTGGGCGAAATCAAAGGGGCCGCCCCGAGCCTTGTCGGCTTTTTGGGCGAAATCAAAGGGGCCGCGGCGCCATGCTACTGGCAATGTACTTATTTATTTATTTATCGTATGGTGGTTACATACTGAAGCTGATGGGTTGAGGTCTTGATGATGAAGTAAACGCAGGGAGATTTGACACAGTTTTAATGTGAATAAGATTTTAGAAATTTGGTACAGATAGACAGAGACAAAATATAATTAACCCGGCAACGCGCGGCTCTGTCAGCGGATGCATGCAGACTGACTGGGCCGGCCGTGGGGCGTTAGCAAAAATGCACTTAAGTATGAACTTATAGCTAGACATACATATGTATACAAATAGGTTCTAGAAATCGGGTTTGAAATGAGCGCGTCGCTAACATAGCCCACCCCTAGTGCGAAGCACTATTCTACCAACGGCACGGGAGCGACGCGAGCCGCGGCCCGGCGCAGCACGCCGCTCGGGGTGGAGACTTCGACGATCCTCACTCGCCCGTCTCGACCTGGAAAAATCGTTTTAATAATACCTCGTGGCCACACGTTTCGCGGTGACCCCGGGTCCGCGATCAGAACGAGGTCACCCTCGCGCAGGGGTGGCTGATGATCTTGCTGCCACTTATTGCGAGGTAGCAGCAGAGGTAGGTATTCCTTTAACCAACGGCGCCAGTACATATCGGCGAGCCTTTGAGCAGTTCGCCACCTTTTTCTCAGGCACAGATCGGAGTCATCAAACTCACCAGCCGTGGGTAAATTCGTCGAGGACCCTAATAAAAAGTGGTTCGGAGTTAATGCCTCAGAACTGCCTGGTTCGACCGACACGTGGGTCAAAGGGCGGCCGTTCACAATATTTTCGACCTCGGCCAGTAAGGTCAGCAACACTTCGTCCCTTGGCGCGCGCTCTCTCTTAATGGTGTCCGCCAAGCGCGCACCAAGTAAACTTGCTTGAAGTTCAGATCTTGGCACCGTCATCTGCTTTACTGGGGTCACTCTGCACTTACTGGCTATGAATGTGACATTAACTTTACCATTGTTAGTCCAGCGCCAGTATGCTACCGCGCACATAGCCTTTGTAGACGAATCACAAAAAATATGTAGTTCTAAGTTATCATAACAATTAGTAGGTAACAAGTCCATACTATTATTCGTTAGCGCGGGCGTAGCACTCGTAGCGGGTCTCGAGGAATCGACCAGGGCGTAGTCGCTTGATTGCGTCACTCTCGTAGCATCTGCTACAAGTGCTACGCCGCTGTGCGGGGCCTCCGCGCACGTACTTGTGGCGCTGCGCTGGTAGCATCTAGGTATGCGAACATTACCTATTACCTTTAGTAGCTCCACCCAGTCGCACCATGAAGCATAAATATCATTTGGGATCTCGTCATCCCAGCCTAGAGATAACCGCCATGTATCCTGCAGCATAATTCGACCCTGTATCGTAAAGGGCGACAAAAAACCGAATACATCAAATATTGACATGACCACACGTAACATAATTCGCTTTGTCGGCCTTTGTTTATGTCGAATTATACTGTCTGGAATGCGCTTTAACGAAACGTCAAAACCTAATTCGTCCTTACCTGGATACCATAAGAGCCCAAGTGCTCGCTCGCCCTCAAACTGCTGACCGACTTTGAACTTAACGGCAGCCGTCCCTAAGGTCTCTTTTGGGATATTATCGAGTACCAGGAGGCTATTACTTGTTAAGTTTCGCATCTCAAAACCACCACTTTTATGTATGTCGGTGACATCCTTAACCATCTGTATTGCCGTGGCTTCGTCCGGCAGGCTCTGGATGTAATCATCCATATAATGTGAGTTAACTATCGCGTCGACCGCGGCGGGCATAGATGACTCATACCGCAAAGCGTTCTTATTTTTTATAAATTGAGCAACAAATGATGAACACTTCGCGCCAAATATTAAGGATGTCATCACATATGTTTTGACTGGTTCGGTGGGGTTGCTTCTCCACAAGAAGCGTAAGGTATCCTGATCCTGAGGCAATATTTTGACCCTTAAAAACATATCTTTTAAATCGCCCGTGACCCCTACCTTGTGTTCTCGAAACCGCAGCATGATGCCAAGCAGCGAGTTCAAATAGTCCGGACCCCTAAGAAGATAATCATTTAAACAGAACCCTTCTGTAATATATGCTGCATCAAAAACTAACCTCATTTTTTTTTTATTTACGTTATCAACGCCAAAATGAGCTAAGTACCATGTTCTTTGAGTGCATTGAGTGTCTTTTAGTTCCGAAGCGAAGCCATTGCTAAACAAATGATCAACACGTTCGGAGTACCTTTGAGCGTAACTGGGATCCCGACTCATTTTCCTCTCGATCCCTTTGAGCCTCGTAAGCGCACTGGGATAAGAGTCTGGCATCGCACAGTTAGGGTCCGACCAGGGTAGACCGACGTGCCAGTGCCCGTCGACCAGCTCAGCAGTTCGCTCCAGCTGTTCGACCGCACGCTCGTCGTCAGCGTTCTGCCGCGGCTTACCTGTCACTCCCATAGCGTCCAGCGCGAACCCGCGCAGCACCTCCTCGTGCAGGTCCCGCAGCTCCTGCTGCTCACGGCCGCCCTCGCTCACGAACAGCACCGTCGCACCGCGCGCCGCTCCCGCCATACGTAAGGTACCATGTATGCACCAACCTAACGGGGTCAGTGTAGCTGACGGCTCATTTCTATTACCCAAAATGACTTGAAGTGGCAACAATAAATGATAGTTATCCTGGCCAATAAGAATTTCTGGTTTAACATCGACATTACACATAGAACTCATAATATTCCTTAAGTGAGTATATTGAATACAATCAACAACAGACAAGTTATGCGTAGGTAAATTTAATTCGGATACACTTCTTGCCCTAATAGAATGAACCTTATTGTCAGTCCCAGAAAGTTCTAAATTCAATACCGCGCTATCACACGTCATCACGTTATCGCCCCATGGTCCATGTACTCGCATTGTCTCCCGATGTCCGACTAGTCCAGCTCGCGACGCTAAATCGGCACTTAACATTGTAACAGTCGAACCATCGTCTAGTAACGCATAAGTGTTTATTATTTCACCGGTAGCCGTATGCACACGTATAGGTAGCACTTTAAGTAACACTTTGCAACTACTAGCGTTTACGTTAGTGACCGCCTCTGTAGCTGGATCGGAATCGACGGTAGGCCCCGCCAGGGGCTCCGCAGAGACTCCAGACCCCGTTGACGTGGTCGGCACCTCACGAGGCAAAGCGCGCTCCGCCAATCGGCGCGCTTCATTGTTTGCATTGAAGTGGAGTAACGAGTGATGACCTTGACCGCAACTATCCTTATTACATACCGGCGCCGGGCAGTGTTCCCGACTATGGCGAGAATCCAGGCACTTATAACAAATGCCGTTACGTTTCACATATTGCCAACGTACTTTCCTGAGTGCCTTCTTGAATTGCTTGCATTCGGATAGTTTGTGTTTTGATCCACGGCAGAAATGGCACTTATCTTCGGTATTCTGCTCAGTTTGCAATAAAACTGTTTGTGGTCGCGCGTACCTATCCTGGTATTTAGTTTTGTTTGTATCGGCAAGATAACCGCACGTATAAATGTTAGTAGTAGTAGATATACGTATAGCCTCCGTATTCAAGAAATCTGTTAAAATATCCAATCGTGACTTCTTGCCAGTCTTTATAACAGGAAAACTATAATCCGACCACTTCGATAACAATAGTGTAGGTAGTTTAGATAAAACTAGGTTGACTACATTTATGCCTTGTAGGTATTCTTCGCGTCCTACTGATCTTACAGCTTCCACGAAATTCTGTACCTTTACAGAAAATTGGACTATATCCCGCTGGTACTCTTGAGACAGTGGCTGGATCTTCTTGATGTCCTGCATAAGCTTGGAAATGATGAGGTCTGGATTACCAAATCGTAGCTCCAGCGTCTCCATGACGCGTTCAGGCGAAGTTGCACTGATAAGCAGAGCTGAGACCGCATCTTTGGCAGCTCCACGCAGACATTTGCGTAGTCTCCAGAGATTTTCTTTGGGTTTAAAATCGCACACTTCGGTTGACTCGTGATACGCCCTTTTAAATTGAAGCCATTCCAATGGGTCGCCGGCGAACTCGGGTAAGTCGCGGGGAGTACAAATGCGGCTCAATAAGTTGGCGTCCGGTTTGTTCTGGACAGAGGCTGCAGCTAGCTTCTGGACCGCATCAGCAAGCATCTGGACCGTGTCCTGTGATGTACCGGCCATAGGCACATCGGCGGTAGGTATCTGCGGCTTATCTAATTCCAGCTGGCTCTTTTCCATCCAGTTCTCAATATTGCGTGCACAATCTTCCTTACTTTGTGAACTGTATGCTTCCTCCTCCTCCTCTAAGTCGGCTAGGTCTGCCTCTAGCTCTTTGTCGATAAGTTGCATCCGTATTTCAGCCTTTCGTTTTTCAGCTTCCAGGGCTAATCTCTTCTTACGTGCCTCGAGGGACGATGCCGAGGACCTGGGTTTTGCTGGATGTGAGCGCGTAAGGCGTGGCTCGGGTTTTATACTGCTACCCGCCATTGCGTCCGAAACGTGTTGCGTAACCATCGGCGTTTCTCGAACACTCTGACTTTCTTGTTCCTTTTGGACATTATTCTCTGTATCTTGAGCTTCGGCGTCAAGACGCTCCTTGCGTACGGAACTCCGTGTCTTCATCACTATAGGCGTGCGTATCATCCAACAGATCAGGCTCGAAGACCAACTGAAGCTGATGGGTTGAGGTCTTGATGATGAAGTAAACGCAGGGAGATTTGACACAGTTTTAATGTGAATAAGATTTTAGAAATTTGGTACAGATAGACAGAGACAAAATATAATTAACCCGGCAACGCGCGGCTCTGTCAGCGGATGCATGCAGACTGACTGGGCCGGCCGTGGGGCGTTAGCAAAAATGCACTTAAGTATGAACTTATAGCTAGACATACATATGTATACAAATAGGTTCTAGAAATCGGGTTTGAAATGAGCGCGTCGCTAACACATACTATACTAGTACTACATAGTATAAAACAAAGTCTGTATGCCCCTATGTATGCTTAGATCTTTAAAACTACGCAACGGATTTTGATGTGGTTTTTTTTTAATAGATAGAGTGATTCAAGAGGAAGGTTTATATGTGTAATACATGCATGTATTATATATCGCGGGTCGCTAGTAGTATATATATACATCAGGTAAATAGGCATGTACGTAGTAGGACTAGTAGGTACGGACGACCAGTCGCTCCTCGACAATGGAGCGATCTTTACGCGCTAATGCGCCTCACCGTACTCGTCACGCCTAACGAAACTAGACCTCTACCTACGCTTAGTTACCTACTACGAATCGCGGCGTCAACTAAAAGCCCGTAGGTAAATTCGGCGGAGCGTATTTGGCTCGGACATGCCGCGCGGTGTGCGTCCACACTGAACGCACGCTCGCCCGAGCCCTCCGCACGCTCACCCGAGCGGCTCGCCCGAGCCCTCCGCACGCTCACCCGAGCGGCTCGCCCGAGCCCATCCGCGCGCTCGCCTGAGCGGCTCGGGTGAGCGTGCGGAGGGCTCGAGGGAGCCGCTCGGGTGAGCGTGCGTTTGGTGTGGCCGCACCTTATGACTTCTTCATACTACATAATGACAACAAGTCAAATGAAACTGTTTTCAGGTAATCCGCTCACCCTCAGAACACCACCCGGCACTCTTCACCGAGGCTGTCTGGACCACTCGACCGGCCCGGGAGAAGCTAGCGGAACTGCTCTTCGAGAAGTACCAAGCACCAGCTTTCTTCCTGGTGAAGAACGCTGTGCTGTGTGCGTTCGCCAGTGGGAAGTCCACGGCACTGGTGGTAGATGCTGGAGCTAGCCAGACCTCCGCGGTGCCTGTTGTGGATGGGTGAGTGCTCCACTACTATTTATTTATTGTATGGCGGTTACATACTGGTACATATATGTATTCGTTTGGATGTCGCTGATTCCAGTGTGCGCTGCGAGGTTCAGAAGGAACAGTGCAGCTGCCGAGTTTGTTGTTCTTTTAGCACCATCCGGAGGTCACGTGTAGGGTTTCTAGGGTTATTCCTACGGACGTAGAACAACAACGACCTCCCACTGGACGAATCTACATTCGTAGTAGTGCTGAATGTAGATTCCGGTGGCTATCTACCTCACTAAGGAAAATGAAAAAAAAAATTGGATTTATTTCGGACAATTACACATCTGTAAGGTACTCATACACATTCTACATTTTACACTTATACATTTCTATAATCGCATGTTAAAACTTATTTATTTACAATTCTTAACTTATACATATTTACATACTCGTATTTATTTATTTATCGTATGGCAAATCATTGTATTAGAACCGTGAGATCTTCGAAAAGACGGTACGGTTGCCAGGTTACATACTCGTACATATATACACATTTATATAGATAAATAGATTTACATATATAAATTATATATTACGCTTAATATGCTTATTACACTTATAGAAATATATATGTATGCCAACCAGTTTGTCGATATCGATATAGTAGTATATCGACATACTAGATCGACCTCACCGTCGCCCTAGCGGGCAACTGGTTATGGCCGAGCGCGGCGTCCGCGCATCAGCAGAGGTCGATTATCAGTCATCGCCTAGTACCGACGCGGAGCGCATGAATCTTTTGACCGCTAAACAATAGCCGCGATCTATGTACTTGCTTTCTCGCTTGCTTATTATTATCAATTTCTATCTTCCGAACTGTATTCTCGCTTTAAGACTTTCTTCTATTAATAGTGCCTGTGCTTTCTACCCTTCTGTGCCTTCTGTTTATGCTTGTGTATGGATTTTGTGTGTACGCGGGCAATATACATTGAACTGTAAGTTTGTGCATTTTATTACTCGCAACTCCTGCCGCATAGTACACGCCCTTAATCACCTACACCACACATCCATATTATGTTAGTAAGAACTTATACTACTATACTTATTATTACTTATGTTAGTGGTAACTGGAAAGTAAAAGTTAGCCAGACCTCCGCGGTGCCTGTTGTGGGTGGGTGAGTGTTCCACTACTACGAATGTTGATTCCGGTGGTTATCTGTCACACTATGACGTCGGTGGTTAATCTAGGTTATCTATGACCAACGCAGCCGTGTTGGCGACGGCAGCAGTTGCCCATTGCGTGGGAATAATTCGACGGCTGGGCTTGGAGGTGGCTCTGACAAAGTCCGAGGCTATATATTTCTATGGTCGACGGAAAGCGCCCCCAGCCTGCGCGGAGATTGTGGTGGGAGGAGTTTCAATTGCTGTCAAGTCGACGCTGCTCTAAATCAAAATCAAAATCAATTATTTATTCTGCAAATAGGCCACAAGGGCACTTTTACATGTCAAATGGTATTCTACAATATAATATTAATAATCTTACACAATAATCATTTTAAATTTGTAGATTTTAACCAATTAGTACCTAAACGGTTAACAAACTAAATGTCACTAAATGAAAACTAAAAAAATCCAAAATTGTAAAATATTATCAAATACATTCGATATAAGGTCTGTATCAGAATTAACAATAAGTTTATGATATTAATTTAGTACCCCAGAGATGTATAAGGTATCTGAGCATCCAAATACAATTAATAATTATTCTAATGTTCTTATAGAGATGTATACTGTCTCTAAGCGTTAAAACAGAAAAAAAGGATCATTAATGTAATATTGTCAGAGATGTAGGTACAGGGTCAATAACAATAAAACGTGTCGAGAACAGAATGATGTCTCTCGTCAAAATAATGATAATATTTAACACTAGTATTTAGGTAGTTACTCGTATTACTATGCCCTTGCAAGCATGAACAGACCGGACTCCACAAACAGCACCCGATCACGCGTATGACGCATATCTCAGCCATCGCCTCCCTCACTCCCTCTACCTTGGCACTGTGCTTGACAGCAAGTGGAATTTCAAAGCACATTTCAATCGCCTGGCACCAAAGTTGCTGCGCGCGGCGTCAGCCTTTGGGCGCATACTGCCGAATATCGGAGGGCCCAAGGCTTCATGTCGCCGCCTGTACACGGGTGTAGTGCGCTTTATGGCGCCCCAGTATGGGTGGACGCCCTCAGCAGCCATAATATCGCTCAGCTGAGCCGACCGCAGAGAGCGATGGCGAGGTTATTAGTGGGCACCGTACCGTAAGCGCGGAAGCAGCGTGCGTGTTGGCCGGAACAGTGCCTTGGGACCCCGCGGACTTCTATCAGTGGCGCGAGGGGGCGCGAGACCAAGGAGACCTGCTAGCTCCACAGGAGGTTAAAAAGCGACGAATGGAGCTGCTGCATGAGGCGGAGGAAGTATGGGGGCTGCGACTCGAAAGTTCGAGGGCCGGCTCCCGCACTATAGAGGCGGTTCACCTAGTTCTTCATGAATGGGTTGAAAGGCGTTTTGGGGTTATTACCTTCCGGCTGACGCAGGTGCTGTCAGGGCATGTATGTTTCGGCAGCTACCTGCAGAAAACTGCACAAAGAGAGCCAACCCCGGAATGCCACCAGTGCGGAGCCGGCGAAGACTCGGCCCAGCACACTTTGGCCGAGTGCCCGGCATGGAGAGCAGAACGACAGGAGGTGGTAGCCCGAATAGGGCAAGATCTGTCACTGCCAGCAGTAGTGCGGGCCATGGTGTCCGGCAAAGTGGCGTGGAAGGCGATGCTGGACTTCTGCGAGAACGTCATGGCGGAGAAGGAGGCGGCAGAGCGCGAGCGGGACGCCTGTGCTGAGGCTCACCCAATGCGCCGCCGCAGAACCGGACGAAGGCGTGCGGCGCATGATCGGCGCCTACCACCATAATTATGTGACACTGGTTATGAACAGGAGGAATGATCCCGGTTCATCATATCAGCCGAAAGACGTCCACTGCTGGACATAGGCCTCCCCCAAAGAGTGCCACAATGGCCGGCCTGCGCCACCCGCATCCAGCGGACTCCCGCGACCTTTACCATGTCATCAGTCCACCTTGTGGGGGGCCTAACCACGCCGCGCCTTTTTTTTTTTTTTTTTTATATATTCAAATTACATCTTACAAAACATTTATATTCTCGCCAAACTGTTACGTTTGATGGCGAGACGCGCTCAGTTTTTATACAACTTAACCTATTAAACTCATCTTATATAAAATAAAGTTTCATGCCTAAAGTAAAGAAAAGAAATGTACCTATATCTGCAAGTATACATATATATATACATACTACATACACATCCATATGTGATAAGTCGAGAGTGTGTTGTCGTCCCATCAGTCCACATCATCAGACACATGCACGCGCATATACATACACACTACACTACACACACACTTAATCATCTTCTGTTGTTCTGTCTGTTCACTTAATCTTCCGTTACGTGGTCGCCACTCGAGAACCTTTCGGCCCCAACGGCCATCGGTTCTACGTGCAATGTGCCCCGCCCACTGCCACTTAAGTTTAGCAATTCGGAGGGCTATATCAGTTACCTAGGTTCTGCTGCGGATAGCCTCATTTCTGATGCGATCGCGCAGAGAAACTCCCAGCATAGCCCTCTCCATTGCCCTTTGAGTGACTTTGAGCTTTCTTATGAGGCCCATAGTAAGCGACCACGTTTCCGTGCCATATGTCATCACTGGCAACACACACTGGTCAAAGACTCTCGTCTTGAGACACTGCGGAATATTGGACGAAAAGATTCCCGAATGCTGCCCAGCCGAGTCGGATTCGACGATTTACCTCTTTCTCAAAGTTGGACCTACCTAACTGGACAGTCTGTCCTAGGTATACATAATCGTTTACAATTTCGAGCGTAGACCAACTCGCTCGGAAGCTTTACTGAGGTCATCGAGCATAGTACTCAAGTCCTCCATGGTCTCAGCCAAGACTACTATATCATCAGCAAACCGAAGGTGAGTGATCTACTCGCCGTTGATGTTGATGCCTAACCTTCTCCAGTCCAGAGTCTTGAAAACGTCTTCCAGTGCAGCGCTGAACAGTTTTGGGGAAATAACATCCCCTTGTCTGACACCCCGCTGCAGCGGAATAGGCTGATCTGATCCCGGTTACCTACTCCCTATGAGACTGACAGTCGTTTTTGACACTATGAAGAGGATGATAGATCCCGGTTGTTGTCTATGACACTAAGATGAGGATAAATAAATAAATATTTGCGGACAATCTTACACAAATCGACCTAGTCCCAAACTAAGCAAAGCTTGTACTATGGGTACGAGACGAAGATAAACATACTTATATAGATAAATAAATACTTAAATACATAGAAAACATCCATGACTCAGGAACAAATATTCGCGCTCATCACACAAATAAATGCCCTTACCGGGATTCGAACCTAGGACCTCTTGCTTCGTAGGCAGGGTCACTACCAACTAGGCTAAAGTGGTCGTCAAAAGGATGGTGGCAAACGACCGCCTTCGGCCGCCGGTAAGATGCCATTGCCTACGTCCGCCGCGAGATAGCGGTGCCCTCTTGGAGAAGTTCCAGGCACCAGCTTTCTTCCTGGTGAAGTCCAATGGGAAGTCCACAGCGCTGGTGGTGTGGTGGTGGATGCTGGAGCTAGCCAGACCTCCGCAGTGCCTGTTGTGAATGGGTGAGAATAGTCGTCGATCCAGGTTATTGTCCATCACACTATGATTATGATGATTTTGATGATGGTTGACCCAGGTTTTTCTCTATGACAATAATCTTATCCCTATCCTTACCTGGGTCTGCTTGATCCCATTTTTTGTCAATGACACTTGAATTCTCATTTTCTGTTATTATCTAAGACATTTACATTAATCTGCGTCATCCGTATCATAATCCGCCACTATGCTGCTAAGATGCTTTATTACGGTTTACTAAATAATCATCCCATAAAAAAGCATTCCATGTAAAAAATAGGTCAAGTCTCAGAACCTTTCCACCGTAAAAAGTTGTGAGATACGTAGAGACAAGTCAGGCATTCTTATTAATCTTTATTTGCTGCACTTCGGTGTCCCCAGATTTTGACGTGTAATACATAATACAAGCCGTATTGAGCTTACTATGCGGCCATGTTTACGATAATAGCAATAAATTTGTACGAAATGTAATTCAAACTGACACCTGATTCTAAGTCAAATAAAATAGTGAATTGAATAATATTCCGAATAGAGTTATTGATGTTCTCGTAAGCACGGCAGTTTGGAACGTTTTCGATTTGTGTAAGTGTAAGACTTTCTCGTAATATTTATTAATTTGTTGCAGTTACGCGCTAGTGAATGCAGCCGTGCGGTCACCTATAGGCGGTGACCATTTGGCCTCCCAAGCGAAACACTTGCTCAGCGGTCTGCATATACAGATGCTGCCAGTATACAGCATACAGGTGAGAACTAAAAAAAAAACCGGCCAAGTGCGAGTCGGACTCGTGCACGAAGGCTTCCGTACCATAATCTATAAAAACTGCTAAAAAATCACGTTTGTTGTATGGGAGCCCCCTTAAATATTAAAAGTTTTTTAGTATTTGTCGTTATAGCGGCAACATAAATACATCATCTGTGAAAATTACAACTGTCTAACTATCACGGTTCATAAGATACAGCCTGGTGACAGACGGACAGACAGACAGCGGAGTCTTATTAAAAGGGAAACGGGACCCCTTTGGATACGGAACCCTAAAAAAAGGAACAAACATACATACCGCTAAATTACTACTCTTTTGCGTTGCACAGTCGGGTAAAAAAGTGTAAGATTTCTCCCATAACAGAATTTGGTCTCATTTGAGCCTTAATGGATTTACTGTCATTTGGCAGAAATGGAAAATCGACAACACGAAAAGACCATTTTGAAATTGGACCAAAAGTAATACCATCAATGTTATTTATGTGCTACTTTCGTAATTGGGAATGGATGAAAGTTTTAGAAGTGCCTGATTATTCTTTTGGTGATAGGAATAAGCTTCCTTAGCACCAGAAAAAAGTTGAAGACTGCTGAAAACAGCAGCGTCAATTATTTTTGAAAAATATAAACAGTTTCCTCACTTACGTTTTGGGTTTAGGACGGCGAATAAGACAATTTGCTTGATCCGTATCATATTACAAAAAAATATCTTTAAAATCCGTGGTAAATGTCAACTGGAAATAATATTGACAGCTGCAGCAGCTATATTTGTCATTGCCAGGGTTAGATATTTAAATATTTTTTTGTAATATGAGACGGATCAAGGAAAGTGTCTCATTCGCCGTCCTAAACCCAAAACGTAAGTGAGGAAACTGTTTATATTTTTCAAAAATAATTGACCCAGCTGAAAAGTCTGCAACTTTTTTCTGGTGCTAAGGAAGGTTATTCCTAACTCCAAAAATAAATCAGTTTCATCCATTCCCCATTGTTGTATATATCAGAAATACATACGAGTACCTCATAATATACTCGTACTAGCTTTAAGTGAATTGTAATGTATATGATGTGGATGTACTATCGAACCAACGGAATCATATATGTCCCACCATAGAACCTTGTTACAGTTAAAGAACATACGCACGATCATATGACGTTAATACGTCAGTTAATTGTGACAAGGTTCCATGGTGGGTCATGATTCAGTTGGTTCGATCGGCTCGTTCGAAAGTGACCTCACCCCCTCTCCGAAGCCGGCAACCTAGCCCTGAATCCTTCCTTATTATTATTATTAACATATACAGACAGACATTCACAAACAACTGTGGTCCCACACTAGGCTAGGCCTGTCCCATGGAGACCAAGACAAATACTGATTAACTGTCCATGCGACTTAGCATGAAAACAAGACAAAGTAAAAAGTTGTATGGAAAATCAAGTCAATTGCTGTTTCAGTCGCAAAATACTGCTTTTAGATCATCTCCTTGTCCTTGTTATACAATTTTGTTTCTATAAAAGCTTAAGGATTCTGTTGGTAGCTTTAAAAATGCAATATGAAAAAATTGTAAATTGATAATTTAGTATGCAGCCTGTGGACCAACTTTACGGGAAGTAACATAAGGTAAAAATTTTGGTATCAGATGAATTCACTTGGCATAGATGTAATATACCTGCGTAAAGCTCAGCTAATTTAGCCTGGTAGCCATCCGCCACCCCCTGGAGGGTAGGCAGGGGGGGGCATTCAAAGTTACACGCCGCCGCGCTTCAGAAAAAAAATCATATCAGCTTCTATTTACGTAACACCTCGAGTGTGGTATCATTTTCTGATAAATCGGGCATGAGGAATTCATTTTTGAGACATTCAATGTATAGTTTTATACATTGCACCTAACGCGTTCCGGGTGTTGATGGGGTTTCCGCGATTTTGTAGTGCCTCCGGTATGTTTGCGGAGGCACTAACAGTCAGCTTTGCGGCGATATTGCGCAAGAGGTACGCCCACAGAACACTTAATATAGTTGAAATTATTTAAACTGAGCTGATCTACTTATCTTCAAAACAATACCATTCAAGTGAAACAATACGATTGTGTGGTCGGACGCGTGCCTTTTTTTGCAAGAAAAAGGTTATCGCCACATAAAATGTTCATTGAATAATGAACTCTATCGTCTCATACAATAGATTCAAAATATTCAATGAACATTTTATGTGGCGCTAACTTTTTCTTGCAGAAAAGGCACGCGTCCGACCACAATCGAATTGTTTCACTTGAATGGTATTGTTTTGAAGATAAGTAGATCATCATCATCATCATATTAGCTGAAAGACGTCCACTGCTGGACATAGGCCTCCCCCAAAGAGTGCCACGATGGCCGGTCCAGCGCCACCCGCATCCAGCGGACTCCCGCGACCTTTACCAGGTCATCAGTCCACCTTGTGCCGCCACCCACGCATAAGTAGATCAGCTCAGTTTAAATAATTTCAACTATACTATAGAATGGCGATGTGGGCGTGGCACGCGCGCCACGATTAGTGTGTGAGCATGCGCCCAAGCTTTCGCACCAACGTCACCCGATCGCCGTGTTATTGTAGGCGACGTTTCGAAATATTTCACGCACTGCCACTGATACCACAGAATAAGTAATAGTACTACGTACAGAAGGTTCTCTGTTAACAAATTCCCTGTTTAGATACGCCAAACGTGCCTAAATGTGGCCATCCCGTTCTATCGCATGCGTTGCGCTGCGACCCGTGCGAGCGTCCTGTACCAACACGCGGCAGCTACTAATGGGCCGCCAATTTGGCGGCCGCCGGCATGTACACTCAGCGTCAAATACTCTGTAGCAGTCAAAGTGGCCAAATAGTTGGGTACACCATACTAAATATATGGTGTACCCAACTATTTGACTACTTTGGGTGCTACAAAGTATTTGACGCTGAGTGTACATGCCGGCGGTATCGCGACGGAATCACAGAGTGAACCGCCCCTGCTGATACTTACATACTTATATAAAGCTTGTAAAAAGACCTAACGCCATATATTATTTACAGAGTAAAGAAGTCATCAGAGAACGCGAGCGTGCGAGATACACTCTGAAAACCCTCCCGGCGGGTCTCACAAATTCTTGGCAGCAGTATATGCTCAAGCGGCAGTATGAAGACTTCTGCCATTGCGTTGCTCAGGTAACTATGAAGATAACTTTCTGCATTATGTAAAATGCCGTGGCATGTGTGTGTGTCATCATCATCATCATATCAGCCGAAAGACGTCCACTGCTGGACATCGGCCTCCCCCAAAGAGTGCCAATATGACCGGTCCTGCGCCACCCGCATCCAGCGTGTGTGTGTGTGTGTGTGCGGTGTGAATTATCCGCACACTGCTGGTTCCACAAGTAAACTAGCGGCCACCTTAACTTATTAGTCCAGGCAATGAACTGACAACTTGTATGGAAAAAATGACAAAAATGGAAATACATTATCAAATAAATAGTTACCTAGCGACAAAATCCAACAAAATTTCAGACATCAAAAAAGGATAACTTAAGTAGCTTCTGAAAAGTCAGAAAAAATATGATTATCTTTATTTTGGTTCATTTTGGTTCATTTACATTTGCTTTATAATATTCAAGATAAATAATTAAAAAATACAATTCACGTTTTATTTAAATCTATATAAATACTTCCGGATGGAAAGTTTGTTGGATTCTTGAATAAAGCATCTTAGAATAATGTTTTAAAATGATGGAAAGAAAAAAAACGCTATTATAAATTAATGTTTATCAAAACCGTATTTTGCCTGGAGTATATAGTCTATAGAACAAGCAATGTATGGCGAATTGTCAGTGTCAGGTGACAATTGTTAAGTTGGTTAAATAGGGGTCTGGACGCACATTAACACTAACACAGATTACACCATGAACTGAATTTCCACAAACTCACATTCCCACTATGAAACATTTCACCTCAAACCGGATTTCCACAAACACACATTCACGTTATCACACATTCATGAACTGGATTTCCACAAATATAAATAAATGATTAATCCCGGTTGTTATCATAATAAGAAGATGCCGCATTTTGCTCCCGGTTGTTGCCTGTTACACTTGAATAATATTCATCCTTTTCACAAACACGCTTACCCACTAAACCACGAGCGAGGTAACCTCTAAAGACACTTCCAGCTAGCAATACGAAGACTTCTGCCATTGCGTTGCTCAGGTAACTATGAAGATATACTAAGATTTAAATTTAGACCATTTATTCATAAATCTTTACAAACCTGTGTTAACTAAAAGGTGTTTTGTTCCTTTCTACTACCTACCAGGTTCAGGTTTTACGATAAAAATACACTCATGTGACCATTTGTATGGAGAAAATTGTCCCTGTCCAGTCATTAATAAAGTAAGTCAAACGAAATATTTAGGTATCATGATTGACCAGCGACTCACATGGCATGTCCATACTGAGCTCATAATGTCTAGGACTCGTAAGCTGATCTATATTTTTAAAACCTTAAAGCATGTAACATCAAGGCGGGTATTAAATCAAATATACACATCATTGGCTCAGTCAGTCCTAGCTTATTGCATCCCAGTCTGGGGTGGAGCCACGAAGGTTAAATTCCTTGAACTGGAGAGAGCTCAGAGGGCACTACTTAAGGTTATGTACTCCAAGCCATACAGATTCCCTACTACTGAGCTCTACGAAACATGCGAGTTGTTAACATTCAGGAAGCTGTATGTTCTGTATATGACTTTGAGGAAGCATAAAATGACTCCATTTACACCGGTGTTGCAGATTCGTAGAAGGAAGCCTAAGATCATTCCCACACCAGCTTCTAAGACAGTGTTTGCGAAAAGGCAGTATGACTGTCGCTCTGCAAAGCTGTATAATACTATTAACGATCAACTCAACATCTATCCAACAACCATTAGGAAGTGTAAAGCAATGTTAACTGATTGGCTGAAAAGTAAAACCTATACTGAAATTGAAGACCTATTGAGATAATAAAATTAATATTAATGATAAGTACGAATATTTGTGTTTCACCCACACACACACACACACACACACACACACACACACACACACACACACACACACACACCTACGACGGCTCACCAAAGTACTAGTTAGTAATTATTATCTAGTATTATTGTAAACCAAAAAGAATATCTGTAAATTTTTGTATAGTTTATCATTTTTCTAAATCTTATTCTTACACCTTGTGCATATTATGTTACGCCTCCTCGAAGAGCGGTGTCTCTTATCACAAGTGTCTTGGTATGCTTAAAAAGAGACACCAACCTGCATTTTTATAAATCATTTAAGTTACTGAATAAATTATTTTGTATTTTTTTTTTTTTTCTCACAAACAAATGTCAATTACAGATAAAAGGCTAGTGAATTTTGCCGTTACGGTCTCCCCCGCCTGTCGTAGAAGGCGACTAAAGGGGGTCATCGGGGTCGCAGTGTTTCTGGCGGGGGCCGGGGCACTCACCTAAAAACCCCAGGGAAGGCGACCATCATCGTCCTAGGACGAGCCAAATGTGGCGAGGCGCGAGGAGGGCTCCAGTGCGTTCAGTATGAGATCCTGGAGTCCCCCGCATGAGAGCGCAGATGCCGGCCGCCGTGGAGTTTTTAGTACCACATAACCCAGTCATCCGCCGATGATGAGGTTTTATCCACGAAAAAAAAAGGCCATTAGTGTATATCTAATGAAAAGTGCCATGTCACGTCGTAACAAACCAGGATCAGCCCTAAAAGCACACATTCACACTATCACATATTAATATTAGACCTCTAGATGGATTGCCGCAAACTCATTCACACAATTACACTATGAACTGATTTCCACAAACACACATTCCCACATTCGGCTGGGCAGCGTTCGAGAAGCTACGGCACATCTTTTCGTCCAATATTCCGCAGTGTCTCAAGACGAAAGTCTTTGACCAGTGTGTGTTTCCAGTGATGAGATATGGCACTGAAACGTGGTCGCTTACAATGGGCCTCATAAGAAGGCTCAAAGTCACCCAAAGGGCAATGGCGAGGGCTATGTTAGGAGTTTCTCTGCGTGATCGCATCAGAAATGAGGCTATCCGCAGCAGAACCAAGGTAACCGATATAGCTCTCCGAATCGCTAAACTTAAGTGGCGGTGGGCGGGGCACATCGCACGTAGAACCGATGGCCATTGGGGCGGAAAGGTTCTTGAGTGGCGACCACGTACAGGCGCGGCGCGGCGTGAGTAGGTCCCCCACAAGGTGGACTGATGACCAACTACATACTACTGATGACTGATGGTAAAGGTCGCGGGAGTCCGCTGGATGCGGGTGGCGCAGGACCGGTCACTTTGGCACTCTTTGGGGGAGGCCTATGTCCAGCAGTGGACGTCTTTCGGCTGATATGATGATGATGACCTGGTTTTGCACAGCTACACATTCGCGCAAAGTAAATAATCCACAACCGCAAACACAAACTGGATTTGCACAACCGCACATGTGTCTAGCCGTCAACCCAGTGGATCTTTGGGATCTCTGGCTAATGGATATCTCATATCACACTAGCCCATGTAGCGCCCGTGTGCAATCACTACCCTAGCGCCCTCTAGCGCTAATTGCTTCTAATGTTGAGCTTTTGTTCCAGGTGTCAGAGTCGACGTACGACGAGCGGGTAGCGGCTTCGATCCCGGGCGTCCACTATGAGTTCCCGGGCGGCTACCACCAGGACTTCGGCGTCGAGAGATTCAAGATGGCCGAGTGTCTGTTCGAGCAGAGCCTCGGTGCGCCGCATTTAGGTACGATTACGATTTCATTTACGAGAATTTGATGGTAACAGGCGCAGAAAAAGGCAAAAGACCAAGAGGCCCAAGAAAGCCCCAAACGATGTCTCATCCAGGTGTAAGAGTCTCTTAGAACGACGGCACAGTCACACATTCTTAATTCCTCCAAACAGGATTCCTACAATCACACATTCTCACAAAACGGATTTCCATAGTCACACATTCCTAATTCCTTCAAACAGGATTTCTACAATATTTCTTTCAAACCCGTTTTCCGCAATCATACATTCCTACAGGTAAGAATTCCAGTATCTCACACTCCCCCAAACCAGAAGATATAAATATGATTTCAACAAGCACGTGTTCCGATAAATATAATTTCTACAATCACCCATTTTCGTAAATCGTATTTCTACGTTACACATTCTCATTAATAAAATCAAGTGGGCTGAGTCTCGGGCTATCTTATCTTATATTGTCTAGGTGAGGGCCCTTTCGGATGCACTTCGACCCAGTGGGATCTTTTGTGTATTTGCCCTCTCCTTTATACCTGCTCCCAGGCTTGCTCCATCATTTCCACAACACAAACCTTACTGAGCTTACCGTGGGCCTAGGTTGATTTGTGTAAGATTGTCCCATAATATTTATTTATTTATTATTTATTTATTTATTTATTTCCACAAAGCGGATGATGCAGTTCACCGGGAGCACTTTGAATTCCTTTGGTTGCGGGTAACCGTTACCAAAGTAGTTCATTCTTTGTCTGGCAAGGGCGTGACATTCACACAATAAGTGTTCCATAGTCTCATCCTCCTCGCCACACATTCTACAGTCTAAACTATCCGATAGTCCCATCTTGGCCAAGAGATCCTTGACCCCGAAGTGACCTGTGAACACCCCAAATATGATTCTGAGTTGCAGTTGAAATCTATTCCAGAGTTTTCTGGTCCAGCCGGAGTCCACTCCTTCTATGAAGAGCTTAGAGTGCCTTAAGCCAGCCTCATTCCTCCACTCGTGTTGGTGTTTGGTTTTGGCGTAGGCTTTAAAGGCCGATATTATTGTTCCCTGCGAGAGTCCGACAAATGGTTCTGGATCTACAAAGTGATTTGTAGAGCCCCCTCTTGTAAGCTCATCTGCTCTTTCGTTGCCGATGAAGCCCTTGTGCCCTGGTATCCAAACTAGTTGCACCTTATTGTGCCTTCCAGTCTCGGGCTAGGTACGACTGCAGGTCTCAAGGTCTGTACGAACGGACTATATCTGATGATGAGAAAGGAGATGGACGAGAAAGGGGTAGCGGCTTCGGATCCAGGCGTCCACTACGAGTTCCCGGACGGCTACCATCAGGACTTCGGCTTCCAGAGATTGAAGATGCCGCATTTAGATACGAATCGAGTTTGGTGTGACGTATTATGTGTAGTCATTCATTTACACATTGCTACAAACCGAATTATCACAGGCACACAAAACGGATTTCTGCAATCACACATTCTTACTAAAGGATTTCCGTAATCACAAATATGGTTCTTCCCATCTCTAATAGGGAACATTACTGCAATGTTCTGCCGCCAGAGTGCAGCACTAACACAACTAGTAAACAGTTTTTTTGACAACTTTGACAAGTCCTTCAAAGCTCTGGATCAAATAGTGAAGAAAATATTTCAATGAATAAAATGCATCAGTGCCGCGTAATTGGATGCAAGAATGAAGGGCATCATTCATTTCCGAAGGAAGGAAGGAGTGTCGCGTTATTTTAGGGTCTTTGTGCACCTATTAGGGTTTGCTAAGCGACTTGGCTTTGAAATAAGTAGACAAAGATTCGTGCAATAAAAAATGTATAATAAAAAAAAACTAAATTGTGATCCGACTGTTTTAAAAAATTAGGGTCGTAGGTAAAAACTAAATTCACACAGACAGTCCCGGTTCATTCCCTACGGATTCGGTACTCTCGCCTGGGAAACGTGACGTAGCTGGTGCTCGCGGGCGCTCGCAATTCTGGCCGACTGTTCTCGTGAGGCGTCCCGCAGAGGTCATACAAGGTGACGGGTGCGTTCCCAGCCTCGCGGCGACGTACCGCTGGTGTAGGCCGTGGCTGCGGTGGTTTCTCCACCCAACTCAATAGCCCGAACTTTGGACCCTGGAACGCGCCGTCCAAAAAGTATTAAAAAAAAGAGTCCAGGTATGATTGTGAGCATCCCAGCAAGCGGCGGAAGAAAAGAAAGTGCCAATGTAGCAGTGATGCAGTGGATGTTCACAATCAGAGACGGAGATTACAATTTGTAAGGAAGATGCAATCGCTTATGGAAATTACGTGATCACAAAATGAGGGTGGACTTAAATATCAATTAACGATTGCATTATACTAGCCGGATGGTGCAAAATTAATGGTGAAATGAAAGAAAGCAGAAGCACTAAGCACAGTTAACCTAATGTCTAAAATAATTAATTACTACAGTTCAACAAAGCGTTATTATAATGTACCACTTACCCAAATTGGGGTTTAACAACACTCGTGACAAACATTTACCTACTTATTTAATAGGTACAAGTATTACACTACACGAGGAACGTTTAGTGACGATCACTATTAATTTCGGTTACGTTTTATAATATTTTTGTATTAGGGACCGAATAAATATATGTGACGTGCGTTCCACTCGGTAGCAGCTCAGGACTCTCGCGCCGGCGCGGAGATGCACGATGCGCAATAATGCATTCCTTGACTGGATTAAAACTTGTTTCCAAGGGTGCTAAGACTACGCGCAGCGCAAGCGGAAAAACGACGTCAATGGATTCATGTTACATTTTAACGTATAGATACTTTTAAGGTTGTAAATTTGTATATATTTGATTATAACATTAGTTTTAAGTATTGTATATATTTGTTTTTTACTAATAATATGAACAATAGTCTTATACATGTAACGATAACGTTACATTACCCCCCGCGTCTCGGGAAGGGTTTTAGTCTTAATTAAAACCCGCTTAATCAGTTAATCTAGCATTTACTCATTCATTCTATCATCTTACATACATTCTTTCAAAATTCCATTCACGAGAAACAACAACAACTTTACAATTACGTTGCTGACGCTACCTGATATTACGACGAGTTACCAGCCGGTGGAGCTAGTGACTCATGCTAGAAACTAGGTGTCATTGAGGGCATGTTATCTAATATTAACTAATTTAATGTCTTTTATATGCCAAACTCCGATATTTTTGCCTGACATATCCTCTAATTCGTAAACTAATGGTGACCGCTTTGTAATAACTCTGCATTTTAGATACTTGGGTGCCAACTTTTTACAGAAGTACTTATCTTTGTTACTAAGAACGTAAGTACGCTTATAGACTATATCACCTACGTTAAATTCTGCTGGTTTCCTTCGTAAGTTGTAATGAGCAGTATTCTTTACATGTGCATTCCATAGTGAGGCCTGCACATCATTGAATACTGAAGAGAGGCAACCCAAATTCTCAGCATAAATATCGCGTGGCAAGAACAGCACCTCATTACCCAGATCAGTGTCAGTATAGTGCGATCCGCATAAGACGAGCTCTCTACCGTATACGAGAAACGACGGAGTGTAACCGGTAGCTTCGTTAACAGAGTTATTGATCGCAAACTGTATTTGTGGGATAAAGGTGTCCCATGTTCTGTGGTCATTTTCCACGAATGTGGATAGACAAATAAGAATTGATTTATTGAATCTTTCGACTAAATTAATTTGTGGTGTGTACCTAGGCGTGAAATATATGTTTGGCACCTTGTATTTTTTAAACAATTTATCAGTGGTAGCACTAATAAAATGACTTCCATTGTCCAGAAAAATGGTCTGTGGTACACCGTAAACTAAGAAAATGGATTCTTCTAGAACTTTAACTACGGCGTCGGCAGTCGCACGCCGAAGAGGAAAAATGTTGCAGTATTTGGAGAAACAGCAAGTTACTACAAGCATATAACAATTTTGCTTGCGAGTGATAGGAAGAGGTCCTACAAAATCAATCGAGATCATTTGATGGGGACGAGAGCACTGCTTTGGACGTCCCATTTCTCCCAATGTAGTGTGATTTTGTAGCTTATAAGATAAGCATACGGAACACGATCCTACAAACTGAACTACACTATGGTGCATCCCGGGCCAATAATAGGATAAGGACAGGCGACGGTAAGTTTTAAATATGCCGAGATGTCCAGCGGTCGGTACCGAATGGTTTGCAGCAATAATCTGGTCGTGAAACTCAATGGGAACTACTTCCTTCCACTCGAATTCTGACATGAGATGTGATTTAGTTTTAGAAAGCCGAAATAATGAGTTATTTTTAATTATGAAATTTGGAAACTGGGTTGGAGAATTAAGACAGCCGTTATAAGTCTTTATGTACCAATCGTCCTTAGTAGATTGTATTGCGCCCGACAGAGATATAGCTGCAACTGGGACAGCACGAGACAGAGCATCGGGAATAACATTATCCACGCCTCTTCGATGCTTCATATCAAAGTTGAACGAAGATAATCTTACTCCCCAGCGTGCCAGTCTGCCAGATGGATTGTCTAGCGATAAAAACCATTTCAGCGCAGAATGGTCAGTGAACACCGTGAATTTATGACCGTTCTCTAAGTAACATCGCCAGTGCTCGAGAGAAGCTAAAACTGCTAGGGTCTCCCTTTCCGTGATACTGTAATTTTTCTCGGCACTGGTGAGTGAGCGGCTCATATAAGCTACGGGGTGTTCTTTCCCATCTAAGGTCTGCGTCAACATGGCGCCAATGCCGTAATTGCTGGCGTCCGTGTGGACTTCAAACGCTTTATCATACGCCGGGCAAGACAAGACTGGCGCGGAGACCAAACAATCTTTTAGGGAATTAAAAGCCGCGTCAGCCTCTGGCGTCCATTGGAAAGGTGGTGCTTTCTTGCCGTTCGAGGTTAATTTGTTAAGCGGACCAGCCACTGTACTAAAATTCGGAACGAAACGTCGGTACCAAGTTGCGGTACCGAGAAAGCGTTTCAATTCCTTCTTGCTAGTAGGCACGGGAAAATTTAAAATAGCTTGGACCTTTTCCGGATCCGTACGCAAACCACGAGCATCTACAACGTAGCCTAAATATTTCAATTCGCTGCGAAAGAATTGACATTTTTCAAAATTTACTGTCAGATTTGCTTTCCGTAACTTGTCCAACACGCGTACAAGGCGGGACACGTGTTCCTCGAAAGTTGAGCTTATGACAATGATGTCATCCAAATAGGCAAAAGTTTTAAATTCCATGTCAGCAAACAGCAAATCTACCAGGCGCTGCTGCGTTGCTGGCGCGTTACACAAGCCAAATGCGGTGGTTTTAAAACGGAGCGTGCCTTTAGATGGCACGTAAAAAGCAGTCTTATCGCGGTCTGAAGGTTCTATAGGGATCTGCCAAAAAGCCTTCGAAAGATCAATGCTGGACAAGTACTTTGCGTCTCGAAGATTATCAAGGATCTCTGAAACATATGGCAAATTGTACGCGTCGCGTTTTGTCACAGCATTGAGCTTCCGACTGTCGAGGCAGAACCTGGGCTGTCCATTTTTCTTGTGCACGATAAGCACTGGTGACGACCATGCACTCTCACATGGCTCAATGACATCTAGTGACAACATCTCGTCAACTTGCTCCACCAAAATACGCTGTTTTTCCGGCGACATTCTATAATAGCGCTGTCTTACTGGTTGCGCGTCTCCAGTGTCTATTTTATGAGAGATTAGGTTGGTCCGACCCAAACCTTTCTCTTGCATAGAAACAGATTTAAATTGAGCTATAACATTGTCTGCTATAGACCTCTGCGACTGAGTTAAATTATCGTAAGAGTTGATAAAAGAGTCAGGGTTAGTCACTTTTAATTCCGCAAGAGGGCTTTCAGACAATGTTATGCTGTCTAAATACTTTGGGCAGATTTGAAATGCACGCCAAAAGTCAATGCCTAGTATGATGGACGTTTCCACCTCGGGGACAACGTAAGCCTTAATGATATGAAACTGGCCTTCGAAAGTAACGGGTAAATACATGTATCCGATACTTTTTAAAGATTGACCACCTGCGGCTACCATAGAAATGTGGTCACCCTGTTGCAAAGTGCAGTCTACTAAGTGTTGATGGGCATTATTACCCACTATGCTCACTGCAGCACCAGAATCTAATAAAGCACAGGCGTCAATATCATTAACTTTAATATTTACATAGGGCCTAGGATCATTTTGAGGTTTGGAATGCAGAATTGTAGATATTCTATAAGTAGAAGAGAACGTTTTTATAAACGCAAGCCAAGAGTCCCATTCTTGTTGATTGAAATATCTACAATTCTGCCCATCTAGTTTTTTAAATTCTTACTCTTATTACATACAGGGCAGTCAGGGGTTTTAACATCTTTCAGTCCGCATTTAAAACAAAAGACGTCCCTATTCGCTTGGCACTGTCGGATGTGATGAGAGTTACTGCGACACCTAGGGCAGTAAGGTTGCTGCTGGTTTGCTTGAACTGTGTGTACATAGTTTTGGTGTTGTGTTTTGTTTTGATTTTGTTGTCCAAAATGTTGATTTTTTGAATAATGTGCTTTATTGTAATTGTTGTCATATGTGAAGTTTTGTTTAGTATAAGTGTTATTGGTAAATCTATGTGGAGTTTTATTTGCTTCCTTTGCGTACGCAAATTCAGGTGCAACAGTATCAGACGTCGCTTTTGGTGGCTCCTGAAATTGCGTAAGACGAGAATGAAAAGTCTCGTAATTTCGGCAAAGAGAACGCAGGGTGTCTATAGTTGAAATTGTAGCAGCTGAGGCTGCAAGTGTGCTGGCGTAACAAGGTCTAATATTGTGGAGTAGGATTTCGAGCTGTTCCTCTTCGCTTAGAGACCTGGATAGGCGAGAAAACATCCCACTCATAATCGAGAGATAAATGGTTATGTTCTCCCGCTCACCCTGTGTGCGAGAGCGAATCTCAGAAATGAGACGGTAATCGTAATCCGATTGGTCAAAATCCTCTTTTAATTTGACGGCAAGCTCGGGCCATGATGAGACTTTGTCTTTTACCGAGCGGAACCAATGAAGGGCATCGTCCTGAAAGATCTCGGTGGCAAATGACAAGATTTTTGTGGAAACAATATTACGTGCTACCATGAATTCATCGACGCGCTGTATAAATGAGCGCACACACGTCTTGCCGTTAAATTTTAATTTACTTAAGTCACCTACAGTACGGTCGCATGTCACTGAAATCAAGTTTTGTATTTCGGGGACCATCGCCGCAGCCTCACCAGAGGGGCCGGCGCTTGCATTAGATGCGACGTTCGCTGAAGCAATTGGCTTTTTCGCTAGAAGAGCGGCGAGCCTTTGTGAATTAAGTTTATAGCCTTCTACTATCTCTCGATACTGTGTTTTAATGTCGTCACTACACGTTATCCTCGCTAAACGATTATTGAGGTGATTTAACATATTTTGCGTTCTCATTATCGTTGGCACATTAGGGTCAGATACATCGAGATTCATCTTAATTTTTGTGAGAACTTCTAAGCAACCTTTGAGGTCCTGTCGAACATCCAGCGGGGACTCTAATATGTGTTCGGACGGGTATTCTGAAGCTAATTTTACGATTTGCTTGCGAAGTTCTTCGACTGAAGAACCCGCGGTAGCACCTCGGATCCGAACCTCATATTCTAGTTCCGCCTTTTGAAGTGAAAGATATTTGACAGGAAGCATCAGGAATTTAAGTGATTTTAACCAATGGGTAAGTGGTTACAAGCAAAATCAAAACTATAAATGTATCTATGAACAAAATTCTCCGTTCTGTTACAAATAAAATGATTATTGATGAACGTCTGGTTTTTTTCCAAATTAGTAAAAATATAAAATAAAACAGTTTAGCAGCAACTAAAAATAAAAAAAGGGTGCTACTAATGTGTACAATAACCTTAATAAACTCAATATGAAGTTGGTCAGAAAATATAAAATTTCATAAAATTATTAAAGCGCCATATTAAGCTCCTGGTATTAAAATATATTATTCATTTAAAAACGAGTGTAAAACAATTTACACGAAATAAGCGCTACTGGAAATTACAAATAATCATGTAAATACAAATGTACACTTTAGTAGCAAAAAAACCAAAAATAAAAGAAACGTTTCACAAAAATAAGCCACAAACATACACTAACTACAAAAGCCGAGGGAAAAAAACAGGATCTGTGTGAATTTAACCACGTAAAAGGGCGCCAGTGTCGCGTTATTTTAGGGTCTTTGTGCACCTATTAGGGTTTGCTAAGCGACTTGGCTTTGAAATAAGTAGACAAAGATTCGTGCAATAAAAAATGTATAATAAAAAAAAACTAAATTGTGATCCGACTGTTTTAAAAAATTAGGGTCGTAGGTAAAAACTAAATTCACACAGACAGTCCCGGTTCATTCCCTACGGATTCGGTACTCTCGCCTGGGAAACGTGACGTAGCTGGTGCTCGCGGGCGCTCGCAATTCTGGCCGACTGTTCTCGTGAGGCGTCCCGCAGAGGTCATACAAGGTGACGGGTGCGTTCCCAGCCTCGCGGCGACGTACCGCTGGTGTAGGCCGTGGCTGCGGTGGTTTCTCCACCCAACTCAATAGCCCGAACTTTGGACCCTGGAACGCGCCGTCCAAAAAGTATTAAAAAAAAGAGTCCAGGTATGATTGTGAGCATCCCAGCAAGCGGCGGAAGAAAAGAAAGTGCCAATGTAGCAGTGATGCAGTGGATGTTCACAATCAGAGACGGAGATTACAATTTGTAAGGAAGATGCAATCGCTTATGGAAATTACGTGATCACAAAATGAGGGTGGACTTAAATATCAATTAACGATTGCATTATACTAGCCGGATGGTGCAAAATTAATGGTGAAATGAAAGAAAGCAGAAGCACTAAGCACAGTTAACCTAATGTCTAAAATAATTAATTACTACAGTTCAACAAAGCGTTATTATAATGTACCACTTACCCAAATTGGGGTTTAACAACACTCGTGACAAACATTTACCTACTTATTTAATAGGTACAAGTATTACACTACACGAGGAACGTTTAGTGACGATCACTATTAATTTCGGTTACGTTTTATAATATTTTTGTATTAGGGACCGAATAAATATATGTGACGTGCGTTCCACTCGGTAGCAGCTCAGGACTCTCGCGCCGGCGCGGAGATGCACGATGCGCAATAATGCATTCCTTGACTGGATTAAAACTTGTTTCCAAGGGTGCTAAGACTACGCGCAGCGCAAGCGGAAAAACGACGTCAATGGATTCATGTTACATTTTAACGTATAGATACTTTTAAGGTTGTAAATTTGTATATATTTGATTATAACATTAGTTTTAAGTATTGTATATATTTGTTTTTTACTAATAATATGAACAATAGTCTTATACATGTAACGATAACGTTACAAACGATGATATGAAAACTATGGGAAGCGGCAATACGTCGTAAAGCAAAAAAAAGCCCTCATCCACCTTTAAATGGCTATAGGATGCCAGTACAGGTATTTTACACACGAATGATAATAAAACGATTGTAGTTTAACGCGTTTTCATCAATTATTCGTTATTGTTTGTTAGGTAAATAAATATGACATTGTACGTCATGGCGGTTTGTTGGTGCCGGTTAATATACGGCCCGATAATACGCGTCCATCTATCGTTATCTCTCTCTTTTTGTATAAGTTAAAAAGAGACATAGATATAGAGGATGCCAATTATTGGGCCGTACATTAACCGGCACCGGTATGTTTACGGGTTGTGTTAGTGTCGCCCCCTACGCAGAGCTTTGCGTAATGTTCCCTATTCCCACACTCTAAACTATAAATAACAAGTCACACGTTCCCTTAAATCATATTTCTACAAACACGCTTTAGGGTTGTTTTCAAAAAAAGTGTACCCTAGTTAAGGTAAAATTAAGAAACATTAACTTTGTCAGGTGAGTCACGAAAATTAGCTGTATAAATGTATGGCAAATTTTCGTGACTCACCTGAAAAAGTTAACGTTTCTTAATTTTACCTTAACTAGGGTACACTTTTTTTGAAAACAACCCTTTAATAGAATTAAGTGGACCTAGTCTCGGACCTTAGATACGGGTGTAGGTCTTGAAGTCTGGATGAACAGACTAAATATATCTGATGAGTAGACGAGTGGGTACCGGCTTCGATCCCGGGCGGCTACCACCAGGCCCTTGTTTCACCAACTTAACAATTGTCACCTGACAACCAGGGACTGCATAACCGAAAAATACCGGTATTCTATGGTAACAGTATGACGTCATATCGGTTGTCAAATAGCGGTATAAAGGTACCTTTTTTTTCCGGTACCGAATTACCTGGCGATATTTATTAAGCTATAAGGGCAAGCTTGGTATCCTTTTCGTATAAATCAAGGACGCCGAATTCATTCCTGATATTTAATTTTAACTTTTTTCCCGTAAAGGAAAAAAAATGAAATAAATGAAAATTTACATTGTCTTGTTTTCTTAAAATATCTTTATAACTTTTTTATTTAAATTTTAAGAAAAAAACAATAGACATATTTGGATAGCCCTATAGTTAAAGATTGTAAAAATTACCCATATGATTTTTTAGTCTGAGTATTGTGCGTGTAAAAAAATAATGACTTTCCACGGAACCAAAATCACAACAAATGCATTTAGCTATTATGGCAAGTTTGGTATCATTTTCGTATAAACCAAGGATGCCAAATTTATTCCTGATATTTAATTTGCATTTTTGTTAACGAAAAAAGGTAAAAACTTGTCTAACTAAGTTGTCCGTCAAAATTTGCAATCGATTTTTCAGTCACTTGTCGTTATCCGATTGAGCTGAAATTTTGAGAGTTAGTATAAAGACTGTATCTTTTGTTATAAATACAAGAAAAAAAATGCGACAACTTTTTTAAAATTATTTATTGACATACTAAAATCAATCAACTATGTACAAAACAATATGGACAACTCGAATAGTACTATAATTATTCATTTCTGGCCATTTTTCTAATTTTTTGCCTCATGGTGCCCATTAATGACCGGACAGCGACTTTGTCAAAAGTTCGAGCCACCTTATAGATAGATAGATAGATTCATTTATTTCATTTTGAAAATTTACATGTCATTTTTATAAGTTAAAATAGCATGAATTCACAAAAAGATCGTCAGAGTGTATAAGAATAACAATAATATAAATAGTCAAATACAAATAAATCAAAATAAAGAGCAAAATTAAAACAAACAAAACAATAATAATATTAAAAAGGTACAATGTCAAGGAAGTAAATTGTTTAAATGTCAAATTATTAATAAAAGCTCCTAGATATAAAATCCTAGATATAAATTGTCAAAAGTGGAAAAAATATATATCTATACAAAATTCATAATAATTTCATTTTAAAACTAAACATGTCATTAAATAAAGATACAATACAATTTACAATGTCTGTTCGTTGTATTCCTTTATGGAATACAACGATTTTGATAATAAAAGTTCTTTTAGTCGGCGTTCAAATATGTCGTTTGAGGTTTCATTTTTTATAGTGGCGGGTAGGCGCTCGTTCCAATCTGACCGAAACTGTTGCTCTGTATCGGCACTACGGGCTGTTTTACGTAGTTTAGCTTTCATTATAGCCCAGTAGTGTTCAATCGGGCGAAGCTCTGGACAATTCGGTGAATTTAACTCTTTGGCCACAAAATTTACATTATTGTTTTTATACCATTTTACTACCTTAGCCGCGTAATGGCAAGACGCTAAGTCAGGCCAAAATACAGTTTCGGAGTTGTGCTTTTTGATCATCGGCAATACTCGTTTCTGAATGCACTCTTTCATATAAATATCGGCATTCATCGACGAGGTAGTGAAAAAAGCGGCCAAGTGCGAGTCGGACTCGCACATGAAGGGTAAAAGCGTAAAATAAATTGCGGTTTACGATTTATGACGTATTAAAAAAAACTACTTATTAGATCTCGTTCAAACCAATTTTCGGTGGAAGTTTGCATGGTAATGTACATATTAGAAACCTCAATATCATTTTTGAAGACCTATCCATAGATACCCCACACGTATTAGGTTTGATGAAAAATTTTTTTTTGATTTTCAGTTCTAAGTATGGGGAACCCCAAAATTTATTGTTTTTTTTTCTATTTTTGTGTGAAAATCTTAATGCGGTTCACAGAATATGCTACTTACCAAGTTTTAAAAGTATAGCTCTTATAGTTTCGGAAAAAAGTGGCTGTACCATACGGACGGACAGACAGACAGACATGACGAATCTATAAGGGTTCCGTTTTTTGCCATTTGGCTACGGAACCCTAAAAAGTAGTTACCTTCATTCCGCATTCACAAATGGCCTGCCACACCATGACTTTTTTGCCGAACTTCTCAACGCAAATGGATTTTTCAGCCTCTGTGATTTCTGTTCCCTCACGAATAGTGTAATACTGGGGGCCTGGCAAAGTCTTGTAGTCCAGTTTTACATACGTTTCGTCGTCCATTATTACACAGCTGTGTTTTTTCGATAAAATCGAGTCATATAATTTTCGGACTCGTGTCTTAACAGATGCTTTTTGTTTTTGACTTCTTTTCGGCTGTTTCTGTTTTTTTAATGTCTGTAAATTATTCCTTTTCTTTGCACGTTGTGTACCATCCCGATACTCGTACCAACTTTTTTCGCGACATCTCGGACAGATAGCTCTCTATTAGATGCGAATAATTTTACTATCTTTTGGTCCAGTTTTGGATTGGACGGACCTGGTTTTTGGCCTGGCCGTTGTTGGTCCTCGAAGGTATAATCCTCCCCGTACTTACGGATAGCAGTTTGGACGGCTCCAACACTAACACCTTCCATTTGTGCGAGTTTTCGGTACGTAATACCTTTAACCGAACACCATTTGTCCACAATAGATTTTCGCTTTTGCGGTGTAAGACCCCTCATTTTTTTATTGGAACAAGTTGAGCAAAAAAAGAATAAAGATATCGGTTCTATGACAAATATCAATCAATTGTCTTGTATCAGAATATTTTTAAATGAATAGACAACTTATTCCTGCCAGATCTAACTTGTATTTATAACAAACGATACAGTCTTTAGTCTAGATGACAATTCAATATTGTGGTACCATCGAGCTGATCTGATGATAAAGACAGAAGTTTTTTTTTTTTAGTTTGGGCTCGTTAGAATCGTCTCAATGAGTGGTTGATGATGCTATACAGAAAAGTACAGTCGTCAATAAAAGCTTCTACAAAAAAAATATTGGCAGAAACTTATTTTCTTTTATCTCAAGTTTTTTATATGAAATGGTGTAAATATTATTCCATAAATGAATTTGTCATCTTTCGTTTATTCGAAACCGACACCAAGTTTAATGCAATAGCCTAAACACAAGCTGCTGTAAAATTAACACATTATTGATAACGGATCCCCCCCATCTTCCTGCATCAAAAATCAAGATGGCTCCCCTTCATAAAACGGTCTGGGGGTTCAGGGGATTCACTCTGCCAAAGGACACCGCTTAATCATCAAACGCCGTGTATTGCACTTTTATGTGGTGTACAGACGCCACAATCTGTAGAGTGCCAGCTCGCTTACTTTCGGTTACCTTTATAGTACCGGTATTATAAAGGTTTCGGTATCATTAAAAACTGATACCGCTAACCGTTATTTCAAAACGGTTACGGTAACGTTATGTTCGCGCGGCCAGAGGTTCGGCGCGCCGACTTAGGTACGAGTCGAGTTCCTTGTAGCGAATAAACCACACATGACACACATTCGCTGCCATCCATTTCGTAGCGCTGCGCTCTTAGTCGATACCCCGCCGGTTTTCCCGCTATGCGCTAGAGCGCCCACCTAGTGGGATCCTGACAGCGAAAGTGTTAAATTACACATAGCCATAAATAAGATCACAATCACACATTCATATAAAACGGATTACTGCAATTTATTTATTTATCGTATGGCGGTTACACACTGGTACATATATGTATTCGTATTGATGACGCTGATAGAGTTCCAGTGTGCGCTGCGAGGTTCAGAAGGAACAGTGCAGCTGCCGAGTTTGTTGTTGCAATCACACATTCCTACAAAACGGATTACCGCATATACGATTTTCACTATCCTATATCCCCACTAAACAGACTACCACAATTAGGGCGACCATCCACACCGGCGCACGGTGGGCCACGCTACGCACGACTACGTTTGTGCACCAATCACGGTCGAGAATTGGCGTAGTTTCGCCCGTTTCGTGGGTCCGTGGGCCTGCGTGTGCGGCTGTGGATGGTCGCCCTTAAAGTTTTCATAAGTTAATTGACTCCACAAGTGTACGTTCCTACAGGTAAATAGACTTTGTACCTCTATAATCATCCATTCCCATAGTCACACATGATTTTTTTTTGCGGACAATCTTACACATCAACCTAGTCCCAAACTAAACAAAGTTTAATACTATGGGAACTAGACGAGGATAATAAACATATTTATACAGAGTGAATCTTAAGTCGTCAACCGAAATAGCAAAATGTGAATCTATCCATGATTCTGAGTAACTTTTACTATGCATTATGCAAAAAAAAAAAAACTATTTCATACACTTAGCTCATTTTAGACTGACAAAAATGAATGAACAGCTGCATTTTTTAGCATAATTCAAAGTTGGGCCCATATTATAAGTTGCTCAGAATGATTAATAGATTCACATTTTGCTAAATAAATACTTAAATACATAGAAAACATCCATGACTCAGCGTCTCATATTATTTAGACCAGGACATTACAGCCACTACTGACCGCCAGTAAACGCTCGGTGTGCGCGGATGCTATACAAAATGTGAATGAACTCGTCCGCAGTTTGTGGCGCGCTAGTGGCTCAATGTGCGGCCGCTCATACTGCAGAATATTAACTAGAGTGAATTGTCACAGCGTGCGCGGCCGCGGCGGCCTGCGACGCGGACGCGCGGCCCGCGCTGTGGGGCGCCGTGGTGGCGTGCGGCGGCGGCGCCAACACGCCCGGCTGGCTGGAGCGGCTGGCCAAGGACTTGGCGGCCCGCGCGCCGTCCGCACACCGCCTCAAGTCTCACGCCGCGCCCTCGCCGATGGAGCGCCGGTTCGCTGCCTGGATAGGTCAGTACCAACACGCCCGGCTGGCTGGAGCGGCTGGCCAAGGACTTGGCGGCCCGCGCGCCGTCCGCACACCGCCTCAAGTCTCACGCCGCGCCCTCGCCGATGGAGCGCCGGTTCGCTGCCTGGATAGGTCAGTACCAACACGCCCGGCTGGCTGGAGCGGCTGGCCAAGGACTTGGCGGCCCGCGCGCCGTCCGCACACCGCCTCAAGTCTCACGCCGCGCCCTCGCCGATGGAGCGCCGGTTCGCTGCCTGGATAGGTCAGTACCAACACGCCCGGCTGGCTGGAGCGGCTGGCCAAGGACTTGGCGGCCCGCGCGCCGTCCGCACACCGCCTCAAGTCTCACGCCGCGCCCTCGCCGATGGAGCGCCGGTTCGCTGCCTGGATAGGTCAGTACCAACACGCCCGGCTGGCTGGAGCGGCTGGCCAAGGACTTGGCGGCCCGCGCGCCGTCCGCACACCGCCTCAAGTCTCACGCCGCGCCCTCGCCGATGGAGCGCCGGTTCGCTGCCTGGATAGGTCAGTACCAACACGCCCGGCTGGCTGGAGCGGCTGGCCAAGGACTTGGCGGCCCGCGCGCCGTCCGCACACCGCCTCAAGTCTCACGCCGCGCCCTCGCCGATGGAGCGCCGGTTCGCTGCCTGGATAGGTCAGTACCAACACGCCCGGCTGGCTGGAGCGGCTGGCCAAGGACTTGGCGGCCCGCGCGCCGTCCGCACACCGCCTCAAGTCTCACGCCGCGCCCTCGCCGATGGAGCGCCGGTTCGCTGCCTGGATAGGTCAGTACCAACACGCCCGGCTGGCTGGAGCGGCTGGCCAAGGACTTGGCGGCCCGCGCGCCGTCCGCACACCGCCTCAAGTCTCACGCCGCGCCCTCGCCGATGGAGCGCCGGTTCGCTGCCTGGATAGGTCAGTACCAACACGCCCGGCTGGCTGGAGCGGCTGGCCAAGGACTTGGCGGCCCGCGCGCCGTCCGCACACCGCCTCAAGTCTCACGCCGCGCCCTCGCCGATGGAGCGCCGGTTCGCTGCCTGGATAGGTCAGTACCAACACGCCCGGCTGGCTGGAGCGGCTGGCCAAGGACTTGGCGGCCCGCGCGCCGTCCGCACACCGCCTCAAGTCTCACGCCGCGCCCTCGCCGATGGAGCGCCGGTTCGCTGCCTGGATAGGTCAGTACCAACACGCCCGGCTGGCTGGAGCGGCTGGCCAAGGACTTGGCGGCCCGCGCGCCGTCCGCACACCGCCTCAAGTCTCACGCCGCGCCCTCGCCGATGGAGCGCCGGTTCGCTGCCTGGATAGGTCAGTACCAACACGCCCGGCTGGCTGGAGCGGCTGGCCAAGGACTTGGCGGCCCGCGCGCCGTCCGCACACCGCCTCAAGTCTCACGCCGCGCCCTCGCCGATGGAGCGCCGGTTCGCTGCCTGGATAGGTCAGTACCAACACGCCCGGCTGGCTGGAGCGGCTGGCCAAGGACTTGGCGGCCCGCGCGCCGTCAAAATCAAAGTTGTTTAAATCAGAAGCAGGTTTTCCACACCGACACATTGCTACAAGCAAGTTTTCCACACCCACACATTGCTGCAAGCAAATTTTCTACATCCGCACATAGCTACAAGTACTTTTTTCATACCCACACTTTGCTACAAGCAAGTTTTCCACACCCACACATTGCTACAAGCAAGCTTTCCACATCCACACATTGCTACAAGCAAGTTTTCCACATCCACACATTGCTACAAGCAGGTTTTCCACATCCACACATTGCTACAAGCAAGTTTTCCACATCCACACATTGCTACAAGCAGGTTTTCCACATCCACATATTGCTACAAGCAAGTTTTCCACATCCACACATTGCTATAAGCAGGTTTTCCGTACCCACACATTGCTGCAAGCAAATTTTCTACATCCGCACATAGCTACAAGTAAGTTTTCCATACCCACACTTTGCTACAAGCAAGTTTTTCACACCCACACATTGCTACAAGCAAGCTTTCCACACCCACACATTGCTACAAGCAAGCTTTCCACACCCACACATTGCTACAAGCAAGCTTTCCACATCCACACATTGCTACAAGCAAGTTTTCCACATCCACACATTGCTACAAGCAGGTTTTCCACATCCACACATTGCTACAAGCAAGTTTTACACATCCACACATTGCTACAAGCAAGTTTTCCACATCCACACATTGCTACAAGCAGGTTTTCCACATCCACATATTGCTACAAGCAAGTTTTCCACATCCACACATTGCTGTAAGCAAGTTTTCCACACCCACACATTGCTGCAAGCAAATTTTTTACATCCGCACATAGCTACAAGTAAGTTTTCCATACCCACACTTTGCTACAAGCAAGTTTTCCACACCCACACATTGCTACAAGCAAGCTTTCCACATCCACACATTGCTACAAGCAGGTTTTCCACATTCACACATTGCTACAAGCAAGTTTTCCACATCCACACATTGCTACAAGCAGGTTTTCCACAACCACACATTGCTACTAGCAGGTTTTTCACACTTACACATTGCTACTAGCAGGTTTTCCACACCGACACATTGCTTCAAGCAGATTTTCCACAGCCACGAATTGTGGCTAGAAATATTTCAGAACAATCACAACCGCGCATTCCCACTGAACGAATTTCGTCATTATATTTTCAACTGTATCATGTCTTAAATACAGCCTGTATTACCTAAAATTGTAATCATATATAGCTTTTAGTACTATGAACCGATAGTGTAAGAAAATTGTAATTAACTACCAAAGCGTAATTAATTTTTGAAAATTTATCTAGCAACAATGTAATGCTTACACTCATTTGACACGTGAAAGAAGCGAGTTACTTGTGACAGTTGTGACGTCACATCAGTAAGACAATGTAGTGATACATTGCGTGCTGAATTATTTTATAAGGAAAAAAAAGTTAGTAGTTAAGAGAAAAAATCTTGCAATATCGGTTCATAGCCCTAACACCTACCTCTGGCACAGATTATATAAATAGTTCCCTCTGGTTACAATTTGAGGTAATATTAAAAATACAGGCGGTATATTGTCGTTAAGTTGAGAGTCAATCGCCGTGCGTGGTATGGGTATGAATGATGAAAGTCATGTGACCAAAAGAGCATTAGAACTCGCCCGACTACGGCTTGCTCTGCCGTAGTCGGGCAGACATTCTGCACCGACTAAGTAAATCAAGTATTTGTTGGTTTTCTGCGAATGACGATCAGGGGGCCGATTTTTGACTTTCGAGCGCTCGAAAATTAAATAAAAGTAAATACGATTTTAGTGTAAAATTGCAGGCAGTAACTTTCGACCGATAGAATTGAATACGAGTGGTCAATATCACTCGCTTTTCAATTTTCTATCGCTATTTCAAAAGAGCATTTCGTAATTTTTGTCAGTTTTCGAGTGAAAGATTCGAGCGCTCGAAAGTCAAAAATCGGTCCCCATGTCTTAAAATATACTTTGTTTTCTGCAGGCGGGTCCATCCTAGCATCAATCGGCTCGTTCCAGCAGATGTGGATATCCTCACAAGAATACGACGAAGGCGGAAAGGGGCAGCTCGAGAGGAAATGCCCTTAGTTTTTCCACCCTGTAGTGAAGTGTAGTGTAAGACCTGGCAGGGATCGCTGTCCGTCAGACTCATTTCATAAGGCACTTGTCCCACCGCCGGCGAGTAGCGAGTACTCTCATAGTAATTCTTACTCGCTATTACTCGCGCGAGTAAGAATTACTATGAGAGTACTCGCTACCCGCCGGCGGTGGGACAAGTGCCTAAAATTACATGTTGCATGCATGGGACTTCACTTTGAATAAATTGCACTCAATCGATGCGGATATACAGTCGTGGCAAAACATAATGATTGATTTTTATTTATAAGGAGTAGAGTTAAAATAAAATGAAGTGAAGAAATATAGTAGTATTTAATTCCACATAGGGCGGGTTGCATCGCACTTTACTGCCCGGTACACGTTCAATATGGCGCCGACAGCTGTCATCCTATATAGAACTGTCAAACTTGCCATACAAACAGATTTTATCGGACGTAATTGACCGTAGATAGAGGATTTAAGAGTCCTAATTTCGCCTTCCCGTACAAACGGAGTTTCGTTCTCATTTTAAAACTACGTGTCTGATTGTAGCACACGGTAGCCTAGTGGTTGAGGCATGCGGCTCTCAAGCGGCGGTCGTGGGTTCGAATCCCGGCTCGTACCAATGAGTTTTTTGGGAACTTATGTACGGAATATTTACCGTTAGCTTTTCGGTGAAGGAAAACATCGTGAGGAAACCGGTCTAATCCCAATAAGGTCTAGTTTTCCCTCTGGGTTGGAAGGTCAGATGGCAGTCGCTTTCGTAAAAACTATAGTGCCTATGCCAAATGTTGGGATTAGGTGTCAAAGCGGCCCCCGGGCTCCTTTAGGGCACAACCGGGAATAACGCTAGGAGCATGATGATGTGTCTGGTTGTAGCACGCGAGAGTGCTGAAAATGTATGGCGTCGGTAAACGTGCAACGTGTGGATTTAAAATTACTGTAATATGTGGATTTAAGAATAAATTAGTAGTTTTGTAAGTATAATTATTGTGTTGTGGAGCATTGAGATCGTTAGTGCAACTGTGGTTTTTCTAGTTTAATAATTATTTATAATACTATTAATTAAACTGAAGTAATGTCAATACGGGTGGCATGTTTCGAACTGCGTGTTTAATTCAATACGCTGGGAGCAGGTATAAAGGAGAGGGCAAATGCACAAAAGATCCCACTGGGTCGAAGTGCATCCGATAGGGCCCTCACCTAGATAAGATAAGATAATTCAATACGCGAGTTTAACCGGGTAATTTATATTAGTATTATTTTAAACATATTTAAACGAAAAAGATGTCTAGCATTAGAGCCACGATGAACTAACTGCATGTGTATATTAGCTGTGTGCCAACTGCGCAGTTAGATTATTGTGCATTGTTGCAGTTGAAATACCGTCGTTTTGCCCCTTTGACTAAAACTAAGTTGAAATTTTAATCCTTTGAATGTCAACGACGCCTATAGAGGTCTGAAAAGTTGTTACAATAGGAAACCTTGGCAACACATTTTTGTATATCGAATGGGTGTAGCCGAATCTTTTTCGTTAGAACATATTCCTAAAAAAAAATGTTATTGCTTGTATTGTAATTAAAGAAATCAAACTAGAAAAGCGATGATTGTATAATGACTGAAATAAAGTTTTTAATTAATTCCTTACTTGTTTTTCTTTGCGTAATATGTACCTAAGGCGTTGTGCTATGTGACACGGCCAGTAATTGAAACCTTATACTAAAATGAATTCTATCATAGGTGAATAGAGTTCATTTTTAGTAAGAGGCGGCCAGTTATTGAATGGTGGCCAGGAATGGTGGCCAGCTACCAACGATTTACCCTATCTGTTGGGTTATAGGTTTGTATGTGGGTAATTTCCGGAACTACTTATACGATTTCAAAATAAAGGAAAAATTTAAAAATTTAGGCTCCGAGCCGGATTCGAACCGGCGAACACAGGCATACATGGCCCGTCGCTTCTAAACAACTGAGCTATCGGAATAATCTGTGTCAGTGTCTGCCGGTTCGAATCCGGCTCGGAGCCTAAATTTTTCCTTTAATTTGAAATTTATAAATATCGTAAGCAGCGTAGCTGTTTTATACATAATTTACTTATACGATTTCAGAAATTCTTTAACTAGCGTATAGATTGGTCCTTTAGGTTGGACAGGCTATATTTAGCCAGAGGCATTGCCTGGGTTTTCTATAATAGTAAGTTGACAAAATAAAATCAATAGTTTAATATTAGTATAATTTATTTTCCTAATAAATTTACAATATGCAGAGTACAGTTATGACTTGTCCTGATCTTTGATACATCAATTCTAAAGCCGTATTCATCACGTGTCGTATCCTGGCGCGACAGAAGGATGTCCAGTCGCCATCACATACATAGGTACACTTTAGGTGTTCAAAAATATCGGCACATGCACCCTAATGCCTTGAAAATAGAGGTGTGTTCCAATGTTTGTGACGTGCTTGTTTGCTCCGATGTATGTGATGGCGACTGTCCATTTCATGGACATTTTCAATAATTTGTGTATCCAATTAGCGTGAGTTGTAAAACAAAAATTAACTCACAGTGTCAGTTTTGGGACGAAAATGATGCATACAAATTATGTGAAAATGAACTTGTTTCATTTAAAAAAGCTTGTTTATGCATATATTTTTTTAAATTGAACAGAAAAAGTTAGCTTCTATACGAACTGAATATTTAAAAACTGACACGAGTTATTCTTTTGTTTAATAACTCATAATAATTGAGTCCACAATCTTTTGAAAATTCCCTCAATATGTGTAGTACAGTTAGATTTACACTCATCCGATGGTGTAATTCACACCTGTTTCTACCAAATTGTTACCAACTGGTAACAGCTGAGATTTTTTTTCCAATCTTTTACTAGTGGGAACTACTGGGAATATTTTCCCCATCTTTTACCCACTGTGAAGTACTCGGTGCTGAGTACTTTAGTGGTAAAATATGGGAAAAATATTCCCAGTAGTTACCACCGAATACTTTTGCTGGTAAAAGATGGGAGAAAAATTCCCAGTAGATACCACCGAGTACTTTAGTAGTAAAAGATGGGAAAAATATTCCCAATAGTTACCACCGAGTACTTTAGTGGTGAAAGACGGGAAAAATATTCCCAGTAGTTACCACCGAGTACTTTAGTGGTAAAAGATGGGAAAAATATTCCCAATAGTTACCACCGAGTACTTTAGTGGTGAAAGACGGGAAAAATATTCCCAGTAGTTACCACCGAGTACTTTAGTGGTAAAAGATGGGAAAAATATTTCCAGTAGTTACCACCGCGTACTTTAGTGGTAAAAGATGGGAGAAATATTCCCAGTAGTTACCACCGAGTACTTTAGTGGTAAAAGATGGCAATACTGACCGGCGGCTAACCGTGACGGTCGGGCTCCGCGGCGCGAAGTGTGCGTTAACCTTTAGTCCTTATTCCAGTTTGATTGAATCGAACCTAAGATGGAGTTTGAAAAGTGTATTTATTTATTTGGTCATATTGGCCGACGTTTCCCAGGCCAGAGAAAAAGGAGGTTATGTGTTTATTAGTAGATAAGTATTAGTCTCAACTGGCGCTGACGTTGTGTTTGTCCTCGATATGTCTCCGGAACACGGGCCGCGACGCGGACTCGAACCCGCACGCGCCGCACACGAGCACGTCCGCCGCCTCCGCCTCCGCAGAGTTCAGGTACACTTCAGCTGGAAAATTGTACAAAGCCCGTTGGGGCGGAAAGGTTCTCCAGTGGGGACCACGTACCGGATTTTATGTTTTTTGCATAATGCGTTGTTTTTTTGTGATTTAAATAATACAGTTTCAAAAAGTTTGCGTAGACAATACAATTTTGTACTAACTATAGTACATTACTTACCTAGGGCGGTTAAACAAAGAATGTCTCAGATCGCAGGTATTTGACGCCCGAGCCGAAGGCAAGGGCGATAAATATGCGCTCTGAGGCTTTCTTTATTACCGCCCGTGGTGAGTACAAAATTTTACGGCTCTATCTGGCCAGGAAGTGGGGTTTTCCGCACGCATAGCGTGCGGTAAAACCTACATTATGGCCAGGTATGACGTAAAAGTACTTTGTCGGTTCTCAATGCCTGGCAATACATATTGACTAATAGTACTATTTAATATTTAAAACTATATTTTACTTACCATTATTAGCGTCTTTTAAATGTTGTTCTTGTACATGTTTCATCAGCTGAAAGAGAAATATATGGTTATTATTAAATTTAATGCTTTGTTTATTATTATTGGGAAAACGTTGATTTCTATCTTATGCATGGCTCCTTTAGACAAGACTATCCGCGTCCTTTTAACCCCCGACGCATAAAGAGGGGTGTTATAATTTTGGGGATCCCCTTCATTGGCATAATTTTTTTTTGACTAATATAGTTTTGCATAATTGATTTGGCATAATTTATATTGGCATTGTAATACTGTCGCATAATAATACTTTGGCCTACTACTTTTTTGGCATACTACGCTAATAGCATAATTTCAGTTGACCTAATCTGTATTGGCCGAATACACATTACGCATACTATTGTTTGGGCTAATAATTATTTGGTATATCTCTCATTATCTCATTAATCTCATTATCCATTATTTAAGTTTTATAAATGAATTAAAATCAGTTTAGTTATTGTCATATTATTAGTTTTTCCGCTATTTTATAAAAAAAATAACCTCGAAGACTCCCTTTTCTCTGAGATCAATCAATGCCAAGATAGAGGTGTATCGCAGCGTAAGCACAAGGGAACAGGGGCTTAGTGGCAAAACCGACTCGGATCCCAGATAGGTTAGAAGACGGAAGCGGGAGCCTTGCTCCCGCTTCCGTCTTCGAGGTTATTTTTTTATAAAAGAGCGGAAAAACCTTTTATTAAAACTTACTACTAATGACAATTAGGCAATTTACTACTATGAAAACCATTGGCTAAAATCTAAATTTTAGGGATTTTGAACGGGTATGTTATATTACTATATGAGCCATTTGTACATAACTTTGTTTTGTTATGCATTTTGATATGATGCCAATTGATTATTATGCCTATTTGTGCTTATACTATTTGACATTAGTCTTCATGAAGATTATGCTTTCAGTATTTATGCTTTTTAATGTTATGCGTATATAATTATGCGTAATGAGAATTATGCACATCACTATTTCGGCGAAAAGCAATTATGCGTAACAATAATAGTACAAATGACTTTATGCCTTCCAATAGAGAACCTAATTTTGGCATGTATGTGTGTCTGTCTGTGGCATCGTAGCTCCTAAACGAATGGACCGATTTTAATGCGGTTTTTTTGTCCTACAGCTAACTAGGTTCTAGGTTTAGGTAGGTGGTTAGTTTTACGTTTCATCAAAATCGGTACAGCCGTTTTTGAGATATTGAACTTTGAAATGAAAATGTCGCGGGTTTTTCAACTTTTCTAAGTTAGTTTTTTTTTTTTTTTTGAGAATCGTGAATGCTACGTTTATTCATAGCATAGCCATCCAAAAAGTTAAATATCCACAGCGCAGGTTTCGTCAAAAATGAGCACAGAGTGAATTATTAATTAGAACATCTTGTGTAGCCGTGTATGTTTGAGTGTATGTTAGATAGTTATACTGGGCGTTTTCTGCATGTCGACATCCATTGTGCCTATTTTGCGTGAAACGGCGGTGTGGCGCTACTCTAACCACCCCAGCTCGTCTAGAAAGTTGGTGAGTGCCTTGGTGTTGCTGACTGCGTCCCGTAGTGTGTCTGGAGAACCTAGGTGCTTCATTCTGTATACTTCTACCTCCTTGCAGTCCAGTAGTATATGTTTGGTCGTTTCTTCTGCCTCCATGCACGCTCTGCACATGGGGCTGTCTGTGATACCTAAGTTATAGAGGTGTCTGTTCAAGGTGTTGTGTCCTGTTATTATTCCCATTATCTTGCGCAGTTGATTTCTATGCGTCCTCAGTAGTCCCCCCACAAGGTGGACTGATGACCTGGTAAAGGTCGCGGGAGTCCGCTGGATGCAGGTGGCGAAGGACCGGTCACTTTGGCATTCTTTGATATGATGATGATGATGAAATGTAATGAAAAATCTTTGATGGGATGGTTGATCTCATATTATTTGTATCTGTTTCTTTCCTCCGATTTCTAATTTAACACCAAAAAATGTTGAGTGCGGTTGTGAGTTTGTAGTCGCGTTTTGACAGAATCTCTTTGGTGTCTGTGTGTATGTGTGTGGTGTGTACCTGTGAGTGTGTGCCCCCGCGGAAAGGGCAGCGCGCGCACTGCAGCGTGGTGCTGGATGCGCGCGCGCCGCCGCGAGCGCGGCCGGCGCCGTCGCTGTGTTCCGCCGCCTGGAATACACACACCTTTAGAATAGAATAGAATATGCAAAACTTCAACATCACATTGCATGCCAATATAATTAAAGATACATTTGAAGCTTAAGTTAAACTTAACCTTCGGCCCTCGGGCTAGCGTAGAGAGCGCGCTCTGAAGGGGCCTTCGGTCTTCGCGGTCATTGAAGCTCACCTTCGGGCCTTCGGCCCTCAGGTTCGTTTTTCAGCCACTCGGGGGTAGTGGGTGTTCGCGTAGGCTCGCTCTCCTTCTTCCGAGAGAGGAAGGTGGCGCTAGTGTCACGAGTAACATCAGCTCCGTACAAATTTTTATTTTTAAAATAGTTAGAGTTATATTAGAGTGCGTAAATATCAAAAATCTGTTCTTCACGATGTAAATACCGACAGGAAATGTTATCTTGAAATTTCACGAAAGATTAGCCAAACTGTGACCACAACAACAAAAGCTAGCAAAGTCAACAAAGGCCTTCGGCCCTCAGGTTCGCTTTTCAGACACTCGGGGGTAGTGGGTGTTCGCGTAGGCTCGCTCTACAGGCTGTCGGCCCTCGGGCTAGGGTAGAGAGCGCGCTCTGAAGGGGCCTTCGGTCTTCGCGGTCATTGAAGCTCACCTTCGGGCCTAGTTAGTTAGTTATACTGGGCGTTTTCCGCAAGTCGACATCCATTGTGCCTATTTTGCGTGTTTTTGTTAAAATTAGTGAGGAGTGGTACTCGCCTGGACACTCGGGGTGGGGCTCCGGACCTTCGGGCTTGCTTAAATTAGTCATTATATAGGATTTTGGGTAGTTTCGACCTCTTGCAGCTCGGCCTTCGGCCTCGCCCAAAATTACTGGGGGGGGGGGGGGACGACGACGACGCTTTTACACTCGAAATGAAGGCACCGAGCAGCCTTCGGTCCTCCGCCGAGCTCGGCCTGCGGCCTCGCACCCTGATTCTCGCCCTTTGGGCTCGCTTAAATTAGTCATTATATAGGATTTTGGGTAGTTTCGACCTCTTGCAGCTCGGCCTTCGGCCTCGCCCAAAATTACTGGGGGTGGGGACGCTTTTACACTCGAAATGAAGGCACCGAGCAGCCTTCGGTCCTCCGCCGAGCTCGGCCTGCGGCCTCGCAGCCTGATGCTCGCCCTTCAGACTCGCAAACAGTACTTGGAATTTTGTTTTGCCCATAGCAGCCGCCGTTTTGATTTTTTTCAGTTCTTTTTTCTTTTTATAATTCTTGGGCGCCCCAGGTCCCCCCGCATGCCAAATCTCGGCGCGCTAGGACTTATTTGAAATTTCAAACAAAAAAAGTTATTTTTTTTGGACATAAAAAATGCGATTGTAATCTCCTTGGGAACTTTTATGACATTTGGTCGAGACCACTATTCAAAAGTCTAGCCAAAAAAAAAACACGAAAAAATTCCCCATACATTTTTTTTAAAGCTAGAAAAAAAATATGGTTTTTGGAATCTAGAGACCTATATAATCCCGCTAGCCAAATTTCAGCTCTCTAGGACCATTTGACTAACAAGCTAAAAAGTCGCAACGACGTAATCTTCGAAACTACTTATCCGATTTGTAAAAATCATTCACTAATATTAGGAATGGAACATTTAGGATGGACTCAGGCTATTTTTTCCGGGAAAATGAAAGGTAAATAGTGGTAAATAGAAAAAAATAAGAAATAACCGTATTAAAAATGCAGTCGGAGGCATATAATTAACGTTATGTTTAACTTGTCGCGATATGCCACCGACTGCATTTTTGAATACGGTTTTTTTCTTATTTATTTTCTATTTCCTGCTATTTACCTTTCATTTTCCAGGAAAAAATAGCCTGAGTCCATCCTAAATGTTCCATTCCTAATATTAGTGAATGATTTTTACAAATCGGATAAGTAGTTTCGAAGATTACGTTCTACATGAAAATATATGAACAATTCTATTACATATTATTGGTGGAGATATATTTAGTTGATTAAATTGATTCTTTACATCTTACATCTTGTTTCTATCTTTTGAGTTCATTATTACACGCAGTCGGGTTTTTTGTTTTTTTTTAATTAATTAGTTTATTTACGCACAAAAATTTAAATTAAAAAAACATCATATCCACGCTTCCAAACACGCACTTCCATCTCGCTCACGCTTATGCTCAGTAAGAGGGAGAGAAGACCACGAACCTACGTCCCCTTAAGATTTTTACCTATAACTTTCAACTTTACAATTAACTCTTCGGCTCTATACTTAACTCTAGAGAGTTAAGGAGGTAATGTGATTAGCTAGAAATATACATAGAACTAGAGTTCTATGTATATTTCTAGCTAATCGCTATGTACCATCACGAACCGGGATTGTTGATCCACTTACCCATGTTTCTAATTTGGCCGTGTAATGCATATCGAGTAGCTGTCAGCCAGTCGGTGACATCGGTTATTGAATACACGGCTAAATTACGAGTAATGGCAAGTGGCTCAACAATCCCGGTTCGTGACTGTACATCTACTTGTACCTGCCTGCTCTATATCGACCTCTACACATCTGAGCTTGCCTCTCTAGCTCTAAAAACTAACTGTATACGCTGTAAGGTCTTCAATCGCATTGCACTTGAAGCTCTGTCCTTCCCCCTCTCTCTTTCTATACCTATGTACCCTCTAGCTTTACCTTGTCAATACCTCCTTAGCTCTATATCTACCTATCTAGCTTTACATATACCTCTGTAACTCGAAAACCCACCTTATGCGATGTAAGCTCTTTAATAGCGTTGCACTTGAAGCTGCAAAGCTTGCACGAGTACAGGAACAGTTTGAAGTTGGGCGAGGAGAGTAGCTCGTGCGGGGGGGGCAAGGTGCCGCGCCGTTTGCGGCCGCGTTTTATGGGCTGCATTAACGCTCTGCAATTAATAGAAAAAAATATATACATACATACATATAATCACGCCTCTTTCCCAGAGGGGTAGGCAGAGATCACGGATCTCCATTTGCCACGATCCTGACAAACCACTTTCGCTTCACTCACTTTCATAACATTTCTCATACATGCTCGTCGGTTTAGGGTACTTTTGACCTGGCCTTTTTGTAAGACCCTTCCAACTTGCACATCCACTCTTTTTATATACACTCTCTTCGTTAATCTTCTTTCATCCATCATCTCTACATGCCTAAACCACCTTAACATACCCTTCTCAATTTACGTAACTATATCTCCATCCATTCCACACTTATTTCTTATCACACTGTTTCTGACTCTATCACTCAATTTCACTCCACACATACTTCTCAACGCTCTCATTTCTACTGCATTCACTCGACTTTGATGTCTAAAAATATATAAGTTCTAATAAAATAATATATACCTACTAAAAGTCAGTCAGATTGTAGCTTTCTAAGTATGTGAGTTTGTATGTAGGAGGTAATATCTGGAACCACTTATCCGATTTCAAAAAACCTTACACTTGTATATAGAATGGACTGTCTGGATGAACACAGGCTATAGTTTTCCTGCGTCTCCACGCGACTCGCTAGTATTGAATAAAATAGTTAATATAGTGTCTTACTATTTAATATCTTACTTGGCTTTTTGGACGGCCTTGGCTTTTTCTAATAACTCCACAGCTGTCAATTTCTGAAAAAGAAAACAATGTAATTAATTAAAGCGGTATCCCACTGCAGCGCACGCTACGCACAAATGCGAGCAACATGATTCCCTACTTACTAAATTATATGTTTAGTTGTGAATTTTAAACTAACTTTTTGACCCCGAGCGATCGAGGGGTGTTGACAGACAGACAGACACACACGTTAAACTTAAACCATTCAGGGCCTATGACTCACATATGAGCCACGCCTCTACGAGCGATTTCCGCTACAGAGCGGAACAACGCTGATACGGGCTACGGCGTAGCATACGAAGCGATGCGTGGCCTCGATTGGGTTAAACACCCCTCGGTCTACGTTTCGTTTAAAATGTATGTCATCATCATCATCATCATATCAGCCGAAAGACGTCCACTGCTGGACATAGGCCTCCCCCAAAGAGTTTCAAAGCGACCGGTCCTGCGCCACCCGCATCCAGCGGACTCCCGCGAGCTTTACCAGACCTTTAAAATGTATGTATGTATATGTAAATTATTTTTGTCTGTATTATTACGTGTGTCTTGACAGGTAATAATACAGACAAAAATAGGTTTAATCGGTAAAACATCGATATAACGGATCCAGTGGGGGCTCAAGTATCAAGTATCTGAGAGCTTAGACATAGTATAAAGAGGGCAAATATGTTATCTTCATACAAACTGTGTGTGCGCTATACTATCTATACGTCGCCGCACGCACACTTAAACAAAATCTCTCTCGACCCGTTTCTCAGTGCGAAACGGGTCGAGATTTGTCACTTTAATTTTTCAACATAATCTCCTTCTAGGTCCTTAAACTTTTCCCAGCGTTTCGGCCACTTCTTTAACCCCTCCAAAAAGTAGGATTTGTCAAACCCTTTAATATACGCTTCTGTCTCAGCTATAACCTCCTCGTTTGACCTGAATTTCTTTCCCCCGAGCCATGTTTTCATATTGGGGAACAGAAAAAAGTCACAGGGAGCCAGATCCAGTGAGTAAGGCGGGTGCGGCAGCAATTCGTAACGTAGTTGGGTTAATTTGGCAGAGACAATTTTGGATGAATGTGCTGGTGCGTTCTCATGATGGAACAATAGTTTCTTCTTTGCCAAAAGGGGCCGTGTCTCCTTTTTTTTTCATCCAACCGGTCCAATAACTCACTGTACGGCCCTGTGATAGTTTTCCCTTTTTGTAAGATATCTATAAGGATTATTCTCTTACTATCCCAAAAAATCGTGGCCATGACTTTTCCGGCTGATGGGACCATGGGCAGATTCATTAGAAAAAATCCATTGTTTAGACTGCCGCTTGGTCTCAGGTGTATAGTAATGGATCCATGTTTTATCAACAGTAACGACACGACGGAAAAACTCCTGCGGATTACGCTCAAACAAGCCCAAAGACTCCTTCGACATTGACAGCCGTAACCGCTTATTTTCATCCGTGAGCGATCGCGGCACCCATCGGGCGGACACTTTTTTCATATTTAATTTATCGTGTATTATATTAATTGCTGTTCCGTACGACACCCCTACAGCCTCTGCTAATTCATGCACTTTGGTACGTCGATCGGTGACCATTATGTTTTTTACCTTTTGCACGACTTCTTCAGTAACCACGTCCGCCGGGCGCCCGGGGCGGTCCTCGTCGAAAACAGATGTACGACCTCGTTTAAATTCATTAAACCAATATCTCACGGTTGTCATAGACGGCGAAAGACCTACGTAGACAGCATCTAACTTAACTTTTATTTGTTCGCATGTTTTTCCATCCAAAAATAAGAAGCGAATTACGGAACGATTTTGCTCTTTCTCCATTTTGTACAAAAACAAAACAAGTCTTACAAAATTTGCCGCCAGAAAAAAAACTGAACCATAGACAATAGCCAGTTTTTATTTTTTTATTTGATAAGGTCAATACTACACGACGGTAATGCCAACTTTCCTAAGTAACGCCACCTGCCATCAAACATGGGTACTATTTGATCCACCCTCGTAATAACACTGGCACAGTTAAAACGCTGATGTTGCGTTACTGGTTGCAATAATGGTAGTCATTATATATGGTTTCCGAACACATTATAGAGGATTTATGATATGGGTGTAGATAAAGTTTTATTGGCGATGGTTCTCACCTTGGGCTGTTGGTCTTCCTCCACCTGCTGTTCCTCGACCCCCTCGAGCGAGGACTTGAGGATCACCACGGGCCCCTCCTCGCCGTTCACCATCACATACTGGTCGTGGTCTTCGCCAGTTAGGTACACTTGCTTCTTGCCCACGTACGCGTTTTGTACGTCTGTAAGGTAATAAGTTTCTGTCAAAAATTTCATTTTTGGTACAAGCTTTTACTGCTGACTGTACTTTTCTGCATACCATCATCAACTACTCATTGACACGATTCTAACGAGCTCAAACTCGATGGGGTTGTGTCGTTTTATTGCGGAGTTCCTATGGCCACCTTCCAGCTCCAGCATCAGATCAGCTCCAAGTGATCATAATATTGCATTGTCATGCGATATACATATGCTTGCAAAATTTCAGCTCAATTGGATAACAGGAAGTGACTGAAAAATGGATTGCAAATTTTGACGGACGACTTACATAGGTACTTACATATTTACATACAAACAAACAGTTCAAGTTAATATAAAGCTTGTAAAAATATCATGTATTTAAAGAATTTATGAAAAAAATGGGCAAATACCCAAAGGGCTCAAATAGCGTCCGGGTCTCAGGTTCCTACAGAAAGGACAAAATGGTTCAAGGAAACGTAAGTCAAATTTTAAAGGAAGAGTTTTTTTTTGTTTTTTTCTGCAAATTAACGGTGAACTCTAAAGAAAGGGCTGCCACAATATATCACTTGCTGGTCGAAGCGGCATATTAAGGTCCACAAATAAAATAATAATAAACTAAAGCATGTGGTGTTGTGTTCCTGGTGGTGAGAAAGGTCGCCAGAGCTCCCAAAGTGTGCGCTGTGTTGGGAGTGAGGGACCTGCATGTCTCTATCTGCCAACACAGCGAATCCTCAAGTGAATAAAGGGTCGGCAACGCACTTGTGATTCTTCTGGAGTCACAAGTGTCCATAGGCAACGGTAACAGCTTAACATCAGGCAGGCCGTAAGCTTGATTGCCACCGTCGTTGTATAAAAAAAAAAAACAACTTACCGTCCCCCTCTCCATCGCTGGACTGTAGCACGCAAGTGACCGTCTCACCCAGCTCACCATCCACCTCCTCCTGGTTGGTGACCAGGCGGTATGATTCCTCGCCGTCGCCACATCTGACGGAACACCATACTTGTCATAATTGACTTTCAAAACAAAGTTTTAACCGACTTCAAATCAGTAGCCAAATAGCTTCAAGTTTGCCTATAAAATTTGAAGAAATCCCTCGATTTCTCCAGGATCCCATCGTCAGAACTGGATTTTGGTGACAACGGGACCAATCTGGAAGTATATGCTTTCAAACAAAGAAAGAATTTTTCAAATTGGTTCATAAATTACGGAGTTATCGCGTAACATACAAACATAAAAAATAAAATACAGACGAATTGAGAACCTCCTCCCTTTTTGAAGTCGGTTAAAAATGGCGCCAGAGCTCATGATAAATTGAGAACTTTAAAAGTTTGCAAGTGATAATTTTATTTATTTATTTCAAAAACACATGCAAGTTCACAGTACAAAACCAAAACACTTACATATTAGAATAAGTCATACATTAAACAATAAATTAGCAAGTCAGAAGCCATTAATTAGGTACCTACATTATAAATAATCAAACACTCATTTACATTACGAAGAAATAAAAAAAAAATTAAATTACAAAAAAACATTCATGTCAACTATTACATACCGTCAAATGTTTTAATTGATTCAGTACGCGTATTAAGATTGGCAAAAGATGAAATTCCTATACTATTAAACGAGCAATATTTGTATATTGACTGGTAATTCGACCTATTCCTTGAAAGGGGTTATACTAGAGCTAATTTGCAACAATTTATGTCCAGTCAACCAGGGGTCGAAACTCGCTGGTTTCCGAGATATTCGAGTTTTTAGTTTGTATGAAAAAAAATCTCCTTGCAGCCTTAAGCTGGTGATTGTGACAAAAGTACTTCCATTTGGATGGTAAAAAAACATTTTTGTCACAATCAGCACTTTAAGGCTGCAAGGCGATTTTTTTTCAAACAAACTAAAAACTCGAAAAATTAAAAAAAATCGTGTTTTGACCCCTGGTTGACTAGATTAGATTAGATTATTAGATTATTTATTTCATGATAAAAAAATACATTACAAATTTGCTTTCATGTCCAAAAAAATAAGATTATTTATCACGATCGTCAAAAACAAAGAAAAAATAAAGATATAATATTAAATTAATACAATGTCAACAAATTTACTAAATAACGAGTAAATATAAAAATAAAACAAAATCAAAAGAACAAATATGTCAACCACTAGGTATCGTCATTCAATTTACAATATAGTGTAATGTGCATTAGAATATAGGTGATATTTAATGTCAAATCATATTAAAACAAATGTAAATACCTAGGTAAAAATAATAATTTAACATGTCAGAACAAGATCCATACACTCTTTAACTGAGTATAATGGATTTTCCAATAAAAGGTATTTCAGGCGGCATCTAAATGCTTCGTCAGATGGTTCCAGTCTAAGATCAGCGGGTAGTCGCTCGTAGTAGGTAGGCCCAATGACACGCGGGTTCTTTTCTGCAAGTGCCATGCGACGGGGAACTGTTCTCAAACGCCCAGTGCGGCGGAGTGTTTTGCCAATCACATTTACGGTATCGAACGAGGAAAAATTATTCCTTACAAACATTATAATTTCGAATATATAGAGTGAGTAGTGCGTCATAATACCGTGTGTTGGGAAGTGGCCTCTACACGAAGTCCTCGATTTTGCCCCAATCATCGCACGTACGGCACGTTTCTGCATAAGCAGCACTCTGTTGGCATCCGTTGAGTTTCCCCAAATGAGCGTACCGTAGGACATCAGCGAATGAAAATGAGCAAAATAAACCTGCTTCATGGCATCGTCTGATACCATAGGTTTTAGTTTACGCAAAGCAAAGACTGCACTACTGAATCTATCACATAGTTTGTCTACATGGCACTTCCAGTTAAGGTGAGAGTCCAGAGTGAAGCCCAGGAACCTACATTTATCACTTATCGGCATCGGGCTGTTACTGGGACTGGACATAAATTGTTGCAAATTAGCTCTAGTATAACTCTTTCAAGGAATAGGTCGAATTACCAGTCATCCTGTATATATGTATATATATTTGCAATCACGTTCTCGGAAACGGCTCTAACGATTTCGATGAAATTTGGAATGTAGGGGTTTACGGGGGCGGGAAATCGATCCAGATAGGTCTCACGTCTGTAAAAATTAATTTTCTCAGTTTTTCTCAATTTTCACCCAAGCAGAGCTCAATCGCCCAGGGACTATATTTGAAATGTCGTTCATTTAAAAAAGCGTAAGTTCATTGTGCATGTGTGTTGTGCTGAATTAACCAAATAAATAAATAATGCCCCTGTGAACTATAGACCTCGCGATTCGGTCTTTAGTTTTCTTTGCTAAGTCATTTACAACAAGACATAGACACTTCCAATGCCTATATGTAATGTGAATTACTTATAACTTTGACGACCCGTTAGCCTAGACTCTAGAGGGTAGTGACGCTGCCTATGAAGCTGAAGGTCCTGGGTTCAAGTCCCGGTAAAGGCAAATATTTGTGTGACGAGCATTATAATATTTGTTGAGTCTTGGATGTTTTCTATGTATTTATATCTATTAAATATATCGTCGTCTAGTACCCATAACACGAGCCTTATTGAGCTTACTATGGGACTATTTTGATTTGTGTAAGATTGATGATGATGATGATGTCCCTTAATATTTATTTATTTATTATAACTTACAGGCTAATCTTATTCAGCAACTGCACAATGCCCATATCCACAAATCGACTACGCCTCGTCATCTCAGCGACGGCCCTAGACTTAGCTCACTTAATTAATTTTGTATAAAGCAGTTTAACGCTGCTAACGATATTTATAAATTTCAAATAATTAAAGGAAAAATTTAAAAATTTTGGCTCCAAGCCGGATTTCAACCGGCGACCACAGGCATACATGGCCCGTCGCTACTAACCAACTGAGCTATCGGAACAATCTGTCTCAGCCCCTAAATCTTTCAATTAGTTCCTTCTTACGCCTTAGGGAGGCGTGTGGCGACATCTACCTAGAAGAAATATGCTTCTTAACGGCACCAACGTCTCAAATTATATTGAGAAATCGCCATGTAGTTAAGCAGCGTTACTGCTTTATACAAAATTTATTTAGTATAGGGTGCCGCATCGTTACTGATGATTTCTCAATCTCCGGCTCGGAGCCAAAATTTTTCAATTTTTCCTTTAATTTGAAATTTAGCTCACTTACTTGACAAGGGTCAGGTTCAGCAGGTCCAAATGCATCAGACCCCTCGTAGAGTCTGTCAGGATCTGGTATTTCGGCTCGTGATCCTCGCTGCTCTCCGAAATGTCCGGGAGGATGTGAGTTTCCACCGAGTTGTTCTATGCAAATAATCTCTTTTTTACATCATCATCATCATGTCAGCCGAAAGACGTCCACTGCTGGACATAGGCCTCCCCCAAAGAGTGCGTGAGAGTCTTATTTACATGTCTTGTATTAATTTCAACATGACTGGAATCTTGGAAAGCAATTATCGTTTTTAGCCACCTTTCTTAATACATAACAAAATTGCGACTATAGCGTACTATGGGTATGTTCAATCAATTGTCAGATATGGTCTCATGATTTGGGGTAATATATAATCACGTTATTGAGCAACATACTGTGATGCATCATAAAATTATGTTGTGAACACGAGTTTGCTGATGAATGATCTGGAATTACCATGGGAGAAATACTATTGTTGATTTTTAGACACAATTCAATATTTACCGCATTATTGTCAAATGGGGTCACCTCCACAATTTCAAGTTGACCTGGAAACAGTTATAAAATTCAGTTCTTAGCATACCATGACAGTATGTTGATTAATATAAAACCAATCTCTTGTCAATTATATTTCCAAATATGTGTATACTTTACCATCTTTAAATTCTGCTGTGAGCACCTGTGTCTCCGTAACCACCTGCTCGTCATCTGACATGATTCTTTATACCTAAGAAAATATATAGAAAAATTATCACATCTACGAGTAAATCATCACATCTCTCACACTATTGGGTTTGAATAATAAATAAGATTTTAAACACTCCCACTTTGTACACATATTTAATACATTACTTTACACTTCATCTTCTGTGTGTCTAGGTTCCCCAAATAAGACACGCCCAATAGGCAAAGGATCTCTCATCATCATTTCCATGCCCTTATCCCATTTACTTGGGGTCGGCGCAGCATGTATTTTTCTTCCATACTTCTCTGTCAGCCGTCATCTCATCACTAACTTCTTTTCTATTCATATTGTCTCTCACACAGTCCATCCACCTTTTCCATGGCCTACCTCGTCTTTTACAATCTCTATTTACCTTTATTTCTGATGATGCAGCACCAATGCAACTTCGGTCATAGTCTCAAATGATAAGCATTTACCTGAGACTATGACCGTTGGCATGTTGAAATGTCAGAAGTAAAGGTATGTTGACCAGTGAAAAATAATGTGTTAAATAGTTGTACTTTTTTATCAAAACATATAAAGGAGAAGACCTGGCACCATCATATCGTCGGGTGACAAGCAAAACTCACTAAGTAACAAATACCTACTTTACATTAAAAATAGGTAAAAATAATAATAATATGTTTAATGATTTAAGTATTATAGATATTAACATACCTATAAGTACACACTAACCATAAATATATGTGTCTAAGTTACTTGAAATAAATGATAAATTAAATCAAAGGTTGTATCTCGATATCGACTACGTACCGAGATACGAGGTTTTGAAGAGCAGTGACAGTTTTGGTACACTACTGGTCAAAAGTTTAAGTTCACTCTTTGTTTTAGGTACAAATGAGTACTTTTGTGCAGTAATTTTTTGCAGTTCGGAAGCCAAAATTTGTTTCCAAATGATTTATTATTGTTTACAGAGATGTGTTTGATTAGTCAGACACAATTTACGTAGATTTCTAAACAACGCATTGCCTAAAATCTTATAGGAATGACGGCTAAGGCTGGGCCATATGGCCTTGCCACTTAAAACGTACAATGCTCAGATACAATGTTGGTTTTTAGGGAATGAGTTGTGTTTAGAAATCTACGTAAATTGTGTCTGACTAATCAAACACATCTCTGTAAACAATAATGGATCATTTGGAAACAAATGTCGGCTTCCGAACTGCAAAAAATGATTGCCCAAAAGTACTCATTTGTACCTAAAACAAAGAGTGAACTTAAACTTTTGACTGGTACTGTAGTGACTTTTGCTTGTCACCCGACGATATACAAACACTGTTGTGTATGAACATTATGTACAAAGTGGGTAGTTTTGTGAAACGTGTGAAGTAATGGAAGGTAGATTGGAAAGTCAGTCTGTCATCTGGTTTTGAACGAGCCCATGTGCTCTAGACCCTAAATGTGAGTATACTTCAAACACAAACGGCTTCATCATTAACCTTATTTACTAACTAAACAGGACCAGCGCTAATTGCAGCTGGTTCTAGAGTTTCCATTATGCTGGCAGAGTTGCAGCGCTGGACAGCCAACGAAATCTGTTGAACCAGATATGGTTCACAGGCCATACCTATGTTTTTGAAATAGTTAGTTGTGGCTGTGGACTCTTTGTACAAACATAATTGAAAAGTATATTACACTTCGTTTGTACGATATTTTAATCAAAATACTAATAATGAGGAGTGTTTGTATTTTAACTCAGAACTTAAGAGGTTTATCAAATCTTGATAGAATGGAATGGACGTGGTATTCAATGGCAGTGGCAGTTCATTGTACTTGATCAAATATCTCGTTTATTATATTATACTAATTAGGTATACTTCTACTTTCCTTCTTGTTTACATATGCATGCAAACACGGTAAATACATACTTGAACATTTTGGTTATGTAGTCGTAAGCACAACAATTCAGCAGCCAGAACACATGAACTTCTAAATATTCCATAACAATAATAGAAATTGTAATAAACAATAAGAAAATAACATTGCAAAATCTTAATTCTGGTTTCCAAATGTCATATTATCTCAAAAAAATCTTGCAACACCAATGAAACGGTGTTTCTACATGACGATGTTTTTAATTTTATTATTATTGCAACAATCCACACTTACTTTTGATGGCAACAATTGATTTGTTGATACGATACTCGAATAACACCAAACTGAACTATTATTATAACTAATGAAGTAAGTTTGCGACACAAAATCAAGAGAACTCCGTGAAAATCCACGCCATCATTCTACTTTTCAGGGTAAAATCGTATTCTATTCTATGTACATGTACAATGATTTTTGTACCAATGTACCATGACGTTGATGTTGCTAGTACAAATATTTGTCCCCATTTACATTAAATATTATAATTGTCTGCAATTAATTAAATAAAACAACAGTTACCATTCAATTACCGTAAAAGTATAGATTTAATATAATATTATTGTTCAATATAATCATACAAACAATTTTTGTATTATTTCAGGTTAGCTCATATTATTAGGCAAATGTTTATAAATGTCAACCTTACTGGTATAACATAGAGATCATTTTTGTGAAATGAAACAAAAAAGTTTCAAATAGCATCTACTTGAGTGTGGGGCACATAGGACAATGACTCATCAGGGGTACTACGAGTTTTACTCACCTCACGTTCTTTTCACTTTACTTCGTTGTGTATAGTGTCCAACTTTTAGGTTCACAATTATTTATCAAAATGAATACCTATTATAAAACCATTCAATAATTGCCTCTGTTTATTGTAATACTTCCGCTTATTAGCACTTAATGCACTTAATCACATTATCATTTATCAATCACATATTGTATATAATTCATCCGTTTTTTCTGTCTGACATTCAGACTTGACAGCCATCCTTCCCGCCATCCGATACCTCATCCTTTTTTTCTTTTATACCGCATCAGTGTTGCCAACCTGATGCGCGTTTGTTCGAGCTTAATAGATAATATGAAAATATAAAGGTAATGAGCGCTGCCAACAATACAAAACATTTTCAGCAGGTAATTAGTGTAACAGCTCGGCCATCCTGTTCATAAACGAGTCTCATCGTTTTAAGGTATTCGTTGTCTTCTTAATTTAATCCTTGCTATGACATATAGTATAGCACCGCATATAGAATAAGAATACGAACCATCATGTCCTGACATACTTGAATCCGGTCGATACGAAGGTGTCAGATCCAAGTGTGCAATTCGCTAGTGTGCGCAGTTCACAGCGTCCTGAGTTCCCGTGCCGCCCTGGCTGGCCATCATGATGTAAATTTTCGTTGAACAACCTAATGATATTACTCAAGGTTTGGAGGGTAACAACTAGTGAAACTCTAACATTAGTTACTGTGCTTACCACAATTTATTGTCAGGTAAACACATCTTTCAAATCAGATACAGATTGTATCAGGTATCCTTTTCTTACACATCTGTAAATCTTGCGTTACGGTTATTGCGCCTAACAGAATTTAGTTTTGTGACCTGATAATATGTATGTATTTAAATTGCGATTTTTTTTTATCAAAAATTTATAACATCTAACCCTTTCCGTGTTCTGTCCAATAACACTACTCAGTATAATAATAAAATTACAATCCAACCTTTTGTACCAAAGTAGCTATCAATCGGTATTTTTTTTAATTAATGAAAAAAAATACTGTCTCACTTAATTAAACACCAGCGAAAATAAAATTAATTGAGACAGTGTCTGTCTACTTGTAACAATAATAATTGCCATATTTGTAGCTAGATATCAGTTCACTTTTGTATTAAATTATGAATTTTCAAAAATAAACATGAGTCAGTTTATTAAGCACAGCCATTATAAAAATGTTAACGAGATCAGATATCACTATAAACGTGTCTATTCTTACATACACTTTAAAGTATGTACTATACTTATATGCATTTAAAGCATGTAAATTGAATTTTATACCGCTCTGCCATCCTACCTAAGCGAGACCCATCGCTTTGAAAACAATATAAAAACATAACTTGTAACTTTTTTTTTCCATAATTTTCAATTCAATAGTATTGTCTTAAGAAAACAATAACGCATTTATCAACTAGTGTAAATAATAATGATACATAATAACACTAATCATTATAAAAATACTCTAATACCTATGTAATATTCTAATTGTCATTCACTTGAGTTTTCATTGGATATGTCCGATTCTACGTACTACTAAAACTGAACCATGGATTAATTTTATCAATTGCAACAATTGTATTTTATTCCTTACAGTAGGACGTGTTACGCTAAAAACGTATTTATAAGATGTGCTTGCATTTTTTAATAAAGATTTGTTTAACTGCTCAATCACCGTACTAACATCCGCTTTTCAGTAAGTAAATGTGTCTCTTTTTATTTTTCATACATATTATAATATCTTTTTAGGGTTTCATAATATTATATTCAAACTTACAGATCATCATCATCATCAACTTACAGATAAATCACTAGAATTTATTATAATGTAAAAAAATACAGACTTCATTAATGCAAGATAAGAAAACTCCAAATCTTATATTTAAGCAAGTTTTCTTAATTGAATACCTAAACAAATACCTAATTTTTTGTATCTTTTTTTTTTGTGTCATGAGCATTTTCTATCAGAACTATGTCACTAGGGCGCACTTTCATTTACTATAAGGTCCATGGTATTTTACAACAAGCTTTTCAGACTCCTTGTCATGTAGCACTTTCCTTATTAAACGTTTCGGAACACCAGCATACCGACAGTAAATATTCTTCTATCACGCGACCAGTCGTAGACGATTTAGTAGTTTTCACGGGAGTAATCAAAACCATACCTTTTTGTACAACCCATTTGTTAATTCGTCGTCAACTACCCCATACAAGCGTCGGTTTTAAAGTCTACTTAAAATGTTGGTAAGCCTCTGTAAGTATTTCTTTGCTTCTTCTCACCTCATCGTCTGCTGACTGTACTTTAACTATCCAGTCAGTTTCCAGAACATCCTGATTTCCTTCAGTCAGCCCTGGATTACGGCTCGATGCATTCGAGCCATTTGAACATCCGGTTGATATTCACCTTCACACGTATATTTCATCAGGTGCATCCACCAGCGTGGTAAACTCGCTTGACAAAGGTGGATTCAGTAATTACTTGCTTTCATAGGACATAGGTATTTGACAGCGTTGCAGTTCATCACAATTTTTAAAATGGTATTCCTAAAAACTAAATTCTACATCTGTTCAGCGACTCGACAGCCGCCAGAGTTTCAAGTTCGTATGAAGATAAATCAAGTTTTCCGACTAGAGAAAGAAACTGGTTGCAATACCTTTATTACGTTGCATCAAAATTACCCTTCGATCATATGAAGCTAAGAGTTCTTTTAACCTTTTCTGGATTTCTAAGAATGCTTGTTGCTGTTTGTCGGTCCAATTACAGTTTCTATCTGTAGTAAATCTTTAATAAATTGTCTAAAGAAAACCCTACAAACCCAAAAACTGATGCAGTTCGTGTTGATAGCTTGGCGCCGTAAACTTAATAGAAACAACTTCGCTCTTATTTAAATTATTGTTTGACACGGGTCTAACGCGATATTTGCTGACCTTTATTCATGACGTTTCGACACGGGTTGCACCGGTCATGGTCCCAGGTGATGATATTTTAAATATGTGTACAAGTACTCGCACATTCAAAAGTTACACATGCTCAGCTTTAGTGTGCGTCCGCCTTTCTTAAATAGTTGCAACACTTCATCTAGTGTTTGTAGAGTTAGTAAATTGTAGTTCTTGGCTGGGATCAAAATGTCGTCCATGTATCCATATGGCATATATTCTACCTTAGCCTCATTCACGATCGTGTTAATGGCGCGATGAGAGACACACGGGGCATCGTTTTTGTTACCACTCCCGTTAGAAGAAAATCCTTTTTATTACAATACTATTCGGGTTAAGGTAATATGTTTGCACAACTCCTTGGCCATTCTTGCTATCATAAATCCCAGAAAAGAGTATGTCTCTTGCCTCTCAATGAGGCATGAACATATATAAAATAATCGCCTTGTTAATCTTGAAATATACCTCAGTTACTGCCAATATTGTTGTTGTAATTCTTTAAGAAAATGTTTCTGTGGGGGTGGTTTTTGTCATGATGACGATATCAGGTTTTTCCATAGAGGTAGAATAGAATAGAGGGACTCACCCACACATACACACATGAGTGACAAAGATGTATGCATAGTCCGCAAGTGGGAACGTGATACAGTGTCATGTTTTCTATCCCTCATCGCGTATACGGATTGTTTGCCACCAAACCTGTCAAAATTTGTACTGAAACTGACACCACCATGACTTCACCGATATAACACGACTAAATTATAAATGACATTAGACGTCAAGAATGTATTAGCTTCTGATACTTCTTAATTTAGTAAGGTTAATTTACCATCGTCCCTTTTGGGTATACGCTAGGACGTCATCTATTATATCCTCTATCTAAGGGTTTTTCTGTAAACCAATGACCCAACAACCTTGACTATAGAGACACCTATGGGTCTAGTTATCATACCCCCCTCTGAGTATCGATAAACCTTCAAGGGATTGCATGAGAGGTCCTATGGATGTTGTTTGTCAATATCGTTTTTGACCACGTGTTAATACCGAAACTTGTGATCTTCTCATTTTTTATAATAACTTTTGCTGCTACATTTCTTATATTGTGAAGTCGTACACTCCTCTGTCAAATGTCCATATCGGAACCACATAGTATGTTTGGCACTTTGTCACACTCAAAGACAGGGTGCCCTAAATCATGACAATGAATGTATCATTCCCTTTTTTCCAAATGCAAATAATCCCAAGGTTGACACCTTAACATATTTTTTTTTAATGTTCCAATCATCATCATGTTATCAGCCGAAAGACGACCACTGCTGGACATAGGCCTCCCCCGGATAGTGCCTCAATGAGCGGTCCTGCGCCACCCGCATCCAGCGGACTCCCGCGACCTTTATCAGGTTCAAACAGCTCCTCATAAAAATGGCTTGCTACAGCATAGACGACTTTATGACCAATATATCATTGACCCACTCATCAGTCCGCCTACCCCTTTCAGACCCGGCCAATACAATTGTGCGGGATGATTACATTTAATTGTCAAATCAAAAACATAATGTCAATATACTTCATTTTACGTTAGCAGGGTCTTGTTTCTCCGGTCTGAAAGGGCTACCCACGCTGCGCCTTCCGGTACGTGGTAGCCACTCTAGAACCTTTCCGCCCCAACGGCCATCTATTCTACGTGCAATGCCAATAACAATACTTATTCCAGTTTTCTAAAGTTTGCAGTTTTTGAAGTAATCATTATTATTATTATTTTACAGTCCATTCTTCCACTGAAAATCATAGTCTTCATTGAAAGTAAGTGACTCAAATATTTTTCCATTTTGGCTATGTGTATATTAGTGTACCTAATCCTTGACACCATGTTTTTGCCACCCTGCTTAACTAGGGTAATGCACAGTGAACTCTCACTTTCATTCCATCCGTAAATCACAACTCACTTATTTACATTTGTCAACATGGGATCAAATTCTAGGATCATGTAAGGGTTACAATTAATTTTTGGCTTGTCAGAGCTCCAAACTTGTTTTATTATTGATAAAAACTTATCAAACATTCTATCAGTGTCCACATCCTTATTATTAATAATATTATAACATTTATAACATACCTTTTTGTCACAAAAATTTTCTTGAAGCATGTTGTGTCTAACCTGTTCCCACGTCAGACTCCGTATTCTCCTCTTCCAACTGTGTTGAGGCTCCTCATTCTCAGCGCCAATATCGGTAGATGAGTAGTTCACTCTTCAACTGGGTCTCCCAGCTGTCCTCCCTGTCCTCCATCTGTTCCTGACATCATCACCGGCCTTAATATCATCACCGTGGTCCCTTTTTAATGTCCTTCCTGTTGGGCATAGCAAAGCTTTGCCATTCTATCCAACTATTTCCATCACGAGTCAGCCTTCGACCATGCATCTCTCCTCGAGATTCAGGTACACCCTGGCTACACATCCTCAGGCAGCCTTCGACCATGCATCTCTCCTCGAGATTCAGGTACGCCCTGGCTAAATATCCTGAGGCAGCCTTCGACCATGCATCTCTCCTCGAGATTTGGGTACCCCCTGGCTAAATCCTCTTTTAATATTATTCCAACTATTTTCATTTGAATCCATCCCCCTGATCCTTGTTATTTCAAAGGAATCTCCTTAGATGGATTCTACCTCAATTCTTCCATGTGACATGTCCCGCCACTAATTTCACTTCCATCAGATACCATTTCAGACAGGCATTGTTCATTATAATCATCATTTGTCTCATCCATTACAAATCCATTAATCTGAAACTGTTAAACACATTAGCTACTGATTTATACACATTATAATCTCATTCAATATAAAGTCCACCCATGTCCGACTTTTGATGATTAGTTATATTCATCCCAGTGCAACTGTCCCTCATGTAGACCACATCTATTATGCCCATATTATGTGCATAAATTGTGCCAGTAATAACTACACATTCTTGTTTTTACATATCTACCCTGTAAAATTGTAACTAAATTCACTTTTCATTTCATTCACCGACTGTCTACTTTAATAGATTAATCAAATTGTGTCTTTTCATCACACTAGGATGTTGTTTCCACTAACAGTAAATATCAAATTACATATACAAACACCATTCAGTCATGAAATAAGTTTTAACAAAAATGTCATTAGAGTATTGCATATGTAACAAAATTTATTCTAGAACTTTCCATCTAACTTCAACTCCTTTGTATATACAATATTACCATGGCTTGCATGTTCCATAAAATAGTACATCCTAGTCATTCTGTAAAAATATTTACATGAATGTAATAATGCAGTTTACAAATACTCCACTACCCTAAAGAGAAGTAATAAACTGCAAATTACTCCACTGACAAGAGTTTAGCTCTTAAATAAATATGATGATGACAAAACACTCTGGTGTATAATTTAGTAAGCCTTCTTTCTATTAACAAATTCCAACAGATTGTTTCATACAAGTGTATTCTAGAAAATGTTACAATGTGGAAGATGATCTCCTCCGACACATATCCGTCGACGGCGACATCCTGTATGATGTAAATCTTTTTCAATTACTTACATGTAATGTGATGTCAATCTTTTTCGATTGTCGTATCCATATGAACAAAGTGGCGTATGAACAAGTGCATAATGCACCAAGCAAAACAAACACTCCGTCAATGCTTTTCATATCACAATACACATACAAATCTATTTTAACCAAATATTTCTTACAAAGACAAAGGTTTCATTTCATTATACATATTCATCATTAGTTATCCAAACTTTTATGTTAAGTTTGTAAAACAAATTACTTACTTGGCGTTGCGATAAAGTTGTGGACGTGATTAATGGTGAATTAAGTAATTCACTCGTTCTTGTCACTTCTGACCTATAAAACCATTCAATAATTGCCTCTGTTTATTGTAATACTTCCGCACTTATAAGCACTTAATGCACTTAATCACATTATCATTTATCAATCACATATTGTATATAATTCATCCGTTTTTTCTGTCTGACATTCAGACTTGACAGCCATCCTTCCCGCCATCCGATACCTCATCCTTTTTTTCTTTTATACCGCATCAGTGTTGCCAACCTGATGCGCGTTTGTTCGAGCTTAATAGATAATATGAAAATATAAAGGTAATGAGCGCTGCCAACAATACAAAACATTTTCAGCAGGTAATTAGTGTAACACTATTAAATCACAAGGATAGTAAATACACCCGAAAAACAAATGTGAGAAAAGTATTTAGCTTTTACTCTTGATTTCTTGAATCAATAAGATATATATGGTTAGGTATTACAGTCGGGGGTATTAATATACTTACATAAATATCTGTACAGGAGTCTATTGTCAATGTCATAAAGGCGTGTACAGATATTTATGTCCGTTTTTATGTACGTATGTAATTACCCCTGACTGTACCTGTCTATTTAATTTTAATTGTAGGGGAAATTGTACAATCATTAAGTTTCAAAAACATTAGACAGACAGTAATTTTAAGGTAATTATGATAGGATAATTATAAAACATCGGTGATTCACGCCAAGATATTCTTACTGTAAGTAAGTACATATATTTCGTACAGTGTTTTGAAAATATAATAATATTCCTAATGTTCGAAAAATGTGAGATTAAATCGAGAAAATAGCGATTTCTGGTATCGGTAGTACGGGATATTTTCTTCTTATCGATTGCAAAACTACCATTACTACTATTTTCAGAAGAGTACAGCGCCCACAACCTAACGGATTCAGTTCCTGTCCTTCTCACAAAATCAATAACACTTCGTAATTTTGTCAGCTTCAGCTTCCTATTGGTTCTGAGTTCTGAGCAACAAAAATAAAATCCGGATGCTCTATTTCACTCGCACTTGTACAAAACGCCATTGGAAACGTCAAAAAAGTAACAAATGCAATTATTGTTTGCATCAAGGCTGTAAAATAGAATTAAAAATCTAAAATACAAAATATATGCCGTTTCAAATCCGAAAATGTAATTATATGACTAAGTTTATTTGTGGTTTTCTTGTAAAAAAATATCAAATTTCATTTTCTGCATCGCGCTATCGAAGTTTTTTAGGCACGATTCTATATAAGCGAGCTTTTACAGATTTGCTATGGGAGGTCCGTAGCTACTCAGTAAGCCGGTGTCGGCAGGGAGCTGGTCTTATTCCTTGCCATCAAATATGTTGAAGCGTATAAAGCAATTCATATATGGTAAACAATTAATTGTCAAGAAAATGATAAAGAGAGACATTGGTCTCACCCATACTGAAGTAGCTGATTTGACTTCCTCTTTTATGAATCAGCTCAGCTGGCACTGTTAAATCGTTTACAGAATCATGTTTTTTATGAGCCAATGATTTATTTTTATTTAGTTGAGAACTTTCCAAACATTATTTCGTAAACTTATTACAATAAAATAAGGGTCACATTATAATAAGTATATGATAAGTTTACCTATTATACAATTCTAAATGTTGTGCTTATTTAGTTTATTAAGTACTTTATAAAGTTATTAGAAGTTAGGTTAAGTTATGATTAGGTAAACTAAGCAGAAGTAATAAATTAATTAAAATATTAGATATAGTGTGATATAAGCAAGTGTTTGATGTTAGAGATAAGAACAAAAAAGAGAGTCAAAGACGCTACATCGGTATGCGTGAGACAAGTCTCATTTCATTTTGCTGTTTTGTTTGACATTATTTTTATTAATCCATTTTATATTAAACCCATACATGACGACTTTTTCAAGGCGACATATTCAGATGGTGGAGGCTTATGCCGGCCCACCACCACGACCGGTTCCCCGTGTAGCAACGGACTCCCCATGCAGTTAGATACTCGTTTTGTATTTATGCATCCGAGTTAAAAAACTTCGTTAGCGCGATGCAGACCAGGCAATCTGATTGGTTGGTTTATGTGACGTAGTGTCGAAGCAATGTGGGTCAGGCCCGGTTAGTGAGTAAAGGTGTACAAGTCTGATTGTTGCATTTTGCATCACAATAGTAGAGACCTTTAATTAATGCATAGGTATCATAGGGAGAAATGTAAAGATCGAAATATTCTTTCAGATTAATATTGAATACGATCTCTAGTTGCACATTTTGGCTCAAGAAAAATGAGCCAAAAAGTCTACTTAGCAGTTTAATGCCTAATTGGAACTCGATCGAGCGGAATTTGTGGTGAACCAAATCTAGCTCTATATTTTGATTTCCTGGTATCGAATGGAAAAAAGTATATTACCGTGCCCTGTCGAGTAGTATTCTGTACAGTTTCGTTTAATTTGAGTTCATTTGACATTTAGGTACATAACACTTTGAGAATTTAATATCCTTTGAAATTTATAAAAAAAAACGTTAATCATCTATAAAAAACCAACTAAAAACCTCTTCGGCTTTTTAAGTAAATCATTTCTTATTCTATTACTACCAATTTCGTTTCGTGATTGAACCAACTTCTACTGACACCCACGTACCGTAAACGTAGTCCTACGTCATGCAACGTAAAAGGAATCGACGTTTCTATAAATAGTCTCTTCAACATGGAAGTACTTTTTAAGCAGTGCTGCAGCATTTCGGAATATTCATGTATTTCCTAAAATTGTATGCAATGCATCTTTAGACCAAGATGGTTCTCTTGCTTATTCTGTTTTCTTTCAATTAACCATTATTTTTTGTTAGATTGGTTGCCTTCAGGATGTTGTGTTGTGCATCCATGCACAAATGCACATGGTTCTAAATCGCAAGAATTAAAGGCATCTTCTGGTATTTAGAACGTAAACATACTCCGACTATCTTTTGATGTGTCTCCTGTATAATTTCTACTCAAATCGATACACATTACATGGAATACCTGTAGTTCGATGATCTTATGCTTACTATCGCGTATCGTAATTAACAAATGTTTCATCAACAACCAAAACATCGCATCTGCATGTTCTATTGAAATTTATGTTGACGTGTTTGGTTGGATTCATTGTTCTCGCGTATCCACGGTTCCCGAATATCATAACTTTACTTATTGTTTAATATTTAGTTAGGTATGCTGTTATGCTATCTAAAATCAAAGTGATTATAACAGTGCCTAAGGAGATGTGTTTCTTTACACGCTTGACGAAGCCTGCATTGAGGATAGTTTTCTGTAATACAGTACCTAACACGTATAAAAGATACATTGCTTAGTATTTAATTATATATGAACAAAACTACACTCATATTTTCGCCGATTGACATCAAAAGAGAGAAATTACTTATATGTTAGCAGGCAGTTAACCATTCTAATTTGACGTTCAACTACGAGTTTTCTGAAATGTTAAATAAACAACATAAGCAGTCCTCGTTCCACTCGAATGCACCGTTGGAATAATTACTAGGAAATACTGCTCTGAATGTTTTCATATGGCTACTTATGTCTTTAAATTAAGATTCGATTTGATTTTGGTATTCTAATTAAATGCAAACAGAAATGATGAAAACACTAGGTACTTCAAAGAATCTCAGATAAGACTTTACTTTAAAAAAACCATGTCTGAGTTAAGCCAATCCAAACGCTAATACAATACCTAGTCATGCAGTATTACACCTATGTCTTTTTAAAAGTAGAGCGCATGCACGTATGCGTCCAACTACCGTGAACAGTTAAGGTGCCTTTACCTTGAACTATTTACTACTGGCTTAAAAATATTTTAAAATACTTAGACCAAACTATAACAACACTTGTATGGAATACTTTTGAAATAATGTATATTCTGCTTCGTCGAAGAGTGATCCACAATTTGCTTCTCCTGAAGCAGAAGGATAAATCGATCTACCTTCATCCAAAACCTTTATCTGAGCTATTCCGGATGTAAAAAATTCTGGAACGCTATTGATAATAGAGCATTCAAGCCTTTACACATTATAAATCTACCGGTATTACTTCTAAAATAACAGGCTTTTTAAAAGCAATGTTGTGTTTATGATACAAAGTTGAGCTATCCATAATTTGGACTTTGTCTCTTAAGACAAACCAATACCATTCTGAGACACTGGGTACGAACGCATGCGCACGTACCAGGTGTTCCTGAGGGTGGCAGATACCTTAATTGAATTATGTACTTATTTAATGAATTAATAAATAACTAACATTATATTGTATTATTGTAACTAACATTATATGGATCATGTCCGTTTTTTTTTAATATATATCTATAATTTAATTTTAATTTTATACAATTCTTCGTGAGTTTTTATGCTGGTATTAGTGCTCCCTTTAGAGGCAATAATTCTTATTAGCCACATTCCGCATTAAATAGATAATCCCCTTAACATTACCAGTGCATTGAAGAAACCTGATTCAATTCAACCCCTCCACAGGTATCTCAGAGTAGTGTGAATCAGATGCAACATCTATTACAAGAAAGCTATGCTCACAAATTATACTGCTCGTCTTATATTAAAGAAATAGCTTTTTGATCGTTTCGGACTCACTCAATTTTACCGCCCTATTACCACAACACCCAATACCAATACGCTTCGCATTAGACTACTTTATTAAGATCAAATTCAAATTGGTATGTTCTAAATAACTTTCAGCGTCTATGTATTGCAGCTGACATTTATTTAACAATGTTTTAAAATTTGTTTATTGCGTACTTTTTAAATACATTGTTTTCTTACTATTCATTATTCATCAATCATCACATCATACTTACTTACATATAATATAGGGTTTAAGATGCCATTGTATATGTATAAAGATGGCATTAAATCTGATTAAAACGCACCTAAATAGCTATGGCTATTTCTATATTTTTTAACCAGACTTAATAAATCAATATAAGATTTTTCACTACATCTTAAGTTATGTAAGTTATTTGCAGATCCCTCTATTTCTTCACCCTACTCTTCCGTTCTACATCGCGCTATCGAAGTTTCTTCACTCGCTTCCTATATAAGACTACTCCAACTAAAGCTGTCGGGGAGTCCAGTACCTCACGGTAAAGCGGTCCTGTGCAGCCACTTCATATAAGTGCACACACACCCAAAATCTGACCCTGTCTCATGATGCATGACTTCAACATTTGCCATTCTGTCGACTAGAAGAAATTGCTAGACTGTATTTGGATACCCGCGACACTGTAGAATGACGAATGCTTGAACTTAAGGACAACTGCTTACAGCACTGATGTGGTAGATTTGACTCCTTTTTTGTAAATTTGTAAATTAAATATGGGTGCGTAACGATGGCTATAAATATTTTTGATATAATATTACTCGCAATAACGCTCATCTGATATAATTCTCGAGTTGTATAACAACACTTAATATATTTTCATATGGTATAATTATCATTTTATATAACGATCATTTGATATAATAATATTTAGTATAACATACATTAAGTATAATGCATATTTGCTATATTGAACATTGGATATAATGCTCATTCCGTCTAATGTACAGTTGATATAATCAAGCCAGGGTAGCCAGAAAAAGGGGAACGGCGGGGTTCGCCCCCGCAGTAAAAAAAACCAACACTCGCAATAATTGTACTATTGGTGGGTTAGGTTAGGGTTCACTTGTGTCCCTTAGAGCGGAAATAGGCACCCCGCGAAGCGGGGTGACGTCGACACGCTGGCGGTTGGGTTAGGTTTACGTTAGGTTAGAACGGAAAAATAGTAGGTTAGCTAACGTAAAACGCAATTTGCACATACAAATTATACCGCTTGATCATTATACAATATGAGATGTATATCAAATAAGAATTATACTCTATGATGGTTATAGGAAATAAGCGTTATACCGAATGATAGTTATACTAAATAAAAATATATATTTTGATATTATACCAAACGTTTATTATATACTATGAATGATTCTACCCTTTGAAATTATATCAAAAATGGTTAAACCCAATGAAATTATATTATTTGATTTTATACCGATCATTACACACCCATTAAATATTTGAATCATCATCATTCATCATTTTCAGCCTGTAATCAATCGCCCACTGCTGAGCATAAGCCTCTCTTCGCGTACGCCACTTATCCCGGTCCCGTGCTAGTCTCCATCCAGAAATGACCCGCGGTCTTTTTTATGTCATCAACCCATCGAGCTGGTGGACGACCAACGCTTCTTTTTCCTGCAATTGGCCACCAATCCGTTAACGTATAGATTTAAATATTTGAATAGGACATTCAAATTTAGAATCATATAAATAGGTACATATCGATACCTGCAGACTCAAAGGGCGTAACAGCCTGTTGTTGTAATGGCTGTTACGCCCTTTGAGTCTGCAGGTATCGATATATTCTAGTGGCTAGTGGCTCATGAGAATTGGTTGAAAAAATCGTCATGTAGAGGAGAACAGTGGGACAGACAGCGGGCGGACAGGCAAACGATTTTTGGGCCAAGCTGAAGCATAGAAATTCGCTTCACTCGCTCGTTCGATCAAAACAGGAATTATATAGTCACAAGTCACCCCGAATATTTAATAAACTACCAGCGAATATTTTGAAATTAGAAAGCGATAATTTAGCATCCAAAGCCTATTTATTACTCCGTCCAAGAATACCTCAATGAGATAAACTCTTAGTATTAGCAACTTTTGCATGCGGATACACATGACATTCTATTTTATTTTGCATGTAAGTACCTTGTGACCAAACATGTAGTTCTATATTGTATTTCTTTTTAAACCACCTATTTGTACCATGTTTAAGTTACGTTAAGTGTAAAGAGTAATATCAGATTCATCTTAGATATGTATCAGGTTAATTAGACTGGTACCTATTATCTAAACAAACATTCTAAATATTCTAATTAGTTAATTCTTACTCACAGAATGTCAGATGAATTTTCATAAATTAACGGCTAAATAGATATGTTCGTAGTAACGCAGTCGTCACACAACTTAATAATGTACTTTAATTATTTCAACAAACTGTGAAATTGTGTGCTGAAAAGTATTATTTTATTTACAATGTAAAGTACTTTAAAGTTTTCTTTGTTACGAATTATTTAATTCCTCGATATATCTGCGATAGGGTAGCTTTAGTAATTATTGTTTACTTTGGGGTAACCTTTAATTTCAATGGCAACACTAGACCTGCGCGCGCATTTCAAACGTCAGTGAGTTGACCTGTCAACTCAACAAAACCAAAAAAATACTGTGGATACTTATTAACTTCAAAACTGTCTTTGGCAAAGGCCCCTGAGGCTGCCACTTCACTTATAACTACTTATTAACTAAAAGTTATAAAAATATTACGTAATATAGTCGTGTAAAAGAATTGTATACAGTGAAGTATACGTTGTGAAGGTAATATATTGGCATTAATATTACAAGCTTTTCATTTACTGGATCTGGAAATTCTTGTTTAGATTTCCGATAAAGTGCGTTGTATTTTTGGATCGTAAAACATTAAATTCATTTAAAATTGTTATTACTTTCCTTCCATATCATAGAAATTACAATTTACTCGAAATAAAGCCGTGACTGCTCGGAAATCATGTAAAAATATAGATGACACGCAACACACAATATTCTCAAAAGAACGCGTGTGCAATGAAAACATTACTATATTACTTGCTTGCAATTGTTTTATACTTAGATTTTTCGTGCAAGTTTAAACCATTATACCTAATTCGTTTATATTCCTCTGAGAAACACACAGAAAATGTACTTACTTACTTGTTCTTCAATTTTAAACAAATTAAATTCATATGTGAATTTATAAAACCATGTCATTTTGATATCTTTAATCCTGTTTCAGTGACGTAATGAACGCTGGAAATTCCGGTGCAGTGTTTTTTCTGGGTACCAGAGCACATTATCAGGTAAACACCCTTATCCTCTAGCTGTCCACCTTCCATGAAAATTGGCAATTAAATTTGAATCAACTAGTATAGAAAATAGAGTAGAGTTTGCTTTGTTTCAAATTTGAATGAAACAAAACAAATGCAAATGGAATCTTATACCTTGGACTTTAGAGTTGCCTTTTGAGTGGCCAACTCAATCTCAAGCCTACTATACATTCTATTGAATGGGAGGAACGGAGGAAGGAGCTTTAAAACTCAATTTTTTTTTTTTTTGCATATAATATTACAAGCAATACCTACAAGTAATAAAATGGACCCCGTAAGCAAACAAGCTTAAATCTAGGTGACATAATTAACAACTACTAATTATTTCTTAATCTAGAGTTCTTTTAATAATAATACATTCAGTAAACTATTACTTCACTAGTTTTTTTTACACATGTATATTATATATCCACAAAACTTGGTAAAATAAACAAAAGAGAATTTATAATTTTTTGGACTCCTCATCAATAAATGTGAAAGTTTGGATATTTGGATGTCTGGATGTTTGTTACTCAATCACGCTTAAACGGCTGATCCGATTTGGATGAAATTTTGCACGAATATAGTTTATAGCCTGGATTAAAATATAGGATAGTTTTTATCCCGGGTTTACGCAGACCAAGTCGCGGGTGGAAACTAGTAGTGTATAAAATATTTTTGCACCAAAAATGAATGATTTTTTTGAATAGGTTTATTGGGTCTATGGATTTTATTACTTGTAATATTTTTTTTATAAATTTTTATACACATCATAAGCGTGTGTGTATTTATTTGTAACATTTGTAACCTTCCCAGGTGCTTAACCAGCCCGACCGGCCTTACGAGAATGGGAACCCACCGCAGAGCGAGACCTACCGAGAGTCTTCAGCTACTCTCTGGTCGGACACGGACGCGCAGAACAACGATGTGCGCAATGGCTGGTACACCGCGACAGCGAGTGAGTTTTGAATTAGGAATGTTCTGAATCCTATCGAAGTTTTTTAACGCGAGTATGTAGGTATACCCCTCGCGCAGCGCTTATTCAGTAACTGCTATAGATAGCGGTGACTATCTCTTCTATGCCCAATTGCATTGGACTAAGGCTAGTTCTGGAAGAGCGAGACCTACCGCGAGTCTTCAGCTACTCTCTGGTCGGACACGGACGCGCAGAACAACGATGTGCGCAATGGCTGGTACACCGCGACAGAGAGTGAGTTTTGAATTTGGAATGTTCTGAATCGCGCTATCGAAGTTTTTTAACGCGAGTATATAGGTATACCCCTCGCGCAGCGCTTATTCAGTAACTGCTATAGATAGCGGTGACTATCTCTTCTATGCCCAATAGGGAACATTACGCAAAACTCTTCGTAGGTGGCGACACTAGCAGCGTTGACATAGTATCTCGTTCCCACTTGCGGTATTGTCTATGCAAGCATCCTTGTCACTCATTTGACAATCAATTGTGCATGTGTGTGTGAATCCCTATATTCCTATACTGGTTTACTATTAGTGGTAGTGCTGCCTCTGGCGGCAGAACATTGCAGTAATGTTCCCTATTGCATTGGACTAAGGCTAGTTCTGGCAGAGCGAGACCTACCGCCGCTACCGCGAGTCGTCAGCTACTCTATGGCTGGACACGGACGCGCATAGGTAAGAACAAAGTGCGCAACGGCTGGTACAAAGCGGCAGAGAGTGAGTTTTGAATTTGGAACGTTCTGAATCGCGCTATCGAAGTTTTTTAACTCGAGTAGGTATATATACCTTGCTTGTGCGAATCGCTTTATTCAGTCACTGCTTTACCTGCGTCCCTCTCTTCTGTGATCAGGAAGGATTCTGTTTGAATATACAATTCAATATAAGCACGCTGTAAAGATTCGGTACTGACTGGACTGACAGTTGACACTTGATTGAGCTTAGGTACTATGATAATCATACTCCGCACGACAACCTCTACCCCCCACACCAAAATCCTGGAGTCGGAGTCCCTCTAAACCAAAACCCAAGATTTTGTGGTCGTCCCCTTGCCCCTTAAAGTTTAAGTCAAACCAAAATGACACCCCCTCCCTCAATCAAAATCAAAGGGTCAAACCCTTCTGGCCCCGTAAATCCTAAAATGAAATGAAAATGAAACAAAATCCTGGCAGCACCCTTTCCTAAGCCTCCTAAACTGAAGCGCCCCTTTGAACCAAACCAAAATCCTTGATCACTGATTATGTTGTTGCGAAGATTTGCCATTAACTTTAACATTTTCATTGTTAAAGCGAACGATAACAAAGAAACGGGCGTGAAGAGGCGCGCCAAACGGCGACCGAGCGAGACGGCGCTATGCGAGGACATGAAACCGGCGCAGCTGAATGTAAACGACAAGTGAGTCTCTTTCACTCTTTTTTAAGGCTCCTCTACATAATAGGGGTGTAGACTCAAAAATTATTATTACTCAAAAAGAAAGAGGGTAAAAAAATATGCCTGTGAAAACTTAAAAAACTTGAAAAAGCCACGACATTTTCAAGTTATATCTCAAAAACGGCTGAACCGATTTTGTTGAAACGTAGCTAAGAACCATCTCGATCACGTCAGTTTTCGGATAAAAAAAACCGCATTCAAATCGGTCCATTCGTTTAGGAGCTACGATGCCACAGACACACAGACACGTCAAACTTATAACACCCCTCTTTTTCCGTCGGGGGTTAAAAAAATACGAAGCTACAACCGATTTAATATTGCTTGTTAGGGACAGAAAACGTTAGGGGATCGTGACGTCACGATCCACGAGCGTCATAGTAAATGGCAATCGTTAATATGAAGGTGCGTCTTGCGGAAAAGGGACAGAATATACCGCCTTTTAAAACTTTGGACACTCATAACTTTGTGATTATTCAATCCCCTGCTTTACGTTTTTCTCCATTTGATAATATTTTTCATCCTTTTTCGATAAAATTTATCATTAGGTACTTATTGGTTATTTTATTTAGTGTTTAAGTAGGTACACCCCTATAACGACATTCCAATTTCCAATGTTCCCTACATCCGTAAATAAAATGTGGTTTTCAACCGACGAAAAAAACGGAGGAGGTTCTCAAGTCGACGCGTATATATGTATATATTTTTTTTTATATGATTTTCCTTAGTGACTGCTGCTAAAAAACTATAATACAAAATTGAATCAAGATATTTTGTTTTCCTTAGTTATGACTATCCCGTTACGGTACATTATGTCCGTGCCCATTTTGCCCCAAGCGAGTGCCCACTTTAGGCCCCCTAGGGCAAAGCGGTCAATCGTAGGGGTTTTGTAAATTGCGTAGAATTATTTTGTTTTTTTATTTTTCGATAAATTAAGCTATATAATCCATCATAAAGTGGTAAATTATGGACCTTGTGGCAAACAAATGAATAATATTGCTGGGTTACAAACCATTTATTTTTCAACTTTCCGTTAAGGTGCCCACTTTGAGCCACCTTCCCCTACCCCGAAGTTGGTCCCATATAAATTTGGAAAAAAAAAACCAACCCTAAGGGTAGGAAATTATGGGATGATTGATTTTTCGTCGGGTAAAACTTTGTTTTCAAAGTAAATTATTAACCCCCAACGAAAACTTATGTGTTTTTTAAGACTGTTTGTTTCTCAATAAAAAAAAAAATAAAAAAAATAAAAACGATGGGTGAGTTGAACCCCCAAGTTTAACGTATGCGTCTGTCTGTGGCATCGCAATTCCCAAATTTTTCGTGGACCCTGCTATGCTATTTTTACGTTCTGTGTTTTGTTTTTTACACCCATTAATTGTTTTGTCCACGAATAAATGTTTTCTTTCTTTCTTTTCTTTCGAACTAATTTTTAAACAGGAAGCCGTGTCTCTCGTTTTCATTTCTTTATTCTATGATTAGTAACTAGAACCTGTACAAGTTTCTGTCAAAAAAATCATTTTTGATACAAGCTTTTATTGCCGACTGTACTTTTCTGCATACCATCATCAACTACTCATTGAGACGATTCTAACGAGCCCAAACTCGATTGGAGTTGTGTCGTTTTATTGCGGAGTTCCTATGGCCACCTTCCAGCTCCAGCATCAGATCAGCTCCATGTCATCATAATAATTGCATTGTCATGCGATATACATATTCATGCAAAAAATCAGCTCAATCGGAAACCGGGAAGTGGGTCAAATTTCAATTACTAAATTTGACCCAAGCAAACCCAAGAAATAATAAAGAAAAATAAAACAAACGGGGTCGAGCTAATAGTATATTTCGATGCTAGTGCGGAAAGTATGTCATTTGTAAATAACATATTCAGGATGCTGATGAAACTGCCGCGACACTGTAGCGCGTCGGGTATGTTCGCAGAGGCGCACACTGATGGCTTCCACGCCATCAGAAGGAAGAGAGTTGCGTCTCTGTTGAGCAGAGTGCGCGGCAGTTCTAACACCATCCTGAATATGTTTGCTGAGCGCCTGGACTGCCCGATGACAAAACACTGGGTAAAGATCATCACTGGCCAAATAAGGTAATGATCTTTGCCCAGTGTTGCAAATATGCAAATATGTAATATTAAGTAAGTGTTTGTGTCGATTGTTTTATTATTATTATTGCTTTTGTTTCCTTGTGTTAAAATATGGGTCTTTGCCTGAAATAAATCAATTTTATTTTATTTTTTATTTATTTATTACTTCACGAGTGCCGAGATATCTTGCCACGAGCCTTAGGCGAGTGGTAAGACTCGGGACGAGTGAAGAATGACATTTCCGCACGTGTATCGAACGACGTTTTTTAATACAGTTGCGAAAAAATAAGAAAAACAACAAATAAGAACAGAATTAAAAAAAAATTTTTTTGAATAACTTCATTATTTTTTAACTGTATTACAAAGATGTCAGAGAATTAATAATATAAAACTTTCAAATTCCTGACTTGTTGTTTTTCTTATTTTTTCGCAACTGTATTAAAAAACGTTGTTCGATACACGTGGAAAAGTAAAAAGCACTAGTGCGCAAAATACAACTTTGTGCACGATTTGCAGCTATAAAAAGTACCACTTTTTGAGCAACTGTATTAAAAATAAAAGCTTGTAAAATAGTACTTCACATCAGAGGTCGGGAAAGCACGGATTTCCGGCCAAGTAGGTATAGACGGCCGAGCGTAGCGAGAGAGATACGAGGCCGGGAATCCGTTTTCACGCGAGGCATGTATAGTGCTTTTCTCAAACATGCAACGAAATAAATTAAAAAATTTAAATCAGCTGTTCGTAAAACCTGCCGCCATCTTTGACGCTGTCTGTATGAGGTTGGACGTTGAAACAAAAGAAAGTTACTTTGCAGGCCTAGGCCTGAAAAGTTGTATGAAATCCCATTTCAGGCCGCCTCGAGATGCTGCGCCCGAAAAAGGATACTTCCGAGTCTATTATAAGGAACGTAAAGAGAATATTTAATGTTTGAGAAAAGTACCCTTGTGGTCTATAATTTGATTTGGTCAATATCGCCTGTACATTCAACTGTTTTTTTCGTGACAGCGGCACACCAAAGGCTAAGGGCCGTCGTCTATCGCTGCTGGGCGCTATAGCGTCCCTCGGTCGCCGCAAGCGCAGATTGCAGTCGCACTCCGCCTGCTACTTGCGCCGTTTAGAGACCGCACTCACTACATGCACCTACCGCGAGTCTTGCCGCTGCTTCGAGTGCCAGGTTAGTATTAGTACCTACATATTTAGAGCCCTAAAAGGAGCCCACCTGATGCCCGTTACTGTCTTTTGATGGGAACGGACAAACGGAAAGCGTCTGACTATGTGCGCACATACCATGGGTCTTAAGTTCTTAAGCAGGTTGTATAGATATAGGCGCACGTAAAATGGGGCACCTTCACTCATCCCAAGCAGTAGTAATTACCTATGTATCACTGTAACAGACAGGTGCCCCCACTCATTCTAAAGCGTGATAAGAAGCGGTTGTGTAAGTGAGGAGTTACTGCGTAATAAATCAAAATACTAGTATCAAAAGACTAAAAGCAGCTGGTCGCTATAGCGTCCCTTGGCCGCAAGCGGCTGCAGTCGCACTCCGCCTGCTACATGCGTCGTCTAGAGACCGCACTCACTACATGCACCTCCCGCGAGTCTTGACGCTGCTTCGAGTGCCAGGTAGGTACGACTCTCATGTCATCATCATCGACATAGGCCTCCCCCAAATAGTGCCAAAGTGACCGGTCCTGCGCCACCCGCATCCAGCGGACAGTCCAGCTTACCTATACGTACCTTAACTGCCTAATAGGTACCCACTTCGCGCCTTCCGGTACGTGGTCGCCACTCGAGAACCTTTTCGCCCCAACGCCCATCGGTTCTACGTGCAATGTGCCCATGACAAGTCTCATGCAATACAGGATATAATATTATTTAATAAACAGAGTATATAGGCATGGGTACATTAACTGCTGGGTCTCACAAAACTGTCGGAACAGTTTGTCTGTGTGATTATAAACATCATAGTACAGAGTTAATAAATTATAGCAAGAGCACCTACAATACCTACATACCTACCACTGGGCGCCGTCGCTTGCAGACTTCCTTCAGCTCATTATTAGTACAAGGAACACGACATAGCGTACCTACCATGGCGCGACTTCGCCGTCTAAGTACTTACCATTGTAATAGCATGGCCAGACTGGCTCCGCTAGTGCCAATATTGCGAACCGTGTAGGTAGGCTCGGACAAGAATAGGTATAGGTTCGCAGGTTCTCTCCACGAAAAAAAAAACCGGTCAAGTGCGAGTCAGACTCGCACCGAGTCGCGCACCGAGGGTTCCGGACCACCCCGTACAATAGAAACAAGTCCACTATAAACGGACACTCACTAAGTATGTATTCACAATTTTCAGTGATGTTACTAAAAAATTACGGTTTTCGCAATTTTTCCTTTATCTGTGCTATAAGACGTTGCTTCGTAACAAATTTCAAGATTCTGAGTTGACGGGAAGTACCCTGTAGGTTTCGATTCCCAGGCGAGTTTTGAAAATTTGCGGCATAAACGGCTGTATCTTTTGATTGCGTTGGCTTAGAAGTTTGATCTTTTCACAACTCTAAGGAACAGTAGACCTGAGTATTTGATATAAATTTCAGCTTGATATCTCCACGCGTTCCTGAGAAAAAGGGTCTTGACAGACGGACGGACGGACGGACAACAAAGTGATTAGGTTGCGCTTTTTCTTTTGGAGGTGCGGAACCCTAAAACTATAAGTACTTACTTGTACTTGTGCCCGAGTTCTTTGATCGTAAGTACATAAATTAGATAAGTAGGTAAGTAGTTAATACTCGTAGACCGGGCACGTGTGAGATAAGAGATAGCAGCTGCTATGGTTCAGTTTAGATTCAGACTACTTAGCTATCGCTGGCGTACCAATAGGGTGAATAGGGTTGCCAACTAATTTTGGGGGAGATATAGTATATTCCAGAAAAAAACGACAAAAATATATATAGGTAGTACACTGTAAAAAAATATAGTACTTGGCCAATGTTGCTATTTAATAGCAGTGTCGGCGCGTGAACATTTTCTATGGGCAACCCGAAACAAAAAAGTTATGAAATAGTTTTTTAGAATATGTAACTATAGGCTTTCCTAGAAATAAATTTTAGGCAATGGTAATTTTTAGGTGTGAAAATTAATTATTATTATTAATAATGTCCATGCTAAAACGATAGTGATTCTGATTAGTAGGGTTAGGATGTTTGGTGGCAAAGGTGAACAAAGAACAAAGGAGACGTTGTTATATATTTTTTGATTGAATGAATGAATGAATAAATGGTTGTTAAACCAATAATGTACAACCGTTTAACAAGACAACCGCAACCGCAAGATTTTGAAACTTTAATTCCATTTGCAAGTTGTTCAAGCTCTTGAATACATTTACAGTTTAGCAAAGAAGTAAAATTTATTTAAATGTTATAGTATAAAATCATCATTGTAAACCGTATTGCATTGCAGTTGTCGTCAAAAATTATGTTAATTTGTGTAACTAGTAAAATATGCGATGTTTCAACAAACCTAAATTGTTTACTCTATACACGTTCATACAATAAAACGCAAAGGTGATATATTATTGGCCGGCACTGCAATATAAATTTATCGTTCAGTTATTCATTTATTCATATAAAAAAATATACAATGACGACTCCACTGCATTACTTGTGCTAAACTGCCACCAGAATCCTAACCCTACTGATTAGGTATATTTTTTGGGCTACACGAAGCCGACGGACGTCTAACAACTCTTCGCAATCGGGCTCCAGTACTAAGTAGGTACCTAACTGCAAAACTTGGCTAAAGTCGGACAGCAGACTTTATCCAGACACGTGTGAATCTGAAGGCCGGACAGATAACCCGTCTGGACCGCTATATCAGTAGGTATATACCTATTGCACTATATCTATATGCATGCCGCGAGGCATATGTAGGTACCGGTAGACTGGGGTTACTTTAGAAAAAAATGATCTTGTTGATGACTTTGATCATTTAGAATGTAGTATAAAAGCAAAACTATTTGAAATGAAGAAGATTAAATCGAGTATACAGCAAGATAGATAACTAATATATTCACTGCCACAGTTCACCCACAAGTAAAAACAATGATTTCGGAGAGAAACCTATTAGATCAAAGTCGCCCCGCGAATCAAAGTAACCCCAGTTGACGGTACATCTTTGATGACAATGCCATATTATGGTACTGTAGGGAAGACGCAATACAATATTAATACATTTAATTAGAGATCGTTGCGAGAAGTACGAGTCGCGGCCCGGAGGCCAAAGCCTCGGAGCTTGACGACTTCAACTCTTCTTCTATTTATACACTTCCAGGCAGATTGATTTGTGTTCCGAATAGTGCTGTCCAGCCAGCACTGTAGATGTTGCATAGACGACCTCTACAGTACCTAACCTACCTACTATAAAGCCGGTCTCCATATAGGTATGTATACTTATTGGACCATAGGAACTCCTCAATTACACAAAATAAACCCATCGTGTTTGGGCTCAATCAATCAATCATATCATTTATTTGCGGTAAAGAACATAGTTAAATGCATGAAAATACAATTTAGTCAATTAAATAAAATAAAATAAATAATACAATGGAAATAGGAAGGATGAGTTGAAACAATAATTATACAATTTCATAGAGAAAAACGGAATCAAATAAGTAAAATAACATGTCATAATCACAAAAGTAATAAAATAATATGTTATGTCTCCTAATGTTCGAAAGAAAATTAATTTTACGTCATACCTGGCCATATAGTAGGAATTACCGCACGCTACGCGTGCGGAAAACCCCACTTCCTGGCCAGATAGAGACGTAAAATTTTGTACTCACCACGGGCGGTAATAAAGAAAGCCTCAGAGCGCATATTTATCGCCCTTGCCTTCGGCTCGGGCGTCAAATACCTGCGATCTGAGACATTCTTTGTTTAACCACCCTAGGTAAGTAATGTACTATTACAGTACACATGGTGCTACTCTTTTCCGCACGTGCGGAAAAGAGCACTTTCCGTGCATATGTCGAAACTTTAAAGAGCCATATGTACCTATATACTGTAAAACGTTGTACGATACACGTGCGAATAGGTAATTCGCAACTCGTGTCGATTTAAAACACTCCCTTCGGTCGTGTTTTAATTTATCACCACTCGTTGCGAATTTCATATTTTCTGCACTTGTATCGTAAATAACTAATATTCCTATGTCCTAGTCAGGTCGGGAAAAATCTCACGGGCTCATCGGATCACGGGGGATTGACTCATGTCAATGCCTGATTTGAGGGCAACATGACTCTTTTCATGAACAGCAGGATTAGGGAAGGAAACTACAACTTTGTCCCCTCATTTGAGGGCAGCATTTTTTTTAAATCTTTATTAAAGAGCTTTAGCGATTATGACGCTCCATAATGATCAACAACGGTTCACCTTAAGTTCGATTATTGATACCTATCTTCACTAGCTTAAATAGAAGAAAGAAACAAAGAAAGAAAGAAAAATGTTTATTGTCACACAAACAGATTACATACGAAAAATACATTATGAGAAAAAAAAAATACAAGATTATTTGTGTGACAAAAGGAACGAACTCAGCATGTGCTGTGACAGTCATTGCGGCTGTACAGCGCTGGTTTTCAGTTCGTCCCCTTTTTCACTCACACTACATCCACATTGACTGCTAGTGCAGGTCGAGGTAGAACAAAAAATAAAGAAAAACACAAAGTAATTACAATATAATACAATAAAAAAACAAAAACGGTAAAATAAAAAAGAGAGAAAGTAAAGAAGAACACTCACATTGGCTTAGACCTACTTATAGGGAAAATAACTTAACTTACTACAAAGTTTAGTTCCTAACCTAAAATAGCGCCCTGGCCTCGTCCGACAGTGGAAAAGCCAGTGCGCTATTGCACCCACCAACATCTAACAAGGTGCTACAGGGTATCCTCATTTGGTTTCTACACGAGTCATTCCGCGCACATTCCATCAATATATGGTATACGTCTTCAACGATATCACACTCTGTACAGTTCGGTGACGAAACTTTGCGCATCATAAGACCAAATTTATTAAGTGGAATGTAATGAGGCTGGCTTAAGGCACTCTAAGCTCTTCATAGAAGGAGTGGACTCGGGCTGGACCAGAAAACTCTGGAAATCCAGTAGGAAGCAACTCAGAATTATATCTGGGGTGTTCACTGGTCACTTCGGGGTCAAGGATCTCTTGGCCAAGATGGGACTATCTGATAGTTAAGACTGTAGAATGTGTGGCGAGGAGGATGAGACTATGGAACACTTATTGTGTGAATGTCATGCCCTTGCCAGACAAAGAATGAACTACTTTGGTAACGGTTACCCGCAACCAAAGGAATTCAAGGTGCTCCCGGCGAACTGCATCATCCGCTTTGTGGAAATGATGGAGCAAGCCTGGGAGCAGGTATAAAGGAGAGGGCAAATGCACAAAAGATCCCACTGGGTCGAAGTGCATCCGAAAGGGCCCTCACCTAGATAAGATAAGATAAGATAAGATAAGTGGAATGTGGCCGGAACGAAGTCTTAGTGCTATTACAATAGCCAGGATTAGGGAAGAAAAGTACAACTTTGCCCCCTCATTTGAGGGCAGCAATGACTCTTTTCTGACCGGTGTGATAATGATAAGAATATTGTTCTATAGTAACATGGTATTCCGCAAACTAACGCTTGATTGAATCAAGTTGATTCAATCAATTAACCATAATCATTCTACGTCTAACTAGCCGACTGAGTACTTACCTACAATCCATTACCACGCGACACACATTAAACGCAATTTACTGATATGTCGGGTCTGGCCTTCAGATTACGTGTCGCCCGTGTCGACCCTTCAAGGTATGATGAACGAGTTGAGTGCCCAGGGCTGTTATTCGCTACACGTTAATGCGGCTCACCCCGCTGGTCACCCGTAACGAAACTAGGTGACGCTTTAATTACTACGCATCGCGGTGTCAAGATATATTTGTGGGTGAGCGTTGAGGTGAGCTTAAAATAAGTTACAGAATAGGGGGGTAGCCCCGTTATTCTGTAACTTGTTTTAAGATCACCTCATTTAACGTTTCAATAACAGCCCAGTAGAGATGGCGAACTCGCACACGGGCACCGCCCAGAAATAGGAAGCCCCGCGCAGCGGGGCTCCGTCGGTAGGTACAGTCGCCATCACATACATCGGAACACACCTCTATTTTCAAGGCATTATAGGGTGCACGTGCCGGTATTTTTGAACACCTATAGTGTACCGATGTATGTGATGGCGACTGTACTACCGGATGACGAAATGAATGGAATAAAATGGCTGGATAAAAAAAAAACTATCAAGTTCTGACGCTGTAAGTGGAAGCTGATGCAAGTGGAATAATTCGTTCAATTAACCACGTCAATAAATTGTGTACCCAATTGTGTCGCTTAAATTCAAAATCGGATAAATCCATTCGACCCTATCAGCAAATATCTACCTTATCACCTTTTCTTAATAGCAAAATCGCATGATTTGACAGATGGATTTACCCGGGTTTGAAATTAAGCGACTCAATTAGCGAACAGTCGTCAAACAATAATTAACTAAGTGTCAGTTTTGTCACGGCAACGGCCATCACAAGACGGCCCGCGAGCTCTCTCGATTTTTCTAATCTCTTTCTAAGTTTTCTAATCAGAGAGAGACGAATAGCGCGAGAAAAATCGAGAGCTCGCGCGCAGCCGAAAGCCTGCGCCTTGCAGTTCCTTTAAGGGGCTAAGTAGGTACCCGAGGTTTTCATCGATTTTTGACTAGTTTTGAAGCGATACTAATACTTTTGCACTACCTACAGATATAATTATAAGGCAAACGGCTATCGATTCTTCAGTCTTTTATCTCCATTTTTGTCTACCATATTTTGAAAGAAATAAATAGTAATTTTACCTTTTTCGTTATAAGATTGCTGTGAAAGATCTAACATATACGAAATCTACATAGTTGGGTTCGTCTCTGATGTCTCTATAAACGTGTCTAGGGTTTTGATTTTAAACTAATTAACACAAAAGTCATGACCAGAAAACCAGTTTTTTGCTCTAATATTGTTCAACTTTGATGCCAAATCTCTCGAAGACAGTGATGTTTGAGCTGTTGTTGTTAATATGATAAGCTACAAAAAACATTAGAAAACTAAGAGGTTCAGATCGAAGGTCATTGGGGCATGGGGTCCCCCTTAAAACATAACTTTTTCCTTTCAATTTATAAATGACTAGCTTCTGCCCACGACTCCGTCCGCGTGGAACTCGTTTATTTATACAAACGTTCACCCGCCATTTTTACCTCCTTAGGGGATGATTTTCGAGATTAAAACTATCCTATGTAAGGGGTAAGGAGCCCGGGAGTCAAACTATCTCCATACCCAATTTCATTGAAATCGGTTCAGTGGTTAGCGTGAAGAGGTAATATACAGACAGACATACACACTTTCGCATTTATATATGATATTAGTATGGATATAAACACGTTATTTAATTGTGAAACAAGTTTCACAATAATTTGTACCTATGCTTAATTCTCGTCATTAAACTGACACTGAGTTGTCCTCATACAGTCGCCGTCAGATATATCGGGGCGGCGAAAGTGCTCACAAATATCTGAACACGTATCTATTATTATCGAGGCATTAGAGACGTGTTTAGATATTTGTGAGCACTTTGGCCACTCCGGTATATCTGATGGCGACTGTACAACCCTGATGGAAGCCCAGCCAAAATATAGGCCGGTTTTTTTAACCCTTTGAACGCCAAGAACGCCTAAAGGCGTCGTGCCCACCATGCCAAGAACCCCTATATAAGCGTTGACGTCCGCTGTCAACAAAAAGCAACCTTACATCTTTCAAGTAAGTTACTCCCTTATAGAAAAAAGGTTGGCGCGTCAGTGACACTTTAGTACGTGAATAATGGCAGGGGTTAAGTTACGAATCCTGAAATCCTGACCAATGCATGTTCTACACTCTTAACCATCTTTCAACAATATACAATAGATAGATAGTCCTTTGGTACTACCTAAGCCTATTTTAAAAACAGTTTTGCATTACGATAATAACGCACTATGCAATGCTAATAGTAGGTGTCCAGATATTTTTGCAGCCGAGTGAACCTTGACCAATACCTTTTTTTTTTTTTTTTTTTTTCTTTTTTTTCGCGCGATTGAGTTGCAAGATTTTACCCGAACATACATTGCAAGTTAATAGAAATCTAAATAAAACATACGTTGACTGTAATAGATAATAGTTTTAATATTTCTAAATATAAATTTAACAAACATATCTGTAACTTAACACTAACATACGAGATAATGGAACAACATACAAAATCACAGGCGTCTCCCTTCACATTTGTATGGTCTAATACAAATAAAACAAAACAAAGTTACTATTATGGTAAATATGTACACAGCATTATATTCATCTAATTGGAAGTCCTATATTTTTTAACTCTAATGTACATTACTTAACTCACCTAGCGCGGTAAGAAAGAAAATCTCAGATTGCAGGTATTAGGCGCACGAGCCGAAGGCAAGGGCGCTGAGAGTTCGAAACGGTACATGAGAATCACCCACAACATACTATGCAATACACATATTAATTTTGTTACTTGTAAAATTATAACTTTTATAAGTTTTGTTTGATTAAGGTGGTTCGATTGCCGTACAAAACGTTATTTGACATTCGCAGGCTAACGGCGTGATATTTTAAGAAACTTATGTAACAAACTTGCATAAATTGTCTTCCCATTTGCGCCAAATTCCCCCTTTCCTAGAATAAACTTGTATAAACTAAATTAATTTGAGAAATTGATTTGGGACGTGATATTTTGGGAAAACAATTTTTCTCAAATTAATCTAGTTTATACAAGTTTATTCCACGAAAGGCGAAATTTGGCGCAAATGGGAAGCCAATTGATGAAAGTTTGTTACATAAGTGTCTTTTAAATATCACGCTGTTAGCCTGCGAATGTCAAATAACGCTTTGTATGGCAATCGAACCACCTTAAGCCCAATCCTCAAGCTATACAATTTTTTATAAAACAAAGTCAAATACATTGAAAGTACAATTATAAACAAAATATAAGTATGTCAAAAAACGGGGTACAAAGTAAGAAAAAATCTAAAATATGAAATATAATGTCAAATCTTTAGTCAGGTTTATATGAAATAATAGATTAGCAGGTATTAAAGCATGTTAATGTTTTAGTCCATAATAAATACCTAGATTATAATATAAAAGTAAGCTACAATTGCTTTTCAAGGTGAATGGCCATACATGTAGAAATATTTACTTGCCCAATATGTGACACTTGTCAATAATGAGCTCTTTTGTCCGAGTCCCCAGGAAGCCCAGGAGGCTCGACTCTCCATACAAACGTAGATTGGTTATTTAGGGTTCCGTACTCAGAGTTAAATGGGACCCTATCACTAAGACTCCGCTGTCCATCCGTCTCACTGATACCGTGATAGTTCCAGTTGAAATATTTTCACAGATGATGTATTTCTGTTTCCGTCGCACTTGACCGGTTTTTTAAATGGCGTGCTGGAATAACATGGATCTTTGCATACACAATGGGGTCCGCTATATCCAGGTCGGAATTTATTTTCAGTTGCTAAAAAAAATAGCAGAAAAAAATACATTCATATGTACGTTCGAAAAATAATACCCTCCCTTTCTATAGTAGTTGGGTAAGAATAGAGGCAAAAGTTTTTCATAGTAATATAACATAAGCCATTTGACCAAACTTTGATACATGTTTTTATTTAATATATGTTTATCTATTCATCTTCCTTCGTTTGCTCTTGCTGTGAAGTGAACTTTATAGTAAACTTATTCTCAATTTTTTTGTCTATTAAAATTTCTAGCCACAGAAACTAGTTTCTGACCTAGCTGTGGAAAATCTCCTTGTGTATAGAAAGTTGTATGTTATTCCAGCATTTCATTTTAAAATGGGATCTATGGGGATTATATGGAGCCTTAACCAGGTGGGTAAGGCTCCATATAAACATAGTTAGATCCCATACATAAAAACTTAAAATTAGAGGTAATAGAGGAGACATCCTGTATTTGTGATTCATGTTTTGAGGTGTACAGTAAAGAGTTATTTGTATTGTATTGTATGGAGAGTCAACCTGTGTCCAGCATCCTGACCAACCCTAAGAGCTAAAGCAGCTATAATACCATATCTAATGTTAATCCGAATTACGCCATGTATGGTTAAAGCTTTGAACATATAGCACCATTGACAAATTTAAAATCTTAATTTACATTAAAAGCGCATGCAGTCATTACGTTAAAATATGTCCTGTTATGGCTAACATGTTAGTTTGGCAAAAATTATAAACAAAATATAAAAGTCAAATCATTCAACAAATTTGTCTATGTCATATTCGAGATTTGTGTCAGGTTCATCTGTAACTTCAACTATCTTTTTTCGATCTTCTAATCGGACACATTTTGGACATGTCTGGCCCTTGCGTAGCCAGCACACTCTGTGCAGCATCGTGTTGCATTTGTTGCACATAATTGCTCCGCTGTCAAATGGAAAGAGTATTTCATTGTTACTACAGATCTCACATAAGTAACCCTTTCCGGAGCACAGTGCACAGCTTGTTATGTGAGCCCGACAGACCTCTGTCAATTCTGTTAGTTGTGTTTCTAGAGTTCCATCGTTTATCGCTTGCAAATGTGACATGCTGTATTTCTTATTAATATCTCCTAGTTGCATAAACAATGGTGACAGAAGGCTTGTACCTTCAGGGCATGCACATAGATACCTCCGCATCCACTCCAGGTCCTTACGCATTTTGTGTACCCATTCCAGCTCCGCAATAAAGTTGAACAGCTTCACATTGATGCTTTCTATATTGATGTACGGTAGATTCCAAGCTAAGGTTAACATTTGGAAGGCGAGGCGGGAAACATAATGCTTGTCCCAGTCCCAATTATGTACGACCCTGGCTGGTATTGCACACTGATCGTTCCAATGGCACGTCGCACAGAAGTACAGACCAGTGTAGTCACAGAGACGTGGTTCGATCCAGGCATCTTTAAAAGTTAAAGCTGTCTCACATTCTGCACATTTGTAGTCCTGTGCTGCTAAACCCTTTTCTGGACAGATACTCATCTCATACTCTCCTTTATCTGTCATAACAACATGCGCACATACTCGGCAAATGTAATCTACACATTTGTAGTGACTCAAGTACCCGCAGTCAGTGCAGATGTACGAACTTTGCACAATACTCCATATTACTCCGCTGCAGTGATCACAGTACTGCTTCCTGTTATGCGGCGTCGTTTGCTGTTTGAAATGGTGTCCTTTTATACAAACACCAAGTCTAGGCTGTCCGTCGGTGTCTTTAATATCTTCTAAACGTAATCTCAGCTCAACTAGATATCTAACTAACCATTTCCGCTCTTCAGAGCATTGTTGGCTGTTCAAAATTAACTCCTTGCACTGTTTAATCGCCTTTTCTACCTCCTCTTTCGTCGCGGTACTATGGATTTTTAGTTTTTTAATCGCTATTGTTTTTGGTACGTGATTTAGCGAATCAAAGCTGTCATCAGCTGAAACACAGCCAGAAGTTGATGAGGATGATTTAGAAAAGGCGTCCGCGGTTCTTGGGCTGCAGCAGATTAAACTGTTTTGATATTTGGGCGAGTCGCACGCTGCAGCCATAATTGAGCACTTTAATCACATTAACTAGAAATACAGGAAATTTACACTGTTTCTGTAGCGTTGAAGTCTGGTGGGGCGTTTGCCTGGTTTTAACGCACTACGTAATACAATTCCATTCATGCGTCTTCTATCGTTTTTCCCTTTGTTGTGACCAATTGGAAATATTTCCTGAATGTCGTCATATTTTTATTACAAACGCGACTATTTGTGCTATTTTCTGTATGTTAACAATAAAATCAATCGTTTGACATCTTTATACTCTTAATAATAAGATAGAATTTTGCTGTGAAGTATTTTCTAGTAATTTAGATGAAAAGAATATGTGCGCAAGTGTCTGACAGACAGAACAGGAAAATTTGTGATGTTATGTTGGTTAGCTTGTGGGTGCGTTCCGTTTCACGAATAGTACTTATGTATTTAGGTTATCCCAAAATTCTAATACCTTATATAAAAATAAATAAAATTATTGATTTCACGCTGATAATAAATCAAGTTGATATAGTTATTTATTGCATGATAGCAGCTACATTATAGAGACTAACTGAAATATATTTTTGTTTCTGTAGTAAAACGAAACGTAATGTTTATTACCAACATAACGGCATAACGTACACTCAATAGTGCACACTGCTACCTTGTTTTGAACTGGTTTTTGAAGAATAAATAAACAGTATCAATTATTCATGTGACGCATATGTTTATATAAAATGAGGTAATTAAGTTATTAGGTCGAGAAGAAGGAGGTCATTCGTTATAAATATAAACGTGTTTCTAAATAAATGGCTTATTAGAAACTATTAGTGGGTATTTTGTATCACCTTTGAGGTGATTGAGGGCTTAAGAACATAAATAAAAAAATCCTTATCTCGTATAAAATACTATTATACTTCCAAATTTACTTTATTTAATTTATTTTATTATACGTCCTACTTGACGGTAACCGGCATCGTAGCCTATGGACACTTGCAACTCCAGGAAGTCGCAAGCCTGTTGCCAACCCTTAATTGATATGAGGATAAGCTGGGATGATAGCAACCGACTTTGACACAAACATGAACACAACACCACATACTGCGGTTTTATGTAATGTGGAGGTATTTCCCCTGTTGGGTGGCCCAAAGGAGCCAGAGGTCCGCTTTGACACCTAATCCCAAAATTTGTCACAGACTTGTTTTTACGAAAGATGGCATCTGACCTTTCAACCCAGAGGGAAAACTAGATCTTATTGGGATTTAGACCGGTTTCCTCACGATGTTTTCTTTAATCGAAAAGCTAACGGTAAATATTCCGTACATAAGTTCCGAAAAGTCATTTGGTACGAGCCGGGGTTCGAGCCCACGACCGCCGCTTGACAGCCGCATGCCTGAACCACTAGGCTACCCGTGCTTCACCGCTAGAAATTCAAAATAATCTGTAGGAATTCATATTTAGACGAGCGGTTTAGCCTAGTAGGAAGTCACAACGAAAGGAGGGGGAGGACTTAAGTATATCGTCTTCTAGTATGAACCCATAAGGGCCGATTCAAACCGGAATGGCAGCGGCCGGCAGCGCAGCGGTGTGGCGAGCTCTGTCTTAACCTCGTAACGCCCATGGGCCTACTGGAAGGACTTATTCTCTTAAAGGAATTTAAACCATTTTGGGTTGGAATAGAGTTGCATTTGTTTTGTTTTGGTCTTTTTTGAAACAAACGAAATTAAACTCTATTGCTTACGTTAGTTGATTCAAATTTCAATGTCAGTTTGTGTTGTATGGTGGTTAAATATATCGCCTTCTAGTATGAACCCATAAGGGCCGATTCAAACCGGAATGGCAGCGGCCGGCAGCGGTGCGGCGAGCACTGTCAGTGTGAAATAATTTTAAACATTATCTTCATACTTAAAAGACCATCAGTATCTTGTCGGCGGTTCGACCTGCGGCGACGTGAGTATGTAATACTATTATACTATTCTGTGACGTGAGGCCGCTCGCGTCAACGCGGGCGGCCAAAAGACCTTTTCGAGCTTTTCAAGCGATACTTGGTCTCTAAGTATATATATAAAGACGGCCGGCAGCGACGCTAGCCTGCCGCTGCCATTCCGGTTTGAATCGGCCCTAACACAAGCCTAAAGCGAAATTTACACTTGCAAGAAATTCCATGCAAGTTTAACTACATTGCGGGGTTTTGTAGATCAATTGAATTCAGCATCCCCCGTAACCTGCAATGTAATGAAACTTGCATGCAATTTCTTGCGTGTGTATTTTGCGCTTTATGGAGCCTACTACGGCCTAGCTCGATTTGTGTAAGATTGTCGCCTAGGATTTAAGTTTTTTTTTTATTTATTTACAGAGTCGCTACTTCGAGTGTGACGAGGATGAGTATTCGTCTGAAGACGACGAGTATGAGTACGCCGTTCAGTATTACGCGAGTCAGGTGGGAAACAACGTGTGTCAGCACGATGATGATGATGAGGTATGACATTAAGAACTCAACATATTTAATGATTTATCGTTGCGATTTCTTGATTCTGCAAGATCATTGAGCCATTGGAGAATCAAAGCACAATAGAAAAAAATGTTAGTATAGTGTCATTGCGCCGTTTACGCGACTAGCTTTAACGACCACCTGAAAGACAAGGTTTCTCCAATAAAAGATACTTAATTCTATAGACATGTCAGTTCTCCGACTTCTCTAAGTGGCCGCAAACCAGCACACTTAATTAGGTGGTAGCTAACCGGCGCAATTACCCTACGTAACCTTTCCAATTTATCCTTATTGTATCGGCTACTTTTCTCCTCTTCAGTGTCCCACTGCTGGGCTAAGGCCTTCCCCCCGTTTCCATTGTCGTCTTCAAACTAGTTTTTTTTTTAATACTGCAGGTGTTCGTGGACACTGTCCCCGACGACAACACATCCACCGACATGTTGCTCGACGAGCCGAAGGAGAAATCGTCCACATCTTCCTCCGAGGCGACCTCCGACCTGACCTCTGAACCCGACGCCAACCTAGAGCTGGAGGTCGCCGCCGGCACACCCGTAGTGCTCAACTATCTGCTCACACACCCTATCACTTGCAGCATTCAGTAAAGCACAATATGCGGTGCCGACGACCTCAATGTCATGTTGGGCCGGCATCGCTATTGGCCTCATCTGTCACGAGCTTACACGCGTCGGCATGGTCTGACAGAATCGGCCCGACATTCGGTGACTGACTGTTTGATAAGCAAGTCAGACGCGGGGTCCATACACCAATTTGGCAAGTCTTTTTTGGAAGAATCAGATCGACAAATACCGTTTGTGGTCCCATTGTCAGGCGCCCGATTTGGCACTTCTATCGTATACAACTCTAGTCCAATCTGCACAAAGGTGAAGTCAGGAGAACAATGTTACGCTATGAATCTGGCAGACCTTTCTGGAAATCGGGATTCGGTTATACACAATCGGTATCCCTTGATGAAGGCCAAGTCAGATCGGCAATGCGTTCCGCTTTTACACAGTCTAAACCGCTAAGCCAAATCGGGCCGATATCGCTTTTCAGTTAACCGCAATTCTGACCGCATCTCTCTGTCTAAGATATTAAATGTCCGACATAGCGCTTTGCCTTTACACAATCGACCTGGCTGCCTGACAGAGGGCAAATCAGATGCTCGACTTGGCTCCTCGATCGTACGTAGTCGTCTAGTCGTTCTGATATATTGTACGACAAATCGGGCGACCGATATCATCTTTCACGGCGAGTCACTTCGACAAACGAGTAGGTCTGTAATCAATCCTGATATTCTGTTAGGTCTTTCAGAACGACTAGGTACTATTCAGGAGCATTTGTCTCAAGTTGCACCTGATTTCGATCGCCTGGCCGTGTTCAATATGGTGGACTTATATACGCGCGAGGTCTGGCATAATGTCAGGATGGCCGAGAATCGTCTATATTTATTTTGTTAACAGCACCTATTTATTGAAAATTGGGGGGAAAAACTTTTAGAGACACATTTTTTTGCCGATTAAAGAACAAAATAATCAAGTTTGCTGGAATAACTAAGTATACTATGCACAACGATTGACAATAGTTTTCAATTTTTATAGCGGGCACAGCTTTACCAAAAATACATTTGAATATGTATAAATACCTGCCTTTAAAAATGTAAACAAAATAAAACGGCACAAAAGTATAGTCTAAAAGTTTTTGGCTCAATTGATTGTCAAGATGCATTTAGAATATAGGTACCAGTGGATTTTATAGTTTCAGAATTAGTTATTATAGTAAAGTGCGGATTCTTTTTCTAGATCGAATTCACGTTTCTTTGAGCCTAGTAAAGATAAGGGTAACCACTAATTGATACTGTAAAATAAACGTAAGTACCTAGTAAACATGTACTATTTCAACCAAAAGGCGGCTTTATGTCTGCTGTTTTATCAAAGCATTTTCATTTCAAAGCGTTTGTGGTACGTGGCTAAACACTTGCTTTGTTGGATAACATAAAATCCGTTCTAGAGAATTTATCCGCACTATAATCGTTTAAGCGTTTCGTAAGTATGTATGCTGCATGAAATTACCTACGTCATAAGTTTTATGACGACTGAACTGCACCGTGGGACATTAGAGATGTGTCTTATCGAAAAGGTTGAAGAAATGATGTTTTGGACATGTGGCTTATTAGCAATGAGGTGTTTAGCAAATGTGACAGTAAGTAGCTTGTTTCATGTTAATTATAATTAATCGTGTTAATCGTGTCGTTGTCAGTGTAACACCACTGGGGTCTATATAGACATAGACTCTATACCGACCCAATAGCTGTCAGTAGCGTATATCGACATGCTATCCTTTAAGGTGAAACCCCACTGCGGCGCATGTAGCGCACAACGAACACACAGTCGGAGTTCTTTTTATTCATAGAGAAAGGATAGAATAGAGGGAATTCAGCGTGAGAATCCATGCGGTGACCGGGATGTGCCCAACAAAGCTATACTCTATAGCCAAGATGTAGAATTTGTAGAGCGTGGCTGGTAGTGGTCGAGTTGCGCCGTGTGGAGTATCTACGAAGCTTGGCGCTCCTTATGATCTGACATCTTTTTAACGCTGAAAGCTATATGAGCTAGGGAGTCACTTTACATGTAATGTTTTTGGTGGGATTTGGGTCATTGTCAGATTTAGGTTCGCGTCTCTTCGGTGGACATTGCCAAAGTTAAGGGCTATAAAGCCTAATTTTTGGTTGATCTCTGAATCCGCATAAACGGCGTTGCTCCTATAATTCTATGCGATAAAAACATATTATGTGTGAGCGTAAGCCCTTAATTATTGACCACCGGTAAGATGATTTTTGTTTTTGTGTCTGACAATGACCCATATACACCGTGTATTTTTTGATTTCCGTTAATTTCGACACGATGTTCGGTTCATTAACAGAAGCTACCTAGTATGTTGCTTTTTGTTACTTAAATTCGAAAAAAAAAAAAATTTTAATTTTTTATACAAACTAAATCAATATTACAGTGTGGGAGGGCTTAATCTCAATTAACACAAAGTTAATTTTCACCTAAGACAGCACTTGTCAACACATGGCTCAGTGGTAAATAGTTTGCTTATGGAGTGAGGGGTCCCAGGTTCAAATCCCAATAATTCCCTTTTTCGTTTTTTTTTTTTTTTTTGATTTCTGTTATCGAAGACTGATCCATTAATAAATAAATACTTAATGGAATAAACTTACCTCAAAAACCGCATTGTAGCAAATAGCTATGATGTACTATACTGACGAAAATTAAAACGTAAATAAAATAAAGGACCCTTCACACTGATTCGGTCATTAAATTGATTTATTGAATATCTGAAAAATAGTAAGAGTTAAGACACTAGTTTCTTAGAGAAATTAGTTCCATTTAACCTGAGGATTCTTCCCTTAAAGTTAACGGAAATCAAAAAAAACACGGTGTATATATCGATACATGCAGACTCAAAGGGCGTAACAGCCATTACAACAACAGGCTGTTACGCCCTTTGAGTCTGCAGGTATCGATATATTGATTCTACTTTGCGCCATTACATACTGATTGTCATGTTGCTTCTACTTTCGTGCAGGCGACTGTATTGTATTAGCTTAAAGAGTATTAGATGTTGGTTTCACTTACGAATTACAGTTTATAAATATCTCAAAGTGAAATCAATCCTATTTCATTAGCTTATAAGTATAATGTAATATTTCATTTATTGTTAGGTACATGTGATTTGTTTCTAGTCTTATAGTTAATGATAATGACATAATAAAATAACCAGTAAGGTTTAATGTTTTATATTAACAAGCATAATGATGTGAAAATTGTCAACTTTTCCAACAGCTGTCAACTTTGCCCGTGAATGGTTGGTGGGCAAAGCTGTACTTCATTTGGCAAAGTTGCGAGCGAGGTTTGTTATGGTATCGTAAAGGCCTATGACCTATGACTAATGCTAATCAATAAATTATGAATTCTGTTTCTACCAAAACTAGCTTAATTAAACTAAACGACTGCTCTATTTGGGTCATTGTCAGATTTAGGTTCGCGTCTTTTCGGTGGACATTGCCAAAGTTAAGGGCTATAAAGCCTAATTTTTGGTTGAACTCTGAATCCGCATAAACGGCGTTGCCCCTTCTATAATTATATGTGATAAAAACATATTATATGTGAGCGTAAGCCCTTAACTATTGACCACCGGAAAGATGATTTTTGTTTTTGTGACTGACAATGACCCATTTATTCTTATGTTATGTGTGACGTTTTACAAGACTTCACACAGAAATATATCAAAACTTGATTTACCTACTTATACTGTTTTATTAAAATAATTTCTTGCAAGATGTATGTTTTAGATAAGTAATTGTAGTAAAAATGAAAACGCACTAACTAAAATAAGTATCAGCATAAACTTGTCGTAGTTTAAAATAAAACAGTGTTTACCTACCTATTCACTGCAACTGTTCCGAGTTGGATTCCATAAGATGCTTAGGTACAATCAATATACCTATATATATATACACATAAATACTGATGAGCAACTCAAAAATATCTACACAAAAATCTATTTACAAAGTGTCCAACATGATTTTTAAGCTAATGAGGCTCGTTGATTGAGTCAAGTGAGTTCTGGTACGATCTCAAGTGATAGTATAAGTAGTTAATAAGTTTAATAATGGTAAAATGGTAGCCTTTATCGCATAAGAATTTAAAATATGCAAAGGATAATTTATTATATTTCCGTCCTGCAGCTTTGCATATTGCTTTGCCTGTCCAAGATATAAGGTCTGTTGCGAATACTGTGTAAGGAATTTCATTCGAAATTCAACAATAATGATTCTACAGACTTAGCAAATTTCGTTTAGATCATTCACTCAAATCATAAGGATAACTCAAACATTTTTGTGGGCAAAGTTACCAACACTTCTGGCATTTGATAAACAGTGTGAAAATAAAACAATGCAAAGAAATTAAATTTCAATTTATTCGAGATTACATAATTTCTGTACGCAGCAACCGCCGCCATTACTATGTAATAAGAAATAAAATTAATCATACTGAACGTAAGTAGTTTTATTTAAACTAAATGTAACCAATTGTCCTACAATTCCATCGAAAATATACAAACATGGTTACTTTTTACATAAGATTTTACAGTTATACAAGTATAACAAAAAATATAATTAATATTGTGAACAACGTATCATGTACTAGTGAAGCAATTTCATAAATTAAATATTGTAAATGTACGGACAATTTAATATTCATTAATTGAATTTATTCAAAATTTATATAAATCAAATGTTCCAGCATTCTAAGAACTTCCATAAATCTAATATTTTATAGCAATTCTTACAAAATCTACGCGTCATATCGTAGTTAACCTTACATTATTTGCCGCATGCAATTTCGCGCATTAATCCAATTAGAATATGGTTTAGTTTCAATCATATATCTTAGTCAATCTATACATGACTTTGCGATAATACAAAAACAATAGTCATTATTGATGTTACATGATTTTTTGTCTAGTTCCACAAGCTAAACAACGGGGAGAGAGTCAAACTGAATGAATTTATATTAAGGTGGTTCGATTGCCATACAAAGCGTTATTTGACATTCGCAGGCTAACGGCGTGATATTTTAAGAAACTTATGTAACAAACTTTCATCAATTGGCTTCCCATTTGCGCCAAATTCTCCCTTTCCTAGAATAAACTTGTATAAACTAGATTAATTTGAGAAAAATAGTTTTCCCAAAATATCACGTGACAAACCAATTTCTCAAATTAATCTAGTTTATACAAGTTTATTCTAGGAAAGGGGGAATTTGGCGCAAATGGGAAGCCAATTTATGAAAGTTTGTTACATAAGTTTCTTAAAATATCACGCCGTTAGCCTACGAATGTCAAATAACGTTTTGTATGGCAATCGAACCACCTTAATGTTTCTCCCACAGTCAAACAACTTTCCTGTCTCAGGCACCCCATTTTAAATCATATATTCCCACATAGTCAAGTTCTAAAATTGTAACAATGAGTTATCTTAACACTATTTACTCAAATGTACTTCCTAGGTATTTAAAATCTACATTCCTTTGACTACTTTGGCTGAAACCAAGTTATATGTGCTCTAAAACGGTTGAATGCCCTGGGCACCGACTGCAGTGTCCTCGTTTGAATCATCGTCATCGATCTAATCGAAAAATAACTGGCTAGTAACCGGCTAGTCTTATCCTAGTTGCCCACATTACTGTATAGCTAACAACGCCTCAGCCATGACGAGCAGTTAGTTCACATTTTTAAATCGATAACTATTTCCGTAAGTTGCTGAGGAATTGAGGATAGCCCCTGCGGCCGCATACGTAACTGCAGGCGCGTAATCAGTTACGACTTACGATTGAAAACGTTTGTCCCCGTACGAGACCAGTTGGGATCGAAGATTTTTTATTCTTTGTACGAAACCAGTTGCAACCATTTTATCGTAAAACAACAGTTTCGACGACAACTTGCAATCGCATGCCCTTTTCGTCTTAGTGTATCCATATTCAACTAGGGACCCTTATTGAAAAGGGATCCTAACCACAGAGGGGTTCCTGCGACAGTAAGAACCCAGAGCAATACAATCCTTCCAAGGTAAGGATTTGCATCATTCTATAATGTAGTTTGCACGATCGTGGTGCAAAACAACTTTTCTATTCCAAAAGCATCAATGGATGCCAAAATGTCCTAATTGTCAATTTAATATTCTAAGATTACTCTAGATTTTGTGTATTGAAACAAGATTGTGCAGTATTTTCTATACAGGTACTAGTAATTAATGTATTTTGGCAAAAACTCGGACTACAACTAATTGTAAGGCAATTTGTCTGGATAAGAGACAACAACATTGCAACTTTGCACTGCACTAGCTTTTCGTGACTATTCGCAGATATTCGGGATGCTGAGCCTTTAAACAGGCCACGGAGCTTCCCATAACATTTTGACTTAAACTTTGTGATAGCGATCAAAGAAAAATTGGTTTTTACAATGAATGGCAACATTGCCCATCTTTGCCATTCATTCATTTGTTTTTCTTTTGACTTGAACTGATAAGCCTGCAATGACATGCATTTGTGAGTATAATTATTTTGATATGGGCAAAGTTGCAGTAGGTAGCCACAATTTTGCACTATCTTTCTTTATTGTTTCACAAGTTCGGCATCTAATTTGATCTGATAATAACTAAAATAAACACATTGCGAGTTTTTGCCAATTCTGAACCTGTGGCCCAAATGCCCATTTATTATCCTACAAAAAAAATATCATAGCTTATTTATTAGTCAATTCTTGGGCTGTCCATGCGAATTTCAACTTGGCCGAAACTTTGCTACCTAACTAAAACTAAGTACTTCAGGATTATTTCTATGATTTTGTAATTTTAACTTATTTTATTTGCCACGATTCTGTCAGGGTCAGCCAAGTGTTTCGTTTTAGTTACTCTTTTTTATTAGACATAAATTGTATTATGCTTGACTGAGCTTGGTGTTACATGTATTTTGATGCGCCATTTTTGCGCTGGACAACCAACACATACTTTATTGAATCAGGCGTTACTTTGCGGAAGTCCATGATATATTACGTGAACAATATTCCTTTGCTATTCCGCTAAAAACGTGCTGGTCGATCAGCGGAGATCAAATGCAACTATTTGCGTAAAAACATGCAAATAATTACAGCAAACCATCATCACCAATAATGAAAAAACCTTGACACGTGTTTCGCCTCTCTACGAGGCATCATCAGGAGATGCTGGCAGGAGATGTTGCTTGCGCCACGTCCACTGAGCCACCATCTCCTGCCAGCTCCTGCCAGCATCTCCTGATGATGCCTCGTAGAGAGGCGAAACACGTGTCGGGGTTTTTTCATTATTGGTGGTGGTTTGCCCTACATGGTAAATGTGCCCACTAATACAATACCCATTAACTACTCTTGGTGGGTTTTTAACCAACTGCCAAGAAGGGTATGACTCGCTTTTATATACGTATTTTAGGTATGCTCACAACTCAATCGTTATTGAATGGATATTAAACCTTGAGTTACGAGTCAGACTTTAAATGTTGAGCCATTTAGAGCTCACTTTATACTGGACAATTCAAAGCTTACTATGAAAACCAAAATTAGTTGACACCTAAATGGGCCAACTAGTAAAGTGCGTGACTGTACCCATGAATTCACTCATGAAAGGCAATTAAAATATAAATCTATATTTGTGGTGGGCAAAGTTGGCATTAATTATGTATTTTGATACAACGCCATATTTGCGATGGACAACCCATACAATCCATAATTTATGTTATAGTTCCTTAAATGCACCAGACTTACATACAAAAACTATGACTATTATTAAATAAACCTCTAGATTATGTACTAATTATTCTAATTAATTTAATATTATGCATGTCAATGTTACAATGGAAATAATATGAGCACTGTTTTTATCATATACATACAAGACAATTTTAGAATGTTTTAGTACTGCATACCATTTAATTGAGTCGGTTGTTGCGCGGTGCGGGAAGGGTGACAGCGCTAGCGAAACTGGAACTTATTTGAGCTCTAACGTTTTTTTTTTATACAACGACGGTGGCAAACAAGCATACGGCCTACCTGATGTTAAGCTGGTACCGTTGCCTATGGACACTTGTGACTCCAGAAGAATCACAAGCGCGTTGCCGACCTTTTATTCACTTGAGGATTCGCTGTGTTGGCAGATAGAGACATGCATGTCCCTCACTCCCAACAGCGCATCCTAGGGAGCTCTGGCGACCTTACTCACCACCAGGAACACAACACTACATGCTTCATAGCATGCATGTGAACACATGTCACACGTCACACGAACACCCCTTCCCGCAAAGCGCGAATACAGTAACTGGCTCAATTAAACAATATGCCTATAGAATGGAATATCCATGAAACTATATTGGGATGTCTAGTGAGTTTCTTAATCTTTTTTAATGCTTAATATAAAATTTCCAACATAATCTGTATTATTGTTGCGACAGTAAAGAGTACCAATGTCAAAGAGTATTAATTCCGAAATTTCGAAGACGAAAACCCCCGACATTTTCATTTCAAAGTTCATTATCTCAAAAACGGCTGAACCGATTTTGTTGAAACGTAGCAAAGAACCATCTCGATCGACAGCTTTCGGACAAAAACATCGGTCCATTTGTTTAGGAGCTACGATGCCATAAACAAACACACAGACACGTCAAACTTATAACACCCCTCTTTTTGCGTCGGGGGTTAAAAAGATAGAGCGAGGTAGTGATATGGCTTTTTCGGGTTTGCCTGCAACTTTCCACACGGGCCGAAATCACACGGTGGACATGTTCAGTCGTGGGGATGCGCCTTTTTTGCTAAACAACGACACACATGTATAATGCTTTGCACATAATCGGAACCAATATGGCGTTCGGGTGACACCCGGTAGTGTCACCATTGACGCAAAATACTATATCACCCTAGCTACGCAGTCACGCGACTGGGTGGAACCCATGCTAGTTATCAGCCACATTGGTATTCTTTACAATTCTCTATCTGCTAGAATTTAATTAATTACATTAAAATATCTAAATCATCTATTGGAATATTTCTATTTTTGTCATGAACAGAGGTACTGTACTGAGAATTGAGCAAATAATATACATAGTACATTTTCCTGGATTATATTACCATGGGCAGAAAATCTCACATTACACACCAGATGTGATAAAGAATGGCTCAGATTGCATGTTTACCGCCCTCGCTTTCGGCTCGAGCTGCGATTTGAGCCATTCCTTATTTTACCTATCTAGGTGAGCAATGTAATGGGTACCTACTATTATAATTCATAAATATATATATGAACCAGCATATGAATTTTAAAAGCAATGTAACAAAATACAGATTAACTGCTTAAAACTTGAGTGTTATATTGGCAAGCAGTTCTTTAAATCTGGATATTGTAACTTTAGTCAATAATAATATAAATTTAGCAACCATCATGTTTTCTTTATATAGCCTAACTTATAAGTTGAACGAGGTAAAAAAAATCAATGTGTTAGTTGGACTGCCATCGAAAATTATGGTATCACTGCATAGTATAAAACAAAGTTGCTTCCCGCTGTCTGTCTGTCCCTATGTATGCTTAGAAACCCGTGCGAAGCCGGGGCGGGTAACTAGTTTAAATATTAAAATCTGCCAATTTATTAGACTTTGAAAATAAAAAAAAATCTAGGCATAGCCCAATCAAATATTTTAGACTTCAAATTTTTCTTATGTACAGTTCATACACATAATTTCATTCATTTGATATTTATTTATATACAGTCAACAAATCATCTATTTGCAGAAATTATCCTGAAAATGCTTGCATTCTACTTTTGATTTGAGCGCTGACAATATGTCAAACTAAATTACCAATATTTGGTAGTATGAAACCTCATTCAAGAAACATCAAGATTACGAATCTTTCGCTGGCCAGTCTTAGAATAGAAATTTAGCAAGATTATTTCTACTTGGAGTTACATACCTATTTTCAGGAAACACCAAAATCTTGAAGGCCGAGACCACAATCCGTATTCCCATGCACAGTCACTTAAAATTTCACTACAGTTACCCTAACCAATACGTCAACTACTAACTACTATAATCTTTGTCACATCTGTCGTCATGGTCCCAGTACTTCTGACTTCTCGGGACATCGGAGACATGCCGTTTAGGCGGAGTCTTGGCTGAGCCATCGACAACTACACTTTCCTCTGCGCTGTTGCGGCGGAATCTGCCAGGGACCTTATCTCGAGAATTCCTTGAATTGGAGCGGTATCTCTCCTCGTTCTCCGGTTCTTTTTCATCGTTTATGTTGTCTTTGGAGCGCTGCCTGGTCCAGTCCCTCTGTCGATTCCTATTAGGTTCTTCAACCTCTTTCTCTTTCCTCCAATTCTCCACAGGCCGCTTGCTGCTTGATTTTTGTACTTCACTGTCGGCTCTCTCTGGAGCTGGTCTGTCGTTGGGAAATTGCTGCACGAAACTGTCCCCTTGAGAGTTGAAGTTTGTGTTCGCAGTATACGAGTTCTGTATATACGCCCCGTCGCCTTGCTGCAAGTAGTTGGGGAAGTTGTCTTGCAGATAGTTATTAAATCTGTTCGCTTTAGGGACATTTGGGGGCGGGTAATCCGGTACAGTGACAGGGTAGGTCTGTTGCAATGGAGGGGGTAAAACGGTGGGGTTGAACAGTGGTTCCTCCTCCTTTTTCTCATCTTCCGCCTGCCTCCAAGAGTTCAAGTCGTATCTCTTGGTGAGGCTGTTTTTACTAGTCCACGTTTCAAAGTTATCTTGGACAGTGAGTGCCTGTTCTTGTCTCAGTAGTCCGGCCCCAGCGCCTAATATAGGCCTGAGTTTTGGCTTCATTTCTCCATCATCGTTTATGCTTATTTGTGATATATTCTGTGAGACCTTGTCACTAAGATCTAAGCTTGCATCAGCTCTATTATAGTCCTCTTTCTCTGGACTCTTCTTCCAAGAACCATAGCTAACTTCGCTATAGTTGTCCTCTGAAGCTAGGTCCAAGTGTGCAGCGTAGAACTGCTGAAGAGTGTTTGGTAGAGGGAGGAACTTGTTCAAGCATAAGTCTGCAGATAATAAGAGCCAGATGATGCTGGTCGGAGGTGGGGACAGCAAACGGAGACGGATGGAGATGGACAGCTCGTCCAACTCTTGAGATAACACTGAGAGGAGTTCTCTCCCACTCTGCATTAACTGGAATAAAAGAGACATGTTTTACAGCAAAAAATAAAGTTTCCTGTCTGTAAAAACTACGACTACATCTTGGTTTCAAACGGAAAATATGTTAAACCGTGGATAAATAAGGCACCTCTCTCATATTCTCAGAAATTACACACCTATATACACAAGCGGCTTACATAAGCGGCTTAAAGGCATGTGCCCAGCAGTAGGACGTATATTAGTCTAAGCATTTTACGGTACGGTTGTATGGCGAAATGGAAATAATTTATAATAGCAGTTTTTTTTTGCGTAACAGATAAATCATAATTATAGTAATAACTTCGAGACTAAATCCAACAAAATATTAGGTATTTAGATATTTTAATAAATTTTTAAAAATTAATAAATTCCTGAAAAATTGTTAAAAAATGTTAATAACCTTTTTTTTCTGTATTATGATAAATTAATATTTGCGGCGTAATATTGATGATAAATCGCGCAAAAAATGTTCCCGATTATTACCTTTATATTCAGTTAGACACCATTTTTTTTTCTATTACCATATTTTCGTGTCAAAAAATAATAATAGACTGTAGGTTCCTTCATTCCTTGGTGTATGTAGTGGACACAAACATTACAAACCAATCACACACTAAACAACAACGGAAGGTGGATTTTAGGGGGTTAATATTATTTAACAATTTCAAAAAATGCTAATTGATCAGTAAGTTTTGGGATTTTCATCATCGACACTCTTTCATTGAATGATGTACGAATCGACTGATAAAATACTTTGCAACTAATGTTTTTACAAACACCTGTTAAAGTAGGTTTAAAAGTGCCGCGCGCGAGCCGCAGAGCAAACGTGATTGGCCGATTGCATGCAGCGGGGCACCGCGCCGTCCGCCATACAAATATGTCTAAGTAGGCACTGCACGAACCGGCGCGCCGCGATTTGAGAGTTTAGCGACACGATCTAACGCGTACGATCAATTATCAGTTGTTTATTATAGTTAAAATTCAATTAAGTTGTGAATCAAAAGATTAAAAAAACCGTCATATATTGAAATTATAATTCTATGTTTTAAAAATACCTACCGTAGACCGTACAAAAGTACCTACTTAGGTAGGTTTTGATACAGATTTGTTTTAGGGTTCACTTAACAAAATATGTACCTAGTTATAGCCTCAGATCATAGAAAGAAGATCTGAGGTTAAAGATGAGTCTTGTTGTTTCATTGTAGTTTTATCAATGAAATAGTGTCGTAGTGCCGGTTAGTGACCAGCTAGTTTAGTGTGCGGGTTTCCGATCTCCTTTTTGGGCAAATATGCTTTCGTATGTCCGGCTGTTCAGCTGTTCCCTCTAAAGGTCACATCTCTCAACTGATACTCGTGAAATTTTGTGTGCGAGTTAGATATTGAGCGGGCAAAAATGCTTTCGTATGTCCGGCTGTCCAGCTGTTGCCTCTATAGGTCGCATCTCTCAACCGATTCTCGTGAAATTCTGTGAGTGAGTTCAAAATTAATGGGCAAAAATTTCCCCAGGTTTCCAAACTTTCACTTTAGTCGTATTAGTAAGAAAATAAATTCAATATTTAAAAAAGCAAAAATAATTACTTCCTTAAAAATGCTAATTTGTAATTGAATGGTTTTTTTTCTTAATAATCACTCCAAGTAAATTTGTTCCTTTTTAGTTAACTAAAAAAAAGTGTACATAACGTAGGGTAGACCAGGGGCAATTGAAACCATTTGCCTTTACAGCATATAACCGTTATATTTTTATGAGTAGAAAGATGAACGCCCAAAAATTTTCAAGGTTAGTTATCTGGTTCCTAAATAAAATGTATTTTGTTACTCTATAATCCATAGTTTTCTGTCAATAATACGAGTATAATACAGAGAATGAGGCAGTATGGTTCAATTGGCCTCACATGACTGTCGACGACTGACTGTGTCTGCGTGTTTGTTTTTACCATTGTCTTGTGTAAAATATTAAAGTACAGTATTTACATACATACATACTGGGAATACTGTCAATTGAAACACTATGTGAGGTCAATTGAAACACTCTAATATCTTCGGCACAATGAAAGTAGGGTAAACTGGGTACGGTTGAAACAACGCAAATATCTCGCGAACCGTTGGTGGGACGGCGAGGGGTCCAAGGGGGGAAAGAAGCGGACGATCGGTTTGTACACGAAAAAACATCGTGACGTTGCTTCCCGCGCGCTTAATTTGTTTGTAGAAAACCCTATTGTGTTTTGATCCCCAAAAGTAAGTGTTTTCACTCGTAGAGTTTTTCAATTATTCTGGTTTCTATTTAAGTGAGAGTATTGAGTGTGTGTTTATGTTTGAAGTGAAGCTTGTGGATCATCTCAGCGTATCTAGTTTTACTGTATCATTATTCTCATTATTACTACAACGGCTTTTTCCGAAAGTAGGCGGTGGGGACGGTTGAAACAGAGTGATTTTCTTGTATTTTTGACATTGACTAATGAAAGTCAAAGTAAGTTTTCTATTAGTTTATTTACATATTCTTTTCAGGGTGTTCTCTTCTGTACAGGGTGGGCCATACATTTTTGCTAATGGCAACACTGAATATCTTCTATAATAATAAATTATATATTTTTTGAGTGGAGGGAAATTTGACATTAATTTATGCAGTGTTATTTGCAATAAAGCTTTTTGTGTAAAACAGTTTTATAAAAACAACAAATTGTATGTAACTGTTCGCCGCCTATTTAGGAGGAAGCCCGGATCTCACTTCCGCCGATTTCATCGTGCGGGGATATTTATAAAGTCCAGTTCTAAGTTAAAAAACCCGAAGAAAATATCCAAACTCAAGCAAAACATCCGCGATGAGATAGTCGAGATCCCTCTCAGCATGTGTCAGCGAGTTTCCTAAAATCTGCCTAGTCGTTTGCTGGAGTGCCAGTGACGAGATGGGGGTCATCTCAAAGATAAATTATATTCAAGAAATAAATTGCATTAGATGTTAGTCACAAACATTTAATGATCATGAAATTGACTTTCATGGTTTTATTTTCATCAGTTTCAAAAGTGCAAGAATTTTTGGCCCATCCTGTATTTTAATTACTTAATATAGTCTTGTTACGTTTAAAATGCAAACAGTTTATTTTCGTTTTGGTTTAGTTAACTTACTTAAATAAGGTGAAAAATGACTGATAATACACGTAGAGCTTAACTTGTAAGCGCAAAAACGCTAGCTGATTATAAACCTATCCTAAATTATACGTTATCTCATAAAAAATACGAATAAAACACATAAAAGTATTATTTTTTGTCACTGTTTCAACTGGCCCCGGGATGGGGATACTTGAAACAAATCGTTTTTTTTTTTTTTTCAATTTGAGCTACTACTAAAACACCTTGATCCAAAATTGGATTGCAAGATACAAGATATTTATTCATAAAAGCCAATGTTTTACAAGTCAGTAATTACATAATGAATAGTATTATTTTTTAATTAAATTAGGATATCAAATAAGGTCGCCTATATAGCTTTACATGTCTGAGTCTTACAGGAAATTTCAATTTAAAAATTAGTTACTAACTACTACTTGCCGTTTAGTAGATAAAAACACGCTCTTTCATTTGATATATTTTCTTCACCTCACAGATTATAAAACCGGCCAAGTGCGAGTCGGACTCGCGCACGAAGGGTTCCGTACCATTATCTATAAAAAACTATTTTATTCTGTGTTTTTAGTATTTGTTGTTATAGCGGCAGCAGAAATACATCATCTGTGAAAATTTCAGCTGGAACTATCACGGTATCAGTGAGATACAGCCTGGTGACAGACAGACGGACGGACGGACGTACGTTCCCGTTTTACTTTTTGAGTAGGGAACCCTAAGAAGCAAAACTACGGACGATATTCAGTACTACCCAGTCAACTCTACTTATATCTTTTTTAGGGTTCCGCACCTCGAAAGAAAAAGCGGAACCCTTATAGGATCACTTTGTTGTCCGTCCGTCCGTCCGTATGTCAATACCCTTTTTCTCAGGAACGCGTGGAGGTATCAAGCTAGGTATTAGATATTATCAAGGTATTAAATACTCAAGCCTACTGTTCCTTGGAGCTGTGAAAGAATCAAACTTCTAACCTAACGCAATCAAAAGACACAACCATTTATGCCGCAAATTTTCGAAACTCGCAAGGGAATCAAAACCTACAGGGTACTTCACGTGAACTCAGAATCTTGAAATTTGATACGAAGCAACGCCTTATGGCACAAATAAAGGAAAAATTGCGAAAACCATAAATCCCATAAAAAACATTCCATGTAAACAATAGGCCAAGTCTCGAAACAACTTTACTGCATTTACTAATTTTTGCATAGGTACCTAAAACGTATGTAAGTGTGATTGCCAAGTCACAAAATTTTATTTAGTAATCAAATAAAGATTAATAAGAATGTCTGACTTGGCTCTACGAAATATCTCACCACTTTTTACTGTGAAAGAGTTTCGAGGCTTGGCCTATTTTTTACATGGAATGTTTTTTATGGGATCTCATTTCTTTTGTTAGACTTTGTATGGGAATGTTATTTTACCAACCGCAAATAATCGTATGTAGGTATTTGTATAGGATTACAAACTTACTTATGCAGCTTGTATATCTCTGAAACGTGACTGAAATTGCAATATTTTTAGGTTTCCTATGAGTTATTAGGCTAAAAACTAATAATGTTTGAAATATGGAGCTTGTGGGTCTGCTAGAAGTACCTTAGAATTAGCGTGATCATTATCAGTGAGTATGTCAGTGACAAAACTAACGAACTTTGACGGACAATAGTTCTTAAACTAAAAGTTAAAATTGAATGTTATTGATATTGTATGTTAGCCATATTATGCCCTACATGTTCCTGAAATTTCAGGGTTCTAGCTTTAGCCAGCACAAAATTACAGGATGTTGAAAATGGCCTGAATGGCTTCGACAAAAGGATGGTACGGCCGTGCCTCTTTGTTTTGCTCGACTTGGCGGGGGAACTGCCGTGCCCCCAGATTTTTAGTTACATGTTATGCCATGCAATAGGGCCGAGTGGAGAAAAATGCGGGATGCCTTTGCCCAGCAGTGGCTTCCTGTTTCCCAAACAGGCTAAGAAAAAAAAATATTTCTACGGAACCCTCGGTGCGCGAGTCCAACTCGCACTTGGCCTGTTTTTAATTTTTTTCATGACTACCATAGCATACAATGAGCTCATCAAAAGTTCGCAGGCATATCATAAACATTTATCAATTTATGAGCATCTGAACATCTCGATAAAAACACGGGTGTAAAAAAAAGTATACGACTTTAGTTTCCTTTGTTGCTGCTACCTTATACATTTAGTTTAACCAAATAGTTTTAATACAATTATAACAATATCGATTTGCACAAAACAAGCATAATCATGTTTCATAAAAAGTGCTTGTTTCAACTATAACAATGTTTCAATCATAACCATTCCGTGTACCGATCCCGTGACAAAACGTGTTGTAAACGTCGCTACTAACCATTTGTTTTATTGTATACAAGAACCTTCTCCAGAATGTATTAAATACTTTTCTGAAAACCGCATCAAAATTGGTTCAACCTAACGCGAGATAATCTCGGACAACGTACATACATACATACAAACATACGGGTCAAACTGAGAACCTCCTTTTTTTACAATGACACGCAGCGTGCAGATTTCTAAAAAACCTTCATATTTCCATAATTTATAAACTAGGTCAAAAACTACACAAACAATAGTGAACATTAATAGAACAAACATGTGCATCGAATGCAGAACCTCCTTCTATTAAGTCGGTTACTTTTGGTGACGATTAAAACGCGAGGACGATTGAAACGTTTAAATCGTCCACAAGCAAGTTGTTTCTACCGTCCCCACACCACGTTTTTAACTTCAAGGTCAAATATTACATATAAAAAAAAACTCGAACGCTGATCAACGGCCATTAGAAACACTCGTTTATTCCCAGCTATAGCACCAAATTAATTTGATCAGTCAAAATACAAGAGTAAAGTACTTTTTGTTATAAAAAAATATCCACAGCACAAATACTTACTTTTTACCGTGAAAAACTGGTTTGGCTCGTGTACCGGTATCGCACCATCACTCGAGCGCTACTGGCCAAGCTACTGCTCATACATGGCCAACCGTGTGTTCCGAGTGTTGCGTCAGTTGCGTAGGTATTATAGTTTTCGAAAAAAATTCCTTGTTTCAATCATGACGTGTTTCAATTGTCCGTGGTCTACCCTAAGTTATTGAATAATTTCAATTACGAAATAATGTAATTCAGATTACAAATTACGAAGTAGTCATGTATGCAATTACACGTGTAATTCATTACCTACTCGTAATTGAATTAAATATAATACAATTTGTATTTCAATTTCAAACGTAAATTAGTTACGCCCAACACTGCCGTTTACCTAAGCCATTTTTATGGCGTGAATCGTCGCATTCATACTAGCGCATCGTAGAAAACGATACAAATTATCTGTGTAGGTAGGTTTTGTGTCGTGGGGCCCGGGCAGTGCGACCTTGAATGTCAAGACACTCGTTGCGTGCCGACGCTGCGAGCGAATGTGATCCTTAACACAAGCGGAAAGAGTTCAAGTTCAGTTGTAGAATCAAACAGGACTATTCAAATGTGTTTTATGCTTTACATAAAGCTTTTTTTTGTTGGATTTATGTACTAGTTTAATAATCTATATTATTAAGTTAAATTTAGACACAATTTGTCTCTATAAATATTTTTACCGATATTTTATTGGAGTAAATGTAATTATATGCAATTCTAAACAAAAATAAAAACGATTTTTAGAAAAATAGGTTCATACATTCTTTTTATGAGAATCAAATCAAAGTACTAGTTATTACTATTTTTTTCTACGAACTTATGGCACCTGTCACCCAAGCCATGAAATTTGTTAAATGAATGGCTTTACGTGTAAAAAAATAGTCGGATTTCACTTTTTACAGGTTAAAGACAATAATACTGTCGTGTTGACGATTAAAAACAGCTATTACTATTTTTAGTTAAAAAAATCGGCGTTTTTTTGACACTATTTTTTTATACCTACTTCCGGGTCGAAAGTTTGTTGGATTCGTAAATATAGTATCTTAGAATATGTATTTATGACGGAGAAAAAAAAAACCTGGCTATTATGAATTAATGTTTTGCTAAACCGTAAAATGCTTAGACTATATAGGCTGATTTATTTATTTATTTATCTTTATTCACATAAGACAGATTGACTGCAGAAAATGTTTATTAGAGCACTTGGATTCCGAGTAGGTGGAAATTACGTTGATTATGCTTCCTCAGCTAAAAGATAGAATTTTCAAGGGCTTTTACTGAGACGCTCATGTGCTGTTTTACTTTTCTTGTATAAAAATAATCAACAATTTTATAGATGCCCCTGAATTGTTATACAATATAGACTTTCGTGTGCCTCGTAGAACAGAACGTAGTTACCGTAGTAAAGCATTGTTCAGTATTGCAAATAGCAGAACAAAACACGCACAAAATTCATACAATAAAAGCGCATGCTAGCTTTACAATAAAAAGTGTATATGAATGCAGATTTATATGGCAGTTCGCTAGTAACATTTAAAAAACAAAATGAGAGGATTAAATCGGGACATATTTTTGCACTTAATTATGTGGCTTGTGACACCTTGTGATATTGTAAGAGTTTTATAACAAAGGCGTCTGTTTGAAGAGAAATTGATTGAGAATAGGGATGATGACTAAGATTTTTTTACGATGCCATTCGAACCAGTTTTTGGTGAGAAACTAATGTATGTATGGGAGCAACAAAGTAGTTACTACGATTAAAGAGCATAAATACCCACAAAATTGAGACAAAGATTGACCTCGCTGGCGGCAGGCGAAACGCTTCATACTAATTGTCACACAGGTATGACGTCACACCTGTTATTTGTACCAATTGTTGTATGGAAAATCAAGTAAATTGCTGTTTCGGTCGCGAAATACTGCGTTTAGGTACCTAGTTGTTGTACAATTTTGTTTCTATAAAAGCGTACGGATTCTATTGGTAGTTTTAAATTTACTCTTGGACATTTCACCCACTTCCCGGTTTACGATTAAGCTAAAATTTTGCATGCATATGTATATCTGATGCTGGAGCTGGAAGGTGGCCATAGGAACTCTGCAATAAAACGACACAACCCTATCGAGTTTGGGCTCGTTAGAATCGTCTCAATGAGTATGCAGAAAAGTACAGTCGGCAATAAAAGCTTCCAACAAAAATGAAATTTTTGACATAAATTTATGATTTGAATTATATTTTACAAATTATAATATATGCTTGTTTACAATAATTTTATGGTTTACTATGCATTTAGCAACAACACGTTATCAATTTTAACATGAGGCATCGCCTATTACCTGTGTAGCAAGGCTGCGGTGAGCGCGTATGTCGTCGCTAGCCAATAGAGCCTTCATGTACTGCAGCAGCGGCCCCGCCAGGATGTGGACCTTATTACCGTTGCATAGGCGCGCTTCTGCAATGGCACAGGGGCACAATGGTTAACATTTCTCCAAACCCTTTTGCTTCTTTTTTTTTTCATGTCGAAATTGATGAATGATGAAATTGATGAAGCATGGTTAAGATGTTGCAAGTAACCTGGAATTGGAGACTTCCATAGGCTACGACAAAGTCGTTCTTGGTAAATTGTACAACAAAATTCCAAAACACATTACCTAACTTACCTACTCTGAATTCAAATCTGTCGTAAAACAGACTTATTTCAAAAACAAATTATAAGTTAAACGTTTATATCATGGATAGGGATATTTGGCAGTGATAAAACTGATAAAGTCCTGCGCTAGAAATGTATCGCAAAATAAATAAATAGGCTTTCTACTGTAGCAATGTAATTTAATTTAATAATACTCTGATACTGAAATGATATATTGTATACTGTTATGAAAAAAATATACCTCGCTGGGGTTATACTTGTTTGCCCCCGAAGTGGTATACAAAAATGAAAATCTAGGACGACGCTTTTGGAATGGCGACGAATTGGAGATTGAAAACAAGTAAAGTTGGAATTAGAACAAAACAAAAAAACTCCGCAGTTCTTACCTGCAAAATAGTCCCCCATGAGATTAGCAGCATTTATCAGGAATAGAGGGTTGGCTCGCTCCAGTACATCCAGTTCTGTAAATCAAATATTACTTTTTATATTTGTATTGCTTATAAAAGAAACCTAGATCTAGAGTGTAGAAAAAAAAAGGGATATTCAGTATGCTTCTCAAAGCTCTGCAGGGGATAAAATAAAAAAATATCTTCGCCAGAAATCAATTTAAGATAATTTATTTTTAAGAGAAGTAGGACACAGCGGAATGTCATGTCGCTCGTATGTGGAGCAGCCCAACTGGGGAAGTACCTCCACCTTACAGAAGACCGCAGCCATAATAGCACCGCTGCTTTGTAGTATTGCTACATTATTGCATGCTATGAAGCATGTGGTGTTGTGTTCCTGGTGGTGAGTAAGGTCGCCAGAGCTCCCTAGGATGCGCTGTTGGGAGTGAGGGACCTGCATGTCTCTATCTGCCAACACAGCGAATCCTCAAGTAGAATAAAGGGTCGGCAACGCGCTTGTGATTCTTCTGGAGTCACAAGTGTCCATAGGCTACGGTACCAGCTTAACATCAGGCAGGCCGTAAGCTTGTTTGCCACCGTCGTAGTATAAAAAAAAAATCTGACACATTGCACCACCATAAAGTTTCCAGTTGCCACACTTGACACCAACCAGTAAATCGCAAAAAAAACAACAATTCCATTCTCCTATTTTTTCTCAATTTCGTGGTTGGTCCCATGGGAAAAGTTGTTCAGTATGACCTTCTTCGTCACTACCAAAACTGTCACTGCTCTTCAAAACCTCGTCTCTTGGCACGTAGTCGATATCGAGATACGACCTTTGATTTAAGTAGGTATTTGTTACTTAGTGAGTTTTGATTGTCACCCGACGATATTAGGTATTATTAATTGTTTCAAGAGGCGGTCAAAAAACGCAAACCCCGTCTTTGTGGGTATTATTAAGTTTTTTTACTAACATAATATGGATGTGTGTCCGAAATAAATGCTTTCATTTCATTTCATTATTATGACCCCAAAGGCTATATCTCCTCTACTATTGCTGCGTGACGTCACTGCGCTCAGTAGCGCCGCCGCGCGGAATGTGAAGGCTCAATGTAAGTACTCACTAGAGAAGGTCCCTTGCATGACCACGTTCAGTAGGGCCCCGCGCAGCAACTGCTGGCGCGACTGGCGCGTGAACGACGCGCCCACGGCCGCCAGCTTGCGTGACGTCACTGCGCTCAGTAGGGCCGCCGCGCGGAATGTGAAGGCTCAATGTAAGTACTCACTAGAGAAGGTCCCTTGCATGACCACGTTCAGTAGGGCCCCGCGCAGCAACTGCTGGCGCGACTGGCGCGTGAACGACGCGCCCACGGCCGCCAGCTTGCGTGACGTCACTGCGCTCAGTAGGGCCGCCGCGCGGAATGTGAAGGCTCAATGTAAGTACTCACTAGAGAAGGTCCCTTGCCTGACCACGTTCAGTAGGGCCCCGCGCAGCAACTGCTGGCGCGACTGGCGCGTGAACGACGCGCCCACGGCCGCCAGCTTGCGTGACGTCACTGCGCTCAGTAGGGCCGCCGCGCGGAATGTGAAGGCTCAATGTAAGTACTCACTAGAGAAGGTCCCTTGCATGACCACGTTCAGTAGGGCCCCGCGCAGCAACTGCTGGCGCGACTGGCGCGTGAACGACGCGCCCACGGCCGCCAGCTTGCGTGACGTCACTGCGCTCAGTAGGGCCGCCGCGCGGAATGTGAAGGCTCAATGTAAGTACTCACTAGAGAAGGTCCCTTGCATGACCACGTTCAGTAGGGCCCCGCGCAGCAACTGCTGGCGCGACTGGCGCGTGAACGACGCGCCCACGGCCGCCAGCTTGCGTGACGTCACTGCGCTCAGTAGGGCCGCCGCGCGGAATGTGAAGGCTCAATGTAAGTACTCACTAGAGAAGGTCCCTTGCCTGACCACGTTCAGTAGGGCCCCGCGCAGCAACTGCTGGCGCGACTGGCGCGTGAACGACGCGCCCACGGCCGCCAGCTTGCGTGACGTCACTGCGCTCAGTAGGGCCGCCGCGCGGAATGTGAAGGCTCAATGTAAGTACTCACTAGAGAAGGTCCCTTGCATGACCACGTTCAGTAGGGCCCCGCGCAGCAACTGCTGGCGCGACTGGCGCGTGAACGACGCGCCCACGGCCGCCAGCTTGCGTGACGTCACTGCGCTCAGTAGGGCCGCCGCGCGGAATGTGAAGGCTCAATGTAAGTACTCACTAGAGAAGGTCCCTTGCATGACCACGTTCAGTAGGGCCCCGCGCAGCAACTGCTGGCGCGACTGGCGCGTGAACGACGCGCCCACGGCCGCCAGCTTGCGTGACGTCACTGCGCTCAGTAGGGCCGCCGCGCGGAATGTGAAGGCTCAATGTAAGTACTCACTAGAGAAGGTCCCTTGCCTGACCACGTTCAGTAGGGCCCCGCGCAGCAACTGCTGGCGCGACTGGCGCGTGAACGACGCGCCCACGGCCGCCAGCTTGCGTGACGTCACTGCGCTCAGTAGGGCCGCCGCGCGGAATGTGAAGGCTCAATGTAAGTACTCACTAGAGAAGGTCCCTTGCATGACCACGTTCAGTAGGGCCCCGCGCAGCAACTGCTGGCGCGACTGGCGCGTGAACGACGCGCCCACGGCCGCCAGCTTGCGTGACGTCACTGCGCTCAGTAGCGCCGCCGCGCGGAATGTGAAGGCTCAATGTAAGTACTCACTAGAGAAGGTCCCTTGCATGACCACGTTCAGTAGGGCCCCGCGCAGCAACTGCTGGCGCGACTGGCGCGTGAACGACGCGCCCACGGCCGCCAGCTTGCGTGACGTCACTGCGCTCAGTAGCGCCGCCGCGCGGAATGTGGAGAAAGCTTGCCTGTAATAAGATTTTGGGTTATTATTATTATATCTCTACATATTTTTTGTAACACAATGGAGCGAACCAAGCATAAGTTACTGCATGACGGACCTATGGACTCTTGCAACTCCTGGAGTCACCAGCGCGTTGCCGATCCTTTATTGATTTGAGAATTTTGATGTGATAACAACCACTCTCTCATTTCCGTGTACAATAATGTCATGGGCATAAAGGCTCAGATATATTTCAACCGTTGGGATCGTACAGTTATTTATTAAGTCTACTGTACTTAATAGAATAACTCACTGCAGACGAGCTTCATCAGGGCATATGCTGGCGACTGTGGTCTCGAAGTTCTTAAGTTTCCTGTTGAACGCGATGCCATCTTCGCCCGGCGAGAACTGTTCCAGCTGTGGACATCAGAGTAGATTAGCATAACTATACTCCTAAGGGCCCCACCATACAACACAAAATTACATTGAAATTTGAATCAACTACTGTAAGAAATAGAGTTGAATTTCGTTCTTCGTGAAAAATAAATGCTACTCTATTCCAACCCAAAATTGTTTAAATTCCTTTAAGAGAATAAGTCCTTCCAAAAGGCCCTATACTGTTATCAAACACTCGCTGTGAGCGGTGCATAGAAAAGGAGGTAAATAGAGGTGTAAGTACCATACGAAATGTATTGTACAGTTATACTTCTTAAAGCAGACGCACACTCTTAATGGAACGCGATATTCTAGATATGTATACAATTATACATTGACAGTCTTCAAATTTACTACTGTCTGGTTCTATGCAAACAGCGCCAAAAATAAAGTAACTTGACATGTAAGTAAGTGACTTGCTAGCCCCCTAAGTTGGGGAGCTAACTTTATGAACTTGGCCTCCTAAGGCCAATCATATAAAATGTTTGCTAAGGTAATTTCAGTGCATGGAAAATCGGATTGAATTTAATTATAAGGTAGACTCCTTAACTCAAAAAATCTTTTTGAATTAAGATAAGTAGTTAAGACTGTAATACAACCCTAACCTTTTTTTTAAATAAACAGTTCACATATTTTTTTTTAAATTTGTTTGAATAATCCGAAACAAAAGATATACTTCTTTGTTTCATGAAAGGTTAAAAATCCCATTGAAACGGAGTGGAGGTACATATTGCAAGGTACATACTCAAGAAGTTAAAATCTAAACTATCTCAAACTCACCATTGTCAATAAAGGCGTGTACTGCTCCTCAATCAGCAGCAACTCCTTCAAGGCCACCTCATCTTCTCCGCTCACATGATATTTCACCTCCACCTTCTCTTTCTTCCTCTCATTCTCCTCTTTGTCCTCCGACTCTTTCTCTTGCTTGGGCTCTGGCTTGTCTGTGAACAGTGGGGCTTTAAATTGTTCTGATTATTTATGAGTGATATGAGATGTTGGGTGATTTACATTGTTCTGATTATTTATGAATGAGATGAGATGTTGGGTGATTTAAATTGTTCTGATTATTTATGAATGAGATGAGATTTTGGGTGATTTAAATTGTTCTGATTATTTATGAATGAGATGAGATGTTGGGTGATTTAAATTGTTCTGATTATTTATGAATGAGATGAGATGTTGGGTGATTTAAATTGTTCTGATTATTTATGAGTGAGATGAGATGTTGGGTGATTAAAATGTGGCTTATTTTAAGGAATTAAATGGATAGAAATAGCCAATAATACTTTTATGATCCCCGGTACTAAAGAACGATACTAGTTGATTTTCATGCGTAATGACCTGCGCCATGTTGGGCCTACTTTGGTGCCAGGCATTATAGATTTAAGAAAATGGCGGATTGTACTATGAATCACATAAGGCATGAGAGAGATGGCGCAAGAGTGGCCGCCATTTTAGAATATATTATTTATTTTATTTATTAGTGCGGCTCTGATATATACAGTCAGGAACTTTAATGTGGGACCCACGTAAGTCCTGTCATGTTGTATAGGAATCCAAAGAATGTGTTTGTGAAAGTGGTTGTAATCATAAGATAAAAAAACGCGACCGTACATTAGGGTGGGTTGCACCAAGCTGTCTGTAATTAGTAAGCGGTGTTTGTTAAAATCTGAATGTATGGAAAGTTTGACAAGTTTCTATGCAATGACAGCTGCCGGCGCCATATTGAACGTTGATCGGTCTGTAATGTAATCGTAAGTTGGTGCAACTCGCCCTTAATGTTAGGACATGGAAGGAAATAGAGAGAGAGTGTATTTTATGAAATTAAAACGTCATTCATACTGAGATTATTTGTACATAAATTTTGTAATTGATTAAGCTTCGAGTTGTTCTAAACACATATAAGTTTTTGTCAAAAATTTCATTTTTGGTACAGTCACCGGCATCAATATATGACGGAACAAAGGCCGCAAAAATATCTGATGACAACTCTATTCCTAGAGCCGTAAGAGCGTGTGTACAAACAAGCTTTTATTGCCGACTGTACTTTTCTGTATACCATCATCAACTACTCATTGAGACGATTCTAACGAGCCCAAAGTCAACGGGGTTACGTCGGTTAAATGATGAATTCCCATGGCCATCTTCTGTCTCCATCATCAGATCAGCTCGATGGTACCATAATATTGAATTGTCATCCAAAATATACTAATATCCAAAATTTCAACTCGCTCGGATAACGGCAAGTGACTGAAATTTTGACGGACAACTTACTTGTTAGGTACGTATAATAATTATACGTACATACATACGAACAGGTCAAGTTAATATAAAGCTTGTAAAAAAAGATAGGACACATCTTTTCGTCCAATATTCCGCAGTGTCTCAAGACGAGTCTTTGACCAGCGTGTGTTGCCAGTGGCAATGATGACTAAACCTAGATATTTTTCTAGCACGAACTACTTATTGTAAGTGATTGACAAAATAAAAACATCGACAGTCTTGTTATCGATAAGTCATAGAGGTAATACAAAGACACATATATTTAGGATAATAGGGTGTGTTAGAAAATAGATGATAATAACAAAACTATCAACTTATTTATATTTTACATATTTCGGAAAACAATTTGGATACTTTCGTAAACTTCTTTCTTCGTGTCACTGAATTAATTAGTCTTTGTATCGTCATCAGCAACAACACTAGATACTAGATACACTCAGGTTCTATTAAATATACTTATTACAATATGTCACTAGGATTTTTACATTGCATTTGTTTTTATTACCCGATTGCCGAAGGAGATAGGGTTATGTTTTTCCATTGTATGTATGTAAGTATGTATGTATGTGGGTATGTCTTATTCTTTGACACGCCCTGCAGCCTAAACCGTTTGACGGATTTCGACATGTGAGGTGTCGTTGGATTCTTCTTAACCGTGGGAGTGACATAGGCTATAACATTTGCAAAAAAGCAGTTGGGTTTTTCGATAAATGTTTTGATTTCACTTGATAAAATAAGAGCTTAGCTAGTAATATGCAGAAATTAAATTCAGCTTTATGCGTGCGTATGTGCCCAGATTTGTAAGGGTATCTATTATTTTTATTTAATTAGTCTGACATTAGACTCTTTACATCTCTGTGTTAGTTATATTTATTTGTAATAATTTGTATTTATCGAACATTGAGACTATAATTAAAATTAAATTAAAATTTATTTATTTAACAAAAACACACTTAAATTATAAACGTTATATCCGTCAGACGCCAAACTAGGCTGAGCCTGTATCTTGGCCGCCTGCGAGTGCGATTAACACGAACTACTTAAAATATTACCATTTTGCAGTACAACACTCTAATTCCTGTTTCATTAAAAGTATACATTGAGATAAGATTAACATTAACATTACAATTTAAAATTACTATTTGTGCATGGGCGTGTCTGTACGTGACTGCGTGTGTGTGTGTGTGTGGGGGCGGGGGGGGGGGGGGCGGGGGGGGGGGATGTGCGTGTGTGTGTGTCTGTGTGTGTGTGGATGTGTGCGTGTGGATGTGTGCGTGTGAGAGTTCCACTAGGCTACAACAGCAAATACATCTCCCGGTGCGCATATGCCCTGGTTTGTAAGGCTGTTGCTCATAAAATAAATGTTGCTGGAGGTCCCGGGTTCGAATCCCGGTCAGGGCATTTATTTGTGTGTTTATCACGAATATTTGTTCCTGAGTTATGGATGTTATATATGTATATAAGTATCTATATGTATTTATCTATTATATATATCATCGCCTAACCTAACCTAAACATACGCATTTCGACACCATTAGGGACCCACAACACCGTCTTCCAGGCAGAGTGTATGGGCATAATAAAGGCTGCTCACGCAATCGCCTCCAGGGAGGTAAGGGGATATCCCATCCGCATACTTTCCGATAGTCGATCCGTACTGCAAGCCCTGCAAGGTCACGCAACAACTTCTGATACACGAGTGCCACAAAATCCTATCAGAGGTATGTAATAACAGCGACATAACCCTGCAATGGATCAAAGGGCACAGTAATTCACGCGGTAACGATGCAGCGGATGCACTGGCTAGAGAGGGTTCAGAGTCAAGAGCTGTAGGACCGGAACCCACAATTCCTCTACCCTCTGCATGGCTGCGGAGCACACTGCGACTAAACACCAAGGTAGAACACCAAAAACATTGGAACACCCTAGGAACCTGCAGGCAAACCAGGGAGGCCCTCCCGACAATCAACCCCGGATTGTCAAGGAAGCTAAAGCAGCTAAAGAGGCCGGCACTCCGTCTTCTGACAGGAGCTATAACTGGTCATGCACTACTAAACAAACACCTTTTTACTTTAGGTGTTACAGACAGTCCTCTCTGCAGAGCCTGCATGGAAGAGGACGAGACAGCCGCCCACGTCATCCTGACATGTCCTGGAGTGGCGGACTACAGGGCAAAGTACCTCGGAACACCGGGGTCACTACCGGAGGCCGTCGGCAACGTAAAGGGTCTGCTAGGCTTCCTGGTGGAACTGGGTTGGCACGAATAACAGTAGTGCCAAAACCCCTACGCAAAATAGGCGCATTTATGACGTCGAGTTGCGGAAACCCAGCCCGCGTACAACCTATAACCTATAACCTATATCATCGCCTAGTACCCACAACACAAGCCTTACTGAGCTTACCGTGGGCCTAGGTTGATTTGTGTAAGATTGTCCCATACTATTTATTTATTTATGTTACGAGTATATCGTATTCATGCTTATTGTTGTGTTGACTTGTGAAAGAGCCCATTTGGCCAACTTACAATATAAACATTTGATTTGATTGATATATATTAGCAAATTCATTATTTAATTAATATAACTTACTTGATGGCTCGCCCACCAAATCCTCCGGTATCTGGTCAAAAGACCAATCAAGACTTTGTTCCGTTGAGGAGTCAGTCAAAGTCGAGTCTGTTTGGTAAGGTTCCATCGAAGGCATGATCGAATTCTTTGAGAAGGTTTTAGTAAAACTTTCACAAACTGTACTAGAAGTAACACAACTCACTGACAAGCGCAAAACGCGACTAATGACAGCAATGACACATACCACGCTTCCCCCACGACCAGTGTTACGAAATATTTGAAGAGAACAACTGCAATACAACATACAATGTACAGGTACAGGTATAGTCAGAAATGTACACAAGCCAGACGAAATTCAATCTTAAGTCAATGACATAACGACTTTGCACTTGACATTGGCAAAGTGCCTAAGCAGCAAAAAGCCACAATACAAGAAAAAACAAAAAAAAAAAAGCTTTTGTCAATTATGTAATTAGGTTAGGATAATCGGGAGAAGGACTGCAGGTAGCCGAGTCGATAATAGCAGGTAAAAATACAATAAGGTATAAGGTTATACAATCGACTGTGTCCGCGGTGTTTCACTTAAGTATATTTTGCCGTGTACCTTGATACGAGATTAACTCTGCCCCTACCTACAAATAAAGCGAGACGTTCAAGCGATTACCACCCTAAGGGTAGAAAGCCGCGAACGCAGGTGATTATACAGCGTGGAAATCCAATACGCGCAAAGAATTCAACCAGATAGAGGGTTTAGTAGTGTAAACATTAATTAACGGGAATTTTTAAGTTATTATTATTATTAGGAGCCTGTTGTGTCCCACTGCTGGGCGAAGGCCTCCCCCCGGACTTTTTAAGTTACACTTAATTAAAAGACTATAATGATAAAAAAAAAGAGCAGCAATGTAACGCAAATGATTCTTGGTGGTGACAAGTACCTAACTATCGACGAGACTTAACTTGAACATTTAACGTTACAATGCGGGCTGAATTATTTTGTATGGTTAACTTTTTCGTTGTAATTTTAGACATAAATTATCTTAATACGCTTCTCCCTGTACTAACCACCATTTAAAGGTTTGCTCGTATTGGATTTCCACGCTGTATAGTCGCGGAATGGAAAGGTTCGTCACTTTTGGACCTTATTATATATATAGCCTTTTATTTCAGACACACGTTATTAATTACTCTAATATATCACACTTTCTTATCTTCTGTGCGTCAGTTTGCCAATCGGCAAAGGCCTCCTCCAACCTTCTCCATTCCTTCCTATCTTGTGCTACTCTGCTCCATGTTACTCCAGCAACCTGGGTTATGTCGTCATCCCATCTTTTTAATGGTCGGCCTTTCTTCCTTTTGTTTCCTCTGGGGTACCATTGAGTAACACGTTTGCTCCATTTGTTTTCTCCTCTGATAATGTGACCAGACCATTTCCATTTCAGCCTCCTTATTTTTGTTGTTATATCCTGCGTCTTGGTTTTTGATCTTATATTGGCTGTTCTAATGCGATCAGCTTTTCGGATACCTAGCATGCTCCTTTCCATTGCACGTTGGCAGCATTCTAATTTGTAAGTACAATGTCTAGTCATGGCCCACTTTTGGACCTTAACATCATTCAAATAAAGTCGAAAAGTTCATTACTAGACTATACACCCAAGTCTAGTGGTTCTTAACCGGTGGTCCCGAATTGTTCCGCGAAGCCATCGGAAAAATATTAAATAACTACAACAAAGTTCAATATCTCAAAAACGGCTGAACCGATTTTGTTGAAACGTAGCTAAGAAGTTCTTAGTAAGAACCATCTCGCTCACGTCAGCTTTCGGATAAAAAAATTCAAATCGGTCCATTCGTTTAGGAGCTACGATGCCACAGACACGTCAAACTTATAACACCCCTACTTTTCCGTCGGGGGTTAATAAGTGCCAACGAGTTGACACAACGACGCGTGGCGCGAGTTGCGCAACCCCCTAACAGTAAGTGGTCCACGGCAAAAAAGAAAGACAAATGATCCCTCATACCCTGAGAAAATTACGGTTCTTTTGGAAAAAAAAAACAATATCAGGCTAATTATTTGTATACGGCTTTTATATGTTATTTTAAACAACTTTTTTTTTTGGAATCAATAATTCAATGGACCGGAAGTTAGGAAAAATTTTTAACCCGCAAGCAAAAATGCTATCAGTATTTTTATAATGAAAACATGTGTACACAAATTTGGAGACTTACTATTTACTACCTGAATCTAAAAATACATGCATCAGGAAATAACGGCATTTTAATTAAAAATTTACGACCTTGAAATAATATTGAATTTCATCTGGCCTATAGAAAGGTATATTCATTAACAAAAATAAGTGGATATGCGCGTATCCCAAAGAACGTATATAGACGTAGTCTATTATAAAGTAAAGAAATTTAATACCATTTTCACCTGATTTTTACGGAATTTATGATAATTACTTTTCATTATTTTTTACCGTATCGGTATTAAATTTAGGTGGATTATTAATTAATATTTAGTCAAATTACCCAACCTATTTTTTGGTGTAAAAATATGGCTGATATCGATATATTGTTGTTTTTTCATAGAGCGAAACCGTAAAGTTCTCAGGGTATCATCACTAAAAGGTTAAGAATAACTGGTCCTTAAATCAATAAATTAATCAAGTAATAACATAACTTATCAGCGTCAGCTGTCTGTCTAAATGTCTTTTAATTACTAACAAGATCCCAGAATCGATTAAACAAAATACTCGTGACATTATATCCATACTAATATTATAAATGCGAAAGTGTGTCTGTCTGTCTGTCTGTTACCTCTTCACGCCTAAACCGCTGAACCGATTTAGATGAAATTTGGTATAGAGATAGTTTGAGTCCCGGGGAAGGACATAGGGTAGTTTTTATCCCGGAAATTTACCCCTAAGGGGATGAAATGGGGGGTCAAAATTTGTATTGAGCTACTTAAACCGCTGCAACGATTTGGATGAAATTTAGTGTATAAATACTTTAAGTCCCGGGGAAGGACATAGAATAGGTTTGATCCCGGAAATCATCCCCTAAGGGGGTGAAATGAGGGGGTGAAAATTTTGAGGTAACCAATTTTGATGAAATTTGGTATAGAGATAGTTTGAGTCCTGGGAAAGGACATAGGGTAGTTTTTACCCCGGAAATCTACCCCTAAGGGGATGAAATTGGGGGTGAAAATTTGTATAGAGCTACATAAACCACTGCACCGAATTTGATGAAATTTAGTATTTAAATAGTTTGAGTCCCGGAGAAGGATAGGTTTGATCCCGGAAATCATCCCATAAGAGGGTAAAATACAGGGTGAAATGAGGGGGTGAAAATTTGGACGTAACCAATTTTGATGAAATTTGTATTAGAGATAGTTTAAATCCTGGGAAAGGACATAGAATAGTTTTTATCCCAAAAATCATCGCCTAAGGGGGTGAAATCAGGGGTGAAAATTCGGATTAAACCCATTTGAATACAATTTGGTATAGATATAGTTTGAGTCCTGGGAAAGGACATAGGGTAATTTTTATCCCGGAATTCCACCCCTAAGGGGATGAAATTGGGGGTGAAAATTTATATCGAGTTTCTTAAACCGCTGCACCGATTTGGATGTAATTTGGTATATAGAGAGTTTGAGTCCCGGGTAAGGACATAGGATAAGTTTGATTCCGAAAATCATCCCTTAAAGGGGTTAAATGAGGGGGTGAAAATTTAGATAAAACCAATTTTGATGAAATTAAGTTTAGAGATAGTTTAAGTCCTGGGAAAGGATATAGGATGGTTTTTATCCCGGAAATCATCCCCTAAGGGAATACATTAGGGGTGAAAATTAGGATGGAACCTATTTGAATACAATTTGGTATAGATATAGTTTGAGTCCTGGGAAAGGACATATAGGGTAGTTTTTATCCCGGAAATAAGGGGATGAAAATGGGGTTGAAAATTTGTATGGAGCTACTTAACCGCTGCACCGATTTGGATGAAACATAGGACAGTTTTAATTCCAAAAATCTCCCCTAAGGGGGTGAAATGGGGGGTTAAACTTTGGATGGAACCCGTTTAGATGAAATTTGGTATAGGCCTAAAATTGACATTGTATAAATAACACACATTTTTTGGTCATCTTTTTCCATTTTTTTCTAGAACAATTTTTTGCGCTCTATACAGCGCAAACGAGACTTGAACGCACGTTTTTGTTTTATTTTGCTAAGTTTAGGGATAGAGTTTGATTCCCGGAGAATGACAATAGATAGTTTTTATCCCGAAAATAATTCCCTAAGGGGATGAAATAGGGGGTGAAAATTTGGATGAATCCCATGGAGATGAAATTTGGTATGGTAGGAGTCCCAGGGAAGCACAATACATAGTTTTTATCCCGAAAAACAGCTCCTGAAGGGGTGACATTAGGGGTGAAAATGTTGATGGAACCCATTTAGATGAAATTTGGTATAGAGATAGTTAGAGTCCTGGGGAAGGATATAGGATATTTTTTATTCCGGAAATCATCCCCTAAGCGAGTGAAATGAGGTGAAAATTTGGATGAATTAATTCAGATCAAATTTAGTTGAGAGATAGTTTTAGTCCTGGGAAAGGTTAGTTTTAATTCCGGAAATCACCCCCTAAGGGAGTGAAATGGAGGATGAAACTTTTGATGGAAGGAACCCGTTTAGATGAAATTTGGTATAGAGATAGTTTAAGTCTCGGAGAATGAAAGCGGATAGTTTTTATCCCGAAAATAACTCCCTAGGAAATAGGGCGTGAAAATTTGGATGAAACCCATTTAGATGAAATTTTGTATAGAGATAGTAGGAGTCCCAGAGAAGGAAAATGCATAGTTTTTATCCCGAAAATCATCTTCTGAGGGGTTCTTAAAACTTTGTAGAAATATTACTTATTTGAGTACAAACAAATTACTTTCAGCGTTTTGGGAAATTCCACCCCCAAGGGAGTTAAAAAGGGTTGCAAAGTTTAAATGGGGGAAACTCTTTTTTGGGATAGGAGCTTAAAAGTTTGTAGAACGATTAGTTATTGAAATACAAAAAAAAAGTATATTCAGCGTTTTAGTAAATTCCACCCCCAAGGGGGTTAAAAGTGGGTGCAACATTTGTATGGAGGAAACATTTTTTAGCCAATTTACAATTTTGTAGAATGCTTACTAATTAAAAATAAATATAATACTTTCAGCATTTTAGAAACTTCGACCTTTAGGGGTGCAACCCGTGCAACGGTTGTATGGAGAAAATATTTTTTTAGCGAGGGACTTAAAACTTTGTTGAATGATTACTTATTACAATACAAATCAAGTACTTTCAGCGTTTTGGAAAATTCGACCCCTTAGGGGAATATAAAAAGGGGTGAGTTTATATGTACGAAACTTTTTTTTGAGCTAGAGACTTTAAATTGTGTAGTACCTAAGGTTATTTATTAGAATGCAAATATACGTAAATAACTTTCGGTAAATTGGAAAATTCCATCCCTAAGAGGGGGAAAAAGAGCTGCAATGTTTGTGTGGGGGAAACTTTTTTTAAGGTAGAAACTTAAAACTTTGTAGAAAGATTACTTATTAAAATACAAAATAGTACTGCGTTTTGGAAAATTCCACCCCTTAAGGGGTTAGAAAGGGGTGCAAGGTTCGTATGGGAAACCCATTTTTGAGCTAGAGACTTGACAGTTTGTAGAAAAAATACTTATTGCAATACAAAAACTTAGTGTTTTCTTTTCAATTTTTCCCCGAAAAGCGTTAAGAGGGGGTTCAAAGTTTGTATGCAGACTTGCAGAGCAAGAAAATTTTAAAGTATGAGAATTGTAACTTCGATCTTAGTCTGTTTGTTAAAAGACTACAAAACTCATTTCAGCGTTTTTTGAAATTCATCCCCTAAAAGAGATTATAAGGGTGTTCAAAGTTTGTATGGAGAGCAAGACATTTTTAAAGTAAGGGATTTGTAACTTCGGTTTTAGACTGCTTACTAAAAGACTACAAAGCTAATTTCAATGTTTTTAAAAATTCATTCCTTAAACAAACATTTAGACTATAACATGTTCTACGCGGACGAAGTCGCGGGCAACAGCTAGTTTAAAAATAAACTAAAAAATTTACTAATAGGGAACATTACGCAAAACTCTTGGTAGGTGGCGACACTAGCAGCGTTGATATTGTATCTCGTTCCCACTTGCGGTATTGTCTATGCAAGCATCCTTGTCACTCATTTGACAATCAACTGTGCATGTGTGTGTGAATCCCTATATTCCTATACTGGTTTACTATTAGTGGTAGTGCTGCCTCTGGCGGCAGAACATTGCAGTAATGTTCCCTATTGAGAAATGTTATTATTTTATTGACGAATTCTTAAATGATGATAAATTGTGATATTGAAATGTTGTATTAATGCTATTGTAATACTTAAGTAATCCTGAGATGATTGTAAATTTAATGTTATTACTTAATGCCAATTTTTAATTTTATTTCTGTTTTTAATGATTTTTATAACCTTATTTTAAATTCTTTCTTTTATCATTGTGTGCCCTTACAGGGTGTCATGGCCTTGTACTATTACTTATCCTGACTTGTACTATTACTTATTCTGTGGCCTGACTAATATTACTTTGTAACATCTTTATTGAAATGTGCATGACTTATATAATTGAATAAATATACTATAATATAAAATAGTATAATTACAAATTGCGTGTTTGCGTGACTCAACGCAAAAACGAGTGAGACTAAATGAGGTATCATAGTGTTTTAGGGTTGTAAACTATGCATTCATTAAATTATTACAAGTTTATAATGGATTTCTGCGAATTTACTTGCAAACTTTTTTTTTTCTTGTATCTATTTGTATAAGAACTCTAGTATGGATGTAATACAAATTATGATACATTTAAATAAAATAGCATAAATTAGCTAACTAAACAAAAAAATTAAGTCAAGTATAGCAACTGGTGTGTAACTGTCTGGGAACAACTCAATTATTTAACTGTTATTTTTTTCATATTGGTTTTATTGCGACATGCACAATAATGGCCCTTTGGCCGCTAGAATCAATTGGCAGGATCCATCAATGGAGTCAAGTAGACTTTATTATAACTAGAATCGATAATACAGTCTGTTGAACTATAACGTCGTCTAAAATCCATCAATGGATTATTGTGAACTTTTTTGTGACATATAATGACAATGTTTCTAAGAAATACTTTTACAACCTAAACTTCTAACTGGCTTAGAAAATAGCCCAAGATGTCAACAAAAGCCTACACTGCCTCCATTTAATGGGATTTCATCATCATCATATCAGCCGAAAGACGTCCACTGCTGGACATAGGCCTCCCCCAAGGAGTGCCAAAGTGACCGGTCCTGCGCCACCCGCATCCAGCGGACTCCCGCGACCTTTACCAGGTCATCAGTCCACCTTGTGGGGGCCTACCCACGCCGCGCCTTCCGGTGCGTGGTCGCTGATGGGATTTAAACCCATAAAACCAGTTTCAAGTGACCATGGCAACTAGCACCAGAAAGAAGTTGATTCACCCTCTATCTTATGGTATGACTCGTAAAGAGCCCTTGGGGCCTCTTGTAGGTATGGCGAGCCGCGAGCTTTACTTATGAAGGCCCTATATGTACCTAGGTTACCAACAACAGACCATTGCGCGCCGGTAGGCGACTAGATAGGTCCATCTCAAAGCATTATTTAATCGTATGGAATACATTATTTGGCCTTTGAGTTTTGTCACTTTTTAGTACCACCCAGGTGCAGGGTTTTTTTTTTTTTCCGTGTTGTGGCTTTTTGCTGCTTAGGCACTTTGCCAATGTCAAGTGGGGGAAGTTTTGGCTTTACGGTTCCGTGGAGTGCACCTAATAATTTTGCCCCAGGGACTAATTGTACATAACGACCATATTTGAATATTGGTAATAAGTGGATAAAAGAGTGCTTATATATATTCATAAATAGTTATAATTTGATATTATTTTTATCTATAAAATAAGCCAAAGCCTTGGCGACTTTGGGCTCAAAACTAGCCAAGAGAGTTTTAACATTAGTAGGGAGTTGGACTTTAAGTTTTGTTAGTAGGTCATAAAGAGAGAAAAGAGTTAAAGGACACTCGAGAAAAATGTGATCAATTGAACCTACATCATGCCCGCACAGACATTCCGCACTATTTATGACTTTGATTTTAAATAGTAGTTTTAAGATCACTGTTACTAACAAATTATGGAAATAATATTTCTGATGTAAATTATTAAATAAAAAAAAAATAAAATTCAGGGGAGCACAAATGTCCCAGCCTGAGGCGTATGATGCAACTAGTTACTCTTTTTTAAATTTGAATTTAAAAAACCAGGGAGAAGCCGGAATATTTCTTTCCAGTTCGTAAAACTGCAACTTGTTATCGGTAGCCCATAAAGCCGATGATGAAAATAGTTTTAACGATGAGATCGCGTCCAAGTCTTTGCTAAAGCTTTGAAAGAAAGTTCTATCACCGTTTTCTGCTGCTTCCTTTGCAGCTTTATCCGCTAATTCATTTCCAAGGGTTGTAGTAGATAGCTACTGCGGACGCAAGTGACAGTTGTCCCCCCTTTGTCAAGTGAGTGGGCAACTTGACTGTTAGAGGTTCTTAAGTTGCCCGAAGGCCTCTAACTCGGCTTAAGGACTACTGTCATAGACAGCATCCGGGATCAACTGCTTAGCGTGCCTTCCAAAGCACGGAAGCGCTCATTTATCACCACTCAAACAGGCGGTCACCCATCTAAGGAGTGACCGCTGCCATCTTTGCTTTACCTGCGTTATCGTTTCCGATTCGCAGGCGCCGCTGAGCTATGGACGCTTCAAAGCCAGATTAGTGATTGTGAGAGGATGTGTAAGCAAGTTACCTGCAGTTCTAGGGCTGAGCTCCGCCAACGCACGCGCATCGTCGTCGGAGCGGTCGCCGGGCCGCGGCGAGCGCAGGTGGTGGCGGCCGGGGTAGCCGCGCCCGCGCCCCGGGAACGACATCCTGACCTGGAACATGTCAATGTTGTACGTGATGATCAAGGCTCTTCGAGGCAGTCAGATAGGATAGGATGATGTGATGGAGCAATGATGTAACATAAAAAAAGAGGTAGGTATGTTCATTTCAGAGTGCCGCAATGAGCGGTCCTGCGCCACCCGCATCCAGCGCACTACCGCAACCTTTACCAGGTCATCAGTTCACCTTGTGGGGGGTCTACCCACGCTGTAGATATATTGTCTATACGAAATTCCGTGTTGAAAAATGGCCAGGCACATCTGACAGCTGAGACACGTTTACGTTTTCAGTGACGACGCGAAACTGAGGCAAGTTGGTGGGATTTACTCAATTTTAGTGTGCCATTTGTGGAGCGCATATAACTTATCTACCTATTTTTTATATTACATCATTGTTGTAGGAGAATGACTGGCTGGAAACAGATGGGATCTCAATCGTACATTCATTCAGCCCGTCTCATAAAGCCTCTGCTAGACGGTCGCCAACACGCCCTTCCGACCTTGGTCTTCATCATCACCGACCGCTGTAGTATGAAATTGTACTGCAAACAACTGTGCTAGCAGAGGCTTAAACGACTTTTCTCAAACATGCAATGAAATATTGACGTTATGTTCTTAATAGATGATATTATAGAGGCTTCAACATATTACGGTTCGGGCGTGGCGAGAGATCCGTAATGGAATTCCATACAAAATTGGCGACCTTCTTTTGTTTCAGTATCAATTCGTGACCCAACCCTCAGGGCGTTCAGGAATTATTTTTTCTCAAACATGCAATGAAATGTCGTCCTTGCGTGCGTTATAACAGGCTTCAAAGTACGTCACGTTTCGGGCGGAACAACTCGAGAGAACTGTAAAGGAATTTTATACAAAATTGAAGGCCTAGGCGGGGAAGTATTTTTTTTTAATCTTCGTTTCACAATTTGTGGCACAGGATCACAGCGTTCAGCCATGAAAATAAGTTTAATTTTTTGGAGTTTATTTATTTATTTCACTGCATGTTTGAGAAAAGCACTATACATGCCTGGCCGTGAAAAGGACTGGGAGGCCGGATAGTGATACGAAGTACTTCTTTCCAGGCGTCTGCAGTAATGTACTATTCATTAATTGCATGTTTGAGAAAAGCACTATACATACCTCGACGGTCGGAAAGGGATTGCCAGCCTCGTATAATTATCTCTATCACTTGGCCGGCAATCCCTATTTTCCCGGCCTCTACAGTAATTAATGTACCTACTAGGGTGAATCGTTAGTAGCTGGACACCGTTGTATAACTGGCCACCTCATACTAAAAATGAACTCTATTCCCCTATTCAATTTAGTATAAGGTTTCAATTACTGACCACGTCATACTACATTGAATTCTGTTTGTAGGGGAACAGAGTTCATTTTTAGTATGAGGGAACCAGCTATTGAAGCGTGGCCAGTAACTGACGATTTACCCTCCCTATTATGGGTGAGTTTGATTCCTGGCTTTTACCAATGAGGTTTTCAGAAATAAATCATTAAGAGAATATCACATATTAACTTTTCTATCAAGCACTCACTTCCACGAACTAAATAAAAAAACTAGTGTAAATGCCAACACCTGAGGCTGTATCATGAAGCTACAAGTGTAACTTTACTAGTCTGAATTCGAAGGTCGCCAGAGCTCTTAGGATGCGCTGTTGGGAGTGAGGGATGTCTCTATCTGCCAACACAGCGAATCCTCAAGTGAATAAAGGGTCAGCAACGCGCTTGTGATTTTTCTGGAGTCACAAGTGTCCATAGGCTACGGTACCTGCTTAACATCAGGCAGGCCGTAAGCTTATTTGCCACCGTCGTTAAATAAAAAAATGGAAGCAGTGATGCGCTTGAGCAATTGTTACTGGCTGTGTAGCCAGTATCCCTGGTTTAGACTTTATAAAATAACTTGTAGCTTCATTAAGACGTTGGCTGCCATGAGCATCACCATGAGGATCACGTAATCTATTAAAAATTATGCGAAACAAATCTTGTTGAATTTTGTTTCACATTTTTTTTTCTCATATTATCATTTCATAGAATAATCAAACGGGTTTTTGTTACAAATTAAATTGAGAGTTTTGATATTGATATCATAGAATAACAAATCAAATATTAGTTATCCTCATATTATTTAGTTAATACAAAACTTATTACCAAGATTTTATGGAGCAAGCAAAGCATTTTAGGGAGTGGCAGTTTACTCGCTCGCTGAGGGTCGCACTTCTTAATTAGACTCTTCCTCACTTCGGTCGTTGTCGTACCTACACCGACCTTAGAGTTAAGTTGAAAAAAATTACACAGAACAAACCAAATTCTTAAAGAAATTATTCTACTGAAGTTTGTTAAATAAAAAAAAAATTGAAATGTTTTTCTGTGAAATATGTTTAATTTAAGTAAATAGTCGTTGAAACAATTATATTCGAAAAAAAAATACAAGGACCAAACATTTTATGAAACATTTTCTGCGTAACGAAATTCTCTCTCGGAAGGGAACACCATAATATCACTTTGTACCTTCAAAAACTCTTTTCACAAAGCTTCAAGTCTAAACTTACAACACTAAGGCTCTAGCTATCTACGCTCTAGCTAGACCAATAATGAATGGCCTTTTAACCAGTGTTACCAGAAGATGAAGCTTTGAGAAATTGGCATCAACATAATCTGATTATGCACACAGAATAATTAAACATACCTACATTTAAGGTACAGAAGGCCCACTGCCTGAGTGATGACTGATGATGTTAGCTGTATTTTTTTGGCAATGGACAATCATAGATTGGATAGGGTTGTCGACGTACCACACAACTGAATATCCAAAATTTTAATTGTTTTAGTGTTTATGTTATTGTTATCAAACTAATCATCTATTTTGGAAATAATAACATGATATGATAATAAAAAAAATACCGACAGCCAGAAATTCAGGATTAAGTAAAGAAATAGGTACATGAACAAAACAGTTCATATTTTGCAATAGGATTACTTCTTTCCTCATGTTAGCAAGATGTTGTAAAATTGTGTGTGACCAATTAAAATATGTTGTTACTACGTAAAACGGAACGTATATATATATATATATATATATATATGAAACGTCATTGTGTGCGATACGCTGTACAGCACTTGCTAGACCTACAAAGGAGGTTACCATAGACAAACGTCGTTTCGCGCCAAATTGACAGTGGGATAGGCCTGCTATGCACTTTGAACATAGTCAACATGTTTGTCTGATCATGCTGGCATACTAAGATGTTAAATGTATATCATTTCTTTGAGGATTAAAACAAACTTCTTATTTTCTTATGATGGTTATGACCAAGCTTAAACACACAGAATCAGTATATGATTTTACCAGTTGGCCACATATTAGAACACCAGCGCTGGCCAGTTAAGTCAACCAGCACCATGCTGAATCGGGCCCATTTCATGACAATTTATTTATTTTCTGTGTTTATTGACAACTTTATTTCCTTTGTTATTTCAGCTGCAAATAAATGTATTGCTTTTTCTTTATGAATGATGTAAGGGTTAAAATGTGATAAGACATACAGAAACATTGACTACCATCTGAATTTTTATGAAATATGTGAAGCAATGCCAGAATTCACTATCCTAATATTATAAATGCGAAAGTGTGTCTGTCTGTTACTTCTTCACACTTAAATCGCTGAAACGATTTGGATGAAATTTGGTATAGAAATAGTTTGGGTCCCGGGGGAAGGACACCCGGAAATCATCCCCTAAGGGGTGAACGTTTGTATGGAGCTACGATATATATGAGTCCCACGCGGACGGAGTCGCGGGCAGAAGCTAGTCTGAAATAAGGCAGACTTAAATCAATGTCAAGGTTTCAACAGCAAACGGCAGCGGCAACGGAACAAACTACATGCACACCCTTCTAAGAAAGCTCTTTTATCCAAAAGAATTTTAGGAATGCGCCCCAGAATTTTTAATAAGCTACCCAATTACATTAAGGTGGTTCGATTGCCATACAAAGCGTTATTTGACATTCGCAGGCTAACGGCGTGATATTTTAAGAAACTTATGTCACAAACTTTCATCAATTGGCTTCCCATTTGCGCCAAATTTCCCCTTTCTTAGAATGAACTTGTATAAACTAGATTAATTTGAGAAAACTAGTTTTTCCAAAATATCACGTCCCAAACCAATTTCTCAAATTAATCTAGTTTATACAAGTTTATTCTAGGAAAGAGGGAATTTGGCGCAAATGGGAAGACAATTTATGAAAGTTTCTTACATACGTTTCTTAAAATATCACGCCGTTAGCCTGCGAATCTCAAATAATGTTTTGTATGGCAATCAAACCACCTTAAACAGAGGCAAAATAACATGAAATTCAAGGAGTTAAAACGTTTTTTGTTAGAAAAGGCTTACTATACTGAATTAACGAATTCTTTAGTGATACATGACATAATTCAATATTAGTAATTTTTTGTTTCTTTCATTTCAACATGCCCTTTAATTTTATTGACATATAATGTATATTTTAATAGCGTGAATTCAATATTGCGGAATAATTAGGTAATTGTAATTTAATTTAAATAATATTTTAATAATAATAAATGTAAAAATGGAATTCCACGTTTTATATGTATTTAGAATATTTAGATATTGCAGAGCTCATGTTAGAACTACACCTAGCCTTAAGACCTATTTTCAACCGACGAAAAAAACGGAGGAGGTTCTCAATTCGACGCGTATATATATATTTTTTTATGTATGAATGACCACGCATAACTTTTTACAGGCAGAGTAGTTCGATTTTGATAATTCTTTTTTTATTGGAAAGGGTATAACCCGAAATTGGTCCCATATAAATTTGAAAAAAAAAAACCAACCCTAAGGGTACAGTCGCCATCACATACATCGGAGCAAACAAGCACATCACAAACATCGGAACACACCTCTATTTTCAAGGCATTAGGGTGCATGTGCCGATATTTTTGAACACCTATTGTGTATATCTATGTATGTGATGGCGACTGTACGAAAATAGGTGATGATTGATTTTTCGTCAGTTAAAACTTTGTTTTCAAAGTAAATTATGTTACAAAATGAATGCAATAAAGAATCTGAATCTGTGCGTATATGTTGTAAAAGGTATGGTGTACATGATACTGGCTCCATCAAGGATGCCATTATTATGGTAGATTAAAAATGCTTTATCTTTCTTTAAAAATGTTAGTCAAATTTGGTCTAACCTACCAAGGAACTGGTTTATAATACATAAAAAACGTAAAAGAGGCAGACCATTTAAAAGGTAGAGTGATGATATTGGCCAAATAGGCTAGTAAAACATGGGCTAGAACAGCAAGAGACAGAGGAAAATGGAAGCAATTGGAGGAAGGTTTCACCGCAATAGGTGGTCCTTACGGTTAATAAATATAATTATTAAGAAATATTGTGTACCTATGTTTAAGGAAAATAAAGCTTACATTACATTACATTACCAAGGAACTACTAGGTTAAAAATTCATTAAATAAAAGTATGTCACCTTGCAGATTAGTACTCTTATAAGAATTTGATATTCCAAGCAGTCCTTACAAACAGTATAGTTATATGTTCTGATGAAACACAATCATGAGGTGAAAATTGAGTATTCAACAAGAACAATAACCTAGATTTTACTTAAAACCATAAAATATGAGTCACTGACGTGATTGTTTTGACGATTGCTTATATAAATAACACCGCAAATGAGCAGCCTTGGCGAATGTCATGTGTAAACAACATCAAATCGCAACATATACGGGCGGGGGCGCAACATGTGACGCGGTAACTTAAAAAACAACACGGTAACAAGATAGGATGGAACAAAGAAAACTGCATTTCAGACACGACTTGGGTAAATACGTCTACATTGACTTGAAAGAAGCATAAAATTGCCTTCCGCGAAATCAAGTTATACGCAAAAGAATCAATTAAAATAACATCCCATAGCTGCTACGTTCATTTAGACACGCTGAAAATACACAATTTAAATATAAATACGGCTTATTTCAATGGTAAATGCATTTATATACCGGTAAGAACCACGACAGATTTCAAAATTGACCTTTCCTTGATGCTCTGACACGTCTTATAAATCAAAGTCGGACTATATTTAAATAAGCCATCGTTTGCTTGAATTACATTTAAGGTAATTTCTCGTTGTTTTACTCACCAAATAAAGTATTTGAACAAATAAGAAGTTATTATTTCCTAGCTGTGTAGTGGAGTCGCAGTTGTCATACGTATCACTGCCATATTGGTTAGACTAGTGCTGTGCCAAAACGGTTAACGTGGATTTACGGACTAACCGGTTTTTATAAACTCCACTATAATTTTGTTAATAATTATTTTATACTGTGTTTAGTAATGAGTTTTATTTTATTTTAATTCAAACTTCTCAATTCAAAATGTTTTCTTTGTATTCGTTGGTTTAAATGGTATATGAAAATATGATTTGTATGAAAACTTCGATAATCATCGGTTTTGACAACATACATTGCCGGATCTCGGACCGATCGAAAAATGACATTTCAGTCATTTCAGGGGGTGAAGTGGAGGGGTGTATACTACGGGCGGAAGTGAAGCTGGAAAAACGATTTTTCCGATACAATAGTAGTTTAGCGTAACCAAAATGCAAAAAGCTTTAATAGAACAGTATTAATTATACCAAAGAATTTATTTATTACCATTATTTGTGTTCATTCATTAGGGTAACAGAAGAATAGCCGCTGCGGCTAATTTGTGGTGTTATTATTGATATTTTTATTTTTGCGCGCTTACATAAAACAGTTACAATTTAATAGAAAGTAGTTTAATCATTAATGATACATAATTAGCCCATCGTTCTAACTGAGGAAACTAAAAAACAATAATTTAAAAAAATTGAAACATTTTTAAATTTAAAAAATGTCTGATGGTCATGGTGAACCTAATCAGCATCGAAAAGAAAGTGTTTCGGCAGCTAACGTGGCAAGTGACAGTCCAGTGACAGACCCTGGGCAAGTCCGAGGGGGTACTACAGTAGAACCAGCTGCAGGCAAGTTTGAAGCTCCCAGGGTCAAGTCTGGAGCCCTAAAAAAGTCTGCAAGATACAGAAGTCGATCACTGTCGGCGTCATCGGCTGATTCGTACAGTTCTACGTCATACACCGGTGAGTTTAAAAAGTTAATATTGTTTTTGTAGTGTTGGCAGGAATTCAAATTATTTTTATTGTTGACTCTGACCTGACTGTTTTATAGATTGTGGATTGTGAGCTAGTTTATTTAAGAAGGAGGTTAATGTTCGTAACAGGAATAAAATTGCACATTTTTAATTTTGATGTAATACCAATATTGTTTGAGAGCACCTACTCATATTTACACTCAAAAAATGTATACCTACATTTTCTAAGGAAGATTTTGAAACTGTTTCTACTTTTCTAATATAGGTCAATAAAAGAGAGGTCTACAATAAGCACATTCACTTTTTTGTGACTGATAACTACCAACACCACAGCCTATGGACACTGGTGGCTCCAGAGGATTCCCAAGTGTGTTGTTGATACTTTGTTGATTTCAGGATTTTGTTGACAGTTAGAGACAAATAGGGCTCCAACTCTAAACATAGCTCGTTGGTCTATTTATGTTATAGTATTTTGGAAATGTAAGATTAGGTATAACAATCAAGTTCATTTAGTAAAAAATAATGTTTAACTACACAATCCTCAAATCAATAAAGAGTGGGCAACGCACATGTGACTCTTCTGGAGTCACAGCCTTCATAGGCTATGGTGTCTGTAGCCTCTGTACGAAAAATTTGGGAATTGTGCGGTGTCCAAGCTAGTAAGTCACTCTATTACGCCTACTCTCATTCCCTAATGTCTTACGGAGCACTGATATGGGAACATGCAGCAACGGGGTCTAGAGTTTTTATATTGCAAAAAAGGGCACTCAGTAATATTTATAGTGTCCCTGCGCGAGAAACCAGCCATAGTATTTTTAGAGAAACTGGCATAATGACATTTTATTATATGCTCGCAAACATCTGAGAGGCAGCAAGAAAATATATGATATTCATAATCACCCCACACGAAATAGACATAAACTCTGCCTTCCAAATGTACGCCTAGTCAAATCTAGAAAATGTTTAATTTATCAAAGCATTAAATTGTATAACCATTCACCTGACTGTTACCATACTAAATGACATTAAATATAAATAATACCTCAAACAATTTTTAGCTGAAAATGCACTGTATAATATAAATGATTACTATAAATTAAATTATAAAATATTAGTTAATACAATTGTATCTATTAATACGCTACGAATCTCAAATTGACAAAATCTAAACCTAAACCTGCCTAGTTTTAAGACATATTCTAGTGCATACGTATTGTATGTCAATGGAATAAATGATTCTGACTATGACTACGGAATAAATGATTCTGACTATGACTATGGAATAAATGATTCTGACTATGACTATGGAATAAATTATTCTGACTATGACTATGGAATAAATTATTCTGACTATGACTATGGAATAAATTATTCTGACTATGACTACGGAATAAATGATTCTGACTATGACTATGGAATAAATGATTCTGACTATGACTATGGAATAAATTATTCTGACTATGACTATGGAATAAATTATTCTGACTGACTATGGAATAAATTATTCTGACTATGACTACGGAATAAATGATTCTGACTATGACTATGGAATAAATGATACTGACTATGACTATGGAATAAATTATTCTGACTATGACTATGGAATAAATTATTCTGACTATGACTATGGAATAAATTATTCTGACTATGACTATGGAATAAATTATTCTGACTATGACTATGGAATAAATGATTCTGACTATGACTATGGAATAAATGATTCTGACTATGACTATGGAATAAATTATTCTGACTATGACTATGGAATAAATGATTCTGACTATGACTATGGAATAAATGATACTGACTATGACTATGGAATAAATTATTCTGACTATGACTATGGAATAAATTATTCTGACTATGACTATGGAATAAATGATACTGACTATGACTATGGAATAAATTATTCTGACTATGACTATGGAATAAATTATTCTGACTATGACTATGGAATAAATGATTCTGACTATGACTATGGAATAAATTATTCTGACTATGACTATGGAATAAATGATTCTGACTATGACTATGGAATAAATGATACTGACTATGACTATGGAATAAATTATTCTGACTATGACTATGGAATAAATGATTCTGACTATGACTATGGAATAAATGATACTGACTATGACTATGGAATAAATTATTCTGACTATGACTATGGAATAAATGATTCTGACTATGACTATGGAATAAATGATACTGACTATGACTATGGAATAAATTATTCTGACTATGACTATGGAATAAATGATACTGACTATGACTATGGAATAAATTATTCTGACTATGACTATGGAATAAATTATTCTGACTATGACTATGGATGCCTTTGACTAGTATTCTCGGGCCGTATGGTAGTTAGCCACCATCATATTATAAAAAAAATGTGTGACATTGTGTGATTAAAAATGAACCTTTGCTCAAAGGTTAGCTGGAAGAAATTCCTCATACGAATAAGCTTGCATTTGTACATATAAAAAAAATGGAATGGAATTTAGAAAAAGTATCAGTAAATAATCTTTATTGAATTAATTGGCTTATTTATGTATATGCGTCATACATAGAAATGTGTACCATATTTAGTTCTGTCAGAGTTCAAATTCCAATGGCATTGTAACTTAAGCTTTTACAAGTACATAAAGAACAGAACAGTAATTTTAGCAATTGCTGAACAGAACAGTAGATGTAAGTAGGTATAAACAGTTTAGCTGTTTAGCAATTTGAATTCATTAGGCATATTACATGCACCTATGAATGTCGATAAACTACCACCAGTTCGGAAAGAAAACCTCTGCCTCAAGAAGACCCGGTGTAATAAACTAGCCGAGGTACCTATCCTTATTTCAAGACAGTATACAATATATAATTTCAGAATTAGAGTATTATAAAATGACATCATAAAAATAAAAATTGCTACAGTAGAAAGTAGTTTCGGAGATTACCCCTTTACATACAACTACACAAAAACGAAACTAAACTCCAGCTACAAAACAAATTTACATTTCACAGTCATTATTTACCTCTTAGTTAATTAACAACTTAGAAAAGTTGAAATACCCCTGATATTTTTATTTCAAAGTTAAATATCTCAAAAACGGCTGCATCGTAGCCGCTAAACGAATGAACCGATTTTAATACGTTTTTTTTTGTCCGAAAGCTGACGTTATTGAGATGGTTCTTAGCTACGCTTCAACAAAATCGGTTCAGCCGTTTTTGAGATATTGAACTTTGAAATGAAAATGTCGGGTGTTTTCAACTTTTCTAAGTTGTTAATTATCAAACATGACAATACAATACTATATTAACGTTTTTGCGTTTCTAAATGGTTTTCCTTAAAATCGCATGACGATCGCACAATTTTCTATTCCATACTAATATTATAAATGCGATAGTGTGTCTGTCTGTTACCTCTTCACGCTTAAACTGCTGAACCGATTTGGAATTTGGTATGGAGATAGTATGAATCCCGAGGAAGGACATAGGATAGTTTTTATCCCGGAAATCATCACCTAAGAGGGTGAAAAGAGGGATGAAAGTTTGTATGGAGCTATGATACAGGGTGACTGGTAATTCGACCTATTCCTTGAAAGGGGTTATACTAGAGCTAATTTGCAACAATTTATGTCCAGTCAACCAGGGGTCGAAACTCGCTGGTTTCCGAGATATTCGAGTTTTTAGTTTGTATGAAAAAAATTCTCCTTGCAGCCTTAAGCTGGTGATTGTGACAAAAGTTCTTCCATTTGTATGTTAAAAAAAACATTTTTGTCACAATCAGCACTTTAATTTCAAACAAACTAAAAACTCGAAAAATTAAAAAAAAATCGTGTTTTGACCCCTGGTTGACTGCCTGACTGGACATAAATTGTTGCAAATTAGCTCTAGTAGGTATAACCCCTTTCAAGGAATAGGTCGAATTACCAGTCACCCTGTATACACGAATTCCACAGGGAGTCCCGGGCAGGAGCTAGTCTTACTCGTATATATGGAACAGGGTATACAAACGATGCAATTTGTCTCACGCTCACACCAACTTGCTACTTATACTTAGTTAGAATGAATGGTATGTATTGCTGTCTCATTCCAACTCTAGCAAAGTGTGGCCTTAAAATATAATACCTAGCAGGTTATTATAGTTATTATGCAACAGATTTAGCGAGCAACGTTATTTTATAAATGTTCACCCCCAATCGTTCTTGAACACCAAAAAATACTTAATCTGATGGACGCCATGTTTTATTTATGACCGTTTATAACACACATTACGTCGGAATTATTCAGCGGCTACGTCTCGGGTGATTTTCATATTGACGGGGGTTTATTGAGAAAAGTCTTATAAGCCGTTGAATGGCTTAGCGGATAGGCTGTTTGGAATAGGTGCGAAAGGAATGGTTGAAGTGGCGCCCGCCAGTTGACGTAAGTGTGTGTAGCGTAGACAGCTTATGAAACGTCCATCAGCCCATTTCGCAATTGACAACATTTCAAACTATGTAATGATGCCTAATTCGAAAACCATTTCGGTAATTATGTTACCTGAACGTAATAAAGTAGCTTTCAGATTTCATTTCTCACCCGTTTTTAAGAAAATCGCGAAATTGTATAAATGTGGTTTAAGCCGTGTGTGACGTCAATACTACGACTGTCATATGAAACGTAACGTTGACGTCATAATTTAGTTACGACCTTCTGGAATTCGCTATTTAGGGAGAAATAAAAAAAAACACAGCCGCTTAAAAAAACATTTTCTAGCGAAATAAATCATAAAATGGCCCACCTGAAAAAATCTAATTCAATTCAATTCAATTCATTTATTTATTCAGATTACAAAGATCCATTATTTGTTAGTAGTATCCTTAAAAAGACTATGTTAGTACATACACTATAAATATAAATAAACAAAAACTAAAAAAAATTAAGCTTTGCACAGCTCACTTCACTGAGTACAGCGCATGTAGCCGACTACAATGAAGCACGTAGGGACAGTCCAATCTGTCCCCTATCATCCTTAAGATGTTGTTGGGGCTGGCGCGCACCCGACGCACCAGGGATGCAGCTCTCTTGCGCATGGTGGCATAAAAGCAATCCACTCTCGCTTCCGCAAACATCCCTGATGCGCTACAGAAGCGCGGCAGCCCCACCACCACCCGGAACGCGTTGTTGTGCAGGACTGGGCTGGACTAATGTTGTCAATTATTGCGAAATGGGCTGATGGACGTTTCATAACTTTCATTTCATGTAACTGATTTTTTGAACGAGCGAGCGAAGAGCTTGTGCCGTCTTCGTATGTCCGATGGCCCGCTGTCCGGCTGCCGGCAGTTCCAACAACCGGTTATCTTGAAATTTTGTGAGCAGGTTAGATAATTTTAAAGACTTTTTATGTCGTTTCAGTTTAAAAAAATATTTAAACCAAAAACAGACTCACGAGTTCTCGGCTCGAGGTCACGGAGCCACTCAAAAACAGACTCACGAGTTCTCGGCTCGAGGTCACGGAGCCACTAAAAACAGACTCACGAGTTCTCGGCTCGAGCTCACGGAGCCACACTAAAACAGACTCACGAGTTCTCGGCTCGAGGTCACGGAGCCACTCAAAAACAGACTCACAAGTTCTCGGCTCGAGGTCACGGAGCCACTCTAAAACAGACTCACGAGTTCTCGGCTCGAGGTCACGGAGCCACTCAAAAACAGACTCAAGAGTTCTCTCACAGAGCCACTCTAAAACAGACTCATGAGTTCTCGGCTCGAGGTCACGGAGCCACTCAAAAACAGACTCACGAGTTCTCGGCTCGAGGTCACGGAGCCACTCAAAAACAGACTCACGAGTTCTCGGCTCGAGGTCACGGAGCCACTCAAAAACAGACTCACGATTTCTCGGCTCGAGGGCACGGAGCCACTCAAAAACAGACTCACGAGTTCTCGGCTTGAGCTAACGGAGCCACTCTAAAACCAGACTCCGGAGTTCTCGGCTTGAGGTCACGGAGCCACTCAAAAACAGACTCACGAGTTCTCAGCTCGAGGTAACGGAGCCACTCAAAAACAGACTCACGAGTTCTCAGCTTGATACCCTGAGAACTTTACGGTTTCGCTCTATGAAAACACAACAATATATCGATATCAGCCATATTTTTACACCAAAAAATAGGTTGGGTAATTTGACTAAATATTCATTAATAATCCACCTAAACTTAATACCGATACGGTAAAAAATAATGAAAAGTAATTTTCATAAATTCCGTAAAAATCATGCGAAAATGGTATAAACTTTCTTTACTTTATAATAGACTACGTCTATATACGTTCTTTGGGATACGCGCATAATCCACTTATTTTTGTTAATGAATAAACCTTTCTAAAGACCCGATGAAATTCAATATTATCTCAAGGTCGTAATTTTTTAATTAAAATGCCGTTATTTCCTGATGCATGTATTTTAAGATTCAGGTAGTAAGTCTCCAAATTTGTGTACACATGTTTTCATTATAAAAATACTGATACTTAGCGTTTTTGCTTGCGGGTTAATTTTTTTTCCTAACTTCCGGTCCATAGAATTATTGATTCCAATAGTAAAAGTTGTTTAAAATAACATACAAAAGCCGTATACAAATAATTAGCCTGATATTGATTTTTTTCCAAAAAAACCGTAATTTTCTCAGGGTATGAGCTTACGGAGCCATTAGTAATATTAAACAGACATCAGGGGCCCATTTCTCAAAGCGTATTAGTCTAATACTATTAGTGTTTTGTCTCGTAAATAAAACCAAAAAATGAGACAAAACACTAGTATTATGTATTAGGCTAATACTTTTTGAGAAATGGGGCCCAGATTGGATGCAGACAACATATTACAAATACCTTGAACAGTCGCTGAACACCTTGCCGTTTTCACTCGTTTGACAACTTCATATGACAATTTAACATGACGTTTAATGCTACTAGCTGCCCGCGCGGCTCCGGTGTACCAAGGTGTACAAATCTTATGAGGCTGACCGTACTTACCTAGTTTTGTGGCTTAACGAGACATCATCATCATATCAGCCGAAAGACGTCCACTGCTGGACATAGGCCTCCCCCAAAGAGTGCCACAATGACCGGTCCTACGCCACCCGCATCCAGCGGACTCCCGCGACCTTTACCAATATATATGCATATATATTTCGGCTGATATGTATGTTCATGAAGCGCGCTGTTTTTAGAATAAGTAATTGTTTATCCAATGAGCTGACCCAAATCATCGCCACAGCATCGTACATCGACTACCAAGCAATAAAGTGAATAAATGGACACATCTTTTTGTAGTCGACTGTATATGTCTCACTGATTTATAAAAAATCTAAATCTTTGGTGAAATCTTTACATCTATAGAACTCTTGATAATTGAATCAAATTTAATAGACATAGACATCCTTTATTGGTAATAAGGTATTACAAGTCATTGTTTACAATAAAAATAGAACATTCATTTGTAAATTAAATTAACAAGATTATTAGTTTATTATATTATATATTATTATTACATTTTTTATATTCTAAAAATTCCTTAATAGTATAGAAACATTGCTCAATAAGCCATTTTTTTAATTTAGCTTTAAAGGTCGGAAGACTGTTAGCTTCCGTGATGCTGTCTGGTAAATTGTTATAAAATATAGGTCCCGCGACGTGGATTGTCTTAGCTGTCTTAGTGAGCTTGTGGGGAATTGTTAATAGTTTGTGCGCATTTCGAGTGACCCAAGCAGATCTATCACCTCGCCTTTCATATAGTGATAAATTCACCCGTGTATACACGGCTATTTGGAAAATTAGCAGTGACGATAGTGTCAGGATACCGAGTGCGACAAAATGCGGTCTGGCGCTATCGTCATGCCTGGCGCGGGCCAGCGTGCGCACGGCGCGGCGCGCTTTTGCAGGCGGAAAACGCGTTCGGCGGCTTGGCCCCAGAGCTCCAGTCCGTATTGCACCATTGTATCCGAACCATTCTTTTTTTGTCCGACTACAGCAGTAAAGGAAGTGATGATTTTAGCAGTCTATGTTTTGTATTTGGGTCAGTTACCTATTTCTTGTTATTCTGTCACGTTAGCCGGGAGGCAAAATATCAGATTTTCTTAGAAAAAATGCTACAACACGGACTTCTTAACATGCCAAGAAGATTCCATCCATACAAAAAGGGGTTGAACATGAAAACACGGGGACAAAACCCCACATTTGGTGAATATAAACTGACAAAATAGCAGATTTAAAACGTGACTCAGGAGACGTAACGATGGCAACTGTTCACATACAAGTTGATTCACCCATTTCCAACGTACCGTCAAACATGCCTACTTTGCCACCAGGGGGTACTTTGCCCAAGAAGCAAATTTTAAAATTTTCCTCTTGGGCAAAGTTCCCCCTGTTGGCAAAGTAGGCATGTTTGATGGTACGCTACGTAAGATACTGAACCGATTTTGATAAATGAGGTGTCAATCGATTCGAAATTAGGTATGCTCCGAGGGAGATAATACCTTGTATGAAAAAAAGATACGTTTTTTTTCCGTAGTCGCGTTACAGTTTTTTGACCCTATTATACTTGTTTTAATACGTCGGTGGCAAATTAGCTTACGGTCCACCTGATAGTACCTAAGCAGTTATTTATTTTAGCGAATAAGTAACATGTACTCACGTTGTTGCCATGAACATAATCCCTATAAGAATTATAGCTGCCCGCCGCACACCTTGACCGATCAATTTTCTGCAGTCCACTGCAGGTGGGCTCGCGTGGTATGGAGGCGGCTTTATTATGCTATTCATTAAAAAGATAATTACCTTTTGTTTCACGGCTTGAGTTATTGCAAGACAAGGCTCAAGATCTTAGTTTTTTTTTTATATGGCCTTTTTAGAGGATTAACCTGGTGGCCATCCCTAGTTAAAATGTACGAGTACCATCGTGTTCCGACGTGAGCTCCAAAAAACAGATAAAAAAAAATCTTAGCTCTTGTTTGGATTATAATAGGGCTGCCCTAAATTTAATTAGCAATCTTGAGGCCTTTCTCGAGGGAAATCAGCTATTCGAATCCTGAGTTTTTGACTTTCGCTCGATATAAAAAAATCACGAACATAGGTCTAAAATACACTTAAAAAAATTATAACAAATTATGCACAACAGCTAAACATATTAAAATTGGTTTTAAAAATCAGCAATGTCATGTTTGAGGGAATTCAGCTATTACTTTTTTATTTATTAACACGAACAAAAAATTAAAATAAAAAAAACATGATATCCGCGCTTCCAAACACGCACTTCCATCTCGCTCACGCTTATGCTCAGTGAGAGGGAGAGAAGACCACGAACCTACGTCGTCTTAATGCCATCAGTGAGTATGAGTTGTAATATGTAGAAAAAGTATGTTAGTTTGAACATATTTATATGCTGTTAGATTGAAAATACCCCTATTATTTAAGTAAGACACCAAACTTCATTACGAGAAATGGTACCGAATAAAAAAATAAAGTAAAAAATCCTAAAGGCATTTTTTATTTCTCGTTTCTCAGTTACTACCCATTTATATACTCGTGAAATGTTTATGTTTTGAAAAAAGCCCATAAATACACCGTGACCTATTAAAACTTGTAAAACGCATTTTGTAAAATGGATTGTAAAGTGAACAAGTTGGGTGCAATCAGTTTACCGCTAGTTTCTGAAAGTTTTCATTGGTGTTTCACGGTTAGTTTAAACCAACGAGTATATTGATTAGTTTATAGTGGGAAAGAAAGAAATATACATTTATTCACAAACACACAGGACACGCATATTAAACAATAAAATAAACAAGAAAAACACATAAAACATGAAACAAGTGTCTCTGCGGCAGTGAACCAGATACTGGCTCATCATTATGCTGAGGTGTCAGTCACCTACAACGCTGATTTTCAGTTGTGCGCGGGATTTACTTACTTTTTAACCGACTTCAAAAAAGGAGGAGGTTCTCAATTCGTCGTAATCTTTTATTTTTTATGTAGGTATGTTCCCCGATCACTCGAAGACTCCTGGACTGATTTGGAAAATAATTTTTTTGTTGGAAAGGGTTTCCTTCCCAGAAGGTCCCGTAGTCATCAGGTCAGGATCTGATGATGGGATCCTGGAGAAATCGATTGAACTCTTCAAATAAGGCAAGGTGCTGCTGAGGCTCTAGTATAAGTTTTATCGATACAATACGCTTTCGAACGCGTTTGCGTTTAGTTTCAATTTGTATGGCAACGCGAACAGCGCCTCTGGTGGTAACTATTAGGAACTACGCCTTGGGCAATGACTAAATGAATTATGAAGTCCGTTGAAACTTTGTTCTTAAAGCAAATTATTTATGGTTTCTTATAGGACTGACTTGTATAATATACACACTTTATTCACTAAATATAACCAAGAGAGGTACTTCATTTGACTATTTCTGAAGCTGTACTGAATGAAGACGTCGTTTTTTTGCCATAATTTAGTACAAAATGTTTACAAGTTTACGCTGGTTTAAAATAATTCACTAGATGTTTTATTTGGTAGATAGGGTACAGTCTCCCGTTGGCTCTACATACAGAAATGACAGATTTTTTAAACGCCGTGTCGTCTCTACTACCTCTGTGACTGCTAACGCCATCTATGGCTGAAAGTGTTGTACAATTTCATCGCACTAGATGGCTCTAGTATCAGCTATATTAATGATATTCTAGTTATAATATGAAATATTATAGAATATAATTTATTATCATCCTCAAATCAGCCGTGAGACGTCCACCGCTGGACATACGCCTCCCCCAAAGAGTGTCACAATGGCCGGTCCTGCGCCACCCGCATCCAGCGGACTCCCGCGACCTTTACCACGTCACCAGTCCACCATTGTGGGGGTCCTACCCACGCCGCGCCTTCCGGTACGTGGTCGCCACTCGAGAACCTTTCCGCCCCAACAGTCATCGGTTCTACGTGCAATGTGCCCCGCCCACTGCCACTTAAGTTTAGCGATTCGGAGGGCTATATCGGTTACCTTGGTTATTCTGCGGATAGCCTCATTTCTGATACGATCACGCAGAGAAACTCCCAGCATAGCCCTCTCCATTGCCCTTTGGGTGCCTTTGAGCCTTTTTATGTGGCCCATAGTGAGCGACACGTTTCAGTGCCATATATGTCATCACTGGCAACAACAAGAATATAATTTGGCCAAATAATACTGACTGCCGGATCTTCTTCAAATATTCTTGTCAACAGTGGTATTCTCTCGGAAAGCAATATTTTTTATGTTTTTATCTGGCATATTTACAACTTTTTGAAATTATCTTATCTCGTGACATAGTAATGCCAATGACCCGTTAACGTCAGTGATAAAAAATGCAAATATAATGTTTTGCCTTTAAATGAGTTTAAGTATTTGTCAATATTTGCGTATTCTTGAATTTCACGGTCGTGATGCATTGTATGGAGTTTTATTGTCAAGTTGTGAAATTCAACAGTTACTTGTCAAATGGTATTTTGAATGGTCACTCACGGCGGTTAATGTCGGTCTGTGATCCTGACATTTTAAATAATACTTAGTCCGTTAATATAACGATAGTTAAAAGATAGGTATATATAGTTTGTTTTACTTAAAATGCACTTAACGTCGTAAGAGAGACAACTTCTTTTGTTGCTAATTATGAAAGAAAAGATAACAAAGAGAAGTCATTTTTTTTTTGGTGTCTATCTTACCTACGTTTGGCTTGTGTACTGGGATAGCTACTGTTTGTGCTATTGTTTATTCACAGTATGCTTTGGGCCTACCGACACACCTTTTTTTCTTTTGACAGAGTGGAAATGCGCTTACGCATCCGCCCAGCCGGGAAGCTATAGGTAATGAGGGGGTATGTGGGACTCACACCATCGAGCCATCTCTATTTAATGAGAAGGCAGAGGGAGTCTACCCGCTAAAATCACTCCGGCGTTTCCGTTTCTGCCGTTGATGGCAGCGCCATGGGATCGCGAACATGTCACCACAACGCCCACCGAGTTATAGTACAACCCTACTTGAAGATGACAATTAAGGCGCTGTCAACACGAAAAACGCGCACACTGTCTATTTGTATCGGAGTAAACGAGAGCGAGTGTTACTTGAGCGGCCAGGTTTTAGGCGAAAATAATGAATAAATATTTAAATAAAAAAGTGTGGATTATTTGTGAAATACAGGGTGGAATTTCATAAACTGTACATAATAAAAGGAGAAAAATTTCAGCCAATTTCATCGGTGAAACGGTGTTTTTTTTTTTTTCTAGTTATTAGTTTTTTTTTTACAGAATTTTGAAAATTTTTGTAAAAACTCGGGTAATACACCTAATTCAGACGGTATAACTTTTGATCCAATGGTCCTAAAATGAAAATAAAAAATGCAGAGTATTACCAAGGGACAGGTTAATAATTCTTAATAACAATAAAAAACCAACTAGAAGAGAAAATCCGCAAAAAAAATTATTGTTTTTGAAAAATGGCTACAAAAATTACGAATTTTAAAAGAAAAACACAATTTTCTGAAAAAAACGCAGATTTAGTTACCATTTTTTTTGCTTAGTATTAAACCTCACTTAATGCCGATTCTAAAACCGTTTTTAAACTGTCTCAGACTTTGAAAAATACCACGCAAATGGGTACGTAAATCAAACCATAATTTTATTAATTTTAATCCTCTTAAAATCCTTAATGACCGTTTGTTCACAGGTAGTTGAAGGGTGTTATTGGGTTTTAGGTGGAAATAACAAATTACGTACTTAGTATTAATCCTCACTTAATGCCGATTCTAAAACCGTTTTTAAACTGTCTCAGACTTTGAAAAATACCACGCTAATGGGTACGTAAATCAAACCGTAATTCTATTAATTTTAATCCTCTTAAAATCCTTAATAACCGCTTGTTCCCAGGTAGTTGAAGGGTGTTTTTGGGTTGAAGGTTGAAGGAATCTCCACCTAAAACCCGATAACACCCTTCAACTACCTGGGAACAAGCGGTCATTAAGGATTTTAAGAGGATTACAATTAATAAAATTATGGTTTGATTTACGTACCCATTAGCGTGGTATTTTTCAAAGTCTGAGACAGTTTAAAAACGGTTTTAGAATCGGCATTAAGTGAGGATTAATACTAAGTACGTAATTTGTTATTTCCACCTAAAACCCAATAACACCCTTCAACTACCTGTGAACAAACGGTCATTAAGGATTTTAAGAGGATTAAAATTAATAAAATTATGGTTTGATTTACGTACCCATTTGCGTGGTATTTTTCAAAGTCTGAGACAGTTTAAAAACGGTTTTAGAATCGGCATTAAGTGAGGTTTAATACTAAGCAAAAAAAATGGTAACTAAATCTGCGTTTTTTTCAGAAAATTGTGTTTTTCTTTTAAAATTCGTAATTTTTGTAGCCATTTTTCAAAAACAATATTTTTTTTTGCGGATTTTCTCTTCTAGTTGGTTTTTTATTGTTATTAAGAATTATTAACCTATCCCTTGGTAATACTCTGCATTTTTTATTTTCATTTTAGGACCATTGGATCAAAAGTTATACCGTCTGAATTAGGTGTATTACCCGAGTTTTTACAAAAATTTTCAAAATTCTGTAAAAAAAAACTAATGACTAGAAAAAAAAAAACACCGTTTCACCGATGAAATTGGCTGAAATTTGTCTCCTTTTATTATGTACAGTTTATGAAATTCCACCTTGTATAGCTCATCAGCGGTTTATGTATGAATATGTGGACTTCATGTTTTTAATTGCAGACCCATACGTCAAAAAAATAAGGACATAGAACCGTTTAAGATGATTTTAAGACCAATCTTTGCAATTATTTTCTATCAAAATCAAAATCAATTATTTATTCTGCAAATAGGCCACAAGGGCACTTTTACATGTCAAATGGTGTCTATCGAGCCGATTACATCCAATTATGTTTCGAGTCCGTCTACGGTCTTGGAAATATGATGAATATTAACTTATATTTTTTGTGATGTGCTAGAACAAATAGTTTTCCTTATACAACTGCTTAAATAATATCAATTTCAAAAAAATTGGTATTGTCAGCCTCTTAAACAATTGATGTCGGTAATGGTTGGTTTTAAGTACTTTTCGTCGTCTAAACTAAAACAAACTATACAATCAAAGTTCATAAATATGTAAGTTCCCAAAGGTTTACAATTTATCTGAGCAACATTGTGCCCTTAGTGTAAGGCCTGAGTGGACGCTCGAGTCGGGCGTGCGGCGGAGCGGGGCGTGCGGCGTGCATGTTAAACAAATGAGGCTCATACTGGTGTCCTGAGTAGACGCTGCACAAATTGAATGCACGATCGCCCGCCCCGCTGCACGCCCCGCCGAACGCTCCGCTCCGAGCGTCCACTCAGGCCTTAGACTTAGCAATAACATTGTGATCCCAAAATTTTGATCACTTTTTCCGTGCATAATGCATGTATCTTCGAACATATTTGTACTCTTGCCGAACAGTAAACTTAGTTGTGGGAGTTGTGGGTGTGTGGGTGAAATCTTACAAGTTGAATTTCACCCTGTTGTTGTCGGATCAACTTGAAATTAGGTATTAATGTGTATGTAGATACGTTTAAGCAATATTTTGTCACTAACTTATTTTTCATACAAAAGGTAGCCTAAAGCCTAAGTATGTCACCTTGAGCACAATTTTGAATCGATTGATACCATTCATCAAAATCGGTTCAGTATCTATCTTAAACGCTACGGTGGAAGTGGAACACACGTTAATACAAACATAGTCTCCTAAAATCATATCCGTTCTATTCGGCTCTGCCGTAGTCGGGCAAAAAAGGCTAAGTTTGATTTATAATGAAAAAAAAAGTTTCTGAGAAATTATCATTATCACCACGTCAAAAATATACGATTTTTTTGTAATATTTAGGGTGAACTGAAATAATTTTTTCATATCTCCTGTTCTGAAAGTTGACTTTTCATGGGCATATAGCCGGGTGGAAAACAGCGTTTTCTCCCCTAGGGTGGAAAGTAATTTTTGCGTATTGTAAAAATACCATAAAATCTAGTTAATTTGTTGTTTGTTTGTTTGTTTCAGTTTTTTTGTAAGTTTGTTTTGTTTTTTGTTCGTTTTTTTTTTGTTTTTGTTTTGTTTGTTTTTTCACGTGTCGGCATAACCCTCTAGATTAGTTGCGTGGCCAGTGCAAAGAGGTTAGAGGTTGGATATAGTTTTAATTATTTTACTTAGGTATATCTAAAATCGAATAATTAATTTTCCTCACAGTCGAAATGAAAAGTAGAGTGTTTAACTCGGGTGAAATTACACATTTCACCCTCGAACTATTGGCGCTCTCACTTCGTTCGAGCACCAGAAATATCTCGGGTGTAATGAGTCACTTTCAACCCTTGGTTAACAATCTACTAATGTCCTATGTGGCTATTCCGAAGTTCTGAATTCAACGACCTTTACATACAAAACAGCAAGCAAGGGTCTTGCGGGCTGCCTGTTGCCGACCGCTGGATTAGACTAACTCAAACAAGTTCTAATTCAGTGTAATACGAGATGGTAGGGGCGTAACGCTCCTAATCAGACATTATTGTCGACAGTGCGACGCCAGCGCCATTCCCAACCTTTCTTGACTCGCCTCATTGTTTCCAGACTAATATTATGAATGCGAAAGTAACTCTGTCTGTCTTGTTACCTTTTCACGCTTAAATCGCTGAACCGATTTGTATGAAATTTGGTATGGAAATAGTTTGAGACCCTGGGACGCACATAGGATAGTTTTTAACCCGGAAATCATCGCTTATGGGGGTGAAAAGGGGAGTGAAAGTTTAGAATCATCGCTTATGGGGTTGAAAAGGGGAGTGAAAGTGTAGAATCATCGCTTATGGGGGTGGACGTTTAGAATAATCGCTTATGGTGGTGAAAAGGGGAGTGAAAGTTTAGAAGCCAGCTTATGGGGGTGGACGTTTAGAAGCATCGCTTATGGGGGTGAAGGGGGGAGTGAAAGTTTAGAATCGTCGCTTATGGGGGTGAAAAGGGGAGTGAAAGTTTAGAATCATCGCTTATGGGGGTGGAAAGGGGAGCTGAAGTTTAGAATCATCGCTTATGGGGGTGCACGTTTAGAATCATCGCTTATGGGGGTGAAAAGAGGAGTATAAGTTTAGAGTCATCGCTTATGGGGGTGGACGATTAGAATCATCGCTTATCGGGTGGACGTTTAGAATCATCGCTTATGGGGGTGAAAAGGGGAGTGAAAGTTTAGAATCATCGCTTATGGGGGTGGAAAGGGGAGCTGAAGTTTAGAATCATCGCTTATGGGGGTGCACGTTTAGAATCATCGCTTATGGGGGTGAAAAGAGGAGTATAAGTTTAGAGTCATCGCTTATGGGGGTGGACGATTAGAATCATCGCTTATCGGGTGGACGTTTAGAATCATCGCTTATGGGGGTGAAAGTTTAGAAGTAAAAGAGTGATGCTATCAATTTAGTTTTTGTACAGGCGTAGTATATACTAGTATTAATCCCTTATGACGATTAAAGTCGCGGTTAAAAGTTAACTGGAATCGTGACAACTAGTCGCTACATTTATAGGTACTAAGCAGAAACGTCCGCTAATGAAATTCTGAGCTTCAAAAAGTCCAAAAAGAAAGAAAGAAAAGAGAGAAAGTTTAGGGTTCATATCCCGCTCGTGGCGAATAATTGTTCAATTTTCCACTGATCGAAACCGCTTATCTGATTTCAATAAATATTTCACCTGTGTGTCACGGACTTACTGAATGGTTATAGACTATAGTTCATTCCGCGGGTTTGCCTGCGTTCTTTGCAACGCCGGCAGAGAGAGACTCGTAACAACTATGAGGAATAGGAGGGCACACTTATATTGGTTCACGGAGATCAGTTATTGGTAAACGTGAATGACAAACCTGGTTTAGTTACTCCGAGAATTAGAGGACTATCTTTGGTCCCTATTATCCAATAATTTATATTTGATTTTTTTTCCGTTTTTATAGATAATGGTACGGAACCCTTCGTGCGCGAGTCCAACTCGCACTTGGCCGGTTTTTTAGTTTTGAGGTGTGCAATAAAGTACCTATTTGTGGTGTATTGTGTTGTATTTTTTTTTCGGGGCGAAATAAACAACCTTATCTTTATCAATTCTAGTGAACTAAATAAAATAAAAGTACGTAATTTCATTCATTGATTTATATGGCCCGCAAGGGACACTCTGAGATGTCTACCGAGTAAAATAGCAATCGGGCCGCTCTTGGAACATATAAGTACAATGAAGAGTGCTTCGATTGAGAGGGTCAATTTACGGCCTTTTTACAACTTTTTATATTGCCGCGAGGAAAGGGCGACAGACACTTAAGGCTCAAAGAGATTTGTTCAAAAGTTGCCAAAGTAAAGTAAGGCACTAAATTTTGGTCAATCTTTTTAAAAAAAAAATTGCAGGCAATTTTTTCGCTCTACAAAGAAACTAAGAAATGAGGTTTGAACTCGCGATTTTTATATTTTGCGAAGTAGGTAAAGAGTTTTTTTTTACCTAGTTTTTCTGTGAAGTTTGACTGAAAACACAAGATTACCGTAGCATTGTGCTGAGTAGGGATCTATAACTTCTACAAGGAAAGGGATGACCCTTTTTTAGGGTTCCTTACCCAAAGAGTAAAACGGGACCCTATTACTTAGACTACCCTGTCCGTCTGTCTGTCTGTCTGTGCGTCTGTCACCAGGCTGTATCTCATGAACCGTGATAGTTAGACAGTTGAAAGTTTCACAGATGATGTATTTCTGTTGCCGCTATAACAATAAATACAAAAAAACAGAATAAAATAAATATTTAAGGGTGCTCCCTACAACAAACGTGATTTCTTTGCCGTTTTTATAGATGGTACGGAACCCTTCGTGCGCGAGTCCGATTCGCACTTGGCCGGTTTTTTGATTTTAAGACGTATGAAATCCATTTGTGGCGCCATCTAGTAGAACAATATTTTATATTATCTGAAGAAAGCTAATGTCAGTCCTTTGTTTTTTTTTTAAGTACGTTACTAACTATAACAAAGAACTTTTTATTTAGCTAATCAATAGGTCAATGATCTAGTTACGCCTAGAGAATGATATCGATAGATTAGATATCAGGCAGTTGGTTTTTCTATGATTTGGTAGTATTAGTTGCGCATTGAACGTTGATTTACTCGCTTTAAGATGGAGAAAAAGGAAAAAACTAAATCTTTAGATGAAGGTATTGAAGGTGAGTTTCTAACCTTTACGTACAAGTCTAATTAAATTATAACTTTGTGCAATAATATTAAATAAACTGAGAAAAGTTTTCCCCTTTATCACATCGATATATATACTATACACGGTGTTCCCGGGTTTCCGTTAACTTCGGCATATTGCAGAGTACATTCGTAGAAACAAATTAGCATAATTATTTTTTGAGAAAAAAAAATTTTTTTTTTTCGATTTTTGTACAAATTCATTTAATGTAGGATTAACGGTTACTGTCTTATTGTACAAGGGTCTTGAAATAAAAAAAAATGTATGTAAACAATATGTAATATTGAACGAACTCACTTTGTACCTAAACCTTGTAGTAGTGTACCGTACACAATTTAAAAAGTTGTGATGCCGTCACAGTTAGGACCCTTTACACTGGTTAAATCTGCAAAACTGACAAAAATAAACATTGAATATCTTGATAACAGTAAGAGTTAAGATATTTACTACTATCTTGGAGAATTTAACTTTATTTGATCTAAACTATGCCCCCTTGCAATTAACGCTTAAATTGTCATGAACACGTTGTATAAGATTCCGCTTAGCATGTCGTAAAGGTTTTCTCACTTCACCTGAATTGCATCAAAGTAGTCCATCCATTCAAAAAGCAACTCTATCGTCCAATACAGAAGATTCAAATTGCAATGACAGTTTATAGATATGTAGCTCTAGATGTAACTGCCTTATATTATATTTTTTCATCCATTCAAAAAGCAACTCTATCGTCCAATATAGAAGATTCAAATTGCAATGACAGTTTATAGTTATGTAGCTCTATATGTAACTGCCTTATATTATATTTTTTGTTTGCTTTAAATTAAACTATCGACAGTAGGTATACTGTGCAACAATAAGTTTATTGCGAGATGTAGTTTTCAAAACGATTATAGTAGTGTACTATTGTATATGCATGTAACTAGTACAAAGCCTATGTTTTCAATAAAGTGACACCGGATATAGTAAGAACGAAACTGTCACACGATCACAAGCGATAAACGACTATACAGTAGGTATATGCACTTAGTATATGTACGTTTGTTTTGACAGAATTTACTGTTAGTTTCTTTCCAACTATACCTAAGTAGGTATACTACCTAAGTAGTACAAAACAAATCGTAACTAATTATAGAATATGGATATAAAGAAAAACATAAGTACAAAGTAAAAAAGAACATGCAATAAGATGCCTACTCCATACTAGCCGAGCCAAATAGTTAACAGCAGTGCAAATCAACTGTTGGTCACACTTTGGGAGTTCGTTACGCGAGGCGAACGTTTTTTCAATTCAAATTTAGAATAAAGAAGTTTTTTTAACACAGTGCCAGTGAGTGATGTGAAGTTGCGGTGTTATCGATTTTTTATTTTTTTCTCGGTAATCTAGTTCCGTGGAAGTGATTTTACGGTCTATTGATTGTGCTAGTTTAGTGTTTTCTTTATGGTTTTAGCTGCACTTAGGAAGTTTATAGGACACATTTCTGTGGTTGTGAATGGGATAGCTAATTCTGTTGTATATAATGGGGTTTTGCGTTGCAAGACATAAAATAAAGTCAATAAAACGCCTCAATTTGTGCAAATATTGATTGTCCTTCAGCGGTGACGATCGCTTTTATAGCATAGATGTACATTCCTTACGCAACTTCATATTATCATATGTGTATAAGCTTTGACCCTCGGTTTTGTTTATGTGGGATCCGGTCTGTGGCCGTTCCCCTTCCAAGGGGGTGGTTTTAAAAAAAAATTGCCTATGTCCATCCTAGGGTTGAAGCCTTCTACGTGCCAAATTATATCACAATGTTCAGCAGTTTACACGTGAAAGTGTAACAGACAGACGGGCAGAGTTACTTTTGCATTTATAATAATACTATAGCGACCCGCCCCGGCTTCGCACGGGTTTATATGTATAATACATGCATGTTTTATACATATAAACCTTCCTCTTGAATCACTCAATCTATAAAAAAAGCCGCATCAAAATGCGTTGCGTAGTTTTAAAGATCTAAGCATACATAGGGACAGACAGACAGCGGGAAGCGACTTTGTTTTATACATTATGTCTGGTTCCTCCCCTCACCTTCATTTTCCAAAAGTGCCTTTCTGAAGGAATATTTCCGATATGTCTGAAAAAAGCTATTGTGGTTCCTGTATACAAATCTGGTAGTAAAGACCAGGTGTCAAATTATAGACCTATCTCCATACTACCTTCGACGTCAAAACTATTAGAAAAAATCATCAATAATAGGCTTGTCCAATATTTAGAGAGCCAAGCTATCTTGTCTAAAAGTCAGTTTGGATTTAGGTCGAAACTATCAACTGCCGACGCCGTACACGAACTGACTGACTTTTTAGTGCATCAAGGACAAGGGTAATCAGACTTTGGGAATCTTCCTTGACCTTGCTAAAGCTTTCGATACCGTCTCCGTTCCCATCCTGCTTCACAAGCTTGAATCATTAGGAATCAGAGGTACGCAGCTCAAATTATTTGAAGACTTTAGACGGCCGCACGCAACGCACAAAAATCGACAATTTTATGAGTTCTGACCTACATAATGCCTCTTTTGGGGTCCCACAGGGAAGTATTTTAGGTCCTACGCTGTTTTTAATTTATATAAATGACCTTTGCAATCTTAAAATCGACTGTGGTAAAATCATTTCATACGCTGACGACACTGTCCTACTTTTTTCTGCAAACTCAGTAGAGCAAGTCTATGAATATGCACAGCGAGGCTTTAATATCGTAAGTAACTGGCTTCTACATCACCTACTAACCCTGAACTCGGAGAAAACAAATGTTATAAAGTTTTCCATGCGCAAATCGAAACTAGCTCCGACTAACCTTAAAATCTATGCTCACAATTGTAAACATCCCACAAATAACCGGTGGGCATAGCTACCACAAACAAAATAAAGTATTTAGGAATCATAATTGATGACTCTCTCTCTTTTCGACTTCATGTGGAAGCGTTGTGCACTAGAGTTCGTAAGTTAATATTTATTTTCAAAAAAATACGTACGATCGGAGACTCGCACATAATCAAACAACTTCAACTTTGCGTTATGTCAATCTGTATTAACTTACTGCATCTCTTCTTGGGGTGGCTTGGCTAAAACCACAATACTAAACCTAGAAAGGGCCCAGAGAGCAATCCTTAAGGTTTCTACTTTCCGCCCCTATCAATTCCCCACTAGCCTGCTTTATAAATCAAGTGAAGTTTTAACAGTCCGACAATTATTTATATTGCACACAGTTTTAAAACAGCACGCTGAAACCCCTTACAACACTGATCATGCCAGTAAAAGGCGTAAAGATTTTGTTTGTCCTAATTATACTCAAACACGACACGCTTTCTCTTCTAGATTTTTTCTTTTCCTAGGTCCACTTCTTTACAAAAGACTTAATGCACGGCTAGATTTATATCCCCTAAACTACATGAAATGTAAATCAACGCTACGAGAAGCCCTACATAATATGTTCTATGACGATACTGAGAAGTTATTTATCGTTTTAAAATAATTTTGTTCTATCTTTTTATACTTTTTTATATATAGGTTATTAACTTACTAATTATTTTGTACTACCTAGTCAATAAGAATCATATTGAATAATATTTTGCATGTGAATAACATATTCAAATGTTAGTTCTTTTTTGCCTGAAACACAGGGTATCCTAGTTCAGGCACGTGTTATTTGCCTCTAATATTAAGCTCCTAGTCTATAGTAAATACTGATGCACATTTTGTTTTATCAATAAATTATTTCCTTTATTTCATTTCTTTCTTAGATTAGGTTTTTACAATAACTATATAAAAAGTAAAATATAAAACTATACATACAAAACATAAAATCATTATAAAAACCTAACCTAGGGCGAGGCGGGGCCTAAGCTACCGGTGGTCAGGGCGACAGAGACAGGAACCTCCTGACTATCCGCGCAGTATCCAGGAGTACCGCCTTCTGTATCTGGCCCTTGATCCAGCCATCTAGCGAGAGTCTCTTGAGGTGATGGTCGAGACTCTTCGCTATTAAACCGTTCGCCGAAACGACCATCGGGACGATGATCGTCGAATCAACATCCCACATAGCAGTTACCTCGTGTGCCAGGTCTAGGTACTTGCTGGCTTTGTCCTTCTCGGCTTTCACGAGGTTCCCGTCATGGGGGATGGTGATGTCGACGAGCACTGCCTGGCGTTTCGATCGATCTGTCAGCACGATATCAGGCCTATTGGCAAGAATAGTCCTGTCCGTGATGACAGATCGATCCCAATAGAGCGTGGCACGATCATTTTCGAGAACTGGCGCAGGTGTGTACTTATAGTAAGGCACCTCAGAGACCACAAGACCGTATAGCAGAGCAAGTTGCTGGTGAATAATTCTGGCTACAAGGTTATGTCTGTGCAAATACTCGCCGTTAGCAAGATGACCACAACCGGAGATAATATGCCTGAGTGACTCCCCGGGACGGCGGCATGCCCGACAAATGTCGACCGTACCGTCCTTCAGGATATACCTCCGGTAATTGTTCGTCATGATAACTTCGTCCGCAATTGCTCAGACAAAACCTTCGATTTCCCCGAAGAGATCCCCGAAACGTAGCCAGTTCACCGACGCGAGCAGATCTACATCGGGCCCTGTGAGGGCCTTGCAGAACCGCCCGTGAAGCTCCTTGCTCCTAAATTATTATTATTATACTATGTAACTTCTTACCTTCTATGTAGTTACTTCGTAACCAACCAACCCAACCAACTTCTCCAGAATTGTTCGGTTCTACGTGGCTTAGAGCAATTAAGATCTAACTTTTACGTTTATAATATCGAGTAAGGATAAATAATTTGCTTTAAAAACAAAGTTTTAACTGACGAAAAATCAATCATCCCCTATTTTCCTAAGTTTTTTTTTCCAAATTTATATGGGACCAACTTCGGGGTATACCCTTTCCAACTAAAAAAGAATTATCCAAATCGAACTACTCTGTAAAAAGTTATGCGTGGTCATACATAAAAAAATATATATACGCGTCGACTTGAGAACCTCCTTCGTTTTTTTCGTCGGTTGATAAATATAAGATGTAGGACTTGTTTCTAACACCGCTTGAGGAAAAGAGATTAAGGGCTGGTTGCACCAACTTACGATTACAGACCGATCAAAGTTAAGGTGGTTCGATTGCCATACAAAGCGTTATTTGACATTCGCAGGCTAACGGCGTGATATTTTAAGAAACGTATGTAACAAACTTTCATCAATTGGCTTCCCATTTGCGCCAAATTCCCCCTTTCCTAGAATAAACTTGTATAAACTAGATTAATTTGAGAAAAATTGTTTTTCCAAAATATCACGTCCCAAACCAATTTCTCAAATTAATCTAGTTTATACAAGTTTATTCTAGGAACGGGGGAATTTGGCGCAAATGGGAAGCCAATTTATGAAAGTTTGTTACATAAGTTTCTTGAAATATCACGTCGTTGGCCTGCGAATGTCAAATAACGTTTTGTATGGCAATCGAACCACTTTAAACATGGCGCCGGCAGCTGTCATTACATAGAAACTTGACAAACTTTCCATACATTTAGATTTTAACGAACACCGCTTACGATTACAGAACGGTTTGGTGCAACCCACCCTTAGTGGTATATTATATACTATCTTCTGCCCGCGACCCCGTCCGCGTGAAACTTGTTTATATCCTAGCTCCATACAAATGTTCACCCCCCATTTCACCTATCTATCTTTTGTCCTTCCCCGGGACTCTAACTATCTCTATACCAAATTTCATCTAAATCGGTACAACGGTGTAAGTGTGAACAGACAGGCAGACAGACTTTTGCATTTATAATATTATATATAGTATGGATTAGTATGGAATGGATACACTTTCGGAACAAAGCTTGAACGTCGAAAACCGTAGCGAATTTGTTCGCGTATACATATTATTTGTATTGTAAAACAAATACAAGTGTTGCTAATCGGCAATTTGTTTTAGATACTTATGTTTAGTTCATTGACCTTGTATAATTAAAAGGTTAAACATCTATCTAACTACTTAGGTACTCGTATTCAGAAAGTCGAAAGAGTCCGTATACGGAATTTGTGATTTGCTAATTTTTAGACGTTGTTTCTCGTAGAATATAGAAATAACAGTACCTATTCCTACCGGATTTTTAATGATAAATTGTTTAAATTTTTAATCCAATTTTGAATAATCGACCACAATCCATGTTTAGAAGAGCAATGGAATACATAATGACTGACGTGAAACCACTTACATACAATTTCAGAATTCTGTAAAAAAAAGTCAGTGTACAACTTTTCATAAGACAAGATTTTTCAAAACTCAAACAATTTTTCAAATATAGCCTATATGTCACTAGCACGATTATCTATAAGGAATCCAACGACATCTCGTATGTCAAATTCCAAATTCCGTCAAGCCATTTGAAGCCCGTGAAATAGAACTTTCTAGTCCACATACATACATAAATGCTCTAAAAACATAACCATTCTGAGGCAGTCGGGTAAAAATAGCTTTTATACATGGAAATGAAGAACAACATAATAGTACATTCTATGATTGAATAAACATTGTACAATATATTTGGACTGACCTCGGAAATGCATCTGACAGTTAGACACTTCGCTTGTTACATAAATAGGTAGGTATATAAAGTCCGTGAAATACCTTTTAGAACTTAATTCATTTGATTTTTAACTTTATAGAATAGCTATTAAAATAGTATTTCCTTTGTGGTTTATACGGAATTGGATCTTAGCGTTTTTGGTATGATTCAATTTTGCTAGTTGGTGTTGGTGTGGTAGTGTTTAGTGTGCTCGCGATCATGGTTCGTGAAGGTTACAATATACCGGTCAAAACCCTAAAAACCGGTTAAAATCGTTAATGGCAAAATCATGTGCGTGATTTTTAAGTTTATTTTATAAATACTGTAAAAAAGTACATTTTGACTACAGGCAATACCCAAATGGATTATTTGTTTACGTGTCTTATATAAGTCGGTATAATAGAAGCAAAGAACACTCTTATGCCATAGCATGATTCAGAAAATGCCATAAAACCAGATATACCATCTATCGAAAAACTTAAACCAGGGACTGATTTCGGGAACGGTTATACCGGTATGAGACCGGTATTCCATTACGGTACCGTTATGTCATAAAGGTTATGCGCGCCGCGCGAACATAACGGTACCGTAACCGTTTTGAAATAACGGTTAGCGGTATCAGTTTTAAAAGATACCGTAACCTTTATAATAACGGTATTATAAAGGTTATCGAGAAAAGTAAGAAAGCTGGCACTCTACAGAGGAAGCATTGGCTACTAAAAAATTAAAGACAAAAATACAAAGCGGCAGACCCTTTGCCGGCGGTTTGGCAATAACACCAGGCCAAAGTCGATATATCGGTACCTTTAAATAGCGGTTACGGTACCGGAAAAAATAAAGGTACCGTTATATTTCGGTAGCGAAATATAAAGGTTCCGCTACCGAAACCGCTATTTGACAATCGATATGACGTCATACCGTTAAAATAAAATACCGGTATTTTTCGGTTATGCAGTCCCTAACTTAAACGTTTTGATTTAAGTGTCTAGAGTACAAGGTGGAAGTTTAAATGGGTCAGTGGGGACAGCCGCTACGTAAATTATATAGGGCGTATATTGCAAGAAACGCAGGCAAACCCGCGCGACAAAATATAGCCTTTACCTTGGTTCTGCTGCGGATAGCCTCATTTCTGATGCGCTCACGCAGATAAACTCCCAACATAGCCCTTTTCATTGCCCTTTGTTTGGTTTGGGTGACTTTGAGCCTTCTTATTTCTTTGAGCTAGTGCAATACAAAGTGGATATATACCGAGCTAATAAGTATATCGTGTCAATATTGGTATGTACGTTTGTACAGATGTAGGATGACCTATAAAATAAACGCGGGACGGTGTTATGCAACACCGCGCACGCTTTATTAACGGATGGTTTTATGTCCTCTTTACCAGTCTAGAGCAATACAATTTCGGTAAAAGTATACGATTTAGGGTGGGTTGCACCCTCAGAGCATAGACTACTAGAGAGAGGACAAGCCGCCGGCGGCCGCGTCGCAGTTGTTAGCTCAATGGGCATACTCTGCCATACTGTGCACGCGTGCTGATCGCAGAAAATATTACGTTTCTTCCCAAAATGCTTGATATGGTGCGCGTGTATTGTCCAATAAGAGCGTAGGTATACAAGTGTGTGTGTTTTAGATGTGTGCGTGCTTTGTCTTGTCAATTACTTGGGCTTTGTGTGGGTTAATGTACTTGCGACAGGCTCACTCTATACAAATCGGCCGGCATGTCCGATCTCCTTATATTCATACATCTGTGGTTGCACCAAACTGTCTGTACCTAATCGTAAGCGGTGTTCGTTAAAATCTAAACGTGTGGAAAGTTTGACGAGTTTCAATGGCGCCATATTTAAAGTTAATCGGTCTGGATTCCTGTACTAAATAATCGTAAGTTGGTGCAACCCGTCCCAAGTTGTTAATAGTACATTATTGCCGTGGCCGGGAAGGAGGCAATTGCAGGCTGAGTATTTTGTTTAAACGGACGAGCTTGCGAGTCCGTTTAATTATAATACGAAGCCTGCAATTGCCATTCCGGCTGAGGCTAATATAGTGCATTCTCAAAAATGGGGGAATAAAAAAGACTTAATTGAAATCAAGCGTTATTATTAAATACAAATTGAGGATACTGCAAATTACATAAAATTAAACGTCATATTTTTTTTTTTAAACAGAATTGCAAGTGTATTTTTCCACCAAAAACGCAATCTTTTTTTATGACACATACAAAAATGTCGCGTTTGCAACAGAAAAATACGACTTGATTTGACTGAATACGACCTGTGCCGTCTTTTATATGCCAGTTTCTACTTTTTAAAAAGTTTGGTACTCGACAAATAAAGGAATTCATATGTAACATTCCAGGCGGCCTGCAATGTTTTTTATTTTTTAATTTTGATCTGGCCTTAAACTATACATTTTACCTTCTCATATGTAGCGTGTTATGTTCACTTTGCGGGCCATTTTTGAGAAAAAGTTTATTACTGAATCACGCAAAAATGGCTGGACGGAATTATATGTGACATTATATGTATAGGTACAGATAGTTTATCTACATAAATAACCTGGATAAAAATATGGGATACTTTGTATCTCGAAATTCATCCCGCAAAGGGATGAAGTTGGGAATAGAAAGTCATAAGGGAAACATTAGAAACTAAAGGTAAATAAACTTGCATCATTATCCTCCGTGTGTTTTCCCGGCTGTAAAGGAGCCCGGGGTCCGCTTTGGCGTTGCCACTAGTTTTACGAGAGCGATTTTCTTCTGATCATCCAACCCAGAGGGAAAATAAGATTTGGGATTTGACCGGTTTCCTCACGATGTTTTCCTTCATCGAAAAGCTACGCTTAAATATCGATACCTATTCTATTTCGTATAAAAGTTTTTTTAAACCCATTGGCACGAGTTGGGGTTCGACTCGAACCGACGACTTTAGATTCAAAGTCACGTTACAGTGGATTACTAGGTAATAAACTTGTATGTAGCTTTTTAGAATTGTACGCGAATTCATGAATAATACATTTGTAGTAAGTATGTGGATTGCATTTAGTTGTGTTGAACAAATGTAGGCTGACCTAAAAAGGCCGAGGTGGAGGTTATGCAACATTGACCAATAAAACATAGGTGAAACTATTTTTATAACCATTTGAAAATAACATAAATTTAAAACGTAATAGGCGAAGTATTTCGATTGTAGTCCTATTACAAGTCCCATATAAACTTGGTTAGGATCGAAATATTGATTTAATAGGTACCTAGTTATTATATATCCGAATGACGATGATGATGATAATATCTCAGAATTGCGGATCAGTAATTTGCAAACTCATCACTTAATTCAAATTGTACAAAAACAAAAATCTTGTCCAAGAAATTAAATAGGAAGATGGATATCTCGGATGAAGCGAAATTGTCTCGAGCTAAGATTTTTTATCCTGGTTCAAGAGAATAATTTTCATTCAAAATTATTTCTGTTTCATTCAAGTTTTTGTGTGTGTATATTTATTATTTTGTTTCTCAAAATGGTGGAATGCAAGGGGGGTCGTTGCATTCCACCCTGGGCAGTGTACATGACATATGATAAGTATATATTAGCCTTCACATACATGGTAAAATGCGTGGCAACAATATCGCTTTAAGGGGGTGCATTGGAAATTATTGCGTGCTTTGAAACGCCCTTCTCAAAGAGAATATAAATAAAAGACGGGACTTCGAACAAGGTTTTGGATGACAGTGACATTGTCATTTGATTTTGACATGACAACTCATTCGAACTTTAGCTAGTTTGAAATACCACAATACTAATAAAAATAAACGCTAGTACGGAAGTAGACTTACCAACCTAACGAACGAGGACGATAATAGGGTTGTAGTACTTAACGTTATCGATATCGATAATATTAGAACCCAACGTTATCGATATCGATACATTATGATTAGGGACGTCGTTGGGCCCATTGCATGAACAGAAAATTGCTTTACAAAATCTAAAACTAATCCGATTTAGGTATGAAATAATAAAAGGAGAAAAAATATTTCATACAGTTTATTTTACACTTATTTTCAAATCACAGTATATTTACAAAAATTCACCAATCTGTACACATATCTTTCCGGGTCGCAATGAATTCTTCTCGAACTAAGAAACCTCGCGCTTGTAGGTTTTATCCAAGTACCAACCGTTGTTTATCATAAGTAAATCAATATTAGCGCTTGATATTTCGTTATTAATACTTACGTGTTTTATTTTAAGATAATTATTAATTTTATTTCGTCAAAAGCATTGTTTGTTTGACACACACATGTTTTCTCGTGAAGTTATAAAATCCATGGTAACCGGCCAAAGTCACCATGACAAAATGACAGACAGAGAAAGAACGGAAGTAGGAGATAGCATGAGTCCGCCATAGCAAAAGCACAGATAGAAAACTTGTCACTTGTCAGAACTTGTCAGATTTGATGCTGAATTTGAGCAGTTGGACGTCATTCATCTTTTTGTTCCTAGTTGCGCTACACTTAGGGTTTGCAAGATCCGTTAATATTTCGGATCCGGATATTTCGGATATTTGAATTCAACAGATCCGGATATCCGGATCTTTCGGATAATACGGATCCACAAGCTTTTTTTGGTATAATGTAGGAATAGTAAGGTTAAACTAGAAAAAAACGGCTATACCACCGTATACCTGAAAGATTTTAAATAGGTACGCATTCCCGAGGTCATAAAGGGTTTAAAACTTTTTTTTCTTTTTACTTACAACTACAAACTAACTCGCATAGTGAGAGTTTTGTCACTGAAAGCTGTCACTTGAATAACTAACACAGGGGTGATCAACGTAACGTTCCGAACGCGCGCTAGGACAATCCAACTGTCATTTTTCCATTTAAAATTTGACATTTAGATCTACCCAACGTGCGCACAATGCGTTACGTGATCAACCAGCAGGTCGATTTAACTCCGTACCTGATGCTCGTACAGACATTTCAATGAGCTCTAGGTACGGAATTAATTCAATAGGGTTGTAACTAGGTATCAAGCCTAGGAGGAGAAATTGACCATGTGAGCGGGACGAGGGAAAAGGCATTTCTCTAGCAGGGGATGAGGGGACATTCATTTAGGCAAGACTGTACAATATGGCAAAAGCGTACCATGCTTATTATATTGCATGATCATATTATAAGTTAAGAATATCATACTAAAAATTTAAAAAACCGGCCAAGTGCGAGTCGGACTCGCGCACGAAGGGTTCCGTACCATTATCTATAAATATTTATTCAATTCTGTTTTTTAGTATTTGTTGTTATAGCGGCAACAGAAATACATCACCTGTGAAAATTTCAACTGTGTTTTCTGTCATGGTTCATGAGATACAGCCTGGTGACAGACAGACATACAGACAGACGGACAGCGGAGTCTTAGTAATAGGGTCCCGTTTTACTCTTTGAGTACGGAACCCTAAAAAATATTACAATTATAAAACGTAGGTATTGTTGCTGCATTTACTTTTTACTTTATGTGTCAAATATACTTCTTAAATATTTCTTAAGGTTTATTTAAACTAATTTCCTTATTCATAAAACTTAAAATGCCACTGGTAAATAAAATGTGCTTTGTACCTTTCTTACGAACACAAATGTCAAAGTGACAGATAAGGACAAACGAATTTTAACGCCATTTTAGTTAAAATATGCTTGTAGAACATTTATGAATTCTCTAGTAGGTAAGGTAGCTATAATAGTACCTACCTATAGGTAATATTGTATTTATATAATAGTGTCTCTGCCTATGGTGAATTAGTGCATTTAAACCAACGCCAACTTTCGCCATCAAATTGCGGCAATTTTACTAGATTGTAGTAGGTATCTAGGTTTAATTGGTGGGATGATGAAGTGGCGAATAAAGACAGCTCAATCTCTGTTCTTCTGTTGTTATCTATCATTTGGTTTTCAGCGTGGACTCGGTAAAAACATCATTTTGTAGCCGTATTTTCGATTTTCATTGTTGTATTTTAAAGATCCGTAATATCCGAAAAATCCGGATCCAAGAGCCTGTCAGATCCGGATCCGAAATTTGGCGGATATCCGGATATTTCGGATATCCGGATATCCGGATTGCAAACCCTAGCTACACTGCGCCCTTCTGACTAGATTAAGAAACAATAAGACATTTTTGTTTATCTAATTTTAGGCAATCATGTATCGATTACGATACATGATTGCCTAAAATTTCCTCGATAGAAAAACAAACCAAAGTTGGGTCTTGATTTTCCTTTTTTTACTCAGCCTACTCAAACAATACCGTCTACATTATTTTACGACACAATCAAGTTTTTTTTTTTTTTTTTAAGAATAAGAATAATTTATTAAAAAAAGAATAATTTATTGAAAAAACCTTACTGCTAATTTTAACAAAGTGCTTGCGTATTAATACATAGTAGGTACATACATTAGATATTACATGCGTCTGAACTAGGATGATCCTGTGTCTCAGACAAAGATAAAAAACACAAACTAATTAGTGCAATTTGTGCAAAAGAATGGTATATAATATTATCGTACATTTAGAAACAATTGGCATATAGAACATAGTAACTTATATCTATTTAAATTAAACAAATTAAGTATATACATATCAAAATCGTCTATTAAAATTACGTTAGGTACACATAATTACAGTGTCAGCATCTGCAATTGCGTTAGACTAAGTAGGTCAAGCAAGTTTAAGTGATTGAGTGCAATACATATTTTTTTACGAATAATTGCTTGCGCTGCGGCCTACGTGTTTACTAGAACGACGTTAAAATATGACGAATTAGTGATTAAAATAGGTGAAATAAGTAAATCTATAAGTACATATAAAATGAGTCAAAACAAAAGTCCCAAGTTAATACTTTAGTTGGGGCGTACAGAATTGAATTTTGATCACGCCCTGCAAGGGTGTTTTAATTTGCGGTGCGCTTTTTAGTTTCCCTTTTCAGAGATTAGCGCGTTAGTGGACTGTATGTAGGTATCCAACCGTGTGGTCTATTGTCGTAGCTACTTGATGCGAAATTGTGCAGGAAAGTTAGCTGCCTTTGGAAATCGGAACAGGTGGATGAATCAGCTAACAGAAGGTTATAGGAGCCATGCGCACTTACTTGTGATTTGGGTGAACTCCTCCTTCACGCTAGCGTTTCGTGGCACACCATGTGCTCGTGTGGGGCGCGCAGCGCAATCCCAAATTGTCCAAAAACACCTTCACTTCACGAACAGTCGAACACCTTTTAATGCTGAGCTGACAGCATATATAGTTTTCAAACGATGTACAGAGATTTGCGGCGGATTTAATAAGATTTATTGTCTTTTATCAGCGGAGGATGTTACACGCACGCGGGGTTAGAATTCAACAACACTTAACTCTCGCCAGGTGGGGCAAGCGTAGCGCACACGTCGTGTATATGACAAAGACGGCGCGATATATCAGTGCGCATGTTGGAAAGGGATGATGTAGGTATAGGAATCGCGAGTATAGACACGACAACAGATTAAAGTCGGAAAGACCAACATACGAAATCCAACATCTCCCCCGGCTTGAAGGGTTCCCTTCAAAGAGAAAAATAATAATTATGTACATATGGATGTACATACAAAAAGATAATATCGCACCATATAACTAAAGATAAGCGAAGTGTACAATTTACCTATAATTAGGTAATTATACTAAAATAATAACTATTTATGATAACTTAAAAAATATATATACATAGATATGTATGTGGTGGCAACCCTACTGCGTAGGCAGCGGGCACAGCCGAACGATCGGTCGCTCGAGCGTACCGTTGCGGGTCCGCACTTCAGCAACGCGGACAACACCGTCTCGCCCAGGGAATACCCGAGTTATTATTCCGAGCGGCCACTGCAAGGGTGGCGCGTTAGCAACGTTTATTAAAACTATTGTTCCCACCGCTATCGGCTTGTCTGGAGTATTCCATTTCTCTCTGCTTTGTAAGTTGTGAAGATACTCAACTCGGAACCGTTTCCAGAATGATTGGACAAGCGAGTCTAGCATTGAAAAACGAGTTAATAGATTCGGTCGCTCCTGGCTTAAGTCGGCGGCGGGCAAACGCGGCAACGGCGAGGTTGACATGAAATGTGCTGGCGTTAGCGCGGTGGGTTCTGACGGGTCAGAACTTAGTATATAAAGAGGGCGGCTATTAAGAATCGCTTCGATCTGAGTAAGCACGGTAAGTAATTCTTCGTATGTCAAGATTTGATTGCCTATAACACGATGAAGATGGGTTTTAAAGCATTTAATGTTACCTTCCCAAATGCCTCCAAAATGAGGCGCGTTTGGGGGGCTCATACGCCAAGTAATTCGACTTTTTGCAAGTTCGTCCTTGAAATGCGTATAATACGGATCAGACTGAAGAAACGTGTGAAGCGCATTTAGGTAAGATTTAGAAGTTGCAAAATTATTTTGATATTGAGCAATATTTGCTATAAAAGTTGTGAATCTGTGAGGTGAAGAGTGCACCCAACAGATAAGACAACTTCAGAGTCAGAAAATGCAAATGTATCCGCAATTCGATGACGCTGAGACAAAACATCGTCAAACTCGACACCGAATTGACGCGGAAATTTAAGAGCTGAAATCAGTGGAAGCTCACTGACGAACTGCTCCCATAAATGCGATATGTGCGGCGGTGGCCTCAAATCATCCCAATCTGTCCTTAAGAGCCATAGTTCCTTTATAAGAAGCTTGGAATAAAGTATGACAGGGCCGACGAGTGCTAGCACGTCATACAAACGAGCAGTAGCTGAAAGAATAGAACGTTTCGTGCCACTGAGTTGCGGAGGAGAAACGTCAAAGACAAATTCATCCGAAGCGGGAAGCCGTCTAAGACCAAGAATCTTCAAAGTGTCGCCGTCACCGAAGGAGACGTCTTCCGACTGGCGGTGAGATATGGGGATGTGCTCTAGCAACTGCGGAGAGTTGTTAGTCCATTTGACCAGATCAAACCCGCCAGCCTCGAAGAGACTGATTAGTTGATTCGCTATCGCAACTGCTTCCTCGGACGAAGAAGCAGAGGAAGCTAGATCATCCATGTAAACGTCCCCTTCGAGAACGGCGGCAGCGTGCGGGAATTTCTCGCGTTTGTCACTAGCGAGCTGGCGGAGCGTGCGAAGCGCGAGGAATGGCGAAGACCGGAGTCCAATACAGACCCGGTTGAAATTATACATCTCCAAAGGTACTTCAGGCGAAAAGCGATACAAAAATCGTTGAAAAGAGCGGTGGTGCGGATGTACTTCTATGCATAAGTACATTTGGCGGACGTCAGCAAAAAAGGCAACGCGGAATATGCGAACATTCAAAAGAATGTGAAAAATGTCTGCTTGCAAATTACAGCCGGTATGTAGGATGTCGTTTAATGACAGTCCACTGTCAGATTTGCAGCTGCCGTCCAGAACTTGGCGGATTTTTGTCGTGGATTTGTCGTTCCGGATGACCGGGTGGTGAGGTATACAAAACCCTGGCGTTGAGGACTCTTCGGGCGGAACCAAAGAAATAATCCCCTTATCCAGGTAATTCCGAATGACGTCATCATATTTGTCGCGGAGTTGCGGGTATTTTAAGAAATTATTTTCGAGCATCGAAAATCTTCTTTTAGCGGTTACAAAAGAATTGCCCAGATTATCTGGCGTTTGCTTGAAGGGAAGATCGACTGCGTAAGAACCATTATCGTTACGCGTCGTCGTTGCGGTAAATATTTGTTCACATCCCTTGTCATCGGGACGTAGAAATTTCTTTGAGGGTACTTCCTCCAAGTTCCAAAACTTTTCCAAAGTTTGGTTAAGCGGTTCGTGCGTAAACGCACAGAGAGCACGAGTCGCGCGCGGAGGTGACGTCACAGTGACGTCCCCCATTATGACGTAACCCAGGGTGGTTTCCAAAGCCGAAGGCAAGCCGGCACTTCGGACTTTGTCAGAAAGTAAGATGTCACAGAATAAATTTGCTCCTATAAGCATATCAATGGGCCCGGGCTCATTAAAACAATCATCGGCCAGAGGTATATTCTTAAAACAATCAAACAAAGATATGTCGATAGGCGAGTCAGGCAAGTGTGACGTAATGGATTCCACCACCAGAGGCTGAATAGTGTAAGAGTTATCGCCATTACTGTCGAATCGGGAACTAAATTGCACTATTGACATCCCAAGTATTTTTTGGGACGAACCCCCAATACCTTGAACCCTGGCAAAACGATTCTGGTTCGAAATCGGCAGCGCTAATCGATTACAACACTCGAGTGTTATATAATCAGATTGGCTTCCAGGATCGACCAGAATCCTTGCATAATGAACCTTACCGCTTGCGTCATAAAGTCGAATTTTTGCGGTCCCTAATAAGGTTGTTTTATGCATAAGCGTTCTCAAGTTATCATCATCATTTGCACTCCGAGCCGACAAATGATTCAACGTTGAGTCATGCCTCAAACCATTATCAACCCTATCGGCCGGGTGATAAGATTGCAAATTGCTTGCCACCCCGTTACTACTGCTAGGCCGCGGTGTGGAATTCGCCTTGTCAACAAAAGTGTTGGTACTGGTTTGATGCGAGTTAGGTAAATAAGTTTGTTTATGCGGCGGATTAAAATGTAATAACGTGTGGTGCTGTGCATTACATATACTACACGTTCTGTGTGACATACAAGCGGAAAATTTGTGTTTATAACTAAGGCAATTGTTACACACGGAATTAGTTTTTACAAAATTAAATCTTTCGTACGGGGACATTTTTGTAAAAGCGGCACACTGATATAAGTGTTCGTGTTTATTAGTTTTACACAACAAACAAGAATCAATCGCGGGCGTTTGCGTATTAACGAATGTTTTCGTCGAATTGTTTTTTGGTAGCGGTATATTTTTATTGTTATTAGATCTCGGTTGTGATTGTGAAAATGTTTGTTTTGTTGTCGAATGCGATGCAACCCTGGATTGTTCTTTGACGAAATCAATAAGATTTTTGTACGAAGGACACGTTTCCTTGCGATAAAACATCTCAAATAATTTTATCGATTCGGGATCTAGTTTTTGTAATGCGATATGCAAGAACAAAAAATCCGCTAAATCTTGTAATTTAAGCGCTTTAAACGCCTTAACGGAGGCGTCGAAATTACATAGAAAATACTCCAAATTAGAAGCGGACCCATTCGCTATGGGTTTAAAGTCTAACAGCTGATTGATATAGCCGGCTGCCATGGCGCGTTTGTCTTCATATTTATCAACGAGCGCTTGCCAAATTATGGGATAGTTTTCCCCTGTGGCTGGCAGCCCCGCGCATACCGACCTAGCCTTATCAGTCAGTTTACCTACTAGGAACTGAATGCGTTCGCTATCTGTTAAGCGTGAGTTGTTATGAATCACACTTTTAAATTGTTCATAGAATAATGGCCAATTACGAAGGTCGCCATTAAATTCCATTAGCTGCATAGGCGGGAGATTTTGCTTCAGAGCGGAATGCAAAGGCCGCTGAGACTCTGGCGAACTTTCGATTTCAGACTGAATGCGTTTGATTTGACAATACATATCCTCAAACGCGATCCAGGACTGATAATTAGCGGTTGCATCAGGCGTTAATCGTAAAACGCATTCATTGTACGAGTCTAAAACACGCTCAAAATCTGATCGCAATTGGTCTAGATTTGATACGCTATTTAAGAACGTTTTACGTTGAATTTCGTCTTCGTACGCCTTAACCGACAATTTGTATATAGTTTGTAAGCGGGCGAAGAAGGCACTGCGCTTAGCTTCTAAAATAACCAGTTCATTCTGGACGGGGTCCCTAGCCGCCTCGTCCTTAGGGTCATTTTTCGGTGGCATGATTATAAAACTTAGCCCACACAAATAAAATATAAGTAAACACGATTTGCGGGAATAAAATGCGGTTCAAATAAATGTCCGTAAACACGATTTACGGGAATTAAAAATGCGGTTCAAATAAATGTCCGTAAACACGATTTACGGGAATAACGGTGCGGTTAAATAACTGTGAGTACCTACTTGTAAACACAAGTCGCGGGAAAAAGCGGTTATAATAAATGTTTGACAAAAGTCGTGGAAATAAAAGTGCGGTTAAATAAATGTGAGTACCTACTCGTAAACACAAGTCGCGGGAAAAAGCGGTTATAATACCTAAATGTTTGACAAAAGTCGCGGAAATAAAAGTGCGGTTAAAATAGATGTAGGTATGTAACACAAATCGCGGGAAATAAAAGTATACAAAGGAAATGTGTTACAAAAAAGAAACAGTTTGTGAGAATAAGGCGGTTTAACTCTCCGTCTACAAAGTAGGTTAAGCGATGACCGTATAGGTACCTATTGACGGCACAGATCGGAGCGCGCGGCACGCGGTAGTTCGAGAAAAGATTAGAACGAAATAAAAGCGGGTAGATATGAACGAAACCGGTCAGCGCTCCCGAGCCAGTGAGAACAATAGCATGTATTTGTGACGTGTACATCAATTGAAAACTAAGAATCGTTAATGCGTTGCTGAAATGTTAGTATCTATAGAATAATGATACGATGATATGATGCGAAGTACATAGATTTTACGTATCTATGGGTAAATTATATAATATAATGTCAAGGAGCTACTTTAAATAGATATAAATCCTAGGTTGGGAATGAAATATAATTATCCGGCTCGAAGGACCAAAACTTGGGGCGTACAGAATTGAATTTTGATCACGCCCTGCAAGGGTGTTTTAATTTGCGGTGCGCTTTTTAGTTTCCCTTTTCAGAGATTAGCGCGTTAGTGGACTGTATGTAGGTATCCAACCGTGTGGTCTATTGTCGTAGCTACTTGATGCGAAATTGTGCAGGAAAGTTAGCTGCCTTTGGAAATCGGAACAGGTGGATGAATCAGCTAACAGAAGGTTATAGGAGCCATGCGCACTTACTTGTGATTTGGGTGAACTCCTCCTTCACGCTAGCGTTTCGTGGCACACCATGTGCTCGTGTGGGGCGCGCAGCGCAATCCCAAATTGTCCAAAAACACCTTCACTTCACGAACAGTCGAACACCTTTTAATGCTGAGCTGACAGCATATATAGTTTTCAAACGATGTACAGAGATTTGCGGCGGATTTAATAAGATTTATTGTCTTTTATCAGCGGAGGATGTTACACGCACGCGGGGTTAGAATTCAACAACACTTAACTCTCGCCAGGTGGGGCAAGCGTAGCGCACACGTCGTGTATATGACAAAGACGGCGCGATATATCAGTGCGCATGTTGGAAAGGGATGATGTAGGTATAGGAATCGCGAGTATAGACACGACAACAGATTAAAGTCGGAAAGACCAACATACGAAATCCAACATCAGTATTTTATCTCATCTAAAACCTCACTTAATGAAACAAACTCGGCAGCTGCACTGTTCCTTCTGAACCTCGCAGCGCACACTGGAACTCTATCAGCGACATCAATACGAATACATATATGTACCAGTGTGTAACCGCCATACGATAAATAAATAATGAAATATGAATAAAACTTCACTAAGTTAGGTATTTTAACGAAATTTGTCCAAAAAAGTCATGCCCGAAGAGTGTTGCATCTCTTTTCCTCGTGCGCGGAAGGCATAAAAACCACGCCCGTTTTCGCGAATCTACTCGAATTAACTCTTAGGGTCGGTTACACCAAACCGTCTGTAAAGTGTCTGCTAGACTAGACGGTCGCCAACACGCCCCTCCGACCGAGCGACCTTGGTCGGCACCACAGATGTATGAATATAAGGAGATCGGACATGCCGGCCGATTTGTATAGAGTACGCCTGTCGCAAGTTCAATAACCCACACAACGCCCAAGTAATTGACAAGACAAAGCACGCACACATCTAAAACACACACACTTGTATACCTACACGCTTATAACGGCCTCCGTAGCCTAGGGAGTAGTGACTCTGCCTACGAAGCTGGAGGTCCCGGGTTCGAATCCCGGTCAGGGCATTTATTTGTGTATTTATCACGAATATTTGTTCCTGAGTTATGGATCTTATATATGTATATAAGTATCTATATGTATGTATCTATTACATATATCATCGCCTAGTACCCACAACACAAGCCTTACTGAGCTTACCGTGGGCCTAGGTTGATTTGTGTAAGATTGTCCCGTAATATTTATTTATTTATTTATATATATGACAATAAACGCGCATCATATCAGGCATTTTGGGAAAAAAACGTAATATTCTCTGCGATCAGCACGCGTGCACAGTATGGCAGAATATGCCCATTGAGCTAACAGCTGCGGCTTGTCCTCTCTCTAGTATTCTATGCTTGAGGTCCGCACCGACCGTGTAGACAGTTGTTTGCAGTAAAATTTCATACTACAGGCGGTCGGTGCCGACCAAGGTCGCTCGGTCGGAGGGGCGTGTTGTCTATCAGACGTTTAATCGTAAGCGGTGTTAAAATCTGATTTCGACGGCATTCGAAGTTTTCCCTCTCTGTCGCACTTACGTACGAACTCGTAAGTATGCCAGAGAGGGGAAACTTCGAATGCCATTCGCGGTAGGCCCTCTGAATGTATGGAAAGTTTGACAAATTTCTATGGAATGACAGCCATATTTAACTTTGATCGGCCTGTAATCGTTAGTTGGTGCAAACCGCCCTAATACAATAATGTCGTCTATTTGTGTACATTTTCTTTGCAACAATGTATGTTGGCTACTTGAATATTGTATAATTATAATTAACCAATGTGAGCAAAACCACAAGCTTCTAGGTATTTAGCTCGCGAATGCGGTTGGAATTGACCCGATAAAAGTGGACGGTTTTATGCAACCTCCCGCATTATTTATGCCATTGATTTATTCTATTTATAGACGACAGTCGCGTAAACATTTGTGAATTGTGGCTGTCGTAAACAGCGACTGTTTTTACAAGCTTTTATTTACTTTCACCTGTCCCGTTTTCTGTCTGTCTGTCTGTACTTAATCAAATCTTGCAAGTTAAATTTAACCCACTTCCCGGTTTTCGATTGAGCCGAATTTTTGCATGCATAGGTATGTATATTGCATGACAATGCAATATTATGGTGACATGGAACTGATCTGATGCTGGAACTGGAAGCCATAGGAACTCCGCAATAAAACGACACAACCCCATCGAGTTTGGGCTCATTATAGAATCGTCTCAATGAGTAGTTGATGATGGTATGCAGAAAAGTACAGTCGGCAATAAAAGCTTGTACCAAAAATGAAATTTTTGTAAAAAACTTGTTTACACTTTTGCGGTCGCCGCGTGCAGCATGCGGCGAACTACGAAGTGTAATTGCCGCTTAAGAGACACTGTTATGTCTTCCACGCACGAGAGGAAGAGATTCAACACTCTTTGGAAAAGGCTTGTTTTCTCAAATGTTAAATGTTCAAACTTGTAAAGTTTCATTCATATTTTCTATCAGGAATTTGACAGACACACTTGCTTTTTTCTATTAAACGAGCAATATTTGTATATATATTCGTAATCACGGTCTCAAAAACGGCTCTTATCTGCCAGATAAGTGAAATTTGCAGAATAGGAGTTTCAAAGGAACGAAAAATCAATCTATAGCTAGGTCTCATAAGTGGGAAAATTAGTTTTCTCCATACTCACCCAAGCAGAGCTCAGTCCCCTGGTACTAACATTAATATGGTGCTGCACATTGGGAAATTAATTATTTCAAGCCATACAATCGTGAGCTTTGTCGTAACGTATTAAGGTTCATCTTCAAAAACGTTGTTTCGCGGTCAGAGCGTTGAAAAGGTCGTTCGTCCCGCTTTGACCTGAGCGTCTGGCGGTTAGTAAATGTATACATTCGCCCTGTACAGTCACATAAATAAATAAATATTTAGGGACAATCTTACACAATCAATCTGGTCCCAAACTAAGCAAAGCTGCAGCAATATATGGAACATACGCCCTGGAATAATAGGACATGTATTTATTACATAATGGTCGGCGACAGTAGAGGTTAGAGCGGCAACGCACGCGACATTCAATCTAGAGGACGTGGGTTCGAATCCCGGCTCGTACAGTCGCCATCACATACATAGGTACACTCTAGGGGTTCGGCACATGCAGTCTAATACCTTGAAAATAGAGTTGTGTTCCGATGTTTGTGACGTGCTTGTTTGCTCCGATGTATGTGATGGCGACTGTACCATTGGATTTTGCCAAAATAACATATGTACGATATTCATTTGATATTTAACAGTAGGTAGTAGTGGCGGCGCGTGATAATTTTCACTGGACAACCCGGAGCAAAATAAAGGGCTGTTATTTGGTGATTTACGAGTTCGGTAATATACCTATAGCAAGAAATTGTAGGCAAGCCGGTGGGCATCGGCTTGTATGGGCGCTCTCTGTGAAGTAAAACGTGAGGAATCTGGTCTAATTCTATTGTCTAGTTTTCCAGAAGGAAATTGCTAACCCAGAAAGGTTGGAACTTGGAACGTAAGATGGCAATCGCTTTCGTAAGACTAGTGTCTACGCCAAATCTTGGGACTAGGTGCCCAAGCAGAGCCCAACCCCACCAATGCGTCCAGGTCGTCCTGCCATCTCCGTCTAGGCCTGTATAAATAATAAATAAATATTACGGTACAATCTTACACAAATCAACCTAGGCCCACGGTAAGCTCAGTAAGGCTTGTGTTGTGGGTACTAGGCGATGATACATATAATATATAAATACATATAGATATACTTATATACATATATAACATCCATAACTCAAAAATAAATCCCCGAAAATCACGAAATACACCGTTCAAAGCTCGGTCTTCCATACAGTACTTATAAAAATAAGTTTGACTGACCAACAAACCTGATGTTTTACACTGAAATAAATAATGTATCTAAGTCTAGGACGCTTCCTCAAGGATTGACGTAGGCGCATTTTTTTGCGGAAGCGGATGGTGGCATCCGTTGCATAATCCGATCCACTCAACCATTAACGGTTTAACGGCATACCACAATTACCACATACGCGACCGATTTAGCTCACCGTATGCGTTTGTCTATGGATCTCCATTCTCCACTGAGAAGCTTGGTCGGGATCTCGGGATATTATATAATGGGGAATGGATGAGAATTTCCAAGTGCCTTATTATTTTTTTGTTGACAGGAATAACCTTCCTTAGCACCAGAAAAAGGTTGCAGACTTTTCAGCTGCGTCAATTTTTTTTATAAATATCAACAGTTTCCTCACTTACGTGTTGGGTTTAGGACGGCGAATAAGACACTTTCCTTGAACAGTCTCATATGATTATCAAAGATACGCCGCATTTTGAACAACTAAAATAACGTGTTGTGTACGGAGATCTAGGGCGGCCAGCAGCACCGTGTGGTGTCTCAGTTCTGATCGGAATGACAGAAGACATATTCTCATCTAGCTACCTAGGTACATCAAATCTCAACTTTCAAGTCTTTAGTGTCTATAGTTTAGGGTTTTATCTTTGCTAGTCTCAAAACCAGTTAAATGCCTGAAAAAGGCATCCTCAAAATGACAAGCATGTCCACTGTGATCGAAGAGCCCAAAGAATTTAAAGAGCCGAAGCCTTCAGTGAAGAAACGACACTCTGTTATCTCTGGGAGGAGTGACGTTTGTAAGTTTAGTTGGTTTCGTTTGTAAGATTCGTGAAGTTCAGTCCTGAACAACAACAAAATGTTTTCATGCCTACGAAGCTGATGATCCTGGGTTCGAATCCTGGTGAGGGCGAATATTTTTTAGCATCATCATCATCATATAAGCCGAAAGACGTGCTCTGCTAGACATAAGCCGCCCCCAAATAGTGGCAAAGTGACCTGCGCCACCCGCATCCAGCGGACTCCCACAACCTTTACCAGGTCATCAGTCCACCTTGTGAGGAGGCTACCGCCGTAACTGAATGTTATTCACAATGCTATCTGATCCATGAGCACTGTCATTCTATTAACAATAGTGCACCTAATCACCAAAAATATTTTTTGTTAGTTCGCACGGCTAAAACAAGACGTGCGCGCGCGATCCGAGAAAAAGTTTAGTAGTTATATATCATACGAGTATATGTATAGCGTGTAGTAGGATCGATAGATGCAAGAAATACAACAAAAACTTGCAGTCTCGTGGCGGCGACAGCTTGTCGGTATTTCTTGCGATGAATGCCATAAATATTGTAGTTTGCCACGTATTTGTAGATTAAATATTTTGTTTTAAATTCGCTTTGGAGCTCTGAAAGCATTGGTGTTTTTCTAATAATGGAAGCTATGGCTATACTTCTGTATAACTTTAGGGTTATTTATTGAAGTTCTACGTACCTAAATAATATTTTCAGCTTCTGTTAGATAAGAACACGAGAACATAAACTCGCGGTCGGAATTTTATGTTTTTCAATGTCTACAGAGTACATATGACGTTCTATTGCCTGTATCTACGTTCGCCTCTTTCTCGTGGACACATAATACGCATAAACAGCGTCTCTTCTCATATAAATCGTGATTAAATCATAACTTACACATAAACATTCTGTTAACTACATACGAGTATACCATAGGAAAGACGACTTATGTTTTATTCTACTCTGTATGACCCATTTCTCGGTCGGAATATAAGACCATCACTGATATGATATCTTCTACTTGCGATCAAAGACGTTTTTGTTTTCCCGCCATCTCTGTTCTCTACCAGAACTAATCATCATAATTCCCCAGGGTCATCATCAGAAGAGGACGAAGGCATCCAGCCCCATGAAAAAGCTATCGCAGCGGGCACCCCCAACCCAAACTACTGCGTTCGCAATGTAGAACAGCATGCGTTCGGACGGAGAGAGATAGAGATAGCAGAACAGGAGATGCCTGGTATAATGGCGTTGAGGGCGAGGGCTAAGGAGGATAAACCCCTTAAAGATGCCAAGGTCAGCCTGTCCTTCTTGCCACTTCCACTGAACTCGGCTCCCACACACCTCATCATCATCATCCTCCCAGCGTTTTCTTGGTTGTGTCCTAAAGGAGCCTGGGGTCCGCTTCGGCTAAGGCACACCTACCTCATCATCATCATCATATCAGCCGAAAGACGTCCACTGCTGGACATAGGCCTCCCCCAAAGAGTGCCAACATGACCGGTCCTGCGCCACCCGCATCCAGCGGACTCCCGCGACCAAGTCATCAATCCACCTTCATCAGCACATAGACCTTCTAGGTTCAAATTCGCCCGAACTCGGATGACTCCAACGGACAGTTACGAGTAACTACACTATCTGGTCATAGTCCTTAGATATGGCTTAGATATGGCTTAGTATGAGCCTTAGATGCCTGAAATAAATGGATTTATTATTTTTATTATTTATTATAGTCGCGCGGTCGCCTTTGACACTGTCAATGCCACACGAAATGACGACTTTAAGTAGACGAAAGAGCATGAGCTATGCGTGATTTTGTTTTTCTACCTGTCAAACATCGGTTATGTTAGATATACGATCTATACGTTCTGTACCTACTATTATTTATTCTGTGGTACGTACATACACAGAAATGAATCAATTTGATTAAAACAAAAGAACTAGAGTAACTTATCCAATTTCCAGTGTTCATAAGTGAGCTTGCGAGGCAGATAGTTGGCAAGGCCAGTTTGATATCCAAACGGATGACATGCCAACGCGAATGTGCAACATGGGATATTAATATCACTATTTTAATGCCATGTTCTATGTCTTCTTTGTAAGATTCTCTACTAATATTTATAATTCTCTCCCGTTAACAGATAGTAGGCTGCACGCACATCAACGCCCAGACCGCAGTCCTAATCGAGACTCTAGCCGCCCTGGGTGCTACCGTCCGTTGGGCAGCGTGCAACATCTATAGCACACAGAACGAGGTCTCAGCGGCTCTGGCGCACGCAGGTACTTACCTACATCAATAATTATACTATACGGCGATCCTGCACAAAACGCGTCCTCATGCAATCACGGTCAAGCAACTAGAAACATCATTTTGTGCCTTATTCTCTTTGTCATCATCATCATCATATCAGCCGAAAGACGTCCACTGCTGGACATAGGCCTCCCCCAAAGAGTGCCACAGTTGCTCATACAAACTAACAAAAAATACTGTCTCAACCCATTCGAGGCCAATCAACTTCGTAGATGTATTCTCTTTGTGGCAAGATACAAAGTGGTTAGACTGGAGTTTTGATCGAGATCACTTTATCTGTACGGTTCGTTCGTACTAAGCAGAAAGGACTTTGGGGTTAACATGTTTACAAGGAACTTTAGTGTTTAGTGCAGGAAAAAACAAACGGGGTAGAAACTTCTCAAGAGTATGGGACGCCGCAAGGTCTGTGATTGATTACATTTGTAGTAGCATAATTATTGTACCTACTATTGTCTAAAACGCTGTTAGCGTATTGTGATTGCTATCCCATTGTTTTAGATTCCCACAACATTGACTTATGCATTGGTGCTTTTTGCCCGGTTACGCAGTTTACAGTCGTACAGTCAGCATCAAAAGTAACTACGCAAACGAAGAAGTCAAAAGTCTTTATTAAAAGGGAATAAGAGCGTTTGACGTCTTCGATTGCGTAGCTGCTTTTAATGCTGACTGTACGTCACATATTCGTGAGAAGAGTTGTTCTATGGCGTACAATGCGTAGGTACGTGATAAAACTTGAACCATCCTTTACGCGGGTAATCTTTTTACACGGGTAGCCTGTGGGCGGACTATACGCAAAAGCAGTACAGCGCCTTACGAGTGCAGTACAACAATGCATTTAGGGTGCTGATGGGGCTGCCTCGCTACTGCAGCGCGTCAACAATGTTCGCGGAGGCGCGCGTCGATAGCTTCTCTGCCATCATGCGCAAGCGAGCCGCCTCGCTACTGAGCAGGGTGAGGGCCAGCACCAACAGCATCCTAGCAATGTTTGCTGGCAGGTGGGATGGGGCTTACCTAAGCCACTGCACTAAGCTCCATTCCATGTCATAATGTTTAAGTACTAACACTAGATGTAAAATAATGTTAAACACCTATATTCAAAATTGAAATGTTTTTATTTTTATTGATTATATTTTAATGAATAAGTATCTATTAAATAAAAAAAAAAGATTATTTAAAAAAAATATATATTTTTATGAACATGTAATGAACAATAAGTATCTATTTAAAACCAATAAAAATTGCGAGAGTTCTTAGCGAGTAAGGTCCACCAAATAGGTTTTACCAAATTAATCAAATAAATAATGGGTGTATCAAAAAGAAGGAAATATACATTTATACACAAACCTATCGGTCTGTGGTCTTAGAGTAAGCCTTGACTTCTGCTGACTTACTCGTATGCACAGCAAGGTTGATCTGGATTAAGTTCTAACATTACAATTCGGTTTCATTATACCGACAATGCATAGACGCTTGAACGTTATGTGTGTGATCTACCTTGCTGTGCATAAGTCAGCAGAAGTCAAGGCTTACTCTAAGACCAAAGACCAATATGGCATAAAATAACACTTTGGGTTAGGTTAGGTTTGTTTCATAGTAATCCTGAAAATGTAATGGTTTTGGAGAGAAACTTTAAGGAGAGAGAGGCTTTTAGGACAAATTATACAGTTGGGAAATATTTTTCAGTAATTCAGATAGGTCTCTCTTGAAATTTAATGCTTTACAGGTTTCGCAGTATTTGCGTGGCGAGGCGAGAGCGAAGAGGCCTTCTGGTGGTGCATCGACCAGTGCTGCGCCCCCAGCGCTACCTGGCAACCAAACATGATCCTCGACGACGGAGGAGACGCCACGCATCTCATGTTAAAGAAACATGCGCCGGCCTTCAAGCAGATCAAAGGTAGGTTACAGTTTAGGTAGCACGAAAAGTGGAACTCAGGACAATGTTTGCTACCACTTCAGAGACAGATTTGCACTATCTGACCTTAGAACCAAGAGGAATTTAAAGGTATTGTGGTGTAGTGAAGGATTCTGATGGTGCACCAATCAGTTTCCCAGCATTAGCAGCCAGCTTCCAGCTGTCTTAAACTACATTTGATCTGCTTGAACACTGTGGTGTTATTGTCTCTATACTTAAAAGCGTCCTATGTCAAATGGTATTTGATAAGACTGCCTGTGACGGAAGGACAGACACGGAGTGATCGCATAAGTTTTCCGTTGGACCAATTTTGGCACGGAAGTCGGAACATTAAAAACTGTCTTTATATGTCTGATTATCCTTGTCATTTGAAGATAGTCCTCCCAAGCTTTCTTCGTTATTATTGTCCTTATCTGGTTTTTCTAATAGGTTTACGGTGGCCAATTTCCATGATAATTTTAATATTACCACATACGAAAATGTCATGACTTCGAACTTTGTATCTTTCAGGCATAGTAGAAGAAAGCGTGACGGGCGTCCACAGATTATACCAGCTCAGCAAAGCGGGGAAGCTGTGCGTTCCAGCCATGAATGTCAACGATTCCGTGACTAAGACCAAGTTTGACAACCTGTATTCTTGCCGGTGAGTCTTTCCGAAGCGGCAGGTGAGAGCGAGACACTAACAGTGTTTTTCTCTGATGTAAAAGCTTGAGGAAGAAAAATATGTTGTAGGGCAAACCTTGGCTAATCTGTGATATGAAGTTATTCGGTGATAGCTACTTTAAGGTCTAATAGCGGAGTTACTCGATATCTTTACGGCTTGTAATAATTTGCAGTAGGTGGCGGCACTGTCATTCAACTTACTTACGTGCAGCAAGTATCCGAACGCATCCGTCAAAATTAACCCATTGTATTCCAGCATTACGGTGTACGAAGGCCTGGTCTCCCAACGACATACATGTATGTCGGCATGTGTGGTCCCATTGGTCCAGCTGTCAGACCTGGATAATGAACCGTGGTGTATTTTGTATATAAGATTCATTTTCATTTGGGTACATGTGGGTCATTGGGATTCCAGGGTAAAAAAAATGACCCACGTGTGGGACCTACCGTACGACCTACATGTGAGTCGTTGGGAGACAAAGGGTTGAAAAAAAAAACTCAAAAAACCTAATTATCACCGATTAGCCAAGGTTTGCCCCTACAGTCACGGACTTTAATTGTTGAGCCATTTAGAGCTCACTTTATACTGGACACTTCAAAGTTTACTATTAAAGTCCGTGACTGTACCTACGCTATTTTATTTATTGAAACAAAATATCACTCCAACCTCCAACCGTAAGGGTGAATAACCACTTGAGATTGTGCGAAGATGTGTTTTCATAATTGACATCTCGTGTGCTTAACAGCTAGGTGTGAAATATATGAAAATACCGTCACCGTTAAGGCGCGATGGCATGTTGACATTGTTTTGTTGTTAAGAAACATTTTTCTTAGGAAGTCATCGACTGTTGCGTTTGTCTGGCAACCAAAGGAGAACAATCCAAAATGGAACAAGTGGTGATGTGCCGTTCCCTGAATATTCCCGAGTTATGTGCTTCTCCAATATTACCCATACAAATCGGGAACTTTCTGAAATATTCCCGGGACATCTCTAGGAACAATTTATTCCTTGCCCTTACTACTCTGTTATGTACTCTGCTACCATTTTACCATCGATGTTTCCGACGTTTTTAAATTAATCTATGTTAATTATAATCTTGTATATATTGACAACAATAATATTCAATACTGTAAGATAATATATTTTACGACTAAGATATTAACTATTTTCTTAACAAGTTTCATTAAATTTAGTTTTTTTTGTTTTTGTTGATTTACGATCTTGAAAGTATTTGTTTCAGTGAAAGCATAATAGACGCTCTAAAAAGGAGTACTGACTTGATGTTCGGTGGAAAGCAGTCCGCAGTATGTGGCTACGGGGAGGTCGGGAAAGGCTGTTGCCAGGCGCTTAAAGCATTGGGTTGTGTGGTGAGTGAATATCTGACTTCGATATCATCATCATACATCAGCCGAAAGACGTCCACTTCTGGACATTAGCCCTCGAAGAGTGTCACAATGTCCGGTCCGGCGCCACCGGCTTCCAGCGGAGTCCCGCGACCTATTCCTGATCGTCAGTCCACCTTGTGTGACTTCGATATAGAACGATCAATAGGGTAGTGACCTCATGTTAAAATTGATAATGTAGTGTTGCTAAATGAATAGTAAACCGTCAAATTATTGTAATACAAAATATAATTGAAATCATAAAAAGATATGGACTCATAATCATAAAAATAAGTAACTAAATATTTTAATTTACTTGCAGGTATACGTGACAGAAATCGACCCCATCTGCGCGTTACAAGCTGCCATGGATGGCTTCAGAGTTGTCAAATTGAATGAGGTACTAAACGTTTCAATAACGCATGCATCTTTTATACCCCAATAAGAAAATAGACGGTATTAACGAGATATTATATACAAACGAACAAAAAACACTGTCTCAACCCATTCGAGGTCAAGCAACGTCGTAGATGACTCAATATGTGAGTCATTGGCTTTAAATGGGTTAAACGGACAAATTGCTACATCAAACACTATCGGGAAGCGTCAAACACTACACGAAATTTAGTCATATTTACCTAAAACCAGAATTCTAAGTCTCGGTTTTGGTCCTAGCGTCAAATACAACCCGTAATTTAGTTACACCTACCTCATTCAGTACTTTCCATTCACAGGTGATAAGACAAGTCAACATCAAACACTATCGGGAAGCGTCAAATACTACACGAAATTTAGTCATACTTACCTAAAACAAGGATTCTAAGTCTCGGCTTTGGTCCTAGCGTCAAATACAACACGTAATTTAGTTACACCTACCTCATACAGTACTTTCCCTTCACAGGTGATAAGACAAGTGGACATCGTCATAACAGCAACGGGCAACAAAGGCGTGGTCACACGCGAACATATGGAAAGGATGAAAAATGGCTGCATCGTGTGCAATATGGGCCATTCCAACACTGAAGTAGACGTGCATGCTTTGAGGACGCCGGATCTGCTGTGGGAACGAGTTAGGAGCCAGGTGAGATAGGAAGGGACAAATCCTCATACTCATTTATTCATAATATTATATAGATATTACATGTCACATAGGCCCTGCTGATTGACTGCCAGGTGAGATAGAAAGGGACAAATAGGCCTTAGAGAGAGGATGAAAAATGGCTGTGTTGTCTGCAATATGGGGCATTCTAACACTGAAGTGGACTTTAGTATGGGGTTCCTCAAAAAAGGAGTGTATAAATCGTGCTATATTGGTGACGTCATGGTGGTGTCAGTTTCAGTACAATATTTTGACAGATGGTGACAAACAAGCTGGTGACAAACAAAAATTCCGTATATGTGATGAGGGACAGAAATGATGGCATTGTATCTCGTTCCCACCAGGCTTGAATGGTCTTGTAGAAACAATAAATATGTCTTCAGAGTGAGCTTGGTCAGATTTTTGGGGATGCCACAAAGCGGTGCTGGTCCGCAGTGTGTCCCCTTCGACTCCGATCGTGCAAACTCATCGGCCTTCTCGTTTCCCCTCGTTACCTGCTTGCCATGGGACCCAACGTAAAATTACATTGTTTTTAGCGCCCAGGTCATTCAATAATTCCCGGCAGTTTTCGACCAGCCTCGACGTTCTGACGTTAGAGTCGCCTGGCTATCCGAGTGGATATAAATAATACGACTGAGGTAGTTGCTTTGCAGATTTATTATCTTACATTCTAGAATGGCGTATGCCTCTGCCCGGAATATAGAAGCGTCCTTTCCCATTGTTAACGCCCAGCGTATGTGTGCCATGCAAGCACAGGCACACACACACTCACACGCGTCTGCAGCCAGCCAGCGCGGACGGGACCGCGCCCCACTCTCAATTCACCATCTAACGAACGCGTACCTACATACGTGTTTTACTTTATGTAACCTTAAAATAGTAAACGGAGTCAAAAGCAAGAACTTTCTTCATTATTTCTCGCCTCCGTCCACCGCCTGAAACTATATTCGCTCCTGTTTTCAACACCCATGTTCAGGCTGATCGCTCTCCTGGGTGCTTCTCCATATATTCCGCTACGATCCGGATTTGGAGCCATCAGTGTACCACTTGAGCCTGCCTGGTTTCCAATTTATGAGGCCGCTTAACCAGTCCTCTCTCCTTATGAGTTCCACAGAATAATTTATCTGCGTACAGTGTTTCGGGGGCATTGCATAAAACAGGAATGTCATGTACTGAGCCCTTGAGTGTTCTCAAGGCTGAGGATAGCAAACCCCCTTCCCTTGTAGTAGCAATTCTGAGCATGCTGGACCCCCTTTCCCAGCCTTCCTCCTTCTGGGGCCTCCTTTTCCAGATGGCGGTTTAGGGGCGGAAGGTTCAGCACGGCTTCGAGAGCAGCTTTTGGAGTGGTTGACATGACTCCAGTAACGATAATACAAGCCGTCCGTTGCAGACCGCTGAGCTTTGCTAATATCGTTTTCTGTGTCGTTTTCCTATACCAAGCCACTGAGACGTAAGACACCATCGGCCTCACGACAGACATGTAGCCACATGGCAATTTTGGGTTTTAGATCGTCAGGGCTTATCTTATCTACTTTAGCCTTGTGATTTAGGGATTTGTGTGTGGTTTAGGGCACACACAAATCCCTCGAACGCTAGGGTCTTGCGAGGGTTTCCTGACTAGCTCAGAGGTGCGATTAGGGATCGAGGAGGAGCAGAAGGCAAACACGGATTAAAATAACAATAGAAATGGGTCTTACGCCCGTTTATTATCACTTCAAAACCTTATGTCTAAAAGCCTAATTACGGTAGTGAATTAAGACCGGTACGGCGGTGTTAGCGCGGAGCTACTTATTTCTACGGGCGGCGTTTGATAGTGGAATGATTCGGCGGAAGGTTAGATGGAAGTCTGGGCGAGAGCGAGGACCAGCCAGCGCTGCCTCGAGACTACGGGAACCTGGAGTCCTGGGCGAGCGAGGACCGGCCAGCGCTGCCTCGGGAGGACTCGAGGGTGATTCACGTCCTAGGTCCGTGGCACGCGAGGACTTGCCTCACGGCCCCGTGTGCTAGGGCGACCTGGGCTGAGTGCGGGCTTGCCACACTGCCTCACGGTAGGCGGGGATACTCGGGCGAGCGAGGACCGGCCAGCGCTGCCTCGGAGAGGAGGGGAGGGGGGGGGGGGGCAGTGCTTTCCACCTAGCGGTGGGCCACACTGGCGCTCGCGGCGCTGCACCGCGGGTTTTATGCGCTTCGCGGGCCGGGGTGCGGGCGGCCGGTGCGTCGTACTGCTCCTCGCCCCGCCGACTGCCCCGGCGTTCTCCGCGGAGCGTGGTGGGGTGATGTACCGGTGTGTGTGTGACGTAGGGCTGCTGCGCCCACGTTACAGCCTTCTGTAAAATTCCGTTATAGCACAGTATAAAGAACTACAACCAGTAGGCAAGCTTCATTCATCTACGAATTTACGCACGCGCTTAGCGTAACCGCTCAAGAATCAGGGTTGTCAAAAATATGTTTGGAGAGATATTAATTTATTTATAATTACATGATTCATTTTCAGTCATTTCAAAAGTAGGTACTCAGATCTTTAAATATAAATATATAAGTTTAGAAAAGGCGGCCGTTTTTTTTCGTTTTCAAAATCGTTATTGGTTCCGAGGGGCTTTTTAATAAGAATCCAATATTGGATTTTCAAAAAATGGCCGCCATCTTGAAATTCTTGAAAAACAGTCCGATTTGGTTCAAAATCGATATCTGAGGGTCCGCGGGGCCTCTTAATATGAATCCGAGCTTGGATTGTAAAAAAGTGGGCGCCATCTTGAAATTCTTGAAAAAGAGTCCGATTTGGCTCAAAATCGATATCTAAGGGTCCGCGGGGCCTCTTAATATGAATCCGAGCTTGGATTGTAAAAAAGTTGCCGCCATCTTGAAATTCTTGAAATACAGTCCGATTTGGTTCAAAATCGATATCTGAGGGTCCGACGGGCCCGAGTGCGATAAAACTTGAAATTTTAAATTTGATTTTTCCTTGATAGTGTACATACCATCATCATCATATCTGCCGAAAGACGTCCACTGCTGGACATAGGCCTCCCCCAAAGAGTGCAACAATGACCGTTCCTGCGCCACCGTGTCTAGGGCTCTCTGCATAAGGTGCGATACTTAGTGTACTTTGGCAGTTTCCCCGCACCGTCACCACAAGGTCGTCCGACTGTTATGACGAGCTGATTAGTTAATTAACTTTTTTTTATGTGTATTTTTGTGGCCATTTTCTCAAAACACCTAACTTTGTTATAGGTGGACCACATAATCTGGCCGAACGGCAAGCGCATAGTGCTCCTCGCTGAAGGTCGTCTCGCCAACCTGTGCTGTTCGTCGCTGCCCTCGTTCGTGGTGTCCGTCACCGCGGCCACGCAGGCCCTCGCGCTCATCGAGCTGTACAACGCGCCGCAACACCGGTACAAGGTGAGACACTACCTCATAGTCTCGCCAACCTGTGCTGTTCGTCGCTGCCCTCGTTCGTGGTGTCCGTCACCGCGGCCACGCAGGCCCTCGCGCTCATCGAGCTGTACAACGCGCCGCAACACCGGTACAAGGTGAGACACTACCTCATAGTCTCGCCAACCTGTGCTGTTCGTCGCTGCCCTCGTTCGTGGTGTCCGTCACCGCGGCCACGCAGGCCCTCGCGCTCATCGAGCTGTACAACGCGCCGCAACACCGGTACAAGGTGAGACACTACCTCATAGTCTCGCCAACCTGTGCTGTTCGTCGCTGCCCTCGTTCGTGGTGTCCGTCACCGCGGCCACGCAGGCCCTCGCGCTCATCGAGCTGTACAACGCGCCGCAACACCGGTACAAGGTGAGACACTACCTCATAGTCTCGCCAACCTGTGCTGTTCGTCGCTGCCCTCGTTCGTGGTGTCCGTCACCGCGGCCACGCAGGCCCTCGCGCTCATCGAGCTGTACAACGCGCCGCAACACCGGTACAAGGTGAGACACTACCTCATAGTCTCGCCAACCTGTGCTGTTCGTCGCTGCCCTCGTTCGTGGTGTCCGTCACCGCGGCCACGCAGGCCCTCGCGCTCATCGAGCTGTACAACGCGCCGCAACACCGGTACAAGGTGAGACACTACCTCATAGTCTCGCCAACCTGTGCTGTTCGTCGCTGCCCTCGTTCGTGGTGTCCGTCACCGCGGCCACGCAGGCCCTCGCGCTCATCGAGCTGTACAACGCGCCGCAACACCGGTACAAGGTGAGACACTACCTCATAGTCTCGCCAACCTGTGCTGTTCGTCGCTGCCCTCGTTCGTGGTGTCCGTCACCGCGGCCACGCAGGCCCTCGCGCTCATCGAGCTGTACAACGCGCCGCAACACCGGTACAAGGTGAGACACTACCTCATAGTCTCGCCAACCTGTGCTGTTCGTCGCTGCCCTCGTTCGTGGTGTCCGTCACCGCGGCCACGCAGGCCCTCGCGCTCATCGAGCTGTACAACGCGCCGCAACACCGGTACAAGGTGAGACACTACCTCATAGTCTCGCCAACCTGTGCTGTTCGTCGCTGCCCTCGTTCGTGGTGTCCGTCACCGCGGCCACGCAGGCCCTCGCGCTCATCGAGCTGTACAACGCGCCGCAACACCGGTACAAGGTGAGACACTACCTCATAGTCTCGCCAACCTGTGCTGTTCGTCGCTGCCCTCGTTCGTGGTGTCCGTCACCGCGGCCACGCAGGCCCTCGCGCTCATCGAGCTGTACAACGCGCCGCAACACCGGTACAAGGTGAGACACTACCTCATAGTCTCGCCAACCTGTGCTGTTCGTCGCTGCCCTCGTTCGTGGTGTCCGTCACCGCGGCCACGCAGGCCCTCGCGCTCATCGAGCTGTACAACGCGCCGCAACACCGGTACAAGGTGAGACACTACCTCATAGTCTCGCCAACCTGTGCTGTTCGTCGCTGCCCTCGTTCGTGGTGTCCGTCACCGCGGCCACGCAGGCCCTCGCGCTCATCGAGCTGTACAACGCGCCGCAACACCGGTACAAGGTGAGACACTACCTCATAGTCTCGCCAACCTGTGCTGTTCGTCGCTGCCCTCGTTCGTGGTGTCCGTCACCGCGGCCACGCAGGCCCTCGCGCTCATCGAGCTGTACAACGCGCCGCAACACCGGTACAAGGTGAGACACTACCTCATAGTCTCGCCAACCTGTGCTGTTCGTCGCTGCCCTCGTTCGTGGTGTCCGTCACCGCGGCCACGCAGGCCCTCGCGCTCATCGAGCTGTACAACGCGCCGCAACACCGGTACAAGGTGAGACACTACCTCATAGTCTCGCCAACCTGTGCTGTTCGTCGCTGCCCTCGTTCGTGGTGTCCGTCACCGCGGCCACGCAGGCCCTCGCGCTCATCGAGCTGTACAACGCGCCGCAACACCGGTACAAGGTGAGACACTACCTCATAGTCTCGCCAACCTGTGCTGTTCGTCGCTGCCCTCGTTCGTGGTGTCCGTCACCGCGGCCACGCAGGCCCTCGCGCTCATCGAGCTGTACAACGCGCCGCAACACCGGTACAAGGTGAGACACTACCTCATAGTCTCGCCAACCTGTGCTGTTCGTCGCTGCCCTCGTTCGTGGTGTCCGTCACCGCGGCCACGCAGGCCCTCGCGCTCATCGAGCTGTACAACGCGCCGCAACACCGGTACAAGGTGAGACACTACCTCATAGTCTCGCCAACCTGTGCTGTTCGTCGCTGCCCTCGTTCGTGGTGTCCGTCACCGCGGCCACGCAGGCCCTCGCGCTCATCGAGCTGTACAACGCGCCGCAACACCGGTACAAGGTGAGACACTACCTCATAGTCTCGCCAACCTGTGCTGTTCGTCGCTGCCCTCGTTCGTGGTGTCCGTCACCGCGGCCACGCAGGCCCTCGCGCTCATCGAGCTGTACAACGCGCCGCAACACCGGTACAAGGTGAGACACTACCTCATAGTCTCGCCAACCTGTGCTGTTCGTCGCTGCCCTCGTTCGTGGTGTCCGTCACCGCGGCCACGCAGGCCCTCGCGCTCATCGAGCTGTACAACGCGCCGCAACACCGGTACAAGGTGAGACACTACCTCATTATAACATGTACCAAGTTTACCAAGAAAATAATACCTTGTGTGTCGATGTTACCTCGCGCTCATCGAGCTGTACAACGCGCCGCAACATCGATAAAAGGTGAGACACTACCTCATTATAACATGTACCAAGTTTACCAAGAAAATAATACCTTGTGTGTCGATGTTACATAAGCTTGGAAGACCATTCAAACTCAAATGCATTTTTTCCTAACTTTCACTTAACTACATATAATCACGCTCGTTTCCCGGAGGGGCAGGGCAGGCAGAGATCCCGGATTTCCACATTGAGCTTGACAAATCTTTCTTGCTTCATTCATTTTCAGGATATTCTTCATACACACTTACTTAGGATACTCTTGACCTGACCTATCTTTAGGATTTTCCCAATTTGATGAGACCCTACCTCATATTGAGTAGGTGTTTAAGAAAATTTGGTAATGAGTTTTAACGGTCTACCAAGCTTATGGTAACATTGATACTCAGTATGGCATTCATTTCTGGGGAAACTCGGTTGCGTTTGAAGTGCTGAAGAACTTGAAGAAGTACTACATCTTTTTGTGTAGCTGTATACCAGACGGCGCACAACTTGTATAAGTTCTTTACATCTTTACGTAGCAGATGGGTGTAGTTACCATTGGGTGCGAGAGCCGAGTATAGCCAAGTATAGGCAAGAGAAACAGGCCTGCTATTGGGCTAGTTCGATTTGTCTGAGATTCTTCTTCTTATTTAAGACCTAGGCTCTTGTCGGTGGACTAACTTCCAACTTATATTCTACGTTCTGCCTTTCTTTTTATTTTTCTATACGATGAAGCATTTATTTTCTGTTTTATTTGCTCCATGTAAGATATCCTCGGCTTTCCCCTTTTTCTTTTCGCTTCTATTTTTCCCTCTATTATTGTTTTCATCCGGTCATCGTGGCGTAACATGTGTTCTATCATTTTTCCTCTCCAGTTTTCAATTATTTCTGTCAGATTTCTTTTTTCATTGACTAAATCCAGAACCCCTCCTCATTCGTTTTCTTTTCCGTCCAACTGATCCTTTCTAACCTCCTCCAACACCACATTTCAAACGCCGCCAGTCTCTCTCTGTCCCGTTGAAAAGAATAGAATAGAAAAGCTTTATTCAACATCACATTACACGAAATTATCATTAAAGATACCTTAAGATTACCGTGACGTCATGATCCTCGTTTCGCAGCCGTAGAGTGCAATGCTCCAGATGTACACTTCAACCAGTTTCTTCCTAGTGCGACTTGCTGTTTTGGCACTTAGTTAATCCCTTTTCGAAATAAAAGCTTTCTTTGGTTCAAATGCTGAGTGAGATTATCCTCTAATATTTATTTATTTATTTCAGGCGGACGTATACTTACTACCGAAGAAAATGGACGAATACGTCGCCAGCCTCCACCTCCCCACATTCGACGCGCACCTCACCGAACTCTCGGACGAACAGGCCAAGTACCTAGGCTTGAACAAGGTGGGGCCTTTCAAACCCAACTACTATAGGTACTAGCATAGACGGCACTAGACCCCTTACTCATAAACGCTCATTAAACCTCATCACCGCCGGAGGACATAGGCACCCGAAGAGTGCCACAATGGCCGGTCCTACGCTCGTATCCAGCGGACTCTCGCGATTTTAGAGTTTATCTACAGAGGAGCTATACAGTTGCCACAATAAGGGCTGTTGTGCAGCTAAATTAAGAACTGGTTTTAAAATGGCTGATGGCTTACCATGAACAACCTACTTAATTTGGGCGGGTAATGGTTTATTTGCCCCAACCTCATCGTTTGTCAAGTGGAACTGACAAGGACAACGAATGATATATCCCTTTCAGTCATACTTATTGTGATTTAAATACTACCATCTCGCTCGGTCGTGTTATTATTACCATAGCTCCTCTGTAGAAATATATACTCTTTTTTCCTATAATGCCGTTTTAATTCGTTTGTCTCCTGTCTTTCACATATGTGCTTGTGACGGGAAGAAACACATTTTAGTAAACAGAGGTTTGTTAAGTTTTATGAATAAGGGGATAATTTGTACAAGCATTTTGACAAGTGGTCCTTATTTCCTATGGCATAAAGCTTATAGTTACAGCGTTGTAATTACAATTCGACCGCGATAGGTTAATAATGGAATAGCTGTCAAATTATATACACTTTGACGTAAGAATATGAGTCACGAGTGTGACGACCTTTAATTGTTGAGCAATGTAGGTGTCAACTAATTTTGGTTTTTATAGTAACCTTTGAAGTGTCCAGTATAAAGTGACCTCTAAATGGCTCAACAATCTAAGTCCGTGACTGTACAACTCGACCAGGCTGAGAATGCACCTCGCGTTGAATAGATTACACTGAGCGAGGTGCATTCTTAGCTTGGTCGGGATATAAAACTGTCACCTCTAAGGTCTGGTAATCGTAATAGGCCAAGCAAATTAAATCCAAAAAAACGTTTTGAGGGATGAATTCCCATAAAGCTGGAAATCATTTTAATACCTTCATTTGGTCCTAAATGCATGTAATCCGAGTTTGCACCATCCCAGGAGGTATGCTTAACTTTTAGAAAGCCCAATAACCGCAAAATTTTTGCTCTTTTTTCGGTTTTTTGCACATGCACAAAAACAGTACGACGGACGGAAAATGTATTCTATTCAATATTAAAATATGTATATAATGTGAAATTTTATTTTCTAAATTTTTTTATTCTATGGGTTTTTCAGCAGGTATATTTTTTTAAAGATATGTCGGTCTTGTAAAGTCGCAAAATGGAAGTTTGCACCTAAACGGCAAATTTTTCCCAGTTTCTAACCGTTGATTTCGACTATACCACTGAACCGAATTTGAATTCGACGCAGAATTTGACTCTCTTTAATATTTAATAGAATAGGTACATTTTCTGTCCAACGTGCCGTTTTTGTGCTACATGAAAAAATATCAAAAATGTATGCACACCTCCTGGGATTGGGCAAACTCAGATTACACGTATTTAGGACCAAATGAAGGTATTAAATGATTTCCAGCTTTATGGGAAATAATTCTTCGAAAAATTCTAATTTGATTGGCCTATAAGCGGTGTTCGTTAAAATCTGATAGTATGGAAAGTTTGATAAATTTCTATGGGATGGCAGGTATTTGGCGCCTCGCATACTTGGCAGCTAGGTGTTAAGTATATGAAATCCAGAGTCCGGAATTATGGTGGCGTTTTTGAGCTGTCATTGTGACTTCTCATTCATCGACTTCCTAGTATCGATATTAACATAGTTAAATCTTAACATTGCTACGAATATTTTTTCATGTGTCAACAACCGTAAAAAACAATAGGATTATGTTATGATGCATGATACCTACCTCAATTATTTGTAATGGAAGGTAAATACAATTTTTAATTCAGTTGCTCAAAAAGTGGTACTTTTTGTAGCTGCAAATCGTGCGCAAAGTTGTATTTTGCGCACTAGTGCTTTTTAATTTTCCACGTGTATCGAACGACGTTTTTTAATACGGTTGCGAAAAAATAAGAGAAACAACAAGTAAGGAATTTGAAACTTTTATATTATTAATTCTGTAACATCATTGTAATACAGTTGAAAAATAATGAAGTAGTTAAAAAATTTTTTTTTTAATAAAGTTCTTACTTGTTGTTTTTCTTATTTTTTCGCAACTGTATTAAAAAACTTCGTTCGATACACGTGTGGACATGTCATTCTACACTCGTCCCGAGTCTTACCACTCGCCTACGGCTCGCACTCGTGAAGTAATGACATACTTTCCGCACTAGCATCGAAATGTACTATTATTGCATGCAATTACATAGCACAATTTTTTTTTCATCACACTTGCTCATTAATGGTGTTATTCCATTCCTGTATACAGAAGGACAATGGCCTAAATTGTTCCCGCGGGAATAATGGTATTTTACAGCTCCCAAGGGAGTAATGAGCTTGTGTGTGAGTGATCTGATTGGTTTAAGCAAATCTAGACGGCCGCGCGCTACAAGAATTCTGCTCTGTGATTGGTTGAAAATAAAATCGAGCAGGCCATGCGCTGCAAGAATACTGCTCTGTGATTGATTGAAATATTGAAGCTACGCGCTCCACTCGCACTGATCTGGAAGTGAAGTTGCCAATTTCATAAATTTTTGATTGGTGCGCTTGTATGAAACAGACTTTTTCTGTCTTTTGTAGTTGGGTCAATCAACTTTTTCACCCACACTTTTTCAGTCTCCTGTGTTACTTTTTACAAACTTTCAAATCAATCTATTTCAAACCTGTGTCTATCAATCCAATTAAAATCTGTGGCATATCGTAACTGCTGGTGTAAACCATCGTTATACACAATTGGGTACCTGGTTTATAGCAGTTTCTCTAACAAACATAACAGTTCTGTATCTTGCGTTACCAGACAAAATACTGTGGGCCCAAAAGTTGATTGGCCCAGTTATCTATTTCCTCGCAAATGTGATGAAAAACATTGTGTAATACACGGGCGTAAGAATATTGCAAACTCGAGTCATCAAAAGCCCTCCGCCTCCGGCGTCGGGCTTCTGATATTTGCAATATTCCTCTTACGCCCCTTATTAAACAATGTACAATACAACGACGGTGGCATTCAAGCTCACGGCCTGCCTGATGACAATATTCTAAAACTATATATTCAATATCTATTTTAAATAACGTACGTACGAGTATATCGCAATAGATACCTATTACCCATACATTAAAAGTCGATAAACGAGAAGTTACTATGACAGCTACAACATGCCACGAAAATCCCGGTCTCTGATGAAAACACAGCTTCACATATCTCTGGTGACCAATTGACCATACCGCAAATAGACTGTACAAACACCAACACAGTTAACTGACCATCCTGTACTTATATTGAACCTTATTACAATGCACATAAAGTGCACGGATGATAGCTGTGTTGTCGATAGTATGACGTAAAGTAAAAAAATAAGGAACTGGAATAGAGAATTAAATGATTGAAAATTGTATGAGCTGGAATTCGTATATCGCTTTATATAATATTATGGTTTACTACCGTATGGGCTGGGCTATTTATGATACTAATTTCTCAAATCTTATTTTTTTCTGAAACCGTAATTTTTTCACTATTTTAATGTCGCTTGCGAGGGAGGTAGGCGGGGGGGGCGGTGCAAGGATGACCTGATTATGTATGTTTATATATATATATATATGTCACCGTTAGATTGTGAAAACCGTCAGTTTATAATCTTACCCGTTATATTGTAAACTGACGGAATATTGTGAACTGCCAAAATAATTCATAATTTTACGCATTCATTTTCGTTAGTTTATAAACTAACAATGTCATATCGTCAAATTGTGAACTGAATCAAATTTTCCTGATTCGGAACGCAACCTGTGCGCTGTTTGGTTGAGCGAATTATTCCACTGGCATCAGTTTCCACTTACGTCAGAACATGATTGTTTTTTTTGTTATCCAGACAATTTCTTCCATTTATTTAGGCATCCAGCAGTGTCGACGGAGCCCCGCTGAGCGGGGCTCCTATTTCTGGGCGCTTTGCCCTTCGGGCAACTGAAGATACCTAACTAACCTAACCTACCTAGTCTTTGTGTACGTTCCGTAGCAAGCCGATTTGATCTCAGTTCACAATTTGACGATTCGACATTGAAAGTTTATAAACTAACGAAAAATATTGCGTTAAATTGTGAACGGTTTTGGCAGTTCACAATATTCCGTCAGTTTACAATATAACCGGTAAGATTATAAACTGACGGTGTTCACAATATAACGGTGACATATATATATCATACATAAGTCATCATCATCCTCATATCAGCCTAAAGACGTCCACTGCTGGACATAAGCCTCCCCCAAAGAGTGCCAATATCATAAGTATTTGAGTAAAATTTGTGAAAGATCACGGTTTTAGAACCAATGATGTATTTGAGATGAAATTGAAATGGAAGATTGGCTAAAATTATCGTAAAAAAAATTACCAAATTATAGCAGGCTTGTAATAGATTTGAACGCTGTGCGCCTTATGTGGGAAGGAGAGATCGGAGCGTGACCTCTCGGTCTGTCGAGAGAGATCACTAACGGTCTGTCGCCAGCTGGCTACAGCTTGTTGTAACATGATTTAGCGTAATTCGATCACATCAGTCGTGCCTATCAAGGCAGGCCTCAGTAAGAACGTAGATTGTTATTGTTGTCGAAAAATCCCCCTAGATGGCGTTAATTTGTAACTTACACTGTTTGTTACTCATAACTACTAAGTATATTTGACTTTTGAGTGCTCGAAAATTAAATACGAGTAAATACACTACCGGTCAAAAGTTTAAGTTCACTCTTTGTTTTAGGTACAAATGAGTAGGTACTTTTGGACAATATTTTTTTGCAGTTCGGAAGCCGAAATTTGTTTCCAACTGATCCGTTATTGTTTCCAGAGATTTGTTTAATTAGTCAGACACAATTCACGTACATCTCTAAACAACGCATTCCCTAAAATCTTATAGGAATGACGGCAAAGGCTGGGCCATATGACCTTGCCACTTAAAACGTACAATGATCAGATACAATGTTGGTTTTTAGGGAATCAGTTGTTTAGAAATCTACGTAAATTGTGTCTGACTAATCAAACACATCTCCGTAAACAATAACGAATCAGTTGGTAACAATTTTCGACATCTGAACTGCAAAACATTATCGCACAAAAGTACAAATTTGTACCAAAAACAAAGGGTGAACTTAAACTTTTGACCGGTACTGTACGAATGTAATGTCAAAATTGTAGACACTTACATTCTACCACAGAATTGAATACGAGTGGTCAATACTCCTCGATTTTCAATTTTCGATGGCTATTTCAAAATAGCATTTCATAGTTTTTGGCAGATTTCGAGTTCCGCTCGAAAGTCAAAAATCGCGCCCCCGTTCTATGTTTTTCAATTAGAACCTTTTTGCCTTTATCATAAGGTCGTTGTTTGTGTAAACAAATACTCGTAGCCAATAATCGTAAGATTACTTCAGTCTACTACTTAAATCCATCTAGAGGAATTTTTGAACGGCTAAACAGGTAAAATTGTATGAAGTCACATGTAGTTATATATTATTTGATATTGTTCTAGCAAATGTCGATTTAAAACCAATGAATTAAGGGTAGTTTTTTGTTTAAACGCGTTATGCACCAAGGCTTAGGCTGGCAATCAAGTTTTGGCAAGACTTCAAAGTTTTTTTTTTCCGCTACATGATTATTTGACCTTGTTCATTTTGGTAATCACTGAAAAAACTTGAAAAGTTTTTGGTACTAATTACATGCTCGTAAATCCTGTCCTCGCTCCTTATGTCCTGATAAAAGACCGCAAAGTACTAGGATCGTATCTGATTGAGATGCTGGCAATAGATTTTCATACTAGGTACATTTCCGGCCTAGGCCGGCAAAGTAGCCGGGACGCCCTCCGCATCATTCTTTGCCCGAAATCCGTTCTTTCCCGCCCTTGTACTATTCTTCCATTTTTACGACGACGTCGTTTTATAGGAGAAATGGGAATGGGAACACACACCTGTTCAAAACGATTTGGAACAAATCGTTTTAGCCAATCTAAATCGTATTAAATGGGACTTACCTATTCGCGTATAATTATTAAAAAAACATTTATTTCAAGCATCACAGAGGATAAACACACAAATATATATTCAAATTATTTTATATTCAGTAGGTACCGTAGAATTAAATTGACTAACAAAATTGTACTAATTTACCTCGACGTTTCGGACGAGTTGCGACATTTGTGATTCTGAAAAATATCTTCTCGTGAATAAAAATTATGTGTTTTTAAATAAATGAGCAGTTAGTAAATTTCACTGTTTCATCCATGATAGTACAACTTTGAATTCTCGCCAAAAATCGTAGTTTGTTTCCACTAGTTGACCAGATAATTGTAAAATTGTGATGCATATTGATTTGCAATTTTGTAAAAAATTAGTGAATTTAGCCTAGCTAGTAATTGTACAAATAAATCGATAGTGACAAATATAGAAAATGCAACTAGAAAAATACATTGAATATCTGTAATTAATGTAATTATGCATTATTTCGTTTACAAAATTGAGTTTTGTTTATGTTGTATGTCATATTTTTATTTATATTGATCGAAACCTTGAGAGAATGTATATATATTCAGTGAACTGTACTATGGAATATGGATCACTTTGAACTCGCATTGTAAATCAAATTCAATTTAGAAGTCATCAACAATTTCGTGGTATCATATTTTTTAGGTTAAAATATGTCATATTAAATACATGGTTATATTATATTGTGAGACCTGTCGTCATGTATGGATCAGAATGTTGGGGCTTAAAGGTCACGGATGAAAAGAGATTGCATGTTACGGAGATGAGAATGTTAAGATGGATGTGTGGTGTGACGAGGATGGACCGAATAAGAAATATGTATGTAAGGGGAAGCCTGAAAGTAGCACCTATCGCGGATAAATTGAGAGCCAATCGCCTTGCGTGGTATGGGCACGTTATGCGGAGGGATGAAAGCCATGTGACCAAAAGAGTATTAGGTATGAATGTGGATGGATGTAAACGACGAGGTAGGCCAAGGAAAAGGTGGATGGACTGTGTGAGAGACGATATGAAGAAAAAAGAAGTGAGTGATGAGATGACGGCTGACAAAGAAGTATGGAAGAAAAATACATGCTGCGCCGACCCCAAGTAAATGGGATAAGGGCAAGGAAATGATGATGATATTATATGTCACTTCTTCTCAACGGTACAAGGTGAGGTACCTCATATCATATCATACCTACCGACATATATATCTGCAGTACAATAAACTACAACTCAGTAAAGTTGAAAAAACCCCCGACATTTTAATTTCAAAGTTCAATATCTCAAAAACGGCTGAACCGATTTTGTTGAAACGTAGAGATTACGTCAGGTTACGGAAAAAAAAACCGCATTCAAATCGGTCCATTGTGGTGACGGACGGATAGTCAGACAGACAGACCGACGCGTCAAACTTATAACACCCCTCTTTTTGCGTTGGGGGTTAAAAAATAAACCATTATGGGGAGCCTCGTGCATGCTATCCGAGCATGCATATTAGTGAAACGGCGTGGACCTAATATTGGTTTTACTTTGGTGCCAGGGCTCATAAATTTTATATTCATTAACCCCAGGAAGAAAAAGCGGCCAAGTGCGAGTCGGACTCGCACATGAAGGGTTCCGTGAAATAAATTGCGGTTTACGATTAATAACGTATTAAAAAAAAACAACTTGCTAGATCTCGTTCAAACCAATTTTCGGTGGAAGTTTGCATGGTAATGTACATCATATATTTTTTTTAGTTTTATCATTCTCTTATTTTAGAAGTTACAGGGGGGGGGGGGGGGGGACACACACACATTTTACCACTTTGGAAGTGTCTCTCGCGCAAACTATTCAGTTTAGAAAAAAATGACATTAGAAACCTCAATATCATTTATGAAGACCTATCCATAGATACCGTGGGGTATGTAAATTTTTTTGAGTTTCAGTTCTGAGTATGGGGACCCCTAAAACTTAAATGTTTATTTTCGATTTTTGTGTGAAAATCTTAATGCGGTTTACAGAATACATCTACTTACCAAGTTTCAAGAGTATAGCTCTTATAGTTTCGGAAAAAAGTGGCTGTGACATACGGACGGACAGACAGACAGACATGACAATTCTATAAGGGTTCCGTTTTTTGCCATTTGGCTACGGAACCCTAAAAAGAAGGGTGTAATGAGTTTGACGTGTCTGTCTGTGTGTTTGTCTGTGGCATCGTAGCTCCTAAAAGAATGGACCGATTTGAATGCGGTTTTTTTTGTCCGAAAGCTGACATGATCTAGATGGTTCTTAGCTAAGTTTTAGCCGTTTTGTGAGATATTGAACTTTGAAATGAAAATTTCGGGAGGATTTTCAACTTTTTTCTAAGTTGTAGGAGTCATTAATGTTATTATGGCAAAGTTCAAAGTGATCCAAAATCGACCAGAAAATGCACAGCGTTTTATCTAAGTCAGCAATTGTAATCGTAATATCGGTGGAATTGTTACCCAATTATATATTCATTTATAATTTTAGTACATATCTTATGTTCATACGTTAGTACATATTTATGTTCTAACGAAAGTAATATTAGGCGGGGTTAAACCAAATAAACGTACAGTACTTATATACAGTATAAATACAGAGGTTCAGTGGACGAAAGTGCGTTACAAGTTTGCTGGCTTAACGATGCCTGTATTCGGGTCGGCTCCAACTCCCGTCTCTCCAACCATCCTGACTGCACACCTACACTCCCGTCCTATCTACTTGGCTCTCCGGTTTCTCGGGCAGGAAGCGATTGCCTGCGGCCGGGCGGCGGAAGTTGGTTCAAAATGGACAAGCAAGCCCGCTTACCCTCATCATTATAGTATTTGCGGTTAAGTCGGTGATCGGTTAAGGTTCTCATACCCCACTAACTTTCTGCCGCATATGCTACACTAGACGAGGCAAGCGAGCCTTCTTCGTTATTTTGCTCTAACACCTCCTCCCTCCTGTAGTCAGCACCTCTGAGTCCTTGCAGCAGAACTGCTGGCTGGATGAGTCACCAGAACAGAACAGAACAGAGGTTCAGTGGACGAAAGTGCGTTACAAGTTGAAACTGGCAAAACTCCGCCGCTTCACTAATAGCAACTGTACGGCTGTATAAGACGGTGCGCGAGTTCTCTCGATTTTTCTAGCACTATACCTTTCTTTCTAAGTGACGGGAAGTGCGAGAAAAATCGAGAGAGCTAATGGGCGGACAGCGGATGCAATCGGGTGACAAAAGCATAAGATGGATAAGACTTTTATTAAATTTTGAGCAATATTTATCTGTACATTTTTATTAAAAATATATCAGAAATTACAAAATATCTCTATCCTCCATTAAACAAAATGTGATTATTAAGAAATTACTGGCCACGTGTAAATTATCTCCTCTTGAGACTATTAAGTGTTTATATCTATTACGTCTTAGACTTGTCAATTACATTGACGTTTTCACTTGCGAGTTTATGCGTTTCCTTTAATATTTATATTAAAAATAACTATGGCAAATGTATTCTTCTTTAAACCAATTGTAGTCATATCCGTATTAAGTATATCGCTTGACATGATTTTGACGTATATTGCATCCACTGTCCGCCCTTTACTAATGACCAGTGTTGCTAGTTTAGTTTAGTCCATATATTACGTCATTTCAAAATGGTGGTGAGGGGGGGAGGGGGGGGGGAGGTCTGACCATTCCCTAGATCGTGTATCATCACGCACTCCTTAGAGTGTGGTGGAGGCCAACTCAGTGGCTTCTGCAATTTTTGGCGGCGTTTTATAGCCTGACCATTGGATGACGGTAGTCATTTTACTAGGTGGGAAGGGGTCCATTCATTACGACGATAGGATGATGTTCGGGGGGGGGGGGGGGGGTCAAAAATCGCCAAATAACGATGATGTAATGTAATGGACAAGCCCTAAGTTGGTTTATGGTTTTTTTTATATAGCTGTCATTAGAATTGGAATATTTTACCTTGGACGGTAGAGTTGCTTTTAGAATGGTATTTGATGCAATTCGGCCAACTCTAATGATCTCAAGTACTTATATTTAGCATCGTAAAAAGGGGAATAGTGAGAAAAACCTTATCCACAGGCCAGGCGACATTCAATCTTATGTCAATGACATAAAGTTTGACTTGGACTAACTTTTTTCACCTTAGATATTTGTAGCTGTCGTAAGAGTGCTTGTCGTTATGTTGGTGTAAACCCACCTTATTTGTTTGTGGATGAGATTATATTGAGTTTTTTATTTATGTTGAATATTTAATTTTTATTATAATTACATTCCGAATTATGAAATAATGAGAGATTCAAGTACGATACTCGCCTCGCACTCGTATCTAAAACCAGACGGCGTTTTGGTAAAGAAAAAAAAATACTTCTTTTTAAGGATTCAAAAGTAGAAAAAAAAACTTCTTTTTAAGGATTCAAAAGTACTATCTTATGTGATAAAAACCTTCGCAGAATCAATAATAGTACAAAAAAGAATGTCTCTGATCACTGATATTTGACGCCCGAGTCAAGAGCGATAAATATGCAATGTGAGGCGTTCTTTATTACCGCCCGTTGTGAGTATACAATTTTACGTCTCCCCTGACCGTGACGAGGCGTGTTAAGATATTTGCCGTTTTATCCCTTATCGCTGTCTATAAGACATCTGTCACTTTACCAGTATGCGAGTGTGACGGATATCTTACACACGACGATAAGAGAAACTCTACGTCACGCTACGCATACGGTAAGTGTCACTTTATGGCCAAATGTAACTTAAAAGTGCTTTACAATCTGTGTGCCATACAATCGAAATGTTTGTGTAAACTGTACCGAAACTCTCATTATTTAAGTGAACTGTACATTAAAAGGCATATGTAGTATTAAAGTGAATTGTGTGTATCTGGGGAGAATTATGAGTGTAAAGTCCGATTTTTAGAGCACAAATTAAGAACTGTTCCACTTCCATAATTAAGACCATAGACTAAACAAACAAAAGAAAAAAAAACATAATTTGTTGTTTTAAAAATCGGAATAAATATATAACATCAAATGCTATTAGAAATACCGAGTTTATGCCATTACACACCTAGCAATTTGTCACAACAACTTGCTATATTTAACAAATAATTCGAATCGCTTTCATAGAATGGATCTTAAGACCCATCGGTACAATAGCATTGTTTAGCCACGTGCCACAATTGCTTCGGAATGAGAAGCGCATATTTAATAAATACCTACTTTACTCGAATAGTGACTCTATTGTTAAAACAGCGAGTTTGAAATTAAAACGAAAGGTATATCGGTATTAACATCTTTTTATTAGTAGTTGCAGCATACTTAGTACAACAACGTAAACAATTAGCGGTTTAACTTAAGGTGGTTCGATTGCCATACAAAACGTTATTTGACATTCGCAGGCTCGTTAGCCGCCGTTGCGTGATATTTTAAGAAACTTATGTAACAAACTTTCATAAATTGGCTTCCCATATGCGCCAAATTCCCCCTTTCCTAGAATAAACTTGTATAAACTAGATTAATTTGAGAAATTGGTTTGTCACGTGATATTTTGGGAAAACAATTTTTCTCAAATTAATCTAGTTTATTATAATTTATACAAGTTTATTCTAGGAAAGGGGGAATTTGGCGCAAATGGGAAGCCAATTGAAGAAAGTTTGTTACATAAGTTTCTTAAAATATCACGCCGTTAGCCTGCGAATGTCAAATAACGCTTTGTATGGCAATCGAACCACCTTAACAATGAAAGGCTTTGTGCATAGTACAGTCGCCATCACATACATCGGAACAAACAAGCAGCTCACAAATATCGGAACACACCTCTATTTTCAAGGCATTAGGGTGCATGTGCCGATATTTTTGAACACCTATAGTGTACCGATGTATGTGATGGCGACTGTACAAAGATAAGTGAAATCGTTCTAAAAAAGCGATTCGCGGACTGGACTACCTTTCATTCTAACTATATCAAGTTGGTGTGACAAATTGCATCGCTTGTTAGACTTTAATTAATACGGCAACTGACAACTGCCGAATAAAAAAATACAAGTGAAGTCTGTATGGTATGACATTCTTTGCTCTAATGTTATTTATTGTATGTGTGGAAATAATTAGTGAAATGCCTAAACCACGGATTAGTAGCCGAGTTAAGATATTGTTGCAATGTTTTAATAAATAAAGGTTTTCGAAAAGTCATTTGCATATGTTTTTATTTATGACTAGCTCTTGTGCCCGCGACTTCATCCGCGTGGAACCGTACGGTCAACCAATTTGATTCCTATGCCATCATCATAGAACCTTGCCGTTGTAAATACTATCAATACGGGTTACTAGGATTATTGCGTCGCTATGTAGCAGTTAAAATAACAGGGTTCTACGGTGGCCTAGGAATCAATTTGGTTGACCGTACCTACCTACCTGGATACAAAAGGTTGAACAAAACCCATTTACTCCTTAGGGGATGATTTTTGGGACAAAAACTATCCTTTGTCCTTGCCCGGGATTTAATCTATCTCCATGCTTTTCATCTTAGTCGATTTAACAAAAAACAAGCAGCCAAGTGCGAGTACATGAAGGGTTCCGATAAATAAATTGCTTTTTACAATTTATGACGTATTAAAAAAAATTACTTACTAGATCTCGTTCAAACCAGATTTCGTTGGAAGTTTGCATGGTTTATGTACATCATATATTTTTTTTATTTTTATTTTATCTTATTTTAGAAGTTACAGGGGGGGGGGCACACATTTTACCACTTTGGAAGTGTCTCTCGCGCAAACTATTCAGTTTAGAAAAAAATGATGTTAGAAACCTCAATATCATTTTTGAAGACCCCACGCGGTTTGATGAAAAAAAAAAATTGAGTTTCAGTTCTTAGTATGGGGAACCCAAAAATTTATTGTTTTTTTTTATATTTTCGTGTGAAAATCTTAATGCGGTTTACAGAATACATCTACTTACCAAGTTTCAACAAGCTCTTTTAGTTTCGGAAAAAAGTGGCTGTGACATACGGACGGACAGACAGACAGACAGACATGACGAATCTATAAGGGTTCCGTTTTTTGGCACTTGGCTACGAAACCCTAAAAAAGTGAAAGTTAACAGATAGTCAGACAGAGTTATTTTCTCATTTACAGGGTGTGGCCTGTAATAGGAGCAAAAAATTAAACGGTAGATTTTATTGAAATTTTTTGTCTTCCAAATAAGTTTAGTTGTATTTTTTTACTCTTCTGGAGTGCTATCAGTAACTTTTTTATTTTAAAGACAGTAAAAAAAAAAATCTAAAAATCACAAAAATGTCTTTTGAAAACAAAAATGCAAAAACTATTATGACTCGTTACATGATGTTACCTCAAAATCCGCATTGACTGCTGTGCTATGATGTCGTGGTGCCAAGATACATTACTTGAAGGATATCTCTGAATCCAAAAAAAAATAAAATGAGTGGGGGGACACAAGGGGTTACTACAAATGCTCTAAGGAAGCGTCCCTTTGAATATTTGCTCCTATTACAGGCCAAACCCTGTATAATACTACTTAGAGTGCCACAATGACCGGTCCTGCGCCACCCGCATCCAGCGGACTCCCGCGACCTTTACCAGGTCATCAGTCCACCTAGTGGGGGTTTAGCCACGCTGTGCCTTCCGGTACGTGGTCGCCACTTGAGAACCTTTCCGCCCCAACGGCCATCGGTTTTGCGTGCATCTGCGTCATACGAAGTCCAAAAACAATACACTGGCGTGGGCGTGCATGGGTTAATAGGTTTGTTTACGTGTATTAGGAAATATTATTGCAACAAAATTTCTTCAGAAACTGATAAGATACGGCTTATCTTCAGGTACTTTCTGATATTAATCTACATATGAAATGCCTGCCTACTCCGTGTACCCACTAAATCTGTCTAAGACCTAAAATGTCTCAACTCCACAACTGTTTACTCAATCCTAGACTTTAAGGTTAAAGTATTAACCACTATAATCGTTTCATATAAAATTGTTATCGGTTATTTCAGTTCTAGGTTACTGAAATGCATACATAGGAAACCCCCTTGTGGTATCAAGGAGCAATTTAGATAATGATTTCATTGTTCAATTTCTAGCACTTGATAAGGTTTGATGAATCAGTTGAGGAAAAAACAAAACGCTATAATGTGCCGCGGGTTTGCCCGTGTTTAGCTCAAATATAAACCATTAGCCCATAGTTAGAAATACCATAAAGACATACATAACTACGATACAATTATACAATGGGAAGGCCGGTGAAAGCTAATTGTAGATGGCGCTGTTCTAATAGATTCCATCAATTATCCAATAGATCGCAAAAGATCCCACTGGGTCGAAGTGCATCCGAAAGGACCCTCACCTAGATAGATTCCATACGATATGAGAGACAGAGAGACAGAGGATTGATGGTCCCTAACTACGGAAACCATACAAATAATCTCAAGTACAGTCGCCATCAGATATATCGGAGCGGCCACAGTGCTCACAAATATCTGAAGACGTCTCTAATGCCTCGACAATAGAGACGTGTTCAGTTATTTGACTGCTCCGATATATCTGATGGCTACTGTGTAACGAGATGATATTGGGGAAAAAATAGGAAGGTTACATAATAGGAATGGAGATGAATACATCTTTACCAGATAAAAACTTGAAAAATGATTGGGAATTTAAGCGAATGGGACGGACACACTTGCCTGCCCATTTATGGTAGGTATAAACAGATAATGTAACTGTTAATATCTAGGTCGAAATATAAATATTTATTACTGGATATGTAATGTCCTGATTAACATTCGAAGATAACAAGATAAAGCTTTGTTTAAATAATGAACTGATTTCGATCAACCAACAGTGTCGCAGTGAGGGGATTAAGAAGAAATATAAATAGTTTAGGTACTTAAGTGAATTAAAATAAACATGATGCTTTTTTTATTCGGTAAGTGCTGATTTTTATTCGGTAAGTGCTGATTTTTATTCGGTAAGTGCTGATTTTTATTCGGTAAGTGCTGATTTTTATTCGGTAAGTGCTGATTTTTATTCGGTAAGTGCTGATTTTCTACGTATTCAAAGTAATTCTAATTTGAATAGGTACTAAGAGGAGCAACTTTCGTTTGAGTACCTATTTAGGTATTTGTTTGACGAGCGTTGTCTCTCTAGCGGTTGTTAGCTTCGTAATTTTTTTGAGATACTGGAATGGGATTTTCGTCACTGGGCATATTTTTTTTCCTTCTTTCTGTTGGAGTAGGAATAATACATTTTGAGTCTACAGCCGTATTGACTGTGTCTATAACAATGTCTACTTTCCAGTATCTTTCCTGGCCACAACTGCGCTGGCGGCTGAATGCCCACCGGAAGATTCTATATTCTACTTCATCCCGCATGAAACGGACTGTTCGAAGTTCTACATCTGCGCACACGGGGTCCCGGTGTTACGGTCGTGCCCTAATGGGACGCATTTTAGTCCTATGCACTTGGTAAGTTTATACTTAAGGGGACGTAGGTTCGTGGTATTCTGAGAGGAAGTCTCACTGAGCATAAGCGTGAGCGAGATGGAAGTGCGTGTTTGGAAGAGCGGATATCATGTTTTTTTAATTTTATTTATTTGTGCGTTTTAATAAATAAAAAAGTAATAGCTGATTTCCCTCAAACATGACATTCCCAATTTTACAACCAATTTTAATATGTTTAGCTGTTGTGCATAATTTGTTATGATTTTTTTAAGTGTATTAGACCTATGTTCGTGATTTTTTTCTATCGGGCGAAAGTCAAAAACTCAGAATCTGAATAGCTGATTTCCCTTGAAAAAGGCCTCAAGATTGCTAATTAAATTTAAGGCAGCCGTATTATAATCCAAACAAGAGTTACGATTTTTTTTTAAATCCGTTTTCGGAGCTGACGTCGCCTTAAGCAAAGTTTAGACTAGCAAGAAATTGCATGCAAGTTTCATTATCATTATGTACATTGCGGGTTATCAAGGTACTTATGCTGAGTTGGATCTATCAAACCGCACAATGTACTTGAAATTGCATGAAATTTCTTGCTAGTCTAAACCTCGCTTTAGGATACCTAGTCGAACAAGCGAGCGAAGCGAACGAAGTTCTATGCTTCAGCTTGGACTGAAAATCGTTTCTCTGTCCGGTGTCTGTTTGGCTGTTCTCCTCAACAGGTCGCATTTCTCAACCGCCTTTCGTGAAATTTTGTGAACAGGTTCGTTAAATAAATATATTTTTTTTGTCGAGTAATTAAAAAAAATACTTTGGTACGACGGTGACAAACAAGCTTACGGCCTGCCTGATGTTAAGCAGGTACCGTAGCCTATGGACACTTGTGACTCCAGAAGAATCACAAGCGCGTTGCCGACCCTTTATTCACTTGAGGATTCGCTATGTTGGCAGATAGATACATGCAGGTCCCTCACTCCCAACACAGCGCACCCTCTAGGGAGCTCTGGCGACCTTATTCACCACCAGGAACACAACACCACATGCATATAACATGCATATAGCATGCAATAATATAGCAACACTACAAAGCAGTGGTGCTATGATGGCTGCGGTCTTCTGTATGGTGGAGATACTTCCCCAGTTGGGCTGCTCCACATACGAGCGAGGTGACATTCCACTGTGCCCTGCCTCTCTTAATTTTATCGAAATTAAAAATATTTTTTTTTGAAGTATGACTGTATCGCTAGTGCTACAGTAATTCTTCAAAAAGCTACAGTTCACAGAGCCCCAAGTTAGACTTATTTCATAAAACTAGCGGTTTCCCCGAACTGAACTCGCGATGTACCCTCTTACAACCCCATATATCTCTGCCATCCCTTGGCCGATGTGGAACATGATCAATGTGGAAATTGGCCTACCAAATTTCACGACGTTCCGATCAACGGTACTCAAATTATCGTCGAACAAACATTTATAGGTACAATCAAACCAATTGAATCGTGACCCAACATAGAACCTTGTTACAATTAACGAACATATGCACGATCATATGACGTTAATACGTCACTTAATTGTAACAAGGTTCCATGCTGGGTCAGGATTCAATTTTGTCGATAGTACATAGATAGTGCATAAGGTAAACGTCCTATTCGCCGAAGGCCGAAGGTGCAGTTTATGCCATGGGCAGTGGGCACTTTATGTCAAAGTGACATAGCTTAAATTGAAATGAAGAAAAATTCTCTTAGTTCGAATTTAACCCATATTGCTTTGACATAAAGTGCCTATGTCATACACTAGTGCACCGTCGACGACAGGGACGTTTACCTTACATACAAACGCCGGATGGTTTCAGTTGAAATGGAGAACTGCGCTCGCTTCGCTAACTCGTACAGAATCGTGCGTTACTAAGTATACGAGTAATAACAAACTGAATGATGCTGAATTAGTTATTTGTTATACAAGGGGGGAAAATTGTATTTTACCTGCGATTGTTCATTTGAAACACGAGCTAGCGAAAGGATTGTATGATTGACCACGAGCGAAGCGAGTGTTTCAAAAATAGAATCCTGAGCGTAGCGAGTGTTTCAACACACGAGACGTAAAATAACTTTTCAACCGTGTATAACACAAATCTTTTCACCTCACTATAGCAAGGAAAATAAGAAAAAGGGTAAAAAAGTAAAAAATAAATAAAAAGTTTAAAAAAAATAAAAAAAAAAATAAAAAAAAGTTTTTAAAAAAGTAAAAAAAGTAAAAATAATATGTCATACAAAAAACAAAAATAAACATTTAACGTTCTACGTCATAATCATAATACTTTTAACGTTCTACGTCTACTTTCTTCACATGTGGATAAAAAGCGATTTTCTCAATATATATCAAACATACAAAAACTCCTTTCCGGGTTAGTGAGGCGAAATAGTTATTTGTGTCACAAGGGAGCAAAATAGTATATTTACGGCGAGGGCGGTGTATTGAATCCTGAACGTAGCGAGGGATCCTACAATAGAATCCTGAGCGTAGCGAGGTCGTTAACGCCCAAGACGAAAATAATTTTGCTCCTGAGTGACACATGTAACTTTTCACAAGAGGAAAAAATTTGCAAAAAAAAAAAAAGAAAAATTTGCAAAATAAAAGAACAAACAAAACAAAAACAAACAACAAAAGAAAAACAAAAAAACAAACAACAAAACAAACAAAAACAAAAAAAAAAAATAAACGAAACAAAAAAACAAACGAAAAAAAAACAAAAAAAAAACTAAAAAGAAACAAAACTAAAAAGAAAAAATGCAAGTTCACTGGCCACTTTTACGAACAAATTAAAACTCCACCTGCTAAAGGAACAGACGTCTCCTGTCTAGCTAGCCGATGAAATATAAACCTACTTTATTTTTATTTTTATATACAACGTGTCCCAAAACTCGACGATAAGCCGGCACCAGAGGATGGAGCTACTTATGAGTAGTCGAGAAAAAATAAGGAAAAAAATATATCTCAATTATTTTAGAAATTACAGAATAAAAATGAAATTCATCGAAAATCGACATCCCTAATGGTATTTTTAACGACCATGTCTACAAATATTCAAATATTACTGTTTTTTTTTTGTTTTTGGAAACTTAAGTAGCCCTGCTATCTAACACAGTTCTTAAAAATACCATAATACATGTAGTTTTTACACAAAAATAATCAAAATCGATTTTGTCCCTACAATTTTGAAAGATTTTTTCTTACAGTCCACTTTCAATCATCATGGTGTAAAAAAATTGTATTGACACCACAATGGCAATTATTTTCAAAAGTTGACGCAACTAACCAAGATTCCAAAATGGTATAATACTTTAGGAAACCTAGTCACAAAAAAAAACAACGAATTTTTAAACAAGAATCGACATTATTTAATGTTGGCGGTAATCACTTTTACTGTACCCAAAAAAGGATTTTTGTTGTTGAAAAATGTTGAATAAATGCAAAGAAATGGTACAATTTTTTTAAATTCATTTTCTACATTATTAATACTACAGTAAATGTTCAAATTGCCTGCCACCGGCATTAATACAGACATGACATCGCCTTAGAAATGATCGTTTTATCCGTTTTCTTTCTTGTTTAAAAATTCGTTGTTTTTTTTTGTGACTAGGTTTCCTAAAGTATTATACCATTTTGGAATCTTGGTTAGTTGCGTCAACTTTTGAAAATAATTGCCATTGTGGTGTCAATACAATTTTTTTACACCATGATGATTGAAAGTGGACTGTAAGAAAAAAATCTTTCAAAATTGTAGGGACAAAATCGATTTTGATTATTTTTTGTGTAAAAACTACATGTATTATGGTATTTTTAAGAAATGTGTTAGATAGCAGTGCTACTTAAGTTTCCAAAAACAAAAAAAAAACAGTAATATTTGAATATTTGTAGACATGGTCGTTAAAAATACCATTAGGGATGTCGATTTTCGATGAATTTCATTTTTTTTCTGTAATTTCTAAAATAATTAAGATATATTTTTTTCCTTATTTTTTCTCGACTAATCATAAGTAGCTCCATCCTCTGGTGCCGGCTTATCGTTGAGTTTTGGGACACGTTGTATATAATGTGTTATTACCATTAAATTATGTCTATGTCTATATATTATATTCATACATCCATTTTAACGGCCTCCGTAGCCCAGTGGGTAGTGACTCTGCCTACGAAGCTGGAGGTCCCGGGTTCGAATCCCGGTCAGGGCATTTATTTGTGTGTTTATCACGAATATTTGTTCCTGAGTTATGGATGTCATATATGTATATAAGTATCTATATGTATGTATCTATTATATATATCATCGCCTAGTACCCACAACACAAGCCTTACTGAGCTTACCGTGGGCCTAGGTCGATTTGTGTAAGATTGTCCCGTAATATTTATTTATTTATTTATATATGTCGAACATAATTGATTGTTACGTAGTTATTTATATTTTTCACTAGTATGTATTTATCCTGCTTCAAAAATCAAGCTGTATGTACCTGCGCACTGCACTCTCTGTAATATTTGTATTTAGATCTGCTTTTATTTGTGTCATGTAATTTGTGTAAAGGATTCACTGAAAATCAGCGTCGGGGTTTTCCATGCTCCGACACATGCTGAGTGGACTCCTTTTTGAGACGGGTGGTCAACATTGTACTTATTTTTATTTTTTCCTAGTTTTAAGCATTTGTATTTAATGTTGTGGTTGTGTTTATCAAATAAATCATTCATTCATTCATTCATTCAAAACAAAAAACAAGAAAATACAAAAAAACTAACAAAATTACAAAAAAAACAATAAAAACACCAAAAAAACAAAACACAAGCAAAAAGCAATAAAACAAAAAACAAACAAAAAGCAAAACAAAAAACAAAAAAAAAAACAAAACAAAAAACAAAAAAAAAGAACAAAAAACAAAAACGACAAAAAATCTGAAACAAACAAACAAATAAAACAAAAACAAACAATACAAAAAACTTACAAAAAAAACCGAAACAAACAAAAACAAACAAAACAACAAAAAAAACATAAAAAACAAAAAAGAACAAAAAAAAACAAACATACAAATAAAAAAAGAACAAACAAAACCAACACAAAAAAAAAGAAAAAATATATACTTATATATGTATACGTACGGGCACATTGCACGTAGATCCGATGGCCATTGGGGTGGAAAGGTTCTCGAGTGGCGACGACGTACCAGACGGCGCGGCGTGGGTAGGCCCCCCACAAGGAGGACTGATGACCTGGTAAAGGTCGCGCAGGACCGGCCATTGTGGCACTCTTTGGGGGAGGCATATGTCCAGCAGTAGACGTCTTTCGGCTGATATGATGATGATGATGATATATACGTTTGTCGATTATGATGAAATTACAATCGATTATTTTATTAAGATTCTGGGCGTTTTTCAAAAAAAGTGTACAAAACTACTTTTTTTTCAGAATTCGAATTTTTTTGGTTTTTCTTACTCAGAATCGTTGATACTATCGATCCTCATACAGGAAAAAAAGTGTCCCAGATTTTACTATGTAAGTTTTTTCTTCCAGTGCGTCACGTCACGACCATATAAATAAAAAAAGACTGCATACAAAAATGTGACGAATGGAATATTTAGGACACTTTTTTTCTTGTATGAGGATCGATAGTATCAAAGATTCTGAGTAAGAAAAACAAAAAATAAATAATTTTGAAAAAAAAATTGTTTTGTACACTTTTTGAAAAACGCTCTTCTATTGGCACATTGCGTAAATGCTACAAGCCAATGAATAATAAATCCCTCTCGTCGGGGACCAAAACTTACTTTTCTGAATGAGAGGTGTGAAAAAACAATTGAATGTTACAGGTATGTCAATACCCAGTGTTAGCAGGCTGCGACCCGACTCTGCCCGACCTATGCCCTGACTGGAGTCTACTCCCGCGGCCGTACCCGGATTCTTGCAGCAAGTTCTACGTGTGCCAGTCCGGGAATGTACAAGTGTTTGATTGTCCGGAGGGGCTGGAGTTTAATGCGGAACTTCAGGTAAGAGTGAATGTACCTATACGATTAGCAGTTATTCTCTTCTTCTTCTTCCTGCTAGACCTTGTCCCATTTATTTGGAGTCGGCCTTCCTTGTCCGTAATTTCCATCTAGCACGGTCCTGTGCTACGTCTTTAGTTAAAAGAGACTCTTTTAGGTCCTTTTCGACCGTCGTCAACCAGGTAGTAGGTGGTCTTCCACGTTTTCGTTTCGTGGTAGGCAAGTCGAGGGCAAGCTTCACCAAGTGGTCATCTGGACGTCTTTGGATGTGGCCATACCACCTTAGGCGTTTCTCTTTGACTTTATCAATTACCGAGGTAACCTTGAAACTTCCTCTTACGTACTCATTTCGAATTTTGTCCAGTAGCGTCACCCCAGCTGACCAGCGTAGCATGCGCATTTCTGTGGTGTGCAGCTTGTTTAGTTGCTGCTTGTTGGTCGCCCAACACTCTGACCCTTACAGAACGGCCGGTCTACGATTAGCAGTTGTATTACATTTATATATTTTCCTCGTGTTGTTGTTGAGCGAAACATTGTGTTTCGCTCCCAACTAAGTTGCTCAGCGTTTCCAGCCTTGAAAGCCTCGTTACGCTCAGGATCGTACTTTTGAACGACGAGCTTCGTTCATGGTTCCATCATGAATACGATCCTTCGCTAGCTCGGCACAGTAAGTGTTCCATAGTCTCACCCTCCTCGCCACACACACACATCCGAAAAGGAGACGCTACACGGGCCGATATCGGCCGGACTGCATGTCGGCCGACGCGTGATTCGGCTCGTGTGGATACGTGTCGGAAGCACGACGGCCGGCCAAATCAAGGTCACTCCATCCATACTAGATTTTCTGTGATCTTGCTTGGCCGTCCAACAAAATCGCCCGTGTAGCGTCTCATACATATATGAAGTCCCATCCTGGCAAATAGATCCTTGACCCCACGTAGCGCCGATATTACCCATTAGCGTTAGGTACGCCTCATAACCAATTAAAAATAGAATGAACCATAGTACAGTCGCCATCAGATATATCGGAGCGGCCAAAAGTGCTCACAAATATCTGAACACGTATGTAATGACTCGACAATAGAGACGTGTTCAGATATTCATCAGCATCTTTGGATTCCCAATTATTTTCAGCAATGTGTCTGGCCCCAAGACTCCAACTGCACTCAAGGTGACCAAGCCGCAGACGAGCAAGTCAGCGATCAAGATGGCGAGCAAGTTGTCGAGCAAGTTTGCGAGGACGGCGCGCTGTCCGCCAACGTAGACTGCAGCAAGTATACGGTTTGCAGCCACGGGGTACTGCTGGCCGCGGACTGCCCGGCTGGACTGCATTGGAACTCTGAACTTGCGGTAGGTATACATCAGGCAGGTAAGCTTGTTTGCCACCGTCGTAGTATAAAAAAAATAAAAAAAACTTTAATGAAAGAATGAATGAAAACATTTATTTCAGAACAAGTTCCATATCGTGGTTTAATACCACGTCGATGACAAAGAAGCGTACTGCCCATAGAGGTAGAATAGATAGAGGGAGTCACCCACACATACTACACACATGAGTGACAAAGATGTATGCATAGGCAATACCGCAAGTGGGAACGAGATACAGTGTCATATTTTCTGTCCCTCATCGCGTTTACGGATTTTTTGTTTGCCACCAGAGGGCCTACCGCGAAAGGCATTCGTAGTTTCCCTTCTCTGTCATACTTACGAGTTCATATGTGAGTGCGACAGAGAGGGAAAACTTCGGATGCCGTTCGCGGTAGGCCCTCAGCTTGTTTGCCACCACACCTGTCAAAATTTGTACCGAAACTGACACCACCATGACGTCACCGATATAATACGACTAAATTGTAAATGACATTAGACGTCAAGAATGTAGTCTGATACTTCTTAATTTAGTATGGTTAATTTACCATCGTCCCTTTTGGCAAAGATTATCTTTGCTTTTGGGTATACGCTAGGACGCCATCTATATATCCTCTATCTACGGTACTGCCTGTCTGATGGTATGCGGTTAGAATAGACTTTTATAGAATATAATCGTTTATTGCTCTATGCGTGCTTTCTCGACCTTTCTAAAGCGTTTGACCTTGTTAATTATGACGTTTTATGGCAAAAGCTAAAAAACATTAATATGCCTACGGAGTTATACCACATTTTTAAGTTCTGGTATCTTAACCAGGTCAACGTTGTGAGATGGTCGAACACTTACTCGGATCCATACCGGTTGGAGTGCGGGGTGAGGCAGGGGGGGGGTTACCTTTTTTTTTTTTTTTTTTTGTCCGGGGGAAAATCCTCATGGATACCACCGCGCCACGGGGAGGAGCAGTGGTTATGTCAGACTTGTACTGACTAAAAACCCCCGGGTGTTCCTCACACCCACTTTTTGGCCGGGATACGGGGACCATTATTCTTCCGCGTCCCGGCCAGTGGTCGTCCGCAGTCGGATCCAACACTGGGGGACCACCCATCCCCCCTCCATCAAAACAGTAGTGTGCCCGGAACACTTGGCACACCACCCAACCCGAGGACCCTACTCCTTCGGACGACGAACGTCCCCGTGTTCGTCGCCTGGAGGTCCTCCTTATGGTGGCAGTCGGCGGTCGTGCGCCAGCTTCCTGCGGCCAACTCTCCGGCGGCGCTGCTGGGGCGCCTCTACGGCATCCTCTCTGGCCCGTTCCGCCCTTTCCTTCTGTGCCACTACTTCCTCACAGAAGGAAAGCATTGCCCTCCAAGATCTGTCGCTGTCGACCATAGATTTAACTACTACCGGCAGCGACAGATCGCCACCAATTACATGGGCCAGTTCGTCCCTCTGACTCGCCCAGGCCGGACACAGCTCCAAGGTGTGCTGAGCTGTGTCCTCGGCCTCACTGCAGCTATGGCACTCCATAGTTGGTTCTCTCCCGGCTATGCGACACAGGTACCGTCCGAAGCAACCATGCCCCGTAAGTACCTGCGTCAGTCGGAAGGTAAGTGTCCCATGACTGCAGTCCAACCACTGTGACAGTACTGGGCGCACAGCCTCAATCGTTCTAGAGCCAGCAGATGGTGTTGCCAGCCTCTCTTTCCACAGCTCGACCGCCTGGAGCCGAAATTCCTCACGTTTCGCCTCCACCTCCCTTGGTGCTGGCCAATGGTCCTGGGACCGTGGCTCCTCACGCCAGAAGTACGAGTAGGGGGGGGTTACCTCACCCAAGCTCTTCAACCTTTATGTGAATGCGTTAATAGAGGAGCTCAGCAGCACTCATGTCGGCTGCCACATTGATGACGTATGTCTCAATAACATAAGCTACGCTGACGACATGGTGCTGTTGAGTGCGTCGCCGTGTGGCCTTACGCATTTGATTCGCATTTGTGAGGAATTTGCTCGTGAACACGGCCTGGTCTATAATGTCAAAAAGAGCGAATGCATGGTCTTTCAAGTCAAAGGTCAGACCTGCCTCCTGTGCCTCCTATTCGCCTATACGGTACCCCGCTGAATAGAGTAGACACCTTTAAGTACCTTGGTCATGTGGTAACCTCTGACTTGAAGGTCGATGCAGATATTGAGCGAGAACGAAGGGCGCTGTGTGTTAGGGCGAATATGGTCGCTCGCAGATTTGCTCGTTGTTCTGCTGAGGTTAAGGTGACTCTTTTTAGAGCCTTTTGCACAACATTTTACACGAGCAGCCTGTGGGTCTCATATTCGCAAAAACAATACAGCGCCATTCGTGTACAATACAACAATGCCTTCAGGGCGCTGATGGGTCTTCCACGCTACTGTAGCGCGTCAGGAATGTTTGCTGAAGCCAGGGTAGACTGTTTCTACACTACCATGCGCAAGCGATGCACATCCCTGGCGCGCAGGGTGCGAGCCAGCCCCAACGGCATCCTGAGGGCATTTGCAGCTAGGTTTGACTGTCAGTACTTGAACCATTGCCACATGATTCATCTACTGACAGGCAAACCAATTTACTGTATGTACATAGTGTAGTGTCTTTGTTTTGTACGAGTATGTCCCTTTTTTAGACTTAGGACGATTATTTGTATTTTGTATTTTAAATGAATAATTGTATACCTATGGACTTAGTCTGAAATAAATGATTTGATTTGATTTGATTGCAATTGCTTGTTGAATTGTTAGCGTAACCTATGGACTCTTTTTGAAACCGTACCGCACGCGACCATATTTCTAGGTTATATGTGTTAGACCGAGCTTGGCTCGGCTTATAACTAGTGAGTGAAAACCTCGAGAAACCATATTTTCCTAGAACGTAGCTAGATTGTTGCATTGGTATTAAGTAGGTAATCCTCTTTACCAAGAATATTTAGAATGAACCACAGTGACACAGTCTGCCTAAGGATGCGCTGTGTTTTGAGTGATTGACCAGTAGGTTGATCACGTAACTTTTTATATGGAAAATTGACAGTGAAATTGTACCAATGCGCGTTCGGAACGTTACGTGATTAGATTACCCCTCAGCATTTGTCTCTTAGGTGATGTCAACACACTCAACACAACGAATCCTCTAGTGTATAAAGTCGGCAACGCGTTTGTGATTATTTTGTAGGCACAAGCGTCCATAGGCTACAGGGTCTGCTTACCACCCGGCCTTTGGCCTTTGCCACTGTTGAAGTATAAAAGGATAGTAGCTATATTCCCAATTATTTTCAGCAATGCGTCTGGCCCCAAGACTCCGACTGCGCTCAAGCCGCTCAAGGCGACCAAGCCGCAGACGAGCAAGTCAGCGAGCAAGTTGTCGAGCAAGTTTGCGAGGACGGCGCGCTGTCCGCCAACGTAGACTGCAGCAAGTACACCGTTTGCAGCCACGGCGTGTTGCTAGCCGCGGACTGCCCAGCTGGACTGCACTGGAACTCTAAATTTGCGGTAGGTCATCATCATAACAGCCGAAAGACGTCCACTGCTGGGCATAGGCCTCCCTCAGGCACTGGTCCCACCGCCGGCGAGTAAGCGATGAGCGATCGGCGATTTTCTCGCCCAAGTAACGAACAAAAGATAATCGCTCCCGTGTAAATAAAAGAGATAGATATATATTTATAGTTCATCGCTGGCTGTTCACACCGCCGTTCTCATCGCTCGTCGCCGGCGATGGGACCAAGTGCCTATAAGAGCCTCAATGGCCGGTCCTGCGCCCGCATCCAGCGGACTCCCGCGACCTTTACCAGGTCAGTCCACGGGGCACGCCAATTATGTTCAAACGCTACAGTCTTGTCGTTTGAACTTGCTTCTGCCCGCGACTCCGTCCGCGTGGAGCTCGTTTGTATCGTAGCTCCATACAAATGTTCACCCCCTATTTCACCCCCTTGGGGGATGATTACCGGGATAAAAAAACTATTTATGTCCTGCTCCAAGACTCAAACGATCTCCATACCAATTTTCATCTGAATCAGTTTAGTGGTTTAAGCGTGAAGAGGTAACATGCAAACAGACACACTTTCGTATCGATTTTGGCGTGGCACTGCTTCATTCGGCTCGGAGCTGTAGCCAGCTTTACTCAATAGTCTCAATACCAATGTTCTAACTTTAGATGTCAAACTGAATGTATTAAAAGTTAATTATAATGTTGAATGGGGGCTGGCGCATCGTTACTGACGATTTCTCAATTTATAGGTAGGGTAAATCGCCAGTAGTATATAGTTGGTATGACGTGGCCAGTTATTGAAAGGTGCCGACGCGTTCACACGATGCAATTTGCCGTGCCACTCTGGCGTCGGATTTGTAATAGTTTTAAGATATATTGTGTTTAGCGTAGGTATTTGTTTTGTGTTGCCTTCCAGGAGATAACTCAGGTAAAGGCTCCGACGGAAGACCAGCGCTGGCCTTCTAGGTTAGCACCATGCTGAGTCGGGGCCTTTTCGTGGACCCTGTTTTTTTTTTTTACGTTCTGTGTTTTGTTTTTTAAACCCATTGTTTTGTCCACGAATAAATGTTTTCTTTCTTTCTTTCTTTCTTTCTATATTTTCATGCCACTGCTCGGAAATGTAGCAAAAGATGGTCAGAATAGGGTATTTTCATCTATCAAAATTAAATTATATAAGCATATTCATACTCATTTATTCATAAAATATAAAAATTTACATGTCAAAAATAGAATTAATTAATTTTAAATAGTTTTTTCTGCGCCGTGAGTGACGTCAGAATAGCAAATCCAAAAACAAGTTTACGTTATTTGATGTTTCTATGTTTCTGCACATAGTTAGTATCTTCTTAGTAGTCTGTGGTTTGATGTTGCAGTTAACTATGACGTCACGATAAATATATACCTAACTTTCAAATTTCAACCATTATTTATTTGCATAAACTGCCTCGCGCGGAGGGCGCCGCTCCTGCCGCCGCGCTCGCGTGTTTAGTATTATGTCTTTAATTTGGTACTTAATTTTGATTGATATTTATAATTATTTGCAAGTTCCTAGCAGTAGGCGTGAAAAGCACTAGGTATGTAACGTCTCGACTCGACCGAAAGTGCAATAGATGGACTCGTCTCATTCGAACTTGAACCCACTCTCTATTTCCTAATTTCTAATTGTACTATTCATTAAAGCTTTATTTTCTTCTTTTACAGTTTTGCGACTGGCCAGAATCAGCCGGGTGTGATCAATAAAAAAGGTTTGGTTTTATAAATGTTTATTATCTTACAAAATTAAAAAATACAATATAAAGTTCAATTGTTACTCATTCTTACCTCACCGCAGTTTTCGTGGCCAGATACTGTTTTGGAAGCAAGGCAACAACTTGAGTTTTTATTTTTTTAGTTTTATTATTTATTGAGCTTTTTCGCTTATGCGAATATATCGCTCGGATAAGTGCCTCTTATCTTAAGGCGACGTGAGCTCCAAAAATTGATTTAAAAAAAATTGTAGCTCTTGTTTGGATTATAATACGGCTGCCTTAAATTTTATTAGCAATCTTGAGGTCTTTCTCGAGGGAAATCAGCTATTCGAATCCTGAGTTTTTGACTTTCGCTCGATAGAAAAAAATCACGAACATAGGTCTAAAATACACTTAAAAAAATCATAACAAATTATGAACAACAGTATATAGTTATATTAAAATTGGTTCTAAAAATCGGCAATGTCATTTTTGAGGGAAATCAGCTATTTTTTATTTATTTATTAAAACACACAAAAAAATAAAATTAAAAAACTTGATATCCGCGCTTCCAAACACGCACTTCCATCTCGCTCACGCTTATGCTCAGTGAGAGGGAGAGAAGACCACGAACCTACGTCCCCTAATTAACAAAGTTGTACACTTATACTAATTACAGTAATTACCTTACAATGTAAACAAATTTAACTGTCCTTCAGACCATATTTTACAAGCTTTTTATGTTTCCGACCATCTCAGAGATTGGATTGGATATCTATTGCATTGCATAGCTATTGCATAATCCGATGGAACTGCCCTTGAATATATGTCGCCTAATTGCATCATTTCGGACACATTCCATTAATACATGGTAAACATCTTCTACGCGATTACACGCACTGCACAACGGCGAATTTACTTTGCGCATTAGATATGCAAACTTATTCAATGGAATGAGTCCGGAACGCAATCGCAAAAAAAGGACAAGATCTTGCCTACTCAGGGGGCTCTTATCAATCCAAGGAATATTCAGAGGCTGCGGCTGTATTGTCATATACCAAATACCCTTGTCCCGGGACCTTTCATCAAAATATTCATTCCTTGAGTTGTTGAGGTTGTCTGGTAAAGCTCTTTAGCGATAAGACCGCCTCTTTGTAACTTTGTGTGAGGTGTGCAGTAAACATTTGTGTCAAGCAACTGTTTCTTGTTGTTATTTTCCGTTAGCCAGTAGGAGACCACGTACTGCACTGCACATCCGTGCCGCCAACAGGTCGTAATTTCGTATGAACTCTGTAGGGGCTTTCGGCCTTTTGGCTGGGGCGGTAGTGTAGTGTTTCGGTGTACCGCGATAATATTATCTTTTTTATTTAAGGTGGTTCGATTGCCATACAAAACGTTATTTGACATTCGCAGGCTAGCGGCGTGATATTTTAAGAAACTAATTAACAAACTTTCATCAATTGGCTTCCCATTTGCGCCAAATTCCCCCTTTCCTAGAATAAACTTGTATTAACTAGATTAATTTGAGAAATTGGTTTTGGACGTGATATTTTGGGAAAACTATTTTTCTCATTATTTTTCTGCGAATGTCAAATAACGTTTTGTATGGCAATCGAACTACTTTAAGTGAGCGAATCGCCAACAAACTGCTTTGCAGTTTGGCGAATCTTTAGGTTAAGTTACTAAAATTGTATTTTTTTGATTCCAAATAAAAAAAAAAACGTAAGTTTCTTAAAACAAGTGTTACAATATGGACTTCAAGTAGGTAAGTGGAAAAGACGGTCAACGAACCGGCCGCTAAAACAGGGGCTGAAATGACAAAACTGCCCTATATTTGGAGGTTTTAAGCCCGTAAAAAACGATGTTAAAAAGGTGATTCACCCATTTGTATTGTGTCATTTGTAAACGTTCTTCTTTATTCTGATTTGGGTTTAAATATATTTTTATCCGGCACGGCTTTCTGCTCGAAGGGGTAGTAGGGGTGATCCTGCCAGAAGCTTGGCCACACCGTGCGGTAGTTCTTGTTGAAGCCACCTGGATATAGAAGCCTTTATTAGATACAGTAAAGCACAAATCAAACTATAATACACTACATTAAAAAAACCGGACAAGTGCGAGTCGGACTCGCCTACCGAGGGTTCCATACAAAATTACAAATGTCTAGTTTTCAGATTTTTTCTGTACTTGTAGTTTAAGACGATATCACTTGCCAAAGGAATATAAAATAAAAATTACATAGTCATAAGGAGATCCAATCGAAGTGAGTGGAAATGTAAACAAGTTTTTTTGTCATTGAGGGTAGGAAAGGCTGAGGCTCCGTAGGTAATTATGATGAAGTACTTGTTTACATGTTAACATCACTTGCTATTCATTGTTACCGCTAATAATAAGCATAAATTTTTTTTAAAATCTAATGTAGATTGTACACATAATATAGATACCAAAACATAATTATAAAGAGTGTATATTCGCCAACAAACTGTTACGCAGTTTGGCGAAGATTTAGTATAAGTTTATCGTAATTTTTGTTGAGTAAGAAATAAATTAAAATATATATATATATTTCATAGTTCTATGTTAACGCAAAGTACCCTATACATTTGGATTCCCTTGAGAGTGTCGAAGTATACGTTTATTGCGGCAGAAACGGCCGTATCTTTTTTTATGTTAACGTAGAAGTTTGATTTTTCACCGCTTCAAGTAAACTGTAGACATGAGTAGGTATATACTCGTATGATATTAATTTCGACTCGATACCTCCACGCGATCCCGAATTAAACAGAACCCTAAAAATACTGTACTAGGATTAAAAATTGGTTGTCTATCAAGTCGGTTTACGGCATTTAAAATTAAGTACTAAAGTCTCAAAACTAAACCACTTCCTAAAATGGTATCTGCAGCATTTTTCGATGAATACCTAGAACGGAGTACATTTATAAGATCTACCTACTTAGCGCTTCGAAACTTAAATATGACTTGAAAATTTGGATGATGAGGCAATCTCTGAAACTACCTACTCACTCATTAGACTTCAAAAATGATGAACATGACTCCACTTACTCAAGATTTGCATTTCCTCAGGCGTTATAGCGAAGTCGAAGATATCGATGTTCTGCTCGATCCTGGGCTTGCTTACGGATTTGGGGATCGGTGCTACTCCCGTTTGTACCTGAAATTAAAGGTTAATTACTGTAGCGAAAAACAAAAGATGGTCGAGGGCGAGGTTACCTAAAAACCTGACCTCACCAAATATTTTATACCGAGATTATCTCAAGCTGAGACTTCGGGTTCGGTCAGACCAATGTATATTTTCTCGACGTCACTCTAAACGCTTCTATCAATGATATGATTACTTTTATACTTCAATATTGGAGTCGCTACATTGCGTCAAGGTTGCCTCAAATAGATTAATTTTTATATTTAGTTAAATATACTGCTGACTAGTTAGTTGCAGTAGTATTTGAGGTCGCTTCTAATGAGTAACATAAATACTTAGCAGCCACTTTGGCGTTATCGGAGTAAAATGCTTTTAGTCTATCGGTATATCGTTTTAACCGCATTTTGATAGGGGTCCTAGTCCTCCAACCGAGATTTACTTAGTGTCTAATTATGAGATTACCTCAAACTGTGACTTACCAAGTACCTCAGCACGATCTGCGCCACACTCTTCTTGTATTTAGTGCCCAGCGATTTAAGTGTTTGGTCGCTTGCGCGCGGCGGGGGCGGCGCGTTGTTCGCGCTGAACAGGGAGCCGAAGGGAGTGTACGCCATTACGGTGATGGTGTGCTGCTTGAAGTATTTAACCGCATTCTAATAGAAGTCTCTCCAACCGAGATTTTCTTAGTGTCTAATTATGAGATTACCTCAAACTTTGACTTACCAAGTACCTCAGCACGATCTGCGCCACACTCTTCTTGTATTTAGTGCCCAGCGATTTAAGTGTTTGGTCGCTTGCGCGCGGCGGGGGAAGCGCGTTGTCCGCGCTGAACAGGGAGCCGAAGGGAGTGTACGCCATTACGGTGATGTTGTGCTGCTTGCAGTATTTAACCGCATTCTAATAGAAGTCTCTCCAACCGAGATTTTCTTAGTGTCTAATTATGAGATTACCTCAAACTTTGACTTACCAAGTACCTCAGCACGATCTGCGCCACACTCTTCTTGTATTTAGTGCCCAGCGATTTAAGTGTTTGGTCGCTTGCGCGCGGCGGGGGCGGCGCGTTGTTCGCGCTGAACAGGGAGCCGAAGGGAGTGTACGCCATTACGGTGATGGTGTGCTGCTTGCAGTATTTAACCGCATTCTAATAGAAGTCTCTCCAACCGAGATTTTCTTAGTGTCTAATTATGAGATTACCTCAAACTTTGACTTACCAAGAACCTCAGCACGATCTGCGCCACACTCTTCTTGTATTTAGTGCCCAGCGATTTAAGTGTTTGGTCGCTTGCGCGCGGCGGGGGCGGCGCGTTGTCCGCGCTGAACAGGGAGCCGAAGGGAGTGTACGCCATTACGGTGATGTTGTGCCCCTTGCAGTATTGGAGGAGCTCGGTTTGAGCTAAGTTGAGGTTCACCTGCAAGTAACGGAAACATTTCAGATATATATGTCACCGTTAGATTGTGAACACCTCCAGTTTATAATCTAACTCGCGATATTATAAACTGACGAAAAATCGTTAACTGTCAAAACCGTTCACAATTTAACGCATTCTTTTTCGTTAGTTTATAAACTATCAATGTCGAATCTTCAAATTGTCACCTGTGGTCAAATCGGCATGCTATTACGGACCGCATACACAAAGACTAGGTTAGGTTAGATAGGTAGCTTCAGTTGCCCGAAGGGCAAACCACCCAGAAATAGGAGCCCCGTCCAGCGGGGCTCCGTCGACATTGCTGGATATCGAAATAAATGGAATAAAATGTCTGGATGAAAAAAAACAATCATGTTTTGACATAAGTGGAAGCTGATGCAAGAAGAGGAATAAAATATGACTCACGCTATAACGGGCCGTGTCCGGCCCGGGCCGTTTCCTAAGAAAAACGACGGCGTTTTTGTGCGGCCGAGCCATACCCAAGCCCGGCCGACCCACGGCCGTGGCTCGGAAGCATCCCGGTGTCGACACGGCTGTGGCTCGGCCGGGCTTGGATTTAGCAAGGCCGCGTAAAAACGCCGTCGTTTTTCTTAGAAAACGGCCCGGGCCGTACACGGCGCGTTCTAGCGTGAGTCATCCTTTATTCGTTCAACCAATCAGCGCACATGGTGCGTTCCGAGTCATACCAATTTGATTCAGTTCACAATTTGACGATCCGTCATTGATACGCTCACATACATATATATATACACACACACACATACATACATACATACATACACGCACTATGCCTGTGAAATACCTAATTCGTCCATATTTCTGATTTTATTTTAACTGTTTTCTTTTTTATTATGGAGGAGCGGGCCTTTCTGACACAGGTATTTTTTACCTACTAGGAAGACCCAACCCTGTTGTCATTTTGTACGCGTTTTTTATGAAATAAATCATTTTCATTTTCATTTTCATTTTTCAAGAGCAAAAGTTTCGGGTGACCCTAAATTAAATAACCGCAATAGGTATTTTTAAATATTTTACACTAGTCTTATTTACATAATATACCATTCTTCGTAATACCCAAATGTATTAGCAACTTCCGGGATCCTATCATAAAAATATCAACATCCAAAAATGACGATTTGTGCGATATCTCTCTCCGTTAACGTTGTTTTTTTTCATGAGTTTTTACGAGTCCGATTTAAACCTGGTGACGTGTTTTTTTTGCTGTTATTTCTGCAGTTTAGATGTAAAATTTAATAAAGATCATGACAGGATTTAAAAACTGTACAACCTTGCACTATTTTAGGAAATATGACGGTATTTCACCGACCCGAAACTTTTGCTCTTGAGTGTAGTTTATAAACTAACGAAATATAATGCGTTAAATAAAAACCAATCCTTGGATCTCCTAGGAATAGATTTTATTCGCAGATAACTGATTTTTTTATCAGTTATCTGCGAGGCAAAACGAATCCTTGGAGATAACTGGCTATCTCATAGGAAAAAAAATCTCCACAGATAACCAGTTACCTGACCATAGTTATGGTCCAAGGAACAAGGGGAAATTTTGATTGGGGTCAACAGGTTCGTCTATTATCATCTCAAAAACACTTCGACATACCTACTACGTACTATCCAATAGATGGGCCTGGAATGAACATAAAAAATAGTCGAGCCGAATGAAACAGCATTTAATTATACAAAGCGTACACTTTCAGGCAACTGCTGTTTCAATTCAATCGGGTATTTGTATTTGTGTTAATACCTCAACTTGCAGCACCGAGGGTTTGATCTCGCAGTTGTCCAGCAGCCGCTGTATTTGGCTCACGTTGAAGTTGGATATCCCGATGGACTTGGCCAAGCCCTGCTTCTTGGCTGCCTCCATCTGCTTCCAGGTGTCCAGGTAGTCGATAACTTCGTACGATTCATGGTCAGGCTGAAATTGAATTGGTTGCAATTGAATTGGTTTCAAATGTAGAGCTACCAAACTTGCGGCTGTCAGATAGCAGTGGGTTCTAATCCCGGCTAGTTTAGATTATATGAAGTGGGCTCATGAATGGTTCTTTGTTAGCCAGGTACACAATGTCCTTATCAGCTTTTGTTTTCGAACGCGTGCCATTTTTTGCAAGAAAAGGGTTAGCGCCACGTAAAATGTTCATTGAATCATGAACTCTATCGTCGTCTATAACCGGAGGTTTGTATAATAAATACATATACATATATTGTTTTTTGTTTGTTTAAATTAAAATAAATAGTAAGTATGACTTACTTATTATTGACATGGATTGTAATCTTTATTGTAAAGAAAACTATTGCATGCTCTTAAGAGTGGATTATGTGCGCCACCAACATTGTAACATCTTTACCATTGTGAGTGTACAATAATCTTGCAATACAGACAATTTCCATTTTCATTTTCATACTCCCCATAATTCCGAAGGGTCATTTCCCAGGAAAAAGTTTTGCGAACATTTTTCAGGATAAAATTAATACTAACCTTTGGGACTAATATCTTTTGGAGCAATCACGGGGCAATGGTGATCTGGTTTGTGGCAGGATATTATGTTATCTTAAAATATACTTCCGTTGCGCCTAAGAATCCTAAGATGATTATACCACGCTACTTACAGTGAAATATACCGGGTTATGTATCAGATACAAGTCGACGTAACTCATGTTGAGCCGTTCCAAGGACTTGTTCAGGGATTCCACGACGTTTCTTTTCTCGTTACCGCCCAACTGTAATTAAATTCATTCACAGTATTTTATTATCTTAAGTAAACACAAGATGATAATTAACATGACTAAAAACAAATTCCCTTGGTTCTGCTGCGGATAGCCTCATTTCTGATGCGATCGCGCAGAGAAACTCCCAGCATAGCCCTCTCCATTGCCCTTTGGGTGACTTTGAGCCTTCTTATGAGGCCCATTGTAAGTGACCACGTTTCCGTTCTATACGTCATCACTGGCAACACACACCTAGTTACGGACTCTCGTATTGAGACACTGCGGAATATTGGACGAAAAGATGTGACGTGACGTAGCTTGCCCAGCCGAGTCGGATTCGACTATTGACCTCTTTCTCAAACCGATCATTGTGGCACTCTTAGGAGGAGGTATTTGTCCAGCAGTAGACGTCTTTCGGCTGATATGATGATGATGACTTGATGAGGATGAAAAATAAATTAAATCTAAGATATATCCAAAAAAACCCCCCGAGGCATTGTACCGAGGATGCTGGCGGCATTTCCTCGCTGTATTCCAATGCTGATGCGTTGCGCGTTGCGCGATAAAGCCACCAGCTCTGGATGTAAACATGTCCAGCTTTTGCGAGAATGACTCACCGTAGATACAGTGACTAGCATTAATATCGGCCATAGCAAAACGGGTAAAAATATCTGACATACGGCCTTAGAAATTAGTTATGTCAGATATTTTATGCGCGCTTGTTGCCGAGTTCGGCCTGAGCGTCTGCCGGCAGATGATGAAGTTTATAGCTGTCAAACTTACTATTGACCGCCATCGCGGGCTGCGGCAGTCTGTGAGTGGCTTAAAGGTTCCACCATTAACCTACCTTAGTGACCAAAAACACATTTTCTCTGGGAACCGAAGACTGTTGGATCCCACGTCCCACCAGCACCTCGTTGTTATAGGCCGAGGCTGTGTCTATCATCCTGAAATACCAAAACAAGACATTCGTATTGAATAAGTCCTCAAAGAGGCCAAAATAAGTTGGACTCTTTGAGCTGAATCAATCATCTATTACTCGTCGAGAGGGTTTATCTTGTGAAATTGAGGGTTTCCTTTGGTCACCTTGCGTTGCGTAAGTTGCGTCTCTATCATCAGACCAGCTCTATGATAGGTACCTATACCATTGCCAATATTATCATACAAACTAAACGTAAGAAAAATTTCAGCTCAATCAGTTGAGTGATTCAGTTGCCAGATTTGACCCGAACAGTAAGTTTTGTAGGTATGTTTTCCTTGCAAGCTAAATAAAAGCTTGTAAAAAGGGAAAATTACGGTGTGTTTCTCACGTTAAATAGTAGTCAAGAATATTAGTTTCTAGTATTTACTCGTAGATACCTATATACACAAACTAGTACCTATCACTTCTTAGAATCTTGGAGTAGGTATAAGGAAAAAACTAAGTAGCTCACCTTTTTGCGCGTTCGACGATTTATAAATTAGAAAAACCTCATTACAAGTAAGTTCATAGGTATACTTAAGTATGTGCTATACCGGCTATACGTATACATACGGACACGGATATAGTCGGTGATCGGTGGCCTAAGAGTGAGCAAAAAATGTATTAGGTACTTAAGTTGCTGTAAAAAACATTTTTGGTACAAGCTTTTATTGCCGTGAGTGTACTTTTATGTATACCGTTATCAACTACTCATTGAGACGATTCTAACGAGCCCAAACTCAACGGGGTTACGTCGGTTAAGTATGAATTCCCATGGCCACCTTCTGTTTCCATCATCAGATCAGCTCGATGGTACCATAATATTGAATTGTCATCCAAACTATACCTTTACTCAAAATTTCAGCTCAATCGTTTGAAGATAATGCTTCAAAATTGAATTGCAGTATTCCACCCGAACATACATATTTAGTTACTTAGATACATAGTTATAGATACCTACATACATTGCAAGTTAATAGAAAGTGTGACAATAGCACTGAAGCACTACTAGATGATTCTGTCGAATCAAGAGAAAAAATCTTGGGTCAAGATAATTTCGCTTCATCCATATCCATACTATCCAAACTAATATTATAAATGCGAAAGTGTGTCCGTCTGTCTTACTGTTTGTATGTAACCTCTTCACACTCAAACCGCTGAACCGATTGTGATGAAATTTGGTATGGATATAGTTTGAATCCCGGGGAAAGACATAGATTAGTTTTTATCCCGGAAATCATCCCCTAAGGGAGTGAATGTTTGTATGGAGCTACGATATAATAAACGAGTTCCACGGACGGAGACGCGGGCAGTAGCTAGTTTGAAATAATTATCTTCCTAATAAATTTCTTGGTTCAAAACTATTTACATCGAATCAAAGTATTAGTACCTAAGTATAATAGGTATGGTATACTTTAACTTATTTCAACTGGGCCATGAATGGTTCTTTGTTAGCCACGTATAGTATTACTTATCTGCTTTTGTTTGCGGACGCGTGCCATTTTCTGCAAGAAAAAGTTTAGCGCCACATAAAATGTTCATTGAATAATGAACTCTATCTTCTTTTACAATAGATTCCAAATTAGCTACTATAGGTACTTGTATTGATCCTGTGTTTATCTCACCTGTATCCAGCATCCAGAGCCCATGACACAGCATTCTCCACCTCCTGTTTTTTTGCCTCCTTCTGGCCATTCTATAATCAATTACAATAGTTAGGTAATGTCAAAAACGATGGGATAAAATTACATAAGTAGTAGGTTATTAGGTACACTTAGTTTTCTAGAACGGATCTTAATCTGACCCACCGGTACAACACTACCATTGTTTAGCCACGTGCCAAAAACGCTCCGAAATGACAAGGCCATGTTTAATAAACACTTTACTCGAATAGTGACTCTATTGGGTAAAGTAGCAAGGTTCAAATTGAAACGTAATAAACTAAAATAATACCGACCTAATACTTATTTATGTTATGATTCATGGTCGCTATCAGACCTCGCTCTTAGAGAACAAAGAACGGGGTATGCACGATTAAAAGCGGGCGCGGTTTTTGAGCTGTGGCGTGGCCGTAGTGGCGTTCAGTTTAGGGCCCCTAGAGGCCGCCACAAGGTGTGGAGTGGACGAGTATTTTCGGTGCATACGGAACGTTTGAGTGTGCTTAAAGTAATAAATCCTGTCTTTTTCACGCAAGGCTCAACTACGACATTACTAGAGGGAAAGCTTTATAAAAAGCGCTAAATGATAAGGGTAACCCTTATTAAAGGATAGCAAGGCATATGGGATAGCAGTAAGCAATTGCAAAGGGCTAGCTTTATTTTTTGCTAAGTTTTTCGGTAAGGGGTAGTCGAATGATTGGGCTAGCAGTTCAAACTGGAAAGTCTTTTAATGGGTTAGCCGTGTTTAAGGGATGCCCATTGAAATGCTTTTATCGCGGAAAGGGTTGTTCGGTCCCTGGCTTAAACAAGTTACTGAATAGTGGAACTGGTGTTCGTAATGTGCCTGAAGTCCCTTTTAGCAGGGGCGGTTCACTCTGTGATTCCGTCGCGCCGCTACAAGTACATGCCGGCGGCCGCCAAATTGGCGGCCCATTAGTAGCTGCCGCGTGTTGGTACAGGACGCTCGCACGGGTCGCAGCGCGTTGCATGCGATAGAACGGGATGGCCACATTTAGGCACGTTTGGCGTACCTAAACAGGGAATTTGTTAACAGAGAACCTTCTGTACAATAGACGGCAAACTACGTGCGCAAATGACCTTGGCTGCGCAAAGGCGAATTGTACCTACGTGCCAACTGCCCCCCCCACTTCGTCTCGCATGTTCAAGTTGTTTGCCGGGAGCTATACGAAGTACTATTACTTATTCTGTGGTTTAGTATAGACTAATGAGTGAAACATGAAAGGTTACCTCATCAAAACCAAGGAATGTGCCAAGCCCCATAGCGGGCATGGAATTTCCATCGTTCAGTGGGATCCTGGGAGCTTTCCCGCCATCATGCTCGTCACAGATCTAAAAAAAACATTATACTAATTTTAACACGTTGGTGTCAAACAAAGGTATGATGTTCAAATAATAATAAATAAGAGTATTATTTATTTTACCGTCAGGTTTTAATGTAGTTAAAAGTAATACATATATTTCTGGTGTGCGGAAGATATATAGGGTCATTATGCCGGTAACGCGATCACCTTCGGTTAGCGACCACCACAATTCTACAGAGCCAATTGAAATAGTTAGCCGTATACATTATTGTTTGTAGTTATAGAATAGGGATTTACTAAAAAAAACGACAACTTATGCTTTTCATTTTGTTCGCCAACTCAGCTAAGTGGTCGCAAATCGGCACATAAAATTAGGTGGTCACTAACCAGCGAAATGACCCTACCCAAAAATGTCTCTTAACTCTTAAACGGGGGCGTGGTTTACACTTAGCCCTTAATCTATAGGTACTAATCTATACTAATTCAATTTAGTTTATGTAAATTATCGTCTTGTATTTACTATAGAAAATAAATATACCTATCATACCTATTAAAAATGCGAAAAAAAAAACTATGGGTAGGTACAAATATTAGAAAGAGAAAAAGTCTGTGAGATTGTATAGTTTTGTAAGTTTATAGTTAGGGTTGTAAGTTAACATTATTATATGTGATTGGGCTATAGGGTCCATATATCCGATTTCAGAAATTCTTTCACCTGCGTGTAGAATGGGCTTTCTGGAATGTTATAGGCTATATTTTATCTCGAGGGTTTGCATTCGCTCGGCTTCATTTTGCTAAAGATTCACTATCATTCACTTGTATGGAAACAACAATAATTGCGTAAAAAAGTTATATACAATGAATTAACACAATAATAATCATATTATCTACTTACCGCCACAGCGAACAAGCCGAGTAGAGTCAAAAACAACATGGTGGCTCGGCCTTTGGAGCACAACTAACAATATTATAGCCGGACCAGTTTCTTTTTGTCAGGGTCAAATAGCGGCTTGTCAGGCTTTATTTATTATTATATCCTCAGTCTCTGAGTGATTTTCCTACTAGTTATGTTTGGTTTAGTTTTTGTTGTTATGCGTAGTTCGGATACTTACAACCAGTCCACTCTATTTTATTTATCTAATTTACTTGCCATTTTGTTGTACAGTCGCCATCAGATATATCGGAGTGGACAAAGTGCTCACAAATATCTGAACACGTCTCTATTGTCGAGGCATTAGATATGTGTATACTAGGTAGGTACCACTGAGTTTTTAAAAAAACGGAACGGCAAAGTCGGTTGACATACCGTTTAGGCAGCATTCGGTTCTTGGCGACCTCGACGCACGACCGCGGCCGCGATATGATAGCATACGGATTTACGGATCAACGCGCCCAAGGCGAGGCGATCGACGACCCAAGCTCACAATTCATGCTGCAGATATCGCACACATATGGTATGAAACCATATGGGTGAGATGTCCGCAAGGCGTTCAGGCGGCGTCGCGCGACGATACTGCCTCAGGAGCGACCGCGTCGCGCGGCTCGTGTCGCTCGCTGGTAGTCGCGCGACGCGGTCGCTTGCATCCGTTATTGTTTCATAGTAATCCATACAAAACAGTGGGTCGCGGCCGTTGGTCGCCGTCATGTGTCGCGGTCGCGCGTCGCGGTCGCCAAGAACCGAATGCTGCCTTAGTGTCACTGGTGCTGAATTTCTTAAATACAAAAGCATGGAATACAGAACAAGAGGAAATGGCATGTCAGAGAACTTTCAGATTTTTATAGTTCTACTTAAGTAGAGATCCGCTGGATGCGGGTAGCGCAGGACCGGTCATTGGCACTCTATGGGGGAGGCCTATGTCCAGCAGTGCACGTTTTTCGGCTGATATGATGATGATGAGAGATCTGCATAATTTATTGTTAGTGTTGGTTGTTTTTGAATCGCGCAGGTCTTGTTGAAGGAAACCGCGCTTCTTCAATTTAAATATTTTCTGTGTTTCCTCTCTCCTAATTCTAGTTCATTACAAGGATGCGTTGCGTGGGGCGGTTAACGATCTACTAATTTATTAACATTTTTATTTCAATACCTACATTTCATATGTGTAGGTATATGTGCATGTATGGTATCGTACAGTTTTGTTTCAAACCGTTGGTAATAGTTAGGTAGGTACGTCTGTTAAAATGTGATTGTATAGGAAGTTTAACAGCTGCCGGCGCCATATTTAACAGGCCTGTTCCTGTTGTAAAGTGTGGTTGATGCTGCCCACCCTATATTCGTATCTTAACTTTTAACTTCGTTTAACTTTTAACTACCCACTTACCTAGTCTCTTTCTAGTGGTTCTGATGCCTATGTAATGTTATGTAGATTATGTAATGAATGAATGAATGAATAAGTTTATTTCAGAACCAGGTTCCATATTGTTAGTAATGTAGTAAGGCGTTTTGATAGAATTAACCATAATTTGCTAATCGTAAATTACACAAAATGGGTATTCACGGAGACTTGTTGCAGTGGTTTTTGTCATACATTGACAATATGTCACAAGCTTTTGTCATCAACAATTATATATCTGGCTGGGTGGGTTTGTTCCTAGTGTCGTTCCACAAGGATCGTTGCTGGGGCCTCTGCTTTTTAATGTATTTGTAAATAATATCAGCGAATGCTTTGTCTTCTCTAATTTACTTTACTTCGCCGACGACATAAAGATTTCTCTCTCTTTTCGAAGTCTGTCCATGACTCTGCCCATATTCAAGATGACCTCACACGCCTAGCAGCTTATTGTCAATCAAACAAACTGGAGCTTCACCCATCTAAATGCTTTACCTTAACCTTCTTGCATTGAGATGCATAATCCCAACTTTATACGTGATTAATAATCAGCCGCTCCAAAGGGTCCACTCCCCAGGCTTATATGAGTGACCTAGGAGTCATTCATGACTAAACTTTTATTCGACACCCACATTGATGATACCTATAATATCAAACGCTTTCAAAAGATTAGGGTTTATTATGTTTATGTGGAATTCCCAATATTTCACAAAAGCCAAAACTATCAAAATTCTTTATTGTACGTTTGTTAGAAGCAAACTCGAGTATGCATCACAAATATGGAATCCTCGCTGCCTTACCTATATGTATTGATAGATTAGGAAAGTATCCAAAAATAAAAACAATAAGTACCTCTGTTTTAAATTGAAAGCCCCATATAAGTCCTCCAATTATATTATCATCATCTCATTCCTTTGTATAAACGTCGTGAAATTTCACATATTGTTCACATCCTTAATATTATAAATGGCAATATTGGCAATGTCGATTGTCCAGAATTATTGGTCGAACTTTCTTTCACTACTCCATCCAGATCCTTTCAATTACTCTTACTTTGCGTAATCTATAGACAATATAGTTTCTTTTGCTGGTAAAAGCCTAAATCTGACGAAGGAGCTGGATATTGACATCTTTAATAGATAACATCCAAACTGTGAGTCGTAAGTAGTTTGCCAGAGTGTTTAAAGTGTAGGTATATTTAAAGAAATAAGCGTGCCTTATTCCGACTGCGTTGTGTTTAAATATTTCAATATACTTGCGTATTTTTTTATTACCTACTTTAATCTTACAGGTTATCATCATGTTTGTGATTTAACCTATTTTGTGTACTTAGGTACAATAAAGTGCTTACATACATGGAGCATTAATTGGCTTTTTTGTATCAAATATTTTGTTAATTATTGCAGCTGTTGGTTTTCCGAATAATAAATAAAATAAATAATTATATAGGTACGTAAGTTACATGTGGCGCATATATCCGAACGTGTCCAATTAAGTTTCTCAACGCATTGACCAGAAACATAACTTACTTACCGTCTAATTAACCCATTTGGGACTTTCTCCCCTTTACTTAAGGTCCAAATGAAATGCTCAGTTAACTTGGCAACTGTCACATAGAGACAACTGACTAGACCAGTTACTTAACAAAGATATATTACCTACCCAAGTTGCGTTTTCCTGGGTCATAAAGGTCGTAAACACCGACCACTATTTGTAGAAAACCGCCATTTTGAATTACCTAGTAACAAAATGTTGAACGCTACAAGTAGTAATTTTATGCGTCCTATAGGTACCTACTACGCATACAATTTATCAATACATAGTATAAAACAAAGTCGCTTCCCGCTGTCTGTCTGTCTGTCCCTATGTATGCGTAGATCTTTAAAACTACGCAACGGATTTTGATGCGGTTTTTTTAATCAATCAATCAATAATTAATTTCGGAATAAATCCATTTTTGGTTAATTACAATAAATAACTTAAATGTAATGTTAGTACACTTTACAAAATTATCCACTTATATTAAACATTAATACATATATGACAAACTAAAAGGCATGCTTGGCTACAAGGAAATCACATGCAATTTATTCCAGTGATACAGAAATGGGCCATCGTTCCTTTCTGCCACTGTCTCCAGGAGGCTGTTGGGGCTAAGGCCGATACGTCTCTGCAGAGATGCAACACGTTTTCGCAATATTGCGTGAAATCCATCCGTGCGCGCCTAGATAGAGTGATTCAAGAGGAAGGTTTATATGTATAATACAAACTATACATGCATGTATTATAGACATAAACCCGTGCGAAGCCGGGGCGGGTCGCTAGTTACTTATAAATTATAAACGTTACGACTGCTCGACGCTGTACTAGTAGTATATGGCATGGGCAATAGGTCATTTTGAAGGATTGAAGGCAAACATTTATTAGTAACAAACAAATACTATATTGCCTAAACTATTGCCAGTCCGTAGGGGTTCAAAGCATGGGGGGGTAGGTACGTTGCAAAAGGTGGTGTAGAAGTATTTTTTTTATATTGTTTACATAGTTGTGTAATGAAATGACTAAAAAAATATTCTTTTAGGGGTGCATGGAGTGCATCGACATGTAACTGCAAGTCAAAATAAAGAAAAGCATCGTATGTCCACGACTATATTCACATAATCGAAAAACTTACTGAGCAACCTTATATTTATTTCAAAAGGCCTATCGATTGATATGCCACACGTGGACTTACAATGTTTCTCCTTACTTGCAGTTACATGTATTTTATTACATAACTATGTAGCAGCTAACAAAATACACCTACCCTCCAAATTTTATTGAAATACACCATATACTTTTCGAGTAAAATGCCTGTGACATACTGACAGATGGATAGACGGGCAAACATGACGAAACTATAAGGGTTCCGTTTTTGCCATTTTGGCTACGGAACCCTAAAAAGGCCCTCTACGCATTGTACCGAGTATGCTGGCAGTATTTCCTCGTTGAACTGCAATGCTGATGCGTTGCACGAGAAAACCACCAGCTCTTCGATTGCCAGTTATGATGATACTAATGCTGAAATAACTCTCGATTCTGTAAATTCCTACAATTGAGGAGCTAAAACCTATAGATAAATTCAAAATTGAAACTCAGAAGCTTAAAAACCACTATCTTGTAATATTAACTTACAAAGTTGAGGAAAGCCTCATTTTCGACCATGGTTTTCTACTATGTCGCTGAACCGAATTGTTATGTATTGCTACTCATTAGACGCATAATTTCATATCCTTTAATTTCCTTGTAAGTAACTTTTCGCTAGAATGCACCGTATAGAAGCTACGAGTGAGAAACCAAAAAAAATCCGAAAATTTCGAGGATTTGTGGCTGCCAAAAGTTGTCCCTAGATATCTCGTGTAACCATTCTTGATATTTGCTCGGTCGTATAAAAGTCGTATAAACAATATTAAAAATAAAAAAAACTTCAACACCACCTTTTGCAACAAAGAACTACTCTACGGACTGCCCTATACACACATATATGATAAAATAAATAATTCATAATTTACTTTAAAAACAAAGTTTAAACCGACTTTAATTCAGTACTTCGCCAACCCACGTAGCCAAGTACCTACATGAAAATTTCCACATTCCCTTTCAAATTTACTACATGAACTGCTCTCTGAGAGCAAATTCGTTGATTAGTACAGAAGAAACCCAAGTCGCTGTGGACTGATAATATTTGAGGAGTTCCGTCCAGGCTGATGATGATGATGATGATAAACTATATTATAGTTAATGTAATTATAATGAGATGAAGAGATGATAAGATAAAGATGACGACGATGATGATATTAATGATTATGATGAATCGTCATCTCATCATAAACATTTGGTACTAATTGTTGACTGTTTGCCAGTACCTAGTACCTACTAAAGATTGAGGATTTCAGAATACAGTGATGATAAAAACACAAATAAAAACAAAAACATATATATATATATATAGGTACGACGCGATGAATAAAAATAAATAAATTCTGTTCACGCTCTCATCATATCCTGTAACTTAGTCGATGTCCTGGTTCTTGCCATTCTTCCACGCCAGTAACGCTTGCGGGATAGTGCCAATCGGCACATTGTACTTCTCGAACGGGTAATTAGCGTGGTTCTGCCAGAACACTGGCCGGTTGGAGCGGTAGTTCACGTCGAACTTGGCGAGGGTGTCGAACTCTTCCTTCGTCAGCTCGAAGTCGAAGATTGAGGCGTTCTCGACGACGCGGCTGTGAGTGACGGTTTTGGGGATGGTGATGACCCCGCGTTGGTACTGAAATAGGGAATCATTCGTTTGTTGAATTTCTTTGATCAAATCGGAGACGTTGTAAAGATAGGACAAGTCAACAAAAAGGATTACAATTCTTCAATATTTTTAGACACACTTTTTAGTAAATTTCAGGCGGCTTATGTAGATAAATTATGTATATTAGACTGCCTGGTCCGTTGGCGTACCAACCACGTAGGAATGTTTTTTTGTCAAACAGTGGAGAGCTAGGTAGATATAGATTGACGAAAATGACGATGATGATGATGATTGTAGTAAGGACGTTGATAAGATGTCAATGATGATGTCGAAGATGATTATAGTAATGATGATTATGAGATTACGATGAGATTGACGAGCATGATAATAAGATGATTATTACAGTCCTAATGATGATGAGATGCCGATGATGATATGCTGATTATGAGATGTCGATGATGATGAAAATAAGATGACGAAGACAATGAAGACGATAACAATGATCAATTATCATCTCCTACCTGGTATCTCAGCACGACCTGCGTGACACTTTTCCCGTATTTCTTCGCAATAGCAACGAGCGTGGGGTCATCTATCTTAGGCCCAAGGGCGTCGGGCTCGGCCCGGCTGGCGATCATGGCTCCGAAGGGCGCCCAGGCCACCACCCCGATGTTCTGGGACTTGCAGTAGTCGACCAGGTCCTTTTGGCCGAAGGCGAGGTTGAGCTGCGGATCAAATAAACTTTGTAACAACAGATTCAACACTACTTCAAAGAAATTCAGAAAGTTATATGCAAATTGTTTCTGTTTGTGTGCATAAAAATCGTTTGTTTTAAGTATGTTTTTAATGTTCTTTTTAGTTTTGTGTTAGTTGTATTTTTCTTTCTTGTTGTGACTTGTGTGTATGTAGCAAACAAATAAATGATTTATCTATCTATCTTATCTTATTTATACCGGAAAATTTCGACTAAAGAGTGCGTACGATCCAGAAAAGCCGTGAAGAGGGAGACTGCCGAAGTGTACTCAATACCCTACCCTATACTGTGAACTTTGTGAATTGTGATACATAATCATTTAGTTTAAAAACAAAGTTTAAACCGACTTCAATTCAGTACTCCGCCAAGCTTCAAGGTACCTACATGAAAATTTCCACATTTCCTTTCCAATTTACCACATGAACTGCTTTCCGTGAATAAATGCGTTGATTATTACAGAAAAAACCCAAGTCGCTAAATGTGGGCTGATAATATTTGAGGAGTTCCGTCGATTCCTCAATGATCTCAGAATTAACACTTCATTAGTTGCTACTTCAGCGGAATCATGTCAGAATCTTTGACGTACCGACGTATATCTATCAAGAGTTCCATAAGTCATCTGTGGTCTTCACTTCATCATCAGTTCCACTTCACCAAAATTGCGATTTTCGAGGGTAAATACATGAGTTATAATAGTAAATAGGTACCGAAATGAATACAGGCGTGACTATAAAATTTGAGGGTTGCCCTCAGTTTCCCTGGGATCCAATCATCAGATCCTGACTTGGTGACAATAGGACCACCTCAGGAGCTATACTCTTTTGATTAAAAAAGAAAATCAGCCTTTAATTGACAAAAAAATCGGCGAACATACATTAAAAAAATATACATACAGTGGAACATATAACCTCCTCCTTTTTTGAAGTCGGTTAAAAATGAAAATGTGTGTTCCTACCTCGACTTGGTTGGTAACTGGCTTGATATTGGAGTTCGCGATGAGCCGCTTAAGTTGCTCCACATTAAAGTTGGACACGCCGATGGAGCGCGCCAGCCCCTTCTTCAGAACGGTCTCGAAGCCACGCCAAGTTTCCAGGTAGTCGATCTTTGTGTCTTCGCCCTTTTCCTGAAGATTAAAATAGTTGTTACAGACCGATAGGCAGAGTCTTTATTTTAATACTACGAGAGTGGTAGGTACGTATCAGCAAGGTAGGTACCTGCCTGATGCATATGGCCTGTCTGATGGAAGGCCTTGGTCTCCGGTCGAAGCCACACGCCGCGGACAGAATCAAGTTGTATGGAAGTGCAGCTAAATTTCTATAGAACGTGACGCTGTAAGTGGCGTACGGCGTTAACCGGAGACCATGGACTAAGCAGAGACACCGGCAGTATCATGTACGCTTTGCGACTGCATTCATCATCATCATCATCATCACATCAGCCGAAAGACGTCCACTGCTGGACATATGCCTCCCCCAAAGAGTGCTACAATGGCCGGTCCTGCGCCACCCGCATCCAGCGGACTCCCGCGACCTTTACCAGGTCGTCAGTCCACCTTGCGGGGGGCCTACCCACGCCGCGCCTTCCGGTACGTGCGACTGCATTAATAAACAATAATAATAAATTCATTTATTTCGACCAACTAGGATCATACAAATTACAAATTTAAAAATACAAAATACAGCTAAGATTGGTAAAGTAGGTAAAATTAAATATGTAAACTACGGCGACACCTGGATGCATATGACTATATACATTATGTAGTCACTTACCCCCCACTACCGCCGCAGTTCACTAAGATTTGTTTGACATTACATGAATCATATGACAATGATTCAAGTAATGATAATCAAATCTCTCAGCCAATGCCGGATGCTATTGGAGCTAGACAGGACCCTGCGCACCAAGGATGTGCAGCGTTTCCTCATTGTAGCATAGAAGCAATCTACCCTAGCCTCCGCGAACATCCCTGATGCACTACAGAAGCGGGGTAGCCCCATCAGCACCCTGAAGGCATTGTTATATTGTATACGAAGGGCGCTGTACTGTTTTTGCGTATACTGTGTCCATAGACTCGCTGTATAGAAGGTGGTGCAGAATGCTCTAAACAGTGTCAGCTTTGCTTCAACAGAGCACCGAGCAAACCTATGGGCCACCATATTCGCTCTAACAGACAACGCCCTCCGCTCTCTTTCAATGTCTGCATCGTCATTCAGGTCAGAGGTTACCACATGTCCCAGGTAGGTACTTAAAACGATGAACCCTGTTTAGCGGCGTTGGCATTGTCGACCCTTTATTGTTTTGGGGATTCGTTCTGGTTAACAGATAAAGATAAATCTCTGGAGCCACCTATCCGATTTCAAACGTTCTTTTGCGAGTGTAAAAGAACTTTTGAAATAGAATAGGCCTTCAGGATGTACCTATATATAACAGTGGCGGAGCGCCCATATACAAGCCGATTCCCAGAGGCTTGCCTAAACTTCGACGATTGCCCATAGAAAATTTTCACCCGCCGCCACTGATATATAGGCTAAATTTTATCATGCGGCTCCGTTTGGGTTATGTTTAACAATACAAATTGCTTATTGCACATCTCAATATACGAAACTAATACCAGGACATGGCCATAGGACATAAATATAACATGGATGACAATGCAATATCTTAGTATCATCAATTTGCTAAGACCACCTCGATCGTAAACTTAATAAATAAATACCTACATTAGATATTAATACGTGATAGATACGTATCACTTCACTTATCTTATCTGACACTAATGCAGACATTAGAATCTGAGAGCCAGATCTGGTATTGAACATAATATTAATATCTGAATGACATAGATTAAGGATATGTTGGATAAATATAGATTGATAAATCGCACATGGGTGCTGTTAAATGAAATCTATACCAATTAACTTTTTTGGGTCAACTGCATTGATATAAATGGAGCATTGTTGGTCTGAAATTCGGTCCTGGATACTCTTAACATCCCTCCAGCACCACATTTCCAATGCGTCTATCTTTTTCTTCTCGCTCTCCCTCAAGGTCTACGTCTCCGCGCATACAGAAAGATTGGAAAAAAGAGCTCTGACGAGCTGGGTCTTTGTGGCTGTGGTGTGTGCTTTCCATCGATAGTTTGCCACCGGCGTGGTATAAAAAACACATAGGGTTACTTACATTGAAAGAAATCGGCCAGTGGACCAACACTTGGTCAACGTAGTCTAGCCCGAGGCGACGCAGGGAGGCACGCACTGACACCTCCACGTCGGCCTCGCTGCTGTACGTCTGCCACACCTGGAAGTCAAAAAGTTGGGTATTTTATTTACTCTTTTCCGCCCACGGGAAAATTATCACTCGGAACTTCGGGAGGCGTGCGCGCTACGTCTGGGACACGTAAAGGTATTTTCGACTTTATGTACACAGGAACAGTACCCGCTAGGGTGTATAGGGACTATTGCCGGTTGATGGAATCTAAAGAAACCGAGGTATTGGGCGAAAATTATGAGCTATTAGCTAGTCTAATGGATGAGAAAACGAACGATTGCCTACTCAAACTGTTTATCTCTCTTATTATGATAGCCCGCAGGTTTGCTAACTGCTCAAAAGAAGTAAAACTTTCTCTTTTTAAAGCTTACTGTACTACCTTCTATACAGGCAGCCTGTGGGCAGATTATACATATAAACGGTATAGCGCTCTGCGCGTGCAGTTTAATAATGCGTTCAGGGTGCTGATGGGGCTGCCCAGATTCTGTAGCGCATCAGGGATGTTTGCAGAAGCGCGGGTAGACTGCTTCTACGCCACTATGCGCAAGCGAGCTACATCCCTGGTGCGCAGAGTGCGGGCTAGCTCCAACAGCATTCTGAGCATGATAGCGGACAGGATCGATGGCCTGTACATGAACAACTGCTGCATGATACATGCACGCAGAAATCTATACATATAATAAAGCTGAAGAGGGTCGAAAGTCTGTACATGGAAGATATTCGAAAAAAAATTGGTTAAGGATACTTAAAATCGATAACAGAACACGTTCCAACAGTTTTTAGAATTTTTGTCTGTTTGTCTGTTTATCTGTTTATCTGTTTGTCTGTTTATGTGACCGCGCATCACGTGAAAACGACTGAACCGATTAAGATGAAATTTGGTATAGAGATAGTTAGAGTCCTGGGGAAGGACTTAGGGTAGTTTTTATCCTGGAAATCAATCCCTAAGGGGATGAAATGGGGGGTGGAAATTTGTACGGAGCTACGTAAACCGCTGCACCGATTTGGATGAAATTTAGTATATAATTAGTTTTAGTCCCGGGGAAGGTCAAAGGATAGTTTTTATCCCGAAAATCTTCCTTTTAGGGGGTAAAATGGAGGGGTGAAAATTTGGATGTAATCCATTTTGATAAAATTTGGTTTAGAAGTAGTTTAAGTTCTGGGGAAGGACATTGGATAGTTTTTATTCTGGAAATCTTCTCCTAAGGGGGTGAAATGGGGAGTGAAATTTTGGATGGACTCCGTTTAGACCAAATTTGGTATAGTTTTGAGTCCCGGAGAAGGACAATGGATAGTTTGAATCCCGAAAATCATCCCCCAAGGAGATGAAATAGGGATGAAAATGTGTATAAATCCCATTTAGTTAATTTTTTTAAAGAGTCCCAGGGAAGGACAATGCATAGTTTTCATCCTGAAAAATCATCTCCTGAGGGGGTGAAATGAGGGGTGAAAATTTGGATAGAACCGATTAAGATGAATTTTGGTATGGAATGTAACATATAAAATGTTTAAATTACAAGTCAGTTAATTTAATCCTACGGTTTAGTAGAAAAGGTCCTTACGGCCGTGTAATATGAAAATATGCAAAATAATACTGAAAAAAGCCTACATGCATCGATACCCTTTCCTTCATACAATCCATACTAATATTACAAATGCGAAAGTAACTCTGTCTGTCTGTTACCTTTTCATGCTTAAACCGCTGAACCGATTGAGATGAAATTTGGTATAGAGATACTTTGAATTCCGGGGCCATCCCAAAGAATCCTTACTAAAGATAGTTTTTATCTGGAAATTCATCACCTAAGGGGGTGAAAAGGGGGGAGAAAGTTACGATATAAACGAGTTCCGCGCGGACGAAGTCGCGGGCAAAAGCTAGTAAATAATAAAAATGATAATAATGATGTTAATAAGGTACCTAGCCCCACGCAGCACGCACGCCTCCCAAAGGTCCGGGACATCATTGTCCCGTGAGCGGGAAAGACATGCATAATGTTAATAATATAATGTACTAACACTAGTTTAATAAGTAATACAATTGTTACTAACACCATGATCCCATGTTGGTCGTAAATAAATTATTTATTATTATTATTCCCTTTATTTAAATGTCATCTTAAGTTAGGTTTTTACAATAATCATATAAAAAGTAAAATATAAAACAATACATACAAAACATAAAATCATTATAAAAACCTAACCTAGGGTGCCGCCGGCAGCGAGGCGGGGCCTAAGCTACCGGTGGTCAGGGCGACAGAGACAGGAATCTCCTGACTATCCGCGCAGTATCCAGGAGTACCGCCTTCTGTATCTGACCCTTGATCCAGCCATCTAGCGAGAGTCTCTTAAGGTGGCGGTCGAGACTCTTCGCTATTAAACCATTCGCCGAAACGACTATCGGGACGATGATCGTCGAATCAACATCCCACATGGCGGTTACCTCGTGAGCCAGGACTAGGTACTTACTGGCTTTGTCCTTCTCGGCCTTCACGAGGTTCTCGTCATGGGGGATGGTGATGTCGACGAGCACTGCCTGGCGTTTCGATCGATCTGTCAGCACGATATCAGGCCTATTGGCAAGAATAGTCCTGTCCGTGATGACAGATCGATCCCAATAGAGCGTGGCACGACCATTTTCGAGAACTGGCGCAGGTGTGTACTTATAGTAAGGCACTTCGGAGACCACAAGACCATATAGCAGAGCAAGTTGCTGGTGAATAATTCTGGCTACAAGGTTATGTCTGTGCAAGTACTTGCCGTTAGCAAGATGACCACAACCGGAGATTATATGCCTGAGTGACTCCCCGGGACGGCGGCATGCCCGACAAATGTCGACCGTACCGTCCTTCAGGATATACCTCCGGTAATTGTTCGTCATGATAACCTCGTCCGCAATTGCACATACAAAACCTTCGGTTTCCCCGAAGAGATCCCCGAAACGTAGCCAGTTCACCGACGCGAGCAGATCCACATCGGGCCCTGTGAGGGCCTTGCAGAACCGCCCGTGAAGCTCCTTGCTCCTCCATACCGCCCTGCGGTCTTCGGCGCTCATCACTTTAAGTCTGCGCCAGTTCTCGTTTGCCAAGGAGAGCGGGGTGAAGTTTCCGTCCACTGCCACTACGTCGCGATGCATCCCACACTCGTTGTTTAGGAAATAATCCCTGAGACTGCACACCTCGCGGTTGTGAAGGTCTTTGGCATTTAAAAAGCCGCGACCTCCACACTTCCGCGAGATGTACAGTCTCATAACAGACGAGCGTGGGTGTAGCATGCGATGCGCAGTAAGCAGTACACGAACTCTTCGGTCCAGGGCATCCAGCTCAGTCTGAGTCCATCTTAGTACGCCAAAGGAGTAAGTGAGCAAGGGCATCACCCAGGCGTTGAAGGCGCGCACCTTGTTGCCGCCCGACAAAAGACTATTAAGTACTTTTGTCAAACGACAAAAGAAGCGTTCCTTCACCGCCCGCTTTACGCTCTCACCCTCAATACGCAATGACTGTGACATACCAAGATACTTATAGGTTTCTGCCTCGGAGATAGATTTGAGGGACGTTGTCTCAGAAAGTTGTAAATTTGTTGAATTTACAACTCTACCCCGCTGTACATGCATAACCGCACACTTATCGACACTAAATTCCATTTTGATGGCGCTACTGAAGACTTTTGTTGTTTTCAGTAGTTCCAACAGGTCATGTCTATTCGGTGCAAATAGCTTGAGGTCATCCATATAGAGCAGATGAGAAATTACCTCACCCCCTCTCCGAAGCCGGCAACCTAGCCCTGAATCCTTCAGCAAGGTGCTGAGTGGATTCAGCGCTAGGCAGAAACACAGAGGATATCACCCTGGAAGATCCCACGTTCAATCCTTATATAGTCCTGCGAGCCAGAGGGGCCATCTCCACCCCCCCCGGTTGACGAAGAACCGTGGTCCACTGCCCCATGCAAGCGCCTAAGAAGGATCTCAGAACTGCATCAACTTTATACAGCTCTAAGATCCTCCTCAGCCATGAATGAGGCACCGAATCATAGGCCTTCTTGTAGTCAATCCAGGCGGCCGAGAGGGCACCTCTGTTCCGCCGGACTCGTTGGCAAATGGTCATGTCCATGAGGAGGAGCTCTTTAGTACCACGAGACCCAACCCTACATCCATTTTGAGCAGGGGCCAAAACGTTGTTCGCAACGATGTGTGCGTTAATTTTTGCTCTCAAAATGGATGTTAGGAGCTTGTACAGCGTAGGCAAGCACGTGATGGGTCTGTAGTTTTTCGCTTCCGTGGTACTACCGGACTTATAGAGCAGGGAGGTAATACCAGTTGTAAAGAAAGATGGCAGGGAACCGAGCTCAAGGGATTGCTGGAACTGTGTTGCCAAACGTAGGTGTGAGCATCGAAACCATTTCACCCAGAAGTTGTGCAATCCATCCGGCCCAGGACTTTTCCAGTTCGGGGTCAAACGGATGGCACAACTAACGTCTTCGGGGCTGATCGTAACAGTCCCCATGGGTTCGATGAACTCACACTCACGTTCGACAACACCCATCCACTCGCCTTCGGCGTGCTCGACTGGCACTGACCAGATACTACGCCAGAAGTCAACCATGGCAGTAGCATCCGGCTGCTGCGCGTCGGACACACGAAGATCGGTTCCCTCCCACTTTCGGTATACCTTCCTTTGGTCACTCTGGAAAAGGCGATTCTGCTGGTATCGGTCCACACGCTCTCTGTAGCGGCGAATACGGCTTGCCCATGCATAGACTTTCTGCTTCAGAAAGTCAATGCGCTCCGTGACACAGGTCATGTAGTCGAGGGGCCTGATATCAGTTCCCGCGAAGGCCTGGTTCACAAAGCGCATGACTCGGGGGCGGTTGTTGCCCCCCCTGAAGCAGATCAGCTTTGCAATGAGAGTCCTAAACGTATTGATACGCCGCTCAATCCGTACTTGCCATGTAGGGACACCGCCGGCGGTCCTAGGTGCACGGTCAGCGTCCGGAAACTTGACGCGAGCAACACGGCACGCCGCGACTGCCCCGCAGTACATGATTGAGTGTGTATCAACTAAGTCTTCACTAGCCCGTAGATACGGATCTAGCAGACCGTTCAGGGCTCCCATTAGCGCTAGATTGCGTCTATTCACAGGCAAGCGTGGTAATCGTGGCCTTGAGTTGTTTGTGGGGCGATACTGCGTAATAGCTTCTTCCAGAGCCCTCCTCAGTTGCTCATGGGCCTGATTGCTTACACTCTGATCCGCATAGTCCTCCTCGTCGACACTGGGATCAGCCCGCGGCGCCCCCGGTGCTAGGTCGGGTGCAATTATTATTATTATTATTATTGAATCTCTATTGCACAAAAGAAGAAGAGCGAAAAGGAAAACTTAATGCTATGAAGCAATAATGCCGTATCATGGCCGTATTGTTGGCATGCATGCATAGCATGATATCCACAGCTGTGACAGTTTGCACACAATTGAGAATGTCCCAAGTACTTAATTGTAATAACCTTAGTGGTGATAAACCCCTCCCTCTTCACCACCTTCCTTGATCTTCTGCCGCACGACATGGCCGATGTCCAGCTCGATCCGGTACAGGTACGCTGTATCGATGTGCCGGTAGCCGGCGGCAATGGCGTATGAGATGCACTCAACCATCTTATCCCAGCCCGAGTCCAAGTCTTATTGGTTGCTAAGATTGGTGAGGCTGTAAACGTGGCCTTCCTGATGTCAAGTGTCACATCAAGTCACTCAGAGACAAAGTAGAAAACAGTTACAGCTACTGTTAAGTCATTGTGCATCCACCTCCTGCTGTTTCAATGACAAAATAACATGATCTAGCCTTCCTTTTATCTGGGATCGGTCTTCCTTTGATGCAATAACACGCAAGAGACCTACACGTTCTTGAGCAGAATAGCAAAGGAATATATTGTTCTAGAAACTTATCATCATGAATAGAATTCCGCAAAACTGACGCCCGATTCCATCGATTACTTCCTTGTCTGAGGCGATTTTCTGAAACTACACCTCTTGGTGCCTTTATTGATCAGGGTTGCCCCAAATACCGATGAGCTGCCGAGGAGTGAAGTAAGAAAAGAAGGTAAGTACCTTGGTAGTGATAAACAGGTCCTCTCTCTTCACAACGCCAGCCTTGATCTTCTGCTGGATGACGCGGCCGATCTCCGGCTCGATCCGGTACAGGTGCGCCGTGTCGATGTGCCGGTACCCGGCATCGATGGCGTACGAGATGCACTCAACCATCTTGTCCCAGCCGGAGTAGTCGAAGTCCCCCTGAGAAACAAGCATTACTTAATGGGACATTTATCTGCATTTGGTCTATCGCATGCGGCAGAGCGGAGGGTACCCGGTCGCGTGGAAGATCACCCATGTGATGGACGGATCAGATCAAATCTGCGGTGGGCGGTCCATTGTATGAGTGATAGCCGAGAATAGATCGAAATGGTAAGAAATTGTGAGGCGAATGACATCTGATCCTCACTCATAACGACCACGACCGTTTTGACAAGTGCAACCCACCCTAAACTGGATTTGTTTTGTCTTGTTCGATTTTAAAACCAACCAAACTCTACTCTGTTTCCTAATCTAAGTAGTTGTAGTGAATCAACTAATGTATGAATGAGAATCAGAACTTAACTGGTAAAATGTCATATTCTGAATTTCCTTGTCGATTTTTCTTGGTACGAGTATGATGGGCGGTGAGAGAATATTTGGAGGGGTTACCTTAGGTTTAGTATGCTTCCCCCCCGAGGTGCTGCCACCTTGTCGTGGTGGGGGGGCTTGCGTGTTCCTGTGATCCCCGAGGCTATACCGGAGAGGGCTACCCATACCGGGAAGGCGAGGGGTGAGGATCCAGACTAAGAGCGGCACAGGAGGGCGCCGAGTTGCGCAAAGGGTGTGGTAGAGGAGAGGGCGTAGGACGAGGAGGGTGGTTCCTAACCGAACCAACAGGGGGCCTCCGCCAGGTCGCCCTTATACCGTTAACCGCAGTATTCTCTCAACGACCCCCATCGTTGGCGTTATGGGGATACGAGAGACACCAGCCAGATGGCGCGCGGACCGGGGGCCTTGCCTTAATTGGCCGGGCCAAGGGGAGTAAACCCCACAAAAAATCCACAACTCCCAACGTGAGGTAACTCCGCGTTGGGATGCTCTTTTTAGAGCGGCTGGAGTGGTTACCAGTCACCTAGAGTCACACGCTGCGGCAAAACCATCGGGATAATAGGGGATCTCTGTCCCGATGGTCATTTAGTTCTCCCCTACTCGTGGGAAATAAATGGACACTTGCAATAAAAACATGGAAAAAAATACGGACGATACATCTAACGACTACGGCGACGAACTGGAAATTGACGATATGGCGGCGGAAGTGGGCACTTCGATAGTGCGCACTGATGCCATTGACCCAGGCGAGGCAAACTGGCAACCGAAAGTTCAACTGAGCCGGCTGACAGAGACGGAGACGGAACCATCATCTCGTGGGAAGAGAGGGCACATAGACCAACCTGACGATCTGAGGCCGGAAAATGGGCCCAAGGTCAATTCGGCTGGCAGAGGGAGGCCCGCGGTGCAACCACGTGGGATCAGGGCCAGACGGTGCGAAGACGATGGGAACAAACTGGCTGAGACGAGCGAAAGGAGCCCGGCGATGGGAGGGAGGTCGTCTCCAACCCTGGCTTCAGGCGACTCCATCTTAGAGACCATAATAAGCGAGGCTCACGCCATAATTGAGGAAGCTAGGAAGTCGAAAAACCTAAGCGGGCAGGTCCACGGCCGCATCAACCGAGCGTGCCGAGACATTATGCTTGGCGCCGAGAACCTCAAATCACGCGAGGAAATTGATGAGATGCGTATCCTTAAAGCCGATAATAAGAGGATGCGAGAGCAGCTGGCCCATCTCGAGGCGGAAACCAAGGCCCTGAGGACGGCCTTCTCCAATAGGAGGGCCGAGCCTCAGCCAGAGCCGAATGAGGGCCAGCTCTCAACGCTTTTAAAAAACGCTCTGGCGGAGATGAAGGAAGAGCTCAGGAGGGACATTATCATCAGCACAGGCGAGATGATGAACGCTCGTCTGGACGTTATCAGGCAGCGTCTTCCTCCTGAGCCGATCCTCCGCCCTCAGTTGGCGGCGGATCGGAAAGAGGCCGAAGCGGCCGCCCGACTGGCAAAGCAATCGGCGGCTCGCCCCTCGACGTCGGCAGAGGCTCTCGAACCTTCCCCAGTCGTCAGTGCCACCGGCACTGGCAAAAAGGGCAAGAAGAAGCCGAAGAGAAGGCAAGCCCCTCCTCCCCCAGTGGAATTGGCTCCCCCGGTTGCTCCAGCGAGGGTGGAACCAACGGCCTCGGCATCGACGTCCGCACCAAACGAGACTTGGAGCGATGTGGCCAGCAGGGGGGGGAAGGCCAAAAAGGCCGCAAAGCCCCCCCATGTCGCCCCGGTCCCAGCAAAAAGGGCTTCGGGGCCCAAATTGGTAGCGCCCACATCGGCGGCGGTGGTGGTCACACTGAAGCCGGAGGCCGATACTGACTACCTGACAGTCATGGGGAGGGCCACCACCCTAAAACTTGAAGCGTTCGGCATAAGCCACGTTAAAGTGAGGAAGACGGCAACCGGGGCTCGCATCATCGAGGTCCCTGGAACCCAGAGCGGGCCGGTCGCCGACAGCCTGGCCGACAAGCTGAGGGAGTTGATCGGAGACGTTGCGGAGGTCACCAGACCCGTCAAGAAGGCGGAGGTCCGCATAAGCGGCTTCGACGAGTCCGTGACCTCCGACCAAGTCAAGGGCGAGGTGGCCTCTAAGGGCAGGTGCCCGGAAGCCCAGATTGAGGTGGGTAAAGTGAGATGGGTGAATGGGTCCGGCGCTGTGATAGCCCGTTGCCCTGTCACAGTGGCCAAGGCATTAGCCGAGGCGGGTCGTCTAATGCTAGGCTGGTCGGCGGCGCGAGTGGAGGTGATGGGGCCTCTGCCCATGAGATGTTATCGCTGTGTGGGGGTGGGCCACACCAGGGCCATGTGCCCGTCGGCGGTGGACCGCAGTGACTGCTGCTTTAGATGTAGCAAGCCGGGGCACGTGGCCAAGGAGTGCAGCGCCCCCACACCGTGGTGTGCAGTCTGTCACCAGGCCAAAATGCCAGCAGGCCATGTTATGCGGGGGCCATCGTGTGCCCCCCCTAACGTTAGGGGAAAGGAGGTCTCCGCCCGGGCAACGGGGAGCTCCAGAAACACCGCGGAGGAACAAATGCAGCTCTAATGCCAGGACAACCATTGCATACAAAATTGGAAGTCCTGCAATGTAACGCCAACCACTCCGCCCGTGCACAGGATCTGATGATGCAGAACATGGCGGAGTGGGGCATTAGTGTTGCTGTGGTGGCGGAGCCATATTTTGTGTCCCCTCAGCCTAACTGGGTGGGGGACACCTATGGCCTGGTGGCAGTGGTTGTCCCGCCCATGGACAGCCACCCACCAATTACTAAAATCAGGTGCGGGTCGGGGTACGCAGCGGTCAAGTGGGGGGAAACTGTGCTGATAGGCGTGTACTTCTCCCCCAACCGACCGCTCTTCGCCTTCGAGCAATTCCTCGAGGAGCTCGGGAGGGTAGTGGGTGGCGCTGCCCCGGCACCGGTGTTGCTCCTGGGAGACCTCAATGCCAAAAGCACGGCATGGGGTTCCCCCAGGACGGACCCGAGGGGAGGGGTCCTGGAGGATTGGGCCGCGGGGCTAGGGCTGGAGGTGCTCAACCAGGGCACGGAAAATACGTGCGTGCGTCGGCAGGGGGGGTCCATCGTGGACGTAACGTTCGCGACCCCTGCCATTGCCGCGCGCATAACAGACTGGCGTGTCCTGGGAGACGTGGAGACCCTCTCCGACCACATGTATATCAGGTTCGGGTTGAGGGTCTCCGAAGCGGGGCGGGTCCAGCCGCCCGGTGCCGGAAGGAGGGGAGCCTTCCCAAAGTGGGCTTTGGGCAGCCTGGACCGGGAGGCGGCCAAGGAGGCTGCCCTGATCGAGGCGAGGTGGGGGCGGGCAGCAGACCGGGCTACAGGGGTGGAGGAGAGGGCGCTACAATTCCGCGGGTCGCTGGCGACGGTCTGCGACGCGAGCATGAGGAGGGCTGGAAAACCGACTGCCAAAAAGCAAGTTTATTGGTGGTCGGAGGAGGTGGCTGCCCTCCGATATACTTGCAACAGAGCGCGTCGCCATTACGGCCACTGCCGGCGACGGAGGCACACCCCGGAGGAGGAGGAGCTCCTGCACAGGGCCGTAAAAGAGGCAAAGGAGGCCCTGTGCACTGCGATAGCGAAGGCCAAGGACGCGGCTCACGATGCGTTCTTGGCCACATTGGACAGAGATCCATGGGGGCGGCCGTACAAGGTGGTACGCGGCAAAATGAAGAGCGGTCCCTCCATGGATTCCCTAGAACCGGAGCTCCTCTCGCGGGTGGTGGAAGGCCTGTTCCCGCCCGCCCCCGACCTCGCCCCGCCTGTAATGGCGCTGCCCCAAGTGGAAGAGGGGCCCGTAGAGGTGGTACCAATCTCCGAGGAGGAGCTGGCCTGGGCAGTGCACCGCCTAAGGGCCTGTAAAAAGGCCCCAGGGCCCGACGGGGTGCACGGGAGGGTTCTGCAGCTGGCGATGGAGGCACTGGGAGACCGCCTCAAGGACCTCTTTGACGATTGTCTTGAGGCGGGGCGGTTTCCAAAATGTTGGAAAGAGGGGCGACTCTGCCTCCTCAGGAAAGAGAGCCGGCCAGCGGACTCCCCCTCTGGGTGGAGGCCAATCGTCTTGCTTGACGAGACCGGGAAGATGTTCGAACGAATCCTTTCTTCCCGGATCGTCAAGCACCTCGACATTACGGGCCCCAACATGTCGGACCGCCAATTCGGGTTCAGGGCGGGGCGGTCCTGCATGGATGCGCTGGGGACCCTAAGGGGGTTTCACGAGGAGGCGGCAGGGAGGGGGCAGGGAGTGGTGGCAGTGTCGCTCGATATTGCCAACGCATTTGGCTCTCTCCCTTACACGGTGATAGGGGAGGCACTCCGGTATCACGGAGTGCCTTTCTATCTGCGGCGCATCGTGGAGCACTACCTCACGCAGCGGGTAGTGCTCTACGAAAAACGAGGAGGGCAGAGGAGGGAGAGGCCCATAGCCTGTGGCGTACCCCAGGGGTCCGTTCTTGGACCCCTTCTATGGAACCTGGGGTATGACTGGGCCATAAGGGGCGCTCTTCTCCCCCGGACAGCAGTGATCTGCTATGCGGATGATACTATGGTAGCTGTCCGGGGGGCAGAAATGAGGGAGGCTCTGCGGCGGGCGGAGGTGGCCGCGGAGTTAATGGTGACCCGCATCCGGTTGCTGGGGTTGCAGGTCTCCCTCCCCAAAACGGATGCCATAGTCTTTGGGGGGAGGGGGTGGCGGCTGCCTGCGGGTGCAGCTCTGAGAGTGAGCGGGGAGATGGTCCAGGTGAGGCCCCACATCAAGTATCTGGGCCTCATCCTGGACCGGAGGTGGAATTTCGGGGAGCATTTCCGCCAACTTGCTCCCCGAATAGTGAGTGCGGCTTCAGCGTTGGGGCGGCTGCTGCCCAACGTAGGGGGGCCATCAGTCGCGTGCCGCCGCCTCTATGCCGGTGTCGCCCGAAGCATGGCCCTGTACGGGGCCCCGATTTGGGCGGATCGGCTCAGCGCGGCAAACAAGGCCCTGCTTCGTAGGCCACAGAGGGTGGTGGCCATACGGATCTGCAGGGCATACGTGACGGTCGCCTGGGCGGCGGCGTGTGCCTTGGCTGGCACACCTCCGTGGGAGCTAGATGCGGAGGCGCTGGCTGAGGCGCACAGGGAGCGGGTGCGGTGGAAAGCCACCGGGGAGTATCCTGCTCCCGAGGAGGTGAGGGAGGCCAGGAGGCAGACGCAGAGGAGGTTGAGGGAGAGGTGGAAAGGTGACCTCGAGGGCTCCCCCTATGGAGTCCGCACCATAGGGGCACTCCTCGGGTCGTTGGACAGTTGGCTGGAGAGGGCCCATGGCAAGGTGGGGTTCAGACTTGCGCAGGTGATGACCGGACATGGCTGTTTCGGTCATTACCTGTACAGGATTAAAAGAGAGGGTAGCCCCGCCTGCCATGAGTGCGGCGCGGAGGACGATACGGCCCAGCACACCTTGGAGTGGTGCACTCGCTGGGCCGAAGAGCGCCGCACAATGGTGTTGGCCCTCGGAGTGGATGACCTCTCGCTGTCCAACGTGGTGGCGGCCATGTTGAGGAGCGAGAGATCTTGGGAGGCGGTGGCCGCCTTCTGCGAAGTCGTCATATCGCAGAAGGAGGCCGCGGAGCGGGAGCGCGAGGAAAGTGCGGACGCACTCCCGCTCCGGCGCAGACGGAGGGGTCGAAGGCGTGCGCGGTTTGCTGCCGCGGGCCGCGTCTTCCCCCAGTAGGGCCAGTGGGTTGGGGGCCCACATTGCACATGGCCCTACACGTCTGGGGGGAAGGTCAAGCGTCTCTGACCTTCCCCTCCCTTGGCGCGGGTGTCCTGGCGTAGCAGCCAGGGCCGCCGGGGGTCGTCGTGGTAAGAAATGCTGCATCCCATGACGGTCCCCTTAACGGCAGGAGAGGATGACGCCGCTGGGGTTTTAGTGGGTAGGCTCCTCCCCTCCCTCCACCTTATGCGGAGGGGGTTGCGGAAGGAGAGATCCCCACATAACCCCCCACTATGGCCTTCCCCGGGCCGGGGGGTATGTGCAAACACATTTCCCCAGCGTCAAAAAAAAAAAAAAAAGGTTTAGTATGCTTACCTCTGGATTGAGGCCGAGCCACGTTCCATAGCCCAGTGCTGGCATCTCCACGCCATTGTTGAGGGTGAACGAGGGTATTTTGACCTGATGGCGAAATAGGTACATGTATTAAGAAAAAATGTTGTAACAAACACCTACATTACTCTTTAGTTTTGTCATATAGGTATACCTACGCAGAATATAGTTTTTTCTATCTATCAAAAGATTATACATTCGATGTAGCTGTTTACACATATCTATTCATATTCCGCAAAATTTCCAGTGTATCACTGCCTGCCTTGTCCTCGGTGCATAGCGCCCAAAAACTGATTGAAAACATTCTAACCCCTTCTCTCGGGGCCACGGAGGCTGCCCATTGCACTGAGGCTAAGAATGTTTGGTCAGTTACTTGTCCCAATGCTGACCCGCCTGCCAAACCTCGTTCCCAGAGGCAGTGGGACGAGCTGCTCTGTTAACTAGTAAGGAACAATCTAGTAAGCACGTCAACTGGTCCGGCAGATCGAGCTCGTCTCCTTGCCACGGCGGAATGGGTCTGTGGCTACAGGCTTTGCCTTCACCGTCCATAGGCACACTCTTAGACAACTCCACTTTTAGACTGGCGACTAGTTTGCGAATAGGGGCGAAAACGCCCCACATCGGCGCATACCACGTCACGCCAGTATAAATGATGTCATCCGAAGGGTCCTTGTCAGCGTCACAGTTCCAGCCATCCTGGAACCCGTTGGTTTGGCAAGGGACGACGGAAAGAGGCCCGACGGCATGACGCTGGTGCCTTGAAGGATGGGACGTAGACACCCTCGCACCGTCCCATCTTCCAGGTACCAGCAAAAATGCCGGCAATGCTTGTAACCTCTTTTTTATGGGGTCACCACCGGCCGCCACAGTCGGTTGGCATAAGACTCTAATTTAAATTAAATAAAACCTCAGGGCGCCTTGCTACTGGTTACTATTCAAAGGAAACACACATTAGGCAATATAACAGATCATTTATTACACTTCACATGGGAAAGTTAAATGTTCACTCAAAGAGATAAGTACATAAGTTTTAGGTAGGTACACTAACCTTGTCCAACAGTTTTACACAAAACACTATACCACCGTTTCTTCAGCTGCAGCAAGGAAGCCGATGTACTCGTGGAAGCATCAGTCAGACATCAAGAAGCTTCACCTCAAACCACCCATGCCACGTATGCTCTGGATGTGGGCAACTTGCTTTTCTCCACCGAAGACCAGGAATATAGTGTATGCGCCGGAAGTAACGTAAATTAAGGACCCCTAATAACAAAATTACGGCCAGATTAAACGTGGTTCTGAGATTAGGTCTCACCAGACTGCTAAGTACGAACAAAAGCGATACTCACATTATCGGGATTTTCTTTAATTCATTTTATGTTGTTATACTGCCATTTTTATTTATAGTGATTTAAAATTAATTCGGCATGTGCGCCTTACTGCGACTTATTTAATTATATTAAATATGGCCGACTTCGCCATCTTTCCTGCAGCTTCTCGGAGCTTGTTAAATTAAAAATGGATGCGCCCGTATGCTTTGGGAGCCACGGAAGAAAAGACACCTCAGCGCACTTGATATCGCCTCGGTGGTGTCCAAATTCCGAACTAATGTGAAATACGTGACGTATATCGTGCTTGATGAGCGAGTTTTATTAACTATCGGAGTAGCTTATAATGAGGCAACGAGTTGCGCGAGACAAATGTTAGATGGCGTTAGTATGTACTTATTGATTTATAATTATAATCACGCAGGATATTCAAAATACAAAAAAAAGTTGTTACACATTTCCTTTCCTTGGGTTAAAAAGTTCTTCATACCGAAGACACTTTTTCAAACCTAATGCTCAAAGAAACAATAACAATAATAAATATGAGTACACACTTATAAGTGCCAACAGAAGACAATTCTACAAAAAAAACCTATAATCTATAAAAGGACTCAAACAGTGACAACAGATAATCCCAGGCATCATAATTCCGATTTCAAGTAATGTTAAGTTTTAAGTAATTGTTATCCTGGAAAAGATGATCTGTCACTGACAATCAGTAGTAGGTATCTATGCATGATAACTACTTGGAGTAACCTAATTAGCTAACAAGCGTAAGTAATAAATACGAATGTAATATACAACTATCAACTAACATCTTAATGTAATGATTGTACAATCGCCTACCTACATACCTACTTATATCGTTCATGACATGAATTAAACGTTTTCTATAACTAAGGTAAGTACTAAGTACTATACCGAAAATTCACTTATTATCTACTCGCCGTGATCAGAATGTGCACGGTAAAAAAAATGAACAATCAGTACGACCGTTAATCTATTGCGTAAATACCATAACTATAGGTATCATTCTAAAGATTGGTTAAATATGTTTATTACGATGACAAAAACTAAAGAAAGGACTTTTACAAATATTCACTAATTCGTGATTGACTATTTACCGACTAACTACCTACTAGCTAACTAAGCATAACATTATGTAGGTACTACATTTCTAATTACATACATGCATAGGCTACGGTGATGGCTTACCAACAGGCGGACCGTATGCATATGGGATACCTATTAGATATCTAAATGTAAAGTGCGTATTAAGCCTGCACTATTAGGCATAGCAATATTTTAAAATGATAAACTACTGGTGGGTATCATTCAACAAATATCAAGCATTATTAAGTTTTTAAGTTACGATTTTATTTAGTAGTGGCCTCTACTAATTAAAAACATTTAAGTAGGTAAGATAATTAAGAAATAATCACATAACTTTCTATGGGATGCTTCAAGTTCAAGTTTAAGTAGGTACTCGATCAACTAATGCGATACCAAAACGAATCTACTCTCCACTAGCTAAGGTCGTTTATTCCTTGAAGAGTTAATCCGCACGGAATTGTAAACAAGTCTATTATTTTATGCGCCCAGGTGTTCGCATTCAAACTGGTTGAAGTTATAGGTACTCGTCGCTTGCATTCATCACCACTCACGTACATAGCTTATTTATACCAAAAAGAACACTTGTGCACAAATTTTAAAACATTATACTAACGACATACATACATTCATCTTACATACTTCATCTAATACATACACGAATATCCATTACTCACTCTGTTTGAGGATGTCTTTTATGTGAAAGTTACCTAATACTTTGCCATCCATGCTGGTCAAGGTATATACTAAAGGTGATAACTTCGCTGTAATAACACATTTCTGAAATTTCGGGGCTAACTTCGAAGTAAATCTTTTTGATGCATTTGATAAATAGTGAGTACGTTTGTATACTATTTGTCCTACTTTAAACTCAACGTCTCTTTTTCTTAAGTTATAGTACTTCACGTTCCTATCGTGAGCACTTTTTATGTGCTTCTGCACTTTCTTAAATATTGTATTAAGTTCAAGTATCTTGTTGCTATATGTTTGAGGATCACTGATCGTCACTTGCGATCTTTGAACTGGCTGATCCGAATTTAAGTTATGTAACATTCCATCTATTATAAATTCACGGCCGTGTACAAGGAAAAAGGGGCTATATTTTGTAGTTTCATTTACGGACGAATTAAGTGCACATTGTAATTTTATGATGTTCTCGTCCCATCGTTTGTGTTCTGTGCCTACATAGCAAGATATACCAATAACAACGTTACGTATTGCTCGCTCAGCGGCGTTCACTTGTGCATGGTAACGTGGATTATAATAGATATTTGGAACGTTATATTTATGCATAAGTTGCTTGAATTGATTACTTATGTACTGAGCGCCATTATCAATATATATAGTCTTACAGACTCCGTGAACTAGGAATATTTTTTCTTCAAGAAATTTAACTACCGCTGCGCCTGTTGCAATCCGTATAGGATGCAACACGACGTACTTGCTAAAGTAGTCAGTACATACTATTAAATATACATTCCTATTTCTCGAAACTGGGAACGGTCCTAATAGATCGCAACAAATCGATGCCCACGGCTTAGTGACCTCCTTAGGGTTGCCCATTAGGCCGGGTCTGGCCACATTAACCGGTTTATATTGCTTGCATATTTCACACTGTTTAATATATTTAGTTACGTCATTATACATGTTCGGCCAAAAATAATGAAGACTAATTCGCTTGTGCGTTTTAAATATACCTAAATGGGCACTGGTAGGTTCATCGTGACACTTTTGTAATATACTTAACTGATCTTCTGAGGGTACCACCAGTTTCCAATCGAACTCGCTTGTTAAATGATATTTGTTGCGTGAGTACCTAAACAGTTTTCCGTCTTTAATTGCGTAGTTAGGGTAACGGCGTGGGTTGGAAATGCAACTATCGTAAATCTTTTTATACCAAGGGTCATTAGTGGTTATTGCGGATATGGCGTTAATTTGTATGCGACTAAGAGCATCAGGTATGACATTACTCTTACCTTTACGGTGCTCAATTTCGAAATCAAATTGACTTAATCTCATACTCCAACGGGCTAACCGTCCTGAGGGATTGTTAAGTTTGTAAAACCATTGTAGTGACGCATGATCTGTGACAATCTTACACCTTTGACCTTCAACATACGCTCTAAACTGTTCAAGGGCGTAAATAATAGCAATTAATTCACGTTCTGTGGTAGAATAATTCACTTCACACTTATTTAGCGTACGGCTACTGTACGCGATTGGATGTTCGACACCGTCGTACATTTGAGTCAACACTACACCTACCGCGACCGAGGATGAGTCACAATGAAGAGTGAACTGCCGGTGAAAATCGGGACATTTAAGAATAGGTGCTGAGACTAAGGCAGTTTTTAAGTGGTTAAAGGCATCCTCCGTCTCTTGGGTCCATATGAAGTTAACTTTCTTACTAGTTAATTTGCACAATGGTTTGCTAAGTGTTGAGAAATCTCGTACAAATTTCCTATACCAACCACACATACCTAAAAATCTTTTAACTTCTTTTGCAGTTGTAGGAGTTGGATAGTTAAGAATGGTTTCGACCTTTCCAGGGTCTGTCCTAAGTCCGTGCTTGTCTACTAGGTAGCCTAAGTATTTAAGTTCTTTACGGCAAAATACTGACTTTTCCATGTTAATTGTTAAGTTTGCACCATGCAACTTGTCGTACACTTTGCGTAGTAGTTTAACATGTTCGTCAAAGGTACTTGAAATTATTATAATGTCATCTTGGAAACAAAATACTTTATTATCAAATTCCGCACCAAATAATTTGTCCATTAATCTTTGCATGGTAGCGGAAGCTCCTACCAATCCAAAACACATTACGTTAAAGTGAAATAGTCCCCTTTTATTCACGGTGAAAGCACTTTTTTCCGCTGATTCTACACTATCAAATGGAATTTGCCAATACGCAGCTGATAAATCAATTGATGATAGGTATTTCGCGTCGCGGAGCTGGTCTAAAATGTTGCTAATGTAAGGAAGAGGATACGCATCCGGTTTAGAGACTGAGTTTAATTTTCTTGAGTCTAAACATAATCTTAGGTCTCCATTAGGTTTCTGTACCATAACAACCGGTGAGCTCCAGGCAGATTGAGACGGTGAAACTACCCCTAAACTAAGCATTCTATCTAACTCTTTTTCGAGTGCCTGTTGTTTAATTGGTGATAAAGGATAATATCTTTGTTTAATAGGTTTACTATCCCCGGTATTTATAGTATGGCTCGCCACGTTTGTTCTACCTAAACCTACCTCTGACGTGTTAATCGAGTCATACTGGTGAATTACGTCATTGATGACTAATTTTTGATCAGCTGATAAAGCTTCATAGTCTTCTATACCTCCACTAGGAATATTAACTGGTTGAATGTATCCTATAGATGACACATTTTTGGGCAGCTTCGAACAAGTATTGGAAATAAGTCCATTGTCTAGATTAAATTGTTGCCAAAAATCAACACCTAAAATGACAGGTGTAGTTATTTGGGGCACAACTCGAAAAGTTAAAACCTTAAGAGTATTATTGAAATCTATTGGTAAATTAATGTAACCCACACAACGCAAAGATGTACCATCTGCTGACGTTACGTAATTATGGGTGCTATATTCATTGAGTTTAAAGCCGTGACTGAGAAAAGTTAAATGAGCATTTCGGCCAAGAATACAGCAACATGCACCAGTATCAAGCAGTCCGAACGCCTCCAAGTCCAGTACTTTAATTTTCAAATGCGGCCGAATGTCATTAATATTCTTTTTAAACAGAACTACCCCCTTTACGGAAGGAGACTTATTTATATGCGATGTTTGGGATAGTTCTGGGCTCTCTAGTTTTTTGAATCGTTACAGTTGGTACAGTCAGAACGCTTAACCCCTTTCATGCCACATTTAAAGCACACTAACTCCCTCGACTTACACTGGTTAGTAAAATGAGTGTCTGTATTGCACCTAAAGCATTTCCTATCCATCAGTCTCGAAGAGCTAGGTTCATTTACTGCCAAAATTTGTTTACCTACTGATTTTGACGTTGATTTGTGGTGAAAATCAGAGGTAATTTTAAAGTTGTTGAAAGCGGGTTCAACAAATTGGTCAGCGCGTGAGCGCGCAAGTTCAAGTTGTTTACAAAAGAATTTAAGTCTATCAATTGTATTTATATCGTGAAGCGCTAATTCCTTCATGTACTCTGGCCTAATGTTGTGCATTAAAATTTCTAACTGCTCCCTTTCCGTTAATGAATAGGTGAGACGTGAAGACATACCTTGCATCGTGGATAAATACACAACAATGGTTTCATTTTTGGCTTGGGTACGTTGTCTTATCTCGCCTAGTAGTTTATAATCCAAGTCCGGAATATCAAAGTCATTTTTCAAGTTTTTCAGTAACTGTTTATATGAAAAAATACTGCTTTTGTTGGATCGAAACCAATGCAAAGCAGAACTTTCCAACAAGTCGGAAAAAGCTGAGAGTATGTGCTCTTCGGAAATGTTACGCGCTTGCTTAAGCTCCTCTAGACGCTCAATAAAGACGCGAACACATGTGGTTCCATCGAATTTCAAATTTAAGGAGTTTAAGTTGACAGGTTTGTCTTTAATGAAAATCACTTTACTCTCTTCTTTTTCCACAGATCGTGGTGCCTGGGACTCCTCGTATTCACTATTTGAGTCACTTTCGCCCTTATCTATCTCACTCAAAATCCTAACCAAACGACTACGCAGGTCTGACAGTTGAGCATTAGACTCAGAAACACGAGCAAGCCTATCAATCACATAATTGGCACGTCGAGTAAGTTTACGCACAAGGTTAAGGTCATTTACGTTACCCGAGCGCAGCTGGTTTTCAAGAAGTTCAACCTTCGAGGTGCAAATCTCAATTTCTGTGGCAGTCACGGGTGATTTAAGGGTGTCACACTTGATGCTTCCACGGCGCATTAATTTGAAGACTTGGCGAATCTGCTTCCTTACTGCATCCGTGGTGTCATTCACATCTGTGGATATACCAAGTAAATCAAGTTCATAAATGATTTCATCCTTATGCATACAGTCTACATATTTTTGGATCGACATTTTGGAAATTTATATTTTAGGTTTAAGTTTAAGCACAATAAATTTCACTAAACGATATTTAAGCTAATTAAGTGTAAAAACTAAACAAATACACCTTAAATTCCATCAAAGGTACATACGAACATGTGCTTTCTAGAAAAATACCGCTAGCGGTCCACGAGTTCTTTGTTCAATGTTCATCTTAAATCTACCCTCTTTATACAAAGATGCGAAAGTAAACTATTTTAACAATTAAGATTAATGTTTTAAACGTTAAATTAAATGTGTATCATTTGAAATAGACCAGCAGCTAAAGGCCCCACGTTGGGCGCCACTTTGTAACCTCTTTTTTATGGGGTCACCACCGGCCGCCACAGTCGGTTGGCATAAGACTCTAATTTAAATTAAATAAAACCTCAGGGCGCCTTGCTACTGGTTACTATTCAAAGGAAACACACATTAGGCAATATAACAGATCATTTATTACACTTCACATGGGAAAGTTAAATGTTCACTCAAAGAGATAAGTACATAAGTTTTAGGTAGGTACACTAACCTTGTCCAACAGTTTTACACAAAACACTATACCACCGTTTCTTCAGCTGCAGCAAGGAAGCCGATGTACTCGTGGAAGCATCAGTCAGACATCAAGAAGCTTCACCTCAAACCACCCATGCCACGTATGCTCTGGATGTGGGCAACTTGCTTTTCTCCACCGAAGACCAGGAATATAGTGTATGCGCCGGAAGTAACGTAAATTAAGGACCCCTAATAACAAAATTACGGCCAGATTAAACGTGGTTCTGAGATTAGGTCTCACCAGACTGCTAAGTACGAACAAAAGCGATACTCACATTATCGGGATTTTCTTTAATTCATTTTATGTTGTTATACTGCCATTTTTATTTATAGTGATTTAAAATTAATTCGGCATGTGCGCCTTACTGCGACTTATTTAATTATATTAAATATGGCCGACTTCGCCATCTTTCCTGCAGCTTCTCGGAGCTTGTTAAATTAAAAATGGATGCGCCCGTATGCTTTGGGAGCCACGGAAGAAAAGACACCTCAGCGCACTTGATATCGCCTCGGTGGTGTCCAAATTCCGAACTAATGTGAAATACGTGACGTATATCGTGCTTGATGAGCGAGTTTTATTAACTATCGGAGTAGCTTATAATGAGGCAACGAGTTGCGCGAGACAAATGTTAGATGGCGTTAGTATGTACTTATTGATTTATAATTATAATCACGCAGGATATTCAAAATACAAAAAAAAGTTGTTACATGCTGCGTCTACAGCAGAAGACCTCAAACGCCGCAAATACAGCACCCTCGGCAGCGGTTACATGTTTGAGGCGTTTGGGGTCGAGACTCTGGGGCCATGGGGACCAAGCACACGCCGCATTTATAAAGATTTAGCGGCGCTTCTTCTTCTGCTGTGCCTGTTGTCTCTCTCTAACAAGCAATATTTAAACAGTTGTAGCTTTTTGAGATATCTGAATGGGATTTTCGTCACCGGCATATTTTTTTGACTTCTTTCTTTTGGTGTAATAATACATTTCCCCCTATTGAATACAGTCGGGTCAACATGCATTTATTTTGCCAGACTCTAGTTAGATACATACTTACTTGGTACTTTAACGAATATTTTAAAAACAGAGCGTAGCTGCTTTTATCAGTTTGTAAAATAACGATGACATAATAGTACATTACTTACCTAGGGCGATTAAACAAAGAATGTCTCAGATCGCAGGTATTTGACGCCCGAGCCGAAGGCAAGGGCGATAAATATGCGCTCTGAGGCTTTCTTTATTACCGCCCGTGGTAAGTACAAAATTTTACGTCTCTATCTGGCCAGGAAGTGGGGTTTTCCGCACGCATAGCGTGCGGTAATTCCTACTTTATGGCCAGGTATGACGTAAAGAATATATTGTAAGCAGTGTCGACTAGGTCCGACCCTGGAACCCCCTCCCGTGCCCCGCTGGAAGTGTAAACAAACCACGGGAGCTGGTCGGGCGGACCTCTCCGAAGCGACTCTTGCTTGGGCCGCGTTAGGAGCGTTGTGTGTGCTGTGGTGTGATATGGGCAATCATAGTGCTAATTAGTGTTTGTTAGTTGTGTGAAGGCTAAAGGGACATTCCAAAAGTCTAGAATAGTGATAGTGTTAGGTTCCGGTTAATCAGACTTGTTATACTTGAATAGATGTACCCATAGTTTTACTAAAAAGTGGTTTAATTTAAATCTATTTGCTTATAATATTGTAAACGTATATAATGTATTTAATGTTTGCCACTTTAATGCCTAGTTGACACCTAAGTATTATTGTTCACCTGTCGCCTAGTGCCTGCTGTACGGCCACAACTCAAAATTAAAACACATTTGAAATGTGGCTCTATTGCACAGTGCAATACGGATACATCTCAAATGTGTTTTAATTTTGAGTTGTGGCCGTACAGCAGGCACTAGGCGCTGTATCGACATCAATTAAGCTTGAAAGTATCAATGGCTCAGTGTCAAGCACTAAGACGCTTACCTACCTTGGGATTAATTAATTCATTTTCCGTTATCTCGCTGCGAGGCGCTGATGATCGACCCAATTAACGTCAGAAGGTTATGAAGCGTGCAAATATTCAATTTGCGACCGGTCGATACTTAATGGGGAACTTGCATGGGACTTCAATTTCGAATAAATTGCACTCAATCGATGCGGATACACGTAGAGATATCATACAAAGGAAAAAAAGGAAAAAAAAACGATAGTATTAGTTTTATCTCACGTTAAAATGACGAAATTTTTATTTTTATTTTTTCGATAAAATGACACAGTTACACAGAATATTAAATTAGAAATGATATTAAACGCAAATTTTGTGGAGATAATTGCAAATTAATGACTTATTCCATAGTAAATGCGCCGAGAATATATGCTGTGACGTCATAGCATAAGCCCGTTTACTATAGAGCGTTTTCGGGGGGTGCCGGCGCGTGCAGATTTCAAATGTTTTAACATCAGAAAAATAAATAATAAGAATGTTTTAATGCTACAGTTGTTGTAATGCTGGATTATACTTTTGATTTTCGTAATAAAATAAGAAGATGCAAGTTCCCTATAATCAACTGATAGCCTGAAGATTGAACCATTAGTATCACAGATGTATGAATATAACAGTATGGCAGTGTATGCCCATTGAGCATACAGCTGCGACACGGCCGCCGGTGGCTTGTCCTCTCTCTAGTATTCTATGCTCTGAGATTAGTATCTAAACCAGTAAAATGGAAATGGAATCTTGTGTCATTCTACGAGACAGGCCTAGCCTAGTGTCACAGAAAAATTTATTTAATTTAGGTACTTTGTGTCCTGCTCCTGCAGTGTCTGTAATTTTTTTATAGGTAACTTTGGTTTGATAATCATGTAATAGCACTGTGTACGAATAAACTTTTTTGTATTTTTATTTGTTTGTATGGTGACGTGCTGGGAACTTTTAAGTCCACGCTGACACCAAGCTGAGTGGATGACGACGCTTTAGGGTAATATTAAGTTTTATAAGCCACTTCAAAAAAGGACAAGGTTCTCAATTCGTAGGTATGTTCCCCGATTACTCGAAGACGCCTGGACCGATTTCGAAAATTCTTTTTTTGTTTGAAAGGGTAACCCTTCCCAGAAGGTCCCAAAGTCATCAGGTCAGGATCTGATGATGAGATCCTGGAGAAATCGAGGGAACTCTTCAAATTTTATAGTCACTTGGCTACATACTGATTTGAAGTCGGTTAAAACTTTGTTTTTAAAGTACATTATTGCTTAGATTTTATTTAATGTAGTTTATTTTGCTTAATTTTTTTTTTCGTACTTTTTCCTTCTTTTCGTGAAATGCCAGCCAGGTTACGGCGTAAAATAAACTGCATGGATACTAGTCAACCCGGAGCGTCTTCAATCCATTCATATCTATCTCAAGTAAGTACATTCATATTATGTAATTAATACTTAATATTATTATGTAACTTCTTCCTCATCAGCGGATATGGAAATATATATACAAACATACAAACAAACAACGTTTATTAAAGTAATACGTGTACATAGTTATGCTTACATTTTAGTATTAATACAAGAAGGTAACTAAGTATGAGCCAAGTAAGCTATGGAATATTTATTTTGTGGAAGTAGGTAAATGTTTATGTTTAAATCAGAGATAAGTACGAATATATACTTACCTACACATTATGAGAGCGAGCTACATACAGACAATGATAACCTGATGGTATAAACTTATTACGTTTGATGAGATAACAGTAACTGATAATATTTCCGCAATCTGTACAAAATTTGCATTATATAATTTACTTTAAAAAATACAAAGTCTTAGCAAACAGCATCCTGCTATAACCACGAACTTCGAATCTCGAACTTCGTATATCTCCGTCTCTATCGCACTTATGGTTTATGATACTCGAGCGACAGAGACGGAGATATACGAAGTTCGAGATTCGAAGTTCGTGGTTGCGCCGCTGAACGTGTTTGCTGACAGGTGGAACGGAACACTCCCGTGATGAAGAGGTGGTTGGCCCTTCACGGTTCACGGTCCTAGTTATAAGTAGTTTAGTTAATTCTTTTAGTTATGTTTATTATTTTAAAATTCAAAATTTACCTACTTATTTATTATTTTGCTGATTATGCTTCTTTTTTTATGTATACCTATAGATGAATGTCTGAAATAAATTGCTATTTAATTCAATTTAATTTTAGTCTACACCCCTATTGATAGTCCCTTTTACCGGCACTGGGTCTCAACTAGTCTCAACTCAAATAAAGAATAGCTAAGTGATAAGGAATCTGTAACTAACGCTCTATGGATAATTATTATTATTACTATTACACGAGATGAAGTCCCATTTTCTTAAAATAATGTGTTTAAATCGTGATATAAATATGTATAAATGTAATCACTTACCTTGGCCATGACTGAACTGAAGCGTCCGTGATCTGTGGGCACCGGCTCCTAACTAACGATAGCCATGAGTTACTATAAATAAGATAATGTGCCACCACAGATGTATGAATATAAGGAGATCGGACATGGCGGCCGATTTGTATAGAGTGAGCCTGTCGCAAGTACATTAACCCACACAACGCCCAAGTAATTGACAAGACAAAGCACGCTCACATCTAAAACACACACACTTGTATACCTACACGCTTATTTGACAATAAACGCGCATCATATCAGGCATTTTGGGAAAAAACGTAATATTCTCTGCGATCAGCACGAGTGCACAGTATGGCAGTGTATGCCCATTGAGCTAACAGCTGCGACACGGCCGCCGGCGGCTTGTCCTCTCTCTAGTATTCTATGCTCTGAGTGTGCCACAGATATATTTTTTAGACGTGGCATGTACCACGATTTACGTCAGATGATTGTAGAAGTGTTTCCTGTAACTGGACAACTGTTCTGAGATGTTACCCGCTAGTTTTAAGTTCACTTTTGTAATTTTTAGGTAGGTAGTGCCTAAAAACTATAAAATTGGTTGTTTAGTTTTAGTTTTATTAATTTTTGGGGTTTGGGGATGAATTGATGAGTGTGGGTCATATTTAGCACATTGTATGATTATTATATATACAGTCATGGCCAGATAATTAAGAACACGATTTTTTTCCCATATTGTTGCATACAAATATGATTTTTTTAATTTGATGATAATTTAAAATGTGTTTGATTAAAGTTGTTTCTGATTATACGGATGTAACCGTGTTTAAACAGTATTTAATATAGTGCACATACAGCTTCTGTAAAATTTTGACTTTAAAAAATGCAGACGATCAAATATTGTTCCTAATTACATTCATACATCGTTCCTAATTACAGTATGAACTTGTAAAAACTGGCCATTTGACCATCCGTATTTTTTTAAGCACAACTTTTACAGTACTTTTATAATAACTAAATTAAATCTTATTTATACACAGATACCTCCATATACTCAGAAATAAAATTGGCCAAATACATTATAATTATAAATTATCATCAAATTTTAAAAGTCATATTTGTATGCAACTGTATGGGGAATAAAATCATGTTCTTAATTATCTGGCCATGACTGTACCTACCTTTTTTGATTGCATTTTTTTCTTTGCTTTGTGTGCTAAATAAATAAATACATTACTTAGCTGGTTAATTTAAAGCGAATGTAACGTTCAAAATTCACTGTTCAGTCTGGAATAATCGACTATTCAGTAAAATAAGTTAAAGGTAATTTCAAGGTAGGGTTATTGCGTGTTACCTATTGCTCCAACGGCCGTGCCGTGCGTGCTTGTTTTTTTTTTACGCGAAAAATGTGACGTCACTAGAGTTCCTATTTTATGATGGTCCAGCCCAGCTGTGTAATCTGCGTATTACCTACAGAGATCAAGTCAGAAAGCCGCGGGGTAACATTATAGCCTAGATGTCCATGCTGAAGGTTAATTTTACAGTTTTGTGAGACCCAGTTAATTATTACGTTTATATACTTACACTGTTTATTAAATAAATTAATAATTATATTTTTTTATTTTTTATTTTATCGTATGAGTAGTTCTGGCTGGGTGTTATCCCTACATCCGAACTTACAACGAAGGCTAGACTTAGCACCTTAAGCATTGTCGCTTCCAATTTTTTTTTCAATATTGTTTTCGGCTTCGCCGTAGGTACTCAAAGAGTAAAACGAGACCCTATTACTAAGACTCCGCTGTCCGTCTGTCTGTCTGTCTATCTTTCTGTCTGTCTCTCCGTCTGTCACCAGGCTGCATCTCATGAACCGTGATAGTTAGACAGTTGAAGTTTTCACAGATGATGTATTTCTGTTGCCGCTATAACAACAAATACAATAAAACAGAATAAAATAAATATTTAAGGGGGCTCCCATACAATATACGTGATTTTTTTGCTGTTTTTATAGATAATGGTGCGGAACCCTTCGTGCGCGAGTCCGACTCGCACTTGGCCGGTTTTTAATTTACGTGGGGAAACAGTGTCGAATCAACAATTTTGTCATCGGTAAAAAAAATTGATTCAGAAATCGATTTCACTTGAATTTAGACAGATAAATTCGAAAATATACTTTACATTTACACAAGAGGAGTTCACAAAGTTATGCTTATTGTACGTGAGCGTCAGCTTGCGAAGCAGGTAGGTACGTTTGAGTGTTCTACCTGGTTAAATGTCTGTGATAATAAATGCCATAATAGACTTGTTATGTTTTCGTCAGCTTACTTGTTCGCAACACGTTTTGTCTATGACCGTGGGCTCATCCATTGTATAATTGAGTGTATACTAGGTATCAACATCGACTGTACGTAAACGGATGTATATTTTATATGGTCTATGAAAGACCAACCTCATCATATCAGCCGAGAGACGTCCACTGCTGGACATAGGCCAACCTACTGTACTTATAACTTTATTAAATAATATATTTTATTCTAATATCTAAAACATAACATTTGCATTATCTTATTTTATTTGGATGATTTGTAACAGCGCCTTTTTCTAAATCATAACTCTAAAACAAAAACAACAGATGTCCACTAATATACCTACATTAAATAAAGTCTACTAGTGATAATACAAACAATTTTAAAAAAATATAATCCTAGATTCATATTATTCAGTATTTATTCAAATGCAAAAATATACAAATAAAAAGTTTTCTTCTGAAAGTACAAAACGGCGGTTAAAATTAGCGACACCTAGCGTTAAAATTATACAATATTTCACAAATTGAATATAGCGCCATCTCTACTTACTACGCAAAGCTACGTACACCACATACCGATCATTTGGACATGGGCAAAACTTGTTGTTATAGTTGTGCTACTTGACGCTAGATGGCGCTAATAGTATCACAGTGTAATTTTAACTTTTAATGCTTCGTCTACTCGGCACAAGACGGCAGCAATAGTATAATAACTAGAGATTTTATCATGAAAATTGTATTTGTATTCTAGATCCATATCAAAGCGCTCAGCAAAACGATCCTCTGTTGCAAATAAGATCGATACGTATCATTAACTTTGACGTACGGTCTTCATTATATCGCGCCGGTTAGGTTGGCACTGTGTGTTTTTTTTTTCTAGTTTAATAGAGTTAGCGAAGTAATTGTTTCTGAAGCGTGTTAATATCGCGTGATCTAGTGATTGATGGTTATAATAAACTGTATCGGCTCATTAGTGGGTAAGTAGATAAGTTTATGCGGGTACTTAGGCGATGTTGTTGAGAACCCGGTGTTGCCACGGCTTGAGCAACAACTTGGGGTTGACAAAGCGGTTGGTTTGGTTCTACGTTGAATACGTTATTCAACCAACCCGATAAACTAAAACTTAAAAAATTTGGTTGTTTCTTAATTTAACTTTATTATTTTGAATGTTTTAATAATGAAACTACTGAGTGAAAGACTTTTTATTATTATTACAATTACTTTACATTGATTAAATCCAAAGGCAACATTGGTGTACTTACCTATTCTATTTCACTGATGATGAAGGTTATCTCAACAATATAGAGCAGAATTGTCAATTTGAAACCCTTCAAGGTACCAACTTAAGTAAGGATAAAATTTAGTACCAAACAGTAGGTAACTAACATCAGATAAAAAAAATCTAACAAATTAGTTACGTGTTTATGCATTTATGCGTACAACCCGTACGAATTAGACTTTTGAGACTCGAGCGCGTACAGTCAGCATCAAAAGTAGCTACGCAAACGAAGATGTCAAAAGTCTTTATTAAAAGGGAATAAGAACTTTTTCATCACACTTGCTCTTAAATGGTGTTATTCCATGCCTGTATACAGAAGGACAATGTCCTTAATTGTTCCCGCGGGAAATAATGGTCCCAAGGGAGTAATGAGCTTTTGTGTGATCTGATTGTTTAAGCAAATCTGGACGGCCGCGTACGACAAGAATTTTGGCTCTGTGATTGGTTGGAAAATAAAATCGGGCCGGGCCATGCCCTGCAAGAACCACATGCTCCATGCTCTGTGATTGGTTGAAATATTGAAGCTACGCACTGATTTTCTGTCTTTTGTAGTTATTTATTTCCTCGCAAATGTGATGAAAAACATTGTGTATAACACGGGCGTAGGAATATTGCAAACTCGAGTCATCAAAAGCCCTTAAGGCCTTCACACACCGGTCGCGTGCGCGGGTCGGGTGCGGGCCCGCGCAAGTTGTAAAACATTGAAACTACACTTCAAACACACATCGAACGCGGGCCCGCCGCGATCTCGCCTTCGATGTGTGTTTGAAGTGTAGTTTCAATGTTTTACAACTTGCGCGGACCCGCGCCCGCGACCGGTGTGTGGAGGCCTTAACGGCGTCGGGCTTCTGATGGACTCTCGTTTGCAATATTCCTCATACGCCTCTTGTTAAACAATGTAGGTACTATTGACGTCTTCGATTGCGTATTAGCTACTTTTGATGCTGACTGTACCTACTCACCTAATACGAGCGAGGTCTCAAGTTAACTTATACGTAGAGTTACCAGATACACATTTCAAAAGTCCTGACCAAATTCCTGATTTTCGGCCTAAATTCCTGACACGAGCTTGACGCAGATAAGATAATTACGATTTTTTTAAGTTACAATTTATGAAACTCCAAAGTTACCTACCTACTTGTGGCTTTACCTTTTTTTTATTGTGATTAAAAAAAAAAATTACAGTGTATACAATTTTACTGTTTCATTTATTTGCCGAAAATACCTGACATTTCCCTTTTCCGGCGGCATTCCTGACATATGTCTAAAATTCCTGACATGTCAGGAAAAGACCTGACATCTGGTCACCCTACTTGTACGGGATATAATAAGGCGATGCTCATTGGTTGACTAGGTATACTTATACATAGGCATGCCTAATGCGTCGTCTGAGTAGGTATTACTTGGCGACAGGCGTCACACATAGATACACCAAAAATGGCGAAAAGTTAACGCAAAGCCGATAGATGTTGTAAAACTGGTTTTAGCTCGACACTACCTAATTTGTGTGTGAACCTACCTCAACCTTAGCCACGAAGCGCTCATATTTGTTTGTTGTAATATTTTAATATTTCTTCTCCTCTGTCGTTTCGCTCTTCGCAGAGCGGGCGTGGTAACGTCGAGACACGTCGGTGGTAGAGGCGGACACAGCTCTCCGCGGGATCTCCCGCCATGTCCCCCTGTCGACGGACTGTCTGGCGCAGATACGCGTTTTCCTACTGCGGATTTCACTAGGTCAGTCCAGCGCATAGGTGATCTGCCGCGCGGTCTGGTATCCATTTCCCTGTACGTCGCTCGATGGAGTCGTTATCCCACCTAGAAACGCGTGTCCAAAGTAGGTAAAGAAAGAAAGAAAGAAAGAAGACATTTATTTACTACATAAAAGACACACAGAGACAAAGGGAGTAATAGGCATACATTACAATTTAACACATATTGTGTGTGTCTTCGCGGCAGTGAATAGGTCGCTGTCTCAGCATTATGCCGAGGTGTCAGACAGACACCTACAGCGCTGATTTTCAGACAGCACCGTACGTGACCCACGGAACGCAACACAACATAAGACCATTGATAAACACATAATTATAGTATGCACATAATAAATAATAAATGTAATAAATTTGTAAAATATGTACCAGTAGCTAAATGGGATAGAAAGAAAACCACAAAGCAAAAAACGCGACACGGTTGGGATAGGAAAGTGCTGGATGGGTTAGGATTGGGTTTGGGATTTCTGTAGCGTCAACAAATAGCCCTTAAGCTGACGCTTAAAGGTATACTTGCTAGACGCTCCTTGAATAGGTGGAGGGAGATCATTCCAACACTTGGACGCCGCGAACCTAAAAACTACCTCGAAACGCCGTGGTCCGATGCATTGGCACCAGAATCATCGCCTTACACCTACGCGCACTCTTGGGCCATACAGGTACTGCAGTATGCGCGGCTGATGCACAAAAGAAGTACATACCTAGGGCGGCACATCGTGCACCCGAAGAGGTAGGTACCTACAACAAATCGCCGCCCAAAGAATTTGGAATTTCCTGGGGGCAACGGGCCTATGGTGAACTTTAAAGAAAGGGCTGCCACAATAGATCACTTGCTGGTCGAAGCGGCATATTAAGGCCCAATCATCAAATAAATACCTACCTACTTAATAAAAATACGCGACTGTAATATTTATTTTTTACCTTTGTGTGTTTTCCACCGTTTCATTTCCCGGTATTTCGTTTTATTTGTCTCTCTTCTCTGTAGTGTAGTAAGTTTATTGAGTGTGTTTTGAATAAAAATAATAGTCTTGTGACCTAAGATTTATTTGCCAGACACCTAAAAAAAAACTGTTAATAATTTTATCATAAATTCAATGCTGCTATACACCCCGCTTATCTGGCTTTAATAATAATTAACTGTTGTTTGGATATTAAAAAAAAAAAAAATTAAACTGTTTATTGCAGTAATTTAATTGTTACAAGTTTGTCTACTAATTGCTTAGCGCAATCTCAATTTTTATAAAGCAGCATGGTGACCCTACGGTGATTTTCTCAAAAATGGGAAATTTACGAAACACTATTCTTTCCCAGATTCATTGGATTTTCAGCTGATTCACTTATTTTAGTCAACTTTTAGGCATATCTTACCGACATGGTATTGTAAATATAATTACCTACTCTTGATCTACAATTTTTTTACTTAAATTGGCACATTCGTACAGTATGAAATTACATACATTTAGACTCTACGAAGGTACCTACGCCAGTCCCCAACCAACACGATCAGAAAAAAAATCTAAATAAAAAAAAACCGTAAAAGTAATCCCAAAACCATTGTTTACATATTAATCTCAAGCATCTACAAACTATATATTTATTTTTTTATTCGATTAAACTTATTAGAGACAGACGCATTCAAAGGAGGATCAAAATTATTTTCTGGTCGCGATATCACATATTATTTCTGGTGAAATCTGCTGCCGCGCTGCCATCACTTTTTGAGGGTAGCCTATGCTCAGAGCATAGAATACTAGAGAGATGACAAGCCGCCGGCGGCCGTGTCGCAGCTGTATGCTCAATGGGCATACACTGCCATACTGTGCGCGCGTGCTGATCGCAGAGAATATTACATTTTTTCCCGAAATGCCTGATATGATGCGCGTTTATTGTCAAATAAGCGTGTAGGTATACAAGTGTGTGTGTTTTAGATGTGTGCGTGCTTTGTCTTGTCAATTACTTGGGCGTTGTGTGGGTTAATGTACTTGCGACAGGCGTACTCTATACAAATCGGCCGCCATGTCCGATCTCCTTATACTCATACATCTGTGAGCCTATGCATATGAGCGGCAGTCACGCTTACAAATATGAACGCTCCAGCATGTTGGATAGTCGAGCTATGACTACTGTACGAATGCTCCCTGTGTATACTAATCCTGCCCACTCTACTATTACTATTGTATTAAATGACGATAAACATACATATATAAATACTTAAATTATTATAACACGTCCAAGACTCGGGAACGAATATTCCTGGTCATCACACAAATAAATGCCCTTGCCGGGATGCCCAGGGCCTCTTGCTTCGTAGGCAGGGTCACCAACTAGGGTAAAGCGGTCGTCCATGCATTTACGTTTTGGGATGATAATACATTTACATTTTTACTTGCAATCTGTACATTTTGTGCATCATTCCAGAATTTCCATTAATCGTTCTCTCACCAGGCGTTTAAAAATGTGGAAAGGAAAGCCGAAGGCGAGAGCTAGTGTCGAATAAACAAGGAGATCCCTAAAACAGGAGTTAAGAGTATAAAGTGACTTGTAAAAAACTTTAATTAAGAATATCTCGCAAGTTACAGGCGTATTTTTCCCCTTTTCTGTTGAGCTATGTTGTCGTGCCTCGTTTAGTGCACTACCTACTGCGAGGGCAGTAGCTAACACGATGTTCGAATTTTCGTTTCCACGTATAAGTTATTTGCCAAAGTTTCAATTGCCCGAGGGCAAAGTTACAGTTGTCCGATAGGATAAGTTAGGTTTGTGTTAGGTACCTACTTCTATAATGAAATGTTTACAAACGGCTTCAAAACAATCGAACAAAGTACATATTCGGAGAAACAACGGTTTCGTTGTTCTAATAGCTAACTTGCTTTGCTCAGAGACCGGCTACTATCGCTGGCGATCAATAACATCTCCCTTTGATTTGATACAGATAGAGACCAGTAGCAGTAACCATAGTGGGTGGTAGTGGGACCTCGGACCGCTCGGCAAACGACGTAGCAACATCTACGCCGTTCTCAAAATGCAGCGCTCCCACGAAACTCGAAACTCGAAATTCGTATACATGCGTCCCCGATATAGATACCCGAACATCGAATTTCGAAGTTAGTGGTCATAGTCCTGCAGCTCGTTTCGTTGCGGGTTTGCGACGCGTCACAGCTCCAGAAGAAGAGACCAAGCACCAAGAATCGAAGACAGAGGAGTCAAATCGTGAGTCACTGCATACCATATAGGTGTTCATTTTCTACTCTTGGCAAACGTGAATTTGCACCAAACTATCTGCAATCGTATGCGGTGATCATCAAAATCTGTATTTATAGAAAGTTTGTCAAGTTTGTATGGAGTGACAGCTGCCGGCGCCATATTTAACGTTGATCGGTCTGTAATCGTAAGTTGGTGCAACCCGCCCTTAGTAATGTCTTATAACTATCCGATTACAGATTTATGAACCCTGCACTCATAAAAACCTGTAAGAATGAGAGGTCAATTATCCTATCCACTCACTTGTTTCTGACAGCCAGAGTTGCCAATTTCGCACATTCCTATTTAGAGTACAATTTTTAATATACGAAATCGTGTGAGTGGACATACCGCGAACGGCATTCGAAGTCTTCCCTCTCTGTTGCACTTACGTACGAACTCGTAAGTATGACAGAGAGGGGAAACTTCGAATGCCTTTCGCGGTAGGGCCTCAGGTTTCGCAAATTTTGCTTTACGGCTGGTATCACGCTCACGTGCCCAGTTTGTGCTATTTGCGCTAATAACAGTGTTGCTGGCTGGCGTTTGACGCGTAAACTTGTTAAATGACAGAGCACGTGTTATTTAAACGTTACAGGGAACCTTCTGTATGTAAGTACCTATAGTCGACTTCGAAATTGTTTAAAAATATGTGAACACGACTTTATTGTTAAGGGCATATAATGTTGCTCAGATACTTTTGAATCTTTATAACGTACATACACGGTGTAACATGAGGAAACCGAATAATTTTAACAGCGTATTCCTGACCATATACCTATTTGAAGGTAAAAAGTTGTATAATGTATGGCATTCAGCTTGGTTTTTAAGATATTTGCGTTTTTGTTTAAAAAAGTTGTACTGAAATCTCCAGTATTTATTTATTATGTAGGACCCGGGTTTATAATATATTTTTTTTGCTACTTATTTACCTCAGGAATACGCTCTTAAAATTATTCGGTTTCCTCATGTTACACCGTGTAGGTATAGTAATGAACTACCTACTCTTCTACTTACTATCTCCAGCAACTCGCCCCATCAAACGCGCCTTCCTTAAGAATACTTAAAAAACGGCGACTAATTAAAAAGTACCCTCTTTCGGAGTGTTTCTTTTATTTCACTCCCCGTCTGGGGTGACTAACGTCTTGTAGCTAATTGTCGACTTTAAGAAAAGACAGGTTTCGTATAATATCAAATAGTTTTTGAGAGATATTCGATTACGTATACATATAAGTATATAGGTTAGGTTTAAAGAACTTTATTTCCAAATCAAATTTACTATACCGCAACTGCAGGCCGCACCAGTGTGATGCAGGCTTATAAGCCTGCGGTGGTGGTCAATATTAAATTTGACAGCTAATGACAAGTTTACTGTTGACCGCCGCGGCCAGGCCGCTCCAATCTGTGAGCTCAGGTTGGGCCGTAGCTGTCATTCTATAGAAACTTGTCAAACTCTCCTTACATTCAGATTTTAATGAACACTGCTTACTTCACAGACGGTTTGGTGCAACCCACCCTATTTCTAGATAAACCTCTTGGAAATATACATTATTTTCTACTACATACCTACCTACATTCAATTTCGTCTTTTTTTGTACCTAATCATAAAATAAAAAAAACTTCAAACTGTATATTTTTTTCTGAATACTCGCTAATGTAGAGTAGGTATATTACCATATTATTAGCTAATGTAGAGATCTTTTTGTGAATGCATGCTATTTTAATGTAATAGGTAAATAGGTAAAATGAGGTGCCGTTTAATGTACGGCCCAATAATTGGCGTCCACTAGATCTCTGCTCTTTTTAACTCATGCTGCAAAAAGAAAGAGAGAAAGATAGATGGACGCGTATTATCGGGCCGTACATTTACCGGCACCTAAAATGACATGATTTTGCTTCATAAGTAGGTAATGAAATAAATAAATCTATCAATCTACTTACTGAGGTATATAAATAAGTATGTGAGGCATATGTATTTACTTTTCGTCGAACTTAAAACATTTGGCATGCCTTAACTAAATATTCAATTCTCAAGTTTCGCTATTTGATGGCGAGGTTTGCTATTAAGCTCTCCAGACTAGACGGACCACTAGAAGAACAAATTGACACGCAAGAATAAAGATAAATGTAGAAAAAGCTAAAATAAACCTAAATGGAAGGCACCAACTTAGATGAAAAAAACAAAAACAATAATATTTATATTTAATGTCAAAATATTGTGCAGGTAAATATAATACCTACACAATATTTTAAATTAAAAGACGAAGTGGGTGGTTTCAAAGAAAAAAAATGTCTGTAGTTCATAAACCAAATAATATCAATAGGTACATTCAAAATATATGGAACACCTTCTTTTCGCAACTATATAACGTTTGGCAAACTGATTCATTTCGCAACTTTTCATTTCCCAAACTCTGAAACTGTAAATAGTTCAGGATTTATTTCAGGGCCATCGTGTAGAACCCTTTATGTTAGGTTAGGTTAGTTTATGAAAGGTTAGGTTGGGAAACATAAGTGAACCAAAATATATAAGTATGTGTAACATAATTGCAATTGAACCTGAGGTAGGTACCTACCTACCTACTACGATAATAAAGTACTTAGTACTAAATAAGCTACATGTCCAAATACAGACATGTAAACAAAATGTTCAAACACAATCCCTTATTAATATTAAAACGAACACAACATAGAATAAATTAATAATAAACAACATTAACTCCCGCTATCGAATATTAAAGAAGAATAAAATTGAGATACGAAATCATACAGACACTGACGAAATGACAACTTCACTGTTATTTAAATACAACAAACAAATATACATTACATTATAATAAAGTAAAAATAAAGTCGGGTGAAATTTTCGAAGTGTATAAGTAGTATGGGGCTATGGAGAAAAAAAGCTATTCAGCCAAGCCCCGCCTTAGAAGGTTTGTTCAAGCCACGCCTTTACCAGTGGGGGGAGCGCGCGTATTCGCCAGTCAGTGCTGGCATTCGCGACCCGCGTACGTTCGAGTTTAAAAAAATAATAATTAAAAAGAAAAGCTGTCAGCAATTTTCACCAATTTGGCGCGTATTCTGACGGATTAGTTTTTTAAATTGTTTGTGTTGTGAGTGAGTGTGGTTTTAATGGCGGATCATTTTGGAAGTTGAAGGGAGGATTTCATATGGTAAGTTTCAGGACACTTTTCAGGGTAGGAGACTAAAATTACTGATACTCAGGTTTTAAGAAAGGAACTGGTTACGTTAGTACGTACCTAACTGCAACTCAAAATCACTACATAGTATAAAACTTTGAAACTACGCAACGGATTGTGATGCGATGTTTTTCAATAGATAGAGTGATTCAAGAGGAAGGTTTATACATATTATACATTCAAACCCGTGCGAAGCCGGGGCGGGTCGCTAGTATGACATAAATATTATAGATATTATGTATAGGTAGGCATAGTACCTTAATTACCGGTAGGGTCATTTCGCCGGTTACGCAGCCACCTTCGGTTAGCGACCACCTGAAGAACATGGTTTTTTTCAATTGAAGATAACATCAATTCTACAGAGCCTATTGAAACAGGTAGCCGTATGCATTATTGTTTGTAGTTATGGAATAGGAATTAACTAAAAAAACGAGAAAATATGCTTTCAGTTCACCAACTCAGCTAAGTGGTCGCTAACCGGCACATACAATTAGGTGGTCGCTAACCGGCGAAATGACCCTACCTACCTAAGGGTTGTCTATGAGTTTGTTTTCTTTTTTTAGTGTCTTGGTAAAATTGTATACATATGCTGTCTGTAGACATTTATTTAGGTTTTTAACGAACTACAAAATAGAAGGACGTTGTATACAAGTAGGTAATTCTGTGTATTTTTATAACATATAGGTACTTATTATTTTAGACAATAGAGGTTCAATTAAAACTACATGCATAATTGCATATTAAAATATAGGTACCTACTAGGTACTTTGAGAGTGCTTCTATACAAAATAGTTTCGGACGGATCAGTAGGAGTTTGATTATTTTCGAAACGTACCTAATAGCAACTGGGTATAGTTTTTTAATTAATAAGTAGGTACTACATAGGTACCTATACACTAAAAAACTATACACCAACCAATAAATGTAGACTCCTTCTTTTACATGTAGATATATATTATACCTACATTCCATGTAAAAAAACCGGCCAAGTGCGAGTCGGACTCGCGCACGAAGGGTTCCGTACCATTATCTATAAAAAAACTATTTTATTCTGTGTTTTTAGTATTTGTTGTTATAGCAGAAATAGGTACCTACATCATCTGTGAAAATTTCAGCTGGAATTAACTATCACGGTATCAGTGAGATACAGCCTGGTGACAGACAGACGGACGGACAGCGGAGCCTTAGTAAGGTAATAGGTTTTACTCTTGGAGTACGGAACCCTAAAAAGGAGTCTATAATTCTTTCACGTAAAGAAACATAAAACACCGGTCAAGTGTGAGTCGGACTCGCGCACGAAGGGTTCTGTACCATTATCTATAAAACGGCAAAAAAAAAACTTTTGTTGTATGGAAGCCCACTTAAATATTTATTTTGTTCTGTGTTTTAGAATTTGTTGTTATAGCGGCAACATAAATACATCCTCTGTGAAAATTTCAACTGTCTAACTATCTCGGTTCAGACGGGCGGACAGCGGAGTCTTAGTAATATGATCGCGTTTTCCCGGGTTCCGTATCCTGTGGGTACGGAACCCTAAAAAAACATTCGTCAAAAAATAAATTGGATATCAAAGCGATACGCCCAGTCCCATGTACCTATCCATATTATACTTTTTAAGTATAAATATTTATTCCAATAATTGTAGCAATAAATTCATAAATTGCGATGCCCTTACATGTTTCACGCTTAATATGTGTCAACTACCTACGTACTGAGGCTCTAGTTTAAGTTTTATCGATACAATATATATATTAAGTATACCTATATCTATAAAACTTATACTAGAGCTACTACTGTAATAACATGAATCCAATAAAATACTTGAATAGGTAGTTGAAACTGCAGTTGATAGTCCCTATAGCGGACCGGAATACGTTGCAAGGGAAGACCCTTCACAAGACGTGAAGACGACATCGTTGGAACGGCTGGTTCCTCATAAGAAACGAATAGCACACAATATAGCGAGGTGGAATATTTTGTAGGAGGCCTATACCCGCTTAGGGGTTCATTCAGAATACAAATTAAGTACCTACTTAGATAATAAAAAGAAAAGTAAAAATATACAAGAGGCTAGCTAGACTAACAAGCAATTATTTATTTATTATTAAAAACACTTTAACACAACATTACAGTCCTAAAACCAACGCGTCATGAAAACGATACTAACCTATAGGTACAACAAATTCTCGTAGCAATAAAATAAATATAACAATTTGGGTGATATTTAAAGAAAACCAGAAAAGTTCACTGTTTCGAAGGAAAATGCATTAGGTCTAGTGAAACATTAGGGCTAAAGTCGTTAGGTCTAACAAGGGAGACCCTTATGAAATATATCATGTTGCGACTCCGTCCGTCTGTCTGTGCCAACGTTAAATATCTCACGAACGAAATAAATACTAATATCACACCCCTCTGTATCCGAAGTTTCCGAAGCAAACAATTTGAAATTATTACATAGGTACCTATCATTCAGATTATTATATATCATCATCCTCCTAGCGTTATTCCCGGTTGTGCCCTAAAGGAGCCCGGGGTCCGCTTTGACATCTAATCCCAAGATTTGGCATAGGCACTAGTTTTGCGAAAGTGACTACCGTCTGACCTTCCAACCCAGAGGGAAAACTAGACCTTATTGGGATTTGACCGGTTTCCTTACGATGTTTTCCTTCACCGAAAAGCTAACGGTAAATATTCCGTAGGTGTACATAAGTTCCGAAAAACTCATTGGTACGAGCCGGGATTCGAACCCACGACCGCCGCTTGACAGCCGCATGCCTGAACCACTAGGCTACCGTCTTAGTTTCATAATAGTAAATTAATATATTTTTCTACGCGAAGTCTTATTTTTAAAACTCATTTAAATTAAATATTTTATTATATTCTCTTGTTATCCATGTCTCGAAATGATGATGGCAAGAAAATGTCATTAAAATATCTAAATAATATTTAAAAGTTACGACATTGACGTTGGGTCGACAGTAGCTGAATTTAAATATATTTCTTTTGATGTAATTTTGTTTCTTTTGACCTGTGTGTTAAAAACACGTTTGAATAAATTAACGGAAAATGATAAAACACTTTCTTGTAATATATTGAAAACTCTCGTGAGTCTCAGACATATTAAAATATAGTGAAACGGGTCCCTCGCGTGTTTAAGGTCGATTATGTCCGACATGATTCGAACCAATACTTGGTCCTTATTCTTGAGCACTGGGGATGCCGTGCGCGCTTACAACTATTACGGATCTGTGCCCTGGCGGAGTCTACGACGTGCTTTGACGTGAGTGACCCGTTAAATTATATTTAAAATTATTAAATACACAGCGAAACGACGGCAGGCTGTATGGTTTTCCACCGCCGTGCGATATTAAAAATAATAAAATATAACATTTGAATTTAAATGGACATACTTATTTTATCTAAGTTTCTTACTTTACCTAGGGATATCAAAGGGAATCATTGTACTAGTTCTAACTTATTTCGATCATTAAGTGCTTTTCAAACATAACCGTACCTACTTACCAGTGTATTAGCGTTTCAAAATGGTTTTCCTTGAAATCGCACGACGATTCACGTACGATTTATCTAATTATAGTGGGGTATAATAATCCTTAAGGCTGGTTGGCTATTAATATGTATATTATCTCTGTACTACTCGGAGCGGCTATAGAAATGGTCGTAAACTACTGAATTCAAGAACTACTCAGACTTCCTCATAAAATCTAGATATGTTACCTTACCCTATTTAACTTTGATTAATAAGTGACGTGTAATAAATCTTACCTACACAAGGCTTGTGTTATGGGTACTAATTGGGGAAGTACCACCTTACACAAGACGTCAAGCTTACCAGTCGCAGTCTTTGGAAGTGAGGCGCAATTTCAGCCTACTCAATTTTGTTTGTCGTGTTTTACGGGGAGAGCCAGATTGCCTAGCACTAGTGGAGCAATTTGTGAGGTTGCACGTTCCAGTAGTCCCACGAATGGCTCTTAGACCTCTAACGCGTCCGCTTTTGGCAGTACTTCCACTGTGTCGCACGGGAACTCGCCGCACCTCCGTGCGCTGACGCTGCTGAATGCCCTGTTGGTGTCCACACCCGAGTGTGATCTGCTTGCGTGGCGATGGACAGCTGTGTGTAGGGAGTGCCTAAAGTTTTGCGAGATGAAGGATGATAGGCCCTCTAGTATACGCAGTCGATTATTTTTATTGTATTGTTTAGTTGCTTTCATTTTATATTTCGTTTGGCAGTGTATTAGATTTAAGTAAATCTGTAATGTTGTTTAAATATATTAAAATAAAATAAAATAAATAAATAATAACACCACTACTGGCACTGTAGGTAGGTATGTGGCAGTGGCGGAGCTCCCATACAAGCCGTGTTGTTCCTGGTGGCGAGTAAGGTCGCCAGGGCTCCCGAGGATGCTGTGTTGAATGTTTGGGCTTCCCCGATTCTGCAGCGCCTCTGGGATGCTTGCCGATGCTAGCTTAGATGACTTTTATGCCATAATACGGAAGAAGACAGCGTCTGTGGTGATGCAGACGAGGGGGAGCTCAAATAGCATCCTGAAAATGATAGCAGAGAGGTGGGACTCGGACATACTCCGCCGATACACCGACCTACATGTCGTACGTCTTAAAAAATAAGTATAGTTCATGTAGCCATTTAATACTAATATACTAATGTAGTTGTATAAGTGTTTTGTAACTAACAATGCTATGGATCTAAGGAATCTGAAAATAAACAGTTTTTTTTTTATTTATTAATGGTATTTCACCTGCATTTGTCTCTATTCTGTCAACACAACGAATCATCTTGTGTATAAAGGGTCGGTAATGCGCTTCTGATCTGACTCCTCTGGCAAGCGTTCATAGGCTAGGTGTGTTCACCACCAGGCCAAACGATTAGCCGGTGTTATAAAAAAATGCTCGATATGCTCGGCATTAACGCATATAGCGCCAATCGCGACACAGATGCGTACATATGTTCAGTTCAGTTCAGTTCAGTTTCTTTATTAGTAAATATCAATTTACAGGTCATAATGGATTTGCATATGGATATTAATGTACTATTCTCACCAAAATGGCCGGGCCGGCGCGCACCTGAGCGCATTTTTCAAGTTGCCAAAGAAATACGAAGCTTTAATACATACGTTACATTTCATATTTGAATGGACGGCTGCCACAGATGTAGGTATGAATATAAGGAGATCGGACATGGCGGCCGATTTGTATAGAGTGAGCCTGTCGCAAGTACATTAATCCACACAACGCCCAAGTAATTGACAAGACAAAGCACGCACACATCTAAAACACACACCTACACGCTTATTTGACAATAAACGCGCATCATATCAGGCATTTTGGGAAAAAACGTAATATTCTCTGCGACCAGCACGCGTGCACAGTATGGCAGTGTATGCCCATTGAGCATACAGCTGCGACACGGCCGCCGGCGGCTTGTCCTCTCTCTAGTATTCTATGCTCTGAGTAAATATCAATTTACAGGTCATAATGGATTTGCATATGGATATTAATGTACTATTCTCACCAAAATGGCCGGGCCGGCGCGCACCTGAGCGCATTTTTCAAGTTGCCAAAGAAATACGAAGCTTTAATACATACGTTACATTTCATATTTGAATGGACGGCTGCGCTTGGCTGTCGTCGCGTCTGACCGGCTCCGGCTTTTGCCTATTGAGCTCTATTAAAACGCGGTCGGCTGCCACCGGGTGCTCGCGCATCCGCTGCGATTCGGCGCCACGCGCCCCGGCCGGGTCCGTTCGTTTCGGTGGGAATCGTATATATTATATATATATTACACATTCACTGCCAAGAATCGCTAGTTGAGCCCGTGGTTTCCCCCGTATGTAGCGGAGAGCGACGACGGCGTAGGCGCCCCCTAGGCGGGTTGCTGGCAGTGAAAGGGTTAAGCTGCTACGGGCTACGACGTAGCGCTACGAGCGTAGCGTGGCGGTGAACTAGTTAAAATAAATAAATGAGTAGGTTAGGTTAGTACCTATTATATCCTAAAATATCAAAATTCCTTCAGCGGGTTTTCGGAATTATGAAATTTGGAAAAATATGCCTTCGGACCAACAGAATTATGTCCTGTACCCAAAAAAGGGTAACCTACATGGCATTATATAAGGAAAACAACCCATACATACCATGCATGTTTGGATAATACAATGCAGTGTACAATTTTGTATTCGCCACGGGAGGTAATTAAGAAAGCATCACATCGCATATTTATCGTCATTGCTTACGGTTTCGGTCAAATACCGGCGATCTGGGACTTTCTTTGTTACCGTCCTAAGTGACTAAATTACAGTCAACCGCAGAGAAACGCGAACCCCTCTGCATATAAGTTATCAAGCTGACTATACTCTTATATGTTGGGGATTGTTATTGTGCTACGGAATACGAAAAACGTCAATGCCACTAGTGCCAGTCAATTTGAAATAAAATGACGCTGTCCGTTCGAAAACAATGGCATTGACAATTGACATATTTGTTCAATATGAGTTATTCATTCAGCAATAATTAATATTTAACGTAGTTTATAATTTAGTTTGATCAGTTGGCAACCTATTGTTGAGAGTTGTACGTTTTGTCTTTACAATTACATGAATTGTATTATTACAATATATATTTTTTTTTATTATTTTATTTGTGGGCCTTAATATGCCGCTTCGACCAGCAAGTGATCTATTGTGGCAGCCCTTGTTTTAGAGTTCACCGTTAAGTCCCGTTGCCTCCAGGAAATTCCAGATTCTTTGGGCGGTGATATGTTGTACTTCTTGTGGGTGCATTATGTGCCGCTCTAGGTAGGTACTTCTTTTATGCATGAGTGGTCCGCAGGACCGCACAATATATAATAATTATTAATTGTCGTCGTAGGAGGCGCAGCCAGACAGTCCAGCATGTCAGTTATTGTGGTATGCCGCGTTTTTTTAATTAAAATAATAACACTCTTTATTAACTGTAATGTATAAGCTATAATAGAGCAAGATAGGGAGAGATGAAAGTTCTTGGTTTTCTCTCGCCATCTTTCAGCTTCCAGGACCGTCTGAATGTGCTTGTGGTGTGGGTAGGCACACTACAAACGATGCAATTTGTCACAAGCACTGACAGGGACGCAGCTATAGTTAGAATGAAGGGCATGTGTTGCTGTCGCATTCCAACTATAGCTGCGTCTCTGTTAGTTGGTCTGACAAATTGCAAGGTGTGTAATGGCCTTTAGAATAGCTTTACCCTCTTTCAGTGGGCGTCGTAATGGGCTAGCAACCCACAGCAATATCCCATTTTCAAACAATATCACTGCAATATCCCATTTTTACACGAATGCCCAACGAAAAGGAGTGTAATGTTTTCTCCATCTGTTGCTTGGCTATTTGCTAAAAGTGGCGCTGCTAATCCAATTTGTGCTCTACTTAGGTACCCTTTTTGGGAACACATGTGTGTATGTGTGTATGCGATTATCGATTATACACCGTGGACCCTGAGGAACCCGAAAGATTTTAACCACGCATTCCGAGTAAAAAATGTTAGATATATGAACCCCATCATCATCATCATATTTAGGTACATAAAATTGTATTAGGTAGTTTCGTAAAGTATGAAAAATTGAAAATGGCACAAAACTCATTGATTTATTTTTAAATTATACGTTACCTACTTTTCAAATAAATCTCTAAATATAACGACAAGTAATGTAGGTACATTGGGATGGTAAATTAGTGATAGTATAAAAAGACATGAGTGCATTATCTCCAGTATGTGCTTTACTACTGACACGGACGGGTACTGAGGTATCATCACGAACATCTAATTTCTAAGTTCGGATATCTCCATCTCTATCGCACTCATGCTACTTACCAATACATACTAAGAGCGACAGAGATGGAGGTATAAGAACGTCGAGATTAAATTTTCGTGGAAGCGCCGCTGGCTCTACAAGCCCTATATCTACTGTTATCATCATCATCATCATCATATCAGCCGAAAGACGTCCACTGCTGGACATAGGCCTCCCCCAAAGAGTGCCACAATGGCCGGTCCTGCGCCACCCGCATCCAGCGGACTCCCGCGACCTTTACCAGGTCATCAGTCCACCTTGTGCCTACCCACGCCGCGCCTTCCGGCACGTGGTCGCCACTCGAGAACCTTTCCGTCAAAAAAAGGCTCAAAGGGTAAGGCTCTACTTCGTCATCTCACTCTAGGTAGAGCGGTCGTGGTCGTCTCATCAGGGGTGGTGGTAAGCTTCTCAATCTATCGCTATTCCTCTCGTTCTGTAGCTCTTTTGGTGCATTCGTGAAGTGGCATTGAGTTTAGTGTTGATTTGTTCGGTCCAACGCTTTGGTGACCTGCCGAGGACTCTTGTGCACCGCTCACTTGATTTCGGATTTCAAAAAGGTAGCCATTTTCAAAGCCGCCCATACTTTGATTTGCAACTACGGTTGCCACAATCAGTTGAAGGGTGCGCGAAATTGGCAACTGTGGTAGCCACAAGCATGATCAATACACTTAATTGTACACCTCAAAATAACACAAACACAATGCTAAAGCTGGAAACGCACTGAAAGCGGTAGCGGCGCGGCGCGGTGCGGCGCGGAGGCGGTCCCGGTTGTAATGTTCGAGCTAATATGAAAGGGTCCGCACAGAACATCGCGCCGCGTTCAGTGCGTTTCAGCCTTAAAGTAGAGGTAAAAAACAGGCGGTTTTATCGCTACAGAGACTGTTTCAGACTACCTTTGGGTAGCGGGAATTCAACATATTCATCAATTTTTCCCTGATCTACAAGTCATTCCACAGCACGGCTAAAAAGACGGTGCGCGAGCTGTCTCGCGGCGACATAGACTATCTGTCTCTTTCTAATTAGAACACTTAGAAAAAGACGGACAGTCAGCACCATCTTGTGATAACCGTACAGATGTCTTCTCGACGTGTGATATGTCCAAAGAAAGAGAGATACGACATTTGGATGCAAGAAAGACGCTGTTTAATACTGAGGTATCCGAGTTCCGAGTTGTATATTATTACCTTATTAAGTCTAGTATGTTATTTCAGCTTAATTTAGAAGAAATTGAGCGTATCGAATGCTTTAACGAGTTTTCTGTACTCCATAGACAATAAGTATGTTTTCTTTTACCATATTTGTCACTGTCAATGCCGAATTTGGCGCTATTGTGCGTAATTAAATGATCACAGGTGTACAATTGCGTGCAAACAGATATGTGTGTTTAGTGTTAATAAATTATGTCTGATGGAATTGTTTCAAGTGGGACTGTAATACTAGGGGTTCCGTAGGTAGATTGTGCAGTATTACCTACTTATTTCAACTTTCACGATTTTCAAAAATTGCTAAAATTCTGACAGATTTGACAAGTAGGTAAGTAATACCACTACCGAATAGTACCGAACAAGATGGTCGTATACAAATTTAAACAGTAGTGACAGAGATATATATATATTGTTGACAAAACTTTTTTCTCGCTCGCTCGCTAATGATAGCTCAACGCGAGCAACTCGTGACATAAGCTTTAAAAGAGATATTAATAGGACTGTCCAATCGATTAGATCTTTAACTAGCACTTCCACGGCATGTCGTAGGGATATATATCTAAACTTTCATCTCTCTGTCTGTCAAAATCAAAATGACTGATACCTACTTACATCAAACAAAAGCGATATTCTAGGGATATCCATAAGACAGATGGAATCGTGGCCCGGGTTAATTAAGCAGTCATTGTGCCATTGTTGAGTCAGTCGAAGTGCTCAAGACAATAAACAATTATTAATTGACAAAAATGAAGTTGGTAGTTTGTAGTAAGTTATTAAATATGTACTGTTTTGATGGCATTGTATTAATTATTTTCTTCTATTGCTTATTTTTTAGGTTATAAAATGCTTTGAAACAATTTATTGCAAGATTTCCCTCTGATCTGTCAGGGATTATAACTGGCAGTGATGTGTCTGAGAATCCTCAAGTCACGACAAAAAAATAGTAATTTAAAAATCGAACGGTATTAGCTAAATTTGAAAATCGAACACTCCAATGGCGGCAGCGGGTTCGAGGAGTCGGATTCGATGCGGCTAGAATGCGATTCAACCTTGTTTTTATACTTGTGAAAACCAAATATACCTACTCTATATTGAATCCCTAAAAACTGGAATAAAAGAAAGAACACTTGAATCAATTTGCTGTAATAATTGCGCTGCATGTAATATTTTCGCGAAATTCGCCATTTATTTACCTACTTAAACTTGTCTTATGTAGTTTCGTAAAGTATGAAAATGGCACAGAACTCATTGATTTACTTTTAAATTATACGCCACTTTTCACATAAATCTCTAAATATAACGACAAGGAATGTACTTTGGGATGATAAATAGTGATAGCATAAAAAGACATGAGTGCAGTTTTTTCAGTATGTACCTACATTACTACTGGCACGGGTACCTAATGAGGTATCATCACGAAAATCTAATTTCTAAGTTCGGATATCTCCGTCTCTATCGCACGAGCGACATAGATGGATGTATAAGAACGTCGAGATTTATTTTTGCGTGGAAGTGCCGCTGGTTCTACAGCTCTACAGGCCCTATATCTACCGTGCTTAGATATAACCTAAAAGTGTCTGGCAGAAACCGTTTAAAAAATAAAAATAAAACAAGGTGACCACAGACTCTCGTAATTCCTCACGGCACCGCTAGATGGCGCTCAGAGGTTGTTTATGGTGGCAGCCGCGGCACGATTTACTTCGAGATGCAGTCGATACGCGCCGTGTTGTGCCTTGTAAAGCACCTAATTATATGTTGCGTTTTGTTTAGATCGTTTTTAGATATTTTTGACGGGGTGTGAAAGGTGCTAGGACTGCTAGGTAATGTGATTTAATTAGGTACGTTAAAAATATGTTAGGAGTAAATTAAATTGATGGGTAGGGTCACTGCGCCGGATAGCGATCACCTAATTTAAAGTACCGGTTTGCGACCACTTAGATCAAATGGTGAACTGCAAGGATATTATACAGTTATCTTAGTAGAATCCCATTATATGTTTACAAAAAACGTTGCATATGGCTTTCTGTTTTATTAAGGTTCTGCAGAAATGTGCTCTGACTTCCTCAGGTGGTCGTTAACTGAAGCCGGTCGCGTAAGCGGTGCGATGACCTATTTGGAATACTGATAAGCCACAATTTGAAGTATTTCTATCTCTTTCTTCATGGTTATATTTGATCGAGCGAGCCAAGCGAACGAAGTTCTATGCTTTAGCTTGGGCCCAAAATCGTTCGTATGTCTGATGTCCCGCTTTCCCGCTTTCAGCTGTATTTCTCAACAGTCAGCATCAAAAGTAACCAGGTAGCTACGCAATCGAAGACGTCAAAAGCTCTTATTCCCTTTTAATAATGATTTTTGACGTCTTCGTTTGCGTAGCTTCTTTTGATGCTGACTGTAGGTACGTACGAGTATGTACATTAAAGGTAAGGATGGATTTCCGATGTAGATAATACTCAGTATTCAATTATAGAAAAAGCGACTGTGACCAAATATAAACAAAACTCTTTTAAGTCTTCTTTTTGACGTAGTTGATTGGACAGAATCATCAGAAGACATAAATAACATTATTCAGCCAGTTACACCGTAATTAGAATTACACGTTATTATTACACGTTCAGTGTGCATTGCATTTAGCACTTAACCGTTAGGCAGCATATATAAATGAATAATAAATACCATAAGAACAAAAATTAACACAAATATGTGAGGCTGCACTAATAGGAACCTATTTATTCCAAATATGTCATTCAAGTGTCAGTATAATATTAACTCAGTTGCCTTTGCTATCAACACTTCTGATGAATTAATTAAAAAAAAAACTGTAATCATCTATGGAACTCTGGCAGTCAGCCATTTTAAATTGCAAATGCAATGAAGACCTACGTCTTTCTCTTTCTGTCATACGCAGTTTTCTAAAAAGGAACGGGATATAAACTCGTTTGTCTTAATATGGCGTGTGGTTTTATAATTGTGTTTTACTATTGCTTTGATAATTACGTATTAATAACGACTGATACGAATCTAAAGTAGGTTTCGAAGTTGACTGCAGTCAGGAGAACTTTTTATAGGGTTCAACAGTCATTGGAATTATAAAACATAAGTCCTTGGGCAACCGAGCTCTGCTTGGGTGAAAATGGAGAAAATACGGAGAAAACGAATTTTCCCGGATATGAGACCTATCTAGATCGATTTCTCATCCCCGTTAACCCCTGTATTCCAAATTTCATCGATATCGTTAGAGCCGTTTCCGAGAACGTGATTGCAAATATATAGTAGGTTAGATTTGACTTGGCCGGTTTTTATCAGAATTAAAAAATATATATATATGTGTTGAATAACTTTATAAAATGACTGATGTAATGAAAACTGGCCTAGTCAAATCTAACCTACTTTAAGATCTCACATTTTTAAATAACAGCAATTGTTATAGGTATCCAATAAAGCACAGACATAGAGTTTAATACTTTTTCATAATGTTATTTTGTTCCTATAAATACATATTTGGATTTTGCATAGAACTTGGCACTCATTTAGATCTCCATTCTTTTTGCGGCGAAGCCCACAGCCAAGCATAATTTTTGTATTGAACTTGGCTCTCCTTTTTTTAGGGTTCCGTACTCAAAGAGCAAAACGGGACCCTATTACTAAGACTTCGCTGTCCGTCCGTCCGTCCGTCCGTCCGTATGTCTGTCACCAGGCTGTATCTCAAGAACCGTGATAGCTAGAGAGTTGAAATTTTCACAGATTATGTATTTCTGTTGCCGCTAATACTAAAAACAAAATAAAATATTTTTTTAAGGGGGGCTCCCATACAACAAACGTGTTTTTTTTTGCCGTTTTTATAGATAATGGTACGGAACCCTTCGTGCGCGAGTCCAACTCGCACTTGGCCGGTTTTTTACATTTAAGTACATCATTTGTTGATTCTAAATTATACATCATTCATAAAAAAATTAACAACGTTATCAAGGTTTTACATGTTAAACAAAATATATGGAGAAAAATTAAAAATTCCTAATCCTAGGTCAAAATTTAAATAATAAATTTAAGATTTATATAATCAAATGAGAACAGAAGGAAGGATGTCAATTTCACTGAACACTGTAATAAAGTTACTTGTCGTCCTGGCAAAATGAACTGACTTCACAAACAGCACCCGTTCACGAGTATGATGCGACTCAGACGCATTTCTCGACAATTGGCCGGAAAAATCGCAGATACAGGAGTCATGGCATCAGCAGACACTGAAATAGACTAACTAAAAAAGGTATCAAATCACTAATGATTTCACATAAGCCTAAGAAAACAACGGAACATTCAACACCAAAGAGAATTAGAATTTCAACTCCATCGATCTAGTGATGTGCCGTTGTCAGGAACATTCGAAAATTCTTGGCAATGACCTGCAAAAACAACAAAGGATTGCCTTCGTTTCTCACTATGATTAACACAAAGCAAATGCAATAATCACGATGGTAGTACATCAAGATTGAAAGTTGGAAAGGAAATGGCAGCCACTTTGAGACAGCCAGTCTCCGCATATAATTTTGAAACTGATATGGCAATTATAAACGGCCATCAAACCATTTCATTTAACCGCTAAAACTCGTTTGACACTGTGTTTGTGAGAAAGGGACGAAACGAACGAAACACATATTAGACAGAGGTAAGTAGTTACGTTAAGGTTCAATAAAGTGGTTAATTAATATATTACCTAGTCGTCAAACCTGGGAAAGTTTGTAATAGGTTGTTCAAATGTTTTGCGATTTGAATCCATCAATCACATTCATGCGTAGATAGAGGATATATAGATGACGTCCTAGCGTATACCCAAAAGGGACTATGGTAAATTAACAATACTAAATTAAGAAGTATCAGAAGCTAATACATTCTTGACGTCTAATGTCATTTATAATTTCAGTCGTATTATATCAGTGACGTCATGATAGTGTCAGTTTCGGTACAAATTTTGACAGGTGTGGCAACAAACAAGCTGGTGGCAAACAAAAATCCGTATACGCGATGAGGGACAGAAAATATGACACTGTATCTCGTTCCTACTTGCGGTATTGCCTATGCATACATCTTTGTCACTCATGTGTGTATGTGTGGGTGAGTCCCTCTATCTATTCTACCTCTATGCATTCATGTTTATAGTACCGGTAGGTAACATTGCTGGCAACCCAGGCAAGGTTTTCTCTGTAGCCTAGTTGGTAGTGACCCTGCCTACGAAGCCGGAGGTCCCAGGTTCGAATCCCGGTAAGGGCATTTATATGTGTGATGACCATGAATATTTGTTCCCGAGTCATGGTTGTTTTCTATGTATTTAAGTATTTATTTATGTATGTATATAAGTATGTATATCGTCGTCTAGTACCCATAGCTTTGCTTAGTTTGGGACTAGGTCGATTTGTGTAAGATTGTCCCCAAATATTTATTTATTTTATTTAAAATATTACCGTCGCACGCGTTGGAATGGGAATATTGGCTACGCTACAGCACATCACTACAGTTGAGATTATTTAAGTTGACCAAATTACATCAAAGTAGTCCATTCAAATAGCAAATCTACCTTCCTTTATTTCTAGATTGAAATTCCAATGACAGTTTAATAAAAAAAAAAGGTCACATTAAATAAGCTCAACTATAATCGAGCACATAAATTTACGGCATACGTAGAACGAATCGGAAAGCAAACCACTTTATTCCCAGTTCGAAACCCGTAACATTTTAAATTCATATAATTTCCACGCTTTTCGTAATTTCCGACGTTTATTATCAGAATTCTCGGCCGTAAATCAGAGCGACAGCCAGACGTTTGTAAAAACAAAGTAATCATAATGTTTACTTATTTATGAGCGAAACCAACAGGTCTTGCCAAAGGAAAAGCACAGAAAACACTACAGCAGATATGTCACTCGAATCGGGACACAACGTTTATAACTTTTTAAACTCTACTCAACTAACTATTTTGTCTCAGTGATGCCAACAGCCCTTTAATGAGTGATATCAATTTTCTTCATTGAAGGTGTACAATCGCCCTCGAGTAGGGAAATTGCGTATTTAGCGAAACGAAATCTACAATGTTATAGGAGAAATGCCAGTGAAAGTAAATCGAAAATGAAGGCCAACTCACCCCGGCGTGCCCGGCGAAAAGATGAGTCGGTACCGACAGTCCACACTTCCAAGGTATCGAGCTGGTGAAGCACTGATTAATGCGAGGGTTTTGGGAACGTATTTCACCACATTTGCGAATTTTGGGCGCGACGAATAGGCTTGCGCGTGGAGCCGTCGTCAGCGATCAAACGATATACCCTCAACTGGCGTTTTACTAATGTCAAAAAGAACTATACAACTACCCTACCTAACTGTCGCTTATGAACGCGTTCCTTTTCACGAAATATATGAATAACATGCATTAAAAATAACTACTTAAGCTAAGTGATGATGTCCGGAACCAACAGAAGGTGTGAAAAGAAGTATTTGTCACTAGGTAGCAAAATTAAATTTCCGTCTTGGGCGTAAACACTTGAATCCCTCGTGACGCTCTAGATATTACTACGTAGAAATGACTCAACGTTCGGTGACAGTATAATATCATGGCGCCACGGAGCTGATGATGATAGGAGGTGGCCTCAGCAACTCCTAAACTATACAAGATACAGTATAAACCCCTCGTGTTTGGCTACAGGGGTGATATCGCCGTGGCAACGAGGGTCTCACCCGTCCGATCACCCATACTAGTTGTGTTGAGAGGCGGGGTGGTGGTAAATGTCTCCGTCACGTCGCGTAAGGGTCTATTCAGACGTAACACAACCACACCACAACCACCAACCACACCACAATGACAACACGTGGTCGGGCGATAATTTATATGAAAATAAATAGCTTTCACACGTAACCACTGCGTCACCAATTTTGCCGCTGAGGTGTGGTGTGGTTCGTGTGAATATACGTAAATGTCAAAAACGCATTCTGAAGCCTGCCGATGGTGAGCGGTGCGGTGATACAAGGCGGCCGTGGGCATTATAAAGGTGTTCCAGACAGGTCAAGTTTCTTGAAGGGATCCCGGAATCTGTTTGCTACTACGAGTAATTAAGTACAAGTGCACTATAATTTTTAATTAATTCATTCATTTATTTTCAGATAAGACAATCCATAGTTATTAATTAATTGTTAGTGACATTTAATCACTTAAATATAGGACTATATACGTTAGTACAATATAATACATAATTTTACATTGAAAATGGGTACCCTGTCCCCCATATGAATTGTGTTCCAATGTTCTACAACCAGGGCAGTCAAATTTATCCCTCTGGTACAGTAGTACTACCAGGTAGTTCTACTGGTAGTACAAATGATACACCCTAAGGTCACTAGTACTACCAGTAGTACTAGTGACCATAACGGCAGACTGGTAGTACAACTGTCCTGTAGTTTGTTTGTTTTTTTTACCTTTTCTTTGACATAGATTTACTTTCGCGATTATCATAGTGTTCTGAGCGAGCATTCGTTCGTTCTTGGGCGGATGAAAACAGGATTTCACATAGTAAAATGTTTGTTCGTCAGCACACGAACAAGTAAATGCTCGCTCAGAACACTACGTGAAAACGCGGCTTAGCAATACAATCTAAAAAAAATGTGTTTTTTATACATTTTGACCGATCGATAACGACGTTTTTTTTAAACTTTATTGCACAGTATAAAATACAGTTACAAAGGGCGGACTCAATGCCATAGGCATTCTCTACCAGTCAACCTACAGGCCAAACAGAGGATAAAAAACTTTGGTGCAGAATACGAAGAGAACACGAACACTTCATAAATAGTAGACATTTTGTATGAAAAAGCATAAATTTTTTTTGGTTGGCTGCATAGTAAAAGTCAAAGTTTTTTCCGTTCAAGGTTTTCAGTGAGCTAGAAAACATGTATGTATATTTTGTTTACATCTGGAATGTGTATCATATGTACTACCAGTTGAACTTTTAATACAGTGGTCTATGACAAAACCCGAGGGATATTCTTGTATTTTTAGAAGTAGTACTAGTGTCCCTAAGGTGTATCATCTGTACTACCAGTAGAACTACCTGGTAGTACTACTGTACCAGAGGGAAATTTATCCAAAACGCTGTTCAGGAGGCTGTTGTCACTGTCCCTCACTCGCCGCATCAGGGATGCTACTCGCTTACGTAATATTGACCTGAAGCCATCTACACTCGCCTCCATAAACATACCTGTGCGCTACAGTACTTATGGTAGTCCCAACAGCATCCTGAACGCATTATTATATTGTACGCGAAGAGCGCTTAGCGATTTTTAATAATAGTAATGAAATTCTTTATTTCGGACATAAATCCATAGCTTGTTAGTAGACGCTTATTATCTAGGTTAGTAAAGTTCAAATTGGGCCACACTTTTTATTTGCCCTACCCAAAACTTAATTATAGGGCCATATATTTCTGCAACCGCATTCACTATAGGTCGACCGCTTCACTCAGACCTCGCCAGTGCGGCGCGCGGGTGCAGGGGTATGACTATAACGGGGTGCCCGCACCCCGTGCACCGGGCTTCGCCTCCCGGTCGACCTATAGTTAAGCCTATTTACTTCATACAGAGCGTCTTTGAAGTTTGATAAAAAGTTGTAATTATCAGTCAAATACCGTATTCAGCTTAACGACTGGGTTGACTGGCTCTTTCGAATGAAGCACCATGCTTGGACTAGTTAAGGTACTTAGAAATGGTTTAGGCTGTTATTCTTAAAACCGTCTTCCGTCGTCCTTCCTCCCCTTTCTTCTCATGAGTGTAAGAATCGAATATGGTAATAGAGTTGAATCGTGCGTGAGCGATGGCCAAACAACCTACCTCTAATTTTACATTTTCTCTACGTTTGAAGCTACAATTTCTAGAAAAGACTTTTAACTTCATTTTTCTTCTTACCCCTCTTGACAATACAGGGGTGAGTTTATGTATGTAATATGTATGAACAAGGGCTAAACTGTGTAATGTATTATTCATATCATTAATAACTAATTAGCAGAGCAATAACTACAAACGACACAAGTATATTAAGTATATCGACAAATTGCTGGAATAGTTGACTGTTGAATGTAAAGTGACTTCCGCGCAAAGATGGCTTCTTTTGCGAAATGTCAGCTCAGTTTGTGAGTAGAATACTAAATAGTCACTCCAGGCCAGTTCTGCATTTGGCGGGGCGGTATCAGTATACGGTATTCTGTACTTTACTGAGAGCTTAACTTATGCCGTTTCACAGGGCTAATTGCGTAACTTTCCGAACGAGCGTTAGGACCTGTTGTTTTCCCATTTCGACCGGTAAGTATAGCCTAGTATAGCCATTTCGACCGGTAGGCCCTAGTGGATAGTGAACCTGAGTACGAAGCTCAAGACCCTGGGTTCGAATCCCGGTAAGGTAAAAACTGGTCTTTACAACTTCCTGGCCAGGGGAGAATTAAAATGTTGTACCTACTCACCACGGGCGGTAATGAAGAAACTCTCATCATTTGTTTTACCACCCCAGGTGAATAACGTAGTATTAATTAAATATTTTTAATGGATATTTTTGGACCGTTAATTTGCTAAGTACCAAGTTACCAACCCTAGAACTCGCTGCCCGGGTCACAAACTGTCAACCCTAGTTATTGCCCCTACTACGCAACATTCTTGAATTCTCAGCATTCTCAGTCTTCAATATTGATCCTCAGAAGTCATAACCATTATATTACTATTCAGTCAATGAGTACTTGACATAAAGGTGCGTTCACACTATGTGTGGACATCGTTATATTTAATGTGGATCAAAAATGATTTAATGTAAGAGATAATTAAGTGTTAGTTTGATTTATAATTAGATGTGATAGGGTTTTTAAGTAGGCATGTATCAAATTGCCGGTCGATTTTCACCCATATCTGTCAATCAAGATTTGAATCTTTGCTAGTAAGTAGGTATGTAGGTATTAAGGATGACTCACGCTAGAACGGGCCGTGTCCGGCCCGGGCCGTTTTCTAATAAAAACGACGGCGTTTTTGCGCGGCCGAGCTAAACCCAAGCCCGGCTGAGTTACGGCCGGGCCGTGCCGACAACGGGCAACTTCCGAGCCTCGGAAGCAGCCCGGTGTCGGCTCGGCCGCACAAAAACGCCGTCGTTTTTATTAGAAAACGACCCGGGCCGGACACGGCCCGTTCTAGCGTGAGTCATCCTTAATTCGTATTACAGTAAGATAATCTGGTATCATAAAGTTGATCCGGTGATGAAGCCAGAAGGACAGTCGGATCTCTTTAATGGCTAAAGCTAGGTATATAAATCCCCTAGTAAGGTCACTTCCTCATTTGGCAGTGCGAAGTACATTTAAATGATTGCCTCCTAATTGGCGTGGGTGCGGGAAAGCGGGGCGGTACGGATGCAGTACCTACTGCATGCGCTTCTTCACAACAGAAATTAAGCACGTTCGGTATTCTTCACAGTCCTCTTATTTAGGTACTTCTGCACCGAATAACGACTGTACTGAAATCATCATCATCATCAGCCGAAAGACGCCCACTGCTGGACATAGGCCTCCCCTAAAGAATGCCGCAATTACCGGTCCTGCGCCACCCGCATCCAGCGGACTCCCGCGACCTTTATCTCCTTCCACCTTGTGAGGGGCCTACCCACGCTGCGCCTTCCGGTACGTGGTCGCCACTCGAGAACCTTTCCGCCCCAACGGCCATCGGTTCTACGTGCAATGTACCCTACTGCCACTTAAGTTTAGCGATTCGGAGGGCTAAGTATATCGGTTACCTTGGTTCTGCTGCGGATTGCTGAACTGTACTGAAATGTGTGACGGTAATATTCTGACCTGAATAACGATTGTGCTGAATGCTGGTTGTGAAGAATTGCGTCTGTGTATGGCTACCTAATTGCGAATGGGAGGAAACGTTTTTGTGTTAAAAGAAGGACGTGAGGAATAACGAATGTGGTGAACTGCCGTGAGGAATAACGAATGTGGTGAACTGCTGTTTTGAAGAATATGATACAGATAACGAATATAATGGAATAAGTTTCTGTCATAAATTTCATTTTTGGTACAAGCATTTATTGCCGACTGTACTTTTCTGCAAACCATCATCACCTAGGTACCTACTCATTTTCACGCCATAATGCGAAAGAAAACCACGTCGCTGATGGGTCGCGTCAGGGAAAGTCAAAACGGCATTCAGAAGGAATTAGCTGGTAGATTTATTTGCAACATAATGTGGCTCTGGATCGAGCGGGTCAGAGCTACTTTGACTTATGTCAAGTTGTACTGCAGTTTTTTTTAATGTATAATAATAATTGCATGTACACCTACTTATTAATACCATCTACGTCTGTAATGTGATATGCAATAAACATTTCTATTTCTATTTCTATTTGCTAACATAGTTTTAAGTTTATTTTGTTACTAACAGTAGGAATATGGATCACATGGTCTGAAATAAAACATTTGAATTTTTGATTTTGATTTGATTCTAACGAGCCCAAACTCGATGGGGTTGTGTCGTTTTATTGCGGAGTTCCTAATATGGCCACCTTCCAGCTCCAGCATCAGATCAGCTCCAAGTCATTATAATATTGCATTGTCATGCGATATACGTATGCTTCCAAAATTTCAGCTCAATCGGAACCGGGAAATGGATCAAATTTAAATTACTAAATTTGACCCAAGAAAGAATAAAGAAAAAATAAAACAGCTAAATAAAACCATCATCGTCTATGGCCATAGACAGGACACAAACCTGTAAACCCCTGTTTTGCCGGTACAGTGCTCTCACCAATGAGCTACTAGGACAGTGACAGATGGAGCGTAACCTCTCTATATAAAAATAAACAAAAAGAGAGTAAACAGGAAAGAAAATGTAATAGAAAAGCTATTTGTCCAGAATGGTAAGTATAAAGCAAATATCAGGAACGTTAAATTCAAGTGTCAATGCGAAAAGAGTTTTCTAAAGTAAACGAGGTGCCAACTTCGTTTAGCATATTAATATGTTTCTGGTCATGTTTGTGTACTTTAATACAATGGAATAATAGTACATTATGATACAAGTGTGCTAAGTTGGTCATTACACTCGAGTCGGTTTTTAAGCCTGAGCCGAAGGCGAAGGCTTAATGGAGACGAGAAGTGTAATGACCAATGCTCACGTGTTTCATACGACGTTTTTCAACACATTTGCGAGGAAAAAAATAAATAAATAAAAAATGAAAATGTTAAAAGATATGTAATGAAAAGGCACTAGTGCGATAATGTAATGTAAAAGTCACGGCATGGGTAATATTCTGCACTATTTTGCTAATATTTAAAAAGATATGTAATGAAAAGGCACTAGTGCGATAATGTAATGTAAAAGGCACGGCATGGGTAATATTCTGCATTATCAGTGTAAATACGCTGTAATAAGACCTACTTTACGAGCAGGTGTGTTGAAAAGTCTATAAGAATTCTGTTTGCATGTTTGGCTAGCAGCTGAAGTTTTATAATCTGTCCATTTTCCCACTTTTTATTGGGACTAGTTTTTAATTAATTTGCATGTTTCTATGGTCGGCATTACGTTAGCAAGTTGGAGGTACATTTGGCTCGAAACTTCTCATAAATTAATGATTCTAATATGTTTTAATCATGGCCTGCTTGACGGAATGCGGACACGCTTGATCATCATCATCATCATATCAGCCGAAAGACGTCCACTGCTGGACATAGGGCTCCCCCAAAGAGTGCCAATGCGACCGGTCCTGCGCCACCCCTACCCCTTGCATCCAGCGGGCACCCGCGACCTTTACTGGGTCATCAGTCCATCTTGTGGGGGGCCTACCCTCGCTGCGGTGCGTGGTCGCGACTCGAGAACCTTTCGGCCCCAACGGCCATCGGTTCTTAGGAACCTCGTACTTCCTCAAATGAGTAAAGTGACATTCCGTTGTGCCCCATTTCTCTCAACCCGTGTTTCACGCGCTTGCAACGAGTTGCGCATCATATTGCGATGCGAAGGAAAGATGCAAATAGCTTTTCTGATGTAAGTTACGTAAGGTACCATCAGGACTAGAACTACCTGTTTCGAAGCACCATAGCTAGCTTCCGAAACAGTCTGTAGCTTGCTCAATTGATGGGTATTGGGTACTTTGCAAGATTCAACAGTGATGAAACCCCGTCATGACGCGTCTGTTATATCTATTGGACACATACACTGATTAATTGACCAGTATATCACTGTTAAATCTCCTAAAGTGTTCCAAGCTCACGACCCTTCATAAATATAACAAATTATAGCTTTCTATGCAATGAACGCAGACAAACCTGCTGGATAAAACATAAAAAATAAATTAAAATAAAAATCATTTATTTCAGACTCATAGAATCCATAAGTTTGTTAGTACATAAAATAATGTTAAAGCTAAGTGTTAGTAGGCAAAACAGAAAAGAAAAGAAAAGTATAATTTGTACGCTGAGAGACACTGTATCGTTCAGGGCAAAACTCAGAGTTATTTTACCCTCCCCGTCACAATGCCAACCCAGTGTGTAAAAGCTAGTATTATTTAAATTAGCCCCCATTAGTGACACTAACTTTACTAGGTAGGCTATATATATAGGGGTAGGTATATATGTAGCTTATGCTAATTATTAATTAACCGTTCAATAATTATCATATTACAAACCAGTGGAAATCTCCTTAACAATAAAATTACAGCTGCGTGAATGCACTTAATACGAAAAAGGAATTATTACTTACGTCTATAAATACCATAAATAGTTACCACTTATTTCCTCGAAGTCATGCAGTGGCACGCGACTTTCGAAAAGTCATATCAGTCAGTTGATGATGCGCCTAAGACTTTACCGAATATTCGATTAAGTTTAGCTTGCCGGTTCGAATATTCAGTTTAAGACAACTGAAGCCCCCAAAATTTTGTGACTTTATACAGTAAATAAGTACTTTATGCCCGCGCATGCAACTTGCAAAATTTGATTAAAAATCATATCGTGAAAACGAATGATTAGGTACTTCAGACTATCTAACGTACCCACAGAATTTAAAGTATAAATTAATCACCACACTTTTTTCGGGCGACCGACCCGCAAAACTACCACTTGTAGTTCAGAAGATCTACTAGCAAAATTTTGGTTGAATACCATCATAATATCACATGCTCTACTTAGATTATCTATTTTTGATTTAATCACTAGCTCATGTACCTAAATAGCCTTAGCGATTCAAAAATAATCATCTGGTGTAGCTCCCGTTAATCAAGTCAGGAACATAAAATTACTTTTCTCAAAAATGGCCCGCAAAATAAACATAACACGCTACATATGAGAAGGTAAAGTGTATAGTTTAAGGCCAGATCAAAATTATAGTACATTACTTACCTAGGGCGGTTAAACAAAGAATGTCTCAGATCGCAGGTATTTGACGCCCGAGCCGAAGGCAAGGGCGATAAATATGCGCTCTGAGGCTTTCTTTATTACCGCCCGTGGTAAGTACAACATTTTACGTCTCTATCTGGCCAGGAAGCGGGGTTTTCCGCACGCATAGCGTGCGGTAATTCCTACTTTATGGCCAGGTATGACGTAAAAAAATAAAAAACATTGCAGGCCGCCTGGAATGTTACATATGAATTCCTTTATTTGTCGAGTACCAAACTTTTTAAAAAGTAGAAACTTGCATATAAAAGACGGCACAGGTCGTATACCGTCGTAGCCAAATAAAGTCGTATTTTTCTGTTGCAAACGCGACATTTTTATATGTGTCATAAAAAGATTGCGTTTTTCGGTGGAAAAATACACTTGCAATTCTGATAAAAAAAAAAAATATGACTTTTAATTTTATGTAATTTGCAGTACCCTCAATTTGTATTTAATAATAACGCTTGATTTCAATTTAGTCTTTTTTATTCCCCCATTTTTGAGAAAAGCACTATATTAGCCTCAGCCGGAATGGCAATTGCAGGCTTCGTATTATAATTAAACGGACTTGCAAGCTCGTCCGTTTAAACAAAATACTCAGCCTGCAATTGCCTCCTTCCCGGCCACGGCAATAATGTACTATTAAAAACAAAGTTTTAACCGGCTTCAAATCAGTATCCAAATCGCTTCAAGTGTGCCTATAAAATTTGAGAGTTAAAAAAATAACGATGAATTGAGAACCTCCTCCTTTTTTAAAGTCGGTTAGTAATCCGAAGAATCAGTTCTCCGAAAGCATCATTATTTCGAAATCCACTTTGCGCCAAACGAAAATTTTAAAAAGACGATTATTTATGTTGGGTTAGGTTGGTATTATATACCGGGACCTGCGGGTGATGGGTCGGGAGTTCCATCACCCGCCTAGAAAAGGTCCCGAGATGGAGGCCCCCATGGTGTTCTGGGGTGCCAACAGCGGAGTGGGTAGGGCACTATACCCTGCCACCTACGTGAGCCCGCAAGGGCAACGCTGACAGAGTTCCGGATGTGTGCAATAGCGTTCCCGGGGCTCTGTCTACAAGCGAGCAGTGGAACACCCCAGGGGTTCTAGTCCGTGAGAGTCGGACATACCCACTTGGTTTCTCCTGAGTCTAGTGGGATCCATAAAGGATTTCCCCTGGGAAAACAAAAAAAAAAAAAGTTGGTATTATATTCAAAATCAATAATCGTGATTTTCGGAAGTATGAAGTCCGGAAATACAGCGTGTATTTTTAATAGTACCTCAAATTGTAACCAGAGGCCGTATTACGTAGTACAGAGGCGATGCAGGCACAGCTACCCACAAAAAAAAAAAAAAAAATCTAAACTATAGTGTCGGAGTGGTGTCACTATCGTGTTACTACATATCTCAAATATTCCAGGATACTAATCTCGAGGACGAAGCACGAGTAAAATGCAAGATTTTTCTTAACTACTAACTTTATTTTTCCATATAAAATAATTCAGCACGCAATGTATCACTACATTGTCTTACAGATGTGACGTCACAACTGTCACAAGTAAGTCTTCTTCCATGTGTCAAATGAGTGTAAGCATTACATTGCTGCTCGATAAATATTCAAAAATTAATTACGCTTTGGTAGTTAAGGCGACGTGAGTTCCGAAATCGGATTTTTAAAAAATCGTAGCTCTTGTTTGGATTATAATACGGCTGCCTTAAATTTAATTAGCTATTTTGAGGCTTTTTTCGAGGGAAATCAGCTATTCGAATCCTGAGTTTTTGACTTTCACTCGATAAAAAAAAATCACGAACATAGGTCTAAAATACACTTAAAAAAATCGTAACAAATTATGCACAACAGCTAAACATATTACAATTGATTCTAAAAATTGGCAACGTCATATTTAAGGGAAATCAGCTATTACTTTTTTACTTATTAAAACGCACAAAAAAAAATAATTAAAAAACATGATATCCGCGCTGCCAAACCAAACACGCACTTCCTTCTCGCTCACGCTTATGCTCAGTGAGAGGCAGGGAAGACCACGAACCTACGTCCCCTTAAGACTAACCAATTTTTTTACAATATCGGATTATAGTACTAAAAACTACGTATAGTTACAATTTGAGGTAATATTAAACATACAGGCTGTATAATAAAATATGATTTAGAGAAACGACTGCAGAAGTATATGTAGTGAGATCCAGACTAATTACTTTCTCATTAATATTACGTGTTTACAGACAGACATACAACCTTTCGCATTCAAAGGTTAAAGGCCTCCACACAGCGGTCGCGTGCGCGGGCCCGCGCCCGACCCGCGCCCGCCACCTGTGTGTGGAGGCCTTCAATGTTTTACAACTTGCGCGGGCCCGCGCCCGACCCGCGCCTGACCCGCGCCCGCGACCGGTGTGTGGAGGCCTTCAATGTTTTACAACTTGCGCGGGCCCGCGCCCGACCCGCGCCTGACCCGCGCCCGCGACCGGTGTGTGGAGGCCTTTAATGTCACATAAGGATGGATGACGTTACGTATAATTGACTCATTAGTTCCAACCGGCACAATTAAGACCACATTATATTTAAGTACCCTTTGTACTCTTTAAGGGTTTAAAATAAGCTTGGACTTCAAAAAAAAGGGCGAGACTGTTTTTTGGGCCGTCTGTCTCGCGTTTTAGGAAACTTGAAATGCAAACGGAATTCTTTTTTTTACGATGTTGGCAAACAAGTTTAAGAAAACAGACCCAGTAGCCTATGGACGCAGTTACTGTAGAGCAGCATGTCGATCACGTAACGCATTGTACGCGCGTCAGGTTGATCTAAATGTCACTTTTCATATGGAAAAATGACAGTTAAATTGTGTAATCCCCAGAGTGGTAATCACGTAACGTTTCGAACGCGCGTCGGTACAATTTAACTGGCAATTTTCCATATAATAAGTGACATTTAGACCTACCCGACGTTCGTACAATGCGTTACGTGATCGACCAGCTGCAGCCCCCCTATTCCGTAACTTGTTTTAAGCTCACCTCAACGCTCACCCTCAATTATACCTTGACAAGCAGGACAATAAAAATGTAATATTCTTTATACATTTATTTATTTCACAAGCACGAAATTAATGACAAAATAGCTCTGCGCGACATGCGCTTGACGCTGAGGTGGCTCGCTGACTGGCGGTGCGCGAGCGCAGCCGCCCGATCTGCCCTTCAAACGCCCCGTCCTTTGCCGTCGTCCGATGCCCGCGCGTACATCGTCCCGGCGTTGAAAGACTGGCTTTCAACAATAAATTGCAGAGATTCTTTGTGTTGCCTTTCGCGGGTCTAGGATATAGATCTAGTCAACCCTTCGACAACCTGCAATATAGTCGTTGCGGTGAAGTTCACCCGATGGAGTAAAGTAGTTGATTTGTTCCCATGTATCTTTTTCTTATATGTCTTCAGGTGTGATTTGATATGAGTCCTATCTACAGAATTCAGGATTTGTTGCCCTTAATGGGTAGGTAAACCATTCTTCCCTTCGACAACGTCTGTAGTAGGAACAATACACATTTTGTTGATTGCTCTTCTTATTGTGCCCCGATTGGTGATGACATCAGCGACACGGTTGACGCCATCTTTCCCAGGGTATAGATGGCTGATGCGTGCTAGGCGCCACTGAAGAGGAGGTAGTTGATCTTCCTTCAAAATGACGAGGTCCCCGACTCGAAGCTCTCGCTGCCGCGTCTTCCACTTCGTACGCTGTTGGAGCTCTGCTATGAATTCTCGTCGCCACCTGTCCCAGAAGTGCTGCCTCAACTGCTCTATGCGTTCGTATCTGTTGGGGTACTTTGTAGTAATAGGTCGGGACGGTACCGAAGTGAGAGGCCGCCCGCAAAGGAAGTGCCCTGGAGTCAAAGGAGTTGGGTCAGTGGGGTCCGACGAAAGAGGCGTTAGGGGTCGAGAATTTAAAATAGCTTCGACTTGTGCAAATAGCGTTGCTAGCTCTTCAAACGTCAGGGAAGCCCCCCCAGCAATACGTCGAAGATGGAACTTAGCCGACTTAACCCCGGCTTCCCAGATCCCTCCGAAATGGGAAGAATAAGCTGGACTAAACATGAATTTAATTCCTTCATCATTAGCAAAATTAGTTATAGACTGACGACTGGATTTAATAAATTTACCCAGTTCATTGTTTGCAACTTTAAAGTTTGAATTTAGTTAGCCGGCCTTTGATACTACCGCGCTGCTTAATAAGCTTAGACAAATCATCAACCTTCGACGGCACATCCAACTTTGCCCCTTCCGGTGGTGCCATAACTTCAAACAATAAATATCGAAGGCGCTAACGACAATGAAATAAGTAAGTAATTAAATCTCAAACCAGTTAAATCCAGTCTCAGCCGCGACCGCCCGACATAGAAAATTACTCCGTCCGAGCACACAGCTAGCCAGCAAGGTGCGCGCGGAGCTGCTACGGACCCGGGCTGCACCCAGCAAACAGAACGCCTTAAGCGCGCCGGTCCCGATCAAACACTGAAATAGTCGGCAAATCGCTATAAGATATTTGAACTACAATAATTCGTTAAGAAGGGATTTAGCACGGTTATCTCCGTTTATTGTTTAGCAAAATCTCTAATAATTAAGGAAAACACTAAGTAATAGCCTTAATTAGGCAAACTTGTATAAAATATGGAATAGCCACGTATTGCACACAAAGGAACCGTTACTACAAATTTTAAATTTAACTACGTAACGGATTTGTAAATAACTTTCTGATTTACTAAAATTAACACTGTAATGCCTGTATAATACAGCTTAATAAGGCAACTCTTGTACAAAAATATGGAATAGCCACGTATTGCACACAAAGGAACCGTTACTACAAATTTTAAATTTAACTACGTAACGGATTTGTAAATAACTTTCTGATTTACTAAAATTAGCACTGTAATGCCTGTATAATACAGCTTAATAAGGCAACTCTTGTACAAAAATATGGAATAGCCACGTATTGCACACAAAGGAACCGTTACTACAAATTTTAAATTTAACTACGTAACGGATTTGTAAATAACTTTCTGATTTACTAAAATTAGCACTGTAATGCCTGTATAATACAGCTTAATAAGGCAACTCTTGTACAAAAATATGGAATAGCCACGTATTGCACACAAAGGAACCGTTACTACAAATTTTAAATTTAACTACGTAACGGATTTGTAAATAACTTTCTGATTTACTAAAATTAGCACTGTAATGCCTGTATAATACAGCTTAATACTTAACATGCGTATAAATGCGAGTAATGCGATAATATTTGCCGAAATAAGCACTTCGCAAGCTAGATCAGGATACTATCCTGACGCTTTAAAAAAGAAGTACCAAATAGAAATAAGCACTTCGCAAGCTAGATCAGGATACTATCCTGACGCTTTAAAAAAGAAGAATTTATTTAATAAGGCAACTCTTCGCCGAAATAAGCACTTCGCAAGCTAGATCAGGATACTATCCTGACGCTTTAAAAAAGAAGTACCAAATAGAAATAAGCACTCCGCAAGCTAGATCAGGATACCATCCTGACGCTTTAAAAAAGAAGAATTTATTTAATAAGGCAACTCTTCGCCGAAATAAGCACTTCGCAAGCTAGATCAGGATACTATCCTGACGCTTTAAAAAAGAAGAATTTATTTACCAAATAGAAATAAGCACTCCGCAAGCTAGATCAGGATACCATCCTGACGCTTTAAAAAAGAAGAATTTATTTACCAAATAGAAATAAGCACAGGCCGTTGCGTGCAGCTAATAGTCTTGTCTTTTAGGCAAGCTAGATTAGGAATTGAACCTAACGCTTAAGATGCAAGAAAGCCGTCACACAAATCGAAGCCAAATTATAAAAGGGGATCGGAACAAAGGAATGGTAAAATAGGCGTACTTCCCTCGGGTTAGACCTGCAGGCAACCACGTAGAACCTTGAGGCCCCAGTATTTCAAAAAAAACAGCAGCATCCTTTGTTCTTCCGAGTCGGTGAGTCAGCGAGCCGGTAAAATTCCGTTATTTTAACGGTTAAAATGCAGCTTGAACTTGCACATTATTTGCAGTTTCTTCCAACGGTCGCCATTATTGTCCAAGCAGGACAATAAAAATGTAATATTCTTAATACATTTATTTATTTCACAAGCACGAAATTAATGACAAAATAGCTCTGCGCGACATGCGCTTGACGCTGAGGTGGCTCGCTGACTGGCGGTGCGCGAGCGCAGCCGCCCGATCTGCCCTTCAAACGCCCCGTCCTTTGCCGTCGTCCGATGCCCGCGCGTACACCGCGATGCGTAGTAATTAAGCGTAGGTAGAGGTCTAGTTTCGTAACGGCTCACCCAATTCTCTCGGCTCTGTGGAAGAGTCACCTGTAATTTTTTAGGGTTCCGTAGCCAAATGGCAAAAAACGGAACCCTTGTAGATTCGTCATGTCCGTCCGTCTTGTCTGTCCGTCTGTATGTCACAGCCACTTTTTTCCGAAACTATAAGAGCAATACTGTTGAAACTTGGTAAGTAGATGTATTCTGGAAACCGCATTAAGATTTTTACACAAAAATAGAAAAAAAACAATAAATTTTGGGGTTCCCCATACTTAGAACTGAAACTCAAAATTTTTTTTTTCATCAATCTATGGATAGGTCTTCAAAAATGATATTGAGGTTTCTTACATATTTTTTTTTTAAACTGAATAGTTTGCGCGAGAGACACTTCCAAAGTGGTAAAATGTGGGGGACACACCCCCCTGTAACTTCTAAAATAAGAGAATGATAAAACTGAAAAAAATATATGACGTACATTACCATGCAAACTTCCAACGAAAATTGGTTTGATCGAGATCTAGTAAGTAGTTTTTTTTTTAATACGTCATATATCGTAAAAAGCAATTTATGTAACGGAACCCTTCATGTGCGAGTCCGACTCGCACTTGGCCGCTTTTTTTGGACTACGTCGGTGGCAAACTGCTTTATGGGTTTTTACAAATATATATATGGCCTGGGTAAGCAGACAGTTAGCCTATGGATGCCCGCGACTCCAGAATCAAATGCGCGTTGCCGACCCCTCGTTGATAAGAGGATTTGTTGTGACAGCTACAAGCAAGTGCAGCTGGTGGATTGCGTGAGGTAGATCTAAATGTCTTTGGGAAAATAACTGTTGAGTTGTTTTTAACTCTCGGTCAAAAATACGCAAGTACCCCCTCAGGATTTGTATGGGGAATATTATATGGTATAGTATAGGGAAATATTCTCGAGTTGGGAATATTCCCCATACAGCTCGTGGACGTCAGCAAGTCGCGGGCAGAAGCTAGTAAACTATAATAAAGTTTTTAAGAAAAGTTTGTCTATAAGGGCTCATCCATTAATTACATCACACGTAAGGAGTCCTAGATTTCGTTACGTCACATACAAAATATTTATAAAATCAAAAAGGGCTGGTCCGATTTTTTCTTTTCTACATTGAAGATTGCTAAATATGTGACGTCACAGGGGCCAAATGTGACCACGTGTGAGGAGGAGGGGAGGGGTCAAAAAGTCATGAAATCCGTGTGACGTAGTTAATGGATGAGCCCTAAGCCTAAGGAAAAAGAAGTACAAAAAAGTTTATATTACTGTGGCTAGTATAAAGGTAAAGTATGAATTACTTATTATTTATAATATGAGTCATAAAATAATCAAAAGAACGCGGGTGCTCTCGGTTAAAACATTACTAACCGCGATAGTTGACTGGAGGAAACCGCAACCTCGGGCGATGCAAGATGCGATGCCAGTATGCTCTACTATAAATAAATAAATAACATTAGAGGACAGTCTTACAGAAATCGAACTGGAGCTAGTTCGATCGATTTGTTTAATAATAGCAAGCTCAATAAGGCGTGGTATGGGTGCTAGACGACCAAACATTTAATAGATGTTTGCCCTTACCGGGATTCGAACCCAGGGGGGTAATCAATCACGTACCGTTCCGAACGCGCGGTAGAACAATCCGACTGTCATTTTTCTATATAAAATTTGACATTTAGATCTACCTAACGTGCGTACAATGCGTTACGTGATCGACCAGCAGGACCTTCAGAAACTACTGGACTATGTTTATAGGTACAACATTTCGTTTTATTGAATGGGGGGCTAGACAAAGACAATTGACACGCTGCGACGCGAAAAAAAACTACTCTTCTCTTTCTAATTTACATATATAGTTCGAGTGAAAGAGGAGTCGCTGAACGTGCGTGGTGTCACTTGGCAATAAGTTGTGCTTGCCATATTCGTGTACTTGTCCTTCTAAGTTTGTATTGTAAACCATTTTTCCATCCATTGACCCAGTATCCTATTAACCTGAAATTAGACGTACTTATATAAATTTGGTGACAGTTATTATGGTACCACCGATCTGATGATGGAGACAGAACGTGGCCGTAGCAACTTCTAAACACAGATGGTAAAGCCGTGTTTGGGTTCACTAAAACCTCTCAACGAGTAGTTGAAAACTGTGGAAAACAGCACTGTCGGCAAAAAAAAAAGTAACTTAATGTAATTGATCACAGGCGCAAATCGGAATTGTCTTTGGCATCTCGTGCGTGACACTGTCGTTTTTTGACATGATCGTGACATACGGCACCCTCGCCTCTTCCATAACGATGGCAAAGGCAATATTGTATAGTGCTTTGAAAAACCATATCTCATAACCCGGTAAATCACCGTTATGTTTTACCAATAAAAGTATTATTTTTTAAACTACCGACACACTTTTTACGACCGCAGCAGAAACGTAAATCGGCCATTATCGTATCAGTAAAAACTGCTACTATGTGGTTAAACAAGCAATTAAATCTTGATTACACAATTACGTGTATCCGTATACTTTAATTGCACTATTACACGTATGTTTATTTTACCGTTTATGTTATTGGTAAATCTCCAAGTGACTGTGACGAGTTGCATAAAAAGTAGGTTTATGAAACCGTCCTAGTCCTCGACGTTGCACCAGTGTATGACATGGGCACTTTATGTCAAAGCAATATGGGTTAAATTCGAACTAACATATATTTCTTCATTCGAATTTAATTCTAAACTTTGACAAAAAGTGCCCATGTGACCCATGTCATACACTAGTGCAGCGTCAAGGATTAAGACGCTCACCTTACATTTTGGCAGATGTAGAAAAAAGTCGCTATCGTAAGCCGTTTTCGAGTAGGCAAACGAAGGTACCTACATTACATGGCGTACTTGCCTATATATTACGTGTTCCTATAAAGAGTATAAAGAAACTACAGTATGCTTATTTATACAAATTTTATAGACTTTTTATTCCTAAAGTTTATTTACTTATTCAACGTAAGCATAATTAATTATTTTTATTTACGTTCAAAGCAAATAAAATCAAAGTAGAGCAACGTGCCAGAGCAACCGGGACCACACACGATGCTGCGCAAGACCTTATATTTCGCTTAATCTTTCAACAAACTTATTTCACCGTAACTCTGTCCAAAACACGACCTTATGACTTCGTGATAAGGTTCAACATTTTTCAACCAACAGCATCATCAAATTTGTGTAAATGTTAACTTTACTCTTACTGTCAAACAAGGAAGAACCAACTGTAACACAACGTTTTAAGACTCATTTTACAACGCTCAACCGCATCTTGAAACTGGCGTAAATCTTTCTACCAACTCACCGTTCCGGTTGCCTCAAACTAAATTAAACCTTAACTCAACACATTAGAGCGTTTAATCGTATCGTTCGACTGCATTCTTAAGTTTGTCAGCATTGCGATCGGGTTGAGTCGTTTAATTTTAGGTAGTGTTTGATTTTGAGACTTGTTTCTCAGGTTTTAAGGTGGTTTTTGCTATGTTTAGTTAAAGTGTTAAGCCTCGTATTGAATCGTTTTGTTGTGATCACAACACCGCAATTTCTTAGCGCTGGTTGTTTTGTGCTAATTTCTATGCGATCATTAGACGTTTTTTTAGCATAGTTTAAGTTATGGGTTAAGAATTTATTGTTACTTTGAATAAATGGCTTTGAACTTACGTGACACTTACAGGCTTGATCTTTTTTAAACGTTACTTTAAATCCATCCATTCCATACCACAACGTGGACAGATGACCTGGTAAAGGTCGCGGGAGTCCGCTGGATGCCGGTCATTGTGGCACTCTTTGGGGGAGGATTTTCCAGCAATGGACTTTTTTCGGCTGATATGATGATGTCGATGGATATGTAATGGTTAAGGACCTACTTACTAGAAACTTGACAAATGAATATATTATTAATAATTAATTCGTTGACAAACACGCTGCAGTGTATCTAAACTAAGACATACTTACCTACGCTGTAATATAATATAAGACACCTTAATGTGATATTATTATGTATAATGTTATTTAAGACCTTGACGTACGTTTTATAAAGGAATACATGAAATGAAATGATGATGATTCCATAACTATACGTCCATAGAAAATTGTTCATACGAATTTATCTTTCTTAGCGAAGTTTTCACATAACTTCTACCTATGTTTATTCTAAAGCTATAGGTATAACTTTTCAATGTGATTAAAACAAACCTAACCCAAATGGGTTAATTTAGATTACTATAAAAAATCTAAATATTTTTGGAAAATATTCTAAACTAAACTATATGGGTAATTGAAAAAAAACGGGACTTCATAGGGTAGTTGGCGTAATAGAGACAGGAGTGTAACATATATTTCCATAATTAAAATCTTTTTCTTTCAACAGATGGCGTAACGACACCACGTCATGATGGCGGCGGTATCCACGCCACACATGCAGGACTCCCGAGTCAAAATCCAAGAGAGCGACGAGGAATCATATTCTCCAACCACCCGCGACACTGCCACCCCCGATTACAACGAGGAAGACAAGGAAGAGCACCCCGTCCACGCCTTCTCCATCCACAACGTCCTGAAGAAGGAGAGAACCAGCCCCGAGAATGTATTCTCCACGGATAAACTCCTCCAGAACACTCCTAATTACGAGGATAATCATGACAACAATGATTCTAGGAATTCTGAAAGCGTCAGCCCTAGAATCGATTATGATGACAATCAAACTAACGAATCGAGAGCAGAAATAAGCGTTGACGATGATAATTCTTGCTGTAGTGATGATACTGTATTATCAGTCGGAAATGAAGCCCCTGTATCCAATTATGAGAGCAATGATAAAGACCAGGGTTTAACATCGTTCAAACACATACAAACGCATCTTAACGCCATATCACAGCTAAGTCAGAACCTAACAATGAACCAGCCTCTAATTCTAAGACCGAATCCAATCACACCAAATCCACTGATGTTTTTAAACCAGCCACTGCTATTTCAGAACCCAATGATGGACTTAAAAGCACCATTGATCAGCCGACCAGCACCAAGCAACCTAATGAACCCACAGGTCTTCAGCCTTAATTTCGGCAGAAAAACCCAAGACCTAAGAAACGCTAGGACAGATGAAAATAGAAGACTTAACTACATGACTCCTAAGTCTCCTGACGAGTCTAGAGATTTTATGAGTCAGAGTTTAAAGTTTAGCATAGATAATATATTGAAAGCTGATTTCGGGAGGCGGATAACTGATCCTTTGAATAAGAGGAAGGTTAAGAGGCCTGTGGAAGTTAAAGAGGTTAAGGAGGCCAAGGTGGAAGAAGCGAGGGTGCCGGAGGTAAAGCCGGGGGAGAAAGGAGGGGCGATTGACTTGTCTAAAGGGGATGATAGTGCTAGTAATTCTGGATCTACTACAGGTATGTCTCATGTTTTTCAAGCGGAGGGGGTTATTATTGTGGATCATGGGTGAGGTATCTAAGGCAGCATTACATTACAAATAGACAGCATTTTGAACACACAGTCTGATAATACATTGAGTATGGTACTTATAGTTTACGGGTACGTTGGGCTTTAAGATTTGATATCGATGTTTTACTTCTGTTATAGGGGAATCTTACAAACCTCGACCCCTTGTATTTTGGCACTGGCAGAGCAGTGTTGCAATGCTTTTCTGTTGCAGGCACGACGTCCGGGGATCCTATGGTGTGGCCAGCTTGGGTTTATTGCACGCGATACAGTGATCGGCCCAGTTCGGGTGAGTCGACAAATATTATACCCTTTTTAAATATAAGTACGAAATTTAAACTGTTGTTGACAATTGCAAGAAAGAAGTATGTAGGAGTTTTGACCCCGTAAAGGAAATATTAGAAAAAATATTGTTGCAGCCTTTCATAACCGTTCTGAACGCACAATGCCTCAGATACCGTGTTACGACTCAAAAAAAGACCCATTATATGGAAGGAGAAGAGCTTTTTTGGGCGTGTCAAAAACGGAGACTAGAAATTGAAATGAAGTTAAAGTGCCAGAAATTTTGGACATATCAGTATTATATGTATAATAAGTAGTGGGGAGAGAGTTTTAAAAAGACCCGCTAGACTTTATTTTGGTACCTAGGTAAGTAATGTCAAAAAATTACTGAGTTACTTACTGAGCCTATAAGTTGACAGTTTGGAGCGGCATCTTTTACAGAGTTTGCATCTTCCGTGGGTTCTGAGGGAACATTCTTGTCGCGTGTAATCAAGCCATTATAGTCAATGCTCTATAATATACTCGATTACGTTAGGGTTAGTATTTAAAGGCTCATCAAAAAAAAACGAACAACTCTAAAATACCGATTTGCACAGCTAAAATACTAATCGTTCATCAAAATTCGGTTTTGATGTGCAATTGTATTTTTTTTTTGGTAAGAGATAAAAAAAAACCTTTAAGTTCATACACATTCCTAGGCCATCATAGAACCTTGCTGTTATGCCAATACGGGTTACTAGGATTATTGCGTCACTATGTAGCAGTTAAAATGACAGGGTTCTACGGTGGCCTAGGAATCAAATTGGTTGACCGTTACGGTCAACCAATTTGATTCCTGGTTTAAGTCCCCGCGTACAGGACTTAAGGGGACGTAGGTTCGTGGTCTTCTCTCCCTCTCACTGAGCATAAGCGTGATCGAGATGGAAGTGCGTGTTTGGAAGCGCGGAAATCATGTTTTTTAATTTTTATTTTTTGTGCGTTTTAATAAATAAAAAAGTTAATAGCTGATTTCCCTCAAACATGACATTGCCGATTTTTAAAACCAATTGTAATATGTTTAGCTGTTGTGCATAATTTGTTATGATTTTAAAGTGTATTTTAGACCTATGTTCGTGATTTTTTTCTATCGAGCGAAAGTCAAAAAATTAGGATTCGAATAGCTGATTTCCCTCGAAAAAAGCCTCAAAATTGCTAATTAAATTTAGGGCAGCCGTATTATAATCCAAACAAGGGCTACGATTTTTTAAAAATCAGATTTTGGAGCTCACGTTGCCTTAAATAGCAAACGCAAAGTGTTATTTTGAGAGCTTAGATTATTTCACTTTACACTGTATTGTGAACGTGGCGAGATTAGTATGGACACGTGCCACACAACACCGCGCGTGCCAATAAAAGAGAGCTGGGAGTCTATTCAGATTAACGTATTGATTTGGGAGCGGTTTGATATTTTTGTCGTGTCCGTTTGTTTTGACTTTTGAAACGTTAGGCTACGTCCATGCATACAAAGTCACTCCAAATACGTGTAGGAAAATGAGAAAAAAAAAGGTTAGGCCGCATTTCGGGATGTGCCCCACTCGATGCATTCTGCAGTCTCCGGCTATCCGGTCCGCAGAAGGCATCCAGTGTGGCAAAATCCCTTATGGCGCCGTGCACCGCAGGCACAGGCAACCCAAACATAACCAAACACAACGCCATATTATGTGTTTATTTACGGGCCAGGAGTTGCTATTGTCGCCTGACAGCACGCGCGTCGCGCCGTCGTACGCGTCGTCTGTCCAAAAAACATGGCCTACGCTTGGCACCCATGGAAGCGAACGTGTTTACAGTCGCAATCAGATATATCGGAGCGTCCAAAGTGCTCACAAACATCTGAACACTCTATTGTCGAGACATTTAGGGCGTGTTCAGATATTAGTGAGCACTTTGGCCGCTCCGATATATCCACTTGGCAACTGTACAATAAGACTACCTTTGGTGAACTTGATCTAAATTTTAGATTTTCGCACATTTCTCAGATCATCATCATCCTCCTAGCGTTTATTCCCGGTTGTGCCCCTAAAGGAGCCCGGGGTCCGCTTTGATACCTAATCCCAAGATAGACATAGATATGATAGGCATAGGCACTAGTTTTTTACGAAAGCGACTGCCATCTGACCTTCCAACTCAGAGGGAAAACTAGACCTTATCGTGATTAGACCGGTGTCCACACGATGTTTTCCTTCACCGAAAAGCTGACGGTAAATAATCTGTACATAAGTTCCGAAATACTCATTGGTACGAGCCGGGATTCGAACCCACGCAAATTTCTCAGATATTACAGCATTAATTACATCAAAATCGTCGCAAACGAGCACTTACGCATTGGCTTTTTCTGGTATGCAGGGAAAATGTAAAAAAATGTTTTTTTCCAAGCTTATCTTGATTAAGTTGTTCGTTGAACGCAAGTAGTTGAAAAACATGTTACGCCCCAGAAAGCAGAGAATCTACTCGTTTTGTACACGGTCTGTTGGACAAAGGATCGAATACGTTTAATTCTTGAATTTTTGACAAAACGCGGTGCTATTAATGAATACCTGCTGGTCGATTTTTTAACGCTTTGTAAATGTAATTTTTTGTAACGGAAAATTACAATCGACTTGTCTTAACGCTCGTTTGAAAGGTAATTAGACCTCCTCTTCTGGAACCCATTCAATTTGTCTCAATGACATTTTTATTCTCGCATTCATACATCATATTGAATACGTAGAACTGATGGCCGTTGGGGCGGAAAGGTTCTCGAGTGACGACCACGTGCCGGAAGGCGCGGCGTTGGTAGGCCTCCCACAAGGTGGACTGATGACCTGGTAAGGGTCGCGGGAGTCCGCTGGATGCGGGTGGCGCAGGACCGGTCACTTTGGAACTCTTTGGGGGAGGCCTATGTCCAGCAGTGGACGTCTTTCGGCTGATATGATGATGATGATGATGATTGAATAAAACTGGGAAGATTGGATGAGCACTTGCCAGCGTGGGGATTATTCCCTCTCATCTGTATCTTCCATATAATGTCATATACAGGGTGGGCCCTGTAACACGAGCAAATATTCAAAAGGGGGCTTCCTTAGAGCATTTGCAGTAACCCCTTGTGTATTATTCACTTTCAAAATTTTTGGTTACTGAGAAATTTTTATCTAAAGTTATGACCTCCAAGTAATGTATCTTGGCACCACGAGATCATATCACGGCAGTCAATGCAAATTTTGAGATACCATCATGTAATGAGTCATAATAGTTTTTGCATTTTTGTGTTCAACAGATAGTTTTGTGATTTTTTCATTTTTTTTTCTTTTTTTTGTGTTATTAAAATAAAAAGTTACTCATAGCACTCCAGAAGAGTAAAAAAATACAAGTAAACTTATTTTAAAGAATTTTTTTTTTCAAAAAAAATATTTTTTTTTCGCATAAAACCACTTCGAAATAATTGTTTACAAGCTTAATAATCTACCGTTTAATTTTTTGCTCCAGTTACAGGGCCCACCCTGTATAGGCATGTGCCCAGCTGTGGGAAGAATCCGTTTCCACAGTCAAACTGACATTACAGTTGTGTGGGACAATGGTTTAATCATCATCATATCAGCTGAAAGACGTCCACTGCTGGACATAGGAGTGCCACAATGGTTTAATAGTGGTTAGTTTAGTACCTATTTAAATAAAATAAAAAGTCGTGATTTCCAGACCTAGATCAATATGTTGTTAGTACAGAAAAACCTTAAGAACTATGTTAGTGATATAAGCTCCGGCATTCAAAAATTAAATAAAAATACTGAATTGTTTAAGCTAGCCCTTCACAGTGCCAAGCAGGGAGTCCAAAGTTCACTACTTGGCCCTGCCAATAGCCACCTCCACCAATTAAGTATTTTACATACAATACAATACAATTCCAAAAATCAGCAAAAAAAAGATCTGATGATGATGATTATAAGCCAAACGGCATACACAGCTACATTATTATTCAAAACACCCAATTCAGTAATGCATTTGTACAATAAACTCCACCAAACAAATGACAACACCATACGCTAGATGAGAAATGTAAAAAAAGCGCCAAGACCCCAAAACGGGGAAAATCTAATCAAATTAAGGATCATTAGGCATGAAAGTGCGAGCTGATAAATATTTAGAATCAAGGGGAGATAACTGTATATCTAAAAGGACCTATATTAAACCAGCTAGGTTTATCTTGAGCCCTTTTGGAAGGGCTACTCGGTAAAGATGGGGTCCAAAGTCTATTGAATCCAAGTGTGATGTTGTTTACTCTTGGGGTTCCTCAGGGGGATATTATGGGATCTGTTGTTTAACAGATTGACTTCCATGCACGTTTGGAAAATTTACATTTGTTATTATGATTATGTTAGAAAATGCTGGGCGTTGGATGCGTTTTTGATATAAAGATCGAAATATTGGAATTTAAAGAACGCATGTCTGCCAAGCTTTATAGATCGTATCTTTACTTAAAACGTATTTGAGACTGTAGCTTTGCAAGTTTGTATACATAGGAGGTAATTCATTCCAACTATGTATAGAATGGACTTTCTAGATCGACATAGGCTATATATGGATATATTTATTTTCGGCTTCGCCATGGGTTCTCTGTGAGAGCGCTTTCAAATATAGGCGTTTTTGTCGCGCGACTACAGGGCGACTAAATATGTATGGATACGAGTCGCGCTACTGCAGCGCAACTTAGAAGCGCTACATAACAGTCGCGCGACAAAAACGCCTATGTCTATGTGAAAGCGCTCAATAGAGCGCTTTCACATATAGCGCGTAATAACGCGGGCGAGCCGCTCGGGTAGCTAGGAATAAAAGAGGTAGACAAAATTTGTGAAATCTATAGGTATTTCATGGCGCGAGGAGGTCTTTAGGGCATGCAATCTTAGGTCCTACAGTTCTTCGAGTAGTTCGAATGGCATACAGTAAATGGCGGCCGATGTGGAGTTTTTAGTGGGTGGAAACATAACCCAGACTTCCCCGTCAGCTGGCCACTGGCTCGAAGGTTATCCGTATAAAATAAAATGCTTTGAAAGGTTGTAGATAGTGATGGGCAATTTCTGAAACATTTCTTTATTTTTCTAAACTGTGAAACGTTTCAGCTGTAGAAACCTGTGTAATGAAAAAAAAAAGTTACTTCTTAAATTTCACTTAAGGCCTCTCATAGACTGGCACGGCTTGCGGTGGCGGTCAATAGGAAATTTGACAATTGCTGTCATGTTTACTATCGACCGCCACAATGAATTAATGTTTCAGGCGTCAGTATCCGAAATGTTTCCGTCAAGGCTTACGGCACTGAAAACATTGCGATTCGTTTTCCTATTGCTATTGGGTTCTCACCTAAGCCAAATTTCTAGCTGTTAAACATCGGTTTTCTTTTCGTAGACTGAGGACCTTGTACACGTAAGTACCTACTAATATTTTTAATATGTGGTGTAACTGCATCTGATAAAAACAATAACCCCATCATAACTGCACATTTATTACTCGATTATGCCCCAAATAATCTCCCTAAACATCCCCCGGGATGCAGGCTGAAGATAAGGGTGTGTACCGATTTATTTTAACAAACCCGACCTCTAAACAGCCTAACTGCCGTAGACTTGAGAGTGAGTTAATCCGTTTTGTGGGAATACTAGGGTGTCAACTTAACACTGGTTTAACAGGCGTATAAACATGACCATAACCCCAAGGGGGAGTTGTACATTAAATTTTCCGGATAATACTGTTGGAAGTTGGAGGCTAAAGGGTTTTCTTAGTGCTGTCAAGCTGTCCTAGATTGTCAGACATTTATAATTGCAAGTAAAACATACGAAGGGTTTTCTTTTTAGGGGTATTCTAACATGGGTTGCTAATTAAATCTGTCAATTCATTTGCCATTATTGTCATTTGCCCTAATTAATTTGTCTCAGAAAATGATGGCTTTACAGGATTTTTATAGCACAAATCTCAGCCAACCTACAGGGTTTTATACAAAGTATCTGGGGGCACTGCAGTGCCCCTGCCAAGACGAGCCAAGCAAAGCGCAAAGGCACTACCTTTACTACCTTTTCTCGATATAATATTTCTTTGGTTTTAGAGAAAATCCCTGGGCGACTGAGCTCTGCTCGGGTGAAAATTGAGAAAATACGGAGAAAACGAATGTTTCCGGACATGAGACCTATCTAGATCGATTTCTCGCCCCCGTAAGACCCCGTATTCAAATTTTCATCGAAATCGTTAGAGCCGTTTCCGAGAACGTGATTGCAAATATGGTTCACTAATGTTTCGCAACCTAACGTTTGGCAACCTCATTTCGCATCTTTTCATTTCCCAACCTCTTAATATTTCTGAAACTGTTCAATATATCAGGATTATTATAAACTAACCTAACCTAACCTAACCTATAGGGTTCTACACGATGGCCATGAAATAAATCCTGAACTATTTACAGTTTCAGAGTTTGGGAAATGAAAAGTTGCGAAATTAATCAGTTTGCCAAACGTTAGTTTCGAAAGGAAGGTGTTCCTTATGAAAAATATCACCACTAGTGTACTTAATGTACCTACTTATAATGCATGGGTCTTCTGTACCCTATACTTTGCTTCTACATTATTCCGTATTATTATAATAATATGGTCCCAGTATTTAATTATTCTATACAATTCTGTACTAAGTAATACACAGGGAAGAAAAGTCTTGTAGCTTAGTAAGTTTGCATGTAGGTAGTAATTTTCGAAACTTCTCATTCGATTTCAAAAACTTTCATCTGTGTATAAAATGGAATCCCTGCATGGACATAGGCGTTTATTCCGTGGCTCTGCCTAGATTATTTGCCATGCGTGGGCGCAGCGCGTGCTAGTTCTATTTCATAACGCCTTGGCCACGACTTTGATCTTGGGCGACCTGCGAACAGCGTTTTATCTGTTCATTGCGCGGTCGAGACGCGCAACGCACTGTGGTTAATTGGGAATAATGGGATCACGCGCAATGAACAGATAAAACGCTGGTCGCAGGTCGCTAAAGACCAAAGTCGTGGCCAAGGCGTAAGAGTTTAAACAGTAGCAGTAGACAGTCATGATGTCAGCGAGTAATTCATTGCCGGTAATACTCACAGTAATACATAGAGGTAGAATAGAATAGAACACACCCACACATACACACATGAGTGACAAAGATACATGCATAGACAATACCGCAAGTGGGAACGAGATACAGTGTCATATTTTCTGTCCCTCATCGCGTATACGGATTTTTTGTTTGCCACCACACCTGTCAAAATTTTGTACTGAAACTGACACCACCATGACGTCACCGATATAACACGACTAAATTATAAATGACATTAGACGTCAAGAATGTAGCTTCTGATACTTCTTAATTTAGTAAGGTTAATTTAACATCGTCCCTTTTGGGTATACGCTAGCACGTCATCTATTATATCCTCTATCTGCGCAGTAATACAATTATTATCTTCTTATTGCAAAATGGCGTCTTTGAACTGCCGACATTCGTGTGCTGTAAGGCCGTGTATACACAGGAGACCCTATGTAATGATACACACACATACATGTGTCCAAGAAGAAATGAAAGAAGAAGGCACGAGAAAAACACATAAAATTGACATAAACGAGCGAGCGAAGCGAACGAACTTTGCCGTTTCCGCTTGGACCAAAGTTCTTTCGTATGTCCGCTGTCCGGATTTTCTCCGCTACAGAGTCGCATGTCTCAAACGATTCTCGTGAAAATTTGTGAGTAGGTTTAGTCAATAGTTTCTTAGGGTTCCGTACTCAAAGAGTAAAAAGGGACCCTATTAACTAAGACTCCGCTGTCCGTCTGTCTGTCTGTCCGTCTGTCACCAGGTTGTATCTCATGAACCGTGATAGTTAGGCAGTTGAAATTTTCACAGATGATGTATTTCTGTTGCTGCTATAACAACAAATACCAAAAAACTGAATTAAATAAATATTTATATATAATGGTACGGAACCCTTCGTGCGCGAGTCGGACTCGCACTTGGCCGGTTTTTTTTTCAAATCAGTGAATGGATATAAAAAAAAAACATTAAAAAAACAGACTATCGAGTTCTACAGGTTATGTAGCCAGTAGTTTTATGTGCCGCTTCTAGCAATAGCGGTGTAGACACTAAATAAAATAATCAATAATGTTGCATTTTCTCGAAAAAGGATTAAAAATGTAGTCAAATGGAGAAAAAACCAAAACAAAAGGTTAAATAATCACAAAGTTATAAGCGTCCAAAGTTTAAAGATGAGGTATGCTCTGTCCCTTTTCCGCAAAACACACCTTCATATGAAACGATTTTCATTTACTATGACGCTAGACGATCGTGACGTCACGATCCCGGAGCGTTTTCTCTCTCTAACAAACAACATTAAAACGGTTGGAGCTTCGTAATTTTTTGAGATATTCGAATGGGATTTTCGTCATTAGGCATATTTTTTTGCCTTCTTTCTTTTGGAGAAATAATAAATTTTGAGTCTATACCCCTATTATGGGTGTAAAGTCGAAGACATTGTGACATTATAGTGACTATATCGACTTTAAAACCGCGATCCTTAATTTGACCCTATATAACCCAAGAAAAACGTAATAATCTGATCTATAAATGATGGAAAAATAAATACTTCGTTACTTACTTAATGTCCTTAATTTAATCCACAGGGTAAACAATTTAAGATTAATCGTGTTTCTAAAGGATATTTTGCGAGATTTGACAGTCATATATACCTAAACCTGGTTAATTCATTCAATTCAATCCGTTTATTAATATGATATAAAATTTACACTTTACAGTTATTATTATTATTTTGTTTGTGGGCCTTAATGTGCCGCTTCGACCAGCAAGTGATCTATTGTGCTGGCAGCGCTTGCTTTAGAGTTCACCGTTAAGTCCCGTTGCCTCCAGGAAATTCCAGATTCTTTGGGCGGTGATATGTTGTACTCCTTGTGGGTGCACGATGTGCCGCCCTAGGTAGGTACTTCTTTTATGCATGAGTGGTCCGCAGGAGCAGAGAATGTGCATTGCAGTCTCCTCTGTCTCCTGGCAGAACCTGCAGGTTGTGTCCTGCTTCATACCCATTTGAAACAGGTGTTTGTTCAATTTTTTACAGTTAACTTTCAAATACAAATTTTACAAACAACCATTCGACATGACAGCCGTAATGACAAGGTGGTCACTGGTAAAAAAACCCATTTGATAATTCTAATTGTTCATAATTTCACTGTGTAACCTGACCCTTACTCTAACGCACACAGCGCACTATAACACACCCTATGCCTTCAGTAATAAAGGTTATACTATACCGCCGTAAAGCAGTGTAATGATTTCTAAGTACATGTATGTGACATGCAGAACTGGTACTTATTCGTATGAGCATATGGGTGAATATAGTATGTTGTGTTGTGAATGGTAATTGAGTACAGCTTATTCTGATTTCTTCGACAATTACAGATGCATGTTAATGTTTTAGGGATCTGACTGTAGTTATTGTTTGATTTAAGAAAAATTCGCTTGAGATCGCTGGGCTTCCTCTTGAATCACTCAATCTATTAAAAAAACCCGCATCAAAATCCGTTGCGTAGTTTTAAAGATCTAAGCATTACCTGCATAGGGACAGAGAAACACCGGGAAGCGACTTTGTTTTATACTGTGTAGTGATTAAAACCACTACTTGCTCTGTTTGTGACTTCTTAGGTCTCTAACGTCCATCGGGGTCGCAGTGTTTCTGGCGGGGGCCGGGGCACTCACCTAAAAACCCCAGGGAAGGCGACCATCATCATCCTAAGACGAGCCAAATGTGGCGAGGCGCGAGGAGGGCTCCAGTGCGTTCAGAATGAGATCCTGGAGTCCTCCGCATGAGAGCGCAGATGCTGGCCGCCGTGGAGTTTTTAGTGGATAGAAATACCACATAACCCAATCATCCCCCGATGAGGTTTCCTCCAAGAAAAAAAAAAAAAAAAAGGTCTCTAACGTCCATAGGCTACGGTACTAGCTTACCATCAGGTAGACCGTATGCTTAGATTGCCGTCGAAGTGTTAACATAGCTACTGAACCCGCTCACCACACACACAGTTACTCGCTATTGCAACTTTTTGCCCATAATCGGTTAATTCTAGCTATCCATTGTACCAGTATTGATTGAGTAATTCCAGCAATGCACGCGTAACTTGAGCCGACTGTACCTCCCACTGTGGTAATGGGTGCAATTAACATTATCTTCGTTGCTGTTGTTAATTTACGCTACGGTTGTGCTCGTTTAGCGGAAATAGAAATTATTCTATTATAAATACATTCGATTAGATTCATTTATTGCTTATTTAAAATTGACATTATAAATAAATAAATAAATAAATATTTGCGGACATTCTTACACAAATCGACCTAGTCCCAAACTAAGCAAAGCTTGTACTATGGGTACTAGACGAAGATAAACATACGTATATAGAGAAATAAATACTTAAATACATAGAAAACATCCATGACTCAGGAACAAATATTCGTGCTCATCACACAAATAAATGCCCTTACCGGGATTCGAACCCAGGACCTCTTGCTTCGTAGGCAGGGTCACTACCAACTAGGCTAAAGCGGTCGTCAAAATTTGCAGCAAGCTCATCAGGTAAATACAATTTTGTTACAATTATAATTTCGAACAATAATAATTAACAAGGACAGACCGAAATAGTTACCAAACAATATCGATCGTAGCCGCGTAGGTAATACTTAATGTCAAAAATATAATAAAATATCACAACTAGAAAAATTAAAATATACATAACCTAATCTAACTTAACAAACTCTATTAGAAATATATAGGTATTATGTATAATTTTAATATTACCTACTTAAATATGCATGTCACATGTGAGAAAGGTATCACATGAATGCCCTATAAAAAACGTGAAAGAAGATTTCTCCAGGGCATCCATGAGGTATTTTTTTAATCGATAGGTACTTAAATCTAGCTTCCTCGCGCCTTGCCCCTGCAGGCTCGTTCTGGGCATCTTCGCTGCCTTCTCTGGAATCTACTCTACTTGCGGAATTGCCTTTAGGCATCCCATCTAGCCGAGGAACTAGGATGGGTATGACGGGCTCCTGGGAACCCCCCGGACTACCTTCTAAAACCATGCCCTCTTTGCCGTGTAGTAGGGGCATCATGGGATCGCGAACAATTTCACCACGACATCACACGCAGCTGCCCTCACTATTGAGGCAAAAGCCCCCCCTCCCGCCGTAAGCGTGCAGGGTGACACCACACGCTTCCCGACCCGACCAAAGGACCTCTACGCCGGGAGAGGGTGATAGACCCCGAATTCACCCTCTCAGGTCCTTTGTAACTTTTTATAGAGGTTTTCTCCCTCGCAGCCCCCGTGCCTAACATGAATCCTCTGAGAGCAGGATTTGTCAGGGTTCCGGGTCCGTTATTTATTATAGAGGCAAACGGCAATGGCCTCTCCCTCAAGCCGCACCTGCGGAATCTTGCAATTCCCTGGGTGGAACCCTCCGACCCCCCCCCCCCCCCCGTGTCAGGTTATTGGTAGCACCAGCAAGCGATCACTTTAGGGATCACTAAATCACTTGCCGTTGTCTCCAGGGCGCACCAGCCAAGACACTACCCATTCCTGCGGATCAATCGAATCAGGAGGAATTGGTAGAGTCCAGACACTCGAGGAGATTACCCGACATAGCGCCACGGGGTACCTACTACCTAGCCATGGGCTGCCCCCGCCACAAAGAGTACTGGCGACCCACTTAAGTCGCCTTTCACAACAGGCGGGGGAGATCGTAGACCTATTCTTGCCCGCCCGAGTCGGTCTACGGTCTCCCCCGCCTATCGTGATATCCTACTAGTACATAGATATCAAAGAAACGTACATGAAATGTATCCGTTAAAATTCTAATGTTATCTGGACCTACTTACTTTAAGGATGACTCACGCTAGAACGAACCGTGTCCGGCCCGGGTCGTTTTCTAAGAAAAACTACGGCGGCCGACCGGGCTTGAGGCTGAGCTACGGCCGGGCCGTGCCGACACCACGCCGCTTCCGAGCCTCGGCCGTGTCTCGGCCTCAAGCCCGGCCGGCGTAAGGCTCGGCCGCGCAAAAACGCCGTAGTTTTTCTTAGAAAACGACCCAGGCCGGACACGGCTCGTTCTAGCGTGAGTCATCCTTCCTAGGTCCTTTATAGGTTATATTTAATCTCGAGGGTTGCTTGTCTTTGTAAAACGCAGGCGAGCCGCGCGGGTAGCTAGTTTAGAATAAATTGCCCCGGATCAATACTAGACCATTACGAAACATCAAAGCGGGTAAAATAAAAGGGAAAACGTTTAACAAATGACTCGGAAAAATGGATCCGATGTATCGATTTTCGATAAAATGGCGGTGAAATATTTACTACCGGGGCTTATTTAGGACGTGGACTGAGAGTCAGACTCGAAAATAACTGGATTGTTTGTGTAACTTCCGAACGAAACTAATCTTCCAATTTCACAAATTCACCCGTATATATGAAGCCTCACAGTCATTTTATGAAACATATTATAATGAAGAAATATTGTAGCGAAAACAACGTTCACTTTTTAAACACTCAACCGTCAATACGTAGTCATAATGGATGATTTTCTATTGTATATAAGTGTTTATTTATCGATGTAAGTTCATGTAAATTCATGATAGTTTTATTTAATTTAATAAATACACCACTATAATTAAACTTAACTAAAACTAAAATACATCTAAATAAAACTAAAATATATCTAAAAATGGCCCCTGCAGCATGGTACCGAAGACGCTGGCAGCATTTCCTCGCTGGATCGCCAGGCCGATGCGTTGAGCGAGGCTTCCGTGGCGTCTCTGAGCCTCTTCGACATATCCTTAAAGAGGCTCAGAGCGCCAGGGCCCCACGGACCTAGGGTTTCGACGTTATATTATATCGTTGCCAAGTAAGTGTGCTTGGCTTAGTTTTGGACAAGATTGATTTGTGTAAGATTGTTCGCAAACATTTATTTATAAATGTTTTGTTACTCGTACTTGTAACTTAAACGAAGGTAAATAAACTTGGTGTATCACAAGCAACTGTCACAGTTAAGCGACAAAGCGAAGTAGCACGGGAAGCCATTGTGAATAGTTCAGAGTCACTCATCAATCTACGTAGATAGGGGTAGGAATGGGTCGCGTAAGTCATAGGCTGTAGCGGTAGCGATTTAGGTTTATAAACACCATCTACATATAGGTAGACCGCTCAACTCAGTCCTCGCCTGCGCGGTGCGCGGGTGCAGGGGGCGCGATAATGGGGTGCGGGCGACGTGCGGGAGGCAAAGCGCGTTATAGTCATACCCCTGCACGCGAACGCCGCGCAGGCGAGGACTGAGTTAAACGGTGTACCTATACATTACTTAGACAGTATTACGTTAATAAGCACATTTCCGTAGCATATGTGCTCAGGCTTAGTTACTCCACCATTCGATGGAGCGACTGGTGTTACAAGGGCGGGTAGAACAAGCAATGGTCTCCGACTCTGCAGACGGATAGACTTCAACAAATTAGATTAAATTGCGAGTGTCACTTTTCTATAAATCGTGATTATAGTTACACATTTTGAAATTTGTATAAAGCTTGAATAAACTCAGGTTATCTCAAGCAACTGTGACAGTTAGGCGACAAAACAAAGTAGCACGGGAAGCCATTGTGAATAGTTCCGGAGTCACACATCAATCTACATAGATAGGGGTAGGAATGGGTGGTATAAGGCATAGGCTGTAGCGGGAGCGATTACAAGTTCGAAAATACCATAAACGCATTATGTTACTTCAATTTAGGTAAATGTAGTGCAGTGGTTTCTTCCTTGCCTTCCTTTCCGCAGTTTATTAAACATTATGTTGTATTATTTAATAGTCATCATCATCATCATCATATCAGCCGAAAGACGTCCACTGTGTGCCACAATGGCCGGTCCTGCGCCACCCGCATCCAGCGGACTCCCGCGACATTTACCAGGTCATCAGTCCACCTTGTAGGGGGCCTACCCACGCCGCGCCTTCCGGTACGTGGTCGCCTCTTGAGAACCTTTCTGCCCCAACGGCCATCGGTTCTACGTGCAATGTGCATTTAACAGTATGGCGTATTTATTCGTATGTTGTTACGAACCGAGTTTGTGCCGTTTCGTCAATCTGACTAAGAGGCCCACCAGGTTTCTATCTTCTCCTGTCAGTATTATTCCCACTGCGGCCTGACCAAGGTTTGCTTATTTGTATAGCGAAGCCTCTGCAAGACAAGACTTCTCACTATATCCTGATAACCCTGCCTGTGGTCAAGGGCTGCTTAGTCAATCAGAGGGATAACTGCGTTACTTTTAGAACGAGCGTTAGTAACTTAACTGTCATTTCCCATAAAAAAAATTACATTTAGATCTGCTAGTGCAAAAAAAAAAAAATGACAATGACATTTTGACAAGTCAAAATTCTACTAGCGTTTCTGAAAAATAAGACCACTGTTAAGAAGAAACGCCGAAACAAACTCAACAGTCAGTATTTTTTGCCATAAGGAAGCTTATGGGTGGATTGCAAAAAATGTGTACATAATTAAGGGCCTTAATCTAATCTATGCTTTAACTTTTTTTCCATTGTGTAAAGAAATTTACCCGTATAAAATGTATGGGTAATTGCCGTTACACAATGGAAAAAAGTTAAAGCGTAGATTAGATTAAGGCTCTTAACCATTTACAAATTTTTTGCAATCCACCCTTTTTACACTTTATTAGTGTTATTACTTAAAATAAGTAAACCTGAATATGAACACAAAGAAGAAAAAAAACAATATCGTTTATTAACTATATCGTTGGGAATGCTTACTTGTAGGAACTGTGATATCAAGTTCCCTAGGCCTGATACAATGACAATTAAATTATGAATGATCAAGATATTTTGGGCTCTGATTTGGGCCATGTATTTCTGTCAGTTAGATAGGTAGTCAACCCTGTAACGAGCCTTTGACATCAATGTTTTAGACCTGCGTATTTTCATGCCTGCTGATGGCCGCATTTTCTGCTATCCGTCTGCTGCGGATCCCGGTAGTAACCTACAGCTCAGCCCTTCTATATCGCTAGTCTCTTATAAATCGGGCCGCGTCTCAACCGTCTACATTACGCAGAAGTGTTGGCAATTAGAATAGTTGCCAGTTGGAGCCCGTAACGGGACGAGCCCACATGCAACATATACTCGTACATACCACCACATATACAGGGTGTGGCCTGTAATAGGAGCAAATATTCAAAAGGATGCTTCCTTAGAGCATTTGCAGTAACCCCTTGTGCCCCATTCATTTTAATTTTTTTTTATTCGGAGAAATTTTGATCTAAAGTTATGACGTCCAAGTACTTAATGTATCTTGGCACCACGATATAATAGCACAGCAGTCAATGCAGATTTGGAGTCAGAATAGTTTTGCATTTTTGTGATTTTTATATATATTTTTTTAATTTTTTTTTTTAAAAAGTTACTGATAGTACTCCAGAAGAGTAAAACAATACAAGTAAACATATTTTAAAGAGAAAAAAAAAAAAAAACTTTTTTCAAATTAATCCACGTGGAAATCATTTTTCATAAGCTTAATAATCTTCAGTTACATTTTTTGCTCCTATTACAGGCCACACCCTGTATATACTTATAACTTCGGTAAGGCTAATAATGGCGTGATAAAGAAGCCCTAATTACTGATGTATTCTCGTTCCCAGGAATACTGCCACCGGCAAAATTACCGGGAATATTAGGTACTAGTGTACATTTCACGTAGAACCAATGGCCGTTGGGGCGGAAAGGTTCTCGAGTGGTGCCCACGTACTGGAAGGCGCAGCGTGGGTAGACCGAGAAGGTGGACTGATGATCTGGTAAAGGTCGCGGGAGGCCGCTGGATGCGAGGACCGGTCATTGTGGCACTCTTTGGGGGAGGTCTATGTCCAGAAGCGGACGTCTTTCGGCTGATATGATGATTACTAGCGTTGCAATCCCAACATGGTGTAGTTTTCCCTGGGTCGGAAGGTCAGATGGCAATCGCTTTTTTAACACTTGTGCATTGGCGTACCAAATCTTGAGATTAAAACATGTCCTCGCCTAATTATGTGTTGGCTATTTACCCTAATTCATAACAATAGGGTTGAACCATAGGTGTCAATTAATTATTGAATAAGTACACTTAAAATAATTACTTAATTTGTACAGTCGACTACAAAGAGATGTATCCATACGATGTTACAAAAATATGTATAGGTACATAGACCTTACTACCGTATGGTAATAAGATATACATACATATATTTGTAACATTAAAAAACATAGGTACTTATCTTTGTAGTCGGCTGTAATTTTTAATCACATTGTGCCTAGCGAATGGCAAATTTTCCTAATTCTGTTTTTTTACATATTTTTTTTAATTTTAATGTTTAGTAATTGTAGGTATATCTATTTTCATACTGGAGCAATAAAACCCGCAAAAATCGTACATTGTTTAACAAGGGGCGTATGAGGAATATTGCAAAAGAGAGGCTATCAGAAGCCCGACGCCGTGAGGCGGAGGGCTTTTGATGACTCGAGTTTGCAATACGCCCATATTTGCAATACGCCCGTGTTATACACAATGTTTTTCATCACATTTGCGAGGAAATAAATAACTACAAAAGACAGAAAAATCTATGTTTTATACAAGCTCACCAATCAAATGTTGACGAAATTGACAACTTCACTTCCAGATCAGTGCGAGTGGGGGGCGTGGTTTCAATATTTCAACCAATCACAGAGCATGGAGCATGTGGTTCTTGCAGGGCATGGCCTGCTCGATTACCAATCACAGAGCCAGAATTCTTGTCGTACGCGGCCGTCAAGATTTGCTTAACCAATCAGATCACACACAAGCTCATTACTTCCCTTGGGACCATTATTTCCCGCGGGAACAATTAAGGCCATTGTCCTTCCCTATACAGTCATAGAATAACACCATTTATGAGCAAGTGTGATGAAAAAACTATTATAACTAACTATTATTACTATTTTCAAACTCGGTGCCAGAGCAAACGCTGAGTCCATGCCTATTGCCACATATTGGGGCCCAGCCCAACATGGTGTAGTTTTTTTTATTTTTTTTTTCTTTTCGACATGTGTATTTAAAAAAAATGTTAATTAATGTGTATATGTGTTTTATGTGTGAATATAAACCTCTTTTATTTCTTCTTTATTTCTATTATTTATAGGCATTAAAGTGTAAAACATTGTGACGTTTACCATAGTCCTCGGACTTAAATACTCCCATAAAAATACTTCCAGAAAATCGTCCTCAACCGAGTAATCTAATCGTCCGAGCTTAATCGATTAATTACAAAGCTCGATAAAGCTCTCGTGGACTTTTAATTGCCAAAGTTCACAATTGAAACAAGCGCGGAATTTAGCTATTAAACATATTTTATACGAACTTTTGTGTGCGTGAATTAAGTTATTTGAGTTGGGGTTCCAAATAATAGAGCGCTAAAGTAGAAAAACTAGTGCCATGACATGACAGTCGCAGTTTTACTTAACATCATTCTAATACGGGTATAATTAATAAATAGTGGGTCTGCGAGCTGTAGAATGCGCGAGTTTGTCTTTTTTTTAACGGAATTGACAATTTTTTACAAGCTTTATATTAACTTGCACTGTTCGTATGTAACTATGTATGTATGTCGTAAGTTGTCCGTCAAAATTTGCAATCCATTTTTCAGTCACTTCCCGTTATCCAATTGAGCTGAAATTTTGCAAGCATATGTATACCGCATGACAATGCAATATTATGATGACTTTGAGCTGATCTGATGCTGGAGCTGGAAGGTGGCCATAGGAACTCCGCAATAAAACGACACAACCCCATCGAGTTTGGGCTAGTGATAATCGTTTCAATGAGTAGTTGATGATGGTATGCAGAAAAGTACAGTCGGCAATAAAAACTTGTACCAAAAATGAAATGTTTGACAGAAACTTATTTTTTTATTACTCGCTTACAAAATTTCACGAGAATCGGCTGAGTAATGCAACCTGTAGAGGTGTATAGCTGGACAGCGATAGACTTGGACATCCGGTCCGGACGTATGTACGTTCTTTCAGGTGAAGCCGTGCGGACAGCTAGTTATTAAATAATAATTAACAACTTGGAAAAGTTGAAAAAGATGTTTTCATTTCAAAGTTCAATATCTCAAAAACGGCTGAACTGATTTTGTTGATACGTAGCTAAGAACGATCTCGATCACGTCAGCTTTCGGACAAAAAAACCGCAATCAAATCGGTTCATCCGTTTAGGTGCTAAGATGCCACAGACAGACACACAGACACACACATGTCAAGCTTATAACACCCCTCTTTTTGCGTGGGGGGTTAAATATCAACATAAATGGAAAAAAATCGCGCCCTTAGAGTGACTTAAAATAAAAAATAAATTTAAACCCAATCATCTATTGCCTTAGGTGCAGAGGCATCTGCTGAGGGCGATTGTAGAACATAAGACTATAGGTTAAGTTTGTATTTTTACTGTTGTCAAACCTATATTATAAGTTATAACTCTCCCAGTCTTATTAAACAACATTTTAAGTTGTGCTACAGAACTTTACAATAAAGGTCGCCGGCCGAGCAATTTCTCCAATTAAAACATAAAATTAAATGGCTGCCGTTGAGGCTAACCCGCCGATTTAAGACCACCCTAGTAGTAATTAGGCGAGCTTAAACCAAGCCCTTGCGATTGGATACACTACGACTTTAGCGCATGCTAAGTAGAGGTAACCGTTTTTTTTTGTATGGGAACGTAACCGTTATTTTTTCGTTCTTTGTTCGTTTCGTTGTTTGTTTTCATTATTTCATTTTCTAATTGAGCAATCTAATCATACGCACTAGTTACCTCAAAACACAACTGACTCCTACAAATGAAGTATAAAATAGTTCGAGATATTATGTGGTTATTTCGAGGTTTTTGCAAAAAACCGGTTACAATCCCTGAGAGGTACGCGAAATTGGTACCGCGAACGGCATTCGAAGTTTTCCCTCTCTGTTGCACTTACGTACGAACTCGTAAGTATGACAGAGAGGGGACACTTCGAATGCCTTTCGCGGTAGGCCCTCTGTTATATAGAGGTACGCGAATATGATTTTGATGGGTGTTAAATAGAGGTCCGAGAATACGTGTTGGTGCGTGTTAAATAGAGTAGCGCATATGAATATAGTGCGTGTTAAATAGAGGCACGCGAATATGATTTTGGCTCGTGTTAAATAGAGGACCGAGAATATGATTTTGGTGCGTGTTAAGTAGAGGTGTACGAATATAATCTTTCGAACAATTAGCGAACAAGCGTCTCAAAATATTGAGGGTTATACTTATTCAAAAAGGAGAAAACAAAAAAAACGAGCACGCATGCGGGACGCTTTAACGACCTCTGTAAACAAGCCCTCTTAGTTCGATTAATAGTAATTTAAAACTTTCATTGAAACTTGTTAACCGAATGTAAAACCTCAATTATCTTTTTTGCATGACATTTATACCTCAAAACAAATGACATACGACATATCTGAGCAGTACATTCCAATTAGTTACGTCGTTTTGTCTCTGTCTAACTGTTGGCAATATAGTCCTTGGTCTCCGGTAGACGTCATTTGTAAAATTGCTTAATTTCAGTACTTGCAGCGTCTTAACGATGTGTAAGGCGTCGCCTTGGAGAAAGCGAGCGAATTATTAGATGTTGTTAACGTTTTGATTAACACATAAACCCATATGTTTTAATAATTTGTAATAATTAATGTAATTTCGTATCATTTAACCTATATTTGTTTTTGTGATGTAGGTATTGTGCTAATTATGGACTTGTTCTGGAATAAATTACTTTCATTTAATTTCATTTTTCATAACCTGTTGGCTCTGTGATCTGTTTCTCTCCGCACGTTCATGATCTTCTATCTCTCTCACTGAGCATACACGTGAGCGAGATGGGATCAAAGAAATTAATCCGGACTAAATTCATGATAAGGGGTTGAGGTGTGTTGTGGGCAATAGCGACCTGACACTGCAGTGTCACATACCTAATCTCCTTTGTTATTTTATTATTATTTGGTTGTGGGCCTTAATGCTTCGACCAGCAAGTGATCTATTGTGGCAGCCCTTTCTTTAGAGTTCACCGTTAAGTCCCGTTGCCTCCAGGAAATTCCAGATTCTTTGGGCGGTGATATATTGTACTTCTTGTGGGTGCACGATGTGCCGCCCTAGGTGGGTACTTCTTTTATGCATGAGTGGTCCGCAGGAGCAGAGAATGTGCATTGCAGTCTCCTCTGTCTCCTGGCAGAACCTGCAGGTTGCGTCCTGCTTCATAGTATTCATACCCATTTGAAACAGGTGTTTGTTCAATTTGCAATGTCCTACGATGACACTACTACATCAAAAATGAGACAACAAGTACACCGAAAAAACACCTTCATACATACAGTAGAAATGGCACTAAAAATGTAATTCAATGGAGCGACCTCTGCAGTGAGGGGACTAGCAGACGCACCACCTGACCCACCAGCTCTGGGCAGTATTGTATTGTATTGTATTATTTATTGGTAAATATTGTCATTTACAATCAATAAAGTATCACATTACATGTCAATTCTATATAAATATTAGTACATTACTTACCTAGGGCGGTTAAGCAAAGAATGTCTCAGATCGCAGGTATTTGACGCCCGAGCCGAAGGCAAGGGCGATAAATATGCGCTCTGAGGCTTTCTTTATTACCGCCCGTGGTAAGTACAAAATTTTACGTCTCTATCTGGCCAGGAAGTGGGGTTTTCCGCACGCATGGCGTGCGGTAATTCCTACTTTATGGCCAGGTATGACGTAAAATTATTTTTCAACACACCTGCTCGTAAAGTAGGTCTTATTACAGCGTATTTACACTGATAATGCAGAATATTACCCATGCCGTGCCTTTTACATTACATTATCGCACTAGTGCCTTTTCATTACATATCTTTTAACATTTTAATTTTTTATTTTTTTCCTCGCAGATGTGTTAAAAAACGTCGTATGAAACACGTGAGCATTGGTCATTACACTTCTCGTCTCCATTAAGCCTTCGCCTTCGGCTCAGGCTTAAAAACCGACTCGAGTGTAATGACCAACTTAGCACACTTGTATCATAATGTACTATTATCTATCCAAATATCATAAACCCTCCATGATGCGTTCAAGAACCGCACATTATGACCACCATAAAAATAGTGATAGCGCGGGTAAGAAAAGAGAACGAAGGACCGTGCGGTAGAAGACCGTAGGCCTAGAGGGACGAATTGGTCTGTGCTGAAAGGATAATGAATTTAATGGAGGCCTGCCGTACCTGATGTTCCAAGTGGAGGTAATTTCTGGGCGGCCGCCGTTTGTAAAGCTTCAAGGGACACTGGTTATATACAGTTCTTGTCGTGCACAAATTATATGTATCGATATTTATCGCGTACTTATTTAAATCGTGTTTACTTTTATATCCAATGACAGCAATTTTTTCTCTCTTGCGTTCGACATTAACATGTGTCATTATTTTAAATTTGGCAGACAGGCCATAGTGCGGGTGATATGCGGAAAGGAGTTTACAAACGTGAAAAAAAGTATGGATGACATGCGTGATGCGATAGTGGGTGAAAGAGAGGGCGATAACAAATAAACTGTTTTGTTAGAACAAATTTCTTATCTGTGTGAATGTTATTATTGCTAAATAATAACATCGATTTCGATAATATTATTTCAATCAAATTTCGAACGTCTCAAAAACAATGAAATTTGATTTAACCTCTATTCTAATATCAGTCGAGATGACGTTTAGTTCGAAATAAATTGTCAATTTGCATACAAATTTGACAAATGTCGCACGTAAGTAAGAATAGTGATCATTTAGAAACCATAAAAATAAATAAAAATATAATTATAACTGGTGATATAAATATTAATATTATACATAAATTTAACGAACAATCCCAAGAACGCACAAACAGACTTAGTTATCTTAACATGTTATCGATGCACGGATTACTGCCAGGTCACTTACTCCCCACAAGAGATAAAACTTGTCTTGACCATGTAATGCTAAAAATTGAAAAAACTAAAACTTGTGCGACAGTAGCAGTATTGAATACGACTATAACAGACCATTCTATGGTATTTCTTAAGCTAACCAAAATAAACAAAATAAGTAATGACTGTCGGAAAACAAAAACAGTTATAGACTTCGAAAATGCACTCTGCAACTTATCTAAAGAAAATCTTTCAGGCCTACACAATGTTACCGATCCTAACATACTAGCCGATCTCCTGGTCAGCAAATTAAGAAAATGCTTGTTGGAAAATACCATTACTACTCTAATTCCTAGAAACAATCGCATTATTAAACCCTGGATAACCTTAGGAATTCTATGATGCATCAGAAATAGAAATAAGATGCAGATGAAACTACGTCTGATCCCGCTAACATGACACTAAAAATAACATACAGAAGATACCGCAATTATTGCAATAATTTTATTAAGAAATTGAAACGTTCATATGATAAAGAACAATTAACTAAAGCTGGCAAAAACCCCAAGCTCTTATGGAAATCAATCAACAATTTTACAAGCCGTAAACCAAATAAGACCAAAAATAATGAATTACTAGATATCAGAAACACTCCACTTGAATCCGTTAATATTGTAAATAACTTCTTTGCTAGTATTGGGAAAACCTTAGCTGAAAATATCTTGTCTGATAACACGAACCAATTTCCTAGTGTCAATAAACCATCAAACCCTTCTCTAGCATCCTTTGTACTTTTAGAAACAGATGCCAAAGAAGTTCATATAATTTTAATGAGCTTGAAATCTGATAGTGCACCGGGTTGGGATAATATATCTGCAATTTTTTTGAAAATGGCAAGTGGCATAGTTGTACCTATTATCACAACATTAGTAAATCTATGTTTTAAAAATGGAGTTTTCCCAAATTCACTTAAAAAAGCAATCATTACCCCAGTGTCTAAGAGCGGGAACAAAGATGATGCGTCTAATTATAGACCAATCTCAGTTTTACCAGCTATTTCAAAAATCCTAGAAAAGCTTATTAATAACCGCATTTTAAATTATCTGAACAAATTTGGCATCTTATCGACTTCACAATATGGTTTCAGACAGGGCTTATCCACAGAAGACGCTATTACAGCACTTTCATCTTTAATAGTAGATAACATTAATAAATAATTAACATTAATACATAATTCTGCAAATAAATAATTATTGATTTTTGATTTGATTTGATTTGAAAAAAAAAATTGCATTACAGTTTGTCTAGACCTTAAAAAAGCTTTTGACACCGTTTCTATTGCGTCTCTCGTCAATACTCTAGAAAATATCGGAATTAGAGATATCCCACTAAAATTAATGAAAGATTATCTCAATAACCGTATACAAAAAGTTAAAATAGGTAACCATTTCAGTAATGAATTAAACATCACTTTTGGCGTGCCCCAGGGAAGCGTTCTTGGACCAACCCTGTTCTTAGTATACATCAACCAACTTTGTGATATGCAAATCAATAATGGACGTACTTTCTCTTATGCTGATGATACTGCTATTGTTTTCTCTGGGGACTCATGGGAAGACGTGAGAGAATCAGCAGAAAAGGGACTATCCAAAGTTGCTCGTTGGTTAAATTCTCATCTACTTACTTTAAATACCTCTAAAACCAATTATATATGCTTCACAAATTACAATAGTTCACAACCAGGATACCACTTTAGAATTAAAATACATACTTGTAATAATCCAAAAAACTGCTCATGTTCTATTATCACGAAGGTTGAAAGTACTAAATATCTAGGTGTTTTAATTGACCAACGCCTAACATGGCATTTACATACAGAATTGATTATGACCCGACTCAGAAAATTAATATGGATTTTTAAAAACCTTAGACACATAGCAACGAAGACACTTTTAAAGCAGATTTACCTAACACTTGTCCAATCTATTCTGACGTAAAAACAAAGTTCTTAGAAATAGAAAGAGCTCAAAGATCAGTGTTAAAAGTTATGCACTTCAAACCTTTTAGACATCCTACGTTAGATCTCTATATTCTCTCCGACGTCTTATCTGTTAGAAAATTATACGTATTATTTGCGATTCTAAGACTACACAAATCAATGCAATATACAACCATCACACATAATAGAAGAAGAAATAATAATATAATACGAACCACTTCAATTAACACAACATTTGCAAGTAGACAATTCGTTAGTAGATCTGCTAAATTATATAATATACTAAATAAGCAACTAAACATTTATCACTTACCTTATTATGAATGCAAAAAAAAGTTATATGATTGGCTGAAACCTAAAAGTTATTATGATATAGAAAACTTATTACTAAATATTTTTCAAATATAGACACTCAATACACTTCCGCAGGCCGCAGGCACACACATCACGCATCCACATGTACACACGTAATTTAAGATACCTTATACTCGTACATATACGAGTTTGTAAAAGTACTTGTTATATTATTATTATTTTTTTAATTGAAACTTAAGATAATACTTACTACTTTTGTTATCCTTTAATCATTAATGTTCTTTTATTTCTTTTTAGTTTATTTTAACTTTGATTACTGTAAAATTATTCTTCACATGTGCCTTACTAACTAAGGACGAGCGGTGCCTCTTAGCACAGGTATTTCATACTTAAAAAGAGGTACCATCAAATAACAATTGTAAACCACTGTGTGACTGAATAAATGATTTATGATTATGATATGATTATGATATGACAGTTGGATCCGACTCTAGTTTGTCTCTGAATTAAAAAAGAACTATGACAGCTGCCAGAAAATAACGCCGCGATGCCGGTCATAATATGCGGCTCCTGAATGCATCATGGAGGCTTATGATATGTGGATAGATAAAGTAGTGTATACATACACTACTATACATAATTAGGCATTAAGAATACTCGTGTGATGTTATTATGAGTAAACCCACACTCGTATTTAATGCCCTTCATTATGTACAGTCATATAATAAGTGAATAACTATTCAATTAATTTATGCATTAATAATTTATATACATAGGTAAGGTACTAACATTTTAATAAGGGGCTGCATTAAATTAGGTGCGCGACTGAGCCAATGTCTTGTGGCCATCGAAAAACTCGTCGATGGTATAGCAAGCCATTTCCAGTAGAATAGCTTTTAGTTTGCGGGCAAATATTGCATCGCTAGAAGCTTGCTTTATTTCGTCGTCCAGTGTATTGTACAGTCTGATCCCCATTACATGCACAGACTTACTAGTTTTGGCCAGGCGGTGCGCGGGCACGACCAGCTGATTACGCCTGCGCGTCACCCTACCCAGGAGTTGACTATAAGTGGGAATCTGATAAAGATTTTGACTCACGTATTTGCATGCTTCTATTATACAGGGTGACTGGTAATTCGACCTATTCCTTGAAAGGGGTTATACTAGAGCTAAACCAGGGGTCAAAACACGATTTTTTTTAATTTTTCGAGTTTTTAGTTTGTTTGAAAAAAAATCGCCTTGCAGCCTTAAAGTGCTGATTGTGACAAAAATGTTTTTTTACTATCCAAATGGAAGTACTTTTGTCACAATCACCAGCTTAAGGCTGCAAGGAGAATTTTTTTCATACAAACTATAAACTCGAATATCTCGGAAACCAGCGAGTTTCGACCCCTGGTTGACAGGACATAAATTGTTGCAAATTAGCTCTAGTATAACCTCTTTCAAGGAATAGGTCGAATTACCAGTCACCCTGTATACACACTAGGTAAAGTAAGTATTTTGTATTTTTGGAATAGTTCCTTAGCCGGGTAGTCGAGTGATTTTCTAGTCAGACTGAACATCCTCGTAAGCTTTTGCAAGTGCTCATTTTGCTACTGCACACAGTTACGCCACGCCTCACCTCAAGTGAATTAAAACCTAACACGCCCAATATAAATTTTATGGGATAAAAAAATGGATAATATCCATATTTTTTCTTATAAAGGAACCGTAAAAAGGCTTTTTGATTTTTCTCCAGTAGGTGTAAGAAACTTCATGCGGATTCCAAATTATAGATGCTGTCTCAAGTTGGCTTCTAACTAAGGGCGGTTAATATGAGTTGTATAGCCCTAAGGACAGTCGACATGACGCGCATTCCTGATCACGAACCCCAATCTTCTGAAACAATTCGCTGCTATATATGTCATGCAATTATGTGTCTTATGTTGTGTTGCGTTCCGTGGGTCACGTACGGTGCTGTCTGAAAATCAGCGCTGTAGGTGTCTGTCTGACACCTCGGTATAATGCTGAGACAGTAACACCATTTATAACTCGAGAACGGCTGAACCGATTTCTATGATGTTTGATTTGTTGGATTTGCCTCCACGCAGAATAGCAGAATAACTAAAAAAATGAAAAAGTGATGAAAAAAAAACTTTCTCATAGATTTTGTATCACGGTATGGCGAATATGGCGATATACGAAGTTCGCGGGGTCAACTAGTAATAAATAAATAAATAAACGCACGTTTCATGAATAGGCGACTGTCGCGCGACCCTTGCCATAGATTATCTGTCAAAATCACCTACATCGATACTGTATCGCGTTTGTATAGGTATACATATATCCCGTTTGTAGCGGTATGCAAAAAGTCGCCGTGTGTAGCCTCGTGTTAGCTCTCAGGCCCCGTAGCATGGTTGGCCTTATCACGCGATAAGTGACAAGATAACAGCGTCGTCTCGTTCTATCGAACGGTGTCAGCCAGGGACGGATGCTCTAATATCATGTGACTTATCGTGTGATAAGGCCATCCATGCCACGGGGCCATCTCTCGCTGTGGGGCAAGCGAGCGACTCGCTATCGCCGTCCGTAAGACAGTAGCCTTATCGCCAATGACGAACTAATGGACGCCCGGTCATTATCCAACTCTAGCTTTAGCTAAGGAGAGCCGTTGTCACACCGTATCTGCAGCTCAAAACCCGCAGCCATAATACCAGTTAAGGCAATGACGCGTAGTTGCGGTATCCAATCGCTCGCTGTTTCAATCAGCTGCCTCGCGTCAAAATTTTTTTTTCATCCATTAATACCTACCACTACTTAGGTACTCTGTAGGTGTGACGTATGTGGCCCTACCGAAAAACTAAAACGAAGTCCGTTTGTGAATCTCTCTCACTTCGCACTTATCGCACTTCAGTATTCGAGTGACAGAGAGGAACATACACGAACGATATCGTTTTCGTTTCGCGGTAGCTCCGTCTTGTCACTGTGGATGAACTCGGTTCTCATGAACCTCGGAGGTGCCAATAGGGAACATTACTGCAATGTTCGGCCGCCAGAGTGCACCACTAGCACAAACCGTAAACCAGTAGAGGAAGCTAGGGACTCACACACGCAGGCACAAGGATGCATGCATAGACAATACCGTAAGCGGGAACGAGATACAATACCAATTCTGCTAGAGTCACCCCTACGCGGAGTTAATTTTCCTAGTCACCAGTTACGATCACGTAACGCAATGTACTATCGTTATTAGGTAGATCTAAATGTCACATTTTATATGGAAAAATTACAGTTGGATTGTCCTAACGCTTGTTCGGAACGTTACGTGATTACCATTCAGATTATATTTTATAGTCCGCATTCGACTGGTTCCCGGTTAGATAAAGTTCGCGACTGTGTAAAACACCCTTCTTAAGGAGCAAACTTGACTAATCGACCAAGTAATTATGCCAAGAAGTAACACGTAGGAATCCAAGATGGCCGCCTGCCACTTTTGACAGCTCGACTCTCGCCCTTTCGCAATTTAACTGACGTGCAATTGTGTTATTACTTGCTACAGTTGTTTAAAGTATAACGGTTTGATGGTTTTCATTCCGTTTTAAAAGTCACTACAATAAACAATTGACACAAAGGTAATTTTAACCTGAAAAAACATACAGCAGAATGTTTCTGGCATTACCAATATTATACCTATTGGCAATATACGTACGAATATGATTTTCCTGGTAAAGGTCGCGGGAGTCCGCTGGATGCGGGTGGTGCGGGTCCGGTCATTGAGGCACTCTTTGGGGGAGGCCTATGCCCAGCAGTGGACGTCTTTCAGCTGATATGATGATGATGATAATGGACTTTCAGGAATGACACTATGCTTTACGCCGCGGCTTTTCTTGCTGTCTATGTAGTCACCGCGCCACCGCGTAACCGCACGGTCATCTATCTAAAAAGGCTTTGTCTACACAATGGGGCTCCATGGCCCATCATACAGGAAACAGGACGCAACTATGCGTTAGACGGACAAAGACATACTTCCATCGCATTTCAACGCATAACTGCATCCTTATCCTGCGCCATGATCGCCGATTGTGTAGAGGAGTCATAACCAACCACACGATTCAAAACTTTTCCGTTGTCCAACGTTAAAATCGTCAGGTCATTTATACAAACACTTGCTGAGTGTACACTACCGATAGGGAGTTATTCGCGTCATTACTCACCCCACGGCAAGGAGGGTTCTTTTAAATGCTTTTTTAGATTGCAAGATCAGGCGTGGGGAAAATCGATAAGTTAGTCGTGTGTCTCGAATTGAATAGTTTTATTAAGTGTGAAACTGTTGTTAAATTGCATTATATTGTAGGAAGGTTCTGAGTAAACACATATTTATACTCAGTGAGACTTTTGTTATCGGTAAAACCACCACCACCTCACGATCATGCACTATTTATTTGTAGAAGATACGGCAATAGAGAGATCTCTCAGGGCCCGAAGTCCAATGAGAGTTGTTTGGATGTTATATTTATGCAACTGATTTAAGAAACTTCGATAGTGCGATGCAGAACTCGTCAGATTTGACAGGAGTGACGCTACATCAGCCCCCCTTTGAGAGACGGAGGGGTCAGCGATGTGTGAAGAGAAGAGTGCAGCTTGCCAGTGCTTAGAGCCAGCGTGGCGAGCGAGCGCTCAGAGCCTGGGTGCGCGAGCGGAGAGAGAGAGAGAGAGAGAGAGTCTGGCTTGCTGAGAAGAGTCGGGCGTCAAGTCAGGATATTCAGAGTTGCGCTTATGTCCATTGTCGGGGTCACCAATGTAGAAGATACAGCAATAGAGAGATCTCTCGGGGACCGAAGTCCAATGAGAGTTGTTTGGATGTTATACATAGGTATACGAGTAGGTATATATATAATATATATATATACTCCTGTGTTCCCTAGACCAAATTCACTTCTCGTTGTGCCTAGTAAACAATGCGATGGTATTTCATTGTTAGTGTTAATCAAAGCGATCGTCTTTTATTGTTAAGTGTGCTAGCGATTGCTACTTGGTACTGCAAAATATACGTAGTAAACACAAAACATTTTCAAGGTAAAGGCGGTTTTATATTAAAGGTAAGGAGGTCCACATTAAAATATACTACTTAGCAATGTTGACCATTTTGTATATAAAATAATAGACTCATTAACAATAGAGTCGCTATTCGAGTTAAGTATTGTTTGTGGCATGTAGCTATTGTCGCTAAACAATTGCTTTGTTGAACCGATGGGTTTTAAGGTAAGATTCGGTCTAGAGAAAGAATTCGCACTATACTATTCGATGATTTATTATATCGCTCTGTCATGGGTCTATCCCACTAAATGGACCAGGCATACAAATAGTTACTGGGATTTGAACTAAACTAGATTAAGTCAAACAAACTGAAAAACAAAAGAATGTTGCTCAAGTAGGAGGAATTAGCGGAACTTTCCGAACGCGTGATAGAATAATCGGACTGTCATTTTTTGTAGGCGTAAATTACCTAATTTTGTCAATGTTCATGGGAAAAGAAACGTCAGATATCTTCTTCCTTATATAATAAACCAACTACCAAAAGAACTACAGCATAAATACGTAAATAGCTTACAATCGATACCTAGTATCAAAAGGTATCTGACGTTATCTGAACCCAATACGAGTGTATTGTAATAATTATGAGCCTATAACGGTGATGTATTCAAGTAAATTAATGTACCATAGCGAACTATTCATCAGCATATAAACCCTAGAGGTTTCCGCTGGTGAAAAAATGTACCAAAATGTACTACTCAGATTATATTGGTCAATAAATAAAAAAAAAAAAAAAAAAAAATTAAAGTTAATATGCATGCTTGTTTGGCAAGTGAAATCAAAAGATTTTTCAAAAAACCCAACTTTTTTTACAAGCTTTATTTTTTTTACCTGTATGTAAGTTGTCCGTCAAAATTTGTGACAGAAACTCATTACAAAATAGCCTATGCCAGTCTCATGATTATGAGGAATCCAACGACCCTTTCATTTGTCAAAATCCATAAGCCTTTTGGACTGTGAAATTGAATTTTCATGTCGTACACTTCGCTCGAAAAACATAACCCTCCATTTGAGGCAGCCGGGTTAAAAGTTACGCATTTCCTCTTAAAACAATTGTTCCTGTAAGTTATCATTAGGGGCACTACAGACATCGTAAAAAAGTTTGTGTCCAATGCCCTTTATTCATAAATATTGCAACTAAAATGCCGTTAAAATACCGTACCAAATATTACGTAAAGTTTAGCGTTTTATTCAAACCAAAGAAAATACTAATAAGGCTCTAAATAAGTGCATCTATATGAACATGAAGTTCGACATGATGCCTACAGCTGCGTTCTACCATCGCACCGCTCACCGTCGGCATTCATTATCACACTCTAGAACCCAAATGGCCGCGTACGACACGGCGGTTTCAGAGAAAATTCCTGTCTCAAACGCATTGGTTATGGAAGTCTGCCGAGGTTTTCCCGAAGAACTATACGGGGCTGTTATTCGCTACGCGTTAATGCGGCTCACCCCGCCGGTCACCCGTTACGAAACTAGACCTCTACCTACGCTTAATTACTAGGCATCGCGGTGTCAGGTTATAATTGTGGGTGAGCGTTGGGGTGAGCTTAATACAAGTTACAGGATAGGGTGGCAGTATCTATATGCTTCATTAAGAAAGGAGTAAGCCATTATCCTCCTAGCGTTATATTCCCGGCGTCCTAAAGAAGCCCGGGTCCGCTTTGACACCTAATCCCAAGATTTGGCATAGACACTATAGTTTTACGAAAGCGACTGCCATCTGACCTTCCCAGAGGGAAAACTAGACCTTATCGGGATTAGACCGGTTTCCTCACGAATCCTACACCGAAACCCCACTGTTAAATATCAAGTGATATTACGTACAGAAGTTTAAAAAAAAACCCTAGGTCTACTTCGGACTCGCGACCTCCTGATTGAACTACCGCTTACCATCAAGTACTATTTTGCTACTGACGTGGTATATAAAAAGTAATGAACTTATATACATTTTTAAAGCGTCGGCACGTGACACCCCTGCAGCTGCTGGCGTCCATACGCTACGGTGACCTTACTATCAAGCGGCCTTTTTGCCAAAATGAAAAAATGAAAAAAAAAATGAAAAAAAAACATTTATTTCAGACTACTGTTGGTCCATAGGTATTTTGTAAATAAACTTCGATTTTAATACTAATTGCAAACCCTACAAAGTAAGAACTTTCATTGATTTGTACTGAATTAGCAACGATTCTACTCGAACGCAGGCGAGCGAGACGGGTGAGCGCGCGTCCCGCTCGCTTATTGGTTTTGTTTTAAACTGCCTCGCTATCGGACGGCTGGGCCACCCAGACGGTGAAGTAGGGCTGGCACTTAGTTTAATGTTTATTCGATATCGATTTTGATGCGTGAATATTATAAAGTCTAGCCACGCAATAGCTGAGCCGGCGAACAGATGAGTCGGTACTGACAGTCCACACTTCCATAGTAGCGAGCTGATGAAGCACTGGTTGATGCGAGGATTTTGTGACATATTTCACCACATTTGTGATACTTTTGGGCGCGACGAATGGGCTTGAGCGTGGAGCCGCGAGCAACCATCAAAACGATATACTTACCTTCAACTGGCGTTTTACTAATGTCGAAAATAACTAGAAAACTACCCTACCTAAACCTGTCGCTCGTGAACGCGTTCCTTTTCACGATACATGTATTAAAAATAACAAATAACTACGCTAGTGATGATGTCCGGAACGAACTATATCTTTTATGTTTTGTTGTTTATAGTATGGACATTGTCCAAATATAGAGTACTTTCATCTGTAATCAGACTTAGTGATGTGCCGCGAAAACATAAGAACATTTCCGGCAGTGGCCGTTTCATTTGTCTGCAATATTATCGTCAAAAAAAAGCAATGTTGAGATCGAAGGCTGCCGATCACCGCATATATTTTATTTGGAAACTGCTAATAGAGTCAACGCGTAGATAGAGGATATATACCTAGATGGCGTCCTAGCGTAGGTATACCCAAAAGGGACGATGGTAAATTAACCATACTAAATTAAGAAGTATCAGAAGCTAATACATTCTTGACGTCTAATGTCATTTATAATTTAGTCGTATTATATCGGTGACGTCATGGTGGTGTCAGTTTCAGTAGAAATTTTGACAGGTGTGGTGGCAAACAAAAAATCCATATACGCGATGAGGGACAGAAAATATGACACTGTATCTCGTTCCCACTTGCGGTATTGCCTATGCATACATCTTTGTCACTCATGTGTGTATGTGTGGGTGAGTCCTATTCTACCTCTATGTTGTAATCTGACTTAGTGATGTGCCGCGAAAACATTAGAACATTTCCGGCGGCGGCCGTTTTATTTGTCTGCAATAAAAGCAATATTATCGCCAAAAAAAGTAATGTTGAGATCGAAGGCTGCCGATCACCGTATATATTTTATTTGAAAACTGCTAATAGAGTCAACTTTAGTCACCGAGCCTGGAAAATAGTTCCCAATAGCTGTACACGAACGCACAATCTTCTCTTTACAGTAATTTGCGAACCTGTTGTCTCCCGATCCCGCGAATTCACGGCATCCGTTGACGGGAGTCAATGGAATTTATATCAATTTAAATTAGAACAGAGTTGCATTTGTTTTGCATCATTCGATTTTAGAAAAATAACAAAGTCTACTCTAGTTCGTATTTTGATTTGGTTCAAATTTCATTGCCTATTTTCCTGGTATGGGGGGATAAATACCTCAGGTTAAAATAAAGAAACTTTGAAATGATCGGTCGCGGTGATGATGTCGCGGGTTTTTCAACTTTTCCAAGTTGTAGTGGTGACTAAACGTAGGTACCTACTGCCTGCATGATGGTACCATTGGTACCTAATCGATAACCGAACTACACGGCCGCTTGTATAACTTCACAAGAGTAACATGCGCTATACTGACCCTTTATTCTTGATATAACCAGGGGCGTTTCACTCTGTGATCCCGTCGCGCCGCTACAAGTACATGCCGGCGGCCGCCAATGCCGCGCGTTGGAACGGGACGCTCGCACGGGTCGCAGCGCGTTGCATGCGATAGAAAGGGATGGCCACATTTAAGCACGTTTGGCGTACCTAAACAGGGAATTGGTAACAGAGAACCTTCTGTACGTAGTACTATTACTTATTCTGTGATATAACTAACAACTTAGAAAAGTTGAAAATCCCCCGATACTTTCATTTCAAAGTTCAATATCTCAAAAACGGCTAAACCGATTTTGATGAAACGTAGCTAAGAACTAACGCGATTACGTCAGCTTTCGGATAAAAAAACCGCATTCAAATCGGTTCATTGGTTTAGGAGCTACGACACCACAGACAGACACACAGACACGTCAAACTTATAACACCCCTCTTTTTGCGTTTCAGTTTCAGTTAAAAGTAGCTAATAGTAGTAAAAAGTAACTTCCTCACTCTTACGTTGGTTTTATCACACACAAGCAGCCCGCGCGGCTTTGCCCGCTTATTCCAAAGAACGCAGGCGAAACCGTGAGATATAATATACCCTATAACCATCCAGAAAGTCCATTATACACGCAGGTCGCCAGAGCTCACTGTGTTGGGAGTGAGGGACCTGCATGTCGCCATCTGCCAACACAGCGAATCCTCAAGTGAATAAAGGGTCGGCAGCGCGCTTATGATTCTTCTGGAGTCACAAGTGTCCATAGGTGACGGTACCAGCTTAACATCAGGCAGGCCGTAAGCTTGTTTGCCACCGCCGTAGTATAAAAAAAAAAAAGAAAATAGTAAAAGAATTTTTTAATCGGTTCCAGAGAACCCATTACATACAAACTCACAAAGCAACAATCTCACAGACTTTTCCTGTTTATATATTTTATTTATTTAATCTTTATTGCACAAAAGAACTTATCATACAAAAGGTGGACCTAATGCCGTAAACATTCTCTACCAGTCAACTTTGGGCAAAGCAGACAGATTGTTGATATTAGTGCAGATTAACATTAAAATTTCTCAGCAGTGGCAACCCTGCGCAGGAATATAATTACGGGCACACTGCGCGGAATTAATTTGTCAAAACATACATCGAGCGATGTCAAGTCATATCGCTATAGTTATGCCGCTAACACACATACAGACATACATACACATTAACTTACACTGCAACACATTCATTAATCCATTATGCATTATCGGAGAATGCTGATTGGTGCTTTGTCTGGTAATATCTTTTGTTTTCAAAGCACGAATTCTTGACTTTATAAAGTCCTATATCCTATATATAACCTACTATTAAAAGAGCAATATTTGTATATATATTTGCAATCACGTTCTACGAAACGGCTCTAACGATTTCGATGAAATTTGGAATACAGGGGTTGGGTTGGCGGGAGCGAAAAATCGATCTAGCTAGGTCTCATGTCCGGGAAAACTCGTTTTTCTCCGTATTTTCTCAATTTTCACCCGAGCAGAGCTGGGTCGCCCAGATGCTTTTAATTAAATGGGTTGATTATAAAACTACTTTCTCCTACTATTTCACTCTACATTGGTTTAAAATTTCATGATTCTCACACATTATTTTGAACTGTCGTCACTGTCGCCCCGTGACCATGGATGTTGTGACACGTCCGAAACGTCGGGAGACCTCAGAGAGGTAAATAAACAAGTTAATTATTTAATTAAAATAATATTTGACTCTACATTTAAATACTAATATTATAAAGAGGAAGTGTCTGTGAGAAGCTTTGTAAGTTTGTTTGTTTGTATGTAATAGATTATCTCAGGAACCTCTTATCCGATTTCAAAAATTCTTTCACCTGCGTCTAAAATGTACTTTCTGAAAATGAAAATTAATTTTATATGAAGGATAATAACTAAATCGGGTGCGCCAAAGTTCACATAAAATTGCGACTTCGATTGTTGGAAGTCCGAAAATGTTTGATATATAATTTTATATCATAATGATCATTACTTATAACTTGTCTTTGCGCATAACTATCGTAACACTGAATCATTCATGTTAATAATGTCAATCATAATAAATATCTGTAATACTAATGTTAATTTTCATTTATTTTTAAAATATAACGATTTTAAGTAATAAAATTTTAAATCATATTTATTTTTTAACAACGACAACTTAGTAATAAAAAATTATATAATATTTATTTTAAACTTTACCTGGTTTTATTTATAAACTGTCAGGTATCTTCCACACCACATTCAACTTGCTATCAAAATAGAAATACAGTCCCAGAGTCGGTATAGGTACGACGACGAGCGAAGCGAGGAGGAGTGTTAGGTGTCTTGTGTTCCTCAGAGCGGAAAAAGGAGCCCCGCGAAGCGGGGCTTCGTCGACTCCTTGGCGGGCCGAAATCGCTTAATAAGCTAGGTAAATGAAAAATAAAAAAGTTGTGGGGATAATCGACATAGATGATTTATTGACAATCAAAATTACACACTCATACTTTATATGTTATGCTGTCAAATACTTATACAATATAAGTTTATAATTATTGAGTTTATTATAAAAATCATTATGAGTCGTGATGAATATTTGGAAATGACATTATGTTGTTAAAAAATCTGCCTTAAGATAATTATGAGCAATGATGTTGGTAATACAAACATATATACAACAAATTTGTAGGCAAACAAATTATGACAAACGATTATTATGATCAAAAAGCGTTATTATGAAAAATAAAATGACAAGTAATGTTATGTGAGCCAATATGGACCCAACTAAATCAGTAGGTACAATTTCCTTACATACTACTCGTCTTATTGCTAAAACATATGTGTAAGCTTTTATGTAGGTATGCTCGGTTGCGTTGAGGTTAGAACACCCGAACTAGGTCACCCTGTATCTCAGGGTCCTTTCCTCTCTGCAACCGGACAATATGGACAGGTTGTTGTATTTAAACAAGTAATTCTAAACTGTAAACTAAGTTTCTGGATGGTTAAATGGTATATTTTGTCCCGTGGGTTTGCCTGCGTTCTCGGCAATACGCGGGAGAAGCCACGCGGGCAGCTAGTCTATAAACAGGTACCTAATGTCTGTAAAATGCAAGTTTGTATGTTGGGGATAATCCCCCGAACTACGCATCTGATTTAAAAAATTTCACCAATGTATAGCATTCTTCGATTTGGACATAGACTATATTAATCCCTGCCGCTCCCCTTTCTAATGTATTCTGTATAGTTAAGATTATTTAATGTGGCATGACTTTTTATAAAACTGTCATTAAAATTGGAATCTTCTACTTTGGACATACTTTTTCACCTTCATGTGATAGTATTATGTATAATGTTATTTAACATCTATAAATTGACTTGTAAAACTACGTTTTATAAAGGAATAAATGAAATGAAATGAAATGGACGTTAGAGTCGTTTTGAATGGACTACTTTGAAGAAATTCGGCCAACTCGAATAATCTCAAGTTTCATCTAATGCCTTGAAAATAGAGGTGTGTTCCGATGTTTGTGAGCTGCTTGTTTGCTCCGATGTATGTGATGGCGACTGTACGTTGCTAGGTTGACATACATTTTGTGGCATTTGTTACTTATCGATCCAGCGATGTACGACGAATTGTCATTGACAGGTGACAATTGTCATGTTTGGTTAGTGATATAAAGCTATAGCGATTGTAATGGCGCTTCTTTTCAATACATGTGAACGAACCAAGGTGTTACCTAATCGAGTCCCTGCAGTCATCACGGCATCAGCGCGTGGGTGATGTCTCTATAGACCGCACACGACGCGATATAGTTGTCAATTGCTATTGCGTAGGTACAGGATGCTCGAGAACTGCAAAGATAACCTAAACTTTTGCATACAACAAGCATCGCAAAAATCGTAAAAAAACATTAAGTTTTAGGGGTCCCCATACACAGAACTGAAACTCAAAATTTTTTTTTCATCAAACCCATACGTGTGGGGTATCTATCAATGGATAGATAGGTCTTCAAAAATGATATTAAGGTTTTTACAATCGTTTTTTTCTAAACTGAATAGTTTGCGCGAGAGACACTTCCAAAGTGGTAAAATGTGTGTGTCCCCTGTAACTTCTAAAATAAGAGAATGATAAAACTCGTAAACCGTAAAATCGTAAACCGCAATTTATTTTACGGAACCCTTCATATGCGAGTCCGACTCGCACTTGGCCGCTTTTTTTTTATTATTAATCTTTGATTTTCAATCGTGTCAGCCCCTCGTACAATATATGGTTGTAATCATTCATGTACCAAATGATTCTTGTTTACTGCAAAATTGAGAACCGAAACGACACTACTCATTTATTTAGGTTTAGAAAGAGAAAATTAAAATATTGAACGTTGTTTTCCCCTAGTTTAAGATATGATTATTTAAATACGTTCAGTTTTTGAATAAACACTTATAGTTACGTCGTAATCTTGAATGAAAAAGGAAGCATTTTGCAAAATATACGCTCGTCTGTAGGACTCTTAATGTCATTATTTGTATGGTAACATGACAGTTGCGTTGTCCTATAGCTCATGCGAAAAGTTACGCTATTACATCTCTGAAAAACGCTAAAGAGAAACAAATCCTATGACAACACCCCGTACAGCTAAAACACATAAAAGAATCCCGGTATGCGCCCACACCGTCGCCATATATCTTCACTCGCGGGGTAGCCAGCGGCGTGTCGTAAACTTGGTCAGTAAACGGGTAAGCGCGAGTCGGATTCGCGACCAAAACCTCATCTGCGGCACAGTTCATAATTCAAATATTCAAAATATTCAAAATATTTATTAAGTATCATATTAGTAGGTACATTACTTACCTAGGGCGGTTAAACAAAGAATGTCTCAGATCGCAGGTATTTGACGCCCGAGCCGAAGGCAAGGGCGATAAATATGCGCTCTGAGGCTTTCTTTATTACCGCCCGTGGTGAGTACAAAAAACCGCCCTAGGTAAGTAATGTACTATTAACACAGTCTAGGCTGGTGCCTCTTTTTAAGTAAAAAATACCGGTATTAAGAGACACCGCTCTTCCACATGGTGTAACTTAATTAATTAATAGTTAAGTTAAGAACATTTTATGACATACAGAAAATAAACAAAATTAATATACCTAAGTACAAGAGAAAAAAAACAATATTAAATAAATAATAAATAAATATTATCGGACAATCTTACACAAATCAACCTAGGCCCACGGTAAGCTCAGTAAGGCTTGTGTTGTGGGTACTAGGCGATGATATATGTAATAGATAAATAAATATAGATACTTATATATAACATCCATAACTCAGGAACAAATATTCGTGATAAACACACAATATTGATTAGGAAAAACGCTAATTCCACAATATATATTATGGTTATTATGGTCCGATGCGAAGCACACGTGTCGATACAAACTTAAGTGCAATTCTGGGTAGTCCGTACATCAGTCCGCGTGCCGCTTTAAGCCTGCAACACAGCTACAGCTAATGACAAGTTTACTATTGACCACTGCGGCCAGGCCGCTCCAGTCTATGAGAGGCCTTATATGATCCTCGATTACTCGGAAGCGCCTGGACCGTTTTCGAAAATTATTTTCTTATTTGAATGTTTGCCGATGACTTCACTACTGTTGCCCGTTCTGAATGTTTTTACGTTTTAGAAGAACAGAACACGGCAGGGAAGACACTCTTAACGACCAGTGCAAGTGGTGGCGGTTCATTCTCTTGACTTGTAGAACTCTTAGTACCTTCCATCGCCCTGAGAACTGTAACTTAAATCTACCCACTTTTCGGCCACTACTTTTTTAAATTGTTTTTAGGGTTCCGTACTCAAAGAGTAAAACGGGACCCTATTACTAAGACTTCGCTGTCCGTCCGTCCGTCCGTCTTTCTGTCACCAGGCTGTATCTCAAGAACCGTGATAGCTAGAGAGTTGAAATTTTCACAGATTATGTATTTCTGTTGCCGCTACAACTCCAATTACTAAAAACAAAATAAAATATTTTTTTAAGGGGGGCTCCCATACAACAAACGTGATTTTTTTGCCGTTTTTATACGGAACGGATGGCGAGTCCAACTCGCACTTGGCCGGTTTGTTTTATTATAGAAGTTTATATTAAACCTTGTTTCATTCTACGCAAAAGCGAAACCGTTACGTGGCAATCACACAGTGGTTACAGGTAATCGATTAATGTAATGTTTGTTCCGCTTACGACACGGCGACTCTAGTAATGACCTAAAAAAAACTTTATCTCGATTGACAAAACTGCCCTTTACTGATTATCTAAAGTAGACGTATATAAATAGGGCTATTAGGGCTGATCCATCACCCGTCGCCTTTATCGGGCCGTGTCAAATTATCTTTAAAAAAAATAAAACGTCAAACTCATTTGTCAGTCCAGTTTCCATGGTCCAGTAATTAAAAAGTTAATTGGAATACTCTGTGACGCTCATTTGTTTTTGTGGCGATTTTTTAATAATCTGGTAGCTGGGTTTTATTAGTTAAATTAGATGAACTAGTGAAAGAATGAGTGTGTCAAGCTGTTTTAGACCTTATACCTACTTATGAATTTAAGGCATATAAAGAACCTTGACATATAAAATACAGTCATAGGTACTTACCTCAGAGCATAGAATACTAGAGAGAGGACAAGCCGCCGGCGGCCGTGTCGCAGCTGTATGCTCAATGGGCATACACTGCCATACTGTGCATGCGTGCTGATCGCAGAGAATATTACGTTTTTTCCCAAAATGCCTGATATGATGCGCGTTTATTGTCAAATAAGCGTGTAGGTATACAAGTGTGTGTGTTTTAGATGTGTGCGTGCTTTGTCTTGTCAATTACTTGGGCGTTGTGTGGGTTAATGTACTTGCGACAGGCTCACTCTATACAAATCGGCCGCCATGTCCGATCTCCTTATATTCATACATCTGTGGTACTTACCTACTTAATTTGTCATCTAACGGTGACTCTCGCGCAACGCATTAGCATTGCAATTCAGCGAGGAAATGCCGCCAGCATCCTCGGTACCTGGTGGGCCTTTTTTAAATAAAACTTAGTTTTAATTTAATTTAGTTAATTTCAATATCATCTTGTATATACTATAGAAAATAAATGTGTATTTGTCATCTTACTTGAAACTCTATCACCCAGCGACAGTTTATTACTTTTTATACTGATTCGTTAGTAAAATTGCTTCTTAATTTACTGAATTAACGGAGAAAGCGAAACTAATTTTACTCGAAAAGTTTAATGACCAACCTTGTCTTATTATGACTTACCTAATTGTTAATCGTCTAAAGCGGAGACTCTACACATTCAAAGTTTGAGGTGAGTAAAATCCAAAACCAATGTAAAACTCACTTTATGTATCTATATACTAGGTTTTATCCGTGACTTCGTCCGCGGAAACTCCCTTTATTCCATCTCGTCCTACCAGTAGTTCGATAGTCGATAGTGTTTGGTTGTTTTTTTTTTCCAAATTGTTATACTGACGGATCGAACAATTTGGAAACGCGGATTTTATTCCAAATAGAACTACCTACTTACTCCGATGTACATACATCGGAGAGGAAGGTTGAGGGAGTCCCAACTCAAGAACTGAACTGAACTGCAGTACTGTCGGTATACCAGGATACATTAAAAGGTAATTATGAAAATGGAAATACAAATAATACATATTTATGAAAATGGAAAAAAGATTTAAATTTGGAATAAAATCCGCGTTTCCAAATAGTTCGATCCGTCAATAACAATTTGGAAAAAAAAACCAAACAGTTCTGTTCGACTATCGACGGTAGGACAGAGAGGGGTAATCACGTAACGTTCCGAACGCGCGTCGTCGGTACAATTTAACTCTCAATTTTCCATATAAAAAAGTGACATTTAGACCTACCCGACGTTCGTACAATGCGTTACGTGATCGACCTGCTGGATGGAATAAAGGGAAAACTTAATGTCAAGTCTAGCAACCAACTTATACTTAATATCTACCAATTTCGTCTCCTTGGGGGACGATTTCCGGGATCAAACCTGATTATAAATTATTTGTGTGTCAAAATGTATCCAAATACTTTGCGTGATTGAGTAACAGGCATATATACACTTAAACATTCAATCTTTTACAAGTGTAATGTTAAGTAGGATCAACTATCAACATGCTGAAATGTAATCCAAAAATAGTTTACAAACGACAGCATTTTTAACCCCACCGTTTATAATCAACACGACACAAGCCAGACTGTTATGAAAACTGAAAGCGTATTTAATTCACAATGTGTGGTCCTATAAATTATCTATATTAATGCACGCTTTTTATTTATTAAAAAAGAACTCGCCTCGTCTATGGTTTGGCCGCAAATCAAAACCGTCAGAATGACAGCGAATTTGGCGCGAAACGCTGCACCTGTCATGTTCTCATCGGATGCGTTCCCTATTACGTATTTTTAGAGGCGTTTAGCGAATTAATGCTACAATTAGTGGAACTAAATTTTGTCGCCGACGTATTTATACCGTCGTAACGTCAAAACAGAGTTATAGTTTCACATTATTAATAATAAGTTTACTTTATTTCTTAGCCCATTAGAGTCATAGTCGTTTGCGTTTTTTTTAATGGCAGCGTGTTTTTGGTTACAGAATTTTGTCATTCTCGTCACAGTTTGGGTGCGTTCATTCAGTTTGATTCAGAGGCGTTTTTTACACGTTTTTGTGTAAATTGATTGGATTTTGTAGCCGTTAGTTAATTAAAGTTAACCTAAAAGTGCGTTTGCACTTTGTTACGTGTAATTATACCTCATGGTCAATTTAAGAGGTGAAAAACCGTTAGGTATAGTTGTCTTACAAGGTGAATTCATTGTTTTTGCAAGTTTCTCACGAATGTTATTTTTAAGAGGCTGACAAGATCAAATTTGTTGAAATTTATATAATTGAAGCAGTTGTATAAGAAAAACTATTTGTTCTAGCACATCAAAAAATATGTCAGTTAATATTCATCATATTTCCAAGACCGTAGACGGACTCGAAACATAATTAGATGAAATCAGCTCGATAGAAAATTATAATTATAAACGGTTTTATGTCCTTATTTTTTTGACGTATGGGTCTGCAATTAAAAACATGAAGTCCACATATTCATACCTAAACCGCTGACGAGCCATATTTCACAAATAATCCACACTTTTTTTTTATTTCAATATTTATTCATTATTTTGTCAAAGCGGACCCCGGGCTCCTTTAGGGGCACAACCGGGAATAATAACGCTAGGAGGATGATGATTTATTCATTATTTTCGTCTAAAACCTGGCCGCTTAAGTAACACTCGCTCTCGTTTACTCCGATACAAATAGACAGTGTGCGCGTTTTTGGTGTTGACAGCGTCTTAATAGGAAAATGATTTCGGTAATTGTCTGACGTAATTGGTTGACGAGTATGTACTACATACTCGTCACATGTACAGTCACCGGCATCAATATATGATGGATTAAAGGCCGCAAAAATATCTGACACGCTCTAACGGCTCTAGGAATAGAGTTCTTATCAGATATTCTTGCAGCCTTTGTTCCATCATATATTAATGCTGGTGCTTGAACCTAATAAAACTCAATTAGGTAAGTAGGCTAACAAGACCAGAACAAGTCCTAATATTTTAGAGCAAAATATTCAACACACAAATATTTGCCGTTACCGGGATTTGAACCCCTAACGGACGGTGTTAGGGTATCTACCCAGTAGACTAAACCGGTTGCCAAAAATATCATAAAGATTCTTTTCCTTTGCAACTGCCGATTTTCAGTCGTACCTTTAATCTAGTTCAAACATCCAAAAGGCTTTAACGCTCCCGCCGCCATTGACGCTAATTTGACAGCTGTCAAAACGCCATGATGGATGGCGGCCGAACTATTTGAGTTAGTCACTACTGGTGTTTTGGAAATACCATTCCTAAGGTGAACACACTTTTATAGTTTGTGGGGTTTACATAACAACGTGTAACTTGTTATACAAACGTAAATCTCTTTCTTTGAAGGTTGCCAGAGCTCCCTAGAATGCGCTGTGTTGGGAGTGAGGGACCTGCATGTCTCTATCTGCCAACACAGCGAATCCTCAAGTGAATAAAGGGTCGGCAACGCGCTTGTGATTTTTCTGGAGTCACAATGTCCATAGACTACGGTACCTACCTTGCCGTAAGATAGTTTGCCACCGTCGTTGTATTAAAAAAAAAAAGGGATTGAAAAGAGATTGTTGACTCGTTTGGAACTGAAACGGGCTCAGGGCTGCTACAGCGATAATCTTTCGAATGTCTCATTCTCTATCGCAATTACATTATATGAGTGATAGAGATATAATTATGTATATACAACTGTAATTTCGGGCATTTGGCCTACGTAGCAGCTCAGGTTTGGTACCTGTCAAGAATATGTTTTTTTTTACTGGTGGTAGGATTCATTTTTGACTCCGGCCTGAAATGGCAGGACCATATTGATAAGGTTTGCAAGAAACTCAACTCTGCGTACTATATTATATCCCGAATTATGCCCATCTTGTCAAATGAAAACCTTTTGATAGCCTATTATGCATACTGTCATTCGGTACTAACATATGGAGTAGATTTGTGGGGCTTGGCTGCGGACAGGGACAGACCCTTCGTCATTCAGAAAAAAATCATAAGAAAAATGGCAAGGGCTGCTCCCGATGCGCCGGCTCGCCAGCTATTTATGGACTTTAGAGTCCTAACACTTCCCTCGATATTCATCCTCGAGGTAGGTAAATATGTTCGGCAGAACTTGGAGGTATTTCAAAGGAGGATATGGACCAGCGGTCGTTTTCAGGATAGGAGGAAGCATGACCTGGAGGTGCCAAGACACCGACTCATGAAAGCGGCCAATGGAATGTATGTCTTGGGTCCGCGGATATACAACCAAATACCGACAGCTATTAAAGACTGTCGGACGTGCCTTGGTTTTACCCTGAAACTTAAATCCTTGCTGATGCGAAGGGCCTATTATTCGGTAGCTGAATTCTTGGACGAACAATTTTAATTATAAATTAAATAACTTTGACTGTATTGCTTCTTATATATATGCCTGTTGACATTGTCTTTAATGACCTTATTATGATATTTTAATGTAATGAATGACAATGTATGATCAATACGAAATAAATGAATATGAATATGAATAATATGAATACATTCAATATATTCTAATTTAATTTCAGGTTAGGTTCGCGTGCGGGTTTCGGTCAAAAGGCATCGAAATCTAATTGGAATCGAATTAGAATGTCTTGAATCGACACCCTATTTGCTTTTTTAGGAGTTGGATATAGGAGCTAGTTTAATAGTATTACATTTAAAGTTCAACTCCATAGTGATTCATCTTGGCTGTTATCCTTTCCGCGCTCATGCGGCACGTCATCCGTCACGCGTCACGCTTCTCGAAACTAGACCTCTGCCTGCGCTTAGTTACTACGAATCGCGGCGTCAGGATATATTTGTGGGTGAGCGTTGAGGGGAGCTTACTTAAAACAAAACAAGTTACAGAATAGCGGGGCTTGAGTCACAGCCGCCACTAAACTACGGTGAGTGTTGAACTGTAGACGGGTTGTATGCTCGCCACCGCCGCAGTGTACAAAAAACTCTTTTTGGACTTCAGCTGGATTGCGTAACGCTTTGTACGTACGTCAGGTAGATCTAGATCTAGACAAAGACGAAAGTCAAACATCCAGACACATTCTACCCGACTAACCGCAGGTATTAAACAGGTTTCATGTGTTTCTTTTAAGTTGTGTGTATGTAGTAAACAAATACTTAAATAGAAAGGAAGGATGTTTATTCTAACACAAACAGATAGGTACATAAGCAAAACACAATGAGAGATAGAAAATTAACAAGATTATTTGTGTAATTGTGTGACAAAAGGAACGAACTCAGCATGTGCTGTGACAGTCAATGCGGCTGTACAGCTGGTTTTCAGTTCGTTCGTACCATTTTCACTCATACCACATTGACTGCTAGTGCGTGCGGGTCGAGCTCGAGGTAGAACAAAAATATGATTTTTCTAACTATCTTTTTATCTAGAAAAATACACGAAAAGACACTAAGGATCTCCTAATATATGGCAGGAGGCAGTCAAGAATACTAAGGTACTGACAAACTTTTTGGAGGAGCTGATCCCAGCTCCACCACCATCCGGTTAGAGTACCTAACTCCCCTTTTTCAAGCAAAATAGGGACGCTGGATGTCGACTTGCGGATAATGCTCAGGATAACTAACTAAGTAACTAATAAACTGACAAACAATATCTAAATGTCACTTTTTGTATGGGAAAATGACAGTTGGTTTGAAAAGCTACATTACTCACACGCTTTCTAACTGGGTGGCAACATTAACAATAAACAACATTTCGCCCAAAAACGGCGTTAATAGTCGTCCAAACGCGGCCGATTTATTGGTCCTATCGTGGATATTATTATAGTCGTTATGGAGTCGCGGGAAATATCATATGTCACTATATATTGGGTATCAGGATGCACACCCGAAGGCGGTGGTGGCACTTCCACCATTCAAATCACTTGAAATTAGCCCTAATGCATATTTTTCTTAAATAGTTAACTTAGGATTATAGCAAAACAAACCTAACCTAATTTAATGACTTCTATTTGATGATATTCAAAGATAACTCAAAAAGTTCACTGTTTCGAAGAAAAATGCATTAGGTCTAGTGTAACATTAGGTCAAAAGCTTAGGTCAAGTGACAGAACCCCCTTGAAATGAAACATTTACCTACCAAATTAAACAGGCTTCTGTTAGTTAAAATGAGTAACCGAGTAGTGAGGCACGTGCCTTTAAATCTGGACGTGTTAGGTTCGAACGCCAGCTCGTATTATCTACACTAGGTTTTTCAAAATTTAATACCTAATTAGCTTTTTGGAGAAGGAATTGTAGTGAGAAAACCGGTCTAATCTCAATAAGGTCTAGTTTTCTGTCTGGATTGGAAGGTCAGAGGGCAGTCGCTTTCGTAAAACTAGGCACCCCGAATATTGTGATTAGGTGCCAGAGCTGATCCCGGCTCCTTTTGGGAATAACCAGGAAAAACGCTACAAGAATTATGTGCTAACACTTTTTTGAAAAGTTACGTACTGACGTACGTTAGTGGGTACTGAGTGTGGGTTTTACCAAACCGTCTGTAATAGTAAGCCGGTGTTCGTTAAAATCTGAATCTATGGAGAGTTTGACAAGTTTGTATGGAATGACAGCTGCCGGCGCCATATTCAACGTTGTTCGGTCTGTAATCGTAAGTTGGTGCAACCTGCCCTTAATCACCCGCAGTAGATAAAACGTCACCCTGGCAATGTTACCGGTGGCAGATATCATATTTTTTACAAAATTTCTATTAACTTTTTTTTTTTATATAACGACGGTGGCAAACAGGCTTACGGCCTGCCTGATGTTAAGTAGGTACCGTAGCCTAAGGACACTATTGTGACTCCAGAAGAATCAGAAACACGTTGCCCACCCTTTATTAACTTGAGGATTCCCTGTGTTGGCAGATAGATACAGCAGGTCCCTCACTCCCAACACAGCGCATCCTAGGGAGCTCTGGCGACCTTACTCACCACCAGGAACACAACACCACATGCTTCATAGCATGCAATAATATAGCAACACTACAAAGCAGTGGTGCTATTATGGATGCGGTCTTCTGTAAGGTGGAGGTACTTCCCCAGTTGGGCTGCTAACATGCAATGTATGTAGGTACCTAAGTAACTATGTTTGTTCGGGTGGAAAGTGGAATCTTGCAACTCAATTTTGAAGCAGATATCTTCAACCGATTGAGCTGAAGTTTTTGGTAAAGGTATAGTTTGGATGACATTTCAATATTATAGTACCATTGAACTGATCTGATGATTGAGACAGAAGGTGGCCATGGGAATTCAGTATTTAACCGACGTAACCTCGTTGAGTTTGGGCTCGTTAGATTTGTCTCAATAAGTAGTTTATGAGGGTATAAAGAAAAGTGCAGTCGGCAATAAAAGCTTGTACCAAAAATGAAATTTAGGCAGTTTTTTTTTTATTTATAGTATCAGTTTAGCAGCCCGACAGCTCAAAACGGAAACGCGGCAGACCTCGTTGGCGATGGCGAGACGAGCTAGACTCCTTTTTAAAGAATGTGTCAGACACTTCTCAGAAACGCGAAGTCTGGAAACGGAGGGGGGAGGCTTTTGCCTAACAGTGGGACACTACAGGCAGGCTCTTAATACTTAAACTTAATAATTACGACGACCTCTGTATATAGCCTAGTTGGTAGTGACCCTGTCTACGAAGCAAGAGGTCCCGGAGTCGAATCCCGGTAAGGGCAATTATTTGTGTAATATTTGTTCCTGAGTCATGGATGTTTTCTACGTATTTAAGTATTTAGTATATCGTCGTCCAGTACCCCTAGGTAAAAGCTTTGCTTAGTTTGGGACTAGGTCGATTTGTGTAACATTGTCAAAAAATATTTATTTATTTATTTAGATTGTCAATAATAAACGATAGAGTATAACCAATAGCGCATGCGCAGTGCAGTGTCCGGTTACTCCGCGGTGGTTCTAAAAATTAAGTCATCACTCACAGACTTGTTGCCTTTTTACTGGCGGGACGGTAGTATGCCACCCACGCCACGACAAAAATACACTTTAATATTATATTTACACAAAATACAGTTAAGATTTAAGCCCGCTACGCTTTGGATCACATGTTTCATTATCATATTCAATAACTTATGTCAAAAGTTACCCAACAATGCAGGCCACGACACAAAAACAAACATTAATATTATCATCATCCTCCTAGCGTTATTCCCGGTTGTGCCCTAAAGGAGCCCGGGGTCCGCTTTCACACCTAATCCCAAGATTTGGCATAGGCACTAGTTTTGCGAAAGCGATTGCCATCTGACCTTCCACCCCAACAAAACTAGACCTTATTGGGATTAGACCGGTTTCCTCACGATGTTTACCTTCACCGCAAAACAAAATTTAATACTACATTTACACAAAATACAGTTACTTGTTAAACCCTCACTACGCTTTGGATCACATGTAGGATGTTGCAACTTGGAACGTTCACTACGCTCATATTCCATCACGCTATTCACGCCACGCTTAGGATCGCGTACTTTATTACCCGGAGTAGGTATGAAAATGTATATATCGCTGAAGCCCTATCTAGTTAATATAAAACTAGAAAGGGCTTCAGCGATACATGACTGACACTGACACTGAGCTTACAGGGTCCATTACACTAAACAAAATGTGTACAACTGTCCAATGTCCAAGAAAATATAAAACTAGATTTTTTTTTTTTTATTTATACATTCTTACATGAATCTCTCACTACGCTTAGGATTCTTCCCAACGCGTAGTTAACAAAATGTGCCATAAAAAGTGAGATTGCCATACAAAAACCCTTGCATATAAGCATTTTTTAACTCCACGAAATATCCTTTTGATCATAATGCACCCGAAAAGAGCTGCCTAATCCGAAAATCGAACCCGCAACATTCATTGAGCAACAAACAAAACTACGCAATCCTCTTCAAGTACACCATACAGCATAAACCCATCCAAACGCTTTTATAATCCTTATTTTGACAGCCAGCCTCAATGGAGATAAAAACGCGACGGACAGGGACCGCGCTATACGCGCGAGCGGGACGGGAACAGCGTAGCGCGCTGGGTGGCATAGTGACTCAAGCTGTATGGATGGGTAGCTAAAAAGGCATAAGTGAGCGGATTATGGATGGGGTTCCGTGGGCAAGGAGACAGTTTTTGAAACATTCGACAGTTAGAAGTTCTGGTGGAACGATAACTTTGGTTTGGGGGGCTCGAGAGTCAGATTTTGCTGAGGTTAGACAAGGATTCAGGTGCTATTTATTTAGTTAACCCACGGATAACATATCTGAACAAATCATGGACAGGCTATGGTAATAATAATACCACGAGCGAGCGCGACAGTGCTATACCAAACGCAATAAGTGTGACAGAAAGAGATATATCATTCGTTGTCGTTGTCATAGTTCCCCTTTTTTGTTGAGCACAACTGATTAGTATGAAGTTGTGCCCAACAAACCATTACCCGTCCAAATTAAGTAGGTTGTTTATGGTAAGCCATCAGCTATTTTAAGACAAGTTTTTAATTTAGCTGCATATGGGCCAGAGTATCCTATGTCTACGGAACAAATATATTTGGCTTAAATATAAAAAAAGCTAAGTAAGCTGCTTAGCCATAGGTGACCACAATTGACGGACTAAATATATTTATATTTTTGTTCCCCAGGAAAGTGCCCAATTCAGGCAGACCGTAGGCTTGTTTTAAATATAGTAGATAAATATTCGTTACGAAACTATTACTAAGTTTATGTCACGTATCTGTTCAAATGTTACCAATACTAACTTTTATTATTAAAAAGTTAACAATTTACCTACGGAACCTTCAACCATCACGTTGAACTAACTTGGCCCAACTTTTTATGTTCACCCAAAGTGTTAAGATTAGGGCCGCGGCCCACTAGACACAGCTAAATAGGTTTGTACAGAAAAACATTTGTTTGTATGAAAAAAGTTACAAATAAGGTAAATGCTACCGTTGCGATCCCTTTGACGGTATTGGCATGTTTACTAATTTTTATTGACGTAATGAATACTGATTTTTACAAGGTGTATAGTAACTTCACCTTTAACTAAGTATGTATCTGTGTATGTAATATTTATGTTCATTAGGCCAGATAATTTACACAAAAATAGCAGTCTATTCAGCATACACGAGACATATTGACAATAGTGTCAATCATAGTAATGACTAATTAGATATAATACGGAGGCAGCCCGAATGGAATGATACAACCCACATCATCATGATCTAAGTTGTCAAATCTTAATGCTCGATTTAAAAAAAAAACCGGCCACGTGCGAGTCCCACTCGCGCCCGAAGGGTTCCGTACCATTATCTATAAAAACGGCAACAAAATCTCGTGTGTTGTATAATACAACACAGCCCACTTACATATTTATTTTATTCAGTTGTTTTACTATTTGTTGTGAAAATTTCAATTGCAACTTCATGAGAAACAGCCTGGTGACAGACGGACAGACAGACAGACGGACGAACAGCGGAGTCTTAGTATAGGGTCCCATTTTTACCCTTTGGGTACGGAAACCCTTTTTTTTATCCAAATACATGATAAATTACAAATACCTATATAAGTATATTACCTATGCGCCAAACTATTCAGTTTGATGGCGAGACGCGATCATTTACTTTAACTATTGTAACTTTAACTAATTTGCCCTAAAAAACTAAGTATTCTACTTCTTAGTTTGTATTAGTTTTCATTAGTCGCATCGATGTGACATTTTGCAAGAATGTAAATTATAGATGATAAAAATACAGTAATTTGGTACACGTGATCAAGATAATCTGATGAAGGAACTAGAACACGGATTTCTTCTATATTATTTCTTCTCAACAACTAATAGGAACAGGAAGTACCTAGTATAAATTATTTTTAAAGCATATTGAAACGAAGGGTAGATATAATATTACTAACTAAACAAAAACCAAAGTTACGATAGTTTTTAGCTGGCCGGGGTCTGTTTAGCTTGACGTACGAATACTACGAATATTGTTAGTATTCGCATTAAAACCAGAATTACATTTATAGCGCCCATTCGCTTCCACGCCCTATTTAATTTAATCTAGTTACCTAATGTTAATTATCATCTTGTATTTACTTTAGAAAATAAATAAATTAAGAGCAAAAATGATGTAATTTTGACTTCGTAAATAAAGTACTTAAGTCAATAAAATCAGTCAGTAAATTTAATATTCAGTGCCCCTTCAAGAAATTGCAGATTTAAAAAGACGAATGCGATATTGCATTGATAAGTTGTAGTACGTCGTCTGTAAATGTTGTGATAATGATGATGATGAAGATGACATATTTCCTAACATCAAATTATAAAATTCAATATTCAACTACAACAATCAGTTTATAATTGAGACTTTACAGTTCTAAAGTCATACTGGAGATTATTTGAGTTGGCTGAATTACATCAAATTAGTCCATTCAAATAGCAACTCTACCACCAAAGGTAGAAGGTTCCAATTCCAGTGACAGTTTTGTAAAAAGTCGGGACATTAAATAATCAACCATACTCATAAAACACAATAGGTACTTACAAACTTTTTTTCATTCATGGGAATGAGTTTTTGCATTTCTAAATTGAATAAGCCTAAATTGTTGTACAATGTAAAATTGCTTCCTCTCATATTGTTCGTGTGTCGTTATGATGTGCATTATATAGCATGTGTGTTTGTGAATAATAACATTATGTCATGTAATGAATATTATGATGCTGAGTTGTGGCATTACGGTAAAGTCACGTTTACGCTATTAAGGTTGATTTGAAAAAGGTTTTGCAAAGATTTATTTATAAAGTGAATGGTTATAAATAAATGCTAGGTAATAGTAAATTGTGATACCCTTTTTGGTATTGAAGTTGTTCTTGTGTATTTTAATGCGATAGAAAGGAACGGAGTTTAAATCGAATTTATCACTGTAGTTGATCTATTTTAAACTTGTTAAAAACTTTTTGAACTTTACATAACTAGGTAAATGAGATTTTATGATCTTATAGGTACAGTCAGTCAGTCAGGGGTACCTAATAATATAATACGTATTATACGTGCATAAATAAGGACATAAATATCTGTAGGTACAGATAATTTATGTCCCTATTTATGAACGTATATTAATACAAATAAAATATATACTATCCATACTATACAACGTGTCCCAAAACTCAACGATAAGCCGGCACCAGAGGATGGAGCTGCTTATGATTAGTCGAGAAAAAATAAGGAAAAAAATATATCTAAATAAGTAGCTCCATCCTCTGGTGCCGGCTTATCGTTGAGTTTTGGGACACGTGGTAGATATATTCCTTGCCCAACGGATCGGCATAGCTATACAAAGAGGGAACGCAGCCAGTCTTATGGGAACCCTTCCGCAGGGATCCGACCTTGGGGATCTCTTTTGATTAAATTTATGTTTTTCCTAATTTTAGGTTAATTTAGTTTATTTAAGTTTTTTCTAAAGTTATGTATTGTAAGTAGGTTTTTAACTGTTACAATTATAACAAATAAAATCTACAATAAAATTTTACATAGTTTTATTTTATATATTTAGATATATTTTTTTCCTTATTTTTTCTCGACTAATCATAAGCAGGTCCATCCTCTGGTGCCGGCTTATCGTTGAGTTTTGGGACACGTTGTATAATATTACATAATTAGAGGTAAAATTTGTGAGTTCATAGGTTTTTAAGTTTCTAATCCGGGGATATCTAAGGAAAGGTTCATACTACTTAAAAAAAAAACATCAGGTCATTAGAATTGAACCTTCCGGATCCGGATGCGTTCTTTGCAATATGCGTCGCTCCACTGGCAGAGCTACTGTTTTATAATTAAGTAACAATTCCAATACAAATTTCGGTGCAGCATAATAATAAAGGTGTCATGCGTGGTGTATTGTATAACACTCATTACGAAACTGTGAATCATTAAATAATCACTCGAAAAATTGGCCAAATTGCATCCTACGCCCACAAAGCATTCCTCGTGCGTTACTCACAACAGCTACCATTGTTTCTCGAACGGATGTTTGGGCGATAACGGCGCGAAAACATCGCGAGTTGCCGTGGTACCGCTGGTGTCAATGTCAACAGATGGGGCGCTATTTGAGTTTGTGTTTTGACAGCCTGTGACATGGCTGTGATAGCGTGATTTGTCATTGGAAGGTCAACTTCAATTTACCTATCTTTCTTATGGTTTAAGCGGATAGGTAACATACACACATATTACATAAGTATAGGTAGGTACATATGTACATTTAGCCTCGTGGCGCCCACCATACAACACAAAATTACATTGAAATTTGAATCAAAGTAATAAAAGAAATAGAGTTGAATTTCTTTTGTTTCAAGAGAAGACCAAAACAAAACAAATGCAACTCTATTCCAACCCAAAATTGTTTAAATTCCTTTAAGAGAATATATCCTTCCAGTAGGCCCATGGGCGCTAGGAGGATATAAGGGTCAGCGAAGCACATGTGATTCTTCCGGAGTTGCAAGCGTCCAATAGAGTATCTGCTTACTGACAGGCAAGCCCTAAGCTTTTTGCAGTCGTCGTAGTATCTATAGGTATAAAAAAAGAACTTTGTGGAAAGAAACACCTTGATCTACATTGCTGAGTGGAGGCCATTTCAGGTTCACATCCCGATCTACGTCTTCGATGTATTTGTTAATGTATTTTGTCTTGTGTTACTTATGTTGTGTTACCTGAATAAATATCATTAATTAATTAATTCATTCATCTCTTTTAGAGACGAATTTAAAAACGTTTGGAATCGTATGCAATAAGGCTGCACATCGAAAAATAGCGAGTTGTCAATAGGAAGTCAATAGGAATTTCACAACTGAACAATGAGGTTAGGTAACATGAGGGTCTACAATGAACATGTGACATCCTTGGAGTTGCAAGCGTCCATAGGCGTCAGTAACGGCTTAAAATTTAGGCGATCTGCTACGATTATTTGCCTCCGACGTACTGTTGCAAAAATACCTACACAATTTGGTCATTCCCGCTCCCTTGGCCTCTATTCTTGCATCGCCAAAAGATGAAAATGTAATTTAATTGGATTGGTAACTTTCACCAAAGGCTTAAAATGTGCTTCTACTATTTAAACATTTAATGTGCAAGTAATCTCCACTTCGAAAGCAAACCTGTCTCCGAAGTTAGTTAAAGTGCTCCATTTAATACTTACTATCCGTAAAAAAACAACAATAAAACAACATTCGAGCTATACTGAGACAGACAGACAAAACAAAACGACAACGGAAGATATCTCAATTAGTTCACACACAAAATCTTTATATAGATAGTTGAACTGCCATGCGAAAATCAAACTTAAATACAGCAATTTAGCGTTCAAAATAAATACTCTCACACTACTATCAAATTCCGTCATAATCCTTTTAAAGTAACCTGATCTAATATCAACCCTAATTATCTACATATACGTCTGAATTTCAATTGCGTGCCATATGAGTAAGTATGACGCGTCCCGATATGCAAATTTGTGTCTTAATTGGTTGGGATTGGGTGGTTTTTTGTGTGAGAGCCGGTGGGATGTGGTAAGCCAGGCGGTTTGAAATGTTTTGGTGACATGCGCACAACGCATGATTCTAGACGGGGTGGAGTCGAGTTTTAAATAATTATTTTAATGTATTTTTTTTATATTTTAAAAGATACAGAGTTGCCTTTTCTGAAATACAATGCCAATATGATCCACTTCTTGTCAAATTATCGTACAAATGGACTTACTGGTAGATAAAAATAGATAGATAGTTAGTACAATGTCGTGGATTGGTTGGATATTTGATGAAGAAGAAGATGAAGCGAGGTAGGTATCTCACCCTATGTGGAGCAGCCCAACTGGGGAAGTACTTACAGAAGACTGCAGCCATAATAGCACCGCTGCTTTGTAGTGTTGCTATATTATTGCATGCTATGAAGCATGTGGTGGTGAGTAAGGGTTGCCAGAGCTCCCTAGGGTGCGCTGTGTTGGGAGTGAGGGACCTGCTGTCTCTATTCTGCCAAAAGCGAATCCTCAAGTGAATATACGGTCAGCAACGCGCTTGTGATTCTTATGGAGTCACAAGTGTCTATAGGCTACGTTACCTGCTTGACATCAGGCAGGCCGTAAGCTTGTTTGCCACCGTCGTTGTATAAATATATATTAAATATATATTCACTTTGTGGTTTTTTGGTGAAGGAATACATTAGGGAGTCTTGCCATCACTTAAAAAATATCACAGGCGTTTTTTACAAGGACACATTGAAAAGGACTCCTTTTAACCCATTCGCCGCCATGCTACGCTCGTAGCGCTACGGCTACACTGTTCGAAGTTTAACACATTCAGCGCCAATGACGACACACATGCGTCAGAGCGCTACGAGCGCTTTTCGCTACATACGGAGTTTAAGCTGCTACGGACTACGGCGTAGCGCTACGGCGTTGCCGTGAATGGGTTAATGTCCACATGTAGCGAAAAGCACCCTCTTGCATTGTGTGTCGTGATTGGCAGTTAATATTAGGTTATAGGCTGACGATTCGTGTCATGTTCGAAAGCACATCAGCTCTAAACACACTGCTAAATTTCATTTTCACAGAAGACCAATGATGATGATGATGATGATGATGATGATGATGATGATGATGAAACAGAGACCCATTGATTGGATAAAATAAAGTCAACATTAAGCTAGACGTTTGTCTCTAGATCACAAAATAACGAATCCTCAAATCAATCAGGCGTTTAATAGGATACGGTGTAAAGGATGACTCACGCTAGAACGGGCCGTGTCCGGCCCGGGCCGTTTTCTAAGAAAAACGACGGCGTTTTTGCGCGGTCGAGCTATACCCAAGCCCGGCCGAGCCACGTCCGAGCCGTGCCGACACCGAGCCGCTTACGAACCACGGCGTGTTCTAGCGTGAGTCATCCTTAAGGCAGCATACAGGTTGTATGCTTGTTTATAACCACTCTGGCATAAAATCCGATGACACTTGTTAAATTTGCTACTTAATACACTACATACATACATTTAGAATAACGTACCCTAGTATTTTGACTCCAACTTTAACCAGTAAGATTTGCTTTCAAAGAATATGTTGGAAGTTTATAATAGTTCCACGCACTTCTATGTGCCGCGCGGCCTGGGTGGGCGACCACCCGCGCGTGTTTGCGCGCAGGCGCCGGCAGCGCGTGCGCAGGGCTCCGGTACGGGACTTTAGGGCTTCTACGACTGTGCGAGGCTCCGAGGACTGCAAATCTAGGATCTGAAAGAGTGTAAATAGTGTAGGGCTCTAATGCGGGACATTAGGGCTTCTACGACTGTGCGAGGCTCCGAGGATTGGATAATCTAGGATCTGAAAGAGTGTAAATAGTGTAGGGCTCTAATGCGGGACATTAGGGCTTCTACGACTGTGCGAGGCTCCGAGGATTGGATAATCTAGGATCTGAAAGAGTGTAAATAGTGTAGGGCTCTAATGCGGGACATTAGGGCTTCTACGAGTGTGCGAGGCTCCGAGGACTGGATAATCTAGGATCTGAAAGAGTGTAAATAGTGTAGGGCTCTAATGCGGGACATTAGGGCTTCTACGACTGTGCGAGGCTCCAAGGATAGGATAATCTAAGATCTGAAAGAGTGTAAATAGTGTAGGGCTCTAATGCGGGACTTTAGGGCTTCTACGACTGTGCAAGGCTCCGAGGACTGGATAATCTAGGATCTGAAAGAGTGTAAATAGTGTAGGGCACCAATGCGGGACTTTAGGGCTTCGACTACTGTATACGGGGCATTGGCAGGCCTCTAAAGACCGGGACTTCTTACCAGATTGGTCAGATCATCTAGGATACCACGAAACTCAAAGAACTGGAACCCTTACTTACGATACCTTAGGGTGTTTAGGGCTGCACGCGGCTCCGAGGCCTCTAAGACTGAATCGAGGCTTCTACCAGAGTTGATGACAAGGATCTTACACCCACAAGTCTGTCCACGGATGCTTAGTACATGGTTTAGGAATTACCATTAAACCGGGGGCCCTTAAGGAGGTCACAGGGCTTCTATCTGACCTGACCAACAAAAATAAAGAGGCTACCTCAACGGACCTTAGCTGGAAGTAGATTGAGGTTGTTCAGAATCAAAGCAGATGGAAAACTCTTCCAAGAGCCCTGTCTCTAATATTAAAGAATAAGAGGATGAGTACCGTCATCATCACCATCACTTGAAGGGGTGCTGTTCACGGCCTGGGTGGGCGACCACCGAAGCGTGTTTGCACGCAGGCGATGGGCAGTGTCCTGGACATAGGCATGTGTAAGCATTGGCATATCTAGGCCTGTAGGCCGAAACGCACAGACAGCGGTGGCGGCGCGGTGCAGTGCGGCGCGGAGGCGGTACCGGTTGTAATGTTCGTGCTAATATGAAAGGATCCGCATAGAGCGGCGCGGTATTATGTGCGGACCCTTTCATATTAGCACGAGCCGCGCCGCCACCGCTGTCTGTGCGTTTCGGCCTTGTTTGCCAGGAGGGCCCAGCTCTCGCCGGCAATTGTTTTAAATGACCGGCATGGCTTTTTGGGCCGGTGACCCAGCATCTTGGGCATTGGTACAGTTGACGTCAAAGGGCAGTCCGGGACGTTTGGGCTCCAATGCGTCAGGGTTCCGATAGTACGCAGAGTTTCTGTACAGGATAAGCGGTCGATCACGTAACGCATTGTACGAACGTCGGGTAGGTCTAAATGTCACTTTTTATATGGAAAATTGACAGTTAAATTGTACCGACGCGCGTTCGGAACGTTACGTGATTAGCCCTCTGGTATAGTCGACGTCATATGGCAGTGTCCGGCCATGCGTAGGGTCCCGATGGCATTCAAGACTGTGTGGTACGTTATTTTAGGACTGATTGGATGCTCCAAACATTGATTTAGTACCTATTCTAAAAAAAACGGTTTTTTTTAGAACACATATATACAGTCGTATAAACTGTCGTTACTCAGTCGTAGCTCTAATGCAAGACTTGCTGCGTACTTATAGGACTTTTATGACTGGTACTGAGTACTAAACGCCTGTATGACTATAGTTACTTTATAAATTGCTTAGGTACGGTGACATACGTCACCCCAGTACATTGTATAAGTTCTCTTAAGATTTAAGGTTATGAGTAAATCATATTGAAACAATGATGTAATATAAAATATACGTAGATATGTTATAAACGGTCCAAAAGTGGCACACTAAAACTTGGCCAAGACGCACAGCTTGCCATAGTTTTGCGTCGTCAATGGAAACTAATGCTGTCAGAATTTGGTGGCCATTTTTAAACACGGAATTTCGTATAGACAACATATCTAGCTATTCTTTATATTACATTATTGTATTGAAATGACAAATTATTGACAGGTGTCACCGTTAGCTATATGAAAAACACTATAGTTAGACTAGATTGATCAGACCTTCTAGGTATGCACCGATTTTCAGGATTGTTTAGGTTTTCATTATGGCACATTAAGGGTTTTGGTAGATGGGATTATGACCTTAAGACCGTAGGTGAATAGGGGGTTTCTGGAAATGGCGTCCCACAGGCCTAACAATGAATGCAAAACGTTACATGTAGTAAAAACAAGCTGGGTATGCAGTTTCGCCCGCGTACCTACCTATTGCAAATGCAGGCAAACAATATGGTCCGTAACCATCTTTAAAGTCCATCTTACACGTAGGTGGAAGAATTTTTAAAATCAGATAAGCCGTTAATAAAACTTAGGTACCATTTTATAAACTTACAAAGCTATAATCTCACAGACTTTTCCATAGTATATATGTATATGCATGTATATGTTGTATCAATTGATGTTATATTAATCACACACCCGTACATTTACAACGCGTCAAAAGTGTGCCTCTGGTGGGAACTGAACCCATGAACTTTGGCTTCGTCAGGTCATCCGTTAGAGTTAAAATTTTAATATGAGCAAAACAATGCCGGCTATGATAAATAGAATGTGTCTGGAATCGAAGCCGGGACCACCCGCAGCCTACTAATAAAGACATCACATAATTGAGATGATATCGCTCTTTTAATTGGCGGCCATCTTGTACTTACATGCACGTAGCAACAGCGAGTATCTGTGTTTAAGCGAAGCTGATTATTTAATACATAAAAACCTTTTGTCTTACCGTCTGACAGTCACTGTAAATGATAGTATGTTTAACATACGTCACAAAATGAATGTACAGTCACGTCACAAAAATCAGAACACACCTCTATTTTCAAGGCATTAGAGTGCATGTGCCGATATTTTTGAACACCTATAGTGTAACGATGTATGTGATGGCGACTGTACTTACGCGCGAATACACAAAAAATATGTTTTTATTTAGAGTTATTGTTAAATAAAAATGTCCAATAATTCAAGTGAGGCAGCTAGTTTATCAATAAATCGTGTGTTGCCACAAGAAATAATTCAAAACCACGGCTTCCGAACGTTTGATCATGCCGCTGGCAACATAAACCCCAACCTAAATAAACATAACCTTTAATTGCCTTTAACGATTTATTATATTCTAATTAATTAACCCTTAAAGACAAAAGAAAGTAAACTTTAATACGATGACAATAAAGTCTAAAATGGTACTTTTCTTTAGCATTAAAACGAACGCATAACGCCTCAACCTGAAATATTTCTTAATTAAAAATGCTAAAGTTCAAAATTCATCTTCGATTTTTGAATTTCGAACGAAATTTCGAATTTCCGAACGGGCCGTTTCCATCTATCCTTCGATTTTTTTGCAAATAAAACTAAACTTTAATCTTCACGGGACAAGATTCACATTCGTGTGAGATATTACGAGGTTCTTTATCAGCTAAGTAGTAATAATGGGTTGCTTATTGGAGGCAAATGTCTTCATTAAAGATCGTCGTTGGTGGCTCATGTCCGGTTTTGTAAGGAGGTTACACCGTCCCGCCAGACGGTTTGAGGAATTTTATTAGAATTTTAATTATTAACGAATCAGGCATAGACATAAAATTATCTATGGATCACGTTGCGTATGGAGACGTTCGTTTGCACTGGATTTTTGCGCGTTAGTGGATTTTAATTCGCAGAATATGACTTTTTAAGAAACCGTATAAATGTATAATTATTAACAGAACTTAACCGTAAAGAGATGCAATGTTAGTAATTTATGCACTGCCTAAGTAAAAAAAAATACAAATTGTACATGTCTCTCTTGATTCCTTGAAAAGCTTTAATCCTGTGTTGATTGTCATGAGATTCTGGTATTAAAATAATTACAGACTTAAAAAAGTCAGATTTGTCCGCCGCTAGCGCCTTTATGGAAAACATACATACATACATTCACGCCCGTGTTTCCAGAAGGGGCAGGCAGACGACGTTCAATAGATTTTCAGTGCCACTTTTAGCAATGGTGGGTAACGGGGAAAATGATACCGTGTAAATGTAAACGTTAACGTGCTCCGTGCTCGCTGGTAAATAATAGTGATTATTTAAATTTAACGATAGATAATTTAAAAAAAGCGGCCAAGTGCGAGTCGGACTCGCACATGAAGGGTTCCGGGAAATAAATTGCGGTTTACGATATATGACGTATTAAAAAAAAACTACTTACTAGATCTCGTTCAAACCAATTTTCGGTGGAAGTTTACATGGTATTGTACATCATATTTTTTTTTAGTTTTATCATTCTCTTATTTTAGAAGATACAGGGGGGGGGACACACATTTTACCACTTTGGAAGTGTCTCTCGCGCAAACTATTCAGTTTAAAAAAAAATAATATTAAAAACCTCAATATCATTTTTGAAGACCTATCCATAGATGTATCCATCCACACGTATGGGTTTGATAAAAAAATTTTTTTTTGAAAACTTAATGTTTTTTTTCGATTTTTGTGTGAAAATCTTAATGCGGTTCACAGAATACATCTACATACCAAGTTTCAACAGTATAGCTCTTATAGTTTCGGAAAAAAGTGGCTGTGACATACGGACGGACAGACAGACGGACATGACGAATCTATAAGGGTTCCGTTTTTTGCCATTTGGCTACGGAACCCTAAAAAGGGGCCACTACGCACTGTATTTTGTATTTAAGTATCTTTTGAATACATCATGATGGTTTTAACGTTGCTGGATTCGTCGATCTATGAACTCAAAAAAAAGACGGCCGTTTTAATTATGTTGTACACTTTAATTACTCTTATTATGTTGATTTACAGCCTTCAAGGAATACTAAGTGTTAATAATACATCAATTACAGTTCTTTTTCAATAATGCCGACATACAATCCACAGTTGTCACCGATAATTCACCAGAAAGGTCAGCAATAATTGTCTCTGACTCAATAATTGACATTTCCTTTGTAAAACGAGGTAGCATAAAATACCTGTTTTTATTTTTTTACACGTTTTAATGAAAGACACGGGCGCGAAAATTACACGTTGTTTTTTAATTAAAAATATGATCGGCCCGTAAAATTACTAGGTGTTGCGATTGGAAAATATAACGATTTTATTGCTTTCCTCCGATAATTGGACTTAACGCCTGTATGTGTGAATGTGTGTAATAAATATGACATTTAATTTGCGTTCTATTTCGTCGATAGGGGATTTCTCTATTGTTCTAGATATATTCATTTGAGTTATGTCTAAAAGTAAATAGGTACATAATTGTACACCGGAGGGGCACATAGTACGTAGAACCGATGGCCGTTGAGGCGGAAAGGTTCTCGAGTGGTGACCACGTACCGGAAGGCACGGCGTGGGTAGGCCCCCCACAATGTGGACGGATGACCTGGTAAAGGTCGCGGAAGTCAGCTGGATGCGGGTGGCGCAGGACCGGTCACTTTGGCACTCTTTGGGGGAGGCCTATGTCCAGCAGTGGACGTCTTTCGGCTGATATGATGATGATGAATTGTGACACCAGACACAGTATGGAAGGTGTTTGGTCGCCCGAGGATGTGTTGTGTTGAGAGTGTAGCCAGGGACCCATATTTGTCTCCAGCTAAACGAATCCTCAATCAATAAAGGGTTGGCAACGCGCTTGTGCTTCTAGAAGAATCGGCCATTTAGAACTTTAGATAATTGTGCTGAGATGACAGCTGTCATTGAGACCAATATTCACCGCGATACGTATAGTTCCGGAGATTACCAACCTGCACCTACATTATAAACATACAAACGTACAAAGAGTAGCTTCTATCTCACAGACTTTTCATCTTTATAATATAGTATACCTAGAGTGTAGAGTGCTGGGCGACCGACCTCTGCTCGGGTGAAAATACGGTGAAAACGAATTTTCCCAGATACCTATAACACCCAGCTAGATCAATTTCTCGCCCCCGTAAACCCATGTATTCCAAATTTCATCGAAATCGTTGGAGCCGTTTCCGAGAACGTGATTGCAAATATTATATTTATACCTATATACAAATACTGCTCGTTTAATAGTATAGGATACATTTTAACTGCATGTCACATAAATACTAATGATATCAAAAGATCCATAAACGGGGTGACTGGTAATTCGACCTATTCCTTGAAAGGGGTTATACTAGAGATAATTTGCAACAATTTATGTCCAATCAACCAGGGGTCAAAAAACTATTTTTTTTTAATTTTTCGAGTTTTTAGTTTGTTTGAAAAAAAATCGCCTTGCAGCTTTAAAGTGCTGATTGTGACAAAAATCTTTTTTTACCATCCAAATGGAAGTACTTTTGTCATAATCACCAGCTTAAGGCTGCAAGGAGAATTTTTTTCATACAAACTAAAAACTCGAATATCTCGGAAACCAGCGAGTTTCGACCCCTGGTTGACTGGACATAAATTGTTGCAAATTAGCTCTAGTAGAACCCCTTTCAAGGAATAGGTCGAATTACCAGTCATCCTGTATATCTCCTAAAATATGTACGGAATCGTGTGATTTTACATGCAAAGGAAGTCAATAATTTTTCTTTATCTCCATTTTACACGAAAACATGTTTTAGAAATAGCGAAATTAAAACCAGTTACATTAACTATGTTAATATTAATTTGGGCATGAATAAATAACCAAGTGTTGTGTATAATGGCTTTATCATGCGCCATGTTGGTTCTAAATGGCATAGACAAGATTTTTGTTTTTTAATTGTGAATCTGATTAAAGATAATTGGGCCTAGTTAATGATCAGTAAAAATAAAGGTTTATATGTTAATTAGAATAATTCTAAAAATAATTTAAGCCAGTTAATGAAAATGTAAATATTTTTTGTTTACGTTAATGACTGTAGGCAAAAACCGTTATACGAAAAATTCTCGGCATTCCATCTGTAATTAACGGACTTATTAAGCGAATTAAACTTTATAGAGGTATGGTGTGATAAAACATTATTATTTATTGAATTTGGGGTACATATAAATAGGATTAAGCTTTTTAGGAACTCTGAAAAAAAAACACATTTTGTTTTTTTTTCGTTCTTCCTATAATGCTCGAAGATAGAAAAAAAGATATGATGTTACTTTAAATTTTTTTTCATCATCATCATATATTTAAGAGCCAGGCTCTTGTCGGTGGAGCAATTTCCATTCGTCTCCATTCTGAGCTTTCTTCTTGACATCTTGATACGACACGCTGTCAACTTTTTTCTTGATTTGGTCCGTAAAAGATCTTCTTGGTCTCCCTCTCTTCCTCTTTCCCTCTATCTTCCCTTTTATTATAGTTTTCATGTAATCATCGTGTCGCAATTTTTTTTTTTTTTAATTGATAATATTGATATTGTCATTTTTATTTGTCAAAATTGTTCTAATTGTGTTTTTCTCTTTTGTTTTAGGACGAAGTAAGTACGGGACCTCACGGCAGCCACGTGAGAACTATCCAATTTTTGTTTTCAATATTTTTCCCCAACACAATGAAAAAATCCTTTTCTTTTGTTTCAATTTTTTCATTTTTTTTTGTGAATCTGAAATTTTATTAAACAAGCTTTATTTTAGCTATACATATAACATGTAAGATTGAACAAAAACTTACAACTATTACTACTAATTTCTACCAATTATTTTTCAAAAATAATAATTAATCTATAATATACCTACAAGGTGAAAGTAAGTAACGACAAAAACAGTTGTTGACTATGTGTCATTTTGACCCTTATAAAAAACCAATTGATAGGGTCATTTTACCAAATATTTTGACACATACATTAATAATGTCAAATCTTTGACAGGTCGTGCGTGAACCCTTCACACTCTCCACAAAACTACAAAAAAACGAATTAAAAGACTGAAATGTTACCCAAAAAATTTAAAAAAATGTCTATGGTTGGAGAAAAAATACGTGGGCAATGACCTTCGTCGATCCATCATAAAGTATTTAAAAAACTTGGGGCAAAAAAGTGTCATTCGATTAAAGGCGCAGGGTCTCGGATTCTGTGGACAAATATAATTAAAAAAATAGTTTAAGAATAGACGAGTCACTTGACAATAGATTTGGAATTTTAGGGTCATTGAGATACTTGTTGATACAAAAAAAGTAGGTATCCTACAAAATACTAAATAGTTTATTTCACAAAAACAATTATTAGGTAAACCAACATTAAATTGAGGCTGTCCGTCAGCGACCAGACCAGGCCCCGTAGTATGGTTGGCCTTATCACGCGATAAGTGACAAGATAAGAGCGTGATAAGGCCATCCAATGCTACGGGGCCTGGCTGAGGCCTATATCTTGGCCTACTGCGAGTGCAGTTAACAGATCGTACTTGAATAACAATAATATTTCGAGTAGATAAGAAGAAAAATAATAATAATAGTAAAATGAGTAGGTATTACTACATCTAGTATCTATCTATACATATAATAAAGCTGAAGAGGGTCAAAAGTCTGTACATGGAAGATATTCGAAAAAAAATTGGCTAGGGATACTAAGAATCGATAACAGAACACGTTCCAACAGTTTTTAGAATTTTTGTCTGTTTGTCTGTTTATCTGTTTGTCTGTTTATCTGTTTGTCTGTTTATGTGACCGCGCATCACGTGAAAACGGCTAAACCGATTAAGATGAAATTTGGCATAGAGATAGTTTGTGTCCTGGGGAAGGACTTAGGGTAGTTTTTATCCTGGAAATCAACCCCTAAGGGGATGAAATGGGGGGTGGAAATTTGTATGAAGCTACTTAAACCGCTGCACCGATTTAGATGAAATTTGGTATATAATTAGTTTGAGTCCCGGAAAAGGTTAAAAAATAGGTTTCATCCCGAAAATCTTCCCTTTAGGGGGTAAAATGGGGGGGTGAAAAATTGGATGTAACCTATTTTGATGAAATTTGGTTAAGAGGTAGTTTAAGTTCTGGGGAAGGACATTGGATAGTTTTTATTCCGGAAATCTTTCCCTGAGGGGGTGAAATGGGGGGTGAAATTTTGGATGGACTCCGTTTAGATCAAATTTGGTATAAATATAGTTTGAGTCCCGGAGGATGACAATGGATAGTTTGAATCCCGAAAATCATCCCCCAAGGGAATGAAATAGGGATGAAAATGTGGATAAATCCCATTTAGTTCAAATTTGGTATAGAGATAGAAGGAGTCCCAGGGAAGGACAATGCATAGTTTTAACCTAAATCATCTCCTGAGGGGGTGAAATGAGGGATAAAAATTTGGATAGAACCGATTTAGATGAAATTTGGTATGGAGATAGTTCAGAGTCCTGGGGAAGGACTTAACATAATTTAAGTCCAGAAATCATCTCCTAAGGGGGTGAAATGGGGTATGAAAATTTGGATGGAACCCATTTACGGTATAGCGAGTTGGAGTCTTGGGGAAGGACATAGGATAGTTTACTCCCGAAAATCATCCCATAAGGGGGTGTAATTGGGGGTGAAAATTTGTTTGTGACCCATTTTGATGAAATTTGGTTGAAAGATAGTTTGAGTCCCGGAATATGACAACGGATAGTTTTAATCCCAAAAATCATCCTCTCAGGGATAAAATAGGGGGTGAAAATTTGGATAAAACCCAGTTAGATGAAATTTGGTAAATAGATAGAAGGAGTCCTAGGGAAGGACAATGCATAGTTTTTATCCCGAAAAATCATTTCCTGAGGTGGTGAAATGAGGGTTGAAGATTTGGATAGAACCCATTTAGATGAAATTTGGTATAGAGAGAGGTAGAGTCCTAGGAAAGAACATAGTTTTTTTTTTATTCCGGAACACATAAAAGGAGGAAATCATCCCCTAAGGGGGTGAGAAATGGTGGATGAACATTTGGATTGAACCCATTTACGGTATAGCGATAGATAAGGAAGGACATAGGATAGTTTTGTCCCGAAAATCATCCCCTAAGGGGGTGTAATTGGAGGTGGAAATTTGTTTGTGACACATTTTGATAAAATTTGGTTGAACGATAGTTTGAGTCCTGGAAAAGGACATATAATAGTTTCTATTCCAGAAATCATCCCCTAAGGGAGTCAATTGGGGGTGAAAATTTGGATGGAACCCATTTACGGTATAGCGGTAGTTGGGAGTCCTGGGGAATAGGAACATTAACATTACATAAGTAAATTGACGTTCCAAGGGTAAAGGTACCTTATGGCGGCCTTAGTTTTGAAGATGTTTTCTAAAACGGGGTAAAAAAGACGTTTGATTATGGCTATTTTGAAAACTATTAGATGTAACATATAAAATGTTTAAATTACAAGTCAGTTAATTTAATCCTACGGTTTAGTAGAAAAGGTCCTTACGGCCGTGTGATATGAAAATATGCAAAATAATACTGAAAAAAGCCTACATGCATCGATACCCTTTCCTTCATACAATCCATACTAATATTACAAATACGAAAGTAACTCTGTCTGTCTCTTACCTTTTCATGCTTAAACCGCTGAACCGATTGAGATGAAATTTGGTACCTATAGAGATACTTTGAATTCCGGGGCCTTCCCAAAGAGTCCTTACTAAAGATAGTTTTTATCTGGAAATTCATCACCTAAGGGGGTAAAAAGGGGGGAGAAAGTTACGATATAAACGAGTTCCGCGCGGACGAAGTCGCGGGCAAAAGCTAGTGAAGAATAAATGTATTATGTAGGTAGTCTAGGGAAAAGGAAAACACTATTTAGACAAATGGGAGACAACTCATGTTTTTTATTGTTTGCGCTTTAGCTGCGTTTTATATAATTAAATATACCTTACATACAAGACTAGGTAATTTAGAGGCAGATAGCATAATAGGATTGGTATCGCGCACACACACATAACACAAAAAGTTGACAGTTTCAGTATAAAATTGGTTTTATACATATGCTTAGATTTTCTCCTGTTGATGAATATGAAAAAACGAAATAACAGGATTTGCAAATGAAATCGAAGTATAAGCCTATGTATCCAGAGCTAAGCTGTGTTATGTTTTCAATGGCAATGCGGAAGTGGTCGGAAGTGCGCATGTGATGTGATACATGCAGTTGCGGCCATGGGTTATTCATATTCATATTAATTTATTTGCTGCGTTATGGCATTATGGCAACGGCTTACCATCAGGGGAGCTGTAAGCCTGCCTGCCAGTATAATATGGTATAAAAAACCATGTAAATGGGCCATTTTACAGAGAGTTGTACACTCGACTTTCTTTTTTAATTTTGATAAAATCGGGTTTTTTCTACTCAGAATCGAAAGCACTTTCGAATGGTATAGGAAAAAAAAAGTGTCCAAACATTTTTTATTCCATTCCGTTACCGTTTGCATACTAAGCTCGTATGATGGTAACGGAACGAAAAACCGAAAATTGTATGTAACATTTTGGACACTTTTTTTTACGATTAGGTTCGAAAGTGCTTTTGATTCTGAGTAAAAAAACCTGATTTTATCAAAATTACAAAATAGTCGAATGTACAACTTTCCATAAAATGGTAGTCCAAGAAAAGTTATAAAGCTACCTGTGAAAACGCAGCTCAGTTTAGCTACAGAATCCTCAATTTTTTTTTTATATGACGCTTGATATTGTTATATCCTTAAGCTCCTAACAATCATTTGAAAAGTTGTGCCTTGCGTGGTATTTTCAGATTCTGAGAAAGGTTATCTGAATCATTAAAATTTTTTTCCCAAGTATCCACAAATTATATCGTTTGTCCGAATTTTCATTTATCCCATAAGCCGTTTTTCTCTGAAGCCGTGACATTTTCAGGATTAGTTATTATAAAACAAACCTAACCTTCTACACGATAAGTATTAAGAATCAAAAGCTTTGGGGTGTTCGAGAAAAACGGCTCTTTGCCAAAATGAAAATACGGAAAAACGATAAGGTAACCGTCCGAGTGCTCGACCCTGTACACTGTATGGCATGGGCACTCTATGTCAAAGTGACATGACTCAAATTGGAATGAAGAAAAATCCTCTTAGTTCGAATTTAACCCATATTGCTTGGACATAGAGTGCCCATGCCATATAGGTACTAGTACAGCGTCGAGCACTCGGACGTTTACATTACAGTTGGAAAATGAAATTTAGTGATTGCGATCTGAGGTTATAAGTACCTAGAGGGCGGAGTACCGGTGGCAAATTTCACACTAAATGTATGGAGTCGCCTAAGTATTCTTATGATTAAATAAATAACGAATAAATGATTAATTTTGCATAATAATTTTTAGGAACTTACAGAAATTATCTTACGAGCATACAAATATAATGTAATATGTTGTTAATATCTATAATACATTATAATATGTTTTCTTATCAAAACATTATCATTACTATTCCTGAAATCGATTTATGAAAATAAATGTTCAGTACTTACTTCCAATTTACGAGTATGTATCATACTAAGTACATTAGGTAAATGAATAATTTTATTATTCAAGCCTAAAATAATAATTATAAAAAAACGACTCCATAACTTTTGTGTGAAATTTGCCACCGGTACTCCGCCCTCTAGTTATGAGTTAAGTTTTCTAGTAAAAATCAGGGAGACGTGGGCATTTTGTTTCTTTTTTACAGGCAACATCGTCACCATGGCAACCCGGCAGGCAGTCGGTGAAATATTTTGACCAATTTTAACTGTCTAACGTGTCCACACACTGAATTGGTTAAGATATTGCATCGTCCGCTTGCACGGGAATATCGTCGAGGGCGCCATTTTGTTTTGCAATGTGTGTTTGTGTTGGTGTTTATTTTTGTGCCAGGGTTGGCTTGCACCGAACCGTCTGTTATCGTAACCTTCGTTAAAATCGGAATGCATGGAGTTTGACAAGTTTCTATGCAATGACAGCTGCCGGCGCTATATTTAACGTTGTTCGGTCTGTAATCGTAAGTTGGTGCAACCCGCCCTTAGTGTTTAATAGTGCGTACACACCAAACAGCGAACGGCCGATGAACGGTTATATATCTCACTCTAACAGAAAGATTTCTAACCGTCCATCATTCTAAAATGTGTAATTCCGTGCATCGCGGCGGATCGCAGCCGCGCACGATCTGGACATGTGTCGCAAGGAAAAAGCCAAAGCAGAGATTTGAACAAATCTCTAAGAGATATTTTAACCAAATCACGCTGGATGTTAAAACGGCGAATCCATTGTATCAGTTGCCTAGAAAAAATCATTCATTTGATCAAATCTCTGAATTTATTTTGTGAAATGACGAAATCAGCCAAAAAAGGCAACTCGTTTTTCATTTCACTAGATGTGTTTAGTGTTTTAATAAAATCCCTGAAACACGTCAGTAAGTTGACTAAACGAACTCGCAAAGTCAACTCGTTTTATCATTTCCCTAGACCAGTTCAGAGATTTGATCAAATCACCTATACCATGTTACAAGAGACTTTGTCATATCACTAAACGTGTCTAGTGAAATGATAAAACGAGTTGACTTTGCGAGATCGTTTCGTCAACTCACTGACGTGTTTCAGGGATTTTATCAAATCACTAAACATATCTGGTGAAATTATAAAAATAGATGCCTGTTTTGGATGATTTCGTCATTTCACTAAACGGATTCAGGGATTTGATCAAATGACCGATTTTTTCTAGGCAAATGATAAAATGGAGTCGCCGTTTTCACATCCTGCGTGCTTTGGCCATATTCCTTAGAGATTTGTTCAAATCTCTGTTTTGGCCATTTCCGTGCGACATATTGTTTTGAAAATGTATGGATTGGCACCGTTTCCGAAGTCTGCAATGGACGCGTGCGGCATTTTCATACTCTGATCGCACGCGTCTGCGACTAGCCGCTATGCACGGGACCACACCTTTAGTGTGTACGCACTATGATACTAATCATAATTTTCAATATCATAAAGAGCACCGTTGACACAGTCATTCTTATTACAATTGTTGGATATCAATCGTGGATTTCAAATCTGGATTGACGTCAATAGGATCAATATTCACGTGATATTGCTTGAATACTGCGTGTATCGCGTGATAATAATCACTGTATGAACGGAGCCAGGGTCAAGTTGCGGCATCTGTTCAAAAATGGCCGTTTGTAGGCTTGTCACTGTCAGACATAATCATAGACAATAACTCATTTGTATAGTGCGACAGTTTGACTCCGAACCCCATTTTGTTCCATGCTAAAGTTGGTTTTGTGTTTTTGTGTTTGTTGCATGCTAAGTTTTGGCTGTGTTTTTTTTGTGTTTTTGTGCTTTGTGATATTTTTAATATGTTTTTTTTTACTGAAACTGTCAACTTCTGAATAGTTACTGTAATTCTTTTTTGGGTTGCTAATCCGAAAAGACGGTACCTACGGAAAAATGCTCTATTTAAGCAAAATCAATAAAAACTTAATTTGTGCTACTCATTTCTAATGGTAGTATAAAGGTATGGTTTGGGTTACCTATGCAATCTAATGAACATTATATAATAATATTAATAACGTACAGGGTGTCCTAGCATATAAACATTATAAAACAAAAATCCGATCTCAATAAAGTACCTATATATACTTACTTAGCCATTCCCCATACATGTCCGTTTCCACATTTCCTTTTTACATTAGCGCATAAACTGTGTTTTGAGAGCAAATGCATGGGCTGCCTACCGCAGAAAATACGAAAAGTTGAAGTCAGTTTAACTCTTTCGCGAAGGCGCGCCCTTCTCCTTGGAGTCTATTCCACTACTTAAATGTATCAATACGATATTAATTTCGTATTTGTCAAGCAAACTCTTTTTAACACGTGGCAGAACGAAGAAGGTTGACAAATACAAAACGAATTCAAATCTAATACAAATTGTGAGAAATATCCTTTGTTCACCCTGAACATTTTTGACAAATCAAAGAGCACTATTATGGATACTAATATTCAGAGGCAGAGGCTTAGTTCAGACTTTTATGCAAACTTGACTTTACGTAAGACGTTTTATTTTCTGATTTTTTCTTGTGGTGTCATGAACAGTGCATGTGACCTTAAACGTTTTAAGGATCCAATTTGGCAACGCGCATATATGACAATAAATTGGAACCGTATTCGTTGGGATGGCATATTTTCGTTTAGGCTGCAAAACATGCATAAATGTTACTGTCCTTTTAACCGCCGAACGCCGAACGTCAAAGCTACTAGCAATTTTCAACTCTGACAAATAATTATTATACACTTGATATTATTTGAGTGGGCTGGATTGCATCAAAGTAGGGTCATTTCGCCGGTTACGCGACCACCTTCGGTTAGCGACCACCTGAAAAATATCTCAGGGCATGGTTTTAACAATTAAAGATAACATCAATTCTACGGAGCCTGTTGAAACAGTTAGCCGTATGCATTATTGTTTGTAGTTATGAAATAGGAGTTTATTAAAAAAACGAGAAAATATGCTTTCAGTTCACCAACTCAGCTAAGTGGTCGCTAACCGGCACATGAAATTAGGTGGTCGCTAACCGGCGACATGACCCTAGTCCACTCAAAAAACAATTCTACTGTCCGACGTAGAAAATTCCAATTCCTATGACAGTTAAATAATTACCAATACCATATTAATTAATCTCAAGTGCATAATTGAACTGAAGACCCCACGCTAGCCCAATGCAGGACCAAGCCTTCGAATTTCATCCCATACCAGTATATCTACATATTATTTTCTCACAGTCTCGATACAAATGTATGCATAAACTCTTTTTCTCTGTCTAGGTCCGCGCACGCGCCGTCCGAAGAAGCCACCCGGAGAGACCGCCCAGACTGACGAAAAACGCCCCAGGACTGCCTTCTCTGGCCCTCAATTGGCTAGGCTAAAGGTACATTTCCTTTTTCAAGAACAACGCTTGACTATGCTGGTTAACTACTGGCTAACACAACTACCCTATCAAGCCTTCAAGAATACTTAGAATACTTACTTGACATACTCTCCTCTGCCCAGAGGTTGACAGGTAGAAAATATTTATGGCATTAAGTCCACCTTTTGTATTATTAGTTCTTCTTAAGTACAATAAATCTTAAATAGTGAATGAATTAACTGTCCCACTCTTGAGCCTGAGCAGTCAGAAATCAAAGTGAAACTTATTCCATTCCTTGAGCAGGCATTCCGGTATCACATGAAAAAGAAGAAAACTCATTTTTCTTACGAGATAAACTCTCGTTTACCATCGCGCCGCAATGGACTTCTAGTCTCTCTTCCCTTTTTTTTTTCAATGATACAAGATTGACCGTCTGAACAAACTGAACTCAGCTGCGGAACATAAATCTTTAATTTTTTTTTAAAGACAGACTATGTAATAAAAAAATCGTACACGAATTTCTTTGTTCCTTTCGCCTTTTAGCCACAACTTACACGAAACACTTGTGGCGTTTCAAACGCCTCAAGAAATACATCCCCTATCTCCAAGACTAATCACCTGTTTGTCCACAGCACGAATTCGCCGAGAACCGCTACCTGACAGAACGGCGGCGGCAAGCTCTAGCCGCCGAACTGGGGCTGGCTGAGGCCCAGATCAAGATCTGGTTCCAGAACAAACGAGCCAAGATCAAGAAGGCTTCGGGCCAGAGAAACCCTTTAGCCTTACAGCTGATGGCACAGGGGCTTTATAACCACAGTACGGTGCCGTTGACGAGAGAGGAAGAGGAATTGGAGATGAAGGCGAGGGAAAGAGAACAGCAGAATAGACAGTGATTTGGAAGGGATTTAGTGTTAAAACGACGAGACTAAAGGAATTAGTTAAATTACCCGCAGACACAGAATACAGGGAGTCCTAGCTGTCGCTTGTATCAACTTTAAAACCAAAGTCGACATCCTATGTGCCTATTTTGCGTGACCAAAGGCACATATTACAAAGTGAGTATCATCACGCGATACCGCGTCACAATGTTTTTATCGCAAATAATGACTTCATTGCAAAACATGCATTTCTGAATATCGCGATAATTAGGAAGTACAAGCGACTTTAGGGACTATACACATTATAAAGTTACTCTCAAAATGTAGTTTAAAAGAGTTTATGCATTTTAGTCTCGTTTTTTTAGCAAAATTATCTTTTTCGAAAATGTCTTGGGACGATAAAAAGTGCATTTGTAGTTTCGATACGATAGTTTACTTTTACTGAGGTAAAAATGTTTTAGTCAAATATTAAGAATGATTCGTTTTCATGACAAAATTTAGTTTTTTTTTTGTTATGTTTTAAGGTTTCTAAATAATTGTCTGTTTTTATTGTTCCTAAATAATTAGTGCCATGACACATGGTTTTGAAAAAGAAACTAACTTTCAATAAGGTTTTATTCAGGACATAATATGAAAATAAAGATCACATACATACTTGTGCAATATCTTGTATATATTATAGCTAGTTTAAATATTTCTTATATATTTTATACATTTATTGTTTGTATAGGTGTGACGTCAAACAAATAAAACAGTTATTAAAACAAACTTTTTTTTAATAATTAACTATCTATTGATATTGTTTTTTCGAGTATTTTTGCACGAAATCTGAATAAAGCTTTGTCCTGAATCTTGCTGTAAGAACGATAAATAGTACTAGCGCATAGAAGTGTCACTCCATGGTAGATATGCACGCAGCTCCGCCATTTTGATACACTTGAATTAACAATAGGGTTGCCACTAAAAAGTTATCTTTTTACAAAGTTCATCATCTTGGAAACACCTAGTTATATTAGCTGTGAAGACGAGTTAAGATCGTGGTACTTGTTGCCTCTGTCTTCATAATACTGAACATGACACGTGTGGAAAAGATAGAATGGTTGCTTTTTTTAAATTCTGAGCAGACAGTTCACTTGTTGACGCTATACTTATTTGTCTTTCTTATTAATTTGCCATAACAAATGGCCTTGTAAATAAATATTTAAGTAAATAATAATAAAATTATAACGGCACCGGCCGAATAATGTCCCACTCGAATTGTATAAATAAATAATTTAAAATATCATGTAAATAATATTGAATAAGTTCTAATAATAATTAAGTTATTTATTGTGCAATGTAGCAGTATTAGTAGAGTTGTATGGGTTGGTGACAAACTGGTATTTTTTTTATTTTATTTAATACATTTATAAAAGAAAATACATTTCGTTAAATATAAAAGTGTCGTTAACCCTATCGGGTTTGTATCGACACAGGAATGCTGGAGATGCATAAATATGTACACAATGTTAGATTTAGAATTAATCAGAATCCTTGGGCGTTATAAGAGGGTAGGTACTGTTTGAAAAATTCGATGAGACGATTTTGAGAATTCAGATGGCTCTAGAAATTGGCCCAGGTGTTAAGCAGATTCTGCCAAAAGGTCAAAGTTTTGAATCCAGTTCCAAACAAGGCATCTTTAAATAAGCATTCCTTTCATCTTTTCAGGACTGTTAAAAAACTTTTATCAACGTCATTACTTGAGAGAAAATTAAAGTAAAAATACAGCTAAATAATATATTTGGTGTATTTTTACTTTAATTCTTGATGTGATTTTACTTGAATTAAGGACGAGTTTCGACCACATTTAACGGATCGGTTAAGGCAAGCTGTCATCCTAAAATAATTGACAGCATATATAATTTAAACAAAGTACGGTTATTCGAAACTGGTCTTTATGTCTATGTGTTGTACGTGTGCAGATTAATTTTGCCAACTCTTGCCACTGTTTATTGTTACTTTTTAAAATTATCAGTTTGTCATCTACCCGAACCGTAAAGTAGCAGTTTATAGGAAAACATTATTAAAAGAAGTTTAAAAAAGCTATTTGTTTAATTTATTTGTGTCCTTTTGCACGTTTTAGTCTGAGTTCTTCACGGAAGCAAACGAGATTTTGTTTAGTAGTCACTTCACGTCCCAAAAGCATTTGCAATTGCAATGTGCTTCTTGTGCTTATGGGAGAAAAAGGTGGAGGGTTGGTTGGGAGGCCCATCCCCTGCTGATCCTATCTGGTCGGTTTCGTGTTCCAGCCTGAACACTCTTTGTGAAATGGATTTGATTCCTCGGATCTTGGTGAAATGAAGTGCCGGTTGGATTGGAGATTGGTGTAGGTACCTATTGGTTAACTTATGAGTGCACCATGGAAACTAAATAAACTGTATTCAACTGTACTCTTTTTCACGCTCTGGCCTGAAGTATCAAAAACGGGTGTGTGAAATATATTGAAATGGGTTTTGGTTGGTTTACGAATATCACATTCATGTCTCCGCGACAATGTCGGCTAAACGGGCACTGTTCCCATATTACTGGTGTTTTCCTGGGAATGGAAATATAGACAAACTCACTTCATGGATACAAATGTGATGCTAACGAATCAAATTGAGGACCAAGTTTTTGACAGCCCACACGTACAGAAACACTATGGCATTTCCATTCTAAAGCGCTTATTACACATTCTTAAGGCCTGAATCACACTGGCGCGGCCTGCGGTGGAGGTCAATAGTAAATTTGACAGCTAATGACAAGTTTACTATTCACCGCCGCAGCCAGGCAGTTTAAATCCACAAAGGCTCACCTCACTTCTAGATAGTGCATATGTATACTCTATGGATAACACAAACTCGTACACAATAAGGCCGGATTGCAGACCATACTTTTTAGAGAACTGTCAAAATTCCCATAGATTTAGATTTAGATTTTTTATTTCATAATATACAATTACAATATAAATTATAGCTAGCTAAAGCTATATGAATTTATATTATGATCGTCAAATAGAATATGGAACTGTAATAAAATGTCAAGTTACATATGGTTCGAATATTGTAAAAACTGATTAATGTCTAGGCAAAATAATTAAATGACTAAGTAAGTTATTATCGTACGATAACAAACTACCTATACCTTAATAAACGAAAAATGGTTGTAGTTTATGTGACTGTACATAATGGGGCATTAAACACGAGTGTGGGTTTATGAAACGAGCAGAAGGCGAGTTTCATAATAACACACGAGTGATTTAATGTCTAATTATGTACAGTTACATACACTATTTTATCTACCCACATGTTATAAATCCTCAATGATGTGTTAGGGGACCATTAGAATAACCGCCATTGCACCGCCATGGCCGACTATCTTCATAATAACATCGATTATCGATGTCGTTATATATGGTTTCCGAACACATTCTAGAGGATTTATGATATGGGTGTAGATAAAAAAATATATTAATAACGATAAAATAATTTACAATGTCAAAAACAGTGATATTACTAATGTTTAATGTCCAATACTGAATATAATGGGTTTTTCAATAAAAATTATAAGTTCAATAAATAGTTTCATAATTAATAAATAGATTTTAACGGACGTAACTACCTACAAGGGAACAACCAAGCCTAAGGATTTCGGCGCTTCCACGTGGATTGAACGATCTATAATTTAGGGTGGGTTGCACCTAAATGTCTGTAATTATTTTTTTTTTTTTTTTTTTTTAATTTATTGACCAATATAATCGTAAGCGGTGCTCGTTAAAATTTGAATGTATGGAAAGTTTGACAAGTTTCTATGGAATGACAGCTGCCGGCCATATTTAACGATACGAAGAAAAAAAAATGACCGGTCTGTAATCGTAAGGCCTCACACAGACTGGCGCGGCCTGGCCGCGGCGGACAATATAAAACTTGTCATTAGCTGTCAAATTTACTATGGTCCGCCACCGCAGGCCGCGCCAGTGTGATGCAGGCTTAAGTTGGTGCAACCCGCCCTTACCTCGTCGCTGCCGCTGGCGAGAGAGATGCAGCAATATGTTACACTGAGAAGAAAGTTCAGTATGTTGCTGTATGTACGAGTAGCTTGTGACAAAATTGACAACTACCTACTAAACAGCTATGTTGTTCGAATTTGGTTAGGTTAACTGCTAACCATAAACACTTTTAAAAATCACTTTGACATAGGTAGGTACGTTTCTTAACCGGCAACATCGATGCAAATCTGCAACTGCTATTAAAACGCTTCGAACAAAAGAAAGTGCTTCAGGCAAATAGTTTAATTAAAATGCGACTCGATGACAAACAATCAAATTCAATACATCCAGGAAAGTCAAATAAAATTCGCAAAAAACTGTCCCTCCGTCTCAACTCCTAATACAGTTTAAAAATAACCCACCCCTTAAAAATACAAAATTAAAGTTCTTGCCGGGAATCGAACCCGCATTCCCGATTCGCGATGCCGCCGCAAAAATTCCAATAAAACGCCAACGCCCCCTGTCTGTCTGTCTGTCCCCGAAATTAAAGGGGTGCAAGATTGGGGTGTTAAAAAAGTTTTATTGAGGATAATTGAGTGTGGGTGTTGTTTGTATTTGAATAAAAGAAATGTAAACACACAAATTTAACCAACACCGTTCGCAAAATACTGCTTTTATGAACATAGTAACTTAGAGACCTAAAATGAAGCGATTAGAGACTTTGTATGGAAAACGTTCTAGGTACTTGCTCTAAATACTTTAATTTCTAGGAACAGAAACTTAGTTTTAGACCTTGATATATGGGCGAATCCCATGGTGTATACAAAGTGTCATGTTATTCTAGTAAGTCGTTTTAAAATCAATTTAGAATGATCCCTAAGATCTTTAAGTACAAATTTTCAAATGGCTGATATAATTTAACATCATTAAAACTATATTTCATTAGTTTACCTACTCGAAACACGATGCCGTTATCTACGCACAAAATGTTCTTTATATTCTTCAATTCTACGACGAACTTCTCCATTGGGCATGTCTTTAACCCAAATGGCATCTCGTTGAAATAGAACAACCCGCAGTGCGTTCTGAAAGTCGTCTCTAACTTTCCGAGCGTAAGAGAGAGTTATTAATAAAATTAGGTATGAGAATTGGTAAAAATGTTTGACCTAATGCAAATGCACACAGAAATTGCGAAAATTCAATAAACACCTACTAAACAGATTTTCTTTTTCACATGACTTGTATTTCAGTTCACATAAACGTTACATATCAATACATTTGTTAATCAATAATATTGTAAACAAATGATCCTTTTTGGGAGATAGAATAGTATTTTATTTTTACATTTCAATTAGGTACATCATCATCATGATCATGTTTATTTACAATTGACCATCATGGTAGAAAATTTTGTAATATTGACATTTATCATGCAAATTTATATTGTAATTTTTACCGTGCAATATTTTTAATCTGAATCTGAATCTCTTATATTATAATCAAGTGAAGATTAACGTAGTTAGATAATATATAATTTAGGAGAACTTTTAACAACATGAATATGGAGTTACAAACAAGGTTAAATGCAGGGACTGATTTCGGTTACGGTTATACCGGTATGAAACCGGTATTCCATTACGGTACCGTTATGTCATAAAGGTTATGCACGCCGCGCGAACATAACGGTACCGTAACCGTTTGGTAATAACGGTTAGCGGTATCAGTTTTAAACGATACCGTAACCTTTATAATACCGGTATTATTAAGGTTATCGAAAAAAGTAAGCAAGCTGGCACTCTACAGAGGAAGCATTGGCTACTAAACATTTAAAGACAAAAATACAAAGCGGCAGAGCCTTTGCCGGCGGTTTGGCAATAACACCTTCGGTACCTTTAAATAGCGGTTACGGTACCGGAAAAAATAAACGTACCGTTATATTTCGGTAGCGAAATATAAAGGTTCCGCTACCGAAACCGCTATTTGACAACCGATATGACGTCATACCGTTAAAATAGAATACCGGTATTTTTCGGTTATACAGTCCCTGTTAAATGGCTGTTTTACATAGTTGGCTTATTCTATTAATCGCAACATATGGATATATTTATAACGGTGCAAACCGTAACGGCAACATGCCAAAGCTATCGAAAAAAAACTGTCAACCCGGACACCGGACTAGCAAGGGTTATAAAAGTCCCGGAAGATCACACCCCGCGGGAATCGGCGAAAAACAGTTAATTTCAAACGTCGTCGAGCACGCATTCCTTGCGTGCCGCGCCGGCCGGGCTCACATGGCGGTACATTTACCCTAAGCCTACTTGACAGGGTTGGTTGCACCAAACCGTCTGTGGCATCACAAAACGGAAAGCATATTCTCTGCTAAACAACGCGGAAAAATCAGAGGCAATCAAGCTGTGGAAGTTCACCAAAGGACAAAAACAAGCTAAAGCCCTGATCGAAGGGTTCAATAGTAAGCTGTCTAAAGAGTTATTACAATTCAAAAGGCACAAAACCTGCGCAGTGACAAGAATCCTGACAGGACATTGCAAATTGAACAAACACCTGTTTCAAATGGGTATGAAGCAGGACACAACCTGCAGGTTCTGCCAGGAGACAGAGGAGACTGCAATGCACATTCTCTGCTCCTGCGGACCACTCATGCATAAAAGAAGTACCTACCTAGGGCGGCACATCGTGCACCCACAAGAAGTACAACATATCACCGCCCAAAGAATCTGGAATTTCCTGGAGGCAACGGGACTTAACGGTGAACTCTAAAGCAAGGGCTGCCACAATAGATCACTTGCTGGTCGAAGCGGCACATTAAGGCCCACAAACAAAATAATAATAAAAAAAGCGGCCAAGTGCGAGTCGGACTCGCACATGAAGGGTTCCGTTAAATAAATTGCAGTTTACGATTTATGACGTATTAAAAACAAACTACTTACCAGATCTCGTTCAAATCAATTTTCGGTGGAAGTTTGCATGGTAATGTACATCATATATTTTTTTGAGTTTTATCGTTCTCTTATTTTAGAAGTTACAGGGGGGGACACACACACATTTTACCACTTTGGAAGTGTCTCTCGCGCAAACTATTCAGTTTAGAAAAAAATGATCTTAGAAACCTTAATATAATTTTTAAAGTCCTATCCAATGATGCCCCACATGTATGGGTTTGATGAAAAAAAAAAAATTGAGTTTCAGTTTTGTGTATGGGGACCCCTAAAACATAATGTTTTTTTTTCAATTTTTGTGTAAAAATCTTAATGCGGTTCACAAAATACATCTACATACCAAGTTTCAACAGTATAGCTCTTATGGTTTCGGAAAAAAATGGCTGTGACATACGGACGGACAGACAGACAGACAGACGGACGGACATGACGAATCTATAAGGGTTCCGTTTTTTGCCATTTGGCTACGGAACCCTAAAAAAAACCGTCTGTAACCGTATGCCGTGTTCATTCAAATCTGAATGTATGAAAAGCTTGACAAGTTTCTATGTATGGAATGACAGCTGCCGGCGCCATATTTAATGTTGATCGGTCTGTAATCACTAATCGTAAGTTGGTGCAACCCGCCCTTATTTTCACAAATTAGAAATTTAACGGACTCATTCGTCAACGTAAAACAGAAAAGTGCATACTATATGCCTAGTGCAGGAGCTGGTACTTATATACTTATAAATATGTATACGTGTAAACGATTCTGCTAAATAAATGTATTATGTCTTATATGTGTATAAGAATATTCAATAAAACTCCTTCACCTATTAAGACACTGCCTACTTAATGCCGAGGTCAAGTTTAAATTCAAAAATATTTTAAGCAACGCATGTTTTTACACAATTGACGAATATTTTAGTTATAAGTTATAATAAGAATCATCGCTTTTGACATTTAAAATTGTACTTTAAATTGTAATGTAATAATGACAATCCAAAGCCAGATTTAAATTTTGTGTTTATGTTAAGCATGAAGCAATTAGGCAATTGACAGTAATTTAATTTATATTTTAGTATATTAGTATTTTGTCATAAATAATATATGCACGCAATTTAAATTTAATTTTAATTTTGACATGAATGACTAAGTCATGTCATAATAATTATTTTCACATGCCTTGAGGCTATAAAAATATATAGGTATATTTGGCGGTCACTGCCAATGCCGCCCCATGCGGCACATGCGGAGCCGCGTACAAATGTCGCCGGACGGAGGTGCGGTGCAGTGTGAAGTACCGTGCGGAATTTATATACAAACTGAGGTACTAAAACGTTGCGAACCGTCGGTACGCAGCACGCTGCAACGGGATGCGGCGGCAGTGTAATGACCATCTAAAACATTACTAACACTTTAGCTGCTAAAATCTAGTTTGTTGGGTTCTCTACACTAATAAATAAATAAAATAAAATATCTTTATTTCAGATCTTTAGTCGATCCATATGATGTTAGTAACAGTGGAGACTTATGAACTATTAGTGACAATAATGACAATAAATTAATGATACTTAAATGACAAATGACTTAACGCGCCGGCTTTGCACGGGTTTATATGCATGAATTATACATATAAACCTTCCTCTTGAATCACTCTATCCATTAAAATCAACTAAGCGAGTGCTGGTAACTTAGAAGAAAGCTAAATCTAAAGCTTTCTTTATCTGACTCTGTCGAGGGCCACCTCCTTGATATCATTATAATTTATAAAGTAAAGAAAGAAAGAAAGAAATGTATTTATTGCCAGCCAAAATAACACAACATCACAATTTATGAGAAAACACCGTACCTTCTTTACCTACTTATACAGGATGACTGGTAATTCGACCTATTCCTTGAAAGGGGTTATACTAGATCTAATTTGCAACAATTTATGTCCAGTCAACCAGGGTTCAAAACACGATTTTTTTTTTAATTTTTCGAGTTTTTAGTTTGTTTGAAAAAAAATCGCCTTGCAGCCTTAAAGTGCTGATTGTGACAAAAATGTTTTTTTACCATCCAAATGGAAGTACTTTTGTCACAATCACCAGCTTAAGGCTGCAAGGAGAATTTTTTTCATACAAACTAAAAACTCGAATATCGCGGAAACCAGCGAATTTCGACCCCTGGTTGACTGGACATAAGTTGTTGCAAATTAGCTCCAGTATAACCGCTTTCAAGGAATAGGTCGAATTACCAGTCAACCTGTATAAAAAGAAACTTAATAATTAACAACTTACACTAAAATCATATCATACGTCGTAATTTCCTTGATTTATTTCGTGCAGCTTATTCTTGGTCTGTTGATAAGTTTACCAATTGCCAAGTTGGGAGCATGTAAACCGGCCCGAATCTCCACCCCGCATTCCAGACTCGTTCTATAAGGGTGCTTTATACCTTTTATTGATCTACTTGTGTTCCGTGTAACAACATTATTTTACTCGATCACGGAAATCAATAAACATACAGTCGTTCCCTGTGTTCAATTTTTTTAGGGTTCCGTACTCAAAGAGTAAAACGGGACCCTATTACTGAGACTTCGCTGTCCGTCCGTCCGTCGGTCCATCCGTCTGTCTGTCACCAGGCTGTATCTCAAGAACCGTGATAGCTAGAGAGTTGAAATTTTCACAGATTATGTATTTCTGTTGTCGCTATAGCAGCAAATACTAAAAACAAAATATAATATTTTTTTAAGGGGGGCTCCCATATAACAAACGTGATTTTTTTGCCGTTTTTTATAGATGGTACGGAATCCTTCGTGCGCGAGTCCAACTCGCACTTGGCCGGTTTTTTTTTTATTTAATACTACGACGGTAGCTAACAATAAACAAATACGGTTAGTAGTTGGACATACGACGAGAGGAACGACCTTCACCCTTCTCCGACTATACGATTCAGGGATTAGGATTCTTTGTGTCACAAATGCAGGTTTCACTCTCGTCACAGAACCCTCAGGAGCTCTGGCGACCTTGCCACCAGGAACACAACACCACATGCCTACAGAGCAAGTAGTGGTTTTATTATGACTATGAAAACTCACTTCCTTTGTGGATTAATTCCGCTGTGATGGAGAAGTCAAGTTAACTTTATTTAAGGCTTTTTGCCAAACCTTCTACACGTGCGGTCTGTGGACTAACTTTACACAGCGGGCGTACAGCGCGTTGCGCGTCCAATATAATGACGCGTTCAGGATGATGTTCGGGCTGCCACGGTATTGCAGTGCGTCGACAATGTTCGCGGAGGCGCACATGGATTGCTTTTTTACTATCATGAGGAAACGATGTGCGTCTCTCCTCAATCGCAGTCGTGGCAGCCCAAATAGTATCCTGAGCATGCTAGCCCACCGCTGGGACTCGCCACTGCTCCAGCGTCATGTGCAACTGCACGCGCCTGTAATACCGGTGCCCAGGCGTCTTTAATTTTAGTTTAGCATAATTATAAAACACTAACCATAGCTCTAATTTTTTAACCACTAACACTATGGATTTTATAGTCCGAAATAAATAATTTGTATTGTTGTATTGTATTAAGGAATGGGAAGCCAGGGAAGTTTCTGGGGACCTGTTTGAGCTTGATGCTGGGGCCCGGCCTGTGGGTTTTGAGGAATCTCGACGGGCCTGGTGTCTACTAAACCGGATCAGGACAGGGGTTGCGCATCTCTTTGGTGCAGATGGGGATGGTGCGAGACAGCGGAATGCCAGTGTTGCTGTTCAGATCAGACGGTACACCATATCATCTTTGAGTGTCCCATCACCAAATATAGCGGGAATTCGGCTGATTTCAAGACTCTGTCGATGGATGCAGTTGCTTACCTTAAATCTAATATCATAAACATTTAATTAGGGAAAGGGGTTTTTTTGCCATTCGATAAATAAATTATGACTGCTCCGAAGCGAGATGACAATCCGCTGTGCCATCTCTCTGGAAGAATCGGTTAGAGACAGCTATCAGGGTCATCATTAGCTACTCCTCATGTTGCGTTATCTCGGTTGCATCTTAAAGGAGCTCAGGATCTGCCACCTAATCCTCACTGGACCTCACTGAATAGACCTAACGGAAGACCAGCGCTGGATGCAGAGCCAGCATCATACTGAGTTGGGCCCATTTCGTGACACGGAATAGATTTACTTTTTCTTTGTAGTCAATTTGTTAGTGTGTAGCTAATAAATGATTGATTCTAATCCCAAGTATTGGCGTAAGCACTAGTTTATGTAGCACAGACTGCCGTCTAATCTTCCAAGTAAAAGTGGAAACAGAGGTTCGTTAGGAATTGATAACTTTCTGATCTTGCTACTTAGTACCAGAAACACAACACAACATAACATACCAAGTAAAAACAGGTTAAAAAGTAAAAAACAATTCGGAAATATAGTCATAACTATAACAAGCTAATTAAACATTTCCATACATTCTCGAGCGACGAAACTAGGCGTCTTAAAACCAACTGTGAAAATAAAACCACATTCGTATCGATGTGAACGAACTTTAGACGCAATAAAAAACCTCCGACCACCCACGATGACAGAAAAACCAGAATAACTTGAGCTCAACTTACAAATACTGATTTACCAAGTACAGGGCGTCGGGTTCTGGATATAAAACGCCATTGTAAGAAGAGACGTTGCGAGGAAGATTGCATAAGGACCGTGAGGTCAAGTTATAATGAATTCGTAAAATGTATTTTAGAGTTGGTTTTGGAGGTTTCGCGAGTGAAATGTACTCTATACATATATATATGCAAATGCAACACGTCATGCTAAGCATTATTAGACCGTATCTCGTTGAAGTAAGGTGCAGTGTCCGTTAACTGTCGGGGATAGTATATGGTTGTGTGAGAATCTGACCGATTAAAGACTTATTCCACTTTGGTTATGCCTTATGTCCAATCCGATAGTTGACAAATAATATAAATTATTCTTTACAAACAAAACTAACCTAAAAACTAGGAAAAATCAAGCTTCAACATATTTTTGCTATTTTAGTCTCTCTGGGTCAGCGTCCACGTCTCACTCCCATATTAAAGCAATGCTCCAAATGTAAACTTTTATTAGGTACGTATTTTTAGCAGTTGCGTGTTTTTAAGGATGTAAAGGATAAGTTGGGCGTAAAGAAAGAAAAGACGGAGAAGTTTTGAGCATAGATGTATTCAAAATAGGAGAGGCAAGATGGTGGGCCGCCTGATACGGCACGACAGCTTCTTCTTAAACGTACTAGAAGAGAAAATTGAAGGCAAGAGAGGCAGAGGAAGGCCTAGACTAACATATTTAAGCCAAGCAAAGGATACAGTTGATGTCGAGTCGTATGAGGAAGTCAAGAGAGAAAAGCGGCGGTCACTCGACCGACAAGAGTAGGGCTTTGATGATGATGAGGTATTTGCTTACTCCGGTGGCTCAGCGACCCAAAGTGACTCTTGGCCTTCCACACGAAGAGCACCATTCTTAACGGTTCTGCGCTAGTTCTTGCCAATTGGTTATTTGGACTTCACACAGAGCCTGTTTGACTTAATAAAATCGTGACGTCACTTGTTTCTATTTGCCACCAATTTTCTTACTAACGAAACGTTTTAGACGTTTCAAAAGTGGCTGATTTGAGTATCAGTCAATATAGGGATTTTACTTCAAATTATCAAAGTCATGGAAAGCTAAATAGGGATTTAGCTTTCCATGACTTTGATAATTTGAAGTAAAATTGTGGTCATAGGTTACGAACAGCGATGATCGTTGACCGCAGTTGGGAACTAATTACTGGCTTCAGGCATATGGACCAAACGTCATTAAAGGGGACAGAAAACGTTTATTTTTTGTTGTTGTGTGTGTGTATTTCTTGTTACTTAGGTACTTATTTTACCACTATCTCCCCGGACGGTAAAGTGATGACGAGGTCGAGAGTGTTTTATGCGTACCTAAATATAGTCGTCTTGAAAAGATCCAAGTTATAAGTAGCGGGAAAAGATTTGCCGGAAGTGAGCTCCACTCAGCTATCCAGTTTCCTGGCGAGGAAATTCAGTGGCTCACGAATCAGTGGCATGGCATATCAACAACATAAGGTCTGCCTAGATGGCGAACAGGAGAGGGAGGGATTAAATGGTGTAATCCTCGCGCACATTCTCCGAAATGTATCCAGTAATTTAACTAGCCCTGGTTCTTCCGAATCTGTCAGTAGCATTTGTTAGCCTTAAGTAATACCTACTCATTTTCAGTGATAATAGCTCCTTATTCAGGGTGAATCCTAAGTCGTGAAAAGAAATAGTGTTTCTTACTGTTTAGACATGTGGACGTGACAGGCAAAACTATGTAATGTTTATTCAAAAAAAGTTTTAAATTTACTGAGTCTAAATTGTCATAGACCCAAAGAAGTCGAATAGGGTGACCATAAAGAAGGTGTTTTTTCTATTTAATATTATTATCAATAAAGTTTAGTTGTTTGCTTCCAGAGTTAATGCAATGAGTTTGCCGTAAAATACTGCTATAGAAAAAAAAACTGTTTACGACTTAGGTTTCAATCTCTATAATACGAGTAATTTTCAATTCAATTTCAATTCAATTCTTTATTTGTTTCGGACTAGGTAATGTCCATAAGTTGTTAGTATACAATCACGAATTATGACTAAGGTTAGTATTACAAATTAATTTAATCCTATAATCCTAATGGAGTTAGATGCTCCATCCCCTAGCATAGGGTCCTGCACAATGTAGGGTGTTCCAGTGCCTAGGTAATGGAGCATCCATCAGCCTCGCAGCCAGCGTCCTCAGGATACTGTTACCGCTGCCACACATCCGCCGCATTAGTGATGCCGTCCTGCTGCGTATTATTGCGTAAAAGTCATATGTACGTTCTGCCGCAAACATTCCGGACGCACTACAATATCGCGGCAGCCCCAACAGCATCCTGAAGACGTTGTTATATTGTATGCGCAGGGCGTTATACGACCGCTGGGTGTAGCTAATATACCTACATATGTTCTTTCCACGAGTGATGTAAGAATCGACGATGGGAAAAGGGTTATAGTAAGTCCCGGGTGATGTTCTAGCAAACTATCACTACAATAATTACAATTGCTAGAGGTGGCACTGAAATTTGTATTTCAAGTGATCTGCCTACCCCTTTCGGTAATACCTACAGACGAGACGTGAGTTAATTGTATGTATGTAATATCTTCAGTATCTTAACGTACAATATAACTTACGAATTAACTGGAGTACAGTTCTGGAACACTGTTTTGACTTTGGAAATGATACGATTCAGATATCCAATAGGCAAATGCAATGTAAGTAGTTATGCTGTCTTTGCTGTCACTGGTTAATCCACCAACGGAGTTGCAACAGCGGCGCTACCACGAACTTCGAATCTCGAACTTTATTAACCGTTTCGGTCGCTCGAGTACCATAAACCATAAGTGTGATAGAGACGGAGATATACGAAGTTCGAGATTCGAAGTTCGTGGTGGCGCCGCTGACATTCACGGGGCTTCATCATACAAATTCAACTCTCTGTGGCATCTTAGCTACAACGTATCCCCCGGAGGAACCTGGTTGAAGAAAACGGCAAAACAATATTTGCATTGTTTTGCGATTACAACAATTAAATAAATATTGAATATTCGGAGTGGCGCCATCTCTATTACAAGCTATCTTTACTAAAAACAAACATTTATAAACGTACCAACCGACAAATTTAATTTCCTTAATCAAAAAATAATTATGCACCTTATTCTAATGGCAGTAAGGTCATAATTAGTGTAATTTTTATTTTATAAACTGTAGAAATAGTAAAGTATTTTCATGCGCCTGAATAATTACACTGTGTTCTTTATGTAATTCTGTTAAAGTTTAAAATCGAATGGCTTTTGTTTAAGGAACGGTAAAAATAAAGTGGTACATAGCGAAAGCGATTGAACTCGATCAATATACGTAAAAGGAATTTTGAAAATAGAATGTGCAATGCGTTTGGCTAATTTGACGCTAGGGTTGGCAACGAGTGATAACTAATTACCACGATCTTAATTAAATTCAAACATTATGTCTGCTGTTTTGTCTTATAATATTAGACTAATAATTTGATAAACAATAATTATGTCTGTTTTTTTAATTTACCTATACCTACTTTGATGTCTGAGCATTAAAATGATCTCCTTCTTCTTTACTATTTTTGGAGCATGAACATTTTTTTTAATTTAAAACTCACGATTTAAAATTTATTTTTCTTCAAATATCGGTAATATGTCACTAATTATTAATTAACCAGGTCCCTTCATTTTTATCGTAAAAATACGACAATTCTATTTGGCCATTACATGATGCTAATATATATTTTTAATAAATGATTGCCAACCCTATTCACCCGCCGACCAATCAGCGCGCGCGTCGATCTATCACTGCGTCCGCGCAAATAATAACTGCTTGGGTGGCCGATGCTATATGTAAAGGTAACCTACGTTTTAAGAACCTCTTTTACAGTTAACTAACCCTTCAGCACTGGTCAAAAAGTATGTCATCATTTCAAAAATCTGCTACGTACAAAACTGTCATTTGAGTGTTTTTAACCCCCAACGCAAAAAGAGGGGTGTTATAAGTTTGACGTGTCTGTGTATCTGTGTGTCTGTGTGTATGTGGCATCGTAGCTGCTAACCTAATTTTTAATGCGGTTTTTTTTGACCGAAAGCTGACGTGATTGAGATGGTTTAGCTACGTTTTAACAAAATCTGTTCAGCCGTTTTTGAGATATTGAACTTGGAAATGAAAATGTCGGGGTTTTTCAACCTTTCTAAGTTGTTAATTATCATTAATGCTATTAATTAAGAGGTGGGTAATCTAAACTAATAACCAATATCATATCTATAGGCAATGTCTGTCAAATGTAAGCTTGAAGCTTTGTACGTTTGTATTTAGGGCCTATCTCCGAAACTACTTACTCATCGGATAAAAAAAAACATTGTAGAATTGACCTTCGAGATCGATAAGCTATATGTTATCCCGTGGCTTCCTGGCTTCTTTATAACACGCCAACGGCGCGAACAGCTATTCTTATAAAATAACGCAAGAGTGACAACCCTAACGTCTAACCAATCAGCTCCGCGTCTCGTGCGCACCGAAATAAATAACCACGTGGGTGGCGCAATATATCAATTACACGTGGCTCGCGTGCAATAATATGTATACACGGTTGGAATTAAAATGTTACAGCTGTGACAATGTTTAATCCTTCAGCGACATAAATATATGATGGTACAAAGGCCGCAAAAATATCTGATGACAACTCTATTCCTAGAGCCGTAAGAGCGTGTCAGATATTTTTACGGCCTTTGATTCATCATATATTTTTGTCGGTGACTGTACATTAATACTCTCACAGGGATGTGTTGAAACATGTTACTATTTTAAGACCTTTATTTGTACACACGAAACAATAAATAAATGAAATGAAATGATAGGCAGCGTACATTACGTTTAATTTTCAGTGCTAATTCTACCAAAATGTGATATTGCAGTGACAGATTGCTAGTCTGTCGCCCACAACACACCTCAACCCGATCTTGTAGTCGTAATAAAGGGGGTAGGGATATTCTAACAGGACACCATACGGGGAACATCTATATTTATCTATACTAATATTAATAAAGAGAAAGTTTCAGCGAGATTGTAGGTTTGCAAGTTTGTTTGTATGTAATGGGTAATCTACGGAACCAATTATCCGATTTCAAAACACGTAAGTACTACGGCTTGTCTGATAAAATATCGGTCATCGTAACCTAGGGACGCTCGTGGCTTACGCTTGAGCAATTATAAAAAAAAATGACATTAAGTACTAGGTATTTTTCTGAATAACTTGTAACTCATTAATACCGTAAGTGTCATATCAGTTGGAAAAGCAATTAAAAATTAACTTTACAAACTATTTTCGTCAAATGCGTATGGAAAACGACAAGAAATATTCACCTTAAAGCACACACAATATCGCAAATAACCGTCTGGGTGGTCGTAATATATCAATTATAATCTCCGTAGTAACTTAACACGTGTAATGCCCACGGCACGGGCTAATTAACACATTACACAGCTGGGTGACACCGGGGTAATTCTATAGGACCACTTTATGCGTCATATTTCGATAGGGTTTTAATGTGTTAGTACCTAAATAAAAATGTGGTTATAAATATCCTGAGACCCGATTTGAAATAAACCAAAATATAGACTTATTTGATAAATGAGAATTCAACGGAATAAGTTTATTTAAATACAGCACTATAATTAAACTAAACTAAAACTCAAATACATCTAAATAAAACTAAAATATATCTAAAAATGGCCCCTGCCGCATGCTACCGAAGATGCTGGCAGCATTTCCTCGCTGGATCGCCAGGCCGATGCGTTGAGCGAGGAAACTTCCAGCTCTTTGGTCTCCCGTGGCGTCTCTGAGCCTCTTCGACATATCCTTAAAGAGGCTCAGAGCGCCAGGGCCCCACGTACCTAGGGTTTCGACGCCGAATGGAACAAAATCATACGCGGCGCCGAGTCCACTGCATTTGCCCACCTTGGTTTTCTCAGCCGACCGACGATTAATATTAGTTGACAACAATAAAAATTAACGTTTCTTACAATTCCAAAATATTTTGGGAAAATAGGTATCACACTTTTTAAAACACACAGATTTCAAAAATAATATGACTGGTCTGATGACCTGGTAAAGCTCGCGGGAGTCCGCTGGATGCGGGTGGCGCAAGGACCGGTCATTGTGGCACTATTTGGGGGTGGCCTAAATCCAGTAGTCTTTCGACTGCTTTTGATGATGATGAAAAGAATCGGTAGCCTAGTGGTTCAGGCATGTGGCTGTCAAGCGGCGGTCGTAGGTTCGAATCTCGGCTCGTAATACTAAGGAGGTTTTCGAAACTTAGGCATGTAGGTACGGAATAATTACAATTAGCTTTTCGGTAAAGGAAAACATCGTGAGCAAACTAGTTTCAGGTCTAGTTTTCCCTCTGGGTTGGAAGACTTGGAAGGTCAGATGGCAGTCGCTTTCGTAAAACTAGTACCTATGCCAAATCTTGGGAATAGGTGTCAAAGCAGACCCCGGGCTACTAGGGCACAACCGGGAATAACGCTAAGGATGATGATGAAGATAAAACAATATTACGTTCCATAATAAACAACTTAGAAACGTTGAAAAACCCCCTATTTTTTCAGCTTTCGGATAAAAAAACCGCATTCAAATCGGTCCATTCGTTTAGGAGCTACGATGCCACAGCCAGACACACAGAAACACAGACACACAGGAACACAGACACACAGGAACAGACACTTAAATAAAAAATCTCTCGACCGATCCTTGTGATATGCGCCGGTTCAATTACTTTTTAGAATTTTTGTGCAAATTATTTTTCAAAAAAAAATATATTTTTTTTAAAGAATGTACTCTTTAAAACTACAAATTGTTTAACATTCTCGACAGTAAACTAAGACTTAGATATCATGTAGCGTCTATACCAAGATCGCTATCCCGTTTAGATCAATTAGGCCGATACCGTCTGTTTTGACAGCCTTTTGACAGTTTGACAGGCTCTCGACAGGCGTGGTCGGTGACCAATTAGAGTTGTATGTTTTGATTTCCATGGGCAGGTCAAAGGTGTGACGGATTTTTAGATAAGTTGGGATAAAACATCTATCGATTGATTTTTATAGGATTTGTAAATGGAGTGAATAGCAAGTTTAAAAACCGGCCAAGTGCGAGTACCATTATCAATTAAAATATTTATTTTATTTTGTTTTTAGTATTTGTTGTTATAGCGGCAACAGAAATACATAGTCTGTGAAAATTTCAGGTGGAACTATCACGGTATCAGTGAGATACAGCCTGGTGACAGACAGACGGACGGATGGACGGATGGACGGACGGACGGACGGACGGACGGACGGACGGACGGACGGACGGACGGACGGACGGGCGGACAGCGAAGTCTTAGTAATAGGGTCCCGTTTTACTCTTTGAATAAATTGAATTGAATTAATGTGCCAGTCTGGGAAAATATCGCAATATTACTTACGATACGCGTACGTACGCGAACGCATGCACTTAATTCTACTATTTAGATTTTGGTTACATCGGCAATATTGCCAGTGGAAATAGCAATATTCCTGGGACTGAGAATCCTATCCTACTATCCTACTAATATTATAAAAGCGAAAGTTTGGATGTTTAGATGTTTGGATGTTTAGATGTAGGTATGACTGTTTGTTACTCAATCACGCTTAAACGGCTCAACCGATTTGGATGAAATTCTGCACGAATATAGTTTATAGCCTGGATTAATATATAGAATAGTTTTTATCCCGGGTCTACGCAGACGAAGTCGCGGGCAGAAGTAGGTCGCGGGTGGTATCAATCATTCATTTAAAAACAAAGTTTTAACCGACTTCAAATCAGTAGCCAAATTGCTTCAAGTTTGCCTATAAAATTTGAAGAGTTACCTCGATTTCTCCAGGATCCCATCATCAGAACTGGATTTTGGTAACAACGAGACCATTCTGGCAGTATATGCTTTTAGATTTTCTATTTGTCATTTAAAATGATCTTATACTAAAATTATAAATAAGAAAAGTCTTGTAAAATGTAAGTTTGGAACACCATCTTTTCGCAACTAACGTTTGGCAAACTGATTCATTACGAGAACAATATTCCTTTGCTATTCCGCTAAAAACGTACTGGTCGATCAGCGGAGATCAAATGCAACTATTTCTGACTCATTTCGCAACTTTTCATTTCCCAAACTCTAAAACTGTAAATATTTCAGGATGTATTTCAGGGCCATCGTGTAGAACCCTATAGGTTAGATTAGGTTAAGTAGTTTATAAAAATCCTGAAATATTTAACAGTTTCAGAAATATTAAGAGGTTGGGAAACTTTAGTGACCCTGTAAGTTTGTATGTAATGGGTAATCTCCGGAACCGCTTATGCGATTTCAAAAATTATTTCACCTGTGTGTGGACTTTTTGGATCACTCAGGGTATATTTTATCCCACGAGTTTGCCTGCGTTCTTTACAATACGAGGGCGAAGCCACGCGGGTAGCTAGTAATATATACTTAGAGATAATTAATGATCGTGCAACTGTGGGCATAGCACAACTGAAACCGTGACGCGACGCGCGACGAGAAAATATACCCTTAGCTTTCTAATTAGTACAGGGTTAGTGAGTCTGCATGCTTTTTGTCGCGAGCGACGCGGGGGAATGGATGAAAATTTTAGAAGTGCCTGAATATTTTTTTGGTGATAGGAATAACCTTCCTTAGCACCAGAAAAAAGTTGCAGACTTGTCAGCTGCGTCAATTATTTTTGAAAAATATAAGCAGTTTCCTCACTCACGTTTTGTGGTTAGGACGGCGAATGAGACACATTCCTTGATCCATCTCATATTACAAAAAAATATTTTACATATCTGACCCTGGCAATGACAAATATAGGTGCTGCAGCTGTCAATATCATTGTCAGTGTCAGTTTACCACGGATTTTTTTTGTCATATGAGACGGATCAAGCAAAATGTCTTATTTGCCGTCCTAAACCCAAAACGTAAGTGAGGAGAGTGTTTATATTTTTCAAAAATAATTGACGCATCTGAAAAGTCTGCAATTTTTTGCTTGTGCTAAGGAAGGTTATTCCTATCACCACAAAAAAAATCAGGCAATTCTAAAATTTTCATCCATTCCCCAATGTTGTCAACTATACACCTGTACCTATATTGTAGTTGACCTGCACAAGCTTGTGTTGTTGTTTTTTATAGGCACACACACACACAAACACAGTATTGTGCACATGTATACCTACCTATAATACTGTGTTTGTGTGTGTGTGTTTGTGTGCCTACACGAGACAGTAGGTAACACAAACACACGTATGCACATCAATATTCATGAAAACTAAGACAATACCTTTAAGAAGCCGAAAAAGTCAAAAAGGCGACCTTTAAGTGCAATTGTACAAGTCTAACAAAAAGAGAAATTCTCATTAGAGCGAGAGATGTCAGGTCATAAGAGCAAGTGTGGGAGGGGGACGGGGAGACATTTTGGAGAGCGTGCGAGCGGGAACGCGGATCGCGAATGTGTATAATGATAAAGAGGGAATTCAAAGAATAAAAAAGAGAGGTGACATTAACAAGATTTTTTGAGAACCGAGAAGGTAACATCGGTTACATTGGTAGGTGTAGCGTGGGTAGACCCGCACAACGACTGATGACCTGGTAAAGGTCGCTGAAGTCCGTTGGATGCGGGCGCAGAACCGTTCATTGTGGCACTCTTTGGGGGAGGCATATGTCCAGCAGTGTACGTCTTTCGGCTGATATGATGAGGTAATAGTATCGTAAGGCGCGTAGGTAGACCCGTCACAAGGTGAACTGATGACCTGGTAAAGGTCGCGGGAATCCGCTGGATGCGGGCAACGCAGGGCCACTATTTGGGGGAGGCCTATGTCCAGCAGTGGACGTCTTCCAGCTGATATGATGTTGATAGGTAATAATATCGGAAGGCGCGTGGGTAGACCCGCCACAAGGTGAACTGATGACCTGGTAAAGGGAGTCTGCTGGATGCGGGCACGGGACCGTTCATTGTGGCACTCTCTGCGGGAGGCCTATGTCCAACAGTGGGCATCTTTCAACTGATGTGATGATGATAGTGGATCTCATTACTATGTTGCGTTCTTCCGACTCGATGCTTTGACGTCGCCAGAGTTCAAAAAGGGGCGTTGTATTGAGACTTGAGAGTGCAATTATCTCTAGCTTTGGATACAACAAATCCGTAAGTCAATAAGGGTCGACAATAAGCCTGTGACTCCGGAGCCGCAGGCGTCCATTGACTAGGGTGTCAGCTTACCATCATGAAGGCCGTATGATTTGTTGCAACCGGCGTGGTATATAATAAGTTTCTGTCAAAAAAATCATTTTTGGTACAAGCTTTTATTGCCGACTGTACTTTTCTGCGTACCATTATCAGCTACTCATTGAGACGATTCTAACGAGCCCAAACTCGATGGGGTTGTGACGTTTTATTGCGGAGTTCCTATGGCCACCTTCCAGCGTCAGCATCAGATCAGCTCCATGTCATCATAATATTGCATTGTCATGCGATATACATATGCATGCAAAATTTCAGATCAATAGGTTGACAGGAAGAGGGTGAAAATTCAATTATTAAATTTGACCCAAGAAAACAAAGGGGGTGACCTAAATAAAAACTTGTAAAAAAAAAAACATTCCCCGCTGACTTCATCAGGGCATCTATTCGATTCATCACTTTCGCTTCTGTTTCACATTCCATAATGAATTGCGGGCTCACTCTAACTTATTCCAAACTTATCTCTTATTCGTGATGACAAAATGTGACGTATATCCCCATTTTCATGTCTGTCTTTCAAAATCAGAACGGCAGACAGAAACAATAGCGATGTTCTAGAGATATCCCCTTCTATCAAACGGGACTAGTAGAATCGAGGCCCATATGGCAACTTTCGTGAAACATGTTAAAGTCAATGGCGATGTGAAATTTTAGTCATGTAGCGTAGTATTATCACTATGTCACGAGCGGATGTAAAAAGGTGTCGAATCATACCTCTGTTTATTTGAAACGTAGTTTTTTTTCCACGACGCTGCCAGGTAAGCATACGGCCTACCCTACCTGATAAGCATACACTCGTAGCCTGTGGACGCTTGCGTCTACAGAGGAGTCGTCAGCACGTGGCCCACCCTTACTTGATTTGAGGATTCGTTGCTTAAGTGTAGGATGTAGGTCGGAGGTAGGCTTTAATTACAAGGGAATAAAAAAAAAAAAGTTATATAAAGATCTTTATTGTCAGGCAATAACCCATAAATCAAACATTGCATAAAAATAAAACAGTAAAAGTAGAAAGTTAAATTGTATAAGCGTAATAGATAAAATGGGATTTTTTTTGTCACGTTTCCATCGGCGCGAAACAGATTGAAATGTGATCGGTACCTATTCGAAGCTATAAACAAATATATAGATTCAAAGTGTTTCACTCCACTTCACCAATTCGCTAATAAGATTCCAACAAGATCACCCAACTTTCTACCTCCATAATCTTTGGCACCCAAACCTCCGGCAGAGCGGGACGCCGCTACCTTTCCCCACGCGCGCGACAGAGACAGCACACCCTGGACCACCCAAGTCGTAGTATGCCGACGATTTAGTCGTGCACAATAAGTCTTGATAGTTTGCAGTCTTTTTATGTGATTTTTTTAGGGTTCGCGAGTTAATGATTGTTGTTGATAGATTCAGTTTAATCATCGTTTAAAGGCTTAATTGGGGTTTTTTTAACGGATTAAGTTTAAGTAACGATTTGCATGCGAAAATTTGAGATATGAATGATCGAAAATTTGAAGACAGACGCATTCTTGGCTCAACAGTAATTGGCATTCACCAATCCTTGTTCAGAGTGAATGCTTTTGGGTCAACGAATTATTTTTCTTGGCCGTAGTGGTTATTTCTTACATTTTATTGTACCTACAGGGTGACTGCTAATTCGACCTATTCCTTGAAAGGGGTTATACTAGAGCTAATTTGCAACAATTTATGTCCAGTCAACCAGGGGTCGAAACTCGCTGGTTTCCGAGATATTCCAGTTATTAGTTTGTATGAAAAAAAATCTCCTTGCAGCCTTAAGCTGGTGATTGTGACAAAAGTACTTCCATTTGGATGGTAAAAAAAACATTTTTGTCACAATCAGCACTTTAAGGCTGCAAGGCGATTTTTTTTCAAACAAACTAAAAACTCGAAATATTAAAAAAAATCGTGTTTTGACCCCTGGTTGACTGGACATAAATTGTTGCAAATTAGCTCTAGTATAACCCCTTTCAAGGAATAGGTCGAATTACCAGTCACCCTGTATATCAGAATCCCTATACTTAATACAATTTTTGTAATATTCCCTATATTTTGATATACTTAAATAGCTTTACAATTTACTCTTCAATAAATTTATTTAAAAACCAGAAAGCTACAACTATTGAGAGTATACTCCACTTTAATCATTCAATTATCATCATTATTTATTAATCATTAGATTTCATTTTCCAACTGCATCGTTTGTCCGAATTTTCATTTCAGTAAAAAGCGATATTTCTCTAAGACCGCAAAGTTTTTGATTATTTCCGTGTAAAACCCATTAGGTTAGGTTTGGTGTGTATTATAATAATCCTGAAAATTTCATAGTTTCAGAGAAAAACGGCTTTTTATTAAATTAAAATTCGGATAAACGATAGGTACATTTGGGAATAAAAATTTAGTGATTGCGATATGTTAACCAGTTCTCTAGTAACTGAGCATAATCCCCAATTTTTGTTTTCGAAATAGTTTAAACTTTGATTTTTTTGGGGTTAAAACTAGTTAACTTATCAGGCTGATATCTGGATTTTTGACAGAACCATCTAGCCGGCGTATAATCGCAAAACGTGCATGCTTTGATAGAGTAATAACGATCATTATGCATCAGATCGATTCGCCACGAATTTAGCCACGTTTAGATCCGTGCGAAACAAGATGGCGAAAAATTGAGAACGAGTTTTTTAACAATGTGAAGGAACTTTTATCCGTTCACTGTTATTAGGAGTTACACGTGCTGTTTTTTGACGAGAGCTGTGCCTGTAATAATTCTTAAGCTGCCTAATTGTGATCTACCATTGCGTACATGGACGCCAAATTTCACATGGTCACAAGCTTTTGCTTGTACGAGTATTTAACGGTTTTGTTGATAAATTAGAGACCCAAAAAATGGTACTATTATCCGTATCGATCAGCTCTGGTTAGACACTTCCTAATGCCAAGAGTAGGCACTAGTTTTACAAAAGCGGCCAAGTGCGAGTCGGACTCGCACATGAAGGGTTCCGTGAAATAAATTGCGGCTTACGATTTATGACGTATTAAAAAAAATACTTATTAGATCTCGTTCAAACCAATTTTCGGTGGAAGTTTGCATGGTAATGTATATTTTATAGTTTTATCATTCTCTTATTTTAGAAGTTACAGGGGGGGGGGGGGGGACACACATTTTACCACTTTGGAAGTGTCTCTCGCGCAAACTATTCAGTTTAGAAAAAAATGATGTTAGAAACCTCAATATCATTTTTGAAGACCTATTCATAGATACCCCACACGTATGGGTTTAATTAAACAAAATTTTTTGAGTTTCAGTTCTGTGTATGGGGACCCCTAAAACTTAATGTTTTTTTTCGATTTTTGTGTGAAAATCTTAATGCGGTTCTCAGTATACATCTACTTACCAAGTTTCAACAGTATAGCTCTTATAGTTTCGGAAAAAAGTGTTTGTGACATACGGACGGACAGACAGACAGACAGACGGACGGACATGACGAATCTATAAGGGTTTCGTTTTTTGCCATTTGGCTACGGAACCCTAAAAAGGATCTGACCAGACCATGTTGGAACACACGTTTCCTCACGATGTTTTCCACCTAAAACATAATGTTAAATATCGAATGACATGTTAAAATTCGGAACACTCTTATGGTCCCGTTTGTTTGTTTATTTGTTAGCTACAACTATTCAGAGTTGAAGTTAGATAATTTTAGATATTAATGTAAAATAGTTCTAGGAGTTTTAGATATTAATGTAAAATAGTTCTAGGAATTTTAGATATTAATGTAAAATAGTTCTAGGAATTTTAGATATTAATGTAAAATAGTTCTAGGAATTTTAGATATTAATGTAATATAGTTCTAGGAATTTTAGATATTAATGTAAAATAGTTCTAGGAATTTTAGATAGTAATGTAAAATTGTTCTAGGAATTTTAGATATTAATGTAAAATAGTTCTAGGAATTTTAGATATTAATGTAAAATAGTTCTAGGAACTATAAATTGTATCGTCATGTTACCCAAGGAAGAGCGGGGCCTCCCAGCACAGGAATTTCTTTGCTTACAGGGCGGCCCCATCCCTTACATCATATTGTATGTGTTTTTATCCAATAAATAATTTTGTATTTGTATACTTCGTACATAAATTGTATGATAAACTCAGCTGAACGAGCCTGGGTTCGAACTTGGGTTGCTATTATTTTTGCGACAGATATAGTATTTTCTAGAAAAAAACGACAAAAATATAAAACGAAAAACATAGTACTTGGCTGGGCAATGTGACTATTTAGTTAAAACCTCGGTAATTTGAAGCATTTAGTAAGGTCCCTAAAATATAGTCTTTTCGCGTACTATATATTTCTTTAACAGTATACAGGGTGTTACAAAAATACCCGTAAAGCGGAAAGGGGGTTAAATGGTCCCTTATAAAGAGTCAATTTACAAAATTGAAAACCGTAGTATCGCAGTATGACTTAAACGCAGTATCAATAAAAAAAAAGAATTAGATCATTTTTTACGGGGTGTTTTGTAACACGTTGTATAGTTAGGTACAAAAAGACCAAATATAGTACAACTAGCAACCCGCCCCGGCTTCGCACGGGTTAACTCGTATATGTATAATTAATACATGCATGTATTATACATATAAACATTCCCCTTGAATCACTCTATCTATTAAAAGAAACCGCATCAAAATCCGTGGCGTAGTTTTAAAGATCTAAGCATACATAGGGACAGACAGACAGACAGCGGGAAGCGACTTTGTTTTATACTATGTAGTGATGCTAATACGCGACCTCCACCTGTTAGATTACGTAACACTTTGTATATACTATGCACGTATGTACTTTAAATCTAAATGTAATTTTTTGTATGGAAAAATTGCAGTTGCAGTCCTAACGCACGTCCGGATAGTTACATACTCACCTATCTGATTGAAAGCGTGTCCGCTCGGTTGCAGTGGCTATTGTTTCAAGTATCAAAATTAAATACAGCGGGAGTTCCCATCAAGTACCAAGTAGTCTCGCAGTGGACCGCTTTGCCAATACATTTTTTGATCCCGGCCTGCGATTGTGCGGCAAGTGTACTCACGGGTGTAAAACTCGGACAGTTTTAATCCCAATATGGTTTAGTTTTCCCTTGAGTTGGAAGTTCAGTATTTTTTTTTATTACTTATATACGACGTCTTGCGTGGTATTTGACCAATAAGTCACCTGATGGTAAGTGATCGACGGTGAGGGGGGGTTGGTTATTAATCCAAGGTACAACCAGGAAAAAGTTAAGACGAGTCCTAACTAAAGCCCCTGCTAGACGGTCGCCAACACGCCCCTCCAACCTTGGTCCGCACCGACCGTGTAGACCAGTGATTCCCAAAGTGGTCCAGGTGAACCCCCAGGGGTCCACGGGAGACTTGCTGGGGGTCTACGTAGGCGTGAACAAAAAATGGGGGTCCATAAAATGTTAATGGGGGTCCACGAAAATTTATCTGGTTTTGATAGTAAAGAGCAAAAATGTAAGCATAGTTTTTAAAAGGGCCTACTACCTACCTACATTGTTTTTAGTACCTAACTAAGCAGATTATATTTTAATAAGGCAAGCGACTGTTACTTGTTCAAACTTGCGTATTCGATATTACGTAGGTACAATTTCGTGTACAGACTTGCAAAGCGCTATCCGCCCGACAATGCTTAATGCTTGTTCAGACATGAATTTGATCACCACTATAAATACTTGATGCCAAAGGCAAACTCATTCATTTGTTTCCGGAATTACGAAAAGAAGGTGTGAGAAAATTTATATCAGTGTTTGCTAGTGCCGGAGAAAAGTAAGTACCTACCTTTTTTTTGTTTTATAGTACTTAAGTATTTTGTTTACGTGTACCAGTCGGTTGATCACAACTGTTTGTATTCACGGCGCAAACGGTGAGGGCAACGCACTCTAAACCGAATAGGTAGGTATCACTAACACTGCGACGGTCGGAAGAGATTAATTCCAATCTTTCCTTCATACTTAAACAGGCTTAGGACTGTCTGACACAATTTTCCGATGTAAAACATTAGTGGTAGATACGTATTTAACAAAGTAAGGGATTTCAGGCGTATTTAAAAGATTGGAATCAACCATTTGTAAATAATCCAGATTATCACTATCACTTATCACCACAGCTATCACTCATCGTCACACGCGATCGGACACTTGCCAATAACAAAGCAGCACTTGTGCATAATGTGCATTAGCCGAAAACCAAAATGTGACTGAGGTCACTGAGGCGGCATTTCACAAAGGGAAGCGCGAGCGCCTTAGAATAGGGATTACGCGCGGGGTTGAAAGGTGCCGCTCGCACGTTATTGGACGGTAGTCCACGTGGACTTATTTTTATTGGATATTGATTAGCAGGCTCGATTGCTAGGTACTATCACCTATTGACTGAAACTAAACAAGTGATTCAAATTAAAATTGTTATTTATTAAATACGTTATTTTATGAAAAAAGAGTTAAAATTTAATAAATAGGTATACCTTTCAATTTCTTATAATGGATACATTAAATGGGCTTTTGGTGTAAGACGGTTAAAAAAACACCTTGTAGATAGGTAACTTCGTAACTTACAGATATTTTAATTGTCCTCTTTTGATTTGAAGACAAAGAGCACGTTTTATTCAATTGTTTTTTCACGACAGAAGCACTGCCTTTCTAAAAAGGCCGAATAAGCAATATTGCAGAGCAATTAATTTTGTAATTTTTCTTGCAAATGACTACTAATTTTATAAAACAGTAATTTCACAATCATTTTAAATTGATTTTGAAGTAACTATTTTATCAAAACTATTTCTTTTTGGAAAGAGCAGGGCTTGAGCTTCGATGCCAGTTTGTCACGTTTTAACAATGAAGCCGCAGACAAAAAATACGCAAATACACGGAGCGCGTGAACTCATTGATTTGATGAAATGTTAGTTATCGCTTTTATGGACAATTTTGGGATTTCGACTTTTATTTTTTTCTACACAAATATGATCAGTATTTGATACTGAGTACACCAATTTTTATTTGTACTATTAAAAATTTGTGGTAAATTAGGTACTTTAAAATTGATACCGTTTTGTGAAAACGTCTGTATTTGTCTTAGCGGTTTATTAGTTGGTCCCTTTACAAGCCGTAATTCTATTACCGCGTGGTGACAAAGGCTGCGGTGTGATACCTATATTCAGAAAAAAACTTGGTTACTAAAACATTTTTTTTTACAGGTAAGGTAACTGACACGAAACATGGCTACAGCAAAGAAAAAATGTCGACAATATAGTGTCGATTATTTGAAATATGGTTTTGTTCCATCAGAGGCAGACAAACAATTGCCCATGTGCCTATTATGCAACAAAGTTTTGAGCAATGACTCTATGAAACCATCAAAGCTCGAAGATCATCTAAAAAGGTGTCATACTGATAAAATAGGTAAAGATTTGAAATATTTTCAAACATTGAAGGAAAAATATGAAAAGAGACCCACCATGCACAGTATGTTCGCTTCAACATCTCAAAGTAACGATGATGGCTTGCGGGCATCTTACAATATCTCATTACTAATAGCAAAATCTGGAAAACCGCACACTATCGGAGAACAATTAATTTTACCCGCTGTTGAAGAGGTTTTAAAAACTGTTTTGCACAAATCTCCATTTGACGTACTAAAAAGAATTCCATTAAGTAACAATACTGTTCAAAGACGCATTGATGAAATGAGCTCTGATACCGAAAGTTTTTTGTGCAATCATCTGCAAAAAACTCATTTTTCTATACAACTGGACGAGTCAACGTTACCCGGTAATGAAGCATTATTATTAGCATATGTTCGATTTATTATGGAGGAAGAAATTCACGAAGAATTGCTATTTGCCAGAACTTTGGAGACTGACACTAAAGGCGAATCAGTATTTAATGTCCTGAGTAATTTTTTTACGGAAAAATCGATTCCATTTACAAACATTATTTCAGCGGCAACAGACGGAGCTCCTGCAATGGTCGGTCGATATCGTGGGTTTATAAGTCATCTCAAAAGAATTATACCAGGACTTACAGCTATTCATTGCGTAATCCACCGACAACATCTTGTGGCAAAACATTTAAGTGACAGGTTGAACCAATCTCTTCATTTTGTAATAAAAGCTGTCAACAAAATCAGAAGCAATGCATTGAATACGCGTTTATTTGCTCAATTGTGCGACGAAAATGATGAAGACTTCAAACGACTGCTCTTACATACTGAAGTACGCTGGTTGTCAAAAGGTGCATGTTTAACGAGATTTTACTCTGTTTTCGATTCCGTATTAGAGTTCCTAGAAAGTAGAGATCCAGATTTAAAAGAAAACTTGATCAAATTTAAAGCAGACATTGCGTATTTGACAGATTTGTTTAAAAAATTTAATCATATTAACTTGCAGTTACAAGGGGACAGCCTGAATTTAATTAAAACAAAGGGGATAATTTCGGCTTTTCTTGGGAAATTGAAATTTATGAAGCAAAACATTAGTCGGCGTGAATTCTCTCAATTTCCAAACTTGTCGCAGGTAGAATGTATTGATGAGGATAACCATACCTACAGTCAACATTTAAGTGCCCTGCATGATGACTTTGAAACCAGGTTTGAAGATATGCTGACGATGGATATACCACCATGGATCATAAATCCATTTGATGAAACTGAAGTGGCTAATGTTGTATTACAAGAGGAGCTGCTCGAGCTAAGCACCAATGAGGAGCTGAAGGTGAAATTTAGAAAAGGCTACCAAACATTTTGGCTGCAAGCAGAAATACCCGAAAAATATCCTGGACTGTGGGAAATCGCAAGGAAATTTTTAATAGCTTTTCCCTCGTCATACCTTGTCGAAAGGAGTTTTAGTGCAGTTACAAACCTCTTAACAAAAAAAAGGAGCAAATTAAACATCACAGAACGGGGGGATTTGCGGTTATTGCTCACAAAAATAAAGCCAAACATTGATCCTTTGCTGACACTCCATCAAATACATCCTTCCCATTAATTAAAATTATGACCTGAACCTAGGTATATTAGTATATTACCTTATTATTTTTTTCTTGTAATTATATTCTTTTAATAAATAAAGTGTTATAAAATGTACCATTTTTCGTTTTTATTTTACCTATCGGAATAAAGGGACAGAACTCAGAAGCGACACAATTTTTATTTTTTGGTGACTTTAAGAATGTGGTAGAAATGTAGCAGCAGAGGGTCCACCGAAACCAGTAAAATTTTGGAAGGGGTCCACGAGAAAAATAAGTTTGGGAACTACTGGTGTAGACAGTTGTTTGGAGCAAAATTTCATACTACAGCGGTCGGTGCCGACCAAGGTCGCTCGGTCGGAGGGGCGTGTTGGCGACCGTCTATTAGCAGGGGCTTAATGTGTTACTTTTATAATAAATACTTGTGGCTCTGTGAGCTGTAGAAATCGCATCCAGTATTTTAAAAAATGTTTTTTTGTTAAGTTCCAAGATCAATTAAAATTCTATATAACTGTTATACCTGCTTACAAAGTTAACGACTATCGGTTCAAAAATGCGACCTGTAGAGGAGAACATCCGGACAGCGGGACACCGGACAAACTATTTTCGGCCCAAGCTGAAGCATAGAAGTTCGTTCGCTTCGCTCGCTCGTTCGACTATTACGACGGTGGCATACCAGCATACGGCCTGGTCCAACTAGAAGAGTACTTCCCCTATTCAAAAGACCGGTGCCACAAAAACCGTGACTATTTTTTTTTTTTGTAAAACTTATGTATCCTGAGGGTCGTGAGGTTGCAGTCTCGCTGTAGCGTGATTTTTAATTGCTTTTCACCTCACTAGCTCGGAAAGGCCTTTTTGTATGTTTGTTAACTATTGAGAAAATCGCTTTTTATCCACATGTGAAGAAAGTAGACGTAGAACGTTAAAAGCACTATGACGTAGAACGTTAAATGTCTATTTTTGTTTTTTGGAGGTATATTTTATGACATATTTTTAATTAACTTTTATTTTTACCTTTTTTTTTAACTTTTTTTTTACGTGTTTTTATTTTTTTTAACTTTTTTTTATTTTTTTTTTACTTTTTTTGTTTTTTTTTTTACTTTTTTTTTACCCTTTTTCTTATTTTCCTTGCTGTAGTGAGGTGAAAAGATTTGTGTTATACACGGGTGAAAAGTTATTTTACGTCTCGTGTGTTGAAACACTCGCTACGCTCAGGATTCTATTTTTGAACCACTCGCTTCGCTCGTGGTCAATCATAGTCTCCTTTCGCTAGCTCGTGTTTCAAATGAACACTCGCAGGTAAAATACAACTTTCCCCCCTTGTATAACAAATAACTATTGTGGTGTAACAGACCGTCTATCGACCTTCACTAAGGAAGAATTTTGGCCGAAGGGAGTCAATTTCCGGCGTTTCCGTGGTCGGTTACCTGACGCCACGAAATTACGCAACACATCGCAGTAATAGTGTGTTTTTGTAGTTTTTAATAAGTTTATATTAATAGTCGCTTATGTTTTAAGGTATTTGTACTACGGGCCTTTGTTGCCTGGTATAAATAAATAAAATACTAATATTAATAATAACTTAATTGCTCTCTTTGTAGTGAGATGTTCATCGTGGTGAAAGTTTGTCAGAGCTTCAAAGTGTGAGTGACTTGCATCTATCTCTTGCTGTCAGCTCAGCGAATCCTCAAAACAATGGGGAATGGATGAAAATTTTAGAAAGACCTGATTCTTTTTTTGGTAATAGGAATAACCTTCCTTAGCACCAGAAAAAAGTTGCAGACTTTTCAGCTGCGTCAATTATTTTTGAAAAATATAAACAGTTTCCTGACTTACTTGTTGGGTTTAGGACGGCAAATGAGACACTTTCCTTGATCTTGCACTTTTACAAGTCAAAAATTTACTAGCGTTTCTGAAAAATAAGACCACTGTTAAGAAGAAACGCCGAATCAAACTCACTCACTAGGCAGAGCGCCTCGACTGCCCGCTCACCCTCACTCGCTACTGGGTGGAAGTGGCTTATTGGCAGGGCCAGGTAGAGTAGGTTTGTTTGCCTTGCAAGTTGCATGCACCTTGCCCACCGAAAGTCCGTATAAAATTAGAAAGAAAGAAAGAAAGAAAACACTTATTCGTAGACAAAAAAATGGGTGTAAAAAACATAACACAGAACGTAAAAAATAGCAAGGTCCACGAAAAGGCCCCGACTCAGCATGGTGCTAACCTAGAAGGCCAGCGCTGGTCTTCCGTCGGAACCTTTACATGAGTTACCTCCTGGAAGGCAACACAAAACAAATACCTACGCTAAACATAATATATCTTAAAACTATTCCAAATCCGACGCCAGAGTGGCACGGCAGATTGCATCGTGTGAACGCGTCGCCAAACTGTGTGTCAGTGTCACTGTCAACTTGACATACCGAACGCAACTTTTATTTCAGATAGTGAATATATGGTGAAATATACGTAAATACAGAAACTGAATACTAAGTTAAAAGTACATTTGAGATACAGGAAGAAAACTAAGAACAAATACAGTTTGGTGCAAAATTAAATATTGAACGTCACAAGCTCAACTGTACATACATAAAACGACTGCTTTCTGTACCAGGTCATGACTCAGGTGACGAACGGCACGGCAGTGCCAAGAATTCACACAATCTAAACATGATAGATAACACAATTATTATGCGAACCAGATGCTGTGCGGATTTATTTATATGCAAATTACAAATGTATAATAGTTTTCAGATTATACGTTTAATTGTAGTATAAGACTATATAACTTGCCAAATTTCATAGTTCTAGGTCAACGGAAAGTACCCTATACAATTTTGTAGCGGCATAAACGGCCGCCGTATCTTTATTTAAGTTAACGTAGAAGTTAGATTTTTTTATAGTTTGACGGGACTAGTATATTATGGTTTTAATTTCAACTCGATACCTCACTTCCCGAGATAAAGGGTCTCGACAGACAGACAGACATACAGACGGACAAACAGACATACATACAGACAGACAGACAGACAGACATACGGACAACAAAGGGATCCCAATAAGGGTTTCGTTTTTCCTTTTGAGGTATGGAACCCTTAAAACGACCTAGGGATTCAAGTGTAATCAAACTATGAGGCCTTGCGGCCCGGTCCGGAATAGAACCCCGTATACTCCCAGCCGGTTGTTTAACGCACTCTATAGGAGAGCTATTAATCGCTTACATTCGATAATTTGATTGATGCGGTTTAGAAGCTCTACCGAAACTACGCCGTGTAAACATGACCGCGTTAAGCTCAGTTGTGGTGCAGTTAAACTTGAAAGGAGCTTTTTATGAAAGCTTTAGTTATATAGTGTAGTAGCTTTATATAAAAGGCGCGGAAGGACGGACACAATCTCGAGCAATTGATGATTAAATAAGTAGGTGCACCCTTACAGATGTGTATATAGGTACGCTAATATTTAAGAAAATAAAAGTAGAACTAAGCAGGTACCTATAATTGATAACAGTGTTAAGTACGAGTAGTGAAAGGCATGACGTGTTGCATAACCGAGGTATACTTGCTTAACTAGTTATCTCTTAGTTTTTCCTTGTTTAGTTTATTAGGGTTAAGGTAAGTAGCGCGGGTAAAAACTACAATAGTACTGTCCAACTGTCCTCAGTTTGGCGAAGCAATTTGTTTCCTTCAAATGTTGTTAGAACATTCACAATGCAATAAGGTCGAAAATTTCAGTTCAATAATAGCGGTGAAGTGTCAAGATATAAGACGATTAAATGTCTTATCGAATGGGCCCTTGAACCTCTTTGCAAAAAGCTATCTTTACGGTTTTCTAATTACGAACATGTGTCAGTGTCAGACAAGAAAAATGAGAAAACTGACATTTTCACGAAATATAATATGCCAAATAACAAATATGGCCGGAGAGGACGGGGCCAAAAAGACGAGTGACAATTAGTCGGGAAAAATCGGAAACAATCGTTTGACTCGTTGCGCCCGGTTGACGCCACTGAGCGGTTGCCGTGTAAACGTAAGTTGTCAATGGCAAACTTAAGGCTTATACACCCGCTAACGTCCTTGAGTCGTCGTCCGTATGGGCCAGCGCGCGAGTGATCGGGCCTGCCGAGCCCCCGCGCTCGCGCATTTTGTAGGTATTTAAACATAGTAATTAAGATAATAATTTTATCTATTCAAACTCTGCGAATTTGTCTATAAATATTTTATAACTTTATTTGAGTACAAAAATTTAATTTAAAATATCTATAGTTTAGTCATAATATTGAATAAACTTTACAAAAAGAGGTAACTTTGGGATTTTTTTCTATCGAGTGAAGTTCATTAGATCGCGTAACTGAATGCGACTTTGACTAGATTAGATCCTTAAGTAATACGTATCTTTTTTTTCGATTTTTAAACCCTATTTTCTACGTCTGAGATTGTTTTAAAAACCTCGAAAACGCTGCCCCTGTTGACTGTCGAGCCTTAATGACACTACATTAAAATATTAGCTCTAAATGTGTTCAGTTTGCTAAACGATATTCCACCTTAGGTGGGTCCCAAATTAAAGCTCGTGACTGTACCTATCTGAATCACTAAAAATTGTTTCCCAACAGTATCGTTTGTCCGAATTTTCATTTGGCCTAAAAGCCGTTTTTCTCTGAAGCGGGAGTGGCGCACAGTAATACCGGCATTCCTCTTCCTCTGCGGTCCCACCAATGCCGCTTCAGCGGAACGGCCCCGCCAAGTTCGCAGGGGGTAGGGAGAGTGGCGCACCGTTATACCAACACGCCCACCCCTGCGATCCCACCTCGGCCGCAGAAGATAGCGCGTGAGTAATTCTTCTGCGGTCCCTCCCCAACGCATCCTAAGCGGGCCAAACAGGCCGGCCCTGGGTGCCTCTTAGCTTCGCCGTGGCCCCCCCCCTGATGACCTGGTAAAGGTCGCGGGAGTCCGCTGGATGCGGGTGGCGCTTTGTCACTTTGGCACTCTTTGGGGGAGGCCTATATCCTGCAGTGGACGTCTTTCGGCTGATATGATGATGATGATGATAGGTCACCGCATTTTTTGATAAACTAGCGTAGGTACCTATAAGATTGTGTGAGATAAATAAAAAATTAAAAAGCTGGCAATATTCAACGCAAACTCTTTAGAGGTAGTCCGATCAGATGGTCAGACCAAGTCCGCTCGTCGCTGAACACGCCTTCATGATGCACCACGATGCCAAGGACAGTGACAATGGGCGTCGCAGGAGCACTACCACGAACTTCGAATCTCAAACTTCGTATATCTCCGTCTCTGTCGCACGAATACCATAAACCATAAGTGCGACGGAGACGGAGATGTACGAAGTTCGAGATTCGAAGTTCGTGGTAGCGCCGCAGGGGTACAGTAGACGGCAAACTTCGTGCGCAATAGTTATTTGTTATACAAGGGGGGAAAGTTGTATTTTACCTGCGAGTGTTCATTTGAAACACGAGCTAGCGAAAGGATTCTATGATTGACCACGAGCGAGTGTTTCAACACACGAGACGTAAAATAACTTTTCACCCGTGTATAACACAAATCTTTTCACCTCACTACAGCGAGGAAAATAAGAAATAGGGTAAAAAAAAGTTAAAAAAAGGAAAAAAAGTTTTTAAAAAAGTAAAAAAATATATAAAAAAGTAAAAAAAAAGTTTAAAAAAAGTTAAATAAGTTTAAAAAAAGTTAAAAAAGTTTTAAATAAAAGTTAAATAAGTTTTAAAAAAAAGTTAAAAAAGTTAAAAAAAAAGTTGATAAAAAATATGTCACATTAAATATACAAAAAACCAAAAATAAACATTTAACGTTCTACGTCTACTTTCTTCACATGTGGATAAAAAGCGATACCCCCCCACTTCGTCCCGCATGTTCAAGTTGTTTGCCGGGAAGTTTACAAGTGTGTCAGATCATATATATACACTTGCTCATACCGATTCATACGCGGTTTTTAACTGACTCCAAAAAAAGAGGAGGTTATATGTTCAGTCGCCATCACATACATAGGTACACTATAGGTGTTCAAAAATATCGGCACATGCACCCTAATACCTTGAAAATAGAGGTGTGTTCCGATGTTTGTGAGCTGCTTTATTGCTCTGATGTATGTGATGGTGACTGTTCCACTGTATGTATTTTTTTATGTATGGTCGCCGATTTCTCCGTCAATTGTGGACCGATTTCCACAATTATTTTATTAATCGAAAGAGTATACTCCCGAGGTGGTCCCATTGTCAACCAAGTGATGATGGGATCCCAGGAAAATTGAGGGCACCCTCTAATTTTATAGGCACGCGTGTAGTAATTTCGGTATTTTCGATTATAACTCGTGTATTTAGATCGGAAATCGCGATTTTGGTGAAGTGGAACTGATGATGAAGACTTATGGAACTCCTCAAAGATGTAAAGATCAAAGATTCTGACATGATTCCGTTGAAGTAGCAACTAATGAAGTGTTCATTCTCACGCGACAGTCATACACAACGCGTCAGGACAAAACAACTGTAATTTTCTCAGACAAAGTGACATTTAGATCTCCTTAACACACTTAACGTACTGACAGTCAAGCCCTACTAAGTACTGTCCTTATTTTATATGTATTAGGTTATAGTACAGTCGCCATCACATACATAGGTACACTATAGGTGTTCAAAAATATCGGCACATGCACCCTAATGCCTTGAAAATAGAGGTGTGTTCCGATGTTTGTGACGTGCTTGTTTGCTCCGATGTATGTGATGGCGACTGTACTTACTAACTTTAGGCTAAGAAACTGTAACTAACTTTATCTATGATCCCAGTTGGTCGAAATAAATGTCTTGAATTGAATTGAATTAACACTTTAAAGGACACAACGCCTATAGGCGTCGTCAATTGTATGGCTAACCAACATGTAATTGAAGTAGTGTCCGTGTTAACGTATATGCCAGGCCCGCCTAGCAGGCGTCTACGCCGTAGGCGCTTTTTTTTTTTTTTTTTTTTTATACTACGACGGTGTCAAACAAGCTTACGGCCCGCCTGATGTTAAGCTGGTACCGTCGCCTATGGACACTTGTGACTCCAGAAGAATCACAAGCGCGTTGCCGACCTTTTAGTCACTTGAGGATTCGCTGAAGATTCGTTGAGGATTCTACTTAGCGGAAAACCCACAGGATTTCGGCCTAAATTGTGTAAGCAATCGAGCAACAAAAGTGATATTCTAATAGGAATCTCCAATTTTGACAATTAAGACGAATGGAATCATGGCCAAGATTTTTCGATGTCATTGATCAAGTTGAATGTTGCATCCAAGCCTGTACCACGAGAGTCGCCCCCGTACCATGACACTGGCCGCTCTTGGACTGTTATTATTATGCTGGTTATAGCTCACGGGTTACGAGAGGCATAGGGAGGCTGCGGCGTGAGATATTAAGGACGGGTCGCACCAACTTACGATTACAGACCGATCAACGTTAAATATGGCGACGGCAGCTGTCTTTGACTTTGACTATTGTGTAAAGTAAAATATACCTGAAGGGTCCACGGAAAGAACATGTCTAGTCACATTTTTTTTCAAAATGAGATTTGAATGTCACGTAATAACAACATTCATAACAAGCTCAACATTTTGACATTTAAATCTCATTTTGAAAAAAAATGTGACTGAATAGACATGTTCTTTCCGTGGACCCTTCACCTATTCTATTCTACCATGAGGAAAAACAATGCTTAGTTGGTATTTTACCGTTTTCTCACTGTTTTCCTCCACCGCATAAGTTTCGATCAAAGTGGAAAATTGAAAAATTATTTGCCACGAGCGGGATATGAACCCGCGACCTCTGGAATCCGTCCATTGCTCTTATCCAACTGAGCTACCGTGCGTACGTGAGTTAGGTACCTACTGTTAAATTAAATATCAAATGTTTTTTTTTTTGTGGTACGAGCCGGGGCTTGAACCCGCGACCTTCAGATTGAAAGACTCGTGCTACAGTTACTTTATCGTACACAATAATAGGTTAAATCATACCTAATGCTTACATGTCAAATAAGATCAAAGTACAAAGGCTTTATTTAACGAGCGAGCGATGCGAACGAATTTGTTTATTTCAGGTTGGACAAAAATTATTTCGTATGTTCGGCTGTCCAGCTGTTCTCCACTACATGTCGCATTTCTCAACTGATCCTCGTGAAATTTTGTGAACAGGTTCGATAATTAGGTAAGTAGTGCAGCAAAACTAGTATAAAATAAAACTTGCAAATACACCACGATTGTAATTTATTTCACTACTCAAACACTTCCGAAATTAGTTAAATACATAAATAAAACGTAAACAACCTAAATGGGTACTCTGACTAGAAAGATTTATCACTTAGTATTTTCCCTATAAGGGTCGGGGTGTGTCCCCATTTGAGATGGAAGTAGGTAGAACAAGGCAAACTTACACCGTTCAAAGTAAATAGTCATGTCCACACTGCGCATACGCAACACGTCGTGTGTGGTCGCTCCACTTCGGCTGCATTTTACACGTTTTCCTGCCGCCGCATTCCTGCTAGAAAACCTATTACACTGCGTTGTACCGCAAAATATTGGATTTTAACTTGCACTACATTGTTGAGATGTTTATCGATTAGGACAATAATTTGATTTTGTATAAACTCATTTGCTCGAAGGTTAGCTGCATACATAACCTTACTAGTTATTAAATATAACCACTTACCTACATAAAAATATATTTGAACGAGCGAGCGTAATCGAACGGAGTTCCCTGTTTCAGCTTGGGTCAAAGTTATTTCGTATGTCCGGCTGGCCGTCTGTCCGTCCGGCTGTTCTAATCTACAGGTTTCTCAACCGATTGTCGGGAAATTTTGTGAGCAGGTTCGATAATTAGATAGTTTTTTTTGTTTATTCACATTTTGGAAATTCAAAAAAACATTTTTTAAATTGGTTTTTGTACAACTCACAGAGCCACTATTTTAAATCAAATGTTGGTGTCAATTTTACATAAATCGAAATAGGCTCTCGAACGAGACATTTTTAACAAGTGTTATAGTTTTAAAATTGAAAGAAATTGGCAGTGATAAAGTCTTGCACTAGAAATCTATCGCAAAATAAATAAATAGGGTATTGTATTGTAATTTTATAATACTCTGATATGTTATTGATCTTTCGCACCTAAGTTCAGAGAACTCGGTAAGTGCCTACGAGTCAGGCTTCGAATATTCGAACCAACGATCTTCGATTCAATAATTTATTTCATAAATTACAGCAAGACATCATCTAATAGTCATAAAAAAATCAACAAATATCAATGTCGGTTGGAAGTTGCCCTAGTCAATCAAAACTCATGACCGACATATTTGACTTAAAATCACATCACCACACATTCCCCATTGTTCTAATTACTATAAACACTAGAACAATGCGCAATTAAGCTTCTGTACCGTTATTCGAAGCCTGAATTATATATTTGAGAGAGGCAACACTGTTTGCTGTCACGTGACGGCTGCTGATTGGTCGATACCCTACTTCCACCTGTTTCCATTTTCTGCCACCAGGGGAGGGGCGCCGCAACGGCTGGAGCTGGTGCGCGCCCTATCCTCATTGGCGTCTTGTTTGTCGAAACGTACGGTTGACAAATTCAAAGAATTTGTAAGTTATGCTGAATTACTTTTTGAAATATTTAAACGGTTTTACCGTTCGAAAGATTTTGTTATAAAACTGTAATTTATTTTGCAGATAGTTTTTAAAAAATATCATGTCGGACACGTCTAGTACCTCGTCTACTAGCCCGTCGTCCGATTCAGAGGAAGATACGATACCCACTCCGTTAGCGGCATGGGAGCCAACTCCGGGACCATCATCGCAGCCTGATCTGCCTGTGGGGCCGCCACCTCAACCGAATCGTCGGAGGAAAAGAAAAAACAAGTCAAAGTCCGGACCCAAACACAAGCGACAGCGGCATAGCGATGCTATACAGCAATTAACTAACCAGGTTAGCGAAATCCAAAATTGTATTGGTAATTTGTTACAATCTATGGGTGCTATAAACCCCTCTGTTAATTTGGAGGATGAGATAGAGGGCAACGTGAGCGGCGAGTTATACGAGGCCGAGGAAACTCAAGTCCCGGTTGCTAAAGACGTGTCAACGTTAAAGTTTGCGTTTAACACAATATTGAAAGAACCGTCGGTTCCTAAATCTTTGCCCGCTCACGTCGACCTTATAACATCCGTACAACATTTTGATTCGGATGATTGGTCAAGCGTTCGATATTCTGAGGTACAGAAGCTTTACTGCTCACAGCCGGCCTTTGTAGATCTTGAGACTAATGACGAGTTAAAGCCTTTCGATAAATTTTCGAATTTGAGCGCTATTGAGCGTGGCTTTGCAGCTATTACCCAAGCATTAATTAAACAAGGTGAGGCGGCTGAAACTGCTTTCGATGCTTTAATTACATGGTCTCGTACCACCACGGACCTATCCCCTCAGACATTGCAAAATAAGGTTAAATAACTTTTTATGGAAGGTAGTTTCCAAAAGATCTCAAATGACGCATTGCAATTGGCATGTGGTCACCGCGCTGACCTTATACAACAAAGGCGTGATAGTATTCTCCGCTCAGTTAAGGACAAATTCTTCAAAGAATCCTTAAGAAAGATTCCCCCAAGTCCACAATTTCTTTTTCAAAAAGAGCCCTTAGCGTCAGCCATTGAAAAGCAAGGGGGAGTCTTCAAATCTTTCTGGCCGGTCTGACCGCCTACTCAAAACAAACCTGCTGCGCAAGCAGGCTTAAACCAATCGAGCTATGCTCATAAAGTGCCCGCGCAGGGCACTTATGACGTATCTAGCATGAACATGCCTAGAGTTTTCTTACCTTTGCCTGCGCAAGGCAGTTATAATTTGCTACCAAACAGTTGGCGCGATTCCTTTCGTCCAACCAGACCAAATGCTAGTGCCCAGGGAAAGTTTCCTCGCCAACGGACTGCTGGGCCAAGACCTCAGGGTCCCTATTCCTATCAGCACGCTTTTCGCAGCCAAGGTAGGCAGGCTGGCCAGAACATCCCGCGCAGGGACTATAATCAAAAGAGAAAGTTCTGACTTGCACAGTTTTCGAGCGGGGCAGCTAAGGAACTTTGTAGACAAATGGGTATCATTAAATGCTCCCCAGCCCCTAATCAAACTGATTCAAGGCTTTCGAATCCCATTTTACATGCGACCCCCGCTGTCCATGCCAAACTTAAACTTTCAAACTCCATACTCGAGCGAAATGCGGGAAGCGATTCGAAAACTGCTAAAGAAGGGAGTTCTAGAACCTGCAGATCATTCTCCCAGCTTTGTCTCCCCAATGTTCCTGACCCCCAAAAGCGACGGCTTGCTCCGCCCAATTTTCAATTTGAAAAGATTAAATTTGTTTCTACCAATTCTGAAATTCAAGTTGGTAAACATGCATCGAATTCCGATGTTCCTCCAGCCATTAGACTGGCTTGTAAAAATAGACCTTTCAGATGCTTATTTCCATCTACCAGTCGCAGCGAATCACAAACGTTTCCTGAGATTAAGTTTCAACGGTCAGTTGCTGCAGATGACTTGTCTCCCGATGGGTCTAGCTTGTGCCCCAAAGATGTTCGCTTCTCTGACCAATTGGGTTGCCCAAATTCTAAGGGAAAAGGGGTTTCGAATTTTAGTATATTTAGACGATTTCCTCCTCGCAAATCAAAACCCACAGACCTTAGCAAAACAAGCTCTGGAAGCTGTAGATTTGTTAGAAAATTTAGGCTGGCAGGTCAATCATTCCAAATCCATTCTGACCCCTCGGAAGGTCATAGAATATCTAGGAATTTGTTGGGACCCTCACACCAACAAAAAATTCTTGCCGGAAAAGAAATGCTCAGGCTTAATAGAAAAAATAAAACTTCTCTTGAAGCGCAACTCAGCGTGCCTGAAAGAGGTGCAAAGTATAGTAGGCTCACTAAACTTTGCCAGTTTCCCAGTGCCGCGGGGCCGTTTGTATCACAGAGCCCTTTTAAAGTTCTGTCAGACCCTTCTATACCAGCCCATCAACTGTCGGTTCCCTATACCGCAGGAGGCGCTGCTCGAACTGTCTTGGTGGCTAAACAATATCAGCAACGGCTCCATAATCCACTATCCCCCAATTTGTCATTACCTAGTAACCGACGCCTCATTACTAGCTTGGGGAGCCCAAGTGGACAACATACAATTGTGGGGGCAATGGACACAGGACGAAGCCAGTCTCCATTCGAATCAGAGAGAAATGCTTGCAGTCCTGTACGCTCTAAAAGATCGCTGTCACTACCTCGCAAATGCATCACTGTTGATACAAAGCGACAACAAATCGGTGGTCGCCTTTCTGAGGAACGAGGGAGGAACAAGGTCACCTGCCTTAATGAACCTCTGTTACAAGATTTTTCACCTGGTAGATCAGTACAACATTCATTTTCAAATTTACTACCTTCCCGGGATGTTCAACTGCGAAGCAGATCGCCTCTCTCGCCTATCAGCCACTCCCGAATGGCATCTCCTGCCCACAATAACACAGAAAATATTCTTAAAGTGGGGCACCCCTATAGTAGACCTATTCGCGTCAGCAACGGCACATGTAGTCCCCAGTTATGTATCACTGGACGCGAGAGATCGCCAAGCCCAATTTCACAACGCGTTCAGTCGAACCTGGCATTATCACCTAGCCTGGCTATTCCCACCACCATTTCTGATACCTCAAGTGTTGGCTCACTTGAATACAGCCGTAGGGATAAACTTGATCGTAGCCCCCCGGTGGTCCAAAGTTTTTTGGAGGCCCGACCTCAAAAACCGATCCATAGCCCCTCCGTTCACAATATTTGCGCTGGACCAAGTATTGATAGACACGGCCACAGGCCGGCCCCCACCCCAGGTCCAGGAAATGACCTTAGAAGTATGGAAATGTGGGGGTGGACGGAGAGCATAAAAAAAATTGGTCCCAGGAACAAAAGAACCTATTACTTTCTAGCTGGCGAGCATCCTCGTTAAAAACGTACAAACCTGCTTGGAATAGATGGTGTGCATGGACACTATATAATAAAGTAGATGCTTGCAAGCCCTCAGCAGCAGATTTCGCAAAATTCTTAATAGATTTACATCAAAAAGAAAGTCTCTCTCATTCTACAATTTTAGTATATAAGTCTGCAATTGCTACCTTAACAGACCCTAATATGCAGGTTAATCTAGCCTCTCATACGCTTGTTAAACATGTACTAAAGGCGATTTCCATGAAAAATCCAAAAGTAAACAAAGTCCCTATTTGGGATACGGATACTCTAATTAACGGGTTGAAAAATGGTACAGTTAATGAAAATAGCCTTTATGAATGTTCAAAGCGAGCCTCAATTCTGCTTTTGTTGTGCTCTGGACGCAGAGTCCATGACCTTACTTTATTATCTATAAATGAAAATGATTGTGTTAATTCTGAAAATTCAATTACATTTTGGCCAATCTTCGGATCAAAGACAGACTCTGCTACAAATCGACAGTCAGGATGGCGCTTATTTCAGAATAATGATTGTAAGAACTTGGACCCTGTATTTTGGATTAAAAAAGTAATTACTCTGTCAGCTGAAAGACGTAGAATTTGTAATTCTAATAATCTGTTTATAACAGCCTGTGGACCTCCTAAGGCCGCTTCGCGTACAGTTATCGCGAACTGGATTAAAAGGGTACTGCTGGATGCAGACATCAGGGCTAGTCCAGGAAGCGTGCGCCCAGCAGTAGCATCGAAAAATTGGGTACAAGAGTTCCCGTTAGATGAAATCCTAGCTCGCGGTAACTGGCGCTCACAGAACACGTTTGTAAAGTTTTATTGTAGAGAAATTAAACAATTGGCGCCTGCCTCATCGGTAACAACAAGCTTTGCTCCTGTTGATAGTTGATTTTAAATGTAGTCATAACACTTATGCTTATACCTTAATATATAGGACAGGAAATTGAATAAAAACTTGTACACATTGGTTTAACTGGGATTTATTTCCAATAAATAACAATTTATTTTAACTGAATTTTATCTTCCAGTTGATTATCACGTGTAGTATCACTTTAAGTATGTTTGTAGTATACTTGATTGCAGTTTTTTCTTGTATCAACAACAACATGACCAATGTTATTGTTAATTTACCTCCAGATGATTTCCATTATAGATCACAAGTGATTACTTACATGTGGATGTATGCATATAATATAAGTCAAGATTACGCTGGAATGTGGGTACTTATATTTGAAATAAACAAATAGTATTATCTATCTGTGTTTAATCTATATACCCATCAGCACTACATATTATCCTTCTTGTCATCTTGTAATGATATCACTAACTCCGCTGTTTCATACACGTTACACAAAATAACGTATTCACATTGGCGTCTGGCCACCAGGCGATAACAAACAGTTCTCAAATATATAATTCAGGCTTCGAATAACGGTACAGAAGCTTAATAGCAGTGTTTTACCTAAAAATAAAACACTTATTAAGCGAAATACCTTATTCGAAGCCTGAACTTTTAGGCCTGCCTGGCGGTAGATTACGCAATGATCCACCTTCATTATCAACTGTAAACATGTTAACAAATGATGTTTATAGCACTATTTACGCAATTCACTTAGCAGTTGATACGTGGGTCATTGCTATTAATGGTAAATTAATTAATTTGAGATCCAATGAGGATAGGGCGCGCACCAGCTCCAGCCGTTGCGGCGCCCCTCCCCTGGTGGCAGAAAATGGAAACAGGTGGAAGTAGGGTATCGACCAATCAGCAGCCGTCACGTGACAGCAAACAGTGTTGCCTCTCTCAAATATATAATTCAGGCTTCGAATAAGGTATTTCGCTTAATAAGTGTTTTATTTTTAGGTAAAACACTGCTATTATTGTTCAAAACAATATTTAACCTTAGTAGTTTTAAAACAAACTTAACTTTATCGCCCGTGAATTCGAAATCTTAAACATTCACTACGACACGATTATATATCCGATCGCATTATTAAATGTGTGTTCGTTTTACTAAAACCAACTTATATTTGCTGTTAAATGTTCGAAATTCGAAAGCATTCCGTTCTTAATTCAAATGCAAGTATATCATGGTTTCCGTTGTATGAAAAAGTCAATATTGTGTATAGATTTTACCTCGATCATGTTCGTTACACGTATTCGAAATTATTTAACTAGGACGACTGTACCGAAATATTCCATTCAAATATTGACCTTACGATGTACTTGAGAAGGCTCAAATTTAAATGTAGTCTTCGTAAGTTTTCCTACATTTTTAATTTAGCAGAGTTCGTGTCGAGAGTATTCGGTAAATATCGTGAGCGGTCGGCAAACATCGGCGGTTGTAACATGATTGGTGATAATTCGGAAACTGTAACGTTTACTGGTTTCGTTTGTCCTTCCGTTTAAGAAAGTCGGGTACTTTTTTAATTTGCTTGATTGGTAAACGGCGCCTACGATACAGTTAATATTTATTTTGTCTGTCTGAGTTAATGTAGGGCGCTTCCTCCACAGCAAAGCCAAAGAAGGCAACGAGATAAACTGTTTCTTTCTATACAAACCGGCCAAGCTAAGCTAAAATTATACACAATTTATTTTCTGAAAAATACTTAGGTACAATCACACTTGTACATACAGCCTAAAATTACATATAGGTATAGCCTGTCAATCATGTATCATAATGTCAATAAACTAGAGGCTCTGTAAACTATAGTCAGGGCGAGCCAGTCTTTAAAAAAGCGGCCAAGTGCGAGTCGGACTCACACATGAAGGGTTCCGTAAAATAAATTGCGGTTGACGATTTATGACGTATTTAAAAAAAAAATACTAACTAGATCTCGTTCAAACCAACTTTCGGTGAAAGTTTGCATGGTAAATGTACATCATATATTTTTTTTAGTTTTATCATTCTCTTATTTTAGAAGTTACAGGGGGGGGGACACATTTACTACTTTGGAAGTGTCTCTCGCGTAAACTATTCAGTTTAGAAAAAAATGATATAAGAAACCTGAATATCATTTTTGAAGACCTATCCATAGATACCCCACACGTATGGGTTTGATTAAAAGTTTTTTTTTGAGTTTCAGTTCTATGTATGTATCCCTAAAACTTAATGTTTTTTTTCAATTTTTGTGTATATATCAAGCAAGGCTACGCGCCCGGCATGATGTCCACGCGCGCCCAGCACCTGCTGCTCGTGCCGCACCAAAGGCTAGCCAAGACTCGGAAATCACTCAGCGTGCTAGGCCCTAAAATCTATAACGTCCTACCGCCTGACGTTATAAACGCCGTAACTGATGCAGCATTCAAAAACAAGCTCAAACAGCTCCTCATAAAAATGGCTTGCTTCAGCATAGACGACTTTATCTCCACTTATAATAAATCTCTAAATTAAAAAAAGAATCAGCCAGTTTGAAACTAAGCTTTGTGTGGTACGAATGTTCTCAGCATCCCATGAACGGAAAAATATGAAACATTTTATATAGGTACATTATTATTCTAGCTGCAACTTAGGATAGTTTTTATCCGACTGCGACAGTTAATTAATTTTCCGAAATATACGACTTCATTTAATTTTTCATTTATTTTTATTGAAATTAAACGTTGCTCCAACTGTCAGCTATAAGAAACGTCAAATTTTCGTCAAAATGGCGGAATTGCTTTGCCTTTCACTTATTAATAATTTAAATCCAGTCTACGATGATAGACCTTTATGATACACATGCCAAAAGTTAAAACATAAAAAAATATTCGATTGTGATATGAGAACTTATATGCGCAAATGTCGCATTATGGCGTAATTTCAAAAAATGTATTAACGAATTTGAACAATATAATTAACACGAATTTGTTTTTTTTGAATGGCAATGGCACGCGTTCTTTGCGCATTCTGCCAAAGTGCCTACGGCGCTACCGCGAAAGCCGAAACTCGAAGTTCGTATAACTGCATCCCTGTCACTCGAGTATTGTTAGTGCGATAGAGATAGAGATACCCGAATATTTTGAATTCCGAAGTTCGTGGTTATAGCTCAGGAATCGAAACTACACCCCGTAAGCCGCGTCCGCTGCGCCATGTTTTCGTGGTTTTTAAACGTCAAACATGTTTTGCCAATCAAAACAAAACCCTATTTGTTTACCGAACCTGACTGAAAACATGTTAGATGTTTAAAAACATGGAAAACATTGGTGCAGCGGGCCCGGCTGTAGGTAGACACTAAATAAAATAATCATAATGTATTTTCTCGAAAAAAGGATAATAGAGAAAAAATCAACGCAAGAGGTTAGGTATATGTATAGGTAATCACTAAGTTCCAAAGTTTTATGTTCTGTCCCTTTTTCACAAAACGCACCTTCAAATGAAACAATTGTTTTTTACTATGACGCTCGAGGATCTTGACGTTACAGTCCCCGATCGTTTTCTCACTCTAACAAGCGACATTAAAACGGTTTTGAGATATTTGAATGGGATTTTCGTCATCTTCTATTTATCTTTACCTACATATAAATGCCCTGACTGACTCACCCACTCACTCATCAACGCACAGCCGAAACTACTGGGGCTAGAGAGTTGAAATTTACACCAGAACTACCTTTTGCAACGTAGGCAACGGATAAGAAGAGATTTTTGGAAATTCTACCCCTAAAGGGGTCAAATAGGGGTGCAAAGTTTGTATGGGGGAAACTTTATTTTTTATAGCTAGAGACTTAAAATTTTGTATAAATATTACTTATTAGAATACGAATAAAATACTTTCAACGTTTAGGAAAATTCTGCCCCTAAGGTGGTAAACAATGGGTGCAAATTTTGTATGGGGGAAACTTTATTATTTTAGCAAGGGACTCAATACGTTGTAGAAAGCTTACTTATTAGAATACAAATAAAGTACTGCCAGCGTTTTGGAAAATACTGCCTCTTAGGGGGTTAAAAAGGGTTGCAAAGTTTGTATGAGCGAAACTTCTTTTTGAGATAGAAGCTTAAAAGTTTGTAGAAAGATTACAATACAAATAAAAAAAACTGCGTTTTGGAAAATTCCACCCCTAAGGGTATGAAAAAGGGGTACAATGTTGGTAAAGGGGATTTTTTTGAGCTAGAATCTCAAACCTTTTTAAAAAGATCGCAAGCGACAAACCTTTGCTGAAAGATATTACAATACAAATAAAGAACTTTCAGCGTTTCGGGAAATTCCACCCCTAAGGGTGATTAAAACAGGTGAAAATTTGTATGGAGGAAACTTTTTTTTGAGCTAGAGACTTGAAATTGTGTAGAAAGATTATTTATTAGAATACAAATATATAGGTAAATTACTTTCAGTGGTTTGAAAATTCCCACCCGCTAAGAGGGGGATAAAGAGGTGCAATGTTTGTGTAGGAAAAATTTTTTTTAGGTAGAAACTTAAAACTCTGTAGAAAGATTAAGTACCTACTTATTAAAATACAAAAAAATACCTACTGCCAGCGTTTTGGAAAATTTCACCCCTTAAGGGGTTAAAAAGGGGTGCAAGGTTCGTATGGGAAACACTTTTTTTTAGCTAGAGACTAGATAAATAGTTTGTAGAAAAAATACTTACCTATTACAATAAAAAAACCGAGTGTTTTATTTTTAATTTTTCCCTGAAAAGCGTTCAAAGTTTGTATGGAGAGCAAGAAATTTTTAAAGTATGATATTTGTAACTGCGATATTAGCCTGTTTAGACAAATTTGTAACTACGGTTTCAGACTGCTTACTATGAGGTTTCAAAAAGGGTTCTTAGTTTGTATAGAGAGCAATAGATTTTGAAAGTAAGAGATTTGTAACTTCGGTTTTAGATTGTTTTCTAAAAGTCTAGGTAGAAAATTAATTTCAATGATTTTTTTTTTAATTCATTTCTTCAACAAACATTTAGACGATAACATGTTATACGCGGACGAAGTCGCGGGCAACAGCTAGTGACCAATATATCATTGACCCACTCATAAATCACTTTCAAAATTGTTCAATAATGATAGGTATATAACATCTAAGACAATAAGAAATTTTAAAATGTATTTGACATGCATGATATTGACCTGTAAAATATGACATTTTATCAATAAAGTTCTGAATCTGAATCTGAATATCATCTACTTATCAAGTTTCAACAGTATAGCTCTTATAGTTTCGGAAAAAAGTGGCTGTGACATACGGACGGACAGACAGACAGACAGACATGACGAATCTATAAGGGTTCCGCTTTTTGCCATTTGGCTACGGAACCCTAAAAAAAACCGGTTACGCACGAGTCTGACTCGCGCACCGAGGGTTCCGTACAAACTTTTATACACCATACCCGTCATGTCAGGACCCCATTAATTCTTGAACAATCTTAAAAACAGCTCATAGTAGAAGTTACTGTTCCAAAGCGCCATCTGCATTTTGGTACTAACAACTTACAAACATATTTCTAAGCTCCATTGTACCTTTTCAGTTACTATTAGTTTTAGATAACCTTTCAATACACAATATTTACAAACAACTCTGACCACTCTATCTGAAACGCAGTCGTGAATATACAAACAGGGTAAGTAAATCTGTCAGTGCGCACAGTTTATCATAGTAAGTGCGCTATTATTAGCATACTGGTTGACGGTAGGGTTAAGTTTTCGTACCAAAATAAACGGAAAGAATGGTTTTAAAAATGGATTTGTGACAAAAGTAGTTTGTTTAACTTAGTTTAATACGGTGACGAAATTAATTTGACCTAATTTTTCATTAGACTCCTCTTGGTCATAAAGTGATAATTGGGCATATTCATTATTTTTGCACCCTTGAACGGACAGTTAAGGATAGTAACAAAACCGACAGTCAATGTCAATCGCCTACGTTTAGTAACAAAACCGACAGGTTAGACTAGACTTAACCATCACTTTAGTTAACCTTCATCAGCCATTTTTTTTTAAATTCCCCAATTACCGCTACGCGTAAGATAAGTCCCACTTCCTGCCCAGGGAGAGATGTACCTAAATTAGTGTACTCACCATAGGCGGTAATAAAGATTATTTGTGTTTTTTTGCGTTTTAAAAATGTATCTATTCAAGTACCTACCTAGATCAAATAACAAAACTAGATATCAATAAAAGCAAAAAAGACACTCTCAATCTCAACTCTTCATTATTCTGTAAATGGTAAAGGTTTTCCTACTTAGGTTGAATTTTGGATTAGAAACTGTAGAGAACCGAACATCAAAAGGACCATGGTCCATGGGCAAAATGGATCAAAACCAACAGAGCTGAGATCATTAAAAAGGTCTACTTATTTACTTTATTTCGTTCTATGGCCATAAAGTAGAATTCCATTGCAGAACTGAGATAGGTCTTCATATTTAATTCAGAGGGAATATGAGTGAGAAAACTGGTTTCATTTGGAGAATAGACCTAATTCTTTATTTAATCATCTCGCAGGTCATCTAACTTAATTATTGTTATTCTGATATGAATCAGTAGCCAAATTACTTCAAGTTTGCCTTTTGCAAAGGCTTTACACTTTGAAGAGTTCCCTCGATTTCTCCAGGATCCCATCATCAGAACTGGATTTTGGTGACAACCGCACCAATCTGGAAGTATATGCTTCAAAACACAGAAAAAAAACCAATTCGGTTCATAAATTACCGAGTTATCGCGTAACAAACACACATAAAAAAAAACAAACAGACGAATTGAGAACCTCCTCCTTTTTTAAGTCGGGTAAAATACAAAAAATGACAACGCTCAGCTCTGTTGGTTTTTGGTCCACCTTCCATACAAAAATGCCCTTTGTCCTTTATAGGGTTCCGTACTCAAAGAGTAAAACGGGACCCTATTACTAAGACTCCGCTGTCCGTCCGTCCGTCCGTCCGTCCGTCCGTCCGTCTGTCTGTCACCAGGCTGTATCTCATGAACCGTGATAGTTCCAGCTGAAATTTTCACAGATGATGTATTTCTGTTGCCGCTATAACAACAAATACTAAAAACACAGAATAAAATAGTTTTTCATAGATAATGGTACGGAACCCTACGTGCGCGAGTCTGACTCGCACTTGGCCGTTTTTTTTTAATTGATCGCAAGTCGCAACTAAACGGGTTGCATCCTCAAAGTTTTTTTTACCTTTCCCCGTTGGTGGCTCCAGTAAACGGTTCAGCCAGTTAAACACATTTAGTTACTTTAGTACGTGTTAAGAGATATATTAAGTACGCGATAACGGCTGACAGACAGACAGACCGACGATAATTAATGCTAAGGACAGGAGCTGTCCGCGGTGAGGGTGAAATATGGATTATAAATAAGTTGAGCGTTTTGTACAAAGTTATGATTTTAAAATTAAAATAAGGTTTTGTTTTCCCGCTGGGTTAAAAGGTCAGACGGCAGTCGCTTTCGTAAAACTAGTGCCTTTGCCAAATCTTGGGTTTAGGTGTCAAAGCGGACCCCGGGCCTAAAGGATTTAGGGGCACAACTGGGAATAACACTAGGTAATAATCGAGAAATTAACTGATTACTAACGAGGTGGGCCCCGTTAGGGCATTCCGAGTAACCCCTTATGTCCAATTTTTTTTTTAATTCTGATAAATTTTGATCTAAAGTTATGATATGAGTGTTATGACCTCCAAGGAATGTACCTTGGCACCACCAGATTTTTAGGTAACATCATGTACCTAGAGTCTAGTTTTGCATTTTTGTTTTCAAAAGATTTTTGTGTGATATTTTTTGTTTTAAATTAAAAAGTTACTAATGTACCGAAGATTAAACAATACTAGTAATTTTTTTTTTATAAAATAATCATTATAAAATCATATGTAAGTATAAAATAATCTTTTTTTTTTCAATTAAAACCACTTGGAAATAACTTCATCATATTTGTCGTAAGAATAAAGCCTCTGCTAGACGGTCGCCAACACGCCCCTCTGACCGAGCGACCTTGGTCCGCACCGACCGTGTAGACAGTTGTTTGCAGCAAAATTTCATACTACAGGCGGTCGGTGCCGACCAAGGTCGCTCGGTCGGAGGGGCGTGTTGGCGACCGTCTAGCAGACGTTTATGAAGCGCTTGACTGTCACGTCACACTTTTGAAACATTTGCATTTCATGATTATACTTTTGTATATCTTCGGGTTTTGCCGTTCCACCTGGATCTTTTGGCATACCTTGCCTTCGATTGCTTCTAGCGTGCCTGGAGTATTTTTAAGTAAAAGCTTTGCCTTGTATCTCCATGTGTGCTAGTTAGTGGGACCGTCGAGTCGACCGATCTCGATTTTTACGCCTGCCGTTTGTATAATTATTCGAGTATTTGTCGACTATTGCGACGAATAAACAATCATTAATATTTATTTTGCTCTGCTACCAAAAAGTATAAAGTAGTACCTATATTTTTATTTTATTTATTTCGACTATGTCGAGGACGGAGTGAAGTGGAGAAGATTAACATTGAAAGTTGACCCAACCTCCATGGGGGTTTATAGCTAGTAAGAGTGAGAGAGATTTATTGAAAGAGCGAGCGAAGCGAACGCAGTTCTCCGTTTGCAAAATCATTTTTTTAAACGACTCGTATATATTTATCAATCGAGCGAGCGAAGTTCTATGCTTCAGCTTGGGCCAAAAATCGTTTGTCCGGTGTCCGACTGTCCGGCTGATCTCCTCTACAGGTCGCATTTCTCAACCGATTGCCGTGAAATTTTGTGAGCAGGTTCAGTAATTATATAAATATTTCGGACTATCTTACACCAATCCACTTAGTCCCAAACTAAACAAAACTTGTACTATGGGTACTAGCCGACGATATACATATATACTTATATAGAGAAATAAATACTTGAATACATAGAAAACATCCAAAACTCAGGTACAAATATTCGTGCTCATCACACAAATAAATGCCCTTACCGGGATTCGAACCCAGGACCTCTTGCTTCATAGGCAGGGTCACTACCAACTAGGCTAAAGCGGTCGTCATATGGAATTCTTTTGTCGATTCGGTTAATCGAAAATAAAAAAATATATAAGTAAAAACAGTCACGCAAGTTCTACAGATCACAGAGTCACTAGTTATTTCTATTCAACGCTTGGTATTTCTATTCAACGGAATATTCCTCAACACTAGACTACCGTAAATTTTCTATTCTAACCCCAAAACGCTGCGCAACATTAGTCGGCAACATTACACGGTTAAATATTATGAAATATGGCGGCGGCTCCTAATTGGTACCCAATTAGAGGTGTCACTATAGTTGACACATGGCCAGTGACGGGTATTTCGGTCGCGCGCCATTGGCTGGTTGAATTATAGGTCTAGGGAGAAAAATGCTAATTTTCAGTCATATTTCGAGACAATGGCAATTATTGCAAATTACTGCAGACGCCGGGAAAGAAGGCCTTGCCGGCTTCGTATCACTTTTCACGGCCAAGCATGTATAGTGCTTTTCTCAAACATGAAATGAAATAAATAAATAAAAATTCCTCAAATCAAATTAATTTTCATGGCTGAATGCCATGATGCTGTGCCACAAATAGTGGCATGAAAATTGAAAAAAAATATTACTTCCCGGCCTAGGCCTTCAATTTTGTATGAAATTCCTTTACAGTTTTCTCGGGTTGATCCTTCCGCTCGAAATGTGATACTTTGAAGCCAGATATAACCCACGTACCTAATGACGATATTTCATTGCATGTTTGTGAAAATAATATTTGGGGTTGACGTCAAGCTACCTACGTATAATGTCGGCGATTTTTGAACTACAACCTTTTAGTGAAATTTTGTAATAATGTTAAGGGGTCACCAGGACGCGCGCCTCCCCATACAAACGAACTTTGGTTCTCATTTTAAAACGACATGCGAGAATAATATGAGACTTTGTGTACACAATGTGATCCGTCATCTCAGGTCGGAATATTATTTCTATAAGTAGCTAGAAATTAAAATAGCAGTAAAACAGAGCGAATACCACGTTTTTCATAAAAAAATACGGACGACAATTTAACGTTATAACGTCGTAAAGCCGAACGCTCGGCTCAGGCGGAACGGGACAATGAGTTACTTTTTCGCGCGCGCTGCCGCTTTTCATGGATTTATAAAACGTTATCACGCCAAAAGTTTATATTCGCTTAATTTTTTTTCTATTATATTTCTAGTGTTATCCTAAACTAGTTTCCGAGCTATAGCTGTATAAATATATTTTGCAACAATTTATGTCCAGTCAACCAGGGGTCGAAACTCGCTGGTTTCCGAGATATTCGAGTTTTTAGTTTGTATGAAAAAAATTCTCCTTGCAGCCTTAAGCTGGTGATTGTGACAAAAGTACTTCCATTTGGATGGTAAAAAAACATTTTTGTCACAATCAGCACTTTAAGGCTGCAAGGCGATTTTTTTTCAAACAAACTAAAAACTCGAAAGATTAAAAAAAAAATCGTGTTTTGACCCCTGGTTGACTGGACATAAATTGTTGCAAATTAGCTCTAGTATAACCCCTTTCAAGGAGTAGGTCAAATTACCAGTCACCCTGTATATGGCTGATCCCACTGTGTATAGGTACAAAGTTTCACGTTATTCCAGTACTTAAATATGCCGTTTTAAAATGAGAACCAAACTAGGTGTGTATGTGTACGACTTGAGTGGACCGCGCTGGGTAGATGTTTCAAGACTAAACATGTTTAGTTTTTTCCACAAAATGATGGATTGTAAGTAGGTACCGTAAAACCACACAACTACAGTCCAGGTCACTCAACTATGGTCCAAATCAATTCTCTTATTACTTGCTCAGGTGGGACTATTTTCATGGATTAACATAAATTCAGGCAATATAATAACTCATAATAAAAACTTACAAAATTACTAATACGAAATCGGTATTGATAAAAACGAATGAGTTTACTTTTGGACCATAGTTGGGGTAGTGGACTATAGTTGTGTGGTTTTACGGTACTGAATTGAATTAAACTAAGGTACTTTAGTTACCTATTTCCAGTCAGCTGTAGTGAAGCTTGACCCCCTGCCTAGAAGTTTGTATGCAGACTTGCAGAGTCACGTTTCTCTGCCAATGACTGTACTTTTTCACATTAGGCTACTTCCGCAGGCGGTGCGGAGTCAGAGCTACTCACCACAAGGCTAAAGACTTTGGCAAGTTCTGGAAGTATACTAATAAATTGAATCCCAAAACTGGTGTCCCGGCGTCTGTTAATGGATTGTGTGAACCGTCTAAAATAGCTAATATGTTCAAGGAGTCCTTTAAAGTTGTTAATGGAGTTTCAGACCGGCCGGACCAGGTGCTTTCTACTGAGGACTGCGGGACCCATGGACGAGTCAGCTTCTCTCTTAAGGAAGTCGACCACACTATTAAGTCCATGACTAGAGGGAAATCACCAGGGCACGACGGTCTCAGTATAGAGCACTTGGTACATGCAGGTGTTCACTTACCTCGTGTATTAAAAATGTTTTTTAATCTGTGCATCAGTCATGGTCATCTTCCAGAGAATCTCATGAAAACTATAGTTGTCCCGATATCCAAAAATAGAACCGGGAACGCCTCCGATGGGTCCAATTACAGGCCAATATCCTTGGCAACAATAGTGGCTAAAGTGCTTGACGGGCTGCTTGACAACCTACTGGCGAAACACATTAAGACGCAAGACGCGCAGTTTGGTTTCAAACCGGGTCTGTCAACAGAGAGCGCCATTCTTTGTCTCAAGCATACCGTCAATTACTATGTTGAGGGAAAAACACCTGTTATTGCCTGCTTTTTGGATCTATCGAAGGCGTTCGATACGGTGTCATATGAGGTTCTATGGGATAAAATGGAAAAGGGAACGAGTACAACGAGGGGGGTGATCAACCTGCTCCGTTATTGGTATGGAAAGCAAACCAATCAGGTGAGGTGGGCAGGAGCGCTCTCGGATGTGTACAGGTTGGAGTGCGGAGTGAGACAAGGTGGTCTCACCTCACCCCGCTTGTTCAACTTGTACATGGACGAGTTGATTGACAGGCTCAGCAGCACAGGTATCGGGTGCTCGATTGGTGGCACCATGGTCAACAATATCAGCTATGCGGACGATATGGTGCTGCTGTGCCCGTCGACCAGTGCGCTCGTAAAGCTATTGAGGGTGTGTGAAGAGTACGCGGTCGTCCATGGTCTGAGGTACAACACCAGTAAGAGCGAGCTGCTTGTATTTAAAGCAGGTAACAAGGCCTTTGAGTCACTTCCTCCCATTTTCTTGTGTGGAGCTCCTGTCCGAAGAGTGACACGCTTTAAGTACCTTGGACATTGGGTGACCGACAATCTCCAAGATGACGCGGACATAGAAAGGGAGCGCAGGGCATTGGCCGTACGGTGTAATATGTTGTCCCGCAGGTTTGCGCGTTGTGATTGGTATGTCAAAATAACGCTGTTTAAGGCATTTTGTCAGACCTTTTACACGTGCAGCCTGTGGACAAATTATACTAAGAAGGCGTTCAATGCCCTGCGCATCCAATATAATAACGGGTTCAGGATGCTGTTGGGGCTGCCCCGCTTTTGTAGCGCATCAGGTATGTTTGCGGAGGCACGTACTGATGGCTTCAGTGCAATAATACGTAAGAGAACCGCCTCCCTGATGCGCCGCGTGCGTGACAGCTCCAACAGCCTCGTGCGCCTGGTGCTGGAGTCTCCTGCCTGCGCTGTATGGAAGCACTGGGACTCGGTGCACATGAGAGGCTCTGTATATAATATATTGTAGGTAATATTAGATTTAGGTACCTGACTAACTTAGGATAAGCAATTGTGTATGTACTAATCACTATGGACATGGTCTGAAATAAAAATTTTTGAATTTGAATTTTGAATTTGGAGTCGGTTCGGTATCAGTAAGCTGTCAGCTTTCTGTGTCTACTTGCCAGTCGACTCGGTGCGGATTGTTTGCTGCGCGAGCAAACGAGTGCTTCCTGCTGGTCGATTACGTAACACATTGTATGTACGTACGTCAGGTAGATCCAAATGTCAATTTTTGTATCGGATGCCAGTTAAGTTGTCCTAACATCATCCTCCAAGCCTTAATCCTGGTTCCGCTCCTTTGAGCCCAGGGTCCGCTTTAACACCTAATCCTAATTGGCATAGGCACTAGTTTTATAGTAGTAGTTGAGTTGTCTTACGTGATCACTCTCTCACCCCTCTGATTGGCGCGGGATACGCGGAATCAGGGCGGTATTATCAAACCGCGATTAGAATGGGGGGCTTCAATCCCTTTGAGGGGGCTTCAACCCCTTTAGGGGGGGGGGGCTCCAACCTCTTGGGGGGGCGGCTTCAAACTTCGACTGTCAGTTTCGTGATTTAATATATGAAAATTATCGTCAGTTTTGTGCCCATTAACTACCGTTAATTAATGGTTCAATGAATATCGCCAGATTCCTTCTAAGAGCAGCCATTCATTGAGCCATTTGAGCCACAACCTGCGGAGCGTTTCATCGGCGCACACCCAGCGTTTAGTGGCCGCGTCTGTGCCACAAGCTGCGTTATTATAAGGTATGTACTCTTTGAAGATCTATGGCATATATGCTATGTGGACTAGATTTTTCATACATTGCATATAGCATCGGCGCTCACGGGGTCTGTGTCTGAGCCACAAGCTGCGTACTCTTTGCTGACTAGATTTTTCATACATTTTTGTGTTTTGCATCGGGCGCTCACCGAGCTGCGGGAGTGGCCCGCACTGGCTGTAGCTGTAATGATGCTTCTACCCAGAGATTATAAAATTTGCATAACATAGTATGACAAAGATATCGCTATATAACTCTATGATGTTGAAGCAAACCTAGGTGATGTAAATTTCGTAACCTCTGTGTGTCACCAGCCACCATAATGTGCGAGCGCTCTAAACTCCCAAACAAAACAAAACCTCGCATACCTAAGCACTAAGTGCCTCTCATGCTCACTGGAATAAATCATACAAAGCTGTAAATCAGGCGTTAAGTCAGCCATGATTTAAACGTTCGCGGAATCGAACCCGACGTCCTTTGATCTAAGTTTAGTCAGGGTGGCAAAAATTGGTGGAGATGACGAACGTGCCATTTTGTGCGGTTATAGGCACTAACTATGTAGACGTAGGTATATCCTAGAGTTTAGGTATTTCATGACCTAGGACCTAGACTATGAAACGAGAAAAACAAATGTTAAGGTGGTTCGATTGCCATACAAAGCGTTATTTGACATTCGCAGGCTAACGGCGTGATATTTTAAGACACTTATGTAACAAACTTTCATAAATTGGCTTCCCATTTGCGCCAATTTCTTCTTTCGTAGAATAAACTTGTATTAACTAGATTAATTTGAGAAAAATTGTTTTCCCAAAATATCACGTCCCAAACCAATTTCTCAAATTAATCTAGTTTATACAAGTTTATTCTAGGAAAGGGGGAATTTGGCGCAAATGGGAAGCCAATTGGTGAAAGTTTATTACATAAGTTTCTTAAAATATCACGCCGTTAGCCTACGAATGTCAAATAACGTTTTGTATGGCAATCGAAACACCTTAAGTATTTGTTTCTTTGAGTTTTTGAAAACGGTGGGCGTTTTCAAGAAAAGTTGTTCAATTTCGTATGATTTTACATCATGATAGAAATCGTTTTATTCTACTCAGAAATGTAAGCCCTTTCGATTTTAATAAGGGGAAAAAAATTGTCCAGCGTTAATCATACAATTTTTTGTTCCCATTACGCTACCGTCCTACAAACTTCTATGAAGACGGTAACGTAACGGAATGAAAAAACTTAGGGCACTTTTTTCTGCTACTAAAATCGAAAGGGCTTCAAAAACAGTTTTTCTTGAAAACGCCCTTCTAACTATTTCGATGATATTTGCAGTAGGTACGCATGCGAAGATATACCTACTTACCTATAGGAAGCTATTATTTGTGCAGACAGCGAAGGCGTACCTATTTGACAACTGTCAATGTCATAAGTATTAGCATAAAATGTTGCCACGAAAATGCTGCCACGAACAGTGAACACGTTTTATGATTTCTAGGTTTCCTTTACTCAGTGTAAATTTCTCAAAAAAAAAATATCGACAAGGTACATACTACAACAAAAGGAAAGGATAGAATTTCTTCTCAAAAATGAGTTATACTTAGTTATTAATAAACTCTTGCGAACCATGTTGCTACGCCATTTTGAAAATTCATTGTCATCTGCAACGTATGGAAAATAGAAAAATAATATCTCTACCTCCCTATACATACTACATGGATCTTGATACTCGCAACAAGATTGGACTTACACTTGTTACTTGGCAAAATACGGTTTCGAAAAACATTAATTTATAACAGCATTTTTTTGTATATTTAATTTTTAAACGTTATTCTAAGATGCTTTATTCAAGAATCCAACAAATTTCCCACCCGGAAATAATTATATAAATTTAAATTAACTATCATAAACTGATTTTTTTATTATCTTTCCAGTAATTATAAATACATAAATATCCATAAAAACAATAGCGTCTACTAAATTTCCATATGTTTTTCCTTTTCGATTAAAGGGTTAAGGATAGTATAAGTAAGTTGTATTTAAAAGATTATGTACCTCCCTACACATCCCAATCCACACGTACTACTCTGTACCTCCCTACACATCCCAATAGGTGTCAGAAAAATAATATTTTTCCAAATTTTCATGACACCTATTGGGATGTGTAGGCAGGTACAGAGTTTTAAAGTTTTAAAAAAGATGTTCAAAACCGAGATGATCCTTGATAAATTAACTATCAATGTATCATACATACCAAAGCGCTATCACTTGAAGCTTTTGCGCAGTCTGCCATGAAACGTCGACATGTTTTATGCATTTTTTTTGCTAAAAGTTTGAGTTTTCTCAAGACTTTCTCACTTAACCGCCAAGGCATGTACGAATAAAGTATTAAAAAAAGCTCTTTAAAATGAGGTATAATCACTACATAGTATAAAACAAAATCGCTTCCCGTTGTCTGTCTGTCTGTCCCTATGTATGATCTTTAAAACTACGGAACGGATTTTGATGCGCTGATGTTTGATGATGATAGATGGAGTGTTTCAAGAGGAAGGCTTATATGTATAATACATGCATGTATTATGCGTATAAACCCGTGCGAAGCCGGGGCGGGTCGCTAATTTATTTATATAATTACTCCTCCATTTTACGTTTCTATGCTAGAGAAGTAGTGACAGTCAAATTATCAAGGATTATTTTAGTCATACACATTTTTTGTGTATCGATTATGGTTTTCTTTTTAAAGAGAACAAACCGCGATTCGGTACACTTTTGGGGTTGCCACCATACGCATCCATGTTTAATGGATTGAATGAAATTGACAGGGCCATTCATCAGGCAGGGTCATTCGTTATTGGTCAAGCGCATGTTACCAATTTAAGACTTACAGAAAATTAACCTAACTTATCAATATTCCTGAAATGGGGCTATGAAAGGACTTTGAAGGAGTTTTGTTTTAAAATAGGCAAACGAAAATAAAAACAAAATTTAAATTTGAAAACCATAGATATAATTTATTACTTTTTACAATTAAAACTAAAACAGTCAAGACCGAACATCCAATAGATAATTTATAATTAATATTTACAAACGAAAATGGAAGAAAAGTGACTAAGTTCATTAAAAATAAAAGTACAGTCAACGTGAAAAGTGATGCACGTTTTAATAACACACAATATGTTTTATTTTGGGTGAAGTAGTCACAGGCAAGAGTATATTAGACACATTGGGCAGTAAAACAGTGAATGTTTCAGTTCGCAGTTATTTGACCGAGCAGAAGGCGACGGCGAAAAAAGTGCGATTTGAGGTTCTCTTTATTACGGCCCGTGGTGAATACAAAATTGTACGTACCTAGCCAAGAAGTGGGTTTTTCCACACGCAATCGGGCGGTAAGTGTGACGTAAAATAATGTTGGATGATGTCGCACATAAATCTAATTATAGTGATGGTCTAAGTTTTAGCGTAGCTCAAACTTAAAGAATACTGTACATGTGATGTCATAGACTGCAATATTATTTAAAATCTTGCATTTCACTAATTGATACAATTTTTTAAACAAGTCAATTTCACGATTTTGACTAAAATTATAAAATTCAATCTATTACTTATGTCTATTTGGTTATCATATCGCATCTTTTGTTTTTTTATGCTTCTAATCTTCTATAAAACAGTGTGAAATAGAAATAATGTTTTATTCTTTCCGCCAAACATTTGTTTATGTTAAAGATTTTAATAGAATACCTACAATTTTATTAAATTAACTTACAATCTAAAGTCTGGCGACTGAAACTTTGCACAAAAAAAAACAAATATTAATTTGTGCGCATTTTTATGTAATAATTATTTCCTATGTTTTACATTGCGATCCAATTAAAAAGGTTAATGGTTATTTACCTTCATACATTTTTGCGTAATACATTATGGATTTGTTTTTTTATGACAGCTATTTCAGTAACCAAACAATAAGTATGTAAAACATCATAACTTACAATCCCAAAAAAGAATCCATGCTACGTTTTTACTTTAAACCTAAGCCTAATCAGAATGATGGCATATTATTAGTAACCTATAATAATTTATTGTTACAAGCCCTATTATTCACAAAGCTGAATTATGAAGAGAAATAAATAATTTTCTTATTTTAATTGTAAAGTACAGGAACATTTTTAATAGCACTAATTATGTCTGTGTACCTATCTTGATTTTAAGTTAGTGCCAAACCAGCTATGTTCTACAATAATATGTCTTCTGATACAAACATTACATATCAGGAGATTGAAATTAAGAAGTGAACATTATTATTCTTATTTTCTTATTTTTAAGCCTCAGAAAATTTGAACTATCAGTAAGAATATTTTCATTATTTAATAATCATTAATCAAGAATCGTTGCTAAAAGTAGCTGTTTTATCAAATACGCATGCTGATACAGAAATCAACGCGAAAACTACTGCAGCCCAAATTCTTCGTAACTATTTTATTTTCTCAAATTTCTTGTTTCATAACTTTGCGCTTTGACTTCTGCTGTGTGAGAGGCTGGTAATAATGATTCCAAGTGAATCACCGTAACAGTTTAAGTCATCACTCGAAGAAACCCCTTGACGACAACATAAAAAATCCACTCGCAGACTTAGAACTCCTTTACGTAACACTAATCTCCTCTTCCTCTTCGCTCTCAGTCGCGGTGGTGTGATTATACAGCCCCTGTGCCATCAGCTGTAAGGCTAAAGGGTTTCTCTGGCCCGTTGACTTCTTGATCTTGGCCCGTTTGTTCTGGAACCAGATCTTGATCTGGGCCTCAGCCAACCCGAGTTCCCCGGCTAGAGCTTGCCGCCGCCGTTCTGTCAGGTAGCGGTTCTCGGCGAACTCGTGCTGTGGACAAACAGGAGATTAGTCTCCAAGTACGGATAACATTTGTAGAATATATGGGGTCTAGTACAACTTGCTGCTTCAGCGACTCCTATATCGCTTGCACTGTGGAAATTGTAAAGAGGAGGTGGAGGTGACAATGCCGGCCCAGCAACATAAACCGATCCGCCGCAGAAAGCGCGGAGAAAACCCGTTAACTGATAACGACACTCAGTATTTCTTTGTAGTCTAGATATCCCTCTACTATAACCTAGATCACTAGCACTCTCAACAGGAGGGTAGATTTTCTGGTCTTGCATTGGACTGTAGCATTGGACTAGAACCAAAATCAGACGTTCTCCAAAAGAGACATTTCCTCAGCAATAGGGAGGCATGCGGTTGAATGCTGTACGCGATCCCGCGACTTTCCTCTACAAGGCGGAGCCTTGCCGGCACTCGTTGGGGGTTTAGACAGTTCAAGGCTTTTGCCGCCTATAGTCCGTCATGCTCACCCTGGTCCTCCGACCGGGCAGGATGTGTAAATGTATTTGTATGTATAAAAAGGTGGTGTGACAGAAAATGCTATAGTGTCGTATGGGGCACAGACCACTAAATACTATAGAATGTCGCCACCTCGTCTCCTCCACCAAGCCTGCAACAACACGGCGATGAGGTGACGTTGGTAGGAAAGCGTTGAGCGCATGCTCAAACTCTAGTGTCACGCCCACATCGACATTCTATAGTATTCTATGGTATAAGATCTGATATTTACCTTAAGTCTAGCTAGCTGGGCTGCGCTAAAGGCAGTTCTTGGTCTCTTCTCTTCTGGGACAGAGTTCTTCTTCATCCGCCGGCTTCTAGGACCTGGTGACAAAAGAAATTAAATGTTAGTTTAACGATTACTTTATATATTTACCGGCTGATTTTCAACTTCATGTTTTATAATGCACCTAATTGTGCGGTAGGATTGCTGCCAACCCAACTCTATCAGATAAGATTTTAAGGAGGTGTACTTACTAGTAACTTGACAAACAAATGTACCAATAATAATTAATTCGTTGACTACACGCTGCAGTGTACATAAACTAAGACATACTTACCTACCTGCTGTAATATAAGAAATACTTTTTCACCTTAATGTGATAGTATTATGTATAATGTTATTTAAGATCTATAAATTGACATGTAAAACTACGTTTTATAAAGGAATAAATAAAAATGAAATAAAAATTTTGGCCGCTAACTGAATTCCATTTTAATTATTTTTTGTCATTTTATAATCACGTTTGTAATCAACATCAATGTTCTTATAAGAAACATTAAACACTTTTTTTGTGTTTAAGAGTAAGATATGTCATTATTTTCTTACTAGATTAATATTTTCAAAGTAAACTTTTCTAATAAGTATAGGTAATTAAAGTGCTATTCACAGAAAACAACCTAATTTCTCTTTTTATACTCCTAAGGGTAATAATTACCAAAAGACAAATTACAAGCAATTAACATAGGATGCACCCTTAGAAAATACAGCTTAAGAGGACATAGCGGTACCTATTAACCCTTTCACCAAAATAATAATTAACTGTAATTACCGTAACGCGGCTTAATTAACTATTAAGTAACTAATGAACCCTCTATTCCAAATTAATTCTGACTAAAAACGGTAAGTACCTGCATGTGGGTAGTTCATAATTAATTCTAACATTAGTTGCTTCTATACAAGTTATGAAAAAGGTAAAGAAATACGAGTAATTAAAAATTAATGAATTTGTAAGTATCAAATTATTGTTTTTATTTAAAAAAACGCAGCATTTAAAATTGCCATATTTTTTGCATTTGCAATCATTGAAGCCCCAAAAAATAAATAAAATAAAATAAAAAATCACATTTATTACTCCTAACTTACGTTATTCAACATCAGATGAAGCTTAATTTAATAATTTCATTTGAACCAATCTTTCTCGATCCGTACGGCACCCCTCACCAAAACCTAATAAATATTACATGCCATAACATAATTGTACACAACAGATACCGCATTTTTCACACCATTTGGGCGGAACCCCACCCACACCAATTAAGGAATAGGGGTCCGTAACTAGGGAGAGTAATGACGTAAGTGCGCGGTCGTTATTATGAATTGTGGTGGCCATTTTGGTGTTACGGTTAAACTAGAGACTGTCATCCAAAAAAATAGGTAGTTGTAAGCAAAATTAACAAACTAAAATATGAACAAAAAAGAAAACGATATCTATTAAACTATTTTGTTGAATGTTTCTCTATGATGCTAAATAGGTAACTAATAGAGATGAAAAAGCGCAGGTGAATTTGATTGTTTCTTATATTTTTTTTCTGTTTTATTCTCAAAACTACTTAATGGTAAGTGCATTTTTTCTTGTTTCGCCAAACTGAGGCCATCTGAATTTTATAGGTAAAATTGAAGATTTTTTTTTAATAAATTCACTTTTATTTCATTTTAAACGTGAAAGAATGCTAATGAAAATCACTTAGCGCTTGAAAAATGCCCTCATTAATAAAAGAAATATTAAAGTCATTATAATTACTAAACACTTACAAAAGCACCGTAAGTGCGAAACTGAAAGAATCCGGGAATTCCAATTTCCGTGTGAAATAAATCAAACGATTTGCATAAAGTTAATGTGGTTGAAACACGAGGCGTTCATAATCGGTAAGTTAACGCTACACATTTCTGGGTGAAACGGTGAAGAACTTGATTGTTGAACAAGCGAGCAAAGCGAATCAAGTTCTCTGCTTCAGCATGGGCCAAAATTCTTTCGTTTCCCCGTTTGTCCAGCTGTTCTCCTCTACAGGTCGCATTGCTCAACCGATACTCGTGAAATTTTGTGAGCGGGTTCAATATATAGATTTATTAACCGACTTAAAAAAGGAGGAGGTTCTCAATTCATCTGTATCTTTTTTTTTTCTTTTTTTCACATGAACCGATTTGAAAAAAAAAACTGTGTTTGGAAGCATAGATACTTCTAGATTGGTCCCGTTGTCACTAAAATCCAGTTCTGATGATGGGATCCTGGAGAAAACTAGAGATCTTCAAATTTTATAGGCAAACTTGAAGCAATTTGGCTACTGATTTGAAGTCGGTTAAAGCTTTGTTTTGAAAAGTATATTATTTTAACCATTCAATTTTTAAAAGGTAGCCACTAAGTAGATACTCTAGTCACAGCCACTCGCCGATCAAGTAGAACGCCAGATGGGTGCAATCGAATCAACACAGTGTGCCCTTAGTTAGACACTAAGTCAGCCAATTATGCCAGCGACACGGTAGCTGAAAACAACTAGGTACTTTTCTTTTTCTTTTAATAAAGTGACACGACTAGGTAACGTAATGGATTGAATGCTCTCAGCTAGTTTGCTATTTACATGGTTAGCCTTAGTTGAGCTACATTCGTACAGTCTCGAAACTTAATACCTATTCAACACGGCGAACAAAGTATTAACATAAAACTACGAGTACTTTAATTAAATAGACCCAATTCATCTCCATTTGGTATATTTTATGACTTAGAAACAATAGGAGACCCAATTAATAGACCTGCCTTAAAACTAGACTAAAACATTATTTTTAAACAATACAGCATTAACGATTAAATCTAGACAATATGTAAATCCTGAGTCTAATCTATTTAATTCAGCTAACACTATATTAAATCACTTAGTAATCTGTAAAAAGATCTAACATTTTCGCGTGTGACTGTACTAACAATAAATTCAACCTATCAGCGAAGGAAAAGCTATAAACACTTCTGTGCCTTCCTGTACTTTGAATTTAGATTTTTTCACTTCGTAATGCAATGGATATTCAACTTTAATTTCATGGCGAGACGGTTTAATTTACATATACATTGGTTAAACTTTTGCGCTACTTTTCAGAAGCAATGACTGGATTATTTAAATTATGAAATTGCTCTGTGTGCATAATTTTGTATTCACTTATGAAATTATATTCCATTCGAGTCTATTTCTAAACATTATACCTAAGTTTATGTAATTTTAACCGACTTCAAATCCTGGACCAATTATGTTATTCTTTGAAAAGGTATTCTTCCCGTGGTGTTCAGGTTAGGGTCTGATGATGGGATCCTGGTGAAATCGAGGGAACTCTTTAAAATTTATAGGCCCACATACAGCGATTTGTGTATTTTTCTGTAATAAGTAATCAACGCATTTGCGAATTATACGTGGTAGCTACTTACAGTAGAAATGTTCATGTATGTGGCTTGGCGGAGTACTGAATTGAAGTTGGTTAAAACGTTTGCTTAAAGTACCTAATTAATAATATAATAGTACCTACCTAGTACCTACACCTACCGATTTCTATATCAATCTGAGCAATTTCCACGAAGATCGAAATTTGCAGTTCAGATTTGCCTACCGTTAACTTTGATTTATTAGCGCCGCAAAACTGAAAATAATGATTGCAACAAAAACAAAGAATATAAAAAAATTGTAGCCAGTAAATTATAAGTATTATTGCTTTCTATACTCGAAATAAATCTTAATTTCGCGTGTCCAACACACGCCGCTTTAATGAAAATTGTATTTTATCGCTTTCAGAATAGAACCGGAAATGTTCTAAACACAAATCTTGGGACCGTTTGAAAAATTGTACACCGAATTACTCTGCGAGACAAAGGAATTTAAACTCTATGTATTAGGTTTAAGGTTGTTGGTTGTATGGACAGTAGGATTGTCCGAAACAGTTTATCACTCGATAAAATGGCCGCTAACTTTTTTATTCTTATTTTTAATTAAACAAAACGCTGCCAGTGTTTTCCGTAACGAGGGAAGGCTGAAAAACGGCCGAGTGTTTTGTGTCTTAAAAATGGCGGTTTTGGAATGCGTTATGCTGGTAGTACCTAATTTAAATAATTCTGCTGTGTAAAATTATATAAATGCTTTTTGCTTTTGAATCTAAAATTTTTACGTCATACCTGGCCATAAAGTAGGAATTACCGCACGCTATGCGTGCGGAAAACCCCACTTCCTGGCCAGATAGAGACGTAAAATGTTGTACTTACCACGGGCGGTAATAAAGAAAGCCTCAGAGCGCATATTTATCGCCCTTGCCCTCGGCTCGGGCGTCAAATACCTGCGATCTGAGACATTCTTTGTTTAACCGCCCTAGGTAAGTAATGTACTATTACAGGCGTTTTTATGAATTCTGGCACTTGTTAAAAAGTAAAGCAAATGAATAGGTATACCTAATGAAATTGCTTTGAAGTTTGTCTCAAGATAATAATTCTAAAAATGCATGCAATTAAGCGTAGGTAAATTTTAGAAACATTTTACTTATATCTTCTTAAATGTTTTTAATATTCCTATTTTACGGTACCGAATCCAAAATGACAAAAACGGAACCTTATAATTTCTTAATTTTGTTCTTGCAGTCTGTACGTCTGTCCAAATGCATTTTTTTCGTACACTGTAGGCTTCATGTACCTATTGTAGATACATAAAGTAAGCTGCTACATAGTTATGTAGTAGAATTACTAAAAGTTTTTTGTACAGGGGCGCGATCCTCCGAGTATTAGTGACTTTATTTACAGTATCTTAACCATTTTTGCCAACGGTAATAAACCAGTCGTAGAAACATAACTCTCGCAAACGGCACAACTTGCCCCGTTAACATTCCTCCCTAACGACCACCCCTAACCAGTGTGTGACTATTACTATGTTTTAATTGTCTAAAATAATTTATTTGAAGTTTTTGCGGAGCTAAGGGGTCGCCGGGACACACAACTCTCCACAAACGTAGTTTTTCATTTTAAACCTAACTACGTTTGTATCATTTGTACGCTGTCTACTCATAACATAACACATGTTTACATTTATCTATTTAAGAGTCCTTAGCACGTTGACTCAAGTCGACACTCCACACAATCTTGGGTCTCATTTTAAAACGACTTGATACAATTATTTGTCCAAGCCGCCATTGTAAACTTGTGTTATGTTATGAGTTATGAGTAGACGGCGAGTACAAACGATACAAATGTATAGTTTGGTTTAAGACGCTATAGGTTCAGCGAAGTGAAGCGAACATAGTTTTTGAAACAATATAATGCGTCTGTTTATAATAATATGGTTTCAAAAAAATACGAATAGTAATCTTGAGGCTTTTCTGCAGGGAAATCAGTGATTCGAAACACGATTAAGCAATTTTCGCTCGATGGAAAAAAATCACGAACTTAGGTCTAAAACATATTAAAATTCACTTAAAATAAAAGATTCGTAGCAAATTATGCACAATAGCTAAACATATTAACATTGGTTCTAAAAATCGGCAATATCATGTTTGAGGGAACTGTGATTACTTTTTTTATTTATTTAAACGCACAAAAAATTAAATTAAAAAACATGATATCCTCGCTTCCAAACACGCACTTCCATCTCACTCACGCTTATGCTCAGCGAGAGGGAGTGAAGACCATGATACTATAGCGCCTTAAAATGAGAAACTACGTTTGTAGAAAGTCGCACACCCTGTCGATTCGCTTAGCTCCGCAAAAACTTCAAATAAATTATTTTACGTCATACCTGGCCATAAAGTAGGAATTACCGCACGCTAGCTTTTAGCTAATAAAATGTAAAATCAATTAGGAGCGTTGTTTGCCAACAAACCGCATTGTGGTTTGGCAGATTAATTGTACCTATGTAAATTTAGCTATAAGCCTTAAAAAGAGAATAAAAAAAAAAAAAAAAAAAAAAACCCACTTCCTGGCCAGATAGAGACGTAAAATTTTGTACTCACCACGGGCGGTAATAAAGAAAGCCACAGAGCGCATATTTATCGCCCTTGCCTTCGGCTCGGGCGTCAAATACCTGCGATCTGAGACATTCTTTGTTTAACCGCCCTAGGTAAGTAATGTACTATTAGACACTTAAAACATTGTAGGCGGCGAGACTCGAAAACAAAATAGTGGCGCGGGATTCAAACCCAGGACTGCTAGGTTGACAGGCTAGAGCACTAACATTTGGGCTCTACATCTACTCGTCAAAAATGGAGGAGGTTCACAATTCGTCGGAATCTTTGATTTTTAATGCATGTTCCCCGATTACTCGAAGATGCCTGGACTGCTTTGGAAAACTCTTTTTTTTGTGTAAAAGGGCTTCCTAGCTGGTCCCATGGGCGTCTGGTCAGGGTAGGTATGTTGATGGGACCCTGTAGAAATCAAGGAGACTATTCCAATAAGGCGAAGTACTGAATTGAAGCCAGTCACTTTGTTTAAAAAAAAAATTGTTTATTTCAGACCGAGATCCATAATAGTGTTAGTTACAAAATGGGGCTTACAAGACTATATTAGTATTACACGATTAAGTTTAGTTTATAAAGTAAATTATAGGACTTAGGAGTGATAGGCATCAATTTATTTTGTTTTATGGATGGTCCAATTTTATTCAGGTATAATTTTACCTAATTAAGTACGCTGCGCATCAGTGATAATATCGTTGAGATATTGCCACCTTGATTTTGGTATTATCATATTCATTAGATGCTAAGATGTTTAAATCACTCTATTAAAAACTGCTCTTTTAGTTTGAGCACATGTTCCAAAATTGTAATTTTATGTTCATGCCCATTTCTAACGGCTTAACTTGAAATGGACCAAAAATCTCGTCTCAAATAAATACAAACTTGTTAGTAATAAAGTTTAATCACCTAATCGTTTTAATTCGAAGACCATTCAAAACTCGAATCAGGCCCCACATTGAGAATTTACTGTCAATGCCAGAAGGACTTATGAAGGAGGAATTTCGTACGTCATCCGCCATTTTGAATTACCGACATACGCAATGAAAACATATTTCACTTCGGAACGACGCAATGATTGTTGTTTTCACACAAAATGGTCGTTTGTATTCGTGTTGGTTTCACACGAAGTTTCTAAAGTAATTTAAGTTGAATCCCTTCATATTTTTACGGGGTTTTACCCCTTACATTACACGCAAACTACTACAAAGTAAAATAGCAGACGCAATCACGCAAGAACTACGAGTAAGTATTTTAATTTAAAGGCTCAGCTTAATCATCAAACTAAAATGTATCTTAAAAAAAGATCATTATAATTAATATATTTATATATTTTATAAACATTATATATTTTAAATTATAATTGCATCTCAACCGTTCAGAACCATAACAACCATGTGCTCTTCAATTGAATCTGCTGAAACATAATTTACTAAAACCATACTAAAACACATCATCCTCATCAAGTTATATGTAAGGTAGGAAGGAACCTACTCTAATTCATCAAGAAATGCGGCAAAATGTACTTATTCTACGTATGCTATGACTTTGACATTCAGAAAGTAGGTAAGTACCTTAAGAGTCCGCAGTAAGCTCGCCGAATTTCATCTCCCCATACAAACGGAATTTCGTCCTCATTTTAAAACTATACTAGTTGGATTGACACGAAACTTTGCATATACAATAACACCATGAGGTTATGTAGGTCTGTAATTAGTTTATATGGCTCCACTTTATAAAACAAAATAAAAAAAACAAAAACAAGTTTTGTATCCAAAACTTAAATTTGCTGTATTTTTTACTATGGTATCAGCGGTCGATCACGTAACGCATTGTACGAACGTTAGGTAGATCTAAACGTCAAATTTTATACGGAAAATGACAGTGGGATTGTCCTAACGCGCGTTCGGAACGTTACGTGATTGATTACCCCTCTGAAACTACTTAAACTAATTACAGACCTGGATGGTACTTATCTTATAATAATAATAAATATTTGCGGACAATCTAAGACATATCGACCTAGTCCCAAACTAAGCAAAGCTTGTACTACGGGTAATAGGTACTAGACGACGATATAGATACTTATATAAATAAATAAATACATAGAAAACATCCATGACTCAGGAACAAATATTCGTGCTCATCACACAAATAAATGCCCTTACCGGGATTCGGACCTAGGCAGGGTCACTACCAACTAAGCTAAAGCAGTCGTCAAAGTGTTCTAAGTATAAAGTTCCAGTAGGTACAAACTAGCTACCTTATATAGTCGTTTTAAGATGAGAGTGTAACTACGTTTGTATGGAGAATCGAGCTTACTGCGGACTCTTAGAGTACTTTTTACCGACTAAGTTAAGTATGTAATCGAACGAGCGAGCGAAGAGAATGAAGTTCTCGTTTTCAGCTTTGAAATTTTTTTTTTGTATATCCGGGCGTCTGTCTGGCTGTTCTCGTGAAATTTTGTGAGCAGGTTCAATTAGTTATGATATAGATTTTTTTACGATCAAATAAAAAAAAAAAAAACAAGACAGGCTTGCGATTTCTGCAGCTCACAGAGCCACAAGTTTTACTTTACTATATTTCATACAATATTTAGGAAAAAAATATTAGTAAAATAAATAAATAAATTAGCAAAACGCAGAATTGTAAATTAGCGAGTTAACGCGCTCCGCGCCGACTAATGGCGGTGATGAATTTATTCCAACAACAAATAAATTATCTGGCTCGTTTGTACAGCCAGACCGAACAGTACACTCAGCCAAAATAATGGTTCAATTGTAAACAAGTCTTAGTGACGGGATCGGAAAATCGCCGCTCGCGAGGATTATGAGCTTAGAGTCGAGTATAGATTTCTACAGAGGGGTTATTCCCACCGCTACCACCATATTGTTTGGTAACTAGGTACTGGGAAAAATATTCGCATTACTTTAGAAAAAAAATCCCAGCTGTTACCACTTACCACTGGTAACAATTTGGTGATAGCATGTGGGAATAACCTCTACAGAGGAGCTGCCATACGCATGTCACGATTGCTCAGGACAAACTATAGTAATAATAATACCACGACCGAGCGAGATGTTAATATACAAATATCACTAAGTGTGACAGAAACGGATATATCAATCCGTTGTCATAGTTACATTTTTATGTATTTGCCGTAACTGTGTTAGTATGAGGCGGCAAATAGAACATTACCAGCCGAAATTAAGTGGTTTATGGTAAGCTGTCAGCCATTTTAAGACCAGTTTTAATTAAGCTGCATAATAGTCTCTTGGTGGCAACGCGTAGCTCTTCTGTAGTAATCTATACACTAACTGATGTTTGATAACTTATTAAAAAAACAGAATTAATAAAACATAATAGGTAGGTACTTGCCAGTCTACATCATTTGTCTGAACGTCAATTTAGTGAAGAAAAATTAAAATATAATAAAGTGGTTTTGCGGTGTCGTCGTGTTTAAATGTCATGTAGAGTGTTTTGCTTTTTTTTGTCTTTTGCACGTTTAACAGTAACTACAAAACGTGCCACATAAGTTTGCTCTGAAGTTAGCTTCAAGTCGCTATTTAAATCACCTGTCTACAAAAGTCTACCCTCTTTTTACACCTAAACACCCCAAGAAGTAATAGAATCCTCCCCATCGCATTTACCTACCAAATTATACCCCCCAAAACTACCCTTGGAAAATCAGAAAAAATCAATTCCTAACAAATGGTTACCCTGTAACATAACACCATTGAACGCAAACCAATATGTACCTTAAAACTAGCACGTTAAGTTTCAATTTAGCTCGCAGCGCCGGTGAAGTTGGCTTAGTATGCAACAAAGTTGATTTTACTGTGATGTTAGGCGAATATGGGTTTTATATGTATCGGGATAAGGTGCTTGCGATTGTATCTCGTAAGTTGGTGGAGCCGGGGCGTAAGGATGTGTATTGAATATCTAATAGAGTGGCGAGGATGTATGAAAATACACGGATTTTTAGATGCGGTTGTTTCTAGTATAGCTATACATATTTTAAATGTGAGAAAATTCATGAAATATCCATGTATGTAAGCACTTTATTGTACATAAAAACAGTTTTAAGTAAATACGTATACGTGACACACAAGATCAAAGTACAAAGGCGAACTTAACCCTATATAGGACCTCTTCCAGCTAACCTTTGAGCAATAAAAAGGAAATCAGGTTAAAGATACTGTAACAAAAGGTACCAATGCAGTGAGTGTAGATTTTGAATTGTTATACTTAGGTACTTACTTTTTGCTATTTTTACGGCAATTAAAGAAAAAACGATGAAAGAGACGAAAAAGAGAAAAGTAAGAAAAGTTTTTCCTTCTCAAAGTCTATATGGCATTGATATAAGATTGAATTTCACCTGACCTGTGGAAAAGGGAAGCATTTCATTCACTAATACCTTTGTCTAACTTTATCAACTTTGGAAATGTTCCATCAGTGCAGAGTCGACAGGAAGGGATAGGATTTTAGCAGGGTACGTATGTTTGAATTTACGTGTGTTCAACTTCCACCGTAGCGTTTAAGATACTGAACCGATATTGATGAATGAGGTCAATCTATTCAAAATTATTCTCCGTGGGAAAACTGTACCTACTTTTTCTAAAACAGTTTTGTTTTAGTTAGTTTTTCGTAGTCGGGATTCCGTTTTTGGAAATTTTTTGTTTATAAATAATCATAAATCATTTATTTCGAGTAACTTTAGACTCATAGATATGGTTAGTGTGTACTATGGTTGGTGTGTGTGTGTGTGTGTGTGTGTGTGTGTGTGTGTGTGTGTGTGTGTGTGTGTGTGTGTGTGTGTGTGGTGTGTGTGTGGGTGGGTAGCTGTGTTAACATCTATACTACGACGGTGACAATTAATGATTTAAGGATTCGTTATGTTGATAGACTTACAAGTCTCGCTTAACTTCGCGTCGCCTCGCCTCCCGCACGTCGCCCGCGCCCCGTTATCGTCATACCCCCGCACCCACGCGCCGCGCAGGCGAGGACTGATTTAACGGGTCTACCTATAGACACGATCATACCGCATCCATCACTTCTAACATGCGCGTGCGCGTCACTAAAACAATCACTTTGTAGCCCAAAATGCCCGTAATCTTAACATACCCCCAACGCTGCCTTAATTCCAAAACGTCGCATCTACAGCAGTCAAAGATATTACATTTTTATCCTAATTACAAAGGAATACGGTGTAAAATTGTAAACAGGTCTTTGACGTAGGTAGTACAAACTTAGACTAACACTGTTAACATTTATAACGATTTTTGTAGTCCGGTTCGAAGGACCAACATTTCAAATTTACTGATGAGTTTTAATTAAGTAGTAATTTTTGATAGTCAACCAAAATAACACGTCTAAAAATAGACTAATATGTCATTAAAAATGTGTTTTTGGGCATTGATTATTTCAATAGTTTTTAATTAGTTTGCTTGAATGTTAAGTATTACCATAGTTGTAGGTATATATATATACTTTACAATTTATCACAATTATCACACACCTATATTTAAAAAGAATCCAAAATACTTATAGTTACAATGTAAACTAAAATCCTGGTCCTTCCAACCGGACCAAAATCATTACATCGTTAAATCTTTAAATTAATCTCGCATAGTCCAATAATGACGTGTAAATATCCAGAATTACTGCACTTGTGCTCCAAGAGGGCCACCTAAACTGAAATCAAGTCATTACTGCATGCCGGCCGGCAAAAACTTGGCGGCCCGGTGGCCCGTTCTTAGTACTATAGGGGTGGGACGATGTCGAAAGTTTGTGGCAAAAGAAAGTAAATTCGGAGAAATTCGGTCATATGACTTTGATCACATTAAACTGCTACATTCGGACGCTTTACGCTGGAAGTTGTACACGATTATATATATTGTGGGACCGGCCATTGTGGCACTCTTTGGGGGAGGCCTATGTCCAGCAGTGGATGTCTTTCGGCTGATATAATGATGATGATATATACCTACCCAGGAACGACTGTCCAATTAGGTAGGTCCAACTTCGAGAAAGAGGTCAATCGTCGAATCCAGCATTCAACCAAATGGAGAGGGCTATAGGTACTGGGAGTTTCTGTGCGTGATCGCATCAGAAATAAGGCTATCCGCAGCGCTAAACTACGTTAGCCAAACGGGCCACATTTATTACGAGAACCCATCACTGAAAATTATAAAATTTATATTGTTTAAAAATTATAATTAATTATAAATAATTTCATTAAAAATAAAATTTAATTTGATATTTAATTTTCTATTTCCATGCCGATGGCCGATGTGGGTGGCGCAGGACCGATCACTTTGGCACTCTTTGGGGGAGGCCCATGTCCAGCAGCGGAAGTCTTTCGGCTGATATGATGATTATGATGATGAAAAATTTTGTCTTGCATGAGCTTAGATTTTTTCTTTTGGTTTGAGAGACTCATCTTATTCAGCTCAAAATGATTTCGGTGCAATTCAAGATTATAGCGATCTTTCTGATGTTTTTTAGGGTTCCGTACCCAAAGGGTAAAACGGGACCCTATTACTAAGACTCCGCTGTCCGTCCATCTGTCTGTCTGATCGTCTGTCACCAGGCTGTATCTCATGAACCGTGATAGTTAGACAGTTGAAATTTTCAAAGATGATGTATTTCTGAATAAAATTAATATTTAAGGGGCTCCCATACAACAAACGTGATTTTTTGCCGTTTTTTTTGAAAATGGACGGAACTCGCACTTGGCCGGTTTTTTTATTTTTATTTTTATTGTGCATGCTCTGCCAACCCCGTTTTAGAATACAGGCGTGAGCCATTACAAATCATTACAAAACTGACACGATTTTCGTAATTTATCCACAGCCGTCGAAAGCGTTAATGTGTTAGGACACGGCTAAGCCAAGTGTAAAGTTTACACTTCACTAAACAGTAATCTGCCAATTAGCTTAACTAAACGATAATTAACAGTTTGTTTAACAGTCAAAAGTTAGACTAGCATCAGCCCGTGACTTCAACCGCGTGAAGTCCGGTTCCAAGTTCCATCACCAGTTTGACGAGGGTTGATTTTCCTAGAGGATTTTCTGGCTGAAAAGTATCCTATGTTTTTAAGCTCCGACGCAAACAATAAATAGCCCTATATAGCCCTCCGAAACACTAAACTTAAGTGGCATCTGGCGGGGCACATTGCACTTAAAACCGATGGCCGCTGGGGCGGAAAGGATCCTGAGTTCCGACTACGGAAGGCGCAGTGTGAGAAGACCGCTTACAAGGTGGACTGATGACCTCTATGGTAAAGGTCGCGGGAGTCCGCTGGATGCGGGTGGCGCAGGACCGGTCATTGTGGCACTCTTTGGGGGAGGCCTATGTCCAGCAGTGGACGTCTTTCGGCTGACATAATGATGAAGATGACGCAAATAAAGGATGTTTTTCGTTTTTCCCCGCCGGTAATGAAAGGTTTTAGAATGACAAGATTTGTGTAGGTAATATCTAGTAGGTAATCTATGGAATAATTATTAACTGCTGTGTTCATTTCTACGCCCGTAGGAATAACCCTAGAAACCCTACACGTGACCTCCGGGTGGTGCTAAAAGAACAACAAACTCGGCAGCTGCACTCTTCCTTCTGAACCTCGCAGCGCACACTGGAACTCTATCAGCGACATCAATACGAATACTTCGCTAGTCTATGTTTAACACCAACAAGTTTGTTAGCGTTACGCAGGTTACGACCGTGTATCGAGTATTCATCTAAATGACACCGCACGTATGTAGCCACCTGAAATATAACGATGGAAGGTAGCGTGAGTATCCCGAGGGACTGGAAGTAAGGTCTTGCAGAGACTCTTTGGCCTACCTGTGCAATCGCTCGTACGGCTCTCTTTTGCATGCGAAATACGCGCTCCCAGTCGGCGGCGCGGCCGGCCCCACAACTCTGTACCATATTGTAGAAGCGAGTGCACAGTGGCGAAATAGCACGAGCGTACTACATCTCTGGGCATTATCCTCGCCAAGCGTCGTAGGGCAAAGCAGGCACTCCCCAGCTTTTTACTTAGTTTAGTTTAGGCAAACTGGCAAACTAACACATGTCATGGGACCAATGGTGTACAACCAATTAAGGATGATTCACGCTAGACCGGGCTGGTTCCGGCCCGGGCCGTAAACTTACCGAGCCGTCACCGAGCTTATTTTGATACACCTTTCACCACCGGGCCGTTTCCGGGCCGTTTCCGGGCCGACGCCGAGCCGACACCGGGCCGGGACATTGTGCAAACGTTATGTCACCGAGCTCGCACCGGGCCGGGGCCGGGCCGACACCGAGGCTCGGTCGCCGTGCCACGTCCGGGCCGATTCCGAGCATTGCGTGTCAATCACAGCGGGCAGCGACCGGGCCGTTTCCGTCGTTCTAATGTCAAAGAAAGTCTGTCATTGTCACTGAGTCATTGTCATTGTAATTTATTCCAGCACTGCAACATACTTGCATAAGTTCTCTCATTTATACGATAAAATACGATAAACAAAGCTAAATAAAATGTCGAAGAAGAAGATACTATGTTCTTCAAAACAATTTGGCGTGCATCGACTTTGGCGTTCCCGTGAAGCAAGAGGAGAGTTCAAAATGTTGTGTAAAGATCTTTGGACCTATGATGACAAATTTTATGATTATTTTCACGTGACACAAGATTCTATCCATGAAAAAGTTAAACACTGTTTGGAAAAGAAAATTACTAGGTTCCAGAAACCGATATCCTCCGAACATCGACTAGCTCTTTGTTTAAGGTAAGCAAAATGCAAATTCAATAAAATCTAAGTAGTTATGCGCTATGAGAGTGTGGGTGAGTTGTGTATTACCTGCATTTTTCTCCAGCCCCGCTATTCAGTAACTTGTTTTAAGCTCAACTTCCTCAACGTTCACCCACAAATATATCTTGACGCCGTGATTCGTAGAAACTACGCGTAATCAGAGGTCTGAATGAAGGGTTGAGAACATGCTTGTTATAGGTACTAGTGAAGTCGCAAGTATCCATACGCTACGGTGTCTGTGTTTGTGTACAATCAGGTAGGCAGATCCTATATTTTATGCTGTGCAGCAATGCGTCTATATTTTGTGTAAACATAAATGTGTGCGTTATTGTTACTTGAATGTCTAAATAATATGTATTTATAAGTGTTTGGTAACTGTAGGTAACAACAGTCAATTGCTCGGAGTTGACGCTTGAGAAGAAAAACAAATTAAATAAATAATGCTACCCAATCATATCTATAGGTAATGCTAATAATTATAAATTAAAATCCATTTGTAAATTATAAATTAAGGTAAAATTTATTTGCAGATTCCTGACTACAGGGGATTCATTCAAAACACTCTGGCTCAATTTTCGAATTGGTCATTCTACCGTTTGTAAAATTGTTAACTAAACTTGTCGAGCAATATTTTGTTAAATGAAAGAGGTGGTGGCCACAGCCAAATGAAGAGACGTGGAGGAAAATTGCAGATGAATTTGAAAAGCTGTGGCGTTTCCCAAATTGCATTGGAGCATTAGATGGCAAGCATTTTTGTATCGAAGCACCAGCAAATAGTGGTTCTGTATACTTTAATCACAAAAAAATCATTTTCCATAGTTTAATTGACCTAGGTTGACGCACATTACAAATTTATCTACGTGGATGTTTGATCTTAAGGCCGGAATAGCGATATGGCAGCTTTTTTGCGAATAGCTCTAAAGAGCTATTCCTAAAGGACAGAAATTAAATAATGATACTTAAAATACCTGGTCGATCTTTGCCGAATTCAATAATTACGGGTACCACCCCGTTTGTCATGGTTGGCGACGAAGCTTTTCCTTTGAAAACATATTTGATGCGACCGTCAGACCAATGGTAGAGATCCAGAAACAAATTATAATTTCAAATTATCTCTTGCCTGACGGTTAGTGGTAAATGCTAGGAGGATGATGGTGATTCCATGGTATTTTTGGGGCCTTGATTGAACGTAGAACCGATGGCCGTTGGTGCGGAAAGTTTCTCGAGTACCTCAAGAAGGTGAACTGATGACCTGGTAGGCAAATGCGCTCGCCTGGCGCAGGACCGGTAACTGTGGCATTTTTGGGGTAGGTAGGTAGGTATAGGCATCCCCAGCAACGTACTTTTTTCGGCTGATATGATGATGATGACGACATTTATGACCTTATGACATCCAATAGGGCAATTTAATTTGAACAGAAGTTTTTGAGATTTTGTTGTCAGTATATGGTGTCAAATCTCCATCTAAGTACCTTGGCTGAAATTGATCCTAAGGCTCCTGTATGTCCATCCGTCCATCTGTTACAGGGCTGTATCTTTTGAACTCTTGGCACCTGTTTCTTCTGAAGTACGGAACCCTCCGTATGCGTATCATTTTCGTTTATGTGAATGTGTTTCCACACATTCACGTCATTCATTTGTGTGTTCGGGGGTACGTATCCTTAGGTATTCTTTTATCGTGTTTACCAATTTTATTTTATTTTTTTTCATGTGGTTTTTGAGCTACTTTACCTACTAACGAAACTTGGTGGACCCTGAAACACGAAAGACGTTTACAATACCCACAACCAACGCCAGCCTAAGATTGACTTCTACAAATAGGTATATATAATATATACTTCCATTAAGCTCGGGTTTTATAAAGCCCGTTAGACCTTATTTCGATCAGTAAAGTCAAAAAATGTACCGAATTACTGAAATTTGATATGGGTCAAGTATTTTTATCTGTAGAAATATAATAAAGAGGAAAAGTCTGTGAGATTGTATTAGCTTTGTAAGGTTGTAAGTTTGTATGTAGGGAGCTAGGGAGTATTATGCGGCACCATTTATCCGAGGAGTAAGTTATTATTTTGTCTTTTTCTGGTTCTGTACTCTGTACCTAGGATCATTCAACTACTCAGGCTCCGTCCGTCTGTTCTGTTACTGGGTTGTATCGTTTGATGATATGCCGAGAGAGATAGCTTTGGAAGTATTCTTTTATACTAAGTGGGTGGAAAACAGGCATACGGTCTGCCTGATGTGATTCCAGAATAATGAAAAGCGTGTGGCCGACCCTTTATTGATTTGAGGATTCGTTGTGGTGATAGCTAGAGACGATCACGGGTCCCTCGCTCTCATCACGACACATCTTCGGGAGTTCTTGCGACCTTACTCACCACCAGAAACACAACACCACATACCTAACCGACAGAGCAAGTAGTGGCGTTATTATGACTACGGTCTTCTGTAAGGTGAAGGCACTACTCCAGTTGGGCTGCTCCTGCTTCAAATGTGCTAGTTATAATTATATATATTGTAGGTATTTGTGTATTGTATACATATAGCTGGTTGATTCACTTACTGTTTATTCTTGCAGCATAGTGTATTATTATAGCTTATCGCGTAGTCGAGGTACCTACTTAAGAAAGTAGTTGAACCGTAAAACACGAAAGATGATTTCAAGACCCACAACCCACGCCAGCTTAAGATTGGCTGCTAAAAATAGGTACGTACTAATCTATAATATCTACATATATTAAGCCCCTGTTTTATAAAGCCCGTTTAACCTAATTTTCGTAGACATGGAAAAGCTTAATCATACATCACATTTTATACACGCAGTGTATTAATCAAACTTTAAAAACCGGCCAAGTGCGAGTTGGACTCGCGCATGAAGGGTTCCTTACCATTATCTATAAAAACGGCAAAAAATCACGTTTGTTGAAATATTTTATTTTATTTTTAGTATTTGTTGTTATAGCGGCAACAGAAATACATAATCTGTGAAAATTTCAACTCTCTAGCTATCACGGTTCAAGAACCGTGATATCTCAAGAGATACAGCCTGGTGACAGACAGACGGACAGCGAAGTCTTAGTAATAGGGTCCCGTTTTACTATTACATAATCTGTGAAAATTTCAACTCTCTAGCTATCACGGTTCAAGAACCGTGATATCTCAAGAGATACAGCCTGGTGACAGACAGACGGACAGCGAAGTCTTAGTAATAGGGCCCCGTTTTACTATTTAAGTACGGAACCCTAAAAACAACAAGGCATAACAACGTGTGATGCTAAAAAAGGGGCTAGACTCATATAAGGTGGGTCATTGTCAGTCACAAAAACAAAAATCATCTTTCCGGTGGTCAATAGTTAAGGGCTTCTGTTTATATGTAATATGTTTTTATCACATAGAATTATAGAAGAGGCAACGCCGTTTATGCGGATTCAGAGTTCAACCAAAAATTAGGCTTTATAGCCCTTAACTTTGGCAATGTCCACCGAAGAGACGCGAACCTAAATCTGACAATGACCCAGGTATAACTGCAAATAATAGGTTTAGCTACTCTTTCCGGAGATAGCGTTATAATTATATCTATCTATAGTATGCTGTTATTATAATTATAAGACAACAAACTCGGCAGCTGCACTGTTCCTTCTGAACCTCGCAGCGCACACTGGAACTCTATCAGCGACATCAATACGAATACATATATTTACCAGTGTGAAACCGCCATACGATTAATAATTATAAGACGATTCATTCACTTACGGTTTATTTAAAAGCTTAAATCTTGCAGCATTATCTATTTTTACAGCTTATCGTTATCGCGTAGTCTTGCTTTATGAAAAAGAACTTGCTGTATTGAGTTTGATTAATAATCCACTACCAAAAAAAAACTAAAAGAACCCTGCATTTATTTAATTCACTGAATAAAACTTTACTTTGGATGTTTTATTTCTTGTTACATGTACGAGCAACGTTAGCCGGTCTAGATGATACAATACTGCAGCCACAACAGGCTGATAGCCAAACGAGCTGGTTTCCGATCCAACATCATCACACGTAGCATGATGCCATCACTTCTCTGCCAGCGGGTAGACCCAACTGCTTCACCACATGTAACGGCGGCGGAGAGACGATGGCCCATCGGATGCCATTACTTCTCTGTCAACGGATGGAAATAATTTCTTCACACATGGCACGGCGAAAAGACGATGACCTATCGGATGCCATTATTGTCATGCCATCACTTCTCCGTCAGCAGGCGGCCAATCGCAGCCGATCTACTACTCAATAAGTTTACCTACCTATACTATACTTTAGTATTCAATTTTGTAAATAAAACTATTGGTGTTTTTTTTTATTCCAACGGTAAATTGGATTACTTCCAGCTTTCATAATAGAACTTGACTTTGACATCAAGTCAAGGCCATAGACAAAACACTTAGCTGTCATCAGGTTTTATCCGGATAAGGTTAGTTGGGCTACGTTACGAGCCGTTAGGTTGGTTACCATTTCCAAGTAATGTTATTCGATAACCTAGGTTAAGGTTAGTTCACATGCATGTTACTCAGACTAGCAAAAGCGGAAATCGGAAATTTTCTGTCGCTCTGAACGGGTCTATCCCAGAAGTTCCATATTTTCTAGTTCCATATGGAACTATCGGTATATTTGTAAATGTCAAACAAATGATCCCAATAGTTCCATATACTAGGTTTTACACCTGGTTTTATTTTAGTTTTAAATCAGTTGAGTACCTACCTATCTTCGGAAATGTGCTCTAGGGTGAATCAGTTGTATTTCGATTCTCCAACAATTTATTTGACCATTTTTTTTAAGTATTTCTTATTTCTATTTTGTGACTGTACCTACACGATTAACAGCGTTCAAACATTACTATGAACGTAAAAGGCACGCTTATGCATTTGATATTTTAAGAGTTATATGTATAGACAAAGTTTGTACTTTGTTAGCAGAAGTAGACGTTTGATATGAAAAAAAATCCATGCATCCCTACCAGTGGAGACAACCCGGTAGGGTTAGGTAGAACAGGGGAATATGAACCATTAGTTCCATATGGTACTTCTGGGAAATTTCCTTCAAAATTAATATCCAGGTAGATCCATATGGAACTAGAAAATATGCCCCACCATTACCCCTAGCCATACCCCTGGGGGTAGGGTGGGACTGAACCATACCACCGTAGTGCTGTGCACTATATGCTTTCAGGTTTTGTTTTTCCAAATATTACGTACACTGGTGTTACCTAAATAGCATCCCATTCAGGGACTTATTTCGGTTACGGTTATACAGGTATGAAACCGCTATTCAATTACGGTACCGTTATGTCGTAAAGGTTATGCGCGCCGCACGAACATAACGGTACCGTAACCGTTTTGAAATAACGGTATTATAAAGGTAACCGAAAAAAAATAAGTGAGCTGGCACTACAAACATTGACAGAAGAAGCATTGGCTATTACTAAACATTTAAAGACAAAAAGACAAAACATCTGTGCGGCTGCCGGCGGTTTAGCAACAACGCCAGGCCAAAGTCGATATATCGGTTACCTATAAAAAGCGGTTACGGTACCGGAAACAATAAAGAATAAGCGATAGCGGAATATAAAGGTTCTGCTACCGAAACCGCCATTTGACAACCGATATGACGTCATAACGTAAAAATAGAATACCGGTATTTTTCGGTTATGCAGTCCCTGAGCCCATGTGACAAAGTATAAATACTTATAATTAAGTTTTATATGATTGTGCTTAATGATAATCTTAAGGCGCTGTCAACACCAAAAACGCGCACACTACCTATTTGTATCGGAGTAAAAGAAGCGAGTGTTACTTGAGCGGCCAGGTTTTAGCCGAAAATAATGAATAAAAATTAAAAAAAAAAAGTGTGTATTTTTTGTGAAATATGGCTCGTCTACGGTTTAGGTATGAATATGTGGACTTCATTTTTTGAATTGCAGACCCATACGTCGAAAAAATAAGGACATAGAACCGTTTAAAATGATTTTAAGACCAATCTTTGCAATTATTTTCTATCGAGCCGATTTCGTCCAATTATGTTTCGAGTCCGTCTACGGTCTTGGAAATATGATGAATATTAACATATATTTTTTTTTGATGTGCTAGAATAAATAGTTTTTCTTAAACAACTGTTTAAATATTATCAATTTTAACAAATTTGGTCTTGTCAGCCTCTTAAGGTTGTCGCCCCGCGTAACCGCTCGCCTCGGGACCGGCGCCGCCTCACCTCATCGGCTCGCCGTAAACCAGGCGTCAATCATACGCAAGCACGTAACGGAAACAACGGCTCAGCACCACCGAGGTGTCCGCGCGGCTGCACCTTACGGCTGGACGACAGCGCGCTTAAAGCGAGGCGGCGGCTAGCTGGTGGTCGATGATCTTCGATGCCGCTCAGTTTGAAGTTGAATGTAGAGCAGAACGCACGGTTATGATTATGAATCAATTTTTTAGTGCGTGACATGGCTATGGCAGCCCTATGGCCCGCGGAGCGGGGCTCCTATTTCTGGTCTGTTTGCCCTTCGGGCATCTGAAGATACCTCACGAACCTAACCTACCTAACTGGTTTTGCCAGAACGGCTTTCGTTATTTTCAGTTTAATAAAATAAATATTTGTATCTGTAAGGTACCTATTTATTTTTCTATTTTTGCATCAAATCCCAGCACTACTAACGGTGGTATGGTTCAGTCCCACCCTACCCCCAGGGGTATGGCTAGGGGTATGGTGGGTCTGACATGAAAATATGGAACTTCTGGGATAGACCCCCCTGAACGCACGGTACGAGTTTGATATAAATGCAGATAAGTGTATAATTTACTAGGGGAAATATATACTTATCTGCATTTAAGGTGTCTTTTTTTTGCCAGTGATGAATGGCGTTTAAAAAATCTGCTCATTCTAGGAAGATGGAAATCTATCCGCACATTCCTTACATCTGACTAATCTTAGGCACGAGTAAATCAAGGCGATATCAGTACGAAAACTGTAATTTACCTAATAATAAGAACGCGTTTTTGTAAATGAGCTAAGCATTAAAAAAAACTAATAGTCGTGTGTTACACATACCATGTCAAATCTGTCAGATATTGTGGTTTTCCAAGATTTGCAAAAATAAAAATAAAATTATACTTTGTCCTGTTTTATTTATTATTGTATTTAGTATAACCAGTTAGACAACCAGAAGCTGCTTCTGGATATTCAGTTTGATAACGGAACAACAAATTAAGTTCTAAGGCTGAGCGCAAACGTTCGGGTTCCACGTACGGTTTCCTACCATGCAGAAATCATACGCGGATACCGAACGTTTGTGCCCAGCCTAAATCCTAACTTATATTATACATGCGAAAGCTCTGGCAATATATCTGTCTGTGTGTTACGTTTTCACGCTTAAATCTCTGAACCGATTGAATCCTTTTGAAGGACATATGTTATTTTTATAGGGGGAGAAAACGGGGCGAATGTTAGTATGGAGCTTTATAACGTTATAAACGAGTTTCACGCGGACGAAGTTAAACGGAAACTAGTCACTCATAATTAAATAATATCATGGATCAGTCCTAATCTGACTGGTTTTTGTTAAATACAATGTAAATATATCTATTTTAATTACCTATTAGAACAATCAGACGTTATGCTTTCTCTTCATAAGATGCCTCATACAAAAATATCTAACAATGTACAATAGCCCTTAAAATTCGGTCAGTGTATCGTTGTAATAAACCTTTACATGTGCTAAACTATTTTTTATGAGGTCAACATCACATAATGTAAACCGACTAAATGCAAGGTTAGATGGACTACCATATTTCACATATTCATATATGACAGCTAACAGCCTTTGTATTTTTGATGTATTTGTCCGTGCCGGGCCCGAGCTGAGACCGGGCTACGGGCATTGGAGCGTTGTTATAGTTAACCGGGCCGTTTCCGGGCCGTTTCCGGGCCGGGCTGGGACCGAGCTGCTTCCGAGCCTCGGTTGGCGGTAGAACGGCCGTCAAACGGTGGTGTTACAGTTGAGCGACCGGGCCGTGCCGACACCGAGCCGCTTCCGAGCCTCGGCCGTGGCCCGGCCGGGCTTGGGTATGACGTCAGCCGCGCAAAAACGCCGCGTTTTTCTTAGAAAACGGCCCGGACCGGAGACGGCCCGTTTTAGCGTGAATCATCCTTTACCGGCACATATCACAGATGCACCATCACTGGCCAGCTTCAAATCACGACTCAAATTATGGCTTATCGAGCACACTTTCTATAGATTTAGCGACTTTAGTACGCAATAGGTCGCACTTTATTTGTGTAATGTGTACAATTATGTATATACAATTCGTTGTACCTATGCTTTAATTTTATTTTTTGACTTTTATGATTATTTATTATTTTTACAATTATGATTAAAATATTGACATGTAATATGAAATATTATGAATAAATATGATTATGATTATGATTATGATTATGAATACATATATGTACCGGTGTGTAACCACCATACGATAAATAAATAAATTTCATTGCTCTTTAAGCTTACGTGTTTATTTGCTATAACTATTGAGGTAAAACTGTCAATGGATCGTTACAAAGTATTTAAAGTCACATAATGACAGCTATTAGACGTGCTAAAGACTACAGAAGGTTTCCTAATGACTGATGATTAATATGCCTTAATTTCCTAATTACAATGACTGATTGATTATTATTATGTTTGTTTGTACATAAATAACTGAAATAAACTAGTGGCTAATGTAAGCTGTAGAATAACTTGCCGTTTAAAGAAAAAAATAAAAAAAAACTTAATCGTAAAAAAAAATGTAATCATTGAACCTGCTTGCAAAATTTCACGAGAATCTGTTGAGAAATGCGACCTGTAGCGGAGAACAGCCGCCGGACATACTAAATATTTTTGCCCAAGCTGAAACGAAAAGAACATCGCTTCGCTCGCTTCTTCAAAAAGGAATATAAGCATCGTCGCGAGGCATCACTAGTCGGGTAATTAGCTGTCTTCACCTCGTCAATAATTCAAGTTTTTGCATTCATTTATAATGTCATACTTAAAGCCTGGGAATCGAGGAAAAGAACATTTAATTACCTTACTTGGGGACGATCTGAGACTTACGTTTCGCATTGCAGATTGATCTCAATGCGCCTTTCTCAAGCGTCGAGTAATGCCGGATGTATGTTTATGTCTGACTTGTTTCTCTGACTCATGACACAAAGACCCGTCAGAGTGCGTCAGATGAATGTCCGACACCTGCTCAATGCACGAAACCGTTCGTAACGACACGACACGTCAGAAATTAGAATCTGAATTTAGGCCGCTTTTTAAGAGCGCCCGTACAATATGCTGGCCTCACACAATCAGAATCAGTTTGCATTTATCAGCAACCTTTGGTAGAAATTGTGCACAAAGTGCACCGTTTTATTTGCTCTTCATTATCATTCAGCGACTGAATTCCGTTCAGTGTGAGACCAGAGTTACAGTAGCGAGCGCGTCACTCCCGCAGCTTGCGGCTTGGACGCGGCCACTAAACACTCGGTGTATGCCGATGCTACCAAATGACCAAACCAACCAAATGACCAAATGTAATAACTCGTCCGCTTCATGTGGCGGCCATCTAAGCTCACCGCCGCTCTTGGTTTGGCGGCGCGGCGCATCGGAAGTCTCCAAAATATGTGGCGTTGCTTAATATGACTAAAGGCCGAAACGCACTGACAGCGGTGGCAGAGCGGCGCGGAGGCGGTACCGGTTGTAATGTTCGAGCTAATACCTACGATGGGTCCCGCCGCACAGAATACCACACCGCACCGCGCCGTTCTGTGCGGATCCTTTCATATTAGCTCGAACATTACAACCGGTACCGCTTACGCGCCGCGCCGCGCCGCTCTGCCACCGCTGTCAAGGCCTCCACACACCGGTCGCGGGCGCGGGGCGTGCGCGGGCCCGCGCCCGACCCGCGCACGACCCGCGCCCGCGACCGGTGTGTGGAGGCCTTTAGTGCGTTTCGTCCTTAAAGGACGGCCTGAGTACCTACACGCGCCGCTGCGAGCGGGGCGTGCAGCATCCATATAAAACAAATGCAATTTATATGTACGCTGCACGCTCCGCTCGTAGCGGAGCCTGCACTCAGGTCGTATACTTAATACAAAGATAATTAGTCTTAATTATCTTTGACTTAATAGGAGTTTAATATGTAGGTAAGGTACAGGCGTGAGCGTCTCCGTACCCGCCTAACGCCTTGGCCACGACTTTGGTCTTAAGCGACCTGCGACCAGCGTTTTATCTGTTCATTGCGCGTGATCCCAACTAACCACAGTGCGTTGCGCGTCTCGACCGCGCAATGAACAGATAAAACGCTGGTCGCAGGTCGCTTAAGACCAAAGTCGTGGCCAAGGCGTAACAGCTCGCGCCTCATCACGTCGCGTTCTGCTTCTGATAGCGCAAAACACATTGAAATTAAATCAGAATGCAAAATGTAAATCGCCATTGGACGCATGTGGAATGCAGGAAGATCTTTACTCATTACCTACTGTATTTAAGTACTTAACGATTGCCATAGAAGCATCGTCCGTAAGAGACTTTGTAGAGTTAGAGCACGATCATCAAATAGGTAGGTAGGTACGATATTTTGCTGTACGTAGAACCAACAACTTCTTATGAAACGCCAAAAACACTCTGTTAGACATCGGTTACACGCTAATTCTGGTTTCAGTTCAGTCCATCATTCTGATCAGACTGACGAGAGAATTATAGTGTAGGTAACCCTCGGACTGATGGTCAGTCTCCTGTCAGTTTTCTATCATGCACAAACGGTTACACGATAATTCTCTCGTCAGTCCATCATTCTGATCAGACTGACGAGAGAATTATAGTGTAACCCTCGGACTGATGGTCAGTCTCCTGTCAGTTTTCTATCATGCACAAACGGTTACACGATAATTCTCTCATCAGTCCATCATTCTGATCAGACTGACGAGAGAATTATAGTGTAACCCTCGGACTGATGGTCAGTCTCCTGTCAGTTTTTTATCATGCACAAACGGTTACACGATAATTCTCTCGTCAGTCCATCATTCTGATCAGACTGACGAGAGAATTATAGTGTAACCCTCGGACTGATGGTCAGTCTCCTGTCAGTTTTCTATCATGCACAAACGGTTACACGATAATTCTCTCGTCAGTCCATCATTCTGATCAGACTGACGAGAGAATTATAGTGTAACCCTCGGACTGATGGTCAGTCTCCTGTCAGTTTTTTATCATGCACAAACGGTTACACGATAATTCTCTCGTCAGTCCATCATTCTGATCAGACTGACGAGAGAATTATAGTGTAACCCTCGGACTGATGGTCAGTCTCCTGTCAGTTTTCTATCATGCACATACGGTTACACGATAATTCTCTCGTCAGTCTGATTTGAATGATGGACTGAACTGAAACCAGAATTAGCGTATAACCGATGTCTTAGTATGAAGTTTGTATGAAAATTAAGTGGAACATTAACCCTCAATCCACTAGGTGAAATGTACTAACGTAAACACTATCTATGAGTCCTTGGGACTCATATATTATTTTATGTGTGGTTTTCCGAAAAAACACAATGTTTTTTAATATTATTTTTATTGTTCTTATTACGTACTTATTAAGGCACTAGAAAAAGATAACAAAACTGCAAAGACATATTCGATCCTCTTAAAAATTTAAGAAACTCATTTTACCAGTCTCAAAAAAGAGATTTTACCAAATCTCTACAAAAATAACAAAAACTCTTAAAAAATATACGTTTTTAACTTTTTTAACCTCTCAAAGGTATACAAAGTAGAATTAAAAAAAAAACAAAAATGTATACCTACTCCTATATAAGAAAAATGCACGTGCAATGGGTGCACGTTATTTTGCGTGCATTTGTATGAGTCCATGGCACTCACTTGACGCAATAACTCACCAAATACGCAGCGCAGGCGCAAGTCCACTCGCCAACGCGGTGCCCGCGTCACTGAAGGAAGGTACAGGGACGGAGGGGAAACTATTCTCTAAAACGTTAGAATTACCAGGGGCGGTTCACTCTGTGATTCCGTCGCGCCGCTACAAGTAGGTACATGCCGGCGGCCGCCAAATTGGCGGCCCATTAGTAGCTGCCGCGTGTTGGTACAGGACGCTCGCACGGGTCGCAGCGCGTTGCATGCGATAGAACGGGATGGCCACATTTAGGCACGTTTTGGCGTACCTAAACAGAGAACCTTCTGTACGTAGTACTATTACTTATTCTGTGGAATTACTTACAGTAGTTTGAAATTTTGATGTGAGTCCAGTGGACTAAGGAAGTGAATTGAGGGTTAAAATCTTTTAAATAAGGTAAACGCCCTAGTCCTTGACGCTGCACCAGTGTATGACACGGGCACTCTATGTCAAAGCAATAAGGGTTGAATTCGAACTAAAAGATTTTTTTTATCATTCGAATTTAAGCCATGGCAGTCACTTTGACATGTTGTGCCCATGACATATCTACACTAGTGCAACGGATGGATGGATGCTGCGATTGCGGATGCCCAAAGCAAACATTGCGGCATATCGTCTTGGAGTGTCCACTAACCAAATACGATGGTCCAGCAGAAGATTTAATAAAATGTACGAGTGCAGCTGCTAAAACTACCTGGCAGAATGTAAATTTAGATTATAAAAACAGTGTATTTTAATAGGGGGGGTAAAGGGTCTCCAGAATGCATATAGATTGGGAAATTGAATGCATTGCATTCGCTTTTCACGTTACATCCATTCTGGGTGCCAATTCCTGGTCCACACCTCCACGTGGTCCCCTCCGGTAACTGGGATGAGTAGTACGACAGGCTTTTATTGTTGTACTACTTATCCCAGGCAAACGTGGCAGGAAGAAAAACTCGCCAGGACGCACTGGCCAGCGTGGCGTTTTAAGGCTATTACCCTCTTCGCATATGGAAAGTACGCAAAGGACCCGGCCCTCAGTCCCCAGCAGTCCCACTATCCCAGACTACGGCAGCAGTTCTGGTAACGGTGGGGCGGAGGGTGCTAAGAATCACTGGAAGAGATCCGGCTGCCACTCTATCTCTCACACGACGACCCTGACCCTGGCGTGTTACAACGCCAGGACGATGCGAACGGACGACCGATTGCTTCAAGTGCAACTGGCACTGGACAAAATTAAGTGGGACGTAGTAGGTCTGTCGGAAGTGAGGCGAAAAGGTGAAGACCTGATTAGACTTGATTCTGGCGACCTATTTTACTATCGGGGCCACGAGGACTCCTGTTATGGCGGTGTGGGATTCCTTCTGCACAAAAATATCACTCCGGCAGTCAAGAATATAAAGAGTATTTCACCTCGCGTCTGTTTTGTAGTATTAAAACTAAACAGTCGCTACTCTATCAAGATTATCCAAGTGTATGCCCCCACTTCAGACCATTCTGATGAAGAAGTAGAAGCCTTCTATGATGACGTACAAAAAGCCCTTGACGAATGTCCGTGCCAGTTTTACACTATAATAGGTGATTTTAATGCAAAGATTGGGCCACAGTTATCGCTCGAAAAATCTGTTGGCCAGTTTGGTTTGGGTCTTCGTAACAACCGAGGACAAACCTTATTCAATTTTCTTGAGCGAAGTCACCTTTACGCAATGAACACATTTTTCCAAAAGCGTGCTTCAAGGAAGTGGACGTGGGCTAGTCCCGACGGCAAAATAAAGAACGAAATTGATTACATCATAAGTTCACGTAAAGATGTAGTCATGGAGGTAACCGTTCTTAAAAACTTCAGAACCGGAAGCGACCACAGGCTGGTAAGGGCGACATTAGGGTTTAACCTGAAGAAAGAGCGAGCAAAAATGATTGCCACTCCCATCAGGTATCTCAAGGAAGACACCGCTTTTCTTCAGGAAGCATTCCAGGTAGACCTTCAGAACCAATTTGAGGGGCTGGATGAGCAAAACTTTGATGTCGACCATATTAATGACCTGTTAGGTAAGACCTTAACAGATACGGCAGATAAACACCTTGGTAAGCACCAGAGAAAGAAAGAAAAGTTGTCATCTGAAACACTGGCTTTGGTGGAAGAAAGAAGGCAAATGAAACACAATACAATAGCAGATCAGAAACAGATAGAAAGCATAAGTAAAATAATTAGTAAATCTATTAGAAAAGACTTAAGAAAACGTAATACTGAAGTTATAGTCAACACAATCAAAGAATACCGAGGTCCAAAAATATTTAGAAGAAAGCTAAGAACCGGAGTAAAACAAATAGTGAAGTTGAAAGTTGACGATGACAATTTAGTTACAGACCGGGACGAGATAGTTAATGTTGTTGAAAATTTCTACAGCAAACTTTACTCGTCACAGTCAGAAGAGCCAGACCCATCTACCAGATGTAGTGACAGTAGAACACCACCCACACAACACAAAGATAGAGATAACATACCCCCAATATTAGTTATGGAAATTAGAAAAGCTCTGTACAGTATGAAAGCCGATAAATCTCCTGGCGAAGATGGCATCACAGCGGACTTACTTCGTGCTGGTGGCGACCCTATCATCAACCTCCTCGTAAAACTTTTTAACCTAGCACTTCAGGATACTCGCACTCCAAAATCCTGGAAAACTGCCATCGTCACCATCATACATAAAAAAGGAGACATTTCGAAGCTTACTAACTATCGCCCCATAAGCCTTCTTTCCCACACTTACAAACTTTTTGCAAAAGTATTATGCAACCGTCTCACCCGTAATCTAGACGAGTGCCAACCTCCCGAGCAGGCCGGCTTCCGAAGCGGATTTTCGACCATTGACCACATACACGCGGTAAAGCAGCTCATGGAGAAAAGTCAGGAGTATAACCTGCCCCTGTGCATGGCCTTCGTCGATTACGAGAAGGCTTTCGACAGTGTCGAGCACTGGGCCGTGTTTGACTCTCTCCATCGCTGTTCAATCGATACTCGCTACGTGGATGTGCTTCGGGAGCTATACAGCTCGGCAACAATGCAAGTTCGGCTTCATAAACTGAGCGCCCCAATTTCAATCCAGAGGGGAGTGCGACAAGGGGATACCATTTCACCCAAGCTTTTTACGGCTGTTCTAGAGGACATCATAAAAACGCTTGCATGGGACAGGACCGGTATTAATATCAATGGTGTGTTCTTGTCGCACCTGAGCTTCGCCGACGACATCGTTTTGTTTGCCGAGACCCTGGATGAGCTCCAAAATATGATCCAAGACCTTTACCATGCTTCCTTGCAGGTAGGTCTCAGGATGAATATGTCCAAGACTAAGGTTATGGCGAGCATTTCCAGTGACTCGAATTCAGCACTAACAGTTGGGAACGAGTCACTGGAGATGGTTGAGCGGTACGTTTACCTTGGTCATACTCTATCCTTTGACAAGGAACATCAAAACAAAGAGATCTCCAGGAGAATTCAGCTGGGTTGGGCGGCATTCAACAAGTTAGATGACATCCTCAAATCCGTTGACGTTCCACAATGCCTGAAGACTCGTCTCTATAATCAGTGTGTCCTGCACACAATGACGTATGGTGCTGAGACATGGACGCTCACAAAGGAGACTGTGCATAAAGTACGGGTAGCACAGAGAGCCATGGAGCGCGCCATGCTCGGCATTAAGCTACAAGACCGAGTGAGGAATATTGAGATCCGACGTCGCACTAAGGTGCGTGACGTCGGCGAAGTCATAACCAAACTCAAATGGAGTTGGGCAGGACATATTGCCAGGCAGCGTGACGGTAGGTGGACCAAAACGTTAACGGATTGGTGGCCAATTGCAGGAAAAAGAAGCGTTGGTCGTCCACCAGCTCGATGGGTTGATGACATAAAAAAGACCGCGGGTCATTTTTGGATGAGACTAGCACGGGACCGGGATAAGTGGCGTACGCGAAGAGAGGCTTATGCTCAGCAGTGGGCGATTACAGGCTGAAAATGATGATGATGATTTTAATAGCCATATGATAAATAAATAAACTAGTGCAACGTCGGGACAAGGTTACCTTAGCAAGAAGTCGAGGATCTAAATATAAACGTTCCTGCGGGTGTACTTACTTATGAACCAATATATATTTAACAAGACTGATGTTTTCCGAGAATTCTCTTTTTAGGGTTCCGTACTCAAAGAAAAAAACGGGACCCTTTTACTAAGACTTCGCTTTCCGTCCGTCCGTCTGTCTGTCACCAGGCTGTATCTCAAGAACCGTGATAGCTAGAGAGTTGAAATTTTCACAGATTATGTATTTCTGTTGCCGCTATAACAACAAATACTAAAAACAAAATAAAATATTTTTTTAAGGGGGACTCCCATACAACAAACGTGATTTTTTTTGCCGTTTTTATAGATAATGGTACGGAACCCTTCGTGCACGAGTCCAACTCGCACTTGTTTTTATAGTTACGCATTGGTGACACAAGCGTCCATAAGCTACGGCAACCGTTTAGTGGACGGGCCGTGCAATCGCCACCAAGTCGACATTATATAGATTTTTATAATCCATAAAAACGCGCCCTATTCCTATTGACAAAGGTTTCAGAGGCTCTAGTATAAATTTTATCGATTCAGTACGTTTTCGAACGCGTTTGCGTTTAGTTTAAATTTGTATGGCAACTCAAACAGCGCCTCTGGTGGTAACTATTAGGAACTAAGCGTTGCCATACAAATTGAAACTAAACGCAAACACGTTCGAAAACGTATATGTATCGATAAAACTTATACTAGAGCTACTGTTTTGTTCATAGCGTACATACGCGAACCTTAATTGTCTACGTTCATGTTAGTATGTCGAGTGTCAGCTTTATCGACGTTATGTCGAGCTGGGGCAGCCCTAATTCGTTTTAACCAATTGACGCGGTTGCGGGAAGTACATTAATTAGTGAATTCGTGCGAGTACAGTCGCGGGCGCATGCGTTACACTATTAACTAGCCGCGTCATTGTATATATCTCTTAATTGTGATTCATCATTTTATTTTAGACTCTCTGCAAAAAAGTACAAGAAGGTTAAAATACATCAAAACCCTTCGAGGTAATTGAAAAATAATTAAACTGAAACCTTCGTGCAGCTTCACAATATTTCCTTTTAATATCGGTAATAGATGTTTTACAGTTGAGATGTCTTATAGCGCTCGTTCTAAAAGTTATGCAATTAATATCCCTCTGCATTTTTCTCTAGCTGTCAACTTAACAAGCCATCAAATAAATTAAGGTTAGCTCGGCTCCGGTCTCCGTTCATTTTACGTTACGGTTTTCGCTTACCCTACGGCCACACTTCGCCCGAATGTTGTTGTCGTCCCTGTCCGACGAATAATATACGTTAGACAAGGACGGCAACAACATTCGGGCGAAGTGTGGCCGTAGGGTTACCAACATAGGCCGCAACCTTGTGTGCCAATATCATAGTTTAAAAAAACTCAACGTTGTATCTACAATGTAAGTAACCACCACACGGCCAGTTATTCCCCGTTGTGTTGATGTTTATATGCATGAGTCTATGAATTCTTGTCTCTCATGTCAAGAAATATCATACTGATACCTACATGTTACTGCACGGCTATCAGAGGGCGGTCCGCGAGCTGTGTCGGATAGTTTATCTCGCTGCAACAGACTTTGCGAGCCGATCTGTGATAGCCGTGCTGTTTCACATATAGTCCATTTCAAATACGAAGGCACTATGCACTTGAAACTTAACAATAGGGCTCATAATGTTTGCCTTTGAGTATCTTTTGTTATCACTAATCCTATTGTTAACGCCCATTGACCGTCTCAAGTGCATCGGGCCTTCGTATTTGAAATACACTATACCTACTAACTTGCTTGGACCAAAATAAATACCTAATTATCAATATCAAAAAATATACATCAAAATTATTATTTAGTATTGTTATTTAGTATTTTAAGTAAAAAATATACCTGTATTAAGAGAGACCGCTCTTCCATGTGGTGTAGCTTAATTAATAGTTAATAACAATTTTATGACATAAAGTAAAATAAACAAAAGTAAGTATATAAGAAAAAGCTAAATTAATTAGGCAAACGCTGATATACAAGTTTATGTCCATGTGTAGGTAGTGTGTATGTATCAATGTGCAATGATATAAAGTCACAGTTCGTGATGTGTATGTTGGTGATAAACTCGGATATTAATAGTCCGATTTTGACGCGGTTTTCATTAAAGTGTAATTAATTTGATTGTCATTTATGGTTTTGATATATAATTTTAGTATATTATTGATGTCTATTGTTTTTACCAAATCATCTCAGCTCTACGGACAATAGTTAAAAAAAATGAATACTGTAAGTAACACTTGCTGCAGCGCGTAAACAACTCACGCACACGGCTCTGTATACGGGTATCATGTACTAAAAGATTACTAACACGCTATGTAATGAGCATGATGGCAATAAATATATGAATAAGTATGAACATACCTACTTTGTAAAATTCATTAAATAAAGTATTCTTATTTCTTACAAAACCATTTAAATTATGTTTACTTTACTATAATTAAGCCGTCCACAGCGGACCAGAAAACGTTACCATGACAACGCTACAAAAAAACTTAATCAAACCCCGTAACACTTTCGTACGCGATTTTATCCGGTTTTTGCTCCCCAAACCGGCGCTGTCGGATTCCGGGAGAGTTCCCAGATCGCATAAAATCGAACACCTTCCGCCCGTGCACCACCGAGTTCGGTTCCCGGTCTTCTACAAAATGACAAACTTTACTGGCATTTTTTATATGGGGACAAATTACACAAATCGTGATGGGGCAGGTTGCACCAACTTACGATTCCAGCCCCGCTATTCTGTAACTTGTTTTAAGCTCATCTCAACGGTCACCCACAAATATATCTTGACGCCGCGAATCGTAGTAACTAAGCGTAGGTAGAGGTCTAGTTTCGTTAGGCAGGGGGCGCATTCGCGCGTAAAGAATAACAGCCAAGACCGATCATTTCTGATAAAATATGGAGCAGTAAAATGGTTACAAGTGAAAAAATAGGGGTGACTTTAGTTTTTTTTTTTCTCTACTTTTTTATTGTTAAAATGGATTGCTACGAAAACTGTGTTACTTCTCATATCTTGCAGATTACGATAGCTATATTTTTTCCTACACCAAAATTGTTACTAAACAACTCATTTTCACGAAAATTTCAAAGGTACAAAACATGGCGCCGACATGCAGCTGTCACTACAGAGACATTTGAGAAACTTTTCATACATTAAGATTTTAACGAACTCCGCTTACGATTAGGTACAGACGGTTTGGTGGAACCCATCCTCACTATTAGGCAGAAATTATCGTTATTCTCTTAAAACGGATTTATTTTTATTGCAATCTTTGGAGTTAATGCGGTCCTATCTCTAGATATTAGGATCCTTTGTTTTTAAGCCATTTTTGTAGCTGACTGACTACTCTGTTAATCAGCCAATGGGTTAAGTGATCATAATATGCCAACCTATAGCTTAATAAAATGCTACCTACCTAAAAACACAGGCAAAAACTTTCATCGTATAAGTAAATTTAGTCGATAGTTGGCGCGAGCTCGTAAATCGATATAATCGGTTATGACTATCCATTATGCATCAAAAACGATATGCTAGTAAAAAAGCACTATTAGCATAACCAGTATGTTAAAATAGTTATCATTTTAGCCACTCATACATAAGGGTATTTCTTAAACAAATGGGCTTTAGGTAACTAAGATAAAATAACGTTTGACACCTTATTGCATAATATTATTCACCTTTATTGTCGAGTATTGGGCCAATGTCAAGCACTGAGACGTTGACCTAAGGTCAATTAACTTACTAGGTGACCAAAAAAATTGTGTAGTAAAATAACATTTTTATTAACAAGTTAGTCTTATAAGATAAAATGGTACGCCATTCCAATAAGCAGATTTTCAACTGAAATCAACCGACATCAAAATGGCTTTAATGATGTATGTAGGTAATAGCTGCTTGAATATTGGATTACAAAATGATAATAATTATAGGTACTTAGGAAATCACCATAACTTATGACTTGTTCTAGGAGTCCTCACAAAGTAACGGCAGCTCATATTGCACTGTCGATTAAAACCAATAAAAACTGCATCACACTTTTCGACGGAAGCTAAAAATTGCCGCAAAAACGTCAAAACTGTAAAAAAAACCGCCTATAGTTACCGGACCACATACTCGTTAGCATTACCCGGTCAAAACACCACAATTCATTCCTTAATTACAATAGTTCCACAAACTACCTCGCTAAATACGCGCGTCACGAAAAAAAGGAAAATTACTAGCAACACTGAAACACCGCTGCCGCAGTACGCACACCTTTTTTGCCTCTGGCAACTGGGCGTGCCGCCATTACACTACACAAGATGGCCGTCGAACAAAAAAAATGATAATCGCGCGAAATAATTGCTCCTAAATTGTTTCATTACTTCACCTGCTTTAAATTGCCGTCAATAAATTAACAGTCATTCGATTTCCAATCTTATTTTAACACCAATAAAAGCTAAAGGGCATTTGACGATCCGTTTATGTAAGCTTGTGAGCGTGTAAGGGAAATAAGGTAAGTGTCATTGTGTGAATGGGACCTCTTTAAACAGTTTTTAACTTAAGTACCACGAGATAAGGTCCATAATTGATTGGAATTGATTGGAAAGTGTGAATAAATATTGCAATATTCGCTGCAAAATAACCAGTAATTATGTTGTCAATTCGCATTTTTATTTTTTAAATGGACGCGTTTTAGTAGACAGGTTTCGACGCGGTTTATTAAAAATAAAAACAAGTTCTTTATGATATAATTGGTCTTGTTACCGTAGGCCTTTTCAATTTCATGATGCAGTAAAATTTTCGAATTCAATTTTAAAGCGCTACTTAAACAATTTTATCGTAATTTAAAAACTTAATGACACATTTTAATAGTTTCAAAAACTAGTTTATTGAATTGTTATAATATAATTCAGTCACATGTTTGTTTTTCAATCTTCTCAAAATAAAATCATAGGTATATTATATGGTATGATTTCTCAGAATTGCGTTTACGTGATCAGTAAACAAAAAAAGTTGCTTAGCTAAGTGACTAGGGCTTCCGGTGACAGTACTATGTTCATTTTAAAACAATAGTTTTCCTGTTCGTCTTAATTTTTGGTTTTTTCCTTATTTGTCAATTCATACTTCTACTAGGTAAAGTGTGAGAAAGGTCACGCAAGGCGTGTTGCATGAATTATAAATTCAATAATTTAAAATATTTCAAAAGGGTGTAAAATGTAGGTAAACTTTTTAGCTAGGTTAGGTATGAGATTTCCCAGCCTATATGTATTATTAGATTAGGCATTACTTATCAAGATATTTATTTAAGATTTTTTTAATCGGCATACTTACATCCTTAATGTTTTTTAAGAGTAAAACTTTGAGTAAGTATAGAACTTCATATCACTTACGTGGTATAACTGTAATACGTAGACATTTCATTCACCTGTCTGTCTGTATGTCACGTTTCAAGATCCCCTAAGACTGACTGGTCCCACTACTCCCACTCAGATCGTAATACCATTCATTACCTTTATACCCCAAATTAGCTTCCGTAACGAGAATTATAACAAAACGTATGCGTGGTAATTTTACAGTCAAAAGCTGTCATTTTAAACAAATAGAACAACAATGGGCGTTGTAAGTTAGTAAGTAGTCATTGTCTGTCAGTCATCGTCGTCATGACACCTGTCAAGACTGTCACACCGCGGTAGGTAAAAACAACATTCAAATATTAATGCCGTCTTTTTGCAGGTTTTAAAGGCTTAATTTTTATACCATGACGGAATCAAGGAGGCGGCCTGCTTGGTGGTGATCGGCGTAGCCTATGGTCGCTTTCGACTGCAGAGTAATCACAAGCGCGTTGCCCACCATTCATTAATTTGAGGATTCGTTGTGTTGAAAACTAGACACAAAATACAGGTTTAAAATGCAAAAAAAAACTTGAAAGTCTCAATTCGGTTATCAATTTTGGAGCTCGTAGAATACCTACTACAGACAGACACACATATACGCAATGTTAAATTTTATACCCCTAAACAGTTAAGGCGACGTGAGCTCCGAAAACGGGTTCTTTAAAAAATCGTAGCTCTTGTTTGAATTACAATACGGCTGCCCTAAATTTAATTAGCAATTTTGAGGCCTTTCTCGAGGGAAATCAGCTATTCGAATCCTGAGTTTTTGACTTTCGCTCAATAGAAAAAAATCACGAACATAGGTCTAAAATACACTTAAAAAAATCGTAACAAATTATGCACAACAGCTAAACATATTAAAATTGGTTCTAAAAATCGGCAAAGTCATGTTTGAGGGAAATCAGCTATTACTTTTTTATACATATAATAAACACACAAAAAAATAAAATTAAAAAAACATGATATCCGCGCTTCCAAACACGCACTTCCATCTCGCTCACGCGTATATGCTCAGTGAGAGGGAGAGAAGACCACGAACCTACGTCCCCTTAAGTCCCCAACCCGCACTGAGCCAGTGTGTTAAAACCTGTTCCTTCACAATCACTGGGTCTGGTGTCTGGTGAGCTGATGAAATCGCGAGTCTGTATGTTTTTTTCGAAGAACCGAATCGCAAAGAAAATTCTATATAATTATTGTACCTGCTCACAAAATTTCACGAGAATCGTTTGAGTAATGCGACCTGTAGAGAAGAGCAGCAACAGTGCAGGACGTACGACAGAATTTTTGACCAAGTTGAAACAAGAACTTCGTTCGCTCCGCTCGCTTGTTCAATGAGAGGAGTGCATACAGCAGTTGGGACATATATAGGACCACCCTTTATAAAAAATCGTTGAATCATCAAACGTAGGTAAGTAGGTACTGTAAAGAGCCCCGACGGCAAAGCGGCATAACTTCAAAACCGAAAAAAATAAGAAACTGACAAATTTAATTGTAATCTGAATAATAAATGCGATTATAATTAGTCGGAACAAACTTTTATTGTTTTAAGCTATAAAAAAACATTGTAACCGTATTTTTTCCTCTTATGCCGCTTTATTCGAATTCTTTACTTAATTTGCATAAAGTTGAGCCTAATTGCTTAATAACAATAAACTATAAAACGTTTCAGTGTTTATTAATGGGATTTTTAGACCTCCAACGATGGAAACGAGTAAGTGAAAGCTGTGCTCGCGCGCTGAGAGTTCAGTAGCATTACCTAATATGTAAATCTTAATAGATATTTATTTACTTAAATATGAAATTAAATTAAATTGTATAGGGTCGGTCGTGTTGTTCGTGTGCTTGTGTGCTTGTGCCCATCGTGGTACAGTCAAAGAATTTAATTTCCTACCCATTTAGGACTATTTCAAAGTGACACTGTAAATAAAATCATAAGAAGTCTCTTACGTTTTGATTGATTGCGTCACTTTGAGAAAGTCCAAAGTGGGTAGGAAATTAAATTCTTTGACTGTACATTAACAACGTTTTTTTTACTTATTATTAAAATTGTTCTTATTATGCTTCTCCAATGGACAGTATCACATAAGGAGTATGCAGGGAGGGCACATTTTTTTTGTTAGAACTGTATATTTTTTGGTTTTCCCTCTGGGTTGAGATGTCAGTCGCTTTCGTAAAACTAGTGCCTATGCCAAATCTTGGGATTAGGTGTCAAAGTTACACGTTCGTTGCATCATAGGGTTTAAGCAGCCCGATAAATATTTATGGTTAGTTTATTAAACATTTTCCCGCAGTGTTTAAACTGTCTTTACTTATTAACAAACTAAACTATATGTTTTTGTTCTTTTATTGTATCTAGTATGTTGTGTGGCAATAAATAACAATTTTATTTTATCTATTATATTCTAACATTTCCTAAAAACATGGCACCCAAGAACTAGAAGCCCATGAATAATATAATAAATTCAATTTATTCAAACACAGCTAACATCTGTTCCGTTGCCAACGGAATAATCTCAAACATTATAATCACAAAACGTTTTAATATAAATAAAACAGTAGACAATTTGAATTTTTATCTTTTTTTATAACATTGGAATGACTTCTGTTTATTTTGTAAGGAAGCATATCACTAGTTGTGATTGTCACGTGATAGGCTAATTATTCGTCTCTATATTAGGTAGGTATGTGTCGGTAATGAGACAACGGGTCTCAATATTTATTTTTTGTAGATATCAGCTATTTGACGTTGTATTCTAATGTATCGTACACCGTAAGGTTATTATATAGTTGGGCAACTTTGTAACGTCATGTTACCTATTAGTTTTAAGTTAGGTCCCCAACGTAAATCAGCACCTCGGCTGGCTGTGTCTTGCCGTGGCTTTATGCTGTGGAGATCCTGTTTAACGTCCTCGTATTAAGAGTTTTCTTTTGTTTGGACTTTGTTTTTTCTTTCTTTCTTTCTATTTATAATCGCCACGTATTTACTCAAATCAAATTCAAAAATTCAAATATGTGACAGCAAAAAAACACTTACAAAAGAAATAATATAAAACACACTTTGTCACGAAATGGACCCTGCTCAGCATGTTGCTAGCTTAACAGCCACCGCTGTCTTCCGCAGGGTCCATTCGGTGAGAGCACGGTGGGCAACATCGACAGATAGACATGCAATATCATAAAACAAAGTATAAAAATGAACTATTATGTAACTAAAACACACACTTAATAATAAAAATACACAAAAAGGAAAGAATGTACAATTTTGAAAAAACTAACAGCCAAAAGTTGCATCCCACAAACCACTACGTGTGTGTGGGCCTTTACGGTAACAGTGAACGCAGCCCATACACCACTAGCGCCAGCTCAACTTTTTTTTTTTTTTTTTTTTTATGGCATCGCGCTCTTGTCGCATTCAGCCAACCAGCTCAACTTTATAGTACCTATATAAGACCAAGACTCGCTTTGAGTCATCGAGCCATTGAAGTAAGGTAAATTGAAAATAAAACCTTGTCCTTCAGCACAGCTGTCACAGGACAGCCCGCGAGCTGTGTCGCGGCGACAGACTATCCGTCTCTTTCTAAGTGTTCTAATTAGAAGACTAGAAGAGAGAGGAGATAGATAACCGTGCTGCCGTCGCTAATTGAATCTGGTCGCGTAATCAACGCAATGACATATCACTCTGGGCATTACACATTGTGTATATTAAATACTCGTCCATTATAAGTAGGATAAATAGAACAGGACGTTAAAGATAGACGGAAAAGATTCCATACAATGCGGGTATAACTAAAGACTGTTTAACTTGATTATTGAAGTTTATTAGCATCATGAACATTTGAGTACGTTAGCTTTGTCGGCTGAATGCGTTAAACAGTTAACACTTCGTGTAACGCGCTAACATTTGAACGTATTGGAACAATAATTGATGTACATTGTACAGTCAGTGGACAATGTAACCATCTGTATAAAAGTTTGTACTCATTTGATAGCGGAATAGCAAAATATTATTGTTCTAGTAACTTATGCTGTTGTAGTGAGATAAAAAGTTAGTGGGCCAATCTCCGAGCGTTTGAACCGCTCGGTTCTAACGTCATTGTCGGCTCAAGATTATTTCAGCGGAGGCATACCTACCCCGGAAACTTAAATCAAAAAAGACTCATCACCGATATTGGCTTAGGTACGTCTACATCAAAAGATGGACTCTGATACCTATTCGTCTCTTTTAAAGTAAATATTAGCTATTGGTAAGTTGTTGGTACCTATATTACTTAATATGTAGTAGTAATTAGTTTGTTTTACAGGGCCTTTTCCGCGTTGTATGCCTATTAACGTGAAAAAACTGGCTAGCTCCACTCTAACCGCGCCAGCACCTCACTAGTATCAATAAATTAATGTGAATTTAAATCCTAAAAAAACACAGTATACAATGTATCTGGAAAACCTAAAAAGACTGCCCTGCACAGGCTTGCAAAACAACACAATTGTCGTAAACATGATGCATTAAATTTACTAAAACAGCAAAATGGCAAAACCACATCACTTATTAGTATTTCAAATAACATCAACCGCAACTACAGGAAAGCCGCAACCAAAACGTTACAATAGTTATATTTCATCAATAATAAAGTGTGTGTTTTTTATTTTTATTATCTTTTAATAAAAACCTTACAATTAGCAATTGAAGAGTGCCACCTTCTCTTTTCATCATCATGTCAACTTGATGGTACCAAATTAAAATTCAAGTCATTTATATTATACACATACCTACTTGCAAAGTTTTAAATCGATACGACAAAAGTCGTGAGGATTGACTTGCAAGATTTAATTACATTGATGCATGGCGCAAACATACGTTAGGTTAGGTATACATGCATAGGTGAAATTAATTTAATATACGGAAAGCGGCGCGGTACAAATGAGGTAATGTATGGTAATTCGCAATATACTACTGCGCAAATGTAATATTTACTGACAGTTTACCGATAAGTAAGGAAATGTAGGAGACATCACCAAGCCATCAGTAAGCTTCACAAAATACCGTATACCCACGGTTTCCATCGCGCCAAGTGAAGTGGCAATATTAGGCTTGTAATTACGGGAATAGTTGCCAACTGCCAACAAAATCTTTAACACTTGTGTTATTAGTTTTAAATAGTTTGCCGTCGGTACAGGATTGTTAGTAGGTACTATTTATTTATTTAGGTACTACTGATAGTAAATAAAAAATTAAATTAGTTTTGTTGGTATTTTTTAATAATGTATATTAAGATTCCCTTGCCTCATTAGAAAAAGTGTAAGCGATTCCTAATCAGTAATGGAACCATTTTTAAATGGTATATTGTAGAAAGTTTTGAGGTTGCGACAAGAAACTAATAATATTTAAATAAATATAAACGTATGTAGGTATCTATATAATGCCCATAAAAGGAATGCTGTAAATTGAATCCATGACTAAAAAAATCAGCATTAAATATAATAACATGCATAAACTCAGATAACTTCATATCGCAGGTGGGTACTAGTATCTGATGATGCATTAAATAAATGAAAGAAAAAGCCTTTAAATTTCTAATTGGCTAATTATTTCCACGAACTGCCTCGGGCCACACCAAAAATACAAAATAAATTAACAAACTCGTTAGTAGTTATTAATGGCTACTTATTAAAGGCAGGATCCAGTTCTAGTTGGGCAAGTTAATTGTCTCAATTATGCCAGAAATAAGACAACTGTCAGAAAAATAACAGCAAAACATCGAATTTAAAAAGTTCCCCGATCTGGATCTATCACTGTGATGTTGGCGCTAAATGATGCTTCCAAAGTTTAAATTAAACTTGAAAGTACTCATTAGTTCATTTCACAAGCCTGTGGCCACAATGGCAAAAAAAACAAGAAGTGGTGCTCTCGTTTGCTAAAAAAAAAGTTAATTTAAAAAGTTACCTGAGCTAGGTCTATCGCTGTATCTAGTGCAGTACACCCACGCTGGCCATAGATTAGAGTTCCCCTGGTTCGCTTCTGAGCTGCCACAAGTAGAAGGAGCACCACTCGATGTAGAAGATACTATTGAGCTCGCTGAATCAGGCCTTTTGTTTTCAACAGGCTTCGGAATTTCTTTCTCTTTCTGCACTTCCCCGATTTGCGAGACAGTCTGCCTCAAGCCACCCAATGGAGGCAATCTGTTGAAGTCAGGCTCTTTAGACTTCAGGTAGTCGAAACTGTACTTCTGGAAATCATTCTGCTTAGACAAATCGTAAGGTTTGTAGAGGATACTATGGTTCGGCCCGACGGGTTTTGGTCCTTCGATCTTGCTCGTTTTTCTTAAAGCGTTCAGACCAAATTCGGGGTGAAGGATGTTGCTTATAGAGAAGTTTATTGGCAAAGTTGGCTGCGGTCTCTGGTTCCGCTCGAAATCTTGGTTCATAACAGGCTTGACATCGGGCGTTTCGGGTCTGTAGTAGTTCTGGTATTCTTGGGGGCTTGGAGGCGGTGAATTAGGCTGGACCTTCACGATCGTCATTGGAGTATTGCGCTCGTATCTTGGCTCGATGGTAGTGCAGGTGTATTGGCTAGGCTGGCAGTACGAGCCCAAGTTTTCTGCGTGCGGAGCCGGCACTCTCGCCACAGGCCCCGGACTGTTCGCCTGGTTCGGACTGCAACGATCTTCAAAAGCCATGACAACTTATTCACCCGTCAATCACTCAATGTCTCTAAATTATACAGTCGATCGAACGTCACAGCTCACTTTTAACATCGATTTATGCATGTCAGTTTGTAATTCAAATAAGGAGCGCGGCTGTCACTTTGACAGATGAAGCGACTGCGCACGACCGCGGCGGTCGACTGACTGAGCTGCCAAGGGGACACGCCCCTCAACAAACAAGCTTTTTTTTCACCCTACCCCCTTCGGTTTTGTAGGCGTTATCCGTTTAGGCTCCAATGCTTTCAAATGTGCAACGTCTCTTTTTATCTTAACGGTTTTATTGCTACAAGAGCGGGACGGGTGCAGCAGTTGATTTAACGTGATTGTGTATTTAGTGGGCTTGGAGGATTTGTGAATTCTGTTGTAAATTGGCGGTATGGCTCTTTTGCGTTCGTAATGTATCAATATCGTGCTTTTGTACTGAATTTCAATTAAAGTCTGACAGAATTATTATATTGATAGGCGGTTGATGAATTATTGAACGTTTTCTTTTTAAATGTCATAGCGTAATTAAGTTGTTTTGGTATTTTTAGATTTTCTTGTGATGTAGTTTTTGCTCTGGATACCTATGTATGTTTCAAGTTTTGTTTTGATGTTTTTCTGCGTGGCCGAAATAGGGAACATTACTGCCATGTTCTGCCGCCAGAGGCAGCACAACCACTAATAGTTAATCAGTATAGAAATATAGGGATTCACACACACATGCACAATTGATTGTCAAATGAGTGAGAAGGATGCTTGCATAGACAATACGGCAAATGGGAACGAGATACAATGTTAACGCTGCTAGTGTCGCCACCTACGAAGAGTTTTGCGTAATGTTCCCTATTATTCGGCTTGCCTCATGGTCACAGTAAATCTATAAATACCTGTAATGAAAATGTTATGATATAATTTATCACGCTAAATCCTTATTCTATTTATCACCTACTAGGTAATTCAAATTAACAAAATACCAATTTTTTCTCAATTAAAGACCTAAAATGTGTATCATATCGTCGGATGACAAGCAAAACTCACTAAGTAATAAATACCTACTTAAATCAAAGGTCGTATCGCGATATCGACTACGTACCGAGATACGAGGTTTTGAAGAGCAGTGACAGTTTTGGTAGGGACTTTTGCTTGTCACCCGACGATATATGATAGATAAGGCTAATCTCAATATCAATAGTAGGTATTATTAACAATGAAAGCTTTGACATGTTTTGTTTGTATTATTATGAATAAATGAGTAGGTAGGTACCTACTAGTAGATATTAATTAAGTAGACAGGGATTCATTTTTATTTTTATTTTCCAACAACTTTTTTATTTGTTTACGAGTTTAATATTTAGGTATACTTTTCAATAGCTACCTAGTTATAGACACCCTCATTATTTCATACTAACTCATATCAATAGAAATAATTCGTGAATGAAAATAAAATTAATTTTCTAGACTAGACGAACCTTATTTTTTTTTATTTTTTTGTTAGTTTTTCTACATACCATATCTACCTATATGCAGTAAATAAATACAAAACTTAAAAAAACCGAACACAAACTTGCTTTTAACAGTGTGTCTGACTCAAAAAACCAGTATAAGTGAGCAAAGCCCCGACTGCGGCCCCGCATGTTAACGATCTATTGTCTCCCAGTTTTTGTGATTTTTAGACTTACCGTCTTTTACCCCGCGGCCGAAAAGATTTCAGTTTGAATTTTTGAATAGGACGTAAAATGATAAATTGTCGGTTTTTAGGACTAAATTAAATATTCTGAAAAGTAAATTTGACTTATTATAAACCGATTTCAAAAACGGAGGTTCTCAATTCTTCGGAATATTTTATTTTTTAAGTATGTTCGCCGGTTAGGTAGGCGAAGACGCTTGGACCTTGAATTTTTTTTTTAAAGGGCGGTTGTTTGAATTTCCTAGGTGGTCCCATGGTCATCAGGTCAGAATATAATGAAGGGATCCTGGAGAAATCGAGGGAACTCTAAAATGTTTAGGTATATAGGCACACTTAAAGCAGAGTAAGATAGGGTAGGAAAACTTAAAACTCAATTAAAAAATAATTTATGATCGACACCTTTGGTTGACATTGAATAATGATTAATTCCGGTGCTGTGTTTGTGGACCTGACGGCAGCTTACGACACTGTATGGAGAGAAGGATTGCTTTGCAAACTGCTAGCGACTGTGCCTAGCTTGACCATCGTAAAGCTGTTATCGAACATGCTCTCCCAGCGGCGATTTAGCGTACACTTGGGCTCAAAGGTCAGCAATACCAGAATGCTGAGTAACGGTCTGCCCCAAGGATCCATGTTGGCGCCCATTCTGTTCAACTTGTATATTCACGACCTCCCTGATACTGCTGCCAGGAAATTTATCTACGCCGATGATATATGTCTCGTTACTCAGGGCAAGGAGTTCCAAAACCTGGAAGCAACGTTATCAGGCGATATGGAGCTATTGGCCAAGTACTTTCGAATATGGCGACTTACACCCAGCGCAAGTAAGACAGAAGCGTGCTGTTTCCACCTGCATAACCAGTGCGCCACGCAGGAGCTAAAGGTCAATGTACAGAGTACAACATTGAGACATAACTTCTTCCCAAAATACCTCGGCGTCACTCTAGACCGCTCCCTGACCTTCAAACAGCACCTTACTGGTATGGCTCGCAAACTCCAGACCCGAAATAACATCACTTCGGGATATCAAATACCGCGAGCCACCCGGTTGCCTCTTCGATAGCAGTATCGAAGAGGCAACCGGAACCGAGAAACCGTCAGTCAGCTGCTATTTCTCCATCAAAGAGAGACCGTTACTATTCTTAATTCAAACTTATTAACTGCCAGTACCTATCTGCTTCGGAAGGATATATATATATAGGTGTTTTTACAACCTTTATTTAGGTTTGATACGGCACGACAACTTTTTTAAAACCGTAATGGAAGGAAAGATAGAGGAAGGAGAGGCAGGGGAAGACCACGGCGCAGTTGTATGGACCAAATAAAGGAAAAAGCTGGTGTCGTATCAGCGAGTCAAGGGGCTGGCGTACGACAGAGAGCAGTGGAACATACTGCACCGACAAGAGGATAACTCTTAAATTTAAAGAAGAAGAAGGTACATCCCTATGGTGCGACTCCAGTGTGTTTCTCTTGTTAAGGCTACATCACATTGGCGGTCAATAGCAAGTGACCGCCACGCAGGCCGATTCAGGTTTTAAGCTGTTTGAAACCGCTAAAATGTCTGTTTGGTGAATTCACGAAATTTAGCTCGAGTTTAATGACACGAATTACATAATTATTTCACGGTGTTAGTCAAATTTAAATGCTGTCTTGTCATATCAACAAGTAAATAGGTAGGCTGTGTCCTCTCCTGCTACATAGACAACCATTTTGACATTCCCATTGTGCACATTTCGATCAGTCATTCGATCCATTCGCGCCAGCTTTAATAAATTCACTCACACTAACGTGCCCACCACGAAGACACGTGATAACATGCTAGTTGCTACAAATACTCATAAAAATGAAGCTATAAATGGCAATTAGGTCATAAAAATATTCTAGAACATTTTTAATACCATGCTTGCAGTATAAATTACCCAGTAGGTAGGTACCATAGACAAAATTTCATCATGGCGACGTTAACAAGCTACGCTGTCAGCTTTGCCGCCTAAATAGCTGTCAGATGTCAATCCGGCGCCATTGTTGTAGTGTAGCTTAGATTGGGGAAGAAAGTTCGCTTTGTTTAGCAAGTTTTTAGCATTGTTTGCTTAGATAGTAGTTCATGGCATGACTGGCATCAGGCCCCGTAGGAGGTTGACACCGTTCGATACGACGCTGTTATCTTGTCACTTATCGCGTGATAAGGCCATCCATGCTACGGGACCAGGATGGAAAAATACATAAAAATTTACGATACTCTACCTGCCGCCGCTGTTGGTCTTCATCTGTATTTTCAGTTTGTATCATTAATTATCGTATCAGCGAGTCAAGGGGCTGGCGTACGACAGAGAGCAGTGGAACATACTGCACCGACAAGAGGATAACTCTTAAATTTAAAGAAGAAGAAGGTACATCCCTATGGTGCGACTCCAGTGTGTTTCTCTTGTTAAGGCTACATCACATTGGCGGTCAATAGCAAGTGACCGCCACGCAGGCCGATTCAGGTTTTAAGCTGTTTGAAACCGCTAAAATGTCTGTTTGGTGAATTCACGAAATTTAGCTCGAGTTTAATGACACGAATTACATAATTATTTCACGGTGTTAGTCAAATTTAAATGCTGTCTTGTCATATCAACAAGTAAATAGGTAGGCTGTGTCCTCTCCTGCTACATAGACAACCATTTTGACATTCCCATTGTGCACATTTCGATCAGTCATTCGATCCATTCGCGCCAGCTTTAATAAATTCACTCACACTAACGTGCCCACCACGAAGACACGTGATAACATGCTAGTTGCTACAAATACTCATAAAAATGAAGCTATAAATGGCAATTAGGTCATAAAAATATTCTAGAACATTTTTAATACCATGCTTGCAGTATAAATTACCCAGTAGGTAGGTACCATAGACAAAATTTCATCATGGCGACGTTAACAAGCTACGCTGTCAGCTTTGCCGCCTAAATAGCTGTCAGATGTCAATCCGGCGCCATTGTTGTAGTGTAGCTTAGATTGGGGAAGAAAGTTCGCTTTGTTTAGCAAGTTTTTAGCATTGTTTGCTTAGATAGTAGTTCATGGCATGACTGGCATCAGGCCCCGTAGGAGGTTGACACCGTTCGATACGACGCTGTTATCTTGTCACTTATCGCGTGATAAGGCCATCCATGCTACGGGACCAGGATGGAAAAATACATAAAAATTTACGATACTCTACCTGCCGCCGCTGTTGGTCTTCATCTGTATTTTCAGTTTGTATCATTAATTTGCCTGCGCTATTTCCCATTATATGGGGTCGGCTCTCCTTGTCCGTTTTTAAACAAACTTCAAACTGTAAAAAAAACAAACGGGTCGATATCAAATATTAAAGTGTATTATTTTTAAATGCAGAGCGTGTTTGGTTTAAAAAATAAACGATACTGAAGTTTAAGGTACACACCATGTAATTTGTTACAACAGCCGACAGAGCTGCGGCTATAGTGTCTGCTAGATGGTCGCCAACACGCCCCTCCTTGACCTTGGTCCGCACGGACCGTGTAGACAGCTGTATGTTGGTTGTATTGTATGCAGCAAAATTTCATACTACAGGTGCCGACCTCAGAATTCATACATCTGTGATGCCGACCAAGTTTGCTCGGTCGGAGGGGCGTGTTGGCGACCGTCTAGCAGACGTTTATAGGTAGTTTGTATGAAATCACAAAACAGATACCTTTCATTCTAAATATAGCTTCATCTCTGTGAGTAGACGTGAATTAAGCATCGTTTGTCGTAAAGCCACTTCTGGTCACTCTCATGGCCGCGAATGAGAACCTATAGCACTCAAGCTAAGACACCTGTATTAGCAATATTAGCATATATGCAACTATAAACATACCCTTACAACTTGCGGAATCCTTTATATATCTGACATAGGGGCTGCCGCCTCGTGCGTGCCAGCTCCCTATGACGTGTGGGGACTTTCGTCCCCGAGAATGTCCTCCAACCTCCCCTTATAGACATCCCTTACCACCATTGATACTGTCCCCATTCACACGCTATTGTTCCAGTTACCCGGGTGCACCCTTGACTGATGATGATATGGCCTGAAGCCGAGACTACCAAACTACCCTGTTGTTACACTTGTAACTAATCCTCTCATACTAAAGAACTCCACAACTAAGAACTGTGTTGTGTGTCCTACAGGTCACGTACATGCGTGACCTGTAGGAGAACCTTATTCAACTACATGATATACCAATACGCCTCCCAAAGAGAATGAGACCTGTGGACGCACATAAATACATTGCATCATAAACAATCATCGTCCGATCTGTGTAAGCACATGAACACACGTGTAAATGATACTCGTACCAAATCGTTACAATATCATAGGACGCATCGAAAGTGATTATGGAAAGAGCTCACCCTGGTTTTCCTCCAAATCAACCACTACAAAACCGCACTTAACTGTTCGTTCCCAATATAGCCGTTAGGAACTCTGACAACCCGCCTACCCGTCAACATTGTTATAAAAATGATTCCTTGTAGGTGTTGCTACATAAGATAATTCGGCTGTTTGAGACATAATTATAAACACCAATGTAAATATTATCGTGAATCATGACTATTCGCGACATCGTTTGTAAGTGTGATTTAGTAATCATTTAAATTCATGCTAAATTGAACGCAAATCTAGACATCAAGAGTTGTACAATTGCGGACTTTAATTAATGGACTGTAATGCTACATGGACTTCATAAAGAAATTGGTATAAAAAGGTTTGTGGCTTTTGATTCCATATTTCAATCTGTTTCACGCGATCGCCTACACACACACGCGTCGAGGTAACATATCAAAGCGCTTCGAATATATTGAAATGCGATAAAATTGTGAAAAGATGAACCGAATGTATGTCCTGGCCGTTACCAGCCCCGCTATTCTCTAACTTGTTTTAAGAAACACCGCAACGCTCACCCACAAATATATCTTGCCGCCGCAATTCGTACTAACTAAGCGTAGGTAGACAAGAAATTCCCACATGCCGTGCAAGCAATCGTTATATTATTATTGTATGTAGCACCAGGCGTGGCTCACTCGCGATTTGTGTTTATCGCTACAAGTACATGCCGGTCGCCCCTTCGAAGGGCTCTATTCAGTGGCTGCCACGTGTTGGTACAGGACGCTCGCACGGGTCGCAGCGCGTTGCATGCGATAGAACGGGATGGCCACATTTAGGCACGTTTGGCGTACCTAAACAGGGAATTTGTTAACAGAGAACCTTCTGTACGTAGTACTATTACTTATTCTGTGGTAGCACTAAGAATTTAAATTTGATGTACCTACTCTCTATTGACATGTAAAATATTGTATTTTATAAATAAAAATCTGTATGTGTAGAGGTCTAGTTTCTTTAGGTGAGACGAATTATCGCGTAAGGAATGACAGTCCTGGTCACCACACATAATTCCACACGTTTACCATCTAGATGCGTGCAGCCCGCGCAGGTTTAGCTTACCCGGTGGAAACCGCGGAAAAACCTAGTTTAATGATATTAGGTAGTGGTTAAAAATAACGTCCAATGCGGCCGGCCCGCAGAACAAAATAAATAAATATTTGCCCTTAACACTTATTTAACCTGAGGGGTAATCACGTAACGTTCCAAACGCGCGTCGGTACTATTTAACTGTCAATTTTCAATATAAAAAATGACATTTAGACCTGCCTGACGCGCGTACAATGCGTTACGTGATCGATCTACTGATCTAGATCGTCCAAAGCAGATTAGAAAGGGTTTGAGTATTCAGAAGCTTTTGTGGGAAAAGTGCTTTCTGTACTTATCTATTCTGTGATATCCCTTTGATGCCGACGACGTTTGTTTTTAAAAGTTGTTTGAGCAATTGTTATTTAAATTTGTTTTGTCGAGTCGCCCGCGAGTTAGACGTCGGTAGCAAATTGGGCCGATGATGGCGCATAATGTCGGTGACGAGTTTCAATAAATTAGTAATCGGAAGTTCAGTGTAATACGAGCGTTATGTGGTTGAATAATTTATTTAGTACATAAGTACGCGTCGAAAATAACCCAAACACAAACTTATCTTATGGAGTTCAGACAGGGGACCGATTTTTGACTTTCGAGCGCTCGAAAATTAAATAAAAGTAAATACGAATTTAGTGTCAAAATAGCAGGCACTAACTTTCTACCGATATAATTGAATACGAGTGGTCAATACCACTCGCTTTTCAATGTTCTATCGCTGTTTGAAAACAGCATTTCGTAATTTTAGTCCGTTTTCGAGTGAAAGATTCGAGCGCTCGAAAGTCAAAAATCGATCCCCTGTCTTTTTTTCTGGGTTCTGAGGCAGTGTTGTAGGAGTTTTCATGTACTTAAGTAGTGAGTACGTGTATAGTATAGTCGACCGATAGCTCACCATGTCATACATCTATCTACGTACCTACATTGAAATGTTACCGAAGGCAAGTTAGATTTCACGAAATTATCGAGTGGGATAGGCCTGTTCTGATGTTGACGTTAGTATAATTAGTCTTCCTAGACATACATATACTTACATACATAAACTCATGCCTATTTTACCAAAAATAGGTAGGCAGTAAACTTGAAAATTTAATGATCACCGCCAATTCTAGCAATGGCTATGTTAAACATGAAGTTTCAACTCTTTCCCCTCTCTATAAGGACACAAAGGGGTGGTGCTATTTCGTAATTAGCAATTTAATTATACTTCGTATTAAATCCAGGTTACGAAGTTCATATAAAAACATCAGAACATATTATATCTTAAAACAATATCATCCAAGCAGGCGTCACAATATTATTCCTGTAATAAAATGATTTTAGGTATATCAAACGATAGAAAATAAATAATATCATAGAGAATATGAGGAATCTGTTTGTTTTATAAATGCGTCAGGAAATAGATGCGGGGTAAGGCTTGCAGCATACTGCCAGCGAGCACGAGACACGAGAGGAAAAAATTAAAATAAAATAAAGCTTCTGTCAAAAATTTAATTTTGTTACAGAATGTTATTGCCGCCTAATAGCTAGGACTATGTTTTTTTTAAATAGTATTTATTGTAAAACACACAAAATATAAAAAAAAAAATAAGTAAGTAGATACATTGAAAATACCTACTTATAAATTACCTATTGTAAATTTGGAACAAAACAAATTAAACTAAACTAAAACTAAATGATGTCTACCAGATCGGGCCCCTGCGGCAAGGTCTCCATTAGGCTGGCTGCGTTCCCCCTCTGGATCGCTATGCTGATCGGTTGAGTGAGGAACGTCAGCTCTGTGGTCCCCAGTGTTCTGGACGAGCTTACGACTCAGCGTCCTGACCAGTTGGTGGGCATCTGGACTCCACGGCCCGAGAGTCTCGCGCGACTGCAAAGGCAGCAAACACATGCTGGTCTGTGAGAAATTCAAAATATTTATAATTTAATATAATTCTAACTTAAAAATAACCTACCAAGAACTAAAATAAATTCTAAATTTGGACCCTTTAGTAGGGTACTCACCACGCAGGCAGCATTTCCGCGTTGAATTGCGATTGCAAATCTTTGTGCAAGGAAGCTGCCTGCGCGAGGGTCGTCTGTTGCCTCCCTCATGCATTTGCTGTGAGCGCCCCGTGAAGCCAAGCGCTTCCTTGCCCCACGAGCCAAGTGTCTAGACACCGTGTTTTATTTGCACAATCAAATACTAATTTCAGGAGGTTCTATTTAATGAGCCCAAACACGATGGACGCATCATGGGTATAGTTTAGGAGTTGCTATGGCCAACTGTTGTCTCCTTCATCAGATCAGTTTAGTGGTGCCATATTATTGCATTGTCACCGAATTAACATAAGTACTCCAAATTGGAGCTCAATCAAACATCGTCGGCTAGTGGCTGCAAAATGGTTTGCAAATTTTGAAGGACTAATGATGGAAATGGAAACGCACTGAAAGCGGTAGCGGCGCGGCGCAGTGCGGCGCGGAGGCGGTACCGGTTGTAATGTTCGAGCTAATACGAAAACACGTCCCGCCGCGGTACTCTGTGCGTACCCTTTCGCAATAGTTCGATTCGAACATTACAACCGGTACCAGTACTGCCTCCGCACCGCGCCGCGCCTCGCCGCCACCGCTTTCAGTGCGTATCAGCCTTGAGTGTTAAAGTAAGTCAAAAGTGTTAGTGTACCTACGTCTGCAAGTTAAATAAAAGCTTGGGTGTTTATCTAACTTTCTCTCTCTTTTCTACTATCTCCTTTCTTTCTTTTCACATTTCATTATTATTCCAAAAGAAAAAAGACCGTAATCTATGCCTAATCGTGACAATTTTTTTAGTATTCGACAATTTTTACACAACTCGAACTAGCCTCAAAGTAAGCTCAATAAGGCTTGTGTGTGGATACTAAGTACACGACGATATATTTAATGGATGTAAATAAAAAATAAATTTATTTGTGTGATGAGCACGAATATTTATTCCTGAGTATTTATTTATCTAAGTATACAAGTTTGTATATCATCGTCTAGTACTTACCCATATACCTTTGCTTAGTTTGGGACTAGGTCGATTTGTGTAAGTAAGATTGTCCATAAAATATCACAAATATACCTTTTTCGAGAACGTTCAAAAATAATGATTTTATAAATTACTATTCACCATCCCCCTAGCGTTTTCCCAGTTTTTTCCCGTAGGCACTATACTATCCGCAAAACTATCTGGCCGTTAGGGCAATAAACGTCCGCTACCGTTAAGGGTGTAACATGTCGATAACTTATAATGTAAACGTCGATATAATTATTATATTTTCAAATGAAATCTTATATCATTATTGATATTGTTTTTAAAGTTATCTAATGAATAATACTAAATGTTTAAGATATTTCTTAAATAATTAGCTAAATACGTGATTAGGTAAGTAGATAATGAGAAATGCATCTATTTAAGTCATTAGGAATAATTGACAACAAAATATACTATAACATAAAAGGGTTAACATCACAATGCATAACTCATGCGTTATACGATCTTTGTCTGTGAACCTACGTCGTAATGGAAGATTTTTGCAAAACCAATTTGACGAAGTTAACAGGCGATGTTAACCAGCAAGCTCGGCTGGTTATTCTAAACGTTTATAAATGGTTTCAAGAGTTGAAAAAAGACCCTGATGTCATAAGGAAAATTGATTTTCAACTAGCAAAAAAACTGACAGCATTGGTTTGCGGAACGAGCGAACGAACTCTATATCGTATTCAGAAGGATGTTTCGGAAGCAGGAGTGCCGAATTCACCTAGACAAAACTACAAGAAACCTTCTACGGTTATCGACCTTGACGACTTTGATAAATCAGTTATAAAAAGAACTATAACGTCGCTGTATGCAAATGGAGAGTACCCCACAGTGCAGAAAATATTAGATGCAGCCAAGGAAAAACTACCCAATCTAAAGTGTTCGGAATCATCAATGAGAACTATTTGTAAGCTCTTAGGGTATAAATTCAAGAAAACAATGGACGGAAGAAAGCTGTTAATGGAGCGAAAAGATATAGTTGCTGCCAGGGTGGACATTTTACAAAAAATGGATCAGTTACGAGTCTCTGGGGACAAAAGACCACGTTTTTATTTAGACGACACTTGGGTGAATCAAAATCATTCAAGTAAACGAATGTGGTTGGACAGTGAAGATAACGGAGGGTTTAAAACGCCAGTTGGAAAAGGTGCCGGGCTAATTATTTGTCACGGTGGCTCAGCCAAAACATGATTTGTTCCAGAGGCAAAATTAATATTCAGAGCCGTTATACGGCGAATGCTGATTACCATTCGGAAATGAACGCAGAAGTTTATTTGAAGTGGTTTGAACAATTTTTAATATCATTAGAAGAACGATCACTAATAATTATAAATAATGCTAGTTATCACACTAAGGTATTAAGGTGGTTCGATTGCCATACAAAACGTTATTTGACATTCGCAGGCTAACGGCGTGATATTTTAAGAAACTTATGTAACAAACTTTCATAAATTGGCTTCCCATTTGCGCCAAATTCCCCCTTTCCTAGAATAAACTTTAATAAACTAGATTAATTTGAGAAATTGGTTTGGGAAGTGATATTCTGGGAAAACCATTTTTCTCAAATTAATCTAGTTTAAACAAGTTTATTCTAGGAAAGCGGGAATTTGGCGCAAATGGGAAGCCAATTGATGAAAGTTTGTTACATAAGTTTCTTAAAATATCACGCCGTTAACCTGCGAATGTCAAATAACGTTTTGTATGGCAATCGAACCACCTTAAATCCGATTCCGAATACAAATTTGTTAAAAAAATATATTCAAGGGTGGCTGACTAAAAATAACATACCATAACTGCCAACGAATATAATAGAGAAATCATTAATGAGAGTGGAAGCAAGTCATCCAAAAAATATATACGCAGTTTACCAACTTGCAAATGAACACGGTCAATAAGTAATTCGGCTTCCACCTTATCACTGTCAGTATAACCCGATAGAGTTGATATGGGCTCAAGTTAAAGGAGATGTTGCGACGAAAAATACCACGTTTAAAATGGCAGATATTGAGAAATTGTTAAATGAAGCGATCGATCATGTTACAATCGACGACTGGGTCAAATGTGTTCGCCACGCTGAAAATCTTCAGAACGAAGACCTAGCTAAAGCACTTTTTATTGGCACCAACCGTCTTGTCATTAACCTACAAGACGATAGTGACACTGAAGACGAAGAAGACTAGCTATTCTTCTTCGTCTTCAGTGTCACTATGTCGTAATTTTCCTTGTTTAATTATTATTATTATTATTTATTATAATTCATTTATCATGTTGTACAGGGGGTCTTAATACAATACTGTTATATAAAACACCTCGTAATTTATACCTCCTTATTATTTTATTGTAACACTTTATGTCAATAGTTCAATATACCTATTTATAATTCGATAGTAACTATACAATACTGTTATATAAAACACCACGTAATTTATATTCTTTGTTTCATTACTTTATCGACATTCCTTTTTATGCGTAACGCTACCTGCCCTATTGCTGCTCGGCCCGCTCCATAAGCCGTGCAGGTGTGAAAGAGATCGATTCCGATGATTTATGACCTGACCGGCCAGATAGTTTTGCGGATACTATAGTTTACTAAAGCGACTGTCATCTGACATTCCAAACCAGAGGGAAAACTGAACCTTGTTGGGCTTAGACCGGTTTCCTCACGATGTTTTGTAAAGAAGTCTTGTATTAATAAATTAATCAGAATCTATAAGAATCTTTACTCTAAGGTTAAAACTAAATCTGTAGCCTATCTTTAACTGTGCGCGCGCCGGAACGTCGTGTGTGGCGCGGGCGCACGCGTTAACTGGCGATCTGCGCCCGCGCCGCGAGATGGCGGTACCTGACTACTACACGAGTAAAGGTTAGGGTGTGTTCTCTTATTTACACTCGTGGCTGTGCCGAGTGAATAATAAGTATTATTAGAACCTGGCGTCTTCGAAGAAGGTTTCAAGTGTAAGTGTACTAGGTACTTAATAGTTACATTACAATTTTCTTTTACACTTTACTATTAACAGTACCTATTAACATTAGGTAAGTCTTAACCACCTAAAGCCCGGTTTACACTAAGCGAACGAACATGCATTCTAAGCATTCTGTCTACCTTTTCTTAGTAGAAAATCAACTCTAAGCGCAAAAATGTTCGTTCGTTCATTCGGTGTAAACCCACCATTACAGCGTGTGCATTCAATGCGGTAGAATAACCTTAGGTATATTTTAAGGGCAGTGACTGCAGTTAGTAGAAGTTTTGTACTTAGTTAGTAAAATTTATAAACATGTTTAACCATCTTTGTCAATTTTAATTTTTTTATAAGAAACGAAATTAAATAATTCGTGGAAAGACGTTGTTTTCAACTTCATATTTGCTTTCTGCTGCTTCAAAACTGCAAAAGCCAGATTGGTTATATAAATATATTGTAAAATTTCGAATGTATCATGAACTACTCGTATAAAGGTTGTGAACCTTTATACGAGTAGTTAAAGGTTAGTAGTAGTTAAAAGTTAAAGGCGCATAAAACCTAAAATAAAAAAATGTAGACTTTTTCTTAAAAATCCTTCACTGAAATAGGTACGCAAAATGGCTCGGCTCGGAGAATCGTCATTTGACACGGAATTTTCGTCCAAAATCGCAGTTTTGATCCGTGCGCCGGCGGAGAGCACACTACTATAGCATATCGAGTAGACAACACATGTTTTTTAGGATTATAGTCTCCGTAATAATTTGTTCATTTATTATTTATTTAAACTTTATTGAACAAAATACAAAAAAAAATACGTATGGCGAGCTTAATGCCAAATGGACAAAATCTACCAGCTAACTAAAAAAGAAAAAAGTATGATAATTACTGTACAGTCGCCATCACATACATAGGTGTTCTACAGGTTACTACAGGTGTTCAAATATATCGGCACATGCACTTGAAAATAGAGGTGTGTTCCGATGTTTGTGACGTGCTTGTGTGCTCTGATGTATGTCATGGCGACTGTACATCAATAAAATCCCCCTGGAGTTACGTAGGTACTAGAAGTCATCACAGCTACGAACTAAATTTGTGAACAACACCCCTGCACGATTCTTTTCCAAGATGCGCGTACTAAAGACATGTAGGACAGCCTTTAGAATTCTAGGGTTATTTTGTAAGCTTTTTCTGGTGCCTTGTTAATTGATGCTCTAAGGCCGTATTAATGGATAAGCGGAGCGTTAGGCGGCGCGGGATGCGAGTCAGGTGAGTCTGGAAACGTTCAGGCCTCTATTTAAAGAACTTCAAAAAAACGCCATAAAAAATATTCAAACCTTCAATGCTGTCTGCACTGTAGGTTTGAATTGTGTCTTCTTCTTCTTTAGGTGCGATATGCTCTACGGATGTCGGCTACCACAGTCCGGAACTCTTCTCTATTCGCAGTCTTTCTGCCCAGGGAGGCAGCGTCAATACCCGTCCAACACTTGAGGTTATCCATCCATGTTAATATTTTTCTGCCTCTGCCCCTTTTCCCCCTCAACTTTACCCTCTATTATGGTTTTGATAATGTTATATCTCTCGTGCCTATATATATGTCCAAAGTATGCGGTTTTCCTTCTCATAACTGTAAGTACAAATTCCCGTTTCTTTCGCATTCTTTGTAGTACTTCTAGATTTGTAATTTTATCTCGCCAAGATATTTTAAGCATACGTCTGTAGAGCCACATCTCGAAGGCATCAAGTTTGTTAAGCATGGTCTTGGAAAGAGTCCAACCCTCTAATCCATAGAGAAGTACCGACACAATATAACATTTGTAAGCCATTCGCCACCTTAATTTTAAATTTATGTCTCGATTTATAAAAAATGATTTCATTTTTATAAACGTGGTTCTGGCAATTTCTATTCTGATTCTCATTTCTTTGTCTGGGTCCCATTTTTGGTTTACCCAACAACCTAGGTATTTATATTTGTCTACTTGCTTTATGTAGTCATTTTTAATTCTAAGTGGTCCACATGGTGTTTCTTTCTTATTAACTACAATAAATTGAGTTTTTGTGATATTTATCTTTAAGCCATATTCCTCTATCTTGGTGTTCAGGTGGTTTAGTAGAGTCTCGAGATCTTCCTTCGACTCTGCTAAGATAGCTGTGTCATCAGCATATCTTAAATTATTTATTATGGTTCCGTTTGTTTTATACCTATGTTAACATCGTCTAGTGCTTCTCGGAAAATAAATTCTGAGTAAAGATTAAATAAAACAGGTGACAGGATGCAGCCTTGCCTTACGCCTTTTAGTATGCTTAGATTTTCTGTGCAGTGTTGGCCAACTTTGATGTGTGCTGTTTGCTTCCAGTACAAGCTCTTGAGAAAATAAAGGTCTTTGCTGTCCACTTCTGTTTTATTCAATATCCCCATTAATACATCATGTTTACGTTATCGAATGCCTTTTCAAAATCTATGTAACATATATAAACATCTTTTTGGTTTTCTAAACATTTTTGGATCAGTACTTGCATGGATACAAGAACCTCCCTCGTACCTAAACCGCTTCTGAACCCGAACTGGGTTTCACTAATATTTTTGTCAATTTTGTTATAGATTCTGTAGTGAATTATCTTTAAAAACACCTTAAGTACGTGGCTCATCAAACTTATGAGTCTGTGGCCTCCACAAGTTTTAGCATTAAGTTTTTTAGGTAGAGGCAGAAAGGTGGACGTAAGCCAGTCCTCAGGGAGTTTTCCGGTGTCATATATTTTATTAAATAATTTAGTTACTATACGCATGCTATCTCTATCTAGGAGTTTAAGTAATTCAACTTGTATTCCGTCGGGGCCCACTGCCTTTCCACTTTTCATAGCCATGATTGCTTTTTCTACTTCGTCTATTAAAACAGGTGGCCCTTCCACATGGAGTGAGAATATAGGAGAAATAGACCTATATTCTCACTCCATGTGGATATTTCGTCGTCAAAAAGTTTGCAAATATACTCCGCCCAGATTTTACATTGCTCTTATTTCTCTCTCTACTACGAGTTTATTACCACCATCAACCAGTTTTGATCAATCTTCCTTCTATCTTTATTTGTAAATTCTTTAATTATCTTAAGCATGTTAAAGCTGTCATAACTTTTATCGAGTTACTCTATTTCTTGAATTGTGTAATTGCAGCTCTATTTCTTGAATTGTGTAATTGCAGCTCTATTTCTTGAATTGTGTAATTGCAGCTCTATTTCTTGAATTGTGTAATTGCAGCTCTATTTCTTGAATTGTGTAATTTATATTAATTGGGGGGTATATTTATTAATTTTTACTTTGCTACGATCAGATAGTTTAGATGATAGAGAAGACGCTACTACTAGGTAGGTATATGAAATGACATATCGGAGGAGTAATATCCAAATTATGCTACCATCCATTTAGCGAAACTATCAATACTATTGTTAAGAGGAAAAATCTGTGAGATTGCTTTAGTAGCTTTGTAAGTTTTGTATGTAGTAAGTACATTATTAGACTACAACCCTTATATAATTTGCGATATCAACAACCTCTTTGTCGAGACTGATTATTACGGTATTTAAGCAATAGTAATGACAAGGTTGGTTAAGTACCTATACCTACTCCAACATGCAGTTACCGCAACATGTAAATATGCATGTAATTACTTACATGCTAACTTGTATGTTGTAAGTAACAAATTGTAACCAGTAATTTGTCCGAAGACTGCGGTGTCGGGAAATAACAAACACTGTAAGGACTTAAAGATAAAAGGTCCTAATGTTTGAACTTAAGCGTTGCCAGGCTCGACTCTCCATACAAACTGAGTTTGATTCTCATTTTAAAACGACATGCTACAATAACATGAAACTTTGAAGGTATACACTATACACAACTTTGACTTTGACTTAGATCGGAAACTAGTATCTGTTGCTAGAAATTAAAATAGAAAAAAAATTAACGAGTAAGTAGAACGTTTTTCATACAAAGTCTCTAGAATCGTATTTTTAGGGTTCCGTACTCAAAGAGTAAAACGGGACCCTATTACTAAGACTCCGCTGTCCGTCTGTCTGTCTGTCTGTCTGTCTGTCCGTCTGTCACCAGGCTGCATCTCATGAACCGTGATAGTTAGACAGTTGAAATTTTCACAGATTATGTATTTCTGTTGTTCCTATAACAAAAAATACTAAACAACAGAGAAAAAATAATACTTAAGGGCGCTCCCATACAACAAACGTGATTGTTTTTGCTCGTTTTTGTCGATATTGATAACGGTAACAGGTAGACGCTTGAAATATTCACAGAAAATATAGTTATTAGTTACTTATATTCATTTTAAAACTAAATAATTAAATTAAAATAAAACTAATATTTAAGGGGGGCTGCCATACAACAAACGTGATTTGTTTGTCGATTTTATAGACAACGGTACGGAACCCTTAATTCGTGCGCGAGTCCGACTCGCACTTGGCCGGTTTATTTTAACGTTGGAAATACTATTTTTTAAACTGTAGGTACCGTAGGTACTGCAAATACCGTGACACTCTTTAGGATCCGCCGGAAGATCAGCGCCGGCTCTTGAGTCGGCATTTATGCTGAGGCGGGACCTTTTCGTGACACTATTAATATGAGTCTATTAAAATAAAACATTATATTTTATTTTAATTTTTAATTTTTTCTTGTATTTTCAGTTTTCTAAGTATATCATGTTTTTTTTTTTCTTTATTTATTTTCTTTCTTTATTTCTAAACTCATCATTCTCATCAAGTTATTTATGTAGGTAGTATAATATTACCTAGTACCTACTTTTTTAAAACACAGAATCACGAGTTTTACAGCTCACAGATACGTAGTGTAGTAGTGTAGTGTAGTAGTGTAGTGTGTAGTATAGTAGTGTAGTGTAGTAGTGTATTGGAAAAGTGGGACGTTTACCTCATTGGAGGAACGCACAATTTGTCGAAAGAGCGTTAGGACACACACATACGTATCAAATTTCAATTACCTAATAATGTTACATTTCATATAAACAATTAAAATTTTTTTTTTTTTAATATAACCGCTACGCGTCCAATAAATGGTCCACACACTACATTATTAAATATAATTTACTTTAAAAAACAAAGTTTAAACCGACTTCAATTCAGTACTTCGCCATTCCAATCCACATAGGTATATACCTACTTGAGAATTTCCTTTCCAATGTTGCACATGAACTGCTCTCCTAGAGCAAATGCGTTGATTATTACAGAAAAACCCAAGTCACTATGTAGATATGGGCTGATAATATTTGAGGAGTTTGGTCGATTCCTCAAGGATCTAAGGAAAAGCCAATAGCCACCAATTTCAGCCTCGAACTATTGGCGAACCAAAATATATCGTCGGAAATGGTTGGTTTTCAACCCTAGGTTAACAATCTACTATTTCACCTTCAAAAAATTACAATTGCTGAATGGCGATTTCCGAAACAGAACTGTGTTTCACTTAAAAAGCGACTTAAATCTACTTTGAACTCAAATCATATTTCAAAACAATTCTCGCTCGTCGCAAATGTTTCCTTGACATTTTGACACTAAAATTGGTTTTAATTCGACCTTTATAATTATGGAGACTTTCTCTTAATTACAGTTGGATTATGACTAATTAAACATTGGATGTACATACAAAGGTGGCAGTTACTATGTAACTATTATGAGTGATATGACAAGTGAAAGGCCTGTTTGTATTGTAATCTGTCATTTTGAATTAGAAAATTAGGAACGTGGTCATCGTGTTAATTCATTATCATCGTCGTATCAGCCGAAAGACGTCCACTGCTGGACATAGGCCTCCCCCAAAGAGTGTCAAAGCGATCGGTCCTGCGCCACCCGCATCCAGCGGACTCCCGCGACGTTTAACCAGGCTGGAATTATTTCGGTGAGAGCACGGTGGACAACATCTACAGATGCACATGTAATGTCATATAACAAAAGTATAAAAATTAACTATAATATAACTAAAATACACACTTAATAATAAAAATACACAAAAAGGAAAGAATGAACAATTAAAAAAAAACTTAACTTAGTACAGTACAAGTTGCATCCCAACTCCCAACCCATTAGGTTTCCTGGCAATAAGGGAACAATATTTTTCGATTTCAGAATATGGGAAAGTTTTGTATTAATACTGCCACGGTGGCAAATGCTTGCAGACTCTTACGCCACCAGAAGAATCACAATTGTGCTTGATTTGAGGATTCGGGGTTATTCCCGCTTGTTACCATCAAATTGTTATCTGGGAACTTTTTTCCCGTCTTTTAAATCTTCTTCTTCTTCTTGTTGTGCCATATCCTCAGCGGATGTCAGCGACCATCTTCCGGAACTTGTTTCTATCTTGTGCCAGTCTGCAAAGACTGGCAGTGTCATCAATGTTAGACCAGCTTTTAATGTTATCTAACCAGGTTAGCTTTCTCCTTCCTCTGCTTCTTTTACCGTCGATTTTCCTAGAATACCGTCTTTTAAATAGAAATAGAAAATTGTTTATTTGCATAAGCACACACTACAAAATGGTACAAAGAATGAATGAATGTAATAATAAAAAAACAATACATTGTGTGCCAGCAAAAGGGATCAGCAGCATAATGCTACACCTGCTTTGCTACTAGGTGGCATGGCGGCTGCAGCGCTGATTTACAGTCTGCTCGATCCTTATCAGTGACATCCAACAACTCACACAGAACATCCGATACAATACGAAAGAAAAGACAAACAAATTTTCAAAGTGACAAGCCGAAAGAAACAAAATTTTTACCAGTGGGAAGTACCTACTGGGAATATTTTTCCCATCTTTTACCACTAAAGTATTTGGCACCGAGTAGGTACTTTAGTGATAAAAGATGGGAAAAATATTTCCAGTAGTTACCACCGAGTATACCTACTTTAGTGGTAAAAGATGGGGAAAAAATTCCCAGCTGTTACCACTGGTAAAAATTGGTAGTAAGACAGAGACAAATGATGGCCCCTTATGAAATAAATGTGAAACGACAGATTTGGATTTAGAGTCAGTAAGTTCGATAGTGTGTTTTGGAATATTATTGTAGAATTTTATACGATTTCCCAACGACATTTTCGCATTTACTTTTCTTTTTGCCTTTAAAATGTTGTTTTGAACTTCCCTGTGCTTCTGGTACCCTGGTACCAATGTTCGTTGAGAATTTGTATTAAATTATTCCTAACATACATTATTACTTCAAATAAGTACTAAATAAGTATTCCCCATAATAGGCAGTAAGCATCAGTATATGAAAGGTCGCCTAAGAGACTTTTAGTACAGCTTTTGACTAGACATAGTCATTGAGGACCAAGACACTGACTCAATAAAACTTAACCTACCAATGCTCATTGCTTCTGTTTGCAGGAATACGACATAACATTTCTATTTTATCTGCATTTACGGTAAAGTTCCATTATAGTACATTATGATACAAGTGTGCTATGTTGGTCATTACACTCGAGTCGGTTTTTAAGCCTGAGCCGAAGGCAAAGGCTTAATGGAGACGAGAAGTGTAATGACCAATGCTCACGTGTTTCATACGACGTTTTTCAACACATTTGCGAGAAAAAAATAAAAAATAAAAAAAAATTAAAATGTTAAAAGATATGTAATGAAAAGGCACTAGTGCGATAATGTAATGTAAAAGTCACAGCATGGGTAATATTCTGCATTATTTTGCTAATATTTAAAAAGATATGTAATGAAAAGGCACTAGTGCGATAATGTAATGTAAAAGGCACGGCATGGGTAATATTCTGCATTATCAGTGTAAATACGCTGTAATAAGACCTACTTTACGAGCAGGTGTGTTGAAAAAACTCTTACTCTATGGTTCACACTGGGGAGGCATGCAATATAATGAAAAACACATTAGCCGGTAAGCTTTCACTGCCAACCCTATTGATCCGCCACCAACTTACATTTACCGTCATGGCAGCGCCACTGTCTAACAAAAAACACCCAATTCATAAGAATAATTTATAGTTACAAGTCTCGCCACCCGCAAATATAATTTGGCAGTCTTAATCATAACCTCTTAGCTAGCAGCTGTCAGATTTCCCGCGCGTTTTCAATTTTCGGACTCACACTGGGTTCAATAAACAAAGAAAGTTTAAAAAATTAGAATGCTTTTATTCGACTTTCAGAGCTAAACAAATTTGAACTATGGTTTGCACCTGATAAGGATTAAATTTGAATTTAGGTAATTTTATATTTGAACTTTTATCGTTTGGAAAGGTGTGTGTTTAAATGGATTTGGATTGTTTTTTTGGGCGACGTTTCACCTACGCATGGAATTATTAGGTTTAGCACAGGATAGTGAAATAATATAGTAGCAGAGGCCTGAAAATTGGATTAAAAGCCCAGTGAGAGAGACGCTCTCTGGCTGTATGAAAGTTGGATTAAGTTTAACGAGGGGTTCAAACGATAGTTAATGATATCTGATCTTAATGTAACAATTAATCCCTTGTGCACTATTGAATACATCGTCAAGAACAATGATTGTATCGGTTTTGCGACTACTTAGATGAGTTAGTGAATGATATTGATGAGTTAGTGAATGATAGTGATGATATTGTTCTTGTCGGTGAAGACGCATCCGAGGTACAGAGCAGATTGGAGAAGTGGCGACAAAAACTGGAGAATGTTGGCCTGAGGATCAGTAGGTCCAAAACAGAGCATATGTTTTGTGACTTCGGCGGTCTCTCCAGTTTTACAGGCATAAAGCTAGACGGCGTTATGCTCCCAGTCTGCTCCGATTTTAAGTACCTCGGTTCGCTTGTACAGTGTGATGGTGATATCGACCGTGATGTCAAAAACCGAATTAGCGCTGGGTGGATGAAATGGCGACAGGTCTCCGGAACAATATGCGATGGCAGAATGCCTCCTAGGTTAAAGGGCAAAATCTATAAGACCATTGTGAGACCTGTCGTCATGTATGGATCGGAATGTTGGGCCTTAAAGGTGAAGGATGAAAAGAGATTGCATGTAACGGAGATGAGGATGTTAAGATGGATGTGTGGTGTGACGAGGATGGACCGAATAAGAAATGTGTATGTAAGGGGAAGCCTAAAAGTAGCACCTATCGCGGATAAATTGAGGGCCAATCGCCTTGCGTGGTATGGGCACGTAATGCGGAGGGATGAAAGTCATGTGACCAAAAGAGTATTAGGTATGAATGTGGATGGATGTAAAAGACGAGGTAGGCCAAGAAAAAGGTGGATGGACTGTGTGAGAGACGATATGAAGAGAAAAGAAGTGAATGATGATATGACGGCTGACAGAGAAGTATGGAAGAAAAAGACATGCTGCGCCGACCCCAAGTAAATGGGATAAGGGCAAGGAAATGATGATTAGATGAGTTAGTGAACTGAAAGGATAAGTTAAATTCTCGTTATTTAATCAAATTCCTTATAAAATAGGGAACATTACGCAATACTCTTCGTAGGTGGCGACACTAGCAGCGTTGACATTGTATCTCGTTCCCACTTGCGGTATTGTCTATGCAAGCATTACTCTAGGCAAAATACGGTTTTGAAAAACATTAATTTATAATAGCGTTTTTTTTTTTTACATCATTATTCTAAGATGCTTTATTCAAGAATCCAACAAACTTTCCATCCGGAAGTATTTATATAGATTTAAATAAAACATGAATTGTTTTTTTTTTGATTATTTATCTTGAATATTATAAAGCAAATGTAAATGAACCAAAATAAATATAAAACCATTAAGTAATTCATATTTTGTCTGACTTTTCAGAAGCTAGTTAAGTTATAATTTTTTTGATGTCTGAAATTTTGTTGGATGTTGTCGCTAGGTAACTATTTAATTGATAATGTATCCATTACAAAGAAAAAATCAGCTATTATAAATTATTTCCAAATTTGTCATTTTTTCCATACACGTTGTCAGTTCATTGCCTGGACTACATTCTTGTCACTCATTTGACAATCAATTGTGCATGTGTGTGTGAATCTCTATATTCCTATACTAGTTTACTATTAGTGGTAGTGCTGCCTCTGGCGTCAGAACATTGCAGGAATGTTCCCTATTACATACGTCTCTCAGTTTGATAAGAGTCTGTTGTTCTTAATTAAAGATATATATGTTATTATCTATCTTTAATTAAGAAACCTTGTCCTTTAGGTAGTCGCTATATGACTGAAACAGATCGCATAGTCACCCTATTTTCATATTGTTTAACTGTCTTAATGGTGCTAATACCAAGACTTGAACATTCACTTCACATGTAACATAACAACGAGCAATCGCCATTTTTAAATTTATTGAACTGATGAACGAACGAGCCAAGCAAAGAGCCAAACATCACCATGAAAATTTTCACGATCATTCAAAAAAAAAATTCTTCTAGAGAAGATGATGTCAGACTTGACGGTTACGTACCAAAATTGCTCTGCTTGGCAAAAAGCTCGAAGCAAATCTACTGTCGTTTCGCTAGAATTCTCGCTAAAATGATTCTGTTTATTTTGTGAACCTTTTTTACCTGCAATGAAAAATTCGCTAGCTAATGCTCATTACGAAGCGTTCATAGCGAATCGGAAACGATAACGCTGATTAAGCAAAGATATCAGCGGTCAGTCTTTGGATGGGTGACCGCCTGTTTGAGTGGTTAATATAAATGAGCGCTTCCGTGCTTTGGAAGGCACGCTAAGCAGTTGCTCCCGGCTGCTGTCTATGACAGTAGTCGTCTTAAGAACCTCTAACAGTCGAGTTGCCCACTCAGTTGACAAAGGGGGGGACAATTGTCACTTGCGTACAGTCAACCCTTCACGTGTCCCCTGGGTGGTACTAAAGAGTGACAAACTCAAAGGCCAAATAATGTATGCATAACATACATTATTTGGCCTTTGAGTTTGTCACTGACATACGATTAAATTAAATTACAAAGTGAATGCACCTCTATCGGCACCTTCAAGGTACCATGAAATACCTATCATACGCTTTCACCACAACAACCCAAAAACGTAACCATAGACAGCCATAGCGTGTTTTAAATAAAACAGACACAATTAAGTTTGTTATCCATTCAATTGTGTAATGGCTCCCTTTCTTTGTAATACTACCAATTCTAAAACAGCTTAAAAACCTTTATGTTTCACTACAATTGTTACTATTTAAATAAGTTCATTGATACGAATAAAAGAGTATTGTGTGATGTATTTTTTGGTCTTACGTCCTTTTCACTTGTGGTTTGTTTGAGTCAATTATAGGAGTAAATAAAATGAATTGAATAGAGAAATTTGGGCGGTTAGAAAGTAGATTAAATTGTCTGTTGTTCGTTGGTTTTTAATTTATTTTTGTAAAGAATTTTGTGGAAAAATATACATTTATAATAACACTAGCTACCCGCGCGTCTCCGCCCATATTTTACACAAAACGCAAGCAAAGCCGCAGGATAAAATATAGCCTAATATAGATCCTGAAGCTCCATTCTATATACTTGTGTAACAATTTTCGTAATCGGATGAGAGGTTCCGGAGATTTCCACCTACATGCAAACTTACAAAGCTAAACCCTCACAAATTTTACAAGCTTTCTATTAACTTGCAATGTATGTAGTATGTATGTACCTAACTACAACTCGTCGGAAATATCTGCGAACCACGCTTCGCCAAATCCCAAGCTGTCAGATTTTTCTGGTTTTGATGGGGTCTTATAGAGGCCGGCAAGGTGACCACCAGAAAAATCTGACAGCTTGGGATTTAGCGAAGCGAGGTTCGCAGATATTTCCGACTAAATATGTATGTTCGGGTGGAATCTTGCAACTCAATTTTGAAGCAGATATCTTCAACCGATTGAGCTGAAAATTTTGGGTAGGTAAAGGTATAGTTTTGGATGACAATTCAATGTTAAAATACTATCGAGCTGATCTGATGATCTTATCTTATCTTATCTAGGTGAGGGCCCTTTCGGATGCACTTCGACCCAGTGGGATCTTTTGTGCATTTGCCCTCTCCTTTATACCTGCTCCCAGGCTTGCTCCATCATTTCCACAAAGCGGATGATGCAGTTCGCCGGGAGCACCTTGAATTCCTTTGTTTGCGGGTAACCGTTACCAAAGTAGTTCATTCTTTGTCTGGCAAGGGCATGACATTCACACAATAAGTGTTCCATAGTCTCGTCCTCCTCGCCACACATTCTACAGTCTAAACTATCAGATAGTCCCATCTTGGCCAAGAGATCCTTGACCCCGAAGTGACCTGTGAACACCCCAGATATAATTCTGAGTTGCTTCCTACTGGATTTCCAGAGTTTTCTGGTCCAGCCCGAGTCCACTCCTTCTATGAAGAGCTTAGAGTGCCTTAAGCCAGCCTCATTCCTCCACTCGTGTTGGTGTTTGGTTTTGGCGTAAGCTTTAAAGGCCGATATTATGGTCCCCTGCGAGAGTCCCACAAATGGTTCTGGACCTACGAAGTGATTTGTAGAGCCCCCTCTTGCAAGCTCATCTGCTCTTTCGTTGCCGATGAAGCCCTTGTGCCCTGGTATCCAAACTAGTTGCACCTTATTGTGCCTTCCAAGTCTGTTTAGTGCTTGGACGCCATTATAAATTAGTCTAGAGTCCACTTTCGGCGCCGTAAGCGCTTTAATTGATCTGATGATGGAGACAGAAGGTGGCAATGGGAATTCAGTACTTAACCGACGTAACCCCGTTGAGTTTGGGCTCGTTAGAATCGTCTTAATGAGTAGTTGATGACGGCATTGACGGCATACAGAAAAGTACAGTCGGCAATAAAAGCTTATTACCTCTATCTAAATTTAGCTTGGGCGAATAAGCGTTCTTATGTCTGGTTATCCAGCTGTTCTCCTCTAGAAGTGACTAAATACTAAATATGCTGTATTTTTTTTACTTATGGTATCTGAAGCTACATAAACTAATTGTAATTACAGACCTGCTGGTCGATCACGTAACGCATTGTACGCGCGTCAGGTAGGTCTGAATGTCATTTTTTATATGGAAAATTGACAGTCAAATTGTACCGACGCGCGTTCGGAACGTTACCTACGTGATAACCCCTCTGGATGGCACTTACTTAGTTTAACTTATTCTAATTACAAAGTTTCAGAGCAAACTAGCTAATAGTCGTTTTGAAATGAGAGCGTAACTACGTTTGTAGGTATACATATGGAGAAGCGAGCCTTATATTTTTACTTTCGCCTGCAATTCGGGCAGATCTGGCAGTGGCGCCTCTCAGGTCGTGTTCCGAGCAATAATAGGTAAATAATACATTGAAAATAGTTTCATTAACAAAAGGTTATAATGATAGTCATCAATTACTTATGTTGACTTCAAGTAAATAGCCGTCTTTACGCACAATACAATACAAATACTTACTCTTTATTGCGCACAGAAGTACGAATACAGAACACTGCGAATAATAGCAGAGGCAAACAACAGGCGGTGCTGAATGTGGGCAATAACAATGTTATAGTCTTTGTTTTTAAAATGAAAAGTGCATGGATGGTAGGTATCTATAGTCGGAAGACGCCGACCTCAGCGAAAAATTTTCCAACCAGAGGGGTGGCTAACGTAACTTTATCTAGGTATCCAAATATCATAAACCCTCCATGATGCGTTCAAGAACCGCACATTATGACCACTATAAAAATAGACAGTTGTGTTAGAACAAATTTCTTATCTGTGAAAATGTTATTATTGCTAAATAATAACATCGATTTCGATAATATTATTTCATTAAAATTTCGCACGTCTCTGAAAAACAAAGAAATTCGATTTAACCTTCTATTCTAATATCAGTCGAGATGACGTTTAGTTCGAAATGAATTGTCAATTTGCATACAAATTTGACAAATGTCGCACGTAAGTAAGATATCGAACGATATGACAGTTGGATCCGACTCTAGTTTGTCTCTGAATTAAAAAAGAACTATGACAGCTGCCAGAAAACAACGCCGCGATGCCGGTCATAATTAGCGGCTCCTGAATGCATCATGGAGGCTTATGATATGTGGATAGATAAAGTAGTGTATGTAACTGTACATAATTAGGCATTAAAACACTCGTGTGATGTTATTATGAAACTCGCCTTCGGCTCGTTTCATAAACCCACACTCGTGTCTAATGCCCTTCATTATGTACAGTCACATAAACTACTATTTCGACCGGCACGTTAGGTCACCACTCGACTCGACTATCATTTTCCCGCGCGCTCGTATAATGCGCTACTTCCATAAGTAACGCATTATACGCGCGCGCCCCATCTAGAAGCCCCATGGCTTCTAGACGGGCTATACTTTTCCGGAAATGTGTGGCCGGCAACTATGGGCGTCTTGTTCTAGCATGGATGTAAAAGCAAGTCAGTTGTGCCGGCCACACATTTCCGGAAAAGTATAGCGCGCCTAATAGAAGCCTCATTACGTGATCGGCCTGCTGATCTACATCCTACAGAACCCTAAACCGACGTAAGTATGATGTATGTTTTAAAAGCTTTGTTTTCTATAAAAGCTACACATGCGTTCATCCCTCCCGCCCTTACATACTTGATAGTGAACGACAAAGGCTTTACGTCCATCATAAACTTGATCATGCTAGTGGTACAAATATACACAGAAAAAAAGACATAGGTACTTGATCTGAGGTAAATATTATTGAACCATGAAATTAATTAGGAAGATGTTTAGTTATTTGGAATGAAGCGAAATTATCTTGAGCAACGATTTTTTTCTCTTGGAGAATCTGAATTCAAGATATTGATTGAGATATTTGCGGTCTTCCTAATTTATTTCTAGATTCAAGTAATAGGTAGGTATTATTTTTCTGTTAACGATTTTTAAGCAGAGGTGGAGCGAAGTTTGAAGGACCCATTCCAATGAGATTTTTAAAACTTCTGTATCTGAACGAAATATTATTTATTTTGCTATTCGTTCTTTGGTGAAGCATAACATATCGACGTAACGTAACCCGAATACATCTGCGAAGAAACTCGAAGGTTTAGGGTACCTATTTGACATAATATTGCACAAAAATACCATGATACAATAAAAGATCAATTATGGCGTTTCAATTCTTAAATCTCATTTATATAAGAACCGTTAACTTAATTGTAAAAGTAACACTAAGTACTCTAGTAGGTAAGCTCTAAAATTCACCCGAGTAAACTAACTTGGCAAATGAAATAGCGGTATAGGTTCCTTTCCATACGTACATACATACGTTTGTAAATAGGTATATTTGTAAATACAAAGCACTTACCTGGCACAAAATGGCACCCCAGCTGAAAGCTGGCCACCCCGTGAAATAGATTAAGAAAAATGTTCAGTGAATTATGAAATATGAACGCTTGGGGTTGGGCTGTAAGGTGACCAGCATTCTGGGAGTTTGAGAGTAGGGTTTTTTAATTAGGTGAAATAGTGTCAATTAGTTAAGAGTCGTATGGGAATAGGGTTAAGTGTGCGATAGACTGTCTATCACTATATACAATGACGCATTTTCACCATCTGTAAACCTACAATTTCTAGACTGGCGCAGAAAATCAAGTTTGGTACTTAGCAATATAAAACTTGTATTAAATCTAATTGATTCCGGTCGAAAGTAATCATGGAGTACAATTCCAGGTTTTATTTAATGAAAGTTTTTAACTTATTTATTTATTCGTATGGCTAAATTAAAAATTAAAATCGTTCTTAGTTAAAAAATGCATGCAAATTAGAGCAGTACACCCAATTGCTGGATCCATTGGGTTACGTTGTTATCTAGTACTTGGTGAGTGGGCACTCGCGGATAATATGGTCCATGTCCTGCACCGCAGCTCCACACTCGCATGCTGGAGACTCCCTCCATCCACATTTTTAACTAAATATTTAGTTGTTAAATTCCAAAAAAATACGTAAGATTGAAGGTGTCAACTGTTGGGTTGTGTCAGTGTCGGGCACTGGGACATTTAGGTACTACAACTCTGATCGCAGATGAAATATGCGTAGAATTTTATAATATCGACTAGATGTTGCCCGCAACTTCGTCCGCGTAGAACATGTTATCGTCTAAATGTTTGTTTATGGAATGAATTTTTAAAAACATTGAAAGAAGTTTTGCAGTCTTTTAGTATACCTAGTCTAAAACCAAAGTTACAAATCTCATACTTTAAAAATGTCTTGCTCTCTATACAAACTTAGAACCTCATTTGAACCCTCGTAGTAAACAGACTGAAACCGTAGTTACACATTTATTACTTTTAAATGTCTTGCTCTCTATACAAACTTCGAAGCTCCTTTTAACCTTCTTAGGCGACGAATTTCAAAAAACGCTGAAATGAGTTTTGTAGTCTTTTAATAAACAGGCTAAGATCGATATTACAAATCTCATACTTTAAAATTTTCTTGCTCTGTATACAAACTTTGAACCCCCTTCGATTAACGCTTTTCGGGGAAAATTTTAAAAGACAACACTAAGTTTTTTTATTGTAATATTTTTTTTTTTACAAACTATCAAGTCTCTAGCTCAAAAAAAGTGTTTCCCATACGAACCTTGCACCCCTTTTTAACCCCTTAAGGGCTGGAATTTTCCAAAACGCTGGCAGTTCTTTTTTGTATTTTAATAAGTAACGTTTCTACAAAGTTTTAAGTTTATACCTAAAAAAAGTTTTCCCCACACAAACAGTGCACCTCTTTTTCCCCCTCTTAGGGGGGGAAAACAAACCATTCTAATAAATAATCTTTCTACACTATTTCAAGTCTCTAGCTCAAAAAAAAAGTTTCCTCCATATAAACTCACCCCTTTTTATCCCCCTTAGGGGTCAAATTTTCCAAAGCGCTGAAAGCAATTTATTTGTATTGTAATAAGTAATCTTTCAACAAAGTTTTAAGTCCCTCGCTAAAAAAAAATATTTTCTCCATACAAACGTTGCACTCCCTTATAAACCCCTAAGGGTCGAAGTTTCTAAAATGCTGAAAGTATTTAATTTAAATTTTAATTAGTAAGCATTCTACAAAATTGTAAGTCGGTTAAAAAAATGTTTCCTCCATACAAATGTTGCACCCACTTTTAACCCACTTAGGGGTGGAATTTACTAAAACGCTGAATATATTTTTTTTGTATTTCAATAAGTAATCTTTCTACAAATTTTTAAGCTCATATCTCATAAAATAATTTCACCCATATAAACTTTGCAACCCTTTTTAAACCTCTTAGGGGTGGAATTTCCCAAAACGCTGAAAGCACTTTATTTGTAATTTGATAAGTAATCTTTTTCATCATCCTCCTAGCGTTATTATTCCCGGTTGTGCCCCTAAAGGAGCCCGGGGTCCGCTTTGACACCTAATCCCAAGATTTGGCATAGGCACTAGTTTTTACGAAAGCGACTGCCATCTGACCTTCCAACCCAGAGGGAAAACTAGACCTTATTGGAATTAGACCGGTTTCCTCACGATGTTTTCCTTCACCGAAAAGCTAACGGTAATTCCGTACATAAGTTCCGAAAAACTCATTGGTACGAGCCGGGATTCGAACCCACGACCGCCGCTTGACAGCCGCATGCCTGAACCACTAGGCTACCGTAGCTTCTAAGCTTGATAAGTAATCTTTTTACAAATTTTAAAGCTTCTATCTCAAAAAAGGGTTTCCCTCATACAAACTTTGCAACCCTTTTTTACCCCCTTAGGGGTGGACTTTTTCAAAACGCTGAAAGCTCTTTATTTGTATTCTAATAAGTAATCTTTTTACAAAGTTTTAAGTCTCTAGCTAAAACAAAAAGTTTTCCCAATACAAACTTTGCACCCCTATTTTACCACCTTAGGGGTGAAAATTTCCAAAACGCTGAAAGTACTTTTTTGTATTTTAATAACTAATCTTTCTACAAAGTTTTAAGTCTCTAGTTCAAAAACAAAAGGTTCACTTTGCACCCCTATTTTACCCCCTTAGGGGTGGAATTTTCAAAAATCCCTTCTTACCCCTAGCTTCCGTTATAAAAGCAACTTACTGTGCAAAAATCAACTCTCTAGCCCCAGTAGTTTCGGCTGTGCGTTGATGAGTGAGTGAGTGAGTGAATAAGTCAGTCAGGACAGGCATTTATATGTATAGTTAGAAGAAGATTACAAATGCTACGCATATATTTTCTCATAGGGTTTATCATTTATGTAAAAAGCTACAGTAGCCTAAAAAACTGTAAACATGTAAAAAACTACTAGGAGATCAAATTTCTTGAGGTCAACAAAATCCTGCAACTCTTTGAGTTTGCCTGCCGGACTTGACCATGAATTGTAGTAGGTAAGTGGCGATCACAATAGATCAGCGATAGTCGCAGTGATACAAGGGCTCTGGCAGCCCGGAAGCCACTAACAGAATAATAATAATAATAAAGTAGCCTAGTGGTTTAGGCATGTTGCTGTCAAGCGGTGTCCCGGCTCGTTACCAATGAATTTTTCGGAACGTAGGTATGTACGGAATATTTACCGTTAGCTTTTCGGTGAAGGAAAACATCGTGAGGAAACAGGTCAAATTCCCATAAGGTATAGTTTTCCCTCTGGGTTGGAAGGTCAGATGGCAATCGCTTTCGTCAAACTAGTGCCTATGCCAAATCTTGGGATTTAAATGTTGAAGTGGCCCCCGGGCTCCTTTAGGGCACAACCGGGAATAACGCTAGGAGGATGATGAAGGTTTATGTTAGACATGTACAAGGACTGTCCCGCTCGCATTATGGACACCCTACACGGGAACCGGCAGGTGTGTCCACAAAAGCCCTAATGCCCCTCTACAATATTTGTTTAGGTATATTTACGGCTGCTGAGATATATTGCGAACCATACATCTATATACTTATACATTTACATATTTGTGCTTTTAGAAATGGGCGTTATTTTGTTATGCTATGTTTTATAATTAGTTCACGCTGTACAATCGTCTCTTAAAATCTTTAATTAATTAGGTATATATAGTCGCTAATCTATACCTACACTACACTAATATTATAAACAAGTGAAATCAAAACATTTTTCAAAAAACCCAACTGCTTTTTTGCAAATATTATAGCCTATGTCACTCCCACGATTAAGAGGAATCTAACGACACCTCACATGTCGAAATCCGTCAAACGGTTTAGGCTGCAGGGCGTGTCAAAGAATAAGACATACCTACCTACCCACATACATACATACGCTCGAAAAACATTACCCTCTCTCCTTCGGCAGTCGGATAAAAAGGAAAAATCTGTGAGATTGTTGTTGTGTAGTAAGTTCGGACTTTTTATTCATTTAAGTTTTATACTTTAAATAGCTTCATAGCTTTGTATACAAAAAAATTCAAACAATACATATGAAAATGAAAACAAATTAAGAAACTACTAAAATAAATATTTACAAAACCTTAAAACTAAACTTAGAAACTAAAAAACATCTAAATATGGCCCACGCGGCATCGCGCCAAACATGCTGGCAGCATTACCTCGCTGAATCGCAATGCTAAAATGCGTTGAGCGAGGTAGCTGCCAGCTCTATGGTCACCAGTTGCGTCGATGATTATGATAGTACTTTAAAAATCGTCCTGGCACCTGAACCCCACGGCCCCAGTGTCCCATCACCGAATGCCACAAATTACGAGTACGTTTGTATGTTGGGGACAATCTCTGGAACTACTTATACGATTTCAAAAACTCTTTCACCTGCGTGTAGAATGAACTTTCCGAGTGGACCTAGGCTATGTTTAATTCCATAGGTTTGTATTCGTCCTTTGCAATAAAAAAATTAAATTGGAGACAATCTTACACAAATCGACCTATAGTCCCAAACTAAGCAAAGCTTGTACTATGGGTACTAGACGATGATATACATAGGTACTTATATAGATAAATAAATACTTAGATACATAGAAAACATCCATGACTCAGGAAAAAATATTCGTGCTCATCACAGAAATAAATGCCCTTACCGGGATTCGACCCTGGGACCTCCGGCTTCGTAGGCAAGGGTCACTACCAACTATTAGGCTACAGAGGTCGTCAAAATACGCGGGCATAGCCGCGCAGACAACAAGTATATACATATATCTATGTATAATAGAGTCTTAACCGAAATCGGAGGCACTCTTCAAAAGATAATCAAGTTCGTTAAAAAAAGTTTCAGCCCGTCCACATGTCCGGATTAAAGTAAAATCTACCTGCTCCGACAATTAATGCGGTCTACCTAAACACGCCATCTGTCGGTAGGACGAACTAATCACCGAATTTAAGATACGTGATTATTCTCTGGACTACAGGCTGATCTTTTAGTAGGAAGGTACAAATTATTTGTTTAATTAGAAAACACAATTTGAAACGGGTGTCTATAGGTACGATATCCATAATTTAATTTACAAATACAAATCATTTCGGACTATAAAATCCATAGTGTTAGTGGTTACAAACTTAGAGCTGATGCTGGGCTCCGGTATTTACAGGCGCGTGCAGTTGCACATAACGCTGCAGCAGTGGCGAGTCCCAGCGGTGGGCTAGCATGCTCAGGATACTATTTGGGCTGCCACGACTGCGATTGAGGAGAGACGCACATCGTTTCCTCATGATAGTAAATAAGTTTCTGTCAAAAAATATATTTTTGGTACAAGCTTTTATTGCCGACTGTACGTTTCTGCATACCATCATCAACTACTCATTGAGACGATTCTAACGAGCTCAAACTCGATGGGGGGTGTGTCGTTTAATTGCGGAGTTCCTATGGCCACCTTCCAGCTCCAGCATCAGATCAGCTCCGAATCATCATAATATTGCATTGTCATGCGATATACATATGCTTGCAAAGTTTCAGCTCAATTGGATACCGGGAAGTGACTGAAAAATGGATTGCAAATTTTGACGGACAACTTACATATATGTACATACATATTTACATACTTACATACGAACAGTGCAAGTTAATATAAAGCTTGTAATAAAAAGCAACCCATGTGCGCCTCCGCGAACATTGTCGACGCACTGCAATACCGTGGCAGCCCGAACATTATCTGGCCCCGTAGCATGGAGCGTTATCACGCGATAAGTGATAGGATAGAGCTGCCGTCCCTGGCTGACACCGTTCGATAGAATGAGACGACGCGCTTATCCTATCACTTATCGCGTGATAACGCTCCATGCTACGGGGCCTGATTCAGATTCAGATTCAGAACTTTATTGATAAAATGTCATATTTTACAGGTCAATATCATGCATGTCAAATACATTTTAAAATTTCTTATTGTCTTAGATGTTATATACCTATCGTTATTGAACAATTTTGAAAGTGTTGTTGATTTATGAGTGGGTCAATGATATATTGGTCATAAAGTCGTCTATGCTGTAGCAAGCCATTTTTATGAGGAGCTGTTTGAGCTTGTTTTTGAATGCTGCATCAGTTACGGCGTTTATAACGTCAGGCGGTAGGACGTTATAGATTTTAGGGCCTAGCACGCTGAGTGATTTCCGAGTCTTGGCTAGCCTTTGGTGCGGCACGAGCAGCAGGTGCTGGGCGCGCGTGGACATCATGCCGGGCATCTGAACGCGTCATTATATTGGTGTGCGTGTCATAATTTGCCATAACACTTGTGTTTTCCATAATCTTGATTGACTATAGGTGATTGTCTCTCTGAGACCATAATATTTTCAGAACAATTAAAATAAACTTAAGGTAAGGTTTATTTTAACAATCTTGAAACGTTCATGTCTATTTTCTGATAAAAAACTACTAATACTGGCAAATGATGATTAAACTTTACACTAGGTACATGTTATTTTTCTAGCTTAGGTATGTTTTCTTAGCTATACACTATTGTATTCTCACATCTCACGAACACTACCTAAGTAGTAAAATTATACACCTGCTGCATATTAAGCTTAGTAATATCTGCCAAGAGATTTATTTAAAAATATTTTGTACCTACTTGTAAAACAAGAGGGTGCAGGACTCGGTTTTATTGTATTTTAAACCAATATCAAATTTCTAAGGAACATAAATTAGTTACGGTTGTAAAAACGAATCATCCTGTTCCCAAATCGCACCCAAATGACATCCGACCCAACTTATATTTTCAAAAACCGAGATAATTAAAAAAAGAACAAGATGGCCGCTTTCAACGACCTTCGGGATACGAAATTCAAAACTGACTTTTGTACCGTTAAAACTTTATCCGTTACGACCTTTTGGGATAGAACGGCGGTTGATTCAAATGCGCTGAGATGAAAAAAAAGCGTAATTTCATGCTCTCGCGCATGATTCCATTTTTAAAATGACTAGAAAGAGATAGGGTGTTATCGCCGAGAGTTAGATGGAGAGGGGTGGATTATGAATGTATTAATCGGGTCGTAATTTTGGGGAATATGTTGTTGAGTTGGATTATATCATTTTTTTGGCTCCGCGGGAGACTCGAGTTGGGTTTGTGGGTTGTTATGTAATTTGTATGGTGTGTTTGGAAAGTTTGTATGACGATATACCTACCTATCGTATAGGTATCAGAGTATTTATAGAGTAAGGTAAACCAAATTATCCAAACTTTGAAGATTAATCTAGATCTAGCAATCCTTTTTTTTATACTTAGATATTATTGCAGCTGTTTTTATTTTATAACCATACTTATTTAGTCCCCAAATAGGTTACTAGTTAATAAGCAGTGCGGAATAAGTAGGTAGGTACCTAGGTATATCTTTATTAACATTTTCTGGGTATAAAAAACTAGGAAAAACAAGCTGATTTCAGTTGATTACTCTATACCTACCTAAGAACATTAGGTAGGTAATATGTTAGTAGATATGTTACGGTATTCATGTAATTTACATTGGCATGAGTACCTAGGTAGGTATTAGGTACAATAAATATGTCAGACTCTACATCAAAACAAATAAGAAAATAGAAATGATTACCTACCTAAAAAAGTCGTTACATCAGCGGAACCATTCCAAATTCGAACATCCCCGAACCACAAACAAAAACTGTCGGCCATCTTTGGACCATGATTGCCTCTCAAAGTGCCGCGTCGTTTAAAAACTTAATTCCGTTGGTCGTTAGTGTGTGAACGCGGCTTAAAAAATGTGTCTATGGTATATTGAGTCTGTGGAGTGAGTTTTTTAAAGTTCTTTTTTATTTGATCACGTAATGTTTTCTTCGTTTCAATTATGGCTACGTGCCTTCAATCTTGTTTGGGTTTTTATTAGTAAGTGCAGTTAACCGGGAATATTTCTAATTTGTAGGAGGAATATTCCCTGCTCAAAAAGATTGCCACATATTCGTTATGACAAATCGGGAACTTTCTCGTTTACCTATTTCCTAAACATACATACCTACTTAGTATTTCACTGTAGATTTTTGGATTTACTAAAAACAATGCAGCGTTTTCCAAACATTATGAATTTATATTTTAATTTCTAAGTTCATTTTGTATATTCTTACTTTTGGTTTGCCATTGTCTAACTTATACGTACGAGTAGGTATGTAGGTACCTCCGCAAGAACGTTATTTCTAATTTATTTTTTCTAATTGGTTTTGTAACTTACCTACCTAGTGATATACCCAGTGATTGCCATAGTGACAGCCGAAAGTGGACTCTAGACTAATTTATAATGGCGCCCAAGGACTAAACAAGCTTGGAAGGCACAATAAGGTGCAACTAGTTTGGATTAGGTACCAGGGCATCGGCAACGAAAGAGCAGATGAGCTTGCAAGAGGGGGCTCTACAAATCACTTTGTAGGTCCAGAACCATTTGTGGGACTCTCGCAGGGAACCATAATATCGGCCTTTAAAGCCTACGCCACGCCAAAACCAAACACCAACACGAGTGGAGGAATGAGGCTGGCTTAAGGCACTCTAAGCTCTTCATAGAAGAAGTGGACTCGGGCTGGACCAGAAAACTCTGGAAATCCAGTAGGAAGCAACTCAGAATTATATCTGGGGTGTTCACAGGTCACTTCGGGGTCAAGGATCTCTTGGCCAAGATCTACTACTACTACTACTATCGGATAGTTTAGACTGTAGAATGTGTGGCGAGGAGGATGATACTATGGAACACTTATTGTGTGAATGTCATGCCCATACCAGACAAAGAATGAACTACTTTGGTAACGGTTACCCGCAACCAAAGGAATTCAAGGTGCTCCCGGTGTACTGCATCATCCGCTTTGTGTAAATGATGGAGCAAGCCTGGGAGCAGGTATAAAGAACAGGGCAAATGCACAAAAGATCCCAATGGGTCGAAGTGCATCCAAAAGGGCCCTCACCTAGATAAGATAAGATAAGATACCCAGTGATTAGACGAGATTATTCATGGAATGAATACGTATTCAAATACTCTGAAACTCTTTTCTTTCTTTCTTCTTATATTTTTTTCAGAAAGGGAGGCCATAGCCCAGCATTTGTGGTACTTACGGGCTAGAAAGGAATTAAATGAAATTAATAGTTTAAAGGTAAAGGTCGCGGGATTCCGCTGGATGCGGGTGGCGCAGGACCGGTCACTTTGGAACTATTTGGGGGAGGCCTATGTCCAGCAGTGGACGTCTTTCGGCTGATATTGATGATGATGATGAAGATGATGAATAGTTTCAGTCGCTTCAAAGTAAAAATAAGTTCAATAATGTGTGATAATGATAACCAGCGTTAACGTTGTTATGAAGCTCAATTTCACACTCTTAAAATCGTATTCAAATCGAATATTAATTGAACGATGTCACTCTGTCTCAAGTGTAAGTACCTACCTACCTTAGTGTGACAAGCAAGTTACCAATTCAATTTGAGTCATAACAATAGTGCCCATGGCGTCAATTTCAGCGAACCTAACGCGTCTGTCGGCACAAAATAATGTATGTTTGGCTGAAGGGGTTGAAGCCGAGCCACTAAAAGAAACAATAGGTGCTAGAACACAACGTCAACAGTTTATTTTGAATAATGAATAAATAAACAGACGCCCATACTCATTGTGCGCCCGCCTCTTGATGTCCACAATGTGTTAATTTTATAATATCTACCTATTGACGTCAACTTTAATATGTCTACATAGAGATATTGGTAGAAGAAAAATATGCACCTACAGCGAAAGTGTTTTTCTACGCCAAAGTCTATGAAAAATGGAATTTCAACTGCTCTGTTTCCACTAACTAAAGGTTTTGTCATGCCCTTGCCAGACAAAGAATGAACCACTTTGGTAACGGTTACCCGCAACCAAAGGAATTCAAGGTGCTCCCGGCGAACTGCATCATCCGCTTTGTGGAAATGATGGAGCAAGCCTGGGAGCAGGTATAAAGGAGAGGGCAAATGCACAAAAGATCCCACTGGGTCGAAGTGCATCCGAAAGGGCCCTCACCTAGATAAGATAAGATAAGACTAACTAAAGGTAGGTAGGTATAAAAAATTGGTAGCTTTGGGGCATTATTTCCGCATAGCCAATTAAAAGTTCATCACCTATCGTCATAAGTTCAATTAAGTCCGAAAAGTACCTACTTCCTTATGATTCATATACCTAACTATGTTTCTAAAATAGTCAGGTGCTAAAGGCAAATTAAATAAGATCAACCATTTAAATACATTCCAAGAATTCTATCTCAAATGAAGCCGCAGCCAACCTCGACAACTAAAACCGTCAGTTGCATAAATAAAAACAAATAAATACCAATCCGCAATCACATGAAACGCGTATAATCACGGCTCGGAAATAAAAAAAATAAAGCGTGCTCTGTGGCCGGGCATAAATAAATAATGTCATCCAGGCTAGCACTCATTAACCTGAGAAAAAAGTTCAGTGCACCAACTTCTCTATCTAACATTATTAACCTTAACCCCTTGATATAAAGTCTACAATTATTTAGTCCGCGTGCCTTTAGCAGCATGGTCTCTCTGTACACGAATTTCAAATTTCGAACTTTAAACTGGCCCAGCATTAAAAGACCTCCAACGGTACTTAAATTAGAAAGAGATTCATTTGATGCGAGCTCTTTATAAACTGGTTATCATATGATAAACAGAGATAGATATAGCTCGGTTGATGCGGCTCGGTTAGAAGGGGTGGCGCGCGATTGGCCAGGATTTCCCGCGCTAAGGGCGTAGCCAGCCATTTCTCGTCATAAATTGAGCTGTTGACACATTAATAAGGTAAGGTTATGTTTTAATATTGCTTTTTTTCGTCCGCGCGCGCAAAATTATAAGCGGTGAATACAATTATTGTTATGATTCAGGTTCAAATGAGCTACGTGTGTGGTCCCGCTCGGATTTCTCGTATAATTAAAGGTTTGTGGTGTTGGACGCCATTTTGTGGCATATTTTAATTCGTTTTACAACTCTAGCCGATACGGCTACTGAAATGTGTTTAATCGTTAAATTTTGATTGATGTTGGTTTTATTGCAATTTAAAAATGGTTACCATTTTGTTTTGCAACACCTACATATTGATTTAGATTGGTTATTGGAATGAAATTGTTATGTTTCGATAAAGGAGAGTTTTATGGGTTGTTCACCTTCGGTCGCCATGTAATTTGACCTGTTACTGAAAGACGGAACGTAACAATGTTTTGAATAGCAATTAAGTAGGTTTTCCTGTTTCAAAAATACTTACCTACTACCGCAAACTGATTTTTTTGGTGGAACTGAAAATTTAAGGCCTACCTACCTATGAATAAAAAATAACCTACAAACAGTTTTTTTTTCTTAACGTGTTAGTACCTACGGAACGTTTTCGTTGGTTATACGATCGGGTAAGATAATTTTAAACAAATGCACACCAAGATAATAGGGTAGACAAGGGATCAAGGGCAGCTCTACCTACCTACTACTTAATTGAATTTTAAATCATTTACAATTCACTTTTATTTTTAGGTAAGTATATTAAATTTACAATATACTTCACTTCAAAGTAGTGTCCGATCGAAGGTTCGGTTTCGGTTTCGGCCAGTTTCGGCCAAAAAATCATGTTTCGGCCGTAGTTTCGGTTTCGACCAAAAAACGGCCGAACCTTTCGGCCGGGCCAAAACTTACGAAACGGTACTTCAGGTCGTGTTCTTCGGGTGTGCTCGTGCCAACCGGCAATATGCCGTAGCTCGCCGACCACCGGCTCAGTGAAGTAACGCTTTGTGTGCTTGTTCCCGAAATTATGGTAACTTGTAAGTAAACCTTGTTTTATTTTATACAACCTTTACGAGTTTCAAGTGTTGCATTGTTAAATATGTGTACCTATAAAAGCGGTTTAACGTAATTTTTTCAACGATTTTAACAAGTCTACAAAAGGTTCGGTTTTGGTTTCGGTTTCGGCCGAAACTAGAGCCAAAGCCGAACCTTCAGTTTCGGTTTCGGCAAAAAAAAAACATGTTTCGGTCTACTTCAAATATACTCAGCATAGGGATCTACTCGCCATAAATGCTTACAATTTTTTTTTACAGCTAAGAAACAAATGCATGTCACTATGATCACACCACATCCTCGGGAGCTCTGGCAACCATATACCTACCTATGGTGGCCAGTATGTATACTTATATACCCTAGGGGAGGCCTATGTTGTAAAGCAAGACCAAATGGACACAGAAAAATAAAAAAACACATAATTATAAAATACATATATTAAGTTTGATTGAATAAAGGCTATATTATTATTTTTTATGTATCTCATATGCTCACCATTAGGAACACGACACCACATAAATAGGTAGGTTCTGAGCAAGTTGTGGAGATACCTATTTTATTATGCATGTGGTTTTCTGTCAGGTAGAGTCCAGATCTATTCTGATTACCTACCTAGGTACCTAATTGTTTTATGCAATCAAATTCAAAAGTATGTACCTAGTTAACTTGTGTGTAGTCAATAATGATTTTGTATATAGTCATGCGATAACGGTTGAATAGGTAGATAGGTACCTATAGAAGTTCTAAATTCCTACAATTCATTGTTAATATACATTTATCATGTAAAATAAAAAGGCACCTTCGCTGCAGTGGATCAAAATAGCTAAATTGTAAAGCATATAATAAATTTATAAGTTTAAAAGTCAACTCCACTAAAAGGATCGCCCAAGAGGCCGAGTTTGACGCAGTGGCAGGGGCGGTTCACTCTGTGATTCCGTCGCGCCGCTACAAGTAGGTACATGCCGGCCGGCCGCCTAATTGGCGGCCCATTAGTAGCTGCCGCGTGTTGGTACAGGACGCTCGCACGGGTCGCAGCGCGTTGCATACGGGATGGCCACATTTAGGCACGTTTGGCGTACCTAAACAGGGAATTTGTTAACAGAGAACCTTCTGTACGTAGTACTATTAATTACTTATTCTGTGGCAGTGGATAGCGGAGCGACGAGCGGGCGTTCATAGATAGAACTCGATCAAATGTATGTATGTATGTCTTTGTCTGTGGTATGTGTAAGCGTGTGTTGCCGATTGTCACCTCTCCAAATCATGAAAACATGTTGACAGGGGCTGTTATATTTTACCCACCACGTCACGCCTAACGAAATTAGACCTCTACCTACGCTTAGTTACTACGAATCGCTGCGTCAAGATATATTTGTGGGTGAGTGTTCAGGTGAACTTTAAACAGCTTAAAGAATAGCGGGGCAGGCGTTTACTCTGCGACGTGTCTTGCGCGGCGCGATTTTAAAGCCGGGGCCGAAGTGGTAGAGCGTTTAGCGACGCGACGCCACGGCGATTTAGGCTGTGTCCTACGTAGGCGAATCAAAGCGAACAGAATTGCGAAGCCGACGCAGCGACGCGCGTATGCGGTGCTACGCGGCGAACAGAATTGCGAAGCCGATGCAGCGACGCGCGTATGCGATGCGACGCGGTGCTACGCGACGGCTTTGTCCTACGTGCGCACGAATGGCCCCGCCGCGCCGCAGGAGTATGCACCGCCGCCGCGCCCCCGTGTCTCATTCGCAAGAAATAATCAAACCAACTGATCGCGTCGCGTCCGCTTCGCTTCGCGCCGCGCCGCCCGCACTTCGCGCCTGTATTGGTCACGTTGGTATAGGTATAATAAGTTTCAGTCAAAAATTTAATTTATCGTATAAGCTTTTATTGCCGAGTGTACTTTTCTGTAAACCTACCACCATCAACTACTAATTCAGACGATTCTATCGAGCCCAAACTCATTGGGATTACGTCGGTTAAGTACTGAATTCCGATGGCCACCTTCTGTCTCCATCATCAGATCAGCTCGATGGTATCATAATATTGAATTGTCTTCCAAACTATGTATACCTTTTACCCAAAATTTCAGCTCAATCGGTTGAAGATATCGATACCTGCAGACTCAAAGGGCGTAACAGCCATTAACACAACAGGCTGTGTGCAGGTATCGATATATGCTTCAAAATTGAGTTGCAAGATTCCACCCGAACAAACATAGTTACATAGTTAGCTGTACATACCTACGAGTAATACATATGTACACTCAGCTTCAATTACTCTTGGTTCGGTACACTATACTAAATATATGGTGTACCGAACTGCTTACAAAATGTCAGAAGGTTCTTTACCTAATATGTAGGCACCTAAGTACATGGGTAGGTAGTACCTACCTACGAGATGAGATTTCTGGCGCGAGTTTAATTAATGTTCACCCATTATCCGCCATTTTATTACGACAATCTTCACTTCACCCATTAAACTGGTCAGGTAATTAGTCACACCTTTAATTGTGCTGTTAATTAAATTATTTAACTTTATTAAACTGTTAAAATATCCATCAAACGGTTAAAACTGCTATTCCTCAACTTTTAGTGGCTAATTTTGACGTTGGATAAAATTTATTGCTTAAAAGTTGTTATTATATTGATTACGGGATTTACGGGTCCTAATTTGAGGCGGTAATTTATATTTTATCAGGTGAGAAAGAAAAACATAGAATCAGATTTATTATCTTTAACTAAGAGTTCCCAAAGCGCATGACGAATGCACAAAGTTTCAGAAATCTAAAATCAAGTGCCCTAAGTATTTGGAATACTTATTCGTTTATTCCGACGACACTTTGCTACATTTAACATTTAGGTTAACCTTGGCATAATGTGCCTGTCACCGACTAAATTCAATCAAGTTACAGTTAATGTGCCCAATCGTTATGACAGCTACGTCATTTCATGACAGGATTGTCACCACATTGTCACTGTAAAATCTCGTAAAGTAGGTAGGTATACCTATCCCAGACGACCCGTCATAAATTGCGCAAGTTATAACCGAAGCTGAATCACGGACATCTGACATTGTAAGTACCTATACAGAAACACCATATTTTTTTGAGAAAATACTAAGCATATTTCTACCTACCTATATACCTACCTCGTACATCGATGTGGGTAGGTACCTACATTGAATTAAGTAAAAGTAAGTAGGTATATACCTAATTCCACAACTTGCAATATCCGGGCTAGACCAAAATCTAGCAGTACGAAAATCTTGTTAGTTTTGTACTACACTTAAACAAGTTCCAACCTAAGTAGGTATACTAAAATATTGTAACTCTCAACAAAGTAAGTAAATTGCCTGCAGCGTATCATATTTGTACACAGAAAATAAATCACACCAAAATACCTTTAAAAGTAACAAGCGAATGTTTATGGTTAAACGATTTCATACTGGCCACATGACGCGGGAGTTAAAAACATTGTTGACCATAGAGCACAAAAGGCGGGAAATAAGTCACAATTTTCGAAAAAGGAACGCCAACACCTGATAATCAATTTGCCACAAAAACGCACGGTCGACGCAAAGCTTAAAAAAATAAAACTTAACATTCTCGACCTTACATTTAACAAAATAAAACGGTTAAAGAATGCAAATTTAAAGTTGCACAGGTATTAAAGTTTCCAGGAAAATTTCGATACAGAGTCAAATCGAATTCATTAGTTTTGAGCGTAACGTATTTGGCATCCGAGTATTACTTAAGACGTCTTTATCAAAAATACACTTTAAAGCAATTCCAGTAAAGTTTACTTCAGCTTGACACAGGTGTTAAAAGTATACTCCCGACTGCGTTTCAAATCACGCCAAAATATTGACGTTTGTTTTTTTCAACGACTGCAAAGTTAGTTTTGCTGTCAATCGTAGCGCTAGCTCCTAAGCGTCGTTCCTCAAATTGTATGAGGCAGCGTTATTTCTCAATTTCACCACCGGTATTTTATAAATTTGTAAAAAAAATGACATTCTATTTGACAAGCAGAAAAGGTAAGGAATTGTCTCTTGTCACCTGGGCATAGAGAATTTGTTTACGGCGTTGCTAATTTAATTGTGTTTGTGTATTGTGTTTTTGTTTTCTTTGTTGCTTTTGGTTTTGTTTAATTGTGTTTAAGATTGGCCCGTTATCCTACTGTGGCACGTGACTTGTGTTACATTTTGTTTAATTGTTGTTTTACCCTATATTAAGTCGTCAATGTCATCAGATATTTTTGCAGCCATTGTTCCAACATATATTTATGCCGGTGACTGTACAAACATTTTAATTTCAATATCTGAATTTTAAACTTTAACGCCATACCTGGGTGAATTGCAAAAATATTTGTACATAATTAAGGACCTTAATCTAATCTACGCTTTAACTTTTTTCAATTGTGTAACGGCAATTACCCATACATTTTATATGGGTAACTTTCAAAGTACCTACATACACCCCCAGTAGGGCTGCTCCAAATAGTTTCGCGGTGCCCTAGGGTCGTTTCGCCGGTAACGCGACCACCACCGGTTAGCGACCACTTGACGGACTAGGCTGCTTCAATTAAAGATATTAACGTTTCTACAAACCCAACAGAAAAAGAATAACTTATTAACTATTCTTGAATAGTATCAGAATAAGAATATATACAATTTAAAACCGAAAGCTCAATCCAAAGCAAGAAAAAATAACCTCAATTCACACATTGCTTCCGTGGAGTGTTGACGTGCAGTGAATCTGTGAAAAAAATAACGCGACAGTTGGCGCGAAAACTTTAGTTACGTCACTTAATTTTATTATTATGCTGAAATTGGTTAATTGATCGTTTAAATGATTTAGCTGTTGTAATAATTTCGTTGAAATTCGGCATATTTAAAAATAGATTTAAATAAAATGGGGTGGTCGCGTACCCAAATACATAATTACCAAAGAAGTCGGATAGCGACCACATCGTTTTCTTTTTCTTTCCTTATGGATTCTTATGCAGCACCCGCGATATTTAGCTTGGCTAGCCAATTGAGTCGGTATTTAAGCCGCGCCAATCCATGCTATGTCCATAGTATATAATAATATATAATTATATATTATTATATTATATAATAAATATAATAATACACAATTTATATGAGATGGTTATGTTATAAATTCGAAAGTGTGTATGTCTGTCTGTCTGTTATCTCTTCACGCTTAAACCGATGGACCGATTTTGATGAAATTTGGTATGTAGATAGCTTGAGTCCCGGGAAGAGACCTATAATAGTTTACCTAGATACCTAGGATAGTTTTTATCCCCGAAATAATCCCCTAAGCGGGTGAAAGTTTGTATAGAGCTACGATATAAACGATTTCCACGCGGACGGAGTCGTGGGCAGACGCTAGTGTAAGTAGAATATAATCTAAAAGTTAAATTAAAGCTTGTAAAAAGGTGGCATTTAGATACCTACTATGAATGACATGTGTGACTGTAATAGAAATATATATAAAAGCACCATGGTGTGAGCGAGATGGCGCGCTTTTTTCGATTCTATTCTTCATTGACACAGCAATGTAAAGTAGATTTAGAAGAGTAACACTAAATAAATGACCTATAATGATGAATTTTCTCGAAAAAGGATTAAATGTAATGTCAAATGGAGAAAAAAATTAGCAGGGGATTAAGTTATTACAAAGTTATAGTATCCAAAGTTTTAAGAGGGGGTAGGTATATTCTATCCCTTTTCCGCAAAACGCACCTTCAGCATATTAAACGATTGTCATTTACTATGCCGCTCGGGGATTGTGACGTCACGATCCACAAGCGTTTTCTCTCTCTAACAAGCAATAAGTATTAAAACGGTTGTAGCTTCTTTTTTTTGGAGTAATAATAAATGGTCCTATTTGTAGTGGTATAAGGGCAGTTAGGTAGGTCAAACTTTGAGAAAGAGGTCAATCGTCGAATCCGACTCGTCTGGGTAGCGTTCGGGAAGCTATTACGCTATGGCTTTTCGTCCAATATTCCGCAGTGTCTCAAGGCGAGAGTCTTTGACCAGTGTGTGTTGCCAGTGATGACGTATGGCACTGAAACGTGGTCGCTTACTATGGGCCTCATAAGAAGGCTCAAAGTCACCCAAAGGGCAATGGAGAGGGCTATGCTGGGAGATTATATGCGTGATCGCATCAGAAATGAGGCTATCCGCAACATAACCAAGGTAGGTAACCGATATAACCATCCGAATCGCTAAAGTTAAGTGGCAGTGGGCGGGGCATATTGCACGGAGAACCGATGGCCGTTGGGGCGGAAAGGTTCTCGAATGGCGACCACGTACCGGGAGGCGCTGAGTGGATAGTTGATTGTGGGGGCACAAGGTGGACTGATGACCTAGTAAATATCGCAAGAATCGGCTGGATGCGGGTGGCGCAAAACCGGTCATTGTGGCACTCTTTGGGGGAGGCCTATGTCTAGCAGTGGACGTCTTTCGACTGATATGAAGATGATGATGATAAATCGTTTTATTAACTACTTAAACACTATTTGCAAGAGTGATCGCCAACTAGCTAACATGTGGTCGCAAACCGACTAAAGCGGTCGCTATCCAGCGAATTCGCTATTTTGAAACCTTTTCCATATTTTTTCTTAATCTATGGATGAAAGTGCTATATTTTATTGTAGGTTTCAAAACTTGACTATACTCAGAACCTATACGAATACCATATATTATGTGTGTACATTGAATAGGTATACATTTACTAATCTAAAGTGAGCAACTCGGCTAAGTGGTCGCTAACCGGCGAAACGACCCTATTTAAGTAGATACTCGATGGATCTGCTCCAGACGGGCTGATCTTTATGGAAATCCTTTAGGTGCGTTTCCCCCGCCATCGAAAAGATAGCGATTAGGTACTTACTTGCTATTTAAATAAATTCCGAAAAATTCATTGCTGCCACGATTCACATGCCTTGAGTTAGAATGTATTAAGGGTCAACAATGTAACTACACTTATAATATAACATCTACTGTACTTAGGTACTATATGTTCGTGAATAAACTTTCATTTCATTTCATAAAAAACCCTACTTGAACATCTCCGCTACCGCATACAACAATAAACGACTAGAGAAGTAATGCCAGGCCTATCGCACTTGCCGCTTCGGCTAAACTCGCCGCTCGCGCACCTCCCAGTGACAATGCGTTCGAAAGGCGTTGACAGTGACACTCATCGTCACGCGACTTTTGTGCTACGCAACGTCAAGAACCTCACTAGACGAAATATTACGTTGGGTAGATAGGGATTATGCCATGATTTGAGGTTTTTTAGCGGTCAAACATTAATTTTGTTTGACAGTAAATAAATAAATAATAAAAAAAGATTTATTGTCGCAAGAAAAAAACAACAAAAAACACAAAATCTAACAGAAAGATAATATTGTAGGTACGTAAATAAAACAACACACAACAGAAAATAAATTAGCGCGACAATAGGCTCGGGGGTCAGCGTTTGCTGCTAGCTTGACGGCTGTAAAGCGCTGTTTTTCAGCCCGCACCTACATCACGGGATACAAAATATAATATAATAATACGAGTAGGTAGCTATGCTGCAAGGGGAACATTCAATTCAATTCATTTCAATTAAGTATTAATTTATTTCTGGATTAAATATTTACCGGAGAAGAACATGTAAGGATAGATTAATTTTGATAATGTAACTTTTAGCTGATGAGACGGAATAAAGGGCTTTTTTATTTTATTATTATTTATTTATTTATTTCTGAGTACTTAATGTCCATAAGTTGTTACAATCACGAATTATCAACTAAGGTTAGTTTTACAAATTAATTTAATCCTAATAGAGTTAGACGCTCCATCCCCTGGCATTGGTTCCTGCACAATGTAGGTAGAGTGTTCCAGTGTGAGAGTATTGGAGCATCCAGCCTCGCAGCCAACGTCCTCAGGATAGGTACTGTTTCCGCTGCCACCTACATTCGAATCACTCGTAATTAACTTAAATAATGAAACTAAACTAAACTAATGAGCTACTAAATTATTACATAAAATAAAGAAGGTAGTTATATATCGTTTGTCTTTTTAACCGACTTCAAAAAAGGATATGTTACGCAATAACACCGTAATTTAAGAACCGATTTGAAAAATTATTTCTTTGTTTGAAAGCATATACTTCCAGATTGGTCCCGTTGTCACCAAAATCCGGTTCTGATGATGGGATCCTGGAGAAATCGAGGGAGCTCTTCAAACTTTATAGGCAAACTTGAAGCTATTTGGCTACTGATTTGAAGTCGGTAAAAACTTTGTTTTGAAAGTCAATTATTGTTTGTCGTTTGTTTGTCAGTAAGTAGACACTATCGTCACCTACATCATCACTATCCCTGAGTTTCCCCGGTTTTACCCTAAAGAAGCCCGGAGCCCGGCACTTAATCCCAAGAAACCGCGAATGTGACTGCTATTTTAATCCAGAGGGAAAACTAGAGTTTGCTGGGATTAGACTGGTTGCCTCCATCACCGAAAAGCTGTTGAATATCAAATGACGGTTCGTACATAGGCCAAAGTATTTCTGAAAAACGCGGTGGTACATTCGAACTCATAAGTAACTGAATACCTTGGTACCTTGTCAATTCACGTTCAAATTCATGATAGACGTGACAACTTCGTATGGCAGTTTATACATGACGTTATAGCGACACAAAGGTAATCAGCCGTTTACTACGACCCGGGGTTTAAATTTCGAACCCGCGATCTCCAGCTGGTCGATTGCGTGACGTTTCGAACGTAGATAAGTGTCATTGTTTGTATGGGAAAATGACAGCTAGCTGTCCTAACACTGTTTAGCTGATGACCTAAAGCAGTACGTAGGTACGTTAGGTGGTAGATCTAAATGTATTTTTTTATATGGAATAATGTTAGTTGAATTGTCCTAACGCGCTTTCGAAACGTTACGCGATTACCCCTCTGGTAAATGTCGCGGTAATCCGCTGGATGCGGGTGGCACAGGGCCAGTCATTGTAGTACTCTTTGGGGGAGGCCTTCGTCCAGCAGTGGACGTCTTTCGGCTGATATGATGATGAACGCTCGTTCTAAAAGTTACGCAATCACCTCTAATTGAAATTACTTACTACCTTACCGCTTAGCCTACATTGGCTTTTTACTATAGTGTACTTCGACAATTATTTATTCCGCACTAACAGCAAGAAACTCGTATTTCGCGACCGTGTTAAAATATGATAAATCATTCTCCATTTCTTGATAATCCATTACGCAAGTAAATACCCGTCGGTCGCCATTAGCGCGACGTTTTCATTCAACTAAGATATGCACATGCACGTATAATTAGAGGTATAAAGCGTGTGGCTATTAGTGGCACAAGTCGAATAATGAGTCGAGAAAGCACGTAAGTAAGTGTGGAGTTAGTTCATCCGTATTGGTATGTACTTAGTAGTTTAATTAAACCCACCCCAAGCGCATGAAAAAATCTGGCAAAGGTTGATCATTTAGAATGTAGTATAAAAGCAAAACTATTTGAAATTAAGAAGATTTAATCGAGTATACAGCAAGATAGATAACTAATATATTCACTGCCACAGTTCGCCCACAAGTAAAAACAATGATTTCGGAGAAAAACCTATTTGATCAAAGTCGCCCCGCGAATCAAAGTAAGCCCATTCTACTGTACGTAAAGTAATGTCTTTCTTTTTGTATAATACAGTTAGTTACGCCTGGTAAATTTTTACACTTTTCCTTTAATTTGAAGTTTATAAATATCGTTAGCAGGCGTAACTGCATTATACAAAATGAATTTAGTATGGGGTGGCGCATCGTTACTGACGATTTCTCAATATAATTTGAGACGTTGGTGCCGTTAAAGAAGCATATGTCTTCTAGGTAGATGTCGCCACACGCCTCCCTAAGGCGTTGTAAGAAGGAACTGATTGAAGGATTTAGGGGCTGAGACAGTTTGTTCCGATAGCTCAGTTGGTTAGTTAGCGACGGGTCACGTATGCCTGTGGTCACCAGTTCGAATCCGGCTCGGAGCCTAAATTTTTCCTTTAATTTGAAGTTTAATGTCTTTCTCCTCGAAAATTACCGACATCATTCGCACAAACCAACTTTAGTTAAGTAGGGATATGATTTGAAAATATTAGGTTTTCTTTACTTTTATCTTATCTTATCTAGATGAAGGCCCTTTCGGATGCACTTCGACCCAGTGGGATCTTTTGTGCATTTGCCCTCTCCTTTATGCCTGCTCCCAAGCTCGCTCCATCATTTCCACAAAACGGATGATGCAGTTCACCGGGAGCACTTTGAATTCCTTTGGTTGCGGATAAGAACCCGTTACCAAAGTAGTTCATTCTTTGTCTGGCAAGGGCATGACATTCACACAATAAGTGTTCCACAGTCTCATCCTCCTCGCCATACATGCTATTTACAATTCGCTTTTCTTTATATCGCTTTATCTCGTTCACCTGCATAACGTCCATATTACATGTCGCAACATAATGCTTAACTAAAACTTTATTTAAAATTAGATAAAAATAAAGTTCTTTAAACCTAACGGTAGGTACCTCACGTGAACGTTAATACTTTCGGGGCTAGCAAAAATAGATGTGTGTTCCGTTGTTTGTGACGTGCTTGTTTGCTCCGATGTATGTGATGGCGACAGCATTCACCTCGAGCATTAATACATCTCAAATGGGGTATTATTTGACTAAGTATCTCTGGCTAGTAAGTATTGTCTATATATTTCTTCCATAGCTAAAATAGGTAAGACTATATAAAATTGCCACTCGCTGTAAACTCACCATAATAAATCTAACAGCCCATTCGACCTACGGAACCGAACGGCGGTAACTTAGCACGCTTCGAAACCCCTAATTGTTAATTACCCATTTTCACACGTAATAACAGTACATATCGCTATGTCCCAAATTAGGCTTTATACGTAATTACGTTCATTACCGTGGCAGGTGTTGACCGACACCTAAAGAAACTACTTTGGACGTGCAAGACCATTGCAACTCAAAAAGGTTAATTACATTGAATTCAATACAAACATAAACTCAAACCCGTATTCCCAAGAGGGGTAGGCGTAGGCGGGTCCAATACAGTTTTTGTATCCGTTAGTGTACAATTTTTACGCGAATGTCAAATTTTAAAGGCCTAATTTTGCCCTTTTGCGACTTTGTAATTGCAGTGTGCTACTCATCCCCAATAGGTTACGGTGTAGTTTTCCTTCTGGGTTGGAAGGTCAGAAACTAGTGCCAACGCCAAATCTTGGGATTAAGTAGGTAGGTGTCAAAGCGGACCCTGGGCTCATTTAGGATACAACTGGGAAAACGATAGAGGATGGATATTTATTTATTTATTTAGGCAATTAACAGTCACATCGGTATCTTTTTTTTAAATATAGAAACTCATTAAAAAAAGTAGCAGGAGTGCCATAACTTAATGTATTATATGAATATAACACTTATAAATTAAGAGCGAGCGGTATTATGTTAATAACGAACAACAGCAGAATGAGTGCATTTCTACCATTAACAACAGATAAGGTATATATTTTATGCAATTGTTCACATCCAATCAGTATTAGTTTTAGGAGATTTACTCATTTTATATCTGAACATGTTTTGTGCACTTCTGTAGGTACGTGTCAAGTTACACTATGTGGAAGAGCGGTGTCTCCTGACACCACTTGACACAGATATCTCGATAGTTCAAGCACCCCGTCCCGCTATAAAATAAATAAATATAATACGAAGCTTGTCAAAAATAAAATAAAAACCGGCCAAGTGCAAGTTGGACTCGCTCACGAAGGGTTCCGTACCATTATCTATAAAAACGGCAAAAAAATCACGTTTGTTGTATTAAAAAAATATTTTAGTTTGTTTTTAGTATTTGTTGTTATAGCGGTGACAGAAATACATAATCTGTGAAAATTTCAACTCTCTAGCTATCACGGTTCTTGAGATACAGCCTGGTGACAGATTATCTATAAAAACGGCAAAAATATCACGTTTTTTGTATGGTAGCCCCCCTTAAAAAAATGATTTATTTTGTTTTTAGTATTTGTTGTTATAGCGGCAGCAGAAATACATAATCTGTGAAAATTTCTACTCTCTAGCTATCACGGTTCTTGAGATACAGCCTGGTGACAGACAGACAGACGGACGGACGGACGGATGGACGGACGGACGGACGGACGGACGGACGGACAGCCAAGTCTTAGTAATAGGGTCCCGTTTTACTCTTTGAGCACGGAACCCTAAAAACGGATAATTGTCTCTATTTGTATTGTTTTGATACCTAGGCAAAGTATTTCAAAGTACCTACATATAGGTACTTAGTCAGAAACAAAACCTACTCTTAAAAATGTTAAAAAACTTATTACAACCAAACACCGAACTTAGGTATAAACCCACCTGACTCGATCAAAACAAGCCGTGAAGGTCAGACTTTCCATTACAAATACACTTATAAGACAACTCCAAAAACCTACAAACTACTTTGAACCTTATCTTCTAGTATATAAGACCCATGATGCATATCTATACACCGTGTTGTTGCGCCCTGTTTGTATACAAGGTGAGCCCGGCATGCGGTCTCGTCTGCCATTGTGTTAGCTGTCAAGTTTCTTTTTCCAATCGGTGCCGAAACGGGGAGGATCAGACTAATACACTCATACATGCATTTTTCAACACATACACACACGCTTTTTGAGTCTAGAGCTTGGGTAAGATTGTTAAGGACCACTATAGTACTTGGGAGTTGGTACTACATGGGCATTTGACATGATCTTTGTCTTATCCATGTCCATTCTTAGACCACGCTCAGAGACTTTACTCAGTCATCGAGCATCGTACTCAAGTCCTCCATGGTCTCAGCCAAGATTTATATCATTACGAAATCGAAGGTGAGTGATGTACTCGCCGTTGATGTGAATGCCTTCTCCAGTCAAGAGTCTTGAAAACATCCTCCAGTGTGCGAGTCCGCTGAATGCGGTTGGCGCAGGACCGGCCATTTTGGTCTTCTTTGGGTGAGGACATATCCAGCAGTGGACATCTTTCGGCTGATATGATGAATCAGAATATACAGGGTGTGGCCTGTAATAGGAGCAAATAATTAAACAGTAGATTATTAAACTTGTGAACAACTATTTCCACATAGTTAAACTTTAAAAAAATATTTTTTTTTAGAAATTTTTTTTCGTCAAAATAAGTTTAGTTGTATTTTTTTGCTGTTCTGTAGTGCTATCAGTAACATTTTATTTTAAAAACACTAAAAAAAATTAAATAAAAATCCAAATATCACAAAAATATCTTTTGAAAACAAAAATGCAAAAACTATTATGACTCGTTACATGATGTTACCTCAAAATCCGCATTGACGGATGTGCTATGATGTCGTGGTGCCTAGATACATTACTTGGAGGTCATAACTTTAGATCAAAATATCTCCGAATCCCAAAAAATTAAAAATAAGTGGGACACAAGAGGTTACTACAAATGCTCTAAGGAAGCGTCCCTTTGAATATTTGCTCCTTTTACAGGCCACACCCTGTATAATAAATAAATACCTATTTAATAATAACTGTTCGCGGACAATCTTACACATACACAGATCAACCTAGTCCCAAACTAAGCAAAGCTTGTACTATGGGTACTAGACGACGATATAGATACTTATATAGAGAAATAAATACTTAAATACATAGAAAACATCCTTGACTCAGTAACAAATATTCGTGCTCATCACACAAATAAATGACCTTACCGGGATTCGAACCCAGGACCTCTTGCTTCGTAGGCAGGGTCACTACCAACTAGGCTAAAGCGGTCGTCAATATAGTACCTATTTAGTTACTTACATTAATCACCTAGGACGGTAAAATAAAGAATTTCGCAGATAGCTGATACTTATTTGACGCCCGAGACAAAAGCAAGAGCCATAAATATATGATCTAAGGCTTTCTTTACTACCGCCATCAGTAGTATTCATGAACTTTTTAGTCTCTCCTTGTCAAGAAGTGGGATTCGGGCGGTAATAGCCCTTTTATAGCCACAGATGTGCGTAATTTAACGAGCGAGTGAAGCAAACGAAGCTCTTTGTTTCAGCTTGGGCAAGAATTATTTCGTATGTCCGGCGTCTGTCCGGCTGTTATCTTCTGCAGGTCGCATCACTCACCCGACTCTCGTGAAATTTTGTGAGCAGGTTCAATAATTATAATAGAATTTTTCCGACGAATCAATTTTCCAAAATTAAAAAAATTATAAGGCAAACTCGCGAGTTCTACAATTTACGCTCAGGGAAGCTGCGAGTGATCTTTAAGGCCTCCACACACCGGTCGCGGGCCCGCGGGCTCGCGGCGGGCCCGCGTTCGATGTGTATTTGAAGTGTAATTTCAATGTTTTACAACTTGCGCGGGCGCGCGCCCGACCCGCGCCCGCGACCGGTGTGTGGAGGCCTTATAAGTCCCAAGCAGCCGAAAGATTCCATGGCAAATACATAAAGTTGAAATTAGGATCTTGAGCGTAGCGAGCGCCTCAAAGGCATGCAAATTGCTTTGTGCTCATGTCGTTTGTCCGTAGATACAGCCTGCGACCCGTTCCACGAAGTATCGAGTAACAGTTTTACAAGTCTACCGAACACTGGTATAGTATAAAGACGGCAATAGTACATTATTGCCGTGGCCGGGAAGGAGACAATTGCAGGCTGAGTACTTTGTTTAAACGGACGAGCTTGCGAGTCCGTTTAATTATAATATTACGAAGCCTGCAATTGCCATTCCGGCTGAGGCTAATATAGTGCTTTTCTCAAAAATGGGGGAATAAAAAAGACTAAATTTAAATCAAGCTTTATTATTACAAATTGAGGATACTGCAAATGACATAAAATTAAACGTCATATTTTTTTTTAAACAGAATCTCAAGTGTATTTTTCCACCGAAAAACGCTATCTTTTAATGACACATGCAAAAATGTCGCGTTTGCAACAGAAAAATACGACTTGATTTGGCTGAATACGACCTGTGCCGTCTTTTATATGCCAGTTTCTACTTTTTAAAAAGTTTGGTACTCGACAAATAAAGGAATTCATATGTAACATTCAAGGCGGCCTGCAATGTTTTTTATTTTTTAATTTTGATCTGGCCTTCAACTATACACTTTACCTTCCAATATGTAGCGAGTTATGTTCACTTTGCGGGCCATTTTTGAGAAAAGTATGTTATCTTCCTACAAAACGCACCGCGCGCGGCTTGTATGTGTGCGCTATATCGACCCGTTTCTCAGTGCGAAACAATCGAGATTTTGTTTGAGTGTGCGTGCGGCGACGTATAGATAGTACCTATAGCGCACACATACAAGCCGCGCGCGGTGCGTTTGTAGGAAGATAACATACTTTGCCGTCTTTATACTATGACACTGGTCAAATGGCCAGCATTTCACCAGTGTTGCCAGACTTGTAAAATTGTAACCTGTAGCATCGTGAATCGGGCCACTGGTGATTCCATTTATGTCGGAACCCCAACAACCACGTACCTAAACAAACAATGAGTGACTTTTTTTTTCCGACTTTGTTTTTTTTTGTTTTTCTTACTCACAATCTTTAATACTATCGATCCTCATACAAGAAAATTAATATTAAATTCCAGATCGTCACATTTTTGTATGCAGTCTTTTTTTATTTATATGGTGGTGACGCACTGGAAGGAAAATCTTACATAGTAACATCTGGGACACTTTTTTTCTTGTATGATGCGATTCTTCCCTAGCCTATCGATATAGTATTAACGATCCTTAATAAGAAAAACCAAAAAAATACAAATTCTGAAAAAAAAAAGATTTACCTACCGTTACCTCGGGGTACTTTAGCCCTGGGGGGTAACTTTGGCTTTCGCTAATTACTTGGTCTTCCGCTTTTTTATGAGTTTATGAATGGTCTGATCACCTTATTTTTAGTTTCAGCTAATTGCTCACGTTGGTACCTTTATTATTTGACATTGCTATGTGTGTTTTTAATGCGGGCCAAAGTAACCCTCCATTGGGTTAATGTACCCCGAGGTTACGGTATACACTTTTTTTTGAAAAACGCTCAAATACCAACGCTTGTGAAAGCGGCCTTACCCAGTAATTGCAGCTGATTGTTAGAATCTTGAGCGTAGCGAGTGCCTCAAAGGCACCCAGGTGCAAATAGCTTTTCTCTCGTGTCGTTTGGTCATAAACATGCCCTGATGGTTCCGTTTATATCAAGAAACCCTAAAACTACGTAAGTGAAAAATCCTGTCCGGGTGTGAAAGCGGCCTTATCCAGTAATTACCGCTGATAATTACGAGTGACTAATGAGTATAATTAGGTGAAAGGCTTCACGCACTGTCACTTGAATAGTGCCTGAATGTAGCAAATTACATAAATTTGCTTTTCAATTAACACTTGATGAATAAAAAATACAGACATACATACAAACAGGTATAGGTACGTAAAGTATTTGTATTTGAGGTTATTAAATAGCACGTTACTATATTTCCGCCCTCATTTAAGTTCGTTAAGGGTTGATTTCGGGTTGAAGTTGTATATGTTCTACAATAGCCGACCCCGCGAATTTCGTATCGCCATACAAAATATAAGAGAATATTAGTTTTTAGGGTTCCGTACTCATATAGTTAAACGGGGCCCTATTACTAAGCCTCCGCTGTCCGTCCTTCTGTCTGTCACCAGGCTATATCTCACTGATACCGTGGTATAGTTCCAGCTGAATTTTTCACAGATGATGTATTTCTGTTGCCGCTATAACAACACATACTAAAAACACAGAATAAAATAGTTTTTTATAGATAATGGTTCGGAACCCTTCGTGCGTGAGTCCGACTCGCACTTGACCGCTTTTTTAGGTTCGTAAAAAAAATTATTTTAATAGTTAACCTATTCTGCTATTCAGAGCGAAGACAAATTGAACAAGTCACGTTAATAAAAACATTATAAAAATCGGTCCACCCGAGTCTCGAGTTAATTATAATGGTGGTGGTTAAAAAAACACGACTTTTATATACATCTAAAATGGTTCGGTGGTTTAACCATAAGAATGTAACAAACATACAGAGCATTATTATAGATATACGCGAAAACACAGAAAAGCGTACAATATCTCATAGGAAAGCCTTCTCTGTAAAATTATGTGTATAATTATAGCGGGCCTCATAACACGCTCGGCTCATGAGCCAGCCTCCGCAGTAATAAGATAATTGAGGGGTTGCCAGGTAAGTTTATAACGCTCTACGGTTACTTATGCTTAGCGAAAGTACATATGCGGGTTGTTTAGATGATATATATTAATTTTATGTGTAGGTATACCTATATATTTTTGCCCGACTACGGCAAAGCCGAAAGGTTTTAGCAGTGTATGTTTGTATTTACGTATGTTCCACTGTAGCGATTAAAGTTTGATCTGTTTTGATCTGTATGGAAAATAAAAATATGATGGTTTTACATTAAAATAAGTGACTGACTTTAAAATAAATATTTTGCTATCATAATTCGTGGTGAATCAAATGGAAGAGGAGAAAATGTCGAGTTCAAATATATAAAAATATTATTCATACTTAGTTACTTTTCCGTAGTCGGGACATGGTTCCATAGTAGTTGGTACCTACCACAGATGTATGAATATAAGGAGATCGGACATGGCGGCCGATTTGTATAGAGTGAGCCTGTCGCAAGTACATTAACCCACACAACGCCCAAGTAATTGACAACACAAAGCACGCACACATCTAAAACACACACACTTGTATACCTACACGCTTAATTGACAATAAACGCGCATCATATCAGGCATTTTGGGAAAAAACGTAATATTCTCTGCGATCAGCACGCGTGCACAGTATGGCAGAGTATGCCCACTGAGCTAACAGCTGCGACACGGCCGCCGGCGGCTTGTCCTCTCTCTAGTATTCTATGCTCTGAGGTACCTACCTATTTCCTTGTAGCTTTAACTACAGTTGTTCAGCTAATCAAAGCAGACTAAACGGCTAGGCTAGATTACTTTAATATTTGTTATTTATACGTACGAATCATAAACATTTATAAATTGTTCGGCATAACACTTTAAACTCTCGCGCATTATATATACTACGACCGGTGCAATCCATGTCGAAACGTCAGAAATAAAGGTAAATAAATATCACGTTAGACCCGTGAAAAACAGTAATTTCATTATGTGTACAGTCAACACTTCTGCACCTTAGGTATTCCATTATAATAAGGTGAAAAATTTAAACATCTCCTTAACGTCGACTGTACCTACATAATAAGTATATTTATGAACTCACCAATACGGGGAACGAAGCTGTATTTTACAACTGCCAAGATGCCACAGAATTAGGATTTCAAAGGGCGTAACTACGCACTAATATGCCAGTCTCCGATTTTTTTTTATTAATTCTAACCTTCAGAAAGGAATCCATCTTGTATTGACTAACAACAAAAGAGCACATTAAAAAGATAAAAATGAAGATCAAAGTGAGACCTCACCGGCGAGAGCTGAAAACTGCTCACACTGAATGACAGGTAATTCTGACGTGTACGAAAACGCGTTAAATTCTAACCCAATCCCAATTAAACCCGTTAAGCCAGATACCCCTTATAATATCTGTACTTACCCCCGTTTTAACATAAGTGCGTATAATTACACGCGCATCAATGTTGCCAGCCTATTAGGCTTCACGATTAATGAGATAATTGCGGGTTGCCAGCGCAAACGCGATTGTTGAGGCGATTTATAATTTTATGGCAACATTATCTCTAACGTAGTCATTATGGGCATTATTACGTGACTTGAGTCAACTAGCTAATAAGTAAGACTTTGATGTGAATAAAAATTATGTATTAATAGGTATTATAATGTACTTATTAATCTCGACGCCTCGGATGTGAGATTCAAAGTCGTGTTTTTAAGCCCGCCTAATGTTACCGTGGTCTATGGACGCCAAACACCCCAGGGGAGACGCATGTGCGTTGCCGTTGCGTTAAAAATCCTATGGAACTATTGTTATAATATAACGCTCAAAAAATAACTGTCGAAAACTGTATGTGTCTGATCCTTGAATAAGTAAAAGATCGGAAACGCTTATGTGACTCCTCTATAGGTATTTGGTAAAATGTTGAAATGAGGCAGGCTAATTTGAAATTTGCTAACATGTCAAAATAAGTTTAACAATTATAAACTACCTACTCGTAATGACTGCCTATAAAACCATTTATCCATCCATCCATCCATCCAAGTTGGTTGAATAAATAAATGAATTATTATATTTAACTTTTGACACCCGAGATTTATTGTATTGTACTTTTGAAATGCGGATAGGTATGTGCTGTATTGGCTGACTACTGTACTACAGAGCAGAGATGGGTACCTACCACAGATGTATAAATGTAAGTAAGTATTCTATGCTCTGAGCTCAGACCAAGAAAAAAAATAGACGGAGCATGACGAACAACCTACTGAAGCCGGTTTTCAACCAAGCCAAATAAGTTTAGCACACGCTCACGCACACATAAACAAATTAAATTGCACATAACTAGAAACAGGGGATCTTGACAGCATTGCGAGAGTGCTGGAGAGTTTTGTGCAATTTTGTTTGTATATGTGCGCGTGAGCGCGTGCTAAACTTATTTGGCTTAGTTGAAAACCGGCATCAGTAGATTTTTCGTAATGATGAATGCGATTGCTGAAATTATTTCATTTTCATTAACAGGTTTTGAGAAAACAAAACTAACATCTAATTTTATAAAACTAATCTATTTTATTTTTTATAGTTATGTACCTAGCGCTTTTTTTGTTTATTAACTAAGTAGGTACCCGTATTTAGACATTATCCACCCGGTAGGACATAATCATTCACTGCCTTTTTTTTTCTTGACCTGTAGTATTTGGACTAGGTCACGAGTCACGAGTCACCTTCAATTCAAGTCAATTTATTTATAAATACTTTTAGAATTAGGAATGTTAATAGGTACATATACATATATTATTAAATTGAATCTAAAGGCGAAATAAATAAACACATAAAAACACCCTTTTTTTTTTTAAACTTCCCTACTTTAAGTTCAGCATGGCACCCGTGGCGTTTGATAATTGAAATGAAACAGGTATTTTATGATCTCGGCGCTTCAGGGATTCTTGCTTTTTATAGTTTATATGACTTCACAAATCCCGTTTTTTACGATATCCTTTTGTCTTTATGATTTTATATTCGACGTATTTTTAAGTGTATATGAAGCGGGGTACCTAATACCTAATCCCGAATTTCCCAAAACCTTTTTTTCACGATAACATCAGACTGCGCCTAGTCGGGAAGATTTATGTTCATTATCTATTATACAGACTTTATGTTATTGTGAGAACTCCCGAGACAAAGATAATATATATATATATATATATATATATATATATATATATATATATATATATTTGCAAATCCGACTTGTCAATACGAGTATATATGTTTTATGCCACGACGTGGTAAACTAGCACACAGAGAAGTTCCCACTCGACTTACGTTGTCCGTCCTTTATCCAACTCGCTTTGGTTAAATAAAATAGGGAAAGCTTTACCAAAAAAATACTGACTGCGCCCCAAAAAATACTGACTGCGCCCCAAAAAATACTGACTGAATACATTAAACTTTAACAATCACAACCGAATCACCGAGTTTTGATGAACGATTAGTATTTTAGCTGTGCAAATCAGTGTTTTTAGGTTGTTGTTGTTAGGTTTTTTTTGATGTGCCTTTAAATACTAATAGGTACAAATAATCTGTCATAACAACAAAGCGCTGAAAAATATCTGACATGCTGATAAAGGATTTGCAAAGAGTCGTGCTGTCAGATAATATAACAGGTAACTCATTGAGTTAAATGTAAGTAAGTATATATACAGCTTGTTACAAAAATACCCGTAAAACGGAAAGGGGGTTAAATGGTCCCTTATCTTTAGTCAATTTGAAAACCGTAGTATTAGACGCAGTATCAATAAAAAACGAACCCTTCTATAACTCAAAACCTCTTTAACGTAAACACATAAAACTACGTGTGTTTAATAATATCCATAAGGACATCTAGGAGCCCAAATTTCATGAAGCTAGCTCAAACGGTTACAAAGATATGAAGGTCAAAAAGTCTTAAATTTTAGCACTGACTGACTGACTGACATAAGTATGTATGTACCTAAACCTAACTTACTTCCAGATGACCTAGAAGGATGAAATTTGGAATCCAGCTCGGTAATTGTATGTAAGCGTAGGAAAAAGTCTAAAAGTAAAAAAAAATAAAAAAATAGGGGGGGTCCCCATACAAAAAAAAAATTGTAGCGTTGGAACCGTTACAAGCAGATATTTGAAACTATCCCAATATATGAATGTATTATTATATTTGCTATATAACAGAAATATAAAAATAAAGTTTAGTCAAAAAATAAGTGGTGTATAAATAAAATGGTGTAAAAAAAAATAAACTTGTAATACCTACGCGCTAAACAACCGGCCATCGGTGTGACGTCGGCGACACGCGGTACCACATAATTATACACAGAACAGAAGTAAATCTCAATACCTGCCTAGTTTTCTTTACAAAAAGTAATGATATCCCACCAAAAACATAAATGTAAAAAAGGAGAGCCAAGTTCGATACAAAAATTATGCTTGGGTGTGGGCTTCGCCGCAAAAAGAATGGAGATCTAAATGAGTGCCAAGTTGTATGCAAAATCCAAATATGTATTTATAGGAACAAAATAACTTAAAAATTGTGTATTGAACTTGGCTCTCCTTTTTAGGGTTCCGTAGCCAAATGGCAAAAAACGGAACCCTTATAGATTCGTCATGTCCGTCCGTCTGTCTGTCTGTCTGTCTGTCCGTCCGTATGTCACAGCCACTTTTTTCCGAAACTATAAGAGCTATACTGTCAAAACTTGGTAAGTAGATGTATTCTGTGAACCGCATTAAGATTTTCTTACAAAAATTGAAAAAAAACATTAAATTTTAGGGGTCCCCATACTCAGAACTGAAACTCAAAAAATTTTTTTTCATCAAATCTATAGATAGGTTTTCAAAACTGATATTGAGGTTTCTAACATAATTTTTTTCTAAACTGAATAGTTTGCGCGAGAGACACTTCCAAAGTGGTAAAATGTGTGTCCCCCCCCCTGTAACTTCTAAAATAAGAGAATGATAAAACTAAAAAAAATATACGATGTACATTACCATGTAAACTTCCACCGAAAGTTGGTTTGAACGAGATCTAATAAGTAGTTTTTTTTAATACGTCATAAATCGTAAACCGCAATTTATTTCACGGAACCCTTCATGTGCGAGTCCGACTTGCACTTGGCCGCTTTTTTACATTTATGTTTTTGGTGGGATAATAATACATACACATGTTGGGATAGTTTCAGATATCTGCTTGTAACGGTTCCAACGCTACAATTAAAAAAAAAAATTGTATGGGGACCCCCCTATTTTTTTACTTTTTTTTATTTTTAGACTTTTTCCTACGCTTACATACAATTACCGAGCTGGATTCCAAATGTCATCCTTCTAGATCATCTGGAAGTAGGTTAGGTTTAGGTACTATATGTCAGTCAGTCAGTGCTAAAACTTACGACTTTTTGACAGTCATATCTTTATAACCGTTTGAGCTAGCTCTATGAAATTTGGGCTTATGGATATAATTAAACACACGTAGTTTTATGTGTTTACGTTAAAGAGGTTTTGAGTTATAGAAGGGTTAAAAGTGGTACCAAGTGGTTCGTGTAATATTACACTTGGCGCTGGCTAGCCAGTTCTTTTGCTTGAACTTGGCTTGACACGCTGCCGCGTGTCTAGATACAATACTTATCTAAAGTGTCATTCAATAGAACTTGCAAACTATGTAAACAAACAAATTCACATTTGAAATGTCAATTCCAATACATTGTTTGTTTACATAGTTTTCAAGTTCTATTGACGGCGACTTTTACTACGTAATCATACTTATGTACTTACTCGATCAATATCCATTATTCCTCGGAATGGACATATATTTATTCCTTACATAAACGTAATTAATCGAATTCGATTCCTAAGCCACTTAAAAACCACCTAATTATCTCACAAATAGCGTTACTATCGAACACGGATCACGGACTGAAAACTTCAGTTCTCAATTCAAAAACGCTCATAGTTTCGTAATAATGTTTGAATAGCCAATACATACCGGCGTCAAGTGGAAAATTTCATTACTCCCGCCCATTCCAATTTAAACTGTATTTATATGACCTGAGGATTGAGTTTTCTTTGAGCGCGATCCAAATCGGACCACACACGTCGAAGCGGCGAGGATTTTAAAAAAGGAACTCGCCAACCGCGCCTCGTTCGTTACCTCATCATCGAGTTCTTTTTTTGAAATTCTTTTTTTTCCCGCGGCTAGCTTTATACATAGGGTTCTAAAATATTATAAGGAATAATGTTGTACCTTTATAGAGGATTTCGGTTATAAATTAGCCGGTTTTATCGACCGCTTCTGATGTCCAGTAGTGTGGATGGGGTTTTATAGTTTTTTAAATACGGCACGGCAATCTTGACTTTACGTGTGGCAGTGTCGCCACCATCACAGTCTCAACTTTTAAAAAGTATGCGGCGGGTTTAGTGCGTGATTACGCCACAGATTAAAAATAAGTTTGTTCTTTATTTTTCTTAAAAGTGGGATTATTTTGTTATCGGCCAGTAATAAAGTAGGTTGGTCGTGTCGGTGGGAACGATTGGGCGATAAGTTTCGAATTAGGAACGATTGCTTTAATTGGCGGGAAATTGGCCTCCATCTTAGCTGTAATTGGTGGCTTTGGATATTTGTTTGTACTAATTAATTGCTCGAGTTTAGATAAAATGCTTTCAAATAAACTGGTTAGTTTTATGCGATGGATCTATTTTGAAATTGAGTGTGAACTGCAAGGTCGAATATAATAACTTTTTTAATGTTTTGCTTTTTTTTTTTAAATAAATTAGATTTCCAAGAACTAAATCGACAAAAAAGTCCATGTAACCATCGAACCTGTACACAAGTTTCCCTGGAATCGGTAGGACGGCTAGATATCCATCCGCCGAACACACATTACGAAAGCATTTTTGTCCAAGCTGAAACAGGAAACTACGTTCCCTTCACTCGCTCGTTAAAAAAATGGATGTTGAGGTGAGCAGAACACCATAACATGCAAATAGCGGTAATGCGCCGAAACATGGGGTGGGTTGATCCGCGGGGCACTTTACACCCCATGCCGGGGTATATTGAATAAGTTGTGGTTTGAATTACAGCGGAAAATATATAAAACCAAGGTGAAAAACACTACAAGAGTATTAAAAAACCCATCACAACCTTATAATAGGGATGTAGAGAGATAGTCAAATAAGCAACTTTTTATGAATACTGCTGCGCAAATGTAGGTACCTAATACCGGTTCCACCCTATGTATAGCTTAATTAATTCTGTATCGAAACATAGTGTAGGTATGTGTATAATTGTTCCACCACTGTAATGTAACCACCTATGTTTACAAATAAATCACTAAGACTATCACCCTCCTAGCGTTATTATTCCCGGTTGTGCCCCTAAAGTAGCCCGGGGTCCGCTTTGACACCTAATCACTAAGACTATGACCCTGCCAAACGCGAGTGCGGCCTAAATAAGAAGGCCACAAATTGTTTAATAATATAATTAAGTAAGTACATAGACTTACAGTAGGGGAAATGTATTCACGTACCACCGCAGAACCCTATCGCAATAACGGTACTTGAAAGGAGTGTGGCCGTCCATTGCGACAGGGTTCTACGGTGGTACTTGAATAGGTACATTTCCCTTACTGTAGGTACTTATGTAAAAGTTCAGAGGGGTAATTACCTAACCTTTCAAATGAGCGATAAGGTAACTCAACTGTCATTTTCCCATACAAAAAATGGCATTCAGATCTACTTAACTTGCGTACAAAACGCGATACATTCACCAGAGGGGTGATAACGTCACTTTTCGAATGTAACGTTGTAGGTAGGTACAACTCAACGGCCATTTTCCCATACAAATAAGTTTCTGTCAAAAATTTCATTTTTAGTACAAGCTTTTATCTCCGACTGTACTTTTCTGCATACCATCATCAACTACTCATTGATACGATTCTAACGAGCCCAAACTCGATGGGATTGTGTCGTTTTATTGCGGAGTTCCTATGGCCACCTTCCAGCTCCAGCATCAGATCAGCTCCATGTCATCATAATATTGCATTGTCATGCGATATACATATGCATGCCAAATTTCAGCTCAATCGGAAACCAGGAAGTGGGTCAAATTTCAATTACTAAATTTGACCCAAGAATAAAACAAACGGGGTGAGCTAAATAAAAACTTGCAAAAATGGCATTTAAATAGATCTACCTGCACGATAGGTTACCTTTTAAGACCTAAATGTACTGAAACGTCACGTAAAACGTAATGGTTACGTAACGGATCATGCTACTATGTCTGACGTACGTGCACAGCGTTACGAACAGCAGAGGCCCTAGCACGATTAGTTTTATTTATAGCCACGTTTCACGTGACGTTTTGGTACATTTTCGCCGATAAAACGTGACGATAAAAGCTATCGCGCGAGGACCTCTGCAGTAGGTACGGTACAGTCACCGGCATCAATATATGATGAATCAAAGGCCGCAAAAACATCTGCTATGCTCTTACGGCTCTTAGGAATAGAGTTGTCATCAGATATTTTTGTGGCATTTGTTCCATCATATATTTAGTAATAATATAATAGCGCTTGAGCAGCATCGCTTGAATTGGGGCCCTACATAGCCGTTCATCCCTTGGGATGTGGGTAATTTGGGCCAGTTAGCACCCTCGTGGTTGCATTAGGTACATTCAATTGTCTAAGCATTAGGTTCCGTAACACAAAATGAAGTATTAGGTACACTGTTTTAAGCTAGTTTAAGCCCTTAACTGGCGTTTGTGTTTTGTGAGAGATTAAATGCTTTAGTAGTTTAAAGAAACGAATATCTATTTACAGTCTTTATATTAACTTAATACATTGTTGTTATGTATGTAGGTATGTGGTAACGGATAAGCTATGTACATAATCCCAAAGAGTAATTTATCGAAATTACAATATTTTCCGCATTTCATAATTCCGGCAACCATGTTGCGCCGAAGGATTTTATGATTTTTCAGGATATTAATACTAACCAAACCTACCTAATAAAAATCTACTACGGCAATCCCAGTGAAATTTACCTCATTCATAAATTTAATGTTAACCGAACTTATTTTAGCTAAAATGCCATTAAAATTCGTTTGCTTTATCTGTCACATTTATGCTTGAGAGAATGGGACAAAACGTAATTTACTTATAGGAGGTTGTTAAAGTTTAAGCAGAGGTTAGATAGGTTCATATAAGTATTTGATTGAACCGACTGCAAAAAAGAAGTTCTTTTTGGAATTATTAAACGTTCTCAGCTTTGAGTGTGTTTCTTGGAAGGACTCACGAAGCGTTTAAAACCATTTTGTTTTATTTAATTACTTGTCACGTTATCCAGATGGCAGAATATTTATAACGATGTATCCTGGCGAATAAATAAAGTTAGTTTTTAGAATTACGGTTGCCAAAGGGCAAATCAGCAAAACTATCAAAATGTCAGAAAGAGTTAAGACATTATTTATTTTATATTATTCTGTTTAGTCAATTCACGTCACCTAATTACAGCAAAATAATTAAAATTCATAAAATAGGCATCAATAATATAAGGCAAATGGCGTTAGTCCTCGACTTTGCACCTGTTTGTTGTATACTTGTATGACTTTATGTCAAAGTGACATGGCTTCAATTTGTTTTGACATAAAAGTGCCCATGTCACTATAGTGTTGTCATACACTTATAAAATTGGCCAAACATATTTTAAATCATCATTAAATTTGAAGTCATATTTGTATGCAACTGTATGGGGAAAAAAGATCATGTTCTTAATTATCTGGCCACGACTGTATATTTCATCGCGCGGCTTTATTTGGATTCTCTGTATAAGGTAAACGTCCGACTGCTCGACGCTGTACTAGTATATGACATGGGCACTTTATGTCAAAGCAATACGGGTTAAATTCGAACTAAGAGGATTTTTCTTCATTCGAATTTAAGCCATGTCACTTTGACATAGAGTGCCCATGCCATATACTAGTACAGCGTCGAGCACTCGGACGTTTACCTTAAGGCCTCTCACAGACTGGCGCGGCCTGGCCGCGGCGGACAATAGAAATTGTCATTAGCTGTCAAATTTACTATGCTCCGCCACCGCAGGCCGCGCCAGTGTGATGCAGGCTTAATACGAGCGTTCAGAGCCGCGCGGATAGCTATAGTGTTCACTGTCAATAAATGCAGAAGACAGAAGATAGCGGACGCATATCAAATAGCCTTCAATAAACAAAACACACACCAACAATGTCTTAATCGAAAACACAACGACACTTTAAAAAAAGAAAACCCATAGACAAACGCTCTTCTTTAAAGCTCTCGTTTCACCTTTGACCCGTCAAACGAGAACGCCGTCGGGCTCTTTGAAATACGATATTAGGGATTTGCATTTTAAAGAAGCGGTATTAGAATAGTCTGAATCGGAATATTTCGATTCAGAGTATTCGATTTGCTTTGAACTGGCTTTGAAAAAGGAATCTTCCTGTATAAATGTACGTAGGTACCTACAGATATATATTATGTATGCGATGACCGATCTTAAGGCCAGCGTCACACAGTCGGAATCAGTCACTGAATTCAGTATCTGGATCACTCAAGAGCAAAAAAGTACACAATTATGAAGCACAAACTGTACGCGCGTTAGGACAACTTAACTGTAATTTTCCAATACAAAAACTGTCATTTAGATTTACCTGACGCGCGTACAATGCGCTACGTGATCGACCTGCACGTTACGATTTAGTGATTGACTTCACTTCAGTATGAGGCCTCAGAAACGTCTTAAGCCATTACAAAGTTTTTTTTAACTAAAACTAGACAACGTATTGGTACTATTTCCGGGACAATCTTACACAAATCGAGCTATGCTCATCACAAAAGTGTTACCGGAATTTTAGTACACACAAGGATAATACGTTCATCAAACATAATTAAAGACCGTTATCTATGAGAAACGTCAAAAGACACAACACGTAGAAAAGGAATGCTATTACAAGATTCAATTATGAAACATTTTTATCTTATAAGTTAATCAACAAATCCATTGTTACACAAGATGGCCCCCAACCCCAGAATGAGCATTATTACCGAACCCCCGACGTCATCATTCACAAATCATCATAGAAAAACATCCCCTACCGCGAAATGTATTTATAAAAACGCCCAATAACATGCGTTAATACATGAAAACACGCAGCTGTTGTCTGTGGTTGAAAAAAAAATGCCGACGCGATTGGCCGGCGCGGGATAGCGGGAACATTACGCGCATCTGTCAGTTAATATTGTCTATTTTGTCTATGGTTGCGTAACATGTGTAGTGTTGTTGCAAAGTTAGGTTTGCGGTTGAGAGAGGCAAAAACGCAGTCGGTTTTCTAAGTAGCTGTGTAGGAGTGTGGTTAGTTTGTGTGTTGGCCAAGTTGATGATAAGTTTGTGCAATATGTATGGGGCAGTGATAAAGTTTTATTTGCCATTTGTTTATTGCCATGATATTGCGATGGTTGCTTAAGTGTTCGAGCTATGTATTGTTTGATATTGAATGTTCGTTGTTTGTTGATTTGTTACCACAGGGATTGTTGACTGCTAGTTAAATCAGTTTTTGTGAATCTTCAAAAATTTTGTGAGAAAATAGGAAAAACTTACCATCTTCCTCCCAGCGTTTTTTCCCGGTAGTATTCTAAACGAGTCTGGAATCCACTTTGGTACCTATTCCCAAGATAAAATAGGAAAAAGTAACGCAATAATTTTACGCGACGAACTTTACAACATTGTTTTGTAATTAATCAATGTATTCCTAAAAGCGTTTGTATAGTAAGTTGACGTTGTGACGTTGTTCTAAATTCTAAACGTACGAATGAGGTTACCAAAGACAAGACAAGTGTGATTTTGAGACAAGTCTCGTGTCTCGACTCCGGCGGGTTGCACCAACTTACGATTACCCTTCAACCTTAAATATGGCGCCGGCAGCTGTCATTCCATAGAAACTTTTCGAACTTTCCATACATTCAGATTTTAAAGAACACCGATTACGATAACAGACGGTTTGGTGACCACCCGAACAAATCGTTTATACAGTTCTGCTGTAATTTAACCCAAAGACTGATAACTATCAGTAATTTTGAGGGAAATGCTGCAATCAAAGATTTTTTTTTATACGACGTTGGCTAACAATCTTACGGCCTGCCTAATGTTAAGGCGCTATAGGTTCAGCGAAGTGAAGCGAACATAGTTTTTGAAACAATATAATGCGTCTGTTTATAATAATATGGTTTAAAAAAATACGAATAGTAATCTTGAGGCTTTTCTGCAGGGAAATCAGTGGTTCGAAACACGATTAAGCAATTTTCGCTCGATGGAAAAAAAATTACGAACATAGGTCTAAAACATATTAATATTCACTTAAAACATTCGTAGCAAATTATGCACAATAGCTAAACATATTAACATTGGTTCTAAAAATCGGCAATATCATGTTTGAGGGAACTTATAGTGATTACTTTTTTATTTATTTAAACGCACAAAAAATTAAAATTAAAAAAACATGATATCCGCGCTTCCAAACACGCACTTCCATCTCGCTCACGCTTATGCTCAGCGCGAGGGAGAGTAGACCATGATACTATAGCGCCTTAAGCTGGTACCGTAGCCTATGGACGCTAGTGACTCCATTAGAATCACGAGCGCGTTGCCGACCACTCATCCGATTCCCGGTTCGAATTCTCAGGGCCGATTCACTTCAGGATTCGCTGTGTTGGCGGATCCCTCACTCCCAACACGGCGCACCCTAGGGAGCTCTGGCGACCTTACTCACCACCATCACCAGGAATACAACACCACATACTTCATAGCATGCAATAATATAGCAACACTACAAAGCAGTGGTGCTATAATGGCTGCGGTCTTCTGTAAGGTGGAGGTACTTCCCCAATTGGGCTGCTCCACATAAGAACGAGATGACATTCAGCTGTGCCCTACCTCCATAATTTTATCCTTAGTATTGACGGAGCTATATCGATAGCAACATTGATAAAAATCGACGATTCTTGTTATGGAGCCCCCATTTTCATTGCCAGACGCTACATACGATAAAACCCACGGGCGGGCGTAGCGCGTAGCGATTCTTGGCAGAATGTGTTAATTTACTAACACATACCCTTAAGAAGCCGTACAATGAACAAAGTAGGTACTTAAATAATGTAATACAGCAATTTTAAATTACCTGATATTCATTATTCGATTCATTACGAACATTTTCATGAAACCGATTTATTCATCCATGGGCTGTATTCGGCTAAACATGTTTTTATACGAACGAATTCGCGTTAAGAAATAAGTTTGGCGAGCCTAATAGGTACCTACTCCGGATTTTGAAAAGCATTATTACTTATAATAACGTATTTTTTGGTTATTTCATTTTAAAACGTTATTATACGATGCTTTATTCAAGAATCCTACAAGTTTTCCATCCGCAAGTTATTGTTAAGATGTAAATGAAGCATTCAGTGTCTTTTTTGTATGATTTATCTTGAATATTACCTATAGTGCAAATGTAAATTAACCAAAACATGTATTAACATTTATTCCCACTTTTCAGGAACTACTTACGTTATAATTTTTTCGATGTCTGATATATTGTTCAATGTCAAAAATGAATTATTTAAATTATGATATATCCGTTACAACTAAAACTCTCGCGCTTTGTACACATATTTAAATTACTGTTTTACACGGGTCTAACACAATTATTTACCTTTATTTCTGACGTTTCGACACGATACTAGATGTCGGACTCATGTCGGTAGGTTCTATAAGTTAAGGCCGCATTGTTGGACAAGCGGCGCGACCGACGAAGCATTTATTTATTTTTTTCCACAAATAATAAGCTCCATTTTCTGTTACTTATAATTTTGCGAAACACAGTGTTTATTGCCGAGGATTGCACTCACTTTACCCTGGCAACACATTACCCTGCCAAAAGCCCTAATTAATTATCTACAAGCGAGACCTAACGTATAAAATATAAATATCGGGCGCCCAATACCAAACTGATTGTAGCTTAACGAGTTGAGTCAAGTAGATTCCTTTGACATTAATAACGTAATAGCTATTTTTTTTCTTTTAGTTCGAAACCATCTTTCGTCCATGGGTGTCAGTGTAAAATAGAGGGCTATATTATATAATACCTTCAATTTTAATATTCTGATATTCTGAAGATGTTTTTGAGAAAACCCCGTTTTAGAACCTAAGATTAGCAAAAATGTTTACAGAGGTAATTATGGATTGAAAATTTTCGAACTTTTCTTGTGGTTTCCCCGAGGTTTTTGTAAGAGTTATGGGCAGACATCGAAATTTAAAGGGCAACATTTTATGACTGGTATTGGTTGGTACATATGCCTGATTTGAAGGTAGTTTCTATATCGATAAACTCAGTAGACTCTTTCAAATTAAAATCAAATCAAATATATATCTACATAGAACACAATACAATAGGAAATCACAATATTACATTTGTTTTATGTACACTGGTGTAGGTAGGCAAACCCCATATATTAGAGGTTTTTCACAAAATTTCGAACTCGGTTACGAAATAAACGGTTGTAATTAATAAAATAATAAAATTCTTGATTTCGGACAGTACGAATCCATAGCTTGCTAGTAAAGGCTTATTAACTAGGTTAGTAAAGTTCAAATTGGGCTACACTTTTTATTTGCCCTACCCAAAACTTAACTATAGGGCCATATCGGACATCGGACGGCGCGTGGCAACTTTGAAATGAGCCAGCACGGCTATCTCAAGACGGCGCAGGAGCTCTCTTGATTTTTCTCGCACTATACGTCTCTTTCTAAGTTTTCTAATAAGAGAGAGACGGATAGTGCGAGAAAAATCGAGAGAGCTCGCGCGCCGTCTTATGATAGCCGTGCTGGGCTGGACTGGACACGTGTGTCACCGAAACGACGCGCGACGGCAGATGGACGATGGAGGCCTCGCTTAAGGGGCTACCAGAGGTTTTCATCGATTTTTGACTAGTTTTGAATCGATACAAATACTTTTGCACTACAAATAGAATTCTAAAGTTAGGTTAGATTAAAAACGGCTATCGATTCTTCAATGTTTAATCTCCACTTTTGTCTACCATATTTTTAAAGAAATGGATAGTTATTATTTTATGATTTTTTTAAACATTGTCTAAAAACACCTTTTTTGTTATAAGATTGCTGTGAAAGATCTAACATATACGAAATCTACATATTTGGGTTCGTCTCTGATGTCTCTATAAACGTGTGTATGGTTTTGATTTTAAACTAATTAACACAAAAGTTATGGCCAGAAAACCTGTTTTTTGGTCTAATATTGTTCAACTTTGATGCCAAATGTCTCGAAGACAGTGATGATTGAAGTAAATATGGGATACTATATTGCTTAAAGCTGTTATCTCCACTTATAATAAATCTCTAAATTAAAAAAAGAATCAGCCAGTTTGAAACTAAGCTTTGCGCGGTTCGAATGTTCTCAGCATCCCATGAACGGAAAAATATGAAACATTTTATATAGGTACATTATTATTCTAGCTGCAACTTAGGATAGTTTTTATCCGACTGCGACAGTTAATTAATTTTCCGAAATATACGACTTCATTTAATTTTTCATTTATTTTTATTGAAATCAAACGCTGCTCCAACTGTCAGCTATAAGAACCGTCAAATTTTCGTCAAAATGGCGGAATTGCTTTGCCTTTCACTTATTAATAATTTAAATCCCGTCTACGATAGACCTTTACGAGACAAATGCTAAAATATAAACCATAAAAAACTATTCGATTCTGATATGAGAACTTATATGCGCAAATGTCGTTTTATGTCGTAATTTCAATAAATGAAATCAACAAATTTGAACAATATAATTAACACGAATTTGTTTTTTTTGAATGACAATGGCACGCGCTCGGCGCATTCAGCCAAAGTACCTGCGGCGCTACCACGAAAACCGATACTCAATGATCATATATTTGCATCCCTGTCACTCGAGTATGGTTAGTGCGATAGAGATAGAGATACCCGAATATTTTCGAATTCCGAAGTTCGTGGTTATAGCTCAGGAATCGAAAATATGGTAAATAATCATAATGTATTTTCTCGAAAAAGAATTTAAAATAAATATAGTCAAATGGAGAAAAAAACAAAGCAAGAGGTTATATAGGTAATGATTAAGTTATAAGAGTCCAAAGTTTTAAGAGGGGGTATGTTCTGTCCCTTTTCCGCAAAACTCACCTTCATATGAAACGATTGTTTTTTACTATGACGCTCGAGTATATTGACGTCACAGTCCCTCATCGTTTTCTCACTCTAACAAGCGACATTAAAACGGATGTAGCTTCATAATTTTTTGAGATATTTGAATGGGAGTTTCATTATCTTCTATCTATTTATGCATAATAAATGCCTATGTCCTGACTGACTTATTCACTCAATCACCCACTCACTCACTCATCAACGCACAGCCGAAACTACTAATCTTAGAGAGTTGATTTTTGCACAGTATGTTGCTTTTATAACGTGGGCTAGGGATAAAAAGGGATTTTTGAAAATTCTACCCCTAAGGGGGTAAAATGGGGGTGCAAAGTTTGTATGGGAGAACCTTTTTTTTTGAGCTATAGACTTAAACTTTGTAGAAAAATTAGTTATTAGAATACAAATGAAACACTTTCAGCGTTTTGGAAAATTCCACCCCTACGTGGGTAAAATAGGGGTGCAAGGTTTGTATGGGGGAAACATTTTTTTTTTAAATAGAGACTTAAAACTTTGTAGAAAGATCAGTCATTAGAATACAAATAAAGAACTTTCAGGGTTTTAGAAAATTCTACCCCTAAAGGGGTAAAATAGAGTGCAAAGTTTGTATGGGAAAAACTACTTTTTTTTAAATAGAGACTTAAAACTTTGTAGAGAAATTATTCATTAGAATACAAATAAAGTACCTAGATTCAGTGTTTTAAAAAATCTACCCCTAAGGGGGTAAAATAGGGGTGCAAATTTTGTATAGGTGAAACAATATTTTTTTTAAATAGAGACTTAAAACTTTGTAGAAAGATTAGTCATCAGAATACAAATTAAGTACTTTCAGCGTTTTAGAAAATTCTACCCCTAAAAATAGGGGGCTAAAATAGGGGTGCAAAGTTTGTATGTGGGAAACTATTTTTTTTAGCTAGAGTCCTAAAACTTTGTAGAAAGATTATTTAAATACAAAGAAAGTACTTTCAGCGTTTTGGAAAATTTCACCCCTAAGGGGGTAAAATAGGGTGCAAAGTTTGTATGGGAAAAACATATTTGATTTTAATAGAGACTTAAAATTTTGACGAAAAATTACTTATTAGAACATGAAAAATACTACATTCGGCGTTTTACAAAAATCATTCCCTAAGGGGGTTAAAAAAGGGTTCAAGGTTTGTATGGGGAACACTTTTTCCGAGCTAGACACTTAAAACTTTGTAGAAAGATTACTTATAAAAAAACAAAAAAAAAGACTTTCAGCGTTTTGAAAAAAACTATCCCTAAGGGGGATAAAAAGGGGTGCAAAGTTTTTATCAGGGAAAGTTTATGTTTTTGAGTTAGAGACTTGAAACTTTGTAGAAAGATTACTTATTAAAATACAAAAAAAGAACACAAATCGTTTTAGAAAATTCCACCCCTAATAGGGTTAAAAAGGAGAGCAAGCTTTGCATGGGCAACACTTTTTTTTGAGTTAGACTTAAAACTTTGCAAAAAGATTACTTATTAGAATACTTAAAAAGAACTTTCAGCATTTTAGAAAACTCCATCCCTAAGGGGATCCTTAAGATCCTTAAGAAGGGTAGCCAGTGTTGTGTGGGAAAAACTTTTTTTTTACTAGACTTAAAACTATTCAAAATGTTACTTATTAAAATTAATAATAAAGTACTTTCAGAGTTTTAGAAAATTCTACCCCTAAGGGGGTTAAGAAAGCTTTGTATGGGCAACACTTTTTTTGAGCTAGAGACTTAAAAGTTTACGAAAAAAGTTCTTTCAGCGATTAGAAAAATTCAACCTCTAAGGGGGTTTAAAAGGGGGTTCAAATTTTAAATGGCGAGCAATAAAATTTTAAAGTTTTAAAGATTTTTAACTTCGGTCTTATTCTGTACGTTAAAAGACTACAAAACTGATTTCAGAGTTTTTCCAAATTCATCCCCTAAGAGTGTTAAAATTGGTTCAAAGTTTGAGTATTTCAAGGCATTTTTAAAGTATGAGATTTTTAACTTTGGTTTTAGACTGTTTGTTCACAAACTAGAAAATGAACATCAACTTTTTTTTTAATTATCCCCTAAAAGAGGGTTCAAATTTTGTATTGAGAGAAATCATTTTCTAAGACGATAAAAAGTTCTACGCGGACGAAGTCGCGGGCAACAGCTAGTTGTTAATATGATAAGCTACAAAAAACATTAGAAAACTAAGGGATTCAGATCGAAGGTCATTGGCGTGTGGGATCCCCTTAAAGAGACGGGTCGGCAGATCCTCGGCAAGATGGTCGGACGACATAAAAACGAACAGGGCCAGTCTCGGGGCGACTTACGGCAAATCGGGCTGAATGGAAGAAAATTGGCATATGCCCAACGGTGGCATACACGCTGAAGAAGAAGAAGAATCGGTTATATAAACGGTTTCTTCAGTTTCGGTTAAAACCGGTTTGCATGCCCTAAGGACGCACACAAGAGTTAAACTGTCTATACGAACTTATTTCAGGTATTCTTCATAGAACTATTGCAGCACGCTCTGTGTTATGATCTTCGGATACCCAGATATCCTTTCAGTGAGTATTATTTTTACAAGATTTTATTTAGTTTCACCTGTCCCGTTATCTCTCAGTCTGTAATCAAATCTTGCAAGTTAAATTTGACTCACTTCCCGGTTTCCGATTGAGCTGAAATTTTGCATGCATATGTATATCGCATGATAATGCAATATTATGATGACTTGGAGCTGATCTGATGCTGGAGCTGGAAGGTGGCCATAGGAACTCCGCAATAAAACGACACAACCCCATCGAGTTTGGGCTCGTTAGAATCGTCTCGTTGATGATGGTATGCAGAAAAGTACAGTTGGCAAGAAAAGTAGCCACTTATGTTTGTACCAAAAATTAAATTTTTGACAGAAACTTTTACTACCTGTAGGTATTAATTAAGATTTTTCCTACGATTTATTGATGTCTCGCCAGTTTTTGATCATTGTACCTATATGATTTACATAAAAAAAAAAATATTTCCGTAACACACAGTGATATTTAAATATCGCGAATAAATGTTTTGAATAAGAATTATTATTAAATCGTGAGAGCTCGTTGTGATGTCGGGTTAGAACAGCGCCACCTTTCTTCCATTGGGTGTATCTAGACTTAATTCATCTAGTGCAATTAATTCACTTTTCATAATTTGCTAGCACAATTCATAAGTTCTTGGAGGCAAATAATTAACTTGATATAAATTTCAGAATTTTCGTTATCCCGTAAAAAAGGAGAGAGAAATCGGTCACCGGGAAAAAAATGCGTGAGGTGTGTTTGCGTCGACGAAGGTGAAGTGTCCTGCGAAGTATGTAAAGGATATTAAAACAAAATACTAAAGTAAATATGTGAATCACGAACTTACGATGTTTTGTTTTACGACGCTGGCAAAACATACGACCCGCCTGATGGAAAACAAACATCGGCGCTTACGACCCCAGCATGGCTATTGCAGGAAAACCCGCGATCCGTGTCGTGGCGACATAGACTCTATCTCTTTCTGAGCGTTATTTTTAACATGAGACGCCATTTTGTGGTAGCCGTGCTGGGCTGTTATTCGCTACGCGTTAATGCGGCTCACCCCGCCGGTCACCCGTTACGAAACTAGACCTCTACCTTCGCTTAATTACTACGCATCGCGGTGTCAAGGTATAATTGTGGGTGAGCGTTGGGGTGAGCTTAAAACAAGTTGCAGAATAGGGGGGGCTGTGCTGTTATTTGGAACGCACTAATGCGCCTCACCTCACCCGTAACGCCTTACAAAACAAGACCTCTCTCTACGCTTAGTTACTACGAATCGTGGCGCCAAGATATATTTGTCACCACAAACGGTGAGGTGAGGTTTAGCATAGCGGTGCTGGGCTGGGGTTGTTTGGGGGAACACTCATTCTGGAAAACAAAGAATAGGTTGAATACTCGTTGATAGAACGATAACTAAGTCCACTTGGATAACTTTAATCCTCGTAAAGTATAATTGTAGGGCCTGCAATTTTAATGCATATTTTGCAGCGCTATAAACGCGACGTTCGTGAAACGCTTTTGCATCGCAGAAAGTCGTTGTGTGTCGCTCTAAGCTATCGGTAAAGTTACTAAATCATCAGCCAAAAGACGTCCACTGCTGGACATAGGCCTTCCCCCAAAGAGTGCCACAATGACCGATCCTGCGCCACCCGCATCCAGCGGACTCCCGCAATCTTTGTCAGGTCATCAGTCCACCTTGTGGGGGGCCTACCCACGCCGCGCCTTCCGGTACGTGGTCGCCACTCGAGAACCTTTCCGCCCAACGGCCATCGGTTCTACGTGCAATGTGCCCCGCCCACTGCCACTTAAGTTTAGCGATCCGGAGGGCTATATCGGTTATACCTTGGTTCTGCTACGGATAGCCTCATTTCTGATGCGATCACGCAGAAAAACCCCCAGCATAGCCCTCTCTCTCCATTGCCATTTGGGTGATTTTGAGCCTTCTTATGACGTCCATATTAAGCGACCAACGTCATAACTAAGTTACTAAATAACCCATGCCAATACCGTCTTACCAAAGCGGGAAGCTCCCTTTGGGTGACCTCTCATTACCAGCCAACCAAACCGAAATAATCACACTGTTTGATGTTAAGATTAAGACAGTACATCGCAATTAAAACAAACCATCGAAAACAAATTGATTTATCCGCAAACAGCGCGCAATACTTTCCCCGCCGGCGACAGAAAAAAAGTTGGCGACAAAGACTCACAAATTACGCCCAACATTTACATGGAAAAAGTGACAACGGTCGACGCGGAACATTTGTTCCCCCATTGTGTTGTGAAGTATTATATCCCTGGTTCCTTATTTATATTTATAAATGTACTTATTTGGGCCGACTAACAAGGGCTACAAGGCGGTGTCAAAGGAACGTAGTTGTAGTGGGAATGTTTTTTTCAAACTCTTCTTTAAGTTTGTATGTTGGTATTCAATGAGCATGTATTGGCAGATTGTATAATCCGGCAGCATAGGTTAATCTGGCTCGACATTTGGTATATCAAACTTACTTAAGTGTTGCTCGCTGTGTGTGAAACACGCGCTTTTGACTTGCTATCAACACAATACAATTTTGTTTATTGATGCCATTTGAACAGTAGTAAGCTACGGTAGCCTAGCGGAGCTACGGTAGCCTAGTAGTTCAGGCAGATCCATTTCCGTACATTAAACTATGAATTTCGGCATTTTACTGTGATTGTCGATACAGGGTTTCTTAGCAACAATTGGTCCTTAGATTTTTAATAATAAATAAAAGAGCTCCTTTGTATGGTTCAACATTTCCACGGGAAGTGGTCCATGCCGGCACAGCGGCGCCGGGCGGGACCAGACCATGCGGGAATGGATTTCAGGCCAAAATTCCCGCACACTGCGCGAGAATGAGATTTCGTGACTAAGTGTGTTTTCATAGCTGTGACACTTCGCAAGCTTGACGGCTAGGTGTCAAATATAGAAAAACATAGGTTCGCGCATCGTTAGTGGATTGCCACTATAAAGGTATTTAGAATGATATAACTACATTTAAATAATACACCAATTATATGTATGCATAAACAAAATGTATAATTATAAAAAGGAAATCTAAGTATATTTAAATTACTTACAATATAACATAAGCTCAGATGACCTAACAGTTTTTTCCAGGGGTAAGACAGACAGTTTCATACCAGTATCAGGAATAGCCTTTAAGAGTCACCAGGCCCCTATTTCACCAAATTGACAATGGGGAATGGATGACAATTAAAATTGTCAAAAAAAGCCTGATTTTTTTTGGTGATAGGAATAACCTCGCTTAGCAACAGAAAAAAGTTAAAGACTTTTCAGCTGCGCAGGGTGCGAGCCAGCCCCAACGGCATCCTGAGGGCATTTGCAGCTAGGTTTGACTGTCAGTACTTGAACCGTTGCCACATGATTCATCTACTGACAGGCAAACCAATTTACTGTATGTAGTGTAGTGTCTTTGTTTTGTATGTCCCTTTTTTAGACTTAGAATGATTATTTGTATTTTGTATTTTATTTTGTATTTTAAATGAATAATTGTAGAAATTAATTGTATACCTATGGACTTAGTCTGAAATAAATGATTTGATTGATTGATTGATTGATTAATTATTTTTGAAAAATATAAACAGTTTCCTCACTTACGTTTTGGGTTTAGGACGGCAAATGAGACAATTTCCTTGTTCCGTATTACATTTTTTTTTTAAATATCTTACCCTGGCAATGACAAATATAGCTGCTGCATCGCGACTGCAGAAACAAGGTAACCGATATAGCCCTCCGAATCGCTAAACTTAAGTGGCAGTGGGCGGGCACATTGCACGTAGAACTGATGGCCGTTGGGGTGGAAAGGTTCTCGAGTGGCGACCACGTACCGGAAGGCGCGGCGTTGGTAGGCCTCCCACAAGGTGGACTGATGACCTGGTAAAGGTCGCAGGAGTCCGCTGGATGCGGGTGGCGCAGGACCGGTCACTTTGGAACTCTTTGGGGGAGGCCTATGTCCAGCAGTGGACGTCTTTCGGCTGATATGATGATGATGATGATGATGAATTAATTAACTAGTGCCTATGCCAAATCTTGGTATAAGGTGTCAAAGCGGACCCCGGGCTCCTTTAGGGGCACAACCGGGAATGACGCTAGGAGGATGATCAATTACCTGTCGACGCAGCCATGTATAAGTCGATTTGTCATTATCAGGCGACAATTATTGGGAATGGATGAAGATTTTAGAAGTGCCTGATTCTTTTTTTTGGGTGATAGGAATAGCCTTCCTTAGCACTAGAATAAAGTTGCAGACTTTTCAGCTGCGTCAATTATTTTTGAAAAATATAAACAGCTTCCTCACTTAGGTTTTGGGTTTAAGGACGGCGAATAAGACTTTGCATGATCCGTCTCTTAATTACAAAAACATATCTTAAAAATCCGTGGTAAACTGACACTGGCAATGATATTGTCAGCTAGCTGCACATAAGTTTCTTAAAATATCACGCCGTTGGCCTGCGAATGTCAAATAACGTTTTGTATGGCAATCGAACCACACCTAGGTGGTTGCTGGACAGCTTATTGACCCCGCAATGTAGTTACATGGAATTGTCATTGTCAGGTGGCAATTATTAAGATGGTGAAATAGGGCCCAGCGCGGTTGGACTCTCTATACAAACGTAGTTTGGTTCACATTTTAAAACGGCATACCTACTGGAATAACATTGAAACTTTTTATACACATTGAAATCTGCCATATCTAGGACGGAAACTAGTTTATGTTGCTAGAAATTATAATAGAAATAAAATTAAGCGATTAGAGACTTTGTATGAAAACCGAACTCAAAAAAGGAGGAGGTTCTCAATTCGTCTGTACCTACTTTTTTGTGTGTTTCTTACGCGATAACTCGGTTATTTATGAACCGATTTGAATTTTTTTCTCTTTGTTTGAAAGCATAGGTTGTATACTCGTATCCACTTCCAGATTGGTCCCGTTGTCACCAAAATCCAGTTCTGATGATAGGATCCTGGAGAAATAGAGGGAACTCTTCAAATTTTATAGGCAAACTTGAAGCGATTTGGCTACTGATTTTAAGTTGGTAATTTTTTTTTAAAGTATATTATATCGCTCAATTTTTTTCTAGGAACAGAATCTAGTTTCCGAGCTAGACATGGCGGATTCCATTGTGTATAATACACAGTTTCATGTTATTCCAGCATGTCGTTTTAAAACCAAACTACGTTTGTATGGGGAGGGGAGTCAAGCGTCCGGCGACCCTGAATCACACTGGCGCGGCCTGCGGGAGTTTATCTACTGTTGACCGCCACCGCAGGCCGCAGGTGATTCAAGCCTCTAGAACAACAATCTGAGAAAGATTAGTAGAACCAGGCGCGGCTCACTCGCGATTTGTGTTTATCTCTACAAGTACATGCCGGTCGCCCCTTCGAAGGGCTCTATTCAGTGGCTGCCACGTGTTGGTACAGGACGCTCGCACGGGTCGCAGCGCGTTGCATGCGATAGAACGGGATGGCCACATTTAGGCACGTTTGGCGTACCTAAACAGGGAATTTGTTAACAGAGAACCTTCTGTACGTATAGTACTATTACTTATTCTGTGGTAGAACGTTAGTACATTACTTACCTAGGGCGGTTAAACAAGGAATGTCTCAGATCGCAGGTATTTGACGCCCGAGCCAAAGGCAAGGGCGATAAATATGCGATCGGAGTCTTCCTTTATTACCGCCCGTGGTGAGTACAACTTTTTACGTCTCTACCTGGCCAGGAAGTGGGATTTTCCACACGCATTTCATGCGGTACGAGTAATACTTTATGGCCAGGTATGACGTAAAACATATTATCTGTATAGTTGAGATTAATTAAATTTACCAATTTTTTTATTAAACTGTAATTGAAATTAGAAACTTTTACCCTGGACGGTACAGTTGATTTTTGAATGGCCACTTTGAAACAAATCGGTCAGCGTGAATAATCTCAAGAATACTAATATAAGTCACTAATTGTTCAGAAATGGTAAATATTAATTAAAATTTTCACTCAAATGTGCAGCGACTTTTACTTTTTTTCTCAGAATTGAGATTTTTTTGGTTTTTCCTGTTCAGAATCATGGGCACTCTGTATAATCCCGATAAATAAAAACGTGTCCCCAGTTTTTTATTCCACCATGTGACGTTTTTTCACACATTCTGTACGGACCGTCACATAGTGGAATCCTAAAAAAATTATGGAAAATTGGGGAAACTTTTTTTTCTTTATCGGGATCTAGAGTGCTGATGCTGCGATTCTGAACCGAATAACCAAAAAATCGAAATTCTGAGATAAAAAGTAAAAGTCGCACATTTTTGTGAAAACGCCCAAATAAAAACATTAATTATTCTATACTGCTTCTGTTCGCGATACAGACTATGAAAACACAAAACGAAAATAATTATGGAACCACTTGTATTATATTTTATATTAATTAAGGTAAACGTCCCAATGTTTGTCATTTTTATTCTATTAATTGACACCCTATTGTTAAGTTTTATTGACATGTATTAAGATAGCCATGTCAGGTATTGGGTTAGTGTTGAGCTCTGGAACGATTACCTTACCGCATGTTATTAATTATTATATATTTATTTTTTTGAAAGAAAGAAAGAAATTTATTTGCTAGAGACATGGTACAACAATAGATGGAACAGTGTTTTAGTCATGATATTATTAAGAGTTAAACTTCTAAAACTGTACGCTTACCTACCTAGTGCGTTCTATCGCGCGGGTGAAAACAGAAGTAATTTACTAAAACATCGCTAAGTTATTGAACGTTAGATTCCGACCAATTGTTTTCACCGTCACTACACATGACTGAATCGATGTGGTCCGTGTACCCTTGATCCCGCAGCGACTGAACCACTTGCCGGTTCAGGTCCGTGTCGGGCCGGTAGTGCGCCGAGCAGGCCCGGATCTTCTGAATCACTCCGTTCTCGACAACCATCTCCCCTGCTCCCGCCACCGGGTTCCCAGCAAAGAAGCTCGATGTATGCAGCAATCCTTTTTTATGCAAATAAGACAGTAGGATTCTCCCATCCGGCCCCATAGCAAATATGGCTGCCGGCCCCGAGTGTCCCTTGTCTGCAGCACTGGTGTCTATTAAGGTACCCTGGGAATTATGTAGCCTGCCTTCTTTGACGTGGACTTCTAGAAAGGCCCTCTGCCGGGCGTTGTAGTACACAACAGCAGGAGGACAAATCAACTCACTCTGCTGTAGACAAGTTGTGTCTTCACCCCTGTATTGACTTCCCATCGCGTATGTAGCGTAAGAAAATGCTATACTGGCCGTTGTAATGTTGTTTCTGTATTCGGTGCAAGTTTTGTTACTCTCCCATTGGCAAATGTTAATGTTTCCACCACTTTTTGCCGTGTACAAGCTGCCATGGAATGTTGCTATGTCGCTCGGGTAGTTATAGCCTAAAGGCGAAGATTCACAAGAGTCGATGGCATCGGTTTTTCTAACACATTTCCACATGAGGTCAGTAAAGGATACTGCGAAAAGACTATTCCCGACACTTGAAAGACCCGTGATGCCTGCCCTTAAGGTGTACATAAGCGTACAGCTGATCTCTGGTCCCAGGGAACAGCGCATCACTTTTCCATTCCATACGCCGACATAGATGTATTCATTTTCCTGCATCAAAGCATAGACTGAGCTTTCAAATGTATGGAATGGCCGACAGCTGTTGACATCATCAAGCCTACAAGTCAAAACTGTACCATTCTCCAGGCCTCCGTACAAGTTCCCGTTGGCAGTAGTTAGAGACTGAACATAAGTATCACACGTCTGATAGATTTGGCACGACTCTGCTTGGTTCAGGTTGCATATTAATATTTTTTGATAAAGACCTGCATATATAACCTCACCAACAACGAGCAGAGACTTGACATCAGTACCGGTGGTGTACAAAACCTCGCACTGTTCAGGATCCTCGTATAGACACCGCAGCAGCTGATTACCCGTACCGATGAGCACTACTGCAGGAGTATAAAACCGGTGTTCTTTGGCAACGCATACGTCTCTTATTTTAACAAATGGCGATGTCAGATTGGTGTTGGATGCGCCGTTGTCTCCGTATGGTGAAGAGGCACTCAGCGGTGAAGCGGCAGCCGCAGCCAGAAGACTCACGATCAAGAAGAACTGCATGGTGAGATATGGGCGGCGTGGCTTAAGTTCACGGACTGAATGCTGCACCATCGCCGGTGGGGCTTAAATAGAGGACAAACTAGAAACGGATAAGAGCAAGTGACGTGGAGGTTACAGGGTCACAATCACAACAGATAAAATTGGACGTTGTTTTAGTGCGCGCAAATCGTTTCATTGATAAGGAATAAAACTTGTTTGTTTCCTTAGGTTTTGATACTTCGTGACCAAGCGAATCCTGCCTGATGGTTGCCCTAGCTTCGTCTGATGCTAATGAAGTCGTTGGGGCGGTTAAAATAAGGAACGTTTGTCAATGGAAATTATAATTGAAACATAGTTTTTCAGACAGACTATCTCCTCCCAATCGAATGTGTGTGTGAATATCGCATTGAGACGGGTAGGGCACAGCGAAAATTCATCTCGTTCATACTTGGAGGAGCCAAACTGGGGAAGTACAGTCAACATCAGAAGCTAAGCAAAATAACACACTCAAAATGACGTACACAGAGCCTTATTCCCTTGACATTAGAGTTCGTGTGTAAATCATTTTGAGCACTAGGACCGCTTAGCAACTTCTGCTGCGGACTGTACATCCACTTTACAGTAGACCATAGCCATAATAACGCTACTTGTTCTGTAGGTACCCTCAACCGGGGCGAATAGACATGCTTTTCAACTTTGATTGATATTTGAACGAAATAAGTGCTAACTATGTTAAGGTTTCAAAACATTATTGTTATGTTTGAGAATACGGTAGTATTAGTATCCTATACTATTAAACGAGCAATATGTGTATATATATTTGCAATCACGTTCTCGGAAACGGCTCTAACGATTTCGATGAAATTTGGAATATAGGTGGTTACGGGGGCGATAAATCGATCTCGATAGGTCTCATGCCCGGAAAAATTCGTTTCTCCGTATATTCTCCATTTTCATCCGAGCGGAGCTCGGTCGCCCAGGGACTATTTCATAATAACTTAATCTAGTGCCCTTGTTTCTTATAAAAACAGGGTCTGAAAACGGGGTCAATAGAGATGAATAAGGGTACCAATAGTAAAGCGATCAGGGCTATCACAAACATGGTAAACTGACTCGTTGGTAGGTGGTGCTTAAAACTGCTAGAAACTCTAAATTGAATGAAATACCTGTTGTAGAATACAACGCGAATTAAAGTAGGTACATGCCCTATATACCCTTTTTGTCCTAATAGACCGAGAGCTGAGGGACCAGAACTGCAACAGTTTTATAAAGGCTGATATTTTAATATTAGGTCATAAATAGCTCGAATATCAATAGCCTGCCGTCAGTCAGGCAGTTTTTGGGACAACTGGCGTGGGGGTGGTTCCGAACTTGTTAAAAAAACACCTACTTCGCAACTGTTTTATAAAATCTGAAAATTTGTCTGTGGATAGTAAGACAACTAACAAACTATGCGGACATAGTCAGTCTGCAGAATATTGGAACAGTACGCGTCAGCAGCCCGCTAAACCCGTCAAAAAATTTGGTTGCAAAAATAGTGTTATACGGTTAAACGGCGTATGTTCCATAAAACTTTGGGCTGACTATGTTAGTCTAATATGGTAAGGTACTATGAACAACTTTTTTTTTTTAGATGTTATAAAACACTTTCACCAACCGAATTTTTTGACGGGTTTAGCGGGCTGCTGACGCGTACTGTTCCATTATTCTACAGTTTGACTATGTCCGCATAGTTTGTTAGTTGTCTTACTATCCAAAGACAAATTTTCAGATTTTATAAAACAGTTGCGACGTAGGTGTTTTCTTAACAAGTTCGAAACCAGCCCCACGCCAGTTGTCCCAAAAACTGGCTGACTGACGACAGGCTATTGATATTCAAGGTATTTATGACCTAATATTAAAATATCAGCCTTTATAAAACTGTTGCAGTTTTGGTCCCTCAGCTCTCCGTCTATAATTTCCATTTATTACGTCCGTCCCTATCAACTACCAACGGCGTGCTTTTTGACCCCTCGCATCGTCCCTAATTATCGGGTTTTTTTCGAAATCTTCATGCACGATAATGTATACATTTTTTTACTAACAGAACAAATATTTTTTTGACCTACCGTGTAAAAACGAGGATCAGAATGAAATAACGAACAACTTTGTCACTATTTATCGTGTTACATTAAGTGACACTGTTACTTTTTAGTAAAGTTCTAGAGGGCATTAAAACTGCTGTCAAAGCGGTCCAACTTCAATCTGTTGATTTTATAATCTGACACCAACTTCATGCTCCTCCAGTGTTCCCATACTAAAATAAACTATTGAAGTATCATATTATTTCCAGTTGCACAATAACATTTGCGGTAGGTATGTTGTTTATGAGAAATTATCAGGTAAAGTGATTCCCGGTGTTTGTCCCTATTCACCACGCCATCCCTAATAACCCCGTTTGACGTGGTGTTTTGTTCCTGGTAGTGAGTAAGATCACCAGAGATCCCGAGGATGTGCGTGTTGAAAGTGAAGGACCCTATTATATGCTATCATCAACACAACGAATCCTTGAATTCATAAAGGGTCGGCAACGCGTTTGTGATTCTTCTGGAATCGCGAGCGCGTTGCCAATCAAAGGGAGTACGTATACAGGGTTATTCAAACGGGGCAGTGAGGGAAAATCTGGAACTACAAAAGATAAGGAAATTTGCTCTTAGGAGTCACGAGACAGATTTTAGAAAAAAAAATTGCATTAACAGATTTTCAAAAAAGCGTCATAATTATGTATGGCCGGGAATCTAATCCGATCAAATCTGTCTAAAAATTATAGTTCGTTTTTGACACGTAGGTTCCTTATAAGGTCTACTAAGCACTATGGGTGCACTAAGGAAGGATTTTTCAAAATTCACCCTCTAAGGGGGTAAAATGGGGGTCCAAAGTTTGTATGGCAGCATAATGTTGTCTTGTGACGTTATCACGTAAAATTATCGTCCGTGAACCGACTTTATTAGACAACCAATTTTTTGCGTAGAGAGTAAGGGATTTGTTGGTGGCGGCGACTGGTTGCGCCGCCATGGTGTCCCTGTGACATATTGCCCTAATAGTGCTAGATGTAAGGAATAATTGTTGCTAAGGAGCCCTGTATCTACAATCACAGGAAAATGCCGTATTTGATAGTTTTCGTTACAGAAAGAGATCTTCCCATAGGTACCTACTAAGCCATGCCGTTAGTATGGATGGAGAGATGTGATATGTGATGTGTGAAACTAGACGAAATAGGTAATAGTAACAAACTTTTAAAAAATACAGTAAAATATAATTCCCATACTGTACCAGTACGAGTAGGTACATGGTAGGTACTCTTTGTACGGGGAGATTTATTTCCGTACAAACAAAAAACTCTGAAATACGGCATTTCCCGGCGTGTTCCTTACATCCAGCACTAAGTATTACTCTACGCAAAAAAACGAACTCAGATTTTTAGACAGATTTGACCGGAATCGATTCCCGGCTGTATTTGAAAATCGTTAAATGCAGTTATTATTTTCTAAAATCGGTCTCGTGATTCCTAGGAGCAAATTTCCTTATCTCTTCTAGTTTCAGATTTTCCCTCATCCCTGCCCCGTTTGAATAATACACCCTGTATATACTATCCTCGATGGATCTCCATAGTCAGTATGTTCCTAGGTATACCCGATTGGTGCCTACAGGAAAATTCTTTATTGTTAATTGGACAATAGGTACCAGTTGTAACAACATTTCGCAGAAATGACTACGTGACTGATAAGAGCGTTGTTTTAAGAAACTTTATCTGGGTGACATATATGTGTCAAGCAAGAATACACGTTACATCATACTTGTTTCCCAGTTCTTTGCTGTTTAGGTAAATTCCAGATCCAACTGAAAGAGTCTGATGAAGGGTTTTATTCAATCCCCGTCCAATCGAGGGATGTTATAAGTTCTGTATCTGTGGCAACGTAGCTCCAAAACGGATAAATCGATTTGAGTGCGGTTTTTTAAAATCAAAAGTCTCCTCTGTCGATACTTCTTAAGGTGGTTCGATTTCCATAGAAAACGTCATTTGACATTCGCAGGCTAACGGCGTGATATTTTAAGAAACGTGTAATAAGTATGTACCTAACAAACTTTCATAAATTTGGTTTTCCATTTGCGCGTAATCCAAATTCCCCCTTTCCTAGAATAAACTTTCTTTGCCAAATGATAATTTGAGTAAAATAGTTTGGGACGTAGGTAAAAGTTTTTTGCCCGTACATAAGTAATCCGAAAAAAAATATTCTAGGGAAGGAATTTCGCGCAAATGGAAAGCCAATTTATGAAAGTTTGTTAGGTAAGGTACACAAGTTTCTTAAAATATCACACCGTTAGCATGCGAATGTCAAATGACGTTTTACCTATAAGGAAATCGAACCATCTTAAGCTCAGAGCATAGAATACTAGAGAGAGGACAAGCCGTCGGCGGCCGTGTCGCAGCTGTATGCTCAATGGGCATACACTGCCATACTGTGCACGCGTGCTGATCGCACAGAATATTACATTTTTTCCCAAAATGCCTGATATGATGCGCGTTTATTGTCAAATAAGCGTGTAGGTATACAAGAGTGTGTGTTTTAGATGTGTGCGTGCTTTGTCTTGTCAATTACTTGGGCGTTGTGTGGGTTAATGTACTTGCGACAGGCTCACTCTATACAAATCGGCCGCCATGTCCGATCTCCTTATATTCATACATCTGTGATCTTAAGCTATATTTCTTGTGCCAGGGGTGTCATAAATAATTAAATACTATACCTGCTTAAACAGTACGTCCCCCGATTGCAAACAAAATATAAGTGTAATTAAACAAATACAACATAAACTCAAAGACATCAAAGTCGAGTGAATGCAGTAGAAATGAGAGCGTTGAAAAGTATGTGTGGAGTGAAATTGAGTGATAGAGTCAGAAACAGTGTGATAAGAGATAAGTGTGGAATGGATGGAGATATTGTCACGAACATTGAGAAGGGTACGTTAAGGTGGTTTGGGCATGTAGAGAGGATAGATGAAAGAAGATTAACGAAGAGAGTGTAGGTATATAAAAAGAGTGGAAGGGCAAGTTGGAAGGGGAAGACCTAGGCGAACTTTCTCCGATCAAATTGGAGAAATCTTACAAAATGGCCAGGTCAATATAAACTGATGAGCATGTATGAGAAATGTTATGAAAGTGAGTGAAGCGAAAGTGGTTTGTCAGGATCGTAGCAAATGGAGATCCGTGATCTCTGCCTACCCCTCTGGGAAAGACGCTTGATTATATGTATGTATGTATGTATAAACTAGTAAAAACATTAACCTCCTTTGCGTTGCACAGTTGGGTAATAAAAGGTACACTGATTAAGTGGCAAGGAGTCAACGAAGAAAGAAAGAATTGGTTTGCCAGTAAAAAACTACAAAGTGCATCTACCCTAGATGTCATGTTTACATCAACAGCTTTTTTTTCGACCACGGACTATAGACTTTCTTTAGCGGCGCGTTTGAGCGTGTACCGGCTTTGGCCTTTGTCGGTTCAAGTCTTGTTGTTTCTAAAAAAGAATTGTAATATTGTCGTTGGATCTTGTAACTGACTTTGACTTTGCAATTGTGACGCAATGAGTTGGAAAAAGGGATTAACTCGAGTGGTTTAAGTTTATTCATATAAAAGTTAAGTGGTCTTAAAGTCACCCGCCATTAAATTAGTAAGTTGTTAATACAAGAGAACTTAAGGCAAGTTTCTTAAAGGGAACATTTACATTTGCACATTTGCAAACTTGAAATAACTTTGATTTCTCGTCCGTGAATTGTAGTCGTATTGTATTATTTATTACTATTATTAGTTTTTGCTTGCTTCGATCATTACATGCTTAATTATTAGGTACATACTTTTCAAAATGGTTTTCCTTGAAATAATATGTCTAACTAACGCAGGATTTGCCTGATTAATTATAACTTATATCAAAATTAGAACTCCCCATTGCACACAAACCTCGTCAAGGTATTGCCTAAAATGGGTATTATATGTAAAACTTAACTTAACGTGTGTCATAATCAATAAATAAAAAAAAAACCGTAATGGTTACAGTATGAAGAATATTTAACTAATTTTCATTAATTCAAGTGTAAAATTCATTAATAACATTACCCAATGCATTGCTTGCCAAACTTTAAAACCTGCTTAGTAACACAGTAGGTATACTCCTTATTAAATAAAATAAAAAAAAAATGTCGCAAAAATAACACAAAAAAAACACAAAATCACAAAATCGAACACTGATGTAGATACTTATATAAAACAACACAATGCAGAAAATAAATGATGCGACAATTAGGCTCGGGGCTCAGCGTTTGCTGCTAGCCTGTCGGCTATACAGCGCTGTTTTTCAGCCCGCACCTACAACACGCCCCTAACCCTTATACTCCCTCAAAGCCTGCGATACGAGTATACCTGCTGAGGGCTGGGAGGAGGTCGCGTCTATGAGACCGGAATGGCGTAATAAGTCAGAAAACATGTGGCTTCTGTTGAAGTAGCTCGACTTTAACACCTGGACCAAAAGCGCCATTTACGGAAGACTCGACCTAGACCATCCTATCATACTTACAATGACCAGGGCCAGCTATACTGCACACAATGTGGCCGGACATTCGAAACTAAGTTCGGCTTTGCGAGCCATATTCGTGCTCATCAGAGGAAATTGTTAGGGTCGCCGTCGTCGGATACGACAAGGAGGACTATATATATATTAACCCTTAATTTGACAAAATCGAACGAAGGTCTATATACTATAGTTCAAGCCTCGGTGACACTCCCCTCGATCCTGGTCAGGAAAAAAATACAAAAAGACAGCCAAAGAGTTGTCTAGCCGGCTGCACGAGAAAAGTACCAAAATGGGCTTGGAAATTCCTACTTCATTACGCGAAAACTACATAAAATGCAACGGTTTCTTATTTAAATGCTATTTGAAGATATTTGCTACAATTATATAATGCCCAACACACGATTTGATTAATTTGGCTCGATGGATTAGGCTCGCAAAGTTAGCTCTGATTGCGCGTTTTTCGGTAGGTCGAGTTGACTAAAATCCAGAACCATTTTTTTGCTAGTCAATGTTCAGTATTTATTTTTGTATCCTTTTATTCCTTATTATATATTTGACAACGTAGTAGGCTCATTTTATTTTTAAATAACGTAAATTAGTAACATTAAGCACATAAATATAAAATCTCGCTCAAAACGGATGCGCGTAAGTCATTCGTTTGAATTTTAGTAGGCAGATGGCCAAGCGGCCTCGGGCTGGACGGACGTCTGTCGCGATTTTTTGCATTTTGACAACTGTAAAATTCGCTAGTTTAATACCAGCTGTTAGAAAATAATACGTTTTCAGGGAGAATTAATAGGGTGTCATGTGGGTGGATAAACGTTTAAAATAGATTTTCGGTCATTTTTACAATTTGTTCTAATTTAAAACACAAAAGTTCGTTCACAAACCCTACCATTACAACCCGATTTTTCATATTTCTCATCTTAAGATCCCGTTATTAATGAAAGAAGTTGGAATACGTTTCTTTAGAATGTGGAATATTTTTTTATCACACAGGTCACATTGTCTACACTGAAAAAAATGGTTTGTTGGATTTACCAAATTAGCTAAGGTTGGCTGAATTACATAGAAACTAAGATAAATATAACAAAACCTCGCTATTGGACTTACAAAACTAAAAAGGTTGAAGTCGCTACCAGACTTCTGGTGTAAATCAACAAAGAGTATTTTACATTTTACAAAACAAATCTCAACAATTTGGTTTGGTTGATTATATCATAAAAATATAATAAATATAACAAGGCCTCGCGGTTGAACTTACAAAACTTAAAAGGTTGACGTCAAAATATAGTCCTTACCAAAGTTAATGGTGTATATTAACAAAGAATCTTGTACATTTTACCAAACAAATCTCTACAATTGGGTTTGGTAGATTTTATTATAAAAATATGATAAATATAACAAGACATCGCGGTTGAACTTACAAAACTAAAAAAGGTTGAGGCCAAAATATAGTCCCTACCAAAGTTCATGGTGTATATTAATAAAGAATATTGTAAGTTTTACCAAACAAATCTCTACAAGTCGGTTTGGTAGATTTTATAAGTAAAATATTATAAATATAACAAGACGTCGCGGTTGAACTTACAAAACTAAAAAAGGTTGAGGCCAAAATATAGTCACTACCAGAGTTCATTGTGTTAATTAACAAAGAATATTGTACATTTTACCAAACAAATCCCTACAAATCGGTTTGGTAGATTTTATAAATAAAATATGATAAATATAACAAGACGTCGCGGTTGAACTTACAAAACTAAAAAAGGTTGAGGTCAAAATATAGTCACTACCAGAGTTCATTGTGTTAATTAACAAAGAATATTGTACATTTTACCAAACAAATCCCTACAAATCGGTTTGGTAGATTTTATAAATAAAAATATGATAAATGTAACAAGACATCGCGGTTGAACCTACAAAACTAAAAAAGGTAGAGGCCAAAATATAGTCCGTACCAGAGTTCATGGTGTATATTAATAAAGAATATTGTAAGTTTTACCAAACAAATTTCTACAAGTCGGTTTGGTAGATTTTATGAATAAAATATAATAAATATAACAAGACATCGCGGTTCAACTTACAAAACTAAAAAAGGTTGAGGCCAAAATATAGTCCCTACCAGAGTTCATGGTGTATATTAATGAAGAATATTGTAAGTTTTACCAAACAAATCTCTACACTTTAGTTTGGTTGATTTTATCATAAAAGTATGTTAACTATAACAAGACCTCGCGGTTAAACTTACAAAACTAAAAAGGTTGACCTCAAAATATAGTCCCTACCAGAGTTCATGCTGTTAATTAACAAGAATATTGTACATTTTACCAAACAAACCTCTACAATTCGGTTTGGTTAATTTTATATTGTAAATATGATAAATATAACAAGATTTCGCAGTTGAACTTACAAAACTAAAATGGTTGACCTCGAAATATAGTTCCTACCAGAGTTCATGCTGTTAATTAACAAAGAATATTGTACATTTTACCAAACAAATCTCTACAATTTGATTTGGTTTTTTTTATAATTAAAATATTATAACTATAACAAGACCTGGCGGTTGAAATTACAAAACTAAAATGGTTAAGGTCAAAATATAGTCCCTACCAGAGTTCATGCTGTTAATTAACAAGAATATTGTACATTTTACCAAACAAACCTCTACAATTCGGTTTGGTTAATTTTATATTGTAAATATGATAAATATAACAAGATTTCGCAGTTGAACTTACAAAACTAAAATGGTTGACCTCGAAATATAGTTCCTACCAGAGTTCATGCTGTTAATTAACAAAGAATATTGTACATTTTACCAAACAAATCTCTACAATTTGATTTGGTTTTTTTTATAATTAAAATATTATAACTATAACAAGACCTGGCGGTTGAAATTACAAAACTAAAATGGTTAAGGTCAAAATATAGTCCCTACCAGAGTTCATGGTGTAAATAACCAAAGGATATTGTACATTTTTACCAAACAAATGTCAAGAATTTGGTTCGGTTGATTTTATGATAAACATATGATTAATATAACATGGCCCTGTGGTTGAACTTACAAAACTGAAAAGGTTGAGGTCAAAATATAGTCCCTACCCAGAGTTCCTGCTGTAAATTAACGAAAAAAAATGAACATTTTACCAAACACGTCTCAACAATTTGGTTAGGTTCTATCAAAAATCTGGCCAAGTGCAAGTCGGACTCGCGCACGAAGGATTCCGCACCATTATCTATAAACATATTTATTTTATTCTGTTTTTAGTATTTGTTGTTATAGCGAAAACAATTATTAGTAATAATATTAATATTAAAGACAGACGGACAGCGGAGTCTTAGTAATAGGGCCCCGTTTTACTCTTTGAGTACGGAACCCTAAAAACGAGTCATTTAGGGATTACGCGGTATTTTCGATTTTTGGTAAAGTGACGTTCGACGCTCGAGATCACAAACTTGTATTATTCATTGCGCCAACTTCATAAACAAGTCTGCAAAGATCAGAACTACCAACCCCGCCAACTACCCCGTACTTTCAGGCGACATAGTTACCTATTAAGAAAAGTCGGATCATTTTTAATTACCGCGATGAGTACGAAGAAGGCAAATCCCATGGTTGTAGGTATATGTTTCAGTTTAAGTTCTAGTGACATTGTTACAAGGTTTATTATTCCAGTTTAACAAGGTTTTACAAAATAAATACCACGGAACAATATACTTAACACAAATATAATGCGGATTTCAGTAGCGTTGATATCTTTAGATATTCAAAGGCATCTTTTAAAATGCAAGTAATTAATAGTGTTAAGAATAAGCAGCATAAATAGTATAAGAAATAGGTAACTCACCTCTTATCATGTTTAAAAATGTTGTAGTATTATACTTAAGTTACTAAATCTATTTGATTCACTCTAAATATGGGATTTATACAATAATATTGTCATTAGGATAAACTATAACAATATATTCTCATTTGCGGTAACCTATATAGATTAACATGCTTGGTTATGCTTTCATCTTCAAAACAAAAAAAAACATTTACTCAAACTTAATTTAAAAAAAAACATATCTCTTTCACAAATGTTGTGATAGTCCGTTCAATTGTTTACATATCAAGTTATTTAGGTAAACCCGTAATTGGCCATACTACTGTGTATTATAGTATAAGTTACGTACTTTGTATCGCTGTTGGTTTTCTGAATAAATAATAATAATTACTAATGCACTTGCTAGTTAGAGCAACAAAGAGAGAGATAAACGAACTTAGTTTGTTTTCGTTTCGCGGTAGCTCCTCAGACTACACTACGCTAAATGGAATAAGTAGGTACCTATTAGGTATATTGTCTAAATACGTAAATATGAAGTAAATCGAGTTTTCTTTCGATTTAAATTATATACATGTATATAAAAGATACTCTTGGTTTTATTAGTATAAAGGTATAATAGTTAATGTAGTTAGCACAATTATTAGAATTACGTACGACTTAGTTTTGCTTCAATCATTATTAAAACGACATTACTTAAGTATCATAACCCATAAGGCATAGGAACTGTATGCAATTGTATGTAACATGTAATTAACCTAAACCTATTAACAAGTTAGTAATTAATTAATTATTAACTCTGTACTTATTATGATGTTTATAATCACACAGACAAACTGTTCCGACAGTTTTGCGAGACCATGTTAGTTATTATGTTTATATACTCTGTGTATTAAATAAAATTAAATAATAATCTAGGCCGCCTTTCACGTTGTATGTAGGTACCTACCTAGCTAGACTATACCCAAATTAATAATTTGCAGAGCCATACCACAGATTGCCATACCTATTCCCAGACAAAAAAAGTAAAGTTGCGTAGGTACTTACTTAATGATTATCTATGTAGTAATTAGGCTTTAACGACATTAAAGTTTTCGTGGCTTTTCCTTAATACGAGTAAGTAATATCCTTCCTAATCCTTACTAATGGTATGAATGTGAAAGTGTGTTAATTGGTTGGTCCTTCCTTGGTGTTTGTTTGGACGTCTTCATAAATAAGCAAAATACTTACGTTTGTCACGCGGGCCAAGCCGCTGACAAAACTAGTAATAAGATACCCATGTAGGTACAGTCAGCAGGAGAAGTAGCAACACAAAATAACACGCTCGAAATTATCTAGAAAGTCCGTATCCTCTTGACATTAGAGCCATGTGTAGGTCATTTTGAGCACTTTGACCCCCGTAGCTACTTTTGCTGCTGGATGTACCTTTAAATTTATCATTGATGAATTGACGTCTTAAAATATACAATTGGTAAATTACTTAATCATTACATAGTATACAACAAAGTCGCTTACGTTTTTTTCAATAGATAATTGTTTTTTTTTTTGCAGACAATCTTACACAAATCGACCTAGTCCCAAACTAAGCAAAGCTTGTACTATGGGGTACTAGACGAAGATAAACATACTTATATTTAGATAAATAAATACTTAAATACATAGAAAACATCCATGACTCAGGAACAAATATTCGTGCTCATCACACAAATAAATGCCCTTACCGGGATTCGAACCCAGGACCTCTTGCTTCGTAGGCAGGGTCACTACCAACTGGGCTAAAGCGGTCGTCGCTAGATAGAGTGATTCAAGAGGAAGGTTTATATGTATAATTCAATCATGTATTATACGTATAAATCCGTGCAAAGCCGGGGCGGGTCGCTAGTTATAAGTATATAATCAAGTAATAAATCGTTTTGTCTTTACTTGTTGGGCGTCGGAATGAGATTCTATTGCTTTGTTATTTTGCAACCTTTCACGCCACACAAAATAGTATAAAGTACTTACCTAGTCTATTTTTTCCAACAAAATTAACACGAAACATTTGGCGTTTAGTAGGTACATAGGTAACTATCTACTCGTACCTTTTGAGAAAGCGCTGCAGTCACTACCAGACCTATACCTTGTTAAAATTACCAAAGAGTTTGGTAATTTTAACTAGGTAAAAGTCTGGTACATTTTACAAAACAATACCGCTGCATGCATAGTTCCATCCTACTCAATTTATAAACATAAGAGTGAGATGTGACTATTCCCCTCCCCGACTGCCCTGCAGAGGTGCGCCCCTTCCCCCGGCTACAGCATCTTGCGATGCGCGCGCGGCGCGGCAGGCTTCATTGCGTTGAGGTAGTTCATTGTATATAGTCACTTTGTTTTGTTTGCGTTTTAATGAAATTTTCTTGGTGCGTGGTGGATTTAGTTTGCAAAGTGTAACCAATTATGGATAGTGATCTAGACGATGACTTAAGTGTGGGGGTGCCTGAATATTTGAAGGAATGGGGATTATCTCAATCTACCATAACACGTTTTGAAGGTAAGCATTAGAACGATATTACACTAAAAGTGCTAAATTGGCAACACTGATACCTTACTAATTAATTGTGAATAAGAATGATATTGTATGTGAATAACGTACTTATTCCATTGTTAGTTCTTTTTTGTCTGAAACACAGGGTAACCTATAGTTGACACCGTATATGGTAAAGCAATAAAAATTAAAGTAATTGCTGGTAAAATTGTTCAAATTAATTCAATTATTTGTCCTTCTAATAAAAATCGGTTAATATAAGAGTTAAAAAATAGACTAATTATTAAATATCCCACCCATACCTCCTTATTATTAATGATTAAATATAATAATTTTGTGATTATAGTTTAATATGAATAGGAAGCTTAACTCAGGCTTAGATATTGACCTAGAAATATTGGTTACGTATTACCTACCTAATTACTTTGATTAATTTACAAAACGAATTTCAGTAAAATTTACCAAATCGGTTTGGTTGGCCATCGTTTCGTTTGTATTTTGTCTGAATGTAACTAACTGAACATTAAATAATGAGTTTAAAGACTGATGAATTACATATATGTCTTATTTTTTAGAAAATAGATTTCGTTAAATTTGCTCGACTCCATTCAAGAAATGAACTGAAGGAGCTGATTCCCAGTTTAAAGGAAATAATATTATTCAAGCGGGGGTTGAACAAACTCCAAAACATTATTCATGTAAGTATTCCTGTCTGTTTTACATTTATTATCCATACTACATTTAAATGCGAAAGTGTGTCAGTCTGTCTGTTGCCTCTTAACGCTTAAACCGCTGAACCGATTTAGATGAAATTTGGTATCAAGATAGTTTTGAGTCCCGGGGAAGGACATCGAATAGTTTAAGTCGGTGAAGTAGGTGGTAAAAATTTGTATGGAGCTACGATATAAACGAGTTCCACGCGGACGGAGTCGCGGGCAGAAGCAAAAACATAAAAAATCTGAAATTAATAAGAGAAAATAATAAGAGCCCGTTCACGCGCTCACTAGCCACTGGTAAATTATTGAGATTATTTAAATTTAACGATAAATATTTAAAAAAGTAGGCCGCTGATAAAATCAAAAGAAAAACGGCCATCATAATTTTGGACGCATAGATTGACGAATCCAGCAACGTAAAAACTAGTACATCAAACTTATTCATAAATTTAAATAATCTCAAATATTTACCAGTGGCGCTAGTCAGTACGTGAACGGGCTCTTTTTAGATGAAATTTGGGATGTAGATATTTAGCTTGAGTCCCGGCAAAGGACGTAGGATACTTTCATCCCAGAAATCAGTCCGCGAGTCTGACTCTTGACCGCTTTTTAATGTATGGTAACACCCCCTGATAAATAATTTACATACTTGAATTTCTTATTATTCAATATTTGTTTTTGGCTGACCAAAGCCTGCATCTCGACAAAACGTGATGGATGAAGAACAAGATACCTAGGCATTTCGCACATTAAGTCAAATACATAAAATCGTTTTTTTTTTTCAGATTGAATTGGATTTTGAAACCAAGTTTAAAGGATCAGAGCTCCTACTATTCAAGAAATGGCCTAACTTCTTAGAGAATGCGTTTAATCATTTGAAAACGATTAAAGCTGCTTCTGTCTACATTAAATTGATCGAAGAAAATCCAAGCGAAGGTTGGTTATCATAATATTTATTAAAAAATCACGAATATCACCCCAAAATTGAAACATAGAGGAAATGGCAATTCGTGGATTCGTATTTACTGACGGATTAAGCTACGCTTCGTCCGTCAAACTCTACCCATACACGAATTGCTTTTTTCCGCACTCTGCAATAATGTACTTTTACGTGATTGGTTATCATTATTCTGATGTTTAATTAGTGTTGAATAGGGTGATGGCACCAAATAAAATAACCAATATTGTATAAACATAATGTTTGATCTAATTAAGTCAACAAATATGCATCATACATAACTAAATATTTATTTTTATTTTCCAGATATAAAATATAATAATAATTGGATATAAAATAGTTCCACCTGTGAGATTACACTACAAAGATACAGATGGTAAAAAAAAAACCGTAAAGCCAAGCATTCAAGAAGCTATGAACAGTTTCATTCTTCATGCAAAGGTATAATTTCATTTATAACACTATTGTGTGATGACGACTTTCCATACAAACGGCCATAAGGATTTAATATAAACTCCAATACAAATTTTCACTACCCATTTTACTTCCTTAGAGGATGATTTTCAGGATAAAACTATCCTAATCAGTTCTATCGGAAGACGAGCGCTGGCAGCAATGCCAGCATTATGCTGAGATAGAACCGTTTCGTGACAAACGCTGTGTGTTGTTTTATTCGAATAAATGTTTCTTTCTTTCTTTCTATCTCCTTCCTCGGGACTTCAATTATCTCGATACCTACTAAATTTCATCTCCTTCAGCTCAGCGGGTTAAGCGTGAAGAGGTAACAGACATACAGATATACAGACAGACACACTTTCGCATTTTTAATACTAAAATGTACGAAATTTGAAATAAATTATAGCCTGTCATATTCTGATATATACTCGTAAGGTACATAACTGGAAAGTTTCTCAAAAATTCGTGCAGTAGTTTTTGAGATTAATTGAAACGTACATTCATCCATACATCCAAACTTTCGCATTTATAATATTAGTAGGATTAGTATGGATACGGTTAAAAGTAAACAATATATTTTAATTTACAGAACGAAAGCGAAGTCCTCACCCAGCTGGACTATTGGATAAAAGCCCAAATGGCTAAGGGACTGCGGTGCCAACCCATCATAATTGCTGTCGGACCGACCATCGATGCCCTAAAGGAGTTTAATGTTGCTTATGATGACATCCTTTATAATATCGACTCATTCCTGAAAGCGCTGGACGTATGCTTCAAAACTTTTCACTGCCTGGACGCAGAATATGGTTGGCAACATCTCGCTGCCCCAATATTATAAACTTCAAATTTCAAGTTGATAAAATTGCAACATGGAACCTTATAATATTGGGGCAGCGAATTCTGTCGATTGTATGTCTGGAATCTACACAAAGACGTCAGAATACGGTGCGCTATTTTTGCAAACGATACTCCACTGAGAGCCCAGTCTATAAGACTACTCCGCAAATTTTATCATGACTTGTAACTCAGCCTATAAGATTCACACTTACTACGTATACCGTGAACAGGGTATCAATCTCGTAAACTTAAAGTTAAGATATGTACAGCCAAGGAATTTGATTCACGTACGGTCAGCCGCAGAGAAAGAATGTGGGCCGCAACCTGGCAGCCTTTTGACTTTTATTATAAGAAAGGTTTTGTACCCTACTGAGTCACTGACATAATTTTAAAATCTACAGTTTATTGTATCGATTCGTAAAATAAATTTTATTACATGTACCAAAATTCGGACTATTTTTCTTTAAACCACCGTATTTATATAGCCCTTATAATATTAAATAAGGTTACTGGTAAATCGACGTTATTCCTTTTAACAGTGTTATCTATTTAAAAAAGGCAATTTGTAAATGTTCACTCTCTAGGAACTGCTGATTTTCGGATAGCCTTCATGACCTTTTTAATTGCAAATGAGCTTTACTATATCTCCCTAAAAAGAAATACGTTGGTTACCAATAAGCCTGCATATTTTTGAAGTGTTTGTCTTTAGCTTTTTTTCATCTACAATATTTTTAGGGTATGGCTACGAATAATCTTCAATCTACATAGAAAACTACGTAGTTTGAAGATTTAAACTGCAATATAATTTTACTCTCATACCATGTCAGCAATATTGCAAGTTTCTAATTTTCAATGATACCACACCCTATTTATACTCTGGAAATCAAAAATGTGTTTGGTGATATCTACCTAAAAAGATGTGTACATTTTACTAGTGTTAGTTTGATAAATTAACCAAACTAACACCATTAAACTGTACACTACTAATTTGGTACGTTTTACTAAACTAAGACTGGTACAATTAGCAGAACAAGCACTGATAAAATCTTGGTAGATATTACTAGTAAACATTTGGTAAAAACCACAGTACAAATCTGTTAGATATTACCAAACCAATTTTAGGAAAAAATACGAAACACATGATCGATAATACTTAATTATATTTGATAAAATCTGCGATCCACTTATAGTAGATAATACAATATTATCTTTGATATAAAGCACGATCCAATCTGATAGATGATACTAGACTAACTTTGATGAAAACTGCGTTACATATCTGGTAGATATATCAAACACCTTTAGTAGTAACTAAAAATAAATCTGGTAAATATTACCAAACTAAAGCTGACAAAATACACCGAACGTGATTAGTAAATACTACTTGACTTTGTTTGTTAGAGTTCACCAAATAAAATACATTATACTTACAAGTTAAGTTCAGCTCTTTCAATCAAACAGATTTAATACATTGTACCAATAGAAAATGCTATATCTACCAAATTGTGTTGTAGATTTTACCAAATTACTTTTGCATTTTCTACTGACTAACTTCGGTAATTTGTACCAAAAAATAGTAACAGTAGAACATGCCAAAGGTATTTGGTAAAAAAAGACGAGTATGTTTGGTAAAATGAAAAATATCCGTTTGGTAGATTACACCAAACTACATTGAAAAAAATTATACTTAACTACTTTGATAAAAAGGTTACTAAAGTACTTTGTTTAAAAATGTACTAAAGTTCTTTGGTGAGAAACGTTACTAAAGTACTTTGGTAAAAAATATACTAAAGTACTTTGATGAGAAATGTTACTTAAGTACTTTGGTAAACAATTTTACTATTTACTACAAAATATAGGTGTAATCTACCAATTAAATTTGGTACAACACCAACTTATTTAGTTTGATAAAATCAACCAAAATTCGTGATAGGACCGAAATCAACCGCTAACTTTGGTAACATTTACACGGAATCTGGTAAATCCAACCTAACATTTTTTTCAGTGTAGTACGGTTTATGTGCGTAACATCTCGCTGCCCCAATATTATAGGGTTCTATGTTACATTGTCGGGGTACTTCAATTTAGACCTAGTGTCACTCTGACAGACTTCAAATTTCTAGTTGATAAAAGTGCAACATAGAACCCTATAATATTAGGGCAGCGATCTGTCATATAGAAAGATTTGACATTTGGCATTTACGCTGTCTTAGGACTAAGATATATCGTTTTCAATAAAATAATAATATATTAAATACAATGAAAATCGTATAGTGTACAAACTATAACGATTATGATAGTATATTGTAATCCGCTGTAATAATGACGCCATCCAGTTAAATCCCCTGCAGTTCCAACCAATTGAATGTGGAAAGAAATTGTCAGAATATTTATACCTACTCGGAATCTGCAAGCATGATGTAATTTGTGTTTATTGTGGTCAAATCAAGACGGATTATTGTCACCCAATTGGATACAGTTCTTCAAGATACCTCCTAACTACACTTCAACTCCAAGTTTTTAACACATTCACTGCCCAGAATCTCTACGCACTACGCTCCTTGTCGATGCCTACGGCGTAGGCGCCCGCTAAGCGGTTTCATGGCAGACCTGAGTGAGAGTTTGAAAGTCAAGTGAGGAAGAATAAGTAGTAAATAATTGTAATAATTAATATGCCTAATCAGTAAAGTATTCCATTGCATAATATATAGATTTGCATAATTTTGTTGCCTAACATATTTTTTTACCTACAAATAATGAAGTAGGATGATTTCATTGTATGATGTAATTTACATTGAATGATATACTTTTTATTCTTGTGGTAGAAAACATATTCCTACTAATGAAGAATTTGTTTCATTTTCGTTACCTACTCTGAGGCTAAGGAATTCACTAAAACAGACATTATTTAGATTAAGTATGCTGATTTTGTAATCTGCTTGCGTCTTGGTCAAGTGCGAGTCGGACTTGTGCACGAGGGTTCCATACCATACTCGCAAGATTTCAAGCTAATTACTCGTAGCATGTCTAGTTTAACGTAGATGGGACACACGGAGCGTAATTATGAATCGATTGACACCTTATTAATCGGTTCCGTATCTTAAACGCTATGGTGGAATTGGGATGCCTATCCGGAATAGCACGTTGCCGCCGCCGCTCGCTGCTTATAGCCAGAAACTCATGGCCATGCCTTTAAGCTTTATGGGAAGGATATAATGATGTGACGGAACTTGCCAATGAGAATACAATTAAGTAGCTAAAATCGACTTCCGAGCTATGTTTACAATTTGGCACCTTATTCCTTTGTGATAAGGCGAAAAAAAAATATATTCTATATATCATCATCATTATCATATCAGCCGAAAGACGTCCACTGCTGGACATATGCCTCCCCCAAAGAGTGCCAAAATGACCGGTCCTGTGCCACTCATTCTATATATAGTAGTATAGAATATATATTTTTTTCGCCTTACCAGCTAAGTCTCATATCTGGGAAAGTCTTTTTCTCTATTTTCACCCAAGCAGAGCTCGGCCACTCAGGTAGATATGTATGTATGTGATACATACATATATAGTATAAAATGGCATATCATTTGTAATCCTATGCGTACAAAAGAAATATGAGTAAATAAAATACATTACTTACAAGCAGGAATCGCAATCGAGGGGCCATCCAGGAAGCACGGCAATCAGTACAATTACCAAAGAATTATTATTAGTATTTTGCAAACAAACACACGGTTTGCGAGATATCGAAGCCTATGGACGCTAGCTACTAAAGAGGGTTCACCACCGTGCATTGCCAACTCTTTATTGATTTGAAGATTTGGAGAATGCTTAGGGTTCATTTGACTTAACTCACAGATATTCACGAGTTTACGATATAATATTGCTTACCTATATTATTCTTTGTAGATATAGGTCAGTAGAAATCGACACAAAATAGGCTTAAATCGCAAGGCATGGTTTTTCGGTATATTGAACCGATATATAGTTAGGATAGTGTGAACACGAAATTTTGGTTTAAAAGTCATAAACTATGCTACTTTTACCATCAAGATGTAGTACACTTTAAAAGATAAATAAATTTACCACAATTTGAGTTAAGCCACAGGTCTATAAACTCAAGCGATGGCCCTTCAAAGATGGTATATTTTCCCGAAAATTGTCAATTTTAAGTCATGATCCCGTCCGGATCAAAATATTGGCAAAATCCCTCGTCCAATGAGAAAAATTGTTGGATATAAAGTTTTGTTGATATGTAATTTTCTTTCATACAAACCCTCTATAAATTCTGTAAGACTACACGTACAATCTTGAAAATACGAAAAAAAGGTAAAAATGGCTTTTTACACGACTGCCCAACGAAAAGGAGTGTAATGTTTTCAGGTTTAATGTGTGTATGTCTTATTTGAAGAATTGAGTGCAAAAGGCCTTCGAGTCGAGAGACCTACCTATAGTTTGTGTGAAAGTAGCCAAGTACCAATGGAAAAGGCAATAAATAATCATCATCATTATCAGCCGAAAGACGTCAACTGCTGTACACAGGCCTCCCTCAAAGATTGCCACAATGACCGGTTCTGCGCCACCCGCATCCAGCGGACTCCCGCGACCTTCACCAGGTGATCAGTCCGGTCCCCACTCGAGAACCTTTCTGCCCCAACGGCCATCGGTTCTACGTGATTTAGTTTTAGATTTATTTATTTCGAGATAAAAAGAGACAATATAGGTCCTTATCACGATCGTCAATAATAAGTAATAAAAATAAAATAATATTCATAATGTGGAAATTGTATCTCCAATTAAGGATTGTCATTTAACAACGAATAGACACTTACTATTAAACAGAAATAAACAATGTCAATTTATGCATAAGTACCTAAATTTAAAAGTTGAATATACAATATAAATGTTACACAAGAAATAATATCAAATATGCAATGTGCCCCGCCCTCTGCCACTTAAAAGCAATATGGAGGGCTATCAATCATGTAAAAACGATAATTACTTTTTAATTTACAGACTTCTTTTGGTTTGGTTCAGCTAGAAGCTTTTCTTCAGGTTCTTCCTCGCTTTCTTCCTCAGGTTCTTTCAGTTTTTTGAGTTCGTGTTGTGCCTGGGCTTTCTCAAGATCGTTTTCGTCATCGCCTATATGCCTGAGCAAATTAAGCATAGAACTGAGCATTTGAGCTTAGCTCTCTGGTGGTTGGTGGTAAATGTGCATCCAAAGCCCTTTGAATACCTATACATTTGTCAGTATAGTAACACCAAATGTCTCATTATTTGATAATCAATTTTTACCTAATTTAGTGTTTTCGAGATTGTGATTGAATTATTAGTCACACAGACCTCTCTGTGCTTTGATAAAAGCAAATTAAATTGAGTATAACTTTTATTTCATCATTTCCTTGCCCTTATCCCATTTACTTGGGGTCGGCGCAGCATGTCTTTTTCTTCCATACTTCTCTGTCAGCCGTCATATCATCATTCACTTCTTTTCTCTTCATATCGTCTCTCACACAGTCCATCCACCTTTTTCTTGGCCTACCTCGTCTTTTACATCCATCCACATTCATACCTAATACTCTTTTGGTCACATGACTTTCATCCCTCCGCATTACGTGCCCATACCACGCAAGGCGATTGGCCCTCAATTTATCCGCGATAGGTGCTACTTTTAGGCTTCCCCTTACATACACATTTCTTATTCGGTCCATCCTCGTCACACCACACATCCATCTTAACATCCTCATCTCCGTTACATGCAATCTCTTTTCATCCGTCACCTTTAAGGCCCAACATTCCGATCCATACATGACGACAGGTCTCACAATGGTCTTATAGATTTTGCCCTTTAACCTAGGAGGCATTCTGCCATCGCATATTGTTCCGGAGACCTGTCGCCATTTCATCCACCCAGCGCTAATTCGGTTTTTGACATCACGGTCGATATCACCATCACACTGTACAAGCGAACCGAGGTACTTAAAATCGGAGCAGACTGGGAGCATAACGCCGTCTAGCTTTATGCCTGTAAAACTGGAGAGACCGCCGAAGTCACAAAACATATGCTCTGTTTTGGACCTACTGATCCTCAGGCCAACATTCTCCAGTTTTTGTCGCCACTTCTCCAATCTGCTCTGTACCTCGGATACGTCTTCACCGACAAGAACAATATCATCCGCGAAGAGCATACACCAGGGTGCTTCTTCCTGTATGTCCGACGACAGAGCGTCCATAATCAGTACAAAGAGGTATGGACTTAAAGCTGATCCCTGGTGCAAGCCTACCGTTACACTGAACCTGTCTGTGGTGCCAGCCGCTGACCGGACGCGTGTACAACATCTGTCATACATAGACCGAATTAGTTCCACATACTTCCCAGGCACACTTTGCTCTTTCAAGGCCCACCACAAAACCTCACGAGGTACTCGATCGTATGCCTTTTCGAGGTCAACAAACACCATATGCAGGTTTTTCTGTGCATTTCTGTATTTTTCGCACAATTGGCGAAGTGAGAAAATGGCGTCTGCTGTACCCCGACCCGGCATAAAACCGAATTGGTTTTGCGTTATAACACTCTCATCTCTCATTCGTCTCTCTATCACTTTCTCCCATACCTTCATACTATGTGACATGAGCTTTATTCCTCTATAATTGTTGCAATCCTGTATATCTCCTTTATTTTTAAAAATGGGCACTAATAAACTGTCGCACCATTCATCAGGGATAGTCTCTTCACGCAACATTTTATTGAAGAATAAAGTCAGCCACTTACATCCATCCTCACTCAAAACCTTCCAAACTTCTGCTGGTATATCATCCGGTCCTACAGCCTTGCTCCCTTTCATACTTCTCACAGCTTTTCTAACTTCATCCATACCTATTTCTCTTATTACACCTATATTAACCGGCTGGTTATGCAGCACTTTGCTCCAAGGATTCTCTTCATTCATTAACCTTTCAAAGTAGGCTTTCCAACGTTCTTTTATGACATCATCTTTCACCAACACCTTTCCTGCCTCATCTTTTACGCATTTTATATAAGAAATATCTCTTGCATTCCTTTCTTTCATTCTTGCTAAGCGATACAGCTGTTTCTCGCCTTTTGGGCTATCTAGCGAATCGTACAAGATGTCCTGTGCTGCTGCTCTGGCGATAGCAACTGCTCGCTTAGCTTCTTTCTTACGCTCTTTGTACACATTTCTTTTAGCTTCTTGCACACTTTCAAACTCACTTCCAACATCTTGCCAGTCTTTAAATGCTTGTTTCTTTTGTTTTAGCTTTTCTTGCACATCCTCATCCCACCACCACGTTTCCTTATCTATCATACATTTCCCTTTCGATTCAGTTGAGTATAACTTTATTACTAATATTTTTTTCTCATAGCGCGAGAAATTTATGATATGTTTTGGTCCAGACGGGAGAATTTAAAATCGACGAAGTTCGGAAAAAATATATAATTTTCGAAGGGCAATAGCTTCGTCCCTTTAGAGCTTACAGATTTGCAGTTTAATTCAAATTGTTGGAATAGGGAACTTGCATCTTTTTATTTTATTGCGAAAATCAAATGTACAATTTAGCATTAAAACAACTGTAGCACTAAAACTTTCTTATGATTTATTTTTCTGATGTTATATGCATTTGAAATATGCACGCGCCGGCACCCCCCGAAAACGCTCTATATTAAACTGGCTTATGCTATGACGTCACATTATTAGTGCAAATTTGTGTCTACACTACCTTAACTGATCCATAAAACAAAACCAAATAAGATACTGCCAATTTTTTTTATTTTTGGTACAAGCTTTTATTGCTTACTGTACTTTTCTGTATATTGTATTGAGACGATTCTAAGGAGCTTAAACTCAACGTGGTTACGTCGGTTAAATACTGAATTCCCATGGCCAGCTTCTGTCTCCATCATCAGATCAGCTCGATGATACCTTAATATTGAATTGTTATCCAAACTATACTAATACCCAAAATTTCAGCTCAATCAAATAACGGCAAGTGACTGAAAAATGGATTGCAAATTTTGACGGACAACTTACTTAGATACTTACATACCTACTTACAAACAGGTCAAGTTAATATAAAGCTTGTAAAAACCAGAACTACATCGTGCTTTGCGATTTTAATGTCGAATTCTACAGTCCTAACAACGCATCGCTTTGAACCAGGTTCATTGGATGTGGTACTAGGGAGCACCGAAAAGTTTTTATGATCTTCATGAATATATAAATGACTTCCACTTAGCACTAACACATTACTATAATTATGTTATTAGTGTCTACCCTTTGATGTAGGTATCACCATCACCTGCGACTACATTACTCACTTTCGGTTTGCTGACGACACTACTTACCGTACACCACAATCATAGAGGCATCAGGGGGTGTCAGTGACAGTGATTAAAGAGTACTTAATACGTATTAATATATGTAGGTACGAGTTTATTAGGTCTATTTAGTATAATTATATTCTGGCCTGACATTGGTTTACGGGTATACCTAATACATTGGTGTTACACTTTCACAATAACACTTACAACAGCAGCAGAAACCGAATGTATAATTATGTTTTAGCACGGTATTTTATACTTAGTATTTGCATATTATTTGTAGTACCTACTTTTTTGCATTCCCACACTATAAAACTAAGGAGCTAAATAAGGATTACCTAATATAGATACCTACCCAGTAACGTACAAATAGGTACGTACCAACAAGGCTCGATCATTCTGACTGACGTGATCGCTTAATGGCCCCTCTATTGGGATGAGTTGAGACTTGAGAATTAAATTGAATTATCAAATTTAATTATCCATCCAGGCTCAAGCCCCCCAAAAAGCCAGCTCGATCTGAGTCCTTACCATAATGTAACCCCTTTTGTCAAGCAATGTTCATAAATTTTCGCTTGCTTATTTTCATGAAATTTTGCACCTTAGCGAAGACCGAATAGAGTTGCTATGACATTGCCAATCTAAAGACTAATCTATTGACTTATCAATAGTATATATTTCATATACCAAAATGTACCTAAGAAACATACGCAGAATCATCGCAGAATAAGAAAATGTCAACAAGTCTGACATTTTTCAATAAGATGTTTTGACAATTTCACTTTCCGTATGGAGGTTGGTGACTGATTTAAATTTATAATATCACGAAAGAAAAAAAATACCGAGGTCAGTGACCTGTCAGAGTAAAGTGAGATAGTGTGCGTGAAATGTAGCGGTGTGTGTTTCTGGGGAGAATTACGATAATGTTGCGCCGCCTACTGTAGTGTCGCGTATGTAGCTTCACCCGAGATGCCTCACCTTAACAGACATCTGTTAACCGTGTTTTGTACAGTGCGAATGCTTTATAAAGACCGAGTTCGCTTCTGTACTGACTGTGCCTATTCCGTTGGATATATTAGGGCCGCGCGTACACTCATCCCGAAGTGTTCGCTACAATATGTCGTAGTGACAATGAATACATGATTTAAACCGTTTTATTATGAATACAACTTTAATGTCCTAGCATTAGCCACTAAGAGAACGATGCAGACGGGACAGGCCTAGACAGTGGGACGACTTTCCCCCTGGGCCCCAAGAGATGCTGTACCGTAACACATCTGTTACTGGCAGGCCAAACAGGAAAAAATAAATAAAAAACCGGCCAAGTGCGAGTTGGACTCGCGCACAAAGGGTTCCGTACCATTATCTATAAAAACGGCAATAAAATCACGTTTGTTGTATGGGAGCCCCCCTTAAAAAAATATTTTATTTTATTTTTAGTATTTGTTGTTATAGCGGCAACAGAAATACATAATCTGTGAAACGTTCAACTCTCTAGCTATCACGGTTCTTGAGATACAGCCTGGTGACAGATTATCTATAAAAACGGCAAAAAAAATCACGATTTTTGTGTGGGAGCCCCCCTTAAAAAAATATTTTATTTTATTTTTAGTGTTTGTTGTTATAGCGGCAGCAGCAGGTCGATCACGTTACGCATTGTACGAACGTCGGGTAGGTCTAAATGTCACTTTTTATATGGAAAATTGACAGTTAAATTGTACCGACGCGCGTTCGGAACGTTACGTGATTACCCCTAAGAAATACGTAATCTGTGAAAATTTCAACTCTCTAGCTATCACGGTTCTTGAGATACAGCCTGGTGACAGACAGACGGACGGACGGACGGACGGACGGACGGACGGACGGACAGCGAAGTCTTAGTAATAGGGTCCCGTTTTACTCTTTGAGTACGGAACCCTAAAAATGACCTGAAGAAGCGCAGATACCTACGAGAATCATGGCAATCAAGGGGAGAGGCATTTACCCAGCAGCAGTTTAAGAGAGGTAGGGCACAGCGGAATGTCATCTCGCTCGTATGTGCAGCAGCCCAACTGGGGAAGTACCTCCACCTTACAGAAGACCGCAACCATAATAGCACCACTGCTTTGTAGTGTTGCTATATTATTGCATGCTATGAAGTATGTGGTGTTGTGTTCCTGGTGGTGAGTAAGGTCGCCAGAGCTCCCTAGGGTGCGCTGTGTTGGGAGTGAGGGACCTGCATGTCTCTGTCTGCCAACACAGCGAATCCTCTAGTGAATAAATGGTCAGCAACGCGCTTGTGATTCTTCTGGAGTCACAAGTGTCCATAGGCGACGGTACCAGCTTAACATCAGGCAGGCCGTAAGATTATTTGCCACCGTCGTTGTATAAAAAAAAGTTGGACAAAAAAAATACAATCACGGTGTATTTTTTACGTTTTATCGAATACGTACTGACGCGTTTCCCACTGAATTACAGACCCTAGCTTCGTCCTTATATCCAAAGTCACACCTAAACCCAATAACCTCTAGATATTACACTTTCAGCCCCACTCAGCGGTTTACGCCAATATCCGAATCCAATAACTAACATTACTTACACAAAAAAGCCTATAACATATGGAAAATAACGTCACTTAAGCTTTTATCGGCATTGTCAACGTAGTTTTTCGCACGTGTGGCGTAATGGTCTCTTTGTCATATCTTTTAGTTATTTTGCGTTACTGCTGAAGTTGGAAGACACAATTTTCGTCTTGCAAAAGGTTTGGGGACAGGTTGAAGAATGTTTTAGACTACTTAGTCTAAATCAGCCTAAAACTAGAGACTAGCCGGGTTGCGTAACTTTCAAACGAGGGTACTTAATTTTTTTTTTTTTTTTATATCATATCAACTGTCATTTTCACCTTCAAGATATGCGTGCGCCTGTAAAGAAGGGTGGCCTCAGCCTTAGGGTTGTTGACTCAAATTTTATTATCACTCTAAAATAAGGCAAAGAAATATGCCTAATGACGAATATTCCATTCAAATATCTTAAAAAATTACGAAGCTACAACCATTTAAATATGACTTGTTAGAGAGAAAAAACCGGCCGTGTGCGAGTTGGACTCGCGCACTAAGGGTTCCGTACCATTATCTATAAAAACGGCAAATACCCCCTTAAAAGAAAATAGTTTTTAGTATTTGTTGTTATAGCGGCAACATAAATACATAATCTGTGAAAATTTAAACTCTCTAGCTCTATCACGGTTCTTGAGATACAGCCTGGTGACAGACAGACGGATGGACGTACGGACGGACAGACGGACAGCGAAGTCTTTGTAATAGGGTCCCATTTTACTCTTTGAGTACGGAACCCTAAAAACGCTCGAGGTCCGTGACGTCATAGTAAATGACAAGCATTTCATGTCAAGGTGCTTTTTGCAGAAAAGGTACTAAATATTATGTTGATTATTTATTCTATTGTAAAATTTTTTTTTTTTTTTTTTATGTTGCCCAGAGATTTCTGAGAATCGGGACGAGTGGAAATCAAGAGGGGAGGCGTTTGCCCAGCAGTGGGACACTACAAAGGTTTGTTAAAAAAAAACCATTTTACTACGTAGGTATATTTTTAATCGTTTTTCCGGAAATTTCAAAATTTGTGATTATTTTCCAACGAGCGAGCGATGCGAACGAAGCTCTATGCTTCAGAGGGCCTACCGCGAAAGTCATTCGAAGTTTCCCCTCTCTGTCATACTTACGAGTTCGTAATTAAGTGCGAAACAAGCTAAAGCCCTGATCGAAGGGTTCAATAGTAAGCTGTCTAAAGAGTTATTACAATGTAACATTTACCTTATTAAGAACGGTTGCAGTCCTCATCCTTCTAAGGGACACAAATGCACGTCCCATGCCTCAGTCGTGATACTGGGCCATGTTTGAGGATTCTCACATTACGGGACATCTAGCAGGCTTTTCATTCTGTCTCTGTAACAGCAAAGGACGTCTGTACGCTGCTAATGTTAACGTGCGTTTTGGCACACTCTTTTTACCTGTTTTTCTGTGGTTTTAGCAGTATTTTAAATACTGTTTTAGTGCTTATATTAACATTTCCTGTAATTACATTTTTATGTTTGACAATCTGTCATAACAACGATATTATGTCAAGTTATGTTAACCGCGTCACCATGAAGTTTAGGTTGAATACTTTTAGTCTAAGGTTGTATTCACTTTTCGTTATTATGTGATCCTGGTACCTTGTAAATTTTTGAATTGTAAATTTAGAACTAGAAATTCTAGAATTCTTGGTCGGTTGGGGTATATAAGCCCATACAATGGGCGGAACGAGCAGTTTTACGTCGACTTCCAAACCAGGAAGACTTCTAAATTGACCTGTGCGGGGTCACAGTTGGCCCCGCACCTCAAGAAGGTCCCTCCTACGAGTTCTGGCAGCGCGTTGACGAACCACGTCCGTTATCTGCACGTGCTCCTTGTGGACGCCAGTACGCGCCCCTCTTTGGCGTCTGTACGCCCTACCTGCACGCGCTCCTGGGTTGCGCGCCCTATCTGTACGCGCCCCTCTTTGGCGTCTGTACGCCCTACCTGCACGCGCTCCTGGGTTGCGCGCCCTATCTGTACGCGCCCCTCTTTGGCGTCTGTACGCCCTACCTGCACGCGCTCCTGGGTTGCGCGCCCTATCTGCACGCGCCCTTGGATTGCGCGCTTGGACTGCGCGCTCTACCTGTACGCGCCCTTGGACTGCGCGCTCTACCTGTACGCGCCCTTGGACTGCGCGCTCTACCTGTACGCGCCCTTGTTTTGCGCGCCCTATCCGCACGCATCCTTGGATTGCGCACCCTATCTGTATGCGCCTTGGACGGCGCGCACTATCTGCGCACGACTTAGGTACCTCACGTTTTCTTTACCTTTTTTTTACGCTCAACCTCTAAATTCTGTACGGTGTGCCATTGTAACCCCTGCACTTGTCAAAACTAAAAAATAAATATACAGCCCCGACCCGAATACCTTTTTTCCTTTCTGTAGTCTAGCTTTTCTAACTGTTCCGTGGGCTATCAATATCTTGGTAGTCCACGTAACGTGACAACAATTCAAAAGGCACAAAACCTGCGCAGTGACAAGAATCCTGACAGGACATTGCAAATTGAACAAACACCTGTTTCAAATGGGTATGAAGCAGGACGCAACCTGCAGGTTCTGCCAGGAGACAGAGGAGACTGCAATGCACATTCTCTGCTCCTGCGGACCACTCATGCATAAAAGAAGTACCTACCTAGGGCGGCACATAATGCACCCACAAGAAGTACAACATATCACCGCCCAAAGAATCTGGAATTTCCTGGAGGCAACGGGACTTAACGGTGAACTCTAAAACAAGGGCTGCCACAATAGATCACTTGCTGGTCGAAGCGGCATATTAAGGCCCACAAACAAAATAATAATAATAATAAGTGCGACAGAGAGGGAAAACTTCGAATGCCCTTCGCGGTAGGCCCTCAGCTTGAACCGAAAAACGCTCATATCTCCGTTCGCTGTCACGATAACCGTCTGTCCGTCTGTTCACCTCTACAGAGGGCCTACCGCGAAAGGCATTCGAAGTTTCCCCTCTCTGTCATACTTACGAGTTCGTACTTAAGTGCGACAGAGAGGGAAAACTTCGAATGCCGTTCGCGGTAGGCCCTCAGGTCGCATCTCTCAACCAATTCTCATGAAATTTTGTGAGCAGGTTCGTTATATAGTATTCTTTGACGAGTCACTTTTTTGAAGTTAAAAAAAATGTTTTTTTGCTACTGCTGTGTACCGAGCCATACCTAAGCCCGGCCGAGCCACGGCCGAGGCTCACAAGCGGCTCGGTGTCGGCACGCTGCGTGCGGTGCTGGCTGATCCAATTTTTTGATCCGCACGATACATACCAACCATGTTTAGTCGATTTAAAAATATATTATTTGTTCCCAAAGTTTAAAAAATATCTTATCAAACTTATGCCCATGGCAATAAAGTCGTGTTCACATATTTTTGATCACTTCGTCCGTGCCCATATCTTCGAACTCGACTGTCCATATATGGTTGAGATTATATGTGGCCGAGTTTTTATAAAACTGCCATTAGAATTTGAATCTTCAACATTGAACGCTAGAGTTGCTTTTTAAATTGACTACTTTGATGTAAGTGGCCACAGAACAATCTCAAGTTAGGTATAATAAAATGGACTTTATCCGGCCACCGAGAGGCCAATTACAGACCAAGCTCTTAAAGTACCGTAAAAGTGTTATTCACTCAATTTTTATTAAATTTCAATTAGTTTCACCCAACGCGATACACAAGAATTCGCATAAAAACGGATTTTAATACATTCCAGTTAATAATCAGTATACTCGTACGAGATACTGAAAGCTGTGTCAATATCAAGGATTTTCTTTGAAGACGTACTTGATGGTTCCGTCCGTCGGGCTTGCACATTCTTCATCATATCAGCCGAAAGACGTCCACTGCTGGACATAGAGCTCCCCCAAAGAGTGCCACAATGACTGATTCTACGCCACCCGCATCCAGCGGACTCCCGCGACCGTTACCAGGGCATCAGTCCTCCTTGTGGGGGGCCTACCCACACTGCGCTTTCCGGTAGGTGGTCGCCACTCGAGAACCTTTCCGCCACAACACGGCCATCGGTTATACGTCCAATGTGGCCCGCCCACATTCGAAGGGATATATCGGCTACCTTGGTTCTGCTGCGGATTCCTTAGCCTTGTAGGGTTCCTTAGCCAAATGGCAAAAAACGGAACCCTTATAGATTCGTCATGTCTGTCTGCCTGTCCGTCCGTATGTCACAGCCACTTTTTTCCGAAACTATAAGAGCTATACTGTTGAAACTTGGTAAGTAGATGTATTCTGTAAACTGCATTAAGATTTTCACACAAAAATAGAAAAACAACAATAAATTTTGGGGTTCCCATACTAAGATCTAAAACTCAAATGTGAGGTATCTATGGGTAGGTCTTCAAAAATGATATTGAGGTTTGTAACATATTTTTTTTCTAAACTGTAACCCTGTAACTTCTAAAATAAGAGAATGATAAAACTAAAAAATATATATAATGTACATCACCATGCAAACTTCCAACGAAAATTGGTTTGAACGAGTAAGTAGTTTTTTTTTAATACGTCATAAATCGTAGAAAGCAATTTATTTAAAGGAACCCACCCTTCATGTGCGAGTCCGACTCGCACTTGGCCGCTTTTTTTTCATTATTTTCGTCGCCAGCAAATACTATTAAAAGAGGCGAATATCAGAGTCCACTTTTGATGAAGACGTAAGCCAATACCGGTAATACCGTAAACCAATTTTCCACGGTATGTTTTAACCTCCTGCTAAAATAATCTTGAGCCGACAATGACGTTAGAACCGAGCGGTTCAAACGCTAGGAGATTCGCCTAAGTAGCCAGTCAAGACAGTTCTAGTCGAGATGTGATTCAGATTTTATTAGGCTACTTGACTCAAATCTAATTTGCCGCAGTAAATGAGTACCTAATTAAAGTGCAGGATGGCTGATATTTTATTTTGTTTGGAACGCTGAGACCTCAGAAAGGTAAATAGACGCGAAGTCCCGTTTAAAAAAATGAAATAGCATATCATATCAAATACTAACTAACTAAACTAGTTTATTAATACTAAATTTTGTTGTGCTGTCAGGTCCGATTATCTTATAGTCTAAAAAAAAACTTTGTGCTAATTAATAAAAGTACTACTATTTTGTGCAGCTTACATCGCTATACAAAACGAATTTCCAAGCATAAGAAGTGAAAACGGTTTTTTCTGGCAAATCTAAATATAAACCTGATTTTACTTTGGTACATGACGATCCCTAAAACCGAGACCAATTAGAATAAAGTAAAGCCGCAATCGATACAGATAAAGAAACGGTTTTATGTTGTATCCTCCGTAAAGACCGCGATGTCTTACCATCAACGAATTATTAATATGTTTTCATTCCACGGGTATTTCATGAGTGCCTCGGGAAAATTTTGATTAAAAAAATTTTACTAGCTTTTTGCCCTACTAGGTACTGAAAGGAAGGGATAAGATTTTAGCAGTCTATGTATGTTTGTCTATGCATTCACATTGCACGTAGGACCGATGGCCGTTGGGGCGGAAATGTTCTCGAGTGTTGCGCGTGGAAGACGCAGGATGGGTAGACCCCCGACAAGGTGGACTGGTAAAGGTCGCGGGAGTCCGCTGCGGGTGGCGCATTACCGATCCCTTCGGCACTCTTTGGGGGAGGCCTATGTCCAGCAGTAGACGTCTTCGTATGTCGTTCTGTTGTATGACTTATAACAATTGTTACGAATAAATATTTGTATTTCAATTGTGAACCGATTTCCAAAATTATTTTTTTATTCGAAAGAGTATACTCCTGAGGTGGTCCCATTGTCACCAAGTCAGGATTTGATGATGGGATCCCAGGGAAATTGAGGGCAACCCTCAAACTTTATAGCTACGCGTGTAGTGATTACGGTATTTTCTATTATAACTCGTGTATTTACCTTCGGAAATCGCAATTTTGGTGAAGTGGAACTGATGATGAAGACCACAGATGACTTATGGAACTCTACAAAGATGTAAAGTACGTCAAAGATTCTGACATGATTCCGTTGAAGTAGCAACTAATGAAGTGTAAATTCTGAGATCCTTGAGGAATCGACGGAACTCCTCAAATATTATCAGCCCACACATAGCGACTTGGGTTTTCTCTGTAACAATCAACGCATTTGCTCTCGGAGAGCAGTAAACTAAATTTGAAAGGAAAATTTCATGTACAGTCGCCATCACACACATTAGGTGTTCTAAAATATCGGCACATGCACCCTAATGCCTTGAAAATAGAGGTGTGTTCCGATGTTTATGACGTGCTTGTTTGCTCCGATGTATGTGATGGCGACTGTACTATGTCGCTTGGCGAAGTACCGAATTGAAGTCGGTTTAAACTTTGTTTTTAAAGTAAATTATTAAAGTAGGTATATTATTTAAATTCATAAGTATGTTGCCATGTAGTTCCCAAAGTTAAGCGTTACTTAGTTTGGGACTAAGTCGATTTGTGTAAGATAGTCCCCAAATATTGATATGTGCCGGACGACGACAGCCCACTACTTGCTAGATAAGGAGCAGCGAATGACAACGTGATTGATAAGATATTTGTTTTAAGTAACTTGAGGCCAAGAAATTATGTAGGTAATTAAGTTTCATCACGATTTCACATTGCACTTAGGACCGATCGACGTTGGGGCGGAAAGGTTCTTGAGTGACGACTACGTATCGAAAGACACGGCGTGGTTAGACCCCCGACAAGGTGGACTAATGACCTGGTAAAGGTCGCGGGAGTCCGCTGGATGAGGGTGGCGCAGGAGCGGTCACTGTGGCACTCTTTGCGGGAGGCCTATGTCCAGCAGTGGACGTCTTTCGGCTGATATGATGATGATTTTTGTAATTAAGTGCGTTTGAGATACTGAACCAATTTTGATGTAATTACTTTAAGTGTGTTCCACCGTGACGTTTAAGATACTGAACCGATTTTGACGTAATTATTTTACGTGTGTTCCACCGTGACGTTTAAGATACTGAACCGATTTTGATGTAATTATTTTAAGTGTGTTCCACTGTGACGTTTAAGATACTGAACCGATTTTGATGTAATTATTTTAAGTGTGTTGCACCGTGACGTTTAAGATACTGAACCGATTTTGATGTAATTATTTTAAGTGTGTTCCACCGTGACGTTTAAGATACTGAACCGATTTTGATGTAATTATTTTAGGTGTGTTCCACCGTGACGTTTAATATACTGAACCGATTTTGATGTAATTATTTTAAGTGTGTTCCACCGTGACGTTTAAGATACTGAACCGATTTTGATGAATGAGTTGAGGTAAACGTTTGAGTGCTCGACGCTGTACTAGTATATGGCATGGGCACTTTATGTCAAAGCAATAAGGATTAAATTCGAACTAAGAGGATTTTTCTTCATTCGAATTTAAGCCATGTCACTTTGACATAGAGTGCCCATGCCATATAAATGTAAACCGAATTTTGGTGACTTCCTTGCATGCCCCTAATATTCCTAATAATTAGCAGAGGACAACAAACTACTCACTTTCCAAAAACCTATTAACCATCGAGGAAACCCAAGCCTACCCTGTAATCACGGAACATTAAGCAGGGGCACGGGAATATAGTCTTTACGCTGTTGTAATAGGAGTGTGAGTATTGAGTTATTTTTATGAATTATTGTGGGACAAAACGGGCGCTGAGCACGCGAGAGTGTTTTGGTTAGTTGCTGGATTATGCTATTCATTCATGTTTGAAATAGTTTTAGTATAGGTACACTACGTACAATATAATACAGTTAAAACAACGTTCTGTCACAATTTGACGTTTATAAACAAAATACGGTTGCTATGCAGGCCTAGGTGTGTAAGGTTGTATGAAATTCCTTTACATATCATCTTCACTAGTCGCACCGGATACGTACCTAGTATTTCCGGACCTAATTTGAAGTAAGTCATGTCAACATTTCATTGCAAGTTTGAGAAAAGGTACATTACATACAATATAATACAGCTAAGTGAAGTGTTGTTGTTGTTTTCATGATCTGTTTGTTGTTTTTATACTTTATGTTCAAAATCATGAATTGTGTTTTGTCCCGCATAAACTAAAAAAAAAAAACTTTGTAGTAGATACCTATAATACTAGTGGTTCTGTGAGTTGTGTAACTCGTGAGCCTGTTTTTTTGCACAAAAAAAATTATTTGAAGAATTATAAAATCAGAATAGAAAAAAAATATTTATGATTATTGACCCTGCTCCCAAAATTTCTCGAGCATCGGTTGAGAAATGCGACCTGCAGAGGGAGTATAGCGCCGGACAGCTGGCCCCGTAGCATGGATGGCGTCTCGTTCTATCGAACGGTGTCAGCCAGGGACGGATGCTCTATCTTGTCACGTATCGCGTGATAGGCCATCCATGCTACGGGGCCTGGGCAGCCGGACAGAGGGACATCCGGGCGTACGACAGAATTTTTCCCCAGCTGAAACGGAGAATTTCGTTCACTTCGCACACTCGTTAAAAAAAAATATCGACCAAAAAGTCAACTAGAAATTAAATACATGAGTAGATATAATAGCACGGGATCTTTAGACTCAATTTGACCAAAGACACAGAATAGAATAGATAATAGTACCTACAAGCCAAAGATGGAAAACATTAAAAAATATCTTAAGACTCCCATGTTAGGATACTATTTAAGGCTTTATTTTAAATAACTATGTCACATGGCTTTTCCTCTTTATAATATTTATATCTATTTTCATTATTTGAAACATTATCAGTCCCCAAAACAGAGCTTGTCACCCCGGACCGTAAAACTCACATTACCATGCAAATTGATTTCGGGCGACGAGCGTCGCGATAGGGCACGCTCCTGTGGGGAAGGGGGGCAGGTGAAAATTAAATTATTATTCCAAATTACCTTGTAAACTCTTTGTAATACTAGAGTGTGGTTATGAATTTAATTATTCTACATAATATGTATTAAGGCTAAGGCCTTAATGAGGAATATTTTGTGAGGTTGTGACTTTGTATAAATTTGTATGTACTAGGTACTTATCTCCAGAACAAACAAAGTTTCACCCGTATATACCTGTATACCTACTATATGACATTGTACCTACCTACTACGCCAGCAGCGAACATGTGAAACACTAAGTATTAAGTAACGCAAATTCTCTCATATAATACGAGTAAATGTAAGCATTTTAAGCATAAAATATATTTATCTTTTTAACATTTCCTTCACTCATTTAAATGCGCAGTCAAATAAACTAACACACCACACAAAATATCCAATACAATTTGAATAAAAATACCCACTAATTCACCTGGTATTACTTCGGTCAATATTTTACACTACAACATTCAATAGCCTTTTTTCTCAACCATAGACAATTTCGACTTTCTTCTGCGGTGCGTTTGAGCGCGGTAGGGCTTTGTTGACACAAGCTTGGTAAGGCAAGCAAGGCTTGTTAAAAGGTAAAAAAAGTGATTGTCACCGGATCATGTAATAGACTTTGGGAGCTTAAATTTGTTGTGCAATTTGGTGGGAAATAAGAGCTCAAACCGAGTTGCTTTTATTATGTGGTTGATTTTTTTGGTACTTGTTTAAGTGTCCCCAGAACGCGCGACTCTCGCGCAACGTATTTTGGTTCTCATTTTAAAACGGTATACCTACCGGAACATGGTCATTAAATTGAGAGCCAAACTAAGTTTGTATGAAGATCCGACTTGTGTCGAGCCTCCTGGGAACTCTTATGTCGTTGTTAAACTTCATGTGCAAGACATCGTTCAATGCGACTCCAGGAGTGAAATTCTCTAAAACAATTATATATTTCGCGACGACGTCGTAAGATTTCAACTCACTGGTCACCGCACCTCTCACCTCAACTGTCACCTCACGCCTCACGCGTCACGCCTCACGCCTAATGTGACAGCCAAGATAATCTTACTTACCCCAGTACGTCACATGTACTTACATGGGCTTTATACTTGATATTTCACACACATGATTAGCAAAATTTAATTGTACATCTAAATTTGATTTGTTCATTTTTATTTGATTATTAGCCGCTTACACTACTTAAATTAAAATACCGTTCACACATGCTTTCCGTCGATGTGTGTACCGATAGCTAGAACACCACTAGAATTGGGATGATTTGACAGTTGTACCTTATTCACTAATCACTATCCGTTTTTGACATTTAAATGACGTAACAGAGAGTCACACGCTCATTGCCGACCCTTTGCTAATTTGAGGATTATGCAAGTCCCTAGGAGACAATGTCCTATACAAGGCAATAGGAGGAGACTAATGCAAGTTCCTCATTCTCAACACAGCGCGACCTCGGGAGCTCTGGCGACATTAGGGGAAGGTTGCTAACATTGGACCGGAGGCGCTTTGATTGGATCATCAAAATATTTTAAACTCTACGCATGCTACGTAGTCGTTAAAATATTTAAGCAACCTTCTCTTAATACTTACCACCAGCAAGACAAGCAGCATTTTTGGCTGCGGTCTTCTTTAAAGAGGTACTTCTCTAGCTGGGCAGCTCCAAAAATGATCGAGATGACATTCCGCTGCGCTAGACCTCTCTCAACTTCTTGGTGCAATCTGTCCTCGATTTGACAGTCAATCTAAAGCATTTTCAATTATTTGACTGAGCTAATAATAAGGCCCTTACACAACATACACCGATGTAACAACTACTGTAATTTAATTGTATGAAAATGTTTTTTTTTATATGTATTTTGAAAAACGAAATGTAGTATTTCGTTCGTTATTAAGTATATTTAATTTAAAGGAACGACTACTTGGTAAACAAATTGGCAGTCTTTCTAATTTGCTGATAATATGCCAAAATTATCGGAAATGAAGAAATACACAGTTACACTACACACACCATACTTTATTCTTATAATAGACCATTTACAAGAAATTTGGTATGGAGATAGTTTGAGACTGGGAAGGAGGTAAGTTTTTATCCCGAATATCCCCTACGGGGGAGAAATGGGGGACGAAACAGGAGGTACAATATAAACGAGTTACGTAAGACGGACGGGTAGTAGCAAGTTTATTCATAATTAATTAATTTAACCCTCTGAGATCACGGGCACAGTTCCGTGTCGCATGTGACCACGCCGTCTTCTACACAGGTGCACCAGTTACAGGAAGCGTACGGCTGTTTAAACTTCTCTCCGACTTTACAGCTCTGGGCTTTCTCTGAAATACAGGGAGAGTTTGGTTTATTTTATTTATTTATCTGTCTCAGGCAACAAATACCTTAGAGACTATAGGTGGACCGCTTAATTCAGTCCTCGCCTGCGCGGCGGGCGGATGCGTGTTAGGGCGATAAAGGGGCGCGGGTGGCGTGAGAACGTTGGCACTCTCATAATAAATGAACTGAAACTTTGTAGCAACACTCCAACCAAGACACAAAAATTCCAAGTTTGTCATGACCTTGCGAGAGGTTACTCATCATCATCATCATATCAGCCGAAAGACGTCCACTGCTGGACATAGGCCTCCCCCAAATAGTTCCAAAGTGACCGGCCCTGCGCCACCCGCATCCAGCGGACTCCCGCGACCCTTACCAGGTCATCAGTCCACCTTGTGGGAGGCCTACCAACGCCGCGCCTTCCGGTACGTGGTCGCCACTCGAGAACCTTTCCGCCCCAACGGCCATCAGTTCTACGTACAATGTGCCCCGCCCACTGCCACTTAAGTTTAGCGATTCGGAGGGATATATCAGTTACCTTGGTTCTACTGCGGATAGCCTCATTTCTGATGCGATCACGCACAGAAACTCCCAACATAGCTCTCTCCATTGCCCTTTGGGTGACTTTGAGCCTTCTTATGAGGCCCATTGTAAGCAGTTACTATTAGAGTCAAAATCAGGAACAAAAAGATAGATAATACAAGTAGTTAGCAGTTTAGGTCAATTGTACGAGTGTAAAGGTCGCAGAATCCGCTGGATGCGGGTGGCGCAGGACTGGCATTTGGGGGAGGCCTATGTCCAGCAGTGGACGTCTTTTGGCTGATATGATGATGATGATGATGATGTACGAGTGTACCAGGAAGGTCGGGAATAGATCAAAATGGCAAGAAATCGTGAGGCGAGTGACATCTGCTCGCGACACATGACGACCACCATGGCCGAGTCACCACGACCGTTCTGACAAGAATGTATCGACCAAGAAGAAGAAGCAGTTTAGGTGTTATACATTATTTTCATGCCCTTGCCAGACAAAGAATGAATTACTTTGGTAACGGCTATCCGCAACCAAAGGAATTCAAGGTGCTCCCGGTGAACTGCATCATCCGTATTGTGGAAATGATGGAGCAAGCCTGGGAGCAGGTATAACGGAGAGGGCAAATGCACAAAAGATCCCACTGGGTCGAAGTGCATCCGAAAGGGCCCTCACCTAGATAAAATAAGATAAGATAAGATGTGTATAAATTATGTTCCGATCACACAAGTCATGAGTCGTGACACAGGCGCTTTACCTGTAGGTAGGACAAATGACTTAATAAGGCTTCTTCAAAGCTATTACCTAAACGTTAGATATGTCCGCAGGAAAGACTGAACGCATAGATAGCCATTGAAGAATTTCACCACTTCCTGGCTCCACTATCAAATCAACTTGATGGTATCAAATTATTGTTTTGTCATCATTATTAAACATACCATCTTGCGAATAAATTTCTGTCAAAATTTTAATTTTTTGTACAAGCTTTTATTGCCAACTGTATTTTTCTGAATACCGTCATCAACTACTCATTGAGGCGATTCTAACGAGCCCAAAATCATTGGGGTTTCGACGGTTAAGTACTGAATTCACATGGTCAGCTCGATGGTACCTTAATAATATCATTGAAACTTTACCTTCAGTTCAATTGGTAAAGGTTAACTGGTTCAAAATTCAGTTCTAAGATTTGTCCCACAATAACGTCTAACAAACAAACGCACAGGCCCCTATTTCACCAACTTGACAATTGTCACCTGACAACGACAATTTCACGTATATTGCTGGTTCCACAAGTGACCTAGCGACCAACCTAACTTCTAGAACAAGCAATGGTATGGCGATCTTGACCAGCTGGTCAATCACGTAACGCATTGTACGCACGTTAGGTAGATCTAAATGTCAAATTTTATATGGAAAAATTACAGTTGGATTGTCCTAACGCGCGTTCGGAACGTTACGCCTTTCTGGCCCCCATTTCACCAACTTGACAGTTGTAATCTGACAACCAGCTGGTCAAGTTAAATAAAAGCTTGTACTAAATCGATATGACATTGACAGTAACAGATGAAGTTAATATATAAACTTACTTTTCAACGCAGACAACTTCATCCCCTGTGTCAACAGATTGTTGTCTTTTCCCTGCAGCAGAGCCTTTTTATGTTCTGAAACATATACTTATATGCATGCTAGTAGGTAGGTAGGTACATCCCGTTCGAGGCAAGCGTTCCAGGCAAAACAGCTTGTGCTATGCCCTAGCAAGTCTCACGCCTTATAGCGTAAATCGAACATGATATAGTACCAATAGCAGAAGGTTAAATTGCCATTTTGCACTGTGGATAAGACATCCGTCGCGTTCTATTTCACTTTTTGGGTATATCTTGATGCCGCGACTCGTATTAACTAAGCGTAGGTATAGTTTCGAAAAGCGTGATGGGTGGAGTGAGGCGGATGAGCACGTAAAGAATAAATAAATAAATAAATAAATAGTAGGGGATTATCTTACACAAATCAAACCTATCCTACCTCCTTTTCCACCAGTTGAGTCTGAATTGCCCCTCATTTCAGTTAACTGGCAGTACTCTATGACGCCAGGCTGCAAACATATGCATATCATGTGTGGCTTGTAAGACTTGATCGTGGAGCCTGCTGTGCAGTTCATTACGGTATCTGAAAAAAATCGGCCATAAATGTGACGCAAGTCGGGTAGTCCCTGTAGCCGAGCGGGGTAGTCCCTGTAGCTGAGTGGGGTAGTCCCTGTAGCCGAGCAGGGTAGTCCCTGTTGCCGAGCGGGGTAGTCCCTGTAGCTGAGTGGGGTAGTCCCTGTAGCCGAGCGGGGTAGTCCCTGTTGCCGATCGGGGTACTAGCCCCGATGCAGAAGAGTTCATCCAGTAATTAACAACTATCATATACATTTTGATATTTATTACATGCTTATATCAAATGACGTAGTAATAGGAACACTATTTTTTTTTTTTTTTTTTTTTTTTTTTTTATTCTCTCTTTAAGGCTTATAGCTAAATTTACTTATTTATTTATTTATTTAGTAATGTTTAATGTAGTTTATTTTCATTGTTAAATAGAAACCCTAAAAGGTGAAGCAGAACCGTCAGCATATAGCTTTGCCGTGTCGCTTTCCCTAGTAATGGCCCTTTTTTCGCCTGTTGATTAGTTACGGATATAGTTTGAAAAAAAAACGCAAAATTTATTTTGCTCATAAGAGTGGTATCCTTATATTTTAATTGTGTTAATGTGGAATATTTTCATAAATAATGAAACTATTATACAACTAGTATTAAACGGTATTATCGGTATATTTTATCGAAAACATTATTTGCTTACAAATGGGAGAACCTACAAAACTGCTCTAACTAGACGAAAACATATGCATCGGGGCTAGAAGTCTCTGTAGCCGAGTGGCATAGTCCCAGTAGCCGAGTGGGGTAGTCCCTGTTGCCGAGCGGGGTAGTCCCAGTAGCGGAGCGGGGTAGTCCCTGTAGCCGAGCGGGGTAGTCCCAGTAGCCGAGCGGGGTAGTCCCTGTTGCCGAGCGGGGTAGTCCCAGTAGCGGAGCGGGGTAGTCCTAGTAGCCGAGCGGGGTAGTCCCTGTTGCCGAGCGGGGTAGTCCCTGTAGCCGAGCGGGGTAGTCCCTGTAGCCGAGCGGGGTACTCCCAGTAGCCGAGCGGGGTAGTCCCTGTTGCCGAGCGGGGTAGTCCCTGTAGCCGAGCGGAGTAGGCCCAGTTGCCGAGCGGGGTAGTCCCTGTTGCCGAGTGGGGTAGTCCCTGTTGCCGAGCGGGGTAGTCCCAGTAGCGAACGGGGTAGTCCCTGTAGCCGAGTGGGGTAGTCCCTGTAGCCGAGCGAGGTAGTCCCAGTAGCCGAGCGGGGTAGTGCCTGTTGCCGAGCGGGGTAGTCCCTGTTGCCAAGCGGGGTAGTCCCAGTAGCCGAGCGGGGTAGTCCCTGTTGCCAAGCGGGGTAGTCCCAGTAGCCGAGCGGGGTAGTCCCTGTTGCCAAGCGGGGTAGTCCCAGTAGCCGAGCGGGGTAGTGCCTGTTGCCGAGCGGGGTAGTCCCTGTTGCCAAGCGGGGTAGTCCCAGTAGCCGAGCGGGGTAGTCCCTGTTGCCAAGCGGGGTAGTCCCAGTAGCCGAGCGGGGTAGTCCCTGTAGCTGAGTGGGGTAGTCCCCGTAGCCGAGCGGGGTAGTCCTTGTAACCGAGCGGGGTACGCGACTTTGACGCGTGTACGACCTTCGCTTTAAGATTGGTCGGCTGTAGTGTCCTACTACTGGCCAAAGACATCCGTCCTTTTCCAGACTTCGCAATCTCAAGCATGCCGCAGACATGACCAGCCCAGTCCCACTTCAACTCAGCCGCTTTCCGAGCATTTGGGTCCTGAGCTATAACCACGAACTTCGAATCTCGAACTTAGTATATCTCCGCGTCTATCGCACGTATGGTTTATGGTACTCGAGCGACAGAGACGGAGATATACGAAGTTTGAGATTCGAAGTTCGTGGTAGCGTCACTGGAGCCCAGCGGGTCTTCCGAATACGGATTCTAAATTACGGTTATACAATTTTTGAAAGTGGATTGGTAGATTTGGTCGAGATGCGTGAAATGGTACTCACAGTCGATTAAAAACGTCGTGTGAAATGAAATCATTTTCAATAACTACAAACTACAACTTGCAAAAGTTGAAAAACCCCCGACATTTTTATTTCAAAATGTAATATTTCAAAAATGGCTAAACCGATTTTGTTGAAACGTAGCTAAGAACCATCTCGATCACGTCAGCTTTCGGATAAAACAACCGCATTCAAATCGGACCATTCGTTTAGGAGCTACGATGCCAGAGTCAGACACACACACACACAGACAGACACCTCAAACTTATAACACTCCTCTTCTTCCGTGGGGGGTTAAAAACAGCGCAAAAAAGCATTATCATCCTTAATCATCCACCTAGAGCTACCCCGGTTGTACAGTCGCCATCACATACATCGGTACACTTATACAGGGTGTTCAGCACATGAACCGTAAAATTTTTTTGGCGTGCTGGTAGGGTATTATTATTATTATTCTGGTAGTGGCTTTCGGGCGGTCAAAGCCCTTATATCACTGCGACCATCGCTGATCTATTGTGATCGCCACTTACTACAATTCTTGGTCAAGTCCTGCAAACTCGAAGAATTGCAGGATTTTGTTGAACTCAAGAAATTTGATCTCCTCCGGGCACATGATGTGTTTGCCCAGGAAGGAGTTACGACTGCGCATGAGGCAAGGGCAATCGGTTAGGATGTGTGTAGGCGTCTCCTCTGCTTCAAAGCAGAATCTGCACTGCCTTGTGTCACACAGTCCTATCGTTTGCATGTGCTTATTTAGGCGGCAGTGCCCAGTAAGCACCCTGACCAGCATGCGTAGGCGGTTCCTACTTAGCGCCAAGGCGTCAGAAGACGCCTTTTTGCTAAAGGCTCTAATAAGTGCCTTGGAATGTTTCAGTCCTGGGTTAGCTCTCCAGGCTTGAATGGTCTTGTAGAAACAATAGGCTTTTAGAGTGAGCTTGGTTAGACTTTTAGGGATACCACAGAACTGCTCTGGTCCGCAGTGTGTTCCCTTCGCCCCCGCTCGTGCAAGCTCATCAGCCTTTTCATTTCCCTCGATGCCTGCATGCCCTGGGACCCAACGTAAAATTACCTTGTTTTTGGTACCCAGGTCATTCAATAGTTCCCGGCAGTTCTCGGCCAGCCTCGACGTTGTGACGTTAGAGGTAAGAGCCAAGAGAGCCGCCTGGCTATCCGAGTGGATATAAATAGTATGATTAAGGAAGGCGCTTTGCAGATTCGTTGTCGCACATTCTAGAATGGCGTATACCTCTGCCGTCGGAAATGACCCTACTAGCACGCCAAAAAAAATTGACGGTTAATGTGCCGAATATCGGCACATGCACCCTACATGCCACATGTCATGAAAGCGACTGCTATCTGACCTTCCCACCCAGAGAGAAGACTAAACCTTGTTGAAATTATACCTGTTTCCAGAAAAAGCTACCGTTTTTAGGGTTCCGTACTCAAAGAGTAAAACGGGACCATATTACTAAGACTCCGCTGTCCGTCTGTCTGCCTGTCTGTCTGTCTGTCCGTCTGTCACCAGGCTGTATCTCATGAACCGTGATAGTGAGACAGTTTCTGCTGCCGCGATAAATATTTTTATTTCTTTTATTTGTTTTTTTTTCCCATTCAACAAACGTGATTTTTTGCGGTTTTTATAGATAATGGTACGGAACCCTTCGTGCGCGAGTGCAACTCGCACTTGGCCTGTTTTTTACGCACGCATCCCCCCCGCCTGGGAAAGCTATAGGTACTGGGGGTTATGTTGGACTCTCACCCTCCAGCCAACTCTATTTAAAGGGACTCTGATGTTTTTCAGGGGGGCTTGAGGCTACAATAAAGCGCATATAATCTGACACGAATCTATTTCTAGGGCCGTTGGCACGTATCAGGTATTTATATGCACTTTATTATCGCCTATATTAACTGACTGCTGGTATGTACAGTCAGCATCAAAAGTAATTACGCAATCGAAGACGTCAAAAGTTCTTATTCCCTTTTATTAAAGACTTTTGATGCTGACTATACCTAAGTTAAACTGTAACATTATCATCATCATCATATCAGCCGAAAGACGTCCACTGCTGGACATAGGCCTCCCCCAAAGAGTGTCACAATGGCCAGTCCTGCGCCAGCCGCATCCAGCGGACTCCCGCGACCTTTACCAGGTCATCAGTCCACCATGTGGGGGGCCTACCCACGCCGCGCCTTCCGGTACGTGGTCGCCACTCGAGAACCTTTCCGCCCCAACGGCCATCGGTTCTACGTGCAATGTAACAACTGTAACATATATCCTTATAAATGTTTTCATACTCACTTTTATACCAATTTCTAAAGGTTTCAGATGCCGCATATTGAACCGTTAATGCTAAATGGAATATCTGGAACAAGTGAGTAAAGTTAGCATATAACTACTGTAGGTATACGTACACACTGTTACATATTAAAAAAAACCTAGACGAAGCCACGGGATAAAATATAGCTTATATCCATCATGATACCATTGCTTGTACCATTATATGTAAGTACAAATGAAAAAATAAAACTGACCAAGTTTTCCGTACCATTAGATATCTATAAAAAACTATTTTATTCTGTGTTTTTAGTATTTGTTTTTTATAGCGGCAACAGAAATATATCATCTGTAAAAATTTCAGCTGGAACTATCACGGTATCAGTGAGATACAGCCTGGTGACAGACAGACGGACGGACGGACGGACGGACGGACAGCGGAGTCTTAGTAATAGGGTCCTGTTTTACCAAGGACCGGAACCGGTTACCCTTATTGGGGTTTTCCATAGGGTTATTTTAGAAGTTGTTTTTAAAACCCTATCTATAATGGTAACCTTACTGATGGGGTAACCCTATTAGTAAGGTTACCTTATCATAAGGTTACCAAATTGATAGGGCTACCAAATTGATAGGCTTGAGCCTGAAAAGGGGTTTTCCGGTCCTTGCGTTTTACTCTTTGAGTACGGAACCCTAAATGGAATCGGTTGAGTAGTTCCGGAGATAACCCCACTACAAAGATTACAAAGTTACAAACTATGTAAAACTTACCAGAATAAGAAAACATGACTGTTTCATAGTCTTTCATTGGCCGAATTCGATTCAAAATTGCTTCTAGGTTTGAGCTCGACGCTTAACCAAAGTAAATCGATTTTTGATCAATTAAAAATTCATTACGTAAACTAATCAACGATGAAAATTAAGACTCTCAGTGGAAATTGATTGATCGCTCATCAGATTGATTGATTAAGTATGACAGGAATTGTTATGATATGTATGATATTTTTGAAGGTAGATCTTTGAAATACTTTGCAATTCGCGGGCGAAGCCGCGCGGCGTGGATAACTAATAGTATGAATATAAAGTACATAGGTTACGGTTTGTACTCACCATCACGGCCGAATCTTCTTGTTGATTTTATTTTTCGTCAGAATAGGGGTGTAGGCACCAAATAGAAAACCGATAATGATGAATTTTATCGAAAACAGGATTAAAAATATTGTCAAATGGAGAAAGAAGTAAAGCAAGGGATTTTATAATCACAAAGTTATAGATGTTCAATGTTTAAAGAGGGGGTATATTCTGTCGGTTTCCCCAAAACGAACCGCTTCATATAAAACGATTGTCATTTATTATGACGCTCGTGAATCGTGACGTCACGATCCCCTAGCGTTTTCTGTCTCTAATAACAAGCAATATTAAAACGGTTGTAGTTTTGTACTTAATTTTCTGAGATATATGAATAGGGTTTTCGTGACTAGGCATATTTTGTGCCTTCTTTCTTTTGAAGTGTTAATACATTTTGAGTCTACACCCCTATTGACATCATTTGAAAATACGTATTTGATGCCTAAATCGAATAAGCATTTCGGCAATTATGTTACTGGTACCCTTATTGTGAGATACAATCGTAACCTAACGTTACGTAACTAATACGAGATCGAATAAACGCGCTTCGAATAGATTTCGATCTCGCTACGGTATTCTTCAATTCGACCCGTCAAACTTGTAACTCACACTGCCGTTGGACTACTAAACCAACTGCAAAACGTTAGGCACTTTGCGTTTAGTTTTCGATGCGTAATTTAACGTTCGATTCGTACTACCAATCGGCAGTGTGAGACATTTCGAATCGAAGAATACCGACGCGACTGTAGTTTACTATTTCACTTGCAAAATGGCCCGTGATATCGTATTATTCCGTCAAGAGTTACCGTAGATCCGATCGAAATTCATCTCAAATTAAAGAACTTATAAAAATAAGGGTTTTGAATTGACAACATATATCCGTAAAATTCGGATTGTCGCGTATTTTGTATTTAAAAATGCAAATAAATGGCCCCCGCGCCGCCATATTGTATCGACAGTCGACACACACTGTCGACGTCGCGATGCGCGTATTCTGTAATGTCATAACCGACAAACATTTAAATTAAAACGATAAATGCTAGTGATATAAGGTTGAATATTGGAAAATCGTGAACGAACGTGAAGTCGATCGCGAATTAAGTAATGTATAAGTGACTCACGTATATACAGTTTGGATTTTTAGTTCTATGAGTGACCACCAGGGGCGGTGTATAGACTTTTCATACTAAATCTTGACGATAGGCGGTAGCGTCGATAGTAGACGCGACTCACTTCAATCCCACGCTAAGGGTGCGGGTGGTAAATCATGTAACGTTCCGAACGCGCGTTAGTACAATTTAACTGTCATTTTTCCATAGAAAAAGTGACATTTAAATCTACCTAACGCGCGTACAATGCGTTACGACACAGTAGGTCGATCACGTAACGCATTGTACGAACGTCGGGTGTAGGTCTAAATGTCACTTTATATATGGAAAATTGACAGTTAAATTGTCCTAACGCGCGTTCGGAACGTGACGTGATTGATTACTCAGCTGAACGTAATAAGTAATAACTTAGTTTTCAGATTATTTTTCTCACTCGGTTTTGGTCACTGGTTTAATTAAACCCTGTGTAAAGTCAATACAACGTCTGTCACATATGAAAGGTGTGTGCCATACAATACACATTTTCAAATTGATATTTCTGAATGAAAATTACAATTAATTATTAATATATGCAAATAAAGAAGTTTGAAAAAACATTTTATAGCGAAATTAATTAAGTGGGCAGGTAGAAGATTGTGTATAATGTTCACATACCTAATTTCCTACAGTGTCCTACAGTTCGATTCTATCAAAGGATAAAATGTAGGTATGGGATTTTCGTAAACTCAGTGGGATTTTTAGTACAACATTTTATTAAACACATAATAATATTGTCATAGAATCCACCTGTCTGTATTCTGGTAGCCTATTTGCCATCATTATATTAAAGAAAAAGTTAATGAACAACCTTTTATTAACAACCTTTTAAACCCGGAATCTGTACCCGTTTTTTAGGTTGTTCCTATGTACCTATGTCATGCAGTATGTGCGCAATTATGTCGAATTACAGATACAATTATATACTAGAGAGAGGACAAGCCGCCGGCGGCCGTGTCGCAGCTGTATGCTCAATGGGCATACACTGCCTTACTGTGCACGCGTGCTGATCGCAGAGAATATTACGTTTTTTCCCAAAATGCCTGATATGATGCGCGTTTATTGTCAAATAAGCGTGTAGGTATACAAGAGTGTGTGTTTTAGATGTGTGCGTGCTTTGTCTTGTCAATTACTTGGGCGTTGTGTGGGTTAATGTACTTGCGACAGGCTCACTCTATACAAATCGGCCGCCATGTCCGATCTCCTTATATTTATACATCTGTGGTGGACACCCATGGTGTTCACCAACTATAACCTGATGTAAAACAGAATAACCATAAAAACATATGGGCAAATTATTTAATTGCTATTATTGTCCTCGGGGAGAGAAATAGGGGGGGGGGGGGGGCAAAATTTATGGAGGTACAATATAAACGAGTTACGACAGCCAGACGATGTCCGAACATAGTATATTCATATTAATTAATCAGACCCGCTGAGATCACCGGGGCACACTTCCGTGTCGCATGTGACCACGCCGTCTTCTACACAGGTGCACCAGTTACAGGACGCGTACGGCTGTTTAAACTTCTCTCCGACTTTACAGCTCTGGGCTTTCTCTGAAATGCACGGAAAGTTTACTCATATTCAAACTCAAAAGTGTTTATTTGTTAAACCCAACGTTGGTTCGTTTTAATTACTTTCTCGCTCGTATGTGGAGCAGCCCAACTGGGGAAGTATCTCCACCTTACAGAAGACCGCAGCCATAATAGCACCACTGCTTTGTAGTGTTGCTATATTATTGCATGCTATGAAAGTTGTGGTGTTGTGTTCCTGGTGGTGAGTAAGGTCGCCAGAGCTCCTTAGGGTGCGCTGTGTTGGGAGTGAGGGACCTGCATGTCTCTATCTGCCAACACAGTGAATCCTCAAGTGAATAAAGGGTCGGCAACGCGCTTCTGATTCTTCTGGAGTCACAAGTGTCCATAGGCTACGGTAACTGCTTAACATCAGGTAGGCCGTAAGCTTGTTTGCCACCGTCGTTGTATAAAAAAAAGGTATTATAAAAACTATTTTTAAGGGGTGTACACATAGAGGTAAAGATATAATTTTATATTTATTATTAAGATGCATGTGGCTGTGTGTATGTGTGTGTGTGTGTGTGTGTGTGTGCGGTGCGTGTGTGTAAACCTACTTATGCGAGGATAACAAGTATACTGCGTTATACAAAATTTATGTACATATACTCGTATCATTTGATAATTAACAGTAGCTTTCGGTGAAGGGAAAAATCGTGAAACCTGTGTGTAGTTTTCCCTCTAGACTGGAAAGTCAAATGGCAGTTTCGTAGAATTAATAGTGCCCCACTAGTTTTACGAAAGTCACTATTCGAGTAAGGTATTTATTAATCATACCTACATGGCCTTTTCATTTTGAAGCGTTTGTGGCACATGGCTAAACGATGGCTTTGTTACACTCAAGAGCAAAAGTTTCGGGTCACCCTAAATTAAATAACCGCAATAGGTTTTTTTAAATATTTTTCACTAGTCTTATTTACATAACATACTAGTCTTCGTAATACCCAAATGTATTAGTAATTTCCGGGATCCTATCATAAAGATATCAACATCCAAAAATGACGATTTTTGCGATATCTCGCTCCGTTAACGTTGTTTTTTTCATGGGTTTTTACGTGTCCGATTTAAACCTGGTAACGTGTTTCTTTTTTTCTGTTATTTCTGCAGTTTAGATGTAAAATTTAATAAAGATCATGAAAGGATTAAAAAACTGTACAACATTTAGACTATTTTAGGAAATATGACGTTATTTCATCGACCCGAAACTTTTGCTCTTGAGTGTAGATGGATGGGTCTTTAGATAAGATCCATTCTAGAAAAGGGATTCCCACTATACCAAATTATTGTATTGTCTTCATCTTAAACACACTTGTGAAATTACATCGATGATCCAAATTCATTGTCAGTTAACAGATGACGCTAATATGAACTTACCTTTCAACGCATACAACTTCATACTATGCATCGGCAGTTTGTGTTTTATTCCTTGCAGAGTTTTATCTTCTGAAACATATACAAAAAAAACCGGTAAAGTGCGAGTCTGACTCGCGCACCGAGGGTTCCGTACAAATTTACATACACCATACCATATTTTTTTCAATATTTTCCTTAATAAATCAAAACTTAACCACTGTAGAAGACAAATAAAAAAGCGCAACTCAAGCCCTTGAATTTTTATTTTTTATCAAAATCGGTTCATTATTTTAAACGCTACAGTGGAACATACACAAATACAAACATTAGACTGCTAATAAAAACATATACCTTCCTTTCAGCTCTGCTGTAGTCTGGCTCACCTGTCACCTCACGCCACATGTGTCATGTGACAGCTAAGATAATCTTACCCCGATACGTCACATGTCTTTAATTTGACAAAATATTGGCTTTGTACTTGATATTAAGAGCGTAGTCGGTCTGCGACAAAATTGAGAAATAGGTATTTGTACAAACTATTGCCGTCGCGTTGCGCCCAAGCGACCGCGTGCGATGCGCGATAGGGACAACCGCAGCCCAGACCGATTTTCACTACAAAATCTTGACAAGATCGATGCTTTGTATTCCCCTGTTTTCTCCGCCAAACCTGCGCCGATTCAATTATGTTTGGTGTTGAAATTTAGAGGAAGAGTAGATCTATGTTTCTATTATTTTGTTTTAACGTAAAAACTTTTCATATTTGTCTGGTAGTCATCTGAATATGACAGTAAAAATGGGGCATTTTTGAGGTTTTCGAAAATTCGTATCTGTTTTGGTCATTATTTTTTGGGAAAAAGTAAATGACAGGGGCATACATACAGTACACCTAGATTATATATAAAAAAAACGAGTCCTCTAGAGGGATAAACCAGGAAGGAAATAGGGGAATACGTTTGTATGGAAAAATGCTGCAATAGGGATACCCTCTTAATATAATTAATAGCTAACTATGTTAATAACCTAAGCTTATTTTAATACTAAATGTATATATTTTACTATGATGTTGACATGTAATTTTTTATTAGGTACCAATAAATTATGAGTATTGAGTATTATACACATGTACAAGATAAGCAAAACTGCGGTGGTGCAAAAATCGACCGTGACATGACCACGACGACTCTGTCAAGAGTACGCGACTAAGAAGAGAAATGGAATTGGGAATTGATGAAAATTTTAGAAGAAATTGATTTTTTTTGTTGATAGGAATAACCTTCCTTAGCACCAGAAAAAAACAGACTTATCAGTTGCGTCAATTATTTTTGAAAAAGATATACATTTTCTTAAATTACGTTTTGGGTTTAGGACGGCTGTAACGAGATAAACCGTGTTTGATGGTATGCGTAGACGGCTATCACTTACCTATGTGTGTAACAGCAACCTGACGAACTCGAAGAGTCGTCCACACTTGATTTTATGCACCGCGCTAGTCAGTCAGATAGATTTCTCACAGAGGTGGGTATGCTTTGGGTTCACGGTCATAGGAGCAATTAGTGCTTTCTAAAGAGGGCGCCATGCATTTCAATTTATACTCTAAAATGCAAAAGAGTTGTATGCAGGAGACCTATTTAGTAGCTAGCCACATAGAAATATGAACAAAGATTCAATTACAGAAAGCAAGTTTATTACAGTTCTCACAATCGTTTTAAATATTTACTAAACCTTAACTCTACTGTAGGGATAGCGGCGTGGCTCTCTCAGATGAGATTAAAATATAGGTCCCTGACCGAGGACGAAGTTTGACTCTAAAGTTAAATCTTTATATATAAGTAGGCTTTATTATTACGCTTAGGTCTGTGTGAGGCTCGTTTGCATTATTAAATTACAACATTAATATCTCATGGCAGATTCCATGAATGACACCAAAAAAATGGAGGGAGGTCACCTCTAGAAACCCGCTACACGTGCGTCACGTCCCGCTGCGGTCCACTGCGTCTACCCAGGCTCCCAGATGAGAAACTGCTCGTGTCGGCACCCGCATGTGAAGTACAAAAGGGGCGTATCACCGCGCGCGAATTCTTGCGCCCGCTCAATTGCCTGTCCGCAACTGGAGCCCCCGCAAGGCAGCCAGCACGTTGTCGCTGTAAATCACAATCAACATTTAAGACTTGAACGAACAAACAACTATCACTTTCTCTCCGACCACATTTCGACAGAAATTACTAGAACTAGCTTTACCTGGCAAGAGTTCAAAGCTAAGCGTTGGTGATTTTCCGCCTCCCAGATATCTTCTTTAAGAAGTAGTGTGTTACATCTGAAACAAAGCAATGTCCCTCCTCTAAAAAACCGCCGCTTGAACACGATAAATATTTCTTCCGCTAGATCGGCGACAATTTCATTTCACTCACCGACATTTCCAAAGCGTCAAAGCATCTCTGTGTCACTGGATGTATGCTGCTACATTTAAGTTAAACAAATGGCCTCCCGGCCGAAGCGAGCACTTCTCAAAAATTGCGACCTTTTCGCTCAACGCATTTTCGAAGAAGAACTTCTCATTGCTTTTGACAGCCGAGAAAAAAAAAAAAGAAGCTACCATAGACAATCCCCATATTCTGTTCAAATACCATAGAGGTATAGACCTGTAGTTATGCCTTGGATGCATGACGACAAATTATTTATCAAAAATCAAATATGATCATATTTTCTAATAGCTTGTTAAAAGTTAAGGATTATTCCTAGCGCTTTGACAACACACAAAAAAAGACTTATATCGTTGCCTTGAACGAGATGATAAACGCTCTGGCGCAGTTCCTCCGTTGGTCAACAGATGTCGGAATCGTCGCTTGCGCCGTTCTGCAATAGATGGCGCTATGAGTCTGAAAGTTAATGTGTCGATGCCGAAATTACACCGTAACATTACCGCTTCAGTTAGATAAAAAAAATTTTTTTTTTTTTTCAAAAAAAAATCTTTTTTTTTTCCTTTTTTTTTTTCAAAATTCTATGTCAATATAAACCTGTAGAGAGAGAGGATATACATAACTCCTTGTCCAACCATCCCACTAAGAAAGCGCACTGCCTTCACTATACATCATACGCAACTCAGCCTATAGTACGACCATGCCGCATATGAAAGGTCATCGACCCCTGACCTACACAAGAGTTCCTCCTTCAGGAGCAAAAAAAATCCAAAGATGTACGTGGCGATATGACAGGTGTCATAGCGTCTCGTTAGAAGCTAAAACTAGCTTTCAAAAGTTTGAAAAGTTCAAAACGATAAAATGCCGCTGACTGCTCGTGAAGCTTCCAGCTTGCTGCCCATAACGTTCTGAAATATTTCAATTACCATAACAAAGCAACACTAACGTAAAGTTTTAGGAAGTACTGTCTATGATTAAAACCAGCGCTTGCATATGTTGATAAGACATATACCCGTGATATATACCTACTCACTTTAATGCACCAAGTAGAAATCGTAACAGACTAAAAAATAACAACCCCTTTTTCACACAGAAATCTTTAAGTAGTAGATCTTAAAAGTTATACTAGATATGTCCATATGACAGAAGCAGAGATAAGAAGACTTATTGTCCTTTTAGAGAAGTACCGAATTATTTCGTTCAGCAGTAGAATAATATCAAGTGGATACAGAAGTTCCAAGTAGCTTAAGCCTAACGTCGACAGTTATTTACCTAAACTAACACGCGCGTTCCTATCATGCGACTTATGCCATACGTATGCGTATGCGCATGCCTATGCTATGCTATGCTATGCTATGCTATGCTATGCTATGCTATGCTATGCTATGCTATGCTATGCGGGCGTCCCCACTTCTATGAACTTAACTACAAACCTAGCTATCTATACGATGCGCTAGTTCTACGCTACGTTACTTACCTATTTATTTACCTAACAAACCACACTTAAAGCATGCACTAGTGTGTTTGATATTTATCGTATATTGTTACCTAACACAATCGATGGCCAACTCGAAGGTGTATCCTAATATCGAGGTCAACTGTACATTCCGGGAATTTCGATTTGAGTGCATAATAATTACCTACAGGCATTTACCTAGGAAATACTACGTTCCTATATCTGACTCAACGAATAAGGGTTACTCAAACTGTAAAAAAAAATCCATGTCTGGTTTCACATTGACAGACGTAATGGCTACTTACGGTTCGTTTATTACCTAATATACCTACATGAATTCTTCACCAATCAGTGGTTATCCAAAATAAGCTTGAAAATAAAACATGAGTCTACCTAACAAATAGGTCAAGGTCATTATCATTAACCTCATAGTAACTCTAATGATTTATTCGAATAGTATTCTGTCTGACTGTGTCAGTCTGGTTGTGACTTCTGAGTGAAATTGTAAAGTCAAATCCGATTAAATGAATTGTGATAGCATACAGTTCAGATACTTATAGTTATTAGGTTTCCATAAAAGTTTTCCAACTCTTTCCTATTTTGTGTCTATATGTATGCGAACATACATACCATGGAACTAAATTCCATTAAAGCGACCCCAAAGAAAAGAAACCACCATAACGTCAACAGAATGATTCACATCTAGTACTATCCAAAAGATGTCGCTAGCTTCAACGAGACAACATCCATCTGTACAACTATAACATAGAATGCCCTTCATGTGGTACTGTAGAATACTACTCTCAGAGGAGAAATAGACTCCCACCCAATATTTAAGAAAATACGGATTAAATGCCAGTTACCCCAAACAAGAGAATCCTACGACAATTATATGAAAGATAAAATGTCTAACCTCAAACACTAGTGAACACCTTGAAAAGGTAGCCAGTCATACCCAACGACCGCTGCAACACGAAGCTGAGAAGCGATCAACCCGCAGTAACAGTTGTTGACCTTAAGATGACATGAGCCAGCTTCGACAAACATCTCCTTCGCAGACCTGAAATTCGTCATCAATGGACAAGCCTGAGATAAAAGAATTCGCTTTTATGGTATAAAGCGCAGTTAGCAGATTTAAATTGTTGTTTGAGCTCATCCACAGTGCTAATAGGATCTACCTCTAAGCCTTTCGCTTGCAATACAAATAAAACAGTTCGTCTTTGGTCATGTTATCTAACCCTGAGTAATTATAATAATAAGTTACACAAGATAACATTCAGCTTTTCTGAACAAAGAAAGAGAATACTCCTTTGAGTATTACAGTGATAAAAAGAAGAGTATTTCTTTTACCATTAATTAAGCTTAAATCCTATAAATATACTGACTCAGTAATGTTGTATAGTAACATACAAAATAAAACCACCATCTTGCATTGTGGCTATTACAGTTTTAAAAGAGCAGAGTAGAAGTAGCAAGCTATTATTAACATAAAAGTAAAATTCTTACTTGAACCTTCATACCTACTTAAAGTTATGAGTGAGATATACTTCTTTCCACTCCAAGAATAAATAATGACATATACATATATATGTAATAAGGTTATGGCCTAATGCCATTTAATTAATTAATTAATTTAACAAATAAGTAGTACTTATTATCAAGCATTTTAATGATTGGCTTATTGCCTTAAGTATTTTGAGAAGTGTTACATGAATTTACCATTCCATAGAATACAAATAAACATGGTAAAACCATTTATATATAAGTATTCTATGTGCCAGTAACTGTATATTGCAGTGCATAGTTTTGCTTTCACACAAAGCAGTAAAAAAATATTCCAAGTTTAGTTCAGGAGAATTGAAATGTCAAGTTTGACAGTTAATTTATAATAGTTACAAACAGTACCTTATATTGTGTCCAGTTGGAACACCAAAATTTATATTTCACTCTACAGAGTGATGAGAAAAAAAAATTACACCCGTTGACACAAATAGTAAAATGTTTTGACACATGAACAGTAGATATAGATATTTGATAAAGACTATGTAACTCAACAAAATATAAGCCTCACACAACCCTACTCAGACCGCATCTAATACAGGTAATTCCTACTATCAAAAAAAACACCATGCACCGATAACCGTTGAAACCTCAACCCCAAAGCATCACGTTGGGCCGACAAAATGTAACGAGATAAACCGTGTTTGATGGTATGCGTAGACGGCTATCACTTACCTATGTGTGTAACAGCAACCTGACGAACTCGAAGAGTCGTCCACACTTGATTTTATGCACCGCGCTAGTCAGTCAGATAGATTTCTCACAGAGGTGGGTATGCTTTGGGTTCACGGTCATAGGAGCAATTAGTGCTTTCTAAAGAGGGCGCCATGCATTTCAATTTATACTCTAAAATGCAAAAGAGTTGTATGCAGGAGACCTATTTAGTAGCTAGCCACATAGAAATATGAACAAAGATTCAATTACAGAAAGCAAGTTTATTACAGTTCTCACAATCGTTTTAAATATTTACTAAACCTTAACTCTACTGTAGGGATAGCGGCGTGGCTCTCTCAGATGAGATTAAAATATAGGTCCCTGACCGAGGACGAAGTTTGACTCTAAAGTTAAATCTTTATATATAAGTAGGCTTTATTATTACGCTTAGGTCTGTGTGAGGCTCGTTTGCATTATTAAATTACAACATTAATATCTCATGGCAGATTCCATGAATGACACCAAAAAAATGGAGGGAGGTCACCTCTAGAAACCCGCTACACGTGCGTCACGTCCCGCTGCGGTCCACTGCGTCTACCCAGGCTCCCAGATGAGAAACTGCTCGTGTCGGCACCCGCATGTGAAGTACAAAAGGGGCGTATCACCGCGCGCGAATTCTTGCGCCCGCTCAATTGCCTGTCCGCAACTGGAGCCCCCGCAAGGCAGCCAGCACGTTGTCGCTGTAAATCACAATCAACATTTAAGACTTGAACGAACAAACAACTATCACTTTCTCTCCGACCACATTTCGACAGAAATTACTAGAACTAGCTTTACCTGGCAAGAGTTCAAAGCTAAGCGTTGGTGATTTTCCGCCTCCCAGATATCTTCTTTAAGAAGTAGTGTGTTACATCTGAAACAAAGCAATGTCCCTCCTCTAAAAAACCGCCGCTTGAACACGATAAATATTTCTTCCGCTAGATCGGCGACAATTTCATTTCACTCACCGACATTTCCAAAGCGTCAAAGCATCTCTGTGTCACTGGATGTATGCTGCTACATTTAAGTTAAACAAATGGCCTCCCGGCCGAAGCGAGCACTTCTCAAAAATTGCGACCTTTTCGCTCAACGCATTTTCGAAGAAGAACTTCTCATTGCTTTTGACAGCCGAGAAAAAAAAAAAAGAAGCTACCATAGACAATCCCCATATTCTGTTCAAATACCATAGAGGTATAGACCTGTAGTTATGCCTTGGATGCATGACGACAAATTATTTATCAAAAATCAAATATGATCATATTTTCTAATAGCTTGTTAAAAGTTAAGGATTATTCCTAGCGCTTTGACAACACACAAAAAAAGACTTATATCGTTGCCTTGAACGAGATGATAAACGCTCTGGCGCAGTTCCTCCGTTGGTCAACAGATGTCGGAATCGTCGCTTGCGCCGTTCTGCAATAGATGGCGCTATGAGTCTGAAAGTTAATGTGTCGATGCCGAAATTACACCGTAACACGGCGAATAAGACACTTTCCTTGATCCGTCTCATATGACAAGAAAATATCTTAAATATCCGTGGTAAACTGACACTGACAATGATATTGACAGTTGCAGCAGCTATATTTGTCATTGCCAGAGTCAGATATTTACAAAGATATTTAAAATATTTTTTGGCAATAAGTATGAGATGGATCAAGGTAATTGACATTCGCCGTCCTAAACTCAAAACGTAAGTGAGGAAACAGTTTATATTTTTCAAAAATAATAGGGAACATTACGCAAAACTCTTCGTAGCTATCCCTATATTCCTATACTGGTTTACTATCAGTGGTAGTGCTGCCTCTGGCGGCAGAACATTGTAGTAATGTTCCCTACTGACGCAGCTGAAAAGTCTGCAAATTGTTTCGGGTGCCAATGCCACCAAAAAAATAATCAGGCACTTCTGAAATTTTCATCCATTCCCAATAGGGAACATTACTGCAATGTTCTGCCGCCAGAGGCAGCACTACCACTAATAGTAAACCAGTATAGAAATATAGGGATTCACGCACACATGCACAATTGATTGTCAAATGAGTGACAAGGATGCTTGCATAGACAATACCGCAAGTGGGAACGAGATACAATGTCAACGCTGCTAGTGTGGCCACCTACGAAGAGTTTTGCGTAATGTTCCCTATTGAAATTGACGAATTTAGAAGGGACCATTTTAGGTTCGCTCACGTAGCTATTAATATTAACATGAGACTAAAATTAAGTGAACATTATAATGTAGTAGAGTAAGCATGCTGCATGTTATATTCTTCATGCAATTTGTATACCTTCTGGTAAGAGTGATACCTACGTATTTATCAAACCTATTGTAACCTATGTCATACAAATAAATACTTTGAGTTTGAGACCTCCCAATCGGGGGAAGTACTAGAACCCAATAAGCAAAACCCTGGGTCTTACTAGTATAGCCGTGCCCTGCCATTGTTAAGCGACAGAATAAATAATAGTATTAATATATAAATAAAAAATAATAAATATTAGAGGACAATCTTACACAAATCGAACTCAATAAGCTCAATGAGGCTTGTGTTATGGGTACTAGAACTAGACGACGATATATCTAGGGTGTTCCATTAAGAATCACTGATCGTTAAAATTTAATAAAACTATGATTTTAGTACATACTCGTATGTTGATAAATTTTATTTATGTATCACTCAAATTTGATTTTGATTTTGCAGGAAACATCCAAGACTCAGAAAACAGTGTTTATGCTCATCATCATCATATCAGCCGAAAGACGTCCACTGCTGGATATCATCATAGGCCTTTCAGTCTATTACAGACTATAAAAACAGTGTTAATGGGAGAGACAACGTCTCTTATGGCTATATAAGCCGATACGGGAGCGGCACGCACGACCGCAAGTCATGCAAATGAAACTTGCTCGCGGGGAACAGGTGCTATGCTGGTGCCTCTTGGATCGCTTATTGGCGAGAATTCTAAGCCAGGCTTCGTCATGAGTAGTACGCACTTCCAACGTCAATTTACGCCATTTGTCCCTGTCACTAGTAAGCTCCTCCCAGTTACGGGCCTGGATGTTGAACGCGTGCATGTCTCGCTTGGCACAGTCTTTATAACGCATCATCGGCCGACCGATGCTTCTTTTGGCGTCCGCTATAGCGCCAAGCATTACACGACGCGGCAAGCGCGATGGCTGCATGCGATGCACATGTCCAAGCCATGCTGGATATAGGCCTCCCACAACGAGTGCCAAAGTGACCGGTCCTGCGCCACCCGCATCCAGCGGACTCCCGCAATACTAATGCTCATCACGCAAATATTTGCCCTTACCTGGATTTGAACCCAGGTCCTTCAGCTTCGTAGGCAGCGTCACTACCCACTAGGCTAACCGGTCGTCAAGCCTGGTCGGTAAGTTAAAGAATAACAGCCCTGCGAAGGTCGAGTACACACGTAGTGGTTTGTGGGATGCAACTTTTCAAAGTTATTTATTTTTTATTTTTCTTTCTTTCCTATTTGTGTACTTATTTTTATTATTAAGTGTGTATTTTAGTTATATAATAGTTCATTTTTATACTTTTTAATGTCTTTGTTTTATGATGTTACGTGTGCATCTGTCGTTGTTGCCCACCGTGCTCTCACCGAATGGACCCTGCGGAAGACCAGCGCTGGCTGTAAAGCTAGCAACATGCTGAGCAAGGTCCATTTCGTGACAAAGTGTGTTTCTATATTATTTCTTTTGTATGTGTTTTTTTTTGTCACGAATAAATACTTGAACTTGAAGATTCAGCTTACTTTTCTTATCCGATCCTGTGTTTTCCCCAAGGCAATATTTCATTGTACACTTCGCCACGGCGCTGTCGTCGCAGAGGCAAACATTGCACTGATCGGGCTTAACGTGACGTAAGCCATTTTTGCAGATACTGGAACTTACTGAAATAAATCTTAGACATCGTTAACACGCGAATTCTGACGTCAGTTCAGTCCATCAGTATGATGAGAGAATGATAGTGTAACCGTTGTGAATGACAGAGAAATACAGATAATACTGATGGACTGAACTGACGCCAGAATTAGCGTGTTTGTGTGTGTGTTTGTGTCTTATACTATTATGGCCGTATGCATTAACCTATTTAAAGCGGCCTTTAGACCTGGCTAAATACAGTGCACTAACTGCACTCACACTCACTGATTAGCTAAATGGTTTTCTCCCCTCCAGTTAGTGCAATGCATTTAGACAGGTGTAAGCCTCTCACTAGGGTAAATAATTGTCCCCTAATTTCTTTGGACACGTTTTTGTCGAAGTGTCTCTACATTTTGATGACATTTCCGGTTGTTTGGTGGAGGACCCTGACTTCTATCATTTTACCAGAAATACCATGAAACTGTACAGATGGTTCAACAAAAACGTGTCCAAAGAAATTAGGCGGTTAAAACGCTCTGATATTCACCCACTAACTGGTGTAGCGGCCAATAGTAATTTTGACTGTAGTTACTACTGCTACTAACAATATAATATATCCAAATGCGATGGGAGAGGATAGTATTAGTCCAAATGCGAGGGGAGAGCAGCACCGTCGTCAAAGCCGAGCCATCTACCTCCCACAATAAAAATAAAACTTCCGAATCCAAGTTCGGTTCCGATAAAAGGATCATACACAGTCAGAAAAACAAAAGTCGTCTTTCCTGTGGTTAAGGGCTTACGTGCATATTATTATCGAAAAGAATATTAAAGCACAGGAGACGCCGCTTATGGGGATAAAGAGTCCAACCAAAAATTAGGTTTTTTAGCCCCAAGGCTACATGCACACTGGCAGATAGCTTGCTCTGTCTAGAGCTTAGCCAGTCGCATAGCGAGTAGCGAAGTGTTACGAACGTTCTATGCTGTTTTAAGCGGCTGCACTGCACACGCTTGGTGACTATAGCGTGTGCAGTGCAGTCGGTTAAGAATATTATGGAACAGGAACAGTAGTTACACTTCGCAGCTTGCGCACTATGCGACTCGCTAAGCTCTAGGCACTAAGCAAATCACCTGCCAGTCCGTATGTAACCTTAACTTCTGCACTTCCAGAGCAGAGACGCGAACCTAAATCTCTGCATGACACAAAACCACCTCCGTAACATCCCTAGTATTACGGACTTACGTTTCTTTGTTAAAGTCGCTACCGGTTCGGGGCAGTTCATAATAGTGCACATGGTTATTTTTCCGTTCTCGCAGCTACACGTGTTGCAGCCATCCGCCATCAGAACGCGACCCCACCTTTTTCCTTTACATGGATCCCGTGCTGTAATACATAATATGATAATCACATATCACAATGTAAGCAGTGTCGTCAAGGTCCGACCCTGGAAGCCTGGAACCCCTCCCGGCCTGACGCGTGCTGCAGCGCCCTACAAAATTATTGTTTAGTTGTGCAACTTCTCTACTCCACCTCTGCCTCTGACTCCGACTTCCGCTCCGATTCCGACTCCCAGAAACTAAATATAAAACCTCCAAATCCAAGTTTTCGGTTCCGATAAAAGGACCATACCTACACAGTCAGAAAAACAAAAAGCGTCTTTCATGTGGTCAATCGTCAAGGGCTTACATGCATATTATACGTTTTTATCTAAAATAATATTATAGAACAGGAGACGCCGCTTATGCGGATAAAGAGTCCAACCAAACAGTTGGCTTTATAGCCCTAAGGCTCATACGTACAGATACGTAGCTTGCTTAGTGCCTATATTAGAGCTTAGCGAGTCGTATATCGAGTAGCGAAGTGAAACGAACGTTCTATGCTGTTTTAACCGGCTGCACTGCACAAGGCTTGGTGACTAGCGTGTGCAGTGCAGCCGGTTCAGAATAAGTATTATGGAACGATAGTTTCACTTCGCGGCTCGCTCACTATGCGACTCGCTAAGCTCTAGGCACTAAGCAAGCCACCTGCCAGTGCATATGTAGCCTTAACTTCTGCACTGTCCACAGCTGAGACACGAACGTAAATCTCTGTATGACACAAAACCACCTCCGTAACATCCCTAGTATAACGTCGCGTCGGGTGACAAGAAAAACTCACTTAAGTAACAAATACCTACTTAAATCAAAGGTCGTATCTCGATATCGACTACGTACCGAGATACGAGGTTTTGAGGAGCAGTGACAGTTTTGGTAGTGACTTTTGCTTGTCACCCGACAATAATGGACTTACATTTCTTTGTTAAAGTCACTACGGATTCAGGGCAGTACAACATGTTAGTGCATATGATTGATTTCCCGAACAGGCAGGTACACGTGTTGCAGCCATCCGACATCAGAGCGCGACCCCACAACTTTCCAACACATGTATCCGGTGCTGCAATACAATAAAGATATTCTTCAGCTCGTTTGTGGTGCTGCGGCCGCTGTAGGAAACAATCATCGTCATCAAAGGAAAGGTTCTCGAGTGGTGACCACGTACCGGAAGGCGCGGCGTTGGTAGGCCTCCCACAAGGTGGACTGCTGATGACCTGGTAAAGGTCGCGGGAGTCCGCTGGATGCGGGTGGCGCAGGACCGGTCACTTTGGAACTCTTTGTGGGAGGCCTATGTCCAGCAGTGGACGTCTTTCGGCTGATATGATGATGATGATGATGCCAGACAAAAAGCACCCAGAGTGCTGACCTGTCCCCTGCTACACTCCTTTGAAAAGAGTGTATGTGAAGACCAACGAGCCATCGAATCCGAAGCCACTTGGGCGTTATCAGCGTTGTGTGTGCTGTGGTGTAATTTGGGTAATCGTAGTGCTAATTAGTGTTTGTTAGTTGTCTGAAAACTAGAGTGTTAGGTTCTTGTCATTAGGTCAATCACGTAACGCATTGTACGCGCGTCTGACAGTAAAATCACAATCTAACTGTCATTGTTCCATATAAAATTGACATTTAGACCTTACAGACGCGCGTAAGAAAAGTTACGTGATCGACCTGCTGATACTTGTTATGTAGAAGTAAAGGACATGGTGACAACCAATGATGTAATATAAAAAAAGATGTAGATAGGTTATAATATATGAACCTCCAGGTATTTAGCTTAATGTATATTGGTACTCTTTGTGTACCCCTTATATTTTTGTTCATGCGACTGTTTGTGTTCTAAATAAATTAGAAATAATTATAAGTGCTCCACAAATGGCACACTAAAATTGACTCAATGGGGAATGGATGAAAATTTTAGAAACGCCTGATATTTTTTTTGGTGATAGGAATAACCTTTCTTAGCACCAGAAAAAAGTTCCAGACTTTTCAGACGCGTCAATTATTTTTGAAAAATATAAACAGTTTCCTCACTTACGTTTTGTGGTTAGGACGGCGAATGAGACAATTTCCTTGATGCATCTCATATTACATAAAAATATCATAAAAATCCGTGGTAAACTGACACTGGCAATGATATTGACAGCTGCAGCAGCTATATTGGTCATTGGGTCAGATATTTAAAATATTTTTTGTAATATGAGACGGATCAAGGAAAGTGTTTCATTCGCCGTCCTAACCACAAAACGTAAGTGAGGAAACTGTTTATATTTTTCAAAAATAATTGACGCAGCTGACAAGTCTGCAACTTTTTTCTGGTGCTAAGGAAGGTTATTCCTATCACCAAAAAAAATATCAGGCATTTCTAAAATTTTCATCCATTCCCCATTGCACCAACTTGCCTCAGTTTCGCGTCGTCAATAGAAACGTAAACGTATCTCTGTCAGATGTGCCTGGCCATTTTTACCAGACTACCGAACTTGAGGAGGGTATTGTTTTTCGAGTGTATGTATGTAGGTATGTATATAACCGCTCGTATGACCGGCCACTTTGAAAAAAGGACACTTGTCTGCTTGCGGTATCTTTTTATACCCAAAATAAAGAGCCGTTGTTTGCCCGCGTGAACTTTATTATCCCATAGCCCTAGTTTGTTAAAATATATTTTTCCTTGTTTTCCCTGAACAACCATCCATAATCTCTGTATCGCTTGTTATTCTATATAATGTTACCCTACTTTTATTGATACATGCATTCAACATTCGACAGCTAGATCGCTTGATTTTTTTGTCTAAAAGCGCACGTTTCAAACTAGTAGGGTCGTTTCGCCGGTATATAACGCGACCACCACCGGTTAGCGACCACTTGATGGACTAGGCTGCTTCAATTAAAGATATTAATATTTCTACAAACCCAACAGAAAAATAATAACTTATTAACTATTCATGAATAGTATGAGAATAAGAATATATACAATTTAAAACCGAAAGCTCAATCCAAAGCAAGAAAAAATAACCTCAATTCACACATTGCTTCCGTGGAGTGTTGACGTGCAGTGAATCTGAGAAAAAAATAACGCGACAGTTGGCGCGAAAACTTTAGTTACGTCACTTAATTTTATTATTATGCTGAAATTAGTTAATTGATCGTTTAAATGATTTAGCTATTGTAATAATTTCGTTGAAATTCGGCATATTTAAAAATAGATTTAAATAAAATGGGGTGGTCGCGTACCCAAATACATAATTACCAAAGAAGTCGGATAGCGACCACATCGTTTTCTTTTTCTTTCCTTATGGATTCTTATGCGGCACCCGCGATATTTAGCTTGGCTAGCCAATTGAGTCGGTATATAAGCCGCGCCAATCCATGCTAATATGTCCATAGTATATAATAATATATAATTATATATTATATTATATAATAATACACAATTTATATGAGATGGTTATGTTATAAATTCGAAAGTGTGTTTGTCTGTCTGTCTGTTATCTCTTCACGCTTAAACCGATGGACCGATTTTGATGAAATTTGGTATGGAGATAGTTTGAGTCCCGGGAAGAGACATACCTAGGATAGTTTTTATCCCCGAAATAATCCCCTAAGCGGGTGAAAGTTTGTATGGAGCTACGATATAAACGATTTCCACGCGGACGGAGTCGTGGGCAGACGCTAGTGTAAGTAGAATATAATCTAAAAGTTAAATAAAAGCTTGTAAAAAGGTGGCATTTAGATACCTACTATGAATGACTTGTGTGACTGTAATAGCAATATATATAAAATAGCACCATGGTGTGAGCGAGATGGCGCGCTTTTTTCGATTCTATTCTTCATTGACACAGCAATGTAAAGTAGATTTAGAAGAGTAACACTAAATAAAAAGACCTATAATGATGAAGTTTCTCGAAAAAGGATTAAATGTAATGTCAAATGGAGAAAAAAAAGAGCAGGGGATTAAGTAATTACAATGTTATAGTATCCAAAGTTTTAAGAGGGGGTAGGTATATTCTATCCCTTTTCCGCAAAACGCACCTTCAGCATATGAAACGATTGTCATTTACTATGCCGCTCGGGGATTGTGACGTCACGATCCACTAGCGTTTTCTCTCTCTAACAAGCAATATTAAAACGGTTGTAGCTTCGTATTTTTGGAGATATATGAATGGGATTTTCGTCACTTAAGCTTATTATTTTGCCTTCTTTTTTTTGGAGTAATAATAAATGGTTAGTCTACACTCCTATTTGTAGTGGTATAAGGGCAGTTAGGTAGGTCAAACTTTGAGAAAGAGGTCAATCGTCGAATCCGACTCGTCTGGGTAGCGTTCGGGAAGCTACGCTATGGTTTTTCGTCCAATATTCCGCAGTGTCTCAAGGCGAGAGTCTTTGACCAGTGTGTGTTGCCAGTGATGACGTGTGGCACTGAAACGTGGTCGCTTACTATGGGCCTCATAAGAAGGCTCAAAGTCACCCAAAGGGCAATGGAGAGGGCTATGCAGGGAGTTTATATGCGTGATCGCATCAGAAATGAGGCTATCCGCAACATAACCATGGTAGGTAACCGATATAGCCATCCGAATCGCTAAAGTTAAGTGGCAGTGGGCGGGGCATATTGCAAGGAGAACCGATGGCCGTTAGGGCGGAAAGGTTCTCGAATGGCGACCACGTACCGGGAGGCACTGAGTGGATAGACCCCCACAAGGTGGACTGATGACCTAGTAAATATCGCAGGAATCGGCTGGATGCGGGTGGCGCAAAACCGGTCATTGTGGCACTCTTTGGGGGAGGCCTATGTCTAGCAGTGGACGTCTTTCGACTGATATGATGATGATGATGATAAATCGTTTTATTAACTACTTAAACACTATTTGCAAGAGTGGTCGCCAACTAGCTAACAGGTGGTCGCAAACCGACTAAAGCGGTCGCTATCCAGCGAATTCGCTATTTTGAAACCTTTTCCATATTTTTTCCTAATCTATGGATGAAAGTGCTATATTTTATTGTAGGTTTCAAAACTTGACTATACTCAGAACCTATACGAATACCATATATTATGTGTGTACATTGAATAGGTATACATTTACTAATCTAAAGTGAGCAACTCGGCTAAGTGGTCGCTAACCGGCGAAACGACCCTATGAACTGGCTCGCTTGCTGGTGCGTAAATTAGTATTATTCGGCGGCAATAGTGATTTAAATATCAAATAGATAATAGTGCGAGATTCTTAATTAAATTTGTGAATGTTTAAAGTTAAGAGTGAAGTGAAAAGTGGGCGGAAAATGATATGTTTGAGCTTATAATCCTGCTGTCAGTCGTAAATGTCGCAAGGTCAGTGTGTTTTTTATTGTTTCTGGTTATAGAATTACTTTTATGTGGAATCAGGAGATGAAATGTATTCTTACATGATTCTTTTAAAACTATTTAACATAATGCTAATACATCTGCACGTAGGGTTTGCTTGTTAAAACAGTGATGGCAACAAAAAAACTCCGTTGATGGATACCACCCGAGGTCAAAATTTATATTATTTTTGTAAAATACACATAAGTATCATTTTGTAAAAGATAGCCATCTACTTACATGGTGGATTTAATCTGTACTCCTATTTCTAAGAGCGAAGCGATTCAACTACTTCCAAAAATTGTGGTGTGTGAGGTGTGTCACAGATCTTACCAATATTTGACCCTGGGTATTTTTTGTGCACAACTAAAACGCCATCTCCATAAAACTCAAATTTAGAAATATACCCATTGTTACGTTCCTATTTTTTTAAATTGAATCCCTTATCTAATGAAAACCTTTAAGTTAGACATAGACATAGACATCCTTTATTGGTAATGAGGTATATTACTATATTAGTATCCGTCAGTATAAACCTTCTTACCTAAGATACACCTAGCATGCAAAGCTTGACAGCAAGACGACGTTCAGTTTATACCTCTTTGTTGTGTTAAAATAAATATCAAATAGGCTTAATCTGCCATAATAGTTATTTGTTATACAAGGGTGCAAAGTTGTATTTTACCCGCGAGTGTTTCAACACACGAGATGTAAAATACATTTGCACCCGTGTGTAACACAAAACTTTTCTCCTCACCGTAGCGAGGAAAGTGCAACATGCATGCATAGCATTAATAACATCCTTGCCAAAGTGTTAAACTGGTTTACAGTTAATAACTTATTACTCAACTCTAATAAAACGAAATGTCTACGATTTATTTTACCTAATGTAAGAGCTAACAATGGCAATATATACTTAAATGGAGAATGCTTGGAAATCATAGACAAAACAACTTTTTTAGGTCTAACCTTGGACAAAAACTTACAGTGGAGTCCTCACATATCAAAGTTGGCTAGTAGGTTAAGTTCAGCTGCTTACGCTGTCAGAAAAATAAGGTATTTTACTGACATAGAGACAGCGCGATTGGTTTATTTTGGCTACTTTCATAGTATAATGACATATGGAATTTTACTGTGGGGAAAGGCAGCAGATATACATTCAATATTTGTCTTACAGAAAAGGGCTATTCGTTCAATTTATAAGATGGGGTCGCGAGAGTCACTAAGAGACCTGTTTAAAGAGGCAAATATACTGACAGTAGCCTCCCAGTATATTTACGAATGTATTATTTATGCGCTTAAAAATATAGGATCGTTTAAAAAAATGAACAGTAGCAGATATAAACATAAAATTTCAATTACTAAGTTCCGTGTTCGTAAAGTATATAAATCATTTATGGGTCAATGTCAACTATTTTACAATAAATTACCTATTGAAGCACTTGAATTGCCATTACCTGCTTTGAAGAAATATCTAAAATCATCCTTGCTAAAAAAGGGATACTATACTGTCGAGGACTACTTAATAGATAAAAATGCTTGGCCCAGCTTAGTAAAAAAATAAAAAAAATAATGAAATGTTGCTAATTAAGTATTTATAACTGATTACCTTGACATTACTTATAATATATAAACTGTGCTTATTTACTTAACGTATTAATTGTTAGTTTAACTATAGACGATGCACATACACGAAGCTGAATTTAACTTCTCCATTTTATTATCTAAGGTATTTTAAAAAACAAATTTTATGTAAAAATCCCTTTACATGTTGTAATAATTTTAAGTCTTAAGTATATTTAATAGAACCTGAGTGTTTCTAGTGTTGTAGCTGATGACTGACGATGCAAAAGTGGTTCGATGAATCCTATTTGAATAAATAAATTCTTTCTTTCTTTCTTTCTTTCTTTCATCTTTATTTAATTTAAATATTTAAATAATAAATATTAAATATTTAAATAATAAATATTAAATATTTAAATAATAAATATTAAATATTTAAATAATAAATATTAAATATTTAAATAATAAATATTAATTAATAATAATAAATAATAAATATTTAAATAATATATATTATTTAAATAATAAATTTGCACACTTGTATAAAAAAAAAAGAATTTTGGTCAAGTGCGAGTCGGATTTTAGTTTTCCCATACATTTTGAGACCCAGCGCCTGATGAAGGCAACAAGCAATTCTGAAAAGTTTTTTTGTATGGGAGCCCCCTGAAATATTTATATAGTTCTGTTTTCTAGTATTTGTTGCTGTTGGAAAATAAACCAAACAGTTTTAATCATGAAAGCCGGTTAAGCTGGCCGCCTACAAGAGGCGCGTTGCTAGGTTTGTTTTTCTATTTGTTGATAGATTGTCATTAGAGAAATATGTAAACAATGTTTCTTTTTAATCTTAAGTCTTAATATATATTTAATAGTAGGTATCAATCCTGGTTTAAATCCACTATAAACCTAATAGTTGCTATGGCGGCAACAGAAATACATCATCTGTGAAAATTTCAACTGTCTAACTATCACGGTTCATGAGATACAGCCTGGTGACTGACGGACAGACAGACAGACAGACAGACGGACAGCAGAGTCTTAGTAATAGGGTTCCGTTTTACTCTTTGAGTACGGAGCCCTAAAAAGTGGCTTATGAAGTATTTCCGATGAAAGCGAAACATTTTCAAACGAGCGAGCGAAGCACCGAATTCCAACTTTCGGATGTCCGGCTGTTTTCCTCTAAAGGTCACAATTCACAACCGATTCTTGTGAAATACTTGGATCAGTTCTATAATAAATCATTGTTCTTAAAATTCTTTTAATTTTAGAACAATGATTTATTTCGATGCATTCCAAAGATAATCTTTCAGGTATATACGAAACAGTATTTTCAGATAATTTAGATTAAGGCTCTTAACTATGTACAATTTTTTTGCAATTCACCCAATTATGAAATGACACATGGTCAATTAAATATGACAACTTAGAAATTATCTGTTTTCGAAATTTTAGTTTATTTTGATGTTAGTGATTGTCATATACTTTTGACTCAACAGCTAACGTATGCGGAATGAAATTTGCACAAAGTTTTAAATATGTACCTACAATGTTAAAAAAAATTGAGACAGCAATTGTTTCTTAGCAATCTTACGGTTTTCTTCTTATTTAAAGACTACATATCTGTCAATGAATCTGGTAAGTTTCAAGGACATTGGATTTTTTCTCTTGAAATTACGGCAAATCGAGAAGAACGACGTCGCGAAACTATTTGTAATTTCTACAGTACACATTCCATCCATACGGCCGAAACTGAAGATAGTGAAACATTTTGTGCAAATGGGTGAGAGCCGAAGCTCTGTTTATATTATTTTTGTGTCCTTTTCTTTGAGAAAAAGTACTACTAGAAGGACTGGTTCAGGGAAACATTCCAGCTTTAGCCAGTTTTCGGAGGGGGCTCGATTAAAGAAAAATACGGCCGGCCGAGTCGCAAAATCTTACAGAGAGCTCAGAGGAAAATCAAATATGACAGCAAAACTGTAAAAACATATTTTAAAGACATGGGCATCTTCAATCGTTCAAGAAAAGTTAAGCTCGCCGTCTCCAAAAATCATAAACTTACTCGGAAAATGCGGCTACGTCATTTGGTCAAAACATGTAAGTCACTTAAAATGGAAATTCGTGACAAGGTAACTTTTATTTTGAGAACAATAGTCCAACGGACGACAACGTGAAATATGTCGAGCATACGAAGTTTCCTAAAAAAGTTTTCTTAAGAAGGATAAAATTGCACCTAAAAAAAATGCTTATATCTGTATTTGCGACAGCGATGGACAAAGTACCACAAAACTGCCGTAAATCATTTCGCATTGGAGTAAACTTTTTTTAGCATTGAACGTCGTGAAATACACTATTAAAAAAACATTAATATTTATAAAAATAACCATGTGTTTTTTTATTAAATACGACATTGAACTTTGTGCAAATTTCACTCCGCATACGTTATATAAAAAAAGAACTATCTAGTCTTAAGTCGCAACCTTTTTTGTTATGTATATTTTTTTCTCACTTCACATCTTTTACTGTTAATTGTGTCATGTTAATACCATGTATGTTGTGGATTTGAATAAAAGGTTTATCTATTTATCTATATGTTAGACTATTCTGGCCATTTAAGCCAATGATGTAATATAAAAATAGGTAGATATGTTGCCTATACGAAATTCCGTGTTGAAAAATGGCCACCAAATTCTGACAGCATTCGTATCCATTGACGACGCAAAATTATGGCAAGCTGTGCGACTTGACCAAGTTTTAGTGTGCCACTTTTGAACCGTTTATAACATATCTACGTATATTTTATATTACATCATTGATTTAAACCGTAACAATCATTTGAGAAATTCATATGCTAAGTAACTGAAATGTATCAGATCGGTTTGCAGCCTACACCCCCGCGAATCATGTAAACCCTATTTTATTGAATTAAATATCTTGACATTCCCATCACTCTATATTTTTGAAACAGCAATGTATGTTAAACAGAACAGTAACCAGTTCTCGAGCTTTAATAGTGCCCGTATGCAGGGTAAGATAAACCATGGACCGTACAAAACTGCCCTACTTTCAAAAAGCATATTTGGAATGGCGCCTAGAATTATTAACAAATTGCCAAGAGCCATTTTGAAATTCCATGACCCTCATTTATTTAAAAACGCATTGTTTAAATTTCTAGCTGCCAAAGCATACTATTCTATACAAGAATATTTAAATGACCCTAGCATAACGTAAGCAAATGATAGCATAATTAACGACTTATATCTAGTGTGTAAGTGCATGGTGCATGCTATTTTGTGGCTATTTGTATGCCTTAACAGGCAAGACATAGTGAGACAAACCATAAACTGTAACACCGATGTACATACCTATGTTTAACAAATAAAATATTTTGTATTTGTAACTTTTGATGCAGACTGTACGTACGGTGTACGCACATTGGTATTTACTAAATCAGTTGTTGTTTTGCATCTGCGTGTTTCACTTGGTAAACTACACATACATTAATGTATATCAACGTCATGGTATGCTATGAATCGATAGTATCAGCCATAAAGTTAAAAGAAAGACACAACTTACTCTTTTTCGGCTTCTTCTTGTCTTCCGCGGGAAATAAGTCCTTGTTGTTGTTGTTGTTTTTGCTGTTGTCCTTGCAAGCCCCCTTTGTACAGAAAGCATTGCTCTTATCACGCGTACAGGTACACCAGTTACATCCGTCGTCGTGCAAATACCCGACTTTTGGATTTTTTTTACACTTGGCTGTAACAATTTATTATGGTCATTATTTTATTATTAATGTTTTTTTGCAGGCACGCTCGCGAACCTTTCCGCCCCAACGGCCATCGGTTCTACGTGCAATGTGCCCCTTCCACTGCCACTTAAGTCTAGCGATTGGGAGGGCTTTATCGGTTACCTTGGTTCTGTAGCAGATAGCCTCATTTCTGATGCGATCACGCGGTGAAACTCACAACATAGCCCTCTCCATTGCCCTTTGGGTGATTTTGAGCCTTCTTATGAGGCCCATTGTAAGCGACCACGTTTCAGTGCCTGTCATCACTGGCAATACACACTGGTCAAAGACTCTCGTCTTGAGACACTGCGGAATATTGGACGAAAAGATGTGCCGTAGCTTCCCGAACGCTGCCTAGCCGAGTCGGATTCGACGACTGACCTCTTTCTCGAAGTTGGACCTGCATAACTGGACAGTCTGTCCTAGGTATACATAATCGTCTACAACTTCGGGCGTTCTGGAAGACGCGGCGTGGGTATGCCCATGCCCCCCACAAGGTGGACTGATGACCTGGTAAAGGTCGCGGGAGTCCACTGGATGCGGGTGGCGCAGGATCGGTCATTTTGGCACTCTTTGGGGGAGGCCTATGTCCAGCAGTGGACGTCTTTCGGCTGATATGATGATGATAATGATGATGATGATTGCAGTCATAAAAATCCCACATAAGTCCTAAAAACTAAGTCACAAAATATCATAAAAATAAAATTAAAACTTTAAAACATTATTCCTGGTTCTCGTTGTAGTGCACGGACAGCCAATGCCTAAAAACATGACTACGTCTGGGTTGTCACTAATACCTTTCAGAATCTGGTTCTTCGAGCTTCTAATCGTCTCCCAGAACGAGGCCACCCTAGCCCTGCCTGAGTATTGCCAAGAAGTCATAAGTATAATAAGGTAGGTACCGTAATCAGAAATGAGGCTATTCGCAGCAGAAGCAACGTATACCTGCAGCTCGATCACATATTGTATTTTACGTCGTGTATCAGGTAGATCTAAATTTCACCTTTTGTATGGGAGGAGTGACAGTTGAATTGGGAATGGATGAAAAGTTTAGAAGTGCCTGACTATTTTTTTGGTGATAGGAATAACTTTCCTCAGCACCAGAAAAAAGTTACAGACTTTTCAGCTGCGTCAATTATTTTTGAAAAATATAAACAGTTTCCTCACTTACATTTTGGGTTTAGGACGGCGAATTAGACACTTTCCTTGATCCGTCTCATATTACAAAAAATATTTTACATATCTGACCCTGGCAATGACAAATATCGCTGCTGCAGCTGTCAATATCATTACCAGTGTCAGTTTACCACGGATGTTTAAGATATGTTTTGTAATATGAGACGGATCAAGGAAAATGTCTAATTCGCCGTCCTAAACCCAAAACGTACCTAAGTGAGGAAACTGTTTATATTTTTCAAAAATAATTGACGCAGGTGAAAAGTTTATAACTTTTTTCTGGTGCTAAGGAAGGTTATTCCTATCACCAAAAAAATAATCGGGCACTTCTAAAATGTTCATCCATTCCCCATTGTCTTATCGTGCGTTCGAAACGTTATGTGGTTACCCAGATGGTGGTACGTAAAAAGAGCACAGGACGCCATATAAAATAGCAAAGCAATAGCAATACTAACAGTATACATTTTCTGTTGTTGTGTTCTGTTCCATGTAAAATAAAAAAAATACACACATATATAAAATTGATGGCCGCCAGCGTTGTTTTACGTGCATTAAAATTTAAAGTCTAACCGATATAGCCATCCGAATCGCTAAACTTAAATGGCAGGGCGAGGCACATTGCACGCAAAACGGTGAAACATCACTAGGTACATAGTATAAAACAAAGTCGCTTCCCGCTGTCTGTCTGTCCCTATGTATGCTTAGACCTATAAAACTAAGCTACAGATTTTAATGCGTTTTTTTTAATAGAGAGAGTGATTCAAGAGGAAGGTATATTATGTATAATACATGAGTGTATACATATAAACCCGTGCGAAGCCGGGGCGGGTCGCTAGTTAATAACAAAACTAAGTTGTAAGTGGTGCAGAAATGAATGCGTCGTGAAATCAATATAAATACGCATACTTAAATAAGATATAAATATACATACCTAAACAGCAGTGGCGGTGCGTCAAAGTTTTCGACGGGCAACCCGGAACAAGAAAAGTTATGAAAGAGTTTCAGAGTATATAAACTATAGGCTTGCCTAAAATTAAATTTTAGGCAAACCGGTGGGAATTGGCTTGTATGGGCACTCCGCCACTGCTAAACATAAACATACAATAGTGTATATTAATGACGACCATTTAGCCTAAGTGGGTAGTGACTACTAGTAACGCTGCCTACGAAGCTGAAGGTCCTGGGTTCAAATCCCGGTAAGGGCAAATATTTGTTTGATGAGCATGCATATTCGTTTCTGAGTCTTGGATGTTTCCTATGTATTTAAGTATCTATAAAATATATCGCCGTCTAGTACCCATAACGCAAGCTTTATCGAGCTTACTATCATGGGGCTAGTATGATATGTGTAAGATTGGCCCCTAATATTTATTTACCGTGTCATAGTATGCAAAATTAAAAGAAATACTCAATTAACCCATTATCGACTTCTTCTTTTCTTTTGCGTCCTTCGAGCAACCTCTCCTGGTACAGATAGCATCGCTGTTGTCAGGCGTACAGATACACCAGTTGCATCCATCTTCGCTTAAAAACCCGCGTTCTTCATTATCCATACACATCTCTGTAACAATATATTTTGTTAATAAGGTAAGTACCGTTATCAGAAATGAGGCTAGGTATTCCTGCAGTTCGATTACGTAACGTATTTTACGTCATACCTGGCCATAAAGTAGGAATTACCGCACGCTATGCGTGCGGAAAACCCCACTTCCTGGCCAGATAGAGACGTAAAATTTTGTACTCACCACGGGCGGTAATAAAGAAAGCCTCAGAGCGCATATTTATCGCCCTTGCCTTCGGCTCGGGCGTCAAATACCTGCGATCTGAGACATTCTTTGTTTAACCGCCCTAGGTAAGTAATGTACTATTAAGTACGCGTGCCAGGTAGATCTAAATGTCACATTTTGTTTGGGAAGATGACAGAGCGTAATTGAGTTGTCCTAACGTGCGTCCGAAACGTTACGTGGTCACCCCTCTGGTGGCACGTATTAAAAAGAGCGCTCTGTATGCCAATGTATGGCCGCCAGCGTTCTTTTACGTGCATTGAAGTCTAACCGATATAGCCATCCGAATCGCTAAACTTAAATGGCAGTGGGTGGGGCACATTGCACGCAAACCCGATGGCCGTAGGGGCGGAAAGGTTCTCGAGTAGTGACCACGAAGACCGAGGTACCGGAAGACGCAGCGTGGGTAGACCGCCCATAAGGTGGACTGATGACCAGTAGGTCGATCACGTAACGCATTGTACGAACGTCGGGTAGGTCTAAATGTCACTTTTTATATGGAAAATTGACAGTTAAATCGGACCGACGCGCGTTCGGAACGTTACGTGATTACCCCCCTGGTAAAGGTCGCGGGAGTCCGCTGGATGCGGGTGGCGCAGGACCGATCACTTTGGCACTCTTTGGGAGAGGCGTATTTCCAGCAGTGGACATCTTTCGGCTGATATGATGATGATGATGAGGCGCGCGGTAAACAATCGGTAATGACCTAACGACTCAACTCAATACAATACAAAGTACTCATATGATAAAACACGTACAAAATAATACAGGAGACAGATGTACCTAAAACAAAAGGCGGTCTTATCACTAAGGACCCCTTTCAGACAACCTATGTCGTAGTTGGGAAATCCTTATCCATACTTAATATTATAAATGCGAAAGTGTGTCTGTCTGGCTGTCTATTAGTCTGTTACCTTTTCAAGCTTAAACCGCTGAACCGATTTAGATGTGGTATAGCTTAAGTCCCGGGGAAGAACAAAGGATAGTTCTTATCCCATATATCATCCCCTATAAGGAGGTGATATGGGGGGGACAGTTTGTATGGAGCTACGATATAAACTAGTTCCACGCGGACGGAGTCGCGGGCAGAAGCTAGTATAATATTATAAATGCGAAAGTGTGTCTGTTTGTCTGTCTTTCTGTATGTTACCTCTTCAAACTGAAAACGCTGAACCGATTGAGATGCAATTTGGTATGGAGATAGTTTGAATCCCGGGAAAGGACATAGAATGGTTTTAATCCCGGAAATCATTCCCCAAAGAGGTAAAATAGGGAGTGAAAGTTTGAATAGAGCTACGATATAAAAATATGCCAATTGCAAATTTTTATCTAGTTTTTGTTTTTAGTTTAATAAGTAAAATTTACTCTGTAATTATTAAGTATTTTATTGAAGAATTGAAGTAGGTAGTGCGTACATGTACTATCTCACTATGTACTTATTTATGTTTATTTCCCTCTCGCCTTTCACAATAATATAGTAGTTTATATAATTATAATAGTATGAACTCACGGAAATGAGTCACCAACAGTGCTGGCTGAAAATCAGCGCTGTAGGTGTCTGACTGACACCTCAGCATAATGCTGAGCCAGTGTCCGGTTCACTGCCGCAGAGACACACTTTTAATGTTTTTTTAGTTTTTTTTTTTTAATGTGTGTATCCTGTGTGTTAGTGAATAAATGTATATTTATTTCTTTCTTTCTTTTCTATATAAACGAGTTATATATAGTTCGAGTTTTCTATATAACAGAGTCGCTGGCAGAAGCTAGTAAGATATAAATATACCTATGTACATATGCATACAATAATGTACATATCAATGACGACCGGTTAGCCTAGTGGTTAGTGAACTAGTGACGCTGCCTATGAAGCCGAAGGTCTTGGGTTCGAATCCCGGTAAGGGCAAATATTTGTGTGATTAGCATGAATATTCGTATCCGAGTCTTCGATGTTTTCTAATCTAAAAAATATGTACCGTCTGGTACCCATAACACAAGCCTTATTAAGCTTACTATGGGGTTATTTCGATTTAGGGTAAGATTGTCCCCTAATATTCATTTATTTATCCATGTCATAGGGGATTTCTCCGGAGTGGCACTTTTTCGTATCCGGGGCCAAAATTTCTTCAAATAGTTGTTTAATATTTTTGAATAAAATCACACATATACTTCAGCATTTTTGATACCTGGACAGCTATTAAGATATTCTGTAGATATTCATATGATTGAATAAAATAAAAATAAATTGTCTATAAAGTCGGTTTACGGACTATAATTTTACGTGATAACGTCATAAAGCCGAACGCTCGGCTCAGGCGGAACGGGACAATGAGTCATACTTTTTCGTGCGTGGTGCCGGTGTTCATCGATTTATAAGACGTTATCACGTCCAAAAATTAGGGCCCAAATTGATAGTATGCTAGAATCGATAGTATCAGCCAACAAATTAAAAGAAAATACTAAATTTACCCTTTATCGACATCTTCTTTTTTTTTACATCCTTGGACTCCTTGAAGCAACGCCTCCGTGTACATATAGCATTGTTGTCAGGCGTACAGCTACACCAGTTGCACCCGTCGTCGCTCATATACCCGCCTTCTGGATTATTTATACACTTGTCTGTAACAATATATAACGAATTGTTCTTTTTCATTTATCCGACGAAACTTCATTTTAGGTATATATTTTTCTCAAACATGCAATGAAATATCGTCTTACGTGCGTTATAATATCATCATCGTCATCATCATATCAGCCGAAAGACGTCCACTGCTGGACATACGCCTCCGCCAAAGGGTGCCACAATGGCCGGTCCTGCGCCACCCGCATCCAGCGGACTCCCGCGACCTTTATCATGTGGGGGGCCTACCCACGCCGCGCTTTCTGGTACGTGGTCGCCACTCGAGAACCTTTCCGCCCCAACGGCCATCGGTTCTACGTGCAATGTGCCCCGCCCACTGCCACTTAAGTTTAGCGATTCGGAGGGCTATATTGGAATGGAAACGTGGTCGTTTACTATGGGCCTCATAAGAAGGCTCAAAGTCACTCAAAGGGCAATGGAAAGGGGAATGCTGGGAGTTTCTCTGCGCGATCGCATCAGAAATGAGGCTATCCGCAGCAGAACCAAGGTTATAATAACAGGCTCCAAAGTATCACGTTACGGGCGGAACAACTCGAGAGAACTGTAAAGGAATTTCATACAAAATGTTAGGACTAGGCTGGGAAGTTTTTTTTTTATTTTCATTCCACAATTTGTGGCATGCACAGCATCACGGCGTTCAGCCATGAAAATTAGTTTGATTTCTTGGAGTTTTTTTTTATTTATTTCATTGCATGTTTCAGAAAAGCACTAGGTATATTATATGCCTGGCCGTGAAAAGGGCTTGCCGACTTCGTCTGTTCCTTCTATCCCGGCGTCTGCAGTAATGTACTATTCTGTGGTTCGATTTTTTACCGTTACTAGTTTATTTCCCGGTTGATTTTAAATCCCGATGATTATAATTCCGTACATACGATAGTCAAATGTTTTTTTTATCTCCTTGGGTTTAAAACTCCGCAATGTCAGATAATTCGAAACGTAATTATATATAATTCGTTTGTCAACCTTCCAATTGTGTAATTTTATATTAAATCAATTATGACCCGCCAGCGAGTCGACGTGGGCCCGCTACGCGGGGCTCCAACTTTCTGCTCTGAGGGACAAAAAGTAACGAACGAATCTACTTGGGGAAAACAACTGACCTTTGTTTGATTAGGTACTCTCATAATGCCCAGCGTGTTTTTTTTTTGTTGATATCATCTGTTGAGCAATTTTGATTCGCCAGCGAGTTGACGCGACGGAGCCTGCGGGGCTCCTACTTTTCGCTCGGAGAAACAAAAGGTAAGGGATGAACCTACCTGGGAGAAATACGAGACTTATGTAATTAGACTTCAGTATATTTAAAAAAATAAAAAAAGTATAAGCGGTAAAATACTTTTTTTTTTTTTATTTATTTTAGAATCAAAAAAAATATACAATTCTAGTAACTTAACCTAAAGATTCGCCAAACTGCAAAGCAGTTTGTTGGCGATTCGCTCACTTAAAAAAAATAAAAAATAAAAAAGATAATATTATCGCGGTACACGGTACACCGAAACACTACACTACCGCCCCAGCCAAAAGGCCGTAAGTTCCTACAGAGTTCATACGAAATTACGACCTGTTGGCGGCACGGATGTGCAGTGCTTTAATTTTACCCTACTTATTGTAAACGGTTTTTTTTTTTTTTTTTATACATCGAGGTATAATTATTTTAGTTTTAGCGCTACTTGCGCTTGCGCTTTTTGGTATTTAAGGCGCAGGACAGGGGAGCTCGCATAAACTGGGCACAATAATTATTATCTATATCCATTTAATCTACTTATATTATTTGACGGTCATACATAGGTAATGTTAATCCGTGTAAATTGGCCTAAGTTCATTTGAAAGCCTGTGCACACGCGTGTAATTTCCAATTTCGATAACGACGTTCTCCTGTTTATCGGCTAATCACGGTAAAATAGTTATTACGTCACACCTGACCGTAACGACGCGATTTCCGACCGCTACGCGTGTGGAAAATCCCATTTTCATCACACGTGCTTGTAAAGGGCTTCATAACGCGCAGGCGTACAGAGCTACTATAGCCTATATTACGCCACCTGGCGGAATGGTTTTTTCTTAAATTGTATCTGTCACTTGTGCCGCTTGTGCGTCTTAGCCTAACCTAAGGTAACCTAATTTATATATTCGATTAAATCATCTGCGTCCAAATTTTCGTTTAGCGGAAAATGGCGTTCGGAATTTTAAAACATCGGAATAATGATGGTTTCGTCGGACAAATGACTCTTTGCAATTTTCTGTGTTCCCGTTGTAGTCATCACGGGCGCAAGGAAAGCCTCAGATCACCTATTTATTTATCGCCCTTGCCTTTGTTTTAATTTAACGCCCTTGATGGATAATGTAGACGGCAGGGAACCATGACGGTCCGCGTGATACGTACAAACTTCTGTTCAGTGGGGCCACATTTCTCTGCTGCTAACTGTACCTACTATTACTTACTGATTTCTGTTTTTTTTTTGGGATCACAATACTTTATAGTGCATAACGTCCAGCCATTAGTACAAGTACACCAGTTGCATTCATCATCGTGTTGATAGGTTTTTGCTGTACATTTCTCAGGACCTGAAATGGTACATTGTTTATTATTTACGACGGTGGTAAACACGTTTTTCGTACATTGCTGGTTCTAATGGTAACCTAGCGACCACGTTAACTTCTAGAACGAGCAATGTATGGCGAATTGTCATTGTCAGGTGACAATTGTCAAGTTGGTGAAATAGGGGCCTGATGGTAAGCAGACACTGTCGCTAACGTAGGTACGCTTGCGACACCAGCCCCGTTAAGGATGACTCACGCTAGAACGGGCCGTGTGCGGCCCGGGCCGTTTTTTAAGAAAAACAACGGCGTTTTTGCGCGGCCGAGCCATACCCAAGCCCGTGCCGACACCGAGCCGCAATTTTATTTTTTTAATGTTGACCATTCCTTAAACTTAAAGCCGCCTTTTAGTTGAAAAACTGTTGATGTTTACTATATTACTATATACTGAGTTATGGATGTTATAATATGTATCTATATGTATTTATCTATTATTTATATCATCGCCTAGTACCCACAACACAAGCCTTATTGAGCTTACCGTGGGCCTAGGTTGATTTGTGTAAGATTGTCCCGTAATATTTATATTTATATTTTATATATTTATTTTTAACTGACTTCAAAAAAGGAGGAGGTTCTCAATTCGTCTGTATGTTTTTTTTATGTTTTTGCTGGTAGCACATATTTCCAGATTGGTCCCGTTGTCACCAAAATACAGTTCTGATGATGGGATCCTGTAGAAATCGAGGGAACTCTTCAAATTTTATAGGCAAACTTGAAGCAATTTGGCTACTGATTTGAAGTCGGTTAAAACTTTGTTTTGAAAAGTATATTATACAGTATCAATTAGAGGTTACATTTAACAATGAAAGACAATATCTTTGTTTAGGGTGGGTTGCACCAAACCGTCTGTAATCGTAAGCCGGTGTTCGTCAAAATCTGAATGTATGGAAAGTTCGACAAGTTTGTATGGAATGACAGCTGCCGGCGCCATATTTAATGTTGGTCGGTCTGCAATCGTAGGTTGGGTAGGCCATCGCCGTAAACCGTGTAGGCTCGGACAAGAATAGGTCTACGGTCTCCCCCGCCTGTCGTAGAAGGCGACTAAAGGGGGTCATCGGGGTCGCAGTGTTTCTGGCAAGGGCCGGGGCACTCACCTAAAAACCCCAGGGAAGGCGACCATCATCATCCTAGGACGAGCCAAATGTGGCGAGGCGCGAGGAGGGCTCCAGTGCGTTCAGAATGAGATCCTGGAGTCCTCCGCATGAGAGCGCAGATGCCGGCCGCCGTGGAGTTTTTAGTGGATAGAAATACCACATAACCCAGTCAGCCCCCGATGATTGGGTACCTGGTTCGAAGGTTTTCTCCACGTAAAAAAAAATAAAAATAATAATAATAAAAAAAAAAAAAGGTTGGTGTAACCCACTCTTACTAGGCACAAAGGAAAGTGAATTCGGTCAAGAAAAATACTATAGGTACTATACTTTTACAAATTCAAACTTTTTAGATAATAAGTAGTAGAAATAGTTACCTTGATAATTTATATTAATCACCCCCCCAGGTCCTATGACCATAGATTCTATATTTAGCTCCCCATTTAACTTTTTGACACATGGATTCTTCGTACACGTGAACCGTCCGCCGTCGCAACCACACCAGTTACAACCATCGAAAACTGGTGCATCTCGTGTAATACAAGGTTTTTTCGGCTTCCACTCTGTAATAATAGGAGATTGTGTCACAAGGTACCAAAATTATATACTTACGGCGAATCCTGAGCGAAGCAAAAACCCTAGTAGAGCAATTTTAAAATAGAATCTTTAGCAGGGATTCAAGTTTGTACGCGCATGACGGAGATTATTTAGCTACTGGGTCACACCTTCTATGAGGGTAATTGAAATCCGTCATTTGAGGGTAACAACGATTATTTTCTGAATAAATAAAATAAAATAAAAAAGCCTTTTATTTCTCGATCACATGCAATAAAGAGATAGTACAAAGTAATATAAAGTAAACTGGTAATGTGAATTAACTAAACAAAATATAAGTTATTATTACTAAAATAAAGCTAGGAATGTATCGGCGTTTTGTGTAGTGGTGATGAGAACCCCTTTACAGGGTGAAGGCCTCCTCCAAGCTTTTCCATAGCTCTCTGTCGGCGGCTATAGAGATCCATTTCGCCCCGGCGACAGCCCTCAAATCGTCTCTGAATAGCAGGTGTGAAATTGTACATTACATCAGAGGCCGGGAAAACACGGATTTCCGGCCAAGTAGGATAGAGATACGAGGACTGGACTCCGTTTTCACGCCGAGGCATGTATAGTGCTTTTCTCAAACATGCAAATACATAAATAAAAATCCTCAAATCAAATTAATTTTCATGGCTGAATGCCGTTGATGCTGTGTCACAAAATAGTGGAATGAAAATTAAAAAGTTACTTTGCAGGCATAGACCTGAAAAGTTGTATGAAATCCCATTTCAGGCCGCCACGCGATGCTGCGCCTGAAAAAGGATACTTCCGAGTATATTATAAGGAACGTAAAGAGAATATTTCATTGCATGTTTGAGAAAAGGATTTTTTTTAGCCACATTATAATGAACTAATAATAGTCAGTCGGGACGAATACGCCATCGGAGATTGTGCGCCTTCCATTGGAAATATCGAAATCTACAGATATTACACAGTTGTGTGTGTGTGTGATAGTTATCAACATCTTACACCCACGCAACAAAATAAAACAAGTGCCTATAATGCATGGATATATGTTTTATCAGATAAACTTGGTTAAGTGGGACCTAGATAAGTGAGAGAACTCGTAACACGTCACTTCAGCACTGAATTACCTCTGTTAATGGGATTCGTTCTGTCTATATTATCGACATAGTTACCTGTATAAATTGAGAGCGAGTGTATTGTACCTCTTTCACTGAGACTATAGTCCCATACCCCAGTCCCATACCATACCCATACTATACTATGGGCATGGGCCTGTAACTCTGTAACTGACTTAACGTCAATTTATTACCTCTCTAGCTCAGACTTCATTGCTGGATAATTTCGGTTTTGTTATGCATAATAATCGCAGCTCTATAATTAAAATAACCTCTAATCTCACCTGCAATGGAACGCGCTGTAAATGAGACAGATGTATATAGGTAAGATACCTCGATATCTGAGACACTGGGTAAATTGAATACCTCTTTATGTGAGACAAATTTACAGGTTCCTTAATGTCCCAGTGAACCAGGTTTTACTGTATTTATTTCATCATCACCGTCATCATATTATCAGCCAAACAAAAGACGTCCACTCATTGCTGATAGGCCTCTCCCAAAGAACACAGTGACCGGTCTAATGACTTGGTTAAGGTCACGGGAATCCGCTGAATGCGGGTGGCGCAGGTTATTAATGAATTAATCTAATATTGCACAAAAGAAGAACTTATTGTAGGTACTAAATCTGGAATTAATGTTTAACGTATGTATTCTCTACCAGTCGACCTTTAAAAAAGCAGTCAAATTATAGGTAGGATGTTGTAAAACAACCTTTACGACTAGGTACGCTTCCAATTTAAGCACTAATTAGAATACTAAGTTTGCGCTCCAGTGAGATCGGGTGAGGCGGTTTTGAACGAATTTGGGTTGTGAGTACTTGTGAGTGGTATCGAACTACTTGGAGTTTTAACGCTGGTTCACTAAACCTAGAAGATTCCAGAAAGAAACGGCTACGACCACAGTTGTATTAATATAAGGCTACGACCGACCTTAGCAGTAATGTTTCCGAAAAACGTTTGTAAGTATGGAAAGTTGACGTTGTCGTTTCACCTTTGAGCACCCGCACATTACATTTACAGCCACTAGCGGCCGCCACTAAACGCGGCCACTAGTAAAGAAATACTCACACTAGACCAGGCCGTGTCCGGCCCGGGCCGTTTTCTAAGATACACGAGGGCGGTTATTAGCGGCCGAGCCCGGCCGGGCCACGGCCGAGGCTCGGAAGCGGCTCGGTGTCGGCACGGCCCGACCGAGTTGGGCATGGCTCGGCCGCGCAAATACGCCGTCGTTTTTAGGGTTCCGTAGCCAAATGGCAAAAAACGGAACCCTTATAGATTCGTCATGTCTGTCCGTCTGTCTGTCTGTCCGTCCGTATGTCACAGCCACTTTTTTCCGAAACTATAAGAGCTATACTGTTGAAACTTGGTAAGTAGATGTATTTTGTAAACCGCATTAAGATTTTCACACAAAAATCGAAAAAAAACATTAAGTTTTAGGGGTCCCCATACTATGAACTGAAACTCAAAAAAAAATTTTTCATCAAACCCATACATGTGGGGTATTTATGGATAGGTCTTCAAAAATGATATTGAGGTTTCAAAAATATTTTTTTTCTACACTGAATAGTTTGCGCGAGAGACACTTCCAAAGTGGTGAAATGTGTGTCGTCGTCCCCCCCCCCCCCCCCTGTAACTTCTAAAATAAGAGAATGATAAAACTAAAAAAAATATATGATGTACATTACCATGTAAACTTCCACCGAAAAAATTGGTTTGAACGAGATCTAGTAAGTAGTTTTTTTTAATACGTCATAAATCGTAAACCGCAATTTATTTCACGGAACCCTTCATGCGACTCGCACTTTGCCGCTTTTTCTTATATAACGGCCCGGGCCGGACACGGCCCGTTCTAGCGTGAGTCATCCAAAGTAACGAGCGCGAGCCACTCCCGCCGCAGCCGACTCTATACCAAATGTATGAAAGCACTCGTTCGTTTGTAATAGCCAGTAGTGACTCAATATGCGGCAGCTCTATACACAATTGCATATTAATCCATAGTAATCCATACTAATTTGCAAAAGTGTGTCTATCTGTCTGTTACCTCTTCACGCCCAAACCGCATTTCATTTCAAACGGTTTAGCGGTTTGGGCGTGAAGAGGTAACAGACAGACAGACACACTTTTGCAAATTAGTATGGATTACTATGGATTAATATGCAATTGTGTATAGAGCTGCCGCATATTGAGTCACTACTGGCTATTACCTACAAACGAACGAGTGCTTTCATACATTTTGTATAGAGTCGGCTGCGGCGGGAGTGGCTCGCGCTCGTTACTTTGGATGACTCACCAAATTTCATTTCAAACGGTTTATTGGTATGGAGATAGTTTGAATCCCGGGGAAGGACATAAGATTTTTTATCCTGGAAATTATTCCCTGAGGGGGTGAAATGGGGGATGAAAGTACGAACGAGTTCCAAGCGGACAGAATCGCGGGCAGATGCTAGTAATCTATAATGTAATATTCCTACCTTTTCCAGTAGTCCGAGCTGGTTCTCGGAGCAGAGTCTCTGAATCGTATCTGATTCCTAAAAAACGGCAGGAGTCGACGACGCCAGGCTGGGTGCAAGTGCACACCTTGTTTGGCTTGTAATACTTGATCGTGGAGCCTGGCGTGCAGTTCCTTACGGTATCTGGAATAAAAAAACGTCCATAATATATTTTTCAACACATTTTCTCGTAACGTGCCTCTTATTACGTCGCTTTTAGGCTCATAATCCTGGGTATTAAACACGCGTGCACATTATAGGTACCACTCGTGTTGAATCATAGTTATATCCTGATTGATTTTGAGACACGTTGGCACCTTGCAGAAAGGTGTATGTGTGAATACGCCATTCTTTAACTAACCGGGTTGTACAGTTTTTTTTTAATCCTCGGCAAATGGATTCTGACTCGACCAAACAAATTAAATCCTTTATGTGAATTAATTGATTATTTATTCTAGGATATGACATAGAAACGTTTTATTTAGTAAAACTATTTACTTTTATAACATCACACACACGTGATAACATTTTGCACAAATTTGTATAAGATACGAAAATGTTTATTTTATTTTGAATTGGCTGTTTAGAGATTTCATCTAAGTCTCGCTTTAACACCGGCGCGCGCACTGCGCAAACTTAACGAAAAAAAATTGTTGTGCGCCATTATGGGTAATTTCACAAAAAATTGTAAACTTTGTTGTTGTGATTAGTGATTAGTGATTACCAAAAATGTTGACTCATGGTAGTCATGGTGAATAGAAAAGTGATAAATCAAATTGACGCCTTTGGGCATTCCTGGCGATAAACAATATGTGAGTAAAAACCTGTTGCACCAATAACTAAAGAAAATAACTTGGTAGCCTATAAAATTTTATGAAAAAGATATTTTCCTCGCAAATGTGTTGAAAAACGTCATATGAACCGCGTGAGCTTTGCTAATTACATCCTCGGCTCTCTTATCGCGTTTACCTGGGGCTCGCGTGAACAATCCCACCACTTGTATCATTATGTACTATTTTCGTGTAATGGCTTTTCTAGCCGACTGTACTTTTTTGCACAGTTGTCAACATGTTCCAATGAGCCCTAACATGGGTAATCTTGTCATGATTGAAGACTTCCAATGGACACCTTCCGTCTCCATCATCAGACAAGGTGTATGTTACCATAGTTGGTACAGAATTAAGCACCTAGGTTCTCCAAACACACTACGGGACGCAGTCAGCAACACCAAGGCACTCACCAACTTTTTAGACGAGCTGGGGTGGTTAGAGTAGCGCCACACCGCCGTTTCACGCAAAATAGGCACAATGGATGTCGACTTGCGGAAAACGCCCAGTATAACTAACTAACTAACTAACTAACCATAGTTGGTGGTACAATTTGTTGGTGACTGCGTGTCGTATCATACGCGGTGAGTCAGATTGTCCGGAGCTAGTGAGTCGCCTCGTGCCTGCGAAAAGGTTCCCATAAGACTGGCTGCGTTCCCTTTGGACAGCTATGCCGATCCGTTGGGCAAGGAACGAGACAACCGGTCTTCGAATACGTTGACCAATTTTTTTGACATTTGGCCAACATAGCATAATTATATATTTTTTAATATTTTAATACTCACTATCATACCACTCTCTATAGGTTTCAGATGCTGCATATTGAACAGTTAATACTAAATGGAATGTCTGAAACAAGTAAAGTTTGTATAAAACTGCTCGTTTAGCGCCGCACACCTATTAAAAGAACGCGGGCAGAATTTTAAAATCAAAGCATCAAAGGCCCATACAAATACATACAATACAATGAAAAAATTAAAAACTAATTATTTAGGCCTACAATATAGCCTGACGGGTTAAAATATAGCCCACTAGCTTTTGCCCGCAACTTTGGCCGCGTGGGACTCGTTTATATTGTACTTACTTGGTCAAAATACAGGATAAAATAGGTTAAGTTGGTACAAAGGCGAAGTTATCCCTGTGTATGAGTGATAGAGATCATATATATCGAATGTAATTGATAGTATTTAGCAATTTTGTTTCGTTTTCATTTAGTGACATTTAAGTTGTTTGTTAACCGTTTAGCGGTCGTTAATCTGCAATTTTTTTATGACTATTGTGTAAGAAGAATATGCGATCACAGAAGCCATGCCATTGTCAAGAAGAAAGAAGAATGAACAACTACTGGTAGCCACTTGGAATGTAAGAAGCCTTATCAAGACAGGAAAACTAGATAATACCATTCAGGAAATGAAAAGACTTCAGTTGAGTATTCTGGGACTGAGCGAGATCAAATGGTCTGACAATGGTATAATAGATAAGGAGGACGTAACTTTATACTACTCTGGAAAACCAGCAGCAGAAAAGAACAACCATTACGGGGTCGGTATGATTATAAAGAAGGAAATGTCAAAGTTCGTAACCAACTTTGTTCCGTTCTCGAATAGATGTATGCTTTTACAGTTCAATGCTAAACCTTTCAACTTAAGTACTCTTCAGGTCAATGCGCCTACAGCTCAAAGCACGGACGAAGAAATAGAATCATTTTATAAAGAGTTAGAATAAGTAATGGAGAACATCAAATCACAAGACATGGTCATCATATTGGGAGATATGAACGCTAAGATTGGTAGAAGAACCGTAGGAAAAACAGTAGGCAGCTATGGTCTTGGCGACAGAAACGCAAGGGGCGACTGCGTTGAAAAGGACTTAATAATAACTAACACCTGGTATCAGCACCCACCTTGACGACTATACACGTGGACATCCCCTCAAGATACAGCAGAACATATTGTTAGAAATCAAACTGACTATATAATGATACATGCAATATAAACGCAATAGTGAACGTGAAAACGTACCCTGGGGCTGATATTGGTTCGGACCATAATACTCTAGTTGCAAAAATAAATCTAAAATTAAACATACTGGGGAAACCAAATAGTCACAAGAAAATTGATATTGGAAAACTTAAAAATGATGATGTTAGAACGGAAACAATAGAAGCATTAAATCAAGAGATACGAAATACCATAGATAACGAGTATGAAGATAATATTGAAAGTCACTGGAATAAAATTAAAAAAGCAATTGTAAAAACTTCAGAAAAAAATTTGGGTTTCAAAAAAAAGGAGAAAAAACTAGAATGGATTACACCTGAAATTCTAGATATTATGGACCAGAGAAGACAATTTAAAGGGATCGATAAAAATAAATACACAGAAATAGACAATGTTATCCGAACTAAAATCAGAGAAACTAGGGATAGGTGCTTAAATGAAGATTGTGAACAAATTGAAAAACTTCAAGAGAAAAGAGACAGCTTCAATTTACACAAGAAAATAAAAGAATTTACTAAAACACACAGGAAACAAATAATGGGTAAATTAACAGACTCTCACAACAAATAAGTAATCGATAACGAAAAACAATGTAAAACATGGAAACTGTACATTGAGCAACTGTTCGAAATAGAGCAGATTTGGATACAAACGCGATGGAAACCTAAAGCAACGTGGAGGGACCACCAATACTCCAAATAGAGATTGAAAAAGCAATAAGATCGATGAAAGACGGAAAAGCTGTTGGCCCAGATGGGATATATGTAGAACTGTTAAAACTATTAGATGACGACAATTTGAAATTATTAGTTAAAATGTACAATAAAAATTATAATAAAGGAACATTACCAGAAGACTGGTTAAAATCCACATTCCTTCCGCTACCTAAAAAGGCAAATGCTAAGACATGCGGTGACCATAGGCTCATCAGCCTGATGAGTCACGCCCTGAAAGTTTTTCTTAAAGTGATTCACATGAGAATATATAACAAAATCGATAAAATTATATCAGATAACCAATTTGGATTCAGAAAAGGTTTAGGAACACGAGAAGCACTAGTTGCAGTTCAAGTGATAGTGCAGAACAGTTTGGAATATAATAACGAAGTATATGCATGTTTCATTGATTTTGAGAAAGCATTCGACAACGTAAAACATGATAAATTAATGCATATTCTTAACAAGACCGAAGTGGACAGCAAAGACCGAAGAATTATCAGGAACCTGTACTGGAACCAGTCAGCACACATTAAAGTTGGAACAGCTGACACTGATGATATCAAAATACGTAAAGGAGTGAGACAAGGATGTATCCTATCACCATTATTGTTTAATCTGTACTCCGAAACTATATTTCAAGAAGCTTTTGATGACGTTGAAACTGGTATCAGAGTGAACGGTACAGTGATAAATAACCTCCGATACGCCGATGATACCGTTATCTTAGCTCACTCCATACAAGACCTCCAACATCTCTTAAACCGCTTAAATACTGTCGTGGAAGATTACGGTCTAAAAATGAACACAACAAAGACCAAGTTTATGATAATGAGCAAGAACGGGGTAGAATCAACCACGCTGTCTATCAACGGCAAACCACTTGAAAGAGTCAAACATTACAAGTATTTAGGAAGCTCTCTTAACGAAAACTGGGACCCACGGAAAGAGATACGTACAAGAATAGAGATAGCAGGAAGCACATTTATGAAAATGAACAAGCTATTCACCAACAAAGACATAAACCTGAAACTCAGATGGAGAATGGTTAAATGTTACGTGTTATCTGTATTTATGTATGGCGTCGAAGGCTGGACCATAGATCGAACCATAGAGGCAAAAATAAACGCTTTTGAGATGTGGCTCTACCGAAGAATGCTAAAAATTTCATGAAGAGATCGAATAACCAATGTAGAAGTTTTGCAAAGAATGAAGAAAAAGTGGAACTTTTGGAAACAGTAAAGAAAAGAAAAATCTCATATTTTGGACATATATACCGGAACAACAAATATCAAATTCTAAGGAAAATAATAGAAGGCAAAATAGAGGGCAAAAGAAGTAGAGGAAGAAGGAAGCTAATTTGGATGGATAATGTTAAAAGCTGGATTCATATTGATGACGCTGCCAACCTGAGCAGAATGGCACAGGATAGAAATAAGTTCCGAGAGATGGTCGCCGACGTCCGATGAGGACATGGCACAGTAAGAAGAAGTGTAAGATTATTATTATTTTATTGTAAATTACTATTTGAAATGTAAAAGTGCCCTTGTGGCCTACTTGCAGAATAAATAATTGATATTGAATGATTTTTTATAGAATTTATGGAACTGGATGACCAGTTCCGGAGATTACCCCCTACATACAAAGTTACAAAGCTACAAAAATACAAACTAAGTATGTATGTAAAACTTACCAAAACAGCAACACATGACTGTTTCATCCTTTTTCATCGGCCGAATTCGATTCAAAATTTGCTTCTAGGTTTGAGCTCAGCGCTTATAAAGGTAAATAGATTTATGATCAATTAGAAACTCATTATGTACTACAACGATGAATAATTAAGATTTTCAGCGAAAATTGATTAGTCGCCCATACTCGATTAAGTATCGCTTAAATTGTTTTATGTACACTACCAGCTTTTGCCCGCGACTTCGTTCGCGTTGACTTCGATTTGTTTTTTAACCCCCGCCGGAAAAAGAGGGGTGTTATAAGTTTGACGTGTCTCTGTGTCTGTCTGTCTGTGTGTGTGTCTGTCTGTAGCATCGTAGCTCCTAAGCGAATGGACCGATTAAAATGCGGTTTTTTTTGTCCGAAAGCTGACGTGATCGAGATGGTTCTTAGCTACGTTTAAACAAATTCGGTTCAGCCGTTTTTGAGATTTTGAACTTTGAAATGAAAATGTCGGGGGTTTTTTCAACTTTTTTAAGTTATAGAAGTGAAGGTACAGTCGTCGAATAATGTTAAGGCAATAAAGCCGTGTATACATATTTTTCTAACTTAAGCCGTATCAATCTCTTTGTTTGTACTATCTGTAAAGAGGAAAATTCTGTGAGATTGTTTTGAAAGATTTTATTTTACAAATTATTTCTGAATATCCATTCAATTAATTTCAAAGAAGGATTACCCTACTACTACTTTTTATACACACTTATACACACTACATAATAGGTTTATATAATAAAACACGTGTGATAAATTGAAAATAACACATGCCGTGTATTTTCAGAAAGCATGGTTTTCTACAAGTGGATTTTAAGTTAGTACTATACACCACATTGTACGATTTGTTATTTTCTGCAAACACGTGCAAGTTTTGAGAATCCGATACACTCGAACAACCGACATAAAGTTGGCCGTGTGAGAAGCAAGGAGTACCCAAATGAATCCCTGCCACTTTCAGTGTTTGGTGCTGTAACTTATTAATGGTCATTGAGAATGCCAGCTTTACGGGAAACTGCAGTCTTTTGAATTGGAATGGCATATTAGTTGGGATTATTGATATGCGTGGAATCCACACACTCTCTCCTTTAGCGGTTCCGGTAAGTATAGTGGCCTTACATAATGATGTTTCGTCGCAGCTCGGTGACACGTAGCCTATAGTGCCATTGCACAATCTGGGTGCATCAAGTTTACGCATCAGCAAAACTGGGATGCCAACCTTTAGTTCCAGGTTATGGGAAGGCACACAAATTTCTACAGGGTACGCTGTGCTGTCGTTACTCTTATTCGCTCGCTACCGACACAGCAAACTGTATTTTTTTTACAAAATGGCAGCACGCTTGAGTAAAAACTTAAATGCACGTTTGTTTGTGATCATAAACGCATGTGCTAACGAAATTTGAAGTAGTTTATAAAACCATAACTGCGAGTTTTTAAAGATGGGCCTTCTTAGGAACCGGGCCATCCTTGGTACACCTACCTTACTTTAGATTTTATTGATATCCAAAAAATGCCGATTGCGTCACGTTGATCATCAAAACTTCTAGGGTACTTCCTGAAGTCCTAGAAAGCTGAAATTTGGTATGTAAGCTAGCCCCCCCCCCCCCCCAACCCCTTAAACTAGGGAATGCAATTTTGTATGAGACTTCCGCAAATTTTGATGCTAGACGTCTGAAAATCGACATAGGAACTCCTTATTGAAAATTATATGAATTTATAAATGATAGTGATTTTGACATGCATGCTCAACAATTTGTAAGCCGCAAGGCGCCACATAGTGAAACTGACCGCAACTCTGTAACATCCTGTAACCTATGTTGGACAAATAAATGATTTATGATTATGATTATGATTTATGATTATTATTAATACGTATTTCAGGATTTTTAGTAAACGATGTGCATTAAGCTACAAGACCGAGTGAGGAATATTGAGATCCGACGTCGCACTAAGGTGCGTGACGTCGGCGAAGTCATAACCAAACTCAAATGGAGTTGGGCAGGACATATTGCCAGGCAGCGTGACGGTAGGTGGACCAAAACGTTAACGGATTGGTGGCCAATTGCAGGAAAAAGAAGCGTTGGTCGTCCACCAGCTCGATGGGTTGATGACATAAAAAAGACCGCGGGTCATTTCTGGATGAGACTAGCACGGGACCGGGATAAGTGGCGTACGCGAAGAGAGGCTTATGCTCAGCAGTGGGCGATTACAGGCTGAAAATGATGATGATGTGCAATAACAAAAAAAACCTTAAAGGAACTTTATTAATTTGCCAATTTTGTGTAGCTCCCGCACTAGGCTCGTAATCGGCATGCGATAAAAAACATATTCTAAGTACGAGTAGTAGGTAATGAAGACTTGCAGATTGACTACAACCATTACGAACGCACGCGTAGCATCTGGTAGGTATGTGAAAAATAAATCGATTATTACATAATAGTACATTTCGATGCTAGTGCGGAAAGTATGTCATTACGTCATGAGTACCTACCGAGATATTTTGCCACGAGCTGTAGGCAAGTGAAGAATGACATTTCCGCACGTGTATCGAACGACGTTTTTTAATACAGTTGCGAAAAAATAAGAAAAACAACAAGTAAGGAAGAACTGTATTCAAAAAATTGATTTTTGATTACCTAACTTCATTATTTTTCAACTGTAGGTATTACAATGATGTTACAGAATTAGTAACAAAAAGTTTCGAATTCGATCCTTACTTGTTGTTTTTCTTATTTTTTCGCAACTGTATTAAAAAACGTCGTTCGATATACGTGGAAAAGTAAAAAACACTAGTTCGCGAAAACGAACTTTCCGCACGCTATATAAACAGCTACGTAAAGTAGCACTTCGATTTCATCCCTTTGAGAGATGTTTTCCAGGATAAAAAATACTTATCCTATATGTTAATCTAGAGGGTATGAACTCTTTGTATACCCAAATTCGTCTCAATCCGTTATGCCGTTTTTGCGTGATTGAGTACCTAACAAACGTCTAAACATACAAACATCCAAACTTTTGCATTTATAATATTAGTAGGAAGTAGGATAGTAGGATAGGATAGTAGGATTAGTAGGATGTATGTATTTCTTTATTGTAGGTACATAAAACATTGCAAAGTGAAAACAGAAACAAAAAGCGGCCAAGTGCGAGTCGGACTCGCACATGAAGGGTTCCGTGAAATAAATTGCGGTTTACGATTTATGACGTATTAAAAAAAACTACTTACCAGATCTCGTTCAAACCAATTTTCGGTGGAAGTTTGCATGGTAATGTACATCATATATTTTTTGTAGTTTTATCATTCTCTTATTTTAGAAGTTACAGGGGGGGGGACATACATTTTACCACTTTGGAAGTGTCTCTCGCGCAAACTATTCAGTTTCAGTTCACCCCACATCTATGGGTTTGATGAAAAATTTTTTTTTGAGTTTCAGTTCTGAGTATGGGGACCCCTAAAACTTAATGTTTTTTTTCGACTTTTGTGTGAAAATCTTAATGCGGTTAACAGAATACATCTACTTACCAAGTTTCAACAGTATAGCTTTTACAGTTTCGGAAAAAAGTGGCTGTGACATACGGACGGACAGACAGACATGACGAATCTATAAGGGTTCCGTTTTTTGCCATTTGGCTACGGAACCCTAAAAGGCAGCATACCTAGATAATCCCTGATCCAATAGGGGGTTGGCAACACACAACCTTCAGCGTTGAAGGTGTGGTAGGATACGGTTACGGTTTCGTGTTAGCCCAGCCGATTTATGTTTCGTGTTAGCCCAGCCGATTTATGTTTTCGTAGTGATTTTTGTATCTTGTCAGAATGGGATAAAAGAAGGTAGGTAGAACAGCTCGTCATTCTGTATGATGCTCGCTCTTTCCTACAGTGTCCTACAATTAAAAATTCAATAAAAAAATTGATTCCAATGAATCCTAATGAATGACAAAACGTATGGAAATCCGTAACTCAGTGGAATTTCCAGTACTTAGTACAGTCACCGGCATCAATATATGATGAATCAAAGGCCGCAAAAATATCTGACACGCTCTTACGGCTCTAGGAATAAAGTTGTCATCAGATATTTTTGCGGACTTTGTTCCATCATATATTTATGCCGGTGTCTGTACATAGTTACATACAAATTTTTAGGTTAATTAAGTTATTGTACCTATGTTGCACAGATCACCTGTCTGTATTCAGGTAGCATATTTGCGATCATTATATTAAAGTTAATTAGCTACATTATAAACCCACTGTACCTTTAGCGTACTCGTTTTTTAGGTTGTTCGTATGTGTGTCGGTATGTGCGCGATTATGTCGTGTTACACATATAATTATAACACTAAATGGACACCCATGGTGTTCAACAATTATAACCTGATGTAAACAGAATAACCAGAAAAACATATGTATTTTGGCATACAGGGTGCGGCCTGTAACTGGGGCAAATTCTTTAATTTTTAAATTATCAAGTTAATTAATATTTCCATGTAATTTATTTGCTAAATATAAGCCTTATTTATACCACTGTTACTCCGTAACTGTTGATTCATTGGGTTTTTGTATTTCTTACTATTTTAATTTCAATTACTTAGGACATCCTACATCAGGCTACATATCTCTCAATTCATCTACCGAATGTAGTTTAGGCCTTATCAAAAATAAATATCAAAGAACACTCGTATACAGTCATTTATTTTATATTTAAAGATTTAAAAAAATATATAAGATGTTAATTTTACTTACACAATGTTTTTTTACTGACACGATTTTCAGTTTTCATTTTTTCATTCTTTGTGTATCTCTATAATCCATTTAAACTCAAATAGGTAGGTTCAGTCGCCATCACATACATTGGTACACTATAGGTGTTCAAAAATATCGGCACACCCACCCTTTCTTCTTCTCTTACTTAAGAGCTAGGCTCTTGTCGGTGTAGCTCAAAGTAGGCCCTCCATCTACTCCGATCCCACGCAATCTCTTTGACCTCACGATATGACCCAACATCAACTCTCTTTTTGAGTTGCTCCATGTAGTCTATTCTAGGTCTTCCTCTTCCTCGCCTCCCCTCTATCTTTCCTTCAATTATGTTAAGTACGAAGTTGTCATGTCGTAAGAGGTGCCCTATCATCTTCCCTCTTCTACTAGAAACAATGGATACAGTATTTAAAGAATTTGCGCTTAAGATTAATGTCAATAAAACAAAAATTGTAATAGCATCTAAAACAGACAGTCCATCGTTCACACCAATCTCATTAAACGGATCCACAGTCGAAAAAGTAAACTCATCCAGATATTTAGGAAGCCTTATCACCGCAGACTCTAGATGCACACCAGATATAAAGTCCAGAATAGCAATGGCAAAACTAGCTTTCCACAACAAAAAACATATATTAACTTCAAAAATATCGAAAGAAACGAAAATAAAATTTATTAAATCATACATATGGAGCATAGCATTGTACGGAAGTGAAACTTGGACCTTGACCCAGAAAGATGCGGAGATATTAGAAGCGTTTGAGATGTGGTGTTGGAGGCGAATGGAGAAAATTAGCTGGAGAGATAGAGTAACCAATGAAGAAGTGCTGAATAGAGTGGGGCAAACCAGGCAGCTAGTTAGGAACTTAGAAAATGCACCCTAACGCCTTGAAAATAGAGATGTGTTCCGGTGTTTGTGACGTGCTTGTTTGCTCCGATGTATGTGATGGCGACTGTACAAGGATTAGGAAGAAATCGTTGGCTTGGCAATTGGATCTTAGCTTACCTATAGCTTCATTTGGTAAAGCCATCTCACCCTGGAAGAAAGGGATGCAGGTGCATTCAAATCCTGGTTGTAATTTTATGAAAGAACCTTATTTGATCGTGAAACCTTTAAAATGGCAAAATTTAGTTAAGTCATGTTTTCCTACTTCCTAATAGTAGGTATGTATTTTCAAAAGTGTAGTTTATAGTTCAAGAAAACTAGATACAAATGTATGGAAAATTTGGCAAAATTAATGGAGAACTTTTATCTATCAGGATATGTGGGTTATAGAGCAAAGTTAAATTTGATCCACTCTCCCCTCCCCTCCGGGGCGAGCTTCACCCCCCCCCCCCCCTCCAAATTTTCAGCTAATTTTCTTGAGCAATGTTTTATTTATTTTATTGTTGTGGTCAAATACCTACCGCATTATTTGCCCTTGGGAAAGGCCACACCTTGTATATATCGGGCATGTGACCAATGGCTGACGGCTGACCAGTACTATTGTTTAACTTTTTTCGCGTTGTCGAACAAGATGCCTGACATGTAACAGAATGTTTCTGAGTATTGTCTTTTTGGCTTTTTAGGCCTGGTCTGAGGCATGCAATGGTGGTAAATAAAAACACTTTAGGTATACATATTTACTGTTTTATTGGATATGTACAAGCAACAAGGAGTCATGAAGATTGTCAACCTGTTGGACTGATCCAGTTCAGCAGATGTGCGTCTGTAAAGTTTTTCCAGTGACTTCGTCCGCTCGAATTTAAATAACAACTTTCGCCCCAAATTTTATCCCTTTAGGTAGGACAGTGTTTTTCAACCTTTTTCATGGCGTGACCCTCCTAGAGCAGTGCTTTTCAACCTGTCGGTCGCGACCCCCCTGGGGGACGCGATGCTTCTTGAACGGGGTCGTGGCTGCTTGAATTTTATAAGTAAAATATGTAAGGATTTCATATATGTAAAATAGAATTAAATAGATTAATTCTGAACCTAATAAATTACATTTGGTATTTTAAAAAAAAACTGTTATATAAAAATCCTATTTTACAAGCTTTCTATCACTGTAAAATAAATAGGATCGAACAAACATAGTAACATACACTGAAAAAAATGTTAGGTTGGATTTACCAGATTCCGTGTAAATGTTACCAAAGTTAGCGGTTGATTTCGGTCCTATCACGAATTTTGGTTGATTTTATCAAACTAAATAAGTTGGTGTTGTACCAAATTTAATTGGTAGATTACACCTATATTTTGTAGTAAATAGTAAAATTGTTTACCAAAGTACTTAAGTAACATTTCTCATCAAAGTACTTTAGTATATTTTTTACCAAAGTACTTTAGTAACGTTTCTCACCAAAGAACTTTAGTACATTTTTAAACAAAGTACTTTAGTAACCTTTTTATCAAAGTAGTTAAGTATAATTTTTTTCAATGTAGTTTGGTGTAATCTACCAAACGGATATTTTTCATTTTACCAAACATACTCGTCTTTTTTTACCAAATACCTTTGGCATGTTCTACTGTTACTATTTTTTGGTACAAATTACCGAAGTTAGTCAGTAGAAAATGCAAAAGTAATTTGGTAAAATCTACAACACAATTTGGTAGATATAGCATTTTCTATTGGTACAATGTATTAAATCTGTTTGATTGAAAGAGCTGAACTTAACTTGTAAGTATAATGTATTTTATTTGGTGAACTCTAACAAACAAAGTCAAGTAGTATTTACTAATCACGTTCGGTGTATTTTGTCAGCTTTAGTTTGGTAATATTTACCAGATTTATTTTTAGTTACTACTAAAGGTGTTTGATATATCTACCAGATATGTAACGCAGTTTTCATCAAAGTTAGTCTAGTATCATCTATCAGATTGGATCGTGCTTTATATCAAAGATAATATTGTATTATCTACTATAAGTGGATCGCAGATTTTATCAAATATAATTAAGTATTATCGATCATGTGTTTCGTATTTTTTCCTAAAATTGGTTTGGTAATATCTAACAGATTTGTACTGTGGTTTTTACCAAATGTTTACTAGTAATATCTACCAAGATTTTATCAGTGCTTGTTCTGCTAATTGTACCAGTCTTAGTTTAGTAAAACGTACCAAATTAGTAGTGTACAGTTTAATGGTGTTAGTTTGGTTAATTTATCAAACTAACACTAGTAAAATGTACACATCTTTTTAGGTAGATATCACCAAACACATTTTTGATTTCCAGAGTATAAATAGGGTGTGGTATCATTGAAAATTAGAAACTTGCAATATTGCTGACATGGTATGAGAGTAAAATTATATTGCAGTTTAAATCTTCAAACTACGTAGTTTTCTATGTAGATTGAAGATTATTCGTAGCCATACCCTAAAAATATTGTAGATGAAAAAAAGCTAAAGACAAACACTTCAAAAATATGCAGGCTTATTGGTAACCAACGTATTTCTTTTTAGGGAGATATAGTAAAGCTCATTTGCAATTAAAAAGGTCATGAAGGCTATCCGAAAATCAGCAGTTCCTAGAGAGTGAACATTTACAAATTGCCTTTTTTAAATAGATAACACTGTTAAAAGGAATAACGTCGATTTACCAGTAACCTTATTTAATATTATAAGGGCTATATAAATACGGTGGTTTAAAGAAAAATAGTCCGAATTTTGGTACATGTAATAAAATTTATTTTACGAATCGATACAATAAACTGTAGATTTTAAAATTATGTCAGTGACTCAGTAGGGTACAAAACCTTTCTTATAATAAAAGTCAAAAGGCTGCCAGGTTGCGGCCCACATTCTTTCTCTGCGGCTGACCGTACGTGAATCAAATTCCTTGGCTGTACATATCTTAACTTTAAGTTTACGAGATTGATACCCTGTTCACGGTATACGTAGTAAGTGTGAATCTTATAGGCTGAGTTACAAGTCATGATAAAATTTGCGGAGTAGTCTTATAGACTGGGCTCTCAGTGGAGTATCGTTTGCAAAAATAGCGCACCGTATTCTGACGTCTTTGTGTAGATTCCAGACATACAATCGACAGAATTCGCTGCCCCAATATTATAAGGTTCCATGTTGCAATTTTATCAACTTGAAATTTGAAGTTTATAATATTGGGGCAGCGAGATGTTGCCAACCATATTCTGCGTCCAGGCAGTGAAAAGTTTTGAAGCATACGTCCAGCGCTTTCAGGAATGAGTCGATATTATAAAGGATGTCATCATAAGCAACATTAAACTCCTTTAGGGCATCGATGGTCGGTCCGACAGCAATTATGATGGGTTGGCACCGCAGTCCCTTAGCCATTTGGGCTTTTATCCAATAGTCCAGCTGGGTGAGGACTTCGCTTTCGTTCTGTAAATTAAAATATATTGTTTACTTTTAACCGTATCCATACTAATCCTACTAATATTATAAATGCGAAAGTTTGGATGTATGGATGAATGTACGTTTCAATTAATCTCAAAAACTACTGCACGAATTTTTGAGAAACTTTCCAGTTATGTACCTTACGAGTATATATCAGAATATGACAGGCTATAATTTATTTCAAATTTCGTACATTTTAGTATTAAAAATGCGAAAGTGTGTCTGTCTGTATATCTGTATGTCTGTTACCTCTTCACGCTTAACCCGCTGAGCTGAAGGAGATGAAATTTAGTAGGTATCGAGATAATTGAAGTCCCGAGGAAGGAGATAGAAAGAAAGAAAGAAACATTTATTCGAATAAAACAACACACAGCGTTTGTCACGAAACGGTTCTATCTCAGCATAATGCTGGCATTGCTGCCAGCGCTCGTCTTCCGATAGAACTGATTAGGATAGTTTTATCCTGAAAATCATCCTCTAAGGAAGTAAAATGGGTAGTGAAAATTTGTATTGGAGTTTATATTAAATCCTTATGGCCGTTTGTATGGAAAGTCGTCATCACACAATAGTGTTATAAATGAAATTATACCTTTGCATGAAGAATGAAACTGTTCATAGCTTCTTGAATGCTTGGCTTTACGGTTTTTTTTTTACCATCTGTATCTTTGTAGTGTAATCTCACAGGTGGAACTATTTTATATCCAATTATTATTATATTTTATATCTGGAAAATAAAAATAAATATTTAGTTATGTATGATGCATATTTGTTGACTTAATTAGATCAAACATTATGTTTATACAATATTGGTTATTTTATTTGGTGCCATCACCCTATTCAACACTAATTAAACATCAGAATAATGATAACCAATCACGTAAAAGTACATTATTGCAGAGTGCGGAAAAAAGCAATTCGTGTATGGGTAGAGTTTGACGGACGAAGCGTAGCTTAATCCGTCAGTAAATACGAATCCACGAATTGCCATTTCCTCTATGTTTCAATTTTGGGGTGATATTCGTGATTTTTTAATAAATATTATGATAACCAACCTTCGCTTGGATTTTCTTCGATCAATTTAATGTAGACAGAAGCAGCTTTAATCGTTTTCAAATGATTAAACGCATTCTCTAAGAAGTTAGGCCATTTCTTGAATAGTAGGAGCTCTGATCCTTTAAACTTGGTTTCAAAATCCAATTCAATCTGAAAAAAAAAAACGATTTTATGTATTTGACTTAATGTGCGAAATGCCTAGGTATCTTGTTCTTCATCCATCACGTTTTGTCGAGATGCAGGCTTTGGTCAGCCAAAAACAAATATTGAATAATAAGAAATTCAAGTATGTAAATTATTTATCAGGGGGTGTTACCATACATTAAAAAGCGGTCAAGAGTCAGACTCGCGGACTGATTTCTGGGATGAAAGTATCCTACGTCCTTTGCCGGGACTCAAGCTAAATATCTACATCCCAAATTTCATCTAAAAAGAGCCCGTTCACGTACTGACTAGCGCCACTGGTAAATATTTGAGATTATTTAAATTTATGAATAAGTTTGATGTACTAGTTTTTACGTTGCTGGATTCGTCAATCTATGCGTCCAAAATTATGATGGCCGTTTTTCTTTTGATTTTATCAGCGGCCTACTTTTTTAAATATTTATCGTTAAATTTAAATAATCTCAATAATTTACCAGTGGCTAGTGAGCGCGTGAACGGGCTCTTATTATTTTCTCTTATTAATTTCAGATTTTTTATGTTTTTGCTTCTGCCCGCGACTCCGTCCGCGTGGAACTCGTTTATATCGTAGCTCCATACAAATTTTTACCACCTACTTCACCGACTTAAACTATTCGATGTCCTTCCCCGGGACTCAAAACTATCTTGATACCAAATTTCATCTAAATCGGTTCAGCGGTTTAAGCGTTAAGAGGCAACAGACAGACTGACACACTTTCGCATTTAAATGTAGTATGGATAATAAATGTAAAACAGACAGGAATACTTACATGAATAATGTTTTGGAGTTTGTTCAACCCCCGCTTGAATAATATTATTTCCTTTAAACTGGGAATCAGCTCCTTCAGTTCATTTCTTGAATGGAGTCGAGCAAATTTAACGAAATCTATTTTCTAAAAAATAAGACATATATGTAATTCATCAGTCTTTAAACTCATTATTTAATGTTCAGTTAGTTACATTCAGACAAAATACAAACGAAACGATGGCCAACCAAACCGATTTGGTAAATTTTACTGAAATTCGTTTTGTAAATTAATCAAAGTAATTAGGTAGGTAATACGTAACCAATATTTCTAGGTCAATATCTAAGCCTGAGTTAAGCTTCCTATTCATATTAAACTATAATCACAAAATTATTATATTTAATCATTAATAATAAGGAGGTATGGGTGGGATATTTAATAATTAGTCTATTTTTTAACTCTTATATTAACCGATTTTTATTAGAAGGACAAATAATTGAATTAATTTGAACAATTTTACCAGCAATTACTTTAATTTTTATTGCTTTACCATATACGGTGTCAACTATAGGTTACCCTGTGTTTCAGACAAAAAAGAACTAACAATGGAATAAGTACGTTATTCACATACAATATCATTCTTATTCACAATTAATTAGTAAGGTATCAGTGTTGCCAATTTAGCACTTTTAGTGTAATATCGTTCTAATGCTTACCTTCAAAACGTGTTATGGTAGATTGAGATAATCCCCATTCCTTCAAATATTCAGGCACCCCCACACTTAAGTCATCGTCTAGATCACTATCCATAATTGGTTACACTTTGCAAACTAAATCCACCACGCACCAAGAAAATTTCATTAAAACGCAAACAAAACAAAGTGACTATATACAATGAACTACCTCAACGCAATGAAGCCTGCCGCGCCGCGCGCGCATCGCAAGATGCTGTAGCCGGGGGAAGGGGCGCACCTCTGCAGGGCAGTCGGGGAGGGGAATAGTCACATCTCACTCTTATGTTTATAAATTGAGTAGGATGGAACTATGCATGCAGCGGTATTGTTTTGTAAAATGTACCAGACTTTTACCTAGTTAAAATTACCAAACTCTTTGGTAATTTTAACAAGGTATAGGTCTGGTAGTGACTGCAGCGCTTTCTCAAAAGGTACGAGTAGATAGTTACCTATGTACCTACTAAACGCCAAATGTTTCGTGTTAATTTTGTTGGAAAAAATAGACTAGGTAAGTACTTTATACTATTTTGTGTGGCGTGAAAGGTTGCAAAATAACAAAGCAATAGAATCTCATTCCGACGCCCAACAAGTAAAGACAAAACGATTTATTACTTGATTATATACTTATAACTAGCGACCCGCCCCGGCTTTGCACGGATTTATACGTATAATACATGATTGAATTATACATATAAACCTTCCTCTTGAATCACTCTATCTAGCGACGACCGCTTTAGCCCAGTTGGTAGTGACCCTGCCTACGAAGCAAGAGGTCCTGGGTTCGAATCCCGGTAAGGGCATTTATTTGTGTGATGAGCACGAATATTTGTTCCTGAGTCATGGATGTTTTCTATGTATTTAAGTATTTATTTATCTAAATATAAGTATGTTTATCTTCGTCTAGTACCCCATAGTACAAGCTTTGCTTAGTTTGGGACTAGGTCGATTTGTGTAAGATTGTCTGCAAAAAAAAAAACAATTATCTATTGAAAAAAACGTAAGCGACTTTGTTGTATACTATGTAATGATTAAGTAATTTACCAATTGTATATTTTAAGACGTCAATTCATCAATGATAAATTTAAAGGTACATCCAGCAGCAAAAGTAGCTACGGGGGTCAAAGTGCTCAAAATGACCTACACATGGCTCTAATGTCAAGAGGATACGGACTTTCTAGATAATTTCGAGCGTGTTATTTTGTGTTGCTACTTCTCCTGCTGACTGTACCTACATGGGTATCTTATTACTAGTTTTGTCAGCGGCTTGGCCCGCGTGACAAACGTAAGTATTTTGCTTATTTATGAAGACGTCCAAACAAACACCAAGGAAGGACCAACCAATTAACACACTTTCACATTCATACCATTAGTAAGGATTAGGAAGGATATTACTTACTCGTATTAAGGAAAAGCCACGAAAACTTTAATGTCGTTAAAGCCTAATTACTACATAGATAATCATTAAGTAAGTACCTACGCAACTTTACTTTTTTTGTCTGGGAATAGGTATGGCAATCTGTGGTATGGCTCTGCAAATTATTAATTTGGGTATAGTCTAGCTAGGTAGGTACCTACATACAACGTGAAAGGCGGCCTAGATTATTATTTAATTTTATTTAATACACAGAGTATATAAACATAATAACTAACATGGTCTCGCAAAACTGTCGGAACAGTTTGTCTGTGTGATTATAAACATCATAATAAGTACAGAGTTAATAATTAATTAATTACTAACTTGTTAATAGGTTTAGGTTAATTACATGTTACATACAATTGCATACAGTTCCTATGCCTTATGGGTTATGATACTTAAGTAATGTCGTTTTAATAATGATTGAAGCAAAACTAAGTCGTACGTAATTCTAATAATTGTGCTAACTACATTAACTATTATACCTTTATACTAATAAAACCAAGAGTATCTTTTATATACATGTATATAATTTAAATCGAAAGAAAACTCGATTTACTTCATATTTACGTATTTAGACAATATACCTAATAGGTACCTACTTATTCCATTTAGCGTAGTGTAGTCTGAGGAGCTACCGCGAAACGAAAACAAACTAAGTTCGTTTATCTCTCTCTTTGTTGCTCTAACTAGCAAGTGCATTAGTAATTATTATTATTTATTCAGAAAACCAACAGCGATACAAAGTACGTAACTTATACTATAATACACAGTAGTATGGCCAATTACGGGTTTACCTAAATAACTTGATATGTAAACAATTGAACGGACTATCACAACATTTGTGAAAGAGATATGTTTTTTTTTAAATTAAGTTTGAGTAAATGTTTTTTTTTGTTTTGAAGATGAAAGCATAACCAAGCATGTTAATCTATATAGGTTACCGCAAATGAGAATATATTGTTATAGTTTATCCTAATGACAATATTATTGTATAAATCCCATATTTAGAGTGAATCAAATAGATTTAGTAACTTAAGTATAATACTACAACATTTTTAAACATGATAAGAGGTGAGTTACCTATTTCTTATACTATTTATGCTGCTTATTCTTAACACTATTAATTACTTGCATTTTAAAAGATGCCTTTGAATATCTAAAGATATCAACGCTACTGAAATCCGCATTATATTTGTGTTAAGTATATTGTTCCGTGGTATTTATTTTGTAAAACCTTGTTAAACTGGAATAATAAACCTTGTAACAATGTCACTAGAACTTAAACTGAAACATATACCTACAACCATGGGATTTGCCTTCTTCGTACTCATCGCGGTAATTAAAAATGATCCGACTTTTCTTAATAGGTAACTATGTCGCCTGAAAGTACGGGGTAGTTGGCGGGGTTGGTAGTTCTGATCTTTGCAGACTTGTTTATGAAGTTGGCGCAATGAATAATACAAGTTTGTGATCTCGAGCGTCGAACGTCACTTTACCAAAAATCGAAAATACCGCGTAATCCCTAAATGACTCGTTTTTAGGGTTCCGTACTCAAAGAGTAAAACGGGGCCCTATTACTAAGACTCCGCTGTCCGTCTGTCTTTAATATTAATATTATTACTAATAATTGTTTTCGCTATAACAACAAATACTAAAAACAGAATAAAATAAATATGTTTATAGATAATGGTGCGGAATCCTTCGTGCGCGAGTCCGACTTGCACTTGGCCAGATTTTTGATAGAACCTAACCAAATTGTTGAGACGTGTTTGGTAAAATGTTCATTTTTTTTCGTTAATTTACAGCAGGAACTCTGGGTAGGGACTATATTTTGACCTCAACCTTTTCAGTTTTGTAAGTTCAACCACAGGGCCATGTTATATTAATCATATGTTTATCATAAAATCAACCGAACCAAATTCTTGACATTTGTTTGGTAAAAATGTACAATATCCTTTGGTTATTTACACCATGAACTCTGGTAGGGACTATATTTTGACCTTAACCATTTTAGTTTTGTAATTTCAACCGCCAGGTCTTGTTATAGTTATAATATTTTAATTATAAAAAAAACCAAATCAAATTGTAGAGATTTGTTTGGTAAAATGTACAATATTCTTTGTTAATTAACAGCATGAACTCTGGTAGGAACTATATTTCGAGGTCAACCATTTTAGTTTTGTAAGTTCAACTGCGAAATCTTGTTATATTTATCATATTTACAATATAAAATTAACCAAACCGAATTGTAGAGGTTTGTTTGGTAAAATGTACAATATTCTTGTTAATTAACAGCATGAACTCTGGTAGGGACTATATTTTGACCTTAACCATTTTAGTTTTGTAATTTCAACCGCCAGGTCTTGTTATAGTTATAATATTTTAATTATAAAAAAAACCAAATCAAATTGTAGAGATTTGTTTGGTAAAATGTACAATATTCTTTGTTAATTAACAGCATGAACTCTGGTAGGAACTATATTTCGAGGTCAACCATTTTAGTTTTGTAAGTTCAACTGCGAAATCTTGTTATATTTATCATATTTACAATATAAAATTAACCAAACCGAATTGTAGAGGTTTGTTTGGTAAAATGTACAATATTCTTGTTAATTAACAGCATGAACTCTGGTAGGGACTATATTTTGAGGTCAACCTTTTTAGTTTTGTAAGTTTAACCGCGAGGTCTTGTTATAGTTAACATACTTTTATGATAAAATCAACCAAACTAAAGTGTAGAGATTTGTTTGGTAAAACTTACAATATTCTTCATTAATATACACCATGAACTCTGGTAGGGACTATATTTTGGCCTCAACCTTTTTTAGTTTTGTAAGTTGAACCGCGATGTCTTGTTATATTTATTATATTTTATTCATAAAATCTACCAAACCGACTTGTAGAAATTTGTTTGGTAAAACTTACAATATTCTTTATTAATATACACCATGAACTCTGGTACGGACTATATTTTGGCCTCTACCTTTTTTAGTTTTGTAGGTTCAACCGCGATGTCTTGTTACATTTATCATATTTTTATTTATAAAATCTACCAAACCGATTTGTAGGGATTTGTTTGGTAAAATGTACAATATTCTTTGTTAATTAACACAATGAACTCTGGTAGTGACTATATTTTGACCTCAACCTTTTTTAGTTTTGTAAGTTCAACCGCGACGTCTTGTTATATTTATCATATTTTATTTATAAAATCTACCAAACCGATTTGTAGGGATTTGTTTGGTAAAATGTACAATATTCTTTGTTAATTAACACAATGAACTCTGGTAGTGACTATATTTTGGCCTCAACCTTTTTTAGTTTTGTAAGTTCAACCGCGACGTCTTGTTATATTTATAATATTTTACTTATAAAATCTACCAAACCGACTTGTAGAGATTTGTTTGGTAAAACTTACAATATTCTTTATTAATATACACCATGAACTTTGGTAGGGACTATATTTTGGCCTCAACCTTTTTTAGTTTTGTAAGTTCAACCGCGATGTCTTGTTATATTTATCATATTTTTATAATAAAATCTACCAAACCCAATTGTAGAGATTTGTTTGGTAAAATGTACAAGATTCTTTGTTAATATACACCATTAACTTTGGTAAGGACTATATTTTGACGTCAACCTTTTAAGTTTTGTAAGTTCAACCGCGAGGCCTTGTTATATTTATTATATTTTTATGATATAATCAACCAAACCAAATTGTTGAGATTTGTTTTGTAAAATGTAAAATACTCTTTGTTGATTTACACCAGAAGTCTGGTAGCGACTTCAACCTTTTTAGTTTTGTAAGTCCAATAGCGAGGTTTTGTTATATTTATCTTAGTTTCTATGTAATTCAGCCAACCTTAGCTAATTTGGTAAATCCAACAAACCATTTTTTTCAGTGTACATACCACATACTTACATAGTACATAGTACGTAGTAGTAGTTACATACTATGTAAGTAGGTATGTTGTATTGTATGTAAGTATGTTTGTTGGGGTGGTTACTTGCAACTCACTTTTGAAGCAGATATCTTGAACCGATTGAGCTTAAATTTTGGGTAAAAGTATAGTTTGGATGACAATTCAATATGATGGTACCATCGAGCTGATCTGATGATGGAGACAGAAGGTGGCCTTGGAAATTCAGTATTGATAGAATTCAACCGACGTAACCCAGTTGAGTTTGGGCTGGTTAGAATCGTCACCCATGCATCTATAAATAAAATAAAATAAATAAATAAATAACATTTTACTTTCGGGCATTGAACACCCCTATCAATAACACACATTGCACAAAACCAAAATATATAGGTATTTTGTAAATAACAGCATGATGATGATATTGTGAGGGGACGCCTGGCCGGAAACAGGCGGGCTGTCGATCGTTTGTCCCGTTCATTCAGCCCAATTCCCTTAGGTTGGAGCCTCAGGTTACTGTCCCGGCGGCGTTCCCACATCAAACTCTTCCGTTCTTCTCGTTTTTAAATAAGATAAAAAATTGGTTGTCATAAAGTCGGTTTACGGACGATCATTTTACGTGATAACGTCATAAGAAAACATTGTGCTGCGATAGTTATTAGTATGGATATTAGTTATACCTACACATTCAATTTCAAAATCAATGCCATTTTCGTAATTAACGTCACAAAAAACTATAAAAACGACACCAATATTGATATTTACACATTTCAACCCCATCGCACCCCAACCAGGGGAGATGATGGTATCTCAAGTCCACCACGTTGGATTTTAAAATCGTTGTTTTTTTCGTAATCAGCGACCCAAAATACCATAGAAACAATACCCATGTTGATTTTCAGACTTTGTCACCACATTTCCCCCTTTTAGGGGTTTAATTCTCAAAAAACCTGAAACACGTATTTACCCATTTATCGTTAGGAATTAAATACTCCTGTGAAGTTTCGAATAAAATAGTCTATCTAATCTTGTTTCCCCATACAAATTTGGACCCCCATTTCACCCCCTTAGAGGGTGAATTTCGAAAAATCTTATAAGGAACCTATGTGCCAAACTTGGAATCTCTAGAACCAGCGGTTTGGGCTGTGCGTTGATATGTCAGTCAGTCAACGAACGGAACAACGGAACAATGAGTCACACTTATTGGTGCGTGCTGCCGGTGTTCATCGATTTATAAGACGTTAGTCAAAAATTATAATAATTAAAATGGTAAAATAGTAACACTACCTACTACTTTTTGTTCTGCTTCAAATTTAACAGCTTCAGATGTTGAAGTAAACCTTTGACCATTTTAAAATAACCAATAGGTAGGTATACCATCTCGACATAAGTTGATATGATTGAGTGACTAGTTTCACCTTACAATGCATCTCACTCCAATGTATTGCTGCGTCTCTCTCGACACTGACTAAATTCAGCAAGGTGTGAGTCCATTACCGCTAGAGCTCCCTTGACCCACCCTCAAAAACCCATTGGAATGGGTGCGGCAGTCTACGGCTGCCATTGTATCATCATCATTATCATAACGGCTTATTACAATCGACGAAACATGGCGGTTATGACGTTTTATAAAATGGTCGCCCATGAGGGTGCGTTAACTAATTATTTATTTTGCTTTACTATATTTACTCTCATAATCCTTGGTGATCTTCCGAGGGAGCTTTCGGTACGTGTCAGTAGATGGGGTGTCACTTAATTTGTGTTAGAAATGATTATAATAATTTGTTTCTAAACCCGATTATATTTCAAGAGTTTTAAAGAACATGACGTATCTAAGTAAGTTTATTAATTTAGGTGTGGTTTCTTTGTGAATCCTGCACGGCAGTTAAACATATGAATAAAGATACGAGTTAAAATCACACTTACAGTAGGTATAGTTGAAATTATTTAATTTGGTTTTTTTTTAATTTGCATCAAACTCGGTCACATTAAAATAATCTAAACTATAGGTTCCTACAATGATGGTACGTCAGTGTTACTCGACAATACTTGAAGACGGCAACGCTGCAGTGTTAAAGTGCGTATCATTTTCATCTTCAGATATAGGTACCTAGACGGCAATATGCATTAGGAGAACCAAAGTCCAAACAGTAGACTTTATTCTTCCTATTACTCTTTGGTATGTTTATAACAGGACGCAATCAGCGACCGGGAATCCAATTGGTAAAATTACCCTGAGAAAATTACGGTTTTTTTGGAAATAATTCAATATCAGGCTAATTATTTGTAAACGGCTTTTATATGTTATTTTAAACAACTTTTACTATCCAAATGAATAATTATATGCAACGGAAGTGACGTGAGTGAAGTGAGTGAGAGAAGAAAATTAACCCGCATCCAAAAATGCTATCAGTATTTTTATAATGGAAACATCTTTGAGTACACAAATTTGGAGACTTACTACCTGAATCCTAAAATATATGCATCAGGAAATAACGGCATTTTAATTCAATATTTATGACCTTCAGATAATATTGAATTTCATCTGGCCTATAGAAAGGTGTATTCATTAACAAAAATAGGTGGATTATGCGCGTATCCCAAAGAACGTATATATTAGACGTAGTCAATTATAAAGTAAAGAAAGTTTATACCATTTTCGCCTGATTTTTAAGGAATTTATGAAGATTACTTTTCATTATTTTTTACCGTATCGGTATTCAATTTAGGTGGATTATTAATGAATATTTAGTCAAATTACCAAACCTATTTTTGGTGTAAAAATATGGCTGATCCTATCTATATACTCGTATTGTTGTGTTTTCATAGAGCGAAACCGTAAAGTTCTCAGTGTAAATGTGTTTATCTACGAAGCGCATTTTGTTATGCGCTCGCGAAGCCGACTGCATTCAACCAATTGGCTTCAAATCCAATTGGGTACTTTTATATTTAAGTATCTAAAAATATAATATCAGCGGAATCTCATCTTGTGATATGTGAAAAACAAAGTTTGATGACTCAGAGAAACGAAAATCTCATTCTTTGGAGAAATAGTGAAAGAGATCGCTCCGGACAATAACAAGAGCAACTCATATGTATAAAGTATTTTGAAAAAATACATAAAAGTACGTAGGTATTTCTACAGATTCACATCAATCAAAGATGGCCACGAGCCACGTCGAAAACTACACATGTTCCCCATTATGTTTACTTTTATTCGTTTTGTGCAAACACTACAACAAACGCAAACGCCTTCAAATCATTATTATTTACCACAGGCAACACCTGGCCTGTTTATTCAAAAACACGTGTCTTCAAATTTCTACAATACAAAACGAGCGGTCACAACTGGCCACTAACGAAAAAACGCTTTCTTAAGGCCTCTCACAGACTGGCGCGGCCTGGCCGCGGCGGACAATAGGAAACTTGTCATTAGCTTTTAAATTTACTATGGTCCGCCACCGCAGGCCGCACCAGTGTGATGCAGGCTTAATAAAAGCTGACATCTGTCAGATTTCCCGCGCTTTTGGCGGTTTCGGGCGCTGCGAAAATATCCTAAAAGACTAATTACAAAGGATGGACATCAGCTGTCAACCGCAAAACTGACCAAAGTAATGACGGGTACAAAGAGTCCTATTGTGTCCTTGTCTAATATAAACACGCCTTTCTTTTCGCTCTTTTTGTGAAAGTATACGGCTCAGAGTAAACTGGTTGTGACGGCCGAATTACGAAGACACCTTGTAGTAATGGACACGGCAATGTATTGGAGGTCTTTTAAAATGGTTGCCTGTACAGCTATTTTGAAAAGGTCTGTGAAACAATTGAAATATAGGCGATCGGAGGTCTTCTTTATCTGGTTTTTGGTCATTTGAGCGCGTGCTATGAGTGGTATAAGTTTGTTTGGTTTATTTGTTGTTTTAACAATAAACAATTGTTTGTGAAGATAAGAGCACTTCACTTTTGGGGTGCGATTTGCTACCGGTTTTGAATTTTAAGCGCGGCCATATTTATTGTCTTTGTTTTTTTATTGTTTGTGGTTTTAAATGATTTATAAACAAGAGTTATTTTAGAGAAGGTCTAGCTCTACATAGCGCAAAAAGGTTGTTCTCAGAATATAGGCTGTTTGAATGTTAACCACAACAATATAATCAAATCGATTTTACGCTATCTAGGTATACCTATCACAGAAGCTGAAGACAACATAACTATTCTTTTCTGTTAATATTGTCAAACTTACTGCTCTGCACTGCTTATATAATGAAATGATATTAATTGTTAGAATAGATAACTTATAAACAGCGTAGATGTTAAATGTTATATTGATAACAGCTAAATTGACCCACGAGACAGGCCTATTAGCCTAGTGTGGAGGTCATAGGTAAAATTTTTGTACCATGTTTGTACAGTCGCCATCACATACATAGGTACACTATAGGTGTTCAAAAATATCGGCACATGCACCCTAATGCCTTGAAAATAGAGGTGTGTTCATATGTTTGTGACGTGCTTGTTTGCTCCGATGTATGTGATGGCGACTGTAATAGTAAAAACCCGTTTTTTTATTTTATCTAGGTACGTATAGTTATCAAGTAGGTTCTTTTTTAGGGTTCCGTACTCAAAGAGTAAAACGGGACCCTATTACTAAGACTTCGCTGTCCGTCCGTCCGTCCGTCCGTCTGTCTGTCACCAGGCTGTATCTCAAGAACCGTGATAGCTAGAGAGTTAAAATTTTCACAGATTATGTATTTCTGTTGTCGCTATTACAACAAATACTAAAAACAAAATAAAATATTTTTTTAAGGGAGGTTCCCATACAACAAACGTGATTTTTTTTCTGTTTTTATAGATAACGGTACGGAACCCTTCGTGCGCGAGTCCAACTCGCACTTGGCCGGTTTTTAAAGTTTCTTCCACATATTACCTGAAATATTACAAAAATCTAGTTACCCTTTATAATTCCGTCATAATCTAAATTTAGTTAACTAGAGACTTCGTAGTTGTACAAAGTAACATTTTTAATTCCTTACGCACTCTTGTGCGTCTCAATAAAATGCACTTAACGAATGCATAGTAATCTTCTAAGATATCTTACAGTCACCAATCTTACTAAAGTAGAGAATGAAAAAAAAAAAAAACATGCCACCCATGCAACAACATTGACAAATCTTATTAAACAAAACTCACCGCCCACAATACAAACAATTAAAGAAAACCCATAATGCCAACATTGCCAACAACACATCAACGCGCAAGTCACTTTGCATTGATACCTTTGCCTTTGGCGGTAACGAAAAAAAAACAATATGTCACTGCTCCACAAAAGTGGCTATTAACGTCAAAATATTTTGAAAATGGAACAGCGCTTTGACACGCCGCGCGGCTGTGTGGCCGTTACCTGGGTCTGTGCGAATTAAAAAGGTTTTTGCCTATGGCTTTTGGGCGGTTTTCCTTGTGCAGTTATTTTGAGGACGTTGTATATTCTTTTTTTAAACTCGCGTTTAAATTATACGAATATTACATTTTAACAATAATATGTAAGGGATCATACAATTACAGGATTTTTTTTTATTAAAAGAACTTTATTATATTTTTCTTAATTAAGTTTTTCATTGTTAAAACCGATTGTATGTAGGTACCTATTTGCATACAACCGTAAAAGTATCTATTTTGCTATTTTAATTCATCGAACATCCAAAACAGGCTTGCCGTCACAAGAAACTATAGAAATAGACAATATTCAACTTCAGAAAGTAACTAGTTTTAAATATTTGGGCAGAGTCATAACATCAGACTCGAGATGTACGAAAGACATAAAAATCAGAATAGGCTTAGCAAAACAGGCTTTCTACATTAAAAAGTATCTGCTGACTGCAAATTTATCCCAGAAAACCAAGAGAACTTTCATCAAAACCTTCATATGGAGCATAGGGTTATATAGGTGTGAATCTTGGACCATGCATGACTCAAAGAGATAAAGAATATTTAGAAGCATTGGAAATGTGGTGTTGGCGTAGAATGGAGAAAATTAGCTGGACAGAAAAAATCACAAATAAAGAAGAGTGGGAGTGAAAAGAAAACTGATAAAAACGATAGAGAATAGGAGAGGTAAAATGATTGGTCACCTTATACGACATGTCGCTTTTATTAATAACATCACGGAAGGAAAGGTAGAAGGCAAGCGAAGAAGGGGAAGACCAAGGGTAAGTTACATGAAACAAATAAAAGAAATAGTAGCAGTCACGTCGTGTAAAGAGGTCAAGGAGGCGGCCCTAGATAGAGTCAGATGGAGGGAGCTGTAGCTGTGTACCGACAAGTCTAACTCTTTTAAATTTTATGATGAATTTATCGAAGATTTTGTAATTCTTAGTTGAAAATCATTTTCAATAAATATCACAAACACATATCACTATGTAGTATATATCTCTACATAATCATAATTGGCTTAATTTAGCCCCAATATCGGTGACCTGTTGATGTATAAGAAAAGCATTATTCGGGCTGTTTTCAATGTATAATCCACACCGCTGCCCATTGGGCATCTCTTATTTGAGGAACCTCGAGACGAAGAAGAACAAGAATGTATAATCAGCCAGCTACGTAACAAGTAACTAAAATAGACTAGGTTTTTAGATAGAGACAGGTATTAAGATTTTTTTTAAGAGATTCAAAGACATGTGCTACACTTTTTCCCCGTTGTTGATATATATTATGTTCAAACTGATGGTCAATGGCGACTGTCCTTTCATAAAGGTAATTTCCATTGCCCATAGACAAACTTTTTGCGCACCGTAACTTTTTCTAGCCAGCGGGGGACCAATGCTTTGCGAGTGCCGCTACTCGTATGCCAAGAAGCGGTGTATGTTTGTTGTTATTCACGTCAGTTTGGTGCAATTCGTTTTTATTTCCGGAGTTTTATGACACGGGGACACTGGTCAGCCTCAGCCGTTTGTAAAATTGATGTGACAAAAGATTTAGGTGATTTTATAAAAAATAAATAAAAAATAAAATATCTTTATTTTCAGACATCATGGTCCATAGGTTGTTAGTAAGCAAAAGGAAAAAAAAATACTTAATGACCTATGTTAGTACATATGTAGTATTTTATGATTTCACGGGATCGCTTTACACTTAAACAATTTTTGAATTGATCTAAACCGATTTTATGTCGTTAATTTGTATTTATTAGTCGCGATGATACTTAGTTATTTAAACTCATAGCGTCCGTCCATTAAATTTTACGTATATTCTCATGGATTGCGAGATAAAACACGATAAATCATGTAGGTACTCATAAATTGTTTTTTACACCAGTACTTTATATTTTAAAAAAACATTAGATATCGATTGATACGTTTACCGGCTTCGTTTTTTTTCTAATTGGAGTTATTTTTCGTATATGCTAGTTATGCTACTATCATAAATTATGTTTCAATTCAAAGTAAAAGATATAGTCCATATTTTAATTTAATAGAATGCACCAGGCTTAGTTTTAATAAGAAAATAATCTTAGGAAATTTACTGGATAAAAAAAAAGTATATATATAAATATGATAGTTGCTGAACCTACGTCTGATGCCATGAAAATATAATACATTCTATCAAAAATACCAAGTTATCGAAAGCGTGTTGTTCTATGTGGCGGGTGTGTGTACAAAAGCTTCTTTAAAATAAAACATAAAAAAAATCCTATACGGATTATAACATGATTAATCTAGATTATAAACATGCCAATACATAAATAAACATGTTTATACATTGTATATTTATCAAACTTTTGATTATTTATCAATTTCGCCGATTAGTCGTTCTTAATGTCACGCTGACATTTGGTTTCGCGCCACTGCAACCACAGATAAAGGGTTTAAAACTTTTTTTATTGCGAGGGTTGCGTTCTGATTTTAATTTTAATACTTTCATTCCTATTCTCGTCACAACGGAAGTCAGTGTTTTTTCGTATAATCTCCCCATAATGCTAGTTTATAACATCCGGTTCTATTTAAATGGTTTCGCTCGGTGCGCCATGTTGGTATTATGTAAGAATTTTGTTTTGTTAAGTTTAAATTGTTTTTATTTGGTATCTAATGGGTGTTTTGTGAGTTGGCATTGGAATAAAAGATTAGATGGTTCGATAGTGGTTTTATTATCTGCAGTTTTGCAGGTTTATTGTTCGTGTTTTTGAATATATGTGCAATGAAATAATCATTTACAGTGAATTTATATTGATAATGTATTTTTAAGTGATTGTACGGTGCTATTATACTCGTATTACGTTGTTTATGTCTTTCTATCTATGGCATAGGTACCTACCTACTTATTTTTGTAGTATTTATGATTTGCTTTTTTTTAAAGCGGATGAACCGGGAGCTTAATTATTGTTTTTTACGACAATTTATTTGGATACGTGCCTATCGCATTTTACAAGTTTTTACAAGCTTTATTTTGTATTTACTTGAACTTGACCTGGGGACCGATTTTTGACTTTCGAGCTTTCACTCGAAAACTGACAAAAATGATGAAATGTTATTTTGAAATAGCGATAGAAAAATGAAAAATGAGTATTCAATTCTATCGGTAGGAAGTAAGTGCCTGCAATTTAGACACTACAATCGTATTTACTTTTATTTAATTTTCGAGCGCTCGAAAGTCAAAAATCGGCTCCCTGTTCGTATGTAGGTATGTAAGTATATAAGTATGTAAATTGTCCGTCAAAATTTGCAATCAATTTTTCAGTCACTTGCTGTTATTCGATTGAGCTGAAATTTTGAGAATAACTGTAGTTTGGATGACAATTAAATACTATGGGAATTCAGTATTTAACCGACGTAACTTCGTAGAGTTTGAGCTAGTAAGAATTGTGTCCATGAGTAGTTGATGATGGTATACAGAAAAGTACAGTCGGCAATAAAAGCTTGTACTTGTGACATTATTGACAGAAACTTATTTTATAGATTTAACCAGCAGTACCTAAATACATAATTGGTAAAATAGGATTGTCTAGACGGGAAATGTACAAGTTTCAGTACATTTTCAGGAAGACAAGAATATCCTCAGAAGTTGCTGAAAACATAAACATTTATTTATTTATTTGACAAATTCTGACCCAGGTTTACATAAAGATTATTCTAGTTAAACTATTATACAAGCAGAATCTTCAAGATTTGGTGTGTGCCATTCACAAAGGTTTGCTTGGTTCCTACACTAGGCAAGGCCTGTCCCGTAGGAAACCAGATTACAGCCTAGTTACTAAAATTTACCAAATATGACGCGGATTATCCAGATTATAAATTATAAATACAAGTATTAAATTACAAACCAACTAGCAAATTAAAATATTACTTAGTATCTAATTATGCAAATTAAGATTAAAATATAGTTTGGATGACAATTATATTTTTTACAATTATAGTTTAAGTGCTCATTGTAGCGCATAGTGTATTTGTGTGTAAATTTTGCGTGTGGGTGTGTGTAATGGAGTGAGTTTAGTGTTTTTGTTTGTGAGTGATTCCTTTCAGGAGGTATAAGTAGGCTCTCAGTTTCTGCGTAAGTTAGAGTGCTCAGCCATTCGTGGAGTTTTCTTTTAGATTGGTTCACAGTAAGGTTTCTTAATGGAAGTCTGCGGTTAACTTTGTTATAGATGAAAGGGTGGAGGAAATTACTAAACCTTCTAGCGAAAGCTGTGTCAAATTGGGGGAGTGGAACTTTAAAAATTCGTTTTTGAAGCATCGGACTGTAACAGGGAGACTTTAGGACTCAGCGTGCATCTTCGTAGTGACTCGCACGTTCATATCCTTATAAACACTAGTCGACGGATACCTAATTCCCTTTTTCAAAATCACCTTTAAAACAGCTCTTTGTGCCCTTTCCAGCGTAATCATACTGGTTTTTGCAGCACCTCCCCAGGTAGAAATGCAGTATGTCAACACCGACTGACAGATACTGATATATATGAATCTCAGCAAGTCTTTCCCTGCAGCGTTACGTTTACGTAAGTTCCTGAACACATATATCAGTTTACGCACTCTGTTTGCTGTTGTAGTTACGTGTGAGCCGCGAATCACTCAGGGAACTATTTAAATCAATTAATATAATGACCTTGCCTTGCCAGTACATTTATGAAAACATATTGTATGTAAGAAAACACATTACATAATTTCGTAAAAATAGTGATGTTCATAAATACAATACAAGAAATAAAGATAACCTGATAGCAGTAAGAACTAGGTTAAGTAGGGTTCAGAAGTCTTTTGTGGGATTCTGTACACTCTGTTATAATAAGTTACCCAGTGCCATTACATGTATGCCAGATAATAAATTTAAGGCTGTTGTGAAACAAACATTGAGTAGTAGAGCGTACTATAGATTAGACGAGTACTCCAGGCAAAATACGGTTTTGACAAACATTAATTCATAATAGCGTTTTTTTTCTTTATATCATTTTAAAACATTAATCTATGATGCTTTATTCAAGAATCCAACAAACTTTCCATCCGGAAGTATTTATATAGAATTAAAAAAAAACTAATTGTTTTTTTTAAATTATTTATCTTGAATATTATAGAGCAAATGTAAATGAACCAAAATAAAGATAAAACCATTTATTAATATTTTTTCTGACTTTTCAGAAGTTAGTCTGTCTGTGTCTGAAATTTTGTTGGATTTTGACACTAAGTAACTATTTAATTGATAATATATCCATTACATAAAAAAAATCTGCTATTATAAATTATTTCCAAATTTGACATATTTTCCATACAAGCTGTCAGTTCATTGCCTGGACTAGAGTATTTGTTAGACAAACAAATATGGTCAGATGTCATACCTCCAGTGGCTTCAGTCAAGTGATATGTTGCGATTGGTATGATGATCCCCTAGCACTTAAGTATACATAGTAAGCATTTTATTTTTATATAAATGAGTATTTGTTAATGGACTAATGTAACGACTCCACCTCTGGATGAATGCTATTTATAAGATTCTTGTAATTTTTGACATTCGAAAAGTATTCTGTATTGAATCTACTTTGAATAAAATGTTTTGAATTTGAATTTGAATTTGTGGTTGGAAATCAAGTTTCTCGTCTATAACAACGCCAAGGTATTTAATATTAGGGGTCCTGCTGATGCATTCACAAGAGCAGCGTAAGGGTTGATGCACGCATTTATGGACTTTTAAGCCGGGGAAATAAACAGGTGCCGATGCTTTTATTTTTTGGCAACAAATATATTTCGTTTTAGTTAAATTAAGGGTCCGAAGATTATTTTGGAGCCAGCCTGCCACCTTCTTTAAACCATGCTCCGCAGTGTTGACAACCTGTTCCCATGAGCTCCCATAAAAAACTATTGCTGTGTCATCTGCATAGCAAAAAATATCGGCTTTTGCAAGGTTAGTACTGGCCAAGTCATTGACGTACCTACAAGATAAATAGTGTAGGCCCCAAGATACTGCCCTGTGGGACACCGAAGTTTACTTTTGTATTGATCAGCAGTAACACACTGAGTCCGGCCCGTCAAGTAGCTCCGAAACCAGGCCCCGTAGCATGGATGCGATCACGCGATAAGTGATAGGATAAGCGCGTCGTCTCATTCTATCGAACGGTGTCAGCCAGGGACGGATGCTCTATCCTGTCACTTATCGCGTGATCCATGCTACGGGGCCAGTTCAGGGTGCTCCCTCTGATACCACTGAATTCCATTTTTCTCAAGAGAATGGGAATGGAGACTACTACTAAAATGGAGACCAACATACTTCCATTTAGGAAGCTCCCTTAACAAGCAAATATTACAGAGCTTCTCGCGTAGAAAAGTCTTCGCGTAGAAATGGGAGAATATTTTGGTAATTTCTCTTCGGTGCTTTGCCTCTCTACCGCTAGCAGAAAAATTTCATAGGCAGCGGACAGCGGGGCTAAGAGAAGCAGTTCATTTATACATTTGATCGAGTTCATTCTAGAGGTATGAACGCCAGCCCAATGGGTTCCAGACGTGACCTTACGCAATGCCTTTAGTGAAATGAGGTGGTGGACTGAACTCCCTGCAATATTTCCCGAGGGGCTACAGTTTGGGGTTCTTCCAAAAGGAGTGTATAGAGTTCTACAAAAAGTTGGCAACGCGTATATGGGTATCCATAGCGGTAACAGCGTACCATCAGGCGAGCCAACGAAGTAGTGTAAAAAATGAGAACCCTCTTTATTACTTACTACTGATTTAAAGTATCTAATTCCTATCTATATCAAGATCGAGATCATGTGATACAATGATTCATTTTAAAGCTTAAGACTGTTGTCAGCACAGGTTTGATAAAGAAATCTAATCTCAATTTTCAAAAATCGAACTGACATATTCCCTAAATTACATGACGACAAACTTTTATTTTCCGTTCGAAAACGTATTATCAGTACAAAATATATAGAATTTGAAACTTGACCAACTGTAAAAACGACTTTGTCTTTGGATATCAAAGACACTTTAATCACACAGCTATTAAAAGGATCATGTCACTGCCCATTCAATGACAGTTACGGCTGTTTAGAATTTAAAACACTTGACATGCGTAAAAATGGCTGTAATTAAATTTAGAAGAAAAAAGCCAATTTCGAATTTGTTCCTTTTAAAATTTTGAAGACAATGGGCCATTAGAGGCGTAGATAAGTATCTAGAGGACACATTCGATTCCTTTTTTGAATTTCTGTGTTCGTTCAGTGTATTTGGCGCCGAAATAGTAACGACTTTTTGTTTGGATTCTTTGTCAGGTAATTTAAATATTGTACATTCTTGAAAAGGTGAAATAATAAACATTGATATATGAAAAACAGCAGGTTTCTCGCAGCTTAAAGTACCTACATACGTCATACATATATAGATAGATAAATATAACCTTAGAGTACAGCCCCCTGTCCACCTGTTGTTAACCTCTACTTTTAATTTTGTAATTTGTATGTCCTGTATTTGATTAATGTATGCAATCAAGTGTGCAATAAAGAGTATTTAATAACTTTGTACTATACGTGCGTACGGTATTGTACGGTGTTAGTTCTTACTTAGAAAATCCTCATCTTTATATGAGACCTATACCTACCTAAGTGGATCTTGGAAAAATTACATTATTGAAAATATCCGAAGTCATCGCAATTTTTTTACATTAAATATTGAATAATCATCTCACACAATTTCAAGCACTCTCTTCGAACAATCGTCCAGCCTTCCGCAAACGGATCGCAGGAGAGTTGTATATTATATTAACCCCTTTGCCAGTTTTCTGTAACGGATCCTATGAAAATTTTGTAAATTAAACCTTATTTGCTGCGGTGTCGATTTTTGCATCAACTTGATACATTTCTATATCACAAGAGATTAAAATTAAAACTGGACCACTCGATTCTAAATTCAATTCAGTTGCATTAGGAATTGTTTTACAATGCATTTGTTTTATACATTATACTTTTTTAATTTTGGAATTAAACGAAGAATGGAACGCGGCCAATTATCGAATGCATTTGGAGCCATTTTGAATTTTCTGAATTTCATGTTTCGAATGCGTGTAATTAAATTTGCGATATCTGTATTTTTCGTGTGTTGTATAATCTTTAGTTTAAGTCTTAGTAAGTGTGACTGATTCAGTCATTTATGTATTGTAATTGCCTATATTACTTAAGTTTGCAAACGTTGTTTGATCAGCGATAATCCAATCCATAAGTAGGAACGAAGTAAAATGTTATGTTTTTTCTTATTATGTAGGCAATTTGTTTTTATAAGTCTACATTTCTTAAATTAGCTTTTTTATATGTTGATTATTTGCTAGAATTATTTGCTTCCTATCTACAATACTTATATACCAACCTATGTTATGCGAAGTTTATAAACCAACGGATTATGTATAAAGCTGAATATGTGTATGTATGCGTAGTGGTTATAATTTGTAGGTACCTGTATACATACATACTTGTTTTTATTACTTACATCAATAAATACTCAAATAGTTTACATTTTGTTCATTAGTTACTGCTTGAATCTTTACTTTTGATAGCTACATTTCAGTGTAAGAAGATTTAAATCTGCAGGCTATCACCTAAACACACAGGTAGCCTGAATTCTAATTAATATCTCGTAAATTGCTGCATTGTTAAAACTTTAGAAACAATTTGTAACAAAGGATATATACAAACAAAAACACCAACAACAACCTAATTGACCGTTAAAAACTAACACTCGAAACACAAAACATCAGAATCTTTATTTAGATTTCGAATGCCAAAGAAATTCAAATTCGGAACGCTAAAGCGGGCCACACACGACGCCGGGCGCCTGAAATCGCTGACTTAATTTTGTTTATCGGCATTCTTTTTAAATGAGGGCGTTTCGGCGTATCAAATGGCAACACTTGCGTGCGATCTGTCAAACAGATATACCTAATTGTGTAGCTGAAATAATTAAGGTTTTTTTTGTTTAATTAGGTATGCGAGACGGTGGAAACGTCAGGGAGTATTTTAATAAGAATAACCCTACTCGTGTGATGAAAGTATAATGTTCTAACCATTCGTGTCACACTCACCGGAGAAAAAGCGGACTCATTGTTAATGGATCGTTCAATTGACGAGGTAGCGCTGTAGTCCTTCTCTTCACGAACTAGTTTGCGTTAGTGTATATGATGAAGACGTGGGAATTAGTGGATTTAACTACATATCCCCCTTATTTATAAAACTCACAAACATAAAAATAAGGACTAACGAATTTTAACTAAAATTCTTTTAATTAGACGTTTATTTATAAGGGCTTATTTTCCTTCCTTACGCCACCGAAGCTTAAAAAGAATTGAGTGTATGTATGTTTTCAGTTCCTATAATACTTACATTATGATAATAAATAAATATTTTGATATTTGATGACTGGTAACCAAGCTACTAATTAATCCTAAAGCTGTGTCCTCATTTGAAAACGCGAAGCATGTCTTTGTACTTAAGGTGGTTCGATTGCCATACAAAGCGTTATTTGACATTCTCAGGCTAACGGCGTGATATTTTAAGAAACTTATGTAACAAACTTTCATCAATTGGCTTCCCATTTGCGCCAAATTCCCCCTTTCCTAGAATAAACTTGTATAAACTAGATTAATTTGAGAAAAATAGTTTTCCCAAAATATCACGTGACAAACCAATTTCTCAAATTAATCTAGTTTATGTAAGTTTATTCTAGGAAAGGGGGAATTTGGCGCAAATAGGAAGCCAATTTATGAAAGTTTGTTACATAAGTTTCTTAAAATATCACGCCGTTAGCCTACGAATGTCAAATAACGTTTTGTATGGCAATCGAACCCCCTTAAGATGCCTCGCTACACTCTAGCCTCACAAGCTACGTACAAAAAAACTGCACAGTTTTTTTTTATTGTTTACCCCAAACATGTCAAGCCGGATAAACAGTGTAACTGTTTTTACCTGAGCATAAACAAAATGGAGAGTCGGCCATTGAATGGCGTTTACGCCGAATTTCACGCCGAATTCCGTTTACTCGGGGCAGTTTTCGGCGAAACATTTTCGGCGGCGTATTCCCTTATTTGATAATTGATTTAATTGTTTCTTTAACTTTAAGTTATTTGAATAAGATTTTACTTTAAACGTTGATAGCGTGCACCAAGCCGTCTGTATAATGTCAGCGGTGTTCGTTAAAATGTGAATGTATGAAAAGTTTGACAATTTTCAATGGAATGACAGCTGCCGGCGCCATATTCAACGTTGATCGGTCTGTAATCGTTAGTCGGTGCAACCCGCCTTTAGTGATAATATTTTACCCGCGACTGAGTCCGTAAAACGCCTTGGCCACGACTTTGATCTAAAAAAAAAAAAAAAATTAAGCGACCTGCGACTAGCGTTTTATCTGTTCATTGCGCGGTCGAGACGCGCAACGCACTGTGGTTAGTTGGGATCACGCGCAATGTACAGATAAAACGCTGGTCGCAGGTCGCTTAGGACCGAAGTCGTGGCCAAGGCGTAAGAGCTTCAATACCAACATTTACCAGCCATTTCATCTACCTACTTAGAGGTCTTAAAGGATAAATCATCATCATAGACAGTTCTTCTCTCTGCCACTGTTTTGAGCTCTACATACATAAAAACATATAACATTTTTGTTAATAAACTGGAGTCTCGTATGGGCAGCCGAACAGAGCGGTCGTTGCCTGAGATCCTTTCTCGTCCTTTCCTATCGCCATAAAATGTAACAAAAGCCCATGAGACAATAGGTCGGTCAGTTGCAGATGTTGCTTGCGCCCGCGTCTTTCGCATGTCCAAATAACACGCGTGACTTATACATTGAGTCATCCCTTCGATTTTTTCAAATTGTGTTGTGCCGGGTTAATCGCAGTGTGTTATATATTGGGGGTATAAACAGTGAGTGCAATAAAAGTGCGTGCAACTCCAAGCTCCGTGAATTGCAGCAATAGCAACCCTGTACCTGTCGCCACCTAACAGGGCACGCCGTCGTCACAGTTAAAAACCGGTGAGGTCCTTCCATTAAAGTTGTAGTTTTAAAATTCCAGACCCTTTTTCTGAAGGCTAAATCGCTCAGTGATTTGAAAATGACGGGTAAATCTACGAGGCCCCTTGGTCTCGGGAAAAGCTATTTTACCTGGTCCTAACGTATCCCACTTTCAAGCTAGATCGAATGTTCAACAGTTAGACGAGCAACATAACACATCTGTTTACGCCCCTAGCACCTAGCACAAAGGCCTCCAACTTAATATTGTGTAGAATACTTAATACAATGTACAACACCCTGCCATCCCGCGCACTTATCACTTCTTGTTTCTTCCTAATGATCAACGGCGAAGAACATCTGCTTTGACCCACACCTAGGGAAGCAGAGAAGCTATAAAATTGCACCTCTGCTGTTAATTAGTTATTTACTTAGTTACCTAATATTGCATGGAGTAGATGTCAGTCATATAAATAGTTTATTTTAACGATCGTTAAACTAGAAATAACTATATACTAATGCAGGGAGGAGGTGGATCAATGGTTAAACTAGAAATACACATCTGAAGCGCTCGCCTCGATCTCCATCGCCTAAAACCACGCTGTCCGTTCCGATAACTCGCTTCGATACTCGTACTCATTTCGCGATACATGCCGGTCTACAAAAAAAAAATTGCAGTGCGTCTATATATTATATAACAGTGAATGCAGCTGATTAATGTGCGGTCATCTTCTATCGTCTTCGCCAGCTACGACGACGCTTGTCCAAGTTGAAAAGATACATTTGATGAGGTCTCTCCAATATTCAAATGTACGCATAAATCACCGTGAGGTGGCGGTAATTGGCGGGCTCCGATATAGCGGACCAACCTTGCCTGATTCGTCCTCCTCTTGTTATGATGTTGATGACGCACTGTTATGTCGATAAACCTCCACTAGTTAATTATCTATATGTGTACACAATATATATTTAGATAATCATTTACTTCCTTTTAATCGTTCACATTTAACAGTAAGCACATACTCAAGGGTTGCACGCTGTTCTGTAACATTCAAAGACTTTCGGTGCAAAAAGGCTTGAAACCTTAGATCATAAGTTTTGTAATGGCAATGGCCAATGGTGGAAGTTAACAATTTAATTATTAACTTCCACGCCCCCACCACGCGCGCCTGCGCTCGCACCGCCTGCTACTAGGCACGTACTTGATAATAGCCTAGTAAGAGAAAAATTGTTAGCGACTAATTTTGACGACCTATTAAATATGCAATGCCCGATTAAACTGTACGAAGCGTTCACTCTTCTGTTCCAAAATATTTATAAGGATTGTTATAAGACTATAGTTGTAAGCGATAATTCCTACAATAGAAACTGTAAGAATTGGATAACTGATAATTTGAAAAAAATGATCTCAGAACGTGATAGGTTATTTTTAGTATGGAGTAACGAACCAAAAAATATGTCAAAGAGGCTTAATTATACTAGGTATAGAAATAGATGTAATAAAGCTACCTTTAAATGTAGGAATGATTATGATAAGCAAAGTATATTAAATTGCAATAATAATATTAAGAAAGTTTGGGATAAAATAAATAGTCTGTTAGGTAATAATAAACAATCTTTAGATAGTTCCGTCCTTAGTAACGTAGAAAACCAAGGCAGTATTAAAGACACTTGTGACAAGTTCGCACTTAACTTCTCTGATGAGATCGAACAGATCAAACATATATGTAACGAAAAATGGCTAGACCGTAATAGTTATGTAAATAAACCGGACGTGTATATAAGATGGCAACCCGTGCGTAGCAAGGATATTGAACGCGTCATTCGCCAAATGAACAAAAATAAAGCACCGGGGAGCGATCTTGTACGCATGTCCGACTTGAAACTAGTGATGGATAAGGTGAGTCCAGTCATAGCTCGGTTAATCAATTTATCAGTAGCCCAACATAAATATCCTAACAAGTTAAAAGAATCCTTAGTCCGTCCAATCCATAAAAAAGGCGACCGTAAAGTACTTTCCAATTATAGACCTATATCCATTCTATCTAGCATTGACAAGGTGATCGAAAAAAGTATCATAAACCAAATTAATTCTTTTCTTCAAAAAAATAAAGTACTTAACGACTGTCAACATGGTTTCCAAAAAGATAAAAGCACTGTTACCCTTTTATCAAGATTCACCGATGAGATAAATACGTACCTAGGAGATAAGAAATTTGTTGTAGCCATATTTTATGATTTTAAAAAAGCATTCGACACCTTGGAAACCGACACTCTTTTAAAGGGCATGGACGAATGTGGTGTGGGGCAGCCGCTGAACTGCTGGTTCCGGGACTACCTCACATCACGTTCATATCGCGTCAAGATAGGCGACGGCTTAAGCGACGAGACGCGGGTGCGCTGCGGGGTCCCCCAGGGCTCCGTGTGCGGACCTGTGTGCTACCTCATGCACGTTAACAGTCTGTGTGGAGTACTGCGTCACTGTTCCGCGCACATGTTTGCAGACGATCTATGCACCCTACTTGCCGGAACCAACCTTTCAGAAACTTGTCGATTGGTTCAACAGGACATAGACGCAGTCGTTAAATGGTCCCATGATAATGGTATAGTGTTAAATACAGATAAGACCAAATTCCTCATCATTCAATCACCTTATTTGTCAATAGCTGAAACCTCACCACTTATGTATACCCATAGTTTTACTTGTCTTCATAATAGTTTAAATAATTGCCAATGCAAACATATTGAAAAGGTAGACTGTGTTACATATCTTGGCGTCAAGGTTGATGTTACATTTTCCTGGCTACAACATATTAACTATATTTGTAGTAAATTAAGATTACTCCTAGGAAAATTTTACCACCTTAGCTTTAAAGTACCAAGCAATATACTAAAATGTCTGTACTTTGCTATAGTAGACTCGGTGCTGGGATATGCCCTTGATTGCTATGGACTTACATTCAAATCTTACATAGACAAACTTGAAGCATTGCAAATTAGATTCTTAAAATTACTAGTAAATAAAAAAACAAAAAACAGTTGCAAGGGCGATTATTCAAAATTATTTAAAATCTGTAAAATACTTCCGGTTAGCCTAAAACATAAATACCTTTTAGCAGTTAACAATCATAGCAATCGAGTACATAGCCCAATACCGATAGAACACAAACATAGCACAAGGTCGGTGTCCGCGGGTAAGTATGAAGTACCCCGGGTTGATAACTATTTTGGAGACCGTACTTTAGCCAAGAGACTTCCGTACTTCTTAAATACTTTACCCGAAGACATCCGAAATGAACCAAATAAACATAAATTTAAAAAAGCACTAAAAAAACACCTACTGCATACCTACACTTAAGTAACTGCTTGCTTGCTTATTTTGCAAGCAAGCGTTATCATATCACACTCATATTTATAACAAGATTAATAAGTTAGCATTTAAGTATAAAATAGGATTAAAAACGATGTTATTATTATGATATGTATATTAAGCATAAAAGAGACTTACCTGCAGGCAAACTGTTCAAACAGTTTTGCAGGGACATGTTTTAGAATAAGTTTTTTATATCTTTGGTTAATAAATATAATAAAAAAAAAAAAAAAAAAAAAAAAAAAAAAAAAAAAAAAATTATTATGTTTAGAATGATATACCTATATGTATTATCCATTTGATTTTATTACTAATATTAGCATGTAAAGCCGTGTCGCGATTTGCCCCTTTATCTTAGAGTCCAGCTAATAATTACTAAAACTATTTTGGGTGATTGCTTTCGCCTAGCGGGTAATATACAATCATTGTTTTTTCCTTCAAGCCCATAGCGGAAGCTTCATGCTCTTTTAAGCCACTGAGTTATGGACAATGGATGGAAGGTCTACAATGCTTTTACAATCACACATCTGGCGTTAGCAACAATTAAATACAGAACGTCGCCGCCACGAGCCTGACATAGAAAGGGCAAAAACAAAAAGAAAAAAAAATAACGGACAAGGGGTGACTAAAATTTGCGCCTACCAAGAAACTTGGAGAAAACCCACGTGCAGTAATCGCGGTTCATGAAGACAATAGAACAAAACAAGATCGTGGCGACCGACCGACAAGGTTCAAAATAAATGAATTGTACGGATTCCAAAAGGCTGAAATTGCTTACGAACTAAATGCCATTCGCAGATGAATCAAAAATTTTATACGGTGCCATGCCTTGGGCGTATGGACGATAATCGGCTAGATGGTCTGGAAATATGGAAAGCCGTATTGGGCGGTATAATGGATGCCCTGCCTAGGGATGAAGTCGGAACACTATAACCGACTATTATATGTAATTAGTGTGTACCTACTACATACTTACCTGTAATCTGATTTTGGTGCAGAGGTGAATGTTGCAATTGATTGATGAACTACTATAATAATAAAAGTGTATTTTATGATGTGTGCGTTAAGATGGTGACATGTGCAGGTGTGCTGAATGAACCGGTAAAGTGATTTGAAAGGAAGGTTTTAGCGGAGAAAGTCGGCTTTGGAAACGAGTAGGGAGTGTATTTTGACTACCTATTGTGCAGTTGATACGCGTGTCTAAATATTTAGTGTCCAGGCCCCGTAGCATGGATGGCGTTGTCACGCGATAAGTGATAGGATAAGCGCGTCGCCTCATTCTATCGAACGGTGTCAGCCAGGGACGGCAGCTCTATCCTGTCACTTGTCGCGTGATAGATCCATGCTACGTGGCCAGACAAGTTGCATTGTCGAGGCGATTTTAGTGCAGAAGTAAGTGTTGCTATTGATGAACTACGATAATAACAGTTCATTTTATTATGGGTGCAGTGTTTAAGTTTGTATTAGGATGGTAGCATGTACAGGTGCTGGATGAACCGGTGACGTGATTTGAGTGGGAAGTTTTGACGTCGAAGCGAGTGATGAAAACTAGTAGGTAATGAGTGTTTAATGGCTCGGGTTTGCATCGTCAACGTTCAATCCACATATATGTAACTATATGACAACCGCGCTAGCAGCAGTGATAAAGGTAAAAGAAAGAACCAAATTTTATTACCATGCCTAGTGAAGTAAGAAGTAAGGCAACTCTATGTCTAAATAAAACAAGTCTTGAAGGCACTTTCACGAAAGCACTTCGCAACGACGCGCACATGGCCGAGCCGCGACTACTTACTGAGGAAAGACAAGTCTACAGCCGCAGTCACATACACTTGAAACTCGACCAATGTACAGCCGCATGATACACGTTACCAACCCAGCGAATCAAGACGTGGACATTGATCATTGATTGACTACTGAGACAAGACAGAAGAGGAGAACGAAGAGACAGAGAGGACACACAATCGCCGGGTCTTGATTAACAATTGCGATAAGCGCGAAGAGGTTCAATGTCAGAACCTGAGGGTCAAAGGGGAGGGACAAAGCAGTCAAAAACTAATTATACATATTATTCACCAAGTATAGTATATATCTACCCCATGCTGGCTTAACGATGCCTGTATTCGGGTCGGCTCCAACTCCCGTCTCTCCAACCATCCTGACTGCACACCTACACTCCCGTCCTATCTACTTGGCTCTCCGGTTTCTCGGGCAGGAAGCTGTTGCCTGCGGCCGGGCGGCGGAAGTTGGTTCAAAATGGACAAGCAAGCCCGCTTACCCCGATCATTATAGTATTTGCGGTTAAGTCGGTGCTCGGTTAAGGTTCTCATACCCCACTAACTTTCTGCCGCATATGCTACACTAGACGAGGTAAGCGAGCCTTCTTCGTTATTTTGCTCTAACACCTCCTCCCTCCTGTAGTCAGCACCTCTGAGTCCTTGCAGCAGAACTGCTGGCTGGATGAGTCACCAGAACAGAACAGAACAGATAACACTTTTGTTAATAAACTTAAAACTTACCTCCTAACTGAATGCCCATACTCGCTGCAGGAGTTCATGGGCCATTAAATTTTAACAATTTAATAGATGGTGCAAATGCAATCAAGTAGGTATGTTGTTATCTAATGTGCAGATTTTATATAAATATAACAATATGTAGATTTTTTTTAAATATATGTATGTTTAGGTTAGTTTAGTATTTAAACATGTTGCTACACCCTAGTAGGGTCCATGTCTGTACTGATTAATTTTAAGAACATCCTGTAAATACCATGGTTGCAGCAAATAAATGAATATGAATAAACTATAATTGAAGGTAAAATAGAAGGAAGGAGAGGCAGGGGAAGACCAAGACGTGCGTTTATGGACCAAGCTAAAGAGAAAGTTAATATCCTATAAAAACATTCCATGTAAAAAATAGGCCAAGTCTCGGAACTCTTCCACAGTAAAAAGTGGTGAGATATTTCGTAGAGCAGCCAAATCAGGCATTCTTATTAATCTTTATTTGCTTGCTAAATTAAATTCTGCAACTTGGGAATCACACAACTTTACTGCATTGACATTTTTTTGCATACCTTAAACAATGTAAGTGTGATTGCCAAGTCACAAAATTTTAATTAGCAAGCAAATAAAGATTAATAAGAACGCCTGACTTGGCTCTACGAAATATCTCACCACTTTTTACTATGGAAGAGTTCCGAGACTTGGTCTATTTTTTACATGGAATGTTTTTATGGGATCTCATTTCTTTTTGTAGGTTATTGTGTTATCAACTTTGTATGGAAATGTTATTTTACCAACCGCAAATAACTTTTGTATAGTTTTGCAGGAAGCAATTGTATAGGATTACAAACTTACTTACGCAGTGTGTATATCTCAGAATCGTGACGGAAACTGCAATGTTTTTATTAGGTTTTTTTATGAATGGATAGGCTAAAAAATAATTATGTTCAAAATTTGGAGCTTGTGGGTCAGCTAGAAGTATCTTAGAATTACGATGATCTTAAGTGAGTCAGTGTATAGTATATGTCAGTGACAAAACTAAGGAACTTTGACGGGGTTCTTAAACTAAAAGTTCAAATTGAATGTTATTTACAATATATGTAAGTCATATTATGCTCTATATTATGTTACCGAAAATTCAGGGTTCTGGCTTTAGCTAGCACAAAATTACAGGATGTTGAAAATGGCCTGAATGGCTTCAAGAAAAGGATGGTACGGCCGTGCCTCTTTGTTTTGCTCGACTTGGCGGGGGCACTGCCGTACCCCCAGATAATGTCGTATCAAGAGCTCAGAGGATAGCCGCGGGCGGCATACGAAAGGGGGCGGCGGATAAGGAACATAACGAAAATATTTCATTGCATGGGGGTAGCGAATGCCAGAGCGAAAACTACATCATATTGGGATTCGACCGGTCAAACTATTTCACCTATTTATATCAAATTAACATCATCATCAAACAAACAGAAAGACTCGATATTGATATGGATATTAACAGAACATAAAACCAAGTGACAGGATCGAGAAACAAACCCGGAATGGCTATTTATTTATTTATTTATTATGAAACAAACAGTCATACAAAGATATTCGTACAAGCTATCTTATTAATAAACAGACCTATAATTTCCAATATAAAACAAAAACTCATAAATATAGATTATGTAAGACAAAAATCCCTATGCTCGACACCTAATAGTGGTCAATAGTTGACATATAGGTAATGTTCACTGTGGTTACTCTGAAAGTTAAGGATAAAATATAAGTACCTACTCTTTTTTATCTCATTAGAAAAAAGTTAGTATAAAAAAAAATTGGAGACAATCTTACACAAATCGACCTAGATCTAGATAGGATAGACCTAGATAGGATCCTTCAGAGGTAGGTCAAAACAGAAAAATATACCTCGTGCTGACAGAAATATTAAACTTAAAATACTTTTTTTAGTTTCTATTTGTAAGTATGAACAAATATTAAATGAAAAAACGAAGGTAAAAAAAAATTAAAAATTAAATAAAAAATTAAGCTGTTTATTTTAGTAATTTAATTGTTACAAAAAATATGTCTACTAAGTACTTAGCGCAATCTCAATTGTTTAGGATTATTTGCTAAGCTTAGGTGATTGACTGTTATGATTCTAATCTGTAAAAAGTAAGTAAAGCAGCATAACACTTAACCGATCGGTCCCACTTACCTGCCACAACTAAAGTGATTCCTTACTTATGTAACTTTAAAACCATCTAACCTCTTTGGTGATTAAAAAATATACATAAAACGTACCTGGCCGGAGCCTTTGGTGCCGGGGTCTTAAAACGAATTGAAAAAAAAGCTGTTCCTTTTTTAAAAGGGGCCAATGAAAAATCGCGCCGATACGCGCGGCCCTACCGGATTTAGAAATCAGAAACGATTTAGAACAGTGGGTTGTGTGGAGACTACATGGTACATTTATGATTATTGATGGTCTAGCCGACAGCAATATGGACGCTAGGTACCTTTTTTTACGAGTATGACTCGAAAATTTTCTTTTGTAAATATTTGCAATTGTATAGGGCCATTAATTTATTACGTAAGACGATTTAGACGATTCATGTCTTGTTTTTTCTTACAAGAGGGTAGTTACGTAAGATTGCAAAAATGGGCAAAGTTAAGATTTTCAAAGTGTACTAACGTGTGTTAATTTTTTCTTTCGATTCTTACGTAATAAATAATAAACAGGGGGGGGGGGGGGCGTCTTATAGGAATGGGTCAAAATTAATGGCGCCATACCACTTATTTCTAGGCATCACAACTACAATGTTCTTGCTAGGTGCTAGGTAAATATAATTCACAAAACTGGTCATGTCAAAATAAAAGCTTATATAGTATGTCTATGCGTTTGCAAGATCGTTTTACATACAGTGTCACAAATTATGGAAACAATTAAAGTATAAATCGGTAGGTAGTGATACTGTGCACTGTAGTGTACTGTGTGCTTCAGTCGATTGACGTAGGCACCATGCAGTCAATAATTTAATAACAATAATTTAACTTAGATATTTTTACTTTACTACCACTACCTATTATTACCACTACTACTTATCCATTAGTACGTTACATTAATTTATTTGTATTTATAACGCAGCCATAAAACAGTTATAATTTCGACTCTATCCATCTCCAATCCCAACATTATATCGCCGCCGAAAACCATTTAGTTTTCAAAAAAAGAACGTTCACATTCAAATCTCCCGCCGTTGTATATAAATTTGTAGAGGTCGTTGTTTTTTTTTTAAATTTAAGACGACGGCCCTCGCGATAAAGTGTTTACCGACTTATTTGCGGCCAGTCCTTTACATCGTAATAAATTGAGGAAATAATTTCGCTCTCAATGTTGGCATCACGTAAATTTAGTGTGTTTTGTTTTGTTTGGAGTGTTAATCGGACGTTATGCATCTACATTTTGAATAAAATACCTAGTCATTAAATGGCAACTATAAAGTGTTTTCTTTCCTGTACAATATTTTTAGCTATCTGACCGTTGTTGTAGCAGATTTTGATTTTCTGTGTAATTTAGGTAGTAGGTTTCTAATAATTTAGAGTTGCTTCTACGCACAACCGCACATTGACTCTTTCAGACATTCTTATACATATATTTCAATGGAATTCATTAATTTCAAGTGTGAGTGTTTTAAACCTAACATTTACTTAACTTTGATAAATTATACATTTAATTTTGACCTTTGTCACACTTGTACTAATTGCATTTTATATTCCCAATTCCCTGTGCATGTATAAAATTTAAATTAAATCAATAAAATCCTTCTAACTCTTTTACTAGGGTCACAAAAATGACACTAAAAAGAACTCAATTTCGAAAAGTTATTTTATGTTTGTTTATTTTATGGTTTTAATGTTTTATTACTGCGCTTGATAAGATTTCTAAATAACAACTATCATTGGTGGTTGTGGCAAGGGAAAAATAACTTTATTTTCCAGTAATAAGTGTTTGTTATAGGCATTTTAGTGGTTTTATTATAGTAAGAGTTTAGCCGTGACAGCGTGGGATAGTATTTAGGTAACGTTTTTCAATTAAAGATAAACTTCATAACATTGCCCTGAACTTCACAACATCTAAACTATTTTAGAACGTATTAATATCAATTATCGGATTTAAGTAGTTTAATAAACAGAAAACCATGCAACTGGCTAAGGTAAAACTGCTTAAAATAAAAAAAAGCGGCCAAGTGCGAGTCGGGCTCGCACATGAAGGGTTCCGTGAAATAAATTGCGGTTTACGATTTATGACGTATTAAAAAAAACTACTTATTAGATCTCGTTCAAACCAATTTTCGGTGGAAGTTTACATGGTAATGTACATCATATATTTATTATAGTTTTATCATTCTCTTATTTTAGAAGTTACAGGGGGGGGACACACATTTTACCACTTTGGAAGTGTCTCTCGCGCAAACTATTCAGTTTAAAAAAAAATGATGTTAGAAACCTCAATATCATTTTTGAAGACCTATCCATAGATACCCCACGTAGAAACCTATCCATAGATAGTACGTATGGGTTTGATGAAAAAAAAAATTTTTGAGTTTCAGTTCTGAGTATGGGGACCCCTAAAACTTAATGTTTTTTTTTTCGATTTTTGTGTGAAAATCTTAATGCGGTTCACAGAATACTTACCAAGTTTCAACAGTATAGCTCTTACAGTTTCGGAAAAAAGTGGCTGTGACATACGGACGGACAGACGGACAGACAGACGGACGGACATGACGAATCTATAAGGGTTCCGTTTTTTGCCATTTGGCTACGGAACCCTAAAAACCGCAATTTTTACACACGCTAAATGATAAACAATGTTGTATTTAAAAATCAGTTGTTGTAGGTACTAAACGGAAATAATAATTTTTAGTAGAAAAAATCTACTCAATTTCTCTAAAATTTCAAATAACATGCACCAGCACAACCCTTGCAGTGCTGGTGCATGTTATTTGAAATTTCAGAGAAATTGAGTAGAATTTTTCTACTCAATTTCTCTACATTTTCAAATTCCTGAAGAGAATGACCCGCGAAAAATAAATTGTCAAACAACTGTCAAGCTCGGAGTCAGACTCGCGCACGAAGGGTTCCGTACCATTATCTATAAAAACGGCAAAAAAATCACGTTTGTTGTATGGGAGCCCCCTTAAATATTTATTTTATTCTGATTTTTAGTATTTTTCGTTATAGCGGCAACAGAAATACATCATCTGTGAAAATGTCAACTGTCTAACTATCACGGTTCATGACATTCAGCCTGGTGACAGACGGACAGCAGAGTTTTAGTACCTAATAGGGTCCCGTTTTACCCTTTGGGTACGGAACCCTAAAAACCCCTCTTGCATGTAGGGGGTGTTCAAATGTTAATTTGTTATGTTTGTGTTAAACAATTTAAATAAGTAATTTTATTCGAATACGTCACCACTACTTACAAGAGGGGCTTTACTTGAGTTTTTTACCAATATATTCCCTTGTCATTAGAGTCAGTGTGTAGATCATTTTGAGCACCAGCGCCCGCGTAGCTAATTCTGACTATATATGTACACTTATAGGAAATAGCTTTCCCTATCACAATCTCCACAAGGCCCGAGGGATAAATCAAAAGCGGCGCGATAAATAAATACATTACCCATGACGCGACTGTATTGAGGGGGATGGCAGACCGACCGGCGAGAGGAAGAAAATAATCATCCATAATTATGTGAGATTGACAGTACTTTTTAATGACAGTAAAGCCGTTTTTAGGGTTCCGTACCTCGAAAGGAAAAAACGGAACCCTTAGGATCACTTTGTTGTCCGTCTGTCCGTCCGTCCGTCTGTCAAGACCCTTTGTCTCAGGAACGCGTGGAGGTTTTAGTTTAAATTCGACTTTGTTCCAATTAAAACTAATGTTATTGAGTACCCAATATATGAAGAAGAACCATAAAAATAACGCAATATCAAACAATTGTTTAAAACCCTGAAAAATACGTTTTTTTTGTCAATTTTAACTCAACTTTTGAATATAATTTCGAATACGAACTACATAACTTCCTAGAGGCATTAAACATAATAGTACAAAACCTCAAACCGCCATCACTATAAGAAACCAAGAAAATGAAAAAAAGCACATTAAAAATTAGAAACACCATGTATAGAAAAAACAATAATCACCACGAACGCCGCCCATACACTTCACCTTAAAAAAAACTCGTCCGTCCCTCTCTAACACACCTTAATAACCTACCTCGGTCCTTTTCACACCCCAAATGGACAGCCGAAAAGAAATTAATAACTCAAAATAAACCAGTTTACTTTGAACTCTGGTTATATGGTTATTACATATTAGAGGCGGTCTAGTTAAGTTTGGATCGTGAAGGGTCTAGGCCAGAATACATATAATTTACTTCGGGTTCGTAAAATAATAATTATCTTTCGGGTTCAATTTTACTTTTTTGTCAATTCGGTAGGGTGAGTAAGTTTTAAGTGGAACTTGGGACAAATCTGATATTCGAGATTTTTAGTATGGCCAAATTAGCGAGCTTTTCGATATGATATTTCGCTTATTAGAATTTCATTTGTCTAGGACATCGGAGGTCAAAGAGAAATAAATGTTAAAGCTTTGACATGATTTTCCTTGAAATCGCATGACGAAAATTTTTTCTCAAGTAATTTTTATAATAGACAGGTTTTTACTTTCTTGACGATTTTTATTATTTGTCAGACTTGGATTAGCTCGTGATTCTGTACAATATGCGGACAATTTCCTACAGTGTCCTACAATCCATTGAGTGACAAAACATAGGTATATGGGATTTTCGGAACTGAGAGGAATTCTAATACCAATGTTACGTTTGCGTTCCGGGTCATTCCTGTTGCAAAAGTTGTCGATCGCGATTCAACGCGGCAATGCGGCGAGTGTGATGGCCACCTTTGCACCCGGAATGACACGGGGCGGTTTATTTGACTAAGTTTTATTGACATGTAAACTTATCTAATATTATGACTTTTATTGTCCATAAATAAATAAATTTTAATATATATAATATACTTATATTAATATGATGTTAGGGTACATTTTAGGATATTGTACTTACATTGCACAGAATCACGAGCTATTCCAACCTAGCCAGTTTTATCCAATTCTGACCAAAAATAAAAGTCGTCAAGAAAATAATAATCGGTCTAAAAACGAATTAAAGTGACTAGATACCTAAAACTATGGGGATATAATATATAGTGTTGTGAAATAGGTAGTGTGTCGATATTCTTTTTAATTTGGCATTCGATCATAACTCTTTTATACTAATATTAGGTATATCTTTAGCGGTTTAGAATCAGCTGTCTGTCAATCAGTCAGTAACGGAAGAGTTTTATATATGTATAAATTATTAGTATAAAAAGGAAAAAGTGAGACAGTCGTTTTGTAACTTTGTATGCAGGGGCTTATCCGAATCCACTTATCCGATTTCAAACATCCTATCACCAATATACAGAATAGACCTTTAGGAAGCACATAGGCTCTATTTTATCCCGTGATTCCGCCTGGGCTATCTGCAATAGGCGGGCTCCTAGCTATTATATATAATATTATGAAGAGTAACACTCTAACTTTGTAAAATATGAGTTTGTATATTTTGGGTAATCTCCGGAACCCCTTATCGGATTTCACATCATCATGCACCTGCGTCTGGAATGGACTTTCTAGATGGTTATAGGCTATATTTTATGCGAGTGAAGCCGCGCGGGCTTCTAGTCACTACATATTAGTATAAAACAAAGTCGCTTCCCGCTGTCTGTCTGTCTGTCCCTATGTATGCTTAGATCTTTGAAACTACGCAACGGATTTTGATGCGGTTTCTTTTAATAGATAGAGTGATTCAAGAGGAAGGTTTATATGTATAATACAGCCATGTACTATTATACAAATACGAGTAAACCCGAAAGAAGCCGGGGCGGGTCGCTAGTAATTTATAAATAAGGGATCGCAACAAAATTATGGCCACCCTACTGTCAATTGTGTCGGCCATGTTGCCTCCATAATGACTAGCCGCGGGATGACTCTATATGATCTGTGGCCACGATCTATATTATCTATGGAACGCCTATAGACTATTAACTCGTGGGACGTTTTGGTTATGGTTTGGTACTTTTTTGAAAATTAGAATTATAATGTATGATGATTTTGTGATGTTTCGTTTGTTCATATTATTATTATTTCTGGTAGTGGCTTTCGGGCTGTCAAAGCCCTTATATCACTGCGACCATCGCTGATCTATTGTGATCGCCACTTACTACAATTCTTGGTCAAGTCCTGCAAACTCGAAGAATTGCAGGATTTTGTTGAACTCAAGAAATTTGATCTCCTCCGGGCACATGATGTGTTTGCCCAGGAAGGAGTTACGACTGCGCATGAGGCAAGGGCAATCGGTTAGGATGTGTGTAGGCGTCTCCTCTGCTTCAAAGCAGAATCTGCACTGCCTTGTGTCACACAGTCCTATCGTTTGCATGTGCTTATTTAGGCGGCAGTGCGCAATAAGCACCCTGACCAGCATGCGTAGACGGTTCCTACTTAGCGCCAAGGCGTCAGAAGACGCCTTTTTGCTAAAGGCTCTAATAAGTGCCTTGGAATGTTTCAGTCCTGGGTTAGCTCTCCAGGCTTGAATGGTCTTGTAGAAACAATAGGCTTTTAGAGTGAGCTTGGTTAGACTTTTAGGGATACCACAGAACGGCTCTGGTCTGCAGTGTGTTCCCTTCGCCCCCGCTCGTGCAAGCTCATCAGCCTTTTCATTTCCCTCGATGCCTGCATGCCCTGGGACCCAACGTAAAATTACCTTGTTTTTGGTACCTTTTTTTTTCGTTTGTTCATAGCATTGAGCCGCAATTGGTAGTGATTTGGATAAAATTTTTAGAAGTGCCTGATTTTATTTTGGTGATAGGAATAACCTTCCTTAGCACCGGATAAAAGTTGCAGACTTTTTAGCTGAGTTAATTATTTTTGTAAAATATAAACAGTTTCCTCACTTACGTTTTGGGTTTAGGACGGCAGATAAGGCACTTTGCTTGATCCGTCTCATATTACAAAAAAAATCTTAAAAATTCGTGGTAAACTGACACTGGCAATCATATTGACAGCTGCAGCAGCTATATTTGTCATTGCCAGGGTCAGATATTAAAAAATATTGTTGGTACGTATCAAGCAAAGTGTCTTATTCGCCGTCCTAAACCCAAAACCACAAAACGTAAGTGAGGAAACTGTTTAAATTTTTTTTAAATAATTGACAAAGCTGAAAGTCTTTTCTGGTGCTAAGGAAGGTTATTCCTACCACAAAAAAAATAATCAGGCACTTATAAAATTTTCATCCATTCCCTATTCTAGTCGTCTTAATGACAGATCATCCCTTTTGTTTTAAGTCTGTCAATTTCTGATTTTGAAAGGATGAGACTGGAAAATGGGGATATATCTATGCTATGTATTATCAAACCGTCATTGGTCAAATGTGAATGTTTTGCATTATAATTTTATTTATTATTATGCTCACACAAGACATTACAGTTATTATTTCAGTAACATAAGGAGCTAAGTGTCGAGATCTGGACTATAAATTCGTCTAAGTGTACATGAACTGAGAGCTAAATTCCAATCCCAAATTCATCGTGGTTGAGTAAATATATACCTACATATGTCATGCCGAGGGCATGTCACATTTTGTAAGTCGAATACTGGCCTAGATTTTGTACCTATATCATTCAGAAGAAAAAATACCAAAAGCATGCCTTTTAAATACAATTGAATAGAAACTCGCATTCACATATTAATCTAGAATACCTATCCAAGTAATCAATTCAATTAATTTATAAATTTTCGCAATAGGTAGTAAGACCTATTAAAACTGGATGAATATCAAAAATATTGCTATATTACACCAAGTAAGTAATTGATTCATACCTAACAGTTACTAAAAACAAAGTGCAATTCAGTATAATGATTATAAATTCACATACTATTTTGAAAAAAATATAGCCTTATCATCATTCATCACAAATGTACAAGGCAAGCCTGTAGTTGCCTTTAAAATCCGATATAATTACTTAAGAAAATGTTCATTGAGGCCCCCAGTAGTAGGTACTATAAACAAATATAAATATTTATTAAGATAAAAAAAGTTTCGTAAGTAGGTAATCTTAAATATAGTACTAAAAGTAACTTATGTCACAGATCTGAAAAGAATAGTTAAATTTTTTTTTATTGCGATTTCAAGAAGCATTTAAAAAATCTTTTAATACCTACCTTCTTTACCGTTTTAGTTCCAATAACTGACTAATATATACATCCAACGTGTTCATGAAAATTTCCGTTAATTGCAAGGGGGCATAGTTCAAATCAAATAAAGTTAATTTCTCCAAGAAAGTACCTAGTATCTTAACTCTTACTGTTATCAAGATATTCAATGTTTAATTTTATCAGTTTTGCAGATTTAACCGGTGTAAATAGCCCTTAACTGTCACTTCATAACAGCTTTTTAAATGTTTGTAAGGTTCCTATATACTACAAGAAGGTTTACAAAGTGAGTTCGTTCGATATTACATGTTACATTATATATCATGTTATAATCTAGCTAACCAGCCATAACTTAAGGCGACGTGAGCTCCAAAAACAGATTTTTAAAAAATCGTTGCTCTTGTTTTAATTATAAAACGGTTGCCTTAAATTTAATTAGTAATCTTGAGGCCTTTCTCGAGGGAAATCAGCTATTCGAATCCTGAGTTTTTGACTTTCGCTCGATAGAAAAAAAATCACGAACATAGGTCTAAAATACACTTAAAAAATCGTAACAAATTATGCACAACAGCTAAACATATTACAATTGGTTTTAAAAATCGGCAATGTCATGTTTGAGGGAAATCAGCTATTAGTTTTTTATTTATTAAAACGCACAAAGAAATAAAATTAAAAAAACATGATATCCGCGCTTCCAAACACGCACTTCCATCTCGCTCACGCTTATGCTCAGTGAGAGGGAGAGAAGACCACGAACCTACGTCCCCTTAAGACGCTGTCAACACCAAAAACGCGCACACTGTCTATTTGTATCGGAGTAAACGAGAGCGAGTGTTACTTGGGCGGCCAGGTTTTAGAAGAAAATAATGAATAAATATTAAAATAAAAAAGTGTGGATTATATGTGAAATATGGCACGTTAGCAGTTGAGGTATAAATATGTGGACTTCATGTTTTTAATTGCACGTTAGAACCGTTTAAGATAATTTTAGGATCAATCTTTACAAATATTTTCTATCGAGCCGATGTCGTCCAATTATGTTTCGAGTCCGTCTACGGTCTTGGAAATATGATGAATATTAACATATATATTTTTTGAAGTGCTAGAACCAATAGTTTTTCTTAAAAAACTGCTTAAACAATATCAATTTCAACAAATTAGGTCTTGTCAGCCTCAGTAACAGCGGGACTCATTGTCGTGAATGGTCATGATTCACGATAGTATTTACATTGGTGTTTATAATTATGTCTCAAACAGCCGATTTATCTTATGTAGCAACACCTAAAAGGAATCATTTTTATAACAATGTTGACGGGTAGGCGGGCTGTCAGAGTTCCTAACGGCTATATTGGGAACGAACAGTTAAGTGCGGTTTTGTAGTGGTTGATTTGGAGGAAGACCAGGGTGAGCTCTTTCCATAATCACTTTCGATGCGTCCTATGATATTGTAACGATTTGGTATCATTTACACGTGTGTTCATGTGCTTACACAGATCGGACGATGATTGTTTATGATGCGATGTATTTATGTGCGTCCACAGGTCTCATTCTCTTTGGGAGGCGTATTGGTATATCATGTAGATGAATAAGGTTTTCCTACAGGTCGCGCATGTAGGTACGTGGCCTGTAGGACACACAACACAGTTCTTAGTTGTGGAGTTCTTTAGTGCTAGAGGAATAGTTACAAGTGTAACAACAGGGTAGTTCGATAGTCTCGGCTTCAGGCCATATCATCATCAGTCAAGGGTGCACCCGGGTAACTGGAACAATAGCGTGTGAATTGGGACAGTATCAATGGTGGTAAGGGATGTCTATAAGGGGAGGTTGGAGGACTCGGGGTCCCCACACGTCATAGGGAGCTGGCATGCACGAGGCGGCAGCCCCTATGTCAGATATATAAGGGATTCCGCAAGTTGTAAGGGTATGTTTATAGTTGCATATATGCTAATACGGGTGTCTTAGCTTGAGTGCTATAGGTTCTCATTCGCGGCCATGAGAGTAACCAGAAGTGGCTTCGCGACACTCATCTTGTCTTTTTCTAATCTCTACCAGCAGGCTCTCTATGTTTTACAGAATACAGATCTTTATTGGTAAAACTGGTAAAAGTACATTTTACAAGTCATAATTTTCGAATACAATTAAATTAAATTAGGTACACACAGTGACACATTACGGTGTTGGATCCTTCCGAGTGTACAAAACTCGTCAATTGAGTAACATGCCTGTTCCATAAGCAATGATTTAAGCTTGTTCTTGAATATACTATTGCTGGTTGAGTTTTATGTCAGTCGGGAGCAAGTTGTATAGGGTGGGTTTCTAATAAAAAGAGACGGATAATGCGAGAAAAATCGAGAGAGCTCGCGCGCCATCTTGTGCTAACTGCAGCTGGCTGAGCAGGTATCCCAAAGAAAGAGAGAATAACATTTATTTTTATTACCTAGTGCCTAAATTAATTACACCAAAAATAAAAATAAACCGAACCTTTATAAATAAGACATTAATAAGATGAGAGGAGTTAAAAAAATTGTAGGTAAATACAAAATGCCGAATTAAACGCCATCTTCTGGCGAGACCTAATGAAAGGAAATGATGATTTGTTTTCAATTTCCAAGGGCCTTATCACACTTGCGATTTGCAAGCGATTTGATAGCGAAGCGTGCGCGCGGCGTGTTCGTCGCGTGCCCGCAACCAATTCGCCGCGATTACGCCGCGACCGCGTGACGAATACGCCGCGACTGCGTAGCGAGTTCGCCGCGTCAACAGTTGAGAAATTACTGACGGCTGCGCAGCGTATTCGTTACGCAATCGCGGCAAAATCGCGACGCACTCGCGGCGAATTGGTTACGGGCACGCGACGAACACGCCGCGCGTACGCTTCGCTTTCAAATCGCTTGTAAATCGCAAGTGTGATAAGGCCCTAAGTATGTTACAGACGCAAAAAAGGCGAGTTTCCACCAAAGCTGTGTGAGGTAGTGGAACGGTGTGCTAGGAAAACATCCACAATTACTAGCATTGTTTGCTACGCTCACGCATCTATTAGGTAGGTATACGAGTAGGTATTTTTAGAGTTCCGTACTCAAATAGTAAAACGGGACCCTATTACTAACACTCCGCTGTCCGTCTATCTGTCTGTCTGTCTGTCTGTCCGTCTGTCACCAGGCTGTATCTCATGAACCGTGATAGTTTGACAGTTTAAATTTTCACAGATGATGTATTTCTGTTGCCGCTATAACAACAAATACTAAAAAACAGAATACAATAAATATTTTAATTTTTATATTTGTTTTTTTCCCATAGGGTGACTTTTCCCGTTTTTATAGATAATGGTAGGTAGAACGGAACCCTTCGTGCGCGAGTCCGACTCGCACTTAGCCGGTTTTTATTTCCTCGCAGAGCTCTGGCGGAAAACGATCAGTTAAAATTGAATTGAAACGTCTAAATATAATTGCAATGTCAAACTTTTCATTATCCATGCAACTATATAAGTGTTGGACAACCATATATGTGTAGGCGATTTACGTAAAAATCTTAACTTAAAACATCCAGTTGATTAAACGATAAACTTATAAGGTTGGTGAAGATAATTATTGTCTGTGGATTAGATACGCCGCTGTAGAGAATATATGAAGCGTTCTATAAAAAATGGAGCTATTTATACCACTGTTTGTTTGTGGATTGGTTTGTGGATTATTCTGTGAACACGCTTTGTTAAATTTTAATTAGATTCGTGAAGTATTATTTGTATAAAAACGAAAGGTTCCATACCATTATCTATAAAAAACTATTTTATTCTGTGTTTTAGCATTTGTTGTTATAGCGACAACAGAAATACATCATCTGTGAAAATTTCAGCTGGAACTATCACGTTATCAGTGAGATACAGCATGGTGACTGACAGACGGACGGACGGACGGATGGACAGCGGAGTCTTAGTAATAGGGTCCCGTTTTACTCTTTGAGTACGGAACCCTAAAAATCATACTGTCAAATATAAACATGTCGCCGAATATATCTAGGTAATGACTCAGAGCAAGTAAGGTAATGAATACGTTTTTACAGCAAAAGTCTGGATTGTAATGGGAAACTCAAGCAAGACTCAGCTCAGGGAACCTTAGACGGCGAAATATTTGAATTTATTAAATTAGAAATTTTATTTCAAATGCACATCTTTCTCTATCTTGCTTAGTTGATATTCATCTATTTTCCATACAGCGCTGCCTGTGCTCCAGAATTTCTAATCATAAGGAGTCCTAGAGAAGGACAATGCATAGTTTTAATCCCGAAAAATCATTTCCTGAGGTGGTGAAATGAGGGTTGAAGATTTCGATAGAACCCATTTAGATGAAATTTGGTATAGAGAGAGGTCTCAGTCCAAGGAAAGAACATAGAATAATTTTTATTCCGGAACACATCAAAGGAGGAAATAAGGGGAACACATAAGGGGGTGAGAAATGGTGAATGAAAATTTGGATTGAACCCATTTACGGTATAGCGATAGTTAAGGAAGGACATAGGATGGTTTTATCCCGAAAATCATCCCCTAAGGGGGTGTAATTGGGGGTGGAAATTCGTTATGACACATTTTGATAAAATTTAGTTGAAAGATAGTTTGAGTCCTAGAAAAGGACATATGATAGTTTATATTCCGGAAATCATCCCCTAAGGGGGTGAAATGGGGGTGAAAATTTGGATGTAGCCCATTTAGATGAAATTTGGTATAGAGATAGTTTGAGTCCTGGAGCATTCTCCAAGGAGGTGAAATAGGGGGTGTAAAATTGGATGGAACCCATTTACGGTATAGCTGTAGTTAGGAATCCTGGGGAATAGGAACATTACATATGTATGTGACGTTCCAAGGGTAAAGGTACCTTATGGCGGTAGTTTCGAAAATGTTTTCTAAAACGGGGTAAAAAAGACGTTTTATTATGGCTATTTTGAAAACTATTAGATGTAACATTTTGTTGACGTATCTTTATTTTTAATATAAAATATTTAAATTACAAGTCAGTTAATTTAGTCCTACGGTTTAGTAGAAAAGGTCCTTACGGCCGTGTGATATGAAAAATGCAAAATAATACTGAAAAAAGCCTACATGCATCTAGTATGGTGAGGCGGGTCATAGACACCAAGTTTGCGGCGGAGTATATTTTGTAAAAAAAGGCGTTCGCAGTAAGCTAATCTATAAAATCATGCAACTCAGCCATAATGACCCTTTCCTTCATACAATCCATACTTATATTACAAATGCGAAAGTAACTCTGTCTGTCTGTTACCTTTTCATGCTTAAACTGCTGAACCGATTGAGATGAAATTTGGTGTAGAGATACTTTGAATTCCGGGGCCTTCCCAAAGAATCCTTACTAAAGATAGTTTTTATCTGGAAATTCATCACCTAAGGGGGTGAAAAGGGGGGAGAAAGTTACGATATAAACGAGTTCCGCGCGGACGAAGTCGCGGGCAAAAGCTAGTAAATAAATAAATCGGAAGCTTTAATATGCTTAAGCATGGGTCTCTATATCGAATCTGCTTTCTAGAGGCACATATACATGTAGTTTGCATTTATATCGGAAGCTATTTACCAAACTCCAAAAGAAATAAATATTAAAAAAAACCTCCTATCAAAATTTCTAAATCACCCCCGATAGTAATCTCAATCACTAAACACACAATAAAGGCCGGGGCAAAGCGGCACAGCTCAAAACTACCCATAATTCACCATCGGTTCTTTGTCAGTTGTGTCACTTTGGCGCCTGGCCACCCAGGTCACAAAAGAGTGGGTGAAAAAGTGGGGAAAAAAGTGGGAAAAAAAGGACAAACGCGCCGGCGTAATAAATTGTCGCGGAGTCAAAATGTTTTGATGTCCGTGTCAGGTGCGTGAGAGTTGCGATTCTGGATTGAATAGATACATATTAATGGTTGGTTTTAGATAAAATCTTGAGATGTAATTATGCTTTTGGGAGGCACCTATTGGGGATTTTTAAAATGGTTTCATTGTACGTTTGTAGACTGCGTCTGCGTTGCGACCAAAATGTTAACGGATTGGTGGCCAATTACAGGAAAAAGAAGCGTCGGTCGTCCACCAGCTCGATGGGTTGATGACATAAAAAAGACCGCGGGTCATTTCTGGGTGAGACTAGCACGGGACCGGGATAAGATAAGTGGCGTACGCGAAGAGAGGCTTATGCTCAGCAGTGGGCCATTACAGACTGAAAATAATGATGAGAGTGCGTTTGCCTTCGAGAGGTAACCAATTTAAAGCGGTAGGTATAGTCGCCATCAGATATATCGAAGCGATATATTTGATGGCGACTGTAGGTACTTCATGAGTAGACTAGGTTCATATTACCTACAGGGTATCCAGGCAGGGTCGCGGGATAAAATATAGCAGACCTTGAAGATCCATTCAAAGTTAATTTGAAGTTTAAACAGTTGTAAGTTTGTGTGTATGTGGTAATGTCCGGAACCTATCATACAATTTTTAAAACTCTTTCACCAGTATATAGTTATAGACACAAGAGATGCACCTCTTGTGATGTGTTTGCGGATGGCTGGCTGGTGGTTAAATAATTTACTTTACGTCATACCTGGCCATAAAATAGGAATTACCGCACGCTATGCGTACGTAAAACCCCACTTCCTGGCCAGATAGAGACGTAAAATTTTGTACTCACCACGGCGGGCGGTAATAAAGAAAGCCTCAGAGCGCATATTTATCGACCTTGCCTTCGGCTCGGACGTCAAATACCTGCGATCTGAGACATTCTTTGTTTAACCGCCCTAGGTAAGTAATGTAGGTACTATTAAAACAAAGTTTTAATTTAACCGACTTCAACTCAGTAGCCAAATAGCTTCAAGTTTGCCTATAAAACTTGAAGAGTTCCCTCGATTTCTCCAGGATCCCATCATCAGAACTGGATTGTGGGGACAACGGGACCAATCAATTATATGCTTTCAGACAAAGAAATATTTTTTCAAATCGGTTTTTTAAATTACCGAGTTATCGCGTAACAACAAACAAAACAAATATTGTCAAATTGGGAACCTCCTCCTTTTTGAAGTCGGTAAAAAAGGATGCTGGAAACTGTGTTGGACTGACGAATGACAGGATACTTCCTGTAATTTTACATAATTTATTCTTAATAAAATTTAAATTGAATAGATTAGTCTTTCCGGATGGCTATAGGCTATATTTTATTCCGTGAGCTTCTCTGTAATACGCAATGCGAAGCTATTCCAAAATCCAATCGAGACTTGTTACGAAATTGCATCTTCAATTGTTTGTCCGTCTGTCCACAATAATTACCTACTGCACTGTGGTCACATATGGCGGTCGCTACGGATGTTTCGGATGATTGTGGTCAGACTTTGGCGAGGTTTGCGTAATCGCAGGAGATCGGGTTCTGTAAAATTTATTAATTGACAATCTACTATCAAGAATAGGTAGGTAGAGTTTCTCCGGCTACCGGATCATGCGTAGTGATGCTGCCTACGAGCTGAAGGTCATGGGTTCAAATCCGGTAATGGAAAATATTTGTGTTTTTATAAACGAACATGAACGGACAATCTTAAGTAGGTAAATCAAACTAGCTCAATAGTAAGCTCTTATAATTCTGAGTCTTTGATATCTTCTATGTATTCATATCGTTTAGATATATTGGGTGTCCGGTAAATAATGGACAACCTTTTAACCAAGAATAGGGCACCTTAGACTGGTCCAGAAAATCGACTTTGAGGTTTAGTAAAAGTCCCCTGGTTTTCGAGATATTCGCACTTTTCGAAGAGCGAATTGTACCAAAACAAGGTATTTAAAAGTGAACATTTATAGCAACATCTTTATTTGTAAAGATGTAAATGGCATATGTTATACCATTTTAGAATCAATATTAGATAAACAATTTTTCAGGAATATTTCCGAGAATTATTAACGCATTAAAGTGAAATAAGGTGCAAGTGGTGCAAGTGGTGCAAGTAGTGCACCTTATTTCACGTTAATGACTAGGGGACCGATTTTTGACTTTCGAGCGCTCGAAAATTAAATAAAAGTAAATAAGATTGTGGTGTCAAAATTGCAAGCACTTACTTTTTACCGATAGAAATGAATACGAGTGGTCAATACCACTCGTTTTTCAATTTTCTATCGCTGTTTTAAAATAGCATTTCATAATTTTTGTCAGTTTTCGAGTGAAAGAGTCGAGCGCTCGAAAGTCAAAAATCGGTCCCCTGGACGTTAATAATTCTCGGAAATATTCTCTAACAGTGATGCTAATGAAAGTGTATTAGAGTTTTATGGTGGCCAGACCGATTTCTGTTTAATTAGGTCTTAATTAATAGAATCACATTTTTCTTTAAAATGTTCTACAAGTTTGATTGCTTGTGGTGAAAAAAAAATGTATGAGGACCAGAGTGGCCAACTTACTGAAAAATAGTTTATCTAATACTGATTCTAAAATGTTATAACATATACCATGATCATATCCATAAACAGATGAATAATGAGATGAGAATAAAATTGTTTCAAAAATGAACACCCGTTTTAAGTTAGGTGCCGACTGACTGAACCCAAGTTCTGTCCAAGCGAAATATTTACTCAAAAATTATATGACCTACTTTCTTGACCACTTCCTGCATTCGTTGTGCCAAATTGCCAAGTTTCTCTACAAATGATCCTTATTACTACCGGTCACTGCGGCGGTCAAATTATGGGTTACATTGTAAATAAATTAGTAAGTAGGTAATACTGTATTTGTAAAACGGTTTTGTAGCCACGTCCATTGTTATTGTGGAGGATAGTAATTTGCAAGATGTTATTTGCGTAAATCTATACAGTGCTTTACCGGCAAGTGGGCTTTTTTTAATAGGGTAAATTAAAGTACTTCTTTAACTTCAAAAAAAAAGCATGTCGACGGGCGGGCCATATGTAGGCTTAACAACGCTTAATTGGTGGTACCTACTGTCAACCTTAATTTAATAAATTAACTAAAATTCCGACTTCATAAATTGGTATTCTAACAAAATTTTAATTGCCAGCAATAGGTAGGTACCTATACAACAAAGTAAATTGACAAGTAGGTAAGTGTAAACGACAGCTCTTCATACTTTGTTTAATACGACGTCATACCTACACCTAGTACTCGGATTTTGAAAATTTAATTGTGCAGTTAATTTGGGTGTTTCTCAAATAATATGACTGACTTGTCACAACCACGTGCAAAAGTTAACGCTACTAATACTTAATTTATTGCTCCTTTTTATATAAGGACCAATCGACTACGACAGCTTAAATAAGTAATAAGAATCTCTTAACTTTTGCACATGGTTGTGACAAGTGTCGTTAACTATTTGAGAATGACCCATTTACATAATTATGATTCAGGTACTATCATGTCATAATACCTACATGTATATAAACTATTGCTTATTTAACATATTGTTATCAGTTTAATAAATGCCCGCGTGCCGGTAACACTCTGCATATCAATTAATATTAGGACGCCTGTCATAAGGAGTAGTAGTTTCTGGTCTAGGCTTAACGTGACCTGAAAGCGGGCTTTTACCTCGCCCAGAGGATCAGCATTGCTTTACAACGTGGCAATGCTGCCAGCCTTCTGCCCCGTTATTCTCTGAATTGTTTTAAGTTAACGTTTCTTCAGTAAACTATTAAGTTCACCTCACCGTTCGCCCACAAATATATGTATCTTGACGCCGCGATTCGTATTAACTAAGCGTAGATACTTACCTAATCAAGAGGTGCAGGTTCGTTAGGCGCGTTCCGAATAATATCCCTGGGCACTCTACCGCCTGGCAGCGATCTGGGGCAATTTTCTTAACTTTAGTTTTATTTGTTACGTATTTATTTTCTTAGCGTTGTGTATTTTATCCATAATACACACATAATAAACTATAATACTTACGTACAAAACGATCACTTAAAATACAAAACTGATGATTGATGAATGATGATTGACAACTAGGAAAATCAAATAGCATGCGGACGCCGCATAACACGCTAATAAGTTGCATTTAGTCTGGCTAGCGAGTCAAGGGACCGAGTTTTGACTTTCGAGCGCTCGATTCTTTCATTCGAAAATTGTCAAAAATTATGGATTGCTATTTCGAAATAGCGATAGAAAATTGAAAAACGAGTGGTATTGACCAGTCGTATTCAATTGTCGCGGTAGAAAGTAAGTGCCTGTAATTTTGACACTACAATCGTATTTAAAAATCGGTCCCCAAGTCGCCAGCATTTTTTTAAATTCTTTATATGTCAACAACTGTTAAGATCAAATTGGAGAAATCTTACAGAAAGGCCAGGTCAAAAGTACCCTAAACCGACGAGCATGTATGAGAAATGTTATGAAAGTGAGTGAAGCGAAAGTGGTTTGTCAGGATCGTAGCAAATGGAGATCCGTGATCTCTGCCTACCCCTCTGGGAAAGAGGCGTGATTATATGTATGTATGTATGTAACTGTTAAGTTTAGGTACCTACTATTGACCGCCAGCGCAGGCCGCGTCAGTGTGATTCAGGCTTAACGCCGCTATGCATTCTGTGTTATACCTACTTGAGATTATTTGACTTGGCCAAGTTGCATCTTATAGTACCTAGTCCATTCAACTCTATCGTCCTATCATCCTATGTACTCGTAGACGTGACTCATCCCTTCACGGCCCACTGGCCACATGGACACTTATGTAGTACCTACACAAAGTAGGCAAATAAATGATATTCTGATTCTGAAAAAAAATCTGATTCTGATTACTCGTAGAAGATTCCAAAACCTAAGTCTGTCAGTCCTGAAATGGCCGGAATTACTTGGCAGACGGCGTCAAAGGTGGCCGTCTGTCGGTCTTTTCAGACTTTCGGCCAATTTTAGGATCTTCTGGTTCTTGCTCAGCACAACTTTCTCGACCTGGCGCCATGCATTTTATCGTGTTGTCATGAGACGTAGGCGTATTGGGAGTGGGGTTACGGACTATAAGTTGTGTTTGTTAGTAGATAGGTAATGTAGAAACTAAATAGGTATTACGATTGTCAAATAGCCAGTTTTAGATATTTAGAAAACAAAACGGTTTACGGGAATAACAAATAGCGTCTGTTATTTCCCGTAACGTTGTTTTAAATGATGATGAGCACCGAAATTGATGTTTCATGGTTCACGAAACATCAGAACTGACGTACCTAAATCCGTCCCGTTCTAGAAAATACCTAAGGGCTTGTATAGAATTGACATCACAAGAAATATTCATTTAAATCATAAAAACATATGCAAATTAACCAGTCCTTTAGTTTTCTCTTGAATTTAAAATAAATATTTTCCGGCAATAGATAAACCTACCTACCTACCTACGAGTATGGAGGAATTCAATTCGATTCTAGAACTTTGGCGCTATTGGCAAAACTGTTGGCTAAAGACATCGGCATGTTTCGTTTGAGAGGTCTTAACCCTGAGAACTTTACGGTTTTGCTCTATGACAACACAACAATATATCGATATCAGCCATATTTTTACACCAAAAAATAGGTTGGGTAATTTGACTAAACATTCATTAATAATCCACCTAAATTTAATACCGCAACGGTAAAAATAATGAAAAGTAATCTTAATAAATTCCGTAAAAATCAGGCGAAAATGGTTATAAACTTTCTTTACTATAGAATTGACTACGTCTATATACGTTCTTTGGGATACGCGCATAATCCACTTATTTTTGTTAATGAATAAACCTTTCTATAGGCCAGATTAAATTCAATATTATCTCAAGGTCGTAAATATTTAATTAAAATGGTGTTATTTCCTGATGCATATATTTTTGGATTCAGGTAGTAAGTCTCCAAATTTGTGTACTCAAACATGTTTTCATTATAATAATACTGATAGCATTTTTGCTTGCGGGTTAATTTTTTTTCCTAACTTCCGGTCCATAGAATTATAGATTTCCATAGTAAAAGTTTTTTAACAAATAATTAGCCTGATATTGAATTATTTCCAAAAAAACCGTAATTTTCTCAGGGTATACGAACTCCTCGCAGTCGCTCGGCCGCACGATCTAATCTATTCTAATATGTAGGTATAAAGAGGTTAGGTAAGTTTGTGAGGGTGTACCTATCTTTGTAAGTTTTCATGTAGGGAATAATCTCCGGAACTAGCCTTTCGTTTCCAAAATTCTTTAACCAGTATATATATATAATTCGAAATGGCTATATGCTATAATTTTTTCTCGTGGCTTCGCTTGCGTTCTGTGGAATTCGATGGCGGAGCCGTGCGGGCAGTTATAGTAATAAATAAACAATAACGAATACACAGGTTTCAAAATGTATTAATATGTTAAATTCGGCAAAGTAAACAAAATAATTTACATTTGAATTACAATCCTAATTTTGCCATACGGAACATATCACGCCACCTGTTGTCCAGTAGTTGCTATATTTTAAACAGTTGGTAAACAAAATAGATATCAGCGCCATCTAGCGGTCAGTAGGTAAACTAGCAAAACGGTTGCTACGACTACATACGTTCCCAGTTTGTCAGACTCAGAACGCTTATATACGTGTGTTAGAGTTTTGTGGGCGCAATAAGAGATGGCGCTATTTTCAATATTCCAAAACTGATTTTACCCGACTGCAGCTGTAGGGAGAGTAATGGTTTTATTATTTTACATGCCTTTTTTCTACGGCACGCTTTGTCCCAAAAGGATTAAATTAACTTTGACATAAAGCATCGTTGTTTTCGTCTAAATTAACACCATGGTTTACTAGTTATTTGTTCTTTTGCGTATTTACGTGTGTTGGTGTGAGATTTCAACAGTTTGAAGATCATAATAAAATACAATATTCATTGTAACATAAAATATATTTCTTATAAGCTAAATACAATTATTTATAAGTATATTATTTACTATTCAAGCTTTACCATCGCCTTTCGCCATAGACATTTGAATTTTGTTTTTAAATTGTTTATTTCGTAAATGTATTTTTCACAATAACAATATTTATAATAGCGTTTAATTGTGCTTTAAACGAATTCAATGGAATGTAATAATAATAACATTACAAATTTTATATACATTTATAAGAAGAGAATAGAAGACAAACATATTCCAGAGGCTTTCAAGTAGAATCAAAAATAATTCATGAAGTGTAACATTCTTGACAAATGTGACCCCGTAAATTCTTCAATAAGAAGGAGGGCTTTTTCTCAATCAATTCTTGATAATAGAACCTCACTATATTCATACGGGGGTCTACCACATACCTAGTAACGAAGACATACTTTTAGGGCCGATTGTTTCAAACCATTTTATAGGGAACTGTCCCCATACATAGAGGTAGAATAGAATAGAGGGACTCACCCACACATACACACATGAGTGACAAGGATGTGTGCATAGACAATACCGCAAGTGGGAACGAGATGCAATGTCATATTTTCTGTCCCTCGTCGCGTATACGGAATGTTTGTTTGTCACCACCTGTCAAAATATTGTACTGAAACTGACATCACCGATATAACACGACTAAGTTATAGATGACATTAGACGTCAAGAATGTATTAGTCTTCTGATACTTCTTAATTTAGTAAGGTTAATTTACCATCGTCCCTTTTGGGTATACACTAGGACGGCATCTATTATATGCTCTATCTACGTTCCTATACTACATTTCTTTGTATGCGAATGATCAATGACAGAGGGCCTACCGCGAAAGGCATTCAAAGTTTTCCCTCTCTGTCATACTTGCGAGTTCGTGCGCAAGTGCGACAGAGAGGGAAAACTTCGAAAGCCGTTCGCGGTAGACCCGCAGTTCTCTATGTAATGACAGCTGCCGGCGCCATATTTGACGTTTACCGATCAGTAAAGTGCTCATTTGTAAAGATTTTAAATAATTTTAGTACTATAGTTATATACAGAAGCTACGCGGACGAAGTGACCAAAATCATCTGCACACGACTGAGAACTAATGTGACTAATGTTAGAGCGAGACATACTGAATTTAAGGTACGTAACTTAAAGCCCAGGCTAGACGGTCGCCAACACGCCCCTCCGACCGAGCGACCTTGGTCGGCACCGACCGCTGTAGTATGAAAGTTTGCTGCAAACAACTGTCTACACGGTCGGTGCGGACCAAGGTCGTTCGGTCGGAGGGGCGTGTTTAGTCTAGCAGGGGCTTAAGATTTGAAAAACACACCAAATCAGACAGATCAAATGACAATTATTTAATTCAAATCCACCATTATGTTATTACGGAGTCACACTTATTGTTGTACTCGTCTACATTTTAATTACCTAGCTAATGTAATAATTGAATCTTTACTTAAATGTATTTCAGAATATAATCGCGACTTCAGATCTATAGCTTTTATGTCAGAGCAAAGACCAGTAATTAATAGTAGATTGTGTCACAAGGGAGCAAAATTACATATTTACGGCGACGAGTGCGGTATATTGAATCCAGATTGAAGCGAAAGATTTTACAACATCCCTCGCTACGCTCAGGATTCTAAAATATAATTTTGAGCGTAACGAGGGATTCAAGTGTTTACGCTCAAGACGGAAATAATTTTGCTGCCAAATGACACATAATACTGCTTTTCACACCTTCTGTGAGGAAAATTGAAATACCTCATTTGAGTGCAATAATTACATAGATTTTTCTGAATAGCAGGACTAGGGAAGAAAAGTACACGTTTGATCCCTCATCAGAGACCAACAATAAGGTACTCTTTTCTGGCAGTTTGCCATTACATTTAGGACCGGTCACTTTGGCACTCTTTCGGGGAGGCCTATGTCCAGCAGTGGACGCCTTACGGCTGATATGATGATGAAGATGATCGCGTAAATTTAAAAAGCAAAGAAAAAAAATTGGTTTTCTCAGCGTAAGTACATTAGTGAACTAGTACATTACATCAAAGGCCGGGAAAACACGGATTTCCGGCCAAGTAGATAGGCCATAGAGCTACGAGGCCGGGAATCCGTTTTCACCCCGAGGCATCCGTATAGTGCTTTTCTCAAACGCAATGAAATAAATAAATAAAAATCCTCAATTCCTTTTCATGGCTGAATGCCGTGATGCTGTGCCACAATAGTGGAATGAAAATTAAAAAGATACTTTGCAGGCCTAGGCCTGAAAATTTGTATGAAATCCCATTTCAGGCCGCCTAGAGATGCTGCGCCCGAAAAAGGATACTTCCGAGTCTATTATAAGGAACGTAAAGAGAATATTTCATTGCATGTTTGAGAAATAGTACATTACGCACTTAAGGCCGTAAACATAGAACATTTCAGCACGCAGGTATTTGAGGGATTACCAAAGGCAAGGCCCATAAAAGTGCCAGTAATACTAGCTTGAAACAACCCTTAAGCACATCTTCGCTACATTGGCGCCCTCAATTCTTACCCTTCCTCTTTTTCTTTTTCCTCCTACTATACTCCACAGCACCACTCAAATCCTGATAACCCTCAACCTTCTGAGTCTCATAATCCGGAAAATTAATACCTTCCGTCTGCTGATAGTTCTCAGTGAAACTCTCAGCGAATTTGGTGCTCAAAGTCTCGCTGCCGAAGAATTTGCTGCCGAGTTCGGGTTTTTGGAGATTCTGGTACTTGTCTGGGCAGATTGTGTTTAGTATGTTTGTGGCTAAGGCGACTGGGGTGGCGGGGTACGCCTGTTGCAGTGGTCAGAATTTCAGGTCCTGAAAGTATCAGAGATACAATACAATACAAATAGGTACTCTAGAAATACTTTAGAGATAGAATAGATTTCAAGGTTTAGTTAGAATGATTTTATGACCGAGACTCTTAGAAGCCCGAAGCCAGAGGCCGAGTTTGATGACTAGAATTTTTATCGTTTGTGACATCATCATCATCATCATCATTACTTAAGAGCCTTGCTCTTGTCGGTGGAGTAACCGCCACTTTTCTCTGTCCATTGCCAGCCTCTTGACTTCCTCATATGACTCGACATCAGCTTTATGTTCTATTTGGTTTGTGACATACATGACCTAAAGTGCATTCATCCTTTCTTGGTAAATAACATTCTAACCTCAAAATGTATCTTTTTAGGCTATACTAGTTATTTTATCGTAAATGAAGCATTCCCTGACAAAAAAAGTGAAGTCATGTCCGCAAAGTCGTCTCGGCATGATATTGCTATTCTATCCCAAAAAGATGCATTTTGAGGTTAGAATGTTGTTTAGCAAATAAGACAAGTAAGGATGAATGCACTTTAATGTTTTTCATGACATTTTCGAGGAAATTATAAAATTGTTAAGAGTCCGCAGTAAGCTCGATTCTCCATACAAACGTAGTTACGCTCTTATTTTAAAACGACTAGCTGGTTTGCTCCTTTGAGTAGATAAATACATGGAAAGGCCCTATTCTACTATAGATACATTTATGTTATGCAAATATACATGAAATCTACATAGAAGGTCAAAAACACAACTTATCTCTTTCTTTCCAACTTTCGATAGCGTATGGTGAAAGAGATAGCATGATATTACGTTGCTCTTACTTCCGATACTAGAAACAGACATTACAGCCGCGTGCCATGCGCCATTTTACGCGCCAAATGTCTTTGTAGTACATGCGCTGTCAAGTGGTAAACAACTCAGAGTTAAAATCGTAATTTTCCGTATTAAAATAGTTTTTTTGGACTTGGTTTTGTGTAGTGAACACATATAGATGTGAACGCAAAATGCCTGCGTGCTCAATAAAGCAATGTGGTGCACGGAAATCAAGAAATCAACCGAATTTGACCATTCATAGGTTAGTAGCCGTTTTTCTTTGTTAACAGATTCAGATTCAGATTCAGATAGTTTATTTCTCAATTAGTAATACATAATTTTCATACTTTAGAATAAAAACATGCACACAATATTGAGATCGTCAGTTATAATCCAGGTTCACAAATATACAATCGATAATTAGGAGGTTCAATGAAGTGTTGTCATATGTTTACATGGGTAAGTATAATACAATTCCAAAAAGTATTTAGGTTTAAGAACATTCATCATCATCAGTCAGTAAAATAAATATATTTTCAGTGTATTCGTTACTTAAATATTCCTTAATATTGTATACCGTTTTACTAAGGAGCAGCATTTTGACTTTATGACGGAAGGTGTTGGTGTTAGTCTGTGCTTTAATAGCTTTAGGCAGCTTATTATATAGTTTTTGAGCCATTATCTTGGGACACTTTCTTGCCATGTTTAGTCTACACTGATTTAGCTGTATATCATCCGGATATCTTGTTGGACGTTTACTGACGTCTCCCACACGGGCAAAATCACCAGGATGTTTTCTTATAAACATTACAATTTCTAGAATATATGTCGACACTGATGTTAATATACCTAGATTTTTAAAATGTTCTCTGCAACTATCCCTATAATTTGTGTTAGCCAATATTCGTATGGCTCGTTTTTGCATTTTAAGTACACGTTCGAAGTCAGTTGAGTTTCCCCATAGTACAATTCCATAAGATATGATTGAGTGTACATACGAGTAATAAGCCTCCTTTAGATGATCACTAGAGATGAGTGGTCTTAATTGTTTAAGCACATAGGCCCCTTTTGCTAATTTTTTACAAATCGAATCTATATGTGTTTTCCATGAGAAAGTAGGATCTAGATGGAAACCAAGTAGTATAACATTCAGTGAACTTTGAATGACAGCGCCGTTTGACAAAATTATGTCAATTTTCTCTGAGTCTCTGAGTCGAGTATTGGATTTCATTATGTGCGTTTTTTCAGAATTTAATTTTAGTCCGTTGATTTTAAACCAGTTTTCCAGTGTAGAGAGAATTGTGCTTATTTTATTAATTAGTCCTTCATCAGATTCGTCACTTACAATAATTGTTGTGTCATCCGCGTATAAAATAATTTCACCATCTATGTCTTGTTTTGTTATGTCATTTAAAAATAAAGAGAATAGTATATTACCTAGAGATGACCCTTGTGGTACTCCTACAGTCACTAGTTGCGGGTTGGATCTGTAGTGCCTTCCATTAACTATTATTTCTACTGTCTGTTCTCTATTTGAAAGGAAGGATTTGAGTAATTCAGCACTTTGGTTTCTTATGCCGTATGTTTCTAATTTGGCCAACAGCAGGGGATGGTTTACAGAATCAAAGGCCTTTGACAAATCTAAAAATATCCCAACAACTTTTTTTCGGTTTTCTAATGACTCTATCACACTCTCCATACACCTTTGAGTGGCTTCCGTGGTGGAGCGTCCAGGTCTGTAAGCGTATTGGGCGCTTGACAGGGCATCATTTTGTTCAAGGTGCCTTAAGATGTCGCTTGACATTATTGATTCGGTTAGTTTTGATACCGTGGGGACGAGAGTTATAGGCCTGTAATTTCCCACGTCTGTTCTATCACCTTTACCCTTATAAATGGGAGTCAGACGGGTTCTCTTTAACGATTGAGGATAAGTATTTGACATAAGAATTTTATTTATGAGATATGCTAGATGCTCAGATAAAACACTCATCATGTCATATAACATTTTTCCCGAAATATCATATATATCTTTTGTATGCGATTTTGATATTTTGCTTCTTGCTAGTTTTTTCAGGTATTCCGGACTAATCATGGAGAATGAGAATGAGTTTCGTATTTCAGGGTAATTGAGAGTCAGTTGTTCTATAGCCATATCTATGTCTGACTTATGGTTTACCGCCAAATCATTCCCTATTTGTACAAGAAACTGGTTTACATAGTCTGGTATTTCAGTATAATGGATGGACTGTTTAGTATTCAAGTCTTTAAGGTTCCAGTTGCATTCTTGTACGGCATTATTTGTTTCCTCTTTTATTATTCTCCACATCTCTTTTTTAGGATTTTTTGATTGCGCAATACGTTCTTCGATATGCTTCCGTTTCGTGTCCATTAGTGATTTCTGTATACTTTCCTTCTTGTGCTTCAGACTATCTTCGATGTCGATTTGTGGGAACTGTCTACGAAAAATATGTAGATCATTAATGTCCTGTTGTAAATTAAGTATAGTTTTCGTAATCCATGGAACACAATACACATTTCTCTTTCTTACTAGTTTTAAAGGCATGTGCAGGTCCATGTTGTGTGTGACTTTTTGCATAAATTTGTCAAATGTATCCAAGTCATACGAAGAAAATATTTGGTTCCAATCATAAGACAGCATAGCTTCACAGAAGCCTGTGATTGTCTGTTGTCGACTCTCAACATACACATATTTTGGCTTGAAAGTATTTATTTGCAGTTGCGCTAATTGGCCATCATGGTCAGATATACCTGCTGGCAATGGCTTGACGTTTATGGTTTCCAGTTTAATGTTTGTGACGAGACAGTCGATTGAGGTCTTAGAAGCGCCGTCTATTCTTGTTGGAAAATCTATTATGTTCTGAAAATTGTATGAAGCCATTATATCGACTAAGACTCGCCTATTATTTGAATCAATACTAAAATCAACATTCCAGTCACCCATAATCATAACTGAGCACTTTTTATAATCCTGACAAATTACGTTGAACAACTTTTCTAGTGTCTCTATCATTTTACTATAGTCACCCATGCCTGTTCTGTATAATCCTATAATTACAAGATTTTTTGGTTTGAATTCTATTTCAATTGCGCATAATTGACAGTGGTATTCTAGGGATAGATTATCAATATTTGTACAACTTACATATTTAAGGCTTTTGTTTGTGAAAATAGACACTCCACCGTGAATGCGTTATTTACGTACAAAGTAATTGGCATGAATATATCCATTTATAACTATACAATCCACATCATTTGGACTTAGCCATGACTCCGAGATAACAAAAATATCAGGAAGGTACTGATTAACAAGACTATGAATTATTAACAGCTTATTTCTAATACTTCTACAGTTCTGATGAATTACCTTTAACTCAGAATTCTCTATTTTTGGATGTTGTTCAGTGGAAGACTGTCTAAAAAAGATACATTTGATAATTCAGATGGCTTGTACTCAACACTCTCTGGGGATGAACATGTCACGTAGATAAGATTACTGTTTCTGTATGTAAGATCATTATCAGAACTGTATTTAATATTTGAGTACATACATGATGCAAAATTGGCGCATATCACATTTTTATTATTAAAATACTTCTTAGTATATTTATTTATGTCAATAATTGATGCGCCTCGTGACCTTGAAATCAATTTATATAACTTGCTATTAAGGTCATAAATTTTATTGTTATACTGGTTATTGTTGCAATATGGCAATGTGGTCAATTGGATTTTAAATCTTTAACTGCAAGTAAATCGCACTATCCGCCAAATGATAGTCAGTTTTGAAATGGATTTATCGTTCCCAACAAGAAAATACACGTTTCGCTATATTTACAGCAGTATTATTAACATTTAAATCATACATCTTATTTTGACTAGTGCTGCGCTCTGATATCGACAACTTGCTATTAAATTAAATGACTATGTGAGTAATTTTATGTTTCAGATTTCCGAAAAGTGAATTTTTGCGTGGGAAATGGCTTTATGTCATCGGCATCGAAAATATAAATCCTCGACATGTACAAAAATACATCTGTTCATTACATTTTGAGGAATCGCAATTCAACAAAACTCAATCCGTTGACAGGAAGAAGGTGAAATTTCAATTACTAAATTTGACCCAAGAAACAAGAATAAATAATAAAAACAAACGTGGTGAGCTAAATAAAAGCTTGTAAAAATACCATTGTTTTATTCAATTCTGCACCATTCATATAGTAATCATAGTATACACAGTGGGCTGGGCCTGAATAACCCGACAGATTTTAATTGTATTTCTGACCATATTGGAAGGGTCCACGAAAAGACCATGTCTACTCAATTTTTTTTTCAAAATGAGTTTCTAATGTCAAAATGCTGAGCTCGTTATGAAAACTTGACATTAAAACCTCAATTTGAAAAAAAAGTGACCACCTGTTCTTACCGTGTCATTCACACTATAGCTGCAGCTGCGACCTTATCGGTTGTACCAATAAAATGCAATGTTGGTAAAACACTTCACAAATAATCTGGTTACGGTAACAAAGTAGTGTACTTGCATATTATTATTCATCTCGGTCAGTTTCAATTACAGAGAAAACTCAAATATTGATGTCGATATTTTTCAAAGTCCAAGTTGATATCGATAATTGTCTCTAATCGATGACAACCCTACAGCCACGAATTGACAGGCCGCCATATTAAGCGCCAGGATTAGGTATACACGCTCATTTCGTAGGTATTTCGTGTCCATATAGTTTAATTAGTCTGAGGTTTGCTCTGAAACTTTGTACTTAGAATAAGTTAAGTACCATCCAAAGGACCGATTTTTGACTTTCGAGAGCTCGATTGTTTCACTCGAAAACAGTAAAAAATTATGAAATTATATTTTCAAATAGCGATAGAAAAATTAAAAACGAGTGGTATTGACCACTCGTATTCAACTCTATCGGTAGAAAGTATGTGACTCCAATTTTGTCACTACAATCGTACTTACTTTTATTTAATTTTCGAGCGGTCGAAAGTCAAAAATCGTCCCCCAGGTCTGTAATTAGTTTATGCAGCTTAAGATACCATAAGTAAAAAAAATTGGTACAGCGCATATAAGTTTCTCATACATACTAGTTTTTGCTGTATTTCGTTTGTTTTATAAACTGGAGCCATATTAACTAATTACACACCTATACATCATGTCATTGTATATGAAAAGTTTCGTTACACGTATAGTTTTGAAATGAGAACGAAACTCCGTTTGTATGGGAAGGTGAAATTCGGCCGAGCTTACTGCGGACTCTTAAGATAGTTTGAATCTCGGAGAAGGACATAGGATGAGGCTATGTATGAAACAAGAAAGGAGTTTAAAGCACGGCTTAAGTGGTGTCAAATAAACCAGAAACAGATCAAGATGGACATACCTGGCATCACACCATGCGTCTAAGAATTTCCGGGGATTTTGGAAAGAGACAGCTAAGCTTAGTTCTAAGTCGAGTCTTCCTACGAGTGTGAACGGAGTGTGTGAGCCAAAAGAAATTGCTAATATGTTTGCCGACCATTTCAGAGTTGAGCCAGCAGTGCTGCCTGAAGTGGCGGGGATGCTCGGTGCTTATACTCATCCAAGTACCACGTCTATATATTTTTCGGCATGAGACGTTGCCACCATAATTAAGGGTATGAAGAGGGGGAAATCGCCGGGGCACGATGGGGTTGAGCATCGAGCACCTTCAACATGCGGGAACTCACTTATCGCGGGTGCTGGCCCTGCTGTTTAACATATGTCTAAGACATGCCTGCCGCTCTTATGCGTACCATAGTCGTTCCGCTTGTTAAGAATAAGACGGGGGACGTGAAGAAGATTGATTGATTGATTGATAAATACCTTGATGGCCTGCGGCAGGTCCGGCAGGCGCATGTCCCGCAGCTGCTGCGGCAGGTTCATGCTCTTGACGGCGGAGACGGCGCGCGCCGGCGCCGCCGATATGCCCGCCTGTATTATTATTATTATTATTTGTTTTGTGGGCCTTAATATGCCGCTTCGACCAGCAAGTGATCTATTGTGGCAGCCCTTTCTTTAGAGTTGCCCGCCTGTATACACAGATATACTCATTCATTTTGTCCTATAAAGCGCAATGGGGAATGTATGAAAATTTTAGAAGTGCCTGTTTTTTTTTTGGTGACAGGAATAACCTTCCTTAGCACCAGAAAAAAATTGCAGACTTCTCAGCTGCGTCAATTATTTTTGAAAAATATAAACAGTTTCCTCAATTACGTTTTGGGTTTAGGACGGCAAATGAGACAATTTCCTTGATCCGCCTCATATTACAAAACAATATCTTAAAAATCCGTGGTAAACTGACACTGGCAATGATATTGACCGCTGCAGCAGCTATATTTGTCACTGCCAGGGTCAGATATTTAATAGTACATTACATCAGAGGCCGGGAAAACACGGATTTGCGGCCATGTAGGTATAGAGATACGAGGCCGGGAATCCGTTTTCACGCAGAGGCATGTATAGTGCTTTTCTCAAACATGCAATGAAATAAATAAATAAAAATCCTCAAGTCAAACTAATTTGCATGGCTGAATACCGTGATGCTGTGCCACAAATAGTGGAATGAAAATTAAAAAGTTACTTTGCAGGCCTAGGCCTGAAAAGTTGTATTAAATCCCATTTCAGGCCGCCTCGAGATGCTGCGCCCGAAAAAGGATACTTCCGAGTCTATTATAAGGAACGTAAAGAGATTATTTCATTGCATGTTTGAGAAAAATATTTTTTGTAATATTAGACGGATCAAGGAAAGTGTCTCATTCGCCGTCCTAAACCCAAAACGTAAGTGAGGAAACTGTTTATATTTTTCTAAAATAATTGACGAAGCTGAAAAGTCTGCAACTTTTTTCTGGTGCTAAGGAAGGTTATTCCTATCACCAAAAAAAATCAGGTACTTCTAAATGTTTTATCCATTCCCCATTAACATATACTAGAAATTAGCTCATCATCACTACTGATTCTTGTCCTCTGCCAGCCTATCGACGTCTTTGTAATAATTAGTTTTTAATTTAATTATTGTATTGTATATGTCTTTACGGTATTGGCACAATACGGTATTTGGGTGATAGTCAAGTCTGTAACTTTTTCTGAAACGTAAAGATGCTGTTCATATGGAGTTTATAAGGAAATACAGAATAATGACGTAGCTAGTTAAAATTGATAACTAAACTATACAATTATTGTAATAAAGTGTGAATTCAATAATACATAATAACTTTGGGTTATGCAAAAAAAACACCTGTTCATACATTTTCGTCAGTCTAAAATGAGCAAAGTCTATTAAACAGTTAGATTTTTTTGGCATAACACAAAGTTGGTCCCGTAGTAAAAGTTGCTAAGAATCGTGGATAGATTCACATTTTGCTATTTTGTATCACCAATTACATTTCACCCTGTATAGTTAGATATGGACCTTGAAAGTTTAGAAAAAATATGCATTTATTTTATTGACCAAGAGTAAATTTAAAGCTACCAATAAAATCCTTACGCATTTATAGAAACAAAATTGTATGACAACTATGGACCTACACGCAGTATTTCGCGACCGGAACAGCAATTTACTTAATATTCCATACAACGATTAGTACAAATAGCGGATCGTGACGTCATACTTTTAAGTCAATTAGTATGAAGCGTTTCGGCTGCCGCCAGTAAGGTCAAATTTTGTCTCAATAAATTGGGTATTTGTATTTGCTTTCATACAAACATTTGTTCCTCCCCAAAAACTGGTTCGATTGGCATCCTAAAAAATGGAGTCTACCTACACCCCTATTTTCTAAGGTCAAACAGCGTCCATTAATAAAAATAACAAAAATAATGAAGCTTCATGTTTTGTAAGAATCTTCGAAAATGTTGTTTGTTGATTATTTTTTATTCTTTCCATATTCGACTTAATGATGTTTTCCAACACTTTTCTCTGGCGTAAAGCGCAACTTAAAGCGTGGTTCTTGACCTATAGACTAGTTAAATGGACGTATTTTCCCAAATATTCAAACATAAACACTGCCTATGACAGACGGACAGACACCGAGAGATCACATAACCGTCGGACCAATTTTGAATAAGTACCTAAGAATAATTTTCCAAGCTAGAGTACATACCTCAGCCTTCTGCATTTTGTTCTGCTCCTGCAGCCGAGACAGGATGTCGGCCATGTTTGTTTGTAGCACCATCCCTCCCATCACCAGCTCATCCAGCACCTGAAGAATAATTCAGTAATTATTGAAGCTACGGTAGCCTAGTGGTTCAGGCATGCGGCTGTCAAGCGGCGGTCGGGGTTCGAATCCCGGCTCGTACCAAATTTTCGGAACTTATGTACGGAATATTTACCGTTAGCTTTTCGGTGAAGGAAAACATCGTGAGGAAACCGGTCTAATCCCAATAAGGTCTAGTTTTCCCTCTGGGTTGGAAGGTCAGGTGGCAGTCGGTTTCGTAAAACTAGTGCCTATGCCAAATCTTGAGATTAGGTGTCAAAGCGGACCCCGGGCTCCTTTAGGGGCACAACCGGGAATAACGCTAGGAGAATGATGATGATGTTTACTTCCATAAACGTAAAAGTCGCTGACTGACTCACTTAAATCAACGCCCTGCCCAAACTGTTGAGCCTAGAAACCTGTTTTTTTCACAAGAGTTAGTTTATATAACGTTAGTACCAAAATTCCACCCTCAAGGGAGTTAAAAGGGGGTTGAAAGTTTTTATTTATTTTAATAATTATGTAATTACAAACCTGGTGGGCTGCATCCGCGTGGAAGATCAGATCCAATTCACAGACATTCTCAAAGCATTTGTCCAGAGTCTCCACAAATACCTGAAAAAATAAATAAGCCCATGATTTTTCAATAAAATTATGAAGGTGTTAGTTGAGGTTTATGCCAAACAAAACACTAAGAGATCCTATTCTTGCTCGTTCGCAGCCAGATGGCGCTGATAGACGTCAGAGACGCCAGCGCATCGGCTGCGTTCAGTAATAATGTAAATTTTAAGGCCGTGTCGGACAGCAGGGAACGTCGCCCACAAATGGTTTCGCCGGAAGACCAGCGCTGGCTCATGAGCCAGCATTACGCTGAGGCGAGACCATTTCGTGACAAACTGCTTAGTATATTATAGTTAAGTAATACAGTATTTTAAGTTTCTTGTCACGAATAAATGATTTCATTTTCATTCTTATTCTATGTAGTTACTTATGGAACTTTATATTTAAAAACCAGTGTTCAGAAGAAGGGTGAGCGTCCAACAACGATGCCCTAATTCACAAAATTTTACAATCCGGTCAACAAAATTATTGAAATGTAGGCATAACCTATTATGCGGCAGAACATTGCAGTAATATTCCCTAGAACACTACTGCAATGTTCTGCCGCCAGAGGCAGCACAACCACTAATAGTATACCAGTATAGGAATATAGGGATTCACACACACATGCACAATTGACTGTCAAATGAGTGACAAGGATGCTTGCATAGACAATACCGCAAGTGGGAACGAGATACAATGTCAACCCTGCTAGTACTACTACACCTACAAAGAATTTTGCGTAATTTTCCCTATTCTATAGTAAAATTTACAAACTTGAATCTCATTTGCAAGGTGTACCCTTAAGGGCTCATCGATTCATTCGGCAAAGTGGATGAAGTTGATTAGATCTTTACCTGTCATCATCATCATATCAGCCGAAAAACGTCCACTGCTGCACATAGGCCTCCCCCAAAGAGTGCCTAAATGACCGGTCCTGCGCCACCCGCATCCAGCGGACTCCCGCGACCTTTACCAGGTCATCAGTCCACCTTGTGGGGGGCCTACTCACGCCGCGCCTTCCGGTACGTGGTCGCCACTTGAGAACCTTACCGCCCCAACGGCTATCGGTTCTACGTGCAATGTGCCCCGCCCACTGCCACTTAAGTTTAGCGATTCGGAGGGCTATATTGGTTAGTGGATGATGTTGATTAGATATTTACCTGTATTAGGTCCAAAATGCCCAGTTCACTCTCCGAGCTATCCACACAGAACACAAAGTAGAGGGTGGCATAATGTCTGTAGATCAGCTTGTAATCCGAGCCTCCGATAAGACTGAAAAAAAACAGGCATTTTGAAAATTTATAAAAGAAAAACTAAAACTTACTATGCAGTTAAAAAAAAAATTATACTTCTATCTTGTAAGTAAAATTGTATGGAAACAATATTTTCTGTCACCTTAGTTTAGATGTGTCACTAATCTGCAATACCCTAATTATAATATCTATCCCCAAGAAATATATTAGTCATCATTTTAATCAAAACTGTCTCTAAGTATAAATCATCGGATTAATGTATATATGTATCTTAAATAATAGTTTGATCACTTTTTTTTATAGCCTGAATCACAGATGTATGAATATAAGGAGATCGGACATGGCGGCCGATTTGTATAGAGTGAGCCTGTCGCAAGTACATTAACCCACACAACGCCCAAGTAATTGACAAGACAAAGCACGCACACATCTAAAACACACACACTTGTATACCTACACGCTTATTTGACAATAAACGCGCATCATATCAGGCATTTTGGGAAAAAACGTAATATTCTCTGCGATCAGCACGCGTGCACAGTATGGCAGTGTATGCCCATTGAGCATACAGCTGCGACACGGCCGCCGGCGGCTTGTCCTCTCTCTAGTATTCTATGCTCTGAGGCCTGAATAAAAGATCTGTCATCATAATAATTGATCTGTCACCTAATAAATACTTAGATCAGTTCCTTAATTTTATGAAAAAATGGCTAATAGGGGCGGAGTCAAATTGGCGGTGTATGAAAATGTTTATCATAATAACTTACTTGACATAATTCGTCAATGCTATAAATAAATGATTAAAGGTAAAAATAGCTACCAAAACCCGAATCAGTGCACCCCACTTCCACGTGGTCTTGTCTGTCCTAGCCCTAGACTGTATATAAAAGCCCGCGGAGCCAGCTCGCGAAGGAGGTCCTGAGTAGACCGAGTGCGCACGTGAAACGAAGGGCCGACGAAGCCAGTTTCTGGCGGTAGCCTGGGCGGAGGGCGGGAGACTGAGTCCCAGAAACAAAAGCGGGGCTCAGTCATTGCAAAAAAAATGCAAAAAAATACTACCGGTCAAAAGTTTAAGTTCACTCTTTGTTTTAGGTACAAATTAGTACTTTTGGACAATAGTTTTTTGCAGTTCGGAAGCCGAAATTTGTTTCCAACTGATACGTTATTGTTTCCAGAGATTTGTTTAATTAGTCAGACACAATTCACGTACATTTCTAAACAACGCATTCCCTAAAATCTTATAGGAATGACGGCAAAGGCTGGGCCATATATGGCCTTGCCACTTAAAACGTACAATGATCAGATACAATGTTGGTTTTTAGGGAATCAGTTGTTTAGAAATCTACGTAAATTGTGTCTGACTAATCAAACACATCTCTGTAAACAATAACAAATCAGTTGGAAACAATTTTCGACATCTGAACTGCAAAACATTATCGCACAAAAGTACAAATTTGTACCAAAAACAAAGGGTGAACTTAAACTTTTGACCGGTACTGTACTTATATCAAACATTACATTATATTAAGTAACTTGTAACTTATGTCCATTTATATCAAGTGTATGTTAGTTTTTCTTACATTATATGAAACATTACGGACCCTCACATTGATAATTAATATTATTTTCCAGTGATTAAAATTTTATTTTAAGGTAAACATTTTAATGTTGGGGCTGAGCTACAGGCTACCAACGGGGTCACAGGTGACGGATAGTGAACGGCCATCAGATATGGTGGTTAGCTGCGAATATAACGAATAAGCAGTCCCCGATCAAGCAGCGACAGGGTCAACAGGGCGTAGTGGGTTGGACGGTGGGACGGACTTTTCAATAAAAGCTACATAGGCCTTAAGACGACCTTGCGACATGGCGAGTAAATGCCGCCATCAAATAAGCATTCCCCTGGTACAGAGCAGCAGCTGCATCAGTATTGGCAGAAGGCCGAGGAAGTGGGTTCCGGTAGGACTTTTGACCAAATAGGAGTGGGCGTATACAACCGGCCATTACACTGCGATGTGGAAGGCAAGTGGGGAAACCACCACATTAATATTCCCTATTATGGAGTAATGATAATGACACAAGAAAGAAATAACGTCCTTGACAACGGGCTTCCACGACGTAACATTCCGTGGCGGTCTGAGTCCGGCAGGGTCAGGAGTAAGGCTGACTCGGTCGTCATCATGCAAAATCCTTGCAAAATCGGAACATGGAATGTTAGAACGATGCTTACGCCGGGAAAGCTAGAGGAGTTAAAGGCAGAGATGAATAGACTAAACATAGATATATTAGGATTATGCGAAGTGAGATGGGAGGGAAGTGGTGATTATTGGAGCGATGATTATAGAGTAATTTACACAGGAGACCAACAAGGAGTTAATGGAACAGCAATAGTTTTAAACAGAAACTGGGGCAACCAAGTGGAAAACACAATTCATTATAGCGATAGAATAACAGCAATAAAACTTACAGGAAGTCCTAATAACATTATAATAATCCAAGTTTATATGCCCACCAGTAGTTACACAGATGATGATATAGAGGAAATGTATAATCACATTGACACAATTTTGGATTCAGTTAAAGAAAAAGATATTTTAATTGTAATGGGAGATTTTAATGCAGTTGTAGGTGAAGGATCTCAAGGAAATATAGTCGGTAAATTTGGACTTGGAAAGCGGAACAGTAGAGGCGAAAGACTGGTGCAGTTTTGTGAAGAAAACAATCTGATAATAACGAATACATTATTTGCGCAACCTAAAAGACGCCTATACACATGGAAAATGCCTGGAGATATAGGAAGATATCAATTAGATTTTATCATAACAAAACAACAGCATCGGCAGCAAATCAAATCATGTAAAACAATGCCCGGTGCAGATATCAATACCGACCACAATCTTCTAGTCAGCATGTTCAACTTTGAAAATAAGAGGCCTAAAAGAAAGAACAGACCAAAGAGTATCGATCTCAATAAGCTTAAAGAAATAGATAGTAATTATAGAGTGCAATATAGCAATAAGGTAGGATATAAACTAGAACAGTACAATAAAGATATATTAGACAACATAGAAATAGAAAGCCGTTGGAATAACATTAGAGATATAATTAGGACTAGTGCGGAAGAAACATTGGGTAAAGAAAAGATCACACCACGAAAGAAATGGTTAACCACAGATATTATAGATATGATGATTGAAAGAAGAAGCTTAAGGAATAGAGTGGATGAAGATAGCATAGAGAAATACAGGTACCTCTCAAATAAAATAACATTAAAGTGCAGAGAAGCAAAGGCTCAAGACATATCTGAGGCATGTAATCATATAGAAAACTTTATTAAACAAGGGAAATTAGACAAAGCCTATAGTATAGTCAGACACCTAGGAAGACATCACAAGACAAAAAGTGCTGCAATTTTGGACGAGCATGGCAAAATTTTACTAAATAATGAAGATATATTACAACGCTGGATACGATACATAGAACAATTATACAACGGAAATGGTTTAACAGATAATGACATAGAGAGAGAAATGGAAGTAGATGAAAATAAACTAGGTCCTGGTATCATTAGAGAATTAAGAGCATTAAATAGTATTCAAAATGGTAAAGCAGCAGGTGATGATCAAATATACATTGAACTCATAAACAAATTAGAATGTGATTTTATGAAAGATGAAATATTTACAATAGTGAAAGAGATCTACATCACAGGAGTGATTCCAAAAGATTTTCAAACTAGTAAAGTGTTACCATTGCCAAAGAAACTAAATACACTGAAGTGCGAAGAGCACAGAACGCTGAGCCTTATATCACAAGCATCTAAAATTCTCATTAAGATAGTGCAAAACAGAATAAGACCAATAACGGAGAGCTATCTGGGACCTGACCAATATGGGTTCAGGCAACAAAGAGGCACAAGAGAAGCTATTCTTGCTCTTCGACTCATCGTAGATAGGAGAATGGAACTAGGCCTGAACACTCATATAGCCTTCATAGATTTAGAGAAAGCCTTTGATAAAATAGACTGGATAAAGATGATGAACATTCTGCGTACAATAGGAATAGATTATAGAGACAGGCGAATTATACATGCACTATATAAAGATCAAGAAACCATAGTAGAAATAGGACAGGAGAAGGGAAAAGCCAAAATAAAACAGGGTGTAAGGCAGGGTTGTCCACTCTCGCCTTTGATTTTTAATATTTTCATTGAAACCGCCATTCGAGAAATTTTGGGATCAGAAAAAGGCGGTGTTAAAATTAATGGAGAAAAGTTTCACTTTATAAGATTTGCTGATGACATCGCAGCGGTAGCCGAAAATTCTGCACAGCTTGAACAGCTCGTAACAGAAATGGACCTCATTTTCACAGAATTTGGACTAAAAATAAATATAAATAAGACCAAAACATTAATTGCATCTAAGACAAACCAAATCATAGATCCCATAAAAATTAGAGGTTCAGCCATTGAACAAGTCAAAAGCTTTAAATACTTAGGCAGCATTATAACCTGTGACTCCAGATGCACTTCGGATATCATCGCACGCATAGCCATGGCCAAAAAAGCTTTCAATGCCAAAAAGCAAATATTAAAGGCGAAAATATCTCGAAAGATCAGAAAACGTTTTATTAAGACCTACATCTGGAGCATAGCGTTGTACGGAAGTGAGACGTGGACTCTAACCCAGCGTGACAGAGAGAGACTGAACGCATTTGAAATGTGGGCATGGAGAAGGATGGAAGGTATTAGTTGGACAGAAAGAAGAACAAACGAAGAGGTTCTAAATTTGATAGGAGAACAAAGATGTCTACTAAAAACTATTGAAAACAGAAGGGGAAATATGTTGGGGCACCTGATACGACATGACAATTACATAAAAACTATAATTGAAGGAAAAATTGAAGGAAGGAGAGGCAGAGGAAGGCCAAGACGTGCGTTTATGGACCAAGCTAAAGAGAAAGTTAATGTAATGTCGTATCAGGAGCTCAAAACAGTGGCAGAAAGAAGAACAGAATGGCGATTACTCCACCGACAAGAGCCTGGCTCTTAAATTTATGATGATGAAACATTTTAATATTGTTTGGTGATTCTGTTTTAGTGACAATTTCATTATTTTGAAACCCAATATTATTATTTGATGATAAATATTATTTCCAAGTAATTCTTAATTGATATTTAGGTAAGCCTTTTAATATTTTTAGGTGATTCAGTTTAGGTGACAGATCTACTATTCGAGAAACAAATATAATTTATCAGGTCACTGTGATTGCGTGGGATCGGAGTAGATGGAGGGCCTACTTGAGCTACACCGACAAGAGCTCTTAAGTAAGAGAAGAAGAGGTCACTGAAAATGCATTAATTAGGTAATTCATAAAATCATACTCATATATCCCCCTATTCATAAAAGTGAATGAACCTAGTTTTGACAGTACCCAAAGCAGCGCAGTTTGGGTGGACCCCCACAAGGTGGACTGATGACTTGGTAAATGTCATGGGAGTCCGCTGGATGCGGCTTACGCAGGACCGGTCATTGTGGCACTTTTTGGGGGAAGCCTGATGGGGATGTCCAGCAGTTGCTGATATGATGATGAAGATGAATACACAGGGAAACCTAGTTTGAGAGCCAGAGCTTTAACTTATCATGTACATTGTAGTTACAATAAAGAGTTTTTATTTATTTATTTGATAAACCTATGTTAACTAAAATTTGTCGTGTCCGTTTTGTTCTGATTAGGTTTTTGTTTATTATGAAATTGTAAAACCATAATGGTGTGATAAAATTAAGCGTGCTTTTTGTGATAGAAAAGGGTCGGGTAGCATAAAGTTTAAAGTCATATTTTTGATAGGCATACGTGGATTCGTCATACTCATCATTACGCATAACTGTAAATAGTCATACATTTAAAAAAAAAAAAAAAGTTATGCGCATAACGTTTTTAATCATAATTTTTAAGAACATATTGTGTAATGCGCATACATTTGATGCGCATAAAATTATTTAAGCATACTTTATAATGGACATAAATTGGTAGGTCAGAGTATAGCAAAGGGTTCACAAACAAGTATACTAACAAGTTCTTCACTCTTTTACAAAAAAAATAACCTCGAAGACGAAAATGGGAGCTTTCGTCTTCTAACCTATCCGCGATCCGAGTCGGTTTTGCCACTAAGTCCCTGTTCCCTAATGCCTACGTGAAAACTTGAACTTTTTTTGTATAATAAAAATAATTATTATGACTAAATAAATGTATGACATTCTACATTATGGTTAAACCAATTATGACTCCGTATAATTATGACAGGGAATAATTATGCCATAGTAAAATAAGAATAAGCGAAAAAATTGTTGCATACCCAAACTTTATATTCTACCACATAGGTGAGACCCCGGGCAAGCATGGAGTTGGTTTTCTGGTCAATAAACACTTAACAAAACATATAGATGGATTTTACGGCATATCAGAGCGCATAGCATTATTGAATTTAAAACTACCAGGCTACAAAGACCCATGGACCATCATGCAAATCTACTCACCCACAGAACAAGCAGAGACCGATACAATCAACAAATTTTACCACAACTTGAATGAAGCTCTACAGAAACACGCTCATAAAAATATAATAGTGATGGGCGACTTCAATGGACAAATCGGGGAAAGACAACTGGATGAAGATACAATCTTAGGACCACATACATACAGCCCAAAAAATAGAAGCAGGAATGGAAAATTAATGATCGACTTTGCAATGGAAAATAATCTAACTATCCTAAACTCTATGTTTAAAAAAAAGAAAAATAGAATGTGGACATGGACATCACCTGATGGCAAAACTAAAAACCAAATAGACTTTATAATGACCAACAAGTCTAAATGGTTCACAAACATTAATGTCATTAATAATTTAAACTTCAACACCAACCATCGCATGGTTAGAGCTGAATTGAAGTCATCGCAACCCAAGAACACAAGACCAAAAATAAATGCAGAGTACATAAAATCCAACAACCGTTTAATAGACCAAATAGCTACCTCATTAGACTCCAAACTTAAAGAATATGATAGAGAAACAAAAGATGCCTGCTTACAAGAAAAATATAACTGGCTGGAAAGCACAATCACAGACACCACCAAGCAATATGCCGCCAAGGAAAATCATTCAAACAAATGGATGACAACAAATACCATCAACCTTCTAGAACAAAGAGCAGCTTTAATAAACGCCAAACCTACAAACAACAATCGAAGACAAATTACAAAAATTAATAAAGAAATAAAAGAAAATATAAGGAAAGACAGAAGACAACGTCGAATGGAAACGATAGAGAAGCATATTAAACAAACAGGAGGAATAAAGAAGGCATACAGAGAACTTACTAACAATAAAGAATGGATTGTGAAAATGGGAAACAAAAGCGGGACTAAAAAAAGTGACAGAAAAGAAATACTAAAGATTGCAACAGCCTACTACACTGAATTATACCAAAACAACATAATAGAAAGTGATGTAGACCTGTCAAATAAAACAACAGTACCTTCAATCATGCAAGAAGAAGTTGCAAGAGCTATTGACACCCAAAAAACAGATAAAGCACCTGGTCCAGACGGCATATGTAATGAAATTTTGAAACAAACCAAACCAGCAATAGTACCTGTACTTACAGAAATGTTTAATACCGTTATCAACTCTGAAATTATCCCAAAACAATGGACTGAATCGAATATAATCCTTCTTTTCAAAAAAGGGAACCACTGTGATATAGGAAACTACCGACCCATTAGTTTGCTCTCCAACATATATAAAACCTTTGCAAAGATTCTACTGAAACGAATAGAAAAAAAACTAGGCGAACAACAGCCAATAGAACAGGCAGGATTCCGCAAAGACTTTTCTGTACTAGACCACATCCATACCGTGAGGCAAATAATAGAAAAATACGCTGAATATCAATTAACATATTACATGGCATTTATTGACTACAGCAAAGCGTTTGACTCTTTAATACACACAAGAATCTGGGAAGCATTAAGAGATCAGGGAATAGAACATAAATACATAAGGATTATAAAAAATATATACAAACACGGCTCAGCACGTATCCAACTAGAAAAGGTAGGCAATAAGTTTCCAGTACAAAAAGGCGTGAGACAGGGAGATCCGCTCTCACCAACACTCTTCCTAGCTGTATTAGAGCAGGTCTTCAGGAACCTTGAATGGGAAAATTTGGGCATAACTATTGATGGTCGCACACTGACACATTTGCGATTTGCAGATGATATTGTATTATTTGCAGCAACACCTGACGATCTAAACAAGATGATTAACGATCTAACATCAGAAAGTGCAAAGGCAGGGTTGAAGCTAAACCCCGATAAAACCAAAGTTATGACCAATGGCAACAAATACCCAATATCAGCGGAACAGACTCGGATCGACTATGTTGAAGAATACATTTATCTTGGGCAACTGATGTCTCCAAAAGACAATATAAGTAAAGAAACTGAAAGAAGAATTGCGAACAGTTGGAAAAAATATTGGGGACTGAAGGAGATAATGAAGGACAAAAACTTACACATATCAACCAAAAGCAAACTATTCAATACATGCATCTTACCAATACTAGTATATGGAAGTGAAACATGGACTCTGACAAGAAATATAACAAATAAACTATCCATATGCCAACGAGCAATGGAAAGAAGTATGGTTGGGATTAAAAGAACAGACAAAGTAAGGAATAGCAGCATCAGATACAAGACGAGAGTCCAGGATATAACCCAAAAAATAAGAAGACAAAAATGGAAATGGGCAGGACACACGATTCGAGGGAAAGACAAATGGAGTAAAATAATCACCCAATGGTACCCAAGGAATGGAAAAAGAAAGAGAGGCAGACCACAAAGAAGATGGGATGACGATTTACGACAGGTAGCCGGTATAACATGGGGTAGAGTGGCCACAGAAAGGCAGGAATGGAGAAGATTGGAGGAGGCCTTTGCCAACTGGCAAACGGACACTCAAAAATGGAAGAAAAAAGAGATATATGAATGAAACGTAAAGAAAGAAAACCCATAATTTATATAATATCAAATTTTATTGTCTGAATAAAAGGCTATAATAATAAAAAAAAAATTATACCAAAAAAAAATATGAGCATCAACATTATGCGTAAAGTGTTATGATAATAGTTGTTATGAGACTAGATGGGCACCAGGATTAGAGACTTACTGAAATATACAACAAATTTATTACCTTCCACCTTCCAAGAAATTGCACACATTGTCGTCCCGCTTTGACACCAGCTGGAAAGTCTCCTTTATTATCTGCTGCTGCATATCCTCATTCTGCAAACCAATTTATGCTTTTTAGGGTTCTCAAAGAGTAAAATCATCGCTGTCCGTCCGTCCATCTGTCTGTCACCAGGCTGTATCTCAAGAACCGTGATAGCTAGAGAGTTGAAATTTTCACAGATTATGTATTTCTGTTGCCGCTATAACAACAAATACTAAAAACAAGTTGAAATATTTTTTTAATGCTCCCATACAACTAACGTGATTTTTTTGTCGTTTTTATAGATAATGGTACGAACCCTTCGTGCGCGAGTCCAACTCGCACTTGGCCGGTTTATTTTTTTATCATGCTTGACTAGCTAAGCAAGTGTGCCTACGAAATTTGAAGAGTTCCCTCGATTTCTCCAGGATCCCATCATCAGATCTTGACCTGATGATGAAGTGACCACCTTGGAAGGATACCCATTCTAACAATAAAAAGAGTTCTCCAAATTGTTCCAGGCGTTTTCGAGTAATTGGGAACATACATAAAAAAGACTATGACAAATTGAGAACCTCTTTTTTTGGTCAATAAAACTTTTTTTCTCAGTTTTTTTTGGTTTTTCAGTATCATGAGCACTCTTGATCCTGAAAAGGTACTATTATAAATATTTGCGCAAAATTGTAATTAATCTTGTAATAGGCTTGTTGCGTGGTGTTAAAAATGATAACGTCGTGTTGCTAAATGGATAGTAAACCATCAAATGATTGTAATAAAGTATAAATTACAAAATATAATTCAAATCATAAAAAGATATGAACCTTGAAAGTTTAGAAAAAAAAGTTTTTTTATTTATTGTCCAAGAGTAAATTTAAAGGTACCAATAGAATCCTTACGCTTTTATAGAAACAAATTTGTATGACAACTATGGACCTAAACGCAGTATTTCGCGACCGAAACAGCAATTTACTTAATTTTCCATGCAATGGTTAGTACAAATTGCATGGTGTGACGTCATACTTTAAAGCCAATCAGTATGAAGCGTTTCGGCTGCTGTCAGCGAGGTCCGTCTTTATTTCGATTTTTTGGGTATTAATGTCATTTAAATGTAGTTGCTTCCAAACAAACATTTGTACATCTACAAAAACTGGTTCGAATGGCATCGTAAACCAATTTAAGGTCACAAGCCCATTGTATTTAACTATAATTTTACTAGACTGAGTGACTCATGTCATGATATGTTCATTGTGAATAAACGATAAAGAAAAAAAGTGTCCCCAATTTTCCATACACTCTTTACACTCCATACAGAATGTATGAATAAAACGTCACACAGTGGAATTAAAAACTGAAGACACTTTTTTTATTTATCGGGATTAAGAGTGCCCATGATATTGAACATTAAAAAGTAAAAAAATCTCAATTCTGAGAAAAAAATTAAAGTCGCACATTTGGAACTTGTTCTGAAATAAATATTTTCATTCATTCACTCATTAATTTGAGTGAAAACGGCCCCTCACTTTCGTTAATAGGGTACTTAACCTGTAGCCATCCACTATACAAGGAAATTTGGCAATGAAATTTGAATCAAATGTAATAGGAAATAGAGTAGAAACTGATTTGTGTTAAAACAAACCAAAATAATGAAACTCTTTTCCAATTCATAATGGTATAAATTCAATGGAAGAGGGATGCTTTTTGATAGTTAAAACAAAGTTTCAAATAGTTTTTGATGTTAGAAATGTTTAATTTTTTTTTTATCCAAGGTATGTAAAACGGCAACCACCCCCAAGACAGCCCTAGGTTGTTCAAATTTGCCCGAAGCTGACTGACAGTAATTTAAAACTGCTACTGCCGGTACAACTACATAACTTAAAGGAATCTCATCAATCCAGTAACAAGATAGTAGAGTTTTAAAGAGCAAACTTAGAAGACAACTTGTATAGTGGTGAAAGGTTTAGAAAGAAACTCTGTGAAATAATTATATGAGAATAAAACATGAAGATTAAACTCGAAATTTAACAAAAGCTCTCACAAATACCATTCTGCTCAGTCTATAAGATAATTTTGAATAACTGTTAAACGCCAAATGAAAGGAAACTTTATAAATACTTCACGTATACTCACAAAGTACTGATAAAACTTGGATAACCTCGGCTTCCCATGGTTGTTGAATACCAAAATTGCCTTGATCATGGTTGAGAGCAGCAATTTATAACTAGTTTAACTGCCTAATTATCTCATTTGTTGTACTAATTGTATTAACAATGCAGACAGAAATACCTGATTGGAAATGAAAAGTGGAATAATCAATGGATTTGGTATGACAGTGACATTTGTAATTTCGTTCGGTAATCGTTATTGCTAGTTCCTTTGCCTCCGAATTCCTATCATATCAAACTAGTGTATATTTGTCATAAATTCATGTTTATTTGACTTGACGATCTTTCATAATTTGGCGCTGTAATATTAATACATTTTCATGGTTTTATTTTATAGTATTTATTTATGACTTTATTCGTTATAAAAACTGATAGTGGCAACACAGAACCGTACGTAGAAATAGACATGCACATTTTTTACAATCTGTGCGTGCGTCGCTTCGCGCTCCATCGCTCACGTCCGCGAGTGTCATAAAAGAAAATATTAAAAAACCAAACATTTATTGTGTGAAATAGATAATAATTGTCAACTATAGTGGTTTTTGTTGAGTTAACCATTGAATGGAATTACGACATCGCACCGGAGACGCCGTTGCTCTTATAAAAAGGTTAGTGTGTTTTTACAAACTGAGCACATTTTGTTATGTCTTAATTTGGAAGGCCGGCGCTTCCAGCGGTGTCAAGTAGCATAAAAACGCTGCTGATTACTTACGGTAATGTCACGCGTGTTTATACGCTAGTGGCTGTTGATATTAGTGCCTAACCTAGGTGAAAACTTCTATGGTATGTGATACAGTTCGTTTTCCGTTCGGCACATCACAGGCAACTGGTTGCAACGTCGGAATTTAGGATATACGTAATAGGAAACTGTTTTTATAGCTATTTAAACAATTATTCTGCTGAGGAAGTCGTTTTTACGCTTTTGTTATTGTAGTTTTTGTTGAAGAATGGTCTTGAAAAGTCCATTTGTTATTACTTATTACGTGTGAATTTAGATCAGAAATGCGTGTTTTGAAAGTTCTAAGTTAACTTTAATTTGTTTACAATAGTGGTCTTATCTATGGCTTGACACACTTTCTTTTTTTAAAGTAATGTGTGAAATTACCATGCTCACTCATTGTAATTTTAAACAGTTATTTTAATGCTACCTATACTGTTTGATTTAACTGGAATAGTATTTTATTTTCCTTTGAATTCATTTAATGGTTATATTATTTGTGTCGAATATGGGGAGAAACATTTTATTTAAATAAAAGGTATAAAATATTACAATCATGAATAAAACATAAATACAAAACTAAACTATTATTAAATTAAAATAATTAAAACTAAACCTTAAACATAGAAAAAATAAAATAAAATAACTAATTAAATAAGAGGCCTGGGCCTCTTGGCAGGGTGCCCATCACGCAGGCAGCATTCCGGCACTGAACTGCAATTGCGATTCTTTGAGCGAGAAAGCTGCAGCGAGGGTCACCCGTTGCCTCCCTCAACCTTTTACTGAGCTCCCTGTGGAGTTCCAGCGCACTCTGACCCCAAGGACATATTGGGCGCCGAGTTGAATATTGATTTGTGGTGATTATCAAACCAACAAATATAAGCCAATTTCTTAAAGTATTTTGGCATTATTTGGTAGTCAGTAAATTTTAATACTCATTACAAACTTGTATAAAGTTAGTAAGTACCTACGAGTATGACCAAGGAAAGAAATATCCCAAAACATTTGAGCTTTCACATCCCATTGTAGTAAGAAAAGACTATTTCCCGTTTTATAATAAAACAACAATCTACCTATAGAAATTGTATTTAATTTTATAATAAAGTAACAATTATAATCACATATTAATGTATAAATTACTTAATCTAATAATAATATTGTAATGTTAATCTTAATTTTTATGCTAAATGTACCAAACTCCATTTCTTAATCAATAATAATGATGTGTTCACCTGTAATTGGGGTACATAAGTGCCCAAATAGAAAATGTACCTATTTATTGTAATATAATCTTGTGTACTCTGTTGGTGTCCCGAATAATAATAAAATAATAATAAAAATAAAATAAGTAGGTATCCTATCACCTTCTCCATTTATACCAAATTTTAACCAAATTGGTCAGTTAAAGCATGAAATGGTAACATACATACAGACAGAGTTACTTACATTTATTTATTATTCTACTTCTTGCTACATATGGTTGCCACCTCAGAGCATAGAATACTAGAGAGAGGACAAGCCGCTGGCGGCCGTGTCGCAGCTGTTAGCTCAATGGGCATACTTTGATATACTGTGCACGCGTGCTGATCGCAGAGAATATTACGTTTCTTCCCAAAATGCCGATATGATGCGCGTGTATTGTCCAATAAGCGCGTAGGTATACAAGTGTGTGTGTTTTAGATGTGTGCGCGCTTTGTCTTGTCAATTACTTGGTGTGTGGGTTAATGAACTTGCGACAGGCGTACTCTATACAAATCGGCCGGCATGTCCGATCTCCTTATATTCATACATCTGTGGTTGCCACAGTTCAACAATTGCTTTTCACAAGACAATCAGCTTATTAGTATGTATTGTACAAAGTACTATTGACCCACATGTGTGTACACATACCTATATCTTAATTCACTATTGTGAATTCAAATAATGGATTTTCTATCACCAATCACTATGTCCTTCTGTACCATGTGGTAAAGTGCCATGAAAGCTGCTCTATCAGCAGGGGTGGCTCACTCCGAGATTCCGTCGCGCCACTACTAGTACAACTTAGTTGGTACCTATGTTAGTGTATGCCGCGCGCTGCTACGGAACGCACGCGTTCTCGCTTTACGTCATTCGCTTATCAATTTGTTTCGTCAATGCAACTTTTAACAGGGGATTTGTTAACACTGAACCTTCTGTGCTGATATTATTTATTCTGTGCTAAAGGTTACTTAACCCAAAGTGCATCTTGGCTTTCGACATTAAAGACCGTCATCCCTACCCAGTGCTGATTCTGTTATTTTCCTATTACCTCATCCAACTCAAACAATCATTAAGTAACATAATCAAGTTAAAATTACTGTATTTTACCACAATCAAATATGTCATAGAGGCAACTATAAAAAAAAAGCATTAATATTCTGAAATTCAGAGTACCAAAAAAACGACTGCAATAACAAGTTGTCTGTTTATCTTGTCCGATAAGAAGTTGTTTATAAACAGTTTGATTATGTTTGCTCAGGCCCCATAGCATGGATGGCGTTATCACGCGATAAGTGATAGGATAAGCGCGTCATCTCGTTCTATCGAACGGTGTCAGCCAGGGACGGATGCTCTATCCTGTCACTTGTCGCGTGATAAGGCCATCCATGCTACGGGGCCTGCACGGCTATCGCAAGACGGCGCGCGAGCTCTGTCGATTTTTCTCGTACCTACTATCCGTCTCTCACACCACCACCTTACCATATTTCATCATCATCATGATCATATCAGCCGAAAGACGTCCACTGCTGGACATAAGCCTCCCCGATAAAGTGCCACAATGGCCCGTCCTGCGCCACCCGCATCCAGCGGACTCCACATTTAATGGCAAATAAATATTTCTATTTCTATAGAAAGAGACGTTTAGTGCGAGAAAAATCGAGAGAACTCGCGCGCCGTCTTGTGATAGCCGTGCTGGCCCCGTAGCATGGATGGCGTATCACGCGACAAGTGACAGGATAACCGCGTCGTCTCGTCCTATCGAAAGGTGTCAGCCAGGGACGGAAGCTCTATCCTGTCACTTATCGCGTGATAACGCCATCCATGCTACGGGGCCTGTTGTTTTTAACCGACTTCAAAAAAGGAGGAGGTTATATGTTCCACTGTATGTATTTTTTTTTTTAATGTATGTTCGCCGATTTCTTCGTCAATTGTGGATCGATTTCCAAAATTCTTTTTTTATTCGAAAGAATATACTCCCGAGGTGGTCCCAATGTCACCAATTTAGGATCTGATGATGGTATCCTAGGGAAATTGAGGGCAACCCTCAAATTTTATAGCCACGCCTGTAGTGATTTCAGTATTTTCTATTATTACTCGTGTATTTACCCTCGGAAATCGGAATTTTGGTGAAGTGGAACCGATGATTAAGACCACAGATGACTTATGGAACTCCTCAAAGATGTAAAGTACGTCAAAGATTCTCACACGATTCCGTTGAAGTAGCAACTAATGAAGTGTTAATTCTGAGATCCTTGAGAAATCGACGGGACTCCTCAAATGTTATCAGCCTACATATAGCGAGATAGCGTCTTGGGTTTTTTCTGTAATAACCAACGCATTTGCTCTCGGAAAGCAGTTCATGTGGTAAATGGAAAGGAAATGTGGAAATTTTCATGTACCATGAAGCTTGGCGAAGTACTGAATTGAAGTCGGTTTAAACTTTGTTTTTAAAGTAAATTATTATTATTGCATACACTTAAAAAGTACCCCAGTCAATGGGGGAGGTATCCCTATATTGTATAGACCAAATAGTCCGTTTCACATATCTTTCTCTCTCTACGCATGGGTTAACAAGGGACATAAATATATAGACGAATAAGAGACGCCGATTATGTGGCTGTACATTTATAGAGATCAGGCCCCGTAGCATGGATGGCGTTATCACGCGATAAGTGATAGGATAAGCGCGTCGTCTCATTCTATCGAACGGTGTCAGCCAGGGACGGCAGCTCTATCCTATCACTTATCGCGTGATAAGGCCGCCATCCATGCTATCAGTCCAGCAAGATTTTTATGTTTCAATAAAAATAATCTGTATGACAAATACATACCTATACCTAAGATATGGGTGGATTGCAAAAAAATTCTGCATAATTAAGGACCTTAATCTAATCTATGCTTTAACTTTTTTCCATTGTGTAACGAAAGTTACCCATATAAAATGTACCTATGGGTAATTGCCGTTACACAATGGAAAAAAGTTAAAGCGTAGATTCGATTAAGGCTCTTAACTATGTACATTTTTTTTGCAATTCACCCAAATTTACTTGTGTTATTCAACGGTTAATACAAAGCTTCCACGTCGTTAGTATGGGTTGTTTTCAGCGTCGCCAGCAACGTCTGACTTTGACACAATGTTTACTGTATGTATTTATGTACCTAGTATGTACTGTAATGTTAAAATTCCCTTGATGCAAGTATTAAAGACGGACACACTACAGACAATACATAAATGTTATTTGTATCAGAATGCTGGAAATACGTCTAAAGCCTACTTACATCTAGCCAAGTATAGTAACTACATCCAAGTTAGCTTTCACTATGCTTTCTACTACCAAGTCTCAATGTTAATCAGTTTATTAAAGACGTAACTCTACTATCTTCGCAGTATTACTGGTCAAACCACAAACAAGAAATTTCTATATACTGTTGCGATTCTAAAGACAGCACAAAGTTACGGAAAGTTTCCTAAAATATGAAATCTCAGAAGTCTCAGGACACTTTCGCAAGAATTATAAGTAAAACAAGAAAAATGAATAAATATTCATCAGCATATCAGCCGAAAGACGTCCACTACTGGACATAGGCCTCCCCCACCCGCATCCAGCGGACTCCCGCGATCTTTACCAGGTCATCAGTCCACCTTGCCTACCCACGCACGCCGCGTCTTCCGGTAAATAAATATTTGCGGACAATCTTACACAAATCGAGCTGGTCCCAAACTAAGCAAAGGTAGGTAGGCTCTCTCTCTCTCTCTCTCTCTCTCTCTATCTCTCTCTCTCGCTCTCTCTCTCTTCTGTCATTTACTTTTGACAGAGTGGTCGTGGTTTCATGATGATGTATGGATAAAGCAGCCACCGCGATGCTCCTTTACTTGTTGCTTGTTTTTTTTTTAACCTCACTGTTGCTATAATATGACGAACCCAATACAGCGGTCGAATTGCGTGGTTGGAGGGTAGCTTGGGGAAAATCCAAGGGGAACCTCCGGCACGACCACGCGGGAATGGGTAAACACTGGAATACTCTTAAGAGTTTGCGCTCCAGTAATATTGGTCGAACGGTATCAACCGAATCTGAGGTGTGAGTGGTGATGCCCAGTGAACTACTGGGATTGCTGCTTCGCCGCTAAAACCTACCCTAGCTGAGAAGAGTCCAGCAAGAAACTCAGCTAGGCCCGACATCGGTCGGTTTGGTCGGACTGAACTGGACTATGGTGGATGGTGTCGCAGCTTTTATCGAATCAGTCCAGCGCGTAGGAGAACGACCGCGCGAACGCTTTCCCTCTATCTGTCCCTGGACAACGACTCGTTCCACGGAGTTTTGGTTTCGAGTAATGTGCCCGAAGTATTTGAGTATTCGTATTTGCACAATCGACGATAATCTCTCTTTGATTTTAAGCCCGAAACGCTGTCCATGGAATTCGTAGCAGTCCACATTTCGAGTGCGTCAATTTTGCGTCTGTCTTTCAGGCGCCATGTTTCTGCTCCATATAAGAAAACTAGGAAGACTAAGCTTCTCATCAGACGAATTGTGGCTTTGGTGATGTTACGGTGGCTCTAGACTCCTTAGCTTATCAACTGCAGATCTTGTGATAGCACATCTCCTCCGAATCTCATCCTCACACCCGCCAGTGTTCGTGATCGTGGAACCGAGGTACACGTACGTGGGTACTAGACAACGATAAAAATACTTATATAGATAAATAAATACTTAAATATCCATGACTCGGGAACAAATATTTGTGCTCATCACAAAAATAAATGCCTTTACCCGGGATTCGAACCCAGTACCTCTTGCTTCGTAGGCAGGCTCACTAACAGTCTAGTAGTTTCCAAAGTAGTTTCCATCATAGGATATTTTGAGAAATTCCCGATATCTTTCCATTGGTAATTCGCGCCCGTAGTGACAGACGGCAAAATCGGACGTGTATTTCATCTCCTTGCATAAGTATGCAAAACTCGCCTTGAGACCGGATCGGCAATCGAATCGTAAACGCTTCGGCGCTGTATCGAATCGGAGGACATAATTATCAGTATCACGTCCGATCCGATTTCTGATATGGCCTCCGATTCGATTGTATTGTGCGTACAAATACTAGCTGTCCGTGTAGCTTCGCCCGCTTAATGCCCAAGAAGGCAGAAAAAATTGCCTATAGGTATGTGCATCCGGAAAATCCATTATAAACACGGGTGAAAGATTTTTTTCAGTTAAATAATCGGTTCCGGAGTGGTTCATAATTATATCTCACAGAAATTGCCTCTTCATATTAATATTAGTATAGATATGGCAAGCCTGGCAAGGACGCCTTGCGATGATCAGACAATCGGATCCGACTCATCATCACTATTTAAGAGCTTAGAGGGTGAATTTCAAAAAAAATTGTGCATAGTTAAGAGCCTTAATCTAATCTACGCTTTAACTTTTTTCCATTGTGTAACAGCAATTACCCATACATTTTATATGGGTAACTTTCTTTACAAAATAGATTAGATTAAGGGGATCCCATACGCCAATGACCTTCGATCTGAATCCCTTAGTTTTCTGATGTTTTTTGTAGCTTATCATATTAACAACAACAGTTTTAAGCAATATAGTATCCCATATGTACTTCAAACATCACTGTCTTGGAGATATTTGGCATCAAAGTTGAACAATTTTAGACCAAAAAACAGGTTTTGTGGCCATTACTTCTGTGTTATTTCGTTTAAAATTAAAACACTGTATGTGTGTGTGTGTGTGTGTGTGTGTGTGTGTGTGTGTGTGTGTGTGTGTGTGTGTGTGTGTGTGTGTGTGTGTGCGTGTGCGTGTGCGTGTGCGTGTGCGTGTGCGTGTGCGTGTGCGTGTGCGTGTGCGTGTGCGTGTGCGTGTGCGTGCGCGTTGCGTATGCGTGCGCGCGTGCGCGCGTGCGTGTGTGTGTGTGTGTGTGTGTGTGTATCACATTTAATATACAGGTCTCTGAAGTAAATTTTCAATATCAAAATAGCTTTTGGTTTTTAACCATACTGTTAACTTAGATTCACACTCATGCGTGGTGGAGGAATACATATCTATGTGCTTATTTATAAGATTATACAGGTTGGCAGATTGTGCTGCTTGTTGTCTCCTTGCAAATGCAGATTTCACTGTGGGAGTGGGGATAACTTTAGTTCTTTTCCTACGTGTACTTGTTGTTTCCGGTGTATATGTGGTTGTCTTGTGTGTCTTTATGATAAGGCTAAATATATATAATTTTCTTACAGATAATAAGTCACAGAGTGTATAAAGTTTGTTTGTGGAAAATCTGTACGGTTTGAAAAACATCACTTTTAAAAGTGCCCTTTGAGCTCTCTCAAGCTCAAGAAATTTGGTCTTAGTTGCACCACCCCATATAGGGATACAATACGCAAGGACTGACTGGGCCAGTGATATGTAAACTTGATTTAGTACGGTCTTCGTTACTACGTGCCTAAGATTTTTAAAGACCCAGATAAGTTTACGAATTCTGCCCATAATACTCTCAGTGTACAAGTGCCAGGTGAGTCGTTGGTCGACCATAACCCCCAGGTATCTAGTGGATTCTACCTTCTCGATGGCTGGGCAGGCACAGATGGTTTGCGTGTTGTGGCAAGTATGGATCCTGATTGAGAAGTCTGTGTCTGGTTGCGTACGATTATAGTTTGTGAAGCAAACGTAGTTAGTTTTAGTTGTGTTAAGGGTAAGAAGATTTGTTTGTAGCCATCCGGCAATTTTTGTGAGGCCACTTTCTGCGGATAGGCGCACTTCCTCCCATGTATCCCCTGAGAATACCACAGCAGTGTCGTCAGCATATGTGAAAACGGTGTATTTTTAGACAATGTTTAATAAAATCATAAAAAAATAACTGTCCATTTCTTTCAAAATATGGTACACCAAAATGGAGATTAAAGATTGAAGAATCGAGAGCCGTTTGCCTTATAATTCTATTTGTAGTGCAAAAGTACTTGTATCGATTCAAAACTAGTCAAAAATCGATGAAATCCTCGGGTAGCCCCTTAAGGCCCTTAATTATGTAGGTACAATTTTTTTGCAATTCACCCTAGACTCTTGTCGGTGGAGTAACCGCCACTGATTATTGTCCTCTGCCAGCCACTTGACGTCTTTGTACGACTCGACAGCAACTTTCTCCTTTATTTGGCTGGTGTAAGTATGTCTGGGCCTTCCTCTGTCTCTCTTTCCTTCGACCTTGCCCTCCAAGATATTTAGAAAGAAGCTGTCGTGCCGTATTAGGTGTCCGATCATTTTGCCTCTTCTGGCTTTTATTGTTTTTAGGAAGCATCGGCTCTCTCCTACCATCGTCAAAACCTCTTCGTTCGTCTTCCATTCTGTCCAGCTTATTCTTTCCATCCTCCGCCAACACCACATCTCGAAGGCTTCTAGCCTTTCTCTATCCTTTTGCGTCAGCGTCCACGTCTCACTCCCGTACAATGTAATACTCCAGGTATATACTTTGATTAGACGTTTCTTGGTTTTCTTAGATATACTGTGTGTGTTAAGTAGGTGTTTATTGTTGTCGGATCCGACTATCGGCAATAAAATCGGACGTGCATTTATTCCCGCGCGTAATGTATATAGATCGTATTTTAATGCACTAATTCCTTTGCTACTGCGCTATTGATAATCTTTTGCGTTTATTATTTAAGCGTGGGTGTCGAGTTACAACACCAACTAACGATAATTATCGATATACAAGCGTTCGGGCTGTGCTCGAACAAAATTAAATAAATCAATATTAGGCACAGTGTTTCTTATAAAAATCGAACTACGAGTAGACCTATAGTAAGCTCAATAAGGCTTGTGTTATGGGTACTAGACGACGTTATATGTAATATATATATAAATACTTAAATACATAGAAAAAATCCAAGACTAAGAAACAAATATTCATGCTCTTACACAAATATTTGCCCTTACCGGGATTCGAACCCAGGACCTCCAGCTTCGTAGGCAGCGTCACTACCCACTAGGCTAACCGGTCGTCAAAATTCGCTTCATACGGGGTGGGCCAAAAATTTTTGTACTTTTGAAACTTTGATGAAAATAAAACCATGAAAGTTAATTTCCTGATCATTTAATTTTTGCGACTGACATCTAATGCAATTTATTTTTTGAAAATACCATCTTTGAAATGACCCCCATCTCGTCGCTGGCACTCCTGCAAACGAATACGCAGATTTTGGGAAAGTCGCTGACACATGCTGCGAGGGATCTCGGCTATCTCATCGCGGATGTTTTGCTTGAGTTTGGATATTGTCTTCGGTTTTTTTTAACTTAGAACTCGACTTTATAAATATTCTCGCATGAAAAAACGGCGGGAGAGTGAGATCCGGGCTACCTTCTAAATAAGCGGTGAACTGTTACATACAAATTGTTGCTTTTATGAAACTGTTTTACACAAAAAGCTCGTTGTTCATCAGTAAAACGCTTCATTGCAAATAAAACTGCATAGAGTAATGTCAAATTTCCCTCCACTCAAAAACTATATAATTTATTATTATTATTATACAAGATATTGAGCAGTGTTGCCATTCACAAAAATTTATGGCCCACCCTGTACTATTGTCAATCGCTGGCATAAAATGTGGGAACGGGACACTTCTGTTCCGCTCTTTGTTGCACCAATCATGCCAGGTAAACAGTGGTCTCTCTAAGAGACGGATAGTGCGAGAAAAATCGAGAGAGCTCGCGCGCCGTCTTGTGATAGCCGGGTCGGTCCGCGAGCTGTGTCGCGGCGAGATATACATCCGTCTCTTTCTAATTAGAACTCCTAGAAAGAGACGTTTGAGATTTAACAGTGGCTTTTCGGTGAAGGAAAACATCGTGAGGAAACCGGTCTAATCCCAATAAGGGCTAGTTTTCCCTCTGCACGGCTATCACAAGACGGCCGCGACATACTCTCGAGCTCTTTCGGTTGGAGGTCAGATGGCAGTCGTTTTCGTAGAACTCGGGCCTATGCCGTATTTTGGGATTATGTGCCAAAGCGGAGCCCGGGCTCCTTTAGGGCACAACCGGGAGTAAAACGCTAGGAGGATGAGATAATGCTTTGTCGCGGCGACAAAGCTCGCGGGCCGTCCTGTGATAGCCGTGCTGATAATCAGCCTGATACTCGTAGTATAGTTGAGATTTTCTCAACTGGACTGATCTTCTTATCTTCGGAACAATAGCATTCAAGTCTAACAATACGACTGTGTGGTCGGACGCGTGCCATTTTTTGCAAGAAAAAACTAAGCGTCACATAAAATGTTCAGTGTAAAATGAACTCTATTGTCTTATGCAATAGATTCAAAATGGACAAAAATATTTAAAAAACCGCTCCCAGCGCTTTGCAAAGTTTGGCTCTTGCGAGAGAGATAACAATGTCTAAAAATTACTTTAAAAGAAAATTAAAACGACATTATTTAAGTATCATAACACATAAGGCATAAGTAACTGTATGCAATTGCATGTAACATGTGTTTAACCTAAACCTATATTTATAAATTAGTACCTAATTAATTAATTATTAACTATGTACTATGATGTTTATAATCACACAGACACACTGTTCCGACAGTTTGGTGAGACCCAGTTAATGTACCCATGTTTATATACTCTGTTTATTAAATAAATTAAATAATAATAATATTCCTAAGCTCAGAACAATGCCCCATTCATGAGCTCACTTCAAATTCGTCAAAGTATATCTATAGTAATTTTTGCCACCGCTCTACCACGTTCTCCGTTCCACTCGTGCGCATATTCGCATACATGGAAGCGTGGGAGATGATTTACGTAGCGCACACTGACTCACGATAATTACCATTCTAATTTAGATGGCACTCTAATGGCTAATTATATCTTGAGATAAAACTGAGGCGCTTTAATGATTTTTGCGAGTTTTTAATAAAAAAACTATAATAATAATGATGTCACAACGTTGCCAACTGAATATTTTTTACCTTGACGTCTGTATTTCTACTCATTCGAATTTAATAAGATCAATAGATTTAGTAAAACTGGCTTCTTTCTAGTATTTTGTTTTTATTCCGTTATAAAATTACTAACAAAAAATTGAGACAAGTTTGTATTGCCAACTGTACTTTCTTTGGGGTAGGTAATTAGCAAAATTACAACGATTTTGAATTGAATTTTCAATTCTGTTTTAGGTTGTCTTTCTTTTGGAGTAATAATAAAATGTATTGCTTCGATGGAGTTGCGTTATTACACCTTACATCAGGCCCCTATATCATCAACTTGACAATTGTCACCTGACAATGACAATTCCCCGTACATTGCTGGTTCCACAAGTAACCTAGCGACCACCTTAACTTCTAGAACAAGCAATGTAAGGCGAATTGTCAGTGACAGGTGACCCAGTTCGACGATGCCATACTATTGCACTGTCATCTTTTTTATTTTTTTATTATTTATTTATTAACAACAAAAAATTATATGAATAGTTTGATATATTGCTCCAAAAACAAAAAATTTCTATTTGACTGTGGAGTCAAAATTACAGTCTCATTTCTCTTTAGCATAACATTGAAGTGACTGAAATATCTACCTGTATTGTACCTGTGTTGTAGATCTGACCTTTATTGTACAAAAATTCAACTCGCAATAGTCGCAATCCATGTGCAGTTAAATATCAGTTTGTATGCACGAGCGTGACATATGTTTTGTACAACCACTAAATTCAGCATAAGACACAACCAGTACTCGAATCCACTATACCTTATAAAAGCGCAGTCCATACAAGGCAGTAGGTACAGCGCGAGGCATTGACAAGCCTAGTTTTGGAGACAAATCCATACAGAGTAAACTTTATCGAAATAATCGGAAATTATGTTTATTTATTTACTAGCTGCCCGTATTGCAAAGAATGCAGGCAAACCCGCGGGATAAAATATATCCTACTAGCTTTTGCCCGCGACTCCGTCCGTGAGGAACAAACCATCGGCAGACATAAACGCGTCATACTAATTAACACACAAGTATAACGTCACACCTGTTATTTGTACTAATCGTTGTATGGAAAATTAAGTAGGTAAATTGCTGTTTCGTTCGCGAAATACTGCGTTTAGGTACATAGTTGTTGTACAATTTTGTTTCAATAAAAGCGTAAGGATTCTATTAGTAGCTTTATTTTTCTAAACTTTGGGTTTGTGCACAAATCACGCGATGTTCGATAGGGGAGGGGGGGGGGGGGGGGGGGGGGTTCAGGAAAAAATCACGAAAGATCATGTTGGGGGGGGGGGGGGGTTAAGGATACCTAACGTGTACTTTTCTACAGAGAACGAAACTAAGAAAAAATATCTACCACAAGAGTAGATACTTCTTCTCGGCATTCGTTGAACATAAATCTTTACTAGCACTTCAAAATAGCGAGTCTATTTTATTAAAATAGAAAAATTAACAAGATTTAGGTACTATGTAAAATAATATTTATCTTACAATTAGGTCGAACGAAAAAAATATACGTGAAGTTATGTGGGGGAGAGGGGGGTAGCCAAAAACCTCACCAAATATCACCAAGGGGGGGGGGGGGGGGTCAAAAAGTAGCCGAAAAAACCTCGCGTGATTTGTGCTTAAGCCCTTTCAAGGTCCATATCTTTTTATCATTTTAATTATATTTTATAATTTATACTTATAATTACAATAATTTGATGGTTTACTATCCATTTAGCAACACTACGTTATTCATTTTAACATGACGCATCATGCCTATTGTCCATTTCCGATTTGCCTTGAATTATGTAACATACTATATATATATGTAGAACAATGTAGATAATCATTTCACCTTGACCGCTACGACTTGAACGATAACAATACATATATATACACATAAAGACAGATTTTACATACATTCATATAATCACGCCTATTTCCCGGGGTAGGCATAGGCAAAGATAACGGCTATTCCCATCGGTTACCAGCTTACCACCAATTTTGACCAGTGGTAACAGCTGGGAATTTCCCCCCCATCTTTTACCACTAAAGTACGCGGTGGTATTATAACTACTGCGAATATTTTTCCCATCTTTTACCACTTATTTTTATTTTGTATACCACGTCGGTGGCAAACAAGCTTACGGCCCACCTGATGGTAAGTTTTTACCGTAGCCTATGGACGCTTGCAACTCCTTGCGCGTTGCTGACCCTTTAAGGCCTCCACACACCGGTCGAGTGCGCGGGCCCGCGCAAGTTGTAAAACATTGAAAATAAACTTCAAACACACATCGAACGCGAGCTCGCGCGGGCCCGCGCACGCGACCGGTGTGTGGAGGCCTTTAGTCCCTCGGTAAAACCTCGTCGGGGAGCTCATTCCACAACCCGAGCGTCCGAGGCAGGAAATTTCTGGATTGGACGGACGGAGGACTTTATGAATGAATGAATGATTTATTTGATAAACACAACCACAACATTAAATACAAATGCTTAAAACTAGGAAAAAATAAAAAGAAGTACAATGTTGAGGGTGGTCTCAAAAAGGAGTCCACTCAGCATGTGTCGGAGCATGGAAAACCCCGACGCTGATTTTCAGTGAATCCTTTACATAAATTACATGACACAAATAAAAGCAGATCTAAATACAAATATTACAGAAAGTGCAGTGCGCAGGTACCTACAGCTTGATTTTTAAAACAAACATTAGTGGTAAAAGATGGGGAAAATATTCTCAGTAGTTCCTACTGGTAAAAGATGGGATAAGAAAATTCTGCTGTTACCACGGGTAAAAGTTAGTGGTAACGTGGTACGTTCGCTTTATCACAAGGTTTTATTTAACTTGCAAATGTTGCAATGGTTCTCTTCTTGTAACAGATTTTTCAAATCTTGCAGACCATTTTTGAACCACTTCCTGATATCCGATTGAGTTGAAATTTGGGATACTTGTGTAAGTTCGGTGACACTGCAATATTATGGTACCATCGAGCTGATCTGATGATGGAGACAGAAGGCCATAGCAACTCCTAAACTACGCAACACAAACCCGTCGTGTTTGGCTCATTGGAACACGTTAAACGAGTAGTTGATGATTGCGCAATGCAAAGATGACAGGCGGCAATAAAAGCTTGTACCATTTTTTTTATAGATAGTTACTGCTGTGGCGCAACGACCCAAAGTGGATCTTGGCCGAGACTAAAGACCGCCAGGCCTCCCTGTCCAATGCCTTGTTTCAGTCCAATCGACGGCCCGGAGTTCGTTCAGGTCTTTTTGGACTTCGTCACCCCACCGCTCATCATCATCATCATCATCATATCAGCCGAGAGACGTCCACTGCTGGACATAATCCTCCCCCAACAAGTGCCAAAATGACCGGTCCTGCGCCACCCGCATCCAGCGGACTCCCGCGACCTTTACCAGGTCATCAGTCCACCTTGTGGGGGGCCTACCCACACCCCACCGTTACCTAGGAAAAATAGATAGAAAATGATTTACCTTTAATTTGAAATTTATTATTTACGACCCGTCCCGGCTTCGCACGGGTTTATATATAAACCTTCCTCTTGAATCACTCTGTCTATTAAAAAATACCGCATCAAAATCTAAGGGAATTAAAGATATAAGCATACATAGGGAGGGACAGACATACATACAGCGGGAAGCGACTTTGTTTTATACTATGTAGTGACGTTACTGCTTAATACAAAAATTATCTATTAAATAGGTACAGGGCTGTTATTCGCTACGCGTTAATGCGGCTCACCCCGCCGGTCACCCGTTACGAAACTAGACCTCTACCTACGCTTAATTACTACGCATCTTGGTGTCAAGGTATAATTGTTGGTGAGTGTTGAGGTGAGCTTAAAACAAGTTACAGAATAGGGGGGCTGGTTAACCCGCCAAATGTTACGCATAGCCAGAACGGCGTTGCTCTAAAAATAGCTTGGATTACTGTGACTTCTATTTCGGCGTCGTTATAAATAAGACGTGACAGACGGAATTGCAGACATGCAGTATACATATATAATTATACACGTGCCGTCTCTGTCTACATCATACGCCTTCAGTGACCATGACCAAACCATGACTGTGCATTTTATTTTATATAATCTGCCTGTGATAATTAAAAATAAATATACTGATGAAGGAATTTTGAAATCAAATAAAATTTCGGAGATTACACCCTATAGATAGGTATATAAACTTACAAACACACAAAATTTACCTCTTTACAATAGGGGTGTAGACTCAAAATGTATTATTACTCCAAAAGAAAGAAGGCAAAAAAATATGTCTTCAACAAATATGCTTTGCGAAAATGCCATTCAGATGGTAACCTATCTCAATCACTTAATTTCATTTCCCAACTGTATCGTTTGTTTAAATTTTCATTTCAGCATAAAGCCAATTATCTCGAAAACCCGAAAGCTTTTCAGTTTTTTTTCTAATACTTATCGCGTAGAACGTGTGATTTGGTTAGGTTTGTTTTATAATCCTTTATTATTTATCATCCTGAAAATGTTATGGGTTCATAGAAAAACGGCTTTTAGGACAAATTAAAATTCGGACAACGATACAGTTGTTACATGACATTTAGTGTATCAGATAGGTATCCCGTTCAGATATCTCAAAAAATTACGAAGCTACAACCGTTTTAATATTGCTTGTTAGAGAGATACATTGTAATCCCCTGCTTTAGGTTTTTTAGGGTTCCGTAGCCAAATGGCAAAAAACGGAACCCTTATAGATTCGTCATGTCCGTCTGTCTGTCTGTCCGTCCGTATGTCACAGCCACTTTTTTCCGAAACTATAAGAGCTATACTGTTGAAACTTGGTAAGTAGATGTATTCTGTGAACCGCATTAAGATTTTCACACAAAAATCGAAAAAAAAAACATTTAGTTTTAGGGGTCCCCATACTCAGAACTGAAACTCAAAAAAATTTTTTTCATCAAACCCATACGTGTGGGGTATATATGGATAGGTCTTCAAAAATGATATTGAGGTTTCTAACATCATTTTTTTCTAAACTAAATAGTTTGCGCGAGAGACACTTCCAAAGTGGTAAAACGTGTGTCCCCCCCCTGTAACTTCTAAAATAAGAGAATGATAAAACTAAAAAAAATATATGATGTACATTACCATGTAAACTTCCACCGAAAATTGGTTTGAACGAGATCTAATAAGTAGTTTTTTTTTAATACGTCATAAATCGTGAACCGCAATTTATTTCACGGAACCCTTCATGTGCGAGTCCGACTCGCACTTGGCCGCTTTTTTTTTCTCCATTTGACAATATTTTTGATCCTTTCTCGAGAAAATTCGTCATCATCTTATAGAAGCCCGCGGTCCGCTTTGACACCTAATCCCAAGATTTGGCATAGGCACTAGTTTAACGAAAGCGACTGCCATCTGACCTTCCAACCCAGAGGGAAAACTAGACCTTTTCGAGAAAATTCATCATTATTGGTCATTTTATTTCGTATCTACACCCCTATTAAGGGCGTTACGACCCTTTAATGATTTGATGATCCGTTGTGTTGATAGCTAAAGACGACTGCAGGTCCCTTACCCCCAATACAGCGCAACCTCGACAGCTCTCTGGCGACCCTACCACCAAGAACACAACACCACATACCTACAGAGCAAGTACTGGTGTTAAGCCTACGGTCTTCTGTATGGTGGTACCTCAGAGCATAGAATACTAGAGAGAGGACAAGCCGCCGGCGGACGTGTCGCAGCTGTATGCTCAATGGGCATACACTGCCATACTGTGCACGCGTGCTGATCGCAGAGAATATTACGTTTTTTTCCCAAAATGCCTGATATGATGCGCGTTTATTGTCAAATAAGCGTGTAGGTATACAAGTGCGTGTGTATTAGATGTGTGCGTGCTTTGTCTTGTCAATTACTTGGGCGTTGTGTGGGTTAATGTACTTGCGACAGGCTCACTCTATACAAATCGGCCGCCATGTCCGATACATCTGTGGGTGCTACAGTCGCCATCACATACATAGGTACACTATAGGTGTTCAAAAATATCGGCACATGCACCCTAATGCCTTGAAAATAGAGGTGTGTTCCGATGTTTGTGACGTGCTTGTTTGCTCCGATGTATGTGATGGCGACTGTACCTCCCCAGTTGGCTGCTACAAATATAAGCGAGGCGACATTTCTCGCGCCTTCTCTTACCCCTTGGCCACGACTGTTCATTGCGCGGTCGAGACGCGCAACGCACTGTGGTTAGTTGGGATCACGCGCAATGAACAGATAAAACGAGGCCAAATACCTCACACTATATTATTGTCTTCTTCTTGGTCGATACGTTCTTGTCAGAACGGTCGTGGTCGTTATGAGTGGCGAACAGATGTCACTCTCGCCTCACGATTACTTGACATTTCGATCTATTATCGGCCTTCCTGGTATACTCATACAATTGGGAATGGATGAAAATTTCAGAAGTGCCTCATATTTTTTTTGGTGATGGGAATTCTTATCTTAGTACCAGAAAAAAGTTGCAGACTTTTCAGCTGCGTCAATTATTTCTGAAAAATATAAACCGTTTCCTCACGTTTAGGACGGCGAATGAGACACTTTCCTTGATCCGTCTCATATTACAAAAAAAAATTAAATATCTGACCCTGGCAATGACAAATATAGCTGCTGCAGCGGTCAATATCATTGCTTGTGTCTGTTTACCACGGATTTTAAAGATATTTTTATGTAATATGAGTGAGGCGGATCAAGCAAAATTATTTGCTGTCCTAAACCCGAAACGTAAGTGAAGAAACTGTTTATATTTTTCAAAAATAATTGACGCAGCTGAAAAGTGTGCAACTTTTTTCTGGTGCTAAAGAAGGTTATTCCTATCACCAAAAAAAAAACAGCCACTTCTAAGATTTTCATCCGTTCCCCATTGACCGCCCACAGCAGATTTGATCTGGTCTGGCCATCGTAATATGGGTGATCTTCTGATCTTCCGCGCAGTCGGTCGATGGAGTCACCGTCTCGCCTCGAGACGTGTCCGAAGAATTTGAGGATGCGAGTTTGTACTGCGTGGACACTTAAAAAAAAAATTAAAAAATTTGAACTGTTTATATTTAGATCTGTGATTAAATTACATATATCAGTTACATTTAGTACAATCTTTAATATTTAAGATTTTTTACTAAACTTGGACAGATATATTGTAGACAAGCGTATATTCGTTGTAAAAATAGTATGTAACTGACGTCACACCACGTGGGCGTGTCACGGTAGGTCAGAAACTAATTTACGACCGATAAATGGGTAAGATAATTGGAACGCGACCTTGAGTTGCTATACTGCGCTAGCTCAGAATTGTGATGTGGAAAAATTGGATGGATACCAATTCTTATGAACCCGAAAGTAGATTTTTGGGTTCCGTACGGTAAACGGGACGTTTATAGTTTCGTCATGTCCGTATGCCACAGGTACCTATCTTGCTGAAAAACAACATAAAACTTAAAGCAGTACTGCAATCGTACCGCATACATCCCGCGCCAGCCAGGTAGCACATTTAAATGTAGGCTTGAAGTAAAGAATCGGTACAGACTCGTGTAACAACTGACCTGATCGTACCGCCTCCGCGCCGACGAATCAGGAAGTTGCCTTACTTTCGAGCTGTACTAGGTGTACAATGCAACAAAATAGCCTTATAGGTTCTTACAACAATAATATTATGTGACCCAATAGGCGCCATGCCAGCATGCGTGACAGCGCCAAGAGAATCCCTCGATGCGTCACGGTGGTGCCAAGATTTGGCAATTGTTCCTGGTTCACGAATATGTCCCACTAGTTATTTTTCTTGGGCATTATCCGCAAGTCGACATACAGCGTGCCTAATTTGCGTGAAAACGAGGGGCTACTCAAACCTTTTAAAAAGTTTGTCAGTGTATTGTTGACTGCCTCCTGTTTTTAATGTGTTTAGGAGACCCTATGTACTGGATATTTCTACCTGCTTACAATCCCACTAGGAACCGATGTAAAATAATGGCCTATAGTTCTCATGTGCTACGAAAGAACCCGTAAGCTAATTAAATTATCCTCTACCACTACCCCGGTTGCATCCTGGGTCCACTTGCTACCTAACTGAGAGTGATACCTTTTGGCAAGAGGTATCATGTACTGTTTACCACTAATTTTAGACTTGATGAAAGTCACTTTCTGGGGCTAAACGCCACATATTGATATTTAATTGACTTAGTAGGAATTTTTCAACTTAATAAGACATTAAAATTATGAATAGCAAAATTTTTAATTGACTTAATAGGAACTTTTAAACTTAAGCAAAATTCGACAACTTCTCCGTTATCATCGCCACTTTTCACAAATATATCTATTATATTAGCTTTCATTCAAACGAGTCGAATTTCGCTCCAATGCACTTAACGTAAAGCACCCAACCCAACCACAAACAGAACCTAAGACACACTACAAGACCTACGCCAAACTTTCTTCCGCAAGGAAACTGAACGCAAAAACACAACGCACAATGAGAAAATTACCAACTTAACTTTGCTGTCAAATAAACCACACACTAAACCTGCCTGCTAACTTAACATAACATTTCCAGCGGTAAAATAAATGTGGTTACAGATCAGCACTAACAAATTAAGATTGCGAACGGAAAAAATAAGTGTAACTGCAATTGTTTAAAGATTTCCGCATTTGGGCGGTAAAGTAAAGTTTGTACAAGAATAAACAAAAGGGCGCGAAACAATCTGTCCAATGTAGCGTTGCTTCGACGTTACCTTCCAAACGTCGCATGTGAAAACAAAATCATTGTAAAATGAACTGTATTATTATGGCGATAAAGTTCAAATTCGAAATAACTCGGTAAGGTAATATGGCTTAGAAGTCTATTTGAATTTAGAATAAAAACGCATCCTTCCGTCTTCCGCATTGGCTATGTCTTTTCGCGCACTTTTCAATATAAAATGGTGGATTAACGGTCACAGCTTCAGTCTCAGGGTGTGTTTCATCCTTCGAGGTTCTATATTCTTCTAGAAGTTTATTTCGGTGAGTGAAATGTTGATATTCTCGTATAAAATGTTTCAAAACTAGATTATTACTTTGCAGGGCGGATAACTATACATTTTATTGCAATAATATGAAACACAATACTATAGGAAGCCTCGTATGGATGCCAAAAACTATATTAAAATGATAAAATCGCTCTTTAATTTCTACGAGGAGCGCATAACTAAGTAACACATACATATTAATTATACATACATATATATATATCATTTATACACATGTCTCAATGAAAATGAATTACTAAAAAAAAATATTTTCAGTTTAAAGTTTAGATACGAGTACATGCATTTCAAATGCATCACTTTGTTTTCTAAAAAATATTTGAAAAAAAAAACGCAATATAACCAACTTGAAAACGCACAACAGCACTATTAGCAATTTAGTTAAATTAACACCCATTACACAAAGTGCAACATTAAGTATCCGTGCAATAATACCGCAATAGCGCAATAGGGACACAATAACACCGATTTACTCCCATTATTTACGAATTATGATAATAAACGGTCGTGTTATTAACTAGTATAATTTCGTTATTGGACTGTAATTTTGTTTTGATACGCTACTGGTTGAACTACATATTTCCGTACTTAAATCGAGTGTTTGGCCCTTTAACTGGTAGATAATGTTATTTGTAGGGATGTACCGACATTTATAGTCGGCGAATAGTCCGCGATTAGTCGGTAAAAGATACCGAATATTCGGCACTTTATGACTTACTGCAAAACAATTATACATTTAGACTACTTATATTTATTCTACTTAAATACAAAAAATAACTTGGTTGACTTACAACATCACATCAGTTAAGATACTACGACTACGAGTACTAAGGTCCGAATTTCCGGGACTTTTTCTGTCGTCAAGCAAGACCCACCTTGATGTCACAGTCATTCTGATTTTGAGAAACAGAGGCATGGCCCAGTCAATAGGGTTGGGGACTCTAATTTTATTATAACGAAAGGAGGCCAAAAAATATTTTTAATGATGAAAATCCTGTTTAAATATCTGAAAAAATTACGAATTAAATAGATAGAAAACGCTTTAGACCCGTGACGTCACGGGTCTCCCTCCAGCGTCATATGAAGGTGCGTTTTGCGGAAAAGGGGCAGAATATACCCCCTCTTAAAACTTTGGACACTTATAACTTTGTGATTATTAAATCCCCTGCTTTACTTTTTTCTCCATTTGACAATATGTTTAATCCTTTTTCGAGAAAATTCATCATTAAGTATTGGTCATTTTGTTTGGTGTCTACACTACACCCCTATTATCACGGTGTTTCCAGGATTTATACAAAAACATTAATGATCATAAAATTAAAAGCTAGACTTAGCAAGTTTTATGTATGTGGTCGCCGCTGTGGCATATTCGCCGTTAACCAAAAATATTCATAAGCACATATTCGAGTCAAGAATGCATATGATATGTGTTTATATTAAGTGCATGATACTCGGCGTCATATGTCCATAATATAGAGTTCACAGAACGATACAATATCACGTCACGTTATGCCGACATATGATCGCGGGCTATGACACCTTTATGCTTTCTACATAAAACATACTTACTGTATCTAGGCGACCGAGCTGAGCTCGGGTGAATAGAGAAAACACTTCGCAGATATAAGACCTAGCTAGATCTAATTTCATCGGATCGTTAGGGTGTTTGTGTACTTGGTTGCAAATAAATAAATGAAATGAAATGAAACCCATAAAAAATTTCAACAATGAAATTAAAAATTAAAATCAATGGTTAACATTAGCATTAAGATGATCATTTATACACGCACGAAGTCGCTGAAAAAAAACAACTACAAAGAGATATATCGATTTTTCAACATTTACAATATATTCAAATCTTTATATAGGCAAACCAATTTACTGTATGTAGTGTAGTGTCTTTGTTTTGTATGTCCCTTTTTTAGACTTGGGATGATTATTTGTATTTTGTATTTTATTTTGTATTTTAAATGAATAATTGTAGAAATTAATTGTATACCTATGGACTTAGTCTGAAATAAATGATTTGATTTTGATTTGATTTGATTTGATTTATTACACAGACTTCACAATGAATAGAAACAACAATATAAAACTTAACCTAAAGGTAAAAAAGTTGGCCTAAATCGCCGTCAACAGGCAAGGTGCCCAGAAGGCTGGCCGTATTTATTTATTTCGCCTAGGTCTGAAATCTTGCATTCCCTAGCCCAGAGCAACCAGCGACAGAAAGTATGATTCACCCTACTACAGTGTTTTTCAACCTTTTTCATTGGGGGACCCCCCTAGAGTAAAAAAATATTTCGCGACCCCCCACTCTGCGCTGTTCTTAAATTATATTGTCTATTTTACAACTATGAAATCCCTACATGTTTTAATTAACAAAATTCAAGCAGCCGCGACCCCCTTCAAGAAACCAGGGGGGGTCGCGACCTACAGGTTGAAAATCACTGCCCTACTAAGTACATTCAAGTGAAACCGCGGGCGCCGCTAGTGTTACACGTGTAGTTTTTACACTGTCTGCAAAGTTCGACGAACTGCGAGTAAACCGATTTAAAAGTTGAAGGACAGACCGACAGACATGTTTTTATCGATATTTGTTAACAAATAAGTAAGTGCCAAATATAGATGAAGATACGGGTTGGAAGTGATAATTTGGACATCCTAGCACAGTGTTTTTCAACCTTTTTCATGGCGCGACCCCCCTACAGTAAGAACATTTTTCGCGACCCCACACTGTTGTTCTTAGATTATACACTCGCGGACAAAGAATACGGATCGGTAAAATACTGTCATATTTCTAAAATAGTGCAAGGTTGTACAGTTTTTTTTTTTATCCTGTCAAGTTCTTTATTTAATTATACATGTAAACTGCAAAAATAACAGTAAAAAAAGAACGTTTACCAGGTTTAAATCGGACTCGTAAAAACCCATGAAAAAAACAACGTTAACGGAGCGAGATATCGCAAAAGTCGTCATTTTTGGATGTTGATATTTTTATGATAGGATCCCGGAAATTGCTAATACAGTTGGGTACTAAAAAGAATACTATGTTATGTAAATATAACTAGTGTTAAATATTAAAAAAAAACCTAATGCAGTTATTTAATTTAGGGTGACCCGAATTTATTGACCGCGAGTGAATTTTCTATTTTACGAATATGAAATCCCTACATGTTTTAACTTACAAGATTCAAGTAGTCGCGGCCCCCCTCAACAGGTTTGGCGACCCCCAGGTTGAAAAACACTGCCCTAGCAGTTCTGGCGTTGATCTGAGTATTCTTAATAAACAAGGTTTTATTATATTAACAACTTAGAAAAGTAGAAAACCCCCCGATATTTTCATTTCAAAGTTCAACATCTCATAAACGGATGAACCGATTTTGTTGAAACGTTCCTAAGAATCATCTAGATCACGTCAGCTTTCGGATAAAAAAACCGCATCCAAATCGGTTAGGAGCTACGATGCCACAGACACGTCAAACTTATAACACCCCTCTTTTGGGCCGGGGGTTAAAATATATTTTAATAAATACTAGGGGACAATACACAAATCAACTTAGCCCCATAAGTAACCTCAATAAGGCTTATGTTATGGGACTTATGGGTACTAGACGACGATATGTTTAATAGATATACATACTTAATAAACAATACATAGAGAAAACATAGAAAACAACCAAGACGCAGAAATAAATATTCATGCTCGGCGTACAAATATTTGCCCTTACCGGGAGTCGAACCCAGGACCGCCACCTTCGTAGGCAGGGCCACTACCCACTAGGGCAGGGGTCGGCAACCTATTAGCAACCAAGGGCCACATAGGAGCTAACAAAAATTACGCGGGCCGCGCTTCTTAATTATTTGTGACTTTATCAGGCAGTTCTAAAATTCTTAATTCAACGACCTTTACATACAAAACAACCAGGGAGGCTCGCGGGCCGCAAGCAAGGGCCTCGCGGGCCGCCTGTTGCCGACCGCTGCACTAGGGTAAACTGCTCGTCAAATATGAAGTAAATAAGTTTCTGTCAAAAATTTCATTTTTGGTACAAGCTTTTATTGCTGACTGTACTTTTCTGCATACCATCATCAACTACTCATTGAGACGATTCTAACGAGCCCAAACTCGATGGGGTTGTGTCGTTTTATTGCGGAGTTCCTACGGCAACCTTCCAGCTCCAGCATCAGATCAGCTCCATGTCATCATAATATTGCATTGTCATGCGATATACATATACATGCAAAATTTCAGATCAATCGGTTGACAGGAAGAGGGTGAAATTTAAATTACTAAATTTGACCCAAGAAAGAAAGAAAAAAAAACAAACGGGGTGAGCTCTAATAAAAGCTTGTAATAAATCAATAATAGAGGATAAACTCAGACACTACTACTGTTTTGTTTTCTATCTAACTTACCAACTTTCACCCCATTTTCAACCCATCAGGTATGATTTTCGGGATATAGAGTATTCTAGACATGCGGGTGCTTTCAACCCATCCGGGATGATTTCCAAAATATAAAGTATTCTAGATATTAGGGTGCTTTCATTCCAGTTTCAAACCGTTAGGGATGATTCGCGAGATATAAAGTATGTATTCTAAACATGACGGTGTAGCTTTATTTGTTTTTATGTTGGTCATCTTCATGTCCGTAACTTCTCATCTGATTCCAATATTTCTTTCACCCTGTATAAAATGGCGGCCTCGCTTGCGCTCTTTGCAATGTAACTTGTTTTAAGCTCACCTCAACGCTCACCCACAATTATACCTGACACCGCGATGCGTAGTAATTAAGCGTAGGTAGAGGTCTAGTTTCGTAACGGGTGACTGGCTGGGTGAGCCGCATTAACGCGTAGCTAATAACAGCCCAGGATAATATTTACTAAAAGCCTTATCACTACCGTGTCGAATTCCTTCGTAAACTGTGATACCTAAATGGGTAACATGTCTTTGCAATTTATTTGCTTACATACTTTTAACGCATGCTGTAGTCGCGATTCGATTCCCTTAATCATTGTCTTCAAAGAATATAAAATGTAGTTGTTGATCTATATAGTGGATACGGTTGCGTTGCCTCATAGATGCCAATGCCCGTGCATTATCAACCAGTGACGCGATGTCAAACATTATAACAAGACAAGTTAGTTTGGGGCGATCTGCTACTGACGTAAAGACTTCATTGCAGTATCTTATTCTCCTTTTTCAAAGATGGTTGGTACAATTTAAAAAAAAACAATGACTTTGCCCACCCCTTTTGGGAATACAGTCGTGTTTAGTATGTTTAACTTCCAGGGATTTAGGTTAAGGTGACGGGAGCTCAGAAAACGGATTTTAAAAAAGTCGTAGCTCTTGTTTGGATTATAATTCGGTCAGAAAACGGATTTTTAAAAAGTCGTAGCTCTTGTTTGGATTATAATACGGCTGCCCTAAATTTAATTAGCAATCTTGAGACCTTTCTCGAGGGACAACAGCTATTCGAATCCTGAGTTTTCGACTTTCGCTCGATAGAAAAAAATCACCAACATAGGTCTAAAATACACTTAAAAAATTCGTAACAAATTTATGCACAGCAGCTAAACGTATTAAAATTGGTTATAAACTTAGCTATTACTTTTTTATTTATTAAAACGCACAAAAAATAAAAAAAATACATGATATCCGCGCTTCCGACCACGCACTTCCATCTCGCTCACGCTTATGCTCGGTGAGGTTAGGTACATAACCACCTTGACCACTCAATGTGTAACTATCTATCTACTTACTTACACTGATACTACTGGTGGTAGTACAGTATTTAATCTCTCTAAGTTAAATACTCTGTGGCCAACACTGTTAATTGCTAAACTATCTAACCTCCGTCCACTCTACGCTCACTAATCTATGGCTAACGCTCGTTACGCCAACGTCGTTATCCGATTGATAAGCAGAAGGCCTGCGTTAGCGCACGCGGCGTTCGGAGCGTTACAAATTTTAAATATTATTTCCGGCGTTTGTTTTTAATAGTTGTTGGTGGCCAGTATTACTTTGTAAGTATTTTAAATATTTTTGCTTTTATTTTGTAGTTTAAATAGTACATTTCGATGCTAGTGCGGAAATAATGTCATTACGTCACGAGTACCGAGACTCGGGACGAGTGAAGAATGACATTTCCGGACGTGTATCGAACGACGTTTTTTTTTAATTCAGTTGCGAAAAAATAAGAAAAACAACAAGTAAGGAAGAACAGTAGGTATTAAAAAAAATTATTTTTGAACAACTTCATTATATTTTAAATTTATTACAATGATGTTACAGAATTCATAAAATAAAAGTTACGAATTCCTTACTTGTTGTTTTTCTTATTTTTGCGCAACTGTATTAAAAAACGTCGTTCGATATACGTGGAAAAGTAAAAAGCACTAGTTCGCGAAAACCAACTTTCCGCACGCTAAACAGCTACGTAAAATAGCACTTTTTGAGCAACTGTATTAAAAAAAAAAGTTTAAGCTTCAAAAAAAGGAACTCAATTCTTCGGAATATTTTATTTTTTATGCTGTCCCCGATTTCCCCGTACTACGCCTGGACGGATTTCGAAAATTCTTTTTTTGTTTGAAAGGGTTTCCTTCACAGGTGGTACCATGGTTAACAAGTCAGGATCTGATGATGGGATTCTGGAGAAATCGAGGGAACTCTTCAAATGTTATATCTATTAGGCACACTTGAGGATTACTTTTTGAAGTCGGTTTAAAGTTTGTTTTCAAAATAAATTATATGCAGTAGGTACTGAAGGTATTAGGTTATCTAACGTAACAAATGGTGAATGTTTGCTAAGCTCTATATTTTCTGCATGTTTATTCATTTTACACATTATTTAAGCATGCACATGTGAAAAACACATTGACATGTTTGATTGGAACTAGCCTAACTCTATTTCCGTACAACTTGTTTTTGTTTACCCTAATGTATGATTTATGATATACTTGTTTTTTTACTAACTTGATTGGCATGATCATTCCTTACGCGTTTACGGGGGATTTATATCTTTGTTTACTTCAACTGTTTTCATTTACATTTTCATTGCTAGTAGTTTCTCGAAATGTCTGAATAGCTGTAGGAAAAATTCGTTGTTTAAGAAGTTATTACAAGATTTGACAAATGACTGAAAAATGGTTTGCAAATTTTTAAGGACAACTGACATAGGTACTTAATTATGTTCATACGAAATGCGCAAGTTTTCTATACTAATTTTAACTATAAAGAGGGGTGTATGTAGAGGGTAACCTCCGGAACCGATTACTTATCCGATTTCAAAAATTGCGGCGAAAAGGTTCTCGAGTGGCGACCACGTACCGGAAGGCGCGGCGTGGGTAGGCCCCCCACAAGGTGGAGTGATGACTTGGTAAAGGTCGCGGGAGTCCGCTGGATGCGGGTGGCGCAGGACCGGTCATTGTGGCACTCTTTGGGGGGCGCCTATGTCCAGCAGTAGACGTCTTTCGGCTGATATGATGATGATGTTTGCCTGTGTGCTTTGCATATCGGGCAAAGCCGCGCGGAAGTATTATAAAGGCTTGTAAAAAAGTTGACACTATATTCTTAGGTCCGACTCGCACTTGACCGGTTCTTTGACGTCCATTCCAATAAACCTTTTGGAAATAAATTTTATCATAATGCGCTAAAAATAAACAATCAAAGCCTCTTTGATTCTAATCTAGATATTTCTCAAAACAGCCCACGCTACAAATACCTATCGTGTCATTTAATATTGAACTTTAATTCTTACCAATACGACTCATAATCAATGTAAATGATTGATAAATTTACATCTACCAATCATAGGAAAAAGAAGCTTCTGGATATTAATTTAAAGTCCAGTTTAATTTGCAAGTGCCAATACAGAATTCCATCAGCTAGTATTAAACAGTTCTCAAGCTAAAGTATATCTTGTCTCGTTAGTTTAGAGTGCATTTTTGAATGATGATTGAGGTTCATAAAAGTTGAATGTTGCCGTCAAGGTTCATCTTATCTGTCCGAGCTTTTCTCTGAAATATACTAATATGATGGGTTATCTTGACTTCAGAAGAATCCTTTTGAGATATTATAGCCATACATGTACTGTACAGATACATAAACTGACTTGAGTATTCTTAAAAGGGGTAGGCACATCATCATCATATCAGCCGAAAGACGTCCACTGCTGGACATAGGCCTCCCCCAAAGAGTGCCAGAGTGGACATGAAATTTAGCAATTGCTGGTCACCCTTACCAGGTATTTGCTGCTAAGGGTGTACAATGTACATTGGTTTTGTATCAGTTATTTTAGGAAATAAACTAAATTCAGTTCAATTCCCTACAATATATAGTTGATTAATTTCAACGGCATTTTGTATTATATAATGCTCATTAAAAGTTAAAATAGTAGCGGCTCTGTGAGCTGTAAAATGCTGTCTTTTTTCAAAAAAATTTTTTTTTTTAATTTTGAAAAATTGATTCCACAAAAAAAACTTTACAGACGTATAACCTCACAGACTTCCTCTTTATAACATTAGTACTGATTCATATCTATACCACTTCAAATGTGTTTTTCATACATGGTATTTCCTGGTAACGCCTGAAACCCGCCGTTATTCGTTATTACTTACCAATATTACCATATATAGTGTTCGTGACTGATTCGGTATTAAGCCAGTAGGTAACTTTGTCGCCTGAAAGTACGGCGGGGTAGTTTGCGTCAAATCCGTAAGTTCTGATTTTTATTTTTTGGAGACTTGTGTATGAATTAGGCCCAATGAATAATCCAAGTTTGTGACCTCGAGCGCCGAACGCAACTTTGTCAAAAATCTAAAATACCGCGAAAGGACTCGTTTTTGATAAAACCCTTAAAGGAGGTTTTAAAAAAAAAAACAGAATATTATTCCAGAAAACATTACATTAAATTTATATTTAAACATTAAAACATTAAAATTATTTAAAAACTAGGTATGTAGGTATTTAAAACATTAGGTACGGTACTACTTTTTATTTTTATTTTTAATAATGTCAAACCAGGTACACAGGATGGAACCGTTTTTAAAGTATACTAAATTTGCTATGAGACTAGAACTGTACTGTAATTCATATTTTTTTCGTTATTCGCAATTTTTTGCAATATTTTAGACCCTAGCGGGATGGAGTTTTCTAGTGTTGCGAAGTACGAAAAATTATAAACTTTGAAAGGAACTTTGAAAAATTATAAATCTTGGAAACTATTGGGTCTCTTAGAGTGACAATTCTAGTCTCATATTGTAGCAAATCTAGTCTACTTTAAAAACGTCCTGGGAAGGTACTATCTAAAAACGAGTCCTTTAGGGTTATAAAAAAAAACTTTCGCGGTATTTTCGATTTTTGCCAAAGTTGCGTTAAGTGCTTGAGGTCACAAACTTGGATTATTAATTGGGCCAACATAATAAACAAGTCTGCAAAAAATCAGAACTACCGGATTTGACGCATGCTCATAAAGTTGGTACTGGATTATATTGCCAGGAATGTAATTAGTATGATTATTTGACTTGCATCAAAGTAGTCCATTCAAGAAGCAACTCTACTGTCCAACGTAGAAGATTCCAATTACAATAACATTATTATAAAAAGGTCACATTAAATAATATCAAACATACATTTTCCTTCCGCTTAACGACGATAACGAAAGGACTTGCCAAGGTAACCCAATGATAAATTATTCTATACCGAATTAAATATATGCTGATATAGTTAATAGACCAAGCAAATTAGATCCAAAAAAAACGTTTTGAGGAATTAATTCCCATAAAGCTGGAAATCGTTTTAATACCCTCATTTGGTCCTAAACGCATGTAATCCGAGTTTGCACCATCCCAGGAGGTGTGCATAACTTTTAAGAGCCCAATAACCGAGAAATTTTTGCTCTTTTTTCAGTTCTTTGCATGTGCACTAAAACAGTACGACGGACGGAAAATTTAATTCTATTCAATATTAAAGAAGGTCAATGTATATGATGTGAAATTTTGTTTTCTACATCTTAAAAGGCGCAAAATGGAAGTTAAACGACAAAATTTTCCCAGTTTCTAACCTTCGATTTCGACTATACCACTGAACCGAATTTGAAGTTTAGATATCAATTTGACGCCGAATTTGACCCCCTTTAATATTGAATAGCATACATTTTCTGTCCGAGGTACCGTTTTTGTGCAACATGAAAAAAGAGCAAAAATCCTGTGCTAAGTGAACTACGATTTAGACGTATCAGCGTCAGCTGCCTGTCTAAAAATAAAATAATAATAATAATAAATGTATGCACACCTCCTGGGATTGGGCAAACTCAGATTACACGTATGTAGGACCAAATGAAGGTATTAAAACGATTTCCAGCTTTATGGGAATTAATTCTTCGAAATTTTTTAATTTGATTGGCATATAAGCCGGTTTCAACTGAACTCATGTGAATGACCATTTTACGAGGCGCTAACATTTTTTTGCAAAGTTTGGCTCGCGTTCGCAAACAATGTCTATTCATAAGCTAACAAAGGCCATTCATGAGCTCAGTTGAAATCAGCTTGACTATAATATAAAGAGCCTTTCATATGTCAAGACCGAATTCTCACATACTTAGGTCACCTCTCAGGCAGGACGCTCTTCGGATAGCCTGGAGAGAATTATTATGACAGACAGAGCCATTTTTAAAATCGGTTTAGTAGCTTCGGAGATTACCCCTACAGGCCTACATACATAATATTTCCTCCTGAAATTATCTTCATATCAAATTTCAACTACCTACCTATATCAGTTCAGAAAATTTAGATACTAATAAAAAACCATTAGGGGCAATGTGAAAAGGTAAACAAATTGAATGATCTAGGAACATGTTTGCATCAGTAGATACTTACACATTAGTATTTACTTTAAAAACCATCCGAATGTACTTAATATAAAAGCACCAACACCCAATTTCCTCATAAAGTAAAATACTGGAAAAAACCCCCATACAAATCAGCCAACGTTTAAATAGGAATCGCAATTTTCCATACATATCCTTCACGGTAACGACGCTACAGCGGCGTTAAACGAAAAACTCAATTCACGTGCCTATAAATACGCTGTGACGTCATCTGTATGCGCACACGCAGGTATCACGCACAAGCTGAAACCTAACTTATTACTGTGAAGCTAAAGTTAATTTCAGCTTGAACGCGCTGCTGGTATCATAATAGTTTCAAATCAAGCTGAAACCAACGGTATTTCTCAGAATTAAGGTGTATAATTGAATGGTACACATAATTCTATTGAAATTCGTGTTGTGGCTATCCAATTGAATATAGACTGTGTTGCTATAACAATATGGTTGCTTTTTCGTCGTGTTTGTGGTGAATGCGACCAACGCCGAAGAGTGAGTTATGCGTTATGTTGACGCATTCGTTAGCTTACAGTGCGATATAACGATCGTGTTTTATTGTTTGTAAAATTTTGTAGTGGGGGGAATCGAGTTTGTGGTAAGACCAAATTTTGTCCCGTTATTTTTATATCCTTAGGAAAAAAACCACTGTAGCTTCGGTAAGACTTTCAATATGGTGGTCGCGCTAATAAGACCCCAGGCCCCGTAGCATGGATGGCCTTATCACGTGATAAGTGATAGGATAGAGCTGCCGTCCCTGGCTGACACCGTTCGATAGAACGAGACGACGCGGTTATCCTATCACTTATCGCGTGATAACGCCCATCCAATGCTACGGGGCCAGGTCGTACAGTCAGCTTTACATAGTTAATAGCAGCCGAATTAGCCAAATATTTCGGTACATGTCTTTATTACTGTAAGAGTAAGGGTGTCTTACGATATATTTGAGTACCTACTCTGGCCTAACTAAGTCATCATTTCCTTGCCCATATCCCATTTACTTGGGGTCGGCGCAGCATGTCATTTTCTTCCATACTTCTCTGTCAGCTGTCATCTATCACTCACTTCTTTTCTCTTCATATCGTCTTTCACACAGTCCATCCACCTTTTCCTTGGCCTACCTCGTCTTTTACATCCATCCACATTCATACCTAATACTCTTTTGGTCACATGGCTTTCATCCCTCCGCATTTGGTACGTGCCCATACCACGCAAGGCGATTGGCTCTCAATTTATCCACGATTTCAGGGTTCCCCTTACATACACATTTCTTATTCGTCCTTATTCTGGCCTAACTAAGTATGCGATGCTAACTGTATCACTAGGCTTAAATTTTGTACCTACGAAATATCGTTTAGTAACCACGCAGTAGATTTTCGGTGCCGTTAAGGTACGGTACGGTAGCCTAGTGGTTCAGGTGTTCGAATCCCGGCTCGTACCAATGAGTTTTTCGGAATTTATGTACTCACGGAATATTTACCGTTAGCTTTTCGGTGAAGGAAAACATCGTGAGGAAACCGGTCTAATAAGGTCTAGTTTTCCCTCTGGGTTGGAAGGTCAGATGGCAGTTGCTTTCGTAAAACTATAGTGCCTATGCCAAATCTTTGGATTAGGTGTCAAAGCGGACCCCGGGCTCCTTAAAGGTACAACCGGGAAATCGATAAGATTTTTTAACCCCCGACGCAAAAAGAGGAGTGTTATAAGTTTGACGTGTCTATGTGTCTGTCTGTGGCATTGTAGCTCCTAAACGAATGGACCGATTTGAATGGGGTTTTTTATCCGAAAGCTGACGTGACCGAGATGGTTCTTAGCTACGTTTCAACAAAATCTGTTCAGCTTTTTGAGATACTGAACTTTTCTTAGTTGTTAATTTATATCCTTAATAGGCGTCAGTCTCTCGTTGACTGAATAGAGTTACTCCAATTGGATTATTACTCCAAAAGAAAGTAGACCAAAAATCATCATGATCATATCAGCCGAAAGACGTCCACTGCTGGACATAGGCTTCCCCCAAAGAGCGCCACAATGGCCGAGCCTGCGCCACCCGCATCCAGCGGACTCCCGCGACCTTAACCAGGCTGTGCAATATTAAAAAGTATACAATATCAACATCAAATGATACATTTCTACAATGACAAAGTATTGCGCAGAATGATTTAACATCATGTTTTCGTTAAATGGCACGAACGTCCTCAATAACATTCGTTGTTAAGATCTTATCGGATACAGTCAAGTGTAATAAGATAAATAAAATAAAATAAATAGAAACAGATTTTCTAGTAACTGTATACGACATGGAGTAAAAGTTATATGAACTTACTAGCTTTCCCTCGCGACTTCTATCCCATCCAGAAAGTTTCGCAATAGGGAACTTGCATCTTTTTATTTTATTACGAAAATCAAAAGTATAATCCAGCATTAAAACAACTGTAGCAATAAAACTTTCTTATGATTTATTTTTTCTGATGTTATATGCATTTGAAATCTGCACGCGCCGGCACCACCCGAAAACGCTCTATATTAAACTGGCTTATGCTATGACGTCACAGCATATATTCTCATTTCTCGGCGCGTTTAAGTACTATGGAGTAAGTCATTAATTTGCAATTATCTCCACAACATTTGCGTTTAAGTCTATACTTGTCATACAATAGTACATTACTTACCTAGGGCGGTTAAACAAAGAATGTCTCAGATCGCAGGTATTTGACATAAATATGCGCTCTGAAGCTTTCTTTATTACCGCCCGTGGTAAGTACAACATTTTACGTCTCTATCTGGCCAGGAAGTGGGGTTTTCCGCACGCATAGCGTGCGGTAATCCCTACTTTATGGCCAGGTATGACGTAAAATATTATTTCTAATTCAATATTCTGTGTAACTGTTATGTTATTTTATCGAAAAGATATTTTTTTTCGTCATTTTAACGTGCTAATACAATTCCGTTAGCTTTTCAGTGAAGGAAAACATCGTGAGGAAACCGGTCTAATCCCAATAAGGTCTAGTTTTCCCTCTGGGTTGGAAGGTCAGATGGCAGTCGCTTTCGTAAAACTAGTGCCTATGCCAAATCTTGGGATTAGGTGTCAAAGCGGACCCCGGGCTCCTTTAGGAGCACAACTGGGAATAACGCTAGGAAGATGATGGCATAGCTAATACAATCGTTTTTTTTCTTCTGTATGATATTTCTACGTATATCCGCATCAATTGAGTGCAATTTATACGGAATTGAAGTCCCATGCAAGTTCCCCATTGTACTTGCTCTAGAGCTCGGTGAGCTGTAGAACTCGAGAACCTGTGTTATCTTTGCCAAATAAAAGAGAAGGTTAATTGCTGTCGAGTCGTAACGAGGACGTCAATAGGCTGGCAGAGGACAAAAATCTGTTGCGGTTACTCCACCGGCAAGAGCCTAGCTCTTAAACAGTGATGATGATGACTATTAAACGACCAATATTTGTATATACCTATATTTGCATCGACGCTCTCGAAAACGGCTCTAAGGCTTCGGTTACACGCTAATTCTGGCGTCAGTTCATATACAAATATTGGTCGTGCCTAACCGATTTCGTTGACATTTGGAATTTGGTTTAGGCACTGGTCCCACCGCCGGCTACAGACTATAAGCTATTATGGCGATTACTCGCCCAAGAAACGAACAAAAGACAATAGCTCAAGTGTAATAGTAGTTTATGTGACTGTACATAATGAAGGGTATTAAACAGGAGCGCGGGTTTATGAAACGAGCCGAAGGCGAGTTTCATAATAACATCACACGAGTGTTTTAATGCCTAATTATGTACAGTTACATACACTGCTTATCCACATATCATGAGCCTTCATGATGCATTCAGGAGCCGCATATTAAGACCGGCACATGGCGGCGTTGTTTTCTGGCAGCTGTCATAGTTTTTTTTTTAATTCAGAGACAAACTAGAGTCAGCTCTAACTATGATATCGTTCGATATCTTAATTACGTGCGACATTTGTCAAATTTGTATGCAACTTGACCATTCATTTCGAACTAAACGTCATCTCGACTGATATTAGAATAGAGGTCAAATCAAATTTCTTTGTTTTTCAGAGATGGTCGAAATTTAAATGAAATAATATTATCGAAATCGATGTTATTATTTAGCAATAATAACATTTTCACAGATAAGAAATTTGTTCTAACAAAACAGTCTGTTTTTATGGTGGTCATAATGTGCGGTTCTTGAACGCATCATGGAGGGTTTATGATATTTGGATAGATAAATAAATTTATAGTTCATCGCCGGCGGTGTGAACAGCCAGCTATAAACTATAAATATATAACTCTCTCTTTTATTTACACGAAAGCGATTATCTTTTGTTCGTTTCTTGAGCTAGAAAATAGCCGATAGCTCATAGCTTACTCGCTCGCGGTGGTACCAGTGCCTTATGGGGGCGAAAAATCGATCTAGCTAGGTCTCATGTGACTGGGAAAATTCGTTTTCTCCGCATTTTCTCTGTTTTAACCCGAGCGGAACTCGGTCATCTAATAGGTACTTATTTCGTAACAGCGTTCGTGATACTGATAAGCGATAATGGGCACTCCCGTTCGACTGTACCACGTTGTTATCAGAGCCGATATCGAAAACAATAACGACGTTACGAGTTACGCCGTTAAGATTGTGAATCATAATCATAACAAGGCAATCGTAATGTAAGACGGGATATAAATAGCAGGAAATAATAATGACCGCGTTTTAAACAGGGATAGGCAGGGCGCAAGAAATTTTCATGCCTTTTTCTTTGCGTCTTTAATAAATATTAAATACCTGTTTAGCAAAATTGTTGGCTGGTAGAGAATGCCATTTGGCATTAAAAGGAAAGATGGGTGGTAATTTTTCCATACAAACAGGTTTTTGATCGAAGATTAATGATTTTTTTAAATAATGTCAATATCTTTTCTTTTTTTTTCTTTTTTTTAATCTTTATTATAATAAAGTGTATATAACACTTATATACACAATATCATCTTCGTTTGATACCTACATTTACAATTTTGAACAGTTATTTAGCTACGTTGGATAGTGGGTGTGCTAAAATACTATTACATTGACCAGTTTCAAACAGGTTTACGTTATACCTACACGCAAAAGTAATCCTCTCAGTTGCGTTCCGGACGCATTCCACCATGATGTGAAACGCATCCTCTCTCGTTCCACACTCCGCGCAGTTCGGTGACGCTGTTTTACCCATTAAAAAAGCAAAGCTGTTCAGTGGGATGTGTCCAGATCGAAGTCTGAGAGCTGTAACTATATACTTTCTACCCATGCCCGATCCCCTAAACCATGGGACTTGACAGAGACTAGGTTGTATAGTTCTGTACCATATTCCTCTATTTAAAGACCGCTCATCAAAATGCTCTTTCCATAATCGTTTGCGTCAATATCTTGTCGGAATGTTTTGCTTTGATATTCTTATTATTTTAGGGCAAATATGTTGGTTTCAGAGTCCTGGATGTACTATTACATGTATTCACAATATAAATATTTATCTATCCAAATATCATAGGTAAGCCCACCATGATGCGTTCAAGAACCGCACATTATTATGACCATCATAAAAATAAACTGTTTTGTTAGAACCAATTTCTTATCTGTGGAAATGTTATTATTACTAAATAATAACGTCGATTTATGATATATATACATGATAATATTATTTCATTCAAATTTCGAACGTCTCTGAAAAACAAAGAAATTTGATTTAACCTCTATTCTAATATCAGTCGAGATGACGTAGTTCGAAATGAATTGTCAATTTGCATACAAATTTGACAAATGTCGCACGTAAGTAAGATATCGAACGATATGACAGTTGGATCCGATTCTAGTTTGTCTTTGTATAAAAAAAAAACTATGACAGCTGCCAGAAAACGACGCCGCGATGGCGGTCATAATATGCGGCTCCTGAATGCATCATGGAGGCTTATGATATGTGGATAGATAAAGTAGTGTATGTAACTGTACATAATTAGGCATTAAAACACTCGTGTGATGTTATTATAGAACCCACACTCGTGTTTAATGCCCTTCATTATATACAGTCACATAAACTACTATTCTCAACAGAATAAGTATATAATAGAAAACAAAAGTAAATTAAAAATATAACAGGTGGTGGTCTTATCGCTAATAATTTACTTTCCAAAACAAAGTTTTAACCGACTTCAAATCAGTAGCCAAATTGCTTGCCTATTAAATTTGAAGAGTTTCCTCGATTTCTCCAGGATCCCATCATCAGAACTGGGTTTTGGTGACAACGGGACCAATCTGGAAGTAGGTATTGCTTTCAAACAAAGAAAGAATATTTCAAATCGGTTCATATAATACCGAGTTATCGCGTAACATACACACATAAAAAAAAAAAAAACGTAGAGATGAATTGAGAACCTCCTCTTTTTTTAAGTCGGTTAAAAAGCGTTCTCTTCCAGACAACCTTTGGGTTAGGTATATGATTTGAGTATTTATATCTATTAAAAATATCGATGTCTACATAAAACACTTACTTACCTATTGAGTTTATTGATTTGTGTCATGGTGACCCCAATTATTTATTTATTTATATTAAGTACTTATTTATTACCTACTAGCTGATCCCGCGTACTTCGTACCGTCATACAAAATGAATTAAAAAAAGAAGAAAAAAACTTTACCATTTGCATTTATTATTTGTTATTCTGCTATTCGGAGTGAAGACAAATACAACAAATCAAACATCACAAAAATCGGTTGGGCCGTCCTTGAGTTATAAATGGTGTAACTAACACTACTTTGTTTTTAGGGTTCCGTAGCCAAATGGCAAAAAACGGAACCCTTATAAATTCGTCATGTCTGTCCGTCTGTCTGTCTATCCGTCCGTATGTCACAGCCACTTTTTTCCGAAACTATAAGAGCTATACTGTTGAAACTTGGTAAGTAGATGTATTCTGTAAACCGCATTAAGATTTTAACACAAAAATAGAAAAAAAATCAATAAATTTTGGGATTCCCCATACTTAGAACTGAAACTAAAAAAAAATTTTTTTCATCAAACCCACACGTGTGGGGTGGGTATCTATGGATAGGTCTTCAAAAATGATATTGAGGTTTCTAACATCATTTTTTTCTAAACTGAATAGTTTGCGCGAGAGACACTTCCAAAGTGGTAAAATGTGTGTCCCCCCCCCTGTAACTTCTAAAATAAGAGAATGATAAATCTAAAAAAAATATATGATGTACATTACCATGCAAACTTCCAACGAAAATTGGTTTGAACGAGATCTAGTAAGTTGTTTTTTTTTAATACGTCATAAATCGTAAAAATCAATTTATTTAACGGAACCCTTCATGTGCGAGTCCGACTCGCACTTGGCCGCTTTTATATATATAGATTTAATCGCAAGGCGAATATCCATGTGTACTATAGTAGCGCCTATTTCGCCGAAAGTGTTGTCGCTCATTTAGCACCACCCACATTACAAGTGATAAATCAAAAGAACCCTAAAATGATTGCGGAACAAATATGAATACAATCGGACAGATTAACCACATACAGATAGCTGCTATCTGTCTGCGCTATTTATCTTTATCTGTGTTACATCAACGCGGCGCAATCAAAAGATTGAGGCGTTAGTAGATATTGATTAATAAAACATCGCGTGATTTCCGGTCTTCACTTAGTATGATAACAACAACAAAGTGTTAGAATGTCAAAAATGTAAACAAAACAGTACCTTTCTACACTATCGACATATGACGTAAATTAATAACTGGTCGGCTTAACCGACTTCAAACAAGGAGATTAAGCTTCTCAATTCGTCGGAATCTTATTTTTATGTATTTACCTATGTTCCCCGATTACTCGAAGACGGCCTAAATTGGCTGTACTGATGACACTAATACATCAAAAAAAGCGGCCAAGTGCGAGTCGGACTCGCACATGAAGGGTTCCGTTAAATAAATTGCTTTTTACGACTTATACTACTATTAATAATAAATAATAATAAATACTTTATTTACGACCAACATGGGATCATGGTGTTAGTAACAATTGTATTACTTATTAAACTAGTGTTAGTACATTATATTATTAACATCATTATTATCATTATTATTATTTATTTCTGCGTGCATGTATCATGCAGCAGTTGTTCATGTACAGGCCATCGATCCTGTCCGCTATCATGCTCAGAATGCTGTTGGAGCTAGCCCGCACTCTGCGCACCAGGGATGTAGCTCGCTTGCGCATAGTGGCGTAAGCTTCCCACAGAGCTTATCTATTAAACTTTAGGGTTATTGAACATTTAACTCGACTCGTGCCGGTTTTAAAAAAACTACTTACTAGATCTCGTTCAAACCAATTTTCGTTGAAAGTTTGCATGGTAATGTACATCATAATTTTTTTTTAGATTTATCATTCTCTTATTTCAGAAGTTACAGGGGGGGGGACACATTTTACCACTTTGGAAGTGTCTCTCGCGCAAACTATTCAAAAAAATTATGTTAGAAACCTCACTATCATTTTTGAAGACCTATCTATAGATGGGTTTGATACGTATGGGTTTGATCAAATGTGTGAAAATCTTAATGCGGTTTACAGAATACATCTACTTACCAAGTTTCAACAGTATAGCTCTTATAGTTTCGGAAAAAAGTGGCTGTGACATACGGACGGACAGACAGACAGACAGACATGACGAATCTATAAGGGTTCCGTTTTTTGCCATTTGGCTACGGAACCCTAATTACACAATACACCGAAAAAACTTGCACACCTTCATACATTTTTGTATAGGAACCATGCCCACCTGGACTTGTATTGACAGATGGAAAATGGTGCTAATGCCTACCTACTCCCTTCCGTGTTGCGCGAAGGTCTCTAAAGACGAAAGCTGGCAAAAACAAGATACCTAGATTATCAACGCAACGAATCCTCAAATCGATAAAGGGTCAGCAACGGGCTTGTGATTCTTTTGAAATCGCAAGAGTCAATCAATAGGCTTACCTATACTATAAGACAGACTGTATGCTTGTTTTGCCGCTGCCGTATTAAAAAAAAGCGGCCAAGTGCGAGTCGGACTCGCACATGAAGGGTTCCGTAAAATAAATTGCGGTTTACGATTTATGACGTATTAAAAAAAACTACTTACTAGATCTCGTTCAAACCAATTTTTGGTGAAAGTTTGCATGGTAATGTACATCATGTATTTTTTTTAGTTTTATCATTCTCTTATTTTAGAAGTTACAGGGGGGGGGGCACATTTTACCACTTTGGAAGTGTCTCTCGCGCAAACTATTCAGTTTAGAAAAAAATTATATTAGAAACCTCAATATAATTTTTGAAGACCTATCCATAGATATCCCACATATATGTATGGGTTTGATGAATTATTTTTTTGAGTTTCAGTTCTGAGTATGGGGAACCCCTAAAACTTAATGTTTTTTTTTCGATATTTGTGTGAAAATCTTAATGCGGCTCGCAGAATACATCTACTTACCAACTTTCAACCGTATAGCTCTTATAGTTTCGGAAAAAAGTGGCTGTGACATACGGACGGACAGACAGGCAGACATGACGAATCTATAAGGGTTCCGTTTTTTGCCATTTGGCTACGGAACCCTAAAAACTGGGCATTTTCGAACGAGCGAGCGAAGCGAACGAAGTTCTATGCTTCAGCTTGGGCCGAAAATCGTTCGTATGTCCGGTGTCCCGCTGTCCGGCTGTATTCCTCTACAGGTCGCATTTCTCAACCGATTCTCGTGAGATTTTGTGAGCAGGTTCGTTAATTATATAGTTTTCTTTTGTAGTCACTTTTTGTAAAAATTAAAAAAAAAACATGCTTGCGAGTTCTGCAACTCATAGAAGCACTAGTAAAATCCGGTAGAAAATATCATATAGGTAGTCACAGTGTTGACAGGAAGTGCTATAACTTGTTAATTTCGATCGGTCTCGAGTCTCTACTAATATTTGCATGCAGATGATCGTCCGGTCGAGTTTTTCTGTCTGTCTGCTTCCCACAGAGCTTATCTATTAAACTTTAGGGTTATTGAACATTTAACTCGACTCGTGCCAGTTTTTAGGGTTCCGTACTCAAAGAGTAAAACGGGACCCTATTACTAAGACTCCGTTGTCCGTCCATCCGTCCGTCCGTCCGTCCGTCCATCTCACTGATACCGTGATAGTTCCAGCTGAAATTTTCACAGATGATGTATTTCTGTTGCCGCTATATAACAACAAATACTAAAAACACAAAATAAAATAGTTTTTTATAGATAATGGTTACGGAACCCTTCGTGCGCGAGTCCGACTCGCACTTGGCCGGTTTTTTAATACCTTATCTTACCGAATTTAAATATTCTTGATTGTGATAGTTATACGTATCGGACATGGGAGCATGGACAAACTCGGCAGCTGCACTCTTCCTTCTGAACCTCGCAGCGCACACTGGAACTCTATCAGCGACATCGATACGAATACATATATGTACCAGTTTGTAAGCGCCATACGATAAATAAATAAATGGGAGCATTAATTTATATCCACAACTAGCTTTTGCCAGCGACTCTGTCCGCGTGGAACTCGTTTATATCGTAGCTCCATAAAAATTCACCCCCCCATGTCATCCTCTTAAGGGATGATGGACTCAAACTATCTCTATACCAAATTTCATCTAAATCGGTTCAGCGGTTTAAGCGTGAAGAGGTAACAGACAGACAGACACACTTTCGCATTCATAATATTAGTATGGATTGACTACCTACTTTCATATTTATTTTTCAAGGTCGCATTTGAACCAGTGTTTAGACAGGATGCGACCCCAAAAACGGCTCTCTCTGTCAATAGCTACACAGAATCATGACGTCACAGCTTTACATTCGTACTAACCGTTGTTGTATGGAAAAATAAGTAAATTGAAGTTGAAATTATTATTATTTAAACATACAAATTCTAATGTAACTTATAATTTAGTCCCAGTTTTTTTTTGTCGGATTCATAATGGTCTGACGTGATGTGTCGTGAGGACAGAATGATATCGCTTTCGCACATTTATTACGGTTATATCTGTTACCGTCAGATTATCAACACCGTCAGTTTATAATCTAACTCGCGATATTATAAAGTTATAAACTGACGTAAAATTGTGAACTGACAAATCCGTTCACAATTTAACGCATTCTTTTTTGTTATAAACTAACAAAAAAGAATGTGTGACCTAGAGGGCGGAGTACCGGTGGCAAATTTCACACAAAAGGTATGGAGTCGTTTTTTTTATAATTATTATTTTAGGCTTGAATAATAAAATTATTCATTTACCTAATGTACTAATGTACTGAGTATGGTACCTACTCGTAAATTGGAAGTAAGTACTCAACTTTTATTTTCATAAATCGATTTCAGGAATAGTAATGAATGATAATGTTTTGATAAGAAAACATATTATTAAGTATTATATTAACAACAAATTACATTATATTTGTTTGCTCGTAAGATAATTTCTATAAGTTCCTAAAAATTATTATGCAAAATTAATCATTTATTCGTTATTTATTTAATCATAAAAATACTGAGGCGACTCCATACATTTAGTGTGAAATTTGCCACCGGTACTCCGCCCTCTATTTATAACCTATCAATGACGGATCGCCAAATTGTGAACTGAATCAAATTGGAATGACTCGGAACGCACCATGTGCGCTGATTGGTTGAACGAATTATTCCTCTTGCATCAGCTTCCACTTAAGTCAGAACATGATTTTTTTTTTCCTGACATTTTATTCCATCTATTTTGTCATCCAGCAATGTCGCCGGAGCCCCGCGCGCGGGGCTCCTATTTCTGGGCGGTTTGCCCTTCGGGCAACTGAAGCAACCTAACTAACCTAACCTACCTAGTATTTGTGTATGCCGTCCGTAGCATGCCGATTTGATCTCAGTTGACAATTAGAAAGAAAGAAAGAAAGAAAACATTTATTCGTGGACAAAACAATGGGTGTAAAAAACCAAACACAGAACGTAAAAAAAATACATGGTCCACGAAAAGGCCCCGACTCAGCATGGTGCTAACCTAGAAGGCCAGCGCTGGTCTTCCGTCGGAGCCTTTACCTGAGTTACCTCCTGGAAGGCAACACAAAACAAATACCTACGCTAAACACAATATATCTTAAAACTATTACAAATCCGACGCCAGAGTGGCACGGCAAATTGCATCGTGTGTGCGTTGATCGGCAAATTGCATTAGACGATTCAACATTGATAGTTTATAAACAAACGAAAAATAATGCGTTAAATTGTGAACGGTTTTGACAGTTCACAATTTTACGTCAGTTTATAATATCGCGAATTAGATTGTAAACTGACGGTGTTCACAATCTAACGGTGACATATCCACATTCATCTGATGCACTCTGACGTGACGGCTCCTGTCGTCAGGCGTCAGACACCATCGCGTCAGATATGCATAATCATCATATCAGCCGAAAGACGTCCACTGCTGGACATAGGCCTCCCCCAAAGAGTTCCAAAGTGACCGGTCCTGCGACCTTTACTGCGACTTTATAAGCATGATTCCGTCTTATTGACAAGGAATCCCAATTTTAAATAAAACTTGACCTACACATGTTACGTCACACATCATACTCGTAAAATATGAACGCGACAGTCGATAAACAAGAAAAGCTCAAAAACCAGTTCCGGAACCTTCGAAGCCGTCTTTAAATAGACTGCAAAATCGATGGAGCAGCCTTGGTGCCATGTATCTAGAGTTCTGATGTATCCAAGTTGCATGATTCTCTAGCGAGTCTAGAGCGCTAGCATGACAGTTTTATCACTAGCTCCTCGTGTACCTAAATAAATAAATATTTGCGGACAATCTTACACAAATCGACCTAGCCCCAAACTAAGCAAAGCTTGTACTATGGGTACTAGACGAAGATAAACGTACTTATATAGATAAATAAATACTTAAATACATAGAAAACATCCATGACTCAGGAACAAATATTCGTGCTCATCACACAAATAAATGTCCTTCGAACCCAGGACCGGGATTCGAACCCAGGACCTCTTGCTTCGTAGGTAGGTAGGGTCACTATACCAACTAGGCTAAAGCGGTCGTCCAAATTACAAAAAATCCCGTTTCCGCCGCGGGATAAAAATATAGCCTACTAGATTACGTCCTTCCCCGGGATTCAAACGATTTCTATGCCAAATTTCATCTAAATCGGTTCAGCGTTTTAAGCGTGAAGAGGTAATAGACAGACAGACAAACTGCATTTATAATGGATGATAAGTATCTAATGCTGATATTATAAAAGAGGAAACGTTATTGTATATGTTTGTTTGTGTGTGTGGGGTAATCTCTTGAACCACTTATCCAGTTTCAAAAATTCTTACACCTATAGAATTAACTATTTGGATAAACACAGGTTATTATGTCTCGCGAATTTGCCTGCATTTTTTGCAATATTCGGGCAAAGGCGCGCAGATAATAAGTAATCTATACTTATACTAATATTATCGGGGATTATTTGTCCGGTACAAAAACTACCTTAAGCCCTTCTTCGGGATTCAAACCATCACCACACCAAATTTCATCTTAATCGGTTCAATAGTTTAAAAAGCGTGAAAAGCTAACAAGCCAGACAGATGGGGTTACTTTTGCATTCATAATATTAGTGTGAATGTATGTATGTGTTTCTCTTCCAAGTAATGGTTGTACCTCGTTCATATATGATAATGTTATGTAACTGATACTATAGCAACGATGCGGTATTTTTTTAGTGCCCTAATGTACGAAGACGTGCCACGGCTATCTAGTATAACCGCCAAGGCTGTTTGGGCATCGATTTTTACAGCTATTTCCGCCATAGTCTGAGGAACTGAAATAGACTTGGGTTCGCTAGTAAAGTAACTATTAACGTTAATTGTTATTATTCACTAAACATCAATTTGAGCGCGTATTCAATTCAATTCAATTCTTTATTTGTTTCGGACTAGGTAATGTCCATAAGTTGTTAGTATACAATCACGAATTATGACTAAGGTTAGTATTACAAATTAATTTAATCCTATAATCCTAATGGAGTTAGATGCTCCATCCCCTAGCATAGGGTCCTGCACAATGTAGGGTGTTCCAGTGCCTAGGTAATGGAGCATCCAGCCTCGCAGCCAGCGTCCTCAGGATACTGTTACCGCTGCCACACATCCGCCGCATTAGTGATGCCGTCCTGCTGCGTATTATTGCGTAAAAGTCATATGTACGTTCTGCCGCAAACATTCCGGACGCACTACAATATCGCGGCAGCCCCAACAGCATCCTGAAGACGTTGTTATATTGTATGCGCAGGGCGTTATACGACCGCTGGGTGTAGCTGGTCCACAGGCTGCAGGTGTAAAATGATTGGCAGAATGCCTTAAACAACGTCTTTTTGACGTCCTTATTACACCTAGCGAACCTGCGAACCAGCATATTTCCCCTCACTGCCAACGCCCTGCGTTCCCTTTCGATATCAAGGTCATCCTTGAGGTCCTCGGTGACCCAGTGACCAAGGTATATTTTGCAGTAAAAAATATTCAGTAAATATACATGAACTTGCGAAAATACTCGGGAAACATGAAGCTTAAACATACGTTTAGTGTTTGGTTAAATAAAAAAAGACCATGTTTGACCATAGAAGACTGACGTCTTTAATCGTCTGTCTTTCCCTACCTACTTTCAAATCGTTTTTGGCGTTGCACCAATAAAGAATGTTGTGTTGTGGCACATTCAAAACGTCGAGTAACCTCAAGGAGATAAAATAGTACATTACTTACCTAGGGCGGTTAAACAAAGAAAGTCTCAGATCGCAGGTATTTGACGCCCGAGCCGAAGGCAAGGGCGATAAATATGCGCTCTGAGGCTTTCTTTATTACTGCCCGTGGTAAGTACAAAATTTTACGTCTCTATCTGGCCAGGAAGTGGGGGTTTCCGCACGCATAGCGTGCGGTAATTCCTACTTTATGGCCAGGTATGACGTAAATAAAATTAACGTTTAGTAAAAACAATGTGTGATAGTCATGAAAGTTTAAGTCAATGTGTATGTGGAGTTTTTGAAGACCTGGTAAAGGTTGCGGGAGTACGCTGGATGCGGGTGGCGCAGGACTGGTCACTTTGGCAACTACAAGTTTTTCTTGGAAGTGTGGTGCGTATGACAATTGACAACTATTGAGAACTGTCATCCATCATAGTATAATGTACACGAATGTGTCTCATATGAGAATTCATTGCACGTAGAACCGATGGCCGTTGGGGCGGAAAGGTTCTCTAGTGGCGACCACGTACCGGAAGGCGCGGCGTGGGTAGGCGGCTCAAGGTGGACTGATGACCTGGTAAAGGTCGCGGGAGTCCGCTGGATGCGGGTGGCGCAGGACAGCTCATTGTGGCAGTCTCTGGGGGAGCCCTATGTCCAGCAGTGGAAAACGTCTTTCGGCTGATATGATGATGTATTTGTCGCTTCGTCCCGCTCCCTACCCACGCCGCGCCTTCCGGTACGTGGTCGCCACTAGAGAACCTTTCCGCCCCAACAGCCATCGGTTATACGTGCAATTAATTCTCATATGAGACACATTCGTGTACATTATACTATGATGAATGACAGTTGTCAATAGTTGTCAATTGTCATACGCACCACACTTCCAAGAAAAACTTGTAGTTAATGTTCCATAGAGTAACAATTTGTTTCACAATAAACATTGTCGACTGCGAAAACTGACAATGAACTACATCTTTCAGCTGTTACTGTCCTCTGTTTATTTACATATATTAAAATTAATTAACATACACGTCACCTTATTCACGCCTTTTTTTTTCACTCCTCATGCTCGTAATGTTAGTCTTTATGTTGTGCATAAAGTAGTCGTTGTTTATATATATATATAATAGTACATTACTTACCTAGGGCGGTTAAACAAAGAATGTCTCAGATCGCAGGTATTTGACGCCCGAGCCGAAGGCAAGGGCGATAAATATGCGCTCTGAGGCTTTCTTTATTACCGCCCGTGGTGAGTACAAAATTTTACGTCTCTATCTGGCCAGGAAGTGGGGTTTTCCGCACGCATAGCGTGCGGTAATTCCTACTTTATGGCCAGGTATGACGTAAATATATTTGAAACCTGACATGCTTGACAGCTAGGTCTCACTTGTATGGAATCACACTAAACATTTCCAGGCCTATCCCACTGTCATTTTGGCGCGAAAGTCCCTTTTTAACCGAATTCAAAAAAAAGCGGCCAAGTGCGAGTCGGACTCGCACATGAAGGGGAAATAAATTGCGGTTTACGATTTATGACGTATTAAAAAAAAAACTACTTACTAGATCTCGTTCAAACCAATTTTCGGTGGAAGTTTACATGGTAATGTACATCATATATTTTTTTTAGTTTTATCATTCTCTTATTTTAGAAGTTACCGGGGGGGACACACATGTTACCACTTTGGAAGTGTCTCTCGCTCAAACTATTCAGTTTAGAAAAAAAAATTCTTAGAAACCTCAATATCATTTTTGAAGACCTATCCATAGATACCCCACACGTATGAGTTTGATGAAAAAAAAAATTTAGATTCAGTTCTGAGTATGGGGACCCCTAAAACTTAATGTTTTTTTTCAATTTTTCTGTGAAAATCTTAATGCGGTTCACAGAATACATCTACTTACCTAGTTTCAACAGTATAGCTCTTATGGTTTCGGAAAAAAGTGGCTGTGACATACGGACGGACAGACAGACATGACGAATCTATAAGGGTTCCGTTTTTTGCCATTTGGCTACGGAACCCTAAAAAGGAGGAGGTTCTCAATTCGGATTTTTTTTTTTTGTACACACATCAATGTCTATGTTAATCTCCTGGCCCATATTTCACCAACTTGACAATTGTCACCTGACAACGACAATTCTCCGTACATTGCTGGTTCCACAAGTAACCTAGTGATCACCTTCACTTCTAGAACAAGCAATGTATGGCGAATTGTCAGTGTCAGGTGATTTTTCGGTCAACCATAGCGGGTTGACCGAATTGGAGAAGCAGTTAACTCTGAGTTGTTATTTCGTCGCGACGAATCAATGTCACGGTGGGTAGGTATTGCCGTCGCTAATCCGACGATGTTCCACTTGACGCCTCTGTGACGTCAATAGACGTCGCGGTACACATCGATGGGAACTCATAGGACGGGCCGTAAGCTGTCTGTGAATTTTTGTCATGTTTCATAAATAGGTACCTACTTGTAGCGTTCTCTTTTTATTATAATTTATACTAGTAGCTCTTTTTTATAAGTGCCATCTTTATTGAGCAAGCGAAGAGAACGAAGCAGGTTCAATAATTAAATTAAATAAAAAGTTTTGAAAAACAGACAGGCTCGCAAGTTTTACAGCGCCAGAGCGCACAGAGCCATTGGTAATTATTGCCAGGTATTCTATATTGTAACGATGCTGACAAACAAGTATTACCTACAACCAACGTAATATTTGAACCTGTAGTCGTTTATGTTCAAGAAATACTTTCAAATTGATAGCTTGTTCGCTTGAAACGTGCGAATCCGTCGCACACTAACGCGACGCTGACAACTATGACGGCAATAGACGTCGTGTGTAAACGTCAAAATTACATGCGCGTGGAGATATGTGACATACTGGTAATCTGATAAATTGCTTTTGTGCTACCTGCACGTAATATTTTATTTATGATATTATGAAATCGACTGATTTCGTGATTCCGGTGTTCATCGCGATAGTGAAGGTATTACTTATAACTAAACCCAATAGTATTATGGTTATTATATTATTAGATTTCCAAACGATAAAGCTGTCTAGTGAAACTTACACTGCACGACGTGCACGACTTATTTTCGGCAATGTCACCAATAGTCAAGACAGCAACTTTTTACGAATCGTCAAAAACGCTCTGCTTTTTCGAAATACATGTTAGGTAGTGTAGTCACAATTTTCGATGAAAAACAGAGAATTGAATTTTATTCTTATTTAATTTAAACTTTATTGCACAAAACAAACAAGTACAAAAGGCGGACTTAATGCCTCAAGCCATTCTCCACCAGTCAACCATAGGGCCAAACAGAGACTTTTTTATTTTAAAATATTTATAATGGCCAAAGTAAGTTTAACGTTCCGAAAAAATAACAAAAGTTGAAGTTTCGAAAGAAGTATTCCGAGTATTCTCGTCGTCAAAAATAAATTGTTTTTACTGTTGTCAAATACCGTATGTCTCCAAATACATATTTACTATCAGTCATACCTATTAACACGCAACCAGTCGGTTTTAGGCAGACAATACGTCCTATTATATGGTCGCAAGCGGAACCAATCAATTATTCGCTTGTTTTCACAATATAATTATCGCACCTACTTTAACCCGACAATTTAGTACAAGGCTTAACGAAAATTAAGATAAAAAGATATTGACTTGAAAATATCAAGCCAGACTTGAACAGAAACTGAGCCATTCTTCCCTTGAGTTATCATCATCATCATATCAGCCGAAAGACGTCCACTGCTGGCCATACACCTCCCCCAAAAAGTGCCAAACTCATCAATCCTGCGCTACCCGCATCCAGCGGACTCCCGCGATCTTTACCAGGACCTTCCTTTGAATGTCGTAAGATTACTACGGGAACCGGGTTGTAGTGTGTTGTGGGTGATGGGCTAGCAATATATCACTGCAATATCCCATTCTCGCCACCATTAAACCTATAATTGATGGAACTAGCACTGAAAATAAATTTCATGGACTCTACCTATCCCTTTTTGGGAATACAGACGGGAGTCTATAATTTACAACGTTAAACCGCAAACTAACGTAAAAAAACCTAAGTACCTACAAATGGACCTTCATTGCTCTTGAGTGTTCGTTTGCGCAGCTGGTAGCCAATTGCCGTCAATTTGTCGCGTTAACCAGCCAATTGCTTCATAAGAACTTTATTATCGGTTCATTGTTGAATAACATGTAGCTAAATGTATATTAAGGCGAAAGCCTTTTAATGTTGTCTCGCTCCACCGGTAATGTTAGCTCGATATGCCAGTGTTTTTCAAACTATGGGTCGCGAGAAGGGTCAAGAAGCCTTTTAAAGGGGGTCGTGGCTACTCGTATTTTTAGTGCTCCAAGTATTTTAAACAGCGTAGGGTGGGGGGTCGAGAAATATTTTTTTCTGTACTAAGGGTTTCGCGGCATGAAAAAGATTGAAAAACAATGTGCTATGCTAGCTCAGTGCTGCACGGAAACTTGAAATTTGCATATGAATAGGTTTCTGGCAAAACGGATAAAGAAGTTGAAAACAGTCTATTTTTTAAATTATTTCGACAAAGCGTGTCATGTTAATATTCGTAAAGAATTAGTCAACTGGAACTGTATCAGCGACATCGATACGAATACATATTCCGCCATACGATAAATAAATAACGTCACAGAGTGACGACCTCAATACATTTCCATACTAAGCATTTTGCCGCAGCGTACGGCGTAACGTAGGGGTTCTTCAGCATGAACGGAAGACGGAGGACTTAAACATAGCTGTGGTTCGTTTCAAGAACCTACAAGAAGTCTAGCAACAATGGTCAAATAGCCAGTTGTTTTTGGTCAAAGAGTCTCAGTGTTGGCCACACACAGGTTCATCCATATGTCTTTGGTTCATATCCGGCTCGAAGGACCATTAATGTATGAGCCAGTTAGCCCATACACTTAGATGTTGAGTTGGAGTGCGTTGAGAGAACGGAGAAGTTATAGTTATTAAACTGATTAATTACTTTAAGGTACAAATAGATTAGTTGGCCGTTCCTTCAGTTGATGCTTATCGTATGCGAGTTATGTTTGCACTGATGTAATTTACTTCATAATGTCATATACTAGCGCGGCCTAAAGTATGTCGCAAAGTAAATAGAAAAATGTACAGCCACACACATCTACAGCCAATTCGTACCCTCAATATTTACTTCTAGGCCATGCGGAGTTAATAATCCTTTCTTCTTACCAAATTACCAATAACTAATGTAACATTCCCTTTGTCCACAGATCTCGCGCGTGACCCCTAATGGAATATTTAAGCTAAGCATAACTAGTGTAAGCCCAAAATGTCTCACCACCTCGTAACCGTGTGTATGTTCTGCCTCCTCTGTGCGGCGCACACATGCGGCGCACACGTCGAAACAAAGGAAATCCGCACATACGAACCCAGCGACTACAATCTACCCTTAGACTTGACGGAGAAACGAAGGCTGGAGTCCAGAGAACGATACAACCATAAACTGCAGAAAATCAGACAATACCGACCCAAGAGGCATCTAGATGAGGTCTCAGATACGTATATTAAAGAGATTTTCAATGAGTATGGGAATGGGGATGGGATGGAGATGAATTTGACGAGGTTCAATGATATGCTGAATGTGTTGGAGCTGTCTAAGTTGGTGCAAGGAGGGTATGAGAAGAAGACTGCTCCGCCGGTTTTCGAGTCGGCTTATGTGAGTGTTTTTTTTTTTCATTTATAATATGTCTTCTAAGTAGTCAAAAAATAGTACCTACACTTTTTGAATATAATTTTTGGTACCTTTTTGTAGTCAGGAACTATTCGTTGAAAGGGTTTAAATGAGCCCAAACATGACAGGTTTATTTTCTGTAGTTTAAAAGTTGCTGTCACCTGACCTGCCACCTTCTCCGAGTATAGGTAGTAGCAATATGCCAAACTTCATCTAAATCAGATATCGGGAAGTGGCTAAAAATCGTTGGCAAAGCAAATTTGACAAAACTAACGATAATTCATGCTTCAATATTTTATTTTGACAGCTGTATTTATTGTTTCAGTGCCTAAACAGTTCTGAGCTAATCACAGCCGTAAACAACGGTTTAAAAGCGGACGAACACGAACACAAACACACAGACCCAAGCCACGACCATGACGTACTAATAACAGAGGAAACTCTACGCGCCGTCTGTCCTGTACTCCTATACCAGAAACTAGGACAACCTGGTTCCGAAAAACGTGACTGTGTCAAACATACTAAAGTACATACAAAGAGTCTCAAAGCTGTGACTGACGAGAAAGATGACAACAATAAAAACATGTTCGCCGTTTGGATGTATTCCTTCCTAAGTATCACTGCCATCAGTGCTTGCGGTCTCCTAGGTGTGGCAGTGATACCTATAATGCACAAGACATATTACAATCACCTACTGCAGTTCCTAGTGGCATTGGCTGTGGGCACACTCTGTGGTGATGCGCTACTGCACCTAATGCCACACGCGATGAGTCCGCATGAACACGACCATGCGACGTCTTTAGAAGCGCCCTCGTCATCGCATAACGATGGCATGTGGAAAGGATTAGCCGCCATGTTGGGGGTGGTCTTCTTCTATTTCATGGAAAAGGGTCTTACAGTTGTCGTCGAATGGAGGAAACGTCGTCAAAAGCTTGAGGAGGATAAACTTCCTTCCAGAGTGCGTGTGTTGAAAGATGAGACTGTCGGAGGTTGTTCAGGCGGCTCCAAAGCCCCTATATCCAACTCCACGACCAATTCACTAATGAAAATCTTCAAGAAAGACGAAAAGAATGACCCGACAACTAAAACTTGTAAGCACAAGTATTCAGAGTACCCGTATTGCTATGATGAAATTGATACTGACACCCATGACGACCATCACTTACGGGACGGTCAGATCCCGCCCAGTCCCAAAGCTAAGAAGCAGAATAATTCTGTGAGTGTGGTTTCCTCAAATGCCCTGAATGCTGAGGGTAAGGAGGAGCCCACAGCGAAGGACTGGCTGCTGAAGGCTGAGCCGGCTGCGGTGGTGGAAATGAACAACATTAAACATAAGGAGGATGGTGCTAAGGATCTCAAGGATGGCGATAGTTATACTGTTATTTTGAGGTAAGTTACTTACCTATCCTTATCCTATCTACTTCCCCGATCTTTGAGGGTTTCGTAACCCCTGTTATAGTAAGATATGAATCAATTTTTAAATTATCTCGATCAAAGGCACAATTCTTTCGTCGATTATTCTGAAATATTCATAAAGATGGGGAATCCTTTGGGGTTGAAACAGTGATGCAGTGAGTCAACTTTTTGACTCACTGCATCACTGTTTCAACCCCAAAGGACTTCATCAAAGCATGTAGACCGTCAAAACTCATGCAGATTTGACATAACAGCATAATGGGATCTAATCCAGATGCGATTCGGGCCCGGTCCTGTTTAATTAGTAAATAAGGTAGCGAAGTGCTCTAATGTTGTGCGTGTGTATGTGATGATCCCTGTCGCTGTTGTACCCAGCTGACGAACATATAATTTCTTCCAGGGAACATTCAAGAGCCCACCACGGGCACTCCCACGCCCACGGGCACGTGCACGCCCCTCCATCCAGCATGTCTTCCGTGGCCTGGATGGTCATCATGGGAGACGGCCTTCACAACTTCACTGACGGGATGGCTATAGGTAAGTTTTTTTTCTCAAACATGCAATGAAATGTCGTCATTACATGGGTTATATCAGGCTTCAAAGTATGACGTTTCGGGCGGATCAACTCGAGAGAACTGTTAAGGAATTTCATACGAAATTTAAGGCCTAGGCCGGGAAGTTTTTTTAATTTTCATACCACTATTTGTGGCACAGCATCACAGAATTCAGCCATGAAAATTAGTTTGATTTGAGGAGTTTTTATTTATTTGTTTCATAGCATGTTTGAGAAAAGCACTATCCATGCCTGACCGTGAAAAGGGCTTGCCGGCTTCGTATATCCGTCAATACCTACTCACCCGGCAAGCCCTTCTTTGCCTCTCTTTCATTTGCCGTAGGAGAAGTTTGGGCAAACGCCACCTTTATAAGAGGGAACTGGGTAAAGTATTCGTTCACCAAACGATTTGTTCCAATATCTCTCCCTTTAATTTGAAATTTGGGCTTGTCTCCATCGCAGGGCACTATAGAAACTGCCATTTTACCAATAGGATGGCTATAAGTACGTTTAGTTAATACGTAGATAGCTAATACTCCGCCACTGATCAAGCGTTATTGATTCCATTGATAGTACAAAACGTCACACTATATTTAATCGCCTTTTGTTAACCTGTACGCGAGATGGTCAAGTTTGTGATATTTATCGGTATGGATTATTTATGAGCATAATAACAAAACCTAGTAAGGAAATACTTAAAGGTATATTTATTACCAAATAAAACAAGTACTAATATAGGTAATATTTATGTAGTAATACTACTAGTATTCAGCATGACTAGCTGTGACGAGGTGTCAAATATTTCAAGGCAATTGAGATTAAATTTGCCTAAGTTTTTCTTCTCCTGTACCCAAGCTCCAAAGAGCCAGCTGATAGACCATAGCATTCCCTCACGTCCTCAAAATGTCTTTTTTTTATACTACAATGGTGGCAAACAAGCTTACGGCCTGCCTGATGTTAAGCTGGTACCGTCGCCTATGGACACTTGTGACTCCAGAAGAATCACAAGCGCGTTGCCGACCCTTTATTCACTTGAGGATTCGCTGTGTTGGCAGATAGAAACATGCAGGTCCCTCACTCCCAACACAGCGCACCCTAGGGAGCTCTGGCGACCTTACTCACCACCAGGAATACAACACCACATACTTCATAGCATGCAGTGGTGCTATTATGGCTGCGGTCTTCTGTAAGGTGGAGGTACTTCCCCAGTTGGGCTGCTCCACATACGAGCGAGATGACATTCCGCTGTGCCCTACCTCTCTTATTTCTATATTTCAAAGGAAGGCGCGCTATTAAATCCAAAGGGCAGCCTAAATTATTCAACCACGCCTAATTATAGCATCCCACCTCCTTGACTGGTGAGGCCGCGACGGACCGCCACGGAATGTCAACGACTGACCTGGTTACTCACGGGCCTTGACAAGGCCAATGTCATGGCGTATGCTGCATAACCAATGACAGAGGCATTGAAATGTTAGCTTATGGTGTTACTGTTGATTTTTAGGGTTCCGTACCTCAAAAGGAAAAAACGGAACCCTTAGGATCACTTTATTGTCCGTCCGTCTGTCAAAACCCTTTTTCTCAGGAACGCGTGGAGGTATCAAGCTGAAATTTATATCAAATACTCAGGTCTACTGTCCCTTATAGCTGTGAAAATATCAAACTTCTAAGCCAACGCAATCAAAAGATACAGCCGTTTATGCCGCAAATTTTTGAAACTCGCTAGGGAATCAAAACCTAAACATTTACGGTACCCTGGTACCGTAAATGTTTAGTTTTTAGTACATGACTGAAAATTTAATGTCCAGAATAAACTGACACGCACTAAGTATGTGAATACATACTTAGTGAGCGTCAATTTATAGTGGACTTGTTTCTATTGTACGGGGTTGTCCGGAACCCTCGGTGCGCGAGTCTGACTCGCATTTGACCGGTTTTTTTCCGGGATAAAAAAATATCCTATGTCCTTCCCAGGATCTCAAAGTATCTCCATACCAAATTTAATTCTAATCGGTTCAGCCGTTTAAACGTGAAAAATAAACAGGCAGTTACTTTCGCATTTGTTATATTAGTATGACATTATTTTACGTGAAACAATGTGAGATTAAGGCGCCACAGAGCAAAGGATAAGATGTATATTAAATATTCTATCTTCATTGTTCTTTTAAATAATACACATGATTTTATTCCATGCCGGTAGCGCAAACAATCAATTGTTGGCATCATCCACAGATCATTCACAATAACGATCATTCTTAAGGCTCCACCTTTAAAATGTTCGTGAAAATGTGTTGTTTAGTAACCATTTGATACATTATAACGTACCTAACAATTTTCCGGTTGGAAAAAATATCTCATTATCTGCAAGATATGAGAAGTAATATAGTTTTCGTATTAATCCATTTTAACAAAAGAAAGTAGAGAAAAAAAAATCTGAAGTGAACACTATTATTTCACTTGTAACCATTTTACTGCTCCATTTTTTATCAGAAAAAGATGAAATTTTATAATCTTCTTCATAAAGCAATGAACAATAACTTATTTTCTTACTTACTTAAATTTCTTAAAAATTTACCTCGTTTTCTGAAACATTCCGAAAAAATATGATATCCGCGCTTTCGAAACACGCACTTCCATCTCACTCACGCTTATGCTCAGTGAGAGGGAGAGAAGATCATGAACGTGCGGCGCCTTAAAGGATTAACATAATGGGTAGTTCAACTAAAGCCCGGTTCACATTTGTCTGTCGTGTTGTGTTGTGATGTGACGCATCAGAACGGGTACCGGTTTCTTACATTTAATATGGTTGCGTTCACATTTCTGTGATGCCCGCGGCATCAGAGAGATGTTAACGCAACCATATTAAATGTATGAAACCGGTACCCGTTCTGATGCGTCACAACACAACACGACAGACAAATGTGAACCGGGCTTTACGTTTTGCCCGCGGTGGTGAGCAGGGTCGCCAGAACTCCGAAAGATGATAAAGATTTAGATTTTTTTTATTTCATAATTTACAGTTAGGTATAATATAAATTAAAGCTAGCTAATCCTATATGCATTTATATTCATCATCATTATCATATCAGCTGAAAGACGTCCACTGCTGAACATAGGCCTCCCCAAAATAGTGCCACAATGGCCGGTCCTGCGCCACCACCCGCATCCAGCGGACTCCCGCGACCTTATATTATGATCGTCGAATAATATATTGAATTATATCAAATGTCAAGTTGAAAAACCCCCGAAATTTTCATTTCTAAGTTCAATATCTCAAAAACGGCTAAACCGATTTTGTTGAAACGTAGCTAAGAACCATCTCGAAACCGTCAGCTTTCGGATAAAAAACCCCCATTCAAAATTGGTTTAGGAGCTACGATGCCACACACAGACACTTTTATATTGTGCCATTAGGTAGTTGTCTATGTACTCTGATTCCAAAATACGGGAACGTATTTGGACTACTTCGTTGAACGATTCACAAGCATTTAAATGTCACCAATATGATAATTATTTCCTTCGTTGTTTTCAGGTGCTGCGTTTGCGTCTAACATCGCCGGCGGTTTCTCGACGGCCATCGCTGTATTGTGCCATGAATTACCGCACGAATTAGGTAAGTGTGAAAACCCAGTTTCATCCCATAGCCCATAGCCCTCCGAATCGCTAAACTTAAGTGGCAGTGGGCGGGGCACATTGCACGTAAACTCCACGCCAGTTGAAAACGAAAAAAAAGTAAACAAATATGGCTGACTATCAATTGCATTTGTTGTCCCGTGTCTAGATCGAATCGATAACAAAATAACACTGTTCATGTCCCATCACTACCAATTGAAGTTTTTTCATAGATTCAGAGAGATCAATTGATAGTCAGCCATATTTGTTTGAACATCGCTTCGACCAATCACAGGGCGCCGGCGAGCGGGGCCGCGCGAGCCTGTTTAGTATTATGTTATTTAATTAGGTACTTAATTTTGATTTAAAATTATAATTATTTGCAATTTCCGCGCAGTAGGCGTGAAAAGCACTGTGTTAAGTCTCGGCTGAAAGTGCAATAGCTGGACTCGTACTTTCGAACTAACTCGTCCATCTATTCCTTACTTTCTAGCCTCTACAACAATGTATACTATTATTTCCAGGCGACTTCGCTGTGCTTCTAAAAGCGGGCATGTCCGTGAAACGCGCCGTGTGCTACAACATACTGTCTTCAGCACTATGTCTCGGCGGTATGGTTTGTGGCGTGTTAGCGGGACATGCGCCTAACGCCACTCGCTGGCTGTTCGCAGCTGCAGCGGGGATGTTCCTGTACATAGCACTCGTTGATATGGTGAGTGTAACCACTAGCAAATCTAGGAGAAAGCCAGGGGGCTCAAGCCCGCCCCAAAAGCCCACTCCCCAAAAGGAGTCAAGCCAAACCAAAATCACTGAATGTAACTCTAAGGTCTACTGAGGCAGAGTATATGGCTGTAAACATGCTGTCTTCAGCGCTGTTCGGCAGGTGTGTGGTGTGAACCGATTGAGATGAAATTTGGTATGGAGATAGCTTGAATCCCGGGGAAGGACATAGGACACGGAGTCGCGGTCAGAAGCTAGTCAGACATATAGGGACAGTTTTTAATACGGTATTTGACAAAAGTCAAGCTTCTTTTTATGAAACGTCAAAAACGCTCCGTTAGTTGGAAATTTGTATGGATTACTTGCTTGTGACATTACAATCAAACAACGTCCTAATGGGGAATGGATGAAAATTTTAGAAACGCCTGATTTTTTTTTTTGGTGATAGGAATAACCTTCCTGAGCACCAGAAAAAAGTTGCAGACTTTTCAGATGCGTCAATAATTTTTAAAAAATATAAACAGTTTCCTCACTTACGTTTTGTGGTTAGGACGGCGAATGAGACAATTTCCTTGATCCGTCTCATATTACATAAAAATATCATAAAAATCAGTGGTAAACTGACACTGGCAATGATATTGACAGCTGCAGCAGCTATATTGGTCATTGCCAGGGTCAGATAATTAAAATATTTTTTGTAATATGAGACGGATCAAAGAAAGTGTCTCATTCGTCGTCCTAACCACAAAACGTAAGTGAGGAAACTGTTTATATTTTTCAAAAATAATTGACGCGGCTGACAAGTCTGGAACTTTTTTCTGGTGCTAAGGAAGGTTATTCCTATCACTAAAAAAATAATCAGGCATTTCTAAAATTTTCACCCATTCCCCATTGTTAGTATTTATGAATTTAAAAATCCTAAAATAGCAAACATAAATGAAAGGTTTCGAGTATTTTCGCAATTTTTATCTGTTGCTAATGAAAAAACAATTTATTTTCACTGTTGTCCAACACCCAATTGCGAGCAAAGCTGCGAGTTGGAGCCTTTTTGTCACGGTTTGTTTCTGTGCATAAAAACTGTTTGTTTTAAGTATGATTTTTTAATGTTCTTTTATGTTTGTTCTATTTATTTTTTGTTGTAACTTGTGTGTATGTAGCAAACAAATAAGTGATTTATCTATCCATCCTCCACAGATGCCCGAGTTGAGCACATCGCACAGCAACGAAGGTACACTCTGCCAATGCCTGCTCCAACTTATGGGGCTGGCTACAGGCATAGGCATTATGCTGGTCATAGCACTATACGAGGAGGATCTAAAGTCCTTGTTTGGATGAAGTGAAGTGCAGTGAAAGTGAAGTGAAGTGTCCGGGGTCCAAGTTAAAAACTGACCATCCGTAAAGTGTATCAGTGTAAAGTTTTTTAGACCTTATTGAACCGTTCATATTTCTTCATTTTTCCTTGTGAACAGGGATTGTAACCGGTTTTTTGCATAAACCTCGGAATAACCACATATCTCGAACTATTTTATACTTCATTCACTTGAGGTAACGAGTGCGTATTATTAGATTGCCCAATTAGAAAATGAAATAATTAACAAAGAACGAAAAAATAACGGTTACGTTCCCATACAAAAAGAACCGGTTACAATCCCTGCTTGTGAAGCCTAAGGGTACTAGTACTAGCAGCAGCAGACATGTCATAGTGACACTAACGGTTTCTACTTTCTATGTATTTGTATGTTTGCGAGGTGTCGCTAGCTACGAAAGGTATTTCATAGGAATACATAGAAACCAGTAGTGTCGCCGCGACACGTCTGCTGCTTTTGTGTGCGGTCGGGTTCCAACTTGTACCTTAAAACACATCTGTCGTTGCGACGCGATAAATGACAAGTAAAAATTGTCGCTAGACAGCGTCGTTACTTATTGACAAAGCGTCGGTTTACGTTTACAAGTCTACTGACCAGCGAGTTATGTCACAAAAAAATGGCAAACTTTTAAAAATCACATGCTGGTAACACAAAATGCATAACGGCTTAATAGGTAGTTTTAACTGACAGATTATTTTATAGAAGAAATTGTGGCCAATTTAATAAAATGCTTGTGCCACGGCTCGCTGTACACACTCTAGTTAAATAAAGACCAGGCCCCTGTTTCACCAACTTGACAATTGTCACCACCTGACAACAATTCTCCGTAGATTGCTGGTTCCACAAGTAACCTTTTTTTTTTTTTTTTGTACGTATCATCGGGGGCTGACTGGGTTATGTGGTATTTCTATCCACTAAAAACTCCACGGCGGCCGGCATCTGCGCTCTCATGCGGGGGACTCCAGGATCTCATACTGAACGCACTGGAGCCCTCCTCGCGCCACATTTGGCTCGTCCTAGGACGATGATGGTCGCCTTCCCTGGGGTTTTTAGGTGAGTGCCCCGCGCCGGCCCCCGCCAGAAACACTGCGACCCCGATGACCCCCTTTAGTCGCCTTCTACGACAGGCGGGGGAGACCGTAGACCTATTCTTGTCCGAGCCTACACGGTTCCACAAGTAACCTAGCGACCACCTTAACTTCTAGAACAAGCAATGTATGGCGAGTTGTCAGGTGACAATTGTCAATTTGGTGAAATAGGGGCCTTTCGCATTTTACTCATGCAATCCTAAAGTACTGTCTCAATCACAGAGACATAACAACTCTCATGTATACTACAAAATGGACGCTTCCCCGGACGTATTTTTATGTTTTAAAGTGCTATTAATATTAAGTAAAACTTGACTGTGTAAATTCATCAAATAAGACAATGTCTTATCAATGTTTTATAGAATTATCTAAATCTGTGTGTATGTAACTGTATAATAACTACCTTTCAAATTTGCGAGTTATTAATTCTTGTCGATTTTTATTTTTCGTCAAATTTGTATATAAGTGTAGTTTGGGAGAACTCGTCATTTCTGCAATAAAATACGATATTGTATAAAATGTTGTATTTTAAATTCCACTGAGTTTTATCGCTCAATAAAGAACAAAAACTCAATCTACACAACCACTTTTGTTCTAAACTAAAAATAACTTCAACAAAATAAATATCTGCATAATGCTAATGCGTTTGAACTGTATTTATGCTATAGTGATAATATAACTCGTAAAAATACAGGAAAATAAATAATGTTGCATACAGATAACAAAAAAAAAGCAATATGGGACAATTTTCGTTTCACAGACCAGTTAAACAATGACTTTGAAAGATACCAGTAACCTATGGTTTAAAATTATTAAGTGGATATAATATCCACAATATTGTAAAGATTACAATAATAATACGGTTCTCGGCCTTAATGGATGTTTAAACTGGTATTATAATATTCTATGAATATTATCAATCATGTTCGGAAATTTAGATGCAAAAAAAAACTAAGAAAAGTTACTTGTAACTTGGAATCAGCCGAACGTTTCTAAGTAAAGCGTATCTTTGAAGTACTTTGATGTTTGTTTTAATCAATCAATGCTAAAAAAAGTGATCATAGGAAAATATTCCTAAAGTCTTGGTAATAAGGATTATCAAATAAAATGTAGTAAGAGCATAATAGCATATAATGTTGATTTACATTTGTTGTCATTCTTCGTATAAATAATGGTGTAATTGATCAAGGCAAAAATAAAAAAAAGATCATTTATAATATAATTCTTAGGTTAGTTGTATAATTTTAGTAAAACTATATATATGTTATGCTCATACTACATATGTAAAGAAATTATCATAATCTATATTAAAATAAAAATGTGATGTACTTTGTTGTGTAGAAACACATAAGCTCAACTCGAATACTTAAAAGTGTATAAATAATTTCTCAGATACCTAACCCATTCACCGCTACGCTACGCTGGTAGTTCTACGCCGTAGTCCGTAGAAGCCCATCTCCATAGGTAGCGAAAAGCGCCCGTAACGTGTTGTGATTGGCATTGCATGGGTTAACAGAAAAAAAATCATTGCTGTACTTATTTAAGATAAACATCCCAATGATAAAACAATAATTCCAATAATATGGGTCAATGACAATTACTGGGACATTTACCTTATAATAGATTTTCACGATAGAGGAATTATTGTCATAATCAATTTCCTTTTTGATTGTATACTTGAAATTATGATGTCAATCTAGCTTACTATATCATCGAATGTGTACTTATATAAAACTGTACATAATTAATCGTAATAAATTAAAAGTTAAACTTTTAATACTACTTATTTCATTGGACAATTCTCTGGGATATTTGTTGAAATATTACACTTTAACCCTTCTCTGGCTCTGTCTTTGATAAAATTCTTATTTTACACCTAAATCATTTTTTGTTTTGAATAAGTGATACAAACAAACTTACGTGTATAGTTGTTATTTTCTAAGCCGTCCGTTCCGCACTAAAGAACGCCGCACTGCAGAACGGACGGCTTAGAAAATAACAACTATACTTACGACGGCCCGGAAAATGGTTAAATAATTTTAGGCTTATGCATAGCGTTTAAAGGGTTAACAGTTTCAACTTATTGAATAGGGATTTGTCCACACGCTTCATACAGAATTATTAATAGGTAGATTTTTTATCTCAAATTTGTCTATGTAATATTGAATGGTATGTGAAGAGGTTTGATTGGACCATCCCGTATTGACAGTGTTGACATTCAGATTGTAGCAGTTACTATTTGACATGTCAAATCTATTTGTTTGACATATGTTTATCTTGTCTGTGTTTCATCAACTTGAAAATTGTGACAATTCGTCATACATTGCTTAAGTCTAATTGAGAACCATCATTACTCATCGAACGACAAAAGTAACTGTTAGAAACTGAATAACGAATCTGTCAAATTGCTAAACAATCTTGTGATATTCAACATAGATTGCCTTTTCTGTTCAATTCTGTTCTTTTGGGTACTCTAAACGCCGTACCTATACCCCACGTCACTGTCGTTCATGACAAGATATAGGGTTTGCTGTCATACTATCTCGAGAAGCTATTTTCGAATGTCTTATGAGGTCTACCACAAATTCTCCATTGCAAAATAACGTAGAACTTGAAGTTATACCGGTCTGACCTTGTATATTTGAACATCTGTAGTCATTGGTGGAGTACAACCGATTGAGACCACTTAAGACGTCGTTAGCATTAAAAGGGTTAACATAGAATTAACACATTTGTCGTTTTTTCTTAACTTTGAGGTGGACATCAACTGGTACTGGTACTTAAGAGGGTACTTAACTATACTTAATTTTTATTAAGTTTTACTTAACATTTACCTATAAATAAAAACAACATTACATTATTACGAGTAATTTACTGTTTTACTTTAATTACCAGTATTATTTATTGAGTAATTTAAAAGTCCATTCATACAAAATAAACAAGATTACATTTAATTTGTATGAACGTTTGAAAAAGAGTTAATCATTGTTAAAAAATCTGTGAAATTCACATTTTCCTATAAAACACATGGAAATTCCAATTGTAATAATATCAAAGCATTTTACTTCGAATTTTAGTATAATTTAACTTTTACTTTAAATAAGCGAATAGTTATTTAATGTTTAATTTTAAGTGATTTAAGTTTGCAATCATGTTGAGTGTCGATTGGTGCTGAATGCATCAATATTATTGTCAATATTTAATGTACAATAGTTCAGTATGGTTCCTATGTAACTTTCGTTGTAATTTTAAAACTGTTGTAAATAATATCTTGTACGCATCCTGCCTTTTGCTTTAGGCGTTATATTGACCATTGCTTGTCATACATGTACCTTAACCTGTACGGATAAGACTGACATTTGATTGTCATTTTTCGCTGCCGACCTGAATACGGATTTGATTAGTGCCAAAATATGTCAATTATTGCCATTATAGAATCTGCAAAAGGTGGGTATCGTACGACAATATTGTCAATAATATTGATGTACGATCAGTAAGGTTCGCCCGAGCGTTTGTGATAACTGAGGACTTGATGATAATTATATTGTATTATAATAATGGTTATTCGTATTCACTTGGTTTTATTTTCATCCCTTTCAATTTTGGATAGATAGATAGATGAACCCTTTATTCTAGTAGTGTGTACGTTCTAGAGGCTTGCACATTTGTGAGACGTAATATGGGCTCGTTCATGACGCGCGCGCAAGGCCACGCGCCCGGCATGATGTCCACGCGCGCCCAGCACCTGCTGCTCGTGCCGCACCAAAGGCAAAGGCTAGCCAAGACTCGGAAATCACTCAGCGTGCTAGGCCCTAAAATCTACAACGTCATACCGCCTGACGTTAAAAACGCCGTAACTGATGCAGCATTTAAAAACAAGCTCAAACAGCTCCTCATAAAAATGGCTTGCTACAGCATAGACGACTTTATGACCAATATATCATTGACCCCACTCATAAATCAACAACACTTTCAAAGTTATTCAATAATGATAGGTATATAACATCTAAGACAATAAGAAATTTTAAAATGTATTTGACATGCATGATATTGACCTGTAAAATATGACATTTTATCAGTAAAGTTCTGAATCTGAATTCAAATTCACAACATACATGGTTTTAATCCTTTGAACACAGTCGGTATCCAATAGTTAGTAGTAGCCAAATATATCGCAATTCGCAACACATCCTTAAGCATACAGTATAAATACGTGTACGGAAATATTTGGCTGCTACTAACTTTTTTTTTTTTTTTTTACTTTTATTTATTCAAAATTATAAACTTATTCTACTACATTTATATACTACATTCTTACTGAAGCCTCAATTAGGCTTATTTGTAAGAAATATCTAATTAATATTAGTTTATTAGTTTGCTATCTATCACATTTATCCATACCAGTATTATTCCTCAGTGCTGGTGTTATGAGAGTCTATATAATGTTTTTTTAGCATTTTTTTTAACTATATCAGTGTTTTTCAACCTGTGGGTCACGACCCCCTGGGGTCAGCCTCTTGAGAGGGGTCGCAGCTGTGATATTGAAGTGTCGTAAATATTTAGGTGTGTCGTAAATTTTGGGGTGTCTCGATTTTTTTCCGTACTTAGGGGGTCGCGCCATGAAAAGTTTGAAAACTACAGAACTTTATGATGCTGACTGAATACCTAAAGACGGCCCGCGGCACCAAAAACAATAGGTGTTAAAGTGTGCGCTAAGTCACTTTCATGCGTAGATATAGGATTTACAAATGGATGGGAGTCCTAACGAATGCCCAAAAAGGAATAGAGGTACGTTAACCTGACTGAATTCTAATAAGGGCCACAATTTTTGATATAAAAAAGTTAAATTTTTCTTTGTTTTGTTTAAGATTTAAAAAGTGTTATCAACAATTTATTCAGAACTAGCTGTTGCCCGCGACTTCGTCCGCGTATAACATGTTATCGTCTAAATGTTTGTTGAAGAAATTAATTAAAAAAAAAAACATTGAAATTAATTTTCTACCTAGACTTTTAGAAAACAATCTAAAACCGAAGTTACAAATCTCTTACTTTCAAAATCTCTTGCTCTCTATACAAACTAAGAACCCTCTCTGAACCCTCATCGTAAACAGTCTGAAACCGTAGTTACAAATTTCTTACTTTAAAAATGTCTTGCTCTCTATACAAAGTTCGAACCCCCTTTTAACCTTCTTAGGCGATGAATTAAAAAAAACGCTGAAATAAGTTTTGTAGTCTAAACAGGCTAAGATCGCAGTTACAAATATCATACTTTAAAAATTTCTTGCTCTCCATACAAACTTTGAACGCTTTTCAGGGAAAAATTAAAAATAAAACACTCGGTTTTTTTATTGTAATAGGTAAGTATTTTTTCTACAAACTATTTGTCTCGTCTCTAGCTAAAAAAAAGTGTTTCCCATACGAACCTTGCACCCCTTTTTAACCCCTTAAGGGGTGAAATTTTCCAAAACGCTGGCAGTAGGTATTTTTTTGTATTTTAATAAGTAGGTACTTAATCTTTCTACAGAGTTGTAAGTTTCTACCTAAAAAAAATTTTTCCTACACAAACATTGCACCTCTTTATCCCCCTCTTAGCGGGTGGAAATTTTCAAACCACTGAAAGTAATTTACCTATATATTCGTATTCTAATAAATAATCTTTCTACACAATTTCAAAGTCTCTAGCTCAAAAAAAAGTTTCCTCCATACAAATTTTCACCTGTTTTAATCACCCTTAGCGGTGGAATTTTCCTAAACGCTGAAAGTTCTTTATTTGTATTGTAATAAGTAATCTTTCAGCAAAGGTTTGTCGCTTGCGATCTTTTTAAAAAGGTTTGAGATTCTAGCTCAAAAAAATCCCCTTTACCAACATTGTACCAGTTTTTCATACCCTTAGGGGTGGAATTTTCCAAAACGCTGTTTTTTTTTATTTGTATTGTAATAAGTAATCTTTCTACAAACTTTTAAGCTTCTATCTCAAAAAGAAGTTTCGCTCATACAAACTTTGCAACCCTTTTTAACCCCCTAAGAGGCTGAATTTTCCAAAACGCTGGCAGTACTTTATTTGTATTCTAATAAGTAAGCTTTCTACAACGTATTGAGTCTCTTGCTAAAATAATAAAGTTTCCCCCATACAAAATTTGCACCCCTTATTTACCCCCTTAGGGGCAGAATTTTCCTAAACGTTGAAAGTATTTTATTCGTATTCTAATAAGTAATATTTATAAAAAATTTTAAGTCTCTAGCTATAAAAAATAAAGTTTCCCCCATACAAACTTTGCACCCCTATTTGACCCCTTTAGGGGTAGAATTTCCAAAAATCTCTTTTTATCCGTTGCCTACGTTGTAAAAGGTAGTTCTGGAGTAAATTTCAACTCTCTAGCCCCAGTAGTTTCGGCTGTGCGTTGATGAGTGAGTGGGTGAGTCAGTCAGGGCATTTATATGTAGGTATAGATAGATAGAAGATGACGAAAATCCCATTCAAATATCTCAAAACCGTTTTAATGTCGCTTGTTAGAGTGAGAAAACGATCGGGGACTGTGACGTCAAGATCCTCGAGCGTCATAGTAAAAAACAATCGTTTCATTTGAAGGTGCGTTTTGTGAAAAAGGGACATAACATAAAACTTTGGAACTTAGTGATTACCTATACATATACCTAACCTCTTGCGTTGATTTTTTCTCTATTATCCTTTTTTCGAGAAAATACATTATGATTATTTTATTTAGTGTCTACCTACAGCCGGGCCCGCTGCACCAATGTTTTCCATGTTTTTAAACATCTAACATGTTTTCAGTCAGGTTCGGCAAACAAATAGGGTTTTTATTTTGATAGGCAAAACATGTTTGACGTTTAAAAACCACGAAAGCATGGCGGCTTACGGGGTGTAGTTTCGATTCCTGAGCTATAACCACGAACTTCGGAATTCGAAAATATTCGGGTATCTCTATCTCTATCGCACTAACAATACTCAAGTGACAGGGATGCAGTTATACGAACTTCGAGTTTCGGTTTTCGTGGTAGCGCCGTAGGCACTTTGGCAGAATGCGCAAAGAACGCGTGCCATTGCCATTCAAAAAAAACAAATTTAGTGTTAATTATATTGTTCAAATTTGTTAATACATTTTTTGAAATTACGCCATAATGCGACATTTGCGCATATAAGTTCTCATATCACAATCGAATATTTTTTTATGGTTTAACTTTTGGCATGTGTATCGTTAAGGTCTATCGTAGACTGGATTTAAATTATTAATACTTAAGTGAAAGGCAAAGCAATTCCGCCATTTTGACGAAAATTTGACGTTTCTTATAGCTGACAGTTGGAGCAACGTTTGATTTCAATAAAAATAAATGAAAAATTAAATGAAGTCGTATATTTCGGAAAATTAATTAATTGTCGCAGTCGGATAAAAACTATCCTAAGTTGCAGCTAGAATAATAATGTACCTATATAAAATGTTTCATATTTTTCCGTTCATGGGATGCTGAGAACATTAGTACCACACAAAGCTTAGTTTCAAACTGGCTGATTCTTTTTTTAATTTAGAGATTTATTATAAGTGGAGATTATGAAAATTATGTTTATACCTATACTATTTTATTTGATACGTTTTAATGCAAATTTATGTTACGATATTTTAAGGCCCATCAGGATTTCTCTAATAAAAAAGAATTAACTGAAAGCTTGATTTGTTAGAAAATCATAATTGACGTCGGCGGAAAACATAAGACGGTTTGTTCTTAATGATAAAACTAAACAAAACTATATTGATTTTAATAAGGGCCACAGAGAGAGTTTTAAAAAGGCTGATTTGTGACGTAAAATTATGAATGAAACTCAAAAAAATGTACTTGTTTGTACTGTTAATAAAGCAAATATGTGTCTGGTGTAATGTTTTGTATTCATATCGCTTAGACATTAAAAATATTTAGTTTTTAAAAACTAAATATTTTTAATGTCTAAGCCTTTATTAATTAAGGCGGTCCTTATTTGCCGCAGGTACCTTATTCTATTCATAACACTTTCGATGTCTACCCACACTTATCCTTAATCACAGGCAATGGATAATCAACTAAGTACCTACTATTGATGAAGTTAATAGCACGGAGATAGCACAATCCTCTGAATGTGCCCCCAGGATCTCAATAAACATATTAAACTAATATTAATAAATGCAACTTAACTTTTATATCGCAGAATATCCGGAGTATATATTATAATTTTAATGATTTCCAGATAACCCTCTCACAACTATCTTTTAAACCAGATATACTAACTAATTCTAACCGAATGCCGAAACTTATCAAAGCCCGTACCTCAAATCCCAAACTACACCTCTTTGTCAACTTTGCATAATCTTAACCAAAATTACGAAGTAGTCACCTTTGTAAAAAACAAACTGAACGCTATTATAGACGCCCTAACTCATATTTTGTCCTCCTGGACACTGACCCCCAGGAAGTAGCTAGTATCTTAATGTCACAAATCTGACAGTGCAACCGGGTATGACTGTGTGCCTACGAAACTTCTAAAGCTCTGTAAATCAACTATAGCTCCCATTGTTAGTCACCTGGCAAATCTGTGCTTTGAACAAGGTGTCTTTCCACCTGCTCTTAAAAAATCTTTAGTCACGCCTGTCTACAAGAATGGGGAGATAATCAATCCAAACAATTACCGGCCAATCTGTCTTGACAGCGATCTCTAAAATAATCGAAAAACTAACTAGCTACCTTTTAACAAATTTAACTTAATCTCTAAATCTCAATACGGTTTCAGACAAGGCAAATCAACGGAAGACGCTGTACTAGACCTAGCAACTTACATCTGTAAGGAAGTAGATAATGGTAATAAATGCCTAGCAGTGTATTTAGATTTAAGAAAGGCATTCGACACGGTATCTCTCTAACGCTCGTTTCATAAACCCGCACACGTGTTTAATGCCCTTCATTATGTACAGGCACATAAACTACTATAAAGTAAAACCCAATATAAATATAAAATGTTTTATTAAATACAATCTGTCAGCTTACAGCTAAGTCTAGCCAGGCTAGATCAAAGCGACCATTTTATTAGGGAGTGACACGCTTAGGGTCACGAGGGAACATGGAAGTCTTCCGGATGTTGTCGAGGCCTAGGTACAGCATCACTACTCGCTCCATGCCTATGCCACCGCCTGAAATAAAAGAGATACAATACAAATAACTATTATTGCTCACCAGAAATAGTACATAATCGAAAACAGAGGTAAATTAAACACAGTTGGTTTGGGCGCATAACGTCCCACTCGCAAAACGTCCCTCCACCAAAATTACGTCCCATTCGCACAACTTCTTCTCCTCTAATGGTCCGTTATGTAAAATACCCCATTCGCAAAACGTCCCTTTCTCAAAAGGTCCCACCCCTTTCGCAAAACGTCCCTTCTGAGAAAGCCCTTCTCGCCGAAAGTCTCTACTGCATAATGCCCCTTTTGCAAAACGTCCCGTCTGCGAAATTACACATTCGCAAAATGTCCCGTCTGGAAAAAGCTTGTTTATGTAGAGACTAGGAGTCTTCTCATGGGATAAGAGATGGTCAATAACGGGTCATTTTGCGAAAAGGACGTGTTTTTTGTGAAAGGGACGTTTTGCAAACGGGACCTTTTGCAGAAGGGTCGTTTTGCGTAAGGGACATGTAGGAAAGTGACATTTCGCGAAAGGGACAAAGAGACATTCGCCTTGTGTTCAAGTTCAAACCAGTGGCGGCAAATGGGTTACGGTAGATTAAACATGTAAAACCTTCCTTCTTCACTACATAGTATAAAACAAAGTCACTTCCCGCTGTCTGTCTGTCCCTATGTATGCTTAGATCTTTAAAACTACGCAACGGATTTTGATGCGGTTTTTAACAATAGATAAAGTGATTCAAGAGGTAAAACATGCAGGTATTCATTGTATTATACATATAAACCCGTGCGAAGCCGGGGCGGGTCGCTAGTATATTAAATACGACAGTTCTTATACCCACGATTGTCTTAATATAAGTTTGTAAAGAACTGTACCCATGCCATACGAATAAATAAATAAATATACGACTAGAGAATATATCATACCTGCATGAGGCGGGCAGCCCAGTCTGAACGATTCGATGTACGCAGCAATTTTGGTGGTATCTGTCAAAAGAAAAAAACAATTGAATATTGATCGAATACCTTATCGATCGCAAGAAGCCCTGCTAAGGGACTAAGGGCGAGTCCACACTGCGGGGAAAAAAACCACTCCATCATTATCTTCATATTGGTGGATACTAACCCTAACGTCCAAAACAGACGGTGGAACGCAACTGCAACTTCTATTTACTTTTGAGTGTATGCTATAAACTCCTTTGAGAGACCACACATGACGCAACCATTTTGAAACCGGTTTTCTGCGTTTCAAACCGGTCGCGTCATGTGTGGTCTCTCAAAGGAGTTTATAGCATACACTCAAAAGTAAATAGAAGTTGCAGTTGCGTTTCACCGTCTGTTTTGGGCCTTAGTCCTTTCGACAATGAGTAGTAGTAGTACTATCCCACTGGGTCGAAGTGCATCCGAAAGGGCCCTCCTCACCTAGATAAGATAAGATAAGTAGTAGTACTCGTAATGAGGGTGACATTATCATGTCACAGCTGTCATGTTTGAAGTTGATGGATGCCTTGTTATGCATCTTATTACCGCAATGGCGATGCGATAGTTGTTGCGTTCATAGCCCGGCGGCGCCTGCGTATCGGAAACGATAACGCAGGTCAAGCAAAGACGGCAGCGGTCAGTCTTTGGATGGGTGACCGCCTGTTTGAGTGGTTACTATAAATGAGCGCTTCCGTGGTTTGGAAGGCACGCTAAGCAGTTGATCCCGGCTGCTGTCTATGACAGTAGTCGTTAAGCCGAGTTAGAGGCCTTCGGGCGGCTTAAGAACCTCTAACAGTCGAGTTGCCCACTCACTTGACAAAGGGGGGACAACTGTCACTTGGCTCCGTAGGAGCTACCTACCACAACCCTGCACGTGTGTCCTGGGTGGTACTAAACAGTGACAATATTCCCGCCCCACCAATTTACGTCCACGAACTGAATTACAAAGGCCAACTTCAAAATTGCAAATGGTTCACTCCGGTCCTTTTGCAATGTGTGCAAAACTGCATTTAAAAACGAAAATAACGTATATAAACTTAAGACACAGTTAAAGACGTACTTAATTAAAAAATGCTACTATTCAACTGAAGAGTACCTAATAGATATTCGTAAGTAATTTTAAGGGATATATTGTATTGTATTTTATGTATAGGTAGGCATAAGAATGCAACGCCCTAGCAGGGTTCATGTTTGATACTTTGAATGCAAATATGTATTAGAAATTAAGACCTTTGTAAACAAACAACATGATGCAATAAATAACTTGAACTTGAAACTCAAAGGCCAAAAATAATATATGCCATACGATTAAATAATGGCGATGCGACAGCACTTTACAATGATGACTACAGGTAATTTCAGCTCAATCGGAAACCGGGAAGTGGGTCAAATGTAACTTGCAAGATTTGATTACAGACAGACAGACAACGGGACAGGTGAAAGTAAATAAAAGCTTGTAAAAATAATAGTTAAAATAAATAAAATAGATATAAAAATATTAGTATAAATAAATAGGATTAATATTACAGAGAAATATCTGTTAAAAAGTAGGCTAATTTGCATGTATCAAAACGCATTTATTTTCATGTTACTAGCAACACTGTTATGTTTTCCCCTTCTATTTCAATCTTTGATCAAGGCAGCTGTGTGACACACTTAGTTTATTTTCTATGAATAAACGTGTATTTAACAGTCAAAGCATGTTTTTATTCAACATGCTAAGTGGTCCTTCGAACCGGATCTGAACCAAGGCTTCTCTAGCCCACGTAGCGCCTGTGTGCAATCATTACCCAGGCGCCCTCTAGCACAGAAATGACGGGCCTGTAAAGTGGTATCAAGCTATGGCGTGCTTAGCCACTCGGTTAGGTAATCAGGGTCGTATATAGTCTATTTTTTTATTCCGCAGACTAAAATGAAATGATGAATAAAAAAATAGAGTTTAGGATCTCCTAGTGTAGGTCCCTATGACCAGACCTCTAAAGTGGTACTGACCTATGGCGTGGTGCTTGGCGCGCTCCGTCAGAAACTCAGGGTCGTGTATCCTCTGCGCTCCGCTCAAGATCTCCTCTCCGCGCATAAACATATCGTAGGAGTTGGATTGTTTCTGTCAATGAAAATAAGTTTAGCTGTCAAGTTTATTTGAAACAAAAAAACTTAGAAAAGTTGAGAAACCCCCACATTTTCATTTCAAAATTCAATATCTCAAAAACGGCTGAACCGATTTTGATGAAACGTAGCGAAGTCAGAAAAATATCACAAATGATCACGATTGGAATTCGAAAGACAATTTCTTTTATTTTTATTTGAAACTTACCGGATTCTTAGGATCGGGCATCGTGTAAAATGGCCGCACGGCGAGCGGGTATTTGTCCAGAATGTAGAAGTCAGTGTCATATTTGGCTCTCACTAAACGGCCGAGTAGCTTCTCATCGGGAGTTGACAGGTCGTCCTCCTCGCCTACTGTCACGCCTGTCAAAAACGAATTGTATCTACGTTAGAACAGCTCTCAGATATTCGCTGTTGCTATACTAAAATAAAGAGGTATTGAATGTATGTATGAAGTTTAAAAAAAAAACACGTTCTGGGTGGACATAGGTTATATTTTATCCCGCGGCTTTGCAAGTTTGCATGTGTTCTTTTAGTCCGTAAGCCCACTCCCAATACGCCTACGTCTCATGACAACACGACAAAATGCATGGCATCAGGTTGCCAAAGTTGTGCTGAGCAAGAATCATAAGATTATCGCACCTAAACTTAGTAGTACTCGAACGTTTACCTTAGTAGGCTGCGCAAAAAAGAGTGCGATTAACAGTAAATAATAAATATTTGGGGACAATTTTACACAAATCGACCTAGTCCCAAACTAAGCAAAGCTTGTACTATGGGTACTAGACGACGATATAGATACTTATATAGATAAAAAAATACTTAAATACATAGAAAACAACCATGACTCAGGAACAAATATTCTTGCTCATCACACAAATAAATGCCCTTACCGGGATTCAAACCCGGGACCTCCGGCTTCGTATGTAGGGTCACTACCCGCTAGGCTAACCGCTGTAGGTAGGCTACAGAGGTTTGTAACAAAAATGTTATTTTTGAAAGAAACTTATTTGGAACACAACGTCAACATATAAAGGGTGTTTTATTTTATTTTATTTTATTTATTGGAGAACAAACAGAGTTAAATTACTTAACAAAAAAGTGACTTTGTTTGTGAACAACCACATTGCATATTGACGCTTAAGAATCAATACCGTCTAAGTAACAAAATAGTATTTTTCACAATCGTGTTATAATAGAGAGCTTTTTAGTCGAGTACCGTGTTTAGGCCACGAAGCTTGCTGAGTGGCCTAAGTAAGGTACGAGATTAAAAAGCTTGATTATAACACTATTGTGAACAATACTTTTTGTACGAGTTCATTAAAATTAATTTTCTACGAGTCAACTGAACTAATTAAACAAACTCGATACTGTTGAAACGAAGTGCAGCTCATCGCTCGTACGCTTGTTGATATCTTAAAAGACATCAACGAGCGTACGACATCAAAGCGATTCTATTGGTCCAATTCATTACAGTTCAGTAAAGCAGCCACGTGATTGGTCGAATTTATTTTAGTTGTCTGGAGCGTATCGAAAAGTAGTTAATTCGATTGTTTCGACAGTAACATGGACTACAACTATGAAAAGAGTGACGTTGCAGTATTCTCTATGAAATCTTAATACACATATTTTAATCGTCGAGTACAAAAATACGATTTTACAGGAAGCGTGGCATGCTATTCGTTATTTTTTTCTGCACCTAACTACATTAAAAGGTAAAAAACGTCAAAAATGTTAGTTAGACAATATTGATTCTTAAGCGTCGATATGGCCCCATCTATCCCAAGTATATGTATCTCCATCCATCTGCCAAACACCCTGTAATTCCACTAACCAGCTTCCTTCAGCATCTGTATACCCTGGTGGAACTCCAGCCTCAGCGGAGGGTCCAGGAACTTGAAGGGCTCCACCTTGAACTGTTGGCCCACTGTCGCGATCTCAGACGCGTACCTGCAACGAAACAGCACTCGACTCAAATACTGGATAATATACTTTCCAAAACAAAGTTTTAACCGACTTCAAATCAGTAGCCAAGTTGCTTCAAGTTTGCCTATAAAATTTGAAGAGTTCCCTCTTTTTCTCCAGGATCCCATTATCAGAACTGGATTTTGGTGACAACAGGACCAATCTGGAAGTATAATGCTTCCAAACACAGAAAAAAAAATCAAATCGGTTCATAAATTGCCGAGATATCGCGTAACAAAACACATAAAAAATAAAAAAGATCATACAGACGAATTAAAAACCTCCTCCTTTTTTGAAGTCGGTTAAAAACTACAGAACACAATGATTTCCTCTTTTAGTGGATAATATTTTCAAGTATATTGCTATTTCAAGTATATTGTGATGGCCGTTGGCTGTTATGGTGGAAAGGTTCTCTCATGACGACCACGTACCGGCGCGGCGCGGCGTGCGTAGCCCCCCCCCCCCCCCCCCCTCCACAAGGTGGACTGATGACCTGGTAAACGTCGCGGGAGTCCGCTGGAAGCGGATGCGTCATTTGTGGCACTCTTTGGGGGCTATGTCCAGCAGTGGACGTCTTTCGGCTGATATGATGTATACTTACTGGTCGCGCAGTCCTCGGAATATATTAGTGAAGGTCTGTCCGATGGTGTCAAGGACCTCGTGGTAGGTGTTTGAAGGGCATCTCAAGGTCGAGACCCAAGAACTCTGGCAGGTGCCGGTGGCTGTTGGAGTCAAGTCACACTCACAGAAGTGAATGGCTCCTAAAGGATGCCAAACTAAGGCAAAAGAACATTCATCATCATCATATCAGCCGAAAGACGTCCACTGCTGGACATAGGCCTCCCCCAAAGAGTGCTAAAACGACCGGTCCTGCGCCACCCGCATCCAGCGGACTCCCGCGACCTTTACCAGGTCATCAGTCCACCTTGTGGGGGGGGCCCACGCCGCGCCTTTCGGTACGTGGTCGCCATTCGAGAACCTTTACGCCCCAACGACCATCGATTTTACGTGCAATGTGCCTCGCCCACTGCCACTTAAGTTTAGCGATTCGGAGGGCTATATCGGTTACCTTGGTTCTGCTGCGGATAGCCTCATTTCTGATGCGATCACGCAGAGAAACTCCCAACATAGCCCTCTCCATTGCCCTTTGGGTGACTTTGAGCCTTCTTATGAGGCCCATTGTAAGCGACCACGTTTCAGTGCCATATGTCATCACAAAAAGAACATTAATAGTCGATACTAATGTTATTTTGCTTTAGTTTCGCATTCTTCAGGAGCAATTCACTTATGTGAGTGGGACTTGCACTCGAGGCCAAGAAGAAGGAAAGGGCGAGAAGAAGCAAGAAAAAAACCGGCCAAGTGCGAGCCGGAGTCGAGCACGAAGGGTTCCGTACCATTATCTATAAAAATATTTATTTTATTCCGTTTTTAGTATTTGTTGTTATAGCGGCAACAGAAATACATCATCTGTGAAAATTTCAACTGTCACTATCACGGTATCAGTGAGATACAGCCTGGCGACAGACAGACGGACAGCGGAGTATTAGTAATAGGGTCCCGTTTTACTATTTGAGTACGGAACCCTAAAAAAGAGGTATGAAGAAGAAAAGAGAATTCGACTAAAAATGGTGATGAGAATGTGGAGTGATATGCCTTGATCACACGTACCGAACGAGCAAACGAGCGAGACAGTGCTATCGGCCGAGTACTCGGTGCGTATGACATAGCAAGTGACTGTTTATACCACAGATGTATGAATATAAGGAGATCGGACATGGCGGCCGATTTGTATAGAGTGAGCCTGTCGCAAGTACATTAACCCACACAACGCCCAAGTAATTGACAAGACAAAGCACGCACACATCTAAAACACACACACTTGTATACCTACACGCTTATTTGACAATAAACGCGCATCATATCAGGCATTTTGGGAAAAAACGTAATATTCTCTGCTCGCAGCACGCGTGCACAGTATGGCAGTGTATGCCCATTGAGCATACAGCTGCGACACGGCCGCCGGCGGCTTGTCCTCTCTCTAGTATTATATGCTCTGAGGTTTATACGCACCGAGTACTCGGCCGAGAGCAATGTCTCGCTCTTTTGCTCAGTATGTGTGATCAAGGCAATTAATAGTGACGAAAATGTCTATTATAGTGTGCAGTGAAGAATTAGTTGAGGGTAATATATTGGCAGACAGAAATGTCATTACTGATCGGATATAGTTCGTCAGTGGCAGGTTAAGGATGTTGGTTGGGAGAGGATGAGGGGAGCTTGCCTAAGTTTATGAAGGGGATTTGATGGCGATGAGGTTAGATGTTAGTAAGGACTGACGCTTATGAAGAGGGCTCCGCTAGTGTACTTACTGGTCGCGCAGTCCTCGGAAGATATCGGTGAAGGTCTGCCCGATGGTGTCCAGCACCTCGTGGTAGTGGTGCTTGAAGGCCATCTCAAGGTCGAGGCCCACGAACTCGGTCAGGTGTCGGTGGGTGTTAGAGTCCTCGGCGCGGAAGACGGCGCCTACTGTGAACACCTGTACACAGAAGTAGAGAGAATATTATCCTCTAGCTAGCCAAAGACTTAATAAAAGGCAGTTTGTCTCTAAACTAGCAACAATACATAATTTACTTTAAAAACAAAGTTTTAACCGACGAAAAATCAATCATCCCCTGTTTTCCTACCCTTAAGGTTGGTTTTTTTTTCCAAATTTATATGGGACCAACTTCGGGGTTTATTTATTTATCGTATGGCGGTTACACACTGGTACATATATGTATTCGTATCGATGTCGCTGATAGAGTTCCAGTGTGCGCTGCGAGGTTCAGAAGGAACAGTGCAGCTGCCGAGTTTGTTGTTCTTTTAGCACCACCCGGAGGTCACGTGTAGGGTTTCTAGGGTTCGGGGTATACCCTTTCGAACTAAAAAATAATTATCATATTCATATTCATATTCATCGACATATATACACGTCGACTTGAGAACCTCCTCCGTTTTTTTCGTCGGTTGAAAATTGGAACAAAGTTACGTTTCTTTTGTTTTGCTCGATTTGAAAACAAAACTCTACTATATTTGCTAGTATAGTCGACAACAAAGGGATCGATACGGCCTAAGGTACAAGTGTTACAACAATATGTATACGAGTTTATTGCATTAAGGTCGTGTATACAATATTTTGTAACTTTTGCCTTATCGATCTCTTTGTAGTCGACTGTACAGGTGATTCAAGTTGGCAAACTTTTACACACGGTAACTTTTAGACGGTGCACCAATTTGGAGGCCTGCATAGTATATAGAACCATTGTGGCTTCTGGCAACGTAAAAGCTATATTCAGTTGTATCAAGCTGACGGTAATCTTAAAGTCGGTTCGTCATTTGTGATCGGTGGAGTGTGGAATCCTCCCTAACGGTAAAGCCGTCCACGTCTCTGTAGTTTTACTGACGTACAGTACGAATACCTAAATTTAAAATTTGTCAAACCCCTCAAATGGATCAAACTAAACTCTACCCTTGTTTGACGTTTGTCAAACAGGTCAAATTGTAAAAAATACGCTCTATACTTGTCAAAGTACCACCAACCTTCATTCCTAAACGAATTTAGATATGTTTGACACATGTCAGATTTTGTCAAACCTTGTCAAAGTCGGCCGCTATGGCCATCTGCTTGTATAGCTGCGGGCTCTGCGCCAGATACGCAGAGTTCTTGAAGTATGACACCGTGAACACGTTAGCCCCGCCCTCGGACGCCGCTGAGATTATCTTCGGCGTGTGGATTTCCACGAAACCTGAAACGATTATGAATCTGAGAATTTTCTACCAGGCCTTACAGAAGCGTCCAAACGCCCGAGCACGGCGAACTGCATACGGGCATAAGCTATAAGATAAAATAAGCGCAATAGATAACATGTCTCGCTATATAACATAACTTATGCTGTGCAGTCCGGACGTCTTCGGACGTTTAGACGCGACTTGCGATAACAATTTTAAGGCATTACAATCTGTAAAATAATAAGTACCGTAAACCTATATATAAAAATCACTATTACGAAATCGGTATTGATGAAAACGAATGAGTTTACTTTTGGACCATAGTTGGGTTAGTAGACTATAGTTGTATGGTTTTACGGTACTAACTAAACTAAATATTAAAAACTAAATTAAATATGAAATACTATAAAATCTTTTATAACCTATGTTGTATTAAATAAAAATATATATCACATCTGTAAACGTATTGCCTTAAATTTAGCACTAAATAGGGCACCAATCAAGTAGTTTTTGAATGGCCCAAAAGTGGGCTCACCTTGACTGGTTAAGATGTCGCGGAAGAGGTTACAGACGCCGGCTTCAATTCGCAAGATGCCCTGTTTCATTCTAACACATAGCAGACATAGCTGCATCTCTCTCTTATATGATGGAACTCACCTCGGCTGGTGAGGATGTCACGGAAGAGGCGACAGACGCCGGCTTCAATTCTGAAGATGGCCTGGTTGGCCGGAGTCCGCAGGTCCAGCACTCTGTTGTCCAGACGGGTGTCTTGGTTGACGCGGATTTTCAGAGCTTCGGGGTCCTGCAATAAAACGTAACGAACTACATACATTGAAAACTTAACGCCGGCACAGCCATAATGACTAAACCACGACACCTACATTTATAGAAAACATCCAAAATTCAGAAACAAATATTCATGCTCGTCATACAAGCCCTAACTGACATTTGAACCCAGTACCGTCAGCTTCGCAGTCAGTCACTACCCACTAGGCTGAACCGGTCATCAAAATTAATGCCCTTATTCATAAACGTCCATCAAAGCTATTTTATTTCGTAGCGCTACGCTTGGGCCGATAACATGCGAAAACAGTATGTAGAAGAAAGCGCCTACGAGCAAAGCGAGCCCCATCTAGCGAGTTCCTAGCACTAAAAGTGTTATTTACAGAAGGTCCTCTAACAAACCGGTTTGACAGCTAGAAAACTCAAATCATGCCATCTCGCTCTATCGCATAGCCCGCGCTCTTTGGTCGTGTTTTGTGTCTCATTGGCAGTATAGTGAGTGTAACTGTCCGGCGGTTTCGGCCGCGTTCGGGTGTTTTGCAATTTGCACTTCGAAAATGGCGGGAGCAGAGTTTAGTCCAAATGGCAAACGTACAAGCCAGTCAATAACTAATTAAGCAAAACCATTCACTATGTTGCATTTGCTGGATGCGGGTAGCGCAGGACCGCTCATTTTGGCACTCTTTGGGGGAGGCCTATGTCCAGCAGTGGACGTATTTCGGCTGATACGATGATGGTGACGATGATGATTCACTATGTTATATAGCTTACATCGGTCTCGGGCCTCGCCGCGTCCTCGACCTGCAGCGGCAGCTGCGCGCGCGCCGCCGACACCGTCCACACGTCCGCGCCCACCAGCTCCACGTCGCGCACGCTGCACGCCTCCACGGGCGCCGCTGTCTTCGCTACCGTCGCGTATATGTCCACGATGGATTCCTTTGTGATGCTGACAAAAAATACACTAACGTTCATTTCTCAATTTACAAAATGCTCTAGAAAGAAAGAAAGAAGAAGAAAGGAAAATGTTTATTTAGCATCTTAAAGTTACACAGATATTAAGAATAAAATTATACATTGCGATAGGTGCTAAAAAGGTTCATGACGCTGATTTTCAGATTTTCAATTTGTGATCTCGCTCACGCTGACTGAGTTCTGTCGCAGCACTGCGAAGCACTGCTTGCCCTTCGCTCATATAACATCGATGCATAGACACTCACTTGCCAGTGAACTTGACTAGCTGCTTGCTGACTCTCCTCTCCTCGCTCACGCTGACCAGCAGCTGCACCGTACTGGAGTTCTGACGCAGCACTGCGAAGCACTGCTTGCCCTTCGCTCGGGACGTCTGTAGACGAGCTGTAACGAATATACTTGGTATAGTTATGGAATTCGCGGATAAGAACAAAAATAATGTAATTTACTACTCGTAATGACATATTTCCAGTCGAAGTGACAGGCTCGTCATGACAATGTTATAAAATAAAATATTTTTTTTTAATTTAAATTGAATATAATTGTTGAGCCAAGATTTAAACAAATTTTGAGTTGAATGAACCTCTTTGCCGCCAGGCATCAGAGTGGCTTAAATTAACGTAAACTATGCCTCTACGAGGTCTGAAAAAGCCCGTTTATTGGCTTTATCGCAACCCGAATCCGGATTTTGGCTACACGCTTACCCTTCTATTCACTGTGCAACTCTCCTAGACAACAATTCTTTAAGGTTGGCTGTCGGTCTCCGTCTAGGCGCGGATATCGTAGTACCTCACCGCTGCCACTGCGGAGTCAAGGTTGACCGTTTGGGTTACCACGGCCTCTCATGCACAAAGAGTGCCGCCGCTTATCCCGCCACGCTAGCATTAAGGCTTATACACCCGCTAACGTCCTTGAGTCGTCGTTCGTATGGGCCAGCGCGCGACTGATCGGGCCTGCCAAGCCTCAGCGCTCGCGCATTTTGTAGGTATTTAAACATAGTAATTAAGATAATCATTTTATCAATTCAAACTCTGCGAATTTGTCTATAAATATTTAATCACTTTATTTGAGTACAAAAATTTAATTTAAAATATCTATAGTTTAGTCATAATATTGAATAAACTTTACAAAAAGAGGTAACTTTGGGATTTTTTTCTATTGAGTAAAGTTCATTAGATCGCGTAACTGAATGCGACTTTGACTAGATTAGATCCTTAAGTAATACGTATCTTTTTTTTAGATTTTTAACCCCTATTTTCTACGTCTGAGATTGTTTTAAAAAAATCGAAAACGCTGCCCCTGTTGACTGTCGAGCCTTAATGACGTCATCCGTCGGGCTCTTGCCAGCGTAAACGTGCCTGCCGTCCTAGAACCTCCCGGCCTGGCTCGTGACGATGGCAGGAGACCCGATGGATTGACACTCATTCCGTGGCGGATGGGTCGGCCTCTTATCTGGGACGCCACCTGCGTGGACACCATGGCCCCGTCCCATTTAGCCACAACTTCTTTGAGGGGGGGCGGGGCGGCAACAACGGCAGAAGCCGCGAAGCGCCGCAAATATGCGGGCCTGACAAACACCTGCATATTTGCGGCCTTCGCGGTTGAAACTCTCGGGCCGTGGAGTCCTGGCGCCCATAGGCTTTATAAAGAAATAAAGAAAAACATTTTAGATAATACGGCTGACCATAGGGCTGGCTACTTCCTCCGCCAACGGATTGGAATTGCAATTCAACGAGGAAATGTAGCCAGCCTTATGGGCACCCTTCCCAAGGGCTGTGACCTTGGAGAGGGTATATATACTAGTAGTTAAGTAGATTTAAGTGCCTAGTGTTAAGTATTTTATGCACATTGATAAATAACATGTTTTATTCATGAACTATGTTGTCAAACCATTAAACATAATTTTCAGATTTAAACAAATTTTTAAATAAATAAATATCTGTCAAAAATTTTATTTCTGGTCCAAGCTTTTTGCCAACTGCACTTTTCTGTATACCGTCATTGAAACGCATTGACACGATTGTAACGAGCCAAAAATTAACGGGGTTACTTTGTTTAAGTACTGAATTCCCATGGCCACCTTCAGTCTCCAAGTCTCCATTGTCAGATCAGTTCGATGGTACCATAATATTTAATTGTCATCCAAACTATATGTATACCCAAAATTTCAGCTCAATCGGTTGAGGTTAACTGGCTCAAAATTCAGTTCCAAGATTTGTCTGAAAAGCTTGTACAGCACCAATAGAATCCTCCAGCCTCAATAAAATAATACTGTACACGTGTACAGAACTTACAGTAATACTGTACAGTCAAGGGCGCCAATATGTATTCACGCAAAGTTTCATAAATATGTATACTACAACCTTATTGTTGCAGAAATAATGTCTGTGTACATATTTTTGAGACTTTGTGGTGTATACATATTGGTGCCCTTGACTGTACAGTATTACAGTAAGTTCTGTACAAGTCTACAGTATTCTTTTATTGAGTTGTGAAAGAAAAACAATTGGGCAATTTAGGACGGATTTGACTGAAAACTGGAATAAAAACTAGGAATAGTTGAATGAAATATCCTCACCTCTGACCCAAACACTCTGTCCGTCCATCTTAACATTCAGATCCTTGACATCCGTGTACACCCTGTCACGGTGCTCTCCTGTTGACTGGATCAGCTTGAGGAGTCCGTAGCGACCTTCGGAGTAATCTGCCTCCTGGACCTCGGCTTGAGGCTGGCCTGATGCACCCTGTGATCAAACAACATCATATCACATTTAATCTGGAGCTATTCTTTGTCAATCATAAGAATACTTTATTGCTTTCATGTAGACATATCAGGTCTTAAATATCTTACAGTCCTATAGACTGTAAGATATATTAGGTACAACATGACACACTGTAAGGGTATTGCAAATCCTTCGTCTTAAACGTCATTCGTTTATGGATCTATATTCTATGGTATTAGCACGCTAAGGTCCACCATACAATACTAATTACATTGAAATTTGAATCAACTGGTGTAGGATATAGAGCTGCATGTCATTTGTTTCACAAAACAACCGAAACAAAGCAAATTCAACTCCATTCCAATTGAAAATGAGTTAGGAGAATATGGAATGCAAGAAAGTATTAGCATAAAGTACAGTCAGGGAGAAATTAGAATACTCAGAACAGTCATCATGTTCAGATGAAATCGCTTCTGGCACAATTTGTAAGAGCAAAAAGAGAAGTACAGTAGTGCTGCTGAGTCTGTCTATCGATAGGGGCCCCCAAAGAGTACCAGAGTGACCGGTGAGCGGCCTGAGTGTGGTTCCTGCGCTACCCGCATCCAGCGGACTCCCGCGACCTTTACCAGGTCATCAGTCTACCTTGTGGGGGCCTACCCACGCTGCATTGCCCTTTGGGTGACTTTGAGCCTTCTTATGAGGCCCATAGTAAGCGACCACGTTTCAGTGCCATATGTCATCACTGGCAACACACACTGCATTTATCATACCATAGATAACAGTGTATGAATAGTATAGCGAATGTTAGTGTTAGGTACTAGTGTAAAGTGCAAGTGAATTTAATGAATCAGTGTACTCTCTTAGTGGGGGAGGTATGTTATATATGGACAATGTGGATAGTTTTGACATTCATGTATAAAGTGAGGTAGATGGAGAAAACCAGTCTGTCGTCACGATCCAGACTCCATGTGAGATAATAGGTATCAGTAATGATGCTTCTTGCCCACACTGTGGGGAGGAAGAAACAAGTAAGCATGTACTAGCGGAATGTGTTATGTATGCGGCACCGCGGTTTAACACATTGGGTAAAGATATGTTAGAGGAGAGGGAATTGAGTCATATCAACCTTAAAGATGTCCTTCTGGTCTGCAGGAAAACAAGATGAATGGAAGAATTTGATGTGGGAATGCTGCCGGGACAGCTACCCTGAGCTCCAACCTCAGGGAATTGGGCTGAATGATGCCTGTTTCCGGCCAGGCGTCCCTTCACAACATCATCAGACCCCTAAACCGTGAGTTATACACATATTAAAGTAACTATGGAAGTATGGATTTATTTAATCGTATGGCATACATTATTTGGCCTTTTGAGTTTGTCACTTATTAGTACCACCTAGGGGACACATGCAGTGACACGCAAGTGACAGTTGTCCCCCATTTGTCAAGTGAGTGGGCAACTCGACTGACTGAGCCGCCCGAAGGCCTCTAACTCGGCTTAACGACTACTGTCATAGACAGAAACCGGGATCAACTGCTTAGCATGCATTCCAAAGTATGAATAAGGATACCTTATATTCAGCCTTCTTCTGCTGTTTCTCCGCAGCCTTGGCAGCCTTCTTGGCGGCCTTCTTGCTGGCCGCGTCACCCTCAGCCACTGGTTTCGGCTCCTCGGATACCACCATCTTTTAACTGAAATATATGTATCTGAATAGTTATTGTAAGCAGCCTAAGTGAAAGGTTAGGAATAAATTAACGTGGACTGATGGGGCTATAGCTAAAACTTTACCAATATAACAGTTATTTATTTTAACCCATTGTTGTATCATTTACTCAATCACACCAGTTAAAAAACAAATTCTCCATTATTTGTTAAATCCTATGTAATACATATTTGAAATAAGATGAGATTAAGTTGATTAGATTTAGATTAAATAATACAGTAATGGATTAAGATTTAATGAACAAGTCACTTTGGGTCTCTTGAGCCAACAGAGTAAGTCAAAATGATGAATATTATATTTTGTTAAAAAGTAAAAGCTCAAGATTTTTACTTGTTATACAGAACTATAGCCTGAATTGTAATTATTTTATTTATTTACTACAGTACCCTAAATATAATATAAGTATTTTTAATTTTTTTTTTTTTTAGTTATTAAGGTGGTGTGTTGTAAATTTCGCAGTTGTAAGTCCCTTTCGCAAAAACTAGTGCCTATGACAAATCTTGGGATTAGGTGTCAAAACGGAGCCCAGGCTCCTTTAGGGGCGCGACCGGGAATAACGCCAGGAGGATTATGATGTGTTGTAAATTTAATGTAAAGCTTAGTGCTGCTGGGTTCTGCTTAATGTTCTGTTTTCTGCATGTATGCCTTCTTGCAACATTGTGTGTGTAACTTCATGGTTTTTTTTTTAATATTATATCTAAACATGAGTTCCTGTAATTGGCTCTGTATCACTAAGTTGCAATTTGTGTATATTTAGCTGTTAGTTCTCCTTGTTAACATAAATAAATAAATCTCTTAATATTTTTCAAGTAGGAAAAAATTACAGAAACTTTATTTTGACTTCAATATAACCTCAGAGCATAGAATACTAGAGAGAGGACAAGCCGCCGGCGGCCGTGTCGCAGCTGTATGCTCAATGGGCATACACTGCCATACTGTGCACGCGTGCTGATCACAGAGAATATTACGTTTTTTCCCAAAATGCCTGATATGATGCGCGTTTATTGTCAAATAAGCATGTAGGTATACAAGTGTGTGAGTTTTAGATGTGTGTGTGCTTTGTCTTGTCAATTACTTGGGTGTTGTGTGGGTTAATGTACTTGCGACAGGCTCACTCTATACAAATCGGCCGCCATGTCCGATCTCCTTATATTCATACATCTGGGAATATAACATATTACAATCTAATATATAAAATATAGCCAATGTCCATCCTACATGTCCATTCTGTTACTGGTGCATTTTTTTTAGTAGGATGTCTACTCCTCAACTCTTTAGCCCAGAGATTACAACCTACATACAAACTTACATCCTCACAGACTTTTCCTCTTTATTATATTAGTATAGATAATGAAATATACCAATATGGTAAGGTAAACTGGACGTTATTAAAGCAATGAGTAACAGGTAGGAAAAAACTGATGCAACATAAAATATGATTTACTAAAACATACAAACATCATACAGTCAAGTCTAAAAATATGTATCGAATAAATTGTTTCATAAATTTAATATGGTACGAAGTTCTTATTACAACTTTCTGCATAAAGACCATTGGGACATATTTTTGAGTATTATAATGCTCCCACATTTTTACACGACTGTACTTAATCAGTACTAAAACCAAATAATGTAACCGATTATATCAATAAAACTTAAGAAAGTGGTTTACAGGAGTGTATTCTAATTATAAACTCACATTCCGATATAATACAGCAACATTTTCAACTCACTTTTAACACGTATTCGGAAAACAATGTCACCTTTATTAACGTTAATAAGCTCTATTATTAGCCGGCTAACGTGGCTTTAGTTATTTACACTTAAACAACGCATCAAGGTTAATAAAATAAAGAGTTTATGTTCACATGAAAATACAAGTTAATGCAACACTTTAGTAACAAATTTTCAACATTTATAGTGCAGTTACGAGTGGAAAACTTACCCCTTTTTTGAAGATTGTTTTCCAAATTATTTGTTTTGTCTGATAAAACTGAATATAGAGTTTGCAAACCTGATAAAACACTTAGCGATTGGGAAAATAGGTTATGAGTGATGATAATTGATAAGATGCGGTCAGTCTCTTGAAACTTAATAGAAAAAAAAATGTGTACTAGAAGACCGTGTCTTGTTTGCCAACGTAAAGAAGCGGAAAAATTATGTTGCTATGGTTAAAACAAGTGGTTCACGGAGTATAATTTCATAAAACAGGTATGACATAAAAATAAAAGATTATCTCTTTTAATATTAAATAAAACGATATAAACTTTTACAAAATAATAATATTTGAATTGTGAGTGGTCAAAAGAACAAGGTTTATGTCGTATATTATAGAGCCATTTATAATATGGTAGGAATTTGAAAAAGTGTGGCCACCCCAAATATTTTGTGTCATGTGTCATGGCGTCGGTCGTTTACTTCAAGCAAACTTCAACATTACTTTTTGAAAATTCGTTTATGGGGTGTTATTTACTTCTCGTGTCTTGATTATTTTGGTCTTTAGTTATGTGAACTGTGAAGAGATGGGACTCGTGTTTATTTTGTGATTTGTGTAAGAGATAGGACTCGTATTTATTGTGTGAACTGTGAAGAGATAGGACTCGGTGTTTTGAGATAAAGACTCCTATTCTGTGTGTGTATTTTATCAATATGGGTGGTAAAAGTAGAATCTGTGAAGCTTGCGGTGTCAGGGAAAGACACAGAGGTGGATTCTTTGCTAATTTCCCACTGGATGAGAACCGGTAAGTGCGTTACTTACAAGTATCAGAAAGATTTCAGCGGCTATGATTCGATTGCAACCTATTTTTATACATATACGTAGGTATATGTATAAAAATAACAATACGTTTGTGAATAATATACAAGTGGCACCTGGCTTGGTTCATTGCTTAGAATAATAACGCCTAGAAGGATAGTTTCATACGGCTGACGCGCCAAGCGTGAGGCATAAAATGGATTCATCTAGTTGTGATCAACTCGTATTCACACGCGCCAATACGCACACAAACGCACCAATTTTGTTCCACCGATCGGCGTACTGGGCCATTTATGTCCTACTTTTGGTGGCCTCACAGTTGCGCGTGAACTGCGTTTCTGTGCGTTATTATTCTAAGGTTCATTAGCATTGGCAAAATGTAGAATAGATCATATATTTAAATGAAATTGTCTAAATCAGGTAATTGCCTTGGCGAACTCCCTTAGAGTTGTTATGTGTCTTGCTTACTCTGGAATTAATAAGTCTGGATGATAATGCATAATTCTTGACTGTCATATTGTCTCAATTGTTACTTTGTTATAGGTGTAAAGAGTGGGTCCGTATGTGTGGCAAAGAAGACCTTGTATCTTTGCCAATTGAAAAGCTGCATCGGCTGCGATATGTATGTGGAGACCACTTTGAGAAGAAGGATTTTAATAAAAAAGGCAACCGCCTCAAAAAAATGGCTATTCCAAAACTGCAACTCTTAGCTGCCCCGCTCACGGATAACAAGTTACAAGGATTTCCTTTACATGTGGCAAGCAAAACAGGTATAAAAACTTTATTTAAATAAAATCCAAGTTAGCAATGTACATTCTTTTTTAGGTTTCCGTACCCAATGTGTACCCCATTTCTAAGCCTCCGCAGTCCGTCTGTCCGTCCGTCCGTCCATCTGTCTGTCTGTCTGTCTGTCTGTCTGTCTGTCTGTCTGTCTGTCTGTCTGTCTGTCTGTCTGTCTGTCTGTCTGTCTGTTTTGATGTTCTTGGTTTGTTTCCGTCCACTTTTTGACACATGTTCCCTTAAAAGGGTCCATTATCTAATGGATATGGAATAATGATAGCTTGCACTTAGAGCTTTCACGCCATAAAGCGGGCGCGGGTCGCGTCCCTGTTGAGGCGCCTGCGCGGCAGCCCGAACAGCCTCCTGCAGACGGTGGCGACGCGCTTGGATGGTCTCTTCCTGTTCCATTGGGATAGGTTGCATAGGCCATCCAACTGCTAATTGTAATTGTGATAAAATACCTACTAACATAGTTTTAAGATCACTGTTACTAACAAATTATGGAAATTATACTTCCGAAGTAAATTATTAAATAAAATAAAAAAATTAGAGCATGCCAGCCTTCAGAAGTCGGTACAGACGTCGTTTGAAACCTTAACTTTTAGGATAACTCACGTCCCACATTAATGACATGGAATGAAATGAAATATTTTATTAATAACATTGTTACAGGTCATAGGTACAGGTGATTACTAAGCATAAATATAATTATTATTTTATTAATTCATTATTAAGGTTTATTTATTAATTACATCAAAAACACGGCGCGGGCTGAATTTGTTGGGTCTGTAAAAACCCACGCCTTGTTATTTATTAAGCCATGAAGTATGTCTACTAGGTACTACGAGTATACTGCCAGAAAAACACTCTTATTTTACCATCTTTGATTGTAGTTATATATTTTATTCTTAAATTGTAGTTATATATTTTTAGGGTTCCGTACTCAAAGAGTAAAACGGGACCCTATTACTAAAACTCCGCTGTCCGTCCGTCCGTCCGTCCGTCCGTCTGTCTGTGTCTGTCCGTCTGTCTGTCCGTCCGTCTGTCCGTCCGTCCGTCCGTCCGTCCGTCCATCCGTCTGTCTGTATGTCTGTGTCTGTCCCTCTGTCTGTCCGTCCGTCCGTCCGTCCGTCCGTCCGTCCGTCCGTCTGTCTGTGTCTGTCCTTCCGTCCGTCCGTCCGTCCGTCCGTCTGTCTGTCTGTATGTCTGTGTCTGTCCCTCTGTCTGTCCGTCCGTCCGTCCGTCCGTCCGTCCGTCCGTCCGTCCGTCCGTCCGTCCGTCCGTCTGTCTGTGTCTGTCCGTCCGTCCGTCCGTCCGTCCGTCCGTCCGTCTGTCTGTGTCTGTCCGTCCGTCCGTCCGTTCGTCCATCCGTCCGTCCGTCACAACACAAAATCATAAAAACTAAATCAAATTTTAAGGGGGCCCCATACAATAAACGATTTTTTCAGCGCTTGTACAGCTTCAATCTTTTAATCAATAATTAATTTATTCCATCCACCATATATAAAGTTGAATGTATGAATTTTAGTGTTTTATTGGCTTGAAGTAGGCCAAACAACAATCTACCGCCTACAATTGATCTGCTTTGCCCTAAAGTTGACTGTTAGAGAATGCTTCTTTGCATTAAGATTTTCTTTTGTTCATTAAAGATAAATAAATAAATACCTAAATATTAGCGGACAATGTAACACAAATCGACCTAGTTCCAAACTAAGCAAAGCTTGTACAGTCGCCATCACATACATCGGAGCAAACAAGCACGTCACAAACATCGGAACACACCTCTATTTTCAAGGCATTAGGGTGCATGTGCCGATATTTTTGAACACCTATAGTGTACCTATGTATGTGATGGCGACTGTACTATGCCTACTAGACGACGATAAACGCACTTATATAGATAAATAAATACTTAAATACATAGAAAACATCCATGACTCAGGAACAAATATTCTTGCTCATCACACAAATAAATGCCCTTACCGGGATTTGAACCCCGGACCTCTTGCTTCGTAGGCAGGTTCACTACCAACTAGGCTAAAGCGGTCGTCGAAATAAATATATAAATCTACTATTTAATCATGTATAGTTTCAGACGTTCAACCATTGCCTTCCACGAGTCAACAGGAATTGCCTTCCAGTACTGGACAGAACCTTAATGGTAATCAATTTATTTTTATGGAAGCATACGATTACGAGTCTACTCTTTCATAACATTTTTTGTTCTGGGTTGCCTTTTAAACATTTTCACGCTCCGCCACTGATACCTACTTACTTTGTATGTATGTTTGTTTTAAGTAAAATCTTGCAACATACATACAGTCGGCAACAAAGCTTGTCTTAAAAATTCATTATTTTCACAGAAATCTAAAGTGAAACATTAGTTAGGTCTAACAAGGGAGAACCCACACTTTTACGTTTTTCAAGTCTATTTTCATCCAGTTTATGTTCTCCGATTGACTTGAAAACATGGTGCGGTATGGAGATTTGATTATATTAAACAATAATAATAATAAATATCTGTTGTATAATACTTTCAGATGCAACTGCCAATGCAATGGATATATTGCCTTCCACGAGTTTACAAGAGTTATCGTCCACTCCTGGGCGGAACCTTAATGGTAATATATTTGTAGATTTCTCACTACAATAGAATAGATGTTTGCGAAGTTAATCTATGACTTATTCATTTGGTAATGAGATTCATTAAGAGTACCCAACAAAAGGGTCCATTCTAATAACGTCGAATACGATCTGACACACAATACAGTGTTTTTTTTTTCAGAAACAACACCTAAAAAAAGAAAGTTTAATGAGGCGTTTCGACGAGCTGAGTCTCTAACAGGACTGAAAGCTAACAAGCGACAACATTTAGAAGATAATACAGGTAAGTCTAAAATGGCTAATAGGCAAAATTTAAGTACTGTCAAGAGAAGAGGTCAAGTATATTTATTTATTTATTTTATTACTAGAGTTTGCCTGCAACTTCATCCAGATATAAATCCATAAACTTTGTTAGTACACAGTTACACAATCAAGTAAAATATGTTAGTAAATTACATTAAGCTATATTAATCAGTGATCAGCTTCCCAGTCAGCTTGACGCAATGCCTGCAAATGCCACAGTCATACCTATCAGCTAATACATTCAGAATAAATTAATAGTACCCTTTAAGCTCCCTTGGGTTTACAACTAACCCAGTTTTAAAAATATACCTATCCGAATGTATATTATGTATTTTATGTTAACTATGTTTATCTAGCCAACTGTTTCACAGTGTTTGCAGTACCTACTCATATGGCAGACGTTATACTTATTTTATTTTTACCGACTTCATGTCAGACATATTCAGCATTTTATGTTATCAAATTATTGAGACAAATACGTTTATATAATTGAGACATTACGTAAAAGAATGTTGTTGCTCATTTTTCTTATTTTTCAGATTTAACGCCACGACAGAAGAAGCTTGTCTTACAACTCCAAGAAACAAAGTGCACATTAGCCTCTTTAAAAAGAAGTGCAAAACTGATAGAAAAAGTTACTTCGCCGATTTTAAAGGACTTAGTTGCCGCAGATTTAAACAATCAGAAAAGAAAGCCACAAGGCAGACGGTGGACGTTAAAAGAAAAAATATCGGCTCTTGCTATATTCAAGAGATCACCAAAAACGTACAGATATTTAGCTCATGGTGTAATGTTACCAAGCGTTAAAACACTGCACAACTTGTTGCGGAAAATACCTATGGGAACGGGAATGAATACAGCTGTTTTACGACATCTTCAAAGAGCATCGTCAACGATGAAGGAAAATAATAATTTTTGCGCACTTTTATTCGACGAAATCGCTCTTAAACCGCGTCTCATATTTAACGAAGGCACGGACCAAGTTGACGGCTTTGAGGACAAGGGAAAAACTTCTGGAAGAACCGACCAGATAGCCGATCACGCCGTCGTGTTCATGATACAAGGTCTCCGAGCACGGTACAAACAAATATTAGCCTATTATTTTGTAAAGGGCACAGTATCATCACAGCAATTGGCAGTTTATATAAAAGGCTGTATCAAAGCTGTCAATGATACTGGTTTCAAGGTGATTGTCACGGTTTGCGACCAAGGCCCTACAAATATGGGGGGTTTGAAAAGTCTGAGACAAAATTCAATGCCCAGATCAGGTCAGGTTATTGGAAGCCATTCAGAAAAATTTTTCATTGACGACGAGGGGAACAAAGTCTTCATAATGTATGATGTCCCTCATTTATTTAAATCAATAAGAAACAATTTTCTGAATCATGGTCAGATCCAATTTGACCAGAAGTCGGGTTGGTGGGCATACATACAGGAGGCTGAATATAAAAACAGAACATTGCTACACCTCAGCAAAATTACAGCAGCCCATGTACGACCTAAATACAGGCAAAAAATGAAAGTAAAATACGCAGCACAGGCGCTGAGCAAAACTGTTTCAGCTGTGCTGAAATTAATGTCCGAAGCTGAACGTGACGAAGAGAAGCGAAGAAAGATTTTTGAAACAGGGCTGATCGTAGAGGAACTGGACCGTCTTTTTGATGTTACAAATGGCCCATCGTCCAAGAATGACATCAAAAAAGGGCGAAGGGAAAATGTTTCAAAGAAGACGAACCACCCGGAAGTTTGGAAAGAATTAAAAAAAAAAATTACATGTCTTAAATTTATAAAAAATGACGGCACCACGGCAAAAAATGTTAAATGTGTACAAGGCATGTTGACATCTTTGAACACCCTGGAGGATGTATGGAAATACGTAAGTTCGCAGGGATTTCGCTATTTAAATCTTAGGGCGTTAAATCAGGATGGTCTCGAAAATTTTTTTGGAGTTATACGCCATCACTGCCCTACGAATCGCAACCCAACTTGTACGGGGTTTACAGCAGCATTAAAAGCATCAGTGGTGTCAGGAATGACTGCACCGCACAGTAAAGGAAACTGTGAAGATGACAACCAAAAATTGCTTACTAATTTTGCTGATGTTCTTGGCGCACTTGACGATGTGGCAGTTACAGAAGACAAAGAAAATGAACTACCAGATACATCAGTTGGGGCATACTATGATGATTATGAAGAAGAAGACTTTGCAATATTTAGCATCCCGGAGGAATCGGAATTACAAGAAGAAACTGATTTTGCGGATATAAAACACCAGCCACTCGTTTATGTATCTGGCTACTTAGCTTCGACTTTAAAAAAACTGAATTGTGCAAGCTGCCGAAGGTTATTAATTGAAGATGACCAAGAAAAACAGCAAGCTGAGACATACAGATACATTCAGCTACGTGAATGGTTCACTGACAAGCATTCACTCACCTACCCAACTATTCCGCTTTGTAGACTGGTTGAGACAGCTGTTGGCGTATTTGAAACTGATGTTATACCAAGACTTCATGAAAGAAACATAACTGAACTATGTAAAATGCTATTTATTGCACATTGCGATACATCTTGGTATACATGCTCTCATCCAATTTTAGACAGGATATTTGGGCGCCTAAGTCATTTATTAATTAGGCGCCAGTGCCATAGAATTAATCAGAGATTAGCTGAGTCCGAAGAAAAAATAAAAGACATTGGTAAAAAAGCAGAACAAATGGGACACCCACAACAATAACGACACAAGTAATAATTAAATAAGTATAAGCATTATTATCAATGACTGTAATTTAATAGAGAATTATGCATATGTAGTTCAGATATGTTCGTTCTTTTAGACTAAAACATCTACATTGATACATTGATCAAAGCACAAAGAAAAAATTAAGCTCAACATATTAACGCTGCCATGCCTTTACATATACGAGGTAGGAATATAATATGTCAAAAGCAACATTATTATTATTTTTTTTTTATTTTTTTTATACTACGACGGTGGCAAACAAGTTTACGGCCTGCCTGATGTTAAGCTAGTACCGTCGCCTATGGACACTTGTGACTCCAGAAGAATCACAAGCGCGTTGCCGACCCTTTATTCACTTGAGGATTCGCTGTGTTGGCAGATAGAGACATGCAGGTCCCTCACTCCCAACACAGCGCACCCTCCCTAGGGTCTGGCGACCTTATTCACCACCAGGAACACAACACCACATACTTCATAGCATGCAATAATATAGCAACACTACAAAGCAATGGTGCTATTATGGCTGCGATCTTCTGTAAGGTGGAGGTACTTCCCCAGTTGGGCTGCTCCACCAATGCTCCACATACTAGCGAGATGACATTCCGCTGTGCCCTACCTCTCTAATATTTTTTTCCAATAATAATAATTAGTCAATTTGCCACTTTTAACAGCTGTAGGCAGAAGGATAAAATTAATACAGAGTCATTCAAAACTGCTCTTCTGTGTAAAAGTATTTTCGGAATGGCACCAAAAATTTATAATAAATTACCAAACAATATAACTAGACTAGATGAGATGACTTATCAGAATTTAATAAGAGACGGTATAAATTCCAGGTAGAAAAAGCATATTATTCCGTAGGTGAATATTTAAGCAATACTTTGATTTATGCGAGAAATTATTATATTAATAGAAATTATTGTATTATTTAAATTATTTTTTAAAGACAAGCATGCAATATTTGTATGCCAAACGGCAAAACATAGCGAAACCCAGAATTACTGTATCACCCTGACAACCTATGTTTACAAATAATAGATTTGAATCTTTGAAAAGTAATTGTGCTGCAACGAGGACTCGAACCCAGGATCTCTAGCTACGATTTACCAATTAATGAGTGAATCCTGATGGATGGTGTAATCTAAAAAATTAGTGCTGGGGTGGACGAGTGGTTAAGTGGTTGGCCCGGAAAGCATAAGATTAATTTTTATTTGAGCTTTGGTCTATATATCAATCTTGCAATAACAAAAATAAAGAAACATCAGAAGTAATTATATTCTTCCATATATAACGTTATAAAACATTGAATTATAGCAAATTTACTGAACTAAAGTTGTTTTATTTAACTCCATATTCGAATTTGTAACGATATCGGAGTGAGACAATCTTCAGACCAATATTGGCAAATACATAAAGGCCTAAATTCGGTCTGAAGGTCACTTAACTCTAAAATCGTCGTAATTTACATAACACTTTAAAGAAGAGGTCCTGTTTGGGTAAATTGCCGATATCGATAAAAAAATCAAGCACATCACTACTATCGACATTACATTCAATTTTTGAAATCACTAGCTATTTTTGACAGATGGTAGATTTGTTTGCCTATGTTGGTACCTCTGAAGTATGTCTGTTAGGTTGGCAATCAAAGCGCTGTTTTCAGAATAAATACGTTGTACTAAGTTCCGTCTCTTCTTAACGTAGTGTTATATTCTCTTTGGATGCGGTCAACTCCTGATAAACTGTGTGCACTGTCAAGTCAAATTAGTCAATGTCAGTGTGACATACGTACTTTTCTTTTTTTAATGGCCTGGATACAAGTTCTTTAAGCCAAGACTTTAATCGGTTTGTTTGTACTTGATTTTAGGAGTTATATGGCACAACATGCACTATAACTTTGTTTTACACTTCGTTCAAATTTTAGACACTGTATTTTTAATGTACTTGTATAACGGAACAAAGCTGTCATCATTTTTGAGAATGCCATTTAGGCGGCGGGGGACATCATTTTGGAACACTTCACTTGCAATAATGAGTCAAGCATGGCTGTTGCCAATGTTGGTATATGTATACAAAGTTTAAAAAAATCTTATTCAACCTTAATAAAGGTTTATGTTTATCGGGGTGAGGATTTTCTTTTAATAGCATACGAATAATATTTAGCCAGCACTATTGTCAGTCTGGCAGCTGACAGAACAACGATATATATATATAGGTTAGATATACAGAAACGAAAATTATAGGTACAAACGTTTAAATATTGGCTGCTATGCTTAAATTTACCGTTCAAAATGCGAAAGAAAGACCACTGGCCCTAACTTGGAAAAGCTAGGGCATTCTTTATTCTTAAAGTGAAGTCTAGTTGTTGTTTTATACTTATTATTTATTTGAAGAAAAATGCCGGTGTTCACGGCAAACATACCAGCAGAACTCAAAATTGGAGATAGAATCGAAATTGGCGGTAAAATTAAGAAAAATGCAAGGAAGTGAGTCACTGTTGATGTGTTACATATTGTTTTAATTTTTATTTCAAGTGAGACACTCTCGGTAACACCACGATAGTGCGAAAGAGATAGTATAAAGACCTCAGTTTGGTTCGGACACGTCAGTTTTCGTCATGGCTGCGAGACAGTCAGCCTCATTTTTAGGGTTCCGTAGCCAAACGGCAAAAAACGGAACCCTTATAGATTCGTCATGTCTGTCTTTCTGTCTATCTGTCCGTCCGTATGTCACAGCCACTTTTTTCCGAAACTATAAGAGCTATACTGTTGAAACTTGGTAAGTAGATGTATTCTGTAAACCGCATTAAGATTTTTACACAAAAATATAAAAAGAACTATAAATTTTGGGGTTCCCCATACTAAGAACTGAAACTCAAAATTTTTTTTTATCAAACCCATACGTGTGGGGTATATATGGATAGGTATTTAAAAATGATATTGAGGTTTCTAACATCATTTTTTTCTAAACTGAATAGTTTGCGCGAGAGACACTTCCAAAGTGGTAAAATGTGTGTCCCCCCCCCCTGTAACTTCTAAAATAAGAGAATGATAAATCTAAAAAAAATATATGATTGCATTACCATGCAAACTTTCAACGAAAAGTGGTTTGAACGAGATCTAGTAAGTAGTTTTTTTTAATACGTCATAAATCGTAAAAAGCAATTTATTTAACGGAACCCTTCATGTGCGAGTCCGACTCACACTTGGCCGCTTTTTAGAACTTTGGCGCAGTAAATGTATTTTTGCTATAGTAGGTAAGAGACGGTACTGTAGCAATACTATGTATCAGTTTTATATTAGTACCAACATTTCATTTCATTTCATTTTCATTTCATTTATTCCTTTATAAAACGTAGTTTTACAAGTCAATTTATAGATGTTAAATAACATTATACATAATACTATCACATTAAGGTGAAAAAGTATGTCTTATATTATATTACAGCAGGTTAGGTAGGTAAGTATGTCTTAGTTTAGGCAACATACATGGCGGCAAACAAGCGCATGGAACATCAGTGCTGGCATAGACATGATTTTTCATACAAATATTAGAATTTGCACTGTTATAACAGCTTAACTAACTAAAGCTAATTCCACTAAGTTCAACTGGAAGTTCAACTAGTTGAACTAATTGGAAATAATATTCCAGTTATTACAACTTTGTAACTCATTTTCAAAGTTGAACTTTCTGAACAAAAATGATCCTATTAGTTCAACTTTATAATTATTTTAAAAGCAAACATTCAAAAGTAAACCATTTAGGAACAGGAAGTTGAATTCCTAAAATGTTGAAATCCCAAAATATTTATTTTCCCAGAATGTTGAATTTTTTTAGTTTCGCAAAATGTAATGTTGAATTCTTATTAAGTATGTTGAATTATTTAAAAGTTGAATTCCCACAACGTTGACTTTGTTTCCTATAAGTTTTTTTTTACACTTCTATGCAACTAGTTTCCGAAAAGATTAAGATAAAGAAATTAAATAAAAATAAATAATTCGAACAGTTTTGACGGGGCTCGCTGCGCGGGGCTCCTATTTCTGGTCTGTTTACCCTTCGGTCATCTGAAGATACCTAACGAACCTAACCTACCTACCAGTTGAACTACCTGGTGGGTACTACTGGTAGGTAGGTTAGGTTCGATAGGTATCTTCAGTTGCCCCAAGGGCAAACAGACCAGAAATAGGAGCCCCGCTCAGCAGGGCTCCTTCAAAACTGTTCTTTTTAGACCAGTTGCTAATTAGACCAGCTGCTTTTTTAGACGAGATGATGCTAACCCAACATTTCTCCCGAAATCAATGCAATTTCCACATTTAAGCGAATTCAACATTTTTAGATTCAACATGCAGCAAATACAACTTTTTGCAAACTGTACATTTTAGGAATCCAACTTTATGCAAATTCAACATATTGATATTCAACATGCTTGTTGCATTGTTTCTTTTTGGTTGAGCTAATTGGAAAAATAAATCCAATTATTTCAACTATTTAACTATTAGGAATGATTACATTAAAATTGTAATAACTGGAATATTATTTCCAATTAGTTCAACTAGTTGAACTTCCAGTTGAACTTAGTGGAATAGAGGTCGCAGAAGCTCTGATTGCCAATCCTAACTGTTCTGTAAAGATTTCGTACCGCCATCTTGTTTTTTCTGTCTCTGAACTAGTTGTTAATGTTATGAAATGTGCCTTATCGACTCGTAATAAGATCGATTTTCCAGGATGTCAGTGAACCTGTGCGCCCAGGAAGGTGAGGAGCCACGTGACGTGGTTCTCCATTTCGACGTGCGCTTCCATAGAGACAACATCATATCGCTGTCGCGCAAGAACGGCCTTTGGATCGGGAGCGGGAATTATGATACTAATTACAACATGTTCGTTCCTGGTCAGTAGATTTTGATTTGTAAGTTATATTTTGAAACAGATTTTCGTGGAGAACAACTGTTAACCAGAAGAACTGTTAGAGATATGACCTGTAGTCTGTAGGTACCTTAAGTTATAATACCTGACAATGACCAATAGCCATCTGCGGCGCTACCACGAACTTCGAATCTCGAACTTCGTATATCTCCGTTTCGGTCGCTCGAGTACCATAAACCATAATGGCGATAGAGACGGATATATACGAAGTTCGAGATTCGAAGTTCGTGGTAGCGCCGCTGGAGGAAAAATGCCTCGGGCCAAAATCGGTCCATGAATGTTGAAACTGTCCAATCGGATAAAAAACCAACGCGAGAAGAGCCTGGCCTAGAGGATCAGCAATATTTTTTTCAATTCTACGTTGGAATTGGAACTCAGTACAAATCATGCCTCCTGCCGTTCACTGGCCGCATATACTATATTGAATAACCACTGGCCGATCCGACCACGACCAAGCAGGAATGACGTTGCGCACCCGTGAATACAAAATATTACGGTCATCCAATTGCCGCTGAGACAAACTAGGTAGGTAGGTACCTACTTGGTTTCCTGTAGACCACTTTACAGTGTGAGAATTTAGAATGGCTTTAAATGATGTGTTCAGGAAGTCTTTTACAAAGATTTCACTGCCACTGTCTCAGCCATTCTGACTTCTCATTCTGTATTTGCAGATAAATGCCATGAAATGAGACAGCCCCGACTGAGTGTGGTTTCTTCCCAAATATTCCATTCCAAGGCGAGCCATCGTCTACTCAAGTTCAGGCCAGGTACGCGTACGGACACAATATACGTAATATAAATATAACTATATCTAAGGAAGAACAGAACTATTGGCCATGTTCTACTCCGCACTGAAATGAGTTAGGCTTAGCTATCGTTCGATACACAAGGGCGCACTCCAACTATAAGAAGGGTAGATGAGTGGGGCACTTATTCCTGTATTTATAAGTACTGTACTCGTACTTATCTCACAAATTTCTGCCCAGCAGTTTGACAGTAGGTAATAGCAACACACGAGCGCCACAAATGTGGAGTTGGGCACATTCTGATTGTTTGAGGGTATGATATGAGGGTTCAAAAAACGACGAAGCGCTTCGAGAAAAGGTAGAGTGCCCTGGGCTTCGCTTGACTCGTGTTGGCGGGGGCACTGCCGTGCCCCCAGATATCATTCGATCCGTCAATAAGAGCGTCGGTGCATGCCTAGTATGGCAAGCCAGTCAGATCAGGGTACATACAAACTTCAATCTCCCACAGGCACCATGTTCCGAATAATCTTCGAGATCAAGGACACTGACGTCATCACGATCTACTGCCAGGGGAAGTTCCACTCCAACTTCCTGCCGAAGATCCCGCTCTCCATGGCGAAGTACATCGTGGCGTGGGCCGATATACAGAGGATCACGCACTGCTACTTCCATATAGGGAACAAAGTGAGTTGCTATAGTTATAGTCGTGGTATAAGTTTTTGATTGTCTATTATTCTGTCGGACGCGACACGTCCGACGAGCATATGGGACATGCGCGCGCATCGGCGGCTGGAGGCAACTGAGGCGCGCGCTGGCGCTGCGTCGGTATTTACGTAGCGGTTGGAGCGAGACGCAAGATATCGCGCGCTGTTCTTGCGCAACTTATTTTCGCGTCGGGTGGATGGAATTCTCGCCATTCACATGTACCCGCCGTCCTATCCATTTTGTGCTCGCGGGAAACTGTATATACCTAGGTATCTACTTAAGGTGTATTCGTTTGTAAATAAATGTTCACTATTCTATCGATCGCTGCGTGTTTCACTTGTTTGTATCTCCCTATAAGCATATACACGACAATACTTGCACGATCTGGAAGCTCTATCTTCAATTCGTCGTAACCATCGGGAGATTGCTGAATTAATGAGGTTGTCAGCAGCTCGGCAGCTGCACTGTTCCTTCTGAATCTCGCAGCGCACACTGGAACCCTATCAGCGATATCGATACTCGTACGAATACATAGGTATATGGACCAGTGTGTAACCGCCATACGATAAAAAAAATGAGGCTGTGGAAAGGTTTACGTTGAAAGTTTGACAGTTCAAGCTAGACGCAGTGAAACCTGTAAGGGTTAGGCTCTAAGCATACCTCAAAGTCTTCAAGCTTATTTACGCGTTCATACCTCGTAACTTACGGCTCGAAGCTCAATCTGACCACATTACTTCTGACTACTGTCGTGTGTAGATAATGCGCAATTTTTTACTGCTTGCAGCAAGTACCTAGCGGAGACCAGCCTCCCATAGTTCCAGGGTCCCCGCGTCCAACCGCGCCCCCTGCCATCGGAGTGGAGAACAAGCGAAGGTAACTTCTGCCAACCTTTACGGCGAGTGTCCACCAGAGCCGTGCGACGTAGCGAAACGGTGTGAGAGGAAAAATCCCACTAATAGGAAGAGATGCATGACGGACGCAATGCAATTGGTCCTTACACACTGCTCCGCTACCCCAGACTGCTCTGGTGTATGGTGGTGGACCGATGGACGATTATGATCGAGCAGTTGATCCGACGTTGATCGACTGCCGTAGATTTTGTGGTATGGTAACATGGACCCAGTTATTGCTCAAGACCGCGATGAATGGAAAGGGAGGAGGGAGGCATATGCTCAGCAGTGGGACATAGCGGGCTCGATATAAAACCATGGACTAATTAAGCATCGTTGAAATTCAAAGGCGGCGATACACGGTGATTCATCCTCCTATTAGCGTTATTCCCGGGTGTGCCCCTAAAGGAGCCCGGTGTCCGCTTTGACACCCAATCCCAAGATTTGCCATAGGCACTAGTTTTACGAAAGCGACTGCCATCTGACCTTCCAACCCAGAGGGAAAACTAGACTTATTGGTAGTAGACAGGTTTCCTCACGATGTTTTCCTTCATCGAAAAGCTAACGGTAAACATTCCGTACATAAGTTCCGAAAAACTCATTGGTACGAGCCGGGATTCGAACCCACGACCGCCGCTTGCCAGCCGCATGCCTAAACCACTAGGCTACCGTAGCTTTTTAACGGCGATTACACGGTGATTAATTGACTATTATCACGCGACACACTCATATCACAATATGAGTGTGTCGCGTGATACGTGATACTTATTCATACAATTTTGAATATCGCACTAATATTGTCATAAAAATATTGCAATGATTCTCACTGTGTAAGGCGTGAGCCACACAGAGACGGCGTAAGGCTTAAGGCGCAACCTATTGTTGACCTTTAATACAATGAAATGGTGAAATGAACGCAGTGCCTGTGCTGCGCCGCTTGTGTGTTATTTAAAATACGTCTCCTTAGTACATTTTGTATACAAACGTTTTGAAGCGGCATCGTGCCTGCGCCGCGTCTTCTCCTTATGCCGTCTATGTGTGGTTCACGCCTAACCCCACCAAATTGTTCAAATGGTCCTGTTACAGTGTTCGTGTGAGGAAACACCCAGCGCAGGACTGTCCTCAGCTCCGTTCCTCCGAGAGCTCGGACGATGAGCAATCTAACAAAACTCGGCCGAAGGGTGAAGGCAGAGCCGACAAGTTCTTTTACGAGACGCTCATGTGCCAGCAATCGCGGGTAATTATAGTTACCGATTTACACATCTGGTAAAGGTCGCGGGAGTCCGCTGGATGCGGGTGGCGCAGGACCGGTCATTTTGGCACTATTTGGGGGAGGCCTTTGTCCAGCAGTGGACGTCTTTCAGCTGATATGATGATGATGATGACATTTAGGGTGTCGAGAACGCATTGCACGTAGAGCATGGCCGTTGGGGCGGCAAGGTTCTCGAGTGGCCACAAGGTGGACTGATGACTTGGTAAAGGTCGCGGGAGTCCGCTCCGCATTTGTCTAGCTGCACAAGGAATCATCAAATCGATATGCCTGGTTTACACTATGCCGAAGTGAGCAGGAAAGTGAGCAGGAAAGTGAGCAGGGAAGTGGGCAGTACGGGCGTAATACCGGATTTTACGCCCGTCCTGCCCACTTCCCTGCTCACTTCGGCATAGTTTAAACAAGGCAATAAAGGTTCGGTACGGTGTCTGCTTAGCATTGCAGGCTTGCCACCGCCACATGGTACTTAATAAAAAAATATCTTGTCTTAAGAGCCCGTTCAGGTGCACCCTAGCGCCACTGGTGATTGATTGATGATTATTTAAATTTAACAATAGATATTTAAAAAAGGAGGCCGCAATGCACTGTATTTCGTATTTAAGTGTATTTTGAATACATCATAATAGTTTTTACGTTGCTGGATTCGTCAATCTATGGGTCCAAAGTTAAAACGGCCGTTTTTCTTTTGAGTTCATAGATCGACGAATCCAGCAACATAAAAACTAGTTTGATATATTCACAAGATACTTAAATACGAAATACAGTGTATAGCGGCCTCCTTTTTAGGGTTCCGTACTCAAAGAGTAAAACGGGACCCTATTACTGAGACTTCGCTGTCCGTCCGTCTGTCTGTCACCAGGCTGTATCTCAAGAACCGTGATAGCTAGAGAGTTGAAATTTTCACAGATTACCTATGTATTTCTGTTGCCGCTATAACAACAAATACTAAAAACAAAATAAAATATTTTTTTAAGGGGGGCTCCCATACAAAAAACGTGATTTTTTTGCCATTTTTATAGATAATCTGTCACCAGACTGTATCTGAAGAACCGTGATAGCTAGAGAGTTGAAATTTTCACAGATTATGTATTTCTGTTGCCGCTATAACAACAAATACTAAAACCAAAATAAAATATTTTTTAAGGGGGGCTCTCATACAACAAACGTGAATTTTTTGCCGTTTTTATAGATAATGGTACGAAACCCTTCGTGCGCGAGTCCAACTCGCACTTGGCCGGTTTTTAAAATATCTAAGTAGTCGTAACGTTAAATAGGGAACATTACTGCAATGTTCTGCCGCCAGAGGCAGCACTACCACTAATAGTAAACCAGTATAGAAATATAGGGATTCACACACACATGCAGAATTGATTGTCAAATGAGTGACAAGGATGCTTGCATAGACAATACCGCAAGTGGGAACGAGATACAATGTCAACGCTGCTAGTGTCGCCACCTACGAAGAGTTTTGCGTAATGTTCCCTATTGAAATAATCTCAATTATATACCAGTGGCTATAGTGTGCACGTGAACGGGGCTTAAAAGACCCTTTCCTTTAAAAGAAGACAAAATTTAATTAACCCGCGGATAAATTGTGCCCGTTCAAATCCATGAGTCCGTGACCAACATTTTTGAAATGGCAACACACCTTTTAAATTCTACAGGAAACAACTAAATTCGCCTCGGCGGCGGAGCCTCGCTACGGAAGCGCAAGCCGCGATCGACCCAGGCCCGAATGTTCCAGAAAATACAACGAACAGGAACACGAGAGCGATTATTCTGAAGACGTGACATCCAAGAATGAGTACTCAGCTGTCGAGGACATGGAAGTGTTGCCAGGTAAAAAACATTTGCGCGGGAAATTTCAGTTCAGCCATTTTGTGAATTTGATGGGGAAAAGTAATAGGAGACACTGATTGTTGCATTGTTTGTTACTTGATTGTTTGTAAATATGTTTCGAGGTTTATTACATTGTGTATTGAGCACTTTAGACGTTTCATTTTGTACACAGCGCCAATATCTATCCGTTATCAATGGGCCATCGTGAGACATCATACACAGACATATTTTCAAGTAATTCTACCGCATAACTGCGTTCTGTATGATGCGCCATAATGGCCCATTGGATAGAGGAACCTTTATAGTCATCATTACCTGCTTGCCCTTATCCCATTTACTTGGGGTCGGCGCAGCATGTCTTTTTCTTCCATACTTCTCTGTCAGCGGTCATCTCATCACACTTATTTTCTCTTTATATCGTCTCTCACACAGTCCATCCACCTTTTCCTTGGCCTACCTCGTCTCTTACATCCATCCACATTCATACCTAATACTCTTTTGGTCACATGACTTTCATCCCTCCGCATAACGTCCCCATGCCACGCAAGGCGATTGGCTCTCAATTTATCCGCGATAGTGCTATACTTTCAGGCTTCCCCTTACATACACATTCCTTATTCGGTCCATCCTCGTCACGCCACACATCCATCTTAACATTCTCATCTCCGTAACATGCAATCTCATTTCATCCGTCACCTTGTAGGCCCAACATTCCGATCCATACATGACGACATGTCTCACAATGGTCGGATAGAGGAACCTTTATAGTGATAGTGACACATCTTAACTTAAGCGCTCTACAGCCAGGCTCCTACCGTGCCTGCATGTAGTCCGCTGATGTTTATTTTGTTGTCTGATTTGGTCCCTTTAAAAGTTTTATTTGTAAAATTGGTGGTGGTGGTATTTTTCGTGTTTTTGCAGCGTCAACTCGAGGATGGGGCCGCATGCGGATGTTTAGAAAAAAGCAAAGCAAATACGGAAAAGAGAAAGATTCGAAGGTGAGTCTGTTAATAAATTAATTTAACTTTAAATATATTAGTTTCTAGGTAGGTACCTTCATTTAAATACCTACCTATTCATTCTGATAAAAAAATACAAAGCTTAAAAAAAATAAGCGATACTCTTACATCGGATTTTTGATATGTTATTTAACAATAAACACTCATTATTGTTGTTTATTTAATTTAATTCTATGCATTTTTTACAGGAAATACGGGTGTTAGACTAGGAACAAAGTCATAATGAATCAACTTTTTTTAACATACTGTATTAAAGCTAAGGCAACTGTAAAATTATTCTGAACAAATTGATAATTCCATTGAAATTCCGCAATAGGGCGGCGACCCTCTCATATTTATAACTATGCTTTACATTTTAACTAAATATATTAGCATTACTATCATTGGTAAACTTCAATTATTCTTTTCGCTTGTCAAATTTTCTAAATCTAAGGGCTCATTTCACGAAGCTAGAAGTTATAATTTTACGAGTCTAAACAGGCAACACTTGTCAAAAGGCCGAGCGATGCGTTTTTTTTTAATTTATTTCGTGTCCTTGGATACAGAGTCCTTCAGTCGGAATAAAGCCTGCATCACACTGGCGCGGCCTGCGGTGGCGGTCAATAGTAAACTTATTTTTTATTTATTAGCATAAATATACATATCGCTTACATACTAGTCCAACACGTGATATGTACAACAATAAGAGATCAAGATTAACACAAAAAATAAAACATCAATAAAGCTACAAAGTCACAATATAGGTACAAATATTTAAGAAAAACATAATTGTCTGCTTGCGGCTCTTGTAAACTCAGTCAGAGTGCAATTGAATAAGTCTATTTTAGTTGAAAGCTGGTTAAGTATGGTTATGGCGCGGACAATGGGTGCATTAGCGAGCAGGTTGGTGCGCGCTACGGGGCGCGCGAGCAAGCGCGGTGCGCGCCGCCGCGGCCCGCACGGAGCCACTAGCGCCAGCGACTCTTAACACTTGTTATGCTGCAGCTGTCAAATTTATTATTGACCGCCACCGCAGGCCGCGCCAGTGTGATGCAGGCATAGTTTACATAAAATCTACTAAGTACACCAAGCGACTCGAGCGCCTTAGTGTTGCCAGTTTTGATTTATAACATAACGCCTTTGTGAAATAATTAAATTTATTATTTATTTGGATTTGGATGAGCATTGTTGTTAAAGTGGCGTCTCTGTGCAGTTGTTCTTGTGATGTCTCCTTATATTGTAAAGTACCTAGGTATATGTTGTGGTGAAATAAAACCAACTTGGTACATTCATGTTTTTTTCTTCATCTCCGTTTTTAATATCATACAAATGTTTTGTACAAATATAATATCTACATTATAAATTACATTGCAGCCTTATCCCTTCGTATTCTCTTTCAGTAGAAAACATTTTTTTTATGTACAAGATACTTTTTAAAATACCTACAAATAATTTATATGCTTCTGACCAATTTTTTTATTGAAGCCGTTTGCTTGTCTCACTCTTTTGACAGATCATAGACAACCCATAGATAGACTTAATTAATTTGTCTGAATCGGTAGCGGATCATCCGGTAGGCCTTACACACGGCAATTCTTGCACAATCTGGCAACAATTTATCGAAAAACTGGTTAAGCCAGTGACCAGGTAGTAAACTATATAATAATTGTATAGTTTCTGGCAGTGAAAGTGTTAAGTAATAATAATTTTCATTATTTAGGCCGTAATAGTAATGAATAAAATACAAAAATACATAAAAAAGTATTAGGAAATCGGTCACTATAGGTCGTGCCATAGGAATAAAATCTTCAATCTTAGTCACAATAAAAATAGATAAAATTACTTAATTATACCTAAAAGTAATTATAAATAAGAAGACAGTAATATGAGCAACATTTTAAGGCCAACAACCCAGCTAGCACGATACGTTTTATTTTTATGTTTTACGTGACGTCTCAGTACATTTAAGGATGACTCACGCTAGAACGGGCCGTGTCGGGCCCGGGCCGTTTTCTAAGAAAAACGACGGCGTTTTTGCGCGGCCGAGCCATAACCAAGCCCGGCCGAGCCACGGCTGGGTCTTACCGACGCTGGGCCGCTTCCGAGCCTCGGTCGTAGCCGGGCCGGGCTTAGGTATGTCTCGGCCGCGCAAAAACGCCGTCGTTTTTCCTAGAAAACGGTCCGGGCCGGACACGGCCCGTTCTAGCGTGAGTCATCCTTTATGCCGCAAAACGTGACGATAAAACATATCATGCTAGGGCCTCAGATTCTGTTAAACAAGTACATAATAACCCAATCGTATAGTGACCTACGCAATTTTCACCGAAGCTTGGTACAGTCTGCAGCAGAAGTAGCTACGCGTCCCAATAGGTCAAAATGATCTATACACGTCTTTATTATAAGGCAATAAGAGCTTGTGTAGATAATTTGAAGCACTTTATCCTTGAAACAGTACAATTTAAAATGATGAATCAAATGTAAAAAAGTAAAGGAACTTCCAAATAGTCCTACATGACAAGCTGCAAGCTGTGAGAGCGAGATAAATCAAGATCAATCTCCCTATCTCACTCTTTCTTGTAACTTTCAGGACGACTACAGTTCATCATATCCGACGGCGGCAGAGACCAGAACCGGTTTCACTTATTAGGGTTTTTTCATAGGGTTATTCAAGAAGTTTTTTTAAACCATATCCATAATGGTAACCTTATGATAAGGTAACCTTACTGATAGGGTAACCCTATTTTTATGGTAAGCATATCGGATGTGGTAACCATAAGGTAACTAAACAAAACCCTATCTCAATATGGTTAACTTATGGTTACCACATCCGATTTGCTTACCATAACAATAGGGTTACCCTATCAGTAAGGTTACCTTATTATCAAAGGTTACCAAATTGATAGGGTTACATTAAATGCATGATTTTTGTAAAATTCGCGACGACCACTGTAGGGACTTACGCGCCAAAAATTGAAATTATGACACTACAAAAAAAAATAACTATCAAAAGTATGTGGATGCGTTCAGAATCCAACATGTAAGTGTAACATTTATAAAAAAAAGGAATAAATGTAATGTTAGATACCTGCATATTGAGCCACGGGCCATCAAATATACGATGTAGATCTACATAATAATGTATTTAAGGGTTAAGCCTGAAAATAATTTTCTGGTCTTTGGACGACGGGAATGTACCTTTAGAAGTTTAGATGATAGCTGTTTAGGGTAAACCATTTATCATTCGCTACAAACATTGAGCTTCTTTAACCGGCTTCATTGATTAGTTCTATCTACTTACCCATTTCACTGCGCAGCAGTTTCAAATCACACCAGAGATAAGAGAGTTAAGGCAGGTTGCACCAAATTATGATTACAGACCGACCAACGTCAAATATGGCGCCGGCAGCTGTCATTCCATACAAACTTGTTAAACTTTCCATACATTCAGATTTTAACGAACACCGCTTACTAGTACAGACGGTGCAACCTATCCTTATAGAGTGGTAAAAGTTCATAGATAATAATCAACCCGTGAAGAATACAATTTAACTAGATAAAAACCATATTCCTGGTTCATTTTGACGTTCCAGAGGGATGCAATATACGTATTCGTTTGAAAGAGAATTACATCGTCCAACTCTTTTGTGGTAGAAATAGAAAAACTTTATTGTACAGTCGCCATCACATACATCTGTACACTACAGGGTGTTCAAAAATATCTGAACGTGCACCCTAATGCCTTGACAATAGAGTTGTGTTCAGATGTTTGTGAGTTGCTTGTTTGCTCCGATGTATGTGATGCAGTGTTGTGGATAACGCTCATTTTGAGGCTTAAAGACTCGAACCCTAAAGACTCCCGAGGCTTAAAGACTCAAGTGACGAAAAGTCAATATTTTGCATTCATATTAGTGTTGTGGATAACGCTTATTTCGAGGCTTATAGACTCGAGCCTTAAAGACTCCCGAGGCTTAAAGACTCGATGCTGTTTAAGAACCGTGATGGTTTATTTTACGCATATGAATTCAAAATATTGACTTTTCGTCACTTGAGTCTTTAAGCCTCGGGAGTCTTTAGGGTTCGAGTCTTTAAGCCTCAAAATGAGCGTTATTCACAACACTAATTCATATGCGTAAAATAAACCAACACAGTTCTTAAACAGCATCGAGTCTTTAAGCCTCGGGAGTCTTTAAGGCTCGAGTCTATAAGCCTCGAAATGAGCGTTATCCACAACACTAATGTGATGGCGACTGTACACGCAACAATCCAACAACGCATACGTAACAAGCTAGAACGAGCCAACAAGTATAATATATAAATACCTCTCATTCTAACAGAGAACTGCGTCATATCGCAACGATAAATCGAGTTTTCAATTTTTAAATGCATTCAAACGCAGTCTAAAACGATTTTTTTCTCTAAATTTACCACTCTAAAGCTAAATTTACACGTGCAAGAAATTGCATGCAAGATTCGTTACATTGTGGGTAAAGCCGCGCGCTTTGTTTTCGTGGTATTTAAACTTCAAACATGTTTTGCCAATCAAAACAATACCTTATTTGTTTGCCAAAACTGACGGAAAACATTTTAGATGTTTAAAAACATGGAAAACATTGGTGGCTTTACTGTGGCATACCTTCAACTCATCTATCAAATCCCGCAATGTATAGATAAATTAACGAGAGCATGGAATTGCATATGTAGTAGTATTGTATGTTTATAGTAGTGTTGTGGATAACGCTCATTTTGAGGCTTAAAGACTCGAACCCTAAAGACTCCCGAGGCTTAAGGGGCTACCCGAGGTTTTCATCGATTTTTGACTAGATTTGAATTGATACAAATACTTTTGCACTACAGATAGAATTATAAGGCAAACGGCTATCGATTTTTCAATCTTTAATCTCCACTTTGGTGTACCATATTTTGAAAGAAATGGATAGATATTTCTTTATGATTTTTTTAAACATTGTCTAAAAAAACACCTTTTTTGTTATAAGATTGCTGTGAAAGATCTAACATATACAAAATCTACATATTTGGGTTCGTCTCTGATGTATCTATAAATGTGTGTACGGTTTTCGTTTTAAACTAATTAACACTAAAGTTATGGCCAGAAAACCTGTTTTTTGGTCAAAAATTGTTCAACTTTGATGCCAAATATCTCGAAGACAGTGATGTTTGAAGTAAATATGGGATGCTATATTGCTTAAAGCTGTTGTTGTTCATATGATAAGCTACAAAAAACATTAGAAAACTAAGGGATTCAGATCGAAGGTCATTGGCGTATGGGATCCCCTTAAAGACTTAAGTGACGAAAAGTCAATATTTTGCATTCATATGCGTAAAATAAACCAACACGGTTTTTAAACATCATCGAGCCTTTAAGCCACGGAAGTCTTAAAGGCTCGAGTCTAAGCCTCGAAATGAGCGTTATCCACAACACTAGTTTATAGCCATTCTATATTTGAATTTTCTATTTTCTCGTACTATCAGCATAAAAAGAGGTTTGTTTTATATTGAAGAAGTAAATACCCAAAATAATGTCAGTGTCAAATTGTGAAGAAAAATTAAGAGAAAATTATTCTCCTTTTGTTGCAAACGGTACAACCACTACAGATGCAATTCCATGTTCTCGATAATTCATCTATAGTTAAACTTGCACGCAATTTCTTGCATGTGTAGGAGCTGCTTAACTCTCTGTGTCTCTCACTTTATCCACAAATTGTCTAATAAATATCTAAGTTTTCTTGATAAATTCACATATCACATCTGCGTGTGTTTCACTAACACCGATCTGCACTAACTGCTGTTTGGACACCAGAAACAGGGACTCTCCGTCGATTTCGTGCTCTGACAACACTGAGATTGTCTCCGTCCATTTGTATTTTGACAGATGCTCAGCCAGCTGGTCGATCTGTCAAACAAATGTTACCATTGTGAAAAAAAGTCAAAACAAAAATGTTGGTACAAAGTTTTGGTGATTGTATTTTTTAGCCCTGTCATCAATTTTACTCGTTGAGATAGTTCCAATGAGTCCAAACACAACGGGTTTATCTTGTGTAGTTTAGGAGTATCTAAATAGCTATGGCCTCATTCTGTCTCCATCATCAGATCAGCTCGGTGGTACGCAATATTGCATGTCACACATAATTATGCCAGATTTCAGCTCAATCCGGCAAGTGACTGAAAAATGCGTGCGAAATTTGGTATAGAGATAGTTTGAGTCCCCAAGAAGGACATGATAGTTTTTATCCCGGAAATCCCCATAACAGGGTGAAATGGGGGTGTTTGTATGGAGCTACGATATTGCACGTAGAACTGATGGCCGTTGGGGCGGAAAGGTTCTCGAGTGGCGACCACGTACCGGCTTGCGCGGCGTGGGTAGGCCCCCCACAAGGTGGACTGATGACCTGGTAAAGGTCGCGGCAGTCCGCTGGATGCGGGTGGCGCAGGACCGGTCACTTTGGAACTCTTTGGGGGAGGCCTTTGTCCAGCAGTGGACGTCTTTCGGCTGATATGATGATGATGACGATATAAACAACTTCCACGCGGACGGGGTCGCGGGCAAGAAGCTAGTAATTTATATACGCGATAAAATCCGTTTCAATTGTTGTATTTAAGTCAAAAAATCAGCATGATTTCGCTGCATGCAGTTGTTAAAAATGAATCTTCTGAAAATCTAAGATAAAAATACATAATAAATATATTACCGTCCAAGACTTGATTGCAGATGGCTTCAGGTTCGCGAAAGGTTGATCTGAAATAAGCAAATATGGAACTAAATTATTCATTCAACTATTTGTTAAAACGATGGGAATGCTGATCGTGCGTCAGCTTCACAGACAAGTTTTTAAAATACACGACATTCTATTCTATTCTATTCTATTCAGCCCGTATCCACCCACTGTTGAGTATTGGCCTCTTCTTTATTACGCCACTCTCCCCGATCCTGTGCTAATCTCATCCACTGTTTGCTTCCTGTTCGGCAGATATCATCGGTCCATCGGGCTGGTGTGGTGGTCTGCCCGCTGACCGTTTCGATGACCTTGGCCACCATCCAGTAACCCTTTATGTCCTTCTCCCATCGTTTCTCCTCGCCAAGTGTCCCGCCCACCCCCACTTTAAGTGTGTAATTCGTTTGCCGACGTCCGCTACTTTCGTTCGGCGCCGGATTTCAGTGTTAGGGACACGATCTACAAGGGAGATGCCTAACATGGCTCGCTCCATGGCTCTCTGCGCCACATTCATTTTGTGCAGTACTCCCTTGGTACACGATATGTTAACACATATTATAACGCTCAAAAAAAGCTCAGAAACAGAAGAAGAGAGTCCTAGACAACAATCGGGATTGTGTGCCATCCAAAGAACGGGAGCACTAAGTTAACTCAGATCACAGATATTTGTTGCCCGAGCCGAAGGCAAGCGCGATAAATATGCGATCTGAGCCATTATCACTTACCGCCCGTAATAGTATGTACATTACTTACCTAGGGCGGTGACACAAAGAATGTCTCAGATCGCAGGGATTTGACGCCCGAACCGAAGGCAAGGGCGATAAATATGCAATCGGAGGCTTTCTTTATTACCGCCCGTGGCAAGTACAAAGTTTTACGTCTCCCCCTGACCATGAAGTGGGATTGTCAGTACGCGGGCGGTAATTACCACTTTATGGCCAGGTATGACGTAAAGAAGAAGCGCGGAAGGCGCGGCGTTGGTAGACCCCCCACAAGGTGGACTGATGACCTGGTAAAGGTCGCGGGAGTCCGCTGGATGCGGGTGGCGTAGGACCGGCCATTGTGGCACTCTTTGGGGGAGGCCTATGTCCAGCAGTGGACGTCATTCGGCTGATGACGTAAAGATAAATACTTCAATACATTTACGCACCTTCATCACATTTCTCTTCAATCTTCTCTTCAGTCTTTTCTTCACTCTTTATACTATCTTCTTCGTTAAGATTTAAATCAGAAATGGTCAGTATTTTACTGTTATCCTTTATAAGTTTACCATCTTCTGTTCTGTGTTTATATGTCTCCTCCCGCCTCTGGTCTGAAGTTAGATCTGTGTTTTGGTATATAGTCTTTTCTTTCAATGGTCTGCGAATCTGGAAAAGAAATTGTGTTTGAATTATTTTATTGACAGTCAGTAATGAATGATTCTATACATGGACCATTTATAATACTCAGGACAAGCTATACTTGTTGCCACAATAAGGGACGAAAAGGCTCTTATGCAGCTAAATTAAGAACTGGTCCTAAAATGCCGATGCCTTACCAGAAACAACCTACTTAATAGGGTTGGGGACACTTAATTTTATTATTAATCCAAACGAAAGAAGGCCAAAAAATATGTCTAATGAACAAAATCCTATTCAAATATCTCAAAAAAATACGAAGACACAACCGTGTTAATATTGCTTGATAGAGAGAGGAAACGTTTGAGACCCGTGACGTCACGGCTCCCGCGCGTCATAGTAAAGGACAATCGTTTCATGTGAAGGTGTGTTTTGCGGAAAAGGGACTGAGTAATTGATTATATTCAAACTTTGGACACTTATAAGTTTGTGATTAATTATTGTCTGGTGTTACTTGTTTCTCCATACGACTATATTATTAATACTTTTTCGAGAAAATTCAAAATTTTTAGGGTTCCGTAGCCAAATGGCAAAAAACGGAACCCTTATAGATTTGTCGTGTCTGTCTGTCTGTCCGTCCGTATTTCACAGCCACTTTTTTCCGAAACTATATGAGCTATACTGTTGAAACTTGGTAAGTAGATGTATTCTGTAAACCGCATTAAGATTTTCACACAAAAATAGAAAAAAAAACAATAAATTTTTGGGGTTCCCATACTTAAAACTGAAACTCAAAAACTTTTTTTTCATCAAACCCATACGTAGGGTATCTATGGATAGGTCTTCAATAATGACACTGAGGTCTCAAACATAATTTTTTTGTATACTGAATAGTTTGCGCGAGAGACAATTCCAAAGTGGTAAAATGTGTCCCCCCCCCCCTGTAACTTCTAAAATAAGAGAATGATAAAACTAAAAAAAATAAGTATATGATGTACATTAACATGCAAACTTCCACCGAAAATTGGTTTGAACGAGATCTAGTAAGTAGTTTTTTTTATACTAATAATTTTAGGAAAGGTGCGATACATTTGACGCCGAGTGTAGTAGTTTATGTAACTAAAATAAGTTAACATTGATGGCAACTAATTGGAATATTCAGATATTATCTAGAATCATCTCATGATAAACTAGCTTCCCACGCGGCTTTGCTCTGGATTGCAAATAACGGAGGCAAGCCCGCGGGATAAAATGAAGCCTATAAATCCAGAAAGTCCATTGTACAAGCACGTGAAAGAATTAGTATAGTAGATAAACAAATTAAACAAACTTACGGGGAAAGCAGTATTAGACTCCTGTATAACGTATCCATCCAACACATGCGTAAGTATATAACTATCGGTGTCCTCTTTCCTCACACTGCCATCTTCTATCTGCAGCTCGTTCCCTTTAAAATCACTAATAGCAGTCACTGTAAACTTCTTATTTACTTCTTTTACCTCTTTGACTTCTGTGACTTCTTTTTTCAAAGGTTTCGCTGCAACCACTTCTTTTGTAGCTTCTGCTTTTATTTCTACTTTGGTTTCTGGAATTTGTTTAGTTTGTTTATCTGGTTTTTCTACCTTTTTCAACTGGACCGGTTTTTCTTCTTTTTTAAACTGTACTGGTTTTTCTTCTTTCTTCAACTGTATTGGTTTTTCTTCTTTCTTCAAATGTACTGGTTTTTCTTCTTTCTTCAACTGTATTGGTTTTTCTTCTTTTTTAAATTGGACTGGTTTTTCTTCTTTTTTCAGCTGGACTGGTTTTTCTTCTTTTTTCAGCTGGACCGGTTTTTCTTCCTTTTTCAACTGGACTGGTTTTTCTTCTTGTTTTACAATTTCTTTAGGTTTCTCTGTATTTGTACTAGTTTCTAGTTTTAGTGGTTCTATATTCGCTTTTCCTGTTCCGATTTTAATATAAATAGAAACGTCAAAGTCATCAGTTTTTGGCGGTTCCATTTTCAATGGCTCATTTGCTTTTGATGTCTCTACTTTTATTGGTGATTCTATTTTCATCGCTTCTGGACTTTCTATTTTAGTAGCCTCAGCTTTGACTGTTTCTGAATTCATTACGATTGTATTAATAGGATTGGCTACAGTTTCAATCTTTTGTATACTAATAACATCTGGTTGCATAATCTGTGGTTCAGTTCTCAAGTGTCCCCTCGCTTGGGTAAAAACTGTGTTTCTAACTAACTTATCACTTTCCAATTGAACATTATTAATTAACGGAGGTAAAACTTTCATTTCGACAACATGTGGTTTTTCTTTAACTATGTTAGCTTGGGTGCCTGTAGAAGCAGTCTGGATAGGTCTGGCCAGTTTTTGTTGTACAGGGCTTCCTTTTTTAATATCTCTTTGAATAGGATTAGTATTCACACCGACGTCAGTCTGTACCACGCTAACTATTTTATTATTTAAATTAGGAACAATTGACATTGTTTGATTAGCTATAGTTGGTAATGTTACTTGATTCATGTTGGGTATTTTCTTACGAGTTTCATCAGGTGATTCGCTTTTCCGTTTCCTGTTTACGTCGTTGATGATGTGATTTGGTAATGTTAAAGTCTGTGTTCCCATTGGTAGATACTGATTCTGATTCTGTATCGGCACCACACTCATTGGTTTGGGCTGTATGTGTCTGTAGTATGTCTGGTTGTAATGCCTAACTGGAGCCATGACTGAATTTGGTTTATTTGGCAAAGGAACTTTTTTGTTTAATAAATTGGCTTGCACGATGTTGCTTGGTATACTACTGATATTAGCAACGCTCATTGGTCTTGGGCTTTGTGTGGGTCTCATGTCACCAACATTTGGCGAAGATAGCCTGACTTCGCCAACATTTGGTGCGTACTTTACATTCTGCATCGGTGATACTGTCACTTGAGGTTGTCTCACATTCTGCCTCATGCCTTGTAATTCTGCTACTTTTTGCATGTTCACTAAATTCTGATTCATGTTAACATTCCGATCTTGCATTTGGGTAACATTCGATATTGTATTCTGATGGCTTACCATTGGTAGATTCGGCATTACGTTTGTACTATTGTATCTATCGTTGTTGACGTTTTGAGTAATATTAACAGTATTAACAACATTAGGTTTTTGATTAACATTTTGAACAACATTTGCTATAGGCATTACATTTTGACCTGTATTTAAACTAACATTCTGACCCATATTACTAACATTCTGACCCATATTACTAACACTCTGACCCATATTACTAACACTCTGACCCATATTACTAACACTCTGACCAACATTCAATGTTACACTTTGACCTAAATTGTTGACATTCTGTCCAGTAATTTGGTTGATATGGTTTATATTTGGCATCATTTGGACTACGTTTTGCATCTGCCTCATCTGATCCATCTGGATCATCTGTTGTGGGTAGTAGTTCTGTAAGTTCTGTAAGTTCTGCAAGTACATCTGATTTTGGTCCATGTGTTGTGGGACGGAAGGCACCATGTTGCTTGGCATCTGTTGCATGTATATGACCTGGTTTTGAGTTCTGTTCTGGATCCATGGCGGCGGGTTTTGTGGGTTTATGAAGAGAGTTTGGTTTGGTTGGATTTGTTCCCCTGGAATAGAAGTATAATTATTAATATAAATTCTTATTCATAATTGTAAGAGTTATTATAATTGTCTAGCTAGTCTGCGGTTATCTCTGATTATGTAAAATTAATGTTTGATACCAGATCTTATGTTTTCCTCTACCGAATGCCATGGGTGCTGACTCTGATTTGAATGTAGTTAATTTTTGTGGCATGCTCTGTAAGCTTAGTGGTTTGTAGTGATACAATCTTTCAGATCTTTACAGATATAATATTTAAGTATTTATACTTTAATTGTTTTGGCATAAACGTACCCTACGCCAGCGTAGCTCTAGCTAATGTTATTGTGTTCTTTGTTTATTTGGTGGCTACTATTTTATTGGAAAAGGAACTATCAGTTAATATACCAATTTAACTGTTTAAGTTAATAAGGATCAAATTGCAGCATTTTTAGCAATATTGCCTTATGTCTAGCAAGTGGGGATTACGATAAGGTAAGTTTTCCCAATGCTCGACATCTTATGCTGAATAGTTGACACCTATTGTTTCGACATAAGATGGAAAGCGTGGGTAGACTCCCCACAAGGTGGACTGATGACCTGGTAAAGGTCCAGGGAGTCCGCTGGATGCGGCTGGCGCAGGACCAGTCACTATGGCACTCTTCGGGAGAGGCCTATGTCCAGCAGTGGACGTCTTTCGGCTGATATGATGATGATGAATATTGAAAGTGACACGTGTGCCAGTGTCTGGCACTAGGATGCACCTTAAATAGCTTATGCAGGGCTGATAAGGGAAGGGGGGTTAATAAGGGAGTCCGCTAGACGCGGGCGCAGGACCGGTCACTTTGGCACTCTTTGGGGGAGGCCTCTGTTCAGCAGTGGAAGTCTTTCGGCTTATATGATTAGCCTAGTGGGTAGTGGCTGCCTACAAAGCTGGAGGTCCTGGGTTCGAATCCCGTTAAGGACAAGTATTTGTGTGATGGATGAGCACGAATATTTGTTTCTGAGTCTTGGATGTTTTCCATGTATTTATATCTATTAAATATATCGTCGTCTAGTAGAGTCAGCGTCATATAGTTAGCAGCAGCCAAAGTAGCCAAAAATTTCGTAACACATCCTGACTCCTATAGTAATAAAGACGTGTTGCGATATATTTGGCTACCTTGGCTGCTACTAACTATCTGATGCTGTACCCATAACACAAGCCTTATTGAGCTTACTATGGGGTTAGTTCGATTTGTTTAAAAATTGTCCCGTAGTATTTCTTTATTATATGATGATGATGATGATATTAGTAAATTGATATTACCTGGCTGGACAAGGATCTGTGTCTCGTACACCAGGCGGACCGGACACAGCATCACCTGTTGCTGTTGTTGCTGTTGTTGTTGTTGGCTGGAACAGTACAAGTTTTCATAATGAATGAATGAATCATCCTCCTAGCGTTATCCCCAGTAAGGAACCCGGGGTCCGCTTTGACACCTAATACCAATATTTGGCATAGGCACTAGATTTACGAAAGCGACTGCCATCTGACCTTCCAACCCAGAGGGAAAACTAGACCTTATTGGGATTAGACCGGTTTCCTCGCGATGTTTTCCTTCATCGAAAAGCTAACGGTAAACATTCCGTACATAAGTTCCGAAAAACTCATTGGTACGAGCCGGGATTCGAACCCACGACCACCGCTTGACAGCCGCATGTCTGAACCACTAGGCTACCGTTAGCGAATGAATCAATGAATGAATACGTTTATATCAGAACCATGTCCATATTGTTAGTAAATATTATCTTAATATCATGTTAAATATTGCTCAAAATAAGTTTTCATCATTTAGATTTTAAATTTCAAGTCAAAGACTATAATTATATACCCTGCTAATCATAAGCCTGCAGTCATTTTTAGACCACGACTGTGGTAAACATACAGCTTAATCGAATTACTTAATTATTATTTTAAAAATTGTAATGCTCTGATCCGGTTTTGAACCGGCGACCATAGGCGGGCCATTTTACGGAAAGTTGTACACTCCACTTTTTTTTTAATTTTGATGAAGTCGGGGTTTTTCCACTCAGAATCGAAAGCACTTTCAATAGAAGTAAAAAAGTGTCCAAAATATTCCGTAAGTTCCGTTAGTATGGAAACGGTAAGGGAATGGAATAAAAAATCTTGGGACATTTTTTAAATTTTTTCCAAAACCCGATTTTATCAAAATTAAAAAAAAAAGTTTAGTGTACAACTTTCCATAAAATGGCCCAGGCATAGACGCCCCGTCGCTACTAAACTAACCAACTTCTATGACAAATGGAAGCTACCCTCAACTTACCCCATTTGATCTGGCTGGCATATCTGCTGCTGCATCTGAAACGACCAAGTTATGTTTTTAGAGGTACATTCCCTTGACTGAAGATTAAATATAAAAAAAAAAAATTATAAATATTTTTTTTATGATTTTGGGATTTTTTTTAAATACTTTAATAATTGAGCTATGTAAGCCAACTAATTTTGGTTTTTACAAGCTTTATATTAACTTGCACTGTTCGTATGTAAATATGTAAGTTGTCCGTCAAAGTTTGTAATCCATTTTTCAGTCACTTCCCGTTATCCAATTGAGCTGAAATTTTGCATGCATATGTATATCGCATTACAATGCAATATTATGATGACTTGGAGCTGATCTGATGCTGGAGCAGGAAGTTGGCCATAGGAACTCCGCAATAAAACGACACAACCCCATTGAGTTTGGGCTCGTTAGAATCCTCTCAATGAGTAGTTGATGATGGTATGCAGAAAAGTACAGTCGGCAATAGAAGTTTGTACCAAAAATTTAATTTTTGACAGTAACTTATTTAATAGTAAAGTTTTAAAGTGTTCATTATAAAGAGAGCTCTAAATACCGGGGTATTTAGAGCTCTCTTTATCTTTACCAGTCTGAAAACCAGCGCTGGGCCTAGCTCAGCATACATATTGTCACATACATGTCACTTTGTAGGTAAGTTTTAATTTATTTTTTAATTTATTATTCTTCATAAATTTTTGTGTGACAGTAAATACTTTTTCTTTCTTTCTTTAAATGGCTCAACGATTCAATTCAAAATCAAATAATTTATATTGTTTATTAACCCCCGACGGAAAAAGAGGGGTGTTATAAGTTTGACGTGTAGGTATGTGTGTATGCCTGCCTGTCTGTGTGTGTGTGTGTGTGTGTCTGTCTGTGGCATCGTAGCTCCTAAACGAATGGAGCGATTTTTTTTATCCGAAAACTGACGTGATCGAGTTGGTTCTTAGCTACGTTTCAACAAAATCGGTTCAGCCGTTTTTGAGATATTGAACTTTGAAATGAAAATGTCGGGGGTTTCTCAACTTCTCTGAGTTGTACTTATTTATTGTTGTGCATTGAAGTCCGGTGTAATATCATAACGTAAAACTATAGGTTTTATTATGAACTACATAATATAATTAGGTTGCCTAATAGATGTATGAACTAGACTTAACTAGAGTATATGTATATAAACTAGTTTTTAAGAACTATTGTCATAACCCAACCTGGTAGGGACCAGGGTCCATGAGATATATTTTTAGGGTTCCGTAGCCAAATGGCAAAAAACGGAACCCATAGATTCGTCATGTCCGTCTGTCTGTCTGTCCGTCCGTATGTCACAGCCACTTTTTTCCGAAACCATAAGAGCTATACTGTTGAAACTTGGTAAGTAGATGTATTCTGTGAACCGCATTAAGATTTTCACACAAAAATCGAAAAAAAACATTAAATTTTAGGGGTCCCCATACTCAGAACTGAAACTAAAAAATGTTTTTTTCATCAAACCCATACGCGTAGGATATCTATGGATAGGTCTTCAAAAATGATATTGAGGTTTCTAATATTTTTTTTTCTAAACTGAATAGTTTGCGCGAGAGACACTTCCAAAGTGGTGAAATGTGTGTCCCCCCCCTGTAACTTCTAAAATAAGAGAATGATAAAACTAAAAAAAATATATGATGTACATTACCATGTAAACTTCCACCGAAAATTGGTTTGAACGAGATCTAGTAAGTTGTTTTTTTTTAATACGTCATAAATCGTAAACCGCAATTTATTTCACGGAACCCTTCATGTGCGAGTCCGACTCGCACTTGGGTCCATGAGATACATTTTTATTTTGTAACATTTATGTAAAAAACCATGGTATGCAATACACGTTATATTATATTATTATGTTATTTTTACAAGCTTTTTGCCCGACTACGGCAGAGCCGAAAGGAAGGGATATGATTTTAGCAGTCTATGTATGTATTTACGTATGTTCCACCTTTGCGTTTGAGATACTGAACCTAAGATATCAATCGATTCGAAATTATGCTCCGGGAGACATAGGCTACCTTTTGTATTTTTTTTCAGTTAGATTTCCCTTCGGTAAACAGTTTTTTGAACTCTTTATGGTTGTATCTTTGTCGAAGACAGAGCGAAGTGGAGAAGTAATACGGGGAAAGCTGGGGTCCTACCACCATGTGGGATATATAGCTGGGAAGAAAGAGAGAGAGAGAGAGAATTGTATCTTATATTTATCTTGCACTGTTCGTTTTTGTAAGTCTCGTAACATGTGTAAGTTGTCTGACACATATCAGGACCAAAACTAGTTATTGTTGCTAGAAATTAAAATTCGAATTTGAATCCTGGACCGGACTTCGTAACCGTCGGTCCAGGATTCAAATTACAAATTCAGATTCACTACCCACTAATAGCCTACTCCGATCAAAATCAATGTCAACAGGTTCGTATAAAAATTGGACCTTTATATTTTTTTATTAATACGCTTCTATTGAATTCTATGAACGATTGACATCTGACCGTCTATTCCAAAGGGGAGCATTTATTAGGGCTCCGTAGGTACCCAAAAAGTAAAACGGGGCCCTATTACTAAGACTCCGCTGTCTGTCTGTCAGTCTGTATATCATGAACCGTGATAGTTAGACAGTTGAAATTTTCACAGATGATGCATTTCTCTTGCCGCTATAACAACAAATACCTACTAAAAAACAGAATAAAATAAATATTGAAGGGGCTCCCATACAACAAATGTGATTTTTTTGCCGTTTTTAGGTATAGATACCTAATGGTACGGAATTAACTATTCACGCGTGAGTCCGACTCGCACTTGGCTTGTTTTTACAAGCTTTTATTTTAAAACCAGTAGAGAAATATCATTAATTAAGACTCCTTAACTCATTAAATCTTTAATACTTAAGATTAGTAGTTAAGCTCAAAATAATGTTACATATATAAAAACGCCATATTAAACAGTTAAACTTTTTTTTTAGCACGCTTCGTTTGATTTATTCTTGGGTCGAATTTCACCCTCTTCCTGTCAACCGATTGATCTGAAATGTTGCATGCATATGTATATCGCATGACAATGCAATATTATGATGACTTGGAGCTGATCTGATGCTGGAGCTGGAAGGTGGGCATAGGAACTCCCCAATAAAACGACACAACCCCATCGAGTTTGGGCTCGTTAGAATCGTGTCAATGAGTAGTTGATGATGGTATGCAGAAAAGTACAGTCGGCAATAAAAGCTTTTTGACAGAAACTTATTTTATACTTTGGCGGTGGCAAATCATTATACGGGTGATGGGAAACAGTTGAATGCCTTGGACGCTTAGGCGTGAACCACACAGAGACGGCGTAAGGCACAGATGTATGAATATAAGGAGATCGGACATGGCGGCCGATTTGTATAGTGAGCCTGTCGCAAGTACATTAACCCACACAACGCCCAAGTAATTGACAAGACAAAGCACGCACATATCTAAAACACACACACACTTGTATACCTACACGCTTATTTGACAATAAACGCGCATCATATCAGGCATTTTGGGAAAAAACGTAATATTCTCTGCTCGCAGCACGCGTGCACAGTATGGCAGTGTATGCCCATTGAGCATACAGCTGCGACACGGCCGCCGGCGGCTTGTCCTCTCTCTAGTATTCTATGCTCTGAGGCGTAAGGCATAAGGCAGGCATAAGGCGCAGCGCGCTTCAACCTATTGTAGACCTTTAGTGCCTTTAACACAATGAAATAATCCATTGGTGAATTGAACGCGGTGCCTGCGCCGCTCCGCTTCAGTGTAATTTAAAATACGTCTCCTTAGTACATTTTGTATACAAATGTTTTGAAGCGGCATCGTGCCTGCGCCGCGTCTTCGCCTTATGCCGTCTCTGTGTGGTTCACGCCCACAGATGTATGAATATAAGGAGATCGGACATGGCGGCCGATTTGTATAGAGTGAGCCTGTCGCAAGTACATTAACCCACACAACGCCCAAGTAATTGACAAGACAAAGCACGCACACATCTAAAACACACACACTTTGACTTTGACAATAAACGCGCATCATATCAGGCATTTTGGGAAAAAAACGTAATATTCTCTGCGATCAGCACGCGTGCACAGTATGGCAGTGTATGCCCATTGAGCATACAGCTGCGACACGGCCGCCGGCGGCTTGTCCTCTCTCTAGTATTCTATGCTCTGAGTTCACGCCTTAGGCCACAGCCTGGACGCGAGCGGGCAGCGGCGCGCCAGCGGCTTCCCATACATTGAATGTATGAACTGGCTAAGATTTATTTACGATGCCATTCGAACCAGTTTTAGGAGAGGAACAAATGTTTGTATGAGGGCATCAACTACAATTAAAGAACGCAAAAAATGTGTTAAAGACGGACCTCGCTGGCGGCAGGCGAAACGCTTCATACTAATTGACGATAAAGTACCTATGACTTCACACGTTGCAATTCATACTTATCGTTGTATGGAAAATCAAGTAAATTGCTGTTTCGCTCGCGAAATACTGCGTTTAGGTCCATAGTTGTCATACAATTTTGTTTCTATAATAGCGTAAGGATTCTATTGATAGCTTTAAATTTACTCTTGGACAATAAAAAAATGCATATTTTTCTAAATTTTCAAGGCCCGTATCGTTTAATGATTTTAATTATATTTTGTAATTTTGTTTATTTTTTTTTTTATTTTATACAAACGACGGTGACTAACAAGCTTACGGCCTGCCTGATGTTAAGCAGTTACCGTAGCCTATGGATGACTCCAGAAGAATCAGAAGCACGTTGCCGACCCTTTACTCACTTGAGGATTCGCTGTGTTGGCAGATAGAGACATGCAGGTCCCTCACTCCCAACACAGCGCATCCTAGGGAGCTCTGGCGACCTTACTCACCACCAGGAACACAACACCACATGCTTCATAGCATGCAATAATATAACTACACTACAAAGCAGTGGTGCTATTATGGCTGCGGTCTTCTGTAAGGTGGAGGTACTTCCCCAGTTGGGCTGCTCCACATACGAGCGAGATGAATTTCCGCTGTGCCCTATCTCTCTTAATTTATACCTACTTTATTACAATAATACTACTAATACTTACTTGTGACTCTGTGAGCTGTAGAAATCTCTTCTTTGTTCATTTTAATTACCTATATCGAAATACTGAATCAACGAAAATATTCTAGGTATATATTGAACCTGCTCACAGCAAATGGTCACGAGAATAGGTTGAGAAATGCGACCTGTAGAGGAGACCAGCCGGACAGCCGGACATACGAAAGAATTTTGGCCCAAGCTGAAGCAGAGAACTTCGTTCGCTTTGCTCGCTCGTTCAATAAATAAAATACTTAGAAACGGTTTCCGTTCCGACGTTACGACGCCTAAAGTGGTCACTGGTCGCTTATCTGTCCGTCCCGCAGCGCCACGACCACTATACTTACTCGTATAAGTAGGGCAAACCTTGGCTAGTCTGTGTTATGAAGTTATTCGGTGATAGTTACTTAAGTTAGGTCTAATAGCGGAGTTACTCGATATCTTTACGGCTTGTAATAATTTCCAGTAGGTGGCGGCACTGTCATTCAACTTACGTACTTGCAGCAAGTATCCGAACGCATCCGTCAAAATTAAGAAAAAAAAAAACGAAAAAAAAAACTCAAAAACCTAACTATCACCGATTAGCCAAGGTTTGCACTACTTCTCATTATCACATCACCTATATTAATGCATGCTTCTAAAACATAAATAAATAAAATTATGTTGACAAATTCATTCATGGAGTATAATGTAGGTACCTACTTAGGTAAAATAAATAAGTTTCTGTCAAAAATTACATCAATCAATTTTTATGAGTCATAACATAATCATAATTTGACTTAGGTAACGTTTGTCAAATATTACTGATAATAGTGATAGTAAATGTCAAATCCTAACGTTTTTGTTTCGCATGGACACGTGTAGCTTCTATAACAATACAAAAACAAACTATCGTAAAATGACAAACACAACTTAATTCGCAAAGAAAAAAATCCTTTGTCCAAAGTCTGCAAAACTACCTGCGAGACACGCACAGATCGACCCATCTCCCTCTAACACCCTTCATAAATCACTGCCATACAATAAAATAAAAAACTCCAATCTTAGAACCCTATTTTTATCTGCGCAAAGCTCAAAATCGGATGTAAATCTCGAAGGAATTCTAAATTAAATTGACTTGTCGACGAAAATAGTGCTCTATTTGTATCGTGATAGAATTGATTTCAAATTGGGGTGAGTTATAATAATAAGTTTGGATGAATGCAGGGACGTCGGACATTTTTAGTATTTTTTGCGCGCGTAGGCACGGGACTGTTATCGACGTTTATTTATCGATAATTATCAACACTTGGTAAAACTTGTGACTTTGCGAGTCCTGTATTAACAATTTTTAGTTTTTTATTAGGGTTCCGTACCTAAAGGGTAAAACGGGACCCTATTACTAAGACTCCGCTGTCCGTCTGTCACCAGGCTGTATCTCATGAACCGTGATAGGTAGACAGTTGAAATTTTCACAGATGATGTATTTCTGTTGCCTAAAAAAATAACAACAAATACCAAAAACAGAATAAAATATTTATATTTAAGGAGGCTCCCCTCCCATACAGCAAACGTGATTTTTTTGCCGTTTTTATAGATAATGGTATTACGGAACCCTTCGTGCGCGAGTCCGACTCGCACTTGGCCGGTTTTTATTTATTTATTTAATCGTAAAAAACTTCTATATATACAGGGTGGAAAGTTAAAACGGGGCAGTAAGGGCAGCTACTAGATCCCTTGCCGCTACGCAAAAATGTCATAAGGATTTCATTCCTAACTTTTTAAGTGATCACAATCTACATTCACAGATTTTTGAAAAAAAGTACAGTCAGCGAGAAAATCCTCAATTTTGACGAAAAGTTGTTTTAATGCCATTCGATCCCACTCCTATGAAGGATCAAAATACTCTTTGGGACCGACTAAGGTTTGACTACTAGAACGCCCAGAAATCAAAGAAAACTTTTTCCATACAGTTAGTATGGGAATCCCAAAGTGCAAGTAGTCCTTTAGTTAGACGATCATCAAATTGTATGGAGATGGACATAACTTAATTTAGATTAGAAATGAGAGAATTCAGTCCTTTATTAAAAAAAAATTACGTATTTACACCCGTATTCATAAACGTTATTATGTGGACAGTACTCACGAGCGGACAGGTGCTGTAAAACCCTTACCTTTTTTTTTTTTTTTTTTTTTTTTTACGTTGGGGAAATGCTTTTACGCATCCCGCCCGCCACGGGGAAGGGACAGGGCGGGTATGACGGACTAACCGCGGCAATAGCCTTGGACTACCGTCTAAAACCCCAACGATTGCCAACTCCGCCTTAAGAAAGGGGCGCCGCGGGATCGCTTTCCGCATTCGACCGCGTACGTCCCGACGGGCGACCTACAGGGTAGCGGGCCGCAGACATTGCGCGCCAGGTCAGCGCATTCAGTCCAGTGGGATTCATTTTTGCAGGGTATCCCCCGAACCCCGCATCATCCCACTACGGAGGAGGCAGTAAATGCGCGTAGCGCCTGGCTCTGCCTCCCGCCCGTCGCCGGCGGAGCGGATCCGCGAGGGGATCATTCTCGCGTGCCCGCTCCGCGGCCTCCTTCTGTGACATAACCTGGTCACTGAAGGAGGCCATCGCCTTCCATGCTTCCTTATTGTCAAGCATGGCCCTAATAACACCTGACAATGAGAGGTCCGACCGCGTCACTGCTTCTAAAGCAGCCCGTTGGGGCCTCCACGCAATGCATTCTTGTAAAGTGTGACGCGCCGTGTCCACAGGCGCGCCACACTCATGGCAGCAAGGGGAGGATACCCTCCCTATGCGATGCAGATACTTACCAAAGCAGCCATTAAAACCCTTACCTAAGTAAATTTTAAATTTCGAACAAAGTTTCTGAATACGGATGTTATTATTCTTTTTACAGAATAAAGCTGGCCGTCATTGAATAAAACCATAATTAAATGTATTTTTTTTAACAAACGATAATTTCTATTCTCTCATTTCTAATCTAAATTAAGTTATTTCCGGCTCCATACAATTTGATGGTCGTGTAACTAAAGGACTACTTGCACTTTGGGATTCCCATACTAACTGTATGGAAAAAGTTTTCTTTGATTTCTGGGCGTTCTAGTAGTCAAACCTTAGTCAGTCTCAAAGAGTATTTTGATCCTTAATAGGAATGGGAACGAATGGCATTAAAAAAAATCGTCAAAATTGATGATTTTTCTCGCTGACTGTACTTTTTTTCAAAAATCTATGAATGTAGATTGTCATCACTTAAAAAGTTAGGAACGAAATCCTAATGCCATTTTTGCGTGGCGGCAAAGGATCTAGTAGCTGCCCTTACTGCCCCGTTTTAACTTTCCACCCTGTATAATTTTAGAACTTGCTCACACAATTTCACGAGAATCGGTTGATAAATGCGACCTGTAGAGGAGAACAGCTGGCCAGCGAACGAATTTTGGCTCAAGCTAAAACGGAGAAATTGGTTCGCTTCGCTCGTTCGTTTATTTAATCGTACGGCATACATTATTTTGGCCTTTGAGTTTGTCACTTTTAAGTACCACCCAGGGGACACGTGCAGGGATGTGGTAGGTAGCTCCTGCGGACGCAAGTGACAGTTGTCCCCCCTTTGTGAAGTGAGTGGGCAAACTCGACTGTTAGAGGTTCGTTAAAAAACTAGTATATCCATTATGATAAACCTTTAGCTCAATCCTGGCGGAGTTAAACCTCGTGTCAACTTTGGAGTGACAAGTGGCTTTTTCACTCTGTTTTTAATAATAATGGTAATTAATGTTTTTTATTTAAGAGCTGTTAATGGACCAAAAATGAGAAAGATAACTCTCGATGAAATATTTTTACGTGAAGTTTAATAGCGTAGTTCAAGGCGACGTAGGCTCTTAGTCTTCTCTGTCTCTCACTGAACATAAGCGTGAGTGAGATGGGAGTGCTTGTTCGAAAGCGCAGATAATTATCATGTTTTTTAATTTAAATTTTTTGTGCGTTAAATAATACAAAAGTAATAGCTGATTTCCCTCAAACATGATATTGCCGATTTTCAGAACCAATTTTAGCTGTTGTTTAGCTGTTGCTTAATATGTTTAGCTGTTGTACATAACTTGTTACGTATTTTTTAAATGTATTTTAGACGTATGTTCGTGATTTTTTTCTATAGAGCGAAAGTCAATAACTCAGGATTCGAATAGCTGTCAGTAGAAAGGCCTCAAGATTGTTAATTAAATTTAGGGCAGCCGTATTATACCTAATCCAAACAAAAACTCAAAAACTACGACTTTTCAAAAATCCGTTTTCTGAGCTCACGTCGCCATTAAAAGAACAAGAAGCACAAAATCAATTATTTTAATTTTGATTTTTTTGATGACTTGCTTAGGAGAAGAATAATTATTTCGTATCCAAAAATGCACAGTTTTTAAACGTGACCCAGTTATAACAATAAGCTACAGCGGAAATTGATTGGGCCTTATAAATTACAATAAAGTAGTAATGATAGCGTCGTGTATCTATCATAGGTTAATGTGTGATTTTAAGGCCTGGTTTATAACGATCCATCAGAATTTTTGTTGGTAGGTAATGTAAAAAAAATAGAGTCACTAAAATTTGATCTGCTATTTTGTCGGACGCATCAAACGCTCCAGTAACTAAACAAAGAGTACCTTAGAAATTGTAAGTACTGTATCTATAAGTAGTACAATCAGCATCAAAAGGCGGCGCAAACGAAGGCGTCAACAGTCTTTATTAAAAGGTAATAAGAACTTTTGACGTCTTCGATTGCGTAGCTACTTTTGATGCTGACTGTACCATTAGTAATTTGCTGATGACTGACTAATGACAGTTATGACTCAAAGACAGTGACAAGTTTAATTCATTGATTTCATCCACCTATACGGAATGAACAACGACCTAGTTTAATAACGAGTTTATCTAGATACCTATCATTCGACTAGCTCTTTTCTGGGGCATATGTGACGTGACACCCGCCAGTAAATTAATATAAACAATTTAAAAGAGTATAGGTACATAAAAAATATGTGTCCACCCTGTGGGTCCATTCTTTATATTGCTTAAAGTATTTTGCGCGTAGATTTCCTTGCACCCAGACTCTAAAACCACCTGTGTGTAGGTATATTAAACTGAACATATTTTTTCATTATTATGAGATTAGTATTTTATTAATTTAGTCAATCAGCTTTTTTTTATTCTGTCCCGTTAGCCAGAGACAAAAATGACAAAATAACAGTTTCTTATAAAAAAAATGGACTTTAATAACAAGTTTAGTAGAAGAACCTTAAAAAAATGAGTATTAATGTCAACAAAACCTACATTTGGTGAAATTAAATTAAACTAATAATGAATAAAGTTATAATCCACCCACTTACTAACTGGGTCACCGATAAAATCTGTACGTCAGTAAAAATCATAAAAATGTCAACTTCAAGTAAACTACTTACTTACACAAACTGCAATGTAAGAATTTGTAAATCAAAAGAGAACGATAACTAAGTATACTTACCATTTCTAAGAGAATCAGTCATTTAGGTATGAACGACAATAAACCATCCCCGCGAAATCCTCGATATCGATATTCGGTGCTCTACCAATCAACCAAAGACATCACTAAACAAATATAGAACACCCCGGGGGCAAGCGATCCTATTAATACTGCACAAGTGCAACAGAGATGCCTTCACGAGCCTCTCCATGAGTGCGAAAGAGATAGCCACGGACGTCCAATCAAAAGAAGTCTCTATTGACAAATGATAATTCCACGATCTTATAGATATAGTCACGTATACATGCATAACTTAAAAAAACATTCCCAACTCAGCAAAAAGTTATATGAAACATTACTAATTATTAATTAATGACTAAAATCATTAGTCATAATTGGTTTTCGACGACAGAACGGGAAACAGGAATTCCTTTCCTAAAATAACACCAGAACACTCCCGCGATATCAAAACATTTGACCGAGCACCACTCAATGTTGGGGTTATTATCGATTTTACACTCATATTACACTGTTAAACACGGTTCCACGCAAATATTTGACAATATAATGACACCACACACTTACCATTACAGTTTGGCAGCTATGGACACCTCCACTACACACTTATCTTAAAGAAATCGTGTTTAAATGAAATTAAAACTACATGAACGTTCGGTCCGACATGTTTCCACACAAAATAGCTGCACGAATAACGTAAAGCGCCTATCAAGTCGCGCCAGTCCTCTGTACCACTGAACTCGCTGGAAACAAAACAAAACGATAATCCAGCGACTGGGTCTTAGAAAAACTCGACACTTTATCGATTTTTGGAAGACGCTCGAGTTTTTAGTACCGGCCACCCTAACCAATGGTGGCGTTCTGAATTCAAACGCATCGTATTGGACGGAACTAGTTTCGAAATTTAAACACGTTCCATGACCCCAAATATCCATGAGCGCTCAAGTACGCGCGAGAGTGTTATCTTTATCTCACTCTGACTTATGGCAAAAAAAAGCGCGGGCGAAAGAGATAGTTGTTATTCATGTTGTCTGACGCGGAAAGAATCTACTTTTGTTTAAGAAATGCGAAAGAATATATACTTTTTTGCATTAACATAGAGTTGAAAATTGATGTTAATTTAGCGAGATCAATTATACGTCTGTGACGTCAACAGTATGGCTGATGGAATATAAATTACTTGGTTTGATAGGCCTTTTTGCGTGTAATAAAAATGTACTTTTATTTTATTTTTCTTTTAGACTGAAGGGGACATGGGCTGATAGCACACCCTAGTTACCATAATAAATAAGTTGCATGCAGCTAAAACAGTTAAAGATGGAGTAAAAGATGGTCGTTAGGACACAAATAAAACACTTCTTCTTTTGATTTCTAATTTGATTTTAGGTATTTTAGATACGAAATAAATGGGGGGTTTGGATGTAATTTGAGCAATTGAAGAGTAATAGTACCTAGTCATGGATGCAGATATTTTGTTGTACAATACCAAAACCTATTCTAAAGACTAGCTAGACAATGGATTTGGTAGGTACCTACATATTTATTGTCTACCAATTTGCAAAGCGATAATGACCACGGTGTACCTATTGTCATTCTAATTTTAAACAACTGGCAGGCATTTCTTTTCCCTTACATTACTTATTTATTGTGTTGCTAAACGAAACAAGCGCAGAAAAAACAAGAATTTACCTAAGTTACCTAAGGTATGTAAAGTTTAAACCGACTTCAATGCAGTAGGTAGGTACTTCGCCAAGCCACATGGTATAGGTACTTAGGTACCCTACATGAAAATTTCCACATTTCCTTTTCCAATTTACCACATCAACTGCTTTCCGAGGGCAAATGCGTTGATTATTACAGAAAAAACCCAAGTCGCTATACCTAAAGTAGGTACCTATGTGGGCTGATAATATTTGAGGAGTTCCGTCGATTCCTCAAGGATCTCAGAATTAACACTTCATTAGTTGCTACTTCAACGGAATCATGTTAGAATCTTTGACGTAAGTAGGTACTTTACATCTTTGAGGAGTTCCATAAGTCATCTGTGGTCTTCATCATCAGTTCCACTTCACCAAAATTACGATTTCCAAGGGTAAATACACGAGTTATAATAGAAGATATCGCAATCACTACACGCGTAGGTACCTATAAAATTTGAGGGTTGCTCTCAATTTCCCTGGGATCCCATCATCAGATCCTGACTTGGTGACAATACGGCCACCTCAAAAGTATACTCTTTAGAATAAAAAAAGAATTTTGGAAATCGGTCCACAATTGACGGAGAAATCGGCGAACATACATTAGATAATAGGTACATCTTTGAGGAGTTCCATCCATAAGACATCTGTGGTCTTCATCATCAGTTCCACCTCACCAAAATTGCGATTTCCGAGGGTAAATACACGAGTTATAATAGAAAATACCGAAATTACTACACGCGTGCCTATAAAATTTGAGGGTTGCCCTCATTTCCCTGGGATTCCATCATCAGATCCTAAATTGGTGACAATAGGACCACCTCGGGAGTATACTTTTTCGAATAAAACAAGAATTTTGGAAATCGGTCCTCTATAGACGGAGAGAATAGTTACCTACGAGCATGCTTAATAGTTGTTTTTAGGGTTCCGTACCAAAAAAGGTAAAAAAGGAACCCTTATGGTGCGACTCCGTCCGTCTGTCCGTCTGTCACAACGTTGAATATCTCAGGAACTACTTAGGCTATCCATTCGAAATTTGGAACAACTGTTAAGAGGGTTAAGACACGTGTAAGGAAAATAAAAAAATTAAATATACATTTTTATTTTCTGTGTTAATAACGAATATGAGGGGGGTTAAAAAATCAAAGTCTAGTAAATAGATCAAGTGGGGTATCATATGAAAGGGCTTGAATTGCACTTTCTAAAACCTTTTTTATTTTTTTTCTACAGTGGTTAAATTTTGATTTATTAAAGAAAATGCAGAAAAAAATACCCCCCCCCCCCTTATCTCCGAAGTTTACCACGCGAAAATTCTATTCTGAAATAATTACATATGATTAAATGTAACATAAATAATACAGGAAAAATAAAACGATGTCTCTAACTAGCGTAATTTTTTTTATTTTTTAAAAATGATTTTTTAATTAAATTTGTAATTTACTTACTTTTGTATGTAATTTTATAACTTCAAATTCCTATCAGAATATCTTTAAAGTCCCTTCCTAAATCAATAAAAAAAAATCTATAAAGTTTTTTTCTATTTCTATTTCTTTCAAATAAAAAAAATATTGAAATCGGTACGCGTGATAAAAAGCTATCGCTGATTTAAACAAACAACTACTCTGACATGACGGGTATGGTGTGTGAAAGTTTGTACGGAACCCTCGGTGCGCGAGTAAAACGGGACCCTATTACTAAGACTTCGCCGCTGTCCGTCCGTCCGTCCGTCCGTCCGTCTGTCTGTCACCAGGCTGTACCTATATCAAGAACCGTGATAGCTAAAGCGTTGAAATTATTATTTTATGAAATTTGAAATTATTAGTATTTCTGTTGCCGCTATAACAACAAATACTAAAAACAAAATAAAATATTTTTTTAAGGGGGCCTCCCATACAATAAACGTGATTTATTTGCCGTTTTTATAGATAATGGTACGGAACCCTTCGTGCGCGAGTCCAACTCGCACTTGGCCGGTTTTTTCTGTTAAGTTAAATGCATGGCGTATTAAGCACTTGATTGTATAAGAGGCAAACTTATCCCTATAAGAAAAATGTTACTAGGTACATAAGAATCTAAATCTCATTAAAAATTGTTAGATTTTAAATAGGTTATTAAGTTAATTATAGTATAAAACATGAGCGTTTCTCGCCATCAAACGTCACGTTAGGCGAGTTTAGAAACTAAGTAAAATGAAATTGCTTTTATATAACAAAAAAAAAAAAAAAATCGGCGAACATACCTACAATAAAAATAAAAAAATACATACAGTGGAACATATTACCTCCACATTATTGGAAGTCGGTTAAAAAAAAAACCGGACAAGTGCGAGTCGGACTCTCCCACCCAATTACAAATGTATAGTTTTCAGGTTTTTCCCTGTACTTGCAGTGTTAGACGATATTACTAGCCAAATATCAGTTTCTGGCTAATAGGTCAACGGAAAGTACCTATACCCTATAAATTTTGATTCCCGTGAGAGTGTCGAAATAACCCACACCAAAACCGACAAACGACATTTTTTTACGTTTTTTGTGGCATAAACGGCCTTTTATACGTTAACTTAGAAGCTTGATTTTAAACTTCAAGGGACTATGTAAACTTGCGTAGGTATGTGGTTTTCAAGTCGACAGCTCTACGCGTTCCCGAGATTAAGGGTATCTATACCTATTGACAGACACACAGTTACACCTCGATGATTGATTATTACGTACTTTAAAATAAAGACTAGGTATATTTTTATGATTTAATTACAAATGTAGTTTTCCGATTTTCCCCTGTAGCAACCTGGTAGGTAGGTACTTGTATTAGTAGGTAGGTATACGATGATATTAGGTAATTGCCAAGTTTCATAGGTCATCTATAGGTCAACGGAAAGTACCCTACTTATAATGTTGATTCCCTTGAGAGTGTCGAAATACTTATACGTTTTTTGCGGCATAAACGGCCGTAGGTATTTCTATTAACGTTAATTTTAAAGTTATTTTTTTACAGCTTCAATAGAGACTATGGTTTTAATTTCAACTCGATAGCTCCACAGTTATGTCATACACACGTTCAGTTATGTCATACACACGTTCAGTTATGTCATACACACGTTCAGTTATGTCATACACACGTTCAGTTATGTCATACACACGTCCAGTTATGTCATACACACGTTCAGTTATGTCATACACACGTTCAGTTATGTCATACACACGTTCAGTTATGTCATACACACGTTCAGTTATGTCATACACACGTTCAGTTATGTCATACACACGTTCAGTTATGTCATACACACGTTCAGTTATGCCTGCACAAATTAACTGTGCAGGCATAACCATCGGTTATAATGTCTAAAATGGTTGCCACATCGATGGAGTGTGCGTGAATAATATCAGCTACGCGGATGATATGGTGCTGCTGAGTGCCTCTCCTTGTGGCCTTGCAAAAATGATCGCAATCTGTGAAGGATATGCGACCAGGCATGGATTGCAATATAATGTCGCCAAAAGTGAGGGTATGGTCTTTAAGGTCAGGAATAAAGTCACACCAGAAGTGCCGCCGATAAAACTGGAAGGTAAGGTACTCAACGTAGTCACACAATTTAAGTACCTCGGACTCGTTTTGACTGATGACCTTAAAGATGATACGGACATTGAGCGTGAACGGAGAGCATTGTCTGTAAGGGCGAACATGATCGCTCGCAGATTCGCTAAGTGTTCCAAAGAAGCAAAAGTCACCCTTTTTAGGGCCTATTGTACATCCTTCTACACTAGCGGTCTGTGGGCGAACTATACTCAAAAAGCATACAATGCTCTCAAAGTTCAGTTCAATAATGCCTTCAGGATGTTGATGGGACTGCCCCGCTACTGCAGTGCTTCGGGGATGTTCGCGGAGGCGAGGGTGGACTGTTTCCATGCTACGATGCGAAAACGGTGTTCATCCCTGGTACGCAGGATCCGGGCCAGTCCTAACAGCATCCTGAGAATGGTCGCTGAACGCCTTGATTGTGCATATTTGAGGCACTGCTGTATGGTGCACATAAATAAGCAGGTAGAATATATATTTTAAGTTATTACCTATCATTAACCCTATTTTTAAGTATCTACTAACACACATGATCCCAGTTGGTTTTTAAATAAATGAAATTGAAATTGAAATAACCTGGCGTGTGTGGCCGGCTTAAGGGTTCCGTTTTTAGGGTTCCGTACCTACTCAAAGAGTAAAACGGGACCCTATTACGGACAAATATACATTAGTGACAAATTTTATTTAAAAAAAACCGGTCAAGTGGGAGTCAGACTCGCGCACCGAGGGTTCCGGACTTCCGGACCACCCCGTTCAATAGAAACAAGTCCACTATATACTGACACTTACTAAGTATGTAGGTATTCACATACTTAGTGCGTGTCAGTTTATACTGGACATTAAAATTTCAGTGATTGTAACAAAAAAAATGTACGGTTTTGTAATTTTTCCTTTACCTATCTGTGCTATAAGACGTTGCTTCGTACCAAATTTCAAGATTCTGAGTTCACGGGAAGTACCCTGTAGGTTTTGATTTCCTTGCGAGTTTTGAAAATTTGCGGATATGTATTTGCGGCATAAACGCCTGTATCTTTTGATTGCATTGGCTTAGAAGTTTGATTTTTTCACAGCTCCAAGGGACAGTAGACTTGAGTATTTGATATAAATTTCAGCTTGATGCCTCCACGCGTTCCTGAGAAACAGGGTCTTGACAGACGGACGGACGGACAACAAAGTGGATCCTATAAGGGTACCGCTTTTTCCTTTCGAGTCTACTAAAAAGTAAGTAGTCGACGAGGTTCTTCACAAAACCGACTCAACACCTCAGATTCAATAGAAAAGGCCCTCTATTATATGTTACTTGTGCTGCAAGCATTGCTTTTTTTGTTGCGGTAAAGAAAATGTTCGCCTCCTGAAGGTTTTAATCTAGTTTTCCGAGATCTTCTATGGTATGCCCTTGTCCCGCTTGTCCTCCTACTTATTATACCATAGTTCGGCTTCCTGATTGATGAAAATTAAGCAAATCGAAGTATAAATAGAAACTTTGTGTTTTAGGGTTCCGCGTACCTCGAAAGGAAAAAACGGAATCCTTATAGGATCACTTTGTTGTCATCCGTCCGTCCGTCTGTCAATACCCTTTTTCTCAGGAACGGGTTGGGGGGGTAAGTATGAGAATACATACATAGGGTGTCTGTTTATAGTGGACTAATTTCTATTGTACGGGGTGATCCGGAGCCGAACGACAAATTCAACATTAATGCTAGAATATAGCGACAGTAATCCAAATGCTGGCAGATTTTGATCACCGAAACACTGTTCCAGTGCGGATATGGAATTTAAATAAGGAATGACAATCGATCGAAGTATTTTCATTTAAAAATGGATATAATTGCCATATATTTGCCTATCAAACGTTCATTAGCATTCGTGATAATTATATAGCTTCTTCTTCCTGCCCGTATATTACCTCGCTACGTTATTTAGTTAGTTTTAGTTTTCCGCAAATCGACATCCATTGTGCCTATTTTGCGTGAAACGGCAGTGTCGGTCCGGTATGCCGTTGTTTCTGAGCCTGATTGATTACGCTAATTAGTAGGTACCTAGATGTATTTTTGTAACAATTAAATTACTGAAATAAACAGTTTTAATTATTTTTTTATAAATTACCTATGCTTATAAAAACCTATGGCTACCTATGCTTTTAAAATTAAATAAATAATACCTACTATAAACTAGTATCTCTGTGAGCTGCAGAATTCGAACGTTCATATTTATTTTTAATGTGTCGGTTTATAAACGAGCGTTAGTGAGTTTCATAATAACACCACGCGAGTGTTTTAATGCCTAATTATGTACAGTTACATTACACTACTTTATCTACCCACATGTTATAAATCCTCTAGAATGTGTTGGGAAACCTGCAAAAACCGCGAAAAAGTTAGTCTAAGTAGGGTAAATCGGCAGTAGCTGGCCACAGTGGCCACCTGGCCATCCTTCAATAATTGGCCCCTTCATACTAAAAATGAACTCTGTTCCCGAACAAACCGAATGATGATGATGAATGACGTGGCGAGTTATTGAAGGGTGGCTAGTAATTAACACCTTAGGTAATATACTTAGTAAAAATTAATTCTATTATATTAGGTGAATAGAGTTAATTTTTAGTATGATGTGGCCAGTTATTGCACTTAGAACTGATGGCCGTTGGGGTGGAAAGGTTCGCGAGTGGCGACCACGTACCGGAAAGCGCGGCGTTGGTAGGCCTCCCACAAGGTGGCTGATGACCTGGTAAAGGTCGCGGGAGTCCGCTGGATGCGGGTGGCGCAGGACCGGTCACTTTGGAACTCTTTGAGGGAGGCCTATGTCCTTGTCCAGCAGTGGACGTCTTTCGGCTGATATGATGATGATGTGGCCAGTTATTGAACGGTGCTCAGTTATTGGAGAGTTACCCTATACAGTTTTTTTTTGTCAATTTAGTTTTTAGAAATTAAAAAACAATGTTTATTTAAATAAAACCGGCCAAGTGCGAGTCGGACTCGCGCACGAAGGGTTCCGTACCATTATCAATAAAAATATTTATTTTATTTTGTTTTTAGTATCTATTTGTTGTTATAGCGGCAACAGAAATACCTACATCATCTGTGAAAATTTCAACTGGAACTATCACGGTATCAGTGAGATACAGCCTGGTGACAGACAGACAGACGGACGGACGGACGGACGGACGGACGGACGGACGGACATCGGAGTCTTAGTAATAGGGTCCCGTTTTACTCTTTGAGTACGGAACCCTAAAAAAAAGACCGACTCGCGACTTCTACTGCTCACAGAGCCACCAGTTTAATTAGTTAGTGGATAAACACATAATACCTACCTATTTACCTACCAGGGTCAGCTAGACGGTCGCCAACACGCACCTCCGACCGACCTTGGTCGGCCCCGACCGCTGTAGTATGAAATTTTGCCGCAAACAACTGTCTACACGGTCGGTGCGGACCAAGGTCGCTCGGTCGGAGGGGCGTGTTGGCGACCGTCAAGCAGACACCTTAATTTACTATCACATAGGTACATATCTCTGGTGGATTTTCAACCTAATAAATTTCATTTATTTAATTTTAAGTAGTCATCAAGTAGTCATGTAGATACATGCATAATTACCTATAAGGGATCGTCTAATACAACGCGAAATTGTCAATTAGGACACCTATTTCGAGTCCAATAGGTACGTTTGATCACGCGTTCGCGCGAGTAATCGATCGACGAGGATCGAGTACGATCCCTAAAGGTGTTACAGTTTAAAAAAGTCGGAAAATTACGGAAAGTCGGTTAAAAGTGGGACTTTATTCAAATTCAAATGATTTATTTCAGACCAGGGTCAATAAACTGTTAGTTACATTACAAAATAACTTACAAGCTATGTTAATAGTAAATTACATAATTGGCGTGGAGTCCACTGACTGTCAAGATTACTTTGACGTACGTCAAAGTAGTCCTGCGCGGTAATCACGTAACGTAACGTTCCGTCTGTCTGTAATTTTTCCATGTAAAATTTGACATTTAGATCTACCTAACGTGCGTAGATAAGTACATTGCGTTACGTGATCGACCAGCTGACCAACAGAACCCAGTGCCAAGTGCCACATAATCGGACAGTTAAATCTTCCAGCGATCACCTTTAGAATGCCGTTTTGACTTTCCCTGACTATAAGCATTGATATGAATGACAATAACTCATCAATCTCATCATACTTTAAGGCTGATTTCCACTTTGATTAGTGATTAGTGCGAGTCCATACAAAAACTATACACTCGCACTTGTAGCAAATGTGTGGACTCGCACTAATCACTAATCAAAGTGGAAACCAGCCCTTAGGTATAGTTAAGATTATTTAAGTTTGGTCGAATTTTTATAATAATGGAAATGGATAATGGTTTTATAGGAATTGGAATCCACTACAATGGACGGTAGAGTTGCTTTTGGAATGGACTAATTTGATGCAATTCGCCCAACTCAAATAATCTCAAGTAGGGTCGTTTCGCCGGTTAGCGACCACTTAGCCGAGTTGCTCACTTTAGATTAGTAAAAATATACCTACCTATTCAATTTACACACATAATAGATGGTATTCGTAAAGGCTCTGAGTATAGTCAAGTTTTGAAACCTACAATAAAATATAGCACTTTCATCCATAGATTAGGAAAAAATATAGAAAAGGTTACAAAATAGCGAATTCGCTAGATAGCGACCGCTTTAGTCGGTTTGCGACCACCTGTTAGCTAGTTGGCGACCACTCTTGCAAATAGTGTTTAAGTAGTTAATAAAACGATTTATCATCATCATCATCATCATATCAGTCGAAAGACGTCCACTGCTAGACATAGGCCTCCCCCAAAGAGTGCCACAATGACCGGTTTTGCGCCACCCGCATCCAGCGGATTCCTGCGATCTTTACTAGGTCATTAGTCCACCTTGTGGGGGTATATCCACTCTGCACCTCCCGGTACGTGGTCGCCATTCGAGAACCTTTCCGCCCCAACGGCTATCGATTCTACGTGCAATATGCCCCGCCCACCGCCACTTAACTTTAGCGATTCGGATGGCTATATCGGTTACTTACCTTGGTTATGTTGCGGATAGCCTCATTTCTGATGCGATCACGCATAAAAACTCCCAGCATAGCCCTCTCCATTGCCCTTTGGGTGACTTTGAGCCTTCTTATGAGGCCCATAGTAAGCGACCACGTTCCAGTGCCATACGTCATCACTGGCAACACACACTGGTCAAAGACTCTCGCCTTGAGACACTGCGGAATATTGGACGAATAGATGTGCCATAGCGTAGCTTCCCGAACGCTACCCAGATGAGTCGGATTCGACGATTGTCCTCTTTCTCTCAAAGTTTGACCTACCTAGCTGCCCTTATACCACTATAAATAGGAGTGTAGACTAACCATTTATTATTAATCCAAAAAAAGAAGGCAAAATTATAAGCCTAAGTGACAATAATCCCATTCATATATCTCCAAAAATTACGAAGCTACAACCGTTTTAATATTGCTTGTTAGAGAGAGAAAACGCTAGTGGATCGTGAAGTCACAATCCCCGAGCATCATAGTAAATGACAATCATTTCATATGAAGGTGCGTTTTGCGGAAAAGGGATAGAATACACCCCCTCTAAAAACTTTGGATACTATAACTTTGTGATTACTTAATCCCCTGCTCTTTTTTTTCTCCATTTGACGTTACATTTATTTAATCCTTTTTCGAGAAAATTCATCATTATAGGTCATTTTATTTAGTGTCTACACCCCTAAATTGTTACTCTCCTAAATCTACTTTACATTGCTGTGTCAATAAAGAATAGAATCGAATAAAGCGCGCCATCTCGCTCACACCATAGTGCTTTTATATATATTGGTCACACATGTCATTCATAGTAGGTATCTAAATGCCACCTTTTTACAAGCTTTTATTTAACTTTTAGATTATATTCTACTTACACTAGCGTCTGCCCACGACTCCGTCCGCGTGGAAATCGTTTATATCGTAGCTTTATACCAACTTTCACCCCCTTAGGGGATTATTTCGGGGATAAAAACTATCCTAGGTATGTCTCTTCCCGGGACTCAAACTATCTCCATACCAAATTTCATCAAAATCGGTCCATCGGTTTAAGCGTGAAGAGATAACAGACAGACAGACATACACACTTTCGAATTTATAATTTAACTATCTCATATAAATTATTTATTATTATATAATATAATATATAATTATATATTATTATTATATTATATATACTATGGACATAGCATGGATTGGCGCGGCTTAAATACCGACTCAATTTGCTAGCCTAGCTAAATATCGCGGGTGCCGCATAAGAATCCATAAGGAAAGAAAAAGAAAACGATGTGGTCGCTATCCGACTTCTTTGGTAATTATGTATTTGGGTACGCGACCACCCTATTTTATTTAAATCTATTTTTAAATTTGCCGAATCTCAACGAAATTATTACAACAGCTAAATCATTTAAACGATCAATTAACTAATTTCAGCATAATAATAAAATTAAGTGACGTAACTAAAGTTTTCGCGCCAACTGTCGCGTTATTTTTTTTACAGATTCACTGCACGTCAACACTTTTCGGAAGCAATGTTTGAAATGTGTGAATTGAGGTTATTTTTTCTTGCTTTGGATTAAGCTTTGGGTTTTAAAGTGTATTTATTCTTATTCTGACACTATTCAAGAATAGTTAATAACTAATTATTTTTCTGTTGGGTTTGTAGAAATGTTAATATCTTTAATTGAAGCAGCCTAGTCCGTCAAGTGGTCGCTAACCAAAGGTGGTCGCGTTACCGGCGAAACGACCCTACTTATTCCTATCAATCAAATGGTCAGGGTATAGTCGTTGAATTGACGAATATAAATACCCTATGTAGGTATTTAATCTAAAAAAAAAAATATTTAAAAAAAGGGAACCGTCTTCAAAAAACCCACCCACTTAAAAACACAAAATATTTTAATAATTTTATATAGAAAATTTCTGCCAAAAAGTATTAGTTATTTATTACCCTACTAGCTGTTGCCCGCGACTTTGTCCGCGTAGAACTTATACTTAGAAAATATAATGCAAACAAACTTCTACTTACCATCTTAAGAGATGATTTCCGAGGCAAAAACTATTCTATATCCTTCGAAGGGTCTCAAATTATCTCTATACCAAATTTCATCTAGGTACATGGATTTTATCCAAACTTTCACCCCCTATTTCATACCCTTAGGGAATGATTTTCGGGATAAAACTATCTAATGTCATTCTTCGGGACTCAAACGACCTTTATACCAAATTTAATCTAAACGGGATTCATCCAAATTTTCACCCCCCATTTCACCCCCTTAGGGAGTGATTTCCGGAATTAAAACTATCCTATGTCCTTTCCCAGGACTCAAGCTACCTCTATACCAAATTGTATTAAAATGGGTTCCATCCGAATTTTTACCCCTAATTTCACCCCCTTAGGGGATGATTTCTGGGGTAAAAACTATTCCATGTCCTTTCCCAGGACTTAACCTATATCTACACCAAATTTCATCAAAATAGATTACATCCAATTTTTCACCCCCCCCCCCCCCCCCCCTTTTCACCCCCTTAGGGGATGATTTCCGGGATAAAACCTATTATATGTCCTTCCCCGGGACTCAAACTATTTATATACCAAATTTCATCTAAATCGGTGCAGCGGTTTAAGTTAGCTCCATACAAATTTCCACCCCCAATTTCAGCCCCTCATATATATAAACTACCCTTTATCCTTCCCCGGGGCTCAAACTATCTGTATACCAAATTTCATCTACATCGGTTCAGCGGTTTAGGCGTGAAGAGGTATAACAGACAGACTGACACACTTTCGCATTTATAATATTAATATGGAAGTATTGATTATTACTATGGATAGTATGGGTTCTTTCCGCTTGTCTTCCAAATAGAGATGTAGCTGTAGACTCACTTCAAAAGAAAGAAGAAACGAAAAACTCATTCAAATATCTCAAAAAATTACGAAGCTACAACCGTTTTAATGTCGCTTGTTAGAGTGAGAAAACGATCAGGGACCGTGACGTCACGATCCTCGAGCGTCATAGTAACAAACAATCGTTTCATTATAAAGGTGCGTTTTGCGGAAAAGAGACGCAACAAACCCCCTCTTAAAACTATATACACTTATAACTTAGTGATTACCTATACGAGTATAGCCTCTTGCGTTGTTTTTTTCGAGATAATACAACATTATGATTATTTTGTTTAGTGTCTACATCCCTATTTTCGATAAGATAAGATAAAATAAGATTTCTTTATTGTCAGAACTGTGTACCTACATTTAGTTGTTTTGGGTAAAATAAAGTCCAACAGCTTGCCCATTTCGGACGTACAATATTAAACTTAAAGCTAGTCAAATATACTAAAACAATAACAACAATTAGTATTTCCAAATAATTTTAACCATATTCACACATAAAATATTAATTTAGATCTATCCGACATCCGTATTTTCTTTTAAACCACGAACTTCGGAATTCGAAAATATTCGGGTATCTCTATCGCACTAACAAATGACAGGAATGCAGATATACGAACTTCGAGTTTCGGTTTTCGTGGTTGGCTGAATACGCAAAGAGCGCGCGCGCGTGCCATTCAAAAAACCAAGTTTATATTGTTCGAATTTGTTGTTACATTTGTAGAAATGACGCCTTAATTCGACATTTGCGCATATAAGTTCGCATATCAAAATCGATTAATTTTATATTTGCTTTTGGTACCTATGTGTCTCGTCAATGTATATCGTAGACGGGATTAATATTATTAAGCGAAAGAAAGGCAAAGCAATTCCGCCATTTTCTCCGTAGTATTTCTTATTAGTCTGTGATTTTGACGTTTCTTTTAGCTGACAGATGTGGCGGCGATATACTTTAAGAATAATAAATGAAAAATTAAATGAAGTCGTATATTACGGAAAATAAATTAATAGTCGCAGTCGGATAAAAACTGTTTGTTCCTAAGTTGCAGCTGGAATAATAATGTACCTATATAAAATGTTTCATATTTTTCCGTCCATGGGATACTGAGAACATTCGTACCACAGAAAGCTTAGTTTCAAACTGGCTGATTCTTTTTTTAATTTAGAGATTTATTATAAGTGGAGATGGAGATAATAATAAGAAAATTAATAATTATCTCGGTATTTACTTAATTTTTTTAGTCGGCGCCTCCTTTTTTTTTGAAACCGGCTAAAAAAAACAGCATTATGTAAGGTAGCTTAGGTACCTACCTAACAAGACACAAGTGACCTTTTTTCTTTATACGTATTTATAAAAAAAATACCCAAGACATTTTTCGTTTTAATCATTTATTTACACAAAAATATCGACATTTTTATAGCTTCAAATCGCATTAATCATCATTAAAATAAAAATAATTCGTATTTGAAAACGTTACAAATTGTGCTACTTAATCATAATCATATTTTAGAATTCATAATTTGTACATTTTTACCACACTCATCCATAACTTATAATTAAAATACGATCTAAAAAAAACATCCCAGTGGTTGATTCAACATTAGGTCCACAACCTATACTTAATTCATAATAATTGTTATGTGAAGGTGAACAATAGGTGTCCACTAGACCTGAAGTTGTCAAACATTGGAACACTTACCTTATCACTAAATCACTTTGATACAAGCACAGCGGAATGTCAGTCATCACAAAAAATCACTTATTACTTATTCCAAAAAATTATTGGTATAAAGCAGCATTCAACTCAGGCTCTTGATTTTGGCTTCATTTTTGGCGGTTTTATTATGGACCCTATACTTTTCCTCTTCACCATGGTTGCTTTCTTCTTTGAAGGAGCGGCTCCTTCAGCCCCGGCGGCTGTCTTCGCTTTCACTTTCACTTTCGAATCAGCTTTCTTCTTTTCTTTAGGTTTTTCAATCTTCTTTTCTTTATCTTTAACATCAATCTTAATTTTCTTCAACGCCCTAATTTCGTCGATCATTTCCTCTTTTTTTTCTTTTCTTTCTTTTTTGTCTAGTTTTTCTATCTTCTCTTTTTTCTCGTTCATTGGTTTCTCTTTCGATTTTGCTTTAATAGATTTCTCCTTTTTAGGTTCTTCATTCTTGGATTTCGGTTTTTTTTTTGGTTTTTCCTTGACTGCCGCTAACTTGAACGACCCTGATGCTCCGATGCCCTTCAGTTGGATGATGCTGCCATCTTCAACGCCTTTCTTCAAGGTCTTTTTGATCAGATATTTCACTCTATCCGTATCGACGCAATACTTAGCCTCCATGAACTTCTTAATAGCTTGTATGGACACGCCTTTCCTCGTCTTAAGTTCCGTTAAAGCTTCGTGTATCATAGCTTTCGTTGTTACTTTCCTTTCTTTAAGCAGGAAGTTTTCTGTGGGGCTGCCAGGCGGTTTTTTTACGGGTTTCATTGGTCGTATCTTTTTGATTTCTACGTCTGAGTCGGACATTTTGGTCGAGTTGAGCAAAGTCTTGTGCTTGTTTTGAGCTGGCTTATATAAGGAGAGGCTTGACCTTGTAAAGAGAGCCGTGGATTTGTCGGTAGTTAACAACCTCAGTTTTATGTTCTACCCTCATTATGCAATGTTACCTATTTTGTTACATAGGTTGATGAGTAAGTGTTAGCTTACAGCATGTTATAGGCACGCGGGCTTGACGAAAACAGTACGTAGGTAACTAGGTACCATTAGCATTTGTTATCATGTATTAATTTGCAAGTCATAATTGAATTAACAGCACAATTCGATTTCCAAAAATCACTATTTCAATACAATAGTTTTACTACGTAGGTAAGAGACGTCGTAAATACACAAAACATGAAGAAATACTTTATTGCCTAAATAAAATAGCACCCACCGCCCACAATTTATCTGCATTAGAGAATGGCTCATATTATCTAATGGCTAAATGCCACCCGTATCATACGTTTTTATTTTGTGCAATAAACAAACAGGGCTTCGTTGTGAGTTTACTTTGCTGCTAATTTAAATATTTTAAATGTTGTTGGAAAATGGCCGGAGAAACAACTTCGTAACCAAACCCGACACTGGAGCTTCTTCGACGTATTTGGAGCAGAGGTCCAGAGTTGCGATGGGTGCTCAGATCGGAGTGCTCATTAGAGATGGCGGCGGAAGAACCCATGAAGGGTCAACGGCGGCGCTCAAGTCTTCCAGGAAGATCACGACCTTGGTGTCAGGTGGCAACCGACCGTAAAACATAAGCCCAAAATTATATTTATCATGAAAAGGCAACATATACCATCCAGCGGACTACATGGCGCCGCATGATAAAGAAAGCCGACCCCGTGTAACGGGAAAAGGCGAGGACTAAGAAGAAAGTTGTTGGAAAATAAATGACATCGTAATTTTAGTTTTATAATGTAACTTGCTGCTCGCGCGGCTCCACTCGCATCATAACAGTAAATTCACAACAAAGCCCTTTATATTTCATTGATTGCACGAAAGATGAACGGTTACACCTTGTTAAGGCGCTATAGTATCATGGTATTCATGGTCTATTCTCCCTCTCGCTGAGCATAAGCGTGAGCGAGATGGAAGTGCGTGTTTGGAAGCGCGGATATCATGTTTTTTAATTTTAATTTTTTATGCGTTTAAATAAATAAAAAAGTAATCACTAAGTTCCCTCAAACATGATATTGCCGATTTTTAGAACCAATGTTAATATGTTTAGCTATTGTGCATAATTTGCTACGAATGTTTTAAGTGAATTTTAATATGTTTTAGACCTATGTTCGTGATTTTTTTCTATCGAGCGAAAATTGCTTAATCGTGTTTCGAATCACTGATTTCCCTGCAGAAAACCCTCAAGATTACTATTCGTATTTTTTTGAAACCATATTATTATAAACAGACGCATTATATTGTTTCAAAAACCATGTTCGCTTCACTTCCCTGAACCTATAGCGCCTTAAGGATGACTCACGCTAGAACGGGCCGTGTCCGGCCCGGGCCGTATTCTTAAGCGTGTCACACACTAAGCAGATACGATAAGATATCTGTATCTGAACGCATGTCTGTCAATACTGATCCCTACAATTCAATGAGCTAACACACACAGCGCAGATAACTTATATTTTATCGTGAAGTATCTGATGTGGGCACCGACATATGTCGAAAGATGGCAAAGATAATATCTGCCGATATAAATATGCTATAGTATTTTATCTGCAGATAGATACAGGTTGTTGTGATTTGTATATTATCGTATCTGCGTAGTGTGTGATAGTTTCAGATCATTAAGTTATTATACGCAGATAAAATATTATCGTATCTGCGTAGTGTGTGACACGCTTAAGAAAAACGACGGTGTTTTTGCGCGTCCGAGCCATACCCAAGCCCGGCCAAGCCACGGCCGGGCCGTGCCGACACCGAGCCGCTTCCGAGCCTCAGCCGTGGCTATAGGTATGGCTCGGCCGCGCAAAAACGCCGTCGCTTTTCTTAGAAAACGCCCCGGGCCGGACACGGCCCGTTCTAGCGTGAGTCATCCTTTAACCTACAAATGTTCCATCGAATGTATGTTTCGCAGAATTTTCACAACATCGAAAATCATTTTTTAAGAATCAGTAAACTTTTCAGGATTGCTTTAAAGCTAACCTAACCTAACTGGTTCTACTCTACAGAATGGCCTTTTAGCTGTACCAAGGCAAGAAAAATTCGATGAAATGAAACAATTCATCGTGTCGGTGAAATAAGGGGACCCAATGACCCAATAAATAAAATATAGCCTACCTATGTCCATCACGTAGAGCCGTACCTACTGGTGAAATATTTTTAAAATTAGATGTATATTATAGTTTCGGAGATTACCATCTAGGTACGTACAAACGTACAAAGCTACAAACTTACATTTCACATACCTACATTACCTCATTATAATACGAGTCTAGATTAGTAGAAAAAATATATTAAAGTAGTACGAATGGCATTGTACCTAAATAAATCTTAGGGCACAAGCCCATCCGCGAAGCGAAGTGTATTTCCGTGTCCTTGACTGTACATAAATTGCAAGATTTGCAAGTTAATAGAAAGCTTGTAAAAAGTTAAGTTGTTGATAAAAAATCAATATAGAATAACGGTACTTTAACAGTGGCGAACCACAGCTGCATCGAAAACTGCGGGTAATTTCAATTTCAACATACCGAATCTACCCCCTTATTCAAATAAATATCTACTGCCCGCGTAGTGGGGGTCCGAGAGACCCTATATAAGCCAAACCGTCGTGTTCAACTGCGCACAAAGTAAATCAGTAATATCTCTCACATTCCAGACACTATAGTTAAGTTAGGTTAAGTTCTAAATAAGTTCAGATATCAAAATGGCTCGTACGAAACAAACCGCGCGCAAATCTACAGGAGGGAAGGCCCCAAGGAAGCAGCTGGCCACGAAAGCAGCTCGAAAGAGCGCCCCAGCAACTGGAGGAGTCAAGAAACCACACAGATACAGACCAGGAACCGTGGCGCTGCGGGAAATAAGAAGATACCAGAAGAGCACAGAACTCCTTGTTAGAAAACTACCTTTTCAAAGACTCGTCCGCGAGATCGCTCAGGACTTTAAGACGGATCTAAGGTTCCAGAGCTCAGCTGTGGCCGCCTTACAAGAGGCAAGCGAAGCGTATTTAGTTGCACTGTTTGAGGATACAAATCTGTGTGCTATCCACGCTAAGCGGGTCACGATTATGCCGAAGGACATCCAGCTTGCGAGGCGGGTCAGAGGGGAGCGCGCGTAGTTTTACAGTTAATTGTTAATGTGTTATGTATAGGATTTAATTTTATTGGTAGGAAGTGAATCTCCGACAAAGCCCTTTTCAGGGCTGCAAGATTTGTTTCTACTAGCCAGGCGTCAATCAATATTAACAACCTACTTACCTACTATCCTACGGTACCTAAAGTTACCCCTATTTCTGAACTGCCAATTATTATTAGTAGTACCTATATTTAAATACTGTTTTTTCCGGGTCTGTATTAGTATGTATTGGCGACAGTTGAAACAAATCGTTTTTTTTTCAATTTGATCTACTGCGAAAACTAGACCACCTACACCCAAAATTCTATTGCCGTTTAGTAGATAAAAACACGCTCTTTCATTTGATATATTTTCTTCATCTCACAGATAATAAAAAACAAAACTACGGACGATATACGAAAAATTGGTTCAATCGTACCCAAGTCTACCCTACCTATTTCGTAGTAATGGGTGGTTTCGAACAGCAATAAAGCGAGGCGATGCGGTGCGAAAACATTCTCACTGCAACAATGACTAGGTAAAGCGCTGGTGGTCTCAAGTATCTATTTCGACATCGCCTGGCCCCGCCGATGGAAAATATGTGGCTTTGTTCAAGGAAAACTTAATGAATATACCTACTCGTAAGTACTATAAGTAGGTACAGTGTGTTTCATCAATTACACCTGAACTTACGACTTCCTGATAGCATTACAGCATGTTTAGATATTTTTGAGTACCTTTGGATGCACTTAACGACCTGAGGCCCTAGCACGATAACGTGACGATAAAACCTATCGTGCTAGAGCCTCAGCCCAGCTAGCACGATACGTTTTATTGTTATGTTCTATCGTACTAGCTGCGGCCTTAAATAGGTAGGTATACTAGCTAGAGTGAGTACGCAAATGGCGGCTGGTGGTGTCATACTTTCTAGCATAGCGGTGACATTGTGTCGTACGGAATTCAAACTCATATCAAAAAAATGTACGAGATGTGTTACGAAATTGTGCGATAATTAAAAAAAAATGTACAACATGTACTTACGAGACAATAATCATCAATCTGTCACCGCTAGGAAGTATATTGTTGTTTTGTAGTACTTTTTTAGGGTTCCGTAGCCAAATGGCAAAAAACGGAACCCTTATAGATTCGTCATGTCCGTCCGTATGTCACAGCCGTTTTTTTCCGAAACTATAAGAGCTATACTGTTGAAATTTGATTAGTAGATGTATTCTGTGAACCGCATTAAGATTTTCGCACAAAAATCGAAAAAAAACATTAAGTTTTAGGGGTCCCCATACTCAAAACTGAAACTCAAATTTTTTTTTTCATCAAACCCATACGTGTGGGGTATCTATGGATAGGTCTTCAAAAATGATATTGAGGTTTCTAACATAATTTTTTTCTAAACTGAATAGTTTGCGCGAGAGACACTTCCAAAGTGGTAAAATGTGTGTCCCCCCCCTGTAACTTCTAAAATAAGAGAATGATAAAACTAAAAAAAATATATGATGACCATGTAAATTTCCACCGAAAATTGGTTTGAACGAGATCTAATAAGTTTTTTTTTTTTAATACGTCATAAATCGTAAACCGCAATTTATTTCACGGAACCCTTCATGTGCGAGTCCGACTAGCACTTGGCCGCTTTTTTTTAATTAGCGTACAATTTCGTACATTTCTCGTACATTTTTTTGATATGAGTTAGAATTCCGTACGACACCATGTCACCGCTAGAAAGTAGGTATGACACGGCTGGTGACGATACGGAGCTACAGCGTGCGCACGAGTTGCACATGCGTGTGCAGCTCTCTGCAGCAGGTACGCCGTAGACACGCGCGTAACCCGGTGTGACAGGGGTGATGTGCAGTTGTGCACGTCTTACGCTTAGGTACGTCGACGCATACGTGCTGCACACGCAGTCGGTGTGGCTCGGCCTTTATACTTCGTTTTTTTTAGCATTAGAGAGACCTTTGCAGAACGAGATATAAGGTTTTTTATCGGGCACATTCTGCGGATCAAACAGTGAATACGATTAAAAAAATTCACGTATTTATTATCATGTTTTATATGTATACATACATTACTCAGTGTTGTGAACAAATAAGAAACATAATATTAGTTAATTTATATTCTAAGATGAAAAGATAAGAATTTTAATAAATTGCGTTTGCAATTTTTCATAGAAAGGTTGTACATTAAAAAACCTAAAGAGGCAGAGTTCTCACACAATGGTCTATTTTTAAACGTCACTGTCACTATCTGTCAATTATCACTCATGTGTGTTTTTCATTCGAGTTAATTTTGTTGTCGGTTGAGTCGGTTGTGATTTCTTTTGCTGTTAGCTTACTTAAAGATTATTGTTATCGTTTTTGTTGAATTATATTATTAGTTGTTGATCTATTTAGATATTTTGTTTGTTGGTGCACATTTACAATGGATGAAGCCGAGGCTGGCCCGAGTGGGCTACAGAAGTCGCAGCCGGTTCCGGCTTATGTTTTTTCATCTCCAAAGAAGATAAGGTAAAAGCAGAATCCTCTGACTGCCAGTGAAAAGCGGATGGTGGTGAATATTTATAAATTAGTGTCAGAAATGTGCCATAGAAAGGAGTATCCTACTAAATCGGACCGTGTGAATAAGACTGCCGAGACTGCTGGCATATCGTTGGCTACGGTATACAACATTTTAAAAGAAAATATAAGCGTTCAGCTATCGGTAAATATCAAATGACATGTACTCGTATGTACATAAGTTCCGAGAAATTCAGTGGTATCGCTCGAAATCGAAGAAGGAAGGTTTACGACCACTGCTTCTTTGTTTACCCGTTTGACAGATAATTCTAATCTTAAAAAAAACGAAGTATAGTTAACGCTTATTGAAATTGTGATTTCTAATTAACACATATTAGGTATTTATAGACCAAGAGGTGCGTTTATGAACCAAGCTAAAGAGAAAGTTAATGCAAGGTCGTATCAAGAGCTCAAAACAGTTGCAGAGAAAAGAACAGAATGGCGATTACTCCACCGACAAGAGCCCGGTTCTTAAGTTTATGATGATGAGGTATTTAATAGACTACTACCTAAGTACCTCGGTAGGTACTTTAAAATATTTAGACAACATTTCGAATAGTAGCCTGAGTTTACATACCTAATATTGTGCCAGTTAGCGACGACCTAATTTTGTGTGCCTGTTTGCGACTATTCTGATGGATTGGTGAACTGAAGGTAGTTTTTAGGGTTCCGTACTCAAAGAGTAAAACGGGACCCTATTACTAAGACTCCACTGTCCGTCTGTCTGTCTGTCTGTCCGTTTGTCACCAGGCTGTATCTCACTAACCGTGATAGTTAGGCAGTTGAATTTTACACAGATGATGTATTTCTGTTGCCGCTATAACAACAAATACTAAAAACAGAATAAAATAAATATTTTTTAAAGATAATGGTACGGAACCCTTCGTGCGCGAGTCCAACTCCGGTTTTTTCTTTAGATGTTGGTTTTCTTACGATGTATTCCTTCATCGCAAGCTAAAATGTTAATGGGTGAATCAACTGTTTAATAGTGTCCTCCCCGTTTCTACGATTTGCTGCTTAAAAGGAGATTAGGTGTTTACAAGAAAATACGATGTCTGCTGTTTGTTAATTGTTGTCGCATTTCTTACTTATTTAATTACTACTTATCATCATCATCATCATCTTTTCCTAGCCGTATTCGGCCTCAGCGACTGCTAATCACTGCTGAGAGCGTCGCTGGTGCGCCCTCAGGTGACTGACATAGCCAATTTTTTGCGGCGAATGTGCGACCACATTCACCACACGTCAGCACCCTTCTTCTTCTTCCTTGCTCTATCCCGCTTTAGGCAGGGTCGGCTCTCCTAATTATTTTGCGCCACGACACTCTGTTAAGGGTTGTCGGGTCGGGTTTAGGGTTTAACTCATCGCGCTTTGTGTCGAGGTCTGCGCGCCGTCTGTCCTCGAAATCGTTCACCTGTGTGAACACCATGTGCCTCCAATGTGATCGGCCCTTAGCCAAAGCCTCCCATTCGGCAGGCTGTGCATATTCGTTCTCTTCATGTTCAATTACTAACTTATAGCGTGTACCTAACTACCTACATGACAACTGTATGATATAAAAAAATATTAGTGTGCACTCAACTTCACCGGTTGCCCAGCGGACGTAAAATGTTCCCAGATTTGTAATATGAAAATAGTGATTTGTCAAATTGTCACGGACAAATTTAATTGTTTGTTTGCGTGTTCGTCTACATATAATTTCCTTTCATTTTACAGATATTTATGAACGTATCAGTGTACAGATGTTAATGACTCGATAAATGTTTACTGCATATTTCTGCTCAAATTGTCACATAGATATTTCTGGCCAAAACATAGTACAGATATATTTGAAGCTCTCGGAACATATATTTATGCCCTTGACTGTCGGTACATAGTAACGTAGACATCAAAGAAGTTTACATTTTTCGCCTTATTGTAATGGCATAAGGCGAAAACGTGAAGTTTGCCTTAACTTTTGATTGACAGTCTTGTTACAGAAACAAGTAGATGCTGTCCTGAAAAGGACATTGTCAATTAGCATGCAAAATTACGATTCTTCATGATTACATAACACTATCAATTCTTATTATTCTTCACTAGATTATTATTCCCCTGCACATTATCCAATTCTCATTGCGGCAATCGCTGTTGTCTTCGCTTCAAAAGAAGCTTGTCTGAATTATCACCAAGGCATTTGACTGCTTCGTCGTAGCTTCAATTCAAGCGTCTTGCATATCTTCTTCGGCAGCAGCTGGTGTCATGGTCTTCTTGGGTAGCAGTTCCCGACGGATCGAGGGCAGCACGCCTCCCTCAGATATAATGACGCCAGTCAAGAGTTTACTGAGCTCTTCGTCATTCTTCACAGCCAGGAGAATGTGGCGAGGGGTGATGCGGGTCCTTTTGTTCTCTACGGCGGCGTCGGCGGCTAACTCCAATATTTCGGCTGCCAAATACTCTACTACTGCCGCGAGATACACCGCTGCACCGACTCCGACCTTACGCGCGTAGTTCCCATTCTTCAACAAACGATGTATGCGTCCTACCGGGAAAATAACCCCGGCTTTTGACGAGCGTGTTTTGTTCACCTTCCCTTGTCTGGAGTCCATGGTGGAATGAGTAAATTTCTAGCTTTTGGCTGTATTAAAATAATATCTTAGGCCCGCAACTAGTGGGGGCACAACGACGTACCTAAATTGAATAATATTGAGGGTATACTATAATATCTTTATTTATTGTCCACCGTCAATCTTACTAATATATACCTATAATAATATAATACCTGTCTAATTTTACTTTAACTATTCAGTGTAAGTAATCTCCACTTATAATAAATCTCTAAATTAAAAAAAGAATCAGCCAGTTTGAAACTAAGCTTTGCGCGGTTCGAATGTTCTCAGCATCCCATGAACGGAAAAATATGAAACATTTTATATAGGTACATTATTATTCTAGCTGCAACTTAGGATAGTTTTTATCCGACTGCGACAGTTAATTAATTTTCCGAAATATACGACTTCATTTAATTTCTCATTTATTTTTATTGAAATCAAACGCTGCTCCAACTGTCAGCTATAAGAACCGTCAAATTTTCGTCAAAATGGCGGAATTGCTTTGCCTTTCACTTATTAATAAAATAATTTAAATCCCGTCTACGATAGACCTTTACGAGACAAATGCTAAAATATAAACCATAAAAAAATATTCGATTCTGATATGAGAACTTATATGCGCAAATGTCGTTTTATGTCGTAATTTCAATAAATGAAATCAACAAATTTGAACAATATAATTAACACGAATTTGTTTTTTTTGAATGACAATGGCACGCGCTCGGCGCATTCAGCCAAAGTACCTGCGGCGCTACCACGAAAACCGATACTGTCACTCGAGTATGGTTAGTGCGATAGAGATAGAGATACCCGAATATTTTCGAATTCCGAAGTTCGTGGTTATAGCTCAGGAATCGAAAATATGGTAAATAATCATAATGTATTTTCTCGAAAAAGAATTTAAAATAAATATAGTCAAATGGAGAAAAAAACAAAGCAAGAGGTTATATAGGTAATGATTAAGTTATAAGAGTCCAAAGTTTTAAGAGGGGGTATGTTCTGTCCCTTTTCCGCAAAACGCACCTTCATATGAAACGATTGTTTTTTACTATGACGCTCGAGTATATTGACGTCACAGTCCCTCATCGTTTTCTCACTCTAACAAACGACATTAAAACGGATGTAGCTTCATAATTTTTTGAGATATTTGAATGGGAGTTTCATTATCTTCTATCTATTTATACATAATAAATGCCTATGTCCTGACTGACTTATTCACTTAATCACTCACTCACTCACTCATCAACGCACAGCCGAAACTGAATCTTAGAGAGTTGATTTTTGCACAGTATGTTGCTTTTATAACGTGGGCTAGGGATAAAAAGGGATTTTTCAAAATTCTACCCCTAAGGGGGTAAAATGGGGGTGCAAAGTTTGTATGGGAGAACCTTTTTTTTTTGAGCTATAGACTTAAACTTTGTAGAAAAATTAGTTATTAGAATACAAATGAAACACTTTCAGCGTTTTGGAAAATTCCACCCCTACGGGGGTAAAATAGGAATGCAAAGTTTGTATGGGGGAAACATTTTTTTTTAAATAGAGACTTAAAACTTTGTAGAAAGATCAGTCATTAAAATACAAATAAAGAACTTTCAGGGTTTTAGAAAATTCTACCCCTAAAGGGGTAAAATAGAGTGCAAAGTTTGTATGGGAAAAACTACTTTTTTTTAAATAGAGACTTAAAACTTTGTAGAGAAATTATTCATTAGAATACAAATAAAGTACCTAGATTCAGTGTTTTAAAAAAATCTACCCCTAAGGGGGTAAAATAGGGGTGCAAATTTTGTATGGGGGAAACAATTTTTTTTTTAAATAGAGACTTAAAACTTTGTAGAAAGATTAGTCATCAGAATACAAATTAAGTACTTTCAGCGTTTTAGAAAATTCTACCCCTAAAAATAGGGGGCTAAAATAGGGGTGCAAAGTTTGTATGTGGGAAACTATTTTTTTTAGCTAGAGTCCTAAAACTTTGTAGAAAGATTATTTAAATACAAAGAAAGTACTTTCAGCGTTTTGGAAAATTTCACCCCTAAGGGGGTAAAATAGGGTGCAAAGTTTGTATGGGAAAAACATTTTTTTTTTTAATAGAGACTTAAAATTTTGACGAAAAATTACTTATTAGAACATGAAAAATACTACATTCGGCGTTTTACAAAAATAATTCCCTAAGGGGGTTAAAAAAGGGTGCAAGGTTTGTATGGGGAACACTTTTTCTGAGCTAGACACTTAAAACTTTGTAGAAAGATTACTTATAAAAATACAAAAAAAAAGACTTTCAGCGTTTTGAAAAAATCTATCCCTAAGGGGGATAAAAAGGGGTGCAAAGTTTTTATCAGGGAAATTTTATGTTTTTGAGTTAGAGACTTGAAACTTTGTAGAAAGATTACTTATTAAAATACAAAAAAAGAACACAAATCGTTTTAGAAAATTCCTCCCCTAATAGGGTTAAAAAGGAGAGCAAGCTTTGCATGGGCAACACTATTTTTTGAGTTAGACTTAAAACTTTGCAAAAAGATTACTTATTAGAATACTAAAAAAGAACTTTCAGCGTTTTAGAAAACTCCATCCCTAAGGGGATCCTTAAGATCCTTAAGAAGGGTAGCCAGTGTTGTGTGGGAAAAACTTTTTTTTTTACTAGACTTAAAACTATTCAAAATGTTACTTATTAAAATTAATAATAAAGTACTTTCAGAGTTTTAGAAAATTCCACCCCTAAGGGGGTTAAGAAAGCTTTGTATGGGCAACACTTTTTTTGAGCTAGAGACTTAAAAGTTTACGAAAAAAGTTCTTTCAGCGATTAGAAAAATTCAACCTCTAAGGGGGTTTAAAAGGTGGTTCAAATTTTAAATGGCGAGCAATAAAATTTTAAAGTGTGAGTAAGAGATTTTTAACTTCGGTCTTATTCTGTACGTTAAAAGACTACAAAACTGATTTCAGAGTTTTTCCAAATTCATCCCCTAAGAGTGTTAAAATTGGTTCAAAGTTTGAGTATTTCAAGGCATTTTTAAAGTATGAGATTTTTAACTTTGGTTTTAGACTGTTTGTTCACAAACTAGAAAATGAACATCAACTTTTTATTTAATTATCCCCTAAAAGAGGGTTCAAATTTTGTATTGAGAGAAATCATTTTCTAAGACGATAAAAAGTTCTACGCGGACGAAGTCGCGGGCAACAGCTAGTATTAAATAATCTATTCCAGTGTAAGTAATACTTATTAAATATAGAATTGTATCTATTATTTATTGCTTAGCATGAAGTGTGACAAATCATGTTAATATTAGGCACCCAACATTTTACGTATTGCACTAGCAGCAAAACATGTGATACTTTGTTTTAATTGTAATACCCTTATGTACACCATGTTTTTATGTAAAATAAATTGAATTGAATTGAATCTACTCAGTTGTAGAACAGTTTATAAGTTTATTTATTACCAAATTTTTTACATCAAGTATATATCACTATTCATAAGTCTGATATGAAATACCTGATGGTTCAGACAAGTGTTTAAAGACAGTGTGCGGTAACAGCCCAAAAAGACCGAGGCCTGTGCTAGGGCTAGTTACAAGTTATTCAACATAGTTCTAAGAGAACGATCGGTTTTTAGAGAGAAAATGCTCATAAATTGCCAAAATGCAAAAATTTAATTACGGACTCCAAAAAATAATTATTTTTTTTATTGAAAAGACTATTTTTGTAAAACGTGCACGTACTACAATCTTAATAATATATAGCTATCCACGCCGTGGCCGGCGATGGCGATCCTAGCTAGTTGCGGGCGTGAGTGAGCCCTGATATGGCTTGCGAAGCCGAACTTACTCTTAAACACTCGGTCGCAGAAAACACAGTAAAGCTGATACGATGATTAAGTACCTAATGGATAAAATATGATTATGGCGTGCGTGTGTAGTATAACGTATAATAAATAAACATTATTATGTAAGAATATTTATAATAATATAAAAATATAATAAATACATATTGGGGGGGGGGGATTAAATAGTTGACACTAATATTAACTTTTTTTAAATATAAACGTGATAAAAGTAAATCGTGTATGTAAGGTTTGTAAGGTTCATTTCACCGGTTACCCAGCGGAAGTAAAATGCCCCCCGATCGATGACACTGATGTAGCCGATGTAGGTATTTAGAAGCAAATAAAGATTATTTCTTTCTTTCATGTTGTGGTTTCTGATAATGAAGAAAAAACTAAGGGAAAAGTAAAAGTTGATTGACCCAAATACCTAGCTAACCACGACACCTATTCCACATATAAATTCTATACTTACTTATAGTTCACTTATTATTGAACGACCGAGGCAAACATTATTTTGTATCGAAGTTCGGGTATCTCCATCTCTATCGCACTTATACTCGAGTGACAGAGATGCATAACGTAACTCGTACTCGATGGATTCTTCCTATTCGAGGCGCGGGGGGAGCAGTTTTAACTTTTAAGCCTTCTGCTTGTTTCGGCGGCAAGTCTCCGGCCGTTAAGACGACCGTGGTGTTGGGGTAGCGATTTCTGCGCTGTTGGCTGGGGCCAGGGTCTTTCGACGCCATGGCTTATTTGCATTTTTTCCATTTCTGGAGTGTTTCTGAGCATCCCTGATGATGCTCGTCTGGGCTGGGACCAGGGTCTTCTTTACAGGAACGTCTGGTGTTGGTGCTGAGGAGGCGACGGCGGAGGAGGCGGCGTCGTGGCCTCTATCTCGGCGGCAATTCTACGACCAAGAGGACGGTCGTGGGTCAATTTAACGTAACTACACGAACCAGTTTCGATTTTCGTGGCAGCGCCGCAGGCAGGGGACCGATTTTTGACTTTCGAGCGCTCGAATTTTTCACTCGAAAACTGACAAAAATTACGAAATGCTCTTTTGAAATAGCGATAGAAAATTTAAAAGCGAGTGGTATTGACCACTGGTATTCAATTATATCGGTAGAAAGTTAGTGCCTGCAATTTTGTCACTAAAATCGTATTTATTTTTATGTACCTAATTTTCGAGCGCTCGAAAGTCAAAAATCGGCCCCCAGGTCCCATTTCTCAACCGATTCTCGTCAAATATTAATAAAATCGATTTTTTTCGTCGATTCAAATTGAAAAAAAAACCGGCCGAGTGCGAACATCCTTCGCCCTATTATAGGAGCGAAAGTGTAAACATATCTTTGACGATGACTAAACAGTGTAGGTACGTCAACAGCATCAATATCTGCAACAACAAAGCGCGCATATACATCTGACTTGTCTGCTATTTTTGACCCGCTTTCTAAGGGCTGTAACTGGCACACTTGTAGGTATACTTAACAGCTTACAGCACGTTTTTTTTAACTTTGTTATTCAGAAAACTGTCCCCGCGAAGGATACGGGCGACTGAATCCGCGGTGAATTTCTAATGGAACTAGTGATTCTGTGTACGAATAATGAGTGATGGATGTAATTCAATTCAATTCAAGACATCTAATTCGACCAAATGGGATCATAGATAAAGTTAGATACAGTTTCTTAGCCTAAAGTTAGTAAGTACTATAACCTAATACATATAAAATAAGGACAGTACTTAGTAGGACTTGACTGTCAGTACGTGGATCATATGGCAATGATTCACATACGCACAGTCAAACCTCTCCGCAAATGCCCTCAGGATACCACTAGAGCTAGCCCGCACCCTAATGAATGATGAGTGAAATGGAGAGTGAATGTATTACCTACACTAACTGGCATGCCTGTAGGTATATGGCAAGCAAGTAGATCGTAGGCAATTTGATTTACTGGCATGCAACATGAAGAGGGGCCGCGGGGGGCTGCAAAACTACTGTATAACCACGAACTTCGTATATCTCCGTCTCTTTCGCACTTATTGTTTATGGTACTCGAGCGACCGAAACGAAGATATACGAAGTTCGAGATTCGAAGTTCGTGGTAGCGCCGCTAGCACGTGTGAACGTACGTGACAGCAAAGCGACAGTTACAGGCATGCCTTTGCATGTAAAGTTTGAAATTGCATAAAAGTTCAACTTGCAAATGTATTCACTGTGGGCCAGTTACTTCTACATGCCGTTAACTAGTATGCATGCTACTGTTCCGTTTTACAGGCATGTGTATCTCCGGCTTTATTGTGGCAGATATTAATGCTGATGACTCTGACTGTACGAGCCACTATTTGAACCAACGACATCCATTTCAAAGTTGTATGCCTTAATCATCTCCACTTATAATAAATCTCTAAATTAAAAAAAGAATCAGCCAGTTTTAAACTAAGCTTTGTGTGTTACGAATTTTCTCAGCATCCCATGAACGGAAAAATATGAAACATTTTATATAAGTAGGTACATTATTATTCTATCCGACTGCGACAATTAATTAATTTTCCGAAATACTTATACGACTTTATTAATTTTTCATTTATTATTCTTAAAGTATATCGCCGCCACATCTGTCAGCTTTATGAAATGTCAAAATGGCGGAATTGCTTTTCCTTAATTTCACCTATTAATAATTTTTCCGATAGACCTTCACTAGGTAAGTAACACAAATGTATTTTTTAATGGCACGCACGCGCTCTCTTTGCGCATTCAGCCAAACCACGAAAACCAAAACTCGAAGTTCGTATATCTGCATTCCTCTCACTCGAGTAATGTTAGTGCGATAGAGATAGAGATACCCGAATATTTTCGAATTCTGAAGACATTTTTAAAGTAAGAAATTTGTAACTATGGTTTCAGCCTGTTTACTATGAGGGTTCAAAGGGGGTTCTAAGTGTGTATCTCTATACACACTTAGAACCCCCTTAGAGCAAGACATTTTGAAAGTAAGAGATCTGTAACTTCGGTTTTAGACTGTTTACTAAAAGACTAGGCACAAAACTAATTTCAATGTAATTCATTCCTCAAACAAACTTTTAGACGATGACATGTTATACGCGGACGAAGTCGCGGGCAACAGTTAGTTAATAATAAAAAAATGTTGGCTGTATCAATATAAAATGTCGGTAGTTCACGATTCGAGTTTTAGATTCTACCGTCGTCATTAGCTTTTGCGATTTCAAATAAAATAATCTACATCTTATTTCATATAACATTAGAGTTTAAAAAAAATCGACGTTGTTTCTTCGTTTAAGTATATCAAAGGGAAATATTGTAGGTACTAGGTAGTTTTACTTATTTCAATATTTTTTTAAGTGATCTCCAAACCTAACCTAACCATAGTGTTTTTTGCAAAATCGGATAGGGAGGACCGATTCATAGTTATAATACTAGCTGAGCACCAGTCTCCGTGATCGCTAACGTACTTACCTACCGGCGAAGACTCTCAAGAACAGCTGATGCAGAGCCGTTCGGAACCTGTAAGCTGTTCTATAGTTCGGCGTCTAGGTATACCTACCTACTTACTACTACTCTTACTTACAACTCGACCAAGCTACGAATGACCAAGAACAGTATAGCTTGAAATGGAACGTATTTGTGATATGCTTAAGGTCAGAGTTTGCATAATGATGGAAATTTCCATCATAAAAAATAAAGATATCATGTAAAACTTACCTCATATATATTTTTACCGAAATGTGGAGGTCAACTGACATTATCGTGATTTATTTCAAAAATAAATAAAAAATCATGCAAAGAAGGGTTAAAGTAAATTATAACTAGATAACCTCCTGGTATCTAACTACCTAGCATATAGGATATTGACCATTATTAGTCATATGGGTTTATCATGATCAACATCATCATATCCAAAAGACGTCCGGTAAAGGTCGCGGGAGTCCGCTGGATGCTGATGGCTCAGGACCGGTCATTGTGGCACTCTTTGGGGGAGGCATATGTCCAGCAACGTGTATATTCTATACTGATATTTGGATATGAGTAAAACAAAATATTCAGTAGAAAAAATCTTTAATTTCCACTTAAAACTACATGTTATATATATTACAAGCGTTTACCCTTAAATCTATATATTGGTGTAACGATTTTATAATACAAGTAGTGCTTACTCATTTAACTGAATTCTCTTGAACTTTGGTTCTTGTATTTAAAATATAATATTAAAGGGCATTTCTAAAAATTATTAGCGTGAGTTGTTGAACAAAAATTAACTCATTATCAGTTTTGTGACAAAAATTAAGCATACAAAGTATGTGAAAATGAACTCGTTTCACATTTCAATAACGCGTACCTATACGCATATCATTTTTAATTTGAAAAGAAAAACCGATCCAGACTGGATCATCCAGTGCGAGTCAGACTCGCGCACCATTATCTATAAATCACGTTTTTTGTATGGGAGCCCCCTTAAATGTTTATTTTATTTTGTTCTTTAGCATTTGTTGTTATGCTGTTTGAAATAAATAGCAGCAACAGATATATATTATCATCTGTGAAAATTTCTAAGTAATGTCTAACTATCACGGTTCGTGAGATACAGCATGGTGACAGACGGACAGCGGAGTTTTAGTAATAGGGTCCCGTTTTACCCTTTGGGTACGGAACCCTAAAAATATTTTTTTACACAAACTGAATAGGTACTTAATTTTCGTCACAAAACTGACACAGATTTAATTTTTGTTTAACAAATGACGCTATTGGGTAGGCACACGAATTTTTAAAGATGCCCTAAAACACGTTTAATAATCTTAGTATAATCCCAGGTCCCAAAGTATAACCGGTTCGTATCCATAGGGCTTGTCCATATATTACGTCATCGTTTTTTGACGATTTTTGACCCCCCCTATCATCATCCTGTTAATTCATTGAATGGCCCCGCCTAATAAAATGACTACCGTCATCCAATGGTCAGACCCCCCCACCCCCTATTTTGAAATGACGTAATATATGGACAGCCCCATAGCAACGAGGCGGCGCGGGGCGCTAATCAGTGTTGTGGATAACGCTGATTTTGAGGCTTAAAGACTCGAACCCTAAAGACTCCAGAGGCTTAAAGACTCAAGTGACGAAAATCAATATTTAGCATTCATATATGCGTAAAATAAACCAACACGGTTCTTAAACGGCATCGAGTCTTTAAGCTCGGGAGTTTTTAAGGCTCGAGTCTATAAGCCTCGAAATGAGCGCTATCCACAACACTAGCTAGCATGCTATCTGCGCACGCGCACTAGTGTACCTGCGCGAACGCCATATTGGTACTACTCTGGTGCCGGGACTAGTCGCGCAATAATGAGGCATCTTTAAATTGTGCTACTATAATTATTAAACGTGCGATTTACATGATTGATTACTTATTTTCTTTATACATGTAAATTAAACATGAAATAGTCGGAAACAGTAAAACAGCGTGTATATTTATTTAATATTACCTCAAATTGTAACCAGAGGTAGGTGTTAGGGCTATGAACCGATATTGCAAGATTTTTTTTCATAACTACTAACTTTTTTTTTCCTTATAAAATAATTCAGCACGCAACGCATCACTACATCGTCTTCCTGATGTGACGTCACAACTGTCACAAGTAACCCGCTTCTTCCACGTGTCAAATGAGTGTAAGCATTACATTGCTGCTCGATAAATTTTCAAAAATTAATTACGCTTTGGTAGTTAAGTTAAGACTAACATGCAATTTTCTAACAATATCGGTTCATAGTACTAAAAGCTATGTATGGTTAAAATTTGAGGTAATATTAAATATAAAGGCTGTATAGGGGACGACAGTTTAACATTACATACATGTTCGGAATTTTTGATCGCGTTAGGTTTTGCTGCTTAGGCAGTTATCGGAAATGCGGTGTGCGGAAACGCGTACAAATTTCGCCGCACGGGCGTGCGGTGCGGTGTGTGGTGTAGTTAAAATTATTTCAACTGACCTGATCTACTTATCTTCAAAACAATGCCATTCATGTCCAACAGTAGTATTATGTTTTAGTGGGAACTGTCGAGGAGCTAAATGCATGTTTATTTGTAATCTAGCTTGTAAGTAACTATTATGTACATTTAACTCTGTTTGTTCTCCAATAAATAAAATAAAATAAAATAAACAATACCCATTATGGTTGGCGCCTTTTTTGCAAAAAATATTCATTGGATAATTAACTCTATTGTCATATTTCATTATCTATTCACATAGTTCATTATCAATTTATCATCATCATCATATCAGCCGAAAGACGTCCACTGCTGGACATAGGCCTCCCCCAAAGAGTGCCAAAATGACCGGTCCTGCGCCATCCGCTTCCAGCGGACTCCCGCGACCTTTACCAGGTCATCAGTCCACTTTGTGGGGGCTACCCACGCCGCGCCTTCCGGTACGGTAGTTCATTATTTTATGAACATTTTATATGAGGCCTTAACCTTTTTTATCAACAACAAGGTAATTTTACGTTGGGTCCCAGGGCATGCAGGCATCGAGGGAAATGAAAAGGCTGATGAGCTTGCACGAGCGGGGGCGAAGGGAACACACTGCGGACCAGAGCCGTTCTGTGGTATCCCTAAAAGTCTAACCAAGCTCACTCTAAAAGCCTATTGTTTCTACAAGACCATTCAAGCCTGGAGAGCTAACCCAAGACTGAAACATTCCAAGGCACTTATTAGAGCCTTTAGCAAAAAGGCGTCTTCTGACGCCTTGGCGCTAAGTAGGAACCGTCTACGCATGCTGGTCAGGGTGCTTACTGGGCACTGCCGCCTAAATAAGCACATGCAAACGATAGGACTGTGTGACACAAGGCAGTGCAGATTCTGCTTTGAAGCAGAGGAGACGCCTACACACATCCTAACCGATTGCCCTTGCCTCATGCGCAGTCGTAACTCCTTCCTGGGCAAACACATCATGTGCCCGGAGGAGATCAAATTTCTTGAGTTCAACAAAATCCTGCAATTCTTCGAGTTTGCAGGACTTGACCAAGAATTGTAGTAAGTGACGATCACAATAGATCAGCGATGGTCGCAGTGATATAAGGGCTTTGACAGCCCGAAAGCCACTACCAGAAATAATAATAATAACCTTTTTTATGCAAAAAATGGCACGCGCCTACAACACAGTAGGTATTGTCGGACATGAATGCCATTGTTTTGAAGGTAAGTAGATCAGCTCAGTTGAAATAATTTTAACTATACTTACCGTGCCGATTAATATGCAAACAGAGGTACTTGCATACAGCGAGAAAACCGTCGCACTGAACATTGCAACGGGATAGACCTTGGCAGTGTAATAACCACTAATTTATAATAAGTTAAACCATTACGTTCCCAAAATTTTCAAATTCAAATCATGAGTACTAATGATTTTAAAAAGAATAGCTACGGTAGCCTAGTGGTTGAGGCATGCGGCTGTCAAGCGGCGGTCGTGGGTTCGAATCCCGGCTCGTATCAATGAGTTTTTCAGTAATTCAGTAATTCAGTAATTTATTGCTTTCATAGGTATAAGGTGGTATATCAAAATAAGATCAGCTATGAGCCCTTTCTATTTATATTTTATGAGTTTTTCGGAACTTATGTACGGAATATTTACCGTTAGCTTTTCGGTGAAGGAAAACATCGTGAGGAAACCGGTCTAATCCCAATAAGGTCTAGTTTTCCCTCTGGGTTGGAAGGTCAGATGGCAGTCGCTTTCGTAAAACTAGTGCCTATGCCAAATCTTGGGATTAGGTGACAAAGCGGCCCCCGGGCTCCTTTAGGGCACAACCGGGAATAACGCTAGGAGCATGATGATGTGTTGTAAGTTTTACAAGGTTTTATTTAACTTGATCTGTTAGTTAGTTAGTGTGCGACAAATCTTGGAACTGAATTTTGAACCAGTTAACCTCAACCGACTGAGCTGAAATTTTGGATATAAGTATAGTTTGGATGACAATTCAATATTATGGTACCATCAAGCTGATCTGATGATGGAGACAGAAGGTGGCCATGGGAATTTAGTACTTAACCGATGTAACCCCGTTGAGTTTGGGCTGGTTAGAATCGTCTCAATTAGTAGTTGATGACGGCATACAGAAAAGTACAGTCGGCAGTAAAAGCTTGTACCAAAAATGTCATTTTTGACAGAAACTTATTTTATTCCACTTTGTTACATTTGTAATATATTTTGCATGGTCCTTCACAAAATGGACGCCATACAATGAAAAGACAACCGGAGACAGTTAATAAGAATCAACAGCACTCATGATTCGGAATTGATGGAAATGTTGAGTAAGGAAAACTCCAAGTTCCCAAATCCTGGAAACAGGTAAATTTTATTTTTATAATACCTGAGTAGCAATAAAAATCATTTTAGCGGTATCCATTTTGGTAAGAAGAACTTAATTAGATAGATTTAACTTAGCTGTCGTTATATTTAATTGTACAAACTTACAAACAAACTGCCGGTGTTCATTGATTTATAAGATGTTATCACATCAAAAGACGAATTCTGTATGGTTGTTATTATTTAATGTGGCCGAGATTTTATAAAACTGTCGCTGGAATTATAACCTTCTGCCATGCACGGTAGAGTTGCTTTTAGAATGCATTACTTTGATGCAATTCGGCCAACTCAAATAATCTCAAGTATAATTAGGAATGGATGAAAATTTTAGAAGTGGCTGATTATTTTTGGTGATAGGAATAACCTTCCTTAGCACCAGAAAAAAGTTGCAGACTTTTCAGCTGCGTCAATTATTTATTTTTGAAAAATATAAACAGTTTCCTCACTTACGTTTAGGACGGCGAATGAGACCCTTTCCTTGGTCCGTCTCATATTACAAAAAAAATATTTTAAATATACTGACCATGACTCTGGCCATGACAAATATAGCTGCTGCAGCTGTCTATATCATTGCCAGTGTCAGTTTACCACGGATTTTTAAGTTTTTTTTTGTAATATGAGACGGATCAAGGAAAGTGTCTCATTCGCCGTCCTAAACCCAAAACGTAAGTGAGGAAACTGTCTATATTTTTCAATAATAATTGATACAGCTGAAAAGTCTGCAACTTTTTTCTGGTGCTAAGGAAGGTTATTTCTGCCACCAAAAAAATAATCAGGCACTTCTAAAAATTTCATCCATTCCCAATTGTAAAATGTTTATAATGTGGCCTTGAAATATAAAATGCACTAACTATACACGTATTAGTCTTAGGGTAGCCTAACTCAAAATTGAGCTTTAAGGCAAATTTATTAACATAGTCCAAACGCAACAACTAAAGCGTCAGCGACCTCGGCTTTCTTGCAACTTCAGTTGTGTGACGTCACAAAACGGACATAGGTACAGATGTAGTGAATAATCATTTCCCATCGTATTTTCTCGGAAATGTTCGTATTTGTCATGCTACTTCAGTCAACCTCAGTACTTTTTGTACCGTGACCGACTGAAATAGCAAGATACGTTCGTACGTTCCGTGAAAAAACGATGGGAAACCATTATGCACTACATCTGTAATTAATTTGTCATGTCCACTCTTGTTGCTGCAAGTTAGAACGCTAAAGCGTCCGTGACCTCAGCTTTCTTGCAACTTCAGTTGTGTGACGTCACAAAACTGACATAGGTAATTAATTTGTCATGTCCACTCTTGTCTCTACAAGTTAGAACGCTAAAGCGTCTGCAACCTCAGATTTCTTGCAACTTCAGTTGTGTGAAGTCACAAACTGACATATGTAATTACTCTGTCATGTTGACTCATGTTGCTGCAAGTTAGAACATGCCTTTCGCCTTGGATTCGGAGGTGAATTTCCTGACGTGAACTATGTAATCTAACATTACCGTGGCGAAAGCGGCGTCCAGCACGAACTGAGGTATTTTACCTGAAAAGTTACATAAAATACATTAAATTTCATGTGAATAATCTTTAAATAAAGTTTATAAATACCTATACAGCATACACGTTTTAAAAAGAAGTGTACTAAAAAAAATCTTATTATTTGGAAATCTAGTCTTCTATTCAGAATCATGAGCGCTTTTCATTGTGATTAAGAAAAAACTGTCCCACTTTTTTAAATTCTAAGCCAAAAAAATATGGAAATATAGGAGCATATTTCTTATATTTATTGTAAGCTCACAGATGTACAGGGATTTTTCATTTCAAAACGGATGGTTACGAGGCCGTCACAAAACTGACATTCAAAGTCAAACTCGTGCGTTTCCTCACAAAACTGACATGACGTAAATATAACTTAGGTTAGGTTGAACTGAAAATAGAAATGCCCAGCAAGATAAATAATAAAAGTAAGCCCAGTAATAGACAGCCAATAGATATTACCATAAAAGGTTAGTAGTGCTATAAACGATGGCTTTACCTTTGAGATCGCAGCACATTAGCCATTGGAACTGAGTTTGGTACGTCTCGGTACCGTCTGGCATCCTCACTGGGACCGGTTTGAGATACCAGCAACCCACCTTGTTGTTACCCCTGAAATATTTAATATACAATGTTATTTTCTTCAAAAAAAAACACAATACAATTAATCTGCCAAACCACAGTGCGGTTTGTTGGCAGACAAAGCTCCTAATTTACTTTACAATTTATTAGCTGTATAAGGAAATGTATCCATTAACATTCATTAAGAATAAGAATAATGACCGTCACAAAACTGACACATACAATACGTAACAAAACGGACAGATTAGATGTGATTTAAATGTAAGTGAGGTGTGACAGTGCAAGTTTAATAAATATCATTAACAGAATAAATATTTTTATTTTAAGTTTTTTTACCTGACAAACTCTTTGTTCGGCGGATATCCGGGTACTGTGACGCTGACGCCACTGCTGATGTAACCGTAAGGGTCAGACTCTACCATCACACCCTGAAACCAATATCAAGAATAAGTCAACACACGACCTCTGTAGACTAGTTGGTAGTGACCCTGCCTACAAAGCCGGAGGTCCCGGCTTCGAATCCCGGTGAGGGCATTTATTTGTGTGATGAGCACGAATATTTGTTCCTGAGTTGTCTGAGTTCCTGGATGTTTTCTATCTATGTAAGTATTGTAAGTATTTATTTATCTATATAAGTATGTATATCGTCGCCTAGTACCCATAGTACAAGCTTTGCTAGGTTGATTTGTGTAAGATTGTCCCCAAAATATTATTATTATTGATTATTACATGTAAGTAATGTAAGTATACACCAAAGCTGTGCGATGTGGGCAGGGTTCGAAAGGATAATCACTCGTATCAATGATAATTATCACGATAATAACAGAGTTGCGCTCGTGAAAATGAACTGTATTCGAACGCACGAAGTGTCAACGTGACGTGCCGCGCCGCGGGGATTCCCTTTACAAGAAAAAATCAGTTCGGATTAAGCAAAGTTGAGTGAACTCGTGTGTCATTGGTTTGTTATACTGGTGATAATTATCCGATAATTATCAAGAAGTATCTTGATAATTTCGAACCCTGGATGTAGACACACACCGTTCCAGCACCACGTACAGCTTACTGGATATTCATCTTAAGGCTCCGCACGTTCATGGTCTTTTCTCCCTCTCACTGAGCATACGCGTGAGCGAGATGGAAGTGCGGGTTCGAAAGCGCGGATATCATGTTTTTTCGGAATATTTCAGAAAACGAGAAGAAATTTAAGTAAGTAAGAAAACAAAGTTATTTTTATTTATGTTTATATTTTTCTGATAAAAAATGGAGCAGAAAAATGGTTACAAGTGAAATAATAGGGTTCACTTTAGATTTTTTTTTCTCTACTTTCTTTTGTTAAAATGGATTTCTACGAAAACTATGTTACTTCTCATATCTTGCAGATTATGATATATTTTTTCCTACCGTAAAATGGTTACAAAACAACTCATTTTTACGAAAACTTTAAAGTTAGAGCCAAGTTAGGCCCGCTTTGACTACTTATAAGACGTGGAAACCGTAGGTTCCGTTTGGTAGCCGTTCCAAGAAGCCGTCGATGTAATGAAATAGGTTTTGAAACGCAAATAGAGATCAGTTGGTTGAGAAGAGTTGCTAAAAAACAAAAAAAGTACGTTCGACACAGTTTGTAACTAAAATTACATTTTAGACAGAAAATTAACAAAAAAATGACACTCACCACGCATACTACACCGTTGTTAGGGTTATTCCCACCTGTTAACACCAATTTGTTACCGGTGGCAACAGCTTGAATTTCTTTTCCAATCTTTTACCACTAAAGTACTCGGTGGTAACTAATGGGAATATTTTTCCCATCTTTTACCACTAAAGTACCTACTCACGGTCCTCATCTCGGCACCAAGTACTTTAGTGGTAAAAGATGGAAAAAAATCGCAGCTGTTAGTGGCAACAGCTGGAATTTCTTTCCCAATCGTTTACCACTAAAGTACTCGGTGGTAACTACTGGGAATATTTTTCCCATCTTTTACCACTAAAGTACTCACGGTCCTCATCTCGGCACCAAGTACTTTAGTGGTAAAAGATGGGACTAATATTCCCAGTAGTTCCCACTGGTAAAAGATGGAAAAAAAACCAGCTGTTACCACCTGGTAAGAATTTGGTGGTAACAGGTGGGAATAAGCCCGTTATTTTAATTCAAACCCTTTGTTTGTCAATAAAAGGAATATTTTATTTCAAAAGTAAATACAATATACGAGTTAGTGATGACTCACCTGCTTGTTGAGAGGCGCGCAGCGGCGCAAAATGACGAAGTCACGCGGGGCGATAATCCCTTTACCACCTCCCGCCGTCACTTGGTATGAGAGATCTATTCCTGGACCTATTTCCTGAAAATAACACAAAATAGTTGTGGTCAGTACAGGTAAGACCGTCTAGGAGGCAAGACCGTCTGATAGTGGGTACACACTGAGCAAACGAACGGCCAACGAACGCGAAGCATTTATGTGTGAGCTATTTGTTAGAGTGAGATAGATAACCGTTCGTTGGTGTGTACCCAGCATAAGAGGCATGGCCGCATACAGACTTAAAATTTTGTAAATTCTTATCAAGCAGAAGCGTCTGTTAACTAGCTGCTTCAAGGCGTAATAAGAAAAATATGTAATTGAAAAATTCGTCGTTACGACTGGGACCCTCGACAGATCAATTGGTAAAAGCAGCGCACGGAATACAGAGGTCGTGGTTTCAAATCTCGCTCGTGGCGAATAACTTTCTTAGAAGCTTTGAAACTTTCATTAATGGTGGATAAAATAGGTTATCTACTGATATTAATTTAACCCTAACATAAAAACCACTTAACTTTAGTGTTTTCGTATAGATTAGATTATTTATTTCATGATAAAAAATTACATTACAAATTTGCATACCTACATGTCAAAAGAATAAGAATTAAACTAATTATAAGAGTATACGGAACATATTTTCAGTACGAATTAAAATCTATATCTGTCAACAGAAGCACCAGACGGACTTGCCTCAATTGGACGGGAAATCCATCTACAAGCCTATAACTCGGCGACAAAGATTTGGATTTTGAAAAATATTTGATGAACCTTTCCTCTTTGATCGAAACTTAGAATTTCGTTAGCGGACGTTTCTGCTTAGTATAAATTTACTGTTAAAATGGAGTAGCGCATTGTTACTAACGATTCTCAATGTAACTTGGGACGTTGGTGCCGTATCAGAAGTTTGTAACAACTTCACGGTAGATGTCGCTACGAGCCTCCTTAAGGTTAATTAGAAGAGTGAAGGGATTGAAAGATTCGTTGCCACTGGCGGGACCCACGGTAGCTCAGTTGGATAAGAGCAATGGACGGATTCCAGAGGTCGCGGGTTCAAATCCCGCTCGTGGCGACTAATTTTTCAATTTTCCTCTTTGATCGAAACTTAGAACCCTAATTATTTATTTTATTTATTTAATCGTATGGCGAACAGGATGACAGTAACAAATATACATATTTAACTATAAATTAATATTGAGGCTGATCAGCCACTCGATGGCTTCGTGAACCCTATTTTTAACCCCCGACGCAAAAAGAGGGGTGTTATAAGTTTGACGTGTCTGTGTGTCTGTGTGTGGCATCGTAGCTGCTCAACGAATGGACCGATTTTAATGCGGTTTTTTTTGTCCGAAAGCTGACGCGATCGAGATGGTTCTTAGCTACGTTTCAACATTTTTTTTAAGATATTGAACTTTGAAATGAAAATGTCGAGGGTTTTACAACTTTTCTAAGTTGTTTATTATACCTTAATAAGTTCGCTCCGGAGTATGGTAGGATTCCAATCCGGTAACTTGGTCACATTGTCCTTGAACTCATTGAAGAGGTACTCTGCGGGACAGTCCACTAGTCCCTGGAAAAAACAATGGATATCGATGAGGGAACAAATTTCTTCACTGTCACAGAAAACATGCAATGCAACTCAGTGAATATTTTTATGTACATAAGTCTGTAAAGTGCACCACCCGGTCATGGGCAAGCCTTCCCTTGATATACACATGTGTATACAGGGTGGGTAGGAGTATACCGACAGATTTTAACCATGGCTTCCTGAATATTATAGGAATAAAAAATGTAAAATGAACTCAAGTCAAATTCAGCAAGAAAAAAGAAACAAAAAAACTAGTTATGTCGGTTTTTGTAAATAAAAACTGGATAACTACCGCTTTTCCATGGAAATTATCCCTTTTAATAAAATAATAAAGATTATTTTTCCAAAAAAAGGATGAATTTAGTGAGTGGTAGCTGTCACTTTGGTGTCTGTGAATAGCGACGAGAAACTTGGCAACGTCGCAATAAAAAGAGCTTAATGCACTTTAGTAATCACAATAAATAGTTCACATGAAAATTGATAATATCTTCAAAACTACGCCGGATTTGACTGGGGTTAATCTAACATTTTATGCTCCTAATGACCTCGGGAATCCATGGTTAAAATCTGTCGGTATACTCCTGCCCACCCTGTATAGTTCTCCTTGTCGTTTCCGACGACGGCGGCTCTTACAATTTCCTCTGATGAGCACGAATATGGCTCGCAAAGCCGAACTTAGTTTTAAATTGACGACCGCTTTAGCCTAGTTGGTAGTGACCCTGCCTACGAAGCCAGAGGTCCTGGGTTCAAATCCCGGTAAGGGCATTTATTTTTGTGATGCGCACGAATATTTGTTCCTGCCTCATGGATGTTTTCTATGTATTTATTTCTCTATATAAATATCTATATCGTCGACTAGTAGTACCCATAGTACAAGCTTTGCTTAGTTTGGGACTAGGTTGATTTGTGTAAGATTGTCCGCAAATATTTATTTATTTAAATGTACACATTGTGTGCAGTATAAGCTGGCCCTGGTCATTGTAAGTATATGCATAGGATGGTCTAGGTCGAGTCTTCCGTAAAAGGCGCTTTTAGTCCGGGTGTTCGTCGAGCTACTTCAAAAGAAGCTAGCTCCCCTTGATAGTAAGGCAACTTAAGCTATATTTAAGCCTCCTTTAGCATGTCAGTTTTGTGACTAAAGTATGCTTTTGACATTTAGTGTCCGTTTTGTAACGACCTCGAAACCAGCCGTTAAGTGTACAACCCACTGTCAACAAAGCCTTTCCTTGAGTTATGTCACGTCTAACATGTCAGCTTTGTGACGAAAGGAGTTTGACATTAATCGTCAGCTTTGTGACGACCTCGTAACTAGCTTTCAATGGTACATACATATAAGGTACCATTGCAGAGATACGTGACCACAGCTGTATAGAAGTTAGTAAACTTCGAAAATCTAAAAAGAAAGAAAGATACATTTATTCACAAACTGTTGAGATTTGTATAAGCTAGAAAACCTAATAGATGGCGTTACTAATAGCATTTAATTAATACATAACGGCCATACGCCACATGTCGCCTACGGAATATAAAGAAACTATGTACATATCAAAATTAGTCAATGAATTTGCCGCTAGATGCCGATATCCTTAGTAGAAACTAGATAACGAGATTTTTCCTGAAAACATGGGGTCAAGTCGCCTTCAAGCTCAAAGTAGTAACCAACAAGAAGTAATACAACCGGGTAAAGTAAAGTACAGTGAAGTGTAATAGTGAGTAACGTTTTAGTGAAGTGTTGTCGTGGTGAACGGAAGTACAGTCAGGTGCGAACACAAACACACAGACAAAATCTGCCGTTTGTGTATCTAAGTACTGCGAGTCGACGAAGCGTGTTATTGTGTTATAAGTTTTCTATATTGACAAATGTATGTTAGTCTGTAAGGTATTTGTAAATATGGGACTTGTTGCCTGACGCAATAAAAAAACATAAAAAAAACTTTTAAGTGACGATACTTACAGTGAATCTGTACACCTTCCCAAAGCCCCCTGTCTGTCGGGTCTCGACTATGTCCCCTTTGGTGACGCCACGCTTCTCAAACTTCCAGTTCACCTTGTGCGCCTGCTGTTTGCCTCAGCCATGCGCTCGTATGTCTATATGTTGACAAGATCTAAGTGACGACACTTACAGTAAACCTGTACACCTTCCCAAAGCCCTCTGTCTGTCGGATCTCGACTATGTCCCCTTTGGTGACGCCGCGCTTCACAAACTTCCAGTTCACCTTGTGCGCCTGCTGTTTGCCTCAGCCATGCGCTTGTATGTCTATACGAGTATGTTGACAAGATCTAAGTAACGACACTTACAGTAAACCTGTACACCTTCCCAAAGCCCTCTGTCTGTCGGATCTCGACTATGTCCCCTTTGGTGACGCCGCGCTTCTCAAACTTCCAGTTCACCTTGTGCGCCTGCTGCATGCCTCAGCCATGCGCTTGTATGATCTGTTGACAAGATCTAAGTAACGATACTTACAGTGAACCTGTACACCTTCCCAAAGTCCTCTGTCTGTCGGGTCTCGACTATGTCCCCTTTGGTGACGCCGCGCTTTTCAAACTTCCAGTTGGGCAGCGTGATCACCTTGTGCGCTTGTTGCATGCTCTCCTCAGCCATGCGCTTGTATTCGTCTATCTGTTGACAAGAAATATATAATTTAATTTTTGGTACCAGCTTTTGTTGCCGACTGTACCTTTTTGCAATTATCACCTACTCGTGGAGTGGGTTCAAAACACGACGGGTTATCTGGTGTAATTAAGGAGTTCCTATGGCTATCTTCCGTCACCATCATCAGACCAGGTTTATGGTACCATAGTATTGCATTGGCATCCGACTTACATAATTGAACAAATTTCACCTCGATTGGACTTCAAGAAGTTGGTCAAATTGACCTGCAAGATTTGACCGACACTGACTATGTAGGATTATTTCTAGCTTGATTAGAATGACAGATGCCAAACTGACGTATATTACGTACTGTTTTCACGGTAGCTAGACCTTTTATTAACTGGTTTGAGATCAAGTCTATATTATAAAATCCGCATATTGGAAGTGATTTAATTTTTACAAGCAATATTTGTCTCTTGGAAAAATATGAATTTCGCATACCAATACAAAGTGACATTGTATTATGAAGTGACATCTATCACTATCTATTAGAAAATCAAGCTAGAAAAAATCCTATATAACACGGCAAGTTGATAATATTCCTAGAGTTTGTACAATTGCATTGCACAAGCTGCTTCTTTATCATTTATCGATAATAGTATACTCGAGATTATTGAAGTTGGCCGAATTGGATCAAAGTAGTCCATTAAATAGCAACTCTACCGTCCAATAAGGTAGAAGATTGCAATTGCAATGGCAGTTTTATAACAAGTAGGGAATATTAAATAATCTCAATTATACACAGTGCAGATCCGGTACGAGCGCTTATCGGCCAACCAGAACCAGTTTTTAGATAGGATCATATATCCGCTTTTACGCGACTACAAACTCATAACCGCACTACTAAGGACACATAGAAACCAACTGCGCAAGATGGTGGGAATAATAACAGGACACAACACCTTGAACAGACACCTCTATAACTTAGGTATCACAAACAGCGATGCAGAGCGTGCATGGAGGCAGAAGAAACGACTAAACATATACTACTGGACTGCAAGCAGGTAATAGATTCTCCAGACACACTACGGGACGCAGTCAGCAACACCAAGGCACTCACCAACTTTCTAGACGAGCTGGGGTGGTTAGAGTAGTGCCACACCGACGTTTCACGCAAAATAGGCACAATGGATGTCGATTTGCGGGAAACGCCCCAGTATTACTAACTAACTAACTATATCCGCTTTTCCAGCTGGACTATATACAAGCTAATTGTTGGCCTAATTCATAGAAAATGATACGGAATATTTTATTGATAACATGATAACATAGTTACAGCAAGTCGATCACGTAACGCATTGTAGCGTAGGTCTAAATGTCACTTTTTATATGGAAAATTGACAGTTAAATTGTACCGACGCGCGTTCGGAACGTTACGTGATTACCCCTCAGGTCATAGGAGTCGGTACAATATTAATCATACATATAATGATTATTTTATTAATTATTATTTAGGATCATATAATTACAAGAACACCTTTAGAAGGCCTGTTCGTGCAATGTACAGCTAATCACAGTTTTGAAGCCTCAATTCTGATCATCTTTCGCTACATTTCCGAGCAGCAGCGGCGTGAAAACGGTAATTAGTGTCAAAATCAGACACGGCGCATACTAATCGACAGAATAGGGAACATTACTGCAATGTTCTGCCGCCAGAGGCAGTACTACCACTAATAGTAAAACAGTATAGGAATATAGGGATTCACACATACATGCACAATGTGATTGTCAAATGAGTGACAAGGATGCTTGCATAGACAATACCGCAAGTGGGAACGAGATACAATGTCAACGCTGCTAGTGTCGCCACCTACGAAGAGTTTTGCGTAATGTTCCCTATTATGGTCCTATGCATACGAAGCATTTTCAGGAAAGAATATTAAATTGCTGTTTTGGTCGTTAATTATGGTATGGTACATATACTATGTTTGGATTGTTGTTGTTTCCTATTGGTATTTTTTTTATTTACGAAAAAAATAATACGAATAAAAATTAGAAGCCTCATACTTTTTTGTCATTTGAATATCTTTTGTATTTTCTACTTATAACAATTTAATGATAGTGTTTTTAAAAATCAACCAATTTTTTTTTTAAAGTCGCTTTGAATGTTTATTAAAAAAAAAGTCGACAAGTGACTAGAAAAGCGCAATGATAATTTTAATCAGCTTCATCCAGCCTCACATTTACAAATTAGCGAGGATTTTTTAAATACTAGCTTTTGCCCGCGACTTCGTTCGCGTTGACTTCGATTTCTTTTATCTACAGGTACCTACAGTTGTCGAATAATGTAAAGGCAATAAAGTCGTGTTTACATATGTTTCTAACTGCAGTATTTTGAATTGGAAAAGTAGGAATTATTACGTGGAATGAACACGCAAGCTCTCTCCTTTAGCGGCCTTAATGATGTTTCGTACCAGCTCGGTGACACGTAGCCTAGTGCCATTGCACAATCTGGGTGCATCAAGGTTACGCGTATCAGCAAAACTGGGACGCCAATCTTTAGTTAGTAGTAGTATACCTCCACCTCTCAAAAATATTAATTGTCTGAGCAGTTTTAAATTAAAATTAAAACGACACCTCCTCCAGATACAAAAAACTCTACCCTTGGGCGGTCGGAGTCTTGGCCTCGTATCTTTGATGCTTACTATATACTATATACGTGTCATTTCAAATTGTTTATTATTTTATTTCATATTTTTTATATACTTGCTTACTTAACATACATATTTATACAAGTACAACCAAACCACAGTCTTTACATAATTTAAAATATACACAACATTACTCACATTCCAATAAGATATTAATTCCCTTCCGACAATATTAATTAGAATTAAAACTTATTATATGTAAGGGTCTGACTGAAAATCAGCGTTGCAGTGTAGGTACTCAGTAGGTACTCACTGCAACAGTATGCTGAGTCTAGCCCCTTTTTGGCATCACAAAATGTAAATGCCTCGTACGATATTGTTTGAGTGTGTTTGTCTATTCCTAAGTCTAATTTGTACACTGTTCCTTTTGTATAAAATGTGATGTTGAATCAAGTTTTTCTATGTCTATGTCTAGTTCCAGATTATGGGAAGGCACACAAATATCTACAGGGTACGTTGTTGTCGTGACTGTTCATCACCGTATTATCGACTTGATGTATATGTTGATTCACCGACTAACTCTTCCAATATTTTTTATTGATGTAAATATTGACGGACTCATTTTTAGGCGACAGCACTGCCCTCTCACACAACCACTCTTCATTCGTTATGTTGCTTTGTAAGTTTGGAAAAACGTGTGAAATGAGTTCGTCCTCTGTCGTTACCGGATTACAAAAATCACATGTAAATTCAATTTTACCGTCAACGTCCGTTTCCATCCGACCTTTTCCCAATTTGTAGCAACTTAGATGCATAGGCACCAGTGGCGGGCGGAGCGCCCATACAAACCGATTCCCATTGGCTTGCCTATAATTTATTTTTAGGCAAGCCTATTTATTATTCATGTGCTCTAAATCTAAACTCTTTTATACATTTTCTTGTTCCGGGTTGCCAAACGAAAATTATCAAGCGCCGCCACTGATAGGCACTTACGACGACGACTTTGGTCTTAAGCGACCTGCGACCAGCGTTTTATATGTTCATTGCGCGGTCGAGACGCGCAACGCACTGTTGGTTAGTTGGGATCACGCGCAATGAACAGATAAAACGCTGATCGCAGGTCGCTTAAGACCAAAGTCGTGGCCAAGGCGTTAGGCACCTGAATCCAAATCGTTGAAAAGTTGGACACGCATGTTGCAAGTAAGTTGGAGCTTTTCAACTTTGGACCACAATGGCGACGTCTTTAGACACGCATTCATCTCATCCCCCTTCATGCCCCTCTCGATGACGTCTGCCTGAAGTCTCCAGCGAGTAAAACGACGGCTTTTTCCATAGTTGAGTCCCAGTGGTTGTCTTTTTCTAAGAGCCCACGTGCCTCAGATGCTTTTGTGAAAGTCGCTTGCTCTACTTCATCAACAATTTTCAGCGCCTGGAATTTCTTCGGTCCACGCACTTGGGTGAGCAGCATGCGTAGGGGCTTGTGCACTAATCACGCAAGGTTTTTTCGGCTACTTTTTGACCCCCCCGTCCCTCTTGGTGATATTTGGTGAGTTTCTTGGCTATATATATTAAATCCTAAAATGGCGTGCCTGGATTTGAATCAATCATGTTCTTGGACCATACTTCCACCCCCGATTTCATCCCTTTGAGGGATGAATGCCGGGATTAAAAATATTCTATATTAATCCAGGCTATAGACTATTTACATACAAAAATTCACCTTAATCCGTTTTAGCGTGATTGAGTAACAAACATCCAAAGATGGTGCTGTTACGTCTACACGGCTTTATTCATACGCTAATTCTCTAATTTTCTCTGCGGTCATCTAAACTCTATCAATTTATTTTATACATTTCGTATGGTCTGAAGGAGTATAATCGCAGACTAACATCTGGAGAATCAGCAACTACGGCTAGAATATGCGTGAAAATGTGTGATGTTCTGCATCGCGCTAATGAAGTTTTTAATATCCGTTGTATAAATACAATTTCCTTCAGCTTCTTCTTATTATGTCTCTCTGACAACATTTACGAACCACATATACGAACTTTCACATTTATAATATTAGTGTGAAGTGTGATAGTGTGATACTCGAAGTGTGATAGTGTGAAGAAAAAAATCGTCTCCCCCACCCCTCAACACAAGGTGGACTGATGACCTGGTACCTAAAGGTCGCGGGAGTCCGCTGGATGCGGGTGGCGCAGGACCGCGCGGTCATTGTTGCACTCTTTGGGGGAGGCCTATGTCCAGCAGTGGACGTCTTTCGGATGACGATGAAAAGTTGTTGAATTAAAATGAATAAAAATGTTAAAAAGACGTAAATAATAATCAAATAAGAGACTGATTATCGTAAGTGATTTTGTAATAGTATATATCATCACTATATACTTGTCCTTAAAAAACCCCACTACTCTAAAACTTACAGTCAACCACTCCGCTTTAAATTCCTCCTCCGGCGCTCTGTTGAACAGAATCTTCATCCAATTCGCAATGGAAAACCCAAATTTGCTAGATTTCTCCAATTTTTCCTCAAATTCTTCAACAGTCTCAACATTTTGCAGCTCCGAAAGAGTTTCTTCGATTTTATTCTCGCTCACTTCCGCGACAGCTGATGAGGACGCCATTTTGAATTAGCGCGCTTTTTATCAATGGGCGCAGGTCTTCCGTTATTTATGCCAATGAACTTTGTTTTTAATGCGAACTGCAGGTCAGACTGGTTTGTTTATAATGTATTTTTAGTACCTAACAATTATTAGTTTTTTAATTTAAAAAATGTTTGTACCAAATTAATTATTAATTTGACGGAATCAATAACAATTTATCAATTACTCTGTTTTATAATGTAAAACTAGAAACACAACTGAATACGAGTATACAAAACACAATTTGAGGTTATGTTATTGTTATCACAAGACTTTAGACCTCCTTAACAAATACTAATGCCTAATCACTGAAACAGCACATTTAGTTGTGTACTCAATAAAATATTTTATCTACAAAAGTAAGATAAGTCACAGATAACCTTAAAGTATTCGATACATACAAAACAATGCTTTATTGAACTATGATTAAGGTTTAGTTTTATTTTGAAGCACGGATTTTAAGTGCCACGCCGTGCCGGCTGCGATGCCGACAGTCAACTGTTTTTTTTCTACAAACCGGGCCACGAAGGACCCTTTTGCTCGGTGGATGGTTGGACTGACTTATCTTCTCACTTCTCAGTATAGGTATAATATTGTAGTATTTGCGACTTTGCAACTAACTTCACTTCAATTAAGGTCTGATTATTCATTATTAGTAAGCCAGTGTTCTGGTTCACATAAACAATAAGTAAGTAGAGATGATCATGATTAATTGAAATTGAACTTTTTTACATCAGACGGCATTATTAATGTCCGCTGATATGATGAAATCGTCGAATAAGTGTCCGCGCTGATAACTACTACATATGTGATGATAATAATAACTTAGACTAATATAAATGAATCAATCATTACATTACATCCGTTCTTACGATAATCAAGGGATTTATAAGATTAATTTGTTGCAATGAAAATTGCAGTGTTTGCGTCATACAAGTGAACATAAATATCGGAACATAACTCTATTTTCAAGACTTTTGACTACATTTTCAGATAATTTTAAACTCTGATGTACAGGCAGGGGCATTAATATGTATACGTATATAAATGTCTAATGATGAAGAAGTGTAGAGAATGGTGGGAGAAAAAAGAAACATGCTGAACACAATTGAAAATAGACGAGGCAAAATGATAGGTCACTTGATAAGACACGACATTTTCTTTAGAAATATTATAGAAGGTAAGATCTAAGGATCAAGGGGTAGAGGTCGACCAAGGGTAAGCTTTGTACAGCAACTAAATGTAAATGCAAATGTCTTGTCTTACCGGGACCTAAAGAAATTAGCCGAGGACCGAGAGAACTGGCGCATACTTCACCGACAAGAGCCAAGCTCTTAAATGTTGATGATGATGATATAAATGTCTATTGTCAATATCATAAAGGCGTGTACAGATATTTATGTCCTTATTCTGTTCTGTAACTACTTCATGATAAATCTTAATTACGCCTTTTACACGGTCATCATTACTTGTATGATTATAAATCCTTTTTCTACTCGTCGACTTTAATCTTTGAATTAAGATTTCGTACACGAAACTAAGATCACATACTCTTTAATCCTGGAGCTCTACCAGCTGGTGACGGAGCTCGTATGGTTTCATAAGATAACCGCCAGCAGTCATCTTATGAATCCAGGAGATGTATTAAGATAACTGTGAAGACATCAACGCGCAAAATTACTAAGCTACTGCGCTTCATCTCAGCAGGGCGATTTTCAGTAGATACCAAGTTTGTTTAATAAATTATTATTTCCGTTGACTAGTAGAAAAAGTATTGTATACAATAGTTATATAATTAGCTTTTTAAGTCTCGTACCTTAATTAGGCCACTCAGCAAGCTTCGTGGCCTAAACGTGGTACTCGACTTAAAAAGCATCCATTATATAATGATTGCATAAACTACTATTATAGTAGTCAACGTTAACGTTAACGGCCAAAGTTACATAAAATTGTATAAAATAAAGTCGTGTATGTATACAGATGTGATCTCTTTGTGGTAGACTGTACACAAAACAAGGGTTAAATGTAGAGACAGAACAAATTAATATACGGATAACTACAAACAAGTGAAATAATAACTACAATTTAGAAAAGTCGAAAAACCCCCGACATTTTCATTTCAAAGTTCAATATCTCAAAAACGGCTGAACCGATTTTGATGAAACGTAGCTAAGAACCATCTCGATCACGTCAGCTTTCGGATAAAAAAACCGCATTCAAATCGGTCCATTCGTTTAGGAGCTACGATGCCACAGACACACAGACAGACAGGCAGGCACGTCAAACTTATAACATTTTGCGTCGGGGGTTAATAAGATTTTTCATAAAACCCAACCGGTTTTTAATTTACACTTTTTAGTTGAAACATAATACGTAAGATTTTGGATATTTCAGTGAAAGTTGTTGTTAATATAAGGCAACTTTAAATCGTAATAAAACCAAAACGGTTATTGAAACTAAAAAAATATTAAAGAAACCTAATAAATATTTTACAATACCTATTCAACGATTCGATGTTTTAATACTTTAAATGCTAGAAAGGAGCGCACATTCGCCGACAAACTATAGCCTCAGTTTGCCGAAACCGGAAATCGTATACATACATACCGTTAGTTGTTTTTAGAAAAAAAAGTTCGAACACAATTTTTTTTATAACATGGCTTCTAGTGGCCGCCATTTTGAGTTTTGATTAGTGCCTTCAGTGACGCTCACTAGATTAAAACGAATCGATTGTCGTATGATTCATTAAAATCGACCCACGCGTTTGATCTCTAGAGTGCCACAAAGGAACATTACATAGACTGGTGAACACATTACCCTCCTTGTCGTTAGGCAGTCGGGTGAAAAAAAAACAAAGGCGAATTCATAAAACCTGTGCACGCGGCTCCACACATGTATTTCAAAATATACCTTTTTGTACTCGACGATCAAAATATGTGTATTAAGATTTCATAGAGAATACTGCAACGTCACTCTTCTCATAGTTGTAGTCCATGTTACTGTCGAAACAATCGAAATAACTACTTTTCGATACGCTCCAGACAACTAAAATAAATTCGACCAATCACGTGGCTGCTTTACTGAACTGTAATGAATTGGACCAATAGAATCGCTTTGATGTCGTACGCTCGTTGATGTCTTTTAAGATATCAACAAGCGTACGAGCGATGAGCTGCACTTCGTTTCAACAGTATCGAGTTTGTTTAATTAGTTCAGTTGACTCGTAGAACATTAATTTTAATGAACTCGTACAAAAGTATTGTTCACAATAGTGTTATATATAATCAAGCTTTTTAATCTCGTACCTTACTTAGGCCACTCAGCAAGCTTCGTGGCCTAAACACGGTACTCGACTAAAACGCTCTCTATTATAACACGATTGTGAAAAATACTATTTCTTTTATAACGTTGGGGTAATGCTTTGACTTTGACGCACCGTCCGCCCGGTCAGGGGGGACCGGACGGGTGTGTGGGACTCCCGGACAGAAGGCCCAGACTACCCACTAAACCCCCAACGATTGTCCTACCATGTCGCTGCCAAGGAGGGCCAAAGGTTCGCTTGACGCATTCTACTTTGACCCTCGCGACTGGCCCGTTTGCGCGGGCACGACCAGGGAGAGCGCCCCGGGACAGTTTCGGGGCGCTGGGAATAAAATGTACCTACCCTATGACCAGGCATCGGATTATTTTTAGCACGGTAAGACTAAAGTAAGCTATGGAGTCGTTGTAAGCATTTAAATTAAATTTATACTCATATTCATCCTCATGAATTTAATTCATTAAATAAATAATAACTATAACAAATAAGACCACTATTGACGAATAAAAAGTTATATGAGGGTCCACGGAAAGAACATGTCTAGTCACTTTTTTTTCCAAAATGAGATTTTTATGTCACGCAATAGTTCATAACGAGCGCAACATTTTGACATCAAAATCACATTTTGAAAAAAAAGTGACTAGATATGTTCTTTCCGTGGATCCTTCATATTATAAAATATCTTGTATATTACCAAAAAAGCTTTAATCAGGCAATGTGTATTAAATTATCTTAAATTTGATGTGCAACATTTATGGGTCTAATGGCTGTTAACACATTGGAAACATGAATTTGATTTTACTTCCGTTAAAATTCACTGTTGACTAAATAACTGAGTACAGAATAAAAAGCTTCACATAGAAGTAATAGCGTACAAAAATAATGTTTTTAGTATATATTAATAATTTGTTCACCTCAGTAGCTCGAACAAGCTGATTTTGCTGCGAGAAAACAGTGAGCAAAATACGTTTTTGCTCACTCAGTGAGGAAAAATTGCTTTTTAATTTTCAATGCCGCGCCGCACTGTCTTTTCATAGTGCCCGGTGTTACTGTCTACATCTCTCTATCCCAGTCCCCCACAAAAAAATTGTTCCCATTTTTTTTTGAAGAACGAGTATCACCCGCGCAGCTTCAGAACGCGCCATTAATTTAAAAAAATCACACCAAGAGTCATATGTTCGAAAACTTTAAATTACCTATCCTAAAAGTTAAAAATATTAATAAATTCTTAAAGGTGTGACTTTTTTATTCATCAACATCATCATATCAGTCAAAAGACGTCCACGAATGGACAAAGGCCTCCCCCAAAGATGGCCAAAGTGACCGGTCCTGCGCCACCCGCATCCAGCGGACTTCCGCGACCTTTACCAGGTCATCAGTCCACCTTGTGCCTACGCCGCGCCTTCCAGTACGTGGTTGCCACTCGAGAACCTTTCCACCCCAATGGCCATCAGTTCTACGTGCAATGTAGCCCCGCCCACTGCCACTTAAGTTTAGCGATTCGGAGGGCTATATCGGTTACCTTGGTTCTGCTGCGGATAGCCTCATTTCTGATGCAATCATGCAGAGAAACCCCCAACATCGTCTTATCCATTTTCATTCTTAGACCAACTCACTCGGAAGCTTTACTGAGATCATCGAGCATCGTACTGAAGTCCTCCATGGTCTCAGCCAAGACTACTATATCGTCAGCAAACCGAAGGTGAGTGATGTACTCGCCGTTCATGTTGTTGCCTAGCGTTTTCCAGCCCAGAGTCTTGAAAACATTCCTCCAGTGCCGGTGAACAGTTTTGAAGAAATAACATCTCCTTGCCTGACTCCTCGCTGCAGTAGAATAGGTTTCGAGTTCCGGTCCTGAAGTCGGGCTGACATAGTGGCGTTCTCGTACAAACACTCGAGTATTTCGATATAGCGGTAGTCAATAGTAGTAGTTGTTAATAGTAATAGGGTAGTTGGCACCGCTGGAGAGACTATAATAATTCCCAGGTTTCGACCAATCGAAGGCTTTCTCGTAGTGTCTGAACGCTAAACAGAGGGGCAGGTTATACTCCTCAGTCTTCTATATAACTTGACGGAGCGTGTGGCTTTGGTCTACGTTACTAAAGCCTCTTCGGAAACCGGCTTGTTCGTAAATTATTCCGGGGCTGGAAGTCATCTAGCCTGCGTACGAGACGATTTGTAATGACTCTCGAAAACAGCTTATAGACATGGCTCAGAAGTGAGATGGGTCGATAGCTCCTCAGCAGGGTGTTGTCACTCTTTTTGAAGAGCAGCACCACCACCCCTCTGTTCCATGCTTTTGGCGTTCTCCCTTCCAGTAAGACGGAATTGAACAGCTTCTAGGCCGTAAGGACCGGTTTTCCACCCGGCTTCAGGAGTTGGGCTGTTATTCCGTCTTAACCGGGTGTCCTGTTGTTCTGGAGCTGTTTGAGGGCCATTACAATCTCGTACAGGCTGATTTCGTCGATATAGTGTCGGGTTAGTCTAGCTTTAGGGTCTTCCGCCAGACTAACTTCGAGTCTGCGAGTTGACATGTATAGCTGTCCGTAAAAGGGCTCTAACTCACCCAGAATCTCAGGATTAGAAGAAACGATTCTACCATCTTCAGTCTTCAACTTTACGAGCTAGCTCTGCCCAATAGACAGATCTCTCGAGAACACTTTAGATCCCTTATTACGCTGGATGGCCTCTTCAATACGATTTGTATTGAATTGGCGCAGATCGCGGGTAAGGGACTTGGAAATCTGTTTATTGAGCTGCCGGTATAAGGTCGCATCGGCAGAAGACTGCTGAAGTGGAAAGTTGATTCCTTTTTGTATGAAAGTGCTGTACAATCGTCACTTTGTTGTATGATAGTGCTACGTGCTGCCTGCTACTGCGACAGTGTCGCGCGCCACGGAATCGTACCCTAAGTTTCTGTAATGCTATTTAAATCACAGGAAAATCCTAAAATATTCGATACTAGCTCCAGCCCGCGACTCCGTCCACGTAGAACTCGTTTATATCGTAGCTCGATACAAACTTTCACCCTCTTTTTCCCGTTTAGGGATTGATTTCCGGGATAAAAACTATCCCATGTCCTTTCCCGGAACTCAAACTATCTCGAAACAAAATTTCATCTAAATGAATTTCATCCAAATATTCACCCCCCATTTCACCCCCTTAGGGGTGATTTCAGGGATAAAAACTATAACATGTCCTTTCCCGGAACTCAAACTATCTGAACACCAAATTTCATCTAAATCGGTTGAGCGGTTTAGGCGTGAAGAGGTAACAGACAGACAGACAGACAGACACACTTTCTCGTTTATAATATTAAGTATATAAGTATATGGAAGTATGGATATGGATTAGTATGGATATCCATAAACACCTACTATTTTACGATTAATTTGATTTGAAACAGTGCATTTGAAGCTTTTTCTTTTATATGAAGTTATTTAGTATTACGGTAGATTTCAACGGAAGTAAACACAAATTCATGTTTTGCACGTGTTTTTAGCCATATATGTATATACATGTCATGCATCAAATTAAAGATTTTTTATTACGTTACATCTTTTGTTTGAAGTTTTTTTTTTCTTATGGACACAAAATTCTGTAAAAACTTGTTTAAAAAAATTTATAATAAAAAATATTGCGAAATTTTCAATATTTCATTTAATTTCTAATGAATGGTTGACTTTATCGAAACCGTTCATAAAACAAAATTAAAGTGACAATATAGAACTTTAGTTTAAAAAAAACGCTAATGAAATCGGACGTATAGTTCTCGAGTTATAGTTGATTTTTAAACTTTGACATCCGCCTTCTTAGATTGGCCGCCATTTCTATTAGCTACTACTTAGAGATGGCAATCATGGTTTTTTTACATCTTAATAAACCTGTCTAACTACCTGTAAGCAGGAAACTTAGTACCCCCAAATTATACAATTTTCCTAAATTTGGCTAGCTGGCCCATGGACTATACCGTGCTAAAAATACTCCGATGCCTGCCTATGACAATCCGTAAGATCAATTATATATTTAATCGTATGGCATACATTACTTGGCCTTTGAGTTTGTCACTTTTTAGTACCTCCCAGGGGACACGTGCAGGGTTGTGGTAGGTAGCTCCCGCGGACGCAAGTGACAGTTGTCCCCCCTTTGTCAAGTGAGTGGGCAACTCGACTGTTAGAGGTTCTTAAGCCGCCCGAAGGCCTCTAACTCGGCTTAACGACTACTGTCATAGACAGCAGCCGGGATCAACTGATCTAGCGCTCATTTATAGTAACCAGTAACCACTCAAACAGGCGGTCACCCATCCAACGACTGACCGCTGCCATCTTTGCTTAACCTGCGTTTTTGTTCCCGATTCGCAGGCGCCGCTAGGCAATGAACGCTTCGTCGAGATCAATTATATAAAGTGGTGACAGAACTCTTGGAAATTGGATGAGTACCTCCCGGAGATTAACTTACAAAGCTACAATCGCACAGAATTTTCCTCTATGATATTAGTACCTATATATAGATAAAGCTAGTAAAGACTAGTATACAGGGTGGCTCATTCAAATCGGTCAGTATGGGAATGTCTGAAACTATAAGACATACGAAGATTTGTTCTTAGGAACCATGTCACCGATTTTGATAAAAATAAAAACTGCATTCATACATTTGAAAAAAAACTGTACCCAGCTCGGGAATCGAACCCGGTTGTTTTTAATATATATTATAATATAATATTACGGGACAATCTTACACAAATCAACCTAGGCCCACGGTAAGCTCAGTAAGGCTTGTGTTGTGGGTACTAGGCGATGATATATATAATAGATAAATACATATAGATACTTATATACATATATAACATCCATAACTCAGGAACAAATATTCGTGATAAACTCACAAATAAATGCCCTGACCGGGATTCGAACCCGGGACCTCCAGCTTCGTAGGCAGAGTCACTACCCACTGGGCTACGGAGGCCGTTAAAACGGAGGCCGTTGTTTTGAAAAAATAAACTTTCACTTTTTCTATTTAAATATCGATTGTGTAGGTCTTAAGCTGTAAATGTCTCTAAGAAACGTAATGTCTAAAATGAATAAAATGCAATGTTTTGACATACTTTAATTTATCATAGTAGGTGTTCGAAGTGACCACCGTTACAATATTCAGACATTCCCATACTGACCGATTTGAATGAGCCACCCCGTATATAAGTATAGATTAGGATAGATAGAAATATTCTCTACTCTTTTACAACCGATCACTCCCAAGACGGCTGATCCGATGATGAGCGCTCTTAATTGTCTAATCAAGACCCCTTTATGAAATGCCGATGCTCTATTATTGCCATCCTTTATTAACAAGGTTATTTCAGTACAGATGTAGTGAATAATCATTTCCCATCGTATTTTCTCGAAAATGTTCGTATTTGTCATGCTACATCAGTCAACCTCAGTACTTATTGTACCGTGACCGACTGAAATAGCAAGACACGTTCGTACGTTTCCGTTAAAAAACTATGGGAAACCATTATGCACTACATCTGCGGCGCTACCACGAACTTCAAATCTCGAACTTCGTATATCCCTGCCTCTGTCGCTCGAGTACCATAAACCATAAGTGCGATAGAGACGGAAATATACGAAGTTCGAAATTCAAAGTTCGTGGTTAATAGCTCTGTAACTACAGTCGCTATCACATACATCGGTACACTATAGGTGTTCAAAAATATCGGCACATGCACCCTAATGCCTTGAAAATAGAGGTGTGTTCCGATGTTTGTGACGTGCTTGTTTGCTCCGATGTATGTGATGGCGACTGTACCTAGCTGTATTTGTCTAACCTTGTAACGACACGAGTTGGGAATTACCTAACCGCATCACGTGTACCATACAACATTTTACAATGCATCATGCGAGGAAATAAAAAAAAATATGCATAAAAGGTGAAATTTTAATTGTCACGAACTCACGAAATCTCATTCCCGCATAGTGTGCGGGAATATTGTACTGAAATCCACTCCGCACGGGCGCGGTCCACCACGCGCTACCAGTGCTGGCATCGAGCATTTCCCGTGTTTATGTTCAACCACATAAAGGGGCACGTTCAGAGCAAGTGCATTGTAATAGTACATTACTTACCTAGGGCGGTTAAACAAAGAATGTCTCAGATCGCAGGTATTTGTCGCCCGAGCCTAAGGCAAGGGCGATAAATATGCGCTCTGAGGCTTTCTTTATTACCGCCCGTGGTGAGTACAAAATTTTACGTCTCTATCTGGCCAGGAAGTGGGGTTTTCCACATAATTCCTACTTTATGGCCAGGTATGACGTAAAGTAAATTATATAGTTCGAAACTCGATTTGAATTTGCACTTGTACCAATTCTGGTACAAGTGCAAATTCAAATTGAGTTTCGAACTATATAATTTACTTTTAAAACAAAGTTTTAACCGACTTCAATTCAGTACTCCACTGTCACATGAACATTTCCACATTTCCTTTCCACTGATGAACAATGAACGGCTCCCTGAAAGCAAATGTCACTACAGAAAAATATTCCTAATTCGCTGTATGTGTGTGCCCATAAGGTTTGAAGAGTTCCCTCGATTTCTCCAGGATCCCATCATCAGATCCTGACCTGATGACCATGGGACGACCTGGGAAGAACACCTTTGCAAAAAAAAAAAATTTTTTGAAATCAGTCCAGGAGTCTTCGAGTCATCGGGGAACATACGAACTAACATAAAACATAAACCTCCTTTTTTGAAGTCGGTTAAAAATTGAATTAACGAAGGTTCCAAATTCAAAAACGCATTATCGTATCTGGAACTTATAGAGAGTAAATATCCACCACAGACGCGCGAAAGATGCGTTCCCATATATTTGACACCTCGCATGCTAGGAGTACGGTGCAAATACTGCGATCGCCAACCCGCATGCCTACTTCGATGATTATGGCATTTACCCCCTCCCCAATGATAGGTACAAAAAACCCACGGCCCCCAGGTTCCGGCGACCCCACTGCGCAGTAGACTCGCCCACTGTAGACGCTGCTGGCGACTCACCTGCTCCTGTGTAAGTACGACCTGCGTGATGCCAGGCCGATGCGTGCCCGCGGGCGAGTCCACTGGCGAGAACCAGTGGGCAGTGGACTCGCCCACTGTAAATGCGACCCCTAATGGCTTGATGACCCACCTGCTCCTGTGTAAGTATAAGCTGCGTGATGCCAGGCCGAGGCGTGCCCGCGGGCGAGTCCACTGGCGAGAACCAGTGGGCAGTGGACTCGCCCACTGAAGATGCGACCCCTAATGGCTTGATGACCCACCTGCTCCTGTGTAAGTATAAGCTGCGTGATGCCAGGCCGATGCGTGCCCGCGGGCGAGTCCACTGGCGAGGACCAGTGCGCAGTGGACTCGCCCACTGTAGATGCGACCCCTAATGGCTTGATGACCCACCTGCTCCTGTGTTAGTATAAGCTGCGTGATGCCAGGCCGATGCATGCCCGCGGGCGAGTCCACTGGCGAGAACCAGTGCGCAGTGGACTCGCCCACTGTAGATGCGACCCCGAATGGCTTGATGACTCACCTGCTCCTGTGTAAGTATAAGCTGCGTGATGCCAGGCCGATGCATGCCCGCGGGCGAGTCCACTGGCGAGAACCAGTGCGCAGTGGACTCGCCCACTGTAGATGCGACCCCTAATGGCTTGATGACCCACCTGCTCCTGTGTAAGTATAAGCTGCGTGATGCCAGGCCGAGGCGTGCCCGCGGGCGAGTCCACTGGCGAGAACCAGTGCGCAGTGGACTCGCCCACTGTAGACGCGACCCCTAATGGCTTGTGCAGGAGCGGCGTCCGCTCTGTGCTCTGGTTGTGATGGCCAGCTGTATGACAAAATACACATATTAATGTCGTGCTGCCACAATATTGCCTAAACCTTCCAGGTTTTAAATAGTGGCTTTATGTGTAACACAGTAACTATGTAAACATAATTGTATTAAATAAATCAAAAAAAAAAAAAAATACTGCCGCGCGTCGGAAATGGTATGAGAAATCTCATTACCGACCTGTAAATTTCTGAAACCCCCATCGCTGTGTTTCGCAGTCTATTTTTGCGAACGTAAGGTCTATATTTCCGAGCATGTTTGAGAAAACATGTGCTTTCCACGGATAAAGGGGCCTTATGGCGGTATTTAGTTACGGACATAAATATTAATTGTTTTGTAAAAGTTACCCACTTTAGAATAAACGATTTTTTATTTTAGCTGTTTTGAAAACTCTAGGACGTAAAAAGGTACCGTCGCGAGGCAGCCAATTGAAACAGCTGTTGCCTGGAAGTTTTTTTTCCCCCCCCTAGCACCACAACACTTGGGGACCTCAATAACCGCTAGCCTAGCCATCGGCTTGTCTCTTGGATACTGCAACTACGCGTAATGGTTCATGCCGAACCTATAATAATTATAAATATTTTTATGTTATTATTGTAAGTTTTATTTAGTCAATAATATCACCTAATTCCCGCAAAATTATCAATATCCGTAAAATAGCCATGAATAACCACCGAGTTCTTTCAATAACTAGAGTCACAGAAAACAACTGAATCTCTCAAAATATCAAATCACACTGTTTCATTCGAGTAGAACGAAGTCACTAATTTAAATCCCATAAAAAACATTCCATTTAAAAAATAGGCCAAGTCTCGAAACTCTTTCACAGTAAAAAGTGGTGAGATATCTCGTAGAGCCAAGTCAGGCATTCCTATTAATCTTTATTTGCTTGCTAAAAAAAATCTGCAACTTGGGAATCACACAACTTTACTGCATTCACTAATTTTTGCATAGGTACCTAAAACTATCTAAGTGTGATTGCCAAGTCACAAAATTTTATTTAGCAAGGAAATAAAGATTAATAACAATGCCTCACTTGGCTCTACGAAATATCTCACCACTTTTTACTGTGAAAGAGTTTCGAGATCTCATTTCTTTTTGTAGACTTTGTATGGGAATGTTACTTTACCAACCGCAAATAACGTTTGTATAGTTTTGCAGGAAGGAACTGCAAAAGTAACTTTGTAATCGCATGGATTTGTATAGGATTACAAACTTACTTATGCAGTTTGTATATCACTGAAACGTGACTGAAATTGCAATATTTTTAGGTTTTTTATGAGTTATTAGGCTAAAAATTAATTATGTTTGAAATTTGGAGCTTGTGGGTCTGCTAGAAGTACCTTAGAATTAGCGTGATCATTATCAGTGAGTATGTCAGTGACAAAACTAACGAACTTTGACGGACAATAGTTCTTAAACTAAAAGTTCAAATTGAATGTTATTGATATTATATGTTAGCACAAAATTACAGGATGTTGAAAATGGCCTGAATGGCTTCGAGAATAGGATTGTACGGCCGTGCCTCTTTGTTTTGCTCGACTTGGCGGGGGCACTGCCGTACCCCCAGATAATGAGACAATGACAAGTTACCAAATAACACTGTATTACACACACTGGTGGCACAGGTGGTAATTATACATTGACGTAACATAAAGTAAATTAGACTCACAATGCCGAACAAAAATGTGAACAAATGTGCCCCTGAAATGGAACTGTGGCTATATTTCACGGATATCCGCCGTGAAATATAGCCATCCGGCGGATATCCGTGAACTATAACAGCACGGCGCGCCGTGCTGTTATAGTTAAGAAATATTTAACGGCCAACTTTTTATAAAACTGTCAATTGACTCATTTGATACGAAACATTGTGACAATATGGACATGGAGAGGGAACGCAGAGCGCTGGCTGTGCGTTGCAACATGCTGGCTCGTAGGTTTGCACGATGTACTGATAGAAATCCAAAAAAGTTTATTTATACACAGTGCTATTTAGCTGAGTATCAAATCATCATGTCCTAAAAAAATGTTACAGACAGTGTTTGTGCATGACACAAAGTAAATTAGGCCTGTCTCGTAGGCTGACACAAGATTCGATTTCCATTTTACGGGAGCGCTCAAGACAAAAACATTTAAAAACCAAGAAGGGCTCGTGCACAAATCACGCGAGGATTTTTCGGCTACTTTTTTACACCCCCCCCCCCCTGGTGATATTTGGTGAGGTTCTTGGCTACCCCCTCCCCCCCACCACGTCACCTCACGTATATTTTTTTTCATTCGACCTAATTGTAAGATAAATAGTAAATCTTGTTTTTTCTATCTTATGAAGTCAAGTCAAGAGCGAGCGGGGTCACAAAATTTCGTAAAATAGACTCGCTATTTTGAACTGCTAAGTAAACGTACTCGTGTGGTAGATATTTTTTCTTAGTTTCGTTCACTGTAGAAAAAATAAAAACGTGATCTGTCGTGATTTTTTCCTGACCCCCCCTATCGAACCTCGCGTGATTTGTGCACAAGCCCGAAGTTGTTGGTATCCAAAATTCACCATCTTGTTCAAGATTAATGCAGTTACGAGGATGTGCGTACATCGATGCCCTCAGTTTTTCTGATAATTTTAGTTTGCATGAAAACATGGATTAGGTACCTACTTTCAACTTCAACTGATTTTGAGCTAAGATATTTCGATCACTATCTAGATTTTAGGCTTATAGAATTGCTAATGTAGTACATCCCGATTCTTGTTGTGATACATTTTCATTGTTTTTTTTTAATACAATAGGTACAGTCGCCATCACATACATCGGAGCAAACAAGCACGTCACAAACATCGGACCACACCTCTATTTTCAAGGCATTAGGGTGCATGTGCCGATATTTTTGAACACCGATAGTGTACCTATGTATGTGATGGCGACTATACACCTGTTTGCTGTCTGTACACATATATGAATAAAACCCCTTTTTTTTACATCAAACGTCAGCTAAAGTTTGCCTTCGTAACATATTAACAAGCCATTATGTGTAGTTCAATCACAGTTTTCTTTTATTTATATGTGTATATGTAAAAAAATACTTTTTGGTACAGGCCTTATTATCTGACTTTTCAGAAGATAGTTAAGTTATAATTTTTTTGAGGTCTGAAATTTTGTTGGATTTTGTGTCTAGGTAACTAATAAATTGATAATATACCTATCATAAAATATTTCAAAAAAATTTTGTGTCAAATGTTGTTGTCAGTTCATTGACTGGACTAGACGTTTATGTAAGAACGACATTTTTATCAATAACTAGCTTTTGCCTTCTTCGTCCGCGCGAATAAACAATGCCCACCTGAAACAACAATTCTCGCCCTTAGGGAAAAACAAATGTAATTCTTAACCTACATTTATAACACAAGCGTACGAAATATTCTACTACCAAGCTTCAAGATACGAGTACAATAGCTCCACTATACCAAAATAATAACAGATCCATGTTGAACATGATACCTATGTACAACACTAGGACCATAGGAATAAGCCATAGGAATAAGCCTACAATTCTTACAAAGAATGACGCCTTAGTCATTCATGCGATAAGAAGACAAAGACTGCCTAGCAGATTAGGATGTATACCAGCAAAAATAAAACTGCGTGACACACAGCATACTTTGTAGTAACGAGTTCGGTACTTACACAGCATAAGTCAAACGAAAACAAAATAATAATAACCGTACCATCTATAAAAACCGGCCAAGTGCGAGATAGACTCGCGCACGAAGGGTTCCGTATCATTATCAATAAAAACGGCAAAAAAATCACGTTTGTTGTATGGGAGCCCGCCTTAAAAAATACTTTATTTTGTTTTTAGTATTTGTTGTTATAGCGGCAATACATAATCTGTGAAAATGTCAACTCTCTAGCTATCACGGTTCTTGAGATACAGCCTGGTGACAGACAGACGGACGGACGGACGGACAGCGAAGTCTTAGTAATAGGGTCCCGTTTTACTCTTTGAGTACGGAACCCTAAAAACGGCTAAAAAATCACGTTTGTTGTATGTGAGCCTCCTGTAGCCTAGTTGGTAGTGACCCTGGTAAGTAAAGGGCATTTATTTGTGTGATGAGCACAAATATTTGTTCCTGCCTGAGTCATGAATGTTTTCTTTGTATTTAAGTATTTATTTATAAGTATGTTTTCTCCAATATGCTCGGAAATGTCCGCCTTACTGTCGCAAAAATAGTCCGTGAAGTTCCTCGTTACTGCCGAGCGCAAATTTAAAAAGTTAAAAGTCATTATTGTACAGCTTCAGCGGCCAGGAAAATGTATGAATAGTACATTACTTACCTAGGGCGGTTAAACAAAGAATGTCTCAGATCGCAGGTATTTGACGCCCGAGCCGAAGGCAAGGGCGATATAATATAAGCATACCTCGCTATATTTATAGCGAGGTATGCTTGGAACACCGAGCGTAGCGAGGACTTCAAGCGGTATATAAACATGAAAATACCTATAGCCTCTATGATCTGCTTGGCCTGCAGCTCCTGCGGTAGAACCCGGAAGTCCAGGAACCAGGCCTCGCCCCAGGACAGCGTGAACGAAGCCAGGATCAGGAAAACTTGGAACACTGGCTGCTCTGCGTTTGGCCACTGTTGGATAGATAATATTTATTTATTTGGGTGAATCAACTTTTTTCTGTCACTAGTTGCCATGGTTACGTCTCCTGGGTCACTTTTTAAAACTGCGATTTTGCGGGTCCTACCAAATGTAGGGGTTTTTTGACATTTTCGACCCCTTTTTTACAAGTTTTATATTAACTTGCACTGTTCGTAAGTACCTATGTAAATATGTAAGTATGTAAGTTGTCCGTCAAAATTTGCAATCCATTTTTCAGTCACTTCCCGTTATCCAATTGAGCTGAAATTTTGCAAGCATATGTATATCGCATGACAATACAATATTATGATGACTTGGAGCTGATCTGCTGCAGGAGCTGGAAGGTTGCCATAGGAACTCCGCAATAAAACGACACAACCCCATCGAGTTTGGGCTCGTTAGAATCGTCTCAATGAGTAGTTGATGATGGTACTTATGCAGAAAAGTACAGTTGGCAATTAAAGCTTGTACCAAAAATGAAATTTTTGACACAAACTTATTTAAGAGCCATCTTCTAAGCTTGTTAGATGTCCAAGTTGTAACCAATTTTCTAAGAAACTCTGTCATACTTATATTGTCTCTTGGCTAACGGGGCAGGATAACAAGACGAGTCAGTTTTTTGACCCATTTATTTGTTATGAAAGAGATTATTGACGACCTCTGTAGCCTAGGTGGTAGTCACCCTGCCTACGAAGCCGGTGGTCCCGGGTTCGAATCCCGGTAAAGGCATTTACTCATTACTCAATCATTTATTGCAATATCACAAAAGTAGGTACAGATGTTAACTTAAAGCTACAGATCATTGTGAACCCTGTTGGGCACTGCAATGTTAGGGAGAGGAGGACTTACTGATCGTTTATAATGTATCTTCTAAGTATTCATTTAGTGTGTAATAGGATTTAGTTAGTAGTAGTTGCTTTATTTTGTTTATGTACATTGTATCGTCTTCTTCTTCTTTTTTATTTGTGTGATGAGCACGAATATTTGTTTCTGAGTCATGGATGTTTTCTAAATATTTATTTATCTATATAAGTATGTATATCGACGTAATACAAATAGTAGATTTGCTTAGTTTGGGACTAGGTTGATTTCTGTAAGATTCTCCCTATATTATTATATTATAATTTCATATAAGTTTTCGTTAGCCCGTTTCGGTATCCTACTGCTGGGCAAAGGCCTCTTGAATTTAAAAACATATACATTTTATTGCCGAGGACCGAGAGAACTGGCGCCTACTCCACCGACAAGAGCCAAGCTCTTAAATGTTGATGATGATATATTATTGGATAATAAAAAAATAAAGCAAGCAAAAAAACTTCTGTATAGTCAGAGCACAGTCGTTTTTACTCCCTCTGATTTTGACTTACAGTTTCAGATAGAATATACTGGCTGTGGGGTGTTAAAGGTCTTCCGCGTCGAAGTCAGCGAAACAGCGGGTGAGTTGTTAAAATGATTTATTTCCAATGAGTGTTCACAGTGCGCGTCCCGGGATATGACTGCCGTGGGACCGGCACATTACTTAGTACGACGCGCTACTGCGAAAAGCCTACTAAGCAATCTGTGTTCCCACAGCAATTCCCCCCTTTTTGGTTTTTTTTTAAACAATTTAAAAAAAGACTTACAATTCCTATCTGACTCCTAACATGCTATGAAGTATGTGGTCTTGTGTTCCTGGTGGTGAGTAAGGTCGCCAGAGCTCCCTAGGGTGCGCTGTGTTGGGAGTGAGGGACCTGCATGTCTCTATCTGCCAACACAGCGAATCCTCAAGTGAATAAAGGGTCGGCAACGCGCTTGTGATTCTTCTGGAGTCACAAGTGTCCATAGGCGACGGTACCAGCTTAACATCAGGCAGGCCGTAAGCTTGTTTGCCACCGTCGTGGTATAAACATTACAAAGTTGTTGAGAGTCAGGCTCGCTGACGACCTCGGCAATGGCGGCGTCAGCGTGTAAGCGGATCGTATAACAACATGGCTCGTTGTTACCTACGGCCGTCTCCCAAATACGCGCTCGGCAAATTCCTCGAGCCGCTATGTTCCATGAACTAGGGCACGTTTCCTGTGCATGTGTAAGCGATACCTACCTTGGCTAAATGAACAAAGAAAATATTCGAATTACTTAAATATTCATAACAAGGGTCTCTCTTGTGGGATCAAAGATTACATTGTTGCGTACATTGTTGTTGGTTGGGGGCGGATGCTGAATGGAAAATACCCCGTAAGTGGGTCGGTCTGTTGACCACGGATTATCTATTCCACTCTATTTCCTTTTGATTACTGACATTGCATCTCGGATTGGCCATACCGTATGATATAAATAACAGTAATGCAACATATTTTCGACATTATTATCCTTCCATTCCACTCCACTCCACATAACCAACAATCACAAATGCGGCGTAGAGACGATCCTTTCAGCAATTTCGTGAATATCCCTATCTCATTGATTCACGCACGATGTAACTATTGAACGGAACGCGATCTATTTTCGTCTTTACGACGTAGATAGATTGAGTTCGTTCTTAAAATGCACATAATTTCACTGTGTAGCCATACCTACTCATACACTCGTATTATAGAAAGTGATTTACGGAACGTTCAAGGGGCCCGTCGTTAATTAATTATATAAGGTTAGGCCGTATATATTGTGTCGCTTAGCGACAACGAGTACGTCTAACATGCGGTAATTCGGGTATCTGCAGCCTTAGTAGCCATTCCGAAAACATTTGAAGTTAAAACTAAACACAACTAAATTACACTGCACTGTAACGCACTGAAATACTAAAACTTTTAATCGCGCGTCGGAGTGGCGTCGCCGCTGCAGCCCCCCTATTCTGTAACTTGTTTTAAGCTCACCTCGACGCTCACCCACAAATATACGTTGACACCGCGATGCTTAGTAACTAAGCGTAGGTAGAGGTCTAGTTTCATAACGGGTGACCGGCGGGGTGAGCCGCATTAACGCCAGCTAACAGCCCTGCAGTCACCGCTTACTGCTCCGATGGCCTATGGGCCGCTGTCAAGTCTCGCCAGCGGCAGGCAGGGCTTGCGTGCCAACGCCCCGTTAGATGTGATGGTAGAAACAGTCCCTCACCGATGGCTGTGGCTTCGCCATCTGGGCGGGTACCACCCGTGCTCCCGCCGCCGTCGTAGGTCGTGGCCCCTCGCCTCTTGGCGCGGGCCCCACCGGGCCTTCCCAGGACGGACTCGCGGGACCAGGCCTTACCACCGCGGGCGGTCCCCAAACGACGTGGCGCGGCACTCCCTGTCTCCACCCGCGGAGCCCGTTGGCCTTGAGCGTCAACCCCGGGTTCATGCTCGACCCGCCGGGCGAGCTCCAGGGTCGCGACCTCAGACCACAGAATACTATAGAGCGGACAAGCCGCCGGCACCCGCGTCGCAGTTGTTAGCTCAATGGGCATACTCTGCCGCTAGTTCACCGTCCGTTGTTACCGAGTGTGCACGCGTGCTGCGAGCAGAGACAATTACGTTTCTTCCCAAAATGCCTGATATGATGCGCGTGTATTGTCCAATAGGAGCGTAGGTATATACAAGTGCGTGTGCTTTATATGTGTGCGTGCTTTGTCTTGTCAATTACTTGTGCTTTGTGTGGGTTAATGAACTTGCGAAAGGCGTACTCAATATACAAATCAGCCGGCATGTCCGATCATCTGTGGTCGCGACCCTGCGCTCCAGCCTGGCGAGGTTCGTCATGGTCCGCGCGAGTTCCGCGGCCACGATATCGACATACTTTCCGTCCACCATTTCGCTGCCTAATCGTCGGGTTCACCAATGTGGGGTGTTAAAGGTCTTACGAGTACGTGTCGAGGTCAGCGAAACGATGGGAGAGTTGTTGTCTTTTTTTGAATTTTAGATTGTTACTATTATTATTATTTTTTTAACGGTCATGGCAGAATATCAGCGATGTGGCTTGCCACGTCATTATGCTGAGCGAGCGCCTATTCTATGGCTATTTTCATTTAGTCCAATATAAAAGAACTATCTAATCTTAAGTCGCATGCTTTTTTCTTTTCTATATTTTTTGTCACTTTACATCTTTTACTGTTAATTTTGTCATGTTAATACCATGTATGTTGTGGATTTGAATAAAAGGTTTATATATCTATCTATCTAATCTAATGCAGTGTGAGTCTCCCTAAAGTGCACATATGTAATAGATCACCCTATTACATATTTTTTTCGTGTCGATTGAATTAGGTCTAGATTCACCCTATTTCATATGTGCACTTTAAGGAGATTCACACTGTCCAGTTACTTACGTCAAATACAAAAACTTTGGCTATTAAGAAGGCACACGATGCGGATGTCGTGAGCTGAAACAAAAGAAAACGAGAATTTAATAAATAATTTTTTTTATGAAGTTTGTTATTTTTCAAAAGTTTTCGTCTGTGGGGCGCCCCGATCGGGGTTTTCTGTTTGTAAGCTTAAGAGCAGGTTGCACCAACTTACGATTACAGACCGACCAACGTTAAATATGGCGCCGGCAGCTGTCATTTCATACAAACTTGACAAACTTTCCATACATTCAGATTTTAACGAACGTCATAGTTTTCTATTTGTACCTACTAATCGTTGTATGGAAAATCAAGTAAATTTCTGTTTTCGTCGCGAATTACTGCGTTAAGGTCCATAGCTGTCATACAATTTTGTTTCTCTAAGAGCGTAAGGATTATATTGGTAGGTAGCTTTAAATTTACTTTTGGACGATAAAAAAATGCATATTTTTTCTAAACTTTCAAGGTCCATCTTTTTATGATTTTAATTATATTTTGTAATTTATATTTAAATACAATAAATTGATAGTTTTCTATACATTTAGCAACACTACGTTAACAATTTTAACATGAGGTCACTGTTGGAATAGAGTTGCTTTTGTTTTGTTCAATTTCAAAACAAAAACCACTCTATTTTCTAGAAGTAACAGTTGATTCAAAGACTGTAATTTTTTCTTGTATGGGCGACTAGACTTTCATCATCATCATATCAGCCGAAAGACGTCCACTGCTGGGCATAGGCCTCCCCCAAATAGTGCCATGCACTCCCGCGACCTTTACCAGGTCATCCACCACCAGTAGGGGGTCTACACACGCTGCGACTTCCGATCGAGCTAGGGGTTCTTATTATTTAAGAGCTAGGCTCTTGTCGGTGGAGTAGGAGTAGAGCTAGGGACAGAAATTTATGGCTCGTAATATAAAGTTATACGTACCGCTATAACACTCCAATTATTTATATACAATACACCGTAGAAGAGTAGCAGGAGAAAGAACCGACATATTGCCACCAACACTATATCGGCTAAGGACACTTTTATGCTATATTGTACTATTTCTCTAGTTAATATTTGTTGTAGCGTCTCGCCTTTCATCTGTAACAAAAATTAAGTATGAGCGTCATCAATCATCATCATCATATCAGCCGAAAGACGTCCACTGCTGGACATAGGCCTCCCCCAAAGAGTGTCACAATGGCCCGTCCTGCGCCAATGGCCACCCCCCCCCCCCCCCCCTTAAGTTTAGCGATTCGGAGGGCTATATCGATTACCTTGGTTCTGCTGCGGATAGCCGGAAGTATGAGCGTAGTGAGAGTTAATATCGTTGCTAAATAAATACTAAAGGTTAATCCAACTACAGTAAAACTTAAATGACCACTTTCCTTCTCTTTATACTAAGCATAAAGAGAAGACTAAGCCATTGTATTTCATTGTTAAGTGTAACTGGTAATTGTTTACGTTGTACTAAGTATGCTTCAACTACTAAATACAAAGTTGTTAATACCGATATAACTTTCGTTTTAATTTGAACCTTGCTACTTTCACAATAGAGTCACTATTCGTAAAGTATTTATTAAACATGGCCTGTTCATTTCAAAGCGTTTGTGGTGCGAGGCTAAAAAAACTTTAAAATTTAAACTGATTATCCCAGTAAGTTATTTGGTACAATTTTTTTTACTAATAACTTAGCACAATCTATTTTTTAGACTATATTTTGCTAAGCTTAGCTGATTTCTAGGTTTAATATAGATACAATTTGTTTATATAATGTAATTTGGTTACATTTGGCTAAACAACGGTATTGTTGTACCGATGGGTTTTAAGATCCCTTCTAGAAAACTGATTCTCACCATACCAGATTAAATATTTCTGAAAGTTACTAACATAATAGTACATTACTTACCTAGGGCGGTTAAACAAAGAATGTCTCAGATCGCGGGTATTTGACGCCCGAGCCGAAGGCAAGGGCGATAAATATGCTATCTGAGGCTTTCTTTATTACCGCCCGTGGTGAGTGCAAAATTTTACGTCTCTATCTGGCCAGGAAGTGGGATTTTCCGAACGCATACCGTGCGGTAATTCTTACTTTATGGCCGGGAATGACGAAAAGTATATTTACGTCATACCTGGCCATAAAGTAGGAATTACCCCACTCCCTGGCCAGATAGAGACGTAAAATTTTGTACTCACCACGGGCGGTAATAAAGAAAGCCTCAGAGCGCATATTTATCGCCCTTGCCTTCGGCTCGGGCGTCAAATACCTGCGATCTGAGACATTCTTTGTTTAACCGCCCTAGGTAAGTAATGTACTATTGGGATTCTTTTTTTTTTTTTTTTTTTATACTACGACGGTGGCAAACAAGCTTACGGCCTGCCTGATGTTAAGCTGGTACCGTCGCCTATGGACACTTGTGACTCCAGAAGAATCACAAGCGCGTTGCCGACCCTTTAGTCACTTGAGGATTCGCTGTGTTGGCTAGTGCTTACCATGACGCATATAAGCCACATAAGGCTGGTGAAAAGCAGATCGAAGGTGACAAACAAGCAGAAGAACCGTCGGACGGTGGACATCTTGCCATCAGGTCTATGGCCGGCCACCAGGTCTTCTGTCACCAGGTTCACTGATTGTGAGTGGGCTGGAAGCAAGAGTTGAGTTTTTTTTTAATCTTAAACAATCAACCTAGTCCTAAACTGACGACCGCTTAAGCCTAGTTGGTAGTGACCCTGCCTACGAAGCAAGAGGTCCTTGGGTTCGAATCCCGGAAAGGACATTTATTTGTGTGATGAGCACGAATATTTGTTCCTGAGTCATGGATGTTTTCTATGTATTTAAGTATTTATTTATCTATACCGAAACCTTAATCCGCCGACATAAGAGCGATGGGACATATTTACAAATACAAAAAAAAATACAAAAAGGTTTATTATCAAAAACAAAACATCCATTCGACTTCTTACTATCAGAGACCAAACTAGGCTGAGCCTGTATCTTGGCCTTCTGCCAGTGCGATTCACAACAATAACATTAATTAATTTAATCTTTAGGTACAAACACACAAGATATTTATGAGCGTCTATAGTGTGGAACCCCCACGTGGTCACTTACGCCTTGCTTCTGGAGAAAATCCGAAAGGTTTTCTTGCGATTTTTATATAAAAAAAAATGTATGGGTGCTATCCCTATCTTTACCCGACAAAGTTTTTGCTTGGCACCCTCCCTGGAAGTGAGGCGTAGTTATGCACTCGTGACCGGGGCGGGCCGAACATTACTCATTACATTACTCAGGCGAGTCCGTGGCAGCGGCAATGGCCTCCTCAGGGTATTGTCGGAGAGAATGGACTGCCCCATATTTAAATACTGGGTCGAAGTGGCCATCGGCAGGGCCAAATAGGATGGGACTGCGAACGATCACCGGACGCCTTTGCCGTGTTGGTTCGCATCTACACCTCATTTAATTGAATTTTCTATTTTACGTGTATTTTTTATTTTTGATTGCTATTCATGTACGTACTAACATAGTTATTAAGTCTAAATTTGTTACTAACATACTATGGACCAGTGGTCTGAAATAAAGGTTTTTATTTTTTTATATATTATATTTATTATTTATTACGCGGAGATTCAGAATGTCCCCAGCTATGGTCTCCAACTGGTTCGCCTTTTCGTGCCCTCTCTGTCTCAGTTAAAGTACAATTTTAGACCACGAAATCTCGACTAGGCTAAAGCGGTCGTCACACACACCTTACATGACTGCCTTGAATAGATTAAATAAAAGTTTATAAAAAACACGTATACTCACATAATGTCCTATACGGGCCACTCGCACTCCCGCCGAGCAGCGATTCCGCCGCTATCCTAACTGTGTAGTCAGTCATATCTGCAATCATAACGACATAATTAGGTAAACATCATTAAGTGGCTTGTTTAGTGGATCCTAATTTCAAAGGGTTCATTGCCAATTATTTCCCGTATACAATTCAACAAGTAAAATCCTACTATATACACAGTGGGCGTTAATAACCCGAAAGATTTTAACCACGCATTCCGGAGGTCATTAGGAGTAAAAAATGTTATATGAATCCAATCCAAATTCAGCAAAAAAAAAAATTTTTTTCTGTATTTTTTTCGGTTTTTGTAAATAAAATTTGGATAAGTATCGCTTCCTGGATGGAAATCATCCCTTTTAATAAAATGGTAACAATTATTTCTCCAAAAAATAATGAATTTAGTGAGTGGTAGCTGTCACTTTGATGTATGTCAATAACGACTCGAAACTTGGCAACATCGGTAGCAACGTCTCCATCAAAAGAGCTTAATGCACTTTACTAATTACAATAAATAGTTTACATGAAAATGATAATATCTTCAAAACTAAGCAGGATTTGACTGGGGTTCAAATAACATTTTTTGCGCCTAATGACCTAAGGAATGTGTGGTTAAAATATTTCGGGTTATTAACGCCCACGGTGTATAAATATACCTATATATATATATTTTTTTTCAATTATATTATAAATGCGAAAGTTTGGTTGTTTGTTACTAAATCACGCAAAAACGGCTGAATGGATTAAGATACATTTTAGTATAGTTGTTATTTTCTAAGCCGTCCGTTCTGCAGTGCGGCGTTCTTTAGTGCGGAACGGACGGCTTAGAAAATAACAACTATATAGAAATAGAGTGTAGGCTGGATTAGTATTTGACATTTTTATTTCTATTTTATTTTATTAATTAATGTTTAAATGTACACACTGTGATTGTTTGAAATTGTTATTTAAGTTATGATTGTGTTATAAATAATGTTGTATGTTTGTGTTGTGATATGGGCAATGCCTGAAATAAAGTAATAATAAAAATAAAATAAATTAACATATAGAATACATTATTGCTGTTGATGCCACAAATACATAAAAATAAAATAAATAATACTTTATATACAGGGTGTGGCCTGTAATAGGAGCAAATATTCAAAGGGACGCTTCCTTAGGGCATTTGTAGTAACCCCTTGTATCCCACACTCATTTAAATTTTTTTTGGATTCGGAGATATTTTGGTCTAAAGTTATGACCTCCAAGTAATGTATCTTGGCACCACGACATCATAGCACAGCAGTCAATGCGGATTTTGAGGTAACATCATGTAACGAGTCATAATAGTTTTTGCATTTTTGTTTTCAAAAGATATTTTTGTGATTTTTTTATTATTTTTTTTAGTGTTTTTAAAATAAAAAGTTCCTGATAGCACTCTAGAAGAGTAAAAAAATACAACTAAACATATTTTGAAGAAAAAAAAATAAAAAAAAAAGATTTTTTTTTTCAAGTTTAACCATGTGGAAATAATTGTTTACAAGCTTAATAATCTACCGTTTAATGTTTTGCTCCTATAACAGGCCACACCCTGTATTATCCCGGTAAAAGTTCAACAAAAGGAAGTCGTCGTAAATGAAGTCGCGGGCAAAAGCTAGTCTATAGTAAATTGCCAAAAAATGTGTGCAAAGTAGAAGATTTGGCAGAATTTAAAAAAAAGCCTGTTTACAATTTTAATGAAAAAACCGGCCAAGTGCGAGTCGGACTCGCGCACGAAGGGTTCCGTACCATTATGAATAAAAATATTTATTTTATTCTGTTTTTAGTATTTGTTGTTATAGCGGCAACAGAAATACATAATCTGTGAAAATGTCAACTCTCTAGCTATCACGGTTCTTGAGATACAGCCTAGTGACAGACAGACGGATGGACGGACGGACAGCCAAGTCTTAGTATAGGGTCCCGTTTTACTCTTTGAGTACGGAACCCTAAAAAACATATTATTCACTGAATTCAAATGGAAATGGTATCCGAATAAGATGCAATGTGAACAGTTAGTTCTCAAATAAATTTCTAGTACAAAATTTATAAATAAATATCCAACTTGTAATTATACTTATTTAAGGAAATAAATGGCTAATATATTTCATTGAATTAATATTGAACGGATTGTGACTCTTAACAAAATATCAGAGTGCATTTAGTATTTACAAAATGATGTTTTTACTGTGTGCCAAAGTCAACTCGAAGATGTGTTGAAGAAAGTGGTGCTATTGCAACCTGACGCACATGGTGAATTAGGTTATAGTGGCTAATGAAGAACTGGCGTCTACTTCACAGACAAGAGCCAGGCTCATTATGATAATCATGAGTTTTTTACATAATCTAGTAGGTTACGCCTAGGACTATGACGCTATCCTAACTGTATAGTCAGACATGTCTGCAATAAAAACCACGAACTTAGATAAATATGTAATCATCATTAACTAAGTAACTTAGTTTAAGGAACGTCTATTAGGGATTTGACGTGGGCAAATCATGCAATCGCGCGGCATCTAGATATAAGAGCAGATTTCGGTCGAGAATAGGTAGTATATCTGTTTAACTAGACTTGGCTAATATAATACAGAAAATTGGTCTAGAATGGTATTTGCCCTAATTTTATTCACACATAAAAAACATGTTACGGATTCTAAGTGCGTCATAGCAAAAAAGGCCCGATTTTAGGACAGTTTTTTTTCGCAATTTTTGCTACTTTTTGATTAGAACTTTAAAGAACACATTAAAATAAGCATCTTTTATTGATTACAATTTTTTAATTAACTTGCCTGTTTAAGAACTAGAGCGGTTTAACACAACTTGTCTAAGTACTAAAATACCTGCTTAAGGCCCTTTTTGCTATACCCCAACCAAAACGTAACTTTATTTGTAAGGAAAAGACTTACAACTACTTACACTTTTTACACCTTTTATAAGGTATAAGCTAGTATTTAATGCTAAAGTGTAAACAATTACGTATGTAAATACATTTTCTCAAACATGCAATGAAATTTCGTCATTCAGTGCGTTATAACAGGCTTCAAAGTATCACGTTTCAGGCGGAAGAAGAAGAGAGAGAACTGATCCATCCACTTGGCCATATATTGAATATTGATATAAATGGGTATATAGAGTCAGTGAGGTGCATAGGCAGAGCTGGCCGCAGCTGCCGCCCGATAATCATCGAATTTTTAAGTAGTCGTATGAAGAGGTACGTAATTGAGAACTCATATAATTTCAGGACTAGTGGTTATGCTGTTTCTGATATCATGAGTAAGGAAGCGTTATTACAGAGAAAGCGACTCAAGGAATACATGATGACCGCGCGACGTGAAGGCAAATATGCTGTTATTCATAACAACAGGCTTTTTATAAACGGCGAAGAAATAAATCCTCTGTCTACCCAGTGTGGGATACAGACGCAACAACCCTTGTCCCACACAAAAAAACACAGTGAAACCATGTCGAAAAGGATGAGTGATGTCTCACCATCCCTGGAAAATGGAAACTCGGCTAGTGACAATAATGAAATAACAGCCATACAGACCAAAGACACACCAGGCACAAGCAACGACTCAACACTGCTTTTTCGTGACTGAAGACCAGACTGAGGCAGGACTTTGTAATCAGTTGAAATGTTTAAATGCATATGTTCCTTTCGCAAAAAAAATTACAATTTTCCATCAAAATATCTGCGGTATTCTAAACAAAACCGACGCCCTTCAATTATGTTTACAGGTGTTTATAGATAGAAGTTTATTTTTAGATGTTATCTGTCTGTCTGAAACATTTGTAAAGCTAGGCGAGGAAAAAAACATACATATTAAGGGTTACAAGTTATGTGCCTCGTTCTCACGTATGAATCAAAAGCGAGGAGGTGTTTGCATATTATGTACCAACTCTATGGATTATAAGAAAATTACTTTCATAGAAGATTTAGGAATGGAACTCACTTTTGAGTGCTGTGGCATTGAAATACCCAGTTGTAAATGCATTGTAGTATGTATCTATAGAATACCTAGATCAGATATTAATATCTTCTTTACTAATTTCGAAAACCTGCTTCATAAACTGAAAAATAAGCATAATAAAAAAATTATCATAACTGGCGACTTCAATATTAACACACTCAACGATTCAAATGATACACGTAAACTCTGTTCATTACTGCAAAATTATAATTTCCACCTTCACATAAAAGAACCTACAAGACTAACATCGTGTATAGACCATATTGTTAGTAATATGAGAAATGCAAGTGCGGTTGTCCATGAACTGGGTTTATCCGACCACAATACAGGCCAAACTTTAAGCTTCCAGGTTCAACAAAATTCGAAACCTGTTGAATGTTGGTACATAAAAAGACGTGACTATTGCGACGATTAATATTAGAAAATTTCGTGAATGCATGGAAAACTTAACATGGTCTGAATTGTATACTTATGGTGATTTGGATTGTGCCTTTAATGCTTTTCATGAGACTTTTATTTTATTCTACAATCTTTGCTTCCCATTTATGCGCATAAAAATTAAAAATAGAATAGTGAAATCCCGATGGATCACAAAAGGTATACAAAAAGCAACAATCACAAAAAGACGCTTACGTTTCAAATACTACACAACTAAAAACGAACACGTCAAAAATTTATATCGAAAATACTCAAGAATTCTAAAGAACTGTGTGAACCATGCACAGAAATCTACTAATAATAAGTATTTAGATGGAGCGAAAAATAAGTGCAAAGCGTCATGGGATTTGATCAAGAACAAGACTGAAAAAGTAAATACTCCAAACCAAATACTCGAAGTCAAAAAAGATTGACCAAATCATCACAAATGAACAAGAAATTGCAGAATCATTTAATGATTATTTCATTAATCTAACTAGTAATGACTACGATCCCAAAAAATATGATCTGAAAATGGAAAAAACAAATCTTTCAACCATATTTTTATATCCTTGTGACGATGCTGAAGTTATTAAGATTGTAAATACGCTAAGACCAACAAAAGCTGTTGGCTATGATGGAATATCGACAATGGTCCTTAAATATTTATCATATTTCATCGATCCTTTGTTTCCTAATAAATTTATCATTTACGACTGGTATTTTTCCAAATAATTTGAAAAAAACAATAATTAAACCATTACATAAAAAAAATTGTAAAGAAGATCTAAATAATTATCGGCCAATAGCATTATTATCTTTTCCAAAATTTTTGAAAGAGCAATGCATGCTAGGATTTGCAGTTTTTGCGATAGGTATGATGTTATAAATAAAAATCAGAATGGATTTCAGAAAGGTAAATGTACAACATTAGCTACATTTAATTTAATTAAATCATTAACAGATCAAATTGACAAAAGAAACCCCGTTATTACTATATTCTTCGATATGAGCAAGGCCTTTGATTTTGTCTCCCATGTCCGTCTTCTGAAAAAATGTGAAACGTATGGCATTCGTGGCCAGGCATTAAATTGGTTAACAAGCTATTTGTCTAAACGCACACAATCAGTCGAAATAGAGTTCCTTAATGAAAAGAATGAGTCGTGTCTGTCAAAATTACATTATAAACAAGTGAGGACTGGGGTACCACAGGGTAGTGTGTTGGGACCCCTCTTATTTTTTCTATATATCAATGACTTGCCTATGGTTACCAGACACCAATGTATTTTATTTGCAGATGACATATCAATAATTATACCCTGTAGTGACATGACATTATATAATTTAGAAATTAATAATACAATTAGTGACATAATAATGTGGTTGCAATTCAATAATTTAAAGCCAAATTTAGATAAAACTAAATATATACAATTCTATAATCGAACACATAGCGTTAACATTGATGTAAAATATAAAGGTGAACAAATTAATGAAACTGAGAGCATTACATTTCTGGGTATGGTGTTGGATAAAAACTGCAACTGGAAACCACAAATAGACAAAGTATGTACAAAGATAAATCGTTTTGTTTATGTTCTTAGGAGACTCTCAACACTAGTAACTAGAACTACAGCTCTCACCGCATATCACGGTTATGTAGCTTCAGTTCTCCGGTATGGTCTGATACTATGGGGAAACTCAGTTGAGATAAAAAGAGTGTTTATCAGCCAAAAGAAATGTGTACGAGCTATTTGCGGCGTCTCACCTCGCACATCATGTAAAGCGTTATTCCAGGATCTCAAAATACTAACTGTACCATCACTTCATATATTTGAAACTTGCAAATTTACCAAGATACATCCAGAACTGTTTATAAAGTTAAGCGATGTTTGCCATTTTAACACTAGATATCCAAACCGACTGGTATTACCGGCCAAATATAATACCACGCTTTGTAGTCAAAACTGTTATCCAATGGCAATAAAAATTTTTCACTTCTCATGCTCTAAAAGTTCGTCTTTATGTCGTGCGTAGGCGACATAAAGTCGCTTTTTATGCTCTAGAGCATAAAGTAAAATCTTCGTCGAAGACCAAGGCAATCGCTGCAACAGCCACACGAACATCTTTAACTTCATACAACAACCTCTTTATTTTATTTCGTTTCGTTCGTATTCTAAGACCAAGGCAAAGATACCAACAGCCAAAGTACACAATAAAACTTCATGAAATAAACTTATAATTTGTATTTCGTCTCATTTATTATTTTACGTGTTGCTGTTTCATTTCCTCGCAATCGAAGTGAAAAGTAGAGTGTACAACTCGTCCATAAAACCCATTTTACACTCGACTTTATATCTATCCTCGCTCGCAAGCTCGCTCGGATGGATAAACGTCTCGAGTAAAATGGTGCGTTTTATGCACTTGTTGTACAATCTACTATATAATCATTTACCAAGTGACATAAGACAACTTTCTCTCAAACCTTTCACTGCACAATTATACAATTGGTTACTAGAAAAATGTTTTTATTCAGTGCAGGATTATTTTAGAACCTAATTATTATTTAATATTGATGTCATTTAATTATATTTATTCTTTAAGTATGCTAATTGTAATTTTGTGTGGGGAATGACAAATAATATTTAAATATTAAGTTTAAAAAAAAAATTGCATGACCAAAAATTTTGGCGAGATGTGCTGATCATGACTAAAACACTGTTCCATCTATTGTTGTACCATGTCTCTAGCAAATAAATTTCTTTCTTTCTTTCTTTCTTTCTTTCTTTGTAAAGGAATTTCATAGGAAATTGAAGGCCTAATAGGCCGGGAAGTAATTTTTTTTTATTTTCATTCCACAATTTGTGGCAATGGTAACGGAGTTCAGCTATGAAAATTTGTTTGATTTCTTGAAGTTTTTTTTATTTATTTCATTGCATGTTTCAGAAAAGCACTATACATGCCTAGCCGTGAAAAGGGCTTGCCGGTTTCGTATCACTATCTAGACCTACTCACACGGCAAGCTGCTTTCCCGGCGGCTGCAATGTACCATTTTGTAATACCTACTCCGATTAAGCGTGTTCCCCATACTAGTAATTGAACTGTATCACGGTGGAACAGGATTCACCATCATCGTTGTTTTAATGTTGTGTTTAACTTAAATAACTACATACTAAATATGAGAAAAATAAGACAAATTTAAAGACACTAACAATAAGTAAAGAATGCGAGTGAGTGACAAAATATTGGCAATGCCGCGCTAGTCGAACGAAGTTGTATACACGTAGTATATATATGCAAAGTGATCAGAAGAGTCAGGTCAATGGACGGTTTATTGTTATTTATATGACATATTTAGTCCATGGAGATAGTTAAGTGAAGTAAAGTAAATAATAAGATTTTAAGTAGTATAAGTTTTCTTGAAAGTTGTAAACCTCAGCAATATCGCAATATTTTTTTTATACAACTTATGTTTAGTATAACCATCCTCCTAGCGTTATTCCCGGTTGTGCCCCTAAAGGAGCCCGGGGTCCTTTAGGGGCACCTAACCTAATCCCAAGATTTGGCATAGACACTAGTTTTACGACAACTTATATCGTCGGGTGACAAACAAGTCACTACCAAAAGTGTCACTGCTCTTCAAAACCTCGTATCTCGGTACGTAGTCGATATCGAAATACGACCTTTGATTTAAGTAGGTATTTGTTACTTAGTGAGTTTTGCTTGTCACCCGACGATATTTAGTATATCAATGTTATATTTATATTTAGTATATCTAATTGGAACAGAGTTAGTAAGTAAGTAAGTAATTTGTTTTGTATTGTTCGACTTTAAAACAAACTCTACTCTATTTATTTACTATTACTGTTGATTCATATTACATTGCCAATTTTTCTTGTATGGTGGGGAGGGCCGGATTTGGACGTCTGGAGGCCCTAGGGCAACAAAGGAGCGGAGAGAGAGAGGGGCCCCAGAATAGATAATTATCTCGATTGTGGGGTCCCCTCTCTTGCGGAGGCCCCGGGGCAGCAGCCCCGCTTGCCCTCACCCAAATCCGGCCCTGATGGTGGGCGGCTAGTGTTAACAACAAAACAAACTACTCTATTTCCTATTTCAGTTGATTCAAATTTAATATCTAACTTTCTTGCATACTGATTTTATTTTATTTTATTTATTTATTTATTCAAACAATTATTACACAGTATTACAGTTACAGAACTAATGCAATGTGAATCTTAGAATTAACATTTCCAGCATACTTAATATACTATCGAAGACTGGTGGTCATCCATCGTCTCGCTAAACCTCAAGCATTCACAACAGACTTTTACCCAGCTACAAGCGAAAACATCCCAGTCAGAAGCAGATGCGAGAAGTACATTGAGGCAGTGAAGAGCTTGAATAAGCGGCGACTTACTATGAGCCACAGTTCGCGCCTCCGGAGGAGCAAGCAGTGGTCGGTTTCGCGGACGTAGATGCATCCAAGATTGCAACGGAGTGCGCAGCCTCACTATCCGCTCCACCAGTTCAGGGCAGTCTGAATCACCTCGTAAAATTTTGCAACCAACCGTGAGTAGTGCATAGTTACTGATGTCTGGCTAGAGGATAAAAATAAATCCCATTGTCCTAGAACCACTTAATGGCTATCTATGGATCAAAGTGACCAAAACAACAACCTAAACAAACCCGAGATTGAAGCAATTGTGAGATCCCGCCAGGGTAATAAGAATAGATAAGAAGAAAACAATTTACAATATACGGTGTGTATTCCTTAATTTCCGATAACTCAGGCATATAGCCGTGTACACTCATAGAGTCGACATAGCATACTTAGTTTTTGAAAAGTAAAATCTAATTTTTTTTTCATACAAAATAATTAATTATATATAGCCGTGTACACTCATAGAGTCGACATAGCATACTTAGTTTTTGAAAAGTAAAATCTAATTTTTTTTTCATACAAAATAATTAATTATATTTAACAACTGTTAATGTACAAGGACCTTAAGAGTGCAGTGGTTGTCGTCTTGCTTATTGAGTTAGCGATCCTGGGTTCAAGCCTCTACACTAAACTGAGAGAGTTAATTAACGAAAATGATTTCTTGAATATCTTCGAAATAGTATGAATTAGGATACCAGTATTACTAGTGTCTCAGAGAAGTTTACGTTGCTTTATCTCAGGAATGCATCCTCGTTTGCAGATATCAGAAAAACATAAAATGTATTAGATTTACCTGTAGTTTAACACCATTTATTAATGTAATAATGGATTAATTAAATCCATATTTATCCTGTAGAATGCATTATTTGTCTAACTACCTACACTTAACACTTTCGTTGAGAGTAACCATCAATTAAGTGTTTTTTTTTTTATTAAGGTTTTGTTAAGCCTACATATGGCCCGCCTGTCGACATACTGTCACAGAACGAGTTAAGCAACATCTGAAGGTATCTTGTTCCACTTGTTTTAGATGATATACAAATATTGTCAACTATTGGGAAAATTCGGTCAAGGTTATGCAGTCCAATCATTTTGAAATAATTAATTATATCATTGCTAGACTAATTTATGTTAAATGTACCCACTTCATTTGTTACAATAAGAGAAATACTAAAACCTAGGTAGATCGTATTTTATTTATAAAATTTTACTGTGATTTCCATATATGGATGCAGTGATTGATTTTAAATTTAGGTAAATACAATATTTTAACAGCGTTACTTATTTTGGATGATTATCAACTACAGTGCCCATTATGCTCTTCATGCTGCACAATGAAGAAAAATAAGTAAAACATTCAGTTTTTTATTAACTTATTAATGTTAAGGTCAAGTTATAAACATCCAAATGCAAAATACATCTTAACAAAGACTTACCTGATTGGTTTGTAATATCACGAAGAACTAACTTAAATCACTAATAAACTAGGTTTCAAATGCATCACAGTCGGTGGTACGAAATACACTTATGTTATTGAGTCGTAGCTTTTATCACGAATACATCGTTCTATTGTTGTTTCAATTAAAATTTGTTATCAAATAAGAATATCTCGCGAACGAACATTGCTGAATGACGTTTATAGCTAACACTTGCGTTCCGTTTCACGAACGTTTACTTGCGTAATGGATGAAGCATTCCGAAAAGGTTTCAAATTACTTAGAAGGCAAAATCTGTGTAGTACCCATTCAAGTACTCACAAGAAATGAAAAAAATTACAACACAATGTTTTAGCTATTAAAAAACTCAAAATTTTTGCTCTAAAAGTATGTTTTGTGTAACGTTCCATTTTACGAACTTGATACCATATTTTATTTTCAAATTTGGTAAGAATACGGGTCGAAAAATCTTATTCTCAATTTGGGTAATACCCGTAAGAGCGTGTTTACATTTATCAGTGTTAGTCCAGTACGCGAACACTGTAAATGGTCGTCAAACTAACATAATTCACAAGTCAGATTTTTTTTGTTATCTGCTAGAGTACATTAAATACTAACACCGAAAAATATTTTTTAAGATTTTCTAACGTAGATTAACGAATAATTTACTTTATTGTTAGTAACACGTGTAAAACTTCGAAAAGATTATACAAGTCATTGTTTTCTCCAATAATGCAACGCATTTGATTATTCAAAATCTGACCTATCGTTTTCTAATAATTTTGTTAATAGATTACGTCAGCAAAACCGGATACGATTTAATAAATTAAAAATCTATTAAAAAAATATTTAAGCGACTAGTGAAAGGCTTTCAAAATTAAATTTTTCATATAAACTTAACCTATTGATGAATATATTATTAATTCAAACTGTCGTTATCTTTGATAGTTTTTAACACAATTCAGTTACCAAAACTCACTTGAATAATCTTTTAGAGGAAATATTTTTATTTATTTGTTTTGGATTATACTGACGTTATCCATTGACGAAAGTTTTAGTAAATTATAGATAAGGTTGTAACAGTTAAATGCGACACTCTATTGAAGAAAAATACCACTTTTATAATCTTTCCCTGGATTTACAAGGGTCACTAAGAAAATGCTGTGTCATACCTAAATCCACGTTAGAATTCACTTTGTCTTTTTACTACTAGTAGTACTCATTATATTCTAAATATTAACAAAAAATCGCGCTCTTGTGAATTATCGAAGGTGCATTTTGTTTACGTACCGGACTATGTAGGATCCTGTAGGATCCAATAACACTATTGGAGGCCAGTACCACAGAGTACTTTTTCTCAAACATGCAATGAAATATTCTCTTTACGTTCCTTATAATAGACTCGGAAGTATCCTTTTTGGGCGCAGCATCTCGAGGCGGCCTGAAATGGGATTTCATACAACTTTTCAGGCCTAGGCCTGCAAAGTAACTTTTTAATTTTCATTCCACTATTTGTGGCACAGCACCCACGGCATTCAGCCATGAACATTAGTTAGATTTGAGGATTTTTATTTATTTATTTCATTGCATGTTTGAGAAAAGCACTTTTCACCTCACTTGCTCGGAAAGGCCCTTTTGTATCCCTTCAGCTGTGGTTGCCCCTCTGCGGGCTTCGCATGTTTTCCTGCAGGTCTGTGGAGACCCCTCAGAGGGCCGCAAGAGCTGTTCTTACTTTCTTAGATAAATAACAGCCAAACGTGTATCGATCTAGTTTTAATCCGTTGAAACATCTAACCAATGAAGCGAGGCAGCTAGCAAGCCATAATTTCAATGGCCAATGGAGGGAAAATTTTATTTGGTCGTTAGTCTAAAACGGTCACGGCGCGTATGACACGGTCGGTGTTTGCGAGTGAAAATTTGTGGGTTTATTGCTGAATTTTAGTGCCAGAAAGAGAACACTTGTGAACAGGTAAGTAATCTATCGTTCTTCATTAAAAAAACCAAAGTTCAACCAGTTCTCGGTACTAAACCTGTGACTAACAAAACATACGTACTCAAGGTCAAAATTTGCCAACACGTTATTTAGCGCTTTTTTAATAATTTGATATCATTAACAGCTATAAACATTACCGTTATTTATCGTACATTAATTTAAAATGAACGTAAGTAAGTAAATCGATCGAAATTGGTAGCGATCATAACAAATCCCTCAGAGGGCCGGTAACAGTCCGGTGAAAGGCCCTCCGAGGGGTACTCACATCGCACTTCGTGACGTCATCGTCGCTGCGCACTCATACTAATCATGGCCTAGATTTGTATCTTGTTTAGATCATGTTTTTATGGGATTTTTGTTCAACTGATAATAAGATTATAATTTAAACTATAAGTATATTTAATGGTAATATTTAGAAACCTAATTTATCTGGTTCAAAACATATGGTTGCTGTGATAATTGCAGTCGATTGCAAGTGATCATTTTGAATTAAAGTAGATAAGCCTTTTTTCATTTATCCCTAAAATAACGTCTAGTGCACCTACAATAAAAAATCTCTGGTAACACCTAGTCAATGACCTATGTTTACTGTTTATGTATGAATTGATTAAATATAGTAAAAAAATACTTCAGAAATGAACATCTAAATCAAAGTCCATGCAAGCACCTTTTGAGTGTAGGTACAATTTTGGTAGAATACTTCAAATGATCTCCTGTAAAAAAAATACTTTTGAGCCTGCCATTTTATGTGTTTTGAATGTGTATAACTCCAATATCTTCAAAATAATGCCGTTCATTAACCCAGAAAACTAATTTAACATATTCGAAATTACCAAAATATGTAGTAAATTTTGGTGCCCTGGTGATAAGGCCGGTTAGATAGCCTTAATACGACTATAGTGTAGTGATGATACATAGATGCAGTTTAATAATTTAATATAGATTGTGTTTTATCTAAAATCTAGTCTGTAATTAGTTAAAAACTGATGAAAATTAAATTTTACCAAATCACGTAACGCCAGAAACATTGTCTGGGAAGCGGCCCTCAGAGGGGTCTACAGACAGGGGTAGGTGGCCATGTTTTTTTGCCACAGTTGAAGGGATAAGATTGTTAACTATTGAGAAAATCGCTTTTTATCCACATGTGAAGAAAGTAGACGTAGAACGTTAAAAGTACTATGACGTAGAACGTTAAATGTTTATTTTTGTTTTTTGTAGGTATATTTCATGACATATTTTTGTTTAACTTTGTTTTTTAACTTTTTTTACTTATTTTTAGACTTTTTTTACTTTTAAATTTTTTTTTTTTACTTTTTTACTTTGTTTTTTTTTTTTTGTTTTTTTTTTTACTTTTTTTTACCCTTTTTCTTATTTTTCTCGCTGTAGTGATTTGAAAAGATTTGTGTTATACACGGGTGAAAAGTTATTTTACGTCTCGTGTGTTGAAACACTCGCTACGCTCAGGATTCTATTTTTGAACCACTCGCTTCGCTCGTGGTCAATCATAGACTCCTTTCGCTAGCTCGTGTTTCAAATGAACACTCGCAGGGAAAATACAACTTTCCCCCCTTGTATAACAAATAACTATTACATGCCTCGGCGTGAAAACGGATTTCCGGCCAAGTAGGTATAGACTTTGTCAGAAGCTGGCTATTTACTATCGTCTGGAGATGGACTGGAGGCTGGAGGCATGTTGCGCTGCTGATCGAACTGTCAAACGAGTTATACCTACTCAGAAATTGCAAATTGCATACACATGTGGTCGGATTGTTACATCTGTTCGACATGGAGTACTCTTGTTCTGACAGAAAGAAAGCCGCTCTGTCTGAGAATGCCATAATGGGTAAAATTAAACCAAATTTTGTGTAATATGAAACTATATTTCTTAACAATACACAAAGAAAAACTTAGCTTTGGCAAAAATATTAAATTACGTCACTAAACACGTAGATTCAAAATCAAATTAGCCAAGCCAAACAAGTGCCAGTGTATGGGGCTGAGAAAATTCATCTACTTATCTCTTTCTTACGCCAAGTCTGGTCACACTAAAGTAAGAAATGGGTGAAGAAACTACCTACCATACCACTTTCCCACTTTGCTAGCCTGACTCAAATTAAAAAGTAACTACAGGAGAAAAATTAGAACTAGATGACGTTATTGGCAAACAGCCAAACTGGCATATAATTACGCCATCTAGTGAAGTATACAATAAAACTTGGTTAACATTTTAGACGAATTACATACGTTAACGCTTATAAATCTTATAATATATTAATGCTATATCTTGTGACCTAGGCGTATAAATTTACATTAAGTAGTAAAAATGCAGGTCTGTTGTCTTATTTTTAAATTGTCTAATTTAATGTTAAGTGTTAAAAAGGTAGGTACTATGATATATGAGATTAAATATACACTGTATAATCACGATATTAATCTCTGGTTTTACGATACACAATTATTTAACAAGGCATCAATTTAGAACCAAGATGGCTGCACTCGGGCAAGTTCACGTGCGTACCTATGCTCAGGAGCCTCAGGATAGCATGCGCTGGGCCACACCACACCCCGCCTCGCCTCAGCCCCCCCTATTCTGTTACTTGTTTTAAGCTCACCTCAACGCTCACCCACAATTATACGTTGACACCGCGATGCGTAGTAATTAAGCGTAGGCAGAGGTCTAGTTACGTAACAGCCCGGCTCATGGTCGCACCACATTTGGGGGTTCGTGTTCGCGTTGCGTCGTTGCCTCTCTTTCATTTGCCGTAGGAAGGAAAAAGATGCAACACGAATATCAAATTACACCCGAAGACGAACTGAATGCGGAAAATCTAATTACGTGCCAGGGGTTATCATGATCGAAAAAGCACCCATCTCATGGTAGTTATTACATAGCTATTTTTCAGACAAAGTTGGGTGTTACATCGAAGGAGATACTCTAATTAAAAATTCAAATGTAATAAATCACTTAGCTTAACAAAGGCTTAGAAGAGATTTTTGCGATGTTGCCGATATTATATAAAATTCTAAGAAAGGAAATATGTAAAAAATAAACATGTTGCTCAGAGAAACTGCGCCTGAGGTTAATGTCGCTGCGCCCACCACTGTATCTAACGGATATCATGTGCAATAGGTAATAAGTGTAAATAAGTGGGTTACATTACACCAAACCGTCTGATGTACCTAATCGTAAGCGGTGTTCAAGGTTTAACAAGTTTCTATGGAATGACAGCCGCCGGCGCCATATTTACCTAACGTTAGTCGGTATGTAATCGTAAGTTGGTTCAACTCGCTTTAAGTTGCTTATATCGCTACAGAGAGACAACGACCACACACAGCGATGTTTCGTGTTATGTCGCTGACTCAGTAGTCTCAGTACCATCGCATCGTCCGCCTACTCTACTGGCGGACTACCTACGACGCTAGGACTCCCAGTGTTGCCACACAGAGCAACATCGCTGACACAGCGCTGTATGCTGTATGTATGAGGTTAAGTAGCTGGACCTTAGTACCACTGTATCCAGCGGATCTCATGCGCAGTTATATATGCGCAGGTGGAAATTATGCTTAAGATGCTCGATACGCCACAAAGAGATAGCGACCATACACAGCGCTATGTGTTATGTCTTATGTATTATGACGTCAGTACCACAGTGCAGTCCCTACTCTATTATCTGGTGGATCTCTTGCGCAGCAGTACGACGACGCTAGGACTCCCAGTGTCGCCACACAGAGCAACATCGCGGACACAGAGCTGTAGGTATGAGGTTAAGTATAGCTGTACCTTAGTACCACTGTATCTAGCGGATCTCATGCGCAGTTATGCGCAGGTGGAAATTATGCTTAAGATGCTCGATACGCCACAAAAAGATATAGCGACCATACACAGCGCTATGTGTTATGTCTTATGTATGACGTCAGTACCATAGTGCAGTCCTTACTCTATTATCCGGTGGATCTCTCTCGCAGCAGTACGACGACGCTATTAGGACTCCCAGTGTCGCCACACAGAGCAACATCGCGGACACAGCGCTGTAGGTACCTATGCTGTAGGTTAAGTAGCTGTACCTTAGTACCACTGTATCTAGAGGATCTCATGCGCAGTTATGGGTGGAAATTATGCTTTAGATGCTCGTATCGCCACAAAGAGATAGCGACCACACACAACGCTATGAGATATGTATTATGGCGTCAGTACCACAGTGCAGTCCCTACTCTATTATCCGGCGGATCTCTCGCGCAACAGTACGACGCTAGGACTCCCAGTGTCGCCACACAGAGCGACAGCGCGGACACAGCGCACACAGCGCCTGAAGTTATGTCGCTGAGTGCGGTTCCTGGTTGTGGCTGGATGGAGAGGAGAAGTAGGAGACCGAAGGCGCTGAGTAGAGAGAATGAGGAGAGGACGATGTAGCCTGAAAGAAGAAACAATAGGATATTAATAAGTTAATTAACTTGCAGTCAATGTCAATGTGACAGTCACATTATGATTAAGGTTATATTAAATCACTGTTATTAAGTAACTAAGGAACTATTAAGGTTCTCCTTAAGGGGACGTAGGTTCGTAGTCTTCTCTCCCTCTCACTGAGCATAAGCGTGAGCGAGATGGAAGTGCGTGTTTGGAAGCGCGGATATCATGTTTTTTAATTTTAATTTTTTGTGCGTTTTAATAAATAAAAAAGTAATAGCTGATTTCCCTCAAACATGGCATTGCCGATTTTTACAATCAATTTTAATATGTTTAGCTGTTGTGCATAATTTGTTACGATTTTTATAAGCGTATTTTAGACCTATGTTCGTGATTTTTTTCTATCGAGCGGAAGTCAAAAACTCAGGATTCGAATAGCTGATTTCCCTCGATAAAGGCCTCAATATTGCTAAATAAATTTAGCGCAGCCGTATTATAATCCAAACAAGAGCTAAGATTTTTTAAAAATCAGTTTTTGGAGCTCACGTCGCCTTAAGTGTTCCAAACCCAGGACGCATTATAGATAGGTAGGTAGGTAGGTGCAGCGTGGGTAGACCCCCCACAAGGTAGACTGATGACCAGCAGGTCGATCACGTAACGCATCGTACGTACGCCAGGTAGATCTTAAATGTCACTTTTTGTTGTATGGAAAAAAGACCGTTAAAAAAAAAGGATTTATTGTCGCAAAAAACACAAAATCGAACACTGATGTAAGTAGATACTTATATAAAACAACACAATACAGAAAATAAATGAATGCGACAATAGGCTCGGGGCTCAGCGTTTGCTGCTAGCCTGTCGGCTATACAGCGCTGTTTTTCAGCCCGCATCACCTACAACTCCAAGTAAACCCAACGTGCGTTCGAAACGTTACGTGATTACGTGACGTGACGTGGTTACCCTCTGGTAAAGGTCGTGGGCGGGGCACATTGCACGTAGAACCGATGGCCGTTGGGGCGGAAAGGTTATCGAGTGGCGACCACGTACCGGAAGGCGCGGCGTGTGTAGGCCCCCCACAAGATGGACTGATGACCTGGTAAAGGTCGCGGGAGTCCGCTGGATGCGGGTGGCGCAGGACCGGTCATTTTGGCACTCTTTGGGGAGGCCTGTCTCCAGCAGTGGACGTCTTTTGACTGATATTCATGATGATGATGCTGACGCATCATAAATTGTGCAGGTCACATATCAAACAAATCGAACAGTCATCAAAGGGGTAATCACGTAACGTTCCGAACTTGCGTTAGGACAATTTAACTGTCATTTTTCCATATAAAAATTGACATTTAGATCTACCTGACGCGCGTACAATGCGTTACGTGATCGACCTGCGGATCGTTACACAAGTAGGTAGGCTACTCACCTGAGATGTAGTTCCTGTTGGGCAGCATCTGTTGACGCCTCGACCGGAGCCCGAGGAGCCCTAGCAAGAAGCAGGTGAAGCCCGCCAACACCCCGAAGTCCAGGTAGTAGCGCCGACCCACCTGGGAACACAAACACTCAAAATATGAATACGCTAAAAGTAATAATAAGTTTCTGTCAAAAATCTCATTTTTGGTACAAGCTTTTATTGCCGACTGTACTTTTCTGTATACCATCATCAACTAAAGAGCCCAAACTCAACGGGGTTACGTCGGTTAAGTACTGAATTCCCATTGCCACCTTCTGTCTCCATCATCAGATCAGCTCGATGGTACCATAATATTGAATTGTGATCCAAACTATACTAAGTACCCAAAATTTCAGCTCAATCGAATAACGGCAAGTGACTGAAAAATGGATTGCAAATTTTGACGGACAACTTGGTCAAGTTAATATGTACCTATAAAGCTTGTAAAAATAAATACTGAAAGATATGAGGAAGATCTCAAGCGTTGCAGCCTGAGAAGTATAGGTGCAAGTCGTCTCATGCATCCATGTATTCCATACATTAAGTAATAGGCACCATCTGTCTCTGAATCGATTAAGATAAAGTTCGGTATGAAGTCATACGATAGTTTGAGATTGAGATGAAAAGGGAGTGGAATTTTCTATGGGAATGCGACAATTGATGCTGCCTAGATGCTGCCCCTGTGGGATTGTCTAATAGCATATTATTAATCCCTAAAAGCGATAAGAGTATCATCATCACTATTAAGAGCTAGGCTCTTGTCGGTGGAGTAACCGCCACTGATTCTTGTCCTCTGCCACCGTATTGACGTCTTTGTACGACTCGACAGCAACTTTCCCCTTTATTTGGCTGGATAAGAGTATACGGGGATGAAAATGCTAGCACAATAAGTACCTACCTACCTATATAGCTATATGTATCCACAGCGTCTATGTGTTGACAGCAAGATACATATACCTACAGTAGGTCGATCACGTAACGCATTGTACGCGCGTCAGGTAGGTCTAAATGTCACTTTTTATATGGAAAATTGACAGTTAAATTGTACCGACGCGAGTTCGGAACGTTACGTGATTAGTTGATTACCCCAGTCCCACACTCTCAACACAACACATCTCCTGGAGCTCTGACGACCTGACTCACTACTGGAACACTTCACCACATATACCTACAGTTTACCCACCTATAGTGGCGTTATCGTAGCAGCGGCCTTATGTATGTATGTACTTCGACAGTTAGACTGCTCCACATATAAACGGGACATTCCGCACCGCTATGCCCTAAAATTCTCTCTATCAAAATGTTAACCTACCGTGTACATCATGTAGAAGCTGAGTCCAGCAGTGAGTCCGCCGCTCAGAGTCAACATCAATGCTGCAATGGTAAGGGAAGCAGCAGCAGCACTCATAGTCTTCGTACTGTTGAATGATTTGTATGTTTCCTCAGAATACACTGATGGCGGGGCGGCTACCCTGAAAGTTAAAGTTTACTTTATTTATGAAGTTGTTATACCATCATCATCATCATCATCATCATATCAGCCGAAAGACGTCCCCTCAACGACGTCAAACGACGTCTCAAAGAGTGCCACAATGGCCGGTCATTCGCCACCCGCATCCAGCGGACTCCCGCGAGCTTTACCAGGTCATCAGTCCACTTTGTCTTGCCTATACCCACGCCGCGCCTTCCGGTACGTGGTCGCCACTCGAGAACCTTTCCGCCCCAACGTCGCCGCCTTTATACCATGATGGTGGCAAATCAGCGTAAGGCCCGTCATACCTCGGTATAAGCTGTCTCTTACGCCTATGGACGTTTGGAACGCAACCGCCTCACCCAATGGTTTAACTGTACCTACATATAATAAATGGATTTATTGTGTTAGCAGTTTGTGCGGTCTGTAATAGCTAATAGCAATTTAATTAGTAAAACTTAACCGTTATTCTTCAAAATTTATCAATTTATCGCTGTAGGTAGGTAGTAGAGAAACAGATATAGTTAAAACAGCACACATATTAGGTAGGTACATACGAGTACACATCTCTCATTCTATGTAATAAAAGTCGCGACTCTAATCGTCAACAAGTTGTACTTTCAATTAAATTCAAAATAAAAGTTACCCCTTGAGTGCCATGCGCCATTTTCTATAAAAAAGGGTTCCTTGTTCGCTAACCGAAGGGTTACCTAAACCGGTCAAGCGCGAATAGGACTCTAAATAGAATAATCGGAATAGTACCAAGAGTTCGAACCTCAAACATACTTGCGAGTTTTTCTCCTTTAATATGCGACACAAACCATGTATTTTTGCTTTGTAAACTTCGGAGAAATTTGCGTTAAAAGTTTTTTTATTTTATATTATGCCATAAATCAATATTAGCCTATATTGTGTCCCTGCTGGGCAAAGGCCTTCCCTTCTTCCTCTTTTTTCTGCTTTTGCCTAATTTCATGATTCTAGGTCAATGAAGTAGGTATCCTATAGGTTTTGCGAGTGTCAAAATACCTATGCGGCAATTTGCTGCACCATTTTAGGTCATATTTTTTTGATAGCGTTAACTTAGAAGTTTTTTTCACAGCTCCAGGGGACTGCAGACCGAAGTATAGGTATACTAATCTGATTTTAATGTAATTTTAGACTTGGTACGTCTACGCGTTCTTGAGAAGGGGCTTGACAGACGCACAGACATATACAGAAACGACGTGATCCTATAAAGCTTCCTTTTTTAGGGTTCCGTAGCCAAATGGCCAAAAACGGAACCCTTCTAGATTTGTTATGTCTGTCTGTCTGTATGTCCGTCCGTATGTCACAGCCACTTTTTTCCGAAACTACAGGGTGGAATTTCATAAACTGTACAAAATAAAAGGAGAAAAATTTCAGCCAATTTCATCGGTGAAACGGTGTTTTTTTTTTTTTTCTAGTCTTTAGTTTTTTTTTTACAGAATTTTGAAATTTTTTGTAAAAACTCGGGTAATACACCTAATTCAGACGGTATAACTTTTGATCCAATGGTCCTAAAATAAAAATAAAAAATGCAGAGTATTACCAAGGGACAGGTTAATAATTCTTAATAACAATAGAAAACCAACTAGAAGAAAAAATCCGCAAAAAAAATTATTGTTTTTGAAAAATGGCTACAAAAATTACGAATTTTAAAAGAAAAACACAATTTTCTGAAAAAAACGCAGGTTTAGTTACCATTTTTTTTGCTTAGTATTAAACCTCACTTAATGCCAATTCTAAAACCGTTTTTAAACTGTCTCAGACTTTGAAAAATACCACGCTAATGGGTACGTAAATCAAACCATAATTTTATTAATTTTAATCCTCTTAAAATCCTTAATGACCGCTTGTTCCCAGGTAGTTGAAGGGTGTTTTTGGGTTGAAGGTGGAGATAACATGAGGGGTATAAAGGCATTGGGCAATAGGTCAACTATTCAGTCGCTCGCAAATCGCAATTGCTTGTCTTTGCTCGCCACTTCTTTGATTACTCCAGTACTTGTTCAGTTTGAATCATCATGCCCCGCTTACGAGAGTTTTCGCCGTTACAAATAGCCAACATGCACTATTATTATGGATTGTGCCATGGATCTGCAAGAGCTGCGTGTATCGCCTATTTGGAGCAGTATCCTAATGACGTTCCAAGACCTGCTGCTCGTCACTTTCAAGAAGTTCATCGCCGGTTGTGCAATATTGGCCTGGGATACGGTGGCCGAGATCGCCGAGAGCCAGGAAACATAATTGATGTTGCCATAGAAGAAGCAGTTCTCAGAGACTTGTACGCGGACCCAACCACGAGTCTAAGACGCTTGGCATTGAGGCACGGAATCTCAAAATTCTCTGTCTGGAAAATTTTGAAGAAGGAAGGACTGCATCCATTTGCCAGCTTGAATTTGTTGCGTAGCCCGTCGAATCATTCCCGGATTATTTTTTATTTCTTGTGCTGCATTTAAAATTCTGTCGTGCAATTCTGCTTCGGTATTGACGATTCTGTGATATACCCGTTGCTTCATATCACCCCAAAGAAAATAAGCCATCCAACGGGGCCGTCTCGGCCGATCCACCTATTGGGATATTGCTCATTTAAAAAATGTCGAACTCTTAATGCCCAATGAGCTGGGCATCCATCCATTTGGAGAAACAGGCGTTGTCTCACATCTAACATCACATCTTCCAAAAGCTCTGGGAGCTCGTCTCTTCTTTCGTCGCTTCCTTCTTCAAAATTTTCCAGACAGAGAATTTTGAGATTCCGTGCCTCAATGCCAAGCGTCTTAGACTCGTGGTTGGGTCCGAGTACAAGTCTCTGAGAACTGCTTCTTCTATGGCAACATCAATTATGTTTCCTGGCTCTCGGCGATCTCGGCCACCGTATCCCAGGCCAATATTGCACAACCGGCGATGAACTTCTTGAAAGTGGCGAGCAGCAGGTCTTGGAACGTCATTAGGATACTGCTCCAAATAGGCGATACACGCAGCTCTTGCAGATCCATGGCACAATCCATAATAATAGTGCATGTTGGCTATTTGTAACGGCGAAAACTCTCGTAAGCGGGGCATGATGATTCAAACTGAACAAGTACTGGAGTAATCAAAGAAGTGGCGAGCAAAGACAAGCAATTGCGATTTGCGAGCGACTGAATAGTTGACCTATTGCCCAATGCCTTTATACCCCTCATGTTATCTCCACCTTCAACCCAAAAACACCCTTCAACTACCTGGGAACAAGCGGTCATTAAGGATTTTAAGAGGATTAAAATTAATAAAATTATGGTTTGATTTACGTACCCATTAGCGTGGTATTTTTCAAAGTCTGAGACAGTTTAAAAACGGTTTTAGAATCGGCATTAAGTGAGGTTTAATACTAAGCAAAAAAAATTGTAACTAAATCTGCGTTTTTTTCAGAAAATTGTTTTTTTCTTTTAAAATTCGTAATTTTTGTAGCCATTTTTCAAAAACAATAATTTTTTTTGCGGATTTTCTCTTCTAGTTGGTTTTTTATTGTTATTAAGAATTATTAACCGGTCCCTTGGTAATACTCTGCATTTTTTATTTTCATTTTAGGACCATTGGATCAAAATTTATACCGTCTGAATTAGGTGTATTACCCGAGTTTTTACAAAAATTTTCAAAATTCTGTAAAAAAAAAACTAATGACTAGAAAAAAAAAAAAAACACCGTTTCACCGATGAAATTGGCTGAAATTTTTCTCCTTTTATTTTGTACAGTTTATGAAATTCCACCCTGTATAAGAGCTATACTGTTGAAACTTGGTAAGTAGATGTATTCTGTGAACCGCATTAAGATTTTCACAAAAAAATCGTAAAAGAACTGTAAGTTTTGGGGGTCACCACGAACGAAAACTCAAAAAAAACCCATATCTATGGATATATCTTCAAAAATGATATGGAGGTTTCTAGTCTCATTTTTTTCTAAACTGAATAGTTTGCGCGAGAGACACTTCCAAAGTGGTAAAATGTGTGCCCCCCCATGTATCTTCTAAAATAAGAGAATGATAAAACTAAAAAAAATATATGATGTACATTACCATGCAAACTTCCACCGAAAATTGGTTTGAACGTACGAGAGAGATAAGTAGTTTTTTTTTATACGTCATAACATAAATCGTAAACCGCAATTTATTTTACGGAACCCTTCATGTGCGAGTCCGACTCGCACTTGGCCGCTTTTTTCGTTTTGAGGTAGGTATATAGGTAGGTATACCGGACCCTAACAATGGCGGATGTGCAGGGCTGTTATTCGCTACGCGTTAATGCGGTTCTGCCCGCCGGTCACCCGTTACGAAACTTAGACCTCTACCTACGCTTAATTACTACGCATCGCGGTGTCCAGGTATAATTGTGGGTGAGCTTAAAACAAGTTACAGAATAGGGGGGCAGTGCAGGTGCATGCTGGGTCGCACGAGTCACCCATTTGCATCCGCTAGTTCCTACTTATCGTTCGAATGTGGCGAGAGGCTCAATTCGAAAATCATGATCATATGCCCCATTTGGAAAATGTGGCAACCTGTTAAATTTAATTTTTGGTCCTGCTATTCAAATCAAATGAGGGATCAAAGTTATAGCTACCTACTCACTTTTCAACCCTGATATTCCATGTTTATTTTCAAAATTAGAAGGTATGAAAAGCCGTAGGTAATAAAATAACTCACTCACTCGGTAGCAAAATTTCCATCTTGGGCGTGAACGCTTGAATCCCTGGTTACGCTCAAGATTCAACGTAATAATAAGAATCCTTCGGTACGCTCGGGATTCTATTGTAGGGTCTTTCCCTTCACTCAGCCCTCGCCGTAAATATATTATTAAAATGTTGCTTCCTTCAGACACAATCTCTACGACGTGCATTTCAAAGTGCATTCATAAATAGAATATTCGTGACGTTTTCATGTGCCACTTACCTGGGTATAATAACCGCCGTACTCTTCTTCTCCTTTTTCGGACTCCTTCTTTCATATTCCCTCCTGCTGTCTCTGCTCAGTTCTCTCCTATCCATATCAAAACTCCTCTCTCGACTCTTCTCTCTAAAACTGGTGACAAACACATCGTGTCTTTCGAAATCTTCTGTCCCATATTGCAACTTCTGTTGGGCTTTGGGGGAAATAGGAGAAGTAGCGTTTCTTGAAGATAAGTTAGCACAGGATTTTGATGGAGTAACTCCGTGGGTTGGAGTACTGTGTATGATTTTCTGTGGAGTTCCTGTGTATCTAATAGGGCTTGTAGCCTTGTTCGGAGTTATTCTAACGGACGGTTGGCTGGCGTAACTCTTGAGTTTCCTAGGCGTTGACAGAAGCTCATGTAACTTTTGAGTCGCTATAATGTTCTTCTTAGTCATAACTGGGCTAGAAATAATGACGCTGTGCTTTTTAACTGGCTCTTCGTCATCAGAAGGAACTATTGCGTATCTATGCGTTTTCCCATTTACAGTTTTGACAATTTCTGTCGGTATTTCTTTGAGTTCGTGGTCACCTGGCCCGTCCACGTTGTATTCTTCTATTTCGTTGGCATCAGCTTCTATAATCCTCTTTTTTGTTGGCGAATAGTCAAACAGATCATCAAAGTCATCTCTAATGACCTCGTATCTGTGTTTAACTCTGCTGTCCTCCAGGCCATCGTCACTTTCTGCGTTCCTATCGTACTTATTCTTCTGTATCTTAAACTGAGCCATTTCCAGGTCTTCGCTTCTCGATCTGCACCTTACAGGAGTTCTTGTAGGCTTGCACATCAAAGAAGATTGTCGTTGGAAGTGTTTTTGGAACTTTGGCGGTTTTGGCGGCAACTCTGGAGGCTCATCTCTGTTTCTCATAGACCCTGCTGGCGATATCCTTAGAGGATTATCAGATATGTCTGTCCTTAGTATCCTATTCCCGTATTCTACCTTTCTTGGTGAATTGCCACCGAGCGGCGGCATTCTTCTGTCAGGACTTTTGACATATTTGGTGTAAGCTTCGCTCTGGCCGCAGAAGGCCGGGTTTGAATAATATTTATAGACTATTTTAGGCGATTCCATGTTACTAAGCGTATAGTTTCCCCGGTTGTGAGCGTTTCGTTGTTTCTTAGAAAGGGGTGTGCTTCAAAGCATGACCGTTAAGGTATTGTGCTCCGTTCCTTATTGTTATTACTCCGTTCAGGTATTATACAGTTTCCTGTCGTCTTTTTTTAATAGAATATCATTTCAAACATTTTTTGACATCCACTGTTTTTCAAATTATAACCGTCGCTTTAAAAGAACGCAACTTTACACTTCACTTTTAAATTTAAAACATTCACTTAATTACTTATCATTTAAAACGTTGCTAAGTATTAGGTACTTCACTATTCACTTATTATTACTTAACTATTACTAATATTATAACACACACGTAGGTATGTTTCGTCCAACGGTTAACCGTCAACTGATATTCCATTTTCGAAAAAACTTGGGGCGACGTACGCGCACCCTTATGGCACGCGCTATTCGAAATTCAAATAAAATTACCGTTAAACCATTATGAAACCTACTCCAGCATAATAAGATTCATTATTAATTGATTCAATACCCTGTTTTCATTTTGCTGTTCGATTTGAAAACAGTTGTTACTTGCGTCAGAGTACTTTAGTTTTAAGTCGTATTACCACGGCATAAGGTTGGTTTTGGCATGATTTGCTATTGTGTTTGTGTCGTTTGGTATGTTTTTGTGTTGTGCAATTATTGAATGAGACCGGTGAGCGGAAGGGCATTGAGGGAACCTTTTAGAGATCCTTTAGCTGCGAGGTTTAAAAAATTGCGACGGTTAATTTTTTTTCTTCAAATGTACCTATTTACATTATTTTCACACTTACTTACTATCAAATATTAATTGTTGGCTTTCACTTTTCTTCGTAGAATGTGTGAAAAGCGTCAAGCGTTCTTAATAAACTGGGTAGCAAAATTAATTCCATCTTGGGCTAAAGGCGACGTGAGCTCCAATAACTGATTTTTAAAAAAAGCGGCCAAGTGCGAGTCGGACTCGCACATGAAGGGTTCCGTAAAATAAATTGCGGTTCACGATTTATGACGTATTAAAAAAAACCTACTAACTAGATCTCGTTCAAACCAATTTTCGGTGGAAGTTTGCATGGTAATGTACATCATATATTTTATTTAGTTTTATCATTCTCTTATTTTAGATGTTACAGGGGGGGGGGGACACATTTTACCACTTAGGAAGTGTCTCTCGCGCAAACTATTCAGTTTATAAAAAAAGCGGCCAAGTGCGAGTAGGACTCGCACGTGAAGGGTTCCGTTAAATAAATTGCGTTTTACGATTTATGACGTATTCAAAAAAAACTACTCACTAGATCTCGTTCAAACCAATTTTCGTTGGAAGTTTGCATGAAAATGTACATCATATGTTTTTTTTAGTTTTATCATTCTCTTATTTTAGAAGTTACAGGGAGGGGGACACACATTTTACCACTTTGGAAGTGTCTCTCGCGCAAACTATTCAGTTTAGAAAAAAATGATGTTAGAAACCTCAATATCATTTTTAAAGACCTATCCATAAATACCCCACATAATGGGTTTGAAAAAAATTTTTTTTTGAGTTTCAGTTCTAAGTATGGGGAACCCCAAAATTTATATATTTGTAGGAATGGAATATTATGACGGGACTCTTTGGAGAGTCTAGTTTGAATTTTGGTTCGAAACATAAGCGAGGTTGTTTTTTGATTTTTCCACAAAAGATGTGAGATTGTAACGAGCAACGAGACAATAAAGATGTTTAAACGATAAAAAGTTCTCTAAATTCATCAAGCCCTTCCACAAATGGGGGCTCGTCGCTAGGCTTGTGAGTTTTTAGAATACTGAAGATGGATTTTTTAGTAAATTAACGATCTAAATTATACGGTGATCCACGACACGGTGTACGATCGCGGATGCTACAACGACGAAATACGTAGCAACTCACGACGAATAAGATTACTACGAAGATACCTACGGTGAACGACGACGAACGATGGCTCCTGAGACTAAGAAGGACGACGGTGCAAGCGCGGGTTCGAGCGATAGACGCATAGAGATTGAGTTGAGCGGCGCTTTATCTTCCATGACGATGCTGGAAGGTAGGGTCGTTTCGCCGGTTAGCGACCACTTAGCCGAGTTGCTCACTTTAGATTAGTAAATGTATACCTATTCAATGTACACACATAATAGATGGTATTCGTATAGGTTCTGAGTATAGTCAAGTTTTGAAACCTACAATAAAATATAGCACTTTCATCCATAGATTAGGAAAAAATATGGAAAAGGTTTCAAAATAGCGAATTCGCTGGATAGCGACCGCTTTAGTCGGTTTGCGACCACCTGTTAGCTAGTTGGCGACCACTCTTGCAAATAGTGTTTAAGTAGTTAATAAAACGATGCATCATCATCATCATCATATCAGTCGAAAGACGTCCATTGCTGGACAAAGGCCTCCCCCAAAGAGTGCCATAATGACCGGTTCTGCGCCACCCGCATCCGTCGGATTCCTGCGATCGTTACCAGGCCATCAGTCAATTTGTGGGGGGCCTACCCACGCCGCGCCTTCCGGTACGTGGTCGCCACTCGACAACCTTTCCGCCTCAACGGCCATCGGTTCTACGTGCAATGTGCCCCGCCCACTGCCACTTAACTTTAGCGGCTTAGGGCTATATCGATTACCTTGGTTATGCTGCGGATAGCCTCATTTCTGATGCGATCACGCAGAGAAACTCCGAGCATAGCCCTCTCTCCATTGCCCTTTGGGTGACTTTGAGCCTTCTTATGATGCTTCTTATGATTTCTGAAGCGACCACGTTTCGGTGCCACACGTCATCACTGGCAACACGCACTGGTCAAAGACTCTCGTCTTCAGACACTGCGGAATATTAGACGAAAAGATGTGCCATAGCGTAGCTTCCCGAACGCTGCCCAGCCGAGTCGGATTCGACGATTGACCTCTTTCTCAAAGTTGGACCTACCTGACCTGACTGCCCTTATACTACTACAAATTGTTACTCTTCTAAATCTACTTTACATTTCTTGTCAATGCAAAATAGAATCGAAAACGGCGCGCCATCTCGCTCACACCATAGTGCTATTATATATATTGCTATTACAGTCACACATGTCGTTCATAGTAGGTATCTAAATGCCACTGTTTTACAAGCTTTTATGTAACTTTTAGATTAAATTCTACTTACTTACACTAGCTTCTGCCCACGACTCCGTCCGTGTGTCTCGTTTATATCGTAGCTCCATACAAAATTTCAACCCCTATTTCAGCCACTTAGGGGATTATTTCGGGGATAAAAACTATCCTACGTCTTTTCCCGGGACTCAAACTATCTCCATACCAAATTTCATCAAAATCGGTCCATCGGTTTAAGCGTGAAGAGGTAACAGACAAGACACACTTTCGCATTTGTAATATAACCATATCATATAATCATATGAATTATTCATTTTATAATTATATATTATTATTATATTACATATACCTACTATAGACATAGCATGGATTGGCGCGGCTTAAATACCTACCGACACAATTGGCTTGCCAAGCTAAATATCGCGGGTGCCGCAAGAATCCATAAGGAAAGAAAAAGAAAAACGATGTGGTCGCTATCCGATTTCTTTGGTAATAATTTTTTTGGGTACGCGACCACCCCATTTTATTTAAATCTATTTTTATAATATGCCGAATTTTAACGAAATTATTACAATAGCTAAATCATTTAAGCAATCAACTAACTAATTTCAGCATAATAATAAAATTAAGTGACGTAACTAAAGTTTTCGCGCCAACTGTCGCGTTATTTTTTTTACAGATTCACTGCACGTCAACACTTTTCGGAAGCAATGTGTGAAATGTGTGAATTGAGGTTATTTTTTCTTGCTTTGGATTAAGCTTTGGGTTTTAAAGTGTATTTATTCTTATTCTGACACTATTCAAGAATAGTTAATAACTAATTAGTTTTCTGTTGGGTTTGTAGAAATGTTAATATCTTTAATTGAAGCAGCCTAGTCCGTCAAGTGGTCGCCAACTGAAGGTGGTCGCGTTACCGGCGAAACGACCCTATCATGAAATTTAGTGGCGAGGACAAGGCACACTCGTCGACTAAGTGGGCGCAAGATATTGAAGACAATGCAGAGATTTTCGGCTGGACGGAGTCGCAGAAGCTAGTTATTGCGCGCAGAACGATAGTTGGTACGGCGGCATTATGGCTCCAATCGGAGAAAACATTCAAAAAGTACGAAGAACTGAAGACGGCCTTGCAAAAGGAATTCACAGACTCGGCCAACAGCAAAGAAATGCACGAGATTATGGCTGGCCGCAAGAAGCGTAAAGATGAGTCATTCTATCAATTCATGTTGGCAATGAAGGAACTCGGTAAGCGTGCAAAGTTCCCGGACTACGTGTCCATACAGTATATAATAGACGGCATAGAAGATCACGAACCCAACAAGGTAATTTTGTACGGCGCAACGACGTACCCAGTGCTCAAAGAAAAGTTAGCCTTGTACGAGAAAATTAAATTAAAATCTAAGCCGGTGCATAACTATAACAACACCCATCATTTTGCGTCTGGGGTCAAAAAAGAAGAAAAGAGAAAACGATGTTACAAATGTGGAGAAGATGATCATTTGTCAGTAACATGCACCAAGGGCGTAAAATGCTTTCGATGCAACGAATACGGACACATTGGTCGGCAATGTCCGAACCAGACGGCATCCGGTACCGGAACACCATGGCCGATGACAGCGGATTCGAGAAACAAAAGTAATGCGGCGAACAAAACGTCAAATTATACTGGCGTCACAGAGGCTAGGAAAAATGACAACGAACGAAACGAAGGTTTGAATTTGACAGCGTCAACGTCAAAACATTCGATGGAGAAAAATTCGCAGTCGGCGTACAACAATAATATTACTATTTCTACGATGAATAAACCGACAAAGAAAGTGTTTATTTCTGGAAGATCGGCGTTTTCCCTAATCGACTCAGGAAGCGAAGTAAATTTGATGTGCGAAGACTTCAAGAATGCAATCGGCGAGAAAACGAGTGATGTTAAATTTGTGTTCTCTGGACTTGGACTTATTAAAGTATGTTCTTTAGGTCAGTTTTTTACGAATATAACGATCGATAATAAGGTGTATAACGATGTAATTTTTCATATTGTGCCTAAAGGTACTATACCGTACGATGTGATAATTGGCCAGGAGTTTTTGAAAGACGTGGTGATTATTATGAATGGAGGGTCAATTACCTTTTTAGAACCAGAGTGGATAAGTCGAATGAATTGTTTTGCAGTAGGTAATGATTTTGTTATAGGACATATCCAAGATGAAAAGGTGAAGATGGAGGTTATACAGTGTGTAACCAATTACAAACCGATGCAAACACGAGAGGCGCCTATTGAGTTGAAAATAGTTTTGAAGGACGACGTTCCAGTTGCGCAGCGCCCACGACGGATATCTTTGAAGGAGCAACAGGTGGTGGAGAGGCAAATGGAAGAGTGGCTTGCAGCAGGGATTATTCAAGTAAGTTATTCCGAGTATTCTAGTCCTTTGGTTTTGGTACCTAAAAAAGATGGTACTACAAGAGTATGTGTGGATTACCGGTTACTGAACCGAAAGCTGGTGAAAGATGAGTTTCCCCTGCCTATCATTGAAGATTTGATAGACAAGCTGAGTCACGCTGAAGTATTTAGTGTTTTGGATTTGAAGAACGGCTTTTTCCATATGAAGGTTAGCCCAGAGTCTGTCAAGTACACATCGTTTGTGACACATCAGGCTCAATACGAGTTCCTTCGCGCGCCGTTTGGATTGTCCATATGTCCAAAGATGTTTATGAGGTTTGTCAGCATCATTTTCAGAGAGCTGATAATGGAAGGTATAATGAGCATTTTCATAGACGATATTGTAATTCCAGCACAAGATGAACGAGAGGCAGTAGAACGACTGAAGAGAGTACTGGAGGTGGCGTCATCTTATGGACTTCAGATCAATTGGAAAAAGGCTAAGCTGGTGTGCCAAGAGATAGAGTACTTGGGCCACAACATACGAGCTGGTGAAGTGCGGCCAAGCAGTGAGAAAACAGAGGCAGTACTGAGATATCCGGAGCCAAGAACTATAAAGCAACTGCATAGTTTTACGGGTCTCACATCATATTTCAGAAAGTATATTCCAAATTTTGCCACAATATCACAACCGCTGACAGATTTATTAAAGAAGGATGCTGATTTTGTTTTTAATGATGAGCAGAGAAATGCATTTGAAATACTAAAGGAGAAGATGGCTACTGGACCGGTGTTGAAGATATTTAACCCAGATTTGAATACAGAGTTGCACTGTGATGCTTCAAGTAAAGCCATCGCAGCTATCCTAATGCAATATCATCCAGGTACGGGTCTTCATCCAGTCCATTACATGAGCAAGAAGATGAACGAGGCACAGAGTAAATATAGCAGCTATGAACTGGAAGCCTTAGCAGTTGTTGAAGGAGTGAAGAAGTTTCATCACTATTTGTTTGGAATCAACTTCAAAATAATCACAGATTGTCAGGCCTTGGAATTGACCCTAAAGAAGAAGGATTTAACTGCCAAAGTCGCTCGATGGGTAATGGCACTCAGCCCATATACCTACAAGATGGAGCACAGAGCTGGCACTGGAATGAGACATGTAGACGCTTTAAGCCGTAATCCTTACATAGGTACAATCCAGAATAGTTTACACGATCAGCTGAAGATGGCTCAGGACAGAGACGATGGGCTGAAAGCTATCAAAGCAGTACTTACAGAAGGACCTTATCAAGATTACTGGCTTGATAATGGAATACTGTATAAAGGAGATCAAAAGCAAGTGGTGGTACCAAGAGCAATGGAAAGAGAAGTCGTGGAAAGAGTACACTGTCAAGGACATTTTGCGATGAGAAAGATGAAAGAAGCCGTTAGTAAAGACTTTTACATAAGAAATATTGACAGGAGGATAGAAGAGGTAATGACCTGTATCCCATGTTTACTTGCAACCAGGAAAGAAGGGAAACAAGAAGGATATCTTAACCCGATTGAAAAGGAAGCTACCCCACTGCATACCCTGCATTTGGATCATGTTGGACCGTTGACAGAAACACGAAAATTATATAACCATATACTCACAATGGTAGACGCATTACACGAAGTTTGTTTGGTTATTTCCCACAAAGTCAACTACAACAGCAGAGGTGATAAGTAAGTTACTAGTTCACCAACAGGTGTTTGGAAATCCCAGTAGAATAATTACAGATAGAGGGACGGCATTCACGAGCGAAGCTTTTAGAAAATATTGTGAAGACGAGAGAATCCAGCATATTACCATCACAACAGGCCAACCAAGAGGGAACGGCCAGGTGGAACGGATCCATCGAATCATCATTCCCATGCTGACAAAGCTGTGTATCGAGGATCCAACGGTGTGGTACAAACATATTGGTCGGGTGCAAAGAGCACTGAACAGCACTTATCAGCGAAGTATAGGTACTTCACCATTCCAGCTGTTGATGGGAACAAGAATGAGAAATAAGGATGACTTGGAGGTGGTAAGATTGCTAGAGCAGGAAACCGCTAAGCAGTTTGACGAAGCTCGAGAAGATTTGCGACATAATGCTAAATTACAGGTACTAAAAATGCAGGAAGAAAATAGGAAGAATTATGATAGAGGAAGAAAGCAGAGTACGAAGTATAATGTTGGAGATTTGGTCGCTATAAAAAGGACGCAGTTTGGTCCTGGTCTAAAGTTGAAGCCTAAGTTCCTTGGACCATACAGAGTTACCAATGTTAAGAGAAACGACCGTTACGATGTCGAGAAGCTGTCACAGGATACCGAGGGACCCGGCAAAACTTCGACTTCAGCAGATCACATGAAGCAGTGGCCTATGGCTGGAGAAGATGACGATATTGGTGAGTGATTATGATTTCTTTGAGTGAATGAGATGAATGGTAGGTTGTTCGTTTTTTTTTTATTTATTAATGATGGTAAAAACGGCCCCATTCATGGTCATCATAACGAATATGTTTACGTTTGTTCTTTATTGAAGATGGTGCAGAAACCTTAATGCATCTAGAGTATCTATTTTGTTATATGAGGTAAAACGGTGATAGTTATTTAAATTGTAATATGTTAACTGTTTAAGTATTATGTTTGGTCACAGACGCGAGAATTTGTTAGAACATTTGTTGATTTCGAACCTGTTAGATGTGGGTTCAGTGTGTTTAATGAATAATCAAGGTGGGTTAATTTTTGAGTTAATGGCTAATTATGTTTACTTGTTCATATTAGAATAACTTGTTAGTTTTATTGTGCGTACGTTGTACGTTGTTTATTTTAGATCTTGACTGGCGTGACAAGGATTGAGTTGTGCATGCCTGAGGACAGGATGCTTTCAGGACGGCCGAGAATGTAGGAATGGAATATTATGACGGGACTCTTTGGAGAGTCTAGTTTGAATTTTGGTTCGAAACATAAGCGAGGTTGTTTTTTGATTTTTCCACAAAAGATGTGAGATTGTAACATTTGTAACGAGCAACGAGACAATAAAGATGTTTAAACGATAAAAAGTTCTCTAAATTCATCAAGCCCTTCCACATATTTTTTTCTATTTTTGTGTGATAATCTTAATGCGGTTTACAGAATACATCTACTTACCAAGTTTCAACAGTATAGCTCTTATAGTTTCGGAAAAAAGTGGCTGTGACATACGAACGGACAGACAGACAGACAGACAGACATGACGAATCTATAAGGGTTCCGTTTGTTGCCATTTGGCTACGGAACCCTAAAAACCGTAGCTCTTGTTTGGATTATAATACGGCTGCCCTAAATTTAATTAGCAATCTTGAGGCCTTTCTCGAGGGAAATTAGCTATTCGAATCCTGAGTTTTTGACTTCCGCTCGATAGAAAAAAATCACGAACATAGGTTTAAAATACACTTAAAAAATCGTAACAAATTATGCACAACGACTAAACATATTAAGGTGGTTCGATTACCATACAAAACGTTATTTGACATTCGCAGGCTAACGGCGGGATATTTTAAGAAACTTATGTAACAAACTTTCATAAATTGGCTTCCCATTTGCGCCAAATTCCCCCTTTCCTAGAATAAACTTGTATAAACTAGATTAATTTGAGAAATTGGTTTGGGACGTGATATTTTGGGAAAACTATTTTTCTCAAATTAATCTAGTTTATACAAGTTTATTCTAGATAAGGGGGAATTTGGCGCAAATGGGAAGCCATTTGAAGAAAGTTTGTTACATAAGTTTCTCAAAATATCACGCAGTTAGCCTGCGAATGTCAAATAACGCTTTGTATGGCAATCGAACCACCTTAAGATTGGTTCTAAAAATCGGCAATGTCATGTTTGAGGGAAATCAGCTATTACTTTTTTATTTATTAAAACGCACAAAGAAATAAAATTAAAAAACATGATATCCGCGCTTCCAAACACGCACTTCCATCTCGCTCACGCTTATGCTCAGCGAGAGGGAGAGAAGACCACGAACCTACGTCGCCTTAAACACTTGAATCCCTCGTTACGCTTAAGATTCTACTTAGCTTTAACATCTAAGATGTTAAGTGGCCTTTAGACCTGGTTAAGGGGACGTAGGTTCGTGGTCTTCTCTCCCTCTCACTGTGCATACGCGTGGGTGAGATGGAAGTGCGTGTTTGGAAGCGCGGATATCATGTTTTTTAATTTTATTTCTTTGTGCGTTTTAATAAATAAAAAAGTAATAGCTGATTCCCTTCAAACATGGCATTGCCGATTTTAAAAACTAATTGTAATATGTTTAGCTGTTGTGCATAATTTGTTACGATTTTTTTAAGTGTATTTTAGACCTATGTTCGTGATTTTTTTCTATTGAGCGAAAGTCAAAAACTCAGGATTCGAATAGCTGATTTCCCTCGAAAAAGGCCTCAAAATTGCTAGTTAAATTTAAGGCAGCCGTATTGTAATTCAAACAAGAGCTACGATTTTTAAAAGAACCCGTTTTTGGAGCTCACGTTGCCTTAAATGCAGTGCACTCAGTGAGATAATTAAGGTCTTAAAGCCACATTACTTACTTAACGCATTCACTGCCACCTCCTTTTCCTGGGCATTCGCCAGGTGCCACACTTTTTAAAATGTACTTTATGTAATGCACTTTACGTAATTACGAACGCGTCTGTGCGTCGATGGCACACGGTGAAAGTCACTGGAACGCACATACGCGTCGGTGGCAGTGAATGCGTTAAGGCGATAATCGGATGAGTAGGTAGTTTCAGAGTTACCCCTACATACAAAATTATAATGCTGTAATCTGCCTGATGGATCACGGATTTCCAAAATTCTTTCACCTATGTATACTTGTATATATTGGGTCCTTACCTATGAAATTGGCGTTTTATTCACAGATATTATTTTGTACGTAATTTATTCATTTCTATTGCAACTTGAAATTATTTTTTAATTTCATTATTAGACTATGTAACAAAGGTTTTAAATACAAAAAATAGGTTTGAATTTTTTATTTAGTGTTTCAAATTAAAGCTTGAAAACCGCCCTTTTCATGTGCTGCCGGTTAAAGTGTTTCAATTACGTATAGTTTTATGATGCGAACTATTTTTAAGGAATGAAGATATGTGTAAAGTAGCTTAAAAGTTTTCTATATTCCTACCAAAATTTAGTTTGTTTTGAATTTGACATAAAATGGTCAATAATATAAGCTATGCAGACGACATGGCATTGCTGACCCCATCCGTCAGTGCGTTGGACACACTGCTGCGTGTCTGTGAAAGGTACGTGGAGACCCATGGCTTAAGGTACAACGTCGCGAAAAGCGAATTGCTCCTTTTTAAGTCTGGAAAGAAAACGTACACAATACCACCTGTCAAATTAAATGGCACCCCGCTAAAACAGGTTTCAAAATTTAAGTACCTTGGCCATTGGGTCTCCGAGTCCCTCTGTGATGACTTGGACATAGAACGGGAGAGGAGAGCGCTGGCAGTCCGGTGCAACATGGTGGCCCGCAGGTTTGCAAGGTGTTCAGAGCAAGTTAAGTTAACGCTTTTTAAAGCTTTTTGCCAGACTTTCTACACCTGCAGCCTGTGGGTTAACTACACGCAGAAGGCTATCAGTGCTCTAAGAGTACAGTACAACAATGGTTTCAGGATACTGTTGGGGCTGCCTCGTTTCTGTAGCGCGTCGGGGATGTTCGCTGATGCGCACGTTGACGGGTTTGCCGCTATTATGCGCAAAAGGGTAGCACCCGTGGTGCGCAGAATTCGGGGCAGCCCAAACACTCTACTGAGTACCATTGTTGACAGATTTGAAGGCCGTATCCAGAAACACTGGAACGATATTCATTGTTTGGTTTTATACCTAATGTTTATATTTCATGTACCCACTAACACTAGAATTAAGTTTTTCATATGTTTTTGCTTTTACTAACAACTATGGACAATGTTCCAAAATAAATTATTTGAATTGAATTGAATTGAATTGCTGAATAATCCGCAAAATTCAATGTATGAAAATCAAAGTTTTCATAAAATTCTCCATACACACCGCCAATTTCATAGGTAAGGACAAGAATGGACTGACTAGGTGGACAAAGGGTATGTAACTATATTAACTAACTAAATATGTAACTATGTTTGTTCGGGTGGAATCACGCAACTCAATTTTGAAGCAGATATCTTCAACCAATTGAGCTGTAATTTTGGGTAAAGTTATAGTTTGGATATGTACCTACTGTCGAGCTGATCTGATGATGGAGACAGAAGGTGGCCATCCGATGTAACTCCGTTGAGTTTGGGCTCGTTAGAATCGTCTCAATGAGTAGTTGATAAGTACAGTCGACAATAATCAAAATCATTATTGATTATTTGAATGATTATTTTTTCGTATGATTTTCTAATGCACATTATTGACATTATATAGTAAACTATAGTCGTTGACATATTTATTCTTTTAATTTTGTTTTATTTTTCTATTTACTCGTTATTGTGTACATTTGTTGACATTGTCTTAATTTATGTAATATTATATCTTTATATTTTCTTTGTTTTTGACGATCGTGATAAAAAATCTTATGTTTTTGACATATGTATGCAAATTCGTAATGCAATAAAAGCTTGTAAGTACCAAAAATTCAATTTTTGACAGAAACTTATTAGTTATGTTATGTATTCCGCAGGTTTGCCTTAGTTTGTTTGAAATACGAGGGCGAAGTCGCGCGGGTAGCTAGTCCATGTCCATACTAATATTAGCTATAAATGCGAAAGTGTGTCTGTCAGTCTTCACGTTTAAACCGCTGAACCGATTGAGATGAAATTTTGTATAGAGATAGTTTGAGTCCCGGGGAAGGACATAGGCACAGAATAAGTAATAGTACTACATAGGATAGTTTTTATCCCCAAAATCATCCCCGAAGGAGGTGAAATGGGGGGTGAAAGTTTGTATGGAGCTGGGTGTTTTTCAAAAAAAGTGTACAAAACAATTTTTTTTAGATTAGGTTTTTTTTTTGATTTTTTTACTCAGAATCTTTGATACTTTCGATCGTCATACAAGAAAAAAATTGTCCTAAATATTCCATTCCAGATCGTCACATTTTTGTATGCAGTCTTTTTTATTATTTATATGGTCGTGACGCACTGGAAGAAAAATCTTACATAGTAAAATGTGATGGGACACTTTTTTTCTTGTATGAGGATCGATAGTACCAACGATTCTGAGTAAGAAAAACCAAAACAAATGGAATTCTGAAAAAAATAAGTGTTGTACCTACACTTTTTTTGAATAACGCTCAGCTACGATATAAAAGAGGTTCACGCGGACGGAGCCGCGGGCAGGACCTAGTTCTAAATAAAAACAAATGCAACCATGCGTATATCGCTCACCTGCCGCGCAGACGCAGATGTATATAGCTGTCACACTCCTTAATTCGCTTGCTCGCTCGCACTAGGGCAGAAGTCAGTACTTACGGTCAGCCATAGAAGTCACAGGCGCTTTCTGGACTTTGTCGCATTAACCCTTTGCCACATTAGTACTGCCGCGGTAATGTCAGATTGGTATGACAAAGTGGTAAAATGTCCAGTGACTTTTGCGACTTTAGAATAAGTAATTAAGCCGGTAGCTGGTACTCTTGCATATACACTACCGGTCAAAAGTTTAAGTTCACTCATTGTTTTAGGTACAAATATTATGAGTACTTTTGGACAATATTTTTTTGGAGTTCGGAAGCCGAGATTTGTTTCTAACTGATCTGTTATTGTTTCCAGAGATTTGTTTAATTAGTCAGACACAATTCACGTACATTTCTAAACAACGCATTCCCTAAAATCTTATAGGAATGACGGCAAAGGCTGGGCCATATATGGGCTTGCCACTTAAAACGTACAATGATGAGATACAAGGTTGGTTTTTAGGGAATCAGTTGTTTAGAAATATACGTAAATTGTGTCTGACTAATCAAACACATTTCCGTAAACAATAACGAATCAGTTGGAAACAATTTTCGACATCAACTGCAAAACATTATCGCACAAAAGTACAAATTTGTACCAATAACAAAGGGTGAACTTAAACTTTTGACCGGTAGGTACTGTAACAGCTCCTTGCACGTGCCACCGAACTGTCATGACATGACTGTGTACCTACCTGGCGCGTCTCTTCGGGACGCGCCAGCGTCCATGCATATATTGCATATATAGTATACTTAGTAGAGTTCAACTCCAAAAAAATATGGGAGAAGGGAAAAAAAGCTATAAGTACCTACTTACAGAAAGTGGGCTCCCTGCTCTGTCGCGCTCGGAGCAGCAGCAACAGCATCCGTGGTGTTGTCTAATAAATTTGACTGCTCCATTTATAATAAGTGGAGTCAGATAATGCTTGGCCTATAAATTGAATTACCTGTTATTTAATCTAATTAATTGTATTTACCAATTCTAATGTAATAATTGCTACTAACATATAGATTAATGATAATCTACACACTGTATTTTGTAATTAAGTAGGTACTTTCGGAATCCATCAAATTATAGTGGGCTCGGGGAACCTTGGACCCTATGACAGCTGTCATCTCCGTACAAATTGTAACCTTAAAACGTAGAATTGTACTGAGATGACAGCTGTTGTCATAGGGTCATAATTCATAATTTATTGTGTTAATAATCATGTGATGTTGTATAAGATCTTACAAAGGGCATTTTACAGCTAGTGTTCACATGAACCCTGTTAGGGTATATAGCAATGTAGGTACTTAACTAAAACTAAATACTAAAGAAATTACCTATAATATTTCAACATTTACATTTAAAAAAAAATTTATATGGCATGCAGCAGTAGTGACATTATTAGAAATTAAAAAAATATTAAAATAGTTTTCCATTCTAACTCGGTAACAAAGTACTTAATTCAATTTAACGTCGACAGTAAAGTAATTCAATTTATATAATAATAATTAATAATTCCATTTATATGTTGTAATTAATAAAAATCTTATCTTATTCATTATTCATTGTGTACATATCAATTGGGTATAGGTATGAGAAAGATAAGATTTACATTTATTTATTAATATGTACATTTATACATATATTTTTAATTTCATAGAGTGGGGCAAACCAGGCAGTTAGTTAGGAACTTAGAAAATAGAAGAGGGAAGATGATAGGGCACCTCTTACGACATGACAACTTCGTACTTAACATAATTGAAGGAAAGATAGAGGGGAGGCGAGGAAGAGGAAGACCTAGAATAGACTACATGGAGTAACTCAAAAAGAGAGTTGATGTTGGGTCATATCGTGAGGTCAAAGAGATTGCGTGGGATCGGAGTAGATGGAGGGCCTACTTTGAGCTACACCGACAAGAGCCTAAGCTCTTAAGTAAGAGAAGAAGAAGGTTGTATCATTTAAAAATTCATCAATAGAGTAATAGCATCTTTTAATTAGCAGATCTTTAAGTTTTCTTTTGAATAATTCATATTTGGTTTCGTTTTTTTATTTTGTCGAGCCCACTATAGTTTTCATGTTGCTGCATTCGTCGATCTACTTACTTATGTATGAACTCAAAATAAAAACGGACGTTTTAACTTTGGACGGTTAGGCTAAGTTCACACGGCATTGTCCTGCACGTTTTTTTACAGTATAGGTACACCTTAACGTAGGTATACATAATGGCACATATAACATGTTGTTTATACGTTTAAACGAATACTCACCGGACTTGTCAAGCAAACCGAATACAACCGAATACGTGCAGAAAACGTGCAGGACGATGCCGTGTGAACCCAGCCTTAGATTGACGAATCCAGCAACGTAAAATCTAGTTTGATGTATTCACAAGGTAATAAATCTTAAATTACAAAATACAGTGTGTAGTGGTCTCTGTTTTTAAATATCTATCGTTAAATTTAAATAATCACAATTATTTACCGGTGGCGCTAATGAGCACATTAACGCCCTCTTAAAATATGGATATGGAAATACCAATGGATTATGTGACATTATGTCATTCAAGCTACGGCCAAGGTCACGCTATCGGTCCTTTGTGTAACAGGATACATCGATCGATAACCGGCGCTCGCGCGAGCGCAGCGGTCGACAACCTTTTCTAAAGTACCTACTTATTGCGAAAATAATTGACTTTCAAAACAAAGTTTTAACCGACTTCAAATCAGTAGCCAAATAGCTTCAAGTTTGCCTATAAAATTTAAAGAGTTTCCTCGATTTCTCCAGGATCCCATCATCAGAACTGGATTTTGGTGACTACGGGACCAATCTGGAAGTATATGCTTTCAAACAAAGAAATAATTTTTCAAATTGGTTCATAAATTACGGAGTTATCGCGTATCATACACACATTAAAAAAAACAACTTACGGTCGAATTGAGAACCTCCTCCTTTTTTGAAGTCGGTTAAAAAACGTTTAAAACTATATCTTTGCTACCCTGAATCCTGGTGTCTATAGGTTAGTTTCCGGGAACACCTTCTTTTCGCAACTAACGTTTGGCAAACTGATTCATTTCGCAACTTTTCATTTCCCAAACTCTGAAACTGTAAATATTTCAGGATTTATTTCAGGGCCATCGTGTAGAACCCTATAGGTTAGGTTAGTTTATAAACATCCTAAAATATTTAACAATTTCAGAAATATTAAGAGGTTGGGAAATGGAAAAGATGCGAAATAAATCAGGTTGCCAAACGTTAGGTTGGGAAACATAAGTGAACCTAGTTTCCGGTTACCATCTGACAAATTGGTTGTTCCTCAGTCGGATAACCCCACTTCCTGGTCAGGGGGAGATGTAAGATTTGTACTCGCCACTGGTTATAAAGCCTCAGATAGCATATTTATTGCTCTTACCTTTAGGGGTCACATAACTACCGTCAAATTCCAAGATATTTTTACAAGCTTTTATTTAACTTGCCGTGTTAGATGCGTCAATAGAGATGAAGATAAGATAAGATAAGATAACCTTTATTTGCTGAGTTATTTTGTTACATTTCATTTACTACATGCATGCTTATTATACAACTTAAACTAATTTATTTTCTTAATTAAAATATTTAATTTTTCTATATATATAAATTTTATGAAACTAATAATTGAATGATATTATTATGTATAAACATATAGGTATAAGATTTTTTTTTTTTTTTTTTTGATTTTAATAATGTAATTAACTAGGTACAGTAACAAATTCAACTTAAAAACCAGAAAAATAAAACTAAATAAAACTACTTATGACTAAACTAAGGGGTCTCCCCGCGGCATGGTGCCGAAGATGCTGGCAGCATTTCCCCGCTGTATCGCAATACTAATGCGTTGAGCGAGGAAGCTGCCAGCTCTTCGGTCCCCGGTGGTGTCGGCTAATTTTTTGGCGAGCTCTTTGATTAGGTTGAGTGCGCTGGGACCCCATGGACCAAGGGTCTCGACGCCGAATGGAACAAAGCAGTATTCAGCGCCGAGACCCCTATATTTATTAACTTTGGCCTTTTCTGCAGCCTCTGCAGCCGCACCGGCTCTGGAGGATGTTCCGTGGAGATGGGATGGGGCCAATGTGTCGACACAGGTGGCGTCCCACACGAGCACCCGACCCATCTTCCACGGAATTAATGACATTCCATCCGGTCTCTTGCCATCGTCCCTGAAAATGCCGGGCGGCTCTAACAAGGCCGGCACATTGACGCTGGCAAGAGAGCGGCGTAGAATGTCATTCAGAGCGGCGTGCCTGGAAAACCGGCCAGCGCTTTTCTGGCAAGAAAGCCCGTGATGTCCCAGTGAGTCTACAGAACTGCCGCAGGGACATCTGTGTGGAGTGCATATAGGAATCCCGAGTCGCAGACATGTTGAGATACGGAGCGTTTCAGGCTCCAAGAAAGTGCCAGTGTTTGGCGACGGGTACGCGTGGAGCCATTCACCGGATTCCTTGGTACCTGACGCCAAAAGTCTGGCCCGCTCCGCACCTGTACTGTGGCTCAGGAGAGAATCAACATAAATTTTGCAGCATACATCGTCCCAGCTCCTTTGGCAACGAGGATGGTCTGGGAAATCTTTTCCCGGGCAAGCGGATGACCAAGCGTTTTTTGCCTCCATCAAGCCAGCAGTTTCAAAGTTTGAGGGGGCACCCCCAAGGATTTTGCCTATGAGACTAGCTGAACTGTGGATGGAAGACAAAAAAGCTGGCAGAGAAACACTGGAAATTTTTCTTATCCCTAGCCCACCATGTCTAATGGGGAGGGATGCTTGGGTCCAAGACTGGTCGCTGAGCTGTATATTCAAAATTGATTCTAAATTTGATTTTATAAGGTCGTCTAGTGGTGCCAATATACTTTGAAATTTATAAAATGGGCTGCAGCGAAGTACATACGTTAATTTGGGCACGAAAAGGCAGAATTTTAGCAAGGTTAAGGCGTAATGGGGGCTTATTTCTAAAAGACGGTTGGAACAGATTTGGAATTTGGAAATTGAATTTTGTATATAATCTTGAAAAGAGTCCTCGAAAATAGGGGACCCTAGGAGGCAAAGTGTTTTTGTATCTACAACATTTATGTTAGGCGTCAGAGTATTAAATTTCTGCTGGATATCTGAAACATTTAAGCTGGAATTTTGAACATATAGTTCGCATTTGGTGAAATTCAATTCCAAGCCAATATTTTTAAATTTCGACTTTATCGTTGCTAGATCGGAAACAACGGTATCCACATCGCCTCCTAAGGTTCCATCGTCCAGATACCAGACGTTAAATTTAGATTTGAGATTTTTTATAATTGGGTTTATCGCCAAACTAAATATTGCTGGCCCGAGTGGATCACCCTGCTGACATCCGACTTCAGACGATAGTAAATGTTCCCGGTACAAAAGATTAGTCGGGTCTGCGTATGAAAGCAGTAAATAGTTGTAAATTTCGGGAATGTTTTGTTTTACTTCTGACAGCAGAGTGTCCCTATTGACTGAATTAAATGCATTTTTCACATCAATTTTGACCAACACTTCGGCCGATGCATCTGAGAGGTACGTGCGCAAGGAATGTACGGCTGCCTCACACCCGCCTTTGGTGCCAAAGCCTAGTTGTACTGGTTCGAAAAGGGGTTGTAATTTAGACAATATATGCCGAACTGCAATTTTGGACGCAAGACGCCGAAGTGTTGTACCAACGGCTATGGGTCTCACCCCTCCGTCTTTTTTAGACAGTGCGATCAGGTTTGCACCGAACAAAATGGGGACTATTTCGGAGTTGATATTGCCAGAAAACATTTTATTTACTAATTTAGTGATTGAATTAAGAAGTTTTTTGCCTGCATCGCCAGCAGAGAGAGAGACCAAATCTTTCAGATGCTGGGGTGAAATACCGTCCAGACCAGCTGCTGATCCATTTTTAAACGAAAAAATATATATATATGTTTTATTTTCCTAACTTTAGCTTGCCTCTTGGACATAGGCCTCTTCCCAAGCTTTCCATTTTGTCCTGTCTTTAGCCTCCCTTCTCCATATTGTTCCTGCTTTCTTTTTAATATCGTCCTCCCATCTCATTATTCATTATAGGTCATTAGGGATGTAGACTCGTGTTTAAATTGATAACGTAGTGTTGCTAAATGGATACTAATAATAAACCAACAGTTTATTGTAATAAAGTATAAAATAAAAAATGTAGTTAAAATCATAATAATTAACAACATAGAAAAGTTGAAAAACCCCCTATATTTTCTTTTCATAGTTCAATATCTCAAAAACGGCTGAGCCGATTTTGTTAAAACGTTGCTAAGAACCATCTCGATCACGTCAGTTTTCGGATAAAAAAACCACGTTCAAATCAGTACATTCGCTTAGGAGCTACGACCACAGGCAAACACACAGACACACCTATACACAGACACACAGACACGTCAAACTTATTATACCCCTCTTTTTGCGTCGGGGGTTAAAAAGATTTGGACCTTGAAAGTTTAGAAAAAATATGCATTTTTTATTGTTCAAGAGTGAATTTAAAGCTATCACAATACTACGCTTTTAGAGAAACAAATTTGTATGACGACTATGGACCTAAACGCAGTAGTTATTTAGCGACCGAAACAGCAATTTACTTGATTTTCTACACAAATAGCGGATTAGTCATATTTTTAAGCCAATTAGTATGAAGCGTTTTGGGCTGCCGTGCCGTCAGCGAGATTAATCTTAGTCTCAATTTTTTGGGTATTTATGTTATTTCATTGTAGTTGCTCCCATACAAACATTTGTTCCTCACCAAAAACTAGTTCGAATGGCATCGTAAAAAATCTTAGTGTACACCCCTATTCTCGTAAACTACATTAGAACCACTTGCTGACGTTCAATTGGGCTCCAATTTGGTATAGGTACTTGCGTATCTTTGATTAGAACGCCATTATATGGTAATTACCGTAGAGCTGGTCTCATAATGAAGTCGGAAGGTGGCCATAAGAACTCCTAAACTAAAAGTACCTACCTACAGCCGGCAATAAAAGCTTGTACAGACAGGGGTATTAATATACGTACATAAGTATCTTTACAGGACTCTAATGTCAATGTCATAAAGGCGTGTGATATCCGCCTGATGACTATGAGTTCACTGAAGAGTTCTTGAGAAAGTAGATTTAACACATACACCCACGCGCACTTTTTATATCTGCATGTAATTTTTGTATTTTTTTGTCACTAGACTCATCAGTTAAATGCTCTTGTTAAATTCTACTGTTATTACCGTTAAATTCCTCTATTGTTAATCTCCTTTTCTGTCATCTGCACTCCAGGGATCCCAAGATACAGGCATTGCCTAGTTTGGGGTCCATAGGTTAAGATTATGAATGTTATTCCTTTTTTTGCCAATAAAGAATTTATTATTTATTATTATGTACGTCTTTCCCGCTCACGGGACAATGATGTCCCGGACCTTTGGGAGGCGTGTGTGGGGCTAGGTACCTACAAAGTACCAACTGCGCCAACACGTAGAGGCCCTTTTGACAATTTAATGAAATACAAGGAGTACACCGAGCGGATGCTGTCCCTGCCCGTGTCATGGGACGCACACAGAGACAGCACCCGCTGGGGTGTATAGGGACAATTGCTATTGCTGGTTGATGGAATCTTAATAAAACGGGTTATTGGGTGAAATTTATAGACTAGTGGCTGGGCTATTGTGTGAAACATCGGACGCCTGCCTAATAAACTGTCTCATTTTTTATCTCTGGCAGACGGTGACTCGCCATCTGCTAGATGGGCCCCTATTAATAGCGACATTAAAAAATGGCCTAAGGGCAACACCAGTCAGAGAGGCTGGGGGGGGTGTAGAGAGGTGGCACTGGACTTTAAACTTATAGCCAACTCACCACTTAGGTGTCCACATCTACCCTCGAGCAACAGCTCTTGCGACTTCACTCTAGACAGCCAGTTAAGGCAAGCCAGAGGTGGGGGGCCTGTCCAACCATCCACCCGATCGGCTCAGCCTGACCGCAGGACACCCCCAGGAGCACTCAGGTACGTAGGGTCGCTACTCTCTAACAGCCCGCCACAAGCTGCCTTACGTTGACTGATTGCACCAGAAATCTGGTGGGCGATGGGGCCGTCACATGCATACGCCAAAAATTATTATTTATTATTATTATGTATGTCTTTCCCGCTCTCGGGACAATGATGTCCCGGACCTTTGTGAGGCGTGCGTGGGGCTAGGTACCTACAAAGTACCAACTGCGCCAACACGTAGAGGCCCTTTTGACAATTTAATGAAATGCAAGGAGTACACCGAGCGGATGCTGTCCCTGCCCGTGTCATGGGACGCACACAGAGACAGCACCCGCTGGGGTGTATAGGGACTATTGCTATTGCTGGTTGATGGAATCTTAATAAAACGGGTTATTGGGTGAAAATTATGGACTAGTGGCTGGGCTATTGTGTGAAACATCGGATGCCTGCCTAATAAACTGTCTCATTTTATTAGAGAGGTGGCACTGGACTTTAAACATATAGCCAACTCACCACTTAGGTGTCCACATCTACCCTCGAGCAACAGCTCTTGCGACTTCACTCTGGACAGCCAGTTAAGGGAAGCCAGAGGTGGGGGGCCTGTCCAACCATCCACCCGATCGGCTCAGCCTGACCGCAGGACACCCCCAGGAGCACTCAGGTACGTAGGGTCGCTACTCTCTAACAGCCCGCCACAAGCTGCCTTACGTTGACTGATTGCACCAGCAATCTGGTGGGCGATGGGGCCGTCACATCCCTACGCCAAAATTATCATTTATTATTATTATTATATCCTTAGGTAATTATTTTACCTTTTGTGTCCATATTTCTGTACCTATGTATAGTGAATGGTGTTAGGGGATTCCGTCGAACAAATATACTTTTGCCAATAGTACTTTAAACTAGAGTATATATTGAAATAAAATGTATCAATAAACTATTGACAATTTATTCAACTTTCATTTTGTACCGCACATGTGTATGTACGTTGCTCACTGAGAGCAGTCTCCGATGGTACGGCCATGTCATGAGGCGACCACCTGACCACATGACGAGGATGGTTTTGGAAAGGACTGAGAGGCCTAGGAAACGCGGAAGGCCCAAACTAACATGGATGGGACTCGTTCAGAGGAACCTTAAAGATGCTAATTTATCACCAGAGACGACCCAGGACAGACGTTCCTGGCGACGCCATACAAGGAGAGCCGACCCCAAGTAGATGGGACAAGGCTAGGAAGAAGAAGAAGAAGAAGAAGATGTGTATGTACGTTGCATGGTTTAGGTGTAATTTACACTTTTCCAAGAATTCCAAGCGCAGCCGCCGCGTTTTTGATGACGTCATTACAGGGGAGACAGACTCCTTAGATATTGTCTCCCGGCAGTTTTGGAATCCAGGGGACATGCCTAACAAGTAACAAACAACATACTAAAATAATAATATGGCGCCGGTATCCGAAAATGAAGTATTTTCCTCTTACATAACTAAGTATATTAATATCCCTGACCTACAATGTTTTAGTTGTAGAAACTTATTTGTTTTACCGCCCTAGGTGAGTAATGTGTGCTACTTATTTAGTGTACACATCTACCCAACTATTGACGACCCCTGGCCGCAGCTGCGCGCGCAGCTGTCCGCGACCGTTACCGGCGCGTGCGCGTACAAAATTCTCTCCATTCATACAAAGCACTCACCAAAAGCAATTATATAATCTGTGCCAAAAGGACATAAAAGTCAGGAGTTTGCGAACACGGTCCGCCATTTTGAATAAAGGTAGCGGCTCAATAGGGAATGTGACGTCACGATCGTAGATGTTTTGACGCCATCAAATAAGGGTATATCCCAGTAGGTAGTTGTTATGGAGCTCGTACTTTTTCACTCGGTGGAAGCATTTTTTTCTATAGGTAGTTGTAAGTACGTCCGTTCTACTTAATTACTAGTGTGTAAGCTGCCAAATTCGCGAGACCGTCTTAAATAAAAAAGAATTTCGAAAAGCTAAATTGACTCATAAGTTTTTTGCGGAAATCGCGAAACGTCTGGTTGATGTAACTGGTGACCGGAGAGCTGGCGGCTTTCTTGCGCGACGCATCAGCATTGCAATTCAACGAGGAAATGCCGCCAGCATCCACGGTACAATGCTCTCTCGAGGGCCTTTATTAGAATTAACGTAGTTTTAATTTAATTTAGTTAATTATCATTATATATTTTTTTTATTCATAAAGAAAATGTACAAACAAGGGTTGACGACGGCAATGACAAAAATAAAAGATGGGCGGAGGGGGAGGTTGGTTGTAAAATCTTCTTCGCAATCGAAGGCTTTGATGTGTCTTCTGGTGCGTCTCACTCTCATTCCAGCTCGTATGAGTGATATTTGAACTTTAACTTTTAGCCAGAAAATCATTTGTGAGTAAGGTTTTCCCATTTGGATGATAATTTGGATGCTGTCTTTTTCAAGCAATTCATATTATTCAGTCCCTAAGGCTCCATCACATGAGATTACTAATGGTGTAAATGAGGCTCTTAAGTCTTCTGAGGCTCGGTCATATTTATGTTAATTATCATCTTGTATTTATTTTAGAAAATAATCGACAAATAAATTATATAGGAACAATGAATTATTGAACCTGGTCACAAAGTTTCACAAGAATCGGTTTAGAAATGCAAACTGTAGAGGAGACGAGCCGCAACTGAGAAGTTCGTTCGCTTCGCTCGCTCGTTCAATAATAGATGAAGGTTATTTAACCATCATTGGACCAGCCAATAATAGATGAAGGTTATTTAACCATCATTGGACCAGCCAATAATAGATGAAGGTTATTTAACCATCATTGGACCAGCCAATAATAGATGAAGGTTATTTAACCATCATTGGACCAGCCAATAATAGATGAAGGTTATTTAACCATCATTGGACCAGCCAATAATAGATGAAGGTTATTTAACCAGCATTGGACCAGCCAATAATAGATGAAGGTTATTTAACCAGCATTGGACCAGCCAATAATAGATGAAGGTTATTTAACCAGCATTGGACCAGCCAATAATATATGAAGGTTATTTAACCAGCATTGGACCAGCCAATAATATATGAAGGTTATTTAACCAGCATTGAACCAGCCAATAATAGATGAAGGTTATTTAACCAGCATTGGACCAGCCAATAATAGATGAAGGTTATTTAACCGGCATTGGACCAGCCAATAATAGATGAGGGTTATTTAACCAGCATTGGACCAGCCAAATCAGTCCCTTTGGACCATGGTATGGTCCATTTGTTAAAGTCCCTTTGGCTGGTCCAACGCTGGTGATTTCACATACCTACTTTACTTCTTCGCATCTAAAATAGGAATAGATTGTACATACATATGTGATCATAGGTATAGTAAGAACAATTTTTTTTTTTTATTTATTTTATTTATTAAAAACAAAAAGTTACATATATACGTTGATACATTGCTCCACAAAACTAAATTTTTCAGTTTGACTGTGGAGTCAAAAATTACAGTCTCATTTCTCTTCAGCATTAACATATGTTGAAGTGTCTTAAATATTGAGATCTATCTCATGAATGCCCCAGTAGAAACGTGAAAGGAGATTTCTACATGGCATCCATGAGGTATTTTTTTAATCGATACTTAAATCTAGGTTTTTTAGGTTCATGAACAATGTCCGCAGGCAGGGTGTTCAGTATATATGGTATGCGTTTCTTTAGTGTCCTATCACCATAGTAATTGAACACTCTAGGTACTTCATATTTGCCCGCGGTCATTGTCCTTGTGTTATGTTTGTGTTTAACAAGGTGTAAATATTTAAGGTCATCATGGTTATTTACTGCTAACAAGTATTTCAGTTTAGAGCTTACCGGTAAGATTTTACATATTTTGAACAGTTTTTGGTAGTCTTTTTTACAGTTATCTTTTGTCTTCTTATTCACAAGTAATTTCAGGAATCGGATTTGTAACATTTCTAATTTTTCGATATTAGTTTTGAAAGTTAGACCATAGCTATCAAGGGCATAGCAAAGGATGGATTCTACTATTGACTTATATATAACATTTTAAGGTGCTGGTAGGAATTCTGCAACTTAAATGATAAAATTTACCTAAGAGTATTCTTAATTTGCAACAAATACCTACGTAAATAAGACCATGTTCTGTATTAGTTTTCTATGTTATGTTGAGGTGTACATATTTGTGTAAAGAGTGTAAAGAGTACATACTTGTATTGTATTGTATGTATACATATACCTAATACCTACTGAGAAACTGCTATCGGCAGTAGTAAGTAAGTATATTCGAATATCGAACCCAGGATCCCTTTGACGAGGGCTTGGGGATGCAGCAACTTCATAAGTTGTTTATTTAGAAGGCGCTAAGTATTATTAACAAACATTCACTTTTAATAAATTTGATAACATAACGCAGGGTAGTTTTTAATGTCATGTTTTAAAACTACCCAACCGATGCATCATATTTTTAATACCTAAATGGAATCGTACACGTGATTGGCTACCGCCTTTTTAATAAGCCTCGTACCATACACCTATATAAACCCCGGGGATGTGACCAAATTGTTAGTATGCTGAATATAGTGCTACACGCCTCGTGATTTTATAATTTAAATACTTATCTACTACAAAATACGAATTCAAAATGCCTCCCAGCAAAATTCCCAAGGAGCCATTGAAGTCTATGGAAAGAGAAGGGGGCCATAAAATGACAAAGAAAAAAGTCAAGAAATCATCAAGAAAAAACTACGTTAGATTCTCTATATACATATACAAAGTGTTAAAATCGTGCACACGGGTTGCAAACAGCAACGCCGGTATTACCAGGAAATGTATGACGATTATGAACAATTTTGTGAACGATATTTTGGAGCGGATCGCTTGTGAGGCCGGGAGGTTAATATCACATGGGAACAAAACTATCTTAAGTGAAAACGAAATCCGGACATCGATAAAGCTACTTATACCGGGAGAATTGGGAAAATACGCCTTAAATGGAGGAGAAAAGGCGCTGAGGAATTACAAGAATCATTCCAGAAGCAGGCAGCGTTATTAAGTTTAGTACTTAATTAATATTCAAAGTTAAGAGATATTATAGAGTTGATTATTTATGGTAATTGCATGTTGGCATGAATGGCCCTTTTCAGGGCCGCAGCTGTCCGTTTCTTAGCATAAGGGTCAATCAATCCATAAAATATAATAAGTAGGTACTTGCTTAGGTATTTAAGGCGACTGTAGAGTGTAGCCCCCAAAATGTTGTCTTGCTCGCTAAAGTTATCTAAAGCCCGACACGCCGCTATTTGACCCTGAAATAGTGTCGCTGTGTAAGTACGTGGCTAGGGTCAACTAGAAACTTGTCGGTGTTGGAGAAGCCGGGGATATTCATTGTAAACACCTTCTCTGTTCCAAGAATTTATTGATAGTACGCCTGAACACAACAAAAGCAAACAGACAATGTAAGTGACATCTGACTATAAAAACAAACGTAAACAGATTAAAGAGTTTAGATTGGTCCATAATATGTTCCAACACTGGCCCTTGAACCAATATAAACTCAACGTCAACACAAAAAGTTAACACACAACACAATAATAGTACATTTCGATGCTAGTGCGGAAAGTATGTCATTACGCCACGAGTACCGAGATATCTTACCACGAGCCGTAGCCGAGTGGCAAGACTCGGGACGAGTGAATAATGACATTTCCGCACGTGTATCGAACGACGTTTTTTTAATACAGTTGTGAAAAAATTAGAAAAACAACAAGTAAGGAAGAACTGTATTAAAAAAAAATTTTTTGAACCACTTCATTATTTTTCAACTATATTAGGTATAATGATGTTACAGAATTAATAATATAAAAGTTTCAAATTCCTTACTTGTAGTTATTCTTATTTTTTCGCAAGTGTATTAAAAAACGTCGTTCGATATACGTGGAAAAGTAAAAAGCACTAAGTGTAGTAGTTAATCGTACCTTTCAAGTAGCGAAGGACGCGTTTTGCCGCCTTCCAGTGCGTCTCATCATATGGCTCAGCGAACTGACAGCATGCGCGATGTCGGGCTATACCTTGTCGCAATCGAACATTATAACTCGAAAACAACTGACTGCGCCCGAATGCGACAATAACATATAATTACTACCTTAGCCATTGAGGTATAGTATGTACTAACGTAATGTACTAACGTAAGTACTAGAGAAGACACGCTAAACGTAAGTCCTGGCTGACTGACTGACTCACGCACTTAAATCAACGCCTACCCCAAACCGTTGAACCTAGAAAACTGATTTATCACAATACTTAGATAGTTTATATAACGTTAGTGAGGTTGAGGGTGGAATTTTCAAAAATCCCTGCTTAGTGGGTAGCAGGGATTTTTGAAGATTCCACCCTCAAGGGGGTAAAAAGGGGGCGAAAGTTTGTATGTACCTTCGCGATATAAACGAGTTTCACACGGACGGAGTCATAACGGTGTCGCGGGCAGAAGATGGATAGGGATTGCCCTCTCGATCGGGATCTCGTCCATATTTTCGTACGAGATCTCGCGAAATTGCGAGATTGAACGAGACTGACAAATAAAAAGTAATTATTTGATTATAATTGTATTACTTTTTAATTATATACCTAACTGATAGTTAAATAAATAATATTCGAAAATTGTATTTTGTAATAAAATGGATAGGTACCTATTATAAATCCTACATGCGTGTGAATACGAGTTGATCACAACTACATGAATCCATTTTATGCCTCACGCTTGGCGTGTCAGCCGTATGAAACGATCATTCTAGGCGTTATAATTCTAAGCTTCAATGTATGTTAGTGTTAGCTGAAGTAATCTGAAGAGAAATGAGACTGTAATTTTTGACTCCACAGTCAAACTGAAATATTTAGTTTTGTGGAGAAATTTATCAACGTATTTATGTAACTTTTTGTTGTTAATAAATAAATTAATAAAAAAAATGCAGTGTTTATTTTTATTTCACTTGTTGATAATCATTCAGTAGAATTCATAGTATTTGGTTACGTTATTAGTGAAAAACTGCCAATCGTGCGAGATCTCGTAAACCTCGAAATCTCGCGAGACGACAAAGTCAGTCTCGGCTAGGTCTCAAATCTCGCGAGATTGCATTCCCTAGCTATGAAGTACTTGTTTGGTACTACGGCCTTCCAAAGTTCCAGGACACCATTGACTTGTGTAGGCCGCCCACACACCCACCCCCACTTTCCACTCTACAAGGTGAAATGATGACCTGGTAAAAGTCGAGGGAGTACGCTGGATGCAGGTCGGGACCGGTCATTCTTGCGCAGGATTGATCGGTATTTTGACATCCATTGTATTTATACATAATAATGAACTTGATTATTGCAATAAATTAATTTAATTTAATTGTGGCACTCTTTGGGGGAGGCCTATGTCCAGCAGTGGACGTCTTTCGGCTGATATGATGATGATGATGATGATTATTATTGTCTTGTGAGCGGGAAAGGTTTGGGTGCGATCTTCCGTAAGAGGTATTTCATCAGAAAGGCTGTTCCACATTTTAGCGTTAAGTATGTTCTGCTGTGCCTCATCTTTTGTAGGATAATGTTGAAATACCTAGATGAGAAGAGCCGGCCCATAAGCCACCGCATAATTTATGGTTAAAAGAACTTACCTTAAGTGAATTTCAACCAAAATTTTACGAAATATTGCATCCGAGAGATTTAATTACCATGTAGTCCGTTCTTCGACATACTGCATCGTCACACAGTTTTAGATATTTAAAAAAGAAGTCATTTTTACCATTCGGCCGTATCATTCAGTCACCGGTCCGGTCACTTGCCGTCAATCTTATTCATTTGTTTTAGAGCTATCATTAGTCAAGACCTTTATTCTGCAACATGGGGATGACCTACTGTAAGGGTTGGGCGGGATATTAAATCTCTCGGATGCAATATTTCGTAAAATTTTGGTTGAAATTCACTTAAGGTAAGTTCTTTTAACCATAAATTTTACTTCAATATTGCATCCTCCAGATTTAATTACCATGTAGATGTTTAGCGCTGGTTGCAGAATGAAAGGCAACATAATAATTAGTAGGTATCGGAGTTTATTATTATTATGCAATTGAATACGAAATCAATCGAAAATTATATAATCTCCTATAAGTGCATTATTTACCTGATTAATTATAATATTAGATTATTCCGATACTTATTATACTTTGTAATCGAATTTTAACACATCTTACAACTATTTAATACAACTATTTAATAGTTGAACATAGTTCAACTATTTAATACCGCCCGAGCAAAATAACAGTCTTCATCTGTATTGATTAAGGGTTGATTATAAAAGCGGGCAAAACAAAGAGAATTTCCCGACCAGCCCGCTGTTCTTTTTATTACATCTGTAGAAATGCCCGATCTACTAGCTGAGGAAGTCGAGGCATGCCGGGTGCTATGAGCTGTGAAAGTATTGACGTCCACTCCACTGCTGCTTAGAGTTTGCTTTATCCAGCGGCTAATTGTTTGTGGACTAGCATTGTGGATTGGCTTTTTGATAGTAAGGATTAATTTGTTCGAGTTTATGGCGGATCTAAGGTTACTAGTTCTTTCTACGTAACAGGACACAGCTAATGCTGGGCAAATAGCATCTTTTTCTTTGAAAAAGGGGATAATTAGTCTTGGATTATGTCTGTTAGGCGCGGAAGTTTTAATAATGTCATTGATGGTTATAATGATTTTTGACTCTTGTATCTGAATATCTGCAACATTTATTAGTGATAACGTCTGCACACGTTGTCCTGTGGACAACGCGAGAAGAGTTACCATTTTCTTTGTCAAATTTTCCATTGTTATCGAATCATTCGGGAAAATGCCAGATAGATAATCCAAGACTAAGTTGGGATCCCATATACAATTATATTTTGGAAAGCATGGTTTACTTTTAAAAACACCTTTAAGAAATCTCGAAACACAATCATTATTACAACGATCTTTACCCATAATCAACGACAAGCTGGATCGAAAAGAGTTTAATGTACCATAACTGGCGTTTGCATGGTACTTTTCTGTAAGAAATTTTAGGATGTCAGCGATAGAGCCATTATACATATCAATATTATTAATCTGACAAAAAGAAAACCATTGTTTTAACGCCACATTATACTGATTAAGAGTATTCTTTGATAAGGATCGTAACATTATGTCAATACACTCATCCGGTATGCCGCGTTTTACGTAGGCTTGTCGTATAACACTGCACACGCCAGGGTAAGGCTGCGCCAAAGAGGATGGCATTCTCTGGAAGGTGACAGTAAAAGGTTTTTATTAGGGTTAAGATAGATAACCTCAGATTTTACTAAGGACAAGAATAACGGGAACCATGGTTGTCCCGGCCAATGTGGGACGACCAGAATGCCCGTTGCTTTATCATCGACTATTTTTCTGAGGCATTTGAGAATAAGCGCAAAAGGCGGAAAGGCGTAAAAGTAGTAATTACGCCATGAGAAGGTAAAAGCGTCAATTTCATAAGCACCTGGGTCCCGTTTCCAAGACACGTATCTTCGACATTTGTTATTGAGACGAGAGGCGAATAGATCTATATCAGGTTCACCCAAGTGATTAGTTATCATTTGAAAACTTTTATAATTAAGGTCCCATTCTGTGTCAATATTGGTATGTCTAGATGCTTGGTCACCATCGGTATTGTCACATGATTTAATGTAAGACGCGAAAATAAATATACGTCTCTGTTCACACCACTCCCATATCTTTCTTGTGATTTTATTTAGATGGAGGTATTGTATACCACCCATTCTATTGATGTAAGATATGGCAGTGGTGTTATCGATTCTGAGTAACACATTTAAATCATGACTATATTTACAAAATGACTGTAACCCCAAGAACGCTGCCAGAAGTTCAAGGTAGTTAATATGATGTTGAACTTCTTCAGGCGACCAATGCCCCCTGGTAATTTCATCATTACATGCGGCTCCCCACCCGGTGAGAGACGAGTCAGTATATATTTCGAGTTCGTAAGTACCTTTCTGTATATTATTTTGAGCTTTAGACTCTATATTAGACCACCATTTAAAATCATCAAGTAAACATGATTTAAGGGTCATCTTTGAATCATAATTCTCGTTAGATTGTTGCAGGGCCAAAAACTTCTCTCGCTCAAATAGCTTTGTGTGGGCCCAACCATACGCCACAGCAGGGCAGGCGGCCGTGAGTGTACCTATGAACTTTGCAAATTCACGTATACTTGTATAAGTTTTAGTTTGCATCTTTTTGGTCATTTCTGAGACTTTGAGAATTTTTTCATAAGGCAATTGTAATTGCATGGCTTCTGTATTTATTTCTAATCCTAAAAATTTACAATTTTGAGACGGCACAAAATTACTTTTTTCAGTGTTGATTACAAAACCTAATTGCTCCAGATTTTTGATTAAAACATGTACCGTGTGTTTGCAAGTTTCAAGGGTATTTCCTATACATAAGATATCGTCAAGGTAGGCTACTAATATGTGCCCTTGACTTCTTAATAATGACAGAATCGGTTTTAATAGTTTTGTGAAAACAAGTGGCGCCGAACTTAATCCATTTGGCAAACAATTGAATTCGTACAAATGGTCGTATCTAAATCTTAACAACTTTCTAAACGACGGGTGTATTGGAACCAGAAAGTAGGCCTCCTTCAGATCAATTGTAGCCATATAGGAGCCTTTCGATATCAACTTTATAGCTGTGCGAATATCTTCCATTTTGAAATGGTGCGAATAAACAGACTTGTTTAATGTTTTTAAGTTTAAAATAAACCTAAACCCACCGTTACTTTTAGGTGTTAAGAATACAGGCGAAATGAATTGACCAGGGATGTTTTCATCACAATGCTTAATAGCTCCTAATTCAAGTAGTTTAGCTATAGCTATATCCATTTCCCTTCTTGAAAAAGGAGGGTTATAGGGTTCAGTATTTTGTAAAATTGGCAAGGCAATTGGAATTTTATATCCTTGTACAATAGATAGTACCGTGGAGTCATTGGTTATTAATAACCAATTATTATAAAAGTATTGTATGCGACCAGCATGTGGTACCTTTAACGCCGACTCCGCTCGTTCGCTTTGTTGGTCGAGTAGGGACGCCCGCGACGCTGACTCGAATTCGTCCTCCTCCCCGAGGTCGAGGGCTGCGGCTCGTAGTATCTGCCCGTTGTCGGTGCTGATGTGGCTTTCGGCTTGTATTGGCGAGGAGGAGCTCTCGCGTTTCCCTGCTGTGCTGCTTGCTTGCGATACTGGAACGCCGGGTGAAATGTGAAAGATTTTTTAATCTGCTGACCCGATTTTTCGATGTCCTTGGAGTTCTTTATTTTATCACCAAGTTTTTCTCCGAAAAGGTGTTCGTCTCTCTTAACACCTTTGATTGTATTCCAGAACTTTTTATCCAGAAGCGGTACTAGGAGTTTATTCCTGTTGATTGACTCTTCATAATGAAGGTCTAATAGTATTTGGGTCACTTCCGAGATTTTTTTGATGATTACAAGCTTATTCAAGTCTGATGTTATAAGATCTTTTGTTAAATTGGCAATCCCAGCAATGCCCCGGCCCAGTTGGTTTTGAGCTTTTTCTAAACGCATGTCACGATTTCTTGCCGAGTCATTAATAACTGCAGCTACCTCTGGGTTAAGCTTGGGTGCGCGAGCTAGTAAAAAATTACCTGGTATCGACATTTTATCAGCAAGAGACTGCTTGAGCTCCTTGGCCAGCCCGTCCATTAGAATTTTTCCCCAGCGTTCAGAAAGCTCATCAGGAATATGCTCACCAAGAGGTTCATCTAACTTTTTTGCTTCTCCCAGCATACTTAAGATCTCTTGGGGGAGTGCGGATGTAGATGGTTTATCCATATCTGTGAGTGCTGTTGACCGAGGGTTTGTTTGAACCGAGGCGACCTGTTCCGGTGCTGGAACGGCTGGTGCGGTAGGTGTCGCTAGCATTTGTGGCACCGCCGGCGCTGGTGGCGTCGCGATCAGTGGTGAGGGACTCGCAGCGGGGTTGTTAACAACTGACTGCAACTGAGGTGCCAAGCTGAGAGTACTGTCATAGATCTCATCAACCATCAAGGCTTCTTCACGAAGCATCCAGTCTTCACCAGACTCGCTATATTGAACTTCGACATCTGATAATTGTTTGTTATAATAAGGGCTTTGTGATGAGCTTGACGTCGAGGTATCAGATCTTCGGTCCAAATCTAAAATAATAATTATACATTGTTACTTTCAGGATGATATCACGGTATCATCACGTTAAGAAAGTACAATAATTGGTCCAGGGCAATATCTCGTATTACCACGTCAAGGACCAACGAATAGGTACAATAGTTGTTCCAAGGCAATATCTCGTATTACCATTTCAAGGAACAAATAGTTACAACTGTCAGGATAACATCTCGTGCTACCACATCAAGACAGTACATACATATTTACGAAACATATTCACAGGGAAAGTAAAGAATAATATAAAATTCACATATTTGATAAAAAAGTTAAAATAACGGGTAGTTTTACCTTTCCGCTTATTGTGTCGCAATTTATCCTCCAAACGTCGAATCTTGCGACGAATATCCTTATCACAATGTTTGTGTTTACGTTTTCCCATGTTTCGTGCACTTTTTAATGTGTAACGATTATAATTCGCGATGGAACAGACCACGAACGATGTTGACGATGCTGCACACGAAAAACGAATGAATAAGATTGACGGCAAGTGACCGGACCGGTGACTGAATGATACGGCCGAATGGTAAAAATGACTTCTTTTTTAAATATCTAAAACTGTGTGACGATGCAGTATGTCGAAGAACGGACTACATGGTAATTAAATCTGGAGGATGCAATATTGAAGTAAAATAATCTAATTTGAGGGTATTCTTGTTTCAGCAATTCACTGCCCACCTTGTTGATTCAAAATTCATTTGCGGCGGGGCGCGGGCAATGACAAATTCAATGGGCAACAAGCCATGACGCGACGCGAGACGAGATAATGTACCCTTTCTAATTTGCACAGTGTGTGTGAGTCGCAGTGTCACGAGCATAGAGGTAGAATAAAATAGAGGGACCCACCCACACATACACACATGAATGACAAGGATGTATGCATAGACAATACCGCAAGTGGGAACGAGATACAATGTCATATTTTCTGCCCCTCATCGCGATACGGATTTTTTGTCTGCCACCAGATTGTTTGCCACCACACCTGTCAAAATATTGTAATGAAACCATCTGAAACTGACACCATCATGACGTCACCGATATAACACGACTAAGTTATAAATGACATTAGAAGTCAAGAATGTATTAGGCTTCTGATACTTCTTAATTCAGTAAGGTCCATCGTCCCTTTTGGGTAGTACCTATAGGTACGCTAGGACGGCATCTATTATTGTTGATACCTACCTTAATTCTTAGAAATTATTATTTACACTGCCATGTGAGCGTTTTTCAAAAAAAGTGTAGGTACAAAACCTTTTTTTTTCAGAATTCGTATTTTTTTTGGTTTTTCTTACTCAGAATCTTTGATACTATCGATCCTCATACAAGATAAAAAGTGTCCTAATTATTCCATTCCAGATCGTCACATTTTTGTATGCAGTCTTTTTTTATTTATATGGCCGTGACGCACTGGAAGAAAAAACTTACATAGTAAAATCTGGGACACTTTTTTCTCGTATGAGGATCGATAGTATCAACGATTCTGAGTAAGAAAAAAAAAAAAAACGAATTCTGAAGAAAAAAAGGTTTGTACACTTTTTTTGAAAAACGCCCATGTAACCATGCTGCCATGGTCGACCGAACCACCTTTTGTTGAACAAACGCCGAATATACTTACCTAATTATACACTTCTTAATTTCAAGTTTCAACCAAGTACCTACCTATTATTAAACAGCCTTGCTAATCGTCCTTATAACTATTTAATCTTGTATCAAAATTATCTGTATAGATAAGCAAACAATTCTTTGATACACCATATTTCACTGTGATTTGTGTTGTCGTTGTAGGAAGGCGGTACTGGAGGCCTTAACAAAAAACAAGTGAGTACCAATTTACACACATACATAGTCATATATATTTAACTAGCTGTTGCCCGCGACTTCCACCGCGTATTTAGAACATGTTATCGTCGAAATGTTTGTTTAAGGAACATTGATATTAGTTTTGTAGAAACAGTCTAAAACCGAAGTTACAGATCTCTTAATTTCGAAATGTCTTTCTCTCTACATACGTATATACAAACTTAGAACCCGCTTTGAACCCTTTGAAACAGTATATCCGAAGTTACAAATCACTTACCTACTTTAAAAATGTCTTGCTCTCGATACAAACTTTGAGCAGTATCAATAAAAATATTAATTTTATTTTATTTTTAGTATTTGTTGTTATAGCGGCAACAGAAATACACAATCTTTGAAAATTTCAACTCTGTAGCTATCACGGTTCTTGAGATGCAGCCTGGTGACAGACAGACGGACCGACGGACGGACAGGGAAGTCTTAGTAATAGGGTCCCGTTTTTCGAGTTTACTCCATACATAGGTACCTACTTACTAGGTATAAATAATTAAGTTAAATTGTGTAAATAGCTATTTCCAAACACAAATGAAGGCTCAATTACGTCAGGACTAAAATGAGAGAGACGAATGTATCGCGCGCGCGTGACATTTTCATCTCTTCTCGATAACCGTCATAATTCAAAATAAGAAAACAAGTAGGTACCTATGTGCAGAATTGCGGATAAATATTTGCCTTTTTCATATGTCAGGTATAATTTAGATTGTATTAACATATAGCAGGTGCCTATATGATATGAAAGATATCTGTTGATTATTCTTTTACTTATTGTTTACATAAAATTGAAAAAAAAAACTTCGTTTAGATATTTGACTTCTGATTTGTTCACATGTACATAAGGTATATAATATTTAAGTGTTTATATAATATCGACCTCTGTTTTGCTCACAAGTATATGAAAATGACAAACGTGTGGACGTATATTTATGGCTGCGTGTTTGTCTACATATTTGCCTTTCATTGCACAGATATTTATGAACGTATCAGCGTTTATTAATGACTCGATAAATGTTTATATATTTCTGCTCAAATTGTTGCATGGCTATTTCTGGCTTATAGATAGTATTTGAAGCTCTGGGAACGTACATATATTTAAGCCCTTGACTGTACATAATAACCTAGACGTCAAAGGTGTTTACATTTTTCGCCTTATTGTAATGGCATAAGGCGCAAAACTGAAGTTTGCCCTCACCTTTGATTGACAGTCTTGTTACAGAAACAAGTAGATGCTGTCCTGAAAAGGACATTGTCTTGTTATCTATTATTATAAGTAGCATGCAAAATTACGATTCTTCATGATTACATAACACTATCAATTCTTATAATTCTTCACTAGATTATTATTCCCCTGCACACTATCCAATTCTCATTGCGGCAATCGCTGTTGTCTTCGCTTCAAATGAAGCTTGTCTGAATTAACACCAAGGCATTTGACTGCTTCGTCGTAGCTTCAATTCAAGCGTCTTGCAAATCTTCTTCGGCAGCAGCTGATGTCATGGTCTTCTTGGGTAGCAGTTCACGACGGATCGAGGGCAGCACTCCTCCCTCAGATATAATGACGCCAGTCAATAGTTTATTGATCTCATCGTCATTCTTCACAGCCAGGAGAATGTGGCGAGGGGTGATGCGGGTTCTTTTGTTCTCTATGGCGGCGTCGGCGGCTAACTCCAATATTTCGGCTGCCAAATACTCTACTACTGCCGCGAGATACACCGCTGCACCTACTCCGACCTTACGCGCGTAGTTCCCATTCTTCAACAAACGATGTATGCGTCCTACCGGGAAAATAACCCCGGCTTTTGACGAGCGTGTCTTGTTTTTGTTGCCTTGTTTGGAGTCCATGGTGGAATGAAATGACGAAAGTCCTAAGCTTTTGGCGGTATTATAATAATATCTTAGGCCCGCAACTAGTGGGGGCACAACGACGTAAATTGAATAATATTGAGGGTAGTATAATATCTATATTTATCATCCACCGTCAATATACTCAGTAGTGGAACAGTTGAGTGAGACTAAGATTAACTTTTTTTTATTAAATATAAACTTGATAAAAGTAAGTCGTGTATGTACTATGTAGGTACACTAGATACCCACCTATAGCGATAGCGTATGATCGTGCTCGTCTGTTAGGTATACTAACTCGTATTTGGGTGATTCTACGAGCGTTCCAACCGCCGTCAGTCCGCTGCTCGCATTATTGTCAAAGTTCTTGCTGATTTGAATCCCCTTTCCCAATAAATTGGTAGTAGTCCTGGACTTGTTTCAAATACCTGAAGATGCCATGCCAGTTTGCCGGTACATTGACAATAATGCGAGCAGCGGACTGACGGCGGTTGGAACGCTCGTAGAATCACCCATTTACACTCCGAAACCACAAATTTAGTGAAGTGGAACTGATGATGAAGACTACAGATGATTTATGGAACTTCTCAATTATTTACCTACGTCATTTTAAGTAAGTAAGTAAATATTTATTCTAACATGATTCCGTTTAAGTAGCAACTAATGAAGTGCCAAAGGTGATTTTGAAATCCTTGAGGAATCGACGGAACTCCTCAAATATTATCGGCCTATATGGGCCGATAATATTTGAGTTTTTTTCTTTTTTATTACAAAGTTTATATTAACTTGACCTGTTTGTATGTGCGATTAAGTAACGCCCTTTGAACCCTTTTAAATAGTCTATAATCGAAGTAACAAATCACTTACCTACTTTAAAAATGTCTTGCTCTCGATACAAACTTTGAGCACCCTTATAAACCCATTCAGGAGATGAATTTCAAAAAACCTGGAAGGATTCCGTAACATTATCTATAAAAATATTAATTTTATTTGGTCTTAAAGTATTTGTTGTTATAGTGGCAACAGAAATACATAATCTTTGAAAGTTTCAACTCTGTAGCTATCACGGTTCTTGAGATACAGCCTGGTGACAGACATACGGACGGACGGTCGGACAGCGAAGTCTTAGTAATAGGGTCCCGTTTTATTCTTTGAGAACGGAACCCTAAAAACGCTCAAATGAGATTTGTAATTATTAACAAACAGGCTATAAGATCGTATGATCGATCGATACCTAGCTAATTTTGGATGCTGCGAGTACATTGAATTATCTGTCGAGTTTACTCCATACATAGGTACCTACTTACTAGGTATAAATAATTAAGTTAAATTGTGTAAATAGCTATTTCCAAACACAAATGAAGGCTCAATTACGTCAGGACTAAAATGAGAGAGACGAATGTATCGCGCGCGCGTGACATTTTCATCTCTTCTCGATAACCGTCATAATTAAAAATAAGAAAACAAGTAGGTACCTATGTGCAGAATAGCAGATAAATATTTGCCTATTTCATATGTCAGGTATAATTTAGATTGTATTAACATATAGCAGGTGCCTATATGATATGAAAGATATCTGTTGATTATTCTTTTACTTATTGTTTACATAAAATTGAAAAAAAAACTTCGTTTAGATATTTGACTTCTGATTTGTTCACATGTACATAGGTATATAATATTTAAGTGTGTATATAATATTGACCTCTGTTTTGCTCACAAGTATATGAATATGACAAACGTGTATTTATGGCTGCGTGTAGGGTTTACAATATACGCCCAGTTTTTTGATATTCGGATAATTGAATACTTCAATATTTATTATCCGAATATTCGGATATTTGAATAATTTCGGATACTTTTGGTATTTTATACAATAAAACAAAATTAGCGTATTTAAAGGTGTGTAATGCATAAAATCAACAAGTCAAGTAACAAAACACCTGAAAATTAAAAATACAACATGCTTTTATAATCATTAATATGAGTTTATCGCACCACGTGATTTGTAATTTTTATAATAAAAATTAACACTGAGAAAATGTTTTATTAATTGGAAACTAGGATACTTAGCGTAATATAATGGTGTTGGCCGGTGAAAGCTAATTGTAGATGGCGCTCTTCTAGATTCCATACGATGAGAGAGAGAGACAGATGATCGATTGTCCCTAACTTGTATGGAAACCAATTACAGTTCTTAGGCAAAAATCTTCCCCATAGCTTTAATCCATAGCCTTTTATTTTTAGCCCATTTCGGAAAACGGTGGATTCCCACTTCAGAGCAATTCGGGACGAAACATTAAGTCATTTTCGCAAAAATAAATAAAAACTACTTCCCGCCATACAAATTTAGCTTTTTTAGGGACCATTATTGGTGCTGTCAGTTTGACAGTTGCCAGCCCCATTACATAATAATAAATCACATAAAATTTCGAGATAAAACTAATCAACTTTAAGTATAACAATTGTAAATAAATGTTTGTTTTTTTAACATTCTTGTATAATCTGAGATCGTTATATTCGTTATTAATATCATAAATCACATCACATCACATATCAATATTTACAGAGTAGGTACATAAGATGTGTCCTATAGGTAGTTTTTTCTTTTTGCTGTCAAATAACATAAAAAAGTATGCATCTTAGTGTCTTAATTTAACTTAATTAAAAATAAATGAGATTGAGTAACGAATTTAAACGAAAAATCTACTTTTAAAAAACGAGTGTAAAACTAGATTTATTTCTAGTTTTAAATAAATTTCAATATTATATTAATTAAAGTGTTTTCGTTGCTCATTTAAATACCTAATAATAGTAACATTAGTAACAATTCGTGTCTGCTAGATTTAATCAATATATTATGTTATTTATGTAAGTTGGTATTCAGGTACTTATTTGATAAAATATAATACTTAATATGGAACATTTGTCTAAACACCTTATTATTTGGGCAATACAGATGGACCTAAAACGTAAACGTAACGACCTAAAACTTTTTTGAATTTTCCCTGCTCATAAATGATTTTATTAGTGTTTTCAAAACATCCGTTTATTCGGATAATTCGCGGTTTAGTATTCTGATAATTTTGAATATTATTTTCGGCGGATATTCGGATACTTAAATATTCGGATTGCAAACCCTAGCTGCGTGTTTGTCTACATATTTGCCTTTCATTGCACAGCTATATATGAACGTATCAGCGTTTATTAATGACTCGAAAAATGTTTATATATTTCTGCTCAAATTGTCGCATGGCTATTTCTGGCTAATAGAAAATAATAGGTTGTATTTGAAGCTCTGGGAACGTACATATATTTATGCCCTTGACTGTACATAATAACCTAGACGTCAAAGGTGTTTACATTTTTCGCCTTATTGTAATGCCATAAGGCGCAAAAGTGAAGTTTGCCCTAACCTTTATTTATTTATTTAATCGTATGGCATTGAAAATAGAAACATTATGTATAAATGCATCTGTTTGATTGCTGCGAGGCTCTCATGAAGAGTGCAGTGCAGCGGCCAAAGTTGATGATTACTCTTTAGCACCACCCAGGGGACACGTGTAGGGTATCTAAGGTTATCTTCCTACGGACGCGAGAAATCGTTGTCCCCCCTTTGATTGACAGTCTTGTTACAGGAACAAGTAGATGCTGTCCTGAAAAGGACATTTTCTTGTTATCTATTATTATAATTAGCATGCAAAATTACGATTCTTCATGATTACATAACACTATCAATTCTTATAATTATTCACTACATTATTATTCCCCTGCACATTATCCAATTCTCATTGCGGCAATCACTGTTGTCTTCGCTTCAAATAAAGCTTGTCTGAAATAACACCAAGGCATTTGACTGCTTCGTCGTAGCTTCAATTCAAGCGTCTTGCAAATCTTCTTCGGCAGCAGCTGATGGCATGGTCTTCTTGGGTAGCAGTTCACGATGGATCGAGGGCAGCACTCCTCCCTCAGATATAATGACGCCAGTCAATAGTTTATTGAGCTCATCGTCATTCTTCACAGCCAGGAGAATGTGGCGAGGGGTGATGCGGGTTCTTTTGTTCTCTATGGCGGCGTCGGCGGCTAACTCCAATATTTCGCCCGCCAAATACTCTATTACCGCCGCGAGATACACCGCTGCACCGACTCCGACCTTACGCGCGTAGTTCCCATTCTTCAACAAACGATGTATGCGTCCTACCGGGAAAATGACCCCGGCTTTTGACGAGCGTGTCTTGTTTTTGTTGCCTTGTTTGGAGTCCATGGTGGAATGAAATGACGAAAGTCCTAAGCTTTTGGCGGTATTATAATAATATCTTAGGCCCGCAACTAGTGGGGGCACAACGACGTAAATTGAATAATATTGAGGGTAGTATAATATCTATATTTATCATCCACCGTCAATATACTCAGTAGTGGAACAGTTGAGTGAGACTAAGATTAACTTTTTTTAATTAAATATAAACTTGATAAAAGTAAGTCGTGTCTGTAGGTACACTAGGTACCCACCTATAGCGATAGCGTATGATCGTGCTCGTCTGTTAGGTATACTAACTCGTATTTACACTCCGAAACCACAAATTTAGTGAAGTGGAACTGATGATGAAGACTACAGATGATTTATGGAACTTCTCAATTATTTAAAGTACCTATCTACGTCATTTTAAGTAAGTAAGTAAATATTTATTCTGACATGATTCCGTTTAAGTAGCAACTAATGAAGTGCCAAAGGTGATTTTGAAATCCTTGAGGAATCGACGGAACTCCTCAAATATATGGGCCGATAATATTTGAGTTTTTTTCTTTTTTATTACAAAGTTTATATTAACTTGATCTGTTTGTATGTGCGATTAAGTAACGCCCTTTGAACCCTTTGAAATAGTCTATAACCGAAGTAACAAATCACTTACCTACTTTAAAAATGTCTTGCTCTCGATACAAACTTTGAGCACCCTTATAAACCCCTTTAGGAGATGAATTTCAAAAAACCTGGAAGGATTCCGTAACATTATCTATAAAAATATTAATTTTATTTGGTTTTAAAGTATTTGTTGTTATAGTGGCAACAGAAATACATAATCTTTGAAAGTTTCAACTCTGTAGCTATCACGGTTCTTGAGATACAGCCTGGTGACAGACAGACGGACGGACGGTCGGATAGCGAAGTCTTAGTAATAGGGTCCCGTTTTACTCTTTGAGAACGGAACCCTAAAAACGCTCAAATGAGTTTTGTAATTATTAACAAACAGGCTATAAGATCGTATGATCGATCGATATCTACCTAATTTTGGATGCTGCGAGTACATTGAATTATCTGTCGAGTTTACTCCATACATAGGTACCTACTTACTAGGTATAAATAATTAAGTTAAATTGTGTAAAAAGCTATTTCCAAACTTTTTTTTTTTTTTTCGTTTCTTTAGAACGTGGAAATTTTTTATATTACACAGGCCACATTGTCTTATATCGCATACAGGTGTATGTGTGTGTATTTATGATAGATTTATAGTAACATCTGACATCAATCTGACATATAGTTGAAGTATTACGTAAACAATTCACTTACATTAGAATTAAAGTATCAAACTATCAACTAACAAAAAGGACCGCCCCGGATCGTTGGTGGCCCAAAAGTTCCCATGACACTGGCAGCGTTGCCACGCTGGATAGCCAACGAAATCTGTTGAGCCAGGAACGACCCGGAACGAGGATCGCAGCCCCTATCCCTAAGCCGGCGACCCAAACTCCGCATGAAGTCTTTGACCTCCGTACCCCACGGTCCCGCAGTCTCCACCGCCACTGGCACAAAGTCGTAAATTGGCTCCAAGGCAGAGTACTTGGCATGTTTCATCCGAGCCGCCGACTCGGCGGCCGACGCCGCGGATCTGATGGTGTGGCTCAAATGGGACGGGGCAAACGTGCTTACGCATGTAGCGTCCCACAAGAGGCACCGCCCTTTCTGCCATGGAACCAACGTTAGACCATCTGGTCTTTTCCCATCTGTGCGGCACAACCCCGGAGGCTCCAGGACACAAGGCACGTTGGCCGAAACCAAAGCCCGACGAATCAAATCATTTATGGCGTGGTGCCTCGGAAAACGCCCCGCACACCTCTGACAGCTCAAACCATGGTGCCCGTTTTCCTCAACCACCACCCCACAAATGCAACGGTGCATCTTACAGACCTTACACCCCAACCGCAACGCAACCGCGATCCGAAGCGAATCATTTCCAAACACAAATGAAGGCTCAATTACGTCAGGACTAAAATGAGAGCGACGAATGTATCGCGCGCGCGTGACATTTTCATCTCTTCTCGATAACCGTCATAATTCAAAATAAGAAAACAAGTAGGTACCTATGTGCAGAATTGCAGATAAATATTTGCCTATATCATATGTCAGGTATAATTTAGACTGTATTAACATATAGCAGGTGTCTGTTGATTATTCTTTTACATATTGTTTACATAAAATTGAAAAAAAAACTTCGTTTAGATATTTGACTTCTGATTTGTTCACATGTACATAAGGTATATAATATTTAAGTGTTTATATAATATCGACCTCTGTTTTGCTCACAAGTATATGAAAATGACAAACGTGTGGACGTATATTTATGGCTGCGTGTTTGTCTACATATTTGCCTTTCATTGCACAGATATTTATGAACGTATCAGCGTTTATTAATGACTCGATAAATGTTTATATATTTCTGCTCAAATTGTTGCATGGCTATTTCTGGCTTATAGATAGTAATAGGTAGTATTTGAAGCTCTGGGAACGTACATATATTTAAGCCCTTGACTGTACATAATAACCTAGACGTCAAAGGTGTTTACATTTTTCGCCTTATTGTAATGGCATAAGGCGCAAAAGTGAAGTTTGCCCTCACCTTTGATTGACAGTCTTGTTACAGAAACAAGTAGATGCTGTCCTGAAAAGGACATTGTCTTGTTATCTATTATTATAAGTAGCATGCAAAATTACGATTCTTCATGATTACATAACACTATCAATTCTTATAATTCTTCACTAGATTATTATTCCCCTGCACATTATCCAATTCTCATTGCGGCAATCGCTGTTGTCTTCGCTTCAAATGAAGCTTGTCTGAATTAACACCAAGGCATTTGACTGCTTCGTCGTAGCTTCAATTCAAGCGTCTTGCAAATCTTCTTCGGCAGCAGCTGATGTCATGGTCTTCTTGGGTAGCAGTTCACGACGGATCGAGGGCAGCACTCCTCCCTCAGATATAATGACGCCAGTCAATAGTTTATTGATCTCATCGTCATTCTTCACAGCCAGGAGAATGTGGCGAGGGGTGATGCGGGTTCTTTTGTTCTCTATGGCGGCGTCGGCGGCTAACTCCAATATTTCGCCCGCCAAATACTCTATTACCGCCGCGAGATACACCGCTGCACCGACTCCGACCTTACGCGCGTAGTTCCCATTCTTCAACAAACGATGTATGCGTCCTACCGGGAAAATGACCCCGGCTTTTGACGAGCGTGTCTTGTTTTTGTTGCCTTGTTTGGAGTCCATGGTGGAATGAAATGACGAAAGTCCTAAGCTTTTGGCGGTATTATAATAATATCTTAGGCCCGCAACTAGTGGGGGCACAACGACGTAAATTGAATAATATTGAGGGTAGTATAATATCTATATTTATCATCCACCGTCAATATACTCAGTAGTGGAACAGTTGAGTGAGACTAAGATTAACTTTTTTTAATTAAATATAAACTTGATAAAAGTAAGTCGTGTCTGTAGGTACACTAGGTACCCACCTATAGCGATAGCGTATGATCGTGCTCGTCTGTTAGGTATACTAACTCGTATTTACACTCCGAAACCACAAATTTAGTGAAGTGGAACTGATGATGAAGACTACAGATGATTTATGGAACTTCTCAATTATTTAAAGTACCTATCTACGTCATTTTAAGTAAGTAAGTAAATATTTATTCTGACATGATTCCGTTTAAGTAGCAACTAATGAAGTGCCAAAGGTGATTTTGAAATCCTTGAGGAATCGACGGAACTCCTCAAATATATGGGCCGATAATATTTGAGTTTTTTTCTTTTTTATTACAAAGTTTATATTAACTTGATCTGTTTGTATGTGCGATTAAGTAACGCCCTTTGAACCCTTTGAAATAGTCTATAACCGAAGTAACAAATCACTTACCTACTTTAAAAATGTCTTGCTCTCGATACAAACTTTGAGCACCCTTATAAACCCCTTTAGGAGATGAATTTCAAAAAACCTGGAAGGATTCCGTAACATTATCTATAAAAATATTAATTTTATTTGGTTTTAAAGTATTTGTTGTTATAGTGGCAACAGAAATACATAATCTTTGAAAGTTTCAACTCTGTAGCTATCACGGTTCTTGAGATACAGCCTGGTGACAGACAGACGGACGGACGGTCGGATAGCGAAGTCTTAGTAATAGGGTCCCGTTTTACTCTTTGAGAACGGAACCCTAAAAACGCTCAAATGAGTTTTGTAATTATTAACAAACAGGCTATAAGATCGTATGATCGATCGATATCTACCTAATTTTGGATGCTGCGAGTACATTGAATTATCTGTCGAGTTTACTCCATACATAGGTACCTACTTACTAGGTATAAATAATTAAGTTAAATTGTGTAAAAAGCTATTTCCAAACTTTTTTTTTTTTTTTTCGTTTCTTTAGAACGTGGAAAATTTATATATTACACAGGCCACATTGTCTTATATCGCATACAGGTGTATGTGTGTGTATTTATGATAGATTTATAGTAACATCTGACATCAATCTGACATATAGTTGAAGTATTACGTAAACAATTCACTTACATTAGAATTAAAGTATCAAACTATCAACTAACAAAAAGGACCGCCCCGGATCGTTGGTGGCCCAAAAGTTCCCATGACACTGGCAGCGTTGCCACGCTGGATAGCCAACGAAATCTGTTGAGCCAGGAACGACCCGGAACGAGGATCGCAGCCCCTATCCCTAAGCCGGCGACCCAAACTCCGCATGAAGTCTTTGACCTCCGTACCCCACGGTCCCGCAGTCTCCACCGCCACTGGCACAAAGTCGTAAATTGGCTCCAAGGCAGAGTACTTGGCATGTTTCATCCGAGCCGCCGACTCGGCGGCCGACGCCGCGGATCTGATGGTGTGGCTCAAATGGGACGGGGCAAACGTGCTTACGCATGTAGCGTCCCACAAGAGGCACCGCCCTTTCTGCCATGGAACCAACGTTAGACCATCTGGTCTTTTCCCATCTGTGCGGCACAACCCCGGAGGCTCCAGGACACAAGGCACGTTGGCCGAAACCAAAGCCCGACGAATCAAATCATTTATGGCGTGGTGCCTCGGAAAACGCCCCGCACACCTCTGACAGCTCAAACCATGGTGCCCGTTTTCCTCAACCACCACCCCACAAATGCAACGGTGCATCTTACAGACCTTACACCCCAACCGCAACGCAACCGCGATCCGAAGCGAATCATTTCCAAACACAAATGAAGGCTCAATTACGTCAGGACTAAAATGAGAGCGACGAATGTATCGCGCGCGCGTGACATTTTCATCTCTTCTCGATAACCGTCATAATTCAAAATAAGAAAACAAGTAGGTACCTATGTGCAGAATTGCAGATAAATATTTGCCTATATCATATGTCAGGTATAATTTAGACTGTATTAACATATAGCAGGTGTCTGTTGATTATTCTTTTACATATTGTTTACATAAAATTGAAAAAAAAACTTCGTTTAGATATTTGACTTCTGATTTGTTCACATGTACATAAGGTATATAATATTTAAGTGTTTATATAATATCGACCTCTGTTTTGCTCACAAGTATATGAAAATGACAAACGTGTGGACGTATATTTATGGCTGCGTGTTTGTCTACATATTTGCCTTTCATTGCACAGATATTTATGAACGTATCAGCGTTTATTAATGACTCGATAAATGTTTATATATTTCTGCTCAAATTGTTGCATGGCTATTTCTGGCTTATAGATAGTAATAGGTAGTATTTGAAGCTCTGGGAACGTACATATATTTAAGCCCTTGACTGTACATAATAACCTAGACGTCAAAGGTGTTTACATTTTTCGCCTTATTGTAATGGCATAAGGCGCAAAAGTGAAGTTTGCCCTCACCTTTGATTGACAGTCTTGTTACAGAAACAAGTAGATGCTGTCCTGAAAAGGACATTGTCTTGTTATCTATTATTATAAGTAGCATGCAAAATTACGATTCTTCATGATTACATAACACTATCAATTCTTATAATTCTTCACTAGATTATTATTCCCCTGCACATTATCCAATTCTCATTGCGGCAATCGCTGTTGTCTTCGCTTCAAATGAAGCTTGTCTGAATTAACACCAAGGCATTTGACTGCTTCGTCGTAGCTTCAATTCAAGCGTCTTGCAAATCTTCTTCGGCAGCAGCTGATGTCATGGTCTTCTTGGGTAGCAGTTCACGACGGATCGAGGGCAGCACTCCTCCCTCAGATATAATGACGCCAGTCAATAGTTTATTGATCTCATCGTCATTCTTCACAGCCAGGAGAATGTGGCGAGGGGTGATGCGGGTTCTTTTGTTCTCTATGGCGGCGTCGGCGGCTAACTCCAATATTTCGCCCGCCAAATACTCTACTACTGCCGCGAGATACACCGCTGCACCTACTCCGACCTTACGCGCGTAGTTCCCATTCTTCAACAAACGATGTATTCGTCCTACCGGGAAAATAACCCCGGCTTTTGACGAGCGTGTCTTGTTTTTGTTGCCTTGTTTGGAGTCCATGGTGGAACGAAATGACGAAAGTCCTAAGCTTTTGGCGGTATTATAATAATATCTTAGGCCCGCAACTAGTGGGGGCACAACGACGTAAATTGAATAATATTGAGGGTAGTATAATATCTATATTTATCATCCACCGTCAATATACTCAGTAGTGGAACAGTTGAGTGAGACTAAGATTAACTTTTTTTTATTAAATATAAACTTGATAAAAGTAAGTCGTGTATGTACTATATAGGTACACTAGATACCCACCTATAGCGATAGCGTATGATCGTGCTCGTCTGTTAGGTATACTAATTCGTATTTATACTCCGAAACCACACATTTAGTGAAGTGGCACTGATGATGAAGACTACAGATGATTTATGGAACTTATCAATTATTTAAAGTACCTACTTACCTACGTCATTTTAAGCAAGTAAGTAAATATTTATTCTTACATGATTCCGTTAAGTACCAACTAATGAAGTGCCAAAGGTGATTTTGAAATCCTTTAGGAATCGACGGAACTCCTTGAGTTTTTTTTCTTTTTTTACAAAATTTATATTAACTTGACCTGTTCATATTAAGTTATGTTATTGTGTTTACTTATATTACGTTGTCCGTCAAAATTTGCAATCCATTTTTCAGTCACTTGCCGGTATCCGATTGACCTGAAATTTTGGGTAGTAGTATAGTTTGGATGACAATTCAATATTATGGTAATATCGAGCTGATCTGATGATGGAGACAGAAGGTGGCCATGGGAACTCAGGACTTAACAGACGTCACCCCGTTGAGTTTGAGGTCGTTAGAATCGACTCAATGAGTAGTTAATGGTGGTATACAGAAAAGTACAGTCGGCAATAAAAGCTTGTACCAAAAATGAAAATTTTGACAGAAACTTATTCTGTAATAATCGACGCGTTTACCCTTAGTGTTAACAAATGCAGTCCTCTCGCGTGCTGCAGTATGGGGCAGTCGATCCGATCGACAATCACAGCAAGGGTGCTGTTGGGACCCTCGCGTATAGGTAAACGGCGCAACATCGATAATGTGTCACACGTCGACTTAAAATAATATTTTTTTTTTTTACTTTTTGTTACATGTATGGAGAGCACCCCTAAACATACTTTTTTACTCATTTCATTACAGAACTATGTAGCGGCTAATAAAATACACCTATCCTCCAAATTTTCTTCAAATACACCTTATAGTTTTCGAGTAAAATGCCTGTGACATACGGACAGACGGACAGGCGGACATGACGAAACTATAAGGGTTCCATCTTTGCCATTTTGGCTCCGGATCCCTAAAAAAGGATTATGTAGATTTCTTTAATAATTTAATTCATTTACCTACCTACGTAAAAACAATTTGTCGTGTGGTTCCATATGTATAGATAAAATTTAAGGGAAATTATAAATGCAGCGACTAAAGTTTTTACTAGCACCTGAAGTGTAACGTCTTTTTAGGGTTTACCAAAAAGGTAAAAAAAGAACCCTTATGGTGTGACTCTGTCCGTCTGTCCGGCTGTCCGGTTGTAAGTTGTTAGTACCAAAATGCAGAAGGCGCTGTGCAACCGTAACTTCTACTATGAGCTATTTGAGATTGTTCAAGAAAGAATGGAGTCCTGACATGACGGGTACCTATATGGTGTATGAAAGTTTGTACGGAACCCTCACTGCGCGAGTCAGACTCGTACTTGACCGGTTTTTTTAGTATGTGAGCAACGGGTTAATAAAACAGCTTCTATTAAACTAATACGCCATCTTTACTATCCCAACAGAATATGTTCAATCCAGCGCCAAATTACAAACAACAACTCGCATAACTCATCTACCGGTAAAATATATTATCTTCTAAATTGATGACTCAGCGACTAATCTAATACATCAGCTACTTTATTTACTTTAGAGATTCAACATCTGTCTACTAATAAAAACAAAATCTAGCCTCAATAAAGAGCATCGCACATAATTATTTAACATCAAAATTAATGACTTGTCTACTTTTTTAATGAAAATTTGCTTAGCAACAGACCTCCCGCTGGAGTCTGCTGGAGTCACTATGCCGTCACTAGTGGCGTAGCATGGGTGCCACTCAGGACCTAGAGATCGTGTGGATGGGTGTACTTAACGCAGTGGAATAGCTCCGTAGCTACGGGTAGTACTTCCAGCTACCCCACTGGCCGGCTCTAAATGAATAGGTAGTTTCCTTTGTGGTGGTGCTTTTGAGCCCGTTCAACAGCACCACCCCTTAGGTTGGGAATACAGGCGTGATTGTATGTTGTATGTCATCATCATCATCATATAAGAAAGACGTCTACTGCTGGACAATTGGACATAGGCCTCCCCTAAATAGTGCCAAAGTGATCAATCCTGCGCCACGCGCCACCCGCATCCCGCTGTATGTGTAGGTACTATGTATGCACAGACCACTTAACCTAGTAGGTTAAGTGGTCTGTGTATGTATGTAATGTAATGTGTGATTACTTATTAATTCATGTGTCCTCACAGAGCGTCAGGATGCGACTGCTGCCATGCATGAGGGTTCAGGACGAAGATGAGGATCACTCCCGCCACATCGATCGGGAGATCAAGAACTGGATAAAAAATTACAATGACGTAAGTATATACGGTCATGATTTGGGTTTTCTAGCGTTCAAACGTCGGTTTAGATGTATACAGGCGACCTCGTACAGTCGAGCTCATAAGTATAACTGAACACTTGGATACCTTGTCGCTTCATCCCGTTGAAAAACTTCGTATGCTAGGGTAAACATGTCGTTTACCCTAGCATACGGCTGGCATATGGCCGGATTGGCCGGACACGGCCCGGGCCGTTTTCTAAGTGCGAGTTGCCAAACTGAGGAAATTTATTTAATCGTATGGCATACATTATTTGGCCTCTTTGAGTTGGTCACTGCCTGAGTACCACCCAACGGACACGTGCAGGGTGCGGTAGGTAGCTCCTGCGGACGCAAGTGACAGTTGTCCCCCCTTTGTCAAGTGAGTGGGCAACTCGATTGTTAGAGGTTCTTAAACCGCCCGAAGGCCTCTAACTCGGCTTAACGACTACTGGTCATAGACAGCAGCCGGGATCAATTGCTTAGCGTGCCTTCCAAAGTTCCAACTCCTTCTTCCTTACAGAATTCTGCAGCCTTAGGCACTTGTCCCACCGCCGGCGAGTAGCGAGTACTCTCATAGTAATTCTTACTCGCTTTTACTCGCGCGAGTAAGAATTACTATGAGAGTACTCGCTACTCGCCGGCGGTGGGACAAGTGCCTTATGTCGCTAATGATGAGTAAGTAAGGTCGCCAGAACTCGCAAGGAGTGAGAGTGTCCCACATTAGTCTCTAGCTATCTACACAACGAATCCTCAAATCAATAAAGGGTCGGCAACGCGATTGTGAATCTTCTGGAGTCGCAAGTGTCCATAAGGCAACAATGTCTTACTGCCACCGTGATGTGATAGTATTAAAAAAAAACCGGTCAAGTTCGAGTCTGACTCACGCACCGAGGGTTCCGTACAAACTTTCATACACCATACCCGTCATGTCAGGACCCCATTCATTCTTGAACAATCTTTAACGGCTCAAAGTAGAAGTTACCGTTGCACAACAACTTACAGCCTAGTAAGTATGTTTGTTTATCAGCGATAGCTTTTTATCACTCATACTGATTTCGATTATTTATTTTTTATTTGAAAGAAGGGACTTTAAAGATAATCTGATAGGAATTTCAAGATATAAAATTACATAGAAAAGTAAGTAAATTACAAATTTAACTAAGAAATTGTTTTTGGTAAATAAAAAAAAATACGCTAGATAGAGATATCTTTTTATTTTTCCTGTATTATTTATGTTACTCTTTCTTAATCATATGTAATTACCGATTTCAGAATTTTCGCATTTTTTCTACGTTTTCCTTAATAAATCAAAATTTAACCACTAAAAAAAACAGTTTTAGAAATGCATATTTAAATTATACATATTCATATTATCCATACACGTGTCTTAACCATCTTAACAGTTGTTCTAAATTTCGAATTGATAGCTTAAGTAGTTCCTGAGATATTTAACGTTGTGACAGACGGACAGACGGACAGAGTCGCACTACAAGGGTTCCTTTTTTACCTTTTTGGTACGGAGCCCTTAAAAGGTAGAAAACAGTAGCTGTATCAATAACTAGTCCCTGGGCGACCGAGCTCTGCTCGGGTGAAAATGGAGAAAATACGGAGAACACGAATTTTCCCGGACATGAGACCTATCTAGATCGATTTCTCGCCCCCGTAAACCCCCGTATTCCAAATTTCATCGAAATCGTTACAGCCGTTTCCGAGAACGTGATTGCAAATATATATACAAATATTGCTCGTTTAATAGTATAGGATATGGGTGTAGACTCAAAATGTATTATTACTTCAAGAGAAAGAAGGCAAAAAAATATGCCTAATGACGAAAATCCCATTCGAATAGGTATCTCAAAAAATTACGAAGCTGCAACCGTTTCAATGTTAGGTTTAGGGATCGTGACGTTACGATCGTCTAGCGTCATTCATATGAAGGTGCGTTTTGCGAAAAAGAGACAGAACATACCCCTTCTTAAAACTTTGGACGTTTATAACTTTGTGATTATTTAACCTCATGCGTTGCTTTCTTCTCAATTTGACTAAATTTTTAATCCTTTTTCGAAAAAACGCAACATTATTGATTATTTTATTTAGTGTCTACACCCCTATTCACAAATATGTATTTAGTGTCTACACCCCTATTCACAAATATGTATTTAGTGTCTACACCCCTATTCACAAATATGTATTAAGTGTCTACACCCCTATTCACAAATATGCATTTAGTGTCTACACCCTATTCACAAATATGTATTTAGTGTCTACACCCCTATTCACAAATATGTATTTAGTGTCTACACACCTATTCACAAATATATATTTAGTGTCTACACCCCTATTCACAAATATATATTTAGTGTCTACACCCCTATTCACAAATATGTATTTAGTGTCTACACCCCTTTTCACAAATATGTATATTTCTAGGCCATCAAACTACTACTCCTCGGTACTGGTGAAAGCGGGAAGACTACCATCATCAAACAGATGAAGATCTTACACATACAAGGGTTTAGCCAAAGGTGAGACCATGCCCTCAGGCAATCCTGCAATCCATTCGCTTAATTCTGCAAGCCATAGAGGTAGAATAATATAGAGAGACTCACCTACACATACACACATGAGTGACAAGTATATTCCAAATTTCATCGAAATCGTTAGAGCCGTCTCCGAGAACGTGATTGCAAATATACATATAATATATAATATATATACATATACACATATAACAATACGGCCTCCGTAGCCCAGTGGGTAGTGACTCTGCCTACGAAACTGGAGGTCCCGGGTTCGAATCCCGGTCAGGGCATTTATTTGTGTATTTATCACGAATATTTGTTCCTGAGTTATGAATGTTATACAACGTGTCCCAAAACTCAACGATAAGCCGGCACCAGAGGATGGAGCTGCTTATGATTAGTCGAGAAAAAATAAGGAAAAAAATATATCTAAATATATAAAATAAAATATATCTACCACGTGTCCCAAAACTCAACGATAAGCCGGCACCAGAGGATGGAGCTACTTATGTATATAAGTATCTATATGTATGTATATATTATATATATCATCGCCTAGTACCCACAACACAAGCCTTAATGAGCTTACCGTGGGCCTAGTTTGATTTGTGTAAGATTGTCCCGTAATATTTATTTATTATTATTTATTATAATAATAAGCATGCCGAGTTTATATTTTATGACGTTATTGCTGCATCCAAATTAAAAATGAAATGGAATGAAAATGTGAATTTAGTTTGTAAGATCTTTGCAATGCCCTACCGGGGTATTAGTGCCTCCTAAGTAAGTAATTTAATGTAGCTGATTTAGATGGCGTTGTTTGAGAGTTAACAGCTACACCTAGCGGTGTATACTTGAACGTAATACCTAGCCAGGGACTAGTCATTCGCTTAATGATCATGTAGCTGATAGAGATTAATGTGATTATACATGCAATAAATGAAAATTATAATTATAAATGACATTATTCTTCTGATACTTCTCAATTTAGTAAGGTTAATTTAATTTACCATCGTCCCTTTCGGGTATTCGCTAGGAAGCTATTTTATAAATCCGCTATACTTATACGATGCAAGAGCCCTGTGGCCTTTTTCAAGAAGCTATACAATTTACAATTTTACTACTCTACATAAACCTAAACAATCAACTCCTGTGAAATAGCCATAACGACTAGTCAAGCGCCTAAGGGCGGGTTGCATCAATAGGCCAGTCCGTAGAATAATTCTTTGTTGCAAAAGGTGGTGTAGAAGTTTTTAATATTCTTGACACCGATACAACCGAGCAAATATCAAAAATGGTTATAAGTACTTACACGAGAAATCTTGGGACAACTTTTGGCAGCCACAAATCCTCGAAATTTTGGATTTTTTTGGTTTCTCACTCGTAGCTTCTATACGGTGCATTCTAGCAAAAACCGTCTGTTATATAGTAAGCGGTGTTCGTTAAAATCATGCTATGCGAACTTAGAAAATCCAGTTTCTTATTGAAAACAGTGCCACCTTCTTGATAGGTGTCGAACTCTCTGAAGCTCTAGCGATTGCTAGGCTAAGCTGTCAAGGTATTTCAAAATTCGCCGTATTGTCATAAGACATCAGTAGCCTAGGGGTACATACGGCGGTATTTGGAGTCGATGAGCCGGGGTTCAAACCCTACGACCGACGTACTTTTTGTATGTTTTGAACATTCAAAGAAAAGTTTTAAGTATCGCAGAAGAGATGGCGCCTGTATACGCAAGCATTAAATGCCTTCTCAATTTGGTCGAGTTGCCTGTCTATGTCAGTATGTATATTGTAGTCTTTGTGGTGTTTGTAGTGTATGGATAGTATGACAAGTTTCTATAGAATGACAGCTGCCGGCGCCATATTTAACTTTGATTGGTCTGTAATGGTAAGTAAGTACCTAGGTGCAACCAAGGTGCAACCCACCCTAAGTGTTGCCAATAGGGAACATTACGCAAAACTCTTCGTAGGTGGCGACACTAGCAGCGTTGACATTGTATCTCGTTCCCACTTGCGGTATTGTCTATGCTTGCATCCTGTCCTTGTCACTCATTTGACAATCAATTGTGTATGTGTGTGTGAATCCCTATATTTCTATACTGGTTTACTATTAGTGGTAGTGCTGCCTCTGGCGGCAAAACATTGCAGTAATGTTCCCTATTTGTGTCCATTCGACCCTATCAGCAAATATCTACCTTATCACCTTTTCTTAATAGCAAAATCGCATGATTTGACAGATGGATTTACCCGGGTTTGATATTAATATTAAGCGACTCATTTAAGGTTAACGTTCACTTGTCGGCCTTGTCGCCGCGCGCCCGACTGTCACCATCGCACCGCACCAGCGCGCCTCCATCTACTGTTCTTCGTATGAAACTCGGTACTGCAACGCAATATTGTAACTTTTATCTTTGGGCCACTGGACGTGCTATTCGCAAGTTAATAATTGTACAAAAAAACCGGTAGCTCTGTCACCGAGAGGTCCGTACAGAGGGGCGAAAGGGGTGCGGGGCGGCCTCCAGTTGCTCACAAAACAATATCTGGGTAGTAAGTAAGACATTACAATATTGCTCGCTTAAGGGGACGTAGGTTCGTGGTCTTCTCTCTCTCTCACTGAGCATAAGCGTGAGCGAGATGGAAGTGCGTGTTTGGAAGCGCGGATATCATGTTTTTTGATTTTATTTCTTTGTGCGTTTTAATAAATAAAAAAGTAATAGCTGATTTCCCTCAAACATGATATTGCCGATTTTTAGAACCAATTGTAATATGTTTAGCTGTTGTGCATAATTTGTTACGATTTTTTTAAGTGTATTTTAGACCTATGTTCGTGATTTTTTTTCTATCGAGCGAAAGTCAAAAACTCAGGATTCGAATAGCTGATTTCCCTCGAGAAAGGCCTCAAGATTACTAATTAAATTTAGGGCAGCCGTTTTATAATCCAAACAAGAGCTACGATTTTTTTTAAATCCGTTTTCGGAGCTCACGTCGTTTTAAGACATTTCCATAACGCTTATAGTTCCCGCTAATTGTAAGACGTCAGTTATCGCTGTTTAGCATAACTGTGTAAGTTTGGTGACAACATCACAACACTGAGCTAATCTGATTTTGGGACAAATTGGCCATAGCAACTCCTAAATTCCACAAGATCTACCCGTCGGTTTTGGGCTCATTAAACCCTCCTATTAACGAATAGTTGACACCGGTGCAAAAACAGCTTGTACCAAAAACTATTGACAGAAACTTATCCATGTTCTTGCAGCGAACGCGTTGAGAAGATTAACTACATCCGCCACAACATACACGAGTCGATATTCGACATCGTCCGCCACATGGCACCGCTAAGCATAGCATTGGGGAACAACAAGAACATACAACCGCAGAGCTACATACTGAGGTGCGGGGCCGACGGCCCACCACACTATGACGAGGTAGGTTTGAGAACATACAACCGCAGAGCTACATACTGAGGTGCGGGGCCGACGGCCCACCACACTATGACGAGGTAGGTTTGAGAACAATTTAAAGGTCACACTCACACACACACACACACACACACACACACACACACTCACACAGCTCATCACAGCCACCCGGCACCCGACCCGCACCGCCTCGCCTCGAGCGGTTAGTATTCTTCATATGGATTTGTATATTATTATTTATTTATTTATTTATTATTTATTTATTATTATGAATATCCATCAGACACCAAACTAGGCTGAGCCTGTCTCTTAGTCTGCGAGTGCGATTTACATAATTGCAGGATGTTGTATTTTGTACATAAGTTTTTACTTGAATAATATCATCGACATACACTGCCTCCCCCAAAGAGTGCCACAATGGCCTGCCCTGCGCCACCCGCATCCAGCGGACTCCCGCGACCTTTACCAGGTCATCAGTCCATCTACCCACGCCGCGCCTTCCGGTACGTGGTCGCCACTCGAGAACCTTTCCGCCACAACGGCCATCGGTTCTACGTGCAATGTGCCCCGCCCACTGCCACTTAAGTTTAGCAATTCGGAGGGCTATATCGGTTACCTTGTTCTGCTGCGGATAGCCTCATTTCAAATAATATATACTTTTATTCTTAATTTATACAAAGTTTATGGTATGGGCGCTCACTTCGACAACGAGTGGACGCCGAACGACGTGGCGGTGCGGGTCGGATGCCGCGTGGCTGTAATGAGCTATGCTTTACCAGGTAGGTCCCGCGCCCGCTGGTCTATTCCCACTAGTTCTACTACTTCTAATGATGGAACTAGTTGGAATTGTAAGTAGTTTACTGGGCAGAAAAAAAATCAACTACTTAGTTCCATCAATTGGACAGATAATTAGCAAACTTTGCTTGTGCTTTCGATGTGTAGGTACTTTACTTAAACATGTATCGTTCTCTTTTGTGTCACAAAAAAAAGCAAAATAGTATATTTACGGCGAGGGCGGTGTATTGAATCCTGAACGTAGCGAGGCATCCTACAATAGAATCCTGAGCGTAGCGAGGGTTTCTAACGTCGGATCCTAAGCGTTGTGAGGGATTCAAGTGTTAACGCCCAAGACGAAGATAATTTTGCTCCTGAGTGACACATGCAACTTTTCACACCCACTATGAGGAAAAAATATATATGCAAAAAAATTCAAAAAAAAATGTAAGCGTTATGTAATGTAAATGTAACGTTTTTAATCGATTACGATGAAATTACAATCAATTATTTTATTAAGATATGTGTTCAATTGGCACATTGCGTAAATACTTGAACAGAAAAGTAGCATTTTGCTAATACCTCTCGTCGTGGACCAAAACTTACTTTTCCGAATGAAAGGTATAAAATAGTATTTTTCACAATCGTGTTATAATAGAGAGCTTTTTAGTCGAGTACCGTGTTTAGGCCACGAAGCTTGCTGAGTGGCCTAAGTAAGGTACGAGATTAAAAAGCTTGATTATAACACTATTGTGAACAATACTTTTTGTACGAGTTCATTAAAATTAATTTTCTACGAGTCAACTGAACTAATTAAACAAACTCGATACTGTTGAAACGAAGTGCAGTCTATCGCTCGTACGCTCGTTGATATCTTAAAAGACATCAACGAGCGTACGACATCACCGAGTAAACTCAATAATCAAAGCGATTCTATTGGTCCAATTCATTAGAGTTCGGTAAAGCAGCCACGTGATTGGTCGAATTTATTTTAGTTCTATTTTAAATTTTTTTTCGGTTGTCTAGAGCGTATCGAAACAGTTATTTCGGTTGTTTCGGAAGTAACAGACTATTCAACGATGAAAAGAGTGACGTTGCAGTATTCTCTATGAAATCTTATCATATTTTAATCGTCGAGTACAAAAAACCTATTTTTGACAGCCAGTAACCTCAAATCATGCCATCCCGCTTTACCGCATAAGCTCGTGCTCTTTCGTCTAGTTAGGGTTGTCGCGTTTTGTGTTACACTGAGCGTTAGTGTCACAATCCGGCGTTTAAGCCGCGTTGGGGTGCCTTTGCCTTTACACCTTGGAGGTGTGCGGGAGACAAGATTAACCGAAGTGGCAAGAGCTTGCTTATTCTAAAGTTCGCTGCAATACCGACCGGTGTTCCATTCTGAATTGCCGAGCACTTATTTCATTCTGAAAAGTCCCTAATCACGATCTAAAATCGCAATCTATTCGCTAGATAACGGATTCCGATCGGTATTTTATTAATTATTTATTACTCATAGTGACAATTAATTGTAGATCGGTAATCGGCGGTAGTGATGGTAATCTTCGAGTTAACTAACCATCTTAAGGGTCTATTCAAGTGTTTTGATAGATCTGCACGAAGTATCTGCATGATTTTGTTTTTGTTTCGCTGACGCGGCGCGAAACGCAGCGCAACTGACAGGCCACAAAATAAAATAATAGTACTAGGTACTACAGAAGGTTCTCTGTGAACATATCCCCTGGTTAGGTATGCCAAACGAGCCTTTTAACCCTTTTCCAGGCGGAGGCGTTATATCAACCACATACAGACTGTCAAACGTGTATCTTAATATCAATGAATAAGACTGACATTTGATTGTAATTTTTCAATTGCCGGCCTGGAAAAGGGTTAAACGTGGCCAATCTAAGCATTTCTATCGCATACATCGCATTGCGATAGGACGCGTACGTGCCGTAGCAGCGCCAACTTAACGGCATGTACCTACTTGTAGCGGCGCGACGAAATCACGGAGTGGCCCGCCCCTGGTCAGGCTATTATGGACACGTACACAACTGTAGGTACAACTCGACCGAGCTAAGAATACACCTCGTTTCGAATAAGTTACACTGAGCGAGGTCCATTCTTAGCTTGGATGGGATATACAATGCTAATCCTTACACTTTCTATTTTGAAGGAATATTTCGACTACGTCCGGACTCTCTGGCGAGACAGCGGTGTACGAGAGTGTTTCAAACGATCTAATGAATACCAGCTGATTGACAGCGCTGAATAGTAAGTACCTAACACAAGATTTTGTTACATACAACGGAGCTACTGTAGCCGAACGCGACTTTGTAGCATGGTTGTCATTTTATTAACCAACTTAAAAAAAAAGGAGGAGGTTCTCAATAGGGAACATTACGCAAAACTCTTCGTAGGTGGCGACACTAGCAGCGTTGACATAGTATCTCGTTCCCACTTGCGGTATTGTCTATGCAAGCATCCTTGTCACTCATTTGACAATCAATTGTGCATGTGTGTGTGAATCTCTATATTCCTATACTGGTTTACTATTAGTGGTAGGGCTGCCTCTGGCGGCAGAACATGGCAGTAATGTTCCCTATTCGGTTGTATGTTTTTTTTTTTTTTTATGTGTGTTACGTCAGAACTCCGTCATTTATGAACCGATTCGTACCATTATTTTTTTAATTGAAAGTATATGCTTCCAGGTTGGTCCCATTGTTTTCAAAACTCCAGTTGAATAATGGGAACCATGAGGAATTGAGGGAACTCCTCAAATATATAAGGCACGCGTGTAGTAATTTCAGTGTTTTCTATTATAACTAGGTATTGTATTTACATCCGGAAATCATAAATGTGGTGAAGTGGAAGTGATGATGAAGACCACAGATGGCTTGTGGAACTTGTCAATGATGTACTTCAAACTATAAAAGTACGTCACCGATTCTGATATCATTCAGTTGAAATAGCAAACAAAGAAGTGCCAAAGGTGATTCTGAGATCCTTGAGGAATTGATGGAAGTCCTCAAATATTATCGACCCATATACAGCGATTTGGTTTTTTTCACTAATAATCAACGTATTTGCTCTCGGAAATCAGTTCATGTGGTAAATAAATTGAAGTCGGTTAAAACTTTGTTTTTAAAGTAAATTATCACTAAACTTATCGCTGTGAATAAGACACCCGCCACTCTCGCATAAGGGTTGTTTTTGGACAAATATACTACATAGTGGGTTAATAAAATAAAATAAAAAAAAAAACAAACCTTTATTTCAGACCACTGGTCCATAGAATGTTAGTAACAAATTTAGACTTAATAACTATGTTAGTACGTACATGAAAAGAAATCAAAAATAAAAAAAAATACACGTAAAATATAAAATTAAATTAAATGAGGTGTAGATGCGAACCAACACGGCAAAGGCGTCCGGTGATCGTTCGCAGTCCCATCCTATTTGGCCCTGCCGATGGCCACTTCGACCCAGTATTTAAATATGGGGCAGTCCATTCTCTCCGACAATACCCTGAGGAGGCCATTACCGCTGCCACGCATTGCTTCGGCATCCGCAACAGGGCTGTTATTTGCTACGCGTTAAATACGGCTCACCCCGCCGGTCACCCGTAACGAAACTAGACCTCTACCTACGCTTAATTACCACGCATCACGGTGTCAAGGTATAATTGTGGGTGAGCGTTGAGGTGAGCTTAAAACAAGTTACAGAATAGGGGGGCAGCATCCTCAAAATATTGTTGTATTGGACTCTTATGGCGTTGTATGTCCTCTGCGTAAAACTTACCCACAGACTGCAGGTGTAGAACGTCTGACAGTAGGCTTTGAAAAGCGTCAATTTGACTTGTTCATTACACCTTGCAAATCTGCGGGCAAGCATGTTGCCACGCACCGCCATCGCCCTTCTCTCCCTCTCCAGATCCAGGTCGTCCTTTAGGTCTTCTGTAAGGATATGCCCCAAGTATTTAAACCTATCAACTCTCTTCATGGGCACGCCAATAAAGGTCTTGTAAATAAAGTAGGTACCTAAACATCAAAAAAACAAGGTATTTGTTTATTTGTAGTGGAAAATATATTTTGTTTACAGAAATGCATGTGAGTACTTATGATGAAAATATAATATTTTGGCGTAAGTACTTTATGTGCTTTGTATATTATAAAGTACGCGGAGCCAAAATAAAGTAGGTACAATACTATTACCTATATACTAGCCCCGATGCATATGTTTTCGTCTAGTCAGGGCAGTTTTGTAGGTTCTACCTGCATTTGTAAGGAAATAATGTTATCGATAAAAATTCAATACCGTTTAATACTGTTGTATTGTATCATAGTTCCATTATTTATGAAAATATTCCACATTAACACAATTAAAATATAAGGATACCACTTTTATGTGCAGAAGAAATATTGCGTTTTTTTTTTCAAACTATTTCGGAAACGAATTCAACAGGCGAAAAAAGGGCCATTACTAGGGAAAGCGACAAGGCAAAGCTATTATGCTGACGGTTCTGCTTCGAGCCCATATATGAGTCAAGAAGTGCAGTTGGAGACCACAATTCGAATTGGACAATAGTTTTTAAGTGCCCTTTTATTACAATAAAATATACTACATTAAACATTACTAATATTGTTTCTATTACTTAGTCGTTTGATCTAAGCATGTAATAAATATCAAAATAAATGTAATAGGTGTTAATTACTGGACGAACTCTTCTGCATCGGGGCTAGTAATATAGTACCTAGGCTGTACGTCTGGCAACCCTACTGAGTGAGTCGTACGAGCTCGCTTACTTGTCAGAACGGTGACGAATGTCTTTGATAAAATGGCAACCATGCTAGGGTAAGTGCACCAGTGAAAGAACGCTTAAGGATATTTTTGACTTAAAAAATTGTTTTATGTAAGATAGCTATACTTTATATCGGCCGTGACTGTTTGTACAGCTCAAACAAGTATTCTAGTTTGCTTAAATTACTTTGCGTTTGCAATAAGTTTCCATGAATTTAAGTTATCTGACCTTTTAGGTTGAAAAATGGAAAATCTCCAGAGAATGAACAGGGTTTTCTAGTAAATGAACAACTAAAAACCAGTGAATGAACTACTGTTATAGTTATGGTTTATTGGTTTTAATTGCTGTTTAGCGATTTTGTTTGGAGTATCTCGATATACCAACACACGGGGGTGGTAGGTAGTTAATGTTTTACTTTTTCTAAAACAATTAAAAACTGTAACAAATGTTCGTTCATTAACTGGATCCAAAAAACCAATAAATGAACTAGGTAATTATCGGTCGATGTTCATTTACTGGAAATCTATACACCAGTGAATGAACTAACTTTATGTTCGAGAATGAGGTTTGTTCGAACACTGGACCAACGATGGACAAACCATTGGTGGTTATGCTACTGAAAACTAAATCTTATTACAATCACTAGAACATAAGATTTTGCGAAAACATTAAAACAGGCGTTGCCAGTGAATGAACACTCCTGTTCATTCACTGGATTTAGGCGGTTTTTAATTCTCTAAGAATCTAAACTTATTTACTTAAAAAGATGTTTTAATAGCACAATTTCGCTCTTATGATTTCCAAAAACCACCCACCATAAGTTTCAAGTTTATGAAACTAGTACAATGGCACATCAAATAAAAGGTGACAATCTTGTCCCCTTATTACCGGCTCATACAAAAAATCCACGCCCATAGCCCGTCAACTTTAAGCTTCGCTCATTTAGTAACTGTTGCGACTGAGTTGATATAAATGTTACAAAACCCTTACAGTGAATGCTTCTAATCGAGAAAAAAATACCCTGTATGCTAGAAATATACAGAACTCTTAATTTAAGCAAATAAGCAGGTTTTCGGTCATTCACTGGATCCGTTCATTCACTGGTGCACTTACCCTACGCCCGTTCGTAATAAACAACTTTGTACCGCGTCGCTTTAACGTCATGTTTAAGACTTCAAAGTGACTTAACTCGTTTTTTAAATTTTTATTTTCAAACAACTTCTGGGCTTTTCTAATGGCAATAGCTTCTTTACTGTTCAATAGCATCACAACATTTTTAATCACGTCAAAATGTCTATCGTAGTAAAAACTTGCATTTAACCAGGTGCCCCAACGAGTGATAATGGGTTCCGGCGGTAAAGGCACATTCTGCGCATGGTCCCTGAAAAATCGGACGCGGTGTGGTGATTTTAAAAAAATCTTCTTGACATTAGTTATTAAAGAATTGACCAATTTATGTTCAGATCTTATCTGCTCCGCGACTCTGTGTAGTCCATGAGCGAAACAAGTTACGTGTCGTACTTTAGTGTACTCTTTCTTCAAAATCTTGCCGGCAACAAGCATGTACGCTGCGCTATCCGAACAGAATATTAAAAATTTGTTCATATTATCTGTAAAATTATCCTCCCACAAAAAATTCAAGCTTTCGTCAACCACCGCTGCAATTGAGTTCGCGTTTACAGTACTAACGACTTTACACGCTAACAAATATGGCCTTTGTAAAGCATCATCAAGTGATTTTATATTTACATTTACTACGCAATTACCGAAATTATCAAGAGTCTCATCCACCGCAAGCCATAAATTGGAATCGAAAAATGTATTTCGTATTTGCTTGACGGTCGCATTGTATATTCTGGTAAGATAGTATTTTCTCAAAACACTTTCTTCGGGAAGTTAGTTGAAAGTTTACGCCTTTATCTAAGTATTTTCCAAAGAAATTTTTAAATTCTGGATGGTTAAATCTTTTCCATGGGATGTTACACGCTATAAGGAAAACGAATACCTAAATCATAGGCAAAGGTGCCATTTTGGTTTCCACCGTTAATTTGGTGTTGTTTACTGTTAACGTGTTTTTCGACATTAGATTTTTTCAACTGCTTTAAATCCACTGAGCAAGAAATACAGTGAATGCTACATTCTTCTTCATTATATTACCAGCGCAAGGCTCCAAGCCTTGCACCACGAGCACCCATTGCCCAATCCAACGCAATTTAGTACTTTAAGTTTTAATTTTAAGATATTGTTTAAGTTTTTTAATTGTACTTATGTTAAACGTTGTATTTTGTGTTCTTTTTGGCAATAAATTTATTTGAATTTGAATTTTATATATAAGATTTTCGTACGGTTCTATCATCCGCAGAATTGTTGCTTCACATGGCTTATTCATCTTGATATTTTTCGGTTTTAAATATTTAGCCGACGCAATAATAATTCAGATAATATAGATGTAAAGCAGCTGTCTAAATTGACAATGTAAAATAATTAGTTTCTAAATGTCTCATAAATTTGTAAATTAGTAACTTTTTGAAAAGAAAGGTTGCATATGGTAAAAAATATTATATCGATGAATGGTGACTTTGTTAAAAGAAATTGAAAAATAACCCAAAACATTTACGACATAACATTTAGGTGTTCCTGAAATCGATTTATGAAAATAAATGTTAAGTACTTACTTCCAATTTACGAGTAGGTACATTACTACGTACTAAGTACATTACGTAAATGAATAATTTTATTATTCAAGCCTAAAATAATAATTATAAAAACGACTCCATACCTTTTGTGTGAAATTTGCCACCGGTACTCCGCCCTCTAGCTGATAACATAATCAGATCTTAAGGTGGTCAACCTTTTCATTCCGCGACTGTACCATTATTGGTAGAGTCGCGTGCTGTCAGTTTGTCAGTTGCCTTACCCATTGATAATTGATAATAACTGACATTGATGGTATTTCTGATGATATGGAAGTCCTAATAGTCAAATTAGAGTACAAGTGTACGCAGTTGTTATGTTGTGTTGTTTACCTTCCGCCGAATTATAAAGATGATCAGTATTTAAATGTTTTGAACTGTCTAGAAAATGCAATATGCAAATATTCAGAGTTGGATGTGTTAGTGTTAGGCGACTTTAACCTTAATTCATGTAGTGTACACGTCCGCCAGCAATTTGAATGTTTTCTTCAGTTCTGCCAAATACACCAATACAACAGCATTCACAACCATCAAGATGGGTTACTAGACTTGGTTCTTAGCGATCTGAGCGAGCAGCGAGTGCGTGTGTCGCGCGCTGCCACCGCGCTGGTGCCGCCCGACGGTTACCACCCGCCGCTCGAGGTGACGCTGTCACTGCCGCGTGCGCGAGCCGATACCGTACATTTCCACGCACAGCCTTCTAATAATATATCTCGATCACTACGAGTACAATGGAACTTTCGTAAGGCGGACTTTAGTGCACTTTATGCTAATATGGCTGAAATTGACTGGGGATCCGTGTTAAGTTCTAGATGTGTCAACGATGCGACGGAGGCATTATATCTTAAGTTAAATGAATGTATATCTAAGCATGTCCCGAGTAAAAGCAGCCGACCACCTGTTATAGGAAAATACGTCTACCCGACTTGGTACACTCCCGAAATTGTACACACTCTACAAACTAAATATTTCCATTTTAAAAAGCATAAGGAAACAGGTTCCGAATTTAATAAAGAAATGTTTAAATACTATAGAGGCCATGCTAAGTTTTTAATCGATATCGAGTATAAAAGGTACAAGGAAAACATTGAACGTGACATAACCGACGATCCGACAACGTTCTGGAAATACGTAAAAAGCAAACGCAAAGACTTGAAACGACACGACGACTACACTTACTTGGATAGAACAGTTACGGGACAAGATGCCGCGAATGCTTTTGCAGATTATTTTAGCTCTGTGTTCCATAGTGAGGTACCCCATCTAGACGCTGAAGAAGCAGCACGTAACAGCGCAGCGAGGAGTGGAGGCGTGCCTGACTCGGCACGGGTCGCCGTGGACGCCGTCAGCGTCACAGATCTGCGGCGTGCCGCCAAGCGACTCAAGCCGCGCTCTTCGGCTGGACCGGATGGTATACCTCCATTTTTGGCAAGGGATTGTATATCTGTCTTAGAACCACCACTTCTTTATATATACAATCTTTCCCTGCAATGTGCCATATATCCATCGTGCTGGAAGTTATCCAGAGTAACCCCTGTACCAAAGAGTAGCGAAGGATCCGACGTGACAGGGTATAGGCCTATTGCAGTACTGTCGGTGTTCGGCAAATTATTCGAATCCATAGTGGACCATCTTATCACTCAGCAGATCACAGATAAAATGGATGACTCTCAGCATGGTTTTCGTCGAGGTCGGTCAACAACGACGAATCACGTAGTCTTGGTCGATTACATAGCCGAAGCTTTAGATGCTCGAGTGCAGGTAGATGCAGCTTACTTTGACTTTCGCAAAGCTTTCGATCTTGTAGATAACGATATCCTCCTGCGCAAATTCGCAGATATAGGATTTATACCTAGGCTCTTAAAATTCTTTGCCAGTTATCTACAAGATCGGAAACAATATGTCAAACTTACTGGATTCGAGTCTCAAACATACTACACTCGCTCTGGTGTAAGTCAAGGCAGCACGCTAGGGCCTACCCAGTTTTTAATCATGATTAATGATCTGCCGAGCGCCGTCAGCACGGCTAAATGTCTAATGTTCGCAGATGATATAAAACTTTTCCACCGTGTTAGGGACGACAATGACCGAGTACGTCTACAGAATGACATAGACGCTATTGCTGAATGGGGTGATAACAATAGACTGGACTTTAACGCCTCGAAATGTGAATATATTACTTTTGCTAGACTCCGCTCACCAATCGCTACTGAGTACAACCTTCGCGGCAACCCACTTCAACGGACCGACGAAATAAGAGACTTAGGACTTACTCTGGACACCCAACTCGACTTTAGACAACATATTACGAAGACCTGCAAAAAGGTATCTAAAACGCTGGGATTCATAATGAGGATAGCTTCCCAATTTTCGACCTCCAAAGTCGCAATCATGCTATACAATGCGTATATCCGCAGTAGACTTGAATTCGGTGCAGTAGTGTGGGATCCGCATGAGATCAAATACAGCACAATGTTGGAGAAAATCCAAAAGAAATTCGCCAGGCATATCTACAAGCGACGATACGGATACTATCCGTTCATGTACCCATCCCTGTTTGTTTCGGGAATGACTGGCCTTCACACGCTTGAGACTCGGAGAAAATTTATACATATAGTACACTATTACCAGCTGCTAAATAATAGAGTAGACAACGCGTCCGTGTTGGAACGCATGGGCCTGCAGGTGCCGCGAGCGAGTGGGCCGGCGGTTGGCGCGGCGGGCGGCGCGGGCGGCGCGGTGGCGGCGCGGCGCCCGCGGCGGCTGTTCGCTGTAGCCGGCGAGCGCACGAGGCGCGGTGCGAACGCTCCTACTGCCAGAGCGCGCACAGCTCTAAACCATATAATACAGGAAGCCGACGGTATAGACATATTTGCTGACAGTATTGGTGTGTTCTGTAGAAAAGTATTAACATTCTTATCGCATAACAGAGTTAAGATTTAAACTGGGACATGTTTCTTGTTGAAGTTGTTTATGAGTTTATTTTAGTTTTTGTTTATTGTTTTATATCGTTACCGTATGTTTTAAATTTCGCATAAAGTGTGTATAAATATCTTTAGTTATGTTATGTATTTTGTAGGTACCACATAAGTGATTTGGTGTAATACTGTTAACCTATGTGTGAATTAATAAAAATTCTTATTCTTATTCTTATTCTTATTGATATTGCCCTTGCAAGTCTTAAAGCATATTTGCTGTTCAATTTTGCATAGGCGTATTATTAACTTACGCAAGTAAAGCGTATACGCGGTCGGAGTCGTGGCCAAAAGCTAGTTTAATGAATTTATTTATCGTATATATGGCGGTTATACACTGGTACATAATATGTACCAGTGTGTAACCGCCACATATATTATATGATTTATATGTATTCGTATTGATGTCGCTGATAGAGTTCCAGTGTGCGCTGCGAGGTTCAGAAGGAACAGTGCAGCTGCCGAGTTTGTTGTTCTTTTAGCACCACCCGAAGGTCACGTGTAGGGTTCCTAGGGTTATTCCTACGGACGTAGAACAACAACGACCTGAATAATAAATAGGTACTTACGCTTTGCTTTTAAGTTGTACCTACTTGTCCTCACATTTTCTTTAAAGTACTTACTTACTTCCTTGCAGTTTCCTGGATAGGATAGACCTTATAGAAAAGCCAGATTACATCCCTTCCGATGCGGATATACTGAGGTGTCGTCAGAAAACTTCTGGTATCCAGAAGATAGAATTCAAAGTTAAGGTGAGTACTTACAGCTCCAATAATTTTTGACAAAAAAAAATACTTCCTTTCAAAAATGTAATATTTGGCAAACGGAGGAATTCCTAAAGCCGTCGTGGGTTTAGGAATTGCTCCGGATTTTTAGCACGCATTATTATTATTATTATTTGAGAATAAAATCCTGAACTTTTTTTTCTGCACGCATAGAAGTAAGTAGGTACTATAATTTTTAATTTGTAATGTTTAAGACGAAGGATTTGCAATACCCTTAGGGTGTCATGTTGTACCTACTATAGACGGTAAGATATTTAAGACCTGATATGTCTAAGCCCTAACATGAGAGCAATAAAGTATTCTTATTCTTATTTTTATCTATTCTTAATTAACAACATAGCTACGGTAGCCAGTAGTTCGTCAGGCATGCGGCTGTCAAGCGGCTGCTGTCCCGGCTTAAAATTCGGTAGATACCTATAGTTGTTATTTTCTAAGCCGTCCGTTCCGCACTAAAGAACGCCGCACTGCAGAACGGACGGCTTAGAAAATAACAACTATACCAATGAGTTTTTCGGAACTTATGTACGGAATATTTACCGTTAGCTTTTCGGTGAAGGAAAACATCGTGAGATAACCAGTCTAATCCTAATAAGGTCTAGTTTACCTGTGGGTTGGAAGGTCAGATGGCATTCGCTTTTGTAAAACTAGTGCCTATGCCAAATCTTGAGATTAGGTGTCAAAGCGGACCCCGGGCTCGTTTAGGTCACAACCGGGAATAACGCTAGGAGGATGATATAGGACGGTAATTGTCACTTTATTGCCAGATGTGACGTGATGTTACGGGATTATGTCCCGTGTAGTAAAAATAAAGGCTCAGCAAAGGTTACCAATTGCTGTTTGCAGGTGCCTAAATCCATGCACGGCGGTATTCAAGAGTTTTGGATGTTTGACGTCGGCGGGCAAAGGGGAGAACGGAAGAAATGGATTCAGGTAGGTATTCAATGGTTATTAAACTTTTCGTGCAGCACACGGATGGAATAAAACAAGCAAAACTCCATACTGCAAAGCACATGTGCACTCCGTAGCGGCATCGCCCCAGCTCAGGACAAGCTATCGGCGAGTGGCCAGCTTGCCATCCCCGGATGAACGTCACGCTTGCAACTTGCCGGGAGCGCGCGTTGTCACCGCGGCCGCGAACGCTCCCTGAGTTCCCTGACTACTACTTAGTCTGTATACTATATAGATACCTTTGGCGTTACTCAGCCAGTGCTGTTACGAGCTCGCTTCGGCTGGCCGCCGGGTGGACAGCGGTGGGTGGTGTGTACCCAAACCTGTCCGAGGTGGAGGCGTTCGATATACCTTAAACCTAAAATTCAACTGTAATCCTTAATATCCATACCTAATATCTAGTTTATACCATCGTTGTAACAGGTGTTCGAAGGCATCCACGCCATCTGGTTTTTAGTGGCCTGCAGTGATTTCGACCAGACACTGCGAGAGGACGGCACGACCAACAGGCTGAAGGAAGCACTCACTCTCTTTGAAGACGTGTGGCAAAGCAGGTGACCTATTACTTATACTCATCATCATCATATCAGCTAATAGACGGCGACATGCTTCTACCAAAGAGTGCCACAATAGGGTATTATCCTGATGATAAAATTGATTACGGTAGTGTTGCTGTAAACCATCAAATTATTGTATAAAGTATAAATTACAAAATATAATAAAAATCATAAAAAGATATGGACTTAGAAAGTTTAGAAAAAAATATGTATTTTTTTTATTGTCCGAGAGTAAATTTAAATGTACCAAATAGTACCAATAGAATCCTTACGCTTTTATAGAAACAAAATTGTATGACAACTATGGACCTAAACGCAGTAGTTATTTCACGCCCGAAACAGCAATTTACTTGATTTTCCATATATCGATTAGTACCAATATTACTCTATGACGTCACAATTCAACATAAATTAGTATGAAGCGTTTCGCCTTTTTGGGTATTTATGATCTTTAATTGTAGGTAGTTGCTCCCATACAAACATTTATTTCTCTCCAAAAACTGGTTCAAAGGGCATCGTAAAAAAAATTTGGGAAATAAACCTTAGTATATATCTGAGTCCTACGCCACCCGCATCTGGCGGACTCCCGCGACCTTTACCAGGTCATCAAGCCACCTTGTTGTCTAACCTACGCTGCGCCTTCTGGTACGGGGTTGCCACTCGAGGAACTGTCCTCCCCAACGGACATTAACTATAACTAGACCTTATTAAGGGGCTCTATACAAGAATCGTCGGCTCTACAAGATGTCCACGACAACGACAAACAAACATACAACCTGCCTGCCTGATGGCATAAGAATACTCATACGATGGACGCTTGCGGCTCCAATGGCCAGTTTCACGAAATTTGAAATTTACAAGTCTATAAACAGGCCACACAGGCCAAATTGGCCTCAGTGTTGCCAATGTAGACCTGTACAATTGTAACCTAATGATCAGGCAACATTAGCCTACCTACTCCAGAAGAGTCCGTAGCGCATTTCTGACCCTTTGTTGATTTGAGGAACCCCTCATATCCCTTGACGTAGGTAAGCCAGTAGGTAGATAACAGAGATTTGGAACTTTCTACTAATTGGCCCCCAATGACGCACATGTAGGTCAGGCGTTTTAGGACCCAAGGACCCAGGGACGCACGTATACGCACGTATTACTCGTTATCCATACCAATCTGTAAGTATGGCTTAAATTTGGCGGGAACCCCGCGGGAGACGAGGGGTTGTAGTTGTGTCGAAATGGAGGCTCTCAACACAGCGTACCCTCTGGAGCTCTGGCGACCTGGGTCATCTTCAACATATGTTAATGCTGAAGAGAAATGAGACTGTAATTTTTGACTCCACAGTCAAACTGAAAAATGTAGTTTTGTGGAGCAATGTATCAACGTATATATGTAACTTTTTGTTTTTAATAAATAAAATAATTAATAATAAAAAAAAATTACAACCTACAATGTCAACAAAGATCATCAATTTGAGCAATGACATCCCGCTATCTGGTCTAATTATTGTTCCCTGAAGATTTTGAGATACCCTAACATGTTTTCAGATTCCTTTTGGAGTCGGGTCTGATCGTGTTCCTGAACAAGCAGGACTTGCTCCAGCGCAAGGTGGAGCGGGGCGGGGGCATCGCCCCTTACTTCCCGGAGTACAGCGCTTGGCGAGGGCCCGGCGGCGAGTACGAGCGCACCAGGGACTTCATCAAGCAGATGTTCGCTGTACGTATAATATGCATATTATTGAGTGCGGAAGTGGCGCAGGATCGGGATAAGTGGCGAGCTCTCGTTTCGGAGGCCAATGCCTTTTTTGATCACTGAACCACAATTTTTAGTTAGATTGAGTGGGCTGGGGGTATTGCCCCCCGTTTCCCGGAGTAAAGTGGAGGTTTGGTATTGGTACATGAAATCGGCTTATAACCAATCTACAAAAACGTCCGCTGATAGCGAAATGATGCGCTTCCTCGCGAATTGAGCGACCTATCTTGGTATTAAAAAGGGCTGTCCGTTTTTGTCCCTCGTGCGTGAGTGTCATAGACGGCTTAGCTTGAAGCCACCCAGTACCTAGTATGAAGCGATCTATGCACTCCGGCCCAACGTATGGTGAATTATAAGGAAGCGTATTTTGGTTTAAAGGTTAAAAGTATAATGTGTTTAGACTCAGCGTGTGTTAGACAATCCCACAAGGTGGGAGGGAACAGGGAGGGACCTTTGTCCGCAGCGAGGCTAGCACAAAGCACAACTGACTCCGCAGCGCAACGCGAGCCGAGAAAGTCTACCTCGTCTTCTAATTTGCAGAGTGGAAATGAGACAGGGAGCTTTTCGGCTGATATGATGATAAAGAAGAAGAAGAACAAGAAGATGATGATGATGATGATGATGATGATGATAATAATAAAGATATGCGTATTTCAGGACGTGACACAGAAGCAGCGGCGGCGCGCAGCCGCGCCGTCAGCCGAGCGGTTCGTGGTCGGCGCGGCGCTGCGCGCGCGCGAGTGCTACTTCCACTACACCACCGCCACGGACACAGACAACGTGCGCACCGTCTTCCGCGACACGCACCAGATCATCCTCACGCATGCGCTCGCCAACATCGGGGTCTACTGAATACACGCTTGTCGACACACGCTTTTTTATTGCAGCAAGCAGTCGGACCATGAAATGAATGGACGGCCACATTTCGCACCCTACACATTGAACACTGTTGCGCGCTAACGTGCGGTAATATAGAGGGGCGCTTTCGGCACCCTACACATATTATGGTCTACTTCAAGCTGACATATGGAGCGCGCTATGTGCGCTCATATAAAGGGGCGTCTTCTGCGTCTGACTATTCCTACTCATACTAATGCTAATACTGTATTAGGATATATCTACTGTAGCGCGCTACGTGAGCTAATACACTGAAATAATAGCGTCGGTTGAATTAACTAAACTCGCGTGTGTTGAATTTTATTTTGTAAAATGGACCTTTTTTGTAGTTAATATTACAATCTCTACAAAATTAAAATTACGAAACATCTCTATGTTGACATCAAAATCGGCGATTACAATTTACTTTAGTGAATGTCACAAACACGAGTGTTAAGCTTACTAATCTGTAAAGGTTACAATTACGACAGTTCAAGTTTAGTAAAAAATACTATACATGTGTGTAGGTTCTACGAAACAACAAAGTTAAAATTAATAAACTCACAACGTTTCATTTACAAATCCTTGATGTTGATTCTACAACAAATACTTTAGTAATTATAACGTAAGTTGATACTAGATTTTACAAGACTGTACAGTTTATTTTATAACAGTCATATAGTATAATTTACAAAACATTTCCGGTTGCCACTACAGCCGTTACTTTAGTAAATAATACTAAATCTGATAGTAAATTTTACGAGAATATTTCGTGAAAATCACAATATTGATCTTGTAACGACTTTTCAAAAGCTACAATAGATGGCATTAGCGTCGCTACAAAAATTATGTGTTAAATGAACTACAAACTGGCGTTGGATTTACTAAACCCAGGTGGTTAAAAATGTTACCTTTTCAGTTTAGTAATTAATACTCAATCAGATAATAAATTTTAAGAAACAGAATAGTTGCGTTTACGAGAAACATTTCGTGAAAATTACATTATTGGTCTTGTTAGGACTTTTCACAAGCTACAATAGATGGCATTGGCGTCGCTACAAAAATTATATGTTTAATTAACTACGAACTGGCGTTGGATTTACTAAACCCAGGTGGTTAAAAATGTTACCTTTTCAGTTTAGTAATTCATACTCAATCAGATAATAAATTTTAAGAAACAGAATAGTTGCGTTTACGAGAAACATTTCGTGAAAATCACAATATTGATCTTGTAACGACTTTTCAAAAGCTACAATAGATGGCATTAGCGTCGCCACAAAAATTATGTGTTAATTTAACTACAAACTGGCGTTGGATTTACTAAACCCAGGTGGTTAAAAACGTTACCTTTTCAGTTTAGTAATTAATACTCAATCAGATAATACATTTTAAGAAACAGAATAGTTGCGTTTACGAGAAACATTTCGTGAAAATTACATTATTGGTCTTGTAAGGGCTTTTCACAAGCTACAATAGATGGCATTGGTGTCGCTACAAAAATTATATGTTTAATTAACTACGAACTGGCGTTGGATTTACTAAACCCAGGTGGTTAAAAATGTTACCTTTTCAGTTTAGTAATTAATGCTCAATCTGATAATAAATTTTAACAAACAGCCAAGTTGCGCTTACGAGAGATATTTCGTGAAAATTACATTATTGGTCCTGTGAGTCGTTCTATATATCAAGTTTTCTTGCTTGAGCAATAGCAATACCTTCTTTATGACATTTAATTGCGCGTTAAACCCACTCCGATAACGAGAGTCTTTATTCATGGCGATGTTTATAATTCAAGGGATCCACATACCTATCTCTGTAGTTATAGCCATATATAAGCATGAGATCGCTTATACGGAATGAAGTAACTCAATAAATTATCAATCATTTTACTTATTCTTTACCCGGCTGTGCGACGCAAAGAAGGGTACTTAATGTGTTTATCAGCTTATGTATGTACCGTAAAATGAGTTGAGTAGGGACAAAATCGAAATTCAAACCTGGATAAAAGTAAATTATTTATGTTACACATTGATTTATATATAAAAAAGTCTTCCGGGTGAATTCATTAATTTGTGTCTTATGGATTACCAGTCCCTCAAAAGGTCAATAGTGAAACCTATTTGAAACCTATGTAAATTGTGCCGTGCCTTTATTGATGTCTAGAAATATTTCACGGTTTTGTTTTTATTTCATTAGGTAGGTACTTATCTTTAATTCAAATATATTTGTCACTTATTTTATTTTAACTTTCGAATACAGTTGTAGGAGTCGAATCCTAATACGTAGGACCTACGCGGTAGGGGAAAGGCAGGTTAAAAGGTTCATCTGTGTAACCCATTGATTAGGAGCGCTAGCAAAATACTCGAAACTTCAGAACGTTTTATTAGAAAAGTCACTTTACTCGGTAAAATAATAAATTGAAAGAAAATATTTAATTAAGAATTTGATATGACTTTTCTTTATTTACTATTTTTTATTTATTTATTTTTTATTAAAAGATTTGACATTGTAACGAGATTGGTAATTGAAAGGTTCTTAATATGGTACCAATTTCCATTTTATTAGCGATTGTTAGTAGTATTAACGTCTAGCCGCCGAAATGCCTATAAAAAGGCATCCTCCTCTTCAATGGAGTATCATTTAAAATTAAAGCAGTGTTGCATTTGTTTCGTTTCGTTCGATTTAAAAACAAAACAAACTACTCTATTTGCTAAAGTAATGATTGAAATTTAATTGCCAATTTCTCGCGTATGGTGGGCCGCTAGAGGGATTTGACATTATTATTATTTAATTAATTGAGAAGTACTTCCCTAGTTCCACATTATTATACTATTTCATTATTGTATTCTAGCGTCAAGTTGACATTGTAAATTATCTTTTTTTTAATTTTGTCATGACAGTAAGTATAAATATTGACAAGATAAAACATTTATTTAACAAAACATACATAGGTACAAGTAAGCGTCCTTTCCCTCACTAGTCTATTTTTTGGTATGTGGTAATCTATAATTGCCGGCAAAAGGTATCGAAAATAGAATTGTCCTAGTTTTGGTTTTATTTTTCCCAAAAAGCATAGTCTCCTAATTTTTTTGAAAAAGTAATCCTTTCTGATTCAATAAAATAAAAAAACACCATTTTCTATGAGTTATGGGTAAGGCCGTATATTTTGCCACTTTTTACCTGTGACGTTTAATGGGGTTATTTTTAATTTTATTCTATGTAACGATATGTATACTTACAAGGGCAAAGCAATTAATAATTATTTAACAGAAATTAAGTTAGAAATAAATATTTTAATTAAAAAAAAATGGTGCAATTTGCTTACAATTTGCTTGTCCCCTTAGTCAGTTACCTGATATTCTAAAACACTGTGGGCTTCTACTTAACTTTATTGTGTGTATGATTATATTTGTAAAGTATTGTATTAATAGGCTGTCTTCAGTCCTTTTTTCAATGCTCCACTGACATTACAAGTCGGAAATTTTAGAGGAATTCCTGTTTTGTAAAAAAATTACGTTTTACGTTACATGTTTTACGTAATCAGTATCTATTATTAATTTTCTACTAAGCCACTTGTTAGTATCCAAATTCCTATCAAGGCAATACTGCCGTTGATGTATCATCATCATCATGATCATATCAGCCGAAAAACGTCCACTGCTGGACATAAGCCTCCCCCAACAACAGTATTTGTTTTCTTAGGAATTGTGAAAGATCTAGTGAGATATCGTTATTTTATTGTAAATTACATAACACTTACGTCACACTTACGTATAACTTACGTCACGCCTTAGCTGACGTTACGTTAGTATTACGTAAAACAGACAAAAGGGCTAATGCACATTGATCTTATTAGCAGTTATTAGGGTCACGTGACACACTTAGCAAGGTTAAAAAAAAACAAGTTAAAGCAATATTACTTTTTTACTTAATATTTCTACTAAATTACCCCGTTTCCTATCAAATTTACCAGTTAGTACTAGAATAATTTTTCTATGCCTACCAATTTTATGTTACAATTTTACATAACACTTATGTTTGGGTAACGTAAACTGCTCTTGTATTTGATAATATGAATTATCATTTTGCTTTATTTGTAATGGCATGCACCCAGCAGTGGGACATAAATAGATAATATTCAATTCAATTCAATATTATATCGGCAGTTTTATTATTCATATATATTAATTGTTTGATAAGTAAAAACGGATTGGGATCAAGTGTCCCAAGTCTCCCCTATACTCAACAACAAACCAATTTCAGAGTATCAGGTACCTAAACGAATGTTTTCTATAAGTACTAATAGTTTTAATTACTTAGGTATATAGGTAACTAACATTGATGTGAGAAAGACTTGGCACCGATGTAATTAGACCGCTAGATTCCAAATTATTATAAATAATCGTAGGTCAGAGTTATTACTGGTCTGCAACGCGCAACCATGTTTATTTCAAACACCATATACCTACGAATAGCCTGAAGCCACGTCCGCTGCGCCAGGTTTTCGTGGTTTTTAAACGTCAAACATGTTTTGCCAATCAAAACAATATACCCTATTTGTTTGCCGAAACTGACGGAAAACATGTTAAATGTTTAAAAACATGGAAAACATTGGTGCAGCGGACTCGGCTTAAGAAAGATACGGTCGCGCTATACACATACAAAAAAACAATAATATATTGATATATTAGTAAGCATTTTTTTTACATCAAAAACTTCGCAAGGCAATTAAAACATGTTGCCAAACCGCCGTTTTTATTAACAGAGTTGTGTAATTTCTACGAAAGTCGTTTTGTAAGATAGAGTTTTCCCTCTCTGTCATATGCGTTCGTACGTAAGTGCGGCAGACGGAGAGGGAAAAGTTGAATTACGTTGCGAGGTTGAGCAAACTGACTGTGGGGAGTGAAGGGGGCGCGCGCGCGCAGGTAGTATCGGTGCGCGGAACAGAGATAGCGGCTTGCGGCTGTCTGTTTGTACTGTAGTGAGTGCTGAGTGTATTTCATTTGTTTATCGTAACCAGCCACGCGGCGGTGTCTTGTTGCATTTAAAATTATGTCAAGTGAATTTTCACTACGCGCGTTGTGGCGTATTTACGCCACATAGTTGTGACTATATTGTGACGTTAATGCCGTTGTTGGAACATTATCTGATGAAATGGGGGTTGTCTCCAGCGACGATTATGAATTTTCAAGGTATGTAATTTGATTTACTATTAGATGAACCTCTACAATAAGTACTTATTTAAGTTACGTTGATAGATTTTCGATGTGTTGCGATCTCAAATTATTTGTTTCTATGATCTGAGATCACGGCTATAGACTAGTCTAGTGTTATGTTATGTGTGTGTTATGCAATTCAAAATGGCGATCTGCGGCATCGTGACACGTTTTGTACGTGTTTGAACACTTCAAATTATCCAAAACTGTTGTGTGATTGTAGTGGTTATTTAAATTTAAACCATTGTAACAGATTTAATTTTAATTTTAAATATATAGTTATGAGGTGAACATATTTTTTATTAATCTATTAACTGCATGTACAGTCGCCATCAGATAAATCGGAGCGATCGCTCACAAATATCTGATACTGTTTAACAATGCGTTAGATTGCATGTTCAGAAGACACAGAAGTGTAAGTATCTCTTGGGTGTCTTATCTGACGATTATTTCTGATTGTTTTAGACAACAAGATTAAATTCTAGTTACTGGATGACATTCACGAATCTAAATTAAAAGAACTCGTGCCGAGTTTAAAAGAAAGCTTACTGTTCAGACGCGGTCTGCACAAGCTGAACGAAATAATTCATGTAAGTACCTTTCTGCCTATAAAAAAATCTCGAGACTGATGAATGATTGTGTTTAGTGAACGATACTATAGTAGTTTAGTGGAATTTACTAAATTGGGCTGCTAAACGGTACCAGAGTAGTTTAGTAGAATACACCTTACTATATCAAGTAAAAAATACTAAAGTGATCATGTAACATTTATAAAAAAAAAAAAATACTAATTACGATATTGTAAAACATACAACATCGATTTCATGAACTACTCAAGAGTTTTTATATGTGTAGGTACTAGCTTCAGCTCGCGAATATGTCCGCGTGGAACTATTTTATATAGTAGCTCCATTCAAATGTCCATCCCTGAGACTCAAACTATCACTATACCAAATTTCATCTAAATCCGTTCAGCGGTTTAAGCATGAAGAGGTAATAGACCGACAGACACACAGGTAGATACACTTTCGCATTTATAATATTGGTATGGATGCGTGAGCGTGTGTGCTTGATTGTTCCTAATGATCTGTCTATCGTTTTTCTTAGTCTGAGTAGACACTGAATTCGAGTATGTAGATAATACGTTTTTGAGACCTTTGCATGCAGGCAGATTTCTTTTAGTATTTTTTACGGTCAAGTTTGAATTAAAAAGAACAACTGTTATACATAAAAATATAAAGTTAACTTAGCATCGAAATCAAACTCACGAGTCCATTATTATGTTCCATTCGTTTGTCCGTCCACCGCCGCTATATAACTAAACTGATATGTTTTTAAATAATCTACCTACATATATATTATTACCCAAATTCAAATTATTAGTAGTTTTATAATACATCATTTTTATTTCCAGAATCAGGATGCAGTACCACTGTCACATCAGCAGAGATTGAACAGCACCAGTAATGGCTCAAATTTAATAAGGAGCCATTTTTTGAAATTTTAGAGAAGTGGCACAAAACGAGAGATTATCGTATGAAATACTTGGCTGATCACAGAAACAAATAATTTGAGATCGCAACACACGGCTATATACTAGTCTAGTGTAATTTTATGTGTTTGTTATGCAAATTATGCAATTCGAAATGGCGAATTACGGCAAAACATGATGACACGTGTTGTACGTTTTCAAACACTTGAAATTATCTAAAACTGTTGTGCGATTGTAGTGTTTTTTTTTTAATTTTAAATCATTGTTGGTGGAATACGAAGTGTAAGTTCAGTTCCCGGCAAACAACTTGAACATGCGGGACGAAGTGGGGGGGCAGCTTGCACGTACAATTCGCCTTTGCGCAGGCAAGGTCATTTGTTCAAGAAGTTTGACGGCATCTGTATCTCTTGAGCGTCTTATCTCACGATTATTTCTGATTTTTTTAGTCAACGAGATCACATTCCAGTTGCTGGATGACATTCAGGAATCTGAATTGAAAGAACTCGTGCCGAGTTTAAAAGAAAGAATACATTTCAGACGCGGACTCCATAAGCTAAACGAAATAATTCATGTAAGTACCTTACGACTCCACTGTCCGTCCGTCTGTCACAAAGCTGTATCTAATGAACCGTAATAGATGGAGACTTGGAATTTTCACAGAATATATATTTGTTTCTATTGCCGCTATAACAACAAATAATAAAAACCGGCCAAATACGAGTCGGACTCGCGCTCAAAGGGTTCCGTACCATTATCTATAAAAATCCTGGTAAGGGCATTTATTTGTGCGATGAGCACAAATATTTGTTCCTGAGTCACGGATGTTTTCTATGTATTTAAGAATTTATTTATCTGTATAAGCATAGGTATGTTTATCGTCATCTAGTACCCATAGTACTAGCTTTGCTTAGTTTGGGACTAGGTCGATTTGTGTATAAGATTGTGAAATAAAAAATAGAAACAAAAAAAAAAACTGTTTTTTAGTATTTGTTGTTATAGCGGCAACAGAAATACATCATCTATGAAAATTTCAACTGTTTAACTATCACGGTTGATAAGATACAGACATACGGACAGACATACAGACAGACAGACATACAGATGGACAGCGGAGTCTTAGTAATAGGGTCCCGTTTTACTGTTTGATAAATTAAAGGAGACCCTCATATTCACGAAAGGCATGTGCGTTTGCGAATAAGGACTATAATTGTACACATATGTATGCCCTTGACTGTACCTATACCTACCAGAGTGCGGCAGTTATTACTTAGGTGGGTAATAAGTAATCAATGTGACATTGTATGTTGTCATTTTAGGAGACGTATTATGTTCCAAGCCGGAAATATTCGGCTAAATCATACATTCCTGCCAGGGGGAAGTTAGTGGACAGGTACCACAACCAAAAAAGAACATTGAGAAAAAGTGGGGTTCTGAAAACTGCCCAACACGCCGTGGACAAAAGTGATACTACTGAAGGTAGGCAGGCATAGACTAAATAATAAAATAAAAAAATAGACTGATCATTACAAACAATAAAGTGTGGCCGTTTGCTTTATACACTCAAGAGCAAAAGTGTCGGGCCGGTGAAATACCGTTATATTTTCTAAAACAGTGCAAGGTTGTACAGTCTTTAATGTTGTCATGATCTCAATTAAATTTTACAGTACATTACTTACCTAGGGCGGTTAAACAAAGAATGTCTCAGATCGCAGGTATTTGACGCCCGAGCCGAAGGCAAGGGCGAAAAATATGCGCTCTGAGGCTTTCTTTATTACCGCCCGTGGTAAGTACAACATTTTACGTCTCTATCTGGCCAGGAAGTGGGGTTTTCCGCACGCATAGCGTGCGGTAATTCCTACTTTATGGTCAGGTATGACGTAATAGTACATTTCGATGCTAGTGCGGAAAGTATGTCATTACTCCACGAGAGCCGAGATATCTTGCCACGAGCCGTAGGCGAGTGGTAAGACTCGGGATGAGTGAAGAATGACATTTCCGCACGTGTATCGAACGACGTTTTTTAATACAGTTGCGAAAAAATAAGATAAACAACAAGTAAGAACAGTATTAAAAATATTTTTTTTTTGAACAACTTCATTAATTTTCAACTGTATTACAATGATGTTAAAGAATTAATAATATAAAAGTTTCAAATTCCTTACTTGTTGTTTTTCTTATTTTTTCGCAACTGTATTAAAAAACGTCGTTCGTTACACGTGGAAAAGTAAAAAGCACTAGTGCGCAAAATACAACTTTGCGCACGATTTGCAGCTACAAAAAGTACCACATTTTGAGCAACTGTATTAAAAAAAAAATTATCTACGCACATATCATTAGTGCTCTAAAATGCGTTCAGAAACCGTCGGTAATGACCAGCATTATTACAACCAGTTTTACTATGACAACTTTCTTGTCTGTGGTAAGTAGGTAAAATCTGTACTGTAATGTTATTACAGTACAGATTTTGGTATCGTTATGAGTTTAAATTTGGAACAGCTGTCAAAACTCAAGTGGGTCTCTATTCTAGTACCTATCTATAGATATTAAAACAGTTATCGATACAAAACGTCAATTTATTATGTTTTTTCATTTTACTTTTTTAACTTTTTTTTTTTCCTTTTTTTTACTTTTTCCCTTTTTTAACATTTTTACTTTTTTCCACTTTTTTAATATTTGCACTATTTTTATTTTTTTTTAACTTTTTTTGTTACTTTTTTAACTTTTTTAGCTGTTTTTTAATTTTATCACTTTTTATCTTTTTTTCACTTTTTTGCACTTTATTTATATTTTTTTAACTTTTTGCACTTTTTTACTTTTTTTTTAACTTTTTCTAACTTAAAAAAAAAAAAATACTTTTAATAACTTTTTTTTACATTTTTATTTCACTTTTTTTTTACTTTGTATCATTTTTTTTCACTTTTTTTGTTACTTTTTTAATTTTTTTTGCTGTTTTTTACTTTTATCACTTTTTTTTTTTATTATTTTTTTCACTTTTTTTTTTATGATTATTTACAGATAGCACACGTAGCAATGCAGGTCATTTTCCTACGGCTTCTGAACCCATCTTAGAGTACTTATGATATGTGTTTAGATAAAGTAGTGTATGCAGCTGTACATAATTAGGCCTTAAAACACTCGTGTGATCCTATTATTATGTATCAGTAGCATAAACTACTTTAAAAAAACCTATTGCGATTATTTAATGTTGGGTGACCCGAAACTTTTGCTCTTGAGTGTATTTGTAGGTACTAGCTTCAGCCCGCGACTCCGACCTCGTGAAACTATTTTATTTAGTAGCTTCTTTCAAATTTCCACCCACTATATCATAAAAACTAGAGATGCGTCGAATATTCGGTAAATATTCGGTATTCGGCATATTCGGCACGTTTTTCAATGTTCGTTATTCGGTTCAAATGCCGAATATTTACCGAATAATTTTGCAGGTTTTTTGTCTGCAAGTTGTAAGAATGTAACATAGTCATTGTCCTGTGAAATTATTAATCTTTAGCAATTATATTTCCAGAGTCAGGATTCAGTACCACTGTCACATCAGCAGATATTGAAGAGCACCAGTTATGGCTCAAATTTAATAAGGAGCCATTTGTTGAAATTTTGGAGAAGTGGCACAAAACGAGAGATTATCGATTGAAATACTTGGCTTGTCATGAAAATACAATACATGATATACTCTCTGAATGGCCAAATTTAAAAATAAGCTTAGGCTACAAACTGGTAGGTACCTATGCGATATTTTAAGTCATGTATATAGGCTTTTTTCCTGGGCCAGTCTTCTTTTTTAGGGTTCCTTCGTGTGGGAATCAAACTCGCACTTAGGCGTTTTTTTTTCCTGTATGTGATAAATAAAAAAATAAATAAAAAAATAAAATAAAATATCTTTATTTCAGATCTTTAGTCGATCCATATGATGTTAGTAACAGTGGAGACTTATGAACTACGTTAGTAACAATAATGACAATAAATTAATGATACTTAAATGACAAATAACTTAACGCCCCGGCTTTGCACGGGTTTATATGCATGTATTATACATATAAACCTTCCTCTTGAATCACTCTATACATTAAAACCCGCATCAAAATCTGTTGCGTAGTTTTAAAGATCTAAGCATACATAGGGACAGACAGACATAAGAGAAGACAGATAAGCCTTTACTTTTTTTTTATATATAATGTGTTATTACCAATAAATTATGTCTATGTCTATGTCTATATATTATATTCATACATCCATTTTATATACGTCGAACATAATTGATTGTTACGTAGTCATTTATATTTTTTACTAGTATGTATTTATCCTGTTTTAAAAATCAAGCTGTAGGTATCTGCGCTACTCTCTTTAATATTTGTATTTAGATCTGCTTTTATTTGTGTCTTGTAATTTGTGTAAAGGATTCACTGAAAATCAGCGTCGGGGTTTTCCATGCTCCGACACATGCTGAGTGGACTCCTTTTTGAGACAACCCTCAACATTGTACTTCTTTTTATTTTTTCCTAGTTTTAAGCATTTGTACTTAATGTTGTGGTTGTGTTTATCAAATAAATCATTCATTCATTCATTCAAATGCCTAATTCGACTTATTTTCAGATTGAAACCGACTTTGATGCGACTCATCCCGACCGTGGGCTAAATTTGTTAAGGAAGTGGCCGAAGTTTATGGAAAAAGCTCTACCACATTTGAAAAAACTTAAATCAAGTGAATTAAATATACTTGAGGAAAATCCATTGGAAGGTAATAGATTTTAACATCTGTACTATATATAAAGTTGTAAAACAAAAAACATTCTCATCACACTAATATCTGCCCTTACATGGATTCGAACCCAGGACCGTCAACTTCGTACGCAGCGTCACTTCCTCAACCGGTCGTCAAATAATTGAATTTAGGTTTTTATTTTGTTTTATTATTCATTTTAGATGCCAGAGACTACATTTATTTTAAATTAATGGCTCACAAAATGCCACCAACTGTGAAAGTGCCAATAAGAGACAATGACAAAAAAAAGAAGCTTTACAAACCCAGCATCGTGGAGTCGCAGAATGCGTTCATTTTGCATGTAACGGTAGGAACATTTAATCAAATAATGTTAATTTCTAAATTTGTATTAAACTAGTAGGTACTTGTCCAATTGGGAATGGATGAAAATTTTAAAAGTGCCTGTTTTTTTTGGTGATAGGAATAACCTTCCTTAGCACCAGAAAAAAGTTGCAGTCTCTTCAGCTGCGTCATTTATTTTTGAAAAGTATCAACATTTGCCTCACGTACGTTTTGGGCTTAGAACGGCAAATAAAACACTTTGCTTGATCCGTCTCATATTACAAAAAAATATCTTAAAAATCCGTGGTAAACTGACACTGGCAATGATATTGACATCTATATTTAAAATGTTTTTTGTAATATGAGACGGATCAACGAAATTGTCTCATTCGCCGTCCTAAACCCAAAACGTAAGTGAGGAAACTGCTTATATTTTTCAAAAATAATTGACGCAGCTGAAGAGTCATCAACTTTTTTCTGGTGGTAAGGAAGGTTATTCCTATCACCAAAAAAAAACAGGCACTTCTAAAATGTTCATCCATTCCCCATTGGGATGTTTCCTGGGGAAACAATATAAGTAATAATTCTAACGTTCTGTTCTGGATTAAATTATTTCATATTCATACATTCATATTAGTAAGTCACTTAAATTTCAATGGACACGTATTTTTTGCTTTATCAAATCAATAAAAAACTGCGCGTCAATGTGCGGGAAATGGGCTAAATTGTCTCTCTGAGGATACTGACCCCGTCCTCCCTAATCCTATATTACATAGCATATGACGAAAAGTCGAGAGTTTGTCGCGTTTTCACGGCTACTGGAAACGCACTGACAGCGGTGGCGGCGCGGCGCGGAGGCCGTACCGGTTGTATTGTTCGAGCTTATACGAAAGGGTCCGCACAGAATACCGCGCCACGCCGCGCCGTTCTGTGGGGAGTACGGATCATTTCATACAAGCTTGAGCATAAGGCTAAGCACGCACTACGGATTTAGGTACTGCGGAAAATATTTTTTGATATAACTTTGCGATTTTAAAAACGTTCCGCAACTCGCCGCACCGCAGTGTGCGCGTAGCCTTACAACCGGTACCACCTCCGCGCCGCGCCTATACCGCTGTCAGTGCATTTTAGCTTAAATGATTGTAATTTAATTTTGCCCTTATCGCTATAAAGTTTGTAAGTGTGGGTGTTTGTTTACCTTTTCATGCAGAAATCATAATTAGGTCACTAATTGGCATTTTTTTTTATAGAACCAAAGTGAAATAAGAAATAAACTGGAGCAGTGCCAGAAGGTACATCTGAGCAGAGGAACTACATTCCAACCTCTTATCATCGCCGTCGGGCCGACTTCCAAAGGACATACAGGACTTCTACGTGGCAGTCGAACATGTCTTATATAAAATGGATTCTCTGCTGAAAGCAGTAGACGTATGTTTCAAAGTCATACATGTTCTCAACGCTCAGTACCCGACGGAAAGCATAAGTACTTGGACGTTCATTCAAAAATATTTTTATGATATTGACTGCAAGACTGATAAGAAAATTTCGTCAGTTTCGTGTTTCTTATCTGATCTTTTGTAAATTTGTCGCTAATTCACAACAGTGGATATTTTTAATTCGTTTCACAATGTTCGTCTGTTTTGTCTGCTCGAAGGTGGCAAACAACCACAAAGAACTTATTCAACATTACAGATCTAGCCACGACTTAGGTCTAGACTCGACGTATCGATGCGCACAGTCGAATTATTTTAGAACATCTCAAAGTTTAAGATCATTTTGCCGTCATCTAGTTGGTCATTATGTTTCGACATCAAGCGTTACTTCAGTAATTTCTCCGACACCTAGTTTAGACGAACAAGATACTGATCATGTTTTCGATAACGTATATTTTAACATCTATACTGTTATAAAGTTTATGTTCTAGTATTAGCAGGACTCGCGATCTTTTGAAAATAATATGACTATGGGAACCGAGGTTGAAGTATGTTGCGGGTGATGGGCTAGCAAGCTATCACTGCATTACCACATTTTCTCCATTTTTAAAACTACAATTGCTAAGTGGCACTGAAAATAAATTTAATGTGCCCTGCCTACCCCTTTTGGGAATACAGGCGTGAGTTTATGGATCAAAATCCAGGAGGATGAAGTTGGTAAATTTCAAGTAAAGGATTTCTTGTTTTTTTTTATTGGTTTTGTTCTGGAAACCAGTTGAAATCATTGACTGCCTAATTTTTAATTGATATCTGAACGGGGCAAGTTTGAAATTCGTGGCTAATTGTGTAATGTTGAATAATTTTAAGTTTTGTAATATGTTTTGTAAGTGTTCCCGACGCCGAGTTCCGACACGACGTCTTGAATTGAATAGCATAATTCCGCTATTCCGCACCTGCCAAACTAGGCTATCGGGCCGTTCATGCAAATGGAGTCCTAAATATCGCGGCCTCAGATCATAGAAATAGGGTGTCGGTAATACGAGATGCGTACCGGGGGGGTAAGGCTTCTCTAATATAGGTATTTTTTCTCTCATCACACACTTACATGCATACAACACGTGCTAGCCGGAATACAGTAACACACCCATCTGTGCGGATATCCATGCCCGCAGGTGATACAGTTCACACGTTTTACCTTAGCCCGCACTTAATCGTTTTGGAGTATAATTATGAATAAATGCAATTTGGGAGGCCCACCACCAATTTTTTTCTTTAACTTAACTTAATCTAGGCCTTGGCGTAGGGTGTGCACCACCCCTACTGCCAAAAGGTGGCTCTGGGATCGCTCCCATAACGGGGCGATGTCTACATTTTTTTTTTTTTTTTACTTTTTTTTTGTAGAATACCGGTTACAAGTTTAAAGTCGGGCCTTGCAACATAGGTTCCGCAACTAGTAAGTTTTAGGTTAGCGTAAGTTTACCGTAGGTCTAGATGCATTGGTTTCCAGCGACGGCCACGCGGACTCCATTGACGCCAAGGTACCCCTTACTAGTGATTCTTTGGTCGGGAATCCTATTAGGTTAATCTTATACCTTAATAGGGGCGATACATTTTTTATATTTTTTTATAGCCTGCGGTAGGATTGCTACTTTATGGCTAGGCATGACAACCCCAGTTTTTCCTTAATGTCCTTTTTGATTGTGGTACCTGTCTTCTCCCTGGAAGGAATGTATGATTTAGAGGAATATTTCAGGATCTGAAAATTATATACGTTTCTTAAACAGGCAATGTAACATTGATTAATAACCACCTTCTAACTGCCAAATCTGGTAGGTATAGGTACAATCAATGTCATAAATATGTATGCAATTATAGTCCTTATTCTATTGAAATAAGTAAAAAAAAACCGCCAAGAGCGAGTCGGTTTGACACACCTTTCTTAAATGAATGAATGTCCCCTTTAATTTATAATGTTATTGTGTTTTAGTATTTGTTGTTATAGCTGTGAAAATTTCAAGTCTATCTATTACGGTTCATTAGATACAGCTTTATGACAGACATACATACAAACGTACAAGAATTCCGAAATATTTTTTTTAACGTACCGACATAATTGTCATTTTTAAGATTCCGTAGGTACTCAAGGAGTAAAACGGGACCCTATTACTAAGACTCCGCTGTCCGTCCGTCAGTCCGTCTGTCTGTCACCAGGCTGTATCTCACTGATACCGTGATAGTTCCAGTTGAAATTTTCACAGATGGTGTATTTCTGTTGCCGCTATAACAACAAATACTAAAAACAGAATAAAATAAATATTTTTATTGACAATGGTACGGAACCCTTCGTTCGCGAGTCCAACTCGCACTTGGCCGGATTTTTTTACAACTTTATAATAGTATGGATGTTAAAATCTAAGCTTTTTTTGAAATATGGTAGCCTTGTTCATAAATATTGGCCACTTTTTTATACGAAACCTATTCTAATAGAGCGTAATTAATTTTATCATAAACCTGTATTATATAATGATTAGTTACGCTATGTCTATATGATTTATCTACGACACAGTATTGTTGTTAATTAATGAAAATGGTAGGCTTATTGTTAATTGCGTGTTTATTGTTAGTCGTTGTTATTTTATACATGCAAAAAACTGTTTGTAGAATTCCGTTAAATTTATTTAGCGTTGTAAAAATATTGTTAATTTTAGAAGGCATGACTGATTATTAGTAATTGGATTTGTAACACATTATATATTTTAGGGTCTACATAAGGCTGTACATAGAGTAATATTATATATACAGCGTGTGCATTCCATATGACCATTAAAATTAAGGGTACCTAGTCCTAATTAATATCTGCTAACACCGCTTGAAGTTATCATAAATCAAAGCGCAAGCGGTACATATATATACATATTTTAGATTTGAATTATTGTACTCGTATTGCGCTTTGCGATTTCAATAACTCAGTTGAATTATATTTGCACCACGTTTAAAATGCAAATGATATATAGATACCGGGTGATCGATTTTTGTGTTCGCATGTCACAAATTTCATAAGTATATACCTAATTGTATTACCCCTCGGTGTGCAAGTCTGGTACCAGTATATCATTACATTGTTTTATTATACCTACTTACCTTACCTTACCTTTTGAGAGTAATAAAACACTTTCTTGTTTAAACCTCGTTATTGTTTATTTTCTTGCCCACCCTGATATTTCAGACAGGTGTAGTAGGTAGTATATAATTTATTAGGGATATGATTTATCTACACCCATTTTGAAAAATCTATATACCTAGGTTTTGTGATATGGGTATAGATAAATCATATTAGTAATAAATCATATTATTAACTACTACAACTCTTTTGATTTGTTTATTATACGAATCATATTTTGGTATTTTATACTAAAGTGTGATTGGTATAATATACAAAACAACATATTTGGTTTAGTATAATATACGAAGCATACTTCAGTAAGAAATACCAAAGTATGTTTCGTAAAATATACTAGACAAAATACTATTGTTTTGTATAATATACCAGTCTTACTTTAGTCAGAAATACCAAAGTATGTTTCGTATAATATACTAGACAAAATACTATTGTTTTGTATAATATACCAGTCTTACTTTAGTCAGAAATACCAAAGTATGTTTTGTATAATATACTAGACAAAATAATATTGTTTTGTATATTATACCAGTCTTACTTTAGTCAGAAATACAAAAGAATGTTTCGTATTATATACAAGACAATAGTTTGATATAACAAAATCTGGTTTAGTAAAATTTACGCAAGTACAATATTAAAAACAACAAAAGTACCTTTTGTAAATAGCCCGTAAGTAAAGTAGTAATAATAACAAAATTAGTTCAGTAAATCGTCCAATCAGCAATCGTAAAATACACAAAAGTAATTTAGTGTAATTGAATAAAGTACACAGGGTAAATTATACTAAAGTCCAGTAATGAGTTTTACAAAACATAATTTAGATTATACGATACTCGGTATAGTTGAAAATACTATAATTGTTTAGTGAAATTTTCCCATTTACTAAATTGGGCTGCTAAACGGTACCAGAGTAGTTTAGTAGAATGCACGTGACTATATCAAGTAAAGAATACTAAAGTGATCATGTAAAATTTACGAAAAAAAAAGTTAAAAATACTAACTACGATATTGTAAAACATACAACATCGATTTCACTAACTATACTAGAGTTATTTCGTAGAAATCACCTACATGAAGTTCGTAAAATATACATTATTTAGTATCGTGATACCTGCTAAAGATGTTTAGTGATATCTATGAAAGTTCAGCATGTCATACATACTTAACAAATTCTGTAATAATTACGAAACCAATTTCATGGATTTTACGTCGATAAGTAAGGTAAACTGCACTAAATATCTAATGTAAATATATCAAATACAGTTTTGTAAGAAACACAAAAGCAAACTAGTCATTCCTACTCAAGTAAATTCGTAGAAAGTCAGACAATTTAACAAAACTGGTTTTGTAAATAGTCAATCAAAGTATGTTTAGTAAAATCAACAAATATCGTGTGTAGGTCCCAAATCAACCTAAAAATTTAGTAAAACTTGTGTAAAATCAACCAAAGTATTTTTTCAGTGTATGGAAGGGCGCATTGGGCGCCCTACACACATTAGGTTATTCTACAAACCGACGTAAGGAGCGTTACGTGCGCTCAAACAAAGGGGCGTCTTCGGCACACTATTATATTACTAATACCGTGGCAGGAGCCGCCTCACGCGCGAGTGCTACTTCGAGTACACCACCGCCACGGACACCGCACACCAACCACGTGCGCAGTCTTCCGCGACACGCACAGATCATCCTAAAGGTACAAGTTGGTAGCCGACCGCAGACAGCAGCAGCAGACGACGTGTCGCGACGACACGATGGTTTCTAACTTTCTATGCATTTATACGAGTATGACGGCGACGTGTCGCTAGCTACGAAACGTATTTCATAGAAATACATAGAAACCAGTCGTGTCGTTGCGACACGTCGTCTGCTGCTGCTGTCTGCAGTCGGCTACCAACTTGGACCTTAAGTGTAAGGCCTGAGTGGACGCTCGGAGCGGAGCGTTCGGCGGGGCGTGCAGCGGGGCGGGCGAGCGTGCATTCGCTTTGTGCAGCGTCTACCCAGGACACCAGTATGAATTTCATTTGTTTAACATGCACACCGCACGCTCCGCTCGCCCGACTCGAGCGTCCACTCAGGCCTTACACTTAGGGATCGTCCTAATAATACAACGCGACTACGCGATTATCGCAATTTTGCGCGAATTTTAAACGCGCGAGCGCGCGATCAAACATATGGGACTTGAACAGGTGTTCCTAATTGATCGCGCGATTGCTGCTAATTAGGATTAGGACACCTATTCGAGTCCAACGCGTGAACTTGCGATAATCGCGTACCTTGTCGTGTTGTACAGTCGCCATCACATACATCGGAGCAAACAAGCACGTCACAAACATCGGAACACATCTCTATTTTCAAGGCATTAGGGTGCATGTGCCGATATTTATGAACACCTATAGTGTACCTATGTATATGTGATGGCGACTGTACTTATTAGGACGATCCCTCACGCATGCGCACGCCAACGTCGGCATGTGAATACACGCTTACAATAGCAACACTAGCAACTAATGAAGTGCCAAAGATATTTCTGAGATTCTTGAGGAATCGACGGAACACCTCAAAATATTATCGGCCCACATGCGACTTTATATGCGTGGCGAAATAAGCTTAGGTTTACTTACTGAATTGAAGTCGGTTTAAACTTTGTTTTTAAAGTAAATTATTATTGTACTTAACTGTTTTGGTTGCTGATTTCTCTACCTACGAATGGTCGATATAGAGGGGCACTTTGCTATATATATATTAGGTTCTGCTTCAAGCCGACATCGGGCTGTATCCTGCTCTACTGAATAACGTATGCGGAATGAAATTTGCGCAAAGTTTTAAATATGTACAATGTTTAAAAAAATCGAGACAGCAATTGCATCTTACGGTTAATTTAAAGACTACATATCTGTCAATCAATCTGGTAAGTTTCATGGACATTGGATTTTTTCTCTTGAAATTATGGCAAATCGAGAAAAACGACGTCGCGAAACTATTTGTAATTTCTACAGTACACATTCCCTACGGCCGAAACTGAAGATAGTGAAACATTTTGTGCAAATGGGTGAGAGCCGAAGCTCTGTTTATATTATTTTTGTGTCCTTTTCTTTGAGAAAAAGTACTACTAGAAGGACTGGTTCAGGGAAACATTCCAGCTTTAGCCAGTTTTCTGAGGGGGCTCGATTAAAGAAAAATACGGCCGGCCGAGTCGCAAAATCTTACAGAGAGCTCAGAGGAAAATCAAATAGGTATGACAGCAAAACTGTAAAAACATATCTTAAAGACATGGGCATCTTCAATCGATCAAGAAAAGTTTAGCCTTCCGTCTCCGAAAATCATAAACTTACTCGGAAAATGCGGCTACGTCATTTGGTCAAAACATGTAAAAACTATCGGTTTTTGCGTTATGGGATTTATGGGTGACGAATCATAACATAAGTCACTTAAAATGGAAATTCGTGGCAAGGTAACTTTTATTTTGAGAACACCAATAGTCCAACGGACGACAACGTGAAATATGTATGTCGAGCATACGAAGTTTCCTAAAAAAGTTTTCTTAAGAAGGATAAAATTTCACCTAAAAAAATGCTTATATCTGTATTTTCGACAGCGATGGACAAAGTACCACAAAACTGCCGTAAATCATTTCGCATTGGAGTAAACTTTTTTTTGCATTGAACGTCGTTAAATACACTATTAAAAAACATTAATATGTATAAAAATAACCATGTGTTTTTTTTTATTTAATACGACATTGAATTGAACTTTGTGCAAATTTCACTCCGCATACGTTACAGCGCGTGTTGACACGAGGTTTTTTAATTTGGACGTCTTTGGTGGTCGGAGCCCATTTTGGTAGGTACACACTGAGCAAACGAACGACCAACGAACGCGATGCATTTGTTTTGCATGCGATAGCTATTTGTTATCTTGAGTGAGGTACACTGCCCCCGTTACGAAGAAGGGCGCATGTCACATTTTTGTCAAAATTGAGTTATATATACTGCCGTGATCAGCAAAAAAAGGCGCGTCTGCCAATATTTTTTATTTTATCCTAGGAAGCCTATAAACAGAGTTACCATAAGCAAAAAGGGCACTTTTACACGCATTTTCTCACTTAAACCACCTGAAACTAAATTGAAAAGTCGATTGTCCGAAAAACGTTGAAAATCTTAAATGTATGGACGTAAGTGCGTATATTGCGCCCATCTGTTTTGTCACTTTTTCAACATTTCCATAAAATAAAAGACGCGACTTATGATCTGCTGTTTTATAAAAAGTGGAAAAGACGCAAGTAGTCACCTGCGTCTTTTTAAGTAAGTCTCAGCTTTGGACTCTAATATTACCTCAACATTAGAAAGGCGCTAGTAGACCACAAGCGCCTTTTCAACTTCGCATATGACTTGACACATCTGCAAGCGAAACAAAATAAAAAGGCGCTAGTGACTTCTTGTGCCTTTTCAACTAAGTTCATCCTGGTTCATTCGTTCAAATTGGCGCTACAGCAAGATAGAAAAGGCGTAAGTCACCAACAGCGCCTATTCAATTAAGTACTTCTTTCTACAACAGAACAGTGCGCTTGTGGTACTTACGTCTACATTTTACTCTAGGCTTAATTTTTGTTTTTAAAGGGTCATTCTTGAGAATTGCATTATTCATCTCATTCCTTTGGCGTTTTTTAAATTGAGAAATTTCTACTAAGTTATTACTAAACAAGCTGTTGCCCGCGACTTCGTCCGCATAGAACTTTTTATCGTCTTAGAAAATGATTTCTCTCAATACAAAATTTGAACCCTCTTTTAGGGGATAATTAAAAAAAAAGTTGATGTTCATTTTCTAGTTTGTGAACAAACAGTCTAAAACCAAAGTTAAAAATCTCATACTTTAAAAATGCCTTGAAATACTCAAACTTTGAACCAATTTTAACACTCTTAGGGGATGAATTTGGAAAAACTCTGAAATCAGTTTTGTAGTCTTTTAACGTACAGAATAAGACCGAAGTTAAAAATCTCTTACTCACACTTTAAAATTTTATTGCTCGCCATTTAAAATTTGAACCCCCTTTTAAACCCCCTTAGAGGTTGAATTTTTCTAATCGCTGAAAGAACTTTTTTCGTAAACTTTTAAGTCTCTAGCTCAAAAAAAGTGTTGCCCATACAAAGCTTTCTTAACCCCCTTAGGGGTGGAATTTTCTAAAACTCTGAAAGTACTTTATTATTAATTTTAATAAGTAACATTTTGAATAGTTTTAAGTCTAGTAAAAAAAAAAGTTTTTCCCACACAACACTGGCTACCCTTCTTAAGGATCTTAAGGATCCCCTTAGGGATGGAGTTTTCTAAAACGCTGAAAGTTCTTTTTTAGTATTCTAATAAGTAATCTTTTTGCAAAGTTTTAAGTCTAACTCAAAAAAAAGTGTTGCCCATGCAAAGCTTGCTCTCCTTTTTAACCCTATTAGGGGTGGAATTTTCTAAAACGATTTGTGTTCTTTTTTTGTATTTTAATAAGTAATCTTTCTACAAAGTTTCAAGTCTCTAACTCAAAAACATAAACTTTCCCTGATAAAAACTTTGCACCCCTTTTTATCCCCCTTAGGGATAGATTTTTTCAAAACGCTGAAAGTCTTTTTTTTTGTATTTTTATAAGTAATCTTTCTACAAAGTTTTAAGTGTCTAGCTCAGAAAAAGTGTTCCCCATACAAACCTTGCACCCTTTTTTAACCCCCTTAGGGAATGATTTTTGTAAAACGCCGAATGTAGTATTTTTCATGTTCTAATAAGTAATTTTTCGTCAAAATTTTAAGTCTCTATTAAAAAAAAATATGTTTTTCCCATACAAACTTTGCACCCTATTTTACCCCCTTAGGGGTGAAATTTTCCAAAACGCTGAAAGTACTTTCTTTGTATTTAAATAATCTTTCTACAAAGTTTTAGGACTCTAGCTAAAAAAAATAGTTTCCCACATACAAACTTTGCACCCCTATTTTAGCCCCCTATTATTAGGGGTAGAATTTTCTAAAACGCTGAAAGTACTTAATTTGTATTCTGATGATGATGACTAATCTTTCTACAAAGTTTTAAGTCTCTATTTAAAAAAAATATTGTTTCCCCCATACAAAATTTGCACCCCTATTTTACCCCCTTAGGGGTAGATTTTTTTAAAACACTGAATCTAGGTACTTTATTTGTATTCTAATGAATAATTTCTCTACAAAGTTTTAAGTCTCTATTTTAAAAAAAGTAGTTTTTCCCATACAAACTTTGCACTCTATTTTACCCCTTTAGGGGTAGAATTTTCTAAAACCCTGAAAGTTCTTTATTTGTATTCTAATGACTGATCTTTCTACAAAGTTTTAAGTCTCTATTTAAAAAAAAAATGTTTCCTCCATACAAACCTTGCACTCCTATTTTGTGCTGAAAGTGTTTCATTTGTATTCTAATAACTAATTTTTCTACAAAGTTTAAGACTATAGCTAAAAAAAAAAAAGGTTCTCCCATACAAACTTTGCACCCCCATTTTACCCCCTTAGGGGTAGAATTTTCAAAAATCCCTTTTTATCCTTAGCCCACGTTATAAAAGCAACATACTGTGCAAAAATCAACTCTCTAAGATTAGTAGTTTCGGCTGTGCGTTGATGAGTGAGTGTGTGAGTGATTGAGTGAATAAGTCAGTCAGGACATAGGCATTTATTATTTATAAATAGATAGAAGATAATGAAACTCCCATTCAAATATCTCAAAAAATTATGAAGCTACATCCGTTTTAATGTCGCTTGTTAGAGTGAGAAAACGATGAGGGACTGTGACGTCAATATACTCGAGCGTCATAGTAAAAAACAATCGTTTCATATGAAGGTGCGTTTTGCGGAAAAGGGACAGAACATACCCCCTCTTAAAACTTTGGACTCTTATAACTTAATCATTACCTATATAACCTCTTGCTTTGTTTTTTTCTCCATTTGACTATATTTATTTTAAATTCTTTTTCGAGAAAATACATTATGATTATTTACCATATTTTCGATTCCTGAGCTATAACCACGAACTTCGGAATTCGAAAATATTCGGGTATCTCTATCGCACTAACCATACTCGAGTGACAGGGATGCAAATATATGAACATTGAGTATCGGTTTTCGTGGTAGCGCCGCAGGTACTTTGGCTGAATGCGCCGAGCGCGTGCCATTGTCATTCAAAAAAAACAAATTCGTGTTAATTATATTGTTCAAATTTGTTGATTTCATTTATTGAAATTACGACATAAAACGACATTTGCGCATATAAGTTCTCATATCAGAATCGAATATTTTTTTATGGTTTATATTTTAGCATTTGTCTCGTAAAGGTCTATCGTAGACGGGATTTAAATTATTAATAAGTGAAAGGCAAAGCAATTCCGCCATTTTGACGAAAATTTGACGGTTCTTATAGCTGACAGTTGGAGCAGCGTTTGATTTCAATAAAAATAAATGAAAAATTAAATGAAGTCGTATATTTCGGAAAATTAATTAACTGTCGCAGTCGGATAAAAACTATCCTAAGTTGCAGCTAGAATAATAATGTACCTATATAAAATGTTTCATATTTTTCCGTTCATGGGATGCTGAGAACATTCGAACCGCGCAAAGCTTAGTTTCAAACTGGCTGATTCTTTTTTTAATTTAGAGATTTATTATAAGTGGAGATAAAATAAAATATTTACTAATAAACATATTTATCGAGTAGGCATCACTTTGGGTCAATTAGGTACGGAAATATGCCAATTCAAAGTTTAGCTGCCAGGGAAATTAGAAAAAATTACAGAGGAATCAGACAAAATGTCAGGTGAATGCTAAAAACTACAAGGGAATGCCAAAATTGACAAGGGAATGATATTCTTTGCTAGTTTTGAGATCAGATACTTGTATAACTCCCGCGACCTTTACCAGGTGATCAGTCCACCTTGAGGGCGCCTTCCGTTACGTGGTCACCAATCGCGAACCTTTCCGCCCTAACGGCCATTGGTTCTACGCGCAATGTGCCCCACCCACTGCCACTCTAGTTTAGCAATTCGGAGGGCTTTATCGGTTACCTTGGTTCTGCTGCGGATAGCCTCATTTCTGATGCGATCACGCAGATAAACTCCCAACATAGCCCTCTCCATTGCCCTTTGGGTGACTTTGAGCCTTCTTATGAGGCCATAAGATACCACGTTTCAGTGCTATATGGCAACACACACAGGTCAAAGACTCTCGTCTTAAGACACTGCGGAATATTGGACGAAAAGATGTGCCCGAACGCTAGCTTCCCGAACGCTGCCCAGCCTAGTCGGATTCGACGATTGACCTCTTTTTCGAAGTTGAACCTACCTAACTAGACATTCTATTCTAGGTATACAAAATCGTCTACAACTTCGAGCGTTAAGTGTCTGATTGTAATGGGAGTTGGTACTACATGGGCATTTGACATGATCTTCGTCTTATCCATGTTCATTCTTAGACCAACTCGCTCGGAAGTTTTACTGGGGTAACTGGGGTCATCGAGCATCGTACTTAAGTCCTTCATGGTCTCAGCCAAGACTAGTATATCGTCCGCAAACCAAAGGTGAGTGATATACTCGCCGTTGATGTTGATGCCTAGCCTTCTCCAGTCCAGAGTCTTGAAAACAACCTCCATTGTAGCGGTGAACAGTTTTGGAGAAATAACACAATAACATCTCCTTGCCAGACTCCCCGCTGCAGCGGAATAGGTTTCGTGTTCCGGTCCTGGAGTCGGACTGACATAGTGGCGTTCTCGTACAAACACTTCAGTACTTCGATATAGCGGTCGTCAACTTGGCACCGCTGGAGAGACTGTACCTAATATACGGCCTAGGTTTCGACCGAACCGAAGGCTTACTCGTAGTCCATGAACGCTAAACAGAGGGGCAGGTTATAAGATATATAAATATTTGAATTTGAATTTGAATTTGAATTTGAATTTAATCCTAAGTCTTCTGTATAACCAGGCGGAGCGTTATCTCCACTTATAATAAATCTCTAAATTAAAAAAAGAATCAGCCAGTTTGAAACTAATTTTTCTGTGGTACGAATGTTCTCAGCATCCCATGGACGGAAAAATATGAAACATTTTATATAGGTACATTATTATTCCAGCTGCAACTTAGGATAGTTTTTATCCGACTGCGACAATTAATTTATTTTCCGTAATATACGACTTCATTTAATTTTTCATTTATTATTCTTAAAGTATATCGCCGCCACATCTGTCAGCTAAAAGAAACGTCAAAATCACAGTAATAAGAAATACTACGGACAAAATGGCGGAATTGCTTTGCCTTTCTTTCGCCTATTAATAATTTTAATCCCGTCTACGATATACATTGACGAGACACATAGGTACCAAAAGCAAATAAAAAATTAATCGATTTTGATATGCGAACTTATATGCGCAAATGTCGAATTAAGGCGTAATTTGTACAAATGTAACAACAAATTCGAACAATATAAACTTGGTTTTTTTGAATGGCACGCGCGCGTGCTCTTTGCGTATTCAGCCAAACCACGAAAACCGAAACTCGAAGTTTGTATATCTGAGGGCCTACCGCGAACGGCATTCGAAGTTTTCCCTCTCTGTCGCACTTATGTACGAACTTGTAAGTATGACAGAGAGGGGAAACTTCGAATGCCTTTCGCGGTAGGCCATCTGCATTCCTGTCATTTGTTAGTGCGATAGAGATAGAGATACCCGAATATCTTCGAATTCCGAAGTTCGTGGTTTAAAAGAAAATACGGATGTCGGATAGATCTAAATTAATATTTTATGTGTGAATATGGTTAAAATAATTTGGAAATACTATTGTTGTTATTGTTTTAGTATATTTGACTAGCTTTAAGTTTAATATTGTACGTCCGAAATGGGCAAGCTGTTGGACTTTATTTTACCCAAAACAACTAAATGTACACAGTTCTTACAATAAGGAAATCTTATTTTATCTTATCTTATCGAAAATAGGGATGTAGACACTAAACAAAATAATCATAATGTTGTATTATCTCGAAAAAAAAACAACGCAAGAGGCTATATAGGTAATCACTAAGTTATAAGTGTATAAAGTTTTAAGAGGGGGTTTGTTGCGTCTCTTTTCCGCAAAACGCACCTTTATAATGAAACGATTGTTTTTTACTATGACGCTCGAAGATCGTGACGTCACGGTCCCTGATCGTTTTCTCACTCTAACAAGCGACATTAAAACGGTTGTAGCTTCGTAATTTTTTGAGATATTTGAATGAGTTTTTCGTTTCTTCTTTCTTTTGAAGTGAGTCTACAGCTACACCTCTATTTGGAAGACAAGCGGAAAGAACCCATACTATCCATACTAATAATCCATACTTCCATATTAATATTATAAATGCGAAAGTGTGTCTGTCTGTTCGCCTAAACCGCTGAACCGATTTAGATGAAATTTGGTATACAGATAGTTTGAGCCCCGGGGAAGGATAAAGGGTAGTTTTTATATCTGAGGGGCTGAAATTGGGGGTGGAAATTTGTATGGAGCTACTTAAACCGCTGCACCGATTTAGATGAAATTTGGTATATAAATAGTTTGAGTCCCGGGGAAGGACATATAATAGGTTTTATCCCGGAAATCATAATTTCGGGGGGGGGGGGGGGGGGATTTGGATGTAATCTATTTTGATGAAATTTGGTGTAGATATAGGTTAAGTCCTGGGAAAGGACATGGAATAGTTTTTACCCCAGAAATCATCCCCTAAGGGGGTGAAATTAGGGGTAAAAATTCGGATGAAACCCATTTTAATACAATTTGGTATAGAGATAGCTTGAGTCCTGGGAAAGGACATAGGATAGTTTTAATTCCAGAAATCACTCCCTAAGGGGGTGAAATGGGGCGTGAAAATTTGGATGAATCCCGTTTAGATGAAATTTGGTATAAAGGTCGTTTGAGTCCCGAAGAATGACATTAGATAGTTTTTATCCCGAAAATCATTCCCTAAGGGTAATATGAAATAGGGGGTGAAAGTTTGGATAAAATCCATGTACCTAGATGAAATTTGGTATAGAGATAATTTGAGACCCTTCGAAGGATATAGAATAGTTTTTGCCTCGGAAATCATCCCTTAAGATGGTAAGTAGAAGTTTGTTTGCATTATATTTTCTAAGTATAAGTTCTACGCGGACAAAGTCGCGGGCAACAGCTAGTCTATACATATATGCCTAGATATAACTATATCTCAGCTCTAAGCTTTAACTATCTAACGGGGATATATGTACACTTGTATACGTTGACGTTAAATATATGTTTACTCTTTTGCACTTTATTCCATTGTTATTACCTACACTTATTACAAAGGCGAAAATATGTAACATTTTGAATTCGATTATACGAGGTAAACTCCTACGCCAAATGGCGCTATCTCAAAATGAAATGTCATTGGAACTACCTACGACAAATGACATAACTTACAAGCCATGACATTTAGACCTAACCGACGCGCGTACAATGGGTTACGTGATCGACCTACAGATCTAAAGTTATGGTCCGATTTTGATAAATGATATGTCATTCGATTCGTCTCATGCTGCAGATTTACAATATGGTTAATTTGATGATGAAACTCTAATTGAGACTAAAGAACATATAGTACCTACCGATCCTGACGCACGTCTGTAACATGAATTTTGGAAAAGGGAATGATACCAAAGCAGTGGATAGCATCTACCATTAAACTACTGCATAAAAAAGGAGACAAAAACGACATCTGCAACTACAGGCCAATTTTAAAGTCGAACATATACAAGACTTTTTCAAAAATCTTCCTAAACCGTATCACAAAAACATTGGACGAGAACCAACCGGTAGAACAGGCGGGATTCAAAAGCAGATACTCTGCAGTGGACCACATAGGGTAGATGAACCAAAAGATGAACGTTTAAGCGACTATCCCAACTTTACAATTTTTTTTCGATAAGTGGTGATTTAGTTTGTTTACATTTAATTTTTTAATACGATTTCGTATATAGTCGAGATTGGATATGACTATTTTAAACCATCCTATTACAATACAGTATTTTATTAAAAATGGTTTTATGCTGAAGTATGTCATTTTGCCCAGAAGATGAACACTGTGCCCAATAGTTGAACATTTTGACACCAATAGTTGAACGAAGAAAAACTTAACACCGCGCAGCCTCTGACTTTTGGTCTAGTTATTATATAATCATTGTTATACCAATTTATACTAGTTAACAATCACAATATTGATACTAAACACAGAATAAAACAGTTCAAATGTACCCTTTTCATATGGTTACAATTATAAGAGATTATTTTTTACATATTAATCATTAAAACATTTTTTCATTAATTTATCATTAGATTAAAATAGATAAATTGTTGGGTTTTATATGAATAAGTCAGATTTCATATTTATTACGTATCTTTGTTATTAAGATGTTCATTGTACTAACCCTTGCCTAAAAATTGAACGAATAAATTTTGTTCGTTCATGTATTGGACACGATGGCAAAGGAATGAACGGACTAAATTTAACAGATCGTTCACTTATTGGAATCGAAGCCAAAATTTGAACGAACTAATTTTATTCGTTCATCTTCTGGGCATCGGTTCTTTGTTGAAAAATCGTGCTTTTCATAGTAAAACAAAGCCCAAAATAACCGTGTTGCAAATGGATACTCACGCTCAACTTTTGGTTCAAAAATCAACAGTTAAATAACATTGATTTAGTATATGTAACTAGATACACAATCAGCCGAAAAAAATGGCAGTCCAAAAGAACCGGCTGATGGAATTGGCCGGCTCTTTTGCGTTTAGTCTGGTTTCCACCGTGAGACTAGTTGGTTGTCAGATATGTCTAAATGTTCAGTCAAACACTGCGTAAATACCAACAAAAAAACAAGAAAAAAAGATGGGATATATTTATTCCAGTAAGTTCTCTTTATAACGTAACGAAATTTGTGTAAACTCGTTGTAATTGAATAGTTTTAACCATATTTTAAATAATTAGTTTTGTTAGTTCAAATGACATACGTCACAGAACATAAATCTAAGGAGTCGGTATTAGATACTTTGATATATTTTGAACAAATTTAGAACATTTGACCTCATCAGCTATTTCTTTAGGTAGGCTGTTGTAAATGCGTATTGTTGTCATATGGGGGCTTTTATTTCTCATTTGTAAGTTACTTGTTGGGAGGGCTATTTTATCTCTATGTCTTAGATTTAGGGTGCAAATCTGTGGTTTTCTTTATATTTCGTAACTCCACTACTGTCCACTCGCTAATGAATTTATCACTACCTATCAAAGGAAAAATATCGACTTGGCGAGAATGTGATATATATACCTAACACTAAAAGTATACTTATTTAATTCATCTGTCAAATTCGCAAGATGTTTTAACTTTTAAGTCAACTTAATATACCTAATGCACCTATTAGGCGAATAAAGTTGACAAAATGTATACCTAATGCACCCAAGGCTGGATTCGAGGGCACAAAGTCCACTTTCAGTCAACCTAATTCACCTATCAGGGGAATAAATTTCTAATCTAGCTCAAAATAAAGCACCTATCAGCGAAAAAAACTTTAAAGTATACCTAATGGACCTGCGGCTGGGATCAAGGGCACAAAGTCCACTCTCGCTCTCTGATAAGATAACCTAATTTACTGATCAGGGGAATAAAGTTGACAAAAAAGTATAGTTTAGTTTAGTTTAGTTTATTTATTTCATTGTACAATTTTCACAAAACATTTTTCTTACATTTTATTACTTATCCATACAGCGATCGTCAAGATATGCAATAATAATGAAACATTGAACATGAATATTGTTGGATTTCGTATGTTGGTCTGTCCGACTTTAATCTGTTGTCGTGTCTATACTCGCGATTCCTATACCTACATCATCCCTTTCCAACATGCGCACTGATATATCGCTTCGTCCTTGTCACATACACGACGTGTGGGCAACGCTCGCCCCACCTGGCGAGAGTAAAGTTTGAATTCTCACCCGCGTGCGTGTAACATCCTCCGCTGATAAAAAGACATTAAATCTTATTTAAATCCGACGCATTCTCTGTACATCATTGAAGACTATATATGCTGTCAGCTCAGCATTAAAAGGTGTTCGACTGTTCGTGAAGTGAAGGTGTTTTTGGACAATTTGGGATTGCGCTGCGCACCCCACACGAGCACATGGTGTGCCACGAGACGCTAGCGTGAAGGAGGAGTTCACCCAAGTCACAAGTAAGTGCGCATGACTCCAATTTCCAACCTTCTGTTAGCTGATTCATCCACCTGTTCCGAATTCCAAAGGCAGCTGACTTTCCTGCACAATTTCGCATCAAGTAGCTACGACAATAGACCACACGGTTGGATACCTACATACAGTCCACTAACGCGCTAATCTCTGAAAAGGGAAACTAGAAAGCGCACCGCAAATTAAAACACCCTTGGAGGGCGTGCTATCTACATAAATTCAATTCTGTACGCCCCAAATATAATTATGTAATAGGTATATACGATATATGTATATACCTATAATTAAAAAGAAATGAATATATATATAAAAAGAAATGAATTCTAGCGAATTCTAGCGAATGTACGCATTCCTAACAGCTGCCGCCCACACTTCATAGAAAATAAACTCTTGACACTACCCTCAATATTTATACTAGAAGCCGCGATCTTTGTTCGTAAACACCCAGAACTATTTCCAGAAAAACCTGAAACTTTTAAGACTAGGAAACAATACAGAAATAAACTATTATTGCCTAAATGTAACTTAGCTATGTATAAAAAAGGACCGCAGTATAAATGCATACAAATCTTTAACAATATTCCGGACGTAATCAAATTGCAACCTAGTGACGAGGTATTTAAGACTCAACTGAAGAAGCTATTAATAGAACATTGTTATTACTCGGTAGACGAATTCCTTGACGATGAAAGTTTAATATTATACAAACCACAATAAAATTTGGATATTTAAGTTAATTTTAGATCTAAGACATAAAACAATTGTAACTAACTTAATTTGATGACATTTTATCTACCTAACTTATCTGACATATTACCCTAAATGTAAATAATCAAGTAGGTTAAATTTCGGTTTGTTAATCTACCTTGAATTAATGTTTTAATTTATTGTGTGCCCTTACAGGGTGTCATGAAGCGACTTATAATAAAAATGTAACACCTTATTATGTATGCATGACATAACAATGAATAAATGAATATGAATATGAATATAAAATTAAATGTCAAGTCAGGTTATTCCTGTGTATAATCACATATAGATATCTAATGCACCGTCAGCAGGTCACGGGTGAATAAGGTACACATTCAGTTAACTTAATTCACCCGTCGTGGTTGGTCGCGAGTGCATAAGGTGTACTTTCCATATACTTAATGCACCCGTGGTTGGTTGCGAGTGCATTAAGTATACTTTCCGTCAACCTAATTCACCTAGGTGAATTAAGGGTGAATTAAGAGAACTAAAAAGTATACTTTAAACCCCCGAGATTTTCTGAGGAGAATTAAGTCCAGTTTAAGTGTTCTTAATTCCCCCAGGTCAATTAACTCGAGTGCATTAAGTTGACTACAGTCCCCAACCTTATTTTCTTATCTCTGAACGTCCGCAACCGTGTTGTTCTCTACATCAACTTGGCCGCACTCGTTGCCCCTGCAGCACGGCAGGTTATCGATCCTGTCCGTGTATCCCTTCAAACGTAACACATTGATAACCTGCTGGTTCAGCTCGACCGTCGGCCGGTAGTGGTCGGAGCACGCCCTTATGCTCTTTATGACTCCGTTCTCCACCACCATCTCGCCGGCGCCTGCTACAGGATGTCCGGCGAACAAGCTCGACGTCCGCAGAATGCTGTTGTGGCGTACTTTCGACACTAAGATTTGCCCGTCGGCGCCCATAGCAAAAATGGCGGCTCGGCCTGACTGCGCTACGTCTGCATCCGTCGTATCCACTAAGACGCCTTCAGAATTATACAGTTTGCCGCGCTTGACGAACACTTCCAGCATCGGTCGCTCGTTCACTTTGTAGTAGACCAGGAACGGCGGGCACCGTGCCCCGGACAAGCACGTCTTCTCTTCATTTATAAATCTGGCCTGCATATTAAAAGTACTGTAGGCGAAGGAGATGCTAACAGCTCCTTGATGATAATCGAAGGGTAAACAGTCGCGGGAACCCATACCCCAATGGCAAATCGATATATTCGAACTGCGCATTACGTAAAGTGACCCGTCGAAGACTGCCATACTTGTGTAGCTCGAACCAGGAATACTTTGGCTAAAACACGTCTGATCTCGAGTACAGTTCCAAGAAGTCCCACCCGCCGTAGCTGAGATCACCGTGTCCTCTACAGCGGCCATACCTTGGATTATTTGGCTTGATGCTGTGTGAAGCATGCGACAACTATTTTCTGACCTCATTGAGCAGCGCCAGATTTGTGCCGAGTCTAAACCAGCGTAAATGTTCTCATCCGTCGCGCCCAAGGACGTTACCTTCCCTGAGAACTGGTTCAAAGTCGTGCATTTGTTTGGTTGATCCAAGTCGCACCTGAGCATTCGTCCGTCGTTCAAGCCCGCGTGGATATAACCAGCCGATACAGCTAAGCAATTAATCGAGTTACCGAAGTTGTTGAATAATATGCAAGAGTTTTTCTGATACAAGTGGCACCTGAGCATCACTCCGTTAGCCAGCGACGCGTAGAGGTATTCCCCGCTTACAACTGTTGAGGTGGCTGCAGTGGAACTGCTGTACGAGTAGAACATCTCACACACGCTGGGGTCTCTGTACAGGCATCTCAATATATCCCCGTTCGATTTCCCCACAAACAGGAGCTCTGGCGTTACGTAGATGGCGTCGCGGATGGATAGGTCGTCACTTGAGACGACTTTTGTAAAGGCAGTTGTTGTGTTGAATTTGTGGGCGTTGCTTCCGATTGAGTTTACTGATGCGGTAGGTTTCCCGGCGACTGCAGTTGCCAGCAGCAGCATGGCGAAGGATGCAAAGACATCCATGGTTTCTTGAAGTAGGTACTTAGTAGGTAAACCGCTCTACACAATGATTCCGAATGACATTCGCGAGTCGAATGTCCAAGTCGGTTCTGTGACCTGTTTATATAGGTACTCTATACGAATCTTTTACAGCGATAGGGGTGTCAGGGGGTCGCGGGATAACAAGATATTCTTTTATTTTAATACTTGCTCTGTTGTTTGCTTGTGGTGAGTAAGGTTGTGATTCAAGTGTCCATATAGGCTACGGTGTCTGCTTAGATACCATCGGGCAGACCGTACGATCGTTGCCCCGTCGTACCTACTATAAAAAAAAACAGAGCATATTCGAGTGCGAGTGACGGTTGACGAGTAGGTACAGTCGCCATCACATACATAGGTACACTCTAGGTGTTCAAAAATATCGGCACATGCACTCTAATGCCTTGAAAATAGAGGTGTGCTCCGATGTTTGTGACGTGCTTGTTTGCCCCGATGTATGTGATGGCGACTGTTACCTACGCCCGTTGAATGTCTGAACTTCGATAACGCAAGAGTTTGCAGAATGATAATATTCCCAGATATTGATAGATAGCAGACATATATATAATTCATTTATTTCAACCAACTTGGATCATACACTTAAATACTATACACAGACCATAAAAAATAAAACTACATGTCAGGGTTAGTAGGTAAATTTCATCTTACATCTAAAGTGTTAGTAGACATTATTTCCCATTACATGCAGTGCACTGCAATGGTTTAGGTAGGCACCATCCAACCTGCCTGCAAACATTGCCAGAATGCTGTTGGTGCTGACCCTTACATGCAGTGCACTGCAATGGTTTAGGTAGGCACCATCCAACCTGCCTGCAAACATTGCCAGAATGCTGTTGGTGCTGACCCTTACATGCAGTGCACTGCAATGGTTTAGGTAGGCACCATCCAACCTGCCTGCAAACATTGCCAGAATGCTGTTGGTGCTGACCCTTACATGCAGTGCACTGCAATGGTTTAGGTAGGCACCATCCAACCTGCCTGCAAACATTGCCAGAATGCTGTTGGTGCTGACCCTTACATGCAGTGCACTGCAATGGTTTAGGTAGGCACCATCCAACCTGCCGGCAAACATTGCCAGAATGCTGTTGGTGCTGACCCTTACATGCAGTGCACTGCAATGGTTTAGGTAGGCACCATCCAACCTGCCGGCAAACATTGCCAGAATGCTGTTGGTGTATGTATAGCATTCTTAAACTTGTAACAACTCTTTTGTGTATCAATACATAGTCCCGAGCCCAAAGATTGAGCCAATTTGTCACGTAGATAGGGAGCCCTAACTTGGGGTACCTATCTAGGAGCAAAATTAGTAAAGAAGATGATAGTTAAGAATTTATTATTAAGCGAAATGGAATATTATGGGGCGGTTCGTTCGCCTAGGTCGGGCTATGGCTTAGATGCCAGGTCTGTATGAGGGGTGGTCGGTCCTTCCGGGTACCCTCACTCCCCCCCTCGCGGTACGCAGCTGGACGACAGGAGACGTAGGTGGTCCGAGGTGGTGGGTGGACGCGCTGGTAGTGTAGTAATTGCCGGGAGAGGGTCACACGCCAGGGGCCTCCAACTTGTGTACTCCATGGGGAGCGTCTGCCTCGGGCTTATACAAAACAAAGTCGCTTCCCGCTGTCGGTCTGTCCCTATGTATGCTTAGATCTTTAAAACTACGCAACGGATTTTGCTTAATAGATATAGTGATTCAAGAGGAAGGTTTATATGTATAATATGTATAATACATGCATGTATTAATAATTGTATTACACATATAAACCCGTGCGAAGCCGGGGCGGGTCACTAGTGTATAATAAAGATTTAATTAATGTTATTGATGTTAACCGCACTGGCAGAAGGCCGAGATACAGGCTCAGCCTATAGTTTGGTCCCTGACGGAAAGAAGCCGAATGGATGTTTTTGTTTTTGCTAATAAACCTTTTTGTATTTGTAGGTATTTATTTGTAAACTGGCCTCAGTTTGGCGAAACAGGAAATGTATATTTACTGTTAGGGAAGTTGTTTTTGAAATAAAATACCAACACAGCGAATCCTCAAGTGAATAAAGGGTCGGCAACGCGCGCGTGATTCCTCTGGAGTCACAAGTGTCTATAGGCTGCGGTACCAGCTTAACATCAGGCAGGCCGTAAGCTTATTTGCAACCGTCGTTTTATAAAAAAAAAAACCTTAGGTGAGTAGGTAGGTACGATTGTATCATGTGATATTTAACATTAGCTTTTCGGTGAAGGTAGATATCGTGAGGAAACCGGTCTACCTAATCCCAACAAGATCTAGTTTTCCCTGGGTTGGAAGGTCAGATGGCAGATGCTTTTCTGAAACTAGTGCACTAGTGCTAGTGCCAAATCTTGGAATTAGGTGTCAAAGCAGACTAGGCGGAGCGGATTAGGTGAATCGCACTTAGGTACCTACCTACATGTTCATTTTGTCGTGTTAATACCATGTATGTTGTGAAGTTGAATAAAGGGTTTATCTATCTATCTATCAATACTCTAAGTGACAGGGATGAATGTATACGAACTTCGAGTTTAGATTTTCGTGATAGCGCCGCTGGAGAGATGATCTAACTAAAGCGTAAGCGAACGAATATAGTACCTACAGTGGGGTAGTGTTTATGTACTATATTAATACGTATTAATATAGTTACTACACAAACAATGACATACATATCTGTACACGCCTTTATGACAATCACAATGGAATCATGTACGAGTACCTACATACATTTATATACGCATATTAATACTGTGCCTATATTATCTACATGTCAAAAATATCTGAACATGCACCCTAATGCCTTGAAAATAGAGTTGTGTTCAGATGTTTGTGAGATGCTTGTTTGCCCCGATGTATGTGATAGCGACTGTACCTACTCTTTATTTTCGATCTTACATGTCCATTAACATTATGTCCTTGACGATAGTGATGTTTTTCGTTTCATATCGATAACCCAACGGAGCTCGGCACTCTCGGCAGTGTCTTATCTCGAGAACTGTTTTCCTTATTAACAACGCATTGGAAACCCCTGATTACATTATGATATAATAAATTAAACAATATAAATTACTTTAGGTACCTACCTGTTCTTGAAATGAAGTTTCAGTGTCCAAGAGGCAACCGGATGGCTCGCGGTATTTGAGCTCCCGAAGTGTTGTGGAACTAGGCGTCTTTTGGGCATGCCAGGTAACAGCCTGGCCCCTATAAGGCCCGGCCAGGCATAGGTACTAAGGCGTCCTAGACATGCCGAGGCGGTCTTAGCCATGCCTATAGTCTGGACGTTTAGGTATTTAAAAAAATGTAAACAAAAAACACCACGTGACTTGGTCTTTCAGCCAATAAGATAATACCATAGATACAAGAAGTTGCTATGATTGGTTGAATGACCAAGTCACGTGGGTTTTTTTGTTTACATTTTTTTAAATACCTAAACGTCCAGACTATAGGCGTCTTTAGGCATGCTAGGTAACTAGTCTAAGCATTTTACGGTTTAGCAAAACATTAATTCATAATAGCCAGGTTTTTTTTTTCTCCGTCATAAATACATATTCTAAGATACTATATTTACGAATCCAACAAACTTTCGACCCGGAAGTAGGTATAAAAAAATAGTGTCAAAAAAACGCCGATTTTTTTAACTAAAAATAGTAATAGCTGCTTTTAATCGTCAACACGACAGTATTATTGTCTTTAACCTGTAAAAAGTGAAATCCGACTATTTTTTTACACGTAAAGCCATTAATTTAACAAATTTCATGGCTTGGGTGACAGGTGCCATAAGTTCGTAGAAAAAAATAGTAATAACTAGTACTTTGATTTGATTCTCATAAAAAGAATGTATGAACCTATTTTTCTAAAAATCGTTTTGATTTTTGTTTAGAATTGCATATAATTACATTTACTCCAATAAAATATCGGTAAAAATATTTATAGAGACAAATTGTGTCTAAATTTAACTTAATAATATAGATTATTAAACTAGTACATAAATCCAACAAAAAAAAGCTTTACGTAAAGCATAAAACACATTTGAATAGTCCTGTTTGATTCTACAACTGAACTTGAACTCTTTCCGCTTGTGTTAAGGATCACATTCGCTCGCAGCGTCGGCACGCAACGAGTGTCTTGACATTCAAGGTCGCACTGCCCGGGCCCCAAGACACAAAACCTACCTACACAGATAATTTGTATCGTTTTCTACGATGCGCTAGTATGAATGCGACGATTCACGCCATAAAAATGGCTTAGGTAAACGGCAGTGTTGGGCGTAACTAATTTACGTTTGAAATTGAAATACAAATTGTATTATATTTAATTCAATTACGAGTAGGTAATGAATTACACGTGTAATTGCATACATGACTACTTCGTAATTTGTAATCTGAATTACATTATTTCGTAATTGAAATTATTCAATAACTTAGGGTAGACCACGGACAATTGAAACACGTCATGATTGAAACAAGGAAATTTTTTCGAAAACTATAATACCTACGCAACTGACGCAACACTCGGAACACACGGTTGGCCATGTATGAGCAGTAGCTTGGCCAGTAGCGCTCGAGTGATGGTGCGATACCGGAGTGTACACGAGCCAAACCAGTTTTTCACGGTAAAAAGTAAGTATTTTTGCTGTGGATATTTTTTTATAACAAAAAGTACTTTACTCTTGTATTTTGACTGATCAAATTAATTTGGTGCTATAGCTGGGAATAAACGAGTGTTTATAATGGCCGTTGATCAGCGTTCGAGTTTTTTTTTATATGTAATATTTGACCTTGAAGTTAAAAACGTGGTGTGGGGACGGTAGAAACAACTTGCTTGTGGACGATTTAAACGTTTCAATCGTCCTCGCGTTTTAATCGTCCCCAAAAGTAACCGACTTCAAAATAGAAGGAGGTTCTGCATTCGATGCACATGTTTGTTCTATTAATTCTATATATATAGGTTCTCAGTTTGACCCGTATGTTTGTATGTATGTATGTACGTTGTCCGAGATTATCTCGCGTTAGGTTGAACCAATTTTGATGCGGTTTTCAGAAAAGTATTTAATACATTCTGGAGAAGGTTCTTGTATACAATAAAACAAATGGTTAGTCGCGACGTTTACAACACGTTTTGTCACGGGATCGGTACACGGAATGGTTATGATTGAAACATTGTTATAGTTGAAACAAGCACTTTTTATGAAACATGATTATGCTTGTTTTGTGCAAATCTATATTGTTATAATTGTATTAAAACTATTTGGTTAAACTAAATGTATAAGGTAGCAGCAACAAAGGAAACTAAAGTCGTATACTTTTTTTTACACCCGTGTTTTTATAGAGATGTTCAGATGCTCATAAATTGATAAATGTTTATGATATGCCTGCGAACTTTTGATGAGCTCATTGTATGCTATGGTTGTCATGAAAAAAATTAAAAACAGGCCAAGTGCGAGTTGGACTCGCGCACCGAGGGTTCCGTAGAAATATTTTTTTTTTCTTAGCCTGTTTGGGAAACAGGAAGCCACTGCTGGGCAAAGGCATCCCGCATTTTTCTCCACTCGGCCCTATTGCATGGCATAACATGTAACTAAAAATCTGGGGGCACGGCAGTTCCCCCGCCAAGTCGAGCAAAACAAAGAGGCACGGCCGTAACATCCTTTTGTCGAAGCCATTCAGGCCATTTTCAACATCCTGTAATTTTGTGCTGGCTAAAGCTAGAACCCTGAAATTTCAGGAACATGTAGGGCATAATATGGCTAACATACAATATCAATAACATTCAATTTTAACTTTTAGTTTAAGAACTATTGTCCGTCAAAGTTCGTTAGTTTTGTCACTGACATACTCACTGATAATGATCACGCTAATTCTAAGGTACTTCTAGCAGACCCACAAGCACCATATTTCAAACATTATTAGTTTTTAGCCTAATAACTCATAAGAAACCTAAAAATATTGCAATTTCAGTCACGTTTCAGAGATATACAAGCTGCATAAGTAAGTTTGTAATCCTATACAAATACCTACATACGATTATTTGCGGTTGGTAAAATAACATTCCCATACAAAGTCTAACAAAAGAAATGAGATCCCATAAAAAACATTCCATGTAAAAAATAGGCCAAGCCTCGAAACTCTTTCACCGTAAAAAGTGGTGAGATATTTCGTAGAGCCAAGTCAGACATTCTTATTAATCTTTATTTGATTACTAAATAAAATTTTGTGACTTGGCAATCACACTTACATACGTTTTAGGTACCTATACAAAAATTAGTAAATGCAGTAAAGTTGTTTCGAGACTTGGCCTATTGTTTACATGGAATGTTTTTTATGGGATTTATGGTTTTCGCAATTTTTCCTTTATTTGTGCCATAAGGCGTTGCTTCGTATCAAATTTCAAGATTCTGAGTTCACGGGAAGTACCCTGTAGGTTTTGATTCCCTTGCGAGTTTCGAAAATTTGCGGCATAAATGGTTGTGTCTTTTGATTGCGTTAGGTTAGAAGTTTGATTCTTTCACAGCTCCAAGGAACAGTAGGCTTGAGTATTTAATACCTTGATAATATCTAATACCTATTTAATACCTAGCTTGATACCTCCACGCGTTCCTGAGAAAAAGGGTATTGACATACGGATGGACGGACGGACAACAAAGTGATCCTATAAGGGTTCCGCTTTTTCTTTCGAGGTGCGGAACCCTAAAAAAGATATAAGTAGAGTTGACTGGGTAGTACTGAATATCGTCCGTAGTTTTGCTTCTTAGGGTTCCCTACTCAAAAAGTAAAACGGGAACGTACGTCCGTCCGTCCGTCTGTCTGTCACCAGGCTGTATCTCACTGATACCGTGATAGTTCCAGCTGAAATTTTCACAGATGATGTATTTCTGCTGCCGCTATAACAACAAATACTAAAAACACAGAATAAAATAGTTTTTTATAGATAATGGTACGGAACCCTTCGTGCGCGAGTCCGACTCGCACTTGGCCGGTTTTATAATCTGTGAGGTGAAGAAAATATATCAAATGAAAGAGCGTGTTTTTATCTACTAAACGGCAAGTAGTAGTTAGTAACTAATTTTTAAATTGAAATTTCCTGTAAGACTCAGACATGTAAAGCTATATAGGCGACCTTATTTGAGATCCTAATTTAATTAAAAAATAATACTATTCATTATGTACTTACTGACTTGTAAAACATTGGCTTTTATGAATAAATATCTTGTATCTTGCAATCCAATTTTGGATCAAGGTGTTTTAGTAGTAGCTCAAATTGAAAAAAAAAAAACGATTTGTTTCAAGTATCCCCATCCCGGGGCCAGTTGAAACAGTGACAAAAAATAATACTTTTATGTGTTTTATTCGTATTTTTATGAGATTACGTATAATTTAGGATAGGTTTATAATCAGCTAGCGTTTTTGCGCTTACAAGTTAAACTCTACGTGTATTATCAGTCATTTTTCACCTTATTTAAGTAAGTTAACTAAACCAAAACGAAAATAAACTGTTTGCATTTTAAACGTAACAAGACTATATTAAGTAATTAAAATACAGGATGGGCCAAAAATTCTTGCACTTTTGAAACTGATGAAAATAAAACCATGAAAGTCAATTTCCTGATCATTAAATGTTTGTGACTAACATCTAATGCAATTTATTTCTTGAATATAATTTATCTTTGAGATGACCGACGCTGACACATGCTGCGAGGGATCTCGACTATCTCATCGCGGATGTTTTGCTTGAGTTTGGATATTTTCTTCGGGTTTTTTAACTTAGAACTGGACTTTATAAATATCCCCGCACGATAAAATCGGCGGGAGTGAGATCCGGGCTTCCTCCTAAATAGGCGGCGAACAGTTACATACAATTTGTTGTTTTTATAAAACTGTTTTACACAAAAAGCTCGTTGTTGATCAGTAAAACGCTTTATTGCAAATAACACTGCATAAATTAATGTCAAATTTCCCTCCACTCAAAAAATATATAATTTATTATTATAGAAGATATTCAGTGTTGCCATTTGCAAAAATGTATGGCCCACCCTGTACAGAAGAGAACACCCTGAAAAGAATATGTAAATAAACTAATAGAAAACTTACTTAGACTTTCATTAGTCAATGTCAAAAATACAAGAAAATCACTCTGTTTCAACCGTCCCCACCTCCTACTTTCGGAAAAAGCCGTTGTAGTAATAATGAGAATAATGATACAGTAAAACTAGATACGCTGAGATGATCCACAAGCTTCACTTCAAACATAAACACACACTCAATACTCTCACTTAAATAGAAACCAGAATAATTGAAAAACTCTACGAGTGAAAACACTTACTTTTGGGGATCAAAACACAATAGGGTTTTCTACAAACAAATTAAGCGCGCGGCAAGCAACGTCACGATGTTTTTCGTGTACAAACCGATCGTCCGCTTCTTTCCCCGCTTGGACCCCTCGCCGTCCCACCAACGGTTCGCGAGATATTTGCGTTGTTTCAACCGTTTACCCTACTTTCATTTTGCCGAAGATATTAGAGTGTTTCAATTGACCTCACATAGTGTTTCAATTGACAGTATTCCCAGTATGTATGTATGTAAATACTGTACTTTAATATTTTACACAAGACAATGGTAAAAACAAACACGCAGACACAGTCAGTCGTCGACAGTCATGTGAGGCCAATTGAACCATACTGCCCCATTTTCTGTATTATACTCGTATTATTGACAGAAAACTATGGATTATAGAGTAACAAAATACATTTTATTTAGGAACCAGATAACTAACCTTGAAAAATTTTGGGCGTTCATCTTTCTACTCATAAAAATATAACGGTTATATGCTGTAAAGGCAAGTGGTTTCAATTGCCCCTGGTCTACCCTACGTTATGTACACTTTTTTTTAGTTAACTAAAAAGGAACAAATTTACTTGGAGTGATTATTAAGAAAAAAAACCATTCAATTACAAATTAGCATTTTTAAGGAAGTAATTATTTTTGCTTTTTTAAATATTGAATTTATTTTCTTACTAATACGACTAAAGTGAAAGTTTGGAAACCTGGGGAAATTTTTGCCCATTAATTTTGAACTCACTCACAGAATTTCACGAGAATCGGTTGAGAGATGCGACCCATAGAGGCAACAGCTGGACAGCCGGACATACGAAAGCATTTTTGCCCGCTCAATATCGAACTCGCACACAAAATTTCACGAGAATCAGTTGAGAGATGTGACCTATATAGGGAACAGCTGAACAGCCGGACATACGAAAGCATATTTGCCCAAAAAGGAGATCGGAAACCCGCACACTAAACTAGCTGGTCACTAACCGGCACTACGACACTATTTCATTGATAAAACTACAATGAAACAACAAGACTCATCTTTAACCTCAGATCTTGTTTCTATGATCTGAGGCTATAACTAGGTACATATTTTGTTAAGTGAACCCTAAAAAAAATCTGTATCAAAACCTACCTAAGTAGGTACTTTTGTACGGTCTACGGTAGGTATTTTAAAAACATAGAATTATAATTTCAATATATGACGGTTTTTTTAATCTTTTGATTCACAACTTAATTGAATTTTAACTATTATAAACAACTGATAATTGATCGTACGCGTTAGATCGTGTCGCTAAACTCTCAAATCGCGGCGCGCCGGTTCGTGCAGTGCCTACTTAGACATATTTATATGGCGGACGGCGCGGTGCCCCGCTGCATGCAATCGGCCAATCACGTTTGCTCTGCGGCTCGCGCGCGGCACTTTTAAACCTACTTTAACAGGTGTTTGTAAAAATATTAGTTGCAAAGTATTTTATCAGTCGATTCGTACATCATTCAATGAAAGAGTGTCGATGATGAAAATCCCAAAACTTACTGATCAATTTGCATTTTTTGAAATTGTTAAATAATATTAACCCCCTAAAATCCACCTTCCGTTGTTGTTTAGTGTGTGATTGGTTTGTAATGTTTGTGTCCACTACATACACCAAGGAATGAAGGAACCTACAGTCTATTATTATTTTTTGACACGAAAATATGGTAATAGAAAAAAAAATGGTGTCTAACTGAATATAAAGGTAATAATCGGGAACATTTTTTGCGCGATTTATCATCAATATTACGCCGCAAATATTAATTTATCATAATACAGAAAAAAAAGGTTATTAACATTTTTTAACAATTTTTGAGGAATTTATTAATTTTTAAAAATTTATTAAAATATCTAAATACCTAATATTTTGTTGGATTTAGTCTCGAAGTTATTACTATAATTATGATTTATCTGTTACGCAAAAAAAAACTGCTATTATAAATTATTTCCATTTCGCCATACAACCGGACCGTAAAATGCTTAGACTAAACAGCCTGGCCACTTTAAGGCCCGGCCAGGCATAGGTACTAAGGCGTCCTAAACATGCCGAGGCGTTCTTAGCCATGCCTAGGCGTCTTTAGGCATGCTAGGTAACAGCCTGGCCACTATAAGGCCCGGCCAGGCATATGTACTAAGGCGTCCTAGACATGCCGAGGCGTTCTTAGCCATGCGTAGGCGACTTTAGGCATGCTAGGTAACAGCCTGGCCACTATAAGGCCCGGCCAGGCATAGGTACTAAGGCGTCCTAGACATGCCGAGGCGTTCTTAGCCATGCGTAGGCGACTTTAGGCATGCTAGGTAACATCCTGGCCACTATAAGGCCCGGTCAGGCATAGGTACTATATAAGGCGTCCTAGACATGCCGAGGCGTTTGACGCCAGTCTGTGAGAGGCCTATAGATCGTTTTTTTTAGGATTAGAAATAAGGTAAACAAAGAAGCAGTCAGCGTCAACCTTTTCTGCTTGGGACCAATATTAGATGTCACGAAGTCCATAACAGAACGAGAACTTAACAGGCCTATATTAGTTATTTTGTATTTTTCCTATGTAATAAATAAAAAGTGCATATTTCCACATCAATTTATTATGTACTTAAATAAAACTATGTAAGTACTATAAAATTCATCCTTGCTGCAAAATTCACACACCAACTTGTAAATGTTGACCAGCATACGTTTCTCATTTGTTGTTCTCTGTTTCTGTCTCTTTGCTTTTGGTTAAGGTAAAACGTTCGGGGGAGAACGAGTCGGTCTTTTTTGCAAGTCACTTGGGCCTGCCTCTGCATGGTTGATCCATCGCAGTCCGCACGCCACCACACACACACATAGCGAAAAATAAAATCTTAATATTAATTAACAAATAAATACTCGTATCGAAAAAAACGAACCGATCGTTTCAGACCTCTTCTTCTTTAGGTTTTTTACTATGCAACCTTTCCAGAACTGAATAACGATATTTAAAATAACAGAGTAAAAAATAAATATATCGTTGTAAGTATTATTTTGATATAAATAATGAAAACCATCTATAATTTTAGGGTCGACAACAATAATGTAAGGCTTTTTTAATGGCTGTTTGAGATACTTTGACAGTTGTGTAGCATAAAGTGTCTTATATAAAAGACCTCGTGTTTTGTGCTTTATCCTTCTTTAACGTCCTCCGTAGCCCAGTGGGTAGTGACTCTGCCTACGAAGCTGGAGGTCCCGGGTTCGAATCCCGGTCAGGGCATTTATTTGTGTGTTTATCACGAATATTTGTTCCTGAGTTATGGATGTTATATATGTATATAAGTATCTATATGTATTTATCTATTATACATATCATCGCCTAGTACCCACAACACAAGCCTTACTGAGCTTACCGTGGGCCTAGGTTGATTTGTGTAAGATTGTCCCATAATATTTATTTATTTATTTATTCTAGTGCTAAAAAAAACGCACTATAAGTAAGACATAAGACATTTATTTAGCAGAATCGTTTACACGTATGTTTACGTGCTGCGTGATAAGGTGCCCATTGTCTGGAACTTGATTTCTTTGGGCGCAGATGCGTAGTGAAGATCCACTACCGCAGTAACTTTGATAAATAAAATGAAAAGCAGTCGTCAATACCAAATTTATTTATTTAGATCACTCATTCCTCCATATTGCTTCCACAACGAAACTAATTACTGTATTTCATACGTCTAATATTAGAAAAAAAAAACATAAAAATATTTACAAATATCAAATTCCACCTCAGAATTAATTCAAATATAACACGATTATAGATTGACTTGATAAAACTTATTTCATCGGTTAAAATATGCATAAACATAAAAAAAATGTTTTAACTGTCAGTGCTGGTAACTTTTTTTAAACTTTCGGGTAACATTGCATGGGCGCAGAAATATATTTGAAACAATATATTGTTAATTTTGCGTTGATACCAGGGAAACTTGAAACAATTTCTGATTTGAAGTCGGTTGAAACTTTGTTTTTAAAGTATTTTTTTTAATGTACCTATAGATATTACTCAAAGACACCTAGACTGATTTAGAAAACTGTCAAGTTACTTACACAACGCGAGTAAATATTATTTTTATAGGCCGTTCATTGTTACCCGACCAGTCAAAGTTACAAGAATTGACGACGTCATCAAGCGATGAGAAAATCATTTTTCCTTAACAAACTTAATACATAATGTGTAAGCATAACATACAGGGTTATTGGAACCCTGTATATGTGTCCGTCCTATTACATTAACCCTTTCGCTGCCACAGAAAGAAATGCACCCCCATGTCACGCAAATCTAAGTTTTGAATATATTTATTAATTATTATAATTTTGAATAAACGCTAAACTTAAGTGGCAGTGGGCGGGGCACATTGCACGTAGAACCGATGGCCGTTGGGGCGGAAAGGTTCTCAAGTGGCGACCACGTACCGGCGCGGCGCGGCGTGGGTAGGCCCCCCACAAGGTGGACTGATGAGCTGATGACCTGATAAAGGTCGCGGGAGTCCAATGGATGCCGGTGGCGCTGGACCGGTCATTTGGCACTCTTTGGGGGAGGCCTATGTCCAGCAGTGGACGTCTTTCGGCTGATATGATGATGCAATTATTGTAAATTAGGTACAAATTAATTAATCATGTTTTGATTGAGAATTATGAAGCTGTTTTAAAATTAGTTAGTATATTGTACTTTCTATTTTGCTATACCCTATCAGAGTCGTCCACGAGAAATTATATATACTAGTCTTTAAAAAAACAAATTATGAATTCATTCGGTAGCAGGTGGGATACATCGGTGACAAACTTAACGTCAAGTCAGCAGCGGCGAATGGGTTAATGGCCTTATTCAGAAACGCTAATCAAACCTATTTCAGCTAAAATGCTGTTACAATTAGTTTGTCTGTATCTGTCACTGACATTTCTGTTTGAGAGAAAGGGACAAAACGTATTATAGCTAACAGAAGTTTTGTAAGTTTTATGAATGGGTAAGTCTCGTATGTATAATAGGGGTGTAGACTCAAAATGTTTTATTACTCCAAAATAGAGGCAAAAAAAAATAACTAGTGACGAAAATCCCATTCAGATATCTCAAAAACTTACGAAGCTTCAACCGTTTTAATATTGCTTGTTAGAGAGAAAACGCTCGGGGATCGTGACGTCACGATCCACGAACGTCATAGTAAATAAGAATCGTTTCATATAAAAGGTGCGTTTTGTGGAAAAGGGACAGAATATACCCTCTTAAAACTTTGGACACATAACTTTGTGATAATTTAATCCCCTGCTTTACTTTTTTTCTCCATTTGACAACATTTTTAATCCTTTTTCGAGAAAATTTATCAATACTGGTTATTTTATTTGGTGTCTACACCCCTATCCCCGGGGCATGCAACTAGAACCTGCTTGTTATATTTTCAGTAGAGATGCAACGGATACCCGGCCACTTTCCGGTATCCGGCCGAATATCCGACATATCCGGCCGAATATCCGGCATGTCCGGCCGGATACTAGGCCACTATCCGGTATCCGGCATACCCGGCCGAATATCAAATAGTGGCCTAGTATCCGGCCGGATACCGGATAGTATTTTAACACATAGAACATAAGTATGGACATTTTTTTTTGGTTTTTCTGAAGGGTGAATAAATAACAAACTACAAAGTAATCTATTATCAGGGTCAATAAAAAAAATTGCGCATGTTTCCATCAAACCTGCCCACAGCGAGTAACAAGTTGCAACCTGCACAGAGCTGTACTTCATGTTAGGTATGTAACTTTCGGCGGGATAGCTGATATCCGGCCAGCTGCACCGCCGGATATTCGGTATCCGGTATCCGGCCAAACCACTATCCGTTGCATCTCTAATTTTCAGACTTAATGAGCCTCAGCGGGGCGTGTGTGTGTGTGTGTGTGTGTACATGTAGTGCACAAGCATGCTGTCCGAGCATGCGCACTAGTTAGTGAACCGGCGCGAATGGCGCCATTTTGGTTCTACTTTGGTGCTGAAGTATATAAACTAGTGGTGCAACACTGACAGGGGGACAGACACAAATATAAATAAGATCATATTGAATGATAAATGCATGATTATATAATGGCATTTTAACAATAACTTAACACACCATATCGGATTGAACGCGGCTTCGAATCTGCTTAAACGATAAATATAGTCCAGGATCCAACCGACTAATTGTCCAAGTCGCAAGACAACGAAACAAGGCTTTCAAAATGAAAATTAGTAAAAAAAATACCAGCAAATGCTTTGATTTGTGCATATATTTTTTTCCAAATTATTTCGATTTAGGGGGAACACGGAAAAAAATCCTAAGTCTGAAATCGCCATAATTCGAAAATTTCAAAACATTGCGAATGCCATGACGCAAATGTTTAAATGGAATTTAGAAATTGGTTGCGTAAGGCTAACCTAACGCAACCAATTTCTACCCTTACCCTTCCTTCAGCAGTACACGGTTTTCAGTATTATGAAATTCGGATAAAATATGCATTCGGACAAATGACTCTTAGGAATTGTGTAGTGTACCTGTTTTTTGGGATATGACCATTTACTCTATTTTTACATTAGTTTTGGATGAGGTAGATACGCCTCTGCTTGAATAAGGGTTAACAGGTTATCACTTAGACAAAATAGACAGTCGGATTCCTGACAACATGATTGTACAAACTAACTTTACTAGCATACAAACTTGTTTGTCAATATGAAACATAGTCAAAAGCATTTCCCAAAACATCAGATTATAATAGTACGTTAGATGGTAAAGTAATTTGTTCGAGCCGAAGGCTATGGCGATAAATATCATATCAGGCTTTTTCTGTGGAGTACATAATTATGAAATGTGATGTTTTAGGAATCTAGTTTTTTTAGTTAGAGCTTTTTCCGATAATGGTCAAAACGTCTAAAAAGCGTCAATACTCAAAATACGTAATAAAACATAATATAACTATACGTCTATCGTCAAAATCATTTATAAAAAAGGATAGAACATGTAAGCTATTAAAATTACACAATTTTTGTTTATAATAATCGTAAATGTACAAAATAACTTGTATCAATGTTCTTTAGACTAGAAACTATACACTGTTCCTACACTGGCGAGCATATAACGTACAAAGTATGTATAAAAATGTCTATCACGTTTTTTCTAAACATTAAACTTAACAATATCACATAATGTAGACCAGGAGCCGGTTGTGTAAACGAACAAGTGATCAAATAAAATTGTGTAAGCCTTATTATGCTCGCCAGTGTAATAGTAATGTGCGGTGTAAAAATATACCATCTAAAGGTAGGGGACCGATAGAAAACTATACATTATTGTGTCTTTACGTACACTTTAATGTATAGTGATGTGCTTTATACAATATATCAGGGTTCCGTTCGGGTTAGTCCCACCTAATACCACTAATTTGTTACCACAGAGGGCCTACCGCAAAAGGCTTGCGAAGTTTCCCCTCTCTGTCATACTTTTTAAACAATATAATATGATGACCCATTATTCACTTTATGTATATGAAGTAATAATTTATGTGACACTTGTGTTATCTATACGTTACAGATGTGCACAGAATTTGTGTTACACGCCATACAAGACATAACACAAAGCAGATATCGGTTAAAAAAAAACCTTAATTTTGACGGCCTTACCCAGTTACAACTGGTAACAGATTGAGGAAAAATACTATTACCACCAAAGAGGTAACAGATTGGAAAACAATCCCAGATGTTACTAGCGGTAACAAGCTGGTAACACATGGGAATAACCTTCTGACTCCGGAACCCCAGGACTCGCATGTCAAACTCTGTACAATAGATACCAAAACTAGCTTAATTCAAATATACGTTGTAACCACGGACATACATCTGTATAGAGACCGCAGTCAGTGCAAAAATATCTATCAATTTAATCCTCTCATAAATATTTACAGTCAAGGACACCAATATGTATTCACTCAGTTTCATAAATATGTACCTATACTACAACCTTATTGTTGCAGAAATAAGGTCTGTGTACATATTTTTGAGACTTTGTGGTGTATATGTCACCGCTAGATCGTGAAAACCGGCAGTTTATATACCCGTTATATTGTAAACTGACGGAATATTGTGAACTGCCAAAATAATTCATAATTTTACGCATTCATTTTCGTTAGTTTATAAACTAACAATGTCATATCGTCAAATTGTGAACTGAATCAAATTTGCCCGATTCGGAACGCAACCTTGGTTGAGCGAATTATTCCACTTGCATCAGTTTCCACTTACGTCAGCACATGATTGTTTTTTTTTGTTATTCAGACATTTTATTATATATATTTACTTCGGCATCCAGCAGTGTCGACGGAGCCCCGCTGCGCGAGGCCCCTATTTCTGGGCGCTTTGCCCTTCGGACAACTGGTCTTTGTGTACGTTCCATAGCAAGCCGATTTGATATCAGTTCACAATTTGACGATTCGACATTGAAGGTGTATAAACTAACGAAACATATTGCGTTAAATTGTGAACGGTTTTGACAGTTCACAATTTTTCGTCAGTTTTTAATATCGCGAGTAAGATTATAAACTGACTGTTCACAATCTAACGGTGACATATACATATTGGTGCCCTTGACTGTACCGAAACCTTAATCCGCTGACAAAATAAAAGCGATGGGACATATTTATTATTTAAGTTGTTTTGCACCCATATTTTTACACTCTACTGTTAAGTCGACTATAAACAGGTGTAGCCATATTTTCACCCTACTGCTAGGCAATAAGGGTTAAAATATACATCTTTTGTAGCCGACTATACCACGATTTATTTGAACAAAAAACGTGTTTTTTTCTGAATGTATGTGTGTAGTAGGAACTCCAACTTAATCGCAGGGCTACGCGCGTAGGCGGTAACGTGTGTTTTCCACTCATCATAAATTTAAGAGTTAGACTCTTGTCGGTGTAGCTCCCTCCATCTGACTCTATCTAGGGCCGCCTCCTTGACCTCTTTATACGACGTAACTGCTTCTTTTTCTTTTATTTGTTTCATGTAACTTACCCTTGGTCTTCCCCTTCTTCGCTTGCCTTCTACCTTTCCTTCCGTGATGTTACCCTTTGTCTCCCAACGACTCACATGTGAGTCGTCCGGCAGGTCCCACATGTGGGTAATTTTTATTACCCTGGAATCCCAATGACCCACATGTGGGTCATGATTTTTTTTTTTAATTTGATCCTTATATACAAAATACACCAGGGTTCATTATCGAGGTCTGACTGCTGGACCAATGGGACCACACATGCCGACATACATGTAAGTCGTTGGGATACCAGGCCTTCGATCACCTGATCGCTGGAATACAATGGGTTAATAAAAGCGTCATGTCGTATAAGGTGACCAATCATTTTCCCTCACCTATTCTCTATCGTTTTTATCAGTAGCCAAAACTGTCTAAGACCAAATTATCAGCCCGGCGGTACGCCGACGGTTAATAGTGGGGCAAACAACCACTTAAACATTTCGATCATGTTTTTCTTTTCTGTTATCGATAATAATTCGAATCTCGACTAACACACAAAAAACTCATCAGGATTATGTTGTAAAATAACTATACATTACTTCACGAACGAAACAAATTATTATGTTAAATATTTTTGTTCGTACATTTTTTTTACGTGAAGTTACCACGATCAAATTTCAAACGATATGATACAGAGAAAATATGTTCATCATCATCATCATCATTTCCTTGCCCTTATCCCATTTACTTGGGGTCGGCGCAGCATGTCTTTTTCTTCCATACTTCTCTGTCAGCCGTCATATCATCATTCACTTCTTTTCTCTTCATATCGTCTCTCACACAGTCCATCCACCTTTTCCTTGGCCTACCTCGTCTTTTACATCCATCCACATTCATACCTAATACTCTTTTGGTCACATGACTTTCATCCCTCCGCATTACGTGCCCATACCACGCAAGAGAAAATATGTTATGGAAAAATAAACCATCATCTGAACCGGCGATACAGAGGGCGCAGGTTCGAGTCCTGTCTTAGGCTTCAGACGATGAAGGTTTATTTTTCCATTTGTTTTTTGTATCATATCGTTTATAATTTACGTTTCTCAAAGTCGGAAATTATTAGAATTGGACTTAGCCACAATCCTATGATATCCTCTAAATGCTGCTTTGGCAGGCGATGTAAATGTTTGCCTGGGTGTATATTTCACCAACTTGACAATTGTCACCTGACAACGACAATTCTCCGTACATTGCTGGTTCCACAAGTAACCTAGCGACCGCCTTAACTTCTAGAACAAGCAATGTATGGCATATTGTCAGTGTCAGGTGACAATTGTCAAGTTGGTAAACTAGGTGCCTGATCTACTCAGATATATGTCCGTGGTTCCAACTGCCCTAAAGCCTGTGTCCGTCTAACGTGTTGCACAGAGCTATATAAAAGTGTAGCAATATCCTTAATATAGTTACTAAGACTCATGCAGAGGTATTCAATTAGTTTTGAGCTACGCCTTAGGTTACTTTTATTCCGGTGCTTCTTATTACTGTTGGGCCCTGAAACAAAAAGAATAATAATTTAGTTTTTTAGGGTTCCGTACCTCAAAAGTAAATAAGTTTCTGTCAATTTTTTTTGGTACAAGCTTTTATTGGCGACTGTACTTTTCTGGTAACTTGTCCATCAATGAAACACCAAAATTTCAAAGCATCCTATCTCCGACGTTTTTAAAGTTACGTGTCTGATATTTTGCACTAAGATAGGCAATTTAATTAGTTATCACGTCTTATTAAAAAAATATACGTTACTTATACAGTTACTGTATAAAAACAATTTATAAGAAAAATGAGTTTTGTTTCAGTGCGTCCTTATACATGTATTCAATGAAACACCTGAATTTCTACAATGAAACAGGATTAATCTACACTGAAAAAGTGTTATTAGTATCGACATTTGCTGGCATTTAATCGAGTTTTACATAGTTGTTATTAATGGGTCATTCTATAAATTCATTTTATACAATGTTCTACATCGCTGTGTCATTGTTGCACCACATTGTTTCATTGTTTGCTGTGTCATTGTGAACAAACTAGGTTTTTTTTTAAGATTATCAATGAAAAATGTCACAAAAAGTGAAGCATTTTTATCAACATACAGCTCCATAGACGCTATAAGATGTACAGAAGGCAATGGGGTATTAAAAAAATACGAAATCAAATTCTATAATTTGTCAAAAAATAAAACAAATATTATTATATTTTTTACTTTTTGTGTCAAATTTAGAAAATTGTTTGTTGTGACTTTTCCTTCCACATGTCGCGTCCACATACAGCGCGTGTAACAAGGGTTTCCTCAGGTCGTCCTAATGTGCTATACAGGACTATCTAGCAACATTAGGTTTTGGAAATATTGAGGTGTTTCACTGTGCACCAAAGTTTCAATGTTGGACAGTTGACCCTATACCGTCATCAACTACTCATTGAGACGATTCTAACGAGCCCAAACTCAACGGAGTTACGTCGGTTAAGTACTGAATTCCCATGGCCACCTTCTGTCTCCATCATCAGATCAGCTCGATGGTACCATAATATTGAATTGTCATCCAAACTATACTAGTACCCAAAATTTCAGCTCAATCGAATAACGGCAATGGATTGCAAATTTTGACGGACAACTTACATACTTATTATATATTTACATACATACTAACAGGTCAAGTTGATATAAAGCTTGTAAAAACGGAACCCTTATAGGATCATTTTGTCTGTCTGTCTGTCTGTCTGTCCAGACCCTTTATCTCGGGAACGCGTTGAGATATCGAGTTGAAATTAAAACTATATGCTCAGGTCTACTACAGTCCCCTGAAGCTGTAAATAATTGTACTTTAAAAACAAAGTTTTAACCGACTTCAAATCAGTAGCCAAATTGCTTCAAGTTTGCCTATAACATTTGAAGAGTTCCCTCGATTTCTCCAGGATTCCATCATCAGAACTGGGTTTTGGTGACAACGGGACCAATTTGGAAGTATATATGCTTTCAAATAAAGAAAAAAAAATCAAATCGGTTCATAAATTACCGAGTTATAGCGTAACATACACACATAAAATAAAATAAATTACCGACGAATTGAGAACCTCCTCCTTTTTTGAAGTCGGTAAAAAAATCAAACTTCTAAGTAAACGTAAAAAAAGATACGGCCGTTAATGCAGCAAAAAACGTATCTTTCGACACTCTCAAGGTAATCAAAATTGACAGGGTACTTTCCGTTGAGCTAGAATTATGAAACTTGGCAAGAAATATCGTCTTATACAGTTAGCATCATATAGTTGGTAGCACTCAAAGTAGCCAAATATATCGCAACACGTCTTTATTACTATAGGAGTAAGGATAAACCGACGAGCATGTATGAGAAATGTGTGAAAGTGAGTGAAGCGAAAGTGGTTTGTCATGATCGTAGTAGCAATCCGTGATCTCTGCCAACCCCTCTGGGAAAGACGCGTGATTAAATGTATGTATGAATGTAGGTCGCGGGAGTCCGCTGGATGCAGGTGGTGCAGGACCGGTCATTTTGGCACTCTTTGGGGGAGGCCTATGTCCAGCAGTGGACGTCTTTCGGCTGATATGATGATGATGATGTATGTATGTATGTATGTGGGGGGCCTACCCATACCGCGCCTTCCGGTACGTGGTCGCCACTCGAGAACTTTTCCGCCCCAACGCCCATCGGTTCTACGTGCAATGTGCCCCGCCCACTGCCACTTAAGTTTAGCGATTCGGAGGGATATATCGGTTACCTAGGTTCTGCTGCGGATAGCCTCATTTCTGATACGATCACGCAGAGAAACTCCCAGCACAGCCCTCTCCATTGCCCTTTGAGTGACTTTGAGCCTTCTTATGAGGCCCATTGTAAGTGACCACGTTTCAGTGCCATATGTCATCACTGGCAACACACACTGGTCAAAGACTCCGGGAGCCCATCTGTGTGAGGACCTGGTCCAGCCACTGCAGCGGCCCGTTGAGGTGCAGCTGACTGTACCTAGGACATGGACGAGCAGGGCAGGCGCGGGGAGCCCATCTGTGTGAGGACCCGGTCCAGCCACTGCAGCGGCCCGTTGAGGTGGAGCTGACTGTACCTAGGACATGGACGAGCAGGGCAGGCGCAGGGAGCCCATCTGTGTGAGGACCCGGTCCAGCCACTGCAGCGGCCTGTTGAGGTGCAGCTGACTGTACCTAGGACATGGACGAGCAGGGCAGGCGCGGGGAGCCCATCTGTGTGAGGACCCGGTCCAGCCACTGCAGCGGCCCGTTGAGGTGCAGCTGACTGTACCTAGGACATGGACGAGCAGGGCAGGCGCGGGGAGCCCATCTGTGTGAGGACCCGGTCCAGCCACTTCAGCGGCCCGTTGAGGTGGAGCTGACTGTACCTAGGACATGGACGAGCAGGGCAGGCGCAGGGAGCCCATCTGTGTGAGGACCCGGTCCAGCCACTGCAGCGGCCTGTTGAGGTGCAGCTGACTGTACCTAGGACATGGACGAGCAGGGCAGGCGCGGGGAGCCCATCTGTGTGAGGACCCGGTCCAGCCACTGCAGCGGCCCGTTGAGGTGCAGCTGACTGTACCTAGGACATGGACGAGCAGGGCAGGCGCGGGGAGCCCATCTGTGTGAGGACCCGGTCCAGCCACTTCAGCGGCCCGTTGAGGTGCAGCTGACTGTACCTAGGACATGGACGAGCAGGGCAGGCGCGGGGAACCCATCTGTGTGAGGACCCGGTCCAGCCACTGCAGCGGCCCGTTGAGGTGCAGCTGACTGTACCTAGGACATGGACGAGCAGGGCAGGCGCGGGGAGCCCATCTGTGTGAGGACCCGGTCCAGCCACTGCAGCGGCCCGTTGAGGTGCAGCTGACTGTACCTAGGACATGGACGAGCAGGGCAGGCGCGGGGAGCCCATCTGTGTGAGGACCCGGTCCAGCCACTGCAGCGGCCCGTTGAGGTGCAGCTGACTGTACCTAGGACATGGACGAGCAGGGCAGGCGCGGGGAGCCCATCTGTGTGAGGACCCGGTCCAGCCACTGCAGCGGCCCGTTGAGGTGCAGCTGACTGTACCTAGGACATGGACGAGCAGGGCAGGCGCGGGGAGCCCATCTGTGTGAGGACCCGGTCCAGCCACTGCAGCGGCCCGTTGAGGTGCAGCTGACTGTACCTAGGACATGGACGAGCAGGGCAGGCGCGGGGAGCCCATCTGTGTGAGGACCCGGTCCAGCCACTGCAGCGGCCCCGTTGAGGTGCAGCTGACTGTACCTAGGACATGGACGAGCAGGGCAGGCGCGGGGAGCCCATCTGTGTGAGGACCCGGTCCAGCCACTGCAGCGGCCCGTTGAGGTGCAGCTGACTGTACCTAGGACATGGACGAGCAGGGCAGGCGCGGGGAGCCCATCTGTGTGAGGACCCGGTCCAGCCACTGCAGCGGCCCGTTGAGGTGCAGCTGACTGTACCTAGGACATGGACGAGTAGGGCAGGCGCGGGGAGCCCATCTGTGTGAGGACCCGGTCCAGCCACTGCAGCGGCCCGTTGAGGTGCAGCTGACTGTACCTAGGACATGGACGAGCAGGGCAGGCGCGGGGAGCCCATCTGTGTGAGGACCCGGTCCAGCCACTGCAGCGGCCCGTTGAGGTGCAGCTGACTGTACCTAGGACATGGACGAGCAGGGCAGGCGCGGGGAGCCCATCTGTGTGAGGACCCGGTCCAGCCACTGCAGCGGCCCGTTGAGGTGCAGCTGACTGTACCTAGGACATGGACGAGCAGGGCAGGCGCGGGGAGCCCATCTGTGTGAGGACCCGGTCCAGCCACTGCAGCGGCCCGTTGAGGTGCAGCTGACTGTACCTAGGACATGGACGAGCAGGGCAGGCGCGGGGAGCCCATCTGTGTGAGGACCCGGTCCAGCCACTGCAGCGGCCCGTTGAGGTGCAGCTCGATCCAACATGGCGTAGAGGTCACCGTCTGCCGTCTGCAAACACGATGTAAATAATTTACTTTACAGTACACAAAAAAAAATCTCAAAATCTGTCACTCAAAATTTTTGTCCATCCTCATACAAACTTTGCACCCCTATTTAACCGTTTTAGAAGTGGAATTTCCAAAAACCCCTTCTTAGTGGGTACTTTCGTTATATAAACTACCTATTGTGAAAAAATCAGCTTTCTAGATTCAACGGTTTGGGCTGGGCGTTGATTTTAGTGAGTCAGTCAACACCGCCTCGAAGCCCGCAGACACGGAGGCCGACAGCAGCGCCGCGAACTAACTAACTAACCTGTACTCTGCGCCCCAGCCCTTGACGAAGCTCATGCGGATAGTGCACATGCGCGTCAGCTGGAACACCGCCTCGAAGCCCGCAGACACGGAGGCCGACAGCAGCGCCGCGAACTAACTAACTAACCTGTACTCTGCGCCCCAGCCCTTGACGAAGCTCATGCGGATAGTGCACATGCGCGTCAGCTGGAACACCGCCTCGAAGCCCGCAGACACGGAGGCCGACAGCAGCGCCGCGAACTAACTAACTAACCTGTACTCTGCGCCCCAGCCCTTGACGAAGCTCATGCGGATAGTGCACATGCGCGTCAGCTGGAACACCGCCTCGAAGCCCGCAGACACGGAGGCCGACAGCAGCGCCGCGAACTAACTAACTAACCTGTACTCTGCGCCCCAGCCCTTGACGAAGCTCATGCGGATAGTGCACATGCGCGTCAGCTGGAACACCGCCTCGAAGCCCGCAGACACGGAGGCCGACAGCAGCGCCGCGTACTAACTAACTAACCTGTACTCTGCGCCCCAGCCCTTGACGAAGCTCATGCGGATAGTGCACATGCGCGTCAGCTGGAACACCGCCTCGAAGCCCGCAGACACGGAGGCCGACAGCAGCGCCGCGAACTAACTAACTAACCTGTACTCTGCGCCCCAGCCCTTGACGAAGCTCATGCGGATAGTGCACATGCGCGTCAGCTGGAACACCGCCTCGAAGCCCGCAGACACGGAGGCCGACAGCAGCGCCGCGAACTAACTAACTAACCTGTACTCTGCGCCCCAGCCCTTGACGAAGCTCATGCGGATAGTGCACATGCGCGTCAGCTGGAACACCGCCTCGAAGCCCGCAGACACGGAGGCCGACAGCAGCGCCGCGAACTAACTAACTAACCTGTACTCTGCGCCCCAGCCCTTGACGAAGCTCATGCGGATAGTGCACATGCGCGTCAGCTGGAACACCGCCTCGAAGCCCGCAGACACGGAGGCCGACAGCAGCGCCGCGAACTAACTAACTAACCTGTACTCTGCGCCCCAGCCCTTGACGAAGCTCATGCGGATAGTGCACATGCGCGTCAGCTGGAACACCGCCTCGAAGCCCGCAGACACGGAGGCCGACAGCAGCGCCGCGAACTAACTAACTAACCTGTACTCTGCGCCCCAGCCCTTGACGAAGCTCATGCGGATAGTGCACATGCGCGTCAGCTGGAACACCGCCTCGAAGCCCGCAGACACGGAGGCCGACAGCAGCGCCGCGAACTAACTAACTAACCTGTACTCTGCGCCCCAGCCCTTGACGAAGCTCATGCGGATAGTGCACATGCGCGTCAGCTGGAACACCGCCTCGAAGCCCGCAGACACGGAGGCCGACAGCAGCGCCGCGAACTAACTAACTAACCTGTACTCTGCGCCCCAGCCCTTGACGAAGCTCATGCGGATAGTGCACATGCGCGTCAGCTGGAACACCGCCTCGAAGCCCGCAGACACGGAGGCCGACAGCAGCGCCGCGAACTAACTAACTAACCTGTACTCTGCGCCCCAGCCCTTGACGAAGCTCATGCGGATAGTGCACATGCGCGTCAGCTGGAACACCGCCTCGAAGCCCGCAGACACGGAGGCCGACAGCAGCGCCGCGAACTAACTAACTAACCTGTACTCTGCGCCCCAGCCCTTGACGAAGCTCATGCGGATAGTGCACATGCGCGTCAGCTGGAACACCGCCTCGAAGCCCGCAGACACGGAGGCCGACAGCAGCGCCGCGAACTAACTAACTAACCTGTACTCTGCGCCCCAGCCCTTGACGAAGCTCATGCGGATAGTGCACATGCGCGTCAGCTGGAACATCGCCTCGAAGCCCGCAGACACGGAGGCCGACAGCAGCGCCGCGAACTAACTAACTAACCTGTACTCTGCGCCCCAGCCCTTGACGAAGCTCACGCGGATAGTGCACATGCGCGTCAGCTGGAACACCGCCTCGAAGCCCGCAGACACGGAGGCCGACAGCAGCGCCGCGAACTAACTAACTAACCTGTACTCTGCGCCCCAGCCCTTGACGAAGCTCATGCGGATAGTGCACATGCGCGTCAGCTGGAACACCGCCTCGAAGCCCGCAGACACGGAGGCCGACAGCAGCGCCGCGAACTAACTAACTAACCTGTACTCTGCGCCCCAGCCCTTGACGAAGCTCATGCGGATAGTGCACATGCGCGTCAGCTGGAACACCGCCTCGAAGCCCGCAGACACGGAGGCCGACAGCAGCGCCGCGAACTAACTAACTAACCTGTACTCTGCGCCCCAGCCCTTGACGAAGCTCATGCGGATAGTGCACATGCGCGTCAGCTGGAACACCGCCTCGAAGCCCGCAGACACGGAGGCCGACAGCAGCGCCGCGAACTAACTAACTAACCTGTACTCTGCGCCCCAGCCCTTGACGAAGCTCATGCGGATAGTGCACATGCGCGTCAGCTGGAACACCGCCTCGAAGCCCGCAGACACGGAGGCCGACAGCAGCGCCGCGAACTAACTAACTAACCTGTACTCTGCGCCCCAGCCCTTGACGAAGCTCATGCGGATAGTGCACATGCGCGTCAGCTGGAACACCGCCTCGAAGCCCGCAGACACGGAGGCCGATAGCAGCGCCGCGAACTAACTAACTAACCTGTACTCTGCGCCCCAGCCCTTGACGAAGCTCATGCGGATAGTGCACATGCGCGTCAGCTGGAACACCGCCTCGAAGCCCGCAGACACGGAGGCCGACAGCAGCGCCGCGAACTCTTGGTTGTTGAAGATTTTTAAGTTGCATCCTGTAATAAGAATAGTAGATTCTACAACAAGCGCATAAAACGAGCCATTTAACCTGAGACGTTTATATCCCACCCGAGCCACCGGCGAGGGTGGATATAGTTAGTCGAGGGGTTAAATGGCTAATTTATGCCCGAGTTATACACACTGCTTTTCACTTCGATTGCGAGAAAATAACAAATAATTGCAAAATAAAATAAAATAATAGCTCATTCCTGTCAGTTAACTTTTTAAATTTTAAAATTTTTCATTTTTGACACGTGATATTAGACTTAGGTACTTCATACTGCCAAGATATTTAATGGTTCAATACGTTTTAAAATAATTATTGACTCGTATTTTATTTGGTTTTATTAATCTAGTAATGGAAAACACGGATGTGAAATTTATTAAAGCAAGTCAAATCAAATGACAAGTTTATTCTACGAAGTTTTATTGAGTGTGTGGCTGTTAGGCCGGATTATATTAGTCTTTAAAACAATTTTACTTTGTGCACCAGAGCATAAAAGTGGCATTTTGTGCAGCATACATCCAGCACAAAGGCGAACTTTGCAAGCATGAGAAGTGAAAAATAAATTAATCTGTGGCATTCAGTCATTTCCACCAAAGTTACACGTCAAAAATGTTAGTTAGACAGTATTGATTCTTAAGCGTCGTTATGTTATTGTAAAACTTAGAATTATGTAATACCGTATATATGTTATGTTAATAATTTGCTACGCTATCACATTGGGAGACTGTAATGATAGACGTATTGTAATTATAAAAAAAAAACATGAAAGAACGCCATTTTTGTGAACATTGTACAGTCGCCATCACATACGTAGGTACACTATAGGTGTTCAAAAATATCGGCACATGCACCCTAATGCCTTGAAAATAGAGGTGTGTTCCGATGTTTGTGAGCTGCTTGTTTGCTCCGATTTATGTGATGGCAACTGTACAGAAAATTTGCTTTTGCATTTCATTCTCAGAAACATTTCGTATCTCTTTCAAAATCAGAATGATAGCGACATTATAGAAGAACTTTATCCTATAACGAATGTATCAAGAATAGTTCCCGTATTCATAAAACGTAACGAGCCTCTGTTAACCTTTTAACCGCCGTAGTCTGATTTATAAGACATAAAATATCCAGCTCATTTCGCCGCAGTCTGATATGTAAGACAAAGTTTTGATTTGCTTTTTTCGTATATTTTAATAGAATTGAATAGAGTTAGAGCTTAAAGGGTTAACTAAATTGTGTTTCGTCTCCTCACAAATACAGATGTCGAAGTGACAGAAATGAAATGAAATTTATTTCGAAACATAATATGTTATACGTCAAAACAATCATATGGGATATAGAAATCATAGGTAGTAATTTAAATGTAGGTACATAAAAACTCATTATAAAATAACTATATATAAGATAATAATATTCTCATTCTCATTACAGTACAAGAGTAAGTTCAAGAAGTCTTCATAATTATAAAAGTTGTTTTCCTGGAGCCATGTTTAGGGTTCCGTACTCAAAGAGTAAAACGGGAACGCTATTACTAAGACTTTGCTGTCCGTCCGGGCCAGGCTGTAACTCAAGAACCGTGATAGCTAGAGAGTTGAAATTTTCACAGATTATGTATTTCTGTTGCTACTATAACAACAAATACTAAAAACAAAATAAAACAAATATTTTTATTGGTAATGGTACGGAACCCTTCGTGCGCGAGTCCAACTAGCACTTGGCCGTTATTTTTTTTCATTTTGGTTTTGAAGCTATGGACGGATAATGTATTTCGTATCGTGTCAGGCAAACACAGATAAAGACAAAACTAATTTTAAGCGCGCTCTATAGTAATTTTATATGGTGGGTCCCACTGTTCCACAAAATTTCAGCATGCCGTTTTAGAATGAGAACCAAAACCAAGTCGACTTGAGACGAGAGTTCTGGGGACTATTAACAGCAGTTATGCAAAAATAAGGTAGATGAAAGTTTATATGTAATAATATGTAAGGGTGTAAATGAGTGTATTTACCGGGCGGTATCTTGCAGACGGTAGCGGGGTGCCACCCGTAGCGCTGGTTGCAGTTAGGACTCTGCACGAAGATGGACGAGTCGCTGAGACACTCGGCGAACACCTCACCTAAAGAAAACACATCGTTTCATATTTTCTCTATTCTACAGCAGTTCCCACAGAGGTTAGTTCGCAAAAAATATGGAAACATTATTAACATTGTTCTGACTGACACTTTTTGGCGCGAAATGACGCTTAGTTATGGTAACCTCTTGTGGAGGTCTAGCTAGGGCTGTACAGACGTTTCATATATCGATACCTGCTGACTCAAAAGGGCGTAACAGCCATTACAACAACAGGCTGTTACGCCCTTTGAGTCTGCAGGTATCGATATACGTTTCGTTGTAAGTAGTAACAACATAATTTCATTGAGCTCACATCATTACACGAATTTAAATTTTGCATCATCTTGCTAATATGACGGAAGAAGCAATCCGATTGTAAAATCGGAACTGTTTTGTTAAAACTTAATCTGTACTGAGGGAGAGGGGATCTGACGCCCGCGTAGGGTCGTACCTGGTGCAAAGGTTGTCCATCGCCATTCAACGTGGCAACGCGGCCAGTGTTATGGGAACCTTTGCGCCAGGGACGACTCGAGGGGGACTGTTTGACTAGGCTTAAGCTAGTCTTAAGTTTATTGTTATATTATTTTATTATTTTGACAGAATAAAACTATTAATGATATTTTACTTAACTATAAAAAAAATAACATAATATTCATGTACAATCATCTGTACTTATTTCATGTATTTTTTAGGGTTCCGTACTCAAAGAGTAAAACGGGACCCTATTACTAAGACTCCGCTGTCCGTCCGTCCGTCCGTCCGTCTGTCTGTCACCAGGCTGTATCTCACTGATACCGTGATAGATCCAGCTGAAATTTTCACAGATGATGTATTTCTGTTGCCTTGACATGAACAATATACAGATAATGGAACGCAACCCTTCGTGCGCGAGTCGGCCGGTTTTTTTTTTATCATATCATATTATTACGTCCAAAACGTATGTTTATTTCGATAACAAACATATAAACTATAAAACAATTATAATATTAGATGTTCAGTTATGTGGTCCGTCGGCAACCCTATTCCACTCTATGATTGTCTATTGCAAAAAATGACAGCTAACATCATCACTTAGGCAGTGGGCCTTCTGTACCTTTAAGTACTATTAATAATTATGTGATTCGGTTAATAATGCCCGGTTTTCTAAAGATCAGCCTGGGTAGCATGATTGCATTTATGTCGGACTTAAGCATTCATACCTTACAGGTAAATATTTACAGTCGAGTTCTTCAATATTTATACAGACAACCTTTCAAGAATATCTGTCTTTATTGTTACTGACATACAACGGATATATAAGTAGATATTCTCGAAAGGTTGTCTGTATTTTTTTTTATTTTTTATTTAATAATTTACATCAGAAATATTATTTCCATAATTTGTTAGTAACAGTGATCTTAAAACTATGTTAGTAGGTATTTTATCACACTTATAATTAGCAGTTGGATGGCCTATGCAACCTATCCCAATGGAACAGGAAGGGACCATCCAAGCGCGTCGCCACCGTCTGCAGGAGGCTGTTCGGGGCCGCGCAGGCGCCTCGTCAGGGACGCGACCCGCGCCCGCATTATGGCGTGAAACCCATCCGTGTGCGCTTCGCTAAACATCCCTGATGCACTGCAATGGCGCGGCAGCCCCAACAACATCCTAAACCCATTATTATAGTGGACGCGTAGGACACTGTAAGCCTTTTGCGTATAGTTGATCCATAGGCTGCAGGTGTAAAATGATTGGCAGAACGCCTTAAAAAGGGTAATCTTTACGTCGGTGGTACACCTTGCAAACCTACGAATCAACATGTTGCTCCTGACTGACATTGCCCTACGCTCCCTCTCCACGTCCTTGTTGTCACTCTGGGTCTGTATACTGGGTGCCTCTGAGCTTGGGGTTTAAAATGAAAATATCGATTATGCTCTTAAAACGGGACTACTTTTGTTCTACAACTTTTCTAAAATATGTTATTTTAACATTTTCATTGTTTCATACAAATAATTATATTTCCAACGTACATAGTTTAATTAAAATACTTGTCACTGTCATGGATGTCAATGTCAGTTAAAGTTCAAACACTAATAAATGATAGAAATAATAGTTACTTTACAAAGTTGCAGTACAAAAGTGGTTTAGTTTGACGAGCAGAATTCTTGAATTTAAAACCCCGAGACACTGTAGATATTGGAGAAATCGAATAACTACGACGACGTACGAATGTAAGTGCGAGAGGGCGAATTTTATGTATTTTTCACCTCAGCAGCTCGAACAAGCATATTTTGCTGCGTGAAAACAGTGAGCAAAATGCGATTTTGCTCACTCCGTGAGGCAAAATAGCTTTTTAATTTAGATATCGAGCACTGGTGACACATCATAGTGTCCACAGTCACTGTGTCACCAGTGCTCTATTACAAATTCAGAATATTATAGGTGCGTAAAAGCCTAGCGATATATTTTTTAACGTGACGATGTTCTCACTGCTGAGGTGAAAAGTTGTATGTATCACACGAGAGCAAAGATATTTGCATCTCGTGCCTTTGAGTCCCTCACTACGCTCAAGATTCTAATTTTGAATCACTCGCTACGCTCGTGATTCAAATATAGATTCTTTCACTTGCTCGGGACTCAACATCAACACTCGCAGCAAAAATCTACTTTGCTCTCTTGTTGAACAAATAACTATTTCATACCTTTCATTCAGAAAAGTAAGTTTTGGTCCCCAACGAGAAGGAGCAAAATGCTACTTTTCTGTTCAAGCTACTTTTTTAATTTATTCTTTCGCATGTAGCATTTACGCAATGTGCCAATTGAATACAGATCTTAATAAAATAATCGATTGTAAATTCATCGTAATCGATGAAAAACGAACATATATTTTTTTAAATTTCCCATTAAAAAAAAAAGACACCTTTTTTTCACAATTTTCCATATTTTTTTATTTTTCCTCATATTCGGTGTGAAAAGTTGCATGAGTCACTCAGGAGCAAAATTATCTTCGTCTTGGGCGTTAACACTTGATCGCACTACGCTCAGGATTCAATACACCGCCCTCGCCGTAAATATACTATTTTGCTCCCTTGTGACACGAATAACTATTGATTGTCCTAAAAATTATTTAGGGAATATTTCTAAGATGCCGAAGAAACCGGTTATAACCGATTATTTCGTCAATATTTCATAACCGGTTATGGCAATTTTGAATAACCGGTTATGGTTATTTTCAGTTATACTTTTCCTTACAAAAAAAAATTGTTTGTTATATTATTTCTATTATTTTAACAAATAAAGTGGTGGAATTATTGGATATCTGCTTAAAAAAGGCGAATACAGTGCGCTCTTACTTGTTAGATGTAGTCAACTACTCTATCTGTGCCTATACAGTGAAACTCGAACTACGTTGCTTTTGCTTTAATTTATTCCCGCTGTCTGTCTGTCCCTATGTATGCTTTTATTTCTGACACTATGTTATTTAGCAAAAAATCATCCTTATGATGAAGCCTTTGGATCGGTATGATAAAGCTATAGGGTAAAAAAAAATCTCGTGTAGCGGGTTCGATTCCCGGTTCAACCATGTAATTATTTAAAAATCTATGAATGCAGTTTAAATTGTTTTTTAAGTAATACGTTTCTGTCAAAAATGTCAATTTTGGTACAAGCTTTTATTGCCGACTGTACTTTTCTGCATACCATCATCAACTACTCTTTGAGACGATTCTAACGAGCCCAAACTCGATGGGGTTGTGTTGTTTTATTACGGAGTTCCTATGGCCACCTTCCAGCTCCAGCATCAGCTCCAAGTCATCATAATATTGCATTGTCATGCGATATACATATGTTTGCAAAATTTCAGCTCAATGGGGAATGGATGAAAATTTTGATGCGGTTTTTTTTAAATAGATACAGTGATTTAAGAGGATGGTTTATATACAGAGCGTCCCACGCCTATGCCACATGAAGGGAAAGTACCTTGAATATTGTAGATGGACCATTTTACTGAAAGAAGACATTATTTTTACAAGCTTTATATGAACTTGCACTGTTCGTATGTATGTAAATATGTAAGTTGTCCGTCAAAATTTTCAATCCATTTTTCAGTCACTTTCCGATATCCAATTGGGAATGGATGAAAATTTTAGAAGTGCCTGATTATTTTTTTGGTGATAGGAATAACCTTCCTTAGCACCAAAAAAAACTTGCAGACTTTTCAGCTGCGTCAATTATTTTTGAAAAATATTACCAGTTTCCTCACTTATGTTTTGGGTTTAGGACGGCGAATGAGACACTTTCCTTAATCCGTCTCATATTACAAGAAAATATCTTAAAAATCCGTGGTAAACTGGCACTGGCAATGATATTGACAGCTGCAGCAGCTAAATTTGTCATTGCCAGGGTCAGATATACAAAATATTTTTTTGCAATATGAGACGGATCAAGGAAAGTAGACATTCGCCGTCCTTAATAAGGCTATGAAGTTAATCCTGACACATTGCGCAACTATGAAGTTTCTGAATAATGACAATGTCAAATATAGGAAAAAATTACATATTCAACCCTAGAGGCATGTCTCAGGATTGACTTCATAGCCGAGGGGGACTATAACAATAAATAACCGTAACCGGTTATAACCGATTTTCGGTTATTTTTCCACCTTAACCGGTTATGAAATATGACCGGTTATTGCATTCCCTAATGAGGAGGATCCAAAGCATGGAACTAGAACTATAAGATTGAAGAGAAATGGTGTGTTTTGAAGGGTGTACCTACTCACCGCCAATGTAATACAGTCGCACGCCTTTCCCGATGTGGCGGCGCGTCTGCTCCACCACCTCGTTCCGGTTTACGTTAGACAGGAGACCCAGACAGAACCTGTACACAAAATCACGTTCATTAATCAATTTTTATTTCATTCAACTATTCATTATCAAATAATTTCTAAGCGGTGTCAACCCTAGGTTCAATTGGCCGGCAAGTGCGGGCAACGACCCGCGCGTTCAAGGTCGCTCCATCGTTAAGGCACAGGACGCGACTGTACCTCTCGCTGTTGCTCGGGTCGGTGAACCCGTCGACAGTGATGGACGGCTGGCTCGCGTGGAAGGTCTCGCCCACGCGCGTGTTGAGCTCGTAGTAGCTGATGCTGCACCAGAAGGCGGGCTCGTGGTACAGGACGCGACTGTACCTCTCGCTGTTGCTCGGGTCGGTGAACCCGTCGACGGTGATGGACGGCTGGCTCGCGTGGAAGGTCTCGCCCACGCGCGTGTTGAGCTCGTAGTAGCTGATGCTGCACCAGAAGGCGGGCTCGTGGTACAGGACGGGGGCTGCCTCGGGACCGCCGGGCGGCGGCGTTAGGCGCGCTATGTCTAGAACAACAACCAAATGATAAACAAATCTGGACAAGGCTGGCGAAACTAGCACAGGTCTGTTCATCTTGCGGCATATACAATCGCTCATATTCAGAGCAGCTCAACTGAGGAAGTATCTCCGCCTTACTATGTCATTTCGAGCTTTAGACATTATGAGAATAATCTGTTTTGACATTCTGATATTCTAGGAACACGGTATTATGATTTGTGGCTGTAACGAACCGGAATCGAACTGTGTATTATCTCTAAAGGTGCACTTCTTTAGAAGGATCCCTTTCTAGGAAGGTTGTGTCTCTAAAAGTGCACTTCCCAATGGGTACACCTTCTCAAAAAAGTGCATTTTCTCAGACAGAGTACATTATCAGAAGGTGCACTTTTTCAAATTATGAATAGTATATTTACGAGCACGAAGGTTCTAGAGGGCAGTCAAAAACGTTTACATTGCCATCATGACTTGGAATCTTCATCTGACTAAAACTCGTGGTTGTGGTTGTGGTGGTTTGTGGTAAAGATGGAGATAGTGCAATTCTTTCAAGAAAGTGACCCAATTGGGCAAGTGTACCTTTTGGGAAAGTGTGCGTTTTGGAAATGTGTACTTTTTGAAATAGTGCACTTTTCGAGAAAGTGTCCCAGTTGGGCGGACAACACCTTTTGGGAGTGTACACTCAGCGTCAAATACTTTGTAGCAACCAAAGTAGTCAAATAGTTCGGTACACCATATATTTAGTATGGTGTACCGAACTATTTGGCCACTTTGACTGCTACAGAGTATTTGACGCTGAGTGTACATTTCGCGGAAAGTACAGTTTTTGGGAAAGTGAGTTTTACAAGCCTGACCCAACAACTAATCTTCAAATCAAAAGAGTTGGCAACGCGCGGACTCCTCCAGATATCATGCGTGCTATGTCTTTGCTAATCCTGTGGACGCCAAAAATACCTAAAGAAGTTGCCTTTTGTCGTGGTGGTATGGCGTATGCTGTCGACTAAGTTTTATATTCACATTCTTAAAAAAGAAAGCTGGCGTGCAGGTGTCACTTTCGTACGAGAGATATGGTATCCAAAAGGTTAATTTCCAGAGTTATAAGATACAATAAAAATAATAAAGGAAAATGTCCAAATTGTCAACAAACTCACTCATGTTGTCGTTGTGGTCCATCGGGTCGCCGTCCTCGCTCATATAGCCGGGCGGCGGAGTCTCCACCGTGCCACCGTTCCTGTCACAATATACATTATATACAGTCCCTGGGCGGCGGAGTCTCCACCGTGCCACCGTTCCTGTCACAATATACATTATATACAGTCCCTGGGCGGCGGAGTCTCCACCGTGCCACCGTTCCTGTCACAATATACATTATATACAGTCCCTGGGCGGCGGAGTCTCCACCGTGCCACCGTTCCTGTCACAATATACATTATATACAGTCCCTGGGCGGCGGAGTCTCCACCGTGCCACCGTTCCTGTCACAATATACATTATATACAGTCCCTGGGCGGCGGAGTCTCCACCGTGCCACCGTTCCTGTCACAATATACATTATATACAGTCCCTGGGCGGCGGAGTCTCCACCGTGCCACCGTTCCTGTCACAATATACATTATATACAGTCCCTGGGCGGCGGAGTCTCCACCGTGCCACCGTTCCTGTCACAATATACATTATATACAGTCCCTGGGCGGCGGAGTCTCCACCGTGCCACCGTTCCTGTCACAATATACATTATATACAGTCCCTGGGCGGCGGAATCCCCACCGTGCCACCGATCCTGTCACAATATACATTATATACAGTCCCAGGGCGGCGGAGTCTCCACCGTGCCACCGTTCCTGTCACAATATACATTATATACAGTCCCTGGGCGGCGGAGTCTCCACCGTGCAACCGTTCCTGTCACAATATACATTATATACAGTCCCTGGGCGGCGGAGTCTCCACCGTGCCACCGTTCCTGTCACAATATACATTATATACAGTCCCTGGGCGGCGGAGTCTCCACCGTGCCACCGTTCCTGTCACAATATACATTATATACAGTCCCTGGGCGGCGGAGTCTCCACCGTGCCACCGTTCCTGTCACAATATACATATATACAGTCCCTGGGCGGCGGAGTCTCCACCGTGCCACCGTTCCTGTCACAATATACATTATATACAGTCCCTGGGCGGCGGAGTCTCCACCGTGCCACCGTTCCTGTCACAATATACATTATATACAGTCCCTGGGCGGCGGAGTCTCCACCGTGCCACCGTTCCTGTCACAATATACATTATATACAGTCCCTGGGCGGCGGAGTCTCCACCGTGCCACCGTTCCTGTCACAATATACATTATATACAGTCCCTGGGCGGCGGAGTCTCCACCGTGCCACCGTTCCTGTCACAATATACATTATATACAGTCCCTGGGCGGCGGAGTCCCCACCGTGCCACCGATCCTGTCACAATATACATTATATACAGTCCCTGGGCGGCGGTGTCTCCACCGTGCCACCGATCCTGTCACAATATACATTATATACAGTCCCTGGGCGGCGGAGTCTCCACCGTGCCACCGTTCCTGTCACAATATACATTATATACAGTCCCTGGGCGAACGAGCTCCGCTCGGATGAAAATGGAAAAAATACGGAGAAAACTAATTTTTCCGGACATGAGACCTATCTGGATCGATTTCTCGCCCCGTAACCACCTATATTCCAAATTTCATCAAAATCGTTAGAGCCGTTTCCGAGAACGTGATAATGTATACATACATTACATACATAATATATATATACAAATATTGCTCGTTTAATAGTATAGGATACATGTAACTCGATTGACAGGTCGTTACACAGGTTACACTGTCTCAAAGTAACCAAGCCTATCTGTGGGCCAATCAACTCTTTAGTTACGTTTCTCAACTCTTAAAACGATGACTTTATAGGTCTTTTGTGAAAATTGTAAATATTATTTTTTTATAATGGGCTCCTTATCCTCGGCGTGAATTATACAGAGACGGCGTAAGGTGAAGGCGTGGCGCAGGCGCAGCGCAGGCATGATGCCGCTTCAAAACTTTTTCACACAAAATATACGCAGGCGACGTGCGACGTGAATTACACTAAAGCGACGCGGCGCAGACACGGCGCCGCTTGAGTGTAATTCACCAATGTACCTTATTCCATTGTATTAAGATCTACAATCGTTTGAAGCGGCATCATGCCTGCGCTGCGCCTGCACCGCGCCTTCACCTTACGCCGCGCCGTCTCTGTATAATTAAAGCCTTAAACTTCTAAGAAACTAACTCTGTCACTATTGTTTCTTCTCTTACCGAAACACGATAACAAGAAGCTGATTGACCTTTATGCAGTACGAAGGTTTCCTCACGATGTTTTGGAATCGAACGGTATTTAATTGTGGAAACCGCCACATTACCAGTCCCTACAATGGAGTAATAAACATTGACAAGTCACCAAAATGTCTGTCCAAGCTTACCCGTGCACGGTGGTGTTGGACGGCACCTGCTGCGCGAGCGTGGCCTCCAGGTACATGGCGCTGTGCGTGAGCGCGCCCACGCCCACCACGCCGCCCGTCTGCATCTCCCTGGCGACAGACAAACATATAATTTATATTAACCCTTTGAACGCCATGATTCACGTACTAAAGTGTCACTGACACGCTAACCTTTTTTAACCGACTTAAAAAAAGGAGGAGGTTCTCAATAGGCAACATTACGCAAAACTCTTCGTAGGTGGCGACACTAGCAGCGTTGACATTGTATCTCGTTCGCACTTGCGGTATTGTCTATGCAAGCATCCTTGTCACTCATTTGACAATCAATTGTGCATGTGTGTGTGAATTCCTATATTCCTATAATGGTTTACTATTAGTGGTAGTGCTGCCTCTGGCGGCAGAACATTGCAGTAATGTTCCCTATTCGTCTGTATGTTTTTTTTTTGTGTGTATGTTACGCGATAACTCCGTAATTTATGAACCGATTTGAAAAATTATTTTTTTGTTTGAAAGCATATACTTCCAGATTGGTCCCGCTGTCACCAAAATCTAGTTCTGATGATGGGATCCTGGAGAAATCGAGGGAACTCTTCAAATTTTATAGGCAAACTTGGAACTATTTGGCTACTGATTTGAAGTCGGTTAAAACTTTGTTTTGAAAGTCAATTATTCCATAAGAGAGTGACTATGAACCTTATATGAAAGACTGAAGGTTGCTTTCACAGCGGACGTCATAACCGTTATATGGGTTCTTGGCGTGAGGGGCACGACGACACACGACCTTACCTATGAAAGTGCGTCGATTGACGCAGAGCCGCGTCAATCGACGCACTTTCATGGTAATGTATGAAGGCGACCTATTTCGATTCGATTCGACTCGCTTCGGCGAGCCTAGTGGACGCCAGCCTTAACTCTTCGTATGCGATGTCGACATTAGCTAATCAAAAGATGACCTTGAGATTTAAAATGCCTATCATTTGATAATTATTTAATTCCTAACAATATACATTGTGTCGAATAGTAGGTACATTACATTACAATGCATTACAAAATAAGATTAGAAACATTAAATGAATTGGCACTATATTGGCCACAATACCACCTGTCAAACACGTTTTTTAATAAAAATCTAAGTGACCATATTTGAGCAGTCAAAATATCCAAATATGCCCAAGTGACCAAAATGTCTATGGGCCCAAAATGTCCATATGCCCAAGTGACCAAAATGTCTATGGGCCCAAAATGTCTATGGGCGCAAAATATCCATGTGCCCAAGATGACCATGCGACCAAAATGTCCAAGTGACTAAACTGTCTAAGTGACCAAAATGTCCAAGTGCGCAAAATGTACCAATAAAAAATATGGTTTTTTTTTCGTGTACTCACGGCTCTGTGGGCTCGCGGATGTAGTGAGAGTACGGCGGCGGCGGTAGCGCGCGCGCCTCGCCCTCGCACCGTGGCACCAGAATCGGCGGCAGCGCTACAAACAGACAGACAAACATGCTTGTATCTATCTATATCATCATCATATCAGCCGAACGACGTCCACTGCTGGACATAGGCCTCCCCCAAAGAGTGCCACAATGGCCGGTCCTGCGCCACCCGCATCCAGCGGACTCCCGCGTCCTTTACCAGGCCATCAGTCCACCTTGTGGGGGGTCTACCAACGCCGCGCCTTCCGGTACGTGGTCGCCACTCGAGAACCTTTCCGCCCCAACGGCCATCGGTTCTACGTGCAATGTGCCCCGCCCACTGCCACTTAAGTTTAGCAATTCGGAGGGCTATATCGGTTACCTTGGTTCTGGTGTGGATAGCCTCATTTCAGCACGGCTATCACAAGACGGCCGCGACATACTCTCGAGCTCTCTCGCACTATCCGTCTCTTTCCAAGTGGTCTAATTAGAGAGAGACGGATAGTGCGAGAGAGCTCGAGAGTATGTCGCGGCCGTCTTGTGATACCCTAAATGTGATATACTAAATTGAATTCTATTCTAGGTGAATAGACATGATCTTTGACGCCCGCTTTAGGCTAGTTGGTTGACCCTGCCTACGAAGCCGGAGGTCCCGGGTTCGAATCCCGGTAAGGGCATTTATTTGTGTGATGAGCACGAATATTTGTTCCTGAGTCATGGATGTTTTCTATGTATTTAAGTATTTATTTATCTATATAAGTATGTTTATCTTCGTCTAGTACCCATAGTACAAGCTTTGCTTAGTATGGGACTAGGTCGATTTGTGTAAGATTGTCCGCAAATATTTATTCATATTTTTATTTATTTATTCTTAGTGTGAGTGGTCAGTTATTGGCGATTTACCCTATTTGATTGAGAACCAGGTATGATGTAGGAAACCAGTTCACACAGCTTTGCATTCCTTCTTCCTCATTCCCTCACTGTTCAGGATCGCGACCACAAACGGTCCGTCTCCAAAGGGAGCGCTCATAGGCCGTGTGGACCCGCAAATTGTACAGTCAGCATCAGAAGTAGCTAAGCAAAATAACACGCTCAAAATGACGTACACAGAACCTTATTCCCTTGACATTAGAGTTCGTGTGTAGATCATTTTGAGCACTAGGACCGCTTAGCAACTTCTGCTGCTTACTGTACAGTCACGGGCATCAGTACATGATGAATCAAAGGCCGCAAAAATATATGACACGCTCTTATTACGGCTCTAGGAATAGAGTTGTCATCAGATATTTTTGCGGCCTTTGTTCCATCATATATTTATGCCGGTAACTGTACACTGCCGCCTTCTTGACGGCGTCAGACCACCTCGTTGGTGCCCTACTAGTGTAGCTTTTACGATTAAAAAAACCGCAAATCTATCTACAGTTTAGCCATTTGGCACACGCATATTAGAGGTCAAAACAATTTTTTTGACCAGCAGTTCTTAAAACATTTTATTTTTTGTATGGAAAAAAAAATTGTGTGTGTTATCTAATGAAAGGGCATTTTGAGGCGATTCAAAAATATACCACATCATTTCATTGCAGCCATTGTTTTTTAATTAACACAAAAACAATTTTCGAAACATACCAAGGTTGGGCTCCTCCAGACACGAATATGGCTGATTTTTTTTTCATACAATATACCACAAATGATACGTAATATCCTCATATCTAACCTCAAAAAAGCAATTTTGAAAATAATTTCATTAAAACAAAATGTTTAATGTTGTAATATTACAAAGTGACACAGTTCTACTTCAATATCTATTTGACGTGACTTATGGAACTGTAGTACAGATACATCATAAAATGATACGTAGTATCCATATGTCCAACGGGAAATACCTCTTTAACCCTTTAACTGCGCCTTTTCATCAGCTGGTATAGTTTGTTTAGTTTTTGACACAAAATATCATCCTTCAGATACGATATACCTACGCAACTATTTTTTTTGTACAGTACATCACAAATGATACTTTATATCTTAATATCTAACCCCGAGAAAGCAGTCTTGAAAATAATTTCATAAAGTAATTTTGTTTTAATTTTTTATATGTATAATTTTTCAATATTACAAAAAAAATATATACTTAATGAAGTTATTTTCAAAATTGCTTTTTTGAGGTTATAAATGAGGATATCACGTATTATTTGTGCTATATTGTATTTTTTTTTAATTCAGCCATACCGTGTCAGGAGGAGCCCGAACATGGTATGTTTCGAAAATTGATTTCGTGTTAATTAAAAAACAATGGCTGAACTGAAATAATGTGGTATATTTTAAGAATCGCCTCAAAATGTCCTTTCATTAGATAACACACACAATAGGTTTCTAAAAAAAATTTTTTTTCCATACAAAAAATAAAATGTCTTGGCACTCCCCCCTCCTAAGGAAAATTTTTTTAGGAACTGCGGGTCAAAAAAATTGTTTTGACCTTTAGTATGCGTGTGCCAAATGGCTAAACTGTAGATCGATTTGCGGTTTTTCTTTGAAATTGGGCTTGTACGACTACCACTATACCCTAGCCTCACCTACCATCCATTTGGCCTAGAATTACTTGCTTCTCCAGACCATGCTTTGCACACCTCAGTGTTACCTGGATTTTCATCCAGAGCTCAAGTGCCCCATGCACAAACAACTAAAGGTGAATATTTTTCTGTTTCACAGACTAAATTTGGTAAATGTTAACGTTATGCATCAGCTTCATTACCTAGAGGTTGTCTGGAAGAGATCACTTTTTACAAGCTTTAAATTAACTTGCACTGTTCGTATGTATGTAAGTTGTCCGTCAAAATTTGCAATCCATTTTTCAGTCACTTCCCGTTATCCAATAGAGCTGAAATTTTGCAAGCATATGTATATCGCATGACAATGCAATATTATGATGACTTGGAGCTGATCTGATGCTGGAACTGGAAGGTGGCCATGGCCATAGGAACTCCGCAATAAAACGATACAACCCCATCGAGCTTGGGCTCGTTAGAATTGTCTCAATAAGTACTTAATGATGGTATGCAGAAAAGTTCAGTAGGCAGTAAAAGCTTGTACCAAAATTGAAATTTATGACGGAAACTTATATTTTTAAATGCGGTTAAAAAATGTACTTTCGTGTCCATATCTCGCGAAAACAATTGCTTGTTTTGCGGCAAACGATTACATTGGCAGATTTAATTTATGTTTAATTTCACTTACCAGGCGAGTCGATCTTGTGGTAGTGGTAAGGGTTGATGCAAACTTCGTCCTTTTTCAGCTGATACGCGAACTCGCAGTGGTCCACAGGTTTTAGTTCATGCTGACTCTGTAACGAAAACATTTATTTTAAACATAAAAATTAGAGAATGCAATATCCGGCCACTATCCGATATCCATTTTACCATCCGGCCGAATACCGAATAGTGGCCTAGTATCCGGCCGATACCAGATAGTATTTTAAGGGGCTACCCGTGGTTTTCATCGATTTTTGACTAGTTTTGAATTGATACAAATACTTTTGCACTACAGATAGAATTTTAAGTCAAATGGTTATCGATTCTTCAATCTTTAATCTCCATTTTTGTCTACCTTAATTTGAAAGAAATGAATAGTTATTTTTTTATGATTTTTTTAAACATTGTCTCAAAAAACACCTTTTTTGTTATAAGATTGCTGTGACAGATCTAATATATACGAAATCTACATATTTGGTTTCGTCTCTAATGTCTCTATAAACGTGTGTACGGTTTTGATTTTAAACTAATTAACACAAAAGTTATGAAAACCTGTTTTTTGGTCAAAATTGTTCAACTTTGATGCCAAATATCTCGAAGACAGTGATGTTTGAAGTAAATCTGGGATATAATATTGCTTAAAGCTGTTGTTGTTAATATGATAAGCTACAAAAAACCTTAGAAAACTAAGGGATTCGATCTCATTGGCGTATGGGATCCCCTTAACACATAGAACAGGTATGGAGAGTTTTTTTTTGTTTTTACCTATTCTTGTTCTCTTCTGAAAGGTGAATAAATAACAAACTACAAACTAATCTATTATCAAGGACAATAAAAAAAATTGCGCATGTTTCCATCAAACCTGCCCACAGCGAGTAACAAGTTGCAACCTGCACAGAGCGCCGCGCACGCGCGCGGTCGAATTTACTTCATGTTAGGCATGTAACTTTCGGCGGGATAGCTGATGGCCAGCTGCACCCCAGGATATTCATAGTTTTCTACAATCAAAATCTGATGGCTCAGTTTGGGTAGCACAGGGCTGTTCCACAACGCTTTTGGAGCTCAAATACCGCGAGCCACGGTCGCCTCTTGGATACTGCAACTACGCGTCATTCTTAAACTATAGTATGTCTAAAACTGAACATTATTAAAATGCCCCCCCCCCCCCCCCCCCCCCTCTTGATGATATTTGGTGAGGTTCTTGGGTACCCCCTCCCCCCTGTATGACAATGCTGGCAACACACACCTGAATGTGCTAAAACTGAACTTTATGAAAATGCTGGCAACACACACCTGAATGTGCTAAAACTGAACTTTATGAAAATACTGGCAACACACACTTGAATGTGCTAAAACTGAACTTTATGAAAATGCTGGCAACACTCACTTGAAGCTGCGGCCATCGCCACAGCCGGCAGTAGACAACATGCGGCAACCCCTTTCGGTTCTGCCCGTTTATAATGTTGTCATTGGGCTTCACTCTGGAAACAAAATAAATGTGGAAATGAGAACTAAACTCAAAGGCTCAATAAATCAAGAGGACTGCCAAAATTCTATACAACGTGGTGTTCCTTAAGAATAATAAGCCTTGCTTGAATAGTAACTAATATTTGCGGACAATCTAACTAAATCAACTAGGCCTCTGTGACCCAAAATTTCAAAATAGGTAGTCATTTATGACCTAATTTTAGGAAAATGGGCCGTCGTTACATTATTCCTAATAAGATTCTGTCAAAAATTGAATTTTTGGTACAAGCTTCTATTGCCGACTGTACTTTTCTGCATACCATCATTAAGTACTTATTGAGACGATTCTAACGAGCCCAAACTCGATGGGGTTGTGTTGTTTGATTGCGGAGTTCCTAAGGCCAACTTCCTGCTCCAGCATCAGATCAGCTCCAAGTCATCATAATATTCATAATATTGCATTGTCATGCGATATACATATGCATGCAAAATTTCAGCTCAATTGGATAACGGGAAATGACTGAAAAATGGATTACAAATTTTGATGGACAACTTACATATTTACATACATACAAACAGTGCAAGTTAATATAAAGCTTGTAAGAAGAGCTTGGGCCTTACGAGGAAAGGTAGACCGCTTAACTCAGTCACCGCCTGTGCGGTGCGCGGGTTTTTCATACAATTTACATTGAAAGAATGTTATTACGAATTATGTTGATTTAAAGTGGCATATTTTTAATAATCAGGCAGGCAGTTGAAAGAACTGAAGATACAATTAACTTCAATTGTTATAATAAGATGTTTGGTATCTTGCCATTGCGCCGATCTAAAAATTCTGCACCAGAGAAAATTCATTTCAATATATTAAGTGTTAAAATGACTATTTTTCATTTTAATATCATGGAAGTAATTATTTACTAAAAAAATGTCTGGAGGGTTGCTCTTTAGCAGTAAGCCTACTTTTAGTTTGCCTCTACTTTTATTTAAATTTTATGTTCTGTATTGGTTTAATTTATAAAGGTGTACAATAATTAGCATAACTGTATTGTAGCATACAATCTTAGTAGCTTTGTTGCCAACAGTACTTAAAATAGTCACCATTACCCCAGTATTCTATTCCTAGGTTCAGTTCCTTCACCCTTCAGGCTTTAACCTTTGCCCTTAAGGTCCTTTGACCCCAAGCATGACCTGCAGGGCACTGACATCTTATATAAGTGTCACTTCACATTTAGGATGCACATGTGGACATTTGAACAACCAAACTGTCTAAGAACTGATGATATATTTAGAATACTTATCATTTTGCGTAATGAGAATTGTTGTGTATAGATTTGTGTAAACATGTGTTGGATATTTGATTACTACCGCAAAAACATTGATGTAATTCGTTGTATTGCTAGTTTTACGAACATAACAAGTAGAATAATCAATGAATATGTTCAAAAGGTCAGATGGCAGTCGCTTTCGTAAAAATCTAGCGCCTATGCCAAATCTTGGGATTAGGTGTCAAAGCGGACCCCGGACTCCTTTAGGGCACAACCGGGAATAACGTTAGGAGCATGATGATGTTCAAAAGTTATGGATGAAAATGTCACAAAACAAAAATGTTTTAAGTATATTCGTCATAATTTCACCATTGCGACGAAATTATTAGATTATCGGAAATTATCGGTATAAACATCTCTTCATCTAGCAATCGTTTTTGTCGAATTTGTATCAAAAGTAATTTCCGCACTTATATATTTATATTTGTCTACTCAACAATTCGACACACTGCACAGTGTTTGAACAATGTCAACGAAATCGAATCGAACGAGATTCTGATTGGAATGGAATTCATTCCAGTATTTAGTAACGGTAGATATAAAACTTACGTAGCGATGTTATTGGTAAGATAATATCCAAAACTGCGAATTATAAACACCAATGGAGGACACAGTTCTTCCTTTAAACACGTTCAAGGACGAAAATATATATCACCGGTTTCCACGCTAATGTTATTGCACACTGAGCACTTCAAATCCTTTGTTTTATTACAGCAAACGGCAATAAAAAATTGGCGAGGTCACAATCATGCATCCGCCATATTGTCAAGGGTTGCGTTTTCCTTCGATTTGTTTTGACGGCGATTTGACCTTTTTGGATTTTGCGTCCTGTCTGCGGTTATGTAACCAAGATGTGGTGGTCGTTGACAATGTGGAGGTCAATGCGCTTTGCGGGTTTTCCGTTTTAGCCGGGTTGCATGACCAACCCAGCCGCAGTGAAATGAACTGACGTTCCATTACACGCTTTTAGCGGTATGAACTATTTATATAGTTGTGTGAATATTTTACTTGAAGAATTCCTCCAGAATTATATCTAAATAATGTAACTATTGGGTATTGTTTCATACATATCTACCACTTATTTTTACCCACACAAACAAAGGCAGTGCCAGAAACGGACTGTAAATCTATTTAGCGACCGGAAACGTCATATGATTGTTATCACCAAAAAAACAAATCAATATTGCACTTACCTGGGTATTGTAACGCATTTAGTATGACTATTTTGGCTAGAAATTGCCTTTTCCAGTTCTTCTAAAGCTCCACTTTTCTTTAACTTCTTCACTAAGCTCTTGACAGCCTTCTCAGACCACTTGTCTTCAGCAACAGACGACCCTTCCGGGCCCTTTTTCCACCCTAACAGTCGCTTCACAACTGGCGGCGTTAGAGGAAACATGCCGCAACACTTTTAAGATTAAGTCATTAAAATAAGATTGCACTCAATGCAAGAGTTTGCTGAATTCACGCACGAATTTTACGATCCGTATTTAGATACTGATAAACCACTGAACTGACGGCCATGTTGAGATATGAATGAAAAAATGACAGATTAGTTGTCATTCAACAAATATAACCGTCCCTTTCGCTCGCTGGAACCAATTTCAAGAGATTTCCTGTTACTCTCCCCAATCACAGACTACTCAAAATAAAATGAATATATTTGAACATAAAAAATATAGTACGAATTATCAATAAGTAATTGAAAAATGAAGGTATTTGATTAAGGACCTAACTTTAATAAATGATTAAATAAATTAATGTCTCCTTTCCCGCTCTCACTTGTTTATTTTTAAAGCGACGGCCATAGACAAACCAGCCAGTCCAATGCAGTTACCACTACAAATAGAATTAGGGTCCTGCAAGGAAAATGGAATGGAAATAAATGGACGAGATGAGGTGTTGATTGAATTCGATGACCACTAAATGTAAATTTATAAAACCTTTTTCTACTCACTAAGTGGTTTCCTTATCGTTTTCGGCGAAACTTGCATTCTATCTCTTCTATACTTACATACATACATATTTTATTCCGTGCATTTTTTCAACCCCGCAAACCCCCACTATCACTATCTCGAATAACGTTTCAGCTGTTTTCATTCGGTTAAGTAGTTAGGTCCCTTCAAGATTTACTTCTTGTTGGGTCTTAAAAAAATGATAATAGTTCGTTTACATTCAAGGCTCCTCGGCTTCGCAACTGCTTACCGCTGGACATAATGAGTGCGAAATATTATTATTTTTTTTTTTTTTAACATGGAAAAAATCTGCTATGATAAATTATTTCCAAATATGTGCGGTGTGGTGTCGTTTCTAAAAATCGATACAGTTTTTTGATTAATTTCAATTGGTCCAAAAAAAATGCAATAATGTAGATTGAAAACATTGAAAGTCATTGTTGTACGGTACGGTATTCTTTAAATTTATTTATAGTACATTACTTACCTAGGGCGGTTAAACAAAGAATGTCTCAGATCGCAGGTATTTGACGCCCGAGCCGAAGGCAAGGGCGATAAATATTCGCTCTGAGGCTTTCTTTATTACCGCCCGTGCTGAGTACAAAATTTTACGTCTCTATCTGGCCAGGAAGTGGGGTTTTCCGCACGCATAGCGTGCGGTAATTCCTACTTTATGGCCAGGTATGACGTAAAATACTTTATGAAGTACTTAAATTGAAAATGCAACCATTGTTATTACTTTTGCTGCTTAAGTTAAAAATAAGAAATGATTCCACTATAATTCATTTTATACATAACTAAATAAAAAATATGCGGAACCACATAAAACTTTTGATATTTCGGAAGTTGGTTTGTTTATGGTATGACAGAATGTTTATATTTTGATTTGAATTCGTTCTTTCAAATAAGTCAACTTTCAATTGTTTTTCAACAAAAAAGTGCCAGTTGTTGAAGAAAATTGACGATTTTACGCGTTGAATTGAATAATTGGTGAGTATTTTAGCTATTTCAGTACAAATATAATATTTGTAGTGATTTTAACAGCAACAAAATGGTGAAAATCCGTGCCGAACTTACAGATGACACTGGCAGTTTTGTTTTATTTCGTATTTTGCCAGCCAGTAATTTTTATTATGTTTCCTAGTTGTGAATGATTTGAATATTGCTTGGCTGGAAATATATTTCACAAATTTTACGATGAAACTTTATATCTACTTTGCAAAGTTGCAACAAACTTGAACAAATACTAATTAGTATATTTCTCGTCACGTTAGTTATTTATGAGAAAGCTATTAATAAATAATTTAGTATGTTTTCCATTAACGATTTATCTCTCAGCCATCATCTCAATTAGTTAGTGTCATTATAGTTTTACAAGTGTATTCTAATTCTAACTGATGTGATCTGAAAACTACATAGTATTTCTAATAGTCCCAACTCATGCATGATATTGAAAATGAAAAATTATTTATTCGTTTTCTGAAGTACCTACTAATTTAACATGTTCTGGTGTCCCTTTTTAAGTAAAAGTAATACCTGTGCTAAGGGGCACCGCTCTTCCAAATATTGTCTATACTTCTTTAATATTATAATAGGAAAAGTCAGTGAGGTTGTAGATTTGTATGTTTGTATGTAACTATGTTTGTTCGGGTGGAATCCTGCAACTCAATTTAAAGGTATAATTTGTATGACAGTTCAATATTATGGTACCATCAAGCTGATCAGGCCCCGTAGCATGGATGGCCTTATCACGCGATAAGTGATAGGATAGAGCTGCCGTCCCTGGCTGACACCGTTCGATAGAATGAGACGACGCGCTTATCCTATCACTTATCGCGTGATAACACCATCCATGCTACGGGGCCTGATGATAGAGACAGAAGGTGCCCATGGGAATTCAGTACTTAACCGACATAACCCTGTTGAGTTTGGGCTCGTTAGAATTGTCTCGATTAGTAATTGATGACGGTGTACAGAAAAGTACTGTTGGCAAAAAAAGCTTGTATCAAAAATGTAATTTTTGGCAGACACTTATTAGGCTCTGCTTGGGCTCTATGAGAAGATGACAATGTTAATACATCAATATAAAATAATTAACTTTAAAACCAAAGTTTTATCCAACTTCAAATCAGCGCCCAAATTGCTTCAAGTGTGCCTATAAAATTTTAAGAGTTTTCTAGATTTCTCCAGGATCCCATCATCAAATCCTGACAGTATGACAATGGGAGCACCTGGGAAGGATACCATTACAAACAAAAAAATAACTTTCCAAATCTGTCCATGCTGCAAGTAATCGAGGAACTTACATAAAAAAAAGATTCTAACAAATTAAGAATGTCCTTCTTTTTTGGAGTCGGTAAAAAATAAGAAAACACTGTATCTTTGGATTGCCAGTCCTCTGTGTAATGTAATGTTTTTAATTAAATTTTATTTGGCAGCTATGGTGGAGACCCAGCCACCACTTACCCTGTGCTTGGAAAATGCGGCCGGTGAAGAGGTGTCGCTCAACATTGAGCCAAATGATGACTTCCACTCCTTCCTGATTAAAGCCAAGTCAGTATTTATAATAGCTATTCCCACCTATTCTCTATTTTATTCTTCTTCTTTTTAACAAGCTTTTTTATTTACTTTCACATGTCTCGTTGTCTGTCTGTCTGCCTGTCTGTAACCAAATCTTGCAAGTTAAATTTGACCCACTTCCCGGTTTCCGATTGAGCAGAAATTTTGCATGCATATAGGTATAGCATGACAATGCAATATTATAATGACATGGAGCTCATCTGATGCTGGAGCTGGAAGGTGGCCATAGGAACTCCGCAATAAAACGACACATCCCCGTCTAGTTTGGGCTCGTTAGAATCGTCTCAATGAGTAGTTGACAATGGTATGCAGAAAAGCAAAGAAATTAATTTATTGCCAGCCAAAATAACACCACGTCACAATTTATGAGAAAACACAGTAGGGACCTACTTATAGAAAAAGAAACTTAATAATTAACAACTTAAACTAAAATAATGTGGATAACAAGAAAACTGGTGGTGCTGCTATAGAATAACCCTAGGAGGGTGATGGTAGCTGCTAAGATTTGTTTTTTATTGACGAGAACAGTCTTGACATTTTGTCCTAGCCTAGAAAGAAAGAAAGAAAGAAAGATTTATTGCAAACTGTGTTACATAGGTACATAGGTAGGTAGTAATGCCAAAATAGTTCCAACAGTTACCTGTTTTCACATTATCCAGTGCCAGTGTTGGGCAAAACGTAATTGAATTACTAATTAATAATTACAATTACAAAATGTAATTGCAATTACAAATTATAATTACAGGGAAAATGAAATTGTAATTATAAGTTTCAATTACAATTACAAAATGTAATTATTAATTGAATTATTAATTACATTTTGCAATTAATTACTTATTAAATTACAAATTACTTTTGTTTTATTAAGAGTGTATGAGTGTAATAACTTTGTTTTCGAAGAGCTTTGCAAGGTTTAGCTTGAAATGAAAAAAAAAATTATACGTGTTTTATGCAACTAATTTTACATTTTTATATCTGTCCGGTCTAACCTTACAACAGTATTAGTTTTGTGGTTCAGTCAATTCAAATAAATATAAATATAGGTACACACATTTATTGTTTTGATTATTACATCATTGCAATCAGACCAAGTAAACACGTATGCTTCTCATTGTTTATAAAAAAAGTTGACTTAAAGTAATTTAATTTACAAATAAATGTAATTACAATTACAAATTACAAAGTAATTTCAATTACATGAAATTTTAATTACATTCAATTTGATTAACGTAATTGAAATAATAATTGTGTAATTTGTAATTAAATTACAAAAAGTAATTAATTACGCCCAACACTGTCCAGTGCGATATCGGTGTGGGGTCCGGCAAAAATAGCTAGCATATAGGCTAGTGTCGGAGCCTGTAACGATGTTTTACAGTCACGGACTTTAATTGTTGAGCCATTTAGAGCTCACTTTATACTGGACATTTCAAAGCTTACTATGAAAACCAAAATAAGTTGACACCTAAATGGGTCAACAATTAAAGTCCGTGACTGTACCGTGTAATATGAACTGTGAGCATGTTTTCCACACATTTTACATGCTCCGATATCGTTGTCGGGTCCCATTCCGGTATCGTACTGGGAACAAATGGAATGGAAATAAAAATTGATGGCAACTACTGGTTTTTTTTTCCCAGCAGTTACTACCAAATACTTTAGTGGCAACTAATGGGAAACATGTTCCCCGTAGTTACTACCGAGTACTTTAGTGGTAAAAGAAGGGGAAAAAATCCCAGATGTTAAGGTCGAAACGCACAGAGAGCGGTGGCGGCGCGGTACCGGTAGTAATGTTCGAGCTAATATGAAAGGGTCCGCACAGAATACCGCGCCGCGCCGCGTCCCGCTGCGGTATTCTGTGCGGACCCTTTCGCTTTAGTTCGAACATAAAACCCCCTGGCCACGACTTTGGTCTTAAGCGACCTGCGACCAGCGTTTTATCTGTTCATTGCGCGTGATCCCAACTAACCACAGTGCGTTGCGCGTCTCGACCGCGCAATGAACAGATAAAACGCTGGTCGCAGGTCGCTTAAGGGGACGTAGGTTCGTGGTCTTCTCTCCCTCTCACTGAGCATAAGCGTGAGCGAGATGGAAGTGCGTATAAGTATCATGTTTTTTAATTTAATTTTATAATCGCACAAAGCGTTTTAATAAATAAAAAAGTAATAGCTGATTTCCCTCAAACATGACATTGCCGATTTTTAAAACCAATTTTCATATGTTTAGCTGTTGTGCATAATTTGTTACGATTTTTTTAAGTGTATTTTAGACCAATGTTCGTTATTTTTTTCTATCAAGTGAAAGTCAAAAACTCAGGATTCGAATAGCTGATTTCCCTCGAGAAAGGTCTTAAGATTCCTAATTAAATTTAAGGCAGCCGTATTATAATCCAAAAAAGAGCTACGATTTTTTAAAAATCCGTTTTCGGAGCTCACGTCGCCTTAAGACCAAAGTCGTGGCCAAGGCGTTACAACCGGTACCGCCTCCGCCACGCACCGCGCCGCACCGCCACCGCACCGCCACCGCACCGCCACCGCTTTCAGTGCCTTTCGGCCTCTACCACTGGTAACAGGTGGGAATAACCTAATAACGTGAACGGGCTCTTACTAAACTTGTCGGCCACGACTATGCATGAGGGGCGTCATATCAGGCATTATGTAGGAGTGAAAGATCAGATCGCAGCATCTCGCTCCCACGTATCCGCTGCGTCGCCGCTGGTAGTCGTAGCAGCCCTTAGTGTAAGGCCTGAGTGGACGCTCGAGTCGGGCGTGCGAGGGAGCGGGGCGTGCGGCGTGCATGTTAAACAAATGAAACTCACACTGGTGTCCTGAGTAGACGCTGCACAAAGCAAATGCACGCTCGCCCGCCCCGCTGCACGCCCCGCCGAACGCTCCGCTCCGAGCGTCTACTCAGGCTAGACTTACAGTGATTAGGTACTACTTACGCTCAGTTTCCCATATCGAAATACTTAGCAACTTTTCTATTTCATCACATAGTATAAAACCATTCAATAATTGCCTCTGTTTATTGTAATACTTCCGCTTATTAGCACTTAATGCACTTAATCACATTATCATTTATCAATCACATTAATCACATATTGTATATAATTCATCCGTTTTTTCTGTCTGACATTCACACTTGACAGCCATCCTTCCCGCCATCCCAAACCTCCTCCTTTTTTTCTTTTATACCGCATCAGTGTTGCCAACCTGATGCGCGTTTGTTCGAGCTTAATAGATAATATGAAAATATAAAGGTAATGAGCGCTGCCAACAATATAAAACATTTTCAGCAAGTAATTAGTGTAACAGCTCGGCCATCCTGTTCATAAACGAGTCTCATCGTTTTAAGGTATTCGTTGTCTTCTTAATTTAATCCTTGCTATGACATATAATATAGCACCGCATATAGAATAAGAATACGAACCATCATGTCCTGACATACTTGAATCCGGTCGATACGAAGGTGTCAGATCCAAGTGTGCAGTTCGATAGTGTGCGCAGTTCACAGCGTCCTGAGTTCCCGTGCCGCCCTGGCTGGCCATCATGATGTAAATTTTCGTTGAACGACCTAATGATATTACTCAAGGTTTGGAGGGTAACAACTAGTGAAACTCTAACATTAGTTACTGTACTTACCACAATTTATTGTCAGGTAAACACATATCTTTCAAATCAGATACAGATTGTATCAGGTATCCTTTTCTTACACATCTGTAAATCTTGCGTTACGGTTATTGCGCCTAACAGAATTTAGTTTTGTGACCTGATAATATCTATGTATTTAAATTGCGATTTTTTTTTTATCAAAAATTTATAACATCTAACCCTTTCCGTGTTCTGTCCAATAACACTACTCATTATAATAATAAAATTACAATCCAACCTTTTGTACCAAAGTAGCTATCAATCGGTTTTTTTTTTAATTAATGAAAAAAAAATACTGTCTCACTTAATTAAACACCAGCGAAAATAAGATTAATTGAGACAATGTCTGTCTACTTGTAACAATAATAATTGCCATATTTGTAGCTAGATATCAGTTCACTTTTGTATTAAATTATGAATTTTCAAAAATAATCATGAGTCAGTTTATTAAGCACAGCCATTATAAAAATGTTAACGAGATCAGATATCACTATAAACGTGTCTATTCTTACATACACTTTAAAGTATGTACTATACTTATATGCATTTAAAGCATGTAAATTGAATTTTATACCGCTCTGCCATCCTACCTAAGCGAGACCCATCGCTTTGAAAACAATATAAAAACATAACTTGTAACTTTTTTTTCCATAATTTTCAATTCAATAGTATTGTCTTAAGAAAACAATAACGCATTTATCAACTAGTGTAAATAATAATGATACATAATAACACTAATCATCATAAAAATACTCTAATACCTATGTAATATTCTAATTGTCATTCACTTGAGTTTTCATTGGATATGTCCGATTCTACGTACTACTAAAACTGAACCATGGATTAATTTTATCAATTGCAACAATTGTATTTTATTCCTTACAGTAGGACGTGTTACGCTAAAAACGTATTTATAAGATGTGCTAGCATTTTTTAATAAAGATTTGTTTAACTGCTCAATCACCGCACTAACATCCGCTTTTCAGTAAGCAAATGTGTCTCTTTTTATTTTTCATATTATAATATCTTTTTAGGGTTTCATAATATTATATTCAAACTTACAGATCATCATCATCATCAACTTACAGATAAATCACTAGAATTTATTATAATGTAAAAAATACAGACTGCATTAATCTAAGATAAGAAAACTCCAAATCTTATATTTAAGCAAGTTTTCTTAATTGAATACCTAAACAAATACCTAATTTTTTTGTATCTTTTTTTTTTGTGTCATGAGCATTTTCTATCAGAACTATGTCACTAGGGCGCACTTTCATTTACTATAAGGTCCATGGTATTTTACAACAAGCTTTTCAGACTCCTTGTCATGTAGCACTTTCCTTACTAAACGTTTCGGAACACCAGCATACCGACAGTAAATATTCTTCTATCACGCGACCAGTCGTAGACGATTTAGTAGTTTTCACGGGAGTAATACTTACGTATTTTATAAACCAATCTACTTTACGAGTAAATAGCAATCAAAACCATACCTTTTTGTACAACCCATTTGTTAATTCGTCGTCAACTACCCCATACAAGCGTCGGTTTTAAAGTATACTTAAAATGTTGGTAAGCCTCTGTAAGTATTTCTTTGCTTCTTCTCACCTCATCGTCTGCTGACTGTACTTTAACTATCCAGTCAGTTTCCAGAACATCCTGATTTCCTTCAGTCAGCCCTGGATTACGGCTCGATGCATTCGAGCCATTTGAACATCCGGTTGATATTCACCTTCACACGTATATTTCATCAGGTGCATCCACCAGCGTGGTAAACTCGCTTGACAAAGGTGGATTCAGTAATTACTTGCTTTCATAGGACATAGGGATTTGACAGCGTTGCAGTTCATCACAATTTTTAAAATGGTATTCCTAAAAACTAAATTCTACATCTGTTCAGCGACTCGACAGCCGCCAGAGTTTCAAGTTCGTATGAAGATAAATCAAGTTTTCCGACTAGAGAAAGAAACTGGTTGCAATACCTTTATTACGTTGCATCAAAATTACCCTTCGATCATATGAAGCTAAGAGTTCTTTTAACCTTTTCTGGATTTCTAAGAATGCTTGTTGCTGTTTGTCGGTCCAATTACAGTTTCTATCTGTAGTAAATCTTTAATAAATTGTCTAAAGAAAACCCTACAAACCCAAAAACTGATGCAGTTCGTGTTGATAGCTTGGCGCCGTAAACTTAATAGAAACAGCTTCGCTCTTATTTAAATTATTGTTTGACACGGGTCTAACGCGATATTTGCTGACCTTTATTCATGACGTTTCGACACGGGTTGCACCGGTCATGGTCCCAGGTGATGATATTTTAAATATGTGTACAAGTACTCGCACATTCAAAAGTTACACATGCTCAGCTTTAGTGTGCGTCCGCCTTTCTTAAATAGTTGCAACACTTCATCTAGTGTTTGTAGAGTTAGTAAATTGTAGAGTGTCGTCCATGTATCCATATGGCATATATTCTACTAAGGTAGAATATATAGCCTCAGATCGTGTTAATGGCGCGATGAGAGACACACGGGGCATCGTTTTTGTTACCACTCCCGTTAGAAGAAAATCCTTTTTATTACAATACTATTCGGGTTAAGGTAATATGTTTGCACAACTCCTTGGCCATTCTTGCTATCATAAATCCCAGAAAAGAGTATGTCTCTTGCCTCTCAATGAGGCATGAACATATATAAAATAATCGCCTTGTTAATCTTGAAATATACCTCAGTTACTGCCAATATTGTTGTTGTAATTCTATAAGAAAATGTTTCTGTGGGGGTGGTTTTTGTCATGATGACGATATCAGGTTTTTCCATAGAGGTAGAATAGAATAGAGGGACTCACCCACACATACACACATGAGTGACAAAGATGTATGCATAGACGATACCGCAAGTGGGAACGTGATACAGTGTCATGTTTTCTATCCCTCATCGCGTATACGGATTGTTTGCCACCAAACCTGTCAAAATTTGTACTGAAACTGACACCACCATGACTTCACTGATATAACACGACTAAATTATAAATGACATTAGACGTCAAGAATGTATAAGCTTCTGATACTTCTTAATTTAGTAAGGTTAATTTACCATCGTTCCTTTTGGGTATACGCTACGACGTCATCTATTATATCCTCTATCTAAGGGTTTTTCTGTAAACGAATGACCCAACAACCTTGACTATAGAGACACCTATGGGTCTAGTTATCATACCCCCCTCTGAGTATCGATAAACCTTCAAGGGATTGCATGAGATATGGATGTTGTTTGTCAATATCGTTTTTGACCACGTGTTAATACCGAAACTTGTGATCTTCTAATTTTTTATAATAACTTTTGCTGCTACATTTCTTATATTGTGAAGTCGTACACTCCTCTGTCAAATGTCCATATCGGAACCACATAGTATGTTTGGCACTTTGTCACACTCAAAGACAGGGTGCCCTAAATCATGACAATGAATGTATCATTCCCTTTTTTCCAAATGCAAATAATCCCAAGGTTGACACCTTAACATATTTTTTTTTAATGTTCCAATCATCATCATGTTATCAGCCGAAAGACGTCCACTGCTGGACATAGGCCTCCCCCAGATAGTGCCTCAATGAGCGGTCCTACGCCACCCGCATCCAACGGACTCCCGCGACCTTTATCAGGTTCAAACAGCTCCTCATAAAAATGGCTTGCTACAGCATAGACGACTTTATGACCAATATATCATTGACCCACTCATCAGTCCGCCTACCCCTTTCAGACCCGGCCAATACAATTGTGCGGGATGATTACATTTAATTGTCAAATCAAAAACATAATGTCAATATACTTCATTTTACGTTAGCAGGGTCTTGTTTCTCCGGTCTGAAAGGGCTACCCACGCTGCGCCTTCCGGAACGTGGTTGCCACTCTAGAACCTTTCCGCCCCAACGGCCATCTATTCTACGTGCAATGCCAATAACAATACTTATTCCAGTTTTCTAAAGTTCGCAGTTTTTGAAGTAATCATTATTATTATTATTTTACAGTCCATTCTTTCACTGAAAATCATAATCTTCATTGAAAGTAAATGACTCGAATATTTTTCCATTTTGGCTATGTGTATATTAGTGTACCTAATCCTTGACACCATGTTTTTGCCACCCTGCTTAACTAGGGTAATGCACAGTGAACTCTCACTTTCATTCCATCCGTAAATCACAACTCACTTATTTACATTTGTCAACATGGGATCAAATTCTAGGATCATGTAAGGGTTACAATTAATTTTTGGCTTGTCAGAGCTCCAAACTTGTTTTATTATTGATAAAAACTTATCAAACATTCTATCAGTGTCCACATCCTTATTATTAATAATATTATAACATTTATAACATACCTTTTTGTCACAAAATTTTTCTTGAAGCATGTTGTGTCTAACCTGTTCCCACGTCAGACTCCGTATTCTCCTCTTCCAACTGTGTTGAGGCTCCTCATTCTCAGCGCCAATATCGGTAGATGAGTAGTTCACTCTTCAACTGGGTCTCCCAGCTGTCCTCCATCTGTTCCTGACATCATCACCGGCCTTAATATCATCACCGTGGTCCCTTTTTGATGTCCTTCCTGTTGGGCATAGCAAAGCTTTGCCATTCTATCCAACTATTTCCATCATGAGTCAGCCTTCGACCATGCATCTCTCCTCGAGATTCAGGTACGCCCTGGCTAAACATCCTGAGGCAGCCTTCGACCATGCATCTCTCCTCGTAGATTTGGGTACGCCCTGGCTAAATCCTCTTTTAATATTATTCCAACTATTTTCATTTGAATCCATCCCCCTGATCCTTGTTATTTCAAAGGAATCTCCTTAGATGGATTCTACCTCAATTCTTCCATGTGACATGTCCCGCCACTAATTTCACTTCCATCAGATACCATTTCAGACAGGCATTGTTCATTATAATCATCATTTGTCTCATCCATTACAAATCCATTAATCTGAAACTGTTAAACACATTAGCTACTGTTGATCTAGCTACTTGGAGAGAAATCAGAGTGGACTGTATAATAAGAATACTGTATAATAACTAGACCGATCGTTACAAAGGTGGAATTGTGTGATGCGCGAACGCGTACAAAATATATCGCGAGCGAAGCGGACGCGAGTCGCGATCCGTCGTATATCGCGGTGGATGAGTGAGTGTTCCTCGCGGGTGCGGGCGGGGCGCGGGAGCGGCGCACCGACAGCAATCCGATCATCTTGCGCTTTCAGCGCTTAGGGTTTTGTGCTTACTGCGCCACCATATACTCCCGGCGTTGAAGACCTTGTGTCTTCAAAACTGTGTACAGGAAGAGGGCATATTGTGTTGAAGGCTCGACGTATGATCCCCTTCTTAGTTTTTATGTCGGCCACTCTGGCGATTCCATCTCTGCCAGGTACTACGTTTACGATGCGGCCCATCGACCACATGAGAGGAGGGAGGTTATTCTCCTTGATTATAACCATAGTTCCGACTTCAAGTTTTCCTCGTGAACTGCACCATTTTGTTCTCTTTTGGAGTCCGAAGATGTATTCTTTAGAGAAGCGATTCCAAAAGTGCATTTTCAGAACTTCTATGCGGTGGAACCTTTGAAGACAGGAGATTCTTTGGTCTGAGACTTGACGATGCGGCACCGACGTTAGAGATCTCCCAATTAGGAAGTGTGCAGGAGTAAGGGCAGTAAGGTCCGACGGATCGTCGGATAGAGGGGTAAGAGGCCGTGAATTTAAAATCGCTTCAATCTGAGTAAGACATGTAGCCATCTCTTCAAAAGTAAGGTGTGTAAGACCCAACACTCGACGTAAGTGGTGCTTTACAGATTTAACAGAAGACTCCCATAAGCCGCCAAAGTGAGGTGTATACGCGGGAATAAATGAAAAGTTAATACCTTCAGCTGCCTTGTCTTTAGCAGCATCTTGTTTCAGAACGTTAGCGAGCTCGTTGGCGGCACCGACGAAACTAGTACCATTGTCCGAGAAAATGGTTCTCGGTTTCCCCCGGCGAGCTATAAACCGATCAAGAGCTGCAATAAAAGCTTCCTTCGTAAGGTCCGAGACAAGCTCCAGATGAAGTGCCCGCGTTGCCAAACAAACAAAAATGCAAATGTAAGCTTTTAGGAGCCTACAGCCCCTACCCTTGCGGTCGGCTATCAAAATTGGTCCTGCATAATCTGTGCCTGTCTCAAGGAATGGGTATTCAAGATGTAGGCGCTCTTTCGGTAAGTTACCCATTTTAGGTTGCACCGTTTCTGCCTTAAGCCTAGTACAACGGATGCATTTTCGAACCGTATGTTTCGCTAAGTTTCGGCCCCCAAGTGGCCAGTAATTTTGACGTATGATTGACATAAGTAACTGAGGACCCGCATGGAGGGCACGTAGATGTAGCATTTTAATGAAAAGCCTGATTATTGGTTGCTTACAACAGATAATTATAGGGTGCTTAACACCATAATCGTAAAATGAATTAGAAAGTCGTCCACCAACCCTAATAAGACCAGAATCGTAAAACGGACACAAAGAGGTGAGACGACTTTGTTTTGGCAATTCTTTGCCTACCTTCAGCAATTCGTACTCTTCAGGAAAGGCGTTTTGTTGCGACGTAAGAAAAAGCAGAGTTGACGCCGAAGACAATTCGGAAGAGGTAAGGAAACCATCTATTTTATTATTGGCGTTTTTACAGTTGTAACTAAACCTTTTCACGTATGCTATTAACCGTTGTATTTTGGAATAATCTGAACAATTATCAATCAAGGTTTGGATAGCATTGACGTCGTCTGAGTATGGGGAGTTTGGGCAAGTAACTAAAGCCTTATTTGCCACCGTATCTGGTAATGAGGCCTCCTTTTCAGAATTAGGTGCAATTGGCCAATATGAAGGGTCTGACGCTAAAAACGATGGCCCTGACCACCACAAGGAGGAAGTTTGTATAAGATCCGCGTCTAACCCACGAGACACCAGATCAGCTGGGTTTTCCTTGGAAGGGATGTAACGCCAAGATTCCTGTGGAAAGCTTTCCTGAATCTCGGAGACGCGGTTTTTGACGAACGGCCGTAGAAGAGCCGGAGAAGATTTGAGCCACCCAATAACAATCATGGAGTCGCACCGAAACACACAACTTTCTAGGTTCAAAGTGAGTGACTCACGGATTTTTCGATTATTCAGTGATAATAATCATATGTAGAGTCGACGTGTAAGAGTCGACGTGTAAGAGTCAACGTGTAAGAGTCGAGGTGTAAGAGTCGACGTGTAAGAGTTGCGGTGTAAGAGTCGACGTGTAAGAGTCGACGTGTAAGAGTCGACGTGTAAGAGTCGACGTGTAAGAGTCGAGGTGTAAGAGTCAACGTGTAAGAGTCGACGTGTAAGAGTCGACGAGTAAGAGTGGACGTGTAAGAGTCGACGTGTAAGAGTCGACGTGTAAGAGTCGACGTGTAAGAGTCAACGTGTGAGAGTCGACGTGTAAGAGTCGACGTGTAAGAGTCGACGTGTAAGAGTCAACGTGTGAGAGTCGACGTGTAAGAGTCGACGTGTAACATGTGTTCTCATCTACAGTTAAATTATGTTTCGAGGGTATTGTGTCTAGCTCTCAAAATGGTGTAGGATCTATGCCAGTTTCCTGGTCATTCAAGAAGAAACAAACAGGTTTGTTAAGACTTGGCTGGTATAAAATACCTGACAACAACCAGCCAAGTTTTGTTTCAAAAAGGGTTGGATTTTGCTTGCCTAAGTCTATCCGCTTTGAACCTATGACACTCCAAAAGACTTGAGCACCGACTAGGATGTCAATTGAAGACGGAGCATAGTATGACGGATCAGCTAAGCAGATGCCTGAAGGTATAGGTATGTCATGAATGTTTATAAATTTGTTGGGTATGGTTGATGTGATTTGGGGCAATATGAAACAATCAATATCGGTTTTAAAGGTACCATCGAAAGACTCCATATGAAGAGAGCAAGACTGCGTACTTTTGGACTCTTGATTGTTTATGCCACTAAACTTTGAAGTCACAGAACGTGTTGGTAATGTTAACTTACCGCGCATGTCCTGCGTTATAAAATTGGCTGTGCTCCCATTGTCGAGCAATATTCTAGCAGTGTGAACTTGTCCCTTGCTGTCACTGACTTTCACCAGAGCTGTAGAAAGTAATATATGTGGCGACAATTCATCTGCATTTCTTTGGTTATTTACTGACAATGCCACATGCTCTGGAGGTGTATTCGTGTCGTTATGTGTATGTAATAAAGTATTGTGCCTGACTTTGCAGTACTTGCAGTGACTGAGTCTGCACTTTGACTCATGATGTCCAGGACGCAAGCAATTGAGGCACACTTTAAATTCCTTGGCCTTACTCCAACGCTGCTCAACCGGCAAGGCTCTGAAGACCTCACAGTTGAAGACAAAGTGCACTTTTTTACACATTGGACAGGGTTTCATATAAGATTTGTCAGTATTATGATCGCCTGACGACACTACGAAACTCTTTGACTTCGTGGCTGACGACTCTGCCTTAAACTTGTTATTTTTCGACTCTTCAATCGTTTCAAGGAGATTACATCTGTTACTCAAGAATGTAAGATATTGATCGAGCGATGGCGGTTCTGACAAGGAGTTTCTATGCTCTTCCCACTGTCTGCTGGTAATGTTGTCTAATTTGGAGGACGTAATGTGAATTACTAACGTATCCCAGTGATCAACTGGCTGATCAAGAGTAGCTAGTGCTCTAAGATTTTTATTTGCACTGTCTACAATTTGCCGAAGACCATGGCTAGATTCCCTGTGAATAGGTTCTATGTTGAAGAGAGCTTGAACATGGTTATTTACAAGCAGCTGTTTGTTATCGAACCTATCACAGAGCAACTTCCATGCAGAATTATAATTTTCTCCTCTAAAATCTAAGCTTCGGATTACTAAGGCCGCACTTCCATGAAGAGAAGCACGAAGGTAGTGAAACTTGTTGATGTCGTCTATGCTCTTTTCTGAGTGGATTAATGACACATAAATATCTTTAAACTCTAACCAGTTTTGATAGCTGCCGCTAAAGTGTGGTAAGTTTATCTTTGGCAACCTTACGTTACTTTGTCTATGTGATATAGCCGTTTGGCACTCATCGGAGCCTACCTCGGACTTGGCGCCGGCGTTCTCCTTTGCACGCTGACTACGATGGCGTTCTAGCAATTCGCGAGCGGTCGCGAGCTCCTTGTAATACGCTCCTTCAAACAGCTCCCGATCCGAATATAGCTCACTCGGGTCCTCCACCAGCTGCTCCAACTCGCTCTGGAACGTGTCGTAGGAATCGTATACAATATCTAGTTTATTAATGCGTAAGCTCAGTTCGACCAATTGTAAGTCGCTCAACTGACCACAAGACTTAACCGTAGACAAGTAAGCTGTGAATTGAGTAAGTTTAGCTTTAGTCGTGCCACGTTTTTTAATTAATTCTTTGGCACGTGCTTCGGTAGCCATCATACGACAATATAAAAAAATAAGCTTTATGAAACGAAGCGCTTAGATTATCTGACTGTGCAAAAAAAAATAGCAATGCGATTTTTCAACTTTGCTATAAGCTATTTTGTAGGGGCTTTAACCAATCTGTCCCGATGATAGTATGAACTTTGCTATGAATCTTTTTGTAGGCGACTTTATTAAGTGTTATTGACTAAGAATATTTTGCTATTCAAAAATAAAAGTTATAATAATGCATTTGTCGACTCACCCACATTAAACAATATAAAAATAAATGTTATGTTAACCAAACCTAACAATGAAATGACTTGTAATAATGATGTTTATTACGATTAAAGTTTGGAATGAGGCTTTTAAGCGTCACAGCAAAATGTTTTTAGCATGAACTAAGATTGAAACGATTTTAAATCCTTTGTTTTGAAGACTGATATCATGTACCAAAATTAAGTTAAATAAGAAAAGAATGCACGTTAAAATAAGAGGCTAATTGGGGAGATCTCACCGTTATGCTATCCGTAATATTATGACCGGTAGGTAGCGAGGTCTCATTCCGATGAATTTCTGTCGGATTCTTGATAAGCCGAACTCCGTGCACTAATACCTAATGTTTGGTATCGATAAGTTCACCTTCCACTGTCTTTTTGTTTCTGTTCGTTGATACTGCTGTTCTGTAGGATCCGATGAAATTGTGATGCTTTTGACGAAGATCTTAGATATGGCAGCAGCCTCGAAGAAAACTGAAGATAGGCAGGTGAAGATGGTTTTGATGCGATGCGTTGCGACTTTCACTGCTTGACACTGGTGGACCCGTCGTGATGAGGTGCAGTCCCAGCTGGCTGCGATACGTAGTACTTTTTTTAATTCGCGCTTGTAACGATCCGCGTTCATAAACTACGGCGTTTAAGGACCATATGATGGTCTAGCTACTTGGAGAGAAATAAGAGTGGACTGTATAATAAGAATACTGTATAATAACTAGACCGATCGTTACAAAGGTGGAATTGTGTGATGCGCGAACGCGTACAAAATATATCGCGAGCGAAGCGGACGCGAGTCGCGATCCGTCGTATATCGCGGTGGATGAGTGAGTGTTCCTCGCGGGTGCGGGCGGGGCGCGGGAGCGGCGCACCGACAGCAATCCGATCATCTTGCGCTTTCAGCGCTTAGGGTTTTGTGCTTACTGCGCCACCAGCTACTGATTTATTCACATTATAATCTCATTCAATATAAAGTCCACCCATGTCCAACTTTTGATGATTAGTTATATTCATCCCAGTGCAACTGTCCCTCGTGTAGACCACATCTATTATGCACATATTATGTGCATAAATTGTGCCAGTAATAACTACACATTCTTGTTTTTACATATCTACCCTGTAAAATTGTAACTAAATTCACTTTTCATTTCATTCACCGACTGTCTACTTTAATAGATTAATCAAATTGTGTCTTTTCATCACACTAGGATGTTGTTTCCACTAACAGTAAATATCAAATTACATATACAAACACCATTCAGTCATGAAATAAGTTTTAACAAAAATGTCATTAGAGTATTGCATATGTAACAAAATTTATCCTAGAACTTTCCATCTAACTTCAACTCCTTTGTATATACAATATTACCATGGCTTGCATGTTCCATAAAATAGTACATCCTAGTCATTCTGTAAAAATATTTACATGAATGTAATAATGCAGTTTACAAATACTCCACTACCCTAAAGAGAAGTAATAAACTGCAAATTACTCCACTGACAAGAGTTTAGCTCTTAAATAAATATGATGATGACAAAACACTCTGGTGTATAATTTAGTAAGCCTTCTTTCTATTAACAAATTCCCACAGATTGTTTCATACAAGTGTATTCTAGAAAATGTTACAATGTGGAAGATGATCTCCTCCGACACATATCCGTCGACGGCGACATCCTGTATGAAGTAAATCTTTTTCAATTACTTACATGTAATGTGATGTCAATCTTTTTCGATTGTCGTATCCATATGAACAAAGTGGCGTATGAACAAGTGCATAATGCACCAAGCAAAACAAACACTCCGTCAATGCTTTTTATAACACAATACACATACAAATCTATTTTAACCAAATATTTCTTACAAAGACAAAGGTTTCATGTCATTATACATATTCATCATTAGTTATCCAAACTTTTATGTTAAGTTTGTAAAACAAATTACTTACTTGGCGTTGCGATAAAGTTGTGGACGTGATTAATGGTGAATTAAGTAATTCACTCGTTCTTGTCACTTCTGACCTATAAAACCATTCAATAATTGCCTCTGTTTATTGTAATACTTCCGCTTATTAGCACTTAATGCACTTAATCACATTATCATTTATCAATCACATTAATCACATATTGTATATAATTCATCCGTTTTTTCTGTCTGACATTCACACTTGACAGCCATCCTTCCCGCCATCCCAAACCTCCTCCTTTTTTTCTTTTATACCGCATCAGTGTTGCCAACCTGATGCGCGTTTGTTCGAGCTTAATAGATAATATGAAAATATAAAGGTAATGAGCGCTGCCAACAATACAAAACATTTTCAGCAAGTAATTAGTGTAACAATAGGTATCTCATTATAGAAATCAGTGTGTAACCATACGATAAATAAATAAATATAGAAATCAAAATATTCTTACCTAACTGTAGATTATCCGATCACACAGCTTGATATCTCCCCGAGATAACAACACCACACTACACACAGTATGCAATGGAGATTTTCCATTGTTCAGGCCCAGGCGAATCGAGAAATTTCATACTGTTGGAAAATACTATTTGCTGTTTCATTGCAGACGGACATCCTAGACTAAATTGACAATGTTTGATTGCATCGACCCGTACCGGTTCACAATATATATTAATGTTCACAATACTTTTTACTAAAAACGATGCTTTCTCGTAACAATTGTATGCATCACCGCGATTTTGTACCTATTGACATCTAGCTGTGCCATTTTCCGAACTACCCGCACTTGGTGTTATTAGGTAGTGCGTGTTGTTAGGGGATTCCTTCGAACAAATACTTCACTTTCGGATACCGGCGCCATATTTTAGTATGTTGTTAGGCATGTCCCGTGGATTCCAAAACTGCTGGGAGACAATCTCTAAGGTGTCTGTTTCTCCTTTAATGACGTCATCCAAAACGCGGCGGGCGCGATTGGGAAAGTTTAAATTACACCCAAACCATGCAACGTACATACACATGTGGGGTACCAAATGAAAGCTGAATTAATAGTCAATAGATCATACGTACATTATATTTAAATATATACGCTAGTTTAAGTACTAGTAGCAAAAGTATAACAATAGCAAAGAAAAATCTAAGGACTTTCAGACTTTGCGGCAAAATTAGAAAAGATACACGAATGTAATGTATGACACAAATGGCATCTGGTATTTCAGCTTTACATTTTAGTTTTTTATTTGAAGACAAGAGCAAATTGGGAAAATTGTGCTCAAAAAACCAACAACGCAAAGTGAGTTTTCCCTACAAGATTAATTTTATCGAATTTTCTCGGAAATGTTCGTATTTGTCATGCTACATCAGTCAACCTCAGTACTTTTTGTACCGTGACCGACTGAAATAGCAAGACACGTTCGTACGTTTCCGTTAAAAAACGATTAGACTCGGTTCCCACTATGTCGTCTGTCGCGACGATTTTTTATCGTGTGTCGTAGTGGCAGAACCTTTTATATGAAGCTGTTTACACTCGGCGGACACCAATTTGTATGAGGCGCCGACACCCGATTAAAAACCGTCCCGACAGACGACATAGTGGGAACGAGCTCTCATGCACTACATCTGTATTAGCTTGTAGGTAGGTAGAGGCCTAGACGCCAGCGGACAGCGGGTCGGTGAGCGGGCGTTCATAGATTGAACTTATTAAATGTATGAACTACCGCCCGTCGCCCCAATTCCCGCTGGCGAACAGACCACGGCTGTACAGTCGCCATCACATACATAGGTACAGTCGGGGAATGAAAAGGTTGATCACCTTAAGATCTGTTTTTGCTTGCTCAGTATAAGTTTTATCACTTTTATCAGTATCTGCTTTATCGACCGAGTGTCAGACACATAATGAATGTCATTTCACTACACCTCTTTGAATTTTGGAAAACGAGTTAAAAAAGAAAAAAAAACGTACACAAGAAATAGCAATGATGACATTGACAGGACCACATTTATGGTTTTAATAATTTTAAGCGAAGAGGATTTAATCATTAGATTTATCAAACTTGACACAACGTAATGGCAAGATCAAACTAATAAAAAGGTTTTAGTTCAACTATTAATAGTCAAGGAAAATTCGTCTAAGTAAATTAGAACTTTGTTGTCAAACAGTTGATCATAATTTTCAATACATCACTCTCGTCTGATACACAATTTAAAAAGGTAACATGTGCTTGCAACGCGTAAATGATTATTTGATTTGAAAACTGATCAACCTTTTCATTCCGCCACTGTACACTACAGGATGTTCAAAAATATCGGCACATGCACCCTAATGCCTTGAAAATAGAGTTGTGTTCCGATGATTGTGAGTTGATTGTTTGCTCCGATGTATGTGATGGCGACTGTACAGTTTTCCGGAGCGGTGTGCGAGAAAACAATCCTCCAACCAATAGCTTTGTTATTAGCCTCGCTCATGCATCTCTGACACACATTGGCGGATTTTTATTACTCCTCTGGCGCAACGACCCGAAGTATGTCTTGGCCTCCAACAGGAGTGCACGCCACTGATCCCGATGCTGAGTGGTTTCTCGCCAATCGCCAGCTTGGAGCTCGCGAAGATCCGCATCCACCATATCAACCCACCAATATCTGAGCTATAACCACTAACTTCGAATCTCGAACTTCGTATATCTCCGTCTCTATCGCACTTATGGTTTATGGTATTCGAGTGACAGAGACGGAGATATACGAAGTTCGAGATTCGAAGTTCGTGGTAGCGCCGCAGGGGTGACCACCCGGACGTCTTCCTATAGGCCTACCCTCGTAGGCTCTAGGTGACCGAACCACCGAAGTCTAAGCGATTTACTTACTCCGATGATGTTAGGATTTTTATTACAAACTTCATATTAACTTGCCTTGTTAGTTAATTCAGTCCTCGCGCGGCGCGCGGGTGCAGGGGTATGGCGATAAAGGGCGCGGCATGCGGGCGCCGAACTTTGCCACCCGCACGACGCCCGCTCCCCGTTATACATAAACCCTCCGCGCAGGCGACTACTGATTGAAGCGGTCGGACTATAGTTAAATTTGACCAACTTTCCAAAATTTCTACCATTATATAAGTCGGATGACAATGCAATACTAAGGTGCGATAAAGCTGGTTAAAAGATTGAGACGGAAGGTAGCCGTAGGAAGTCCTCAATTACACAATACAAACCCGTCGTGTTTGGGATCCTCTCTCAATGTAGTTGATGACTGTGCAAAGTACAGTTAGCAATAAAATCTTTAACCTACCATTGTTATTTTTGACATAATTTTATTTCCTCGTACACCGCTCTGTTACCTCGCACAGCTGTGGTGGATACTTACCCTAATTTAACGTTCATTTCAGTGCATTACTTGGCTACGAAGTAGACCTAAATTCACTGACCAGAAACAAGCCAGTTGCACTAACCGACAACATATACCAATTCCTGATAAATGCCGAAAATAACCTGTTAGAGTATCCTATGGGCTCGCAAATGTTCGACCAAATGTTGGAGCCAAATGACACAGACGGGCTTGTATATGTTCTAGACGATGGAACACAAATAAAAGCTTCTCAGATACATTTTGACAATGAGGATCCTCCTTTTGACTTTATAGCGGAGAAGATTCCTTTCGTCAAGTATATAGACGATGATAATGATGACATAGAACCATCAAGCGAAGTTAGCACGAAAATGATTAATATAACAGCAAGTCCTGTGTCAAAATGGCCAAGCAACGCTAGTCCTAAGAAACCTTTCATCAACAGTGTCCCTTTTAAACTCGTTAATAACACTGGTTTCAACGCTCAATTCACCAAATTCTTGGAATCTAATATGGACAAGACATTTACACCTCTAAACACAGTCACAGCCAGAAACAAGTCACCTAGAAGTCTAATCCGGGACAATTATAAGAAATACGAAGACAACATTTACAACAAGAATGAATGTATAACTCGAGATGAAGTCCTAAATATGTTTAAAGATACCCCCGTAGTACCTTATGAGACCCAAAGCTTCAACGATAAGAGGAGGCATGTACGAAAGAGCGATCCTTCCCGGCCTACTAACCATAAGACTACTTCCAAACCAATGCCGTACATAGACGATGACGGGACTTTAATAGGCCAGAATGAGAACCAAAACTGTTTCATCTGCGAGAAATTTGTCGACAACAACATGGACAAGCTATATCTCTTTGACAATGAAGATCAGAAGCTACACAGGTCTTCTCCACAGAAGAAATTATCGACACAACTCAAAATAATCTGCGAACAATGCTTAGACAACAATTTTAAACCCTCAAGACTGAAGAGTCCCAGTAAAAGTCTGAACCCGGACGAATATTTAGTCATCAGAAACAATCAGCAATACATTTTCCAGAAAACAAATTCCATAGATTTCAAAAATATTCGAGGTGGTTTCGTGAACATTGGTGAAGCGACAGCTATCATTGACAAGATAGAGACCGAAATACTAAAAGGGAATCAGGTGAAGCAAACGGATTTTGTTAAAGTTGAGGTTGGTTCAAACGGAGAGATTATATCTAAGGACGATAAGAAAGAGGCAAATGCAGAAACGTATTGTTTTATACAGGGCAGCTCTAGTGACGTGGAGATCATAGAGGGGCCGGAAATAGACGATGCCATAGACAATTTGGAGGAAGCGGATGAGGAGGTGAAGGAGTTTTTGGGGATGTATCAGGGTGATAGTAATGCTAGTAGCGAACTGAAATGCAGGTAAGTTGGATTTAAAAAAATCAATGAGCTCATTTAGTTCCATTTCTAACTAGTACGCATTCCTAACTTGTCTTCATACCCAGATTGAAGACATCTCCAACTTCCTAACTTATCCGCATTCTCAACTTGGGACTTGTCCCCACACCCCAATTTGTATATGCCAACTTGTCCCCATTCCCAACTTATCCCCACACCCCAACTTGTACCCATATCCAACTTGTCCCCATTCCCAACTTGTACCCATCCCCAACTTGTACCCATCCTTAACTTGTCACCACCTGATTGCAGGTTCTGCGAGCGCATTTACACCGATCTCCCAGAGTTAATGGAACGTACCCATATCCAAGTGGTCCCCATTCCCAACTTATCCCCACTCCCCAACTTGTACCCATATCCAACTTGTCCCCATTCGCAACTTGTACCCATCCCCAGTCCCCATTCCTAATTTGTCCCCTTCTAATTGCAGATTTTGCGAGCGCGTTTTCGCCGATCTCCCAGAGTTGATGGAACACGGCGACGTACATAAACACGTCACTGAGGATGGAGAGGTGTACCCTTGCCCGCTCTGTTTTTATGGTAAGAAGCATTTGCCTTAAGGGAAATCCGCCACTGGTCCCAAAACGCATTTTATTTAGCAGAGGCATTTTAAGTTTAATGAATATTTAAGGGTGTAAGAAATTCTGCTTTACTTCTGTACTAGAATGGTAAAAAAAGGAGATAAAATAGTTTTAAAGAAGGGTCCACCACCGTAGATTTTGTGACTTAAAAACGGTAATTTTTTCCAGGCTACGCCAACTTCAAGTGGCTGAAAGGCCACCTGAAGGCAGCCCATGACAAGTCAAACAAGCCTCAAGCAGAAAGCAATAACGACGGAGCCAAGGATGGTAAGCTAATTTTTCCAGGCTACGCCAACTTCAAGTGGCTGAAAGGCCACCTGGAGGCAGCCCATTTCAAGTCAAACAAGCCTCAAGCAGAAAGCAATAACGAAGGAGCCAAGGATGGTAAGCTAATTTTTCCAGGCTACGCCAACTTCAAGTGGCTGAAAGGCCACCTGAAGGCAGCCCATGTCACGTCAAACAAGCCTCAAGCAGAAAGCAATAACAACGGAGCCAAGGATGGTAAGCTAATTTTTCCAGGCTACGCCAACTTCAAGTGGCTGAAAGGCCACCTGAAGGCAGCCCATGACAAGTCAAACAAGCCTCAAGCAGAAAGCAATAACGACGGAGCCAAGGATGGTAAGCTCATTTTTCCAGGCCACGCCAACTTCAAGTGGCTGAAAGGCCACCTGAAGGCAGCCCATGACAAGTCAAACAAGCCTCAAGCAGAAACCAATAACGACGGAGCCAAGGATGGTAAGCAAATTTTCATTGAACGAGCGAGCGAAGCGAACGAATTTCTCCGTTTCAGTTTGGGCAAAAAATCTTTCGTATGTCCGGTGTCTGCCCGGCTGTTCTAATCTACAGGTCGCATTTCTCAATTGATTCTCGTGAAATTTTGTGAGCAGGTTCAATAATTATAATGTATTTTTTTTGCCGATTCAGTGTTTCGAAACGAAAAAAATATTTTTTAAAGAAACCTAGCTCCTATCGTCGCGATTCACACGAGTTGTACAGCTCACAGACCTATTAGTGGTATTATTATTTGGCGCGACTGGGACAGAAGGAGGGTTATATTATATACACAGGATAATATTCGTAAAATGCTTTTGTCTCTGTGTCTGTGTGTAAATTCTGAGATAAAAATATGTTAAAAAAGTAGGCGGCCTCCTCTTTTTTGAAAATCGCTTTAAAATGACATGTATATGTGAAACTCTGAATCTAGATACCTAGGTATTATACTTAGCTTGTTGTGTAGTACTGGGAGGGAGTAACATATAAAATTACTAGTAGGTACAGTCGCCCTCACATACATAGGTACACTATAGGTGTTCAAAAATATCGGCACATGCACCCTAATGCCTTGAAAATAGAGGTGTGTTCCGATGTTTGTGACGTGCTTGTTTGCTCCGATGTACTGTTGTATAATTTTCAAAACGTATTACTTTTCCAGATGCTACTCAGTCTGAGTTGTCTCCAGTTGCCAAAAGGACTAGAAGCAACAATACAAAGAAGGAGGTACAAAAAGGTTTGTCACTTGCCATTTTTAATAGAGGCAGGAGGAACCTGAACCGGTTACCCTAATCAGGGTTTCCCATAGGTTTATTTTAGAAGTTTTTTAAAACCCTATCCATAACGGTAACCTTATGATAAGGTAACCTTACTGATAGGGTAACCCTATTGTTATGGTAAGCATATCAGATGTGGTAACCATAAGTTAACTCTAAACAAAACCCTATCTCAATAGGGTTAACTTATGGTTTCCTTATCGTTACCACATCCGATATGCTTACCATAACAACAGGGTTACCCTATCAGTAAAGTTACCTTATCAATCAATTTGAATTATTAGCTTGTAATTTGAATTATAAGCTTGTAAATTTTATAATACACGATTGTAAAATTGTTATGGAATAAATACATTTAAATTGAAAAAATAAGGTTACCAAATTGATAGGGTAACCAAATCTATAGGCTTAAGCCTGAAAATGGGTTTTCCTGTCCTTGGGCAGGGCAGGGATTGGGGAAGTACCTCCACCTTACAGAAGACCCCAGTCATAATAACGCCACAACTTGCTCTGTAGGTATGTGAGATTGTGTTCCTGGTGGTGAGTAAGGTGTGTTGCCAGTGAGGAACCTGCAAAACACGTATCGACTAAGTTCGCGCAGCACACTATGGCAATTTTAAAGGTGTTCAACTTTTTTTCATCATACTTGCTCGTAGATTGTGTTATTCCATGCCTGTGTATACAGCCTAAATGGTTCCCGTTGGAGTTACAGTTTTGTACAACTCCCTCGGAAGTTATGAGCTTGTGTGTGATCTGATTGGTTTAATAAATCTAGTTGGCCGCACGCCACAAGAATTCTGCTCTGTGATTGGTTGAAAAAAATCTAGTTGGCCATGCACCGCATTCTGTGATTGGTTGAAATATTGAAGCTGCGCGTTCCACTCGCGCTGATCTGGAAGTGCGAAGTTGTCAATTTTCGATTGGTGCGCTTGTATGAAACATAGATTTTTCTGTCTTTTGTAGTTATTTATTTCCTCGCAAATGTGTTGAAAAACATTGTGTATAACACGGGCGTAGGAATATTGCAAACTCGACTCATCAAAAGCCCTCCGCCTTCGGCGTCGGGCTTCTGATAGACTCTTGTTCGGAATATTCCACAAATGCCCCTCGTTACACAATGTACTATTGTATACTTACGGTATCTAATTTTGATAGCTCTCTCTAGGCTATGCTCTCATTTTGAGCCCTCACTTACAGATGACTCGACCAAGTTTGAAGATGATAAACCTGCAAATGTGGATACTGAAAATGTGAGTTTATTAAAGTCGGTCCTCGCTTATGAGTTATTATTATTTTTATTTATTATTATCATAAAAGGGGTATAATTTTACAAATAAGGTCTGTCCCACAAAACGGTTTACACAGTTTGACTGTGGGATCTGAGTCGCTTCACTAACTAAATTATGACAATTACTATACTTATATGCTAGAGTCTGACCAGCGAGTCGTGACAGTGAAAAATGGCGGCAAATTTAAAAAAAAACGCATGCTGGTAACACGAAATGTATGGAGCCGTCATATGTACTTATAACTGACAGTTTATTTCATAGGTAAAATTGTTGCCATATAAAGAATTTGATAAAAATGCTATTGTCATGACTCGCTGGTCAGACTCTATCTACTATTATGCTATCTAAGAAATAATTAAATAATTTTCGTTTAAATGTGGCTCTATTGGCCTCCAGTCTAATATCTGCAGGCACGCAGTTTAGAGTGTAGGGTAGGTGTTTCCGCAGGCATCTATCGCCATAGTAATTGGTTACCCTTGGTATATTGTACTTGCCCGCAGCTACCGACCTGGTGCCGTAAGTGTGACATAATTGCGATAGGCTATGTTCTCCACTTCCATGGTGATTAAGGGTCAATTTAATGATATAAATCTACATTTTTTTTGTCTAATTACATTGACTCTTAAGTGGTCAAAAACGTTATTTCTAGTATTCATAACTGCAACTTAGGAAAGTTGAAAAATCCCCGATATTTTATTTCAAAGTTCAATATCTCAAAAACGGCTGAGCCGATTTTCTTGAAACGTGGCTAAGAACCATCTCGATTACATCAACTTTCGGACAAAGAAAATAGCTTCCAAATCGGTCCATTCGTTTAGGAGCTACGATGCTACGGACAGACACAGACACGTCCAACTTATAACACCCCTCTTTTTGCGGCGGGGGTTAAAAAGAGAGTAGAGAGTAGATTTTAAAGCTGGAAACGCACTATGAAAGCGGTGGCGGCGCGGCGCGGCGCGGAGGCGGTATCGGTTGTAATGTTCGAGCTAATATGAAAAGGTCCGCAGAAAATACCGCGCCGCGCCGCGTCCCGCCGCCGTACTCTGTGACCCTTTCGCATTTAGTTCGAACAATACAACTCGTACCGCCGCCTCACCGCGCCGCGCCGCACCGCCACCGCTTTCAGTGCGTTTCAGCCTTACATGTGGCTGACAACACAATGAATTTAATAGGTACTAGTGCACGCGAGCCAATTTTTTTTTGCATTTCGAGAAAGTGACTCGACATAAGTATCTATATAATTAACGAACCTGCTCACAAAATGTCACGAGAATCGGTTAAGAATTGCGACCAGCGGCGCTACCACGAACTTCGTATATCTCCGTCTCTATCGCACTTATGGTTTATGGTACGCGAGCGACCGAAACGGAGATATACGAAGTTCGTTAATTAACCCTTTTTTTAACAAATTAAATAAAAGTGAGTTTATTCCTCGTTTATAAATGGAAATGAGGATCAAAAATAAAATAAAATAATAATATTTGTGTGATGAGCATGAATATTGAATATTTGTTTCTGAGTCTTGGATGTTTTCTATGTATTTAAATAATTATATCTATTTAACATATTGTTTACTCACTACGTCACTGCACTTATTACCTTATTGAATGAAACACTTTCTTGACAACTTGATACCCATATAATTCGGATTTTGAAGGGAGCCTTACACAAGCTACGGGAAAACAACGATAGCGTGTTTCACGGGTGTAAGCGCCATCTACCATGCAATTGGTGCACTATAAAATGTAAACCACTAAAACGTTGTACTTTAAACACATATCGTCGTCTAGTACCCATAACACAAGCCTTATTGAGCTTCCTATTGGACTAGTTCGATTTTTGTAAGGTTGTTGCCTAATATTTGTATTTTTATTTTTATTTAAAATGCCAAGGAAAGTGTTTAGGGGTGAGATATGGGCTCTTGGCGAAAACTCCTCGGTTATAAAAAGAAGTGTAATTCCGTGACAAACGGTACAGGATAAATGACTAAATAATGACAAGTGACATGCAGATTTTGAATAGGTATTTTCCTAACATGTATGTGAGCCACAGAGAGCTACGGTAGCCTAGTGGAGAGCTACGGTAGCCTAGTGGAGAGCTACAGTAGCCTAGTGGTCCAGGCATACGGCTGTCAAGCGGCGGTCGTGGGTTCGAATCCCGGCTCGTACCAATGAGTTTTTCGGAACTTATGTACGGAATATTTACCGTTAGCTTTTCGGTGAAGGAAAACATCGTGAGGAAACCGGTCATCCCAATAAGGTCTAGTTTTCCCCTGGGTAGGAAGGTCAGATGGCAGTCGCTTTCGTAAAACTAGTGCCTATGCCAAATCTTGAGATTTGAGAGGTGTCAAAGCGGACCCCGGGCTCCTTTAAGGGCACAACCGGGAATGACGCTAGGAGGATGAGATGCGAGTCACAGACGGCGTGTGTGGCGCATTGCTACTTATTGAATAAAGCATTGCAAATATCGTCTCATGCTTGAACAGAAAGGGTTGACCTGTTAGGGCAGTGGTTCCTAACCTCTTCAATATCGTTACCCCCGTAACCTATTAGGGAAACTGATTTTACCCCCAATTTTAATGACCTTCATACTCTGTCTATTGGATGAACAGACAAGATTTCATATACTACCCAAGAATAGCTGTTTTACCCTCATGGGGTAATTACCCCCAGTTTCGGAGCTGACGTGTTAGGGCCTAACGAGGCCCCAGCTAATACGTTAGCCCGTGAACTAGGGGGTACCTTCATTTCTATTAACCTTTTGAACGTCATTCTTCACGTACTAAAGTGTCACTGACACGCCAACCTTTTTTCCATAAGAGAGTAACTATGAACCTTATATGAAAGATAGAAGGTTGTTTTGACAGCAGCACACTTAAAGGCGTTATTGGCGCTGCGGGCGCGACAATACACGACGCCTTTACTTTTGGCGTTCTTGGCGTGCAAAGGGTTAAGACGCCATATACAAAAACAAAATTATTTATATACGTTTAGTATACCGAACTCTACTCAATATAATCAATACATAGTATAAAACAAAGTCGCTTCCCGCTGTCCGTCTGTCTGTCTGTCTGTCCCTATGTATGCTTAGATCTTTAAAACTACGCAACGGATTTTGATGCGGTTTTTTTTTAATAGATAGAGTGATTCAAGAGGAAGGTTTTTATGTATAAAACAAACCATACATGCATGTATTATACAATATAAACCCGTGCGAAGCCGGGGCGGGTCGCTAGTGATTAATAAACCACATTTCCATGCCAACTAGTTGACACTCCTTTTTAACCCCCGACGCAAAAAGAGGGGTGTTATGAGTTTGACGTGTCTGTGTGTCACGGCGTCTGTGTGTGTGTCTGTGTCTGTCTGTGGCATCGTAGCTCCTAAACGAATGGACCGATTTGAATGCGGTTTATTTTATTCGAAAGCTGATGGGATCTAGATGGTTACTAGCTACGTTTCAGCAAAATCGGTTAAGCCGTTTATGAGATATTGAACATTGAAATGAAAATTTCGGGGGTTTTTCAACTTTTCTAAATTGTAGTTATTAAATTTTTCCATTAACCCATTTTAGGGTAAACAAGAATGTACTATGGAGATAAAGTTAGAGGTCAAACAAGAGGTCCTGGAAACCAGTGACGAGGAGGCGATCTGGATTGTGCACACTGATGATGCGTCGGCCGACCAGCTGCACTCCTTACTACATGTAAGTACCTATATTCACAAATCTACATATATATATCCCCTCGTCTATGGGGGGGGGGGGGGGGGGGGGGGGCGAATCGGGCTTTTCAGGGCGTTTCAGTTTGAATCTTAAATTGGGTGTTACTTAAGATTTCAAACTGAAAAGCCCGATTCGGGCCCCCACTGACGAGGGGATATAAAATTAAAAGACCTGACTGACTCACTCACTCACTCACGTACTTAAATCAACGCCCAGCCCAATCCGTTGACCCTAGAAAGCTGATTTTTTTTAACAATAGATAGTTTATATAACGTACCCACTAAGAAGGGATTTTTGAAAATTCCACCCTTAAGGGGGTTGAAAGTTTGTATGGGGATGGAGTAAAATTTTAAGTGAGAGACTTGAAACTTTGTGTACGCACTCCTTATTACAATACAAGAACAGTAATTTTAGGGTTTTGGAAAAACCCACCCCTAAGCGGGTTTGATGAAAAAAAATTTTATGAGTTTCAGGTCTGTGTATGGGGACCCCTAAAACTTAATGTTTTTTTTTTTTTTTGTCTGAAAATCTTAATGCGGTTCACAGAATACAGCTACTTACCAAGTTTCATCAGTATAGATCTTATAGTTTCGGAAAAAAGTGGCTGTGACATACGGACGGACAGACAGACATGACGAATCTATAAGGGTTCCGTTTTTTACCATTTGGCTACGGAACCCTAAAAAATGCCCATAGTTAAGAGCCTTAATCTAATTTACGCTTTAACTTTTCTCATTTTCGTAACGGCAATTACCCATACTAATTGCCGTTACGAAAATGAGAAAAGTTAAAGCGTAGATTAGATTAAGGCTCTTAACTATGGGCATTTTTTTTTGATTTCCACCCATCATCAGCCTATGTACACCCCGCCCAACTGTTCACAAGAATCTTACCATCCATAGGATAAATAATACAAGATATAGGCTAATTACATCAGTTCCCTTATATATTTTAATGTATTCAGTATCCTACTAAATATCTCATTTTAGTAATTTTAAGAGAAATATCTCCAATCTTACATCTGATTTCTAGAGCAACGAGAAAAGCGAAGAGATAGTGTTCAAGAAACCACAGAAATGTGCCAAATGCAGGTAAAACTCACAACATCCGAATAAAATAGGTAGGTAGACTAGGTAGTCACCAGTATTAATATGTGACACAATAAAGGGCCACGGGCAATATATGTATCTGACACGACTCTTTTTCTAGGGTCGATAAGACGTGTTAGATATATTTTATAGCAGATATTAATGCTGCTGGTGACTTTACGCAGAAAAATAATCTTACAATCTTGTATAATAGAGACAGTGTTTCAACCATTTTCTTAATTCATATACTGCGTTAATAATCATGTGTTATGTAAGGTCTTACAAAGGGTATTTTACAGCTAGTGTTCACATGAACCCTGTTAGGGTTTAAAGCAATGTACTTAACTAAAACTAAATACTAAAGCAATTCCCTATACTATTTCAACATTTAAACTAAGTATTTTGTATATGGCACACGTCTTGGTAGTGGAAAATTGTTAAGAACATTAAAAATTATTAATAACATTTTTCTTATTATTTCGGTTACAAAGTAATTGGTGGCATTTAACGTCGACAATAAAATAATTCAATCTATATCATAATAATTAAAAAAATATTATTAATTATTATAATTAATAAAAATCTTAACTTTTGTGGGTGTGGCCTGTAATAGGAGCAAAACATTAAACCGTACATTATTAATTTATTAAGCTTGTGAAAAATTATTTCCACGTGGTTTTATTTGAAAAAAAAATTATTAGACTTAAAAAATTCATAAAAAATTTAAAATCACAAAAATATCTTTTGAAAACAAAAATGCAAAAACTATTCTGACTCATTACATGATATTACCTCTAAATCTGGGTTGGCTGCTGAGTTATTATGTCGTGGTGCCAAGATACATTACTTGGAGGTCATAACTTTAGATCAAAATTTCGCCGAATCAATTTTTTTTTTTAATAAATTTGACACTTGGGTTACTGCAAATGCTGAGGAAGCGTCCTTTTGAATATTTGCTCCTATTACAGGCGACAGCCTGTATATATAAATATCTGTAGCTCTAGTATAAGTTTTATCCATACATAAACGCTTTCGAACGCGTTTGCGTTTAGTTCCAACTTGTATGGCAACGCGTAGTTCCTAATAGTTACCACCAGAGGCGCTGTTCGCGTTGCCATACAAATTGAAACTAAACGCAAACGCGTTCGAAAAGTATAAGATCGATAAAACTTATACTAGAGCTACTGACCCTGGCAATGACAAATATAGCTGCTGCAGCTGATGTCAATATCATTGGCAGTGTCAGTTTACCACGGATTTTTAAGATATTTTTTTTGTAATATGAGACGGATCAAGCAAAGTGTCCTTATTCGGCGTCCTAAACCCAAAACGTAAGTGAGGAAACTGTTTATATTTTTCAAGAATAATTCACGCAGCTGAAAAGTCTGCAACTTTTTTCTGGTGCTAAGGAAGGTTATTCCTATCATTAAAAAAATAATCAGGCACTTCTAAAATTTTCATCCATTCCCAATTGGGTATATAAGAAAATATGATGCACATTTGATTAATATTAACATTCATATATATATTTAATTTGATAAGGCCTTAAGTACATAGTTGGAAGTTTAAAAAATCTAAAAAAACGGGTCGCGACTTTATAGGTATTGAAAAACACTGATGTAGGGAAAATTGCACAACAACACGGTAAAAGCTAGGTATAGATTTGAATTAGTAAAAATATATTCTCGAGTGACTAATCCCGTATCATAGTTTTATTACGCTATTTTGCTTTCTTTGATCCAATCAATGTTTCTATTATTTAATTTAATGCTTGCAGCCAAATCATGGTGGACGTGTCAACGCATAAGTGCAAAAAACGCGGCCGAAAGCGAAAGTGCTTGAACAAGGACGAAAATGGCACATTCTCGGGCTCTCAGAAGGAGACGGTAAAAGTAAGCAAGAATTGGCTAAAAAGATCTTTTTGATCCGTTTTGAGAATTTGACCATAGGTTTTTTTGCTGTTACGAAGAAGTCTAACAAGCTCACGGCCTGTCTGTAGCTCTAGTATAAGTTTTATCGGGTTTTCAAACGCGTTTACGTTTATTTTAAATTTGTATGGCAACGCGTAGTTCCTAACAGTTACCACCAGAGGCGCTGTTTCCGTTGCCATACAAATTGAAACTAAACGCAAACGCGTTCGAAAACGTATTCTTTCGATACAACTTATACTAGAGCTCTGATGGCAAGCGGACACCGTAGCCTCTGGAGTCACAAGCGCATTGCCCACCCTTTATTTGCCTAAAGATTAGTCATGTCGACATCTGGGTCGTTCTTCTTTTTTACCGACAATGCCATACATTTTGATCGAAGTATATTTATTCCCGGTTACCGAGTCATAATAAAAGATAATTGTATTTTTTCATGGGCTAATGTAATGTTTCCTATAATGCTAATAACTCTAATAAAGTATTTTTCCTCTGTATTCGTTTTTAGGGTTCCGTACTCAAAGAGTAAAACGGCACCCTATTACTAAGACTTCGCTGTCCGTCCGTCCGTCTGTCTGTCACCAGGCTGTATCTCAAGAACCGTTACAGCTAGAGAGTTGAAATTTTCACAGATGATGTATTTCTGTTGCCGCTATACCAACAACAAATACTGAAAACGAAATAAAATAAATATTTTTATTGATAATGGTACGGAACCCTTCGTGCGCGAGTCTTGTTCGCACTTGGCCGGTTTTTAGAAAATGCTGTGACGGTGTGGACGAGAACCGCACTTTGACTTACCACTCTGTCACAGGATTCTACAAAACAAATAAATTTATGAACGAGGTACATACAGGTTAGAGAAAATGAAGAATTATGTGGTACTCAATTAGTATAACAAGAACAACGTGGTACAGTCACCGGCATCAATATATGATGAATCAAAGGCCGCAAAAACATCTGACACGCTCTTACGGCTCGAGGAATAGAGTTGTCATCAGATATTTTTGCCGCCTTTGTACCATCATATATTTATCCCGGTGACTGTACATTAATTAATAAAACTCAATAACCAATACTCTAATGACTCGCATAATATGGGTAAGGGACATTGTCGGTATAAAAGAAGAACGAGCCAGCTACCAAAATACCTTGCCTAAAAGTAAATTAATAATTAAATACGGCCAGACAAGATAGTCGAAAATGAAAAGGGGTCTGTTTTTTTTAACTGTACCTCTAAAAAGTTCATTTTTTACAGAGAGCACCAGGTAGACCGAGACAGTATGTGGATTCGGGCGACAATGATTTGCTGGTACCTGTGAGTAGCTATGAAATGAATTAGATAATTACTATCCATACTTCATCATCATCATCATCATCATATCAGTCGAAAGACGTCCACTGCTGGACATAGGTCTCCCCAAAAGAGTGCCAAAGTACCCGGCTCTGCGCCACCCGCATCCAGCGGACTCCCGCGACATTTACCAGGTCATCAGTCCACCTTGTGGGGGGGCCTACTCACGCCGCGCCTTCCGGGACGTGGTCGCCACTCGAGAACCATTCCGCCCCAACGGCCATCGGTTCTACGTGCAATGTGCCCCGCCCACTGCCACTTAAGTTTAGCGATTCGGAAGGCTATATCGGTTACCTTGGTTCTGCTGCGGATAGCCTCATTTCTGATGCGATCGCGCAGAGAAACTCCCAGCATAGCCCTCTCCATTGCCCTTTGAGTGACTTTGAGCCTTCTTATGAGGCTCCTGTCTGTCTATCTGTTCCATCCTCAAGCTTAAACTTCTGAAACGATTTACATAAAAAGTATGGAGATAGTTTGAGACCCTGGGAAGGATACAGGATAGTTTATATCCCAGAAATCATCCTTTAAAGTGGCGAAAAGGTGAGAGGAAGCCGCGGACAAAAGCTAGTAAACTTAGAATAATAATACTGCTACATGCATTGCATGATGCGATACCCGCCTATCTTGTATTAAATAGAAAGATAAGATATATTGTAGGTATGTATCTACAAAAACATAATACTTTGCAGAGACCCCGTAAGAAGAAAACAACAGAATTAACATCAGATCCCCAGATTATGACATGTCATAATTGCAACGAATCTTACACATCCAAAGTTCGTTTGAAGTTCCACATGTAAGTTCAGTCATATCATAACCTAATATTTCCAAAAGTAATGTAGTGAATATGTCGTAAGATCGGTGACCTTCAGGGTTAAATATGTCGTCGACATAACCATAACAGAAGCCTTATTGAGCTTATTATGAGGCTGTTTGTGAAAGATTGTCTTCTCGTTATTGTGATGTATTATTGTGTCCTATATTTTGCATGCCTACACTAATAAGGTATATTACTGATTCAAAAAATTGTCTTCCACCTTCAACATAGTACGTAATGTTCAGCAAATAAATGAATTTCAATTTCAATTTTAATTTCATATTTATTTATTAATCCAACCCTTAATTCGCTTATTCAGTCGTCGGTTCTTTGAAAGACGGTTAAACCATTTCAACGACAAAATTCCACGTTAGAATTCTTCGCTTCGCTCTTTTGTCAAACCATACACACTCTTAGTAATTTCATTAGCCTCCTGATTCCTGATGATAAAATCTATTTCAGGCAATTCCACGACAGCACAGAAATGTTAACAACATCCGGTCAATACACTTGCCTGGAGTGTCCGGGCGTGACGTTCGCGCAGGAGACAGAGTTATTCGACCACGTGCACTTTCAGCACAACAAACAGAACCACTACCAGTGCTCCGTCAAAGACTGCGGGAAGACCTTCTTCCTCAGGTAAACCTATGGATCAATAGTGACTGCCCCCTTCGAGACTCCTCAACCTAATGGAAATGCTGAGCGCATACACAGTACACTTGCCTGGAGTGTTCGGGTGTGACGTTGCCGGAGGAGACAGAGTTATTCGACCACGTGCACTTCCAGCACAAGCTGAACCGCTACCGGTGCCCCGTCAAAGACTGCGGGAAGATCTTCTTCCTCTGGTAAACTATGGTATGACTGGACTAGGTTACCCCCTTAGAGACTACTACTCATCGGAAATATTGAGTGCAAACACTCTTGCCTGGAGAAAGAAGACGTTCTTTCTGAGGTCAGTCTAACAAGACATGTCATCTCGCTCATTGGAACAGTTCAACTGGGGATCATGGTAGCTAGGTACGATCAGTTTTCGGTCTGGCAGGTTTTTTAAATTGACCAGCATTGTATTTTGTAGGCACCAGACTTTTTTGGGCTGGGTACAGCTCACCCGGCACACATATACGCTCATGTTGGGGAAGTACTTTACAGAAGACAGCAGCCGTTATAACACAGTTTTTGGTAGCAGAATCGCTACCAGTGCCCTCAGCGACTAAGGGAAGATATTCTTCCTCAGGTACCCTAATAAGTGCGGAACAGTCGAGTATGTGCAAAACTTTTTGATGGAATGTGTCCGAACTCGAGACAAGAGGAATAAATCGGAGAGTTTAAGTAAAATTTGTGGCTTCTCGTTTTTAGATGTTAAAGGTTTTCAGACAATATTATTGGCGGAACATTTCTCAAAAGTTGCAAAGTTTGTATACGTGGAATCCTGTGCAATGCTATTGGTAAAAGGTTGCAAAGCCGTAAAGCTACATGAACGTGTTGTCTTCAGGGCGTCGTTGACAAAGCACAGCCGCACGCACACGGACACGCGACGCTACATATGCGGCACTTGCGGGAAACGATTTCTGGACAAGCAGACGTTGGATGAACATGGAGTCACTCACCTGCAGGTCAGTATTAATAGACTAGCAGTGTATAGTAATCTGTACACGGGCAGCAATTAGTTACAAAACAAAACGAACTCAAATACTTACAGTTAAATGGTCACGAAGCCGTGGTAACGCTAGGATTTTGGAGAAGTAGGGCACAACGGAATGACATCTTTCGTACATTTGAAGCAGCCGCAGCCCAACTGTACTTACTATACCTACGAGTACTTCTTGCTCTGTAGGTACGTAGTGTTGTTTATTGTGGCGATGAAGTTCGCCAGAGAATGCGCTGTGTTGAAAGTAGTAGACCAGTACATTCATCTTTAAGAAGATTAAAAAGTGACGAACCTTTTCGTTCCGCGACTTTACTATACCGGAAATTTTATTTAGGAAAATTCTGGCCACGCCTATGCTATGCTGATTCAAACTACGTATTGTCTAGATCAAGCCATACCAGTGCCACATCTGCCTGAAGCAGCTGACGCGGCGCTCGCGGCTGCGCATGCACATGCGCGCGCACGAGGAGGCGCTGTGCCCCGCGCTCGTGGCCGTGTGCGCCGCGTGCCGCCGCGCCTTCCAGCACGTGCACGCCGCCGTGGTCAGTACAAAGACATGCTGTGAGGTGGACGGAGTGCGCTACTCGCTCATATCTAGGGACGCTTTTGGCTCCCAACACACGGTAGCGCTACATGCACTCATATAGATGGATCCCTACGGCGCCCTAGGCTCGCACCAGGTCGACATACGGAGTGCGGTCAGGCTCATATCTAGGGACGCTTTCGGCTCCCAACACACTTCAAAGTTGGTCGGCTGCAGGCCGATATTCAGGTACTCAGTGAATAGAAGGGCTGCTTCGGCGCCTCTACACATTGTAAGGCCAGGAAGGCCGACAGACGACGGCTCATATGAAGGAACGGCTTCGGCGCCGACCCTGTGTAGTATATAGGAACATACCATCGGGCTGGCGGCAAGCTGATAAGCGAAGCGCGCTACGTGCGCTCAAGTATAGCGCCTGCGGCCTACATTATAGTGTGCCGGCGCCTTCTCACAATAATGAATCATTCAGTCCTACTTTGTTGTCTGAAACTCCCAATACTTAGGGCTCGGCCACGACTTACAGCGGCGGCGGCAACGGCAACGCTGCAACATAGGTGGAAGCGAGATGCTCCGTTCTGATCTCTCGCTCAACGTATGGCGCACTTCTGACGCTTGAAGCCGTGGCCAAGTAATTAGGCATACCTTTTAATTGAGTCCCACACCACAACCAAGCCTATAATGTAATGTTAAACCACAGGAGCACGTAAAGAAGTCCTGCGAGTGCCTGGGTGCGTTCTCGTGCGACCTGAGCGAAGATGGCCCTGCAGCCGTGCTGTCGCCCACTAGTGGGCTGGTACGGTCCACGCAGGACGGTTAGTATACATACTCTATCCCGACATCATTAGAAGACTTCGTGGCAAAATCTGTTGCTTAATGTTAACGAAATGATAACATTCATTTTTAACCCCCGACGAACGCGAGGTGTGTTATAAGTTTAAAATGTGTATCTGTGTGTCCGTCAGTGGCATCGTAGGTCCTGTTGAAATGGTATATCTCTCTTATTTGTAGAAGAATCGGGGCTAACCCTGCGCATCGAACGCGAGGCAAACTGCGCGGGCGCGGCCGCCATGCTGGCGTCCGTACCGCCGTCACTGCGCGCCGTCGTCCGCGCCGTAAGGGTCGACAAGGCGTTCCGTTGCGAGTACTGCGAGGAGTACGTATACCCTGTCTACAGCACTGGACTCTTACACCCTGTATATCCTAGTGAGAAGAATTTGATCATTTTGGTAATACTGCGCATACCCCAATCTTAGCTTTAACGGCTCGAGTTTTCAAGGCTCGGCCGAGCGATAAACTTTCAGCCCGCGGACTCCATGTAGTATTTTTCAATACAATTCGACCATAAATAAAAATGTTCAAGATGGCGTCCATTTTCTCCAATCCAGCCGCTCTCGAACTTTTACATATAGGGTGGGCCATAATTGTATAATAATAAATTGTATAGTTTTTGAGTGGAGGGAAATTTGACATTACTTTATGGCAGTTTTATTTGCAATTAAGCGTTTTACTGATTAACAACGAGCTTTTTGTGTAAAACTGTTTTATAAAAGCAACAATTTGTATATAACAGTTCGCCACCTAATTAGAAGGAAGCCCAGATCTCACTCCCGCCTATTTTTTCGTGCGATGATATTTATAAAGTCGAGTTCTAAGTTAAAAAACCGAAGATAATATCCAAACTCAAGCAAAACATCCGCGATTTGATATCCGAGATCCCTCGCAGCATGTGTCAGCGAGTTTCCCAAAATCTGCGTAGTCGTTTGCAGGAGTGCCAGCGACGAGATGAGGGTCATTTCGAAGATGTTATTAAAAAAAATGCTTTAGATGTTAGTCACATAAATTAAATTATCAGGAAATTAACTTTCATCGTTTTATTTTCATCAAAGGTTCAAAAGTACAAAATTTTTTGGCCCGCCCTGACACATTCGAAGAGTGAAGTTCAATATGGCGCATCGATTAGTAATACGTTACTCTCTCCACAGTGTATTTTACCTGGAAGAAGATTTGAACAAGCACCGAGCGATCCACAAGGGGATAAAGAATCCATTCACCTGTCATATCTGCAAAGTCAGCTTCGCTACGTATTCTAGGTCCGTATCGTACATCCAACATCATCATCATCCTCCTATTATTCCCGGCTGTGTCCCTAAAGGAGCCCGGGGTCCGCTTTGTCACCTAATCCCAAGATTTGGCATAGGCACTAGTTTTACGAAAGCGACTGCCATCTGACCTTCCAACCCAGAGGAAAAACTAGACCTTATTGGGATTAGACCGGTTTCCTCACGATGTTTTCCTTCATCATTAGTCAGTCCATCGTTATGCAAATAGCGTCTTGTTGACTACCAATAAAACTGTACCTTTTTCCCAGCCACATATCGAAACATATCTCATTCTAAAGCAAAAGGTATGGCTCCGGCGGTGTCAATAAGGCACTTTTTCTTCAACGATGTAATGAGAAATCGGCCTTATTGACATCGACGGTCTTTTCTTGTCTTTTCGACTTTTACTTGAGAAGGATGACGTTTGCCAACAGATGCACGACCCACAAAACGACCCACGGGTTCTACAAGCGCCCCCTAGCGGACGTGAAGAACGCCCCCGGACGGGGGGACACCGGGCCCTCGGCGCGCGGGATACTCGGCTACGGCGGCTTCCCCGTCGTCAAGCACTTCCTGTGCGAGGTACAAACAGACAGACAGAAGCCCGGACAGGGGGACACCGGGCCCTCGGCGCGCGGGATACTCGGCTACGGCGGCATCCTCGTCGTCAAGCACTCCCTGTGCGAGGTACAGACAGACAGACAGAACCCCGGACAGGGGGACACTGGGCCCTCGGCGCGCGGGATACTCGGCTACGGCGGCTTCCCCGTCGTCAAGCACTTCCTGTGCGAGGTACAAACAGACAGACAGAAGCCCGGACAGGGGGACACCGGGCCCTCGGCGCGCGGGATACTCGGCTACGGCGGCGTCCTCGTCGTCAAGCACTCCCTGTGCGAGGTACAGACAGACAGACAGAACCCCGGACAGGGGGACACTGGGCCCTCGGCGCGCGGGATACTCGGCTACGGCGGCTTCCCCGTCGTCAAGCACTTCCTGTGCGAGGTACAAACAGACAGACAGAAGCCCGGACAGGGGGACACCGGGCCCTCGGCGCGCGGGATACTCGGCTACGGCGGCGTCCTCGTCGTCAAGCACTCCCTGTGCGAGGTACAGACAGACAGACAGAACCCCGGACAGGGGGACACTGGGCCCTCGGCGCGCGGGATACTCGGCTACGGCGGCTTCCCCGTCGTCAAGCACTTCCTGTGCGAGGTACAAACAGACAGACAGAAGCCCGGACAGGGGGACACCGGGCCCTCGGCGCGCGGGATACTCGGCTACGGCGGCGTCCTCGTCGTCAAGCACTCCCTGTGCGAGGTACAGACAGACAGACAGAACCCCGGACAGGGGGACACTGGGCCCTCGGCGCGCGGGATACTCGGCTACGGCGGCTTCCCCGTCGTCAAGCACTTCCTGTGCGAGGTACAAACAGACAGACAGAAGCCCGGACAGGGGGACACCGGGCCCTCGGCGCGCGGGATACTCGGCTACGGCGGCGTCCTCGTCGTCAAGCACTCCCTGTGCGAGGTACAGACAGACAGACAGAACCCCGGACAGGGGGACACTGGGCCCTCGGCGCGCGGGATACTCGGCTACGGCGGCTTCCCCGTCGTCAAGCACTTCCTGTGCGAGGTACAAACAGACAGACAGAAGCCCGGACAGGGGGACACCGGGCCCTCGGCGCGCGGGATACTCGGCTACGGCGGCGTCCTCGTCGTCAAGCACTCCCTGTGCGAGGTACAGACAGACAGACAGAACCCCGGACAGGGGGACACTGGGCCCTCGGCGCGCGGGATACTCGGCTACGGCGGCTTCCCCGTCGTCAAGCACTTCCTGTGCGAGGTACAAACAGACAAACAGAAGCCCGGACAGGGGGACACCGGGCCCTCGGCGCGCGGGATACTCGGCTACGGCGGCGTCCTCGTCGTCAAGCACTCCCTGTGCGAGGTACAGACAGACAGACAGAACCTCGGACAGGGGGACACTGGGCCCTCGGCGCGCGGGATACTCGGCTACGGCGGCTTCCCCGTCGTCAAGCACTTCCTGTGCGAGGTACAAACAGACAGACAGAAGCCCGGACAGGGGGACACCGGGCCCTCGGCGCGCGGGATACTCGGCTACGGCGGCTTCCCCGTCGTCAAGCACTTCCTGTGCGAGGTACAAACAGACAGACAGAAGCCCGGACAGGGGGACACCGGGCCCTCGGCGCGCGGGATACTCGGCTACGGCGGCGTCCTCGTCGTCAAGCACTCCCTGTGCGAGGTACAGACAGACAGACAGAACCCCGGACAGGGGGACACTGGGCCCTCGGCGCGCGGGATACTCGGCTACGGCGGCTTCCCCGTCGTCAAGCACTTCCTGTGCGAGGTACAAACAGACAGACAGAAGCCCGGACAGGGGGACACCGGGCCCTCGGCGCGCGGGATACTCGGCTACGGCGGCGTCCTCGTCGTCAAGCACTCCCTGTGCGAGGTACAGACAGACAGACAGAACCTCGGACAGGGGGACACTGGGCCCTCGGCGCGCGGGATACTCGGCTACGGCGGCTTCCCCGTCGTCAAGCACTTCCTGTGCGAGGTACAGACAGACGGACAGAACGCCGGCCCCGGGCATTAATAAATAAGAGACAAATACATAACGATATGACAGTTTATTCGAAAAATATCATAACTAAATGCAGTAAGTATTTCGTTTTGATCAATCAACAAAGATATCAAAGACAATTCTAAGGGGAGCACAAGCTTCTGCCCGCGAGTCCGTCCGCGTGGTACTTGTTTATATCGTAGCTATATACTCGTACAAACGTTCACCCCCCAATTCACCCCCTTAGGGGATTATTTCCGGGATAAAAACTATCCTATGTCCTTCCCGGGGGTTCAAACTATCTCCATGCCAAATTTCATCTCAATCGGTTCAGCGGCTTAAGCGTGAAGAGGTAACAGACAGACAGACAGACATACATAAATACATACAGACACACTTTCGCATTTATAATATTAGTAATTATAGTAATATAATATGGATATGGATTAGTATGGATTCTTCAACAAAAGTCTTCAACAAAATACCAAATGCCATTCGAGACTTAGAGAGTGTTATAGAGTTTAAGGAAGCACTGCGTAATTATTTACTTAAAAAAGCACATTACTTTGTAAATGAATCTTTAAATAATACAATTGAATATAGGTAGCATACGACAGGCTCAGAGTAAATTTTTATTCAAGCGCAAGTGGCACAGTGGCGCAAGCATCTACTTGAAAATTCTCGAGAGTAACCCCCTTATTCATAAAACTTAAAATGCATCTGCTAAATAAAATCTGCTTTGTCCCTTTCTTACGAATACAAATGTCAAAGTGGCAGATAAGGACAAACGAATTTTAACGGCATATTAAGTAGTTAAAATAGGCTTGTAGAACGTTTTTTAATAATGCGGCCGTAAGATTCTTATATTAAATCTCTTATAAAAAATATATTATATTGTATTTATTATATTTGTAAGTATTATATAATATTTATGTAATCTTAAATTATAATATGGAGTAATTTGTCCACTTACTTTATTTCTGTGTTGTTCTCATATCCCGCATCAGCGATGATTATTTTTTGTTTGGCCTTAAGATTAACTGGCAGGGAATGCTTTATGGCATTAAATTCGCCTTTTGTATTTGTAACTAATTACTGTGAAGTGAAAATGAAAAAAAATAAAAAAAAAGTAGTAAAGTTTAAATAAATAAATAACTATAATAACACCACTACTTGCATTGTACAGTCGCCATCACATACATACACTCGCGAGCAAAAATATCGACTCAACATTTTTTTGGATTTCAATGTGCAATATCTCTAAAACTAATATAGGTATTCGTAGCATAGTAGCATTTTCTGAAAGCTGGAAATGTAAGCTTTCAGAAAATATCAAATTCAAGTCATATTTTTTTCAGGTTCTGAAAAAAAACGTGATTTTTCACAAAGTGGGGGAAAACTGGTTAATTTCATAACCACAACATTGAAAGAAAACAAATTTTATGGAGGAAAAACCGTTTATTTTTCATTTTAATACCGCGTATTGCCGCCATAGGCGTTTCTTACACACTCGATACGGTTCCTCATGGACCTTATCAACTTTCTGATGGTGTCCTGCGGGCAAACGCCCGCAGGACACCATCAGCTTGAAGGGCCAAAATCGTCTCCGGGGCTGGATCCCGCGCTCGAACCTTCCTCTTCAGGTAATCCCACATGTGCTCGATGGGATTCAAGTCCGGACTCAGCGGTGGCCAGGTAAGGGTGGGGATGCCGACCGCCGCCAGGTACGCTTTGGTCACTCCAGCGGTGTGACAAGGGGCGTTATCTTGCATCAAATGAAACCCCTCGTCAAAAAAACCTGCGTATGGGATAACATGGTCCTGCAGGATGTCAGTGATGTACCTATCCGCGGTCAATCCACCTCCTCGGCCGCCACCAGGGATGAAAACCAGCTCAGTCCTCGCCTCCATTGAAATGCCCGCCCACATCATGACGGAGCCGCCGCCGTAGGCGACTGTTTCTGAGAAGCAGCATTGTGCAAACCGCTCTTCAGGTCTTCGGTACACGCGTCCTCTTCTGTCGCTGCCATGGAGACAAACTCTGCACTCATCAGTGAAGAGTACCCGGCTCCATTGCTCGTAGCTCCAATTTTCGTAGCGTGCTACGAAATCCTTGCGTAGGTCCCGATGTCTCTGCGTCAATTTGGGCCCCGTAGCTGGCCTTCTTGGGGTGAGGTTTGCTTGTCGGCGAACTGTCCAAGAACTCCTCACGGGTCTGCATCAGCTGCTGCTGGACGTCAACGCCGGTCAGGTGGCAATTCCGAAGACTGGTCGTCACGATGAAATGGTCCTCTCTCTCGGATGTGCATCTTCGACGGCCGGATCCCGGTCTCCGAGTAAGGGTTCCGGTCTCAGCAAATCGACGATAAACCCTGGATACAGCAGACTGACTTAAATTCAGCTGTTCGGCAACTGAACGCTGAGAAAGTCCTTGATTCAGCAAGGCGACGACTTGGGCGGCTTCATTTTCGGTGGTGTCCATTTTTTCCAGGTGGTTTCAGTGGTCCAATTACGAGAGATGTGCACAGGTCAACTTGTGATAAGCGACTGATAAGAATGATAAGAAAAACAGGTTTACACCTGTTTTTATGCATCCTGAAGGCGCTCAACTCGTGGGTAGTTCAAGGCGGTTAAATTTCAATTCCCGTTCAAACGAGCATATCCTGAATGTTGCCGATGAATGCCGAACGCCGCGCGGGGCGAGGGTCACGGGGGCCGGGGACGGCCCACCGCGCGGAGAGATCCGATTGCGAGTTGCACCGAACGGACGTTGCTCTCTTTTATATTTCTTTTCTTTTAATATTTGCCGCTAACTGTACTGTGTATACTTATTTACCTGTAATTAAAAGTATAGTGCAAATTTACCAGTTTTTATTGGGCCAAAAACCCACAACAAGCTACAAAGTGGTCTTCGAACCGGGATCGTTGGATGTACCGTACACCACTAAAGATGGTCAACACACGCAGTACCGCAAAACGTGAAAAGGAAAGAAACGAAGAAGAACAGAAACAGCTTCTAAATCAACAGATACAAACGTCTGCAAAAGAAGAACCGACGAAAAAGATCGATAAGACTAATATTTTAGAAACGGGTAGTCAAATAAAATCCGAACAAAGGAAAATCGAAGAACCGCAAAGTCATTGTTCTCACAAAGTCAGTAAACCTGGTTCAAAAAAGTCGATCACGTCTTCTGTAATGGCACGACGGAAGAAGCTGGAGCTGGAAGCAGCTGAAGCAAAAGCTCGCATACAAATGGACCTGATAGATAAAAGGCTACAGGCAGATCTCGCCGAGTTGGAAGATGAAGAATACAGTCCACATACAGAGGAAGACCAACAAACCGTCAATAGTGATGTAGCCAGGTGGGTCGAGCGCAGCCAGCTGGAACTGGAGTCACAGCATGCCACCCAGAATGGAAATAATGAGGGCCTGCTGTGTCAGCCGGCAGCCGCAGTTGCCGGCACCGAGGTGCCAATCCAGGAGTTAGCTAGCGCACTGAAGGAATTAGCCACCGTGTCTGCATCCAATAACAACCAAAACGCTACGCTGTTAAGCCGCATCAGCACGCCGAGAGAACTGCCTCTGTTCTTCGGTGAACCAATGGAATGGCTGCAGTTTAAGCAAGCTTTCGAAGAATCAACAAGAGTGTGTAGTTTCAGCGATATTGAAAATATGTGGCGATTAAGAAAGTGTCTCCGTGGACCCGCCAGAGATTCCGTCAACGCTCTGCTCATGAGTGGAACTTCGCCTGATACTCTGATGTCAACGCTGGAGTTACAATATGGAAACCCGGAATTAATAATATCGCGTATGCTAATGGAAATTAAAAAACTACACCCTCTGCCACCGGAATACCACAGAGAAATAGTACCGTTTTCTGTCAAGATAAAAAACTACGTCGCAGCTGTTCGGGCGCTGGGTCGTGGAGAATACCTACAGGAAGTGAACATAGTCGCTATTGTGTTGTCCAAAATACCTACAGTGTTGCTACCTAAGTGGACCGACTATAGTTACACGCTAATCAAAGAGGGAACTAACTCGAAACTAGACATTCTCGCCGATTTTCTTCACGAAGAAGCTGTGAAAGTATCAACCTGCAGTGCTTCTCTTATGCAAGTACGACCGGACTATAAACGTAGGAACTATGAAAACAGTGACTATAAATCGCAAACTATTTTAGTGCAAAGTGGACATACGAGCTGCAGCGATAAATGTCGTTTTTGTCGCATAGGAAAACATATTTTACCAGAGTGCAAAAAGTTCAAAAAATCACTACGCAAAGACAGATGGCAATATGTAAAGCGATTCGGTTTATGTTACAAGTGTTTGTCATCGCACCATGATAGACAATCGTGCGCAGCCGCCGAGTGCGACGTGGAGGGGTGCGGACAATCTTTCCACCGGCTATTGCATTACGTACCGGGGCAAAGTTCACGACAAACTAATTGTGATATTGTGGAAGTGAAGGACAATAGTGCGCAAACCGAAACTGTAACGCATATAAACATTAATAAGTGCGAAGTACTATTAAAGGTCGTGCCAATAATCATTCATGGACCTAACGGTAAAATTAGCACGACTTGCCTACTTGATGATGGGTCGAGTGTTTCGTTAATTATGGAACAATGTTTACATTAAATGCGCGCAGTGTGAACAATCTTAACTTACCTGCACAAAACCTCGGTGTTGTTAAATGCGAGAACTACAAGTACCTGGAACCTATAATGAAAAACTTGTGCACTAAACAATTGAAACCTGAAATACTTATTGGACAAGATAACTACCACTTACTTGTACCTCTAGAAGTGGTACGGGGTGGAGAGCACGAGCCTTGTGCTACTCGCTCGCCGCTGGGCTGGTGTCTTCATGGACGAGCGCCGGTATCTGTAATGGCACAAAAAGGTATACACACGTCATTACACGTTCATCACAGCGAAGAGCAAAATACAACAATGGAAAACAATCAACTACTACGTGAACTTCATGAAGATATTCGTCAGTCTTTCTCCATCGATTCCATGGGCGTATCTGCTAAACCTAGGCAGAACTCGGAGGACGTACGGGCCCAGGAGCACCTGGAACAAACCTCTGAACTTATCGATGGCAAATGGCAAGTGGGCTTACCTTGGAAAGATCTTCATAGTGTCACCGTTGACTCCTTCCCAAACGCACTGACGAGACTAAAGGGAGTGGAACTGAAAATGAAAAGGAGTGAAGAGTATGCACGAAGGTTTAAAGAACGCATACAACATTTGTTGGAGAACAATTACGCGGAGAAGCTGGAGAATCCAGCCGTCACGTCTAAAACGTGGTACCTACCTAGCTTTGGAATAGATAATCCAAATAAGAAAGCCCTTCGTTTGGTATTCGACGCAGCAGCTTCATCAAAAGGGTTATCTCTTAATGATTACCTATACAAAGGTCCTGACCTACTTATGATGCTAATAGGAATAATGTGGCGTTTCCGTGAAAATAAAATCGCAGTTTCCGGTGATATAAAAGACATGTTTTTAAGAGTTAAAATTAAACCAGAAGATCAACACGCCTTCCGCTTCTTATACCGGGACACGTCTGACGATCCTATATACCTACTTGATGACGTCATTAATTTTTGGCGCGAACTGCTCACCATTCATCGCACAGTTTATCAAAAATAAAAACGTGCGACGCTTCGAAGCTACTATGCCGGAGGCAGCTAAGGCTATATACACGCAACATTATGTGGATGACTATATCGATAGCTTACCTGATGAAGAAACCGCAATGAAGCTAGTCCGTGACGTCACCTATATACACGCACAGGGTAATTTTCATATACGTAACTGGCATAGTACAGTAGACGGCAAACTTCGTGCGCAAATGACCTTGCCTGCGCAAAGGCGAATTGTACGTGCAAGCTGCCCCCCCACTTCCCCTCATTTGCGCACGAAGTTTGCCGTCTACTGTAACAGCGAAACAGTCATCAACAGCATTCCGAAAGAGACTCTTGGTAGTAGTGCAGTAAGGTTCAAAGTTGGACAACAATGCGAAGGCGAACGAACACTTGGTTTGTTATGGAATCCCAATGAAGACACGCTCGGCTTCGATGTTTCATTGAAGAAGCTATCTGAAAATATAATTAACGGGAAAGAAAGGCCCACGAAAAGAGACATTTTACGAGTCATTATGTCGATTTTTGACGTTTATGGATATTTATCGCCTTTCACAATAAATGGAAAATTAATCATACAGCAAGCTTGGCAACTTCAGATAAATTGGGATGAACCTGTACCGGACATTATTTACGAAAAATGGTTAAAATGGATTGGACAATTAAAATCAATGCGCGAAGTACGTCTGCCTAGACATTATTACGCCGCCGCTGCAAGTGCGAGTGACCCATGCGCAGACACCGCGAGGGCGAGCGGGACGCGGCTAGATGTTGTTGTCAGTACTCCGGGCGGGGATGATGCGCTCCCGCATGTGCCGAAACCAGTTTTAACTGCGAACTGTTATACAAATCTGCAGCTTCATTTATTTTGCGACGCTTCCACAAAAATTATTTGTGCAGTAGCATATTGGCGTTGGCATCAAAACAATACAGTGCATCAGGCGTTTATCGCAAGCAAATGTCGCGTCGCGACGCTAAAAACGACGTCGGTTCCTCGTCTTGAACTGGGTTCTGCGGTCTTAGCTGCTAGATTAGCTGAAACAATAACTAAAGAACACAGAATAAAACCAGAACGTCGTATCTTTTGGAGTGATTCCACGACAGTCCTACATTGGATAAGAAACAGCGCGCGTACTTATAAAACTTATGTCGCGCACCGGCTGGGCGAAATAGACGAACGTACAAACATGAGTGAATGGAGATACATACCTACACACCTAAATGTAGCCGATATAGCCACTAGAGAAACATATGATCGCTCTGTTTTGCCTACCGAGTGGACCCGGGGACCTGCGTTTCTACAAAAAGGTGAGGACGAGTGGCCGCGAGATATATTGAACGCTGAAGTAAACAAAGATGATTTGGAATGTGTAATGACAATGACGCCATGCGATTACGGTACCATACCTATTCCTGAGCCGACAAGATTTTCTTCGTGGTTAAGACTACTCAGAGCTACGTTTATAATGCTGAAATTTATAAACAAATGTAAACATATGTGTGAAGATGACGGCATTGTGATGGAGAGAGCGGAAAGGTTACTTATTAAATACTCTCAAGCACAATCATTTCCGGACGAAATAATAAAACTAAAAAATGGATTATACCTACCTAAAACGAGTAAATTACTTACCTTATCGCCGTACCTCGATGAACACGAAGTATTACGCCTCGGTGGCCGAATCGACGCCGCTGCTGATGTTGGACCTGAAATAAAAAGACCTTCAATTTTGGACGGGCGAGAATACGTCGTACGGCTCCTGGTGAAGCATTACCACGTTCTGGCAGCGCACGGGAACCAGGAAACGGTCGTTAACAATCTGAAAGAAAGGTATTGGATAATTAGATTACGACCTACAGTTAAAAATGTAACTTCAAAGTGTATGCTATGTAGAATAAGAAAATGTAAACAAGAAATTCCACGCATGGGAGACTTACCTAAAGCCCGAGTGGCCCATCATCAGCGCGCCTTCACGTACACGGCAGCTGATCTATTTGGCCCTATGGAGGTCACTGTGGGAAGAGAAAGACAGAAGAGATATGGAGTTCTTTTTACATGCTTAACTGTGAGGGCAGTGCACATAGAAGTTGTAAATTCACTTACCTCCGATTCATTCATCATGGCCCTCCGACGAATGGGGGCACGACGTGGCTGGCCGCAATATCTTTATTCAGACAACGGTACCAATCTACGTGGTTCTGATGCGGAGCTCAAAAAGTCTATTGAGGAATTGAATCAGGAGTACCTCAGGCGGGAGTCCTTAAATTATGGAACGAAATGGATATTTATCCCTCCTGCAAGTCCCCACTGGGGTGGCGCGTGGGAAAGGCTGATCAGAACTGTCAAAGGATGCCTGAAGGTTGTGCTGAAAGAACGAGCCCCGCGAGAGGAGACACTGTATACACTATTGGCTGAGGTCGAGAGTATAGTGAACAGTAGGCCGCTGACGCACGTCTCCGTAGAACCTGGCAGCACTGAAGCTTTGACCCCAAATCATTTTCTTTTGGGTTCTTCATCGGTCTTAACCCACCTCGGCGCTTACAATGACACCGACTTTTACTTGAAAAAGCAGTGGAGGATCGCCCAGCGACTAGCCGATTTATACTGGAAAAGGTGGGTGAAAGAAATCCTTCCCGACTTGTTACCACGTAAAAAATGGACTCAAGAAGAGAGGACCTTGCAAGTGGGAGACCTTGTCCTAATTGTGGACCCAGATGGACCTCGATGCACTTGGCCTAAGGGTCTGGTAGAACAAGTGTTGCCAGGCAAGGACGGTCGAGTCAGAGCCGTCAGAGTGAAAACCAAGAATGGTGATGTACTCATGCGCTCAGCCGCACGCATCGCCCGAATACCCATTGATGGTGAGTGCTGCTAGTCAGCACTGGGGTGGAGGATGTTGCCGATGAATGCCGAACGCCGCGCGGGGCGAGGGTCACGGGGGCCGGGGACGGCCCACCGCGCGGAGAGATCCGATTGCGAGTTGCACCGAACGGACGTTGCTCTCTTTTATATTTCTTTTCTTTTAATATTTGCCGCTAACTGTACTGTGTATACTTATTTACCTGTAATTAAAAGTTTAGTGCATATTTACCAGTTTTTATTGGGCCAAAAGTTATGCGTCTGATTTTCATGATTGTTGCGTTTTTTAAAGCTGAATAAATTTATAACAACGTGGTATACTCATTTTTCCTGTAACATTTCCCAGTTGCGAAAAATTTGCCCTAAACCAAAAAATGTGGCGTGAGTCGATTTTTTTGCTCGCGAGGTAGGTACACTATAGGTGTTCAAAAATATCGGCACATGCACCTTGAAAATAGAGGTGTGTTCCGATGTTTGCTCCGATGTACGTATGTGATGGCGACTGTAGTTAAATATAGGCTTGCAAACATACGATCTACAAGCACCTGCTAGATAAAGTTTAGCGGTAAGTAATCGTTAGGTACCCTCAGCACTTATGCAATAGTGTCCGCATCATCATCATCATCATCATATCATCATATAATTCGTAAACGAGTTGCCTCTCTGATGCGCCGTGTGCGAGAGGCAGCGACAACAGCCTCCTGAACACCATTGTTGATAGGCTGGAATGCCCGATGGTGGAGCACTGGAACTCCTTACATGTTCTAGCTAGAATTGTATTGTATTGTTTTAATGTTGCTATTTTAATGATTCTATTCAATGTAATTTTATTCAGTGTATTTTAATGTGATTTTTATTTAATAATTTATGATTTTATATGAACTATGTGGTTCGAAATAAACGAATGAATAATAGTAATATCAGCCGAAAGACGTCCACTGCTGGACATAGGCCTCCCCCAAAGAGTGCCACAGTGTCCGCATACATATTTGTATTTATTAGTATGTATTTATATGATTTCTTGTTAGTATATTTCTTTAGTTTATCAACATATTTATTTTATATTATTATTCTGCTGATCTAATGCTCTTCCTGTTTTTTTCTCACTGCACCCACTTTAGCAAGTCTCTATTTTGCCCTAGGGTTGACTGGTAGAGAATCCCTTGTGGCATTAAGTCCGCCGTTTGTACCTTTTTTATTTGTGCAATATAGTTTAAAATAAATAAATAAATAAATGGTGGTGTGTGGATGTGTTGTCTGTCATGACAGCGAATCCTCGAATCAGTAAAGGGTCGACAAACTCGACAAAGCTCTTATCTCCTTTGGTGCCGACGTCCATAGGCTAAATTATCTGCTTTCCATCAGGCATACCTTATGCTTGTTTGTTACCATCGTAGTATTAAATAAAATAAAAATCATTTATTTCAGACTACTGTTGGTCCATAGGTATTTTGTTAGTAATAATCAGCTTAAGGGATGTTAGTGTGGAATTGAACAAGGTTTTATTAAATAACATTACGTTACATTGATTTGATTGGAATAATTTGAATTGATCATCATCCTCCTAGCGTTATTCCCGGTTGTGCCCCTAAAGGAGCCCGGGGTCCGCTTCGACACCTTATCGCAAGATTTGGCATAGGTACTAGTTTTACGAAAGCGACTGCCATCCGACCTTATTGGGATTAGACAGGTTCCCTCATGATGTTTTCCTTCACCGAAAAGCTAACGGTAAATATTCCGTACATAAGTTCCGAAAAACTCATTGGTACGAGCCGGGATTCGAACCCACGACCGCCGCTTGACAGCCGTATGCCTGAACCACTAGGCTAATAATTTGAATTGATATTTCAATTTTTTTTTTGTATATAAATTCATTTAAAATACGAAACGGCGTCACCTTTTGCTGACGTGCACCTGTATAATGTTGTATATTAAGTACCTATGTATATTTAAACATAAACACAAACCAAGCGGGTAGTTTAGAATGAGATGTTTCCGATGTACCCTACATAAAAATAATCGCTCACTTCAAATTGTAGGTTATCCCTCCCTCCCTATCGTGATATTCAAATCGTCAATTTTTGATAACACATTAGCATCTGCCCGCGACTCCGTCCGCGTAGAACTCGCTTTATATCGTAGCTCCATATAATTTTTCACCCCCTTAGGGGATGATTTCCGGGATAAAAACTATCCTATGTCCTTCCTCGGGTCTCAAACTATCTCTATACCAAATTTCATCTAAATCTTTTCAGTGGTTTCAGCGTGAAGAGGTGACAGACAGACAGACACACTTTCGCATTTATAATATTAATATTAGTTTATTAGTATGGATTGATTAAAAACAGAACAAGTAAATCATGATTTCCATAGTCAAACATGGTCAAATTTTTGAAGTAGGTATATTTGAAAATCTTTAAAATAATTTGAAGCTTGATTTGTTCCGAGTATTTTCCTGATTTATGTTTATTGGTAATAAGCTGCTCGCGCTATTGCGCCCGCGTTTAGCAAAGAACAGGCAAACCGGATTATAATATTAGACCAATCAAATTAGCTAAACCCGGACATAATTCGATAACTGTAATTTTCTTTTTCTATGATGTAAAGTATTGTTAGTTATAGTTAAAATAAAAAGAATTAAACATTTTAGGGTTCCGCGTCATTGTAAAAAAACCAAAAATCTAAATTTTTAACAAATTCTGATTTCATAAGTGCAGCATAATATGTAACTTTGTAAAAGTGCCTCTATTATGATATGACGCTTGCATTCCAGTTAAAGAAATCAAAATTAATCTAATTAATCAACCGGGACTATCAATAATAAAGAAAGTTCAGTAAGTTACACATTTTCTGGATTATCTTACCAGAAATTATAGATAACTGCAATTTAACAAATTATTCTGAATAGTATATTATGTGTGTTGATAAATTATTAAAAATTAAACAGATTCTCTTTGCGGATTTCTAAAATCACAAATATTGTTAGTTTTTGGAAAACCAAAATACATAACTACTTGGAAAGTGTTTGATTTATGCTGTCAACATATTATTAGTACTATAAGAAACAAATTAAACAAAAAATATCCACGATTATTAATTAATTCATATTTTTTCGTACTAAAGTTTTAATATGAACCTTATCTCTTGCAGAATAAGGCCGTCATTGCTTTGCGTCTCAACTACCGACCGTGTTGTCGGGAGTCGCAGGCATTCACCACCACCTGTTGGCCACCGCTGTCAGTGCGTTTCGGCCTTCATTTATTATGGATAGGTCAATGATTGTCAAACATTTATAAAGACGAACGTGGCGTTTACTTACCACGGTTCGGCTATGGTGGAGATTTATTGAAATATTGTGTTCATTAAATCGATAATAACTAAATTGTTCAGCATGAGACATAATTGTCGTGGAATGTCGATTACCTATTTAGAAGCGCTCAGTCTTCTGTATAGAATTATTTAAATAAAATATGTTACTTGTGTGGGTGCAGAAAGGGGCATTGTTGGAATGATTCTTATTCGAATAATTATTCGAATAAACATTTATTCGCGAATAATTTATTCGTCTACACTTTCGAATGACGAATGATTTATTCTCATTTCATTCCAATAAATCCACGAATAATATTTAAGGATGCGGTTGCTCGTTGTAACACGTACACGAATTTAACATGATCACTACAAGTGTACCTATTTTCAAGTATTAATACCCTTTTCTACTAATTAACAATATTTTTGTGAGTTAAATGAGTCGCTTCATGGGGCATTTAACAGGTTTGTTTCAATATGTCACGTGTGTGGGCTTGTCCATATATTACGTCATCGTTTTTAGGGTTCCGCACTCAAATAGTAAAACGGGACCCTATTACTAAGATTCCGCTGTCCGTCAGTCTGTCTGTCCGTCTGTCACCAGGCTGTATCTCACGAACCGTGATAGGTAGACAGTTGAAATTTTCACAGGTGATGTATTTCTGTTGCCGCTATAACAACAAATACTAAAAAACAGATTTTTTATTTTCTTTTTTTTTCTTATACAATCTTACAAAAATCGATCTAGTCCCAAACTAAGCAAACTACTATGGGTACTAGACGACGATAAACATACTTATATAGATAAATAAATACATAAGTACATAGAAAACATCCATGACTCAGGAGCACATATTTGTGCTCATCACACAAATAAATGCCCTTACCGGGATTCGAACCCGGGACCTCCGGCAACGCAGGCAGGGTCACTACGAGGGTCAAACTGAAAGTTTCGGGAATATTAAAAAATATAAAAAATATGCAGTTACATTGATTTAAGTATTTTTATTGTTTTTCAAAGTATTCTCTTTTATATTTTATGCACTTTTCCATGCGTTCAAACCAGTCGTTAAAAATTTTAAAAGCCTCCACTGCTTCTGCCGGCCGCCGAAACACCGCGCCCACCACGCAACTTATCCTTGATTTTGGGGAATGTGAAAAAGTCGTTGGGACTTAGGTCAGGGCTGTATGGAGGATGGTCCAGTAGTTCGACTTTTTCACCTTCCAGGTACTCATTTTTTTTACGAGCGGTGTGAGGGCTGGCATTGTCGTGGTGAAGGATGATGCGGCGACTAGGCCTTTTTTCCTAAGTTCAGCAAAGACAATCGGCAAACAAATACTTGTATACCAATCGGCTTTGTTTGACCGTTCTACGATCTTCAAGTGGAATAGTAGCCACGTGACCCGATTTGGAGACAAACATAGCCACCATCTTCTTGGCCTTGCTGCGAGAGCGAATAACTTTTGTTGGCTTGAAGCTCGTCTTCGTTACCCCATACTCGAGATTGGTTTTTAGTTTCAGGCTCATATGCGTATATCTACGACTCGTCACCTGATACGACACTTAAAACTGCATTTGAGCTTCCTCCGTTGAATTTATCCAATGTTTTGCGGCACCAATTGACACGAGTCGTTTTCTGCTCGTCAGACAATAAGTGCGGGATCCAACGGGAAAACAACTTTCGCACGCCTAATTCTTCCTGTAAAATAATTTGTATCTGACTCATTCCAATCCGCAAAGACTCCTGAATTTCCCGATATGTCACATGCCTGTCTTCTTTTATCAGCTGACTCACAAGGTGGACGTTTTCTTGCGTAACTGCCAATTTTGGTCGACTTTCACGCGCGTCGTCCGTGAGGGATACTCGGCCACGTTGAAATTCTGAATACCACCTGTATCTTGTCGTCTTTGAAGGTGTTTCATTACTAAAAGCAGCAATCATCCGGTCTCCACATTGTTTTTGTGTTAATCCACTTTGAAAGTCGTAATATTTTTTTACGGGACAATTCCATCTTCAGCGGCGACTCAACAACTCGAAAAAACAATTGAAACTGAACCATTGTTTTTTTAGGGTTCCGTACTCAAGGAGTAAAACGGGACACTATTACTAAGACTCCGCTGTCCGTCTGTCTGTCTGTCTGTCAGTCTGTCTGTCTGTCTGTCTGTCACCAGGCAGTGTCTCAACAACAGTGATAGTTTGACAGCTGAAATTTTCACAGATGATGTATTTCTGTTGCCGCTATAACAACAAATACTAAAAACCAGTTTTTTTTTCTTTTATAATCTTACACAAATCGGCTTAGTCCCAAACTAAGCAAAGCTTGTATTATGGGTACTAGACGAACGATAAATATAGATAAATAAATACTTAAATACACAGAAACATCCATGACTCAGGAACAAATATTTGTGCTCATCACTCAAATAAATACCCTTCACGAAGAAGATTGGCTACATAAGTCACATGCGAGCACACGACCGTCAACAACATACCTGAACGCAGTCGCTGTGGCCGTAATCGGCCGGGACTACATCATCATCATCATCATCATCAAATGCCCTTACCAGGATTTAAACCCGGGACCTCCGGTTTCGTAGGCAGGGTCACTACCAAGTACCAACTAGGCTACAGGAGGCTCCCATACAACAAACGTGTTTTTTTTGCCTATATATTATGGTACGGAACCCTTTGTGCGCGAGTCTGACTCGCACTTGACCGGTTTTTTTTTCACCCGTGGTAAAGCCAAAATAGTAAAAATAAAACAGGTGAAATAATTACAACTAATATCCGTTTCACCATGCACGGCGATGTTAATTGGTACCCTTAATGAAGCGGTAACCTTTTTCTATCAAATTTTAAAACTAGGTAGGTATCACTGTTCTGTCTGTAGGAAAATATTACGTTTTTGAGATATATTCCATTAAAAAGCATTCCTACAATATTCGTTCAAAATATTATTCCCGAAAAGCATTACGAATGATTATGCGAATGAAGATGTTATATACTATTACATATGTTATAAAATAAAAATAAAACAGGTGAAATAATTACAATTAATATCCGTTTTACCATGCACGGCGATGTTACTTGGTACCCTTGATGAAGCGGTAACCTTTTTCTAACAAATTTAGAAACTAGGTATCACTGTTCTGTCTGTAGGAAAATATAACGTTTTTGAGATATATTCTATTAAAAAGCATTCCTACAATATTCGTTCAAAATAGTCAGTTTATAGTGGACCTGTTTCTATTGTACGGGGTGGTCCGGAACCCTCGGTGTGCGAGTCTGACTCGCACTTGACCGGTTTTTTTTATGCTAACCACGATCATGGCATCATCTCTTTCATTTACTTAACAGTTAAGAGTTTACTTATGTATTCGATGATAAAAGCAAATCAATCGTTCCTTACGCCCTTTGGACCAGAGTTTTCAAAGGGCGTAAGGGACAAACTGTGATTTTTCATTAGAGCTAAAAATCCTACAATTAGGATATTCCGTTATATTTGTTTTATTTGTACACGGCGCGGTCGGTGCAAAACACGTAATTGAAATAAACTCGTTAAGACGGGTTCGCCGTGCGCTCGCCCGCTGGCGCCCCACTCTCTCCCCGCCTCGCACCCACCGCATGCATCTGACTCCACGACAAGGTCGCGAGTATTTTCAATTAAAATTTTCAATTTCTTAAGCGTGAAATTAACATGCTTAATTTTGATGAAAACATGATTATCGTACACAAAAAGCTATTAGTAAACAAAAAAATCATAGTTACTATTTATAATTACTGAGAAATACATTATTATTAAAACGTTAAAAATAAATGTTTAATTATTGTCTTAAATGTCTAAAAAGACGCAATATACCTTAAACAGATAAAAACATCATAGTTACCATTTTGGCTTGTCTAGATAATGAGATCAGAGGAAAACTGTAAAAAAAAAGGTATATGCGAATTTGATATCAGTTTAATTTTGCTATTAAGTGATCTAATTTGAATGCACCTCAAAGTTATACTAACAAGGTACTTGGTTAGCTTTTTTACTTTTAGGAAAAAGTTAGGTAGTGTACGTTAACTCGTGTTTTTTTTAACTACGGTTACGATCGCGGATTTTTTACTTAATATATTTCATTAATATTTGATACTGAATAGTAAAATCCGATAAAACAATAAAAACAACGAGTTTACGAATTATGTCCAGGGTAAGCTAATTTGATTGGTCTATATAGCCTATGTCAATCCAGAAAGTCATTTTTATACACAGGCGAAAGAATTTATGAATCCAATAAGTGGTTCCGGATCACATAAGTAGGTACTTAGGTACTTTATCTGAAATATATAGTTTTTTTTATAAAGAGTATTAAATCTGAATGTGGATGGATGTAAGAGACGAGGTAGGCCAAGGTAAAGGTGGATGGACTGTATGAGAGAAGATATGAAGAGAAAAGAAGTGAGTGATGAGATGACAGCTGACAGAGAAGTATGGAAGAATAGTTATTTGTTATACCTACAAGGGTGCAAAGTTGTATTTTACCCGCGAGTGTGGAATTGAAACACGAGCAATGAAAGGATTCTATAGTTGAACCACGAGCGAAGCGAGTGTTTCTAAAATATAATTCTGAGCGTAGCGAGTGTTTCAACACACGGGAAGTAAAACACAAAACTTTTCACCTCACTGTAGCGAGGAAAGTGCAACATGCAAAACAACTTTATTCAACTGGTTTTAAAGGATAAAAGACGGCTTTCCGAGGCAGTGAGGGGAAAAGACATGCTCCGACTCCAAGTAAATTGGATAAGGGCAAGGAAATGATGATGATATAGTTTTTAGGGTTCCGTAGTCGACTAGGAACCCTTATAGTTTCGCTTTGTTTGTCCGTCCGTCCGCGGATAATCTCAGTAACCGTTAGCACTAGAAAGCTGAAATTTGGTACTAATATGTATATCAATCACGCCGACAAAGTGGTAAAATAAAAAGTGATTTTTTATTAGGGTACCTCCCCTATACGTAACGTGGGGAGTGTTTTTTTTTCATTTCAACCCTAACGTGTGATATATTGTTGGATAGGTATTTAAAAATGAATAGGGGTTTACTAAAATATTTTTTTGATAATGTATATATTTTCGGAGATAATCGCTCAAGAAGTAAAAAAAAATGTGTCCCCCTCTAACTTTTGAACCATACCTAAGTTTTAAAAATATGAAAAAAATCTCAAAAGTAGAACTTTATAAAAACTTTCTAGGAAAATTATTTTGAACTTGATAGGTTGAATAGTTTTTTGAAAAAAATTACAAAATAATTTCACACACTTACTGTGACTGCTGTGACGGACGAAAAACTACGGAACCCTACACTGAGCGTGGCCCGACACGCTCTTGGCCGGTTTTTTTTATCCCCCCAACTTACAACTTTTATTGGTGACAACTAAAGTGAAATCCACAATAAGGCCAACTAGTACCGATTTTACCTATTTTTGTCTGTATTTTTGCCTGTGTCTTGTGTACAATAAAGCTATTTACATAGGTACATACAAGTCGTTTTACCGTATTTATGCAGCCACAATAAATGGTCATTATTTCCAGGACTGCGGCCGCTCGTACTTGCACTGGACGTATCTGCAAGTACATCGACGGATGAAGCACGCCAACGAAAACTTCATCTATAAGTGCGTTCACTGCGAAGAAACCTTCCCTAACAGGCGAGTCTTTGTCCCGACTACGAGGCCAGATACATATCTATCTGACGTGATGCCCTGACAAAACAGGAGCTGTCACGTCAGAGAGCATCAGATCATAATGTGAAGATCTCAGAGCATAGAATACTAGAGAGAGGACAAGCTACCGGCGGCCGCGTCGCAGTTGTTAGCTCAATGGGCATACTCTGCCATACTGTGCACGCGTGCTGATCGCAGAGAATATTACGTTTCTTCCCAAAATACCTGATATGATGCGCGTGTATTGTCCAATAAGAGCGTAGGTATACAAGTGTGTGTGTTTTAGATGTGTGCGTGCTTTGTCTTGTCAATTACTTGGGCTTTGTGTGGGTTAATGTACTTTTGCGACAGGCGTACTCAATACAAATCGGCCGGCATGTCCGATCTCCTTATATTCATACATCTGTGGTGAAGATAAACGTAATACAAGTTTCTGTCAAAAAATTCATTTTTGGTACAAGCTTTTATTGCCGACTGTACTTTTCTGCATACCATCAACTACTCATTGAGACGATTCTAACGAGCCCAAACTCGATGGAGTTGTGTCGTTTTATTGCGGAGTTCCTATGGCCACCTTCCAGCTCCAGCATCAGATCAGCTCTAAGTCATCATAATATTGCATTGTCATGCGATATACATATACATGCAAAATTTCAGCTCAATCGGAAACCGGGAAGTGGGTCAACTTTCAATTACTAAATTTGACAAAAGAAAACAAACGGGGGCCAAATAAAAGCTTGTAAAAATGTCACTTTCTGATGACCTACCACACTAGGTTTTATCGCCACGTTTTACGACAAAAATGTACTGAAACGTCACGCAAAACCTATCGTGCTAGGGCCTCTGGTTGATATTGATAATACTTATGATTTTATCTCCAAATACAATTGAAAATATTAAGTTTAACTAAAACATGCAGTAAAATAAAAACATGATTGAGTGTATAGTAGTGTATATGCGTGTTAGTGTGCATATTTGTGTATGTTCTTGTGCGTTTCAGCCGTGGTGAGTAAATTTGAATTAAAAGGTTTATAATTATACCCTTTGATATACATACCTACGTTATGACTGCCTATTCTTTGTATTTTTGTATGAGATATTGCTTAAGGGAATGTTTACCTATTAGAGTTTCCTATTGAAGGAGGTAAATCGTTATGACTAAGTACAACCCCATCCTTCGTTTGTTGGCTGAGGGGTTTGACTGCCCATATTTGAGGCATTGCGACGACATGCATGTTTCTATAAGTAGTTATTATGTCTAACCTACTTAAGTGCTTCTAGAAACATGACATGAACAATTGAACATTAATTTAAAAAAATATATATTGTAGGTGACGTGTCTACGGTTTTATTCGTGCGGTGATTTTCTTTAGGTGTGGCCTGTATTTTCTTTTTTTTGCATAGGTTCTAGCGGGGATGAGAACGAAACGCAAGTTGACTGTAGAACGAGGTCGGGAGGCTTCTTTAGGAGAGGTGTTTCTTCTGCGGCTGCTAATTTTGTAATAGCTACGCTTAGCGCGCGCCGTCTCTTTATACCTGTCTATATTTAAGCACCTCTCCCCCCGATACCCCGCACCGGACCCCCTTCCCGCACGAACTAATTTATTTTCTCTTAGATAAATCTTACGCTAGTACAGGTTAATTCTCTTATTCTAATAAGGTACATCAATCACATTCCTATTAGATTCCGCTTGGAATTCGGAGGATATGCGTGGTTTAAGCCCTCTCAGCGGCTTTTTTGCCTCTCGCACACCCTCCCGCTTCACCGCGGTTATAAATATAAGTGCAGGCGACGCCCTAGCCACCGCTCATTCGCGTCTAGGACGTCCCAGGACCTATTCGCTTTCGTATACCCTAATTTTATTCTTTATTATTCACATATTACTAATGGGCTTATACGAGTATTCGCTTTCGGTGAGCGATACTAAAGTTCCCTAGTAATCAAACAACACCAATTCTAAATAAATTTTATTTGTACAACTTTGGTATTAAGGTACAATATTACATTTTACTTTTATTTCTTATGCTATTACAGGGTTTAAATGATATAAGCACACACTAACCATATATATTAGTCTAAGTTACTTGAAATAAATGATAAGTAAATTAAAATAAATAACTTTCGGTGTCTAATCCAGTACGTGGGTCGTTCTTCTTTTTTACCTACAATGAATCTTAATTTTTCTGTTTTTGCGTTTTTCAACTTTTGATAATTACCTATGGTTTTAATGTTTGATTTTAATAAACGTTCCATATATTTTTTTATAAGGACTAATTAATGATTCTTTGGTGTTTTTTAAGAAAATACTGTGACAGAGTGCTCGTTTTCAGCGGAGACCACATTTTGGATTACCAGTACCACACTGTCACGCGATTCTATGAAAAACAAACTTATAAATAATAGCTGAATAAATGTATGGACGTATATTCAAACACTAAAACATTAATAATAATAATCAATACTCTAACTAATGACGTATGGTAAAATGAGGACAGGAAATTGTAGGTTAAAAAGAAGAATGGCCCACCTACCGATAACGGAGGTAAGTATAAATGTATGAAAACATGCTTACTGGTTCACATCGCCTAGGCCGATATCAGAACATGATCCAACCGAAAAGGATCGTTGCCGTATCCGACACGGACAGGATTACTGTGAATAAGCAAAATTCAAAATTCAAAATTCAAATTCAAAATCATTTATTTGTAAACATAGGTATATGAATGGTCAAAGAACTTAAAATTATGTACCACTATGTTTTGCCATATGGCATACAAATACTTATGAGAAGATGGAGCAGCATGCATCTAATTTAGAGTAAGTATTATATTATTATAGTTCACAAGCTCTCATACAAATATGAATTGGGTACTTTCCTTGGTAAAAATAGTAGTTTATGTGACTGTACATAATGAAGGGCATTAAACACGAGCGTGGGTTTATGAAACGAGCCGCAGGCGAGTTTCATAATAACATCACACGAGTGTGTTAATGCCTAATTATGTACAGTTACATACACTACTTTATCTATCCACATATCATAAGCCTCCATGATGCATCCAGGAGCCGCATATGACCGGCATTGTTTGCTGGCAGCTGTCTTTTTTAATTCAGAGACAAACTAGAGTCGGATCCAACTGTCATATCGTTCGATATCTTACTTACGTGCGACATTTCTCAAATTTGTATGCAAATTGACATTTCATTTCGAACTAAACGTCATCTCGACTGATATTAGAATATAGAGGTCAAATCAAATTGCTTTGTTTTTCGAGGTGTTCGAAATTTGAATGTAATAATAGCATCGAAATCGATGTTATTATTTAGCAATAATAACATTTTCACAGATAAGAAATTTGTTCTATCAAAACAGTCTGTTTTGATGGTGGTCATAATGTGCGGTTCTTGAACGGGTCATTGTCAGATTTAGGTTCGCGTCTTTTCGGTGGACATTGCCAAAATTAAGTGCTATAAAGCCTAATTTTTGGTTGAACTCTGAATCCGCATAAACGGCGTTGCCCCTTCTATAATTCTATGTGATAAAAACATATTATATGTGAGCGTAAGCCCTTAACTATTTGACCATCGACCGGAAAGATGATTTTTGTTTTTGTGACTGACAATGACCCGAACGCATCATGGAGGGTTTATGATATTTGAATAGATAAATATAATTATTTTTAGTCCGTCAGTTAGATTATCAAAAAATATTGGACACGTATTTTTTTATTTTGTCAATCAAAACAAAAAAATGATGAAGATTTAGCTCGTTTAAGTTCCGCGTGACGTTACATTATGCAAAAAAGTGTACCGTAAATTGTTCTGATAATAAATCAAAACCAAAATCAAGCAACCTAGGTACCAAAAGGTGTTATTTAACAAATTAAAATTTAATTAAAATAAAACTCAAGTTTTTAAACATTTAACTGCCGGGTTAAAAGTATACCTATGCCAAGATTTTTTTAATATTTTTTCCTTAAACGTTCACAAAATCACGCAACTTTTCATTACAGTTCCGTAACAAAATTCCAAAATTTTAATAATTCGCTCCACCCTAATGTATTGGAGCTGATCTGATGCTGGAGCTGGAAGGTGGCCATAGGAACTCCGCAATAAAACGACACAACCCCATCAAGTTTGGGCTTGTTAGAATCGTCTCAATGAAAATGGAAATTTTGACAGAAACTTATTTTAAATCAATTGTAGCTATATCTAGACACGCAGCAGCGTGTCAAGCCAAGTTCAATCAAAGGAACTGGCTAGCCAGCGCCAAGTGTAATATTACACGAACCACTTGGTGCCACTTTTGACCCTTCTATAACTCAAAACCTCTTTAACGTAAACACATAAAACTACGCGTGTTTAATTATTGGGTCCTTACCTATGAAATTGGCGTTTTTTTCACAGATATTATTTTGTACGTAATTTATTCATTTCTATTGCAACTTCCAAATTATTTTTTAATTTCATTATTAGACTATGTAACAAAGGTTTTAAATACAAAAAATAGGTTTGAATTTTTTATTTAGTGTTTCAAATTAAAGCTTGAAAACCGCCCTTTTCATGTGCTGCCGGTTAAAGTGTTTCAATTACGTATAGTTTTATGATGCGAACTATTTTTAAGGAATGAAGATATGTGTAAAGTAGCTTAAAAGTTTTCTATATTCCTACCAAAATTTAGTTTGCTTTGAATTTGACATTGCTGAATAATCCGCAAAATTCAATGTATGAAAATCACAGTTTTCATAAAATTCTCCATACACACCGCCAATTTCATAGGTAAGGACCTAATATATCCATATTACCTATATTAGTTCAGTCATTACATTATATGCAAAAAAACCGACCCTACCCGTGAATAATTAGTTCTTGGATTTTTTTTACGTAGGTCCCCCGGGGGTGTCACTGGGAGTGTAAATTCAAAAAGTAGACTGAATCAGGCTCCTGCGTATATTCGATTATAAGTATCTATATCGTCGTCTAGTACCCATAGTACAAGCTTTGCTTAGTTTGGGACTAGGTTGATTTGTGTAAGATTGTCCGCAAATATTTATAATTTATTTATTTAACTCGGCCATTTTTGAGTTTACAGTAAAACCGTGAGGACAAAAATTGTAGGAAATTTGATTCTCTACACGTTTGGTCCTCACAATTTTTCTTCTAGGATCGATATTTTGGAAATTAAATTTGAAAAAAAGCGACAATTTCAAAATATTTTCATCATCTCGTTTATTTTTAGTTTAGTCTTCATTTATGCCGTAAAGTTGAAAATAAACGAGACGATGACAATATTTTGAATTGGTCGCTTTATTCAAATTATTTTCCAAAATATCGATCCTAGAAGAAAAATTGTGAGGACCAAACTTGTAGAGAATAAAATTTCAAAGAAAAAAAAAAACAAAGAACTAATTATTCGCGGGTCAAAATCTATAATGACTGAACGATATCGTTCGACATTGTTTTGACGTAATTTGCATCTGTCAGACGCCCATTACTGATAATCCTATTATTATTATCAGTTGGAGCGTGGCGTACCACAGGAAAAAGGTGCACGGCAAACCTGCGGCGGACAAGGGCGCGGCCACCAAGACAGTCAACGACTACAGGTAACAAATACCTACAGACACATAATACAGTCAGCTGACAAATTTGTCGTGTGATACGAGTTTTCTTTAAAGTATTTGTTACTCAGTAAGTTTTGCTTGTCAACAGACGAAACATAAAAATATCGTTTGACCAGGCAACCACTTTGGCTAAACTCGGCTCTCGCACACCCTTCGTGACTCAAATTCACACGAACGCGGCTGACGTTATCTGACAGCGTCACACAAAACGCCACGACTTTAGGCGACGTAGGCTCGTGGTCTTCTCTCCCTCTCACTGAGCATAAGCGTGAGCGAGACGCACTTCCGCGTGTTCGGAAGCGCGGATATCATGTTTTTGTATTTTAGTTTTTTGTGCGTTTAAATAAATAAAATAGTTATACCCACAAACATGATATTGCCGATTTTTAGAACCAATTTTAATATGTTTAGCTGCTGTGCATAATTTGTTAGGATTTTTCAACCGACGAAAAAAACGGAGAAGGTTCTCAATTCGACGCATATATATATATTTTTTTATGTATGACCACGCATAACTTTTTACAGAGTAGTTCGATTTTGATAATTCTTTTTTTATTGGAAAGGGTGTAACCCGAAGTTGGTCCCATATAAATTTGGAAAAAAATACCAACCCTAAGGGTACGAAAATAGGGGATGATTGATTTTTCGTCGGTTAAAACTTTGTTTTCAAAGTAAATTATTAAGTGTATTTTAGACCTATGTTCGTGATATTTTTCTGTCGAGCGAAAGTCAAAAACTCAAGATCCGAATAGCTGTTGTCCCTCGAGCAAGGCCGCAAGATTGCTAATTAAATTTAGGGCGGCCGTATTATAATCCAGACAAGAGCTACGATTTTGTAAAAATCCGTTATCGGAGCTCACGTCGCCTTATCTACACGAAATAGCACGGTAATGCGGGATTTAATAACATGATTTGAATTTTCTAGCTGTCCAATATCGATTTGGTAGTCGAGGAATTTAATTTCCAACCCACCTAAGGTTCAATATTGTATAGCAAACTGTCACCATAAGAGCTAGCTCTAGCTCTCTCGACATGCATTGTGTTATGTTTATGTTAGTAACTAGGCAACAGATTAACTACGTTGACATGGTGAACTAAACTTTGAACCTGTTATATCATGAATCCCTATTCCTTCCTGGTGTAACTCCACTATTTGAGCTCTTAAACATTTGAACGCCATGATTCACGTACTAAAGTATCACTGACACGCCAAGCTTTTTTCCATAAATTTAGTAACTAAAGAACGCTTTATCCATTCTCTCTGAAACTTGTTCCGAAAATGTAGTCATCAGTGCGTACTATGGAAATGTATATTCTTTGCTGACCTATGGTACCATTTTCTGGGGTAACTCAGTGGATGTGCATAAAACATTTTTACTCCAGAAAAAATGCCTAAAAACCATTTTCCGCATGAATATCAGAGATTCTCTTCGTGAAGTCTTCAAAGAAAAGCGTTTCCTAACATTAACAGGCATTTTCATTCTATAAATAAGTTTGCTTGTAAAAAGCCAACCCAACTATTTCCCAACCTGGTCTGGTACTAAATGTAATACAAGAAAGCAATATAAATATGATACTAGGGTACCGAAAATCAGCTCCTCTATTTTCGAGAAGAGCACTTTTGTAACTGCAATTCGTGTATTTAACCATCTGCCGTCTGATATAAAAGCTATGGAAGGTAGTTCGTTCAATAGTAGATTGTACAACAAGTGCATAAAACGCACCATTTTACTCGAGACGTTTATCCATCCGAGCGAGCTTGCGAGCGAGGATAGATATAAAGTCGAGTGTAAAATGGGTTTTATGGACGAGTTGTACACTCTACTTTTCACTTCGATTGCGAGGAAATGAAACAGCAACACGTAAAATAATAAATGAGACGAAATACAAATTATAAGTTTATTTCATGAAGTTTTATTGTGTACTTTGGCTGTTGGTATCTTTGCCTTGGTCTTAGAATACGAACGAAACGAAATAAAATAAAGAGGTTGTTGTATGAAGTTAAAGATGTTCGTGTGGCTGTTGCAGCGATTGCCTTGGTCTTCGACGAAGATTTTACTTTATGCTCTAGAGCATAAAAAGCGACTTTATGTCGCCTACGCACGACATAAAGACGAACTTTTAGAGCATGAGAAGTGAAAAGTAAATTTAAAAAACTGGCTTATAAATAAATCATTTTATAGCCTCAATGAGTTTTTTGGGTCAGTAAACAGTCGTGAAAGATTTTAGGATTTAGTGTTGTAAATGAATGTATTTTTAATGTTAGTTATATGCTATGAATGTACCTAAATATTGCACGCCCGTAAGGGCACCTGTTGAAACTATTTGTATACATGTTATCCATACCATACACAGTTATGCAATAAATAATTCTTATTCTTATTCTTATAAGATAGTGACTGTGAACCTTATGTGAAAGATAGAAGGTTGCTTTGACAGCGGACGTCATAACGCCTATAGGGGTTCTTGGCGTGGTGGGCACGACACCACACGACGCCTTTAGGTGTTCTTGGCGTTAAAAGTGCTAGCGGCTAGCATTTTATTTTTCAAGTAGATACCGTGAGTTGAAAATTATGTTACAATTTTCTCGATTGACACTGCTGACACATGACGAAAAGCAAATGATAACTTTTCGCAAAGAGGTTATCTGTGTGATGTGCAAAGGGCGGACGATGGATGTAATGTAGTGAAGAAATAAGAAATCATAAGATGGATAAGACTTTTATTAAATTTCGAGTAATATTTATGTATAAACATTATAGGTATGCAGTTTTTGTTATACTTACCTACAAACCTATATCAGGCGCGGCTCACTCGCGATTTGTGTTTATCGCTACAATACATGCCGGTCACCCCTTCGAAGGGCTCTATTCAGTGGCTGCCACGTGTTGGTACAGGACGCTCGCACGGGTCGCAGCGCGTTGCATGCGATAGAACGGGATGGCCACATTTAGGCACGTTTGGCGTACCTAAACAGGGAATTTGTTAACAGAGAACCTTCTGTACGTAGTACTATTACTTATTCTGTGCCTATATCAGTAAGTACATAATACCTCTATATAATGGGAGCCAAAATTTACAATAAAATACCAGAGCAAATCAGAACTTTAGACACTGAAAGTAACTTTACACATAAACTTAAAATATATTGCGCAGCTTACTTCTCTGTGAAGGAATTCCTGGATGAATAAATATGTCGAGCTGACATTTAATTAGAAATGACATTGATAATACTTACATTTTGATTGTATCATATTATTTTAATTGCTGACATATTCAATCTACTATTTTATCATTTTATATTCAAGCTATTCTTATTGAATGACATTATGTAACATATTTTTTAATATTATTCTTGGGACATTTGTAACCCAGTATTTGTGGTTTTAATTTTAATTTACTTATAAGTTATAATGTACCCAATTGACAGTGTATGATTAATACCAAATAAATAAATATAAATATCCTCCATAGTATATACATAATTAGTATCTGTAGATGTACAGAGGGCATTTTCCCTATATTAAGTGGATAATGAACCATAAAATGAATGGACTGAAAATAAGTAATATAGAAAAAAATATGATTATTTACTACAACAATAAAATTACGTAACTATTTTGCAATTGTGTTCTCTTTTTTAAACCAATTGTAGTCATATCCATATTACGTATATCGTTTGACATGATTTTGACATAATTTGCATCCTTCGTCCGCCCATTAGTAAAATGTGAAGTGACAATACGTGGGTCAATCAACTTTTAAATGACCCTTCTGTTTTTTCTGCATTATCAGTTACCACAACATCGGTATACTTAGGTATATGTTGATAAAATGTATAAGTTCTTATAGCCATATAAACAGTCTATTTGGACATGCAATTAAACGTATTAAAGCAGAAAACATGGTTGTCCTGGTGACAAACCATGCACACTTTTCATACAAATTTTCGTCCGCTGGGCAACGGGTGAAATTGAGGTCAAATGAATGTTTTTAATACAGTTGTCATGGAGTTACACGCTATAATTCATTGGGTAAGGAACGCGACAACAATACCAACAGCTAGGGTTGCCAACTAATTTTGGGGGAGATATAGAATTTTCCAGAAAAAAGCGACAAAAATATAGTACACTGTAAAAAAATATAGTACTTGGCTGGCCAATGTTGCTATTTAGCAGTGGCAGCGCGTGAAAATTTTCTATGAGCAACCCGAAACAAAAAAGTTATTAAATAGTTCAGAATATACATATACCTATCTATAGGCTTGCCTAAAAATAAATTTTAGGCAATCGGCTTGAATGGGCGCTCCGCTACCGCTATTTAGTAAAACCTCGGCAATTTGAAGCACTTCGTAAGGTCCCCCAAAATATAGTATTTTCGCGTACTATATATTTCTTCAACAGTATATAGTACAAAGAGTCAAAATATAGTACAATACTATATAATATAGTACGGTTGGCAACCCTACCAACAGCAGACATCGTATTTTCTTGTAATCACCTTTTAAACAGCAAATAGTAGAAACGGGGAGGACACTAAAAAGTTGATTGAGCCACGTATTGACATTTCAATAGGTAACTATTACTGGAATATAATTTTCGACCTTAATGCATTGCGAATGTCTAACGACCATTTTCTCCATCACTCTCTACGCTAACGCTCAATGAGGTTACTGAGGAGGTTTCGCCAGATATTTGGTATTGATACCTAACATAATTTTTGAAGAATCCCATGCCGCGACTGCGACGAAGTGTTGCCAAACAAAACTGCGCTCTATAAACATAGGAAGAAGGAGCATAGTTACGTGTCACTGCCAATCAATGACAACCAAGGTACCCAGATAAATTGTAATTGTAGGTATTAGTAGCCGTCATCAAATAATTGGTATTATTAGTCATACATAGTGTAGAAAGTAATTTTGTTGTTAGGTAGGTTGTTAATTTTAAGATCGAATACCTTCATAAAATGTAAATATTTTTTCATCACACTTGCTCATAAATGGTGTTATTCCTTGCCTGTATACAGAAGGACAATGGCCTAAATTGTTCCCGCGGGAAATAATGGCACCATGGGAGTTATGAGCTTGTGTGTGATCTGATTGGTTAAGCAAATCTGGGCGGCAAGAATTCTGCTCTGTGATTGGTTGAAATATTGAAGCTCCGCCCTCCACTCGCACTGATCTAGAAGTGAAGTTGTCAATTTCGTCAACATTTGATTGATGCGCTTGTATAAAACATAGGTTTTTCTGTATTTTGTAGTTATTTATTTCCTATGTGATGAAAAACATTGTGTATAACACGGGCGTAAGAATATTGCAAACTCGAGTCATCAAAAGCCCTCCGACTTACGGCGTCGGGCTCATGATTTGACTTGACTCTCGATGATTTGACTCTCGTTTGCAATATTCCTCATACGCCCCTTGCAATGTACTATGTATACCATTTTTATTATTAGGTTTTACGTAAGACACAGTGTCAAAAATCTTATGCCTAATTGTTGAACTAATAGTAATCGCGTAGTTAAGAGGTTTAGTGCATTTGACGGTTGTCATCTCAAATATAGTATTAAAATTGTATAAGATTTTTTTATTTTATTTTTATATTATTTAACTCAGGGCTAGGGGGCCAGACGTGCGGCGCGGACGGCGCACGCGCCGCCTGCACGCACTGCGGACTCAGCTTCCCTACAAACTTGCTGCACCACCACCTCAAGTAAGCTAATAATCAACACTCAACCTCACCAACTCAAGTAAGGCTGGTCTACTACCATCTAAATTCAAACCCCAGCGACCCAACATACCGACGTACAAAAATACCAATAGAATTTGAATCTTACGAGTGATATTACGTGAGATACAGAGAGTAAAGAACTGTCCTAGAAAAATACAGGGATCTTTACGTGACGAAATTTTAAGTGGATAGAAATAAGAATGTCATGTGACGTCGGTCTTCATCTCGCCGTCAACTCTCTCCTTGCAGAATTGATGAAGGAAGTCATCGTGAAAAGTGGTTGTACACGATGCAATTACCCGACCTGAGAAAATCAGTATAACGTTTAGATTATTAGAATTTACGATTTTTTATTACTCTATTATGTAGTACCTACACGGGAACGAATTACGGGCAATAGCTAGTATTTTTACAAAAAAATGTGTTTTTGTCTTTCAGAGAGGCCCACGGGCAGGAAATGCAATATTCAGCCGGCGCGCGCCCTCACACCTGCGCCGTCTGCGGCCACGCCTTCCGCACCGCGTCCATGCTCACAGAGCACATTAGGTCCATACATGCCCTTTGTCCTACCGATAGTACACACGAATTGAATAGTCTAGTATGCTGACGTCTACTCACAGCGCACACCAGGTCGATACATGCCCTTTGTCCTACCAATAGTACACGCGAATTTAATAGTCTCATAAGCTTATCACACTGACAACATTGCAACGTGCCTTGCTTACGCTCACACTGCGCCATATATCTAGTTCTGGGTCCTGTAAAGCTACCGGCTGAAGGTGAAACTTAACAGTTCTCAATCTCATACAAAGACCAACAGCGAAAAACACATTACAAAATTTGTTGGCTTGGTAACTGGACCTGTAGTATAGTTGACGTAGTTTTCTAGCCAGTGTTGGGTGGGGTGCGGGTTCGAGTCCCGCCAGGACGGTATTTGTTTCATGATAGTTCTTTCAACAATAAGTACCTATACGTAAGTAATAATGTTTCTTTATGGTTTACAGGATTCACACTGGTGAGCGGCCCTTTCCATGTGACGTATGTGGGATGGCGTTTCGAAGGTCAGTCCACACTGAATATTGTGCTTCCATAAGTTAACCGTCACTTAATTTGGTCGGTTCAACATGATTTGTACTAATTTTGACCAGTCTTGGGAACTGATATTCACCGAGGCTAGCTTATGGCGTTTTCATTAACAACCTATAAAAAATGGGTTTTCGATCCGGGGATCATATCCTCTAACCGTCCCAAAGCCTGTTAATAGGCATCGTACTCTTCACTGGGTTTTATAAATATCTAAATTGAAACAGTGTTCCTTTTGTTTTTGGTTCGTCTATTATAAAACAAAACAAATTACTCTATTATCTATTACAGATCTGTTCGTGGTTAAAGCCAAAAAGGCGTAGGTATGGCCTATTTAAGGTTGAGTATCCACCAGATCTGTGCGCGGTGGCGAGGCGGCGAGCGAGGAAAAAATCCACCAATAGGAGTGGTTCATTTTCCTATCATCGCTTAGCACAGCACTGGTGGATATGGACATTGTTGGGTGCGCTCACGCATCGCTTCCTATTATAGGCTTAACTCGGTCCTCGCCAGCTTGCGCGCGGGTGCGGAGTTTAAGAGGTCTAACTATAATGTTTTTTTCCTCGTCCACCGCCACTCAGCCTTGCACAGCTCTGGTGGACACTCACAATAAAGGGGCAGTTTTGGAGGTATAAGGGTTCAAGAGCCACATATTGTGGCGCCTAAATTTAGCAGTGGATTGCAGTGAGCTGATAATGAAAGGCTCATACTATTTATCTTCTGTGTGCAGAGCCACGGCAATGCGCAACCACCGGCTGATACACACGGGGGTCCGCGCGTGGGGCTGCGCGCGCTGCCCCAAGCGTTTCCGGATCCGTTCCGACCTCAACACGCATGCGCGGCTCAAGCATCCCCTCCATCTTGCCGTTATCGAGGTAAGTCCATTCCACACGCTTTTTATGCTACTGTCCTTTTTAAAGGACAAAAGTCGTTGTCAGCAAGGTGACACAAGGTGGCTTAAGCACCCTCTCTATCTCGTTGTTATCAAAGTAAATACGTATACTTCTTATCTAATCTTATTCATTGTGCTGTCCTTTATAAAAGACAAAAGATTTCGCTGTCATCTAGGTGAAGATAGCATCTCTTAAAACATATATTTGTCATAACATGTAGCCACCCAAAGACCTATAAAAATTCATCTGGCAGTTTGCCACTGTCATATAAAAATAAATTCTAATAGCTAAAATCAATTGACGAAACTATTATTATGTTTTTGACATGTAACAATTTATATTCAATCAATAAATGAGTATGAATATGAGTATGATTATTGTGACTTAGGTGCCGGGCCTGGAGCCGAGCCCCGAGCAAGTGCGGGCCGCGCTGGCCGCCAACAACATCGCGCGCGACAGCGTCTTTGAAATCACCAAGATATCCTTCCCGAAGGTACTGTCTAGATATGTAAATACCTCTTTGCGTCTTCCCAGTTGTATCCTAATGAAGCCTGGGGTCTACTTTGAGCGGTTAGACACGGCGACTTGTCGCACCGATACAAACGCGCAACACTAGCCTATACCTAGATCACATGTGGTATCTGTGATTTATACCTAGATATTTTTCTAGCACGAACGACTTATTGTAAGTGATTGAAAAAATAAAAACATCGACAGTCCTGTTATCGATAAATCCCACATCAACGTCATAGAGGTAATACAAAGACAAATATATTTAGGGTAATAGGGTTACTTTCGTAACAATTAGGATACTTTCGTAACTTTCTTTCTTCGTGTCACTGAATTAATTAGCCCATAAGTCACTCCATACCACACACACAGACCGAATTTGTCTTTCAAATCGACGCAGATGTCACAACATGTAGTTTTTTCCAAACCCATTTTAGGTCCCAAAACAAATTCAATTTGTACAAGATCTGTGCAAGTGGCGTCTAGGTACCTAGACGCCACTTGCACCGATATAAGTCTGTTGTTGTATGTACGTCTTGTCGTTGAAGTAGTACCTATGTACTTATCGATAACAGGGTGGTCGATATTTTTATTGTGGCAAGCACTAAACAAATATTGTTCCTGCTAGAAAAATATCTAGGTATTGATGTCAATTCTTTGACCTCATGTAAGCCTTTATTCAAAAAATTCTTTGACCTCATGTAAGCCTTTATTCAAAAAATTATTTGACCTCATGTAAGCCTTTATTCAAAAAATTAAATCATCTAAATGTTCCGTCCTTATTTAGAAATAGACAAGGTATGCCATTTTAATACTAGGTACCCAAACAGATTATTCTTTCCAAGAGTAAAAACAGAATTAGTATGTCGGAGAAATTGCTTTGCAATGCCCATACGCATTTATAATAAATAGGTTACCAGATGACATTAAAGCATTACACTCGATTTTAAAATTAAATTATGTCACTGGTTAAAAGAAACGGCATTTTATTTAATTAAGGACTTTTTAAGGGGATCCCATGCGCCAATGACCTTCGATCTGAATTCCTTAGTTTTCTAATGTTTTTGTAGCTTATCATATTAACAACAACAGCTTTAAGCAATATAGTGTCCCATATTTACGTCAAACATCACTGTTTTCGAGATATTTGGCATCAAAGTTGAACAATTTTAGACCAAAAAACAGGTTTTTAGGCCATAACTTTTGTGTTAATTAGTTTAAAATCAAAACTCTACACACGTTTATAGAGACATCAGAGACGAACCCAAATATGTAGATTTCGTGTATGTTAGATCTTTCACAGCAATTTTATTGCAAAAAAGGTGTTCTTTAAGGCAATGTTTAAAAAAATCATAAAAAAATAACTGTTCATTTCTTTCAAAATATGGTACACCAAAATTGGGATTAAAGATTGAAGAATCGATAGCCGTTTGCCTTATAATTCTATCTGTAGTGCAAAAGTATTTGTATCGATTCAAAACTAGTCAAAAATCGATGAAAACCTCGGGTAGGCCCTTAAATGATTGACATATCTAGTAGGTAATGGTATTAATGTATTGCTTTTGACTTTTATTTTTCTTTTGAAATTTACTTCCAAATTAATATATAATGTATTTATAATTTTATAATGTGTTCAAAAATTTTGCATGCCACATTATGGCTAAACATGTATTCGCAACTTAATTATAAAATACCACCTCTTGTATGCCATGTTTACACCAAAAAAATATTTTTATTTCACTTCATGTTTATTTATCCTCTAGCCGCCAATCATGCATAAACGGACAGTGAAATTTCAGTCACATTAAAATGGAATATATTCGAATTTTCAACGACTGATGAGGCCTTTTAAAAGGCCTTCGGGCGGCTCATCATTGGCCTCTACGTCTTTATCAGACGATTCAAGCAGCGCTTTGCGAATGCATAGTAGAGCATTTTTTTAAATGGCTGTGTAGCCCTATGCGGGAGCGGCATTGTCTTCCGCAAAGGTGGCAGGAGAATTGTGCATTAGGTAATGGCGGGGTGTTTATTTGTCTTCTCCTTCTTTTACCTTCGAGAAGGTCAAACCAGGCCCCGTCATGTTTCTTGCGTCCGTCCGTGAGAGCCCTTCGAATTTTCAACGACTGATGAGGCCTTTTAAAAGGCCTTCGGGTGGCTAGAGGAACTGTATCGCTGCGAAAATTTAGAGAAAAGGAAAAAGAGAAGGTTTTATTTGTATATGTACCTACATTTAAAGGTGATTCCCTTTTTACAAGCTTTATTATTGACCTGTTCGTATGTAAGTACATAAGTAAGTATGTATGTACCTAAGTAAGTTGTCCACCAAAATTTGCAATCCATTTTTCAGTCACTTGCGATCCAATTGATCTGAAGTTTTGGGTATTAGTATAGTTTAGATGACAATTCAATATTATGGTACCATCGAGATGATATTGGAGACAAATTAGACAGAAGGTAGCCATGGGAATTCAGTATTTAATCGACGTAACCCCGTTGAGTTTGGACTCGTTCTAATCGTCTCAATGAGTAGGTAGTTGATGACGGTATACAGTAAAGTACGAGTCGGCAATAAAAGCTAGTACAAAACATGACATTTTTGACAGAAACTTATTTTTTTAAATACATATTTAAAAAAATGCGGACAAATACACATATCGACCTAGTCCCAAACTAAGCAAAGCTTGTACTATGGGTAATAGACTACGATAAGCATAATTACATAGATAAAAAGCCGTTTTACATCTAAGGTTATTACGTTATTAGGCGGTTTTCCAAGGCCTAAACTCTCCTACGTGTATACTTATAACACGACTGGCCAATTGTATTCTCACCCTTGCAATAGAGTATTTAAGAGCGAGTTTGGCCTGGCCAGTCATATCAGAGCTCATAATAGGGCTAATCCATAATTTGTTCGGGTCGCCGTCATCGAAATCGATAAGTAGGACTATATATATATATTTATCTATCCAAATATCATTAAACCCTCCATGATGCGTTCAAGAACCGCACATTATGACCACCATAAAAACAGACTGTTTTGTTAGAACAAATTTCTTATCTGTGAAAATGTCATTATTGCTAAATAATAAGATCGATTTCGATAATATTATTTCATTTAAATTTCGAACATCTCTGAAAAACAAAGAAATGTGATTTGACCTCTATTCTAATATCAGTCAAGATGACGTTTAGTTCGAAATGAATTGTCAAGTTGCATACAAACTTAACAAATGTCGCACGTAAGTTACCCTGAGAAAATTACGGTTTTTTTTGGAAATAATTCAACATCAGGCTAATTATTTGTATAGGGCTTTAATTAAATATTTTACGACCTTGAGATAATATTGAATTTCATCTGGCATACAGAAAGGTTTATTCATTAACAAAAATAAGTGGATTATGTGCGTATCCCAACGAACGTATATAGACGTAGTCAATTATAAAGTAAAGAAAGTTTATACCATTTTCGCCTGATTTTTACGGAATTTATGAAGATTGCTTTTCATTATTTTTTACCGTATCGGTATTAAATTTAGGTGGATTATAAATGAATATTTAGTCAAAAGTATAAATGAATTTTTTGATGTAAAAATGTGGCTGATATCGATATATTGTTGTGTTTTCATAGAGCGAAACCGTAAAGTTCTCAGGGTAAGTAAGATATGGAACGAATTGATAGTGAGTTTATTCATTTCTATTTTTTCATAATAATTTGATGCATAAAAAACTTAACACTAGGCACTTAAATCTACTTAACTACTAGTATATATACCCTCTCCAAGGTCACAGCCCTTGGGAAGGGTGCCCATAAGGCTGGCTACATTTCCTCGTTGAATTGCAATTCCAATCCGTTGGCCGAGGAAGTAGCCAGCCCTATGGTCAGCCGTATTATCTAAAATTTTTTTTTTATTTCTTTATAAAGCCTATGGGCGTCAGGACTCCACGGCCCGAGAGTTTCAACCGCGAAGGCCGCAAATATGTAGGTGTTTGTCAGGCCCGCATATTTGCGGCGCTTCGCGGCTTCTGCCGTTGTTGCCGCCCCGCCCCCCCTCAAAGAAGTTGTGGCTAAATGGGACGGGGCCATGGTGTCCACGCAGGTGGCGTCCCAGATAAGAGGCCGACCCATCCGCCACGGAATGAGTGTCAATCCATCGGGTCTCCTGCCATCGTCACGAGCCAGGCCGGGAGGTTCCAGGACGGCAGGCACGTTTACGCTGGCAAGAGCCCGACGGATGACGTCATTAATGCTAGCGTGGCGGGATAAACGGCCGGCACTCTTTGTGCATGAGAGGCCGTGGTAACCCAAACGGTCTACCTCCACTCCGCAGGGGCAGCGGTGAGGTACTACGATATCCGCGCCTAGACGGAGACCGACAGCCAACCTTAAAGAATTGTTGTCTAGGAGAGTTGCACAGTGAATAGAAGGGTAAGCGTGTAGCCAAAATCCGGATTCGGGTTGCGATAAAGCCAATAAACGGGCTTTTTCAGTCCTCGTAGAGGCAGAGTTTAAGAGCCACTCTGATGCCTGGCGGCAAAGAGGTTCATCCCAAGTTCTTTGTACTGCTTTATTTGATGGCAGGGGTTTACCCGGGCAGGCTAGCTGCCACGCATCCTCTGTTTCGTGTAAGTACGCTACCTCAAAATCTCGAAGTGAGGGAGTAACGATTTTACCTATAAGTGGTAACGTACTGTGAACAGAGGAAAGAAAAGCAGGAAGAACGATGCTGGAAATTTGCCTGATTCCAAGGCCGCCATGTCGGATTGGCAGGGTAGCTTGTAGAAATTGCCTTTCATTGATTTGGACGTTGAAAAGTTTTTGGATATGTAGATGCATGATGTTGTCTATTTTTTCGCATAAATTAGTAAATTTCCAGAAGGGGCTACACCTTAATGCGTAAGTCAATTTGGGGACAAAAAGGCAGGACCGAAGAATGAAAAGAGCCATGTGTGAGTTTATTTTGAGGAGTCGGTCAGAGTAATCAGAGAAACGGCGAATTTGGGAATCGACAAAATCCGGGATTGCTTCTTCGAAAACTGGGGCTCCGAGAAGATGAAGTGAGCTATTTGAGAGGACTTTAATGCCTGGACAGATGTTGTTAAAACTGTCAATAATCTGCGATTTATTTACAATTTCAGGACTTATAAAAATCTCGCATTTATTCATATTGAGTTCCAGACCGATCTCTTTAAACTTTGGAATTAAAGATGAAAGGTCGCTGAGAACTGAGCTCGCTTCACCACCCAGGCTGCCGTCATCGAGATACCACATGTTAAATTTGGAATTTAGAGCCGAAATTATGGGATGAATTGTAAGACTGAAGATGGCTGGCCCTAATGGGTCGCCTTGTTGACAACCGACAGCGGAGGAAATATTGTGGTTTTTGTACATTAATTTTGAGGGTGAACTGTAACATTGCCAAAGATATGGATATAAACTAGGGATATTTTTTTGAACTTCTGTCAACAAAGCATCGCGGTTGACGGAATTGAACGCATTTTTGACATCTAGTTTTACGAGTATCTGTTCTTTGGAGTTGAGAAGGTAAGTTCGGCAAGCATGGACGGCGGCTTCACAACCACCTCTAGATCCAAAACCCAGTTGGACTGGCTGAAAGATAGGCTCTAAGTCCTTCACGACGTATTTGCAGCAAACCTTTGATGTTAACCTTCTGAATGTTGACCCTATAGCGATAGGGCGAATGCCACCATCTTTTTTGCCAAGAGCGCAGAGGTTTGCCCCATATAAAATTGGAACAACTTCTGGGTGGACTTTACCTGAAAGCAAAAAATTTACAAGGCGAGTGATGGACGAAAGAAAGTTATTGTTTCTGCCACCCGGAGAACCTATAGTAAGGTCCTTCAGGTGCTGGGGTGTGATGCCGTCTAAGCCACCGGCCGAACCATTCTTGAAAGACATAATGGCGGCCAACACTGCATCTTCGGAAGCTTGAAGACATGGCAGGGCTGGGCTAGGTGGGTCAGGGAAGTTAGGGTATGGATGAGCCGGTGGGTGCTTTGCTAGTAAGGCTGCGAGTGTTTCGGGAGTATCTGGGGCGGCTGAGTCACTACAAAAAAGAATTTTCGCAGCACCTTTGAGGTCCCCATCGTTCACTTTAGCCTCAACCACTTTGGATATGTCTCGATGTTTAAGTCCAATTGGGGAAGTGCGTTGCGAAGTATCAACATTAGTTGAGCGAGAACAATTCAGTTTAATTTTGGCGGTTAGAGAGCGATGTGAATCTTTTTTGGACACATGCAAGGTATTGAAAGCGAATAAAAGAAGATTTTCCCAACTTGAAACCGAGTTATTCGCGACGCAATCGTCAATCGCCTTGGTAAGGCTCGAAGCTACAGAAAATCTGGCCCCTCTCGGGATTCGCTTGATAACTGGGAAGGCTCTCTTATGTTCGCTTAATATATCAGAAAGAGAAACAGCGGCGTTAATAGAGGTGGTAGGGACTGGCGGGTGAAGGGTAGATATGTTATTTCCAAATTTATGGGACTTGCCTTTGTGTATGTTCAATACACGCTGTCCCTTATAGAATTTGGGAGTGATACAGTATGGGCATTGAATAAACTCGGGTGAGGACTGACTATCTAGTTGGCTGACGGTTTGTGACGGAGAGGTTGACATCAACAAATAGAAATATACACAAAACACTTAATATACACAACACACTTATAAAGTTTATTTATACATATTGACAGCGCTCGTTGACACGACGACGGTTGTCGGGGAGGCGCGACGGCGCGGCGGCCTGGGCATCCTTATAGTTTTGTAAAGTAAAAATTGTTTGTGGATTCTGAGAATAGGTAAATCAGGGTTCCGTTCCGTGGCTGGTTTGGCCTGGCTGGGTTAATAAGATTGTATCAAACGTGACAAACGTCAGATGGTTTCTGTGGACTCATGGAGAAAGTAAATCTATTCAGGTGGGATTTATTTCAATGCGAAGGTTTATATTATAAATTAGGAAGAAATCTTCATATTTCCTTGACCTTCCCGACCTTGTATATTAATTTAAATAATATTTTTCAGATGAGATTAAATTCTCGTTGACATATCAGTTTGACGTTTTTTTTTTAACAAGATAGTTAGAGCTGACTCTAGTTTGTCTCTGAATTAAAAAAAAAAACTATGACAGCTGCTAGAAAACAGCGCCGCGATGCCGGTCTTAATATGCGGCTCCTGAATGCATCATGGAGGCTTGTGATATGTGGATAGATAAAGCAGTGTATGTACATAATTAGGCATTAAAACACTCGTGTGATGTTATTATGAAACTCGCCTTCGGCTCGTAATGCCCTTCATTATGTACAGTCACATAAACTATTAATATGTACAGGGCGCGTCCGGCGTGGTACCGGATAGTGCGCGTGCGCTGGCGACTTTAGGCGCGGCGCCGCGCACGCGCGTGGACTGGTCGCCGCCCGCGCCGCGCCACGCGCCCGGTGAGTACCGCGGTCTTTGCCAACAAATAATCAATGCATAGTATAAAACAAAGTCGCTTTACGCTGTCTGCCTGTCTGTCCCTATGTATGCTTATATCTGTAAAACTAAACGGATTTTGATGCGGTTTTTTTTAAATAGATTCAAGGGGAAGGTTTATATGTATAATACAAACCATATATGCGTTTATTATACATATAAACCCGTGCGAAGCCGGGGCGGGTCGCTAGTAAATAAATAAATGTCTTTATTCAGGTAATCCCATCACCATTACATTAAAAATATTAATGTAAAATTTTGAATTAATGTAAAATGAATGAATATTCCAGTATATTTAAAATTTAAAATTACAGAAAAGGTGTCGTTGACAGTTTAATCGTTAGGTAGCATGTCGTGCACACTACTTTGGGTAGTTCGATTGCCATACAAAACGTTATTTGACATTCGCAACTTATATGTAACAGTAACAAACACTTTGTGAATGGCACACACCAAATCTTGAAGATTCTGCATGTATAATAGTTTAAGGCGACGTGAGCTCCAAAAATTAGCAATTTTGAGGCCTTTCTCGAGGGAAATCAGCTATTCGAATCCTGAGTTTTTGACTTTCGCTCGATAGAAAAAAAATCACGAACATGGGTCTAAAATACACTTAAAAAAATCGTAACAAATTATGGACAATAGCTAAACATATTGAAATTGGTTTTAAAAAGTGGCAATGTCATGTTTGAGGGAAATCAGCTATTACTTTTTTATTTATTAAAACGCACAAAAAATTAAAATTAAAAAAACATGATATCCGCGCTACCAAACACGCACTTCCATCTCGCTCACGCTTATGCTCAATGAGAGGGAGAGAAGACCACGAACCTACGTCCCCTTAACTAGAATAATCTTTATGTAAACCTGGCTCAGAATTTGTCAAGATAAATAAATAAATGTTTTATGTATTTATATATGTATGTAACTTTCATAAATTGGCAACACAGTCGATATTGTCCAACCTCGAAATATAAGGGAGTTTGATGAAATTTGGTGCGAATGTTCGTTGAAAGCCCTGTTTTCGTCTCCCAAAAGTCTCTGGGTCAGGACCTTGTAGAACGGCCGCTATCTTGGGAAATGTACAGTCAGCATCATAAATATTTATACATTTACGAACGTATGTCGGTGGAATAAAGTTGAAAATTGGATACATATATTTGGAGCTGACCGTACTCCATTCGTAAGCAATTCAGGTTTTGTTCGAGAACTACGTACTCTATTGAAAACATGGTCTATAGCAACATAGCTGAATAAATTCTGCACAAGCCTGTAGTACACAACCTTGACGAGAAAACGTGTCTTCGTGAAGAAAAATGCATCCACACGTGAGATTTTTCCCTAAATGTCCTTCCAGGAAAGATCCTCTGAATTTTGAGCTCGGGAGAATTTCAAATCCACTCTGATTTATACAATAGGAAAAACTTCATTAATAATAACATTTTACCCAACTACGGCTAAACCCAAAAGAATGGTAATGGAATCGAGTCAAAAAAAATACCAATATGGCGGGCGTGAGACCAATCTGAACACAAAATGTCATCGAACTGAAAAGACATTGACAACTCTCACGCAACGCACCTGGCACCTGCGGCGCTAGGTACCACGAACTTCGAATCTCGATCTTCGTATATCTCCGTCTCTGTCGCTCGAGTACCATAAACCATAAGTGGGATAGACACGGAGATATACGAAGTTCGAGATTCGAAGTTCGTAGTTATAGCTCGGCACGGACATGAAAACATTTACCCCCTTATTCATAAAACTTAGAATGCTTTGTCCCTTTCTTACGAACACAAATGTCAAAGTGACAGATAAGGACAAGCGAATTTAAACGCCATTTTAGTTAAAATAGGCTTGTAGCACGTTTATGAATACGGCCGTTAGACTCCGCGACAAGTATTCCCGCCATAACCGAATGTTGTCCGCCCGCAGTGGACACGGCGAGCATGTCCTGCGCGCGGCGCGGGCGCGGCATCGCACGCGGCACTCGACTCCCGCAACCACAGGTAACACTAAACTTCTCCTTATATTTATTTACTAGCACTTCCGGCTGATTTGACACTACACCCAAAATACTCTAATCTATACATATAAATGCCTATGTCCTGACTGACTTATTCACTCACTCACTCACTCACTCATCAACGCACAGCCGAAACTACTAGGGCTAGAGAGTTGATTTTTGCACAGTAGGTTGCTTGTATAACGCGTATTACGCTTACGGGTATGCCTGCTTGAATTATGGCATTATTTTGTGGGGAAACAGCACACATGTCAGTAACCAGTTTATACTTCAGAAAAAGTGCATTCGAATTTTAGTGATAGATAAAACAAACGGAGAGTTGCAAATATCACTTTACGCAACTAAAAATATTAACACTAACTTCAATGTACATCTATGAAATTTGTAAATTCGGAAGAAATGACAAAATCATACTGGAACAAACTAGAGATAACTGCAGCACGTCTTATCATAATCTGAGAAATAGAAATAAATTAATTAACACATTTAGCAAAATGCAAATTGTCAGAGCCGGTACTCATCTCATCATATGTCCGTGAACATATATAATGGAATTCCTCTTAGTATTAGAAAACTCTTTGACCAGTGTGTGTTGCCAGTGATGACATATGGCACTGAAACGTGGTCGCTTACAATGGGCCTCATAAGAAGGCTCAAAGTCACCCTAAGGGCAATGGAGAGGGCTATGTTGGGAGTTACTCTGCGTGATCGCATCAGAAATGAGGTTATCCGCAGCAGAACCAAGGTAACCGATATAGCCCTCCGAATCGCTAAACTTAAGTGGCAGTGGGCGGGGCACATTGCACGTAGAACCAATGGCCGCTGGGGCGGAAAGGTTCTCGAGTGGCGACCACGTACCGGAAGGCGCGGCGTGGGTAGGCCCCCCACAAGGTGGACTGATGACCTGGTAAAGGTCGCGGGAGTCCGCTGGATGCGGGTGGCGCAGGACCGGTCATTTTGGCACTCTTTGGGGGAGGCCTTCGTCCAGCAGTGGACGTCTTTCGGCTGATATGATGATGATGATTAGAAAACTAGAAAAATTCACGATGTTTGACATTCGCAGGCTAACGGCGTGATATTTTAAGAAACTTATGTAACAAACTTTCATCAATCGGCTTCCCATTTGCGCCAAATTTCCCCTTTCCTAGAATAAACTTGTATAAACTAGATTAATTTGAGAAATTGGTTTAGGACGTGATATTTTGGGAAAACTATTTTTCTCAAATTAATCTAGTTTATACAAGTTTATTCTAGGAAAGGGGAAATTTGGCGCAAATGGGAAGCCAATTGATGAAAGTTTGTTACATAAGTTTCTTAAAATATCACGCCGTTAGCCTGCGAATGTCAAATAACGTTTTGTATGGCAATCGAACCACCTTAAATAATTTTTTGAATTGAAATAGGTAAGGTAATTATAGTTTGACATATAAATATAATATAATAATGTAGATTTTGGTATTATAATTGAAAGACGTGTTAACATTATGTAATAGAGTAGTTATTGTTACCTATTATTTAAGTGTCAATAAGATTGCTGTGCCCTAACAGGGTTTATATTGGAGCATGTACTTACTTTTAAGATCTTTTGTAAACATATAATGCAATGAATAAATGAATTATGAATCCCTGAAATTTAGGGTTCCTTTGTCAAAAACCAACTTTATAGTTTCGCCGTGTTGATGTCAGTCCGTCTATTTGTCTGTCCGCGGCTTCTGTATATATATTTACTATATTGTGATGATTTTAAGAGTTCCACAGCCAAAATGGCAAAAACGAAACCCTTACATTTCCGTCATATCCGTCTGTCTGCCTGTCCGTAGGTACATCACAGGAATTTAACTCAAAAACTGTATTTGAAATACAGACGTATTTTGTGAGCCGCTACATAGTTTCTTAGAAAGCTTAATAAAGCTGTTTAAAGCTATTTGCGAAAATTGAATTTTAGGGTATTTTGGGACTAGAGGGTTTTGTGAATAAGTGATTATGACATTAAGTTATTTAGCCACTGTTAGGTGTAGCTAAGTTAGGGTATTTTAGGAAAAGAGAATTTTGAGACTCATTCGTAATGGGATGCAGTCCACTTGAATTTGGTTTGTATCGAGAGTAGGTAGGTAGGTAGATACATCGAAGAAAACAGGTTTTGAGTGAAGGTGATTTTGAAATGAGGGCTATATTTAATGACTAGAGTATTTTGGGTGTAGTGTCAAATCAGCCAGAAGGTGTTTAACCGCCTTAGGGGTGTATTTTTCCAAAACGCAAACTGACATTTTTTGTATTCTGAAAAGGAATCTTTTCATAAAGTTTTAAATTTGTAGCTCAAAAAAAATTCTCCCATACAAACTTTGCCATTCTATTTAAACCGCTTAGGGGTGGGTTTTTCCAAAACCCTTAAATAAGTTTTCTTGTATATTGTAATAAATAAGGAGTCCATAAGTACACAAAGTTTCAAGCCTCTCACTTAAAATTTTTGTCAATCCTGATACAAACTTTTAACGCCCTTTTTACCCCCTTGAGGGTGAAATTTTCAAAAATCCCTTCTAAGTGGGTAATAACCAGAGGGCGGAATTGCTCATGGCAAAAATCAAACGTCAATAGAGTTGGAACGTTGAATTTTATCGACTTTTTCAGCTATCGATAAGGGCTTGTGCAGAAATCACGCGAGGTTCGATAGGGGAGGGGGGGGAGGGGGAGGGAAAAAATCACGATGTATTATTACAGAGAAGACGAGGGAAACGTCATTAGCACAGACTTAGATTACGATACTGTTTTATACGATGAAAATTAGTTCACAGGTGATTTGAATCCTTAGGTTGTATTATAGAAACTTAGGTACTTAGTTTTGATAATGCAGTACTAATTTAAGTAGTTTTTAAAATTATCGTTTTAGGTATATTGTCTTTTATTTCAATGTTATTCCGTAATGTTCATATGAAGTCTATTATTGTTTGCTTATGGATTTGAGGTATAGTTTTGTTAATAAATAAATAAAGATACGCTACGTAAATATAATCTCAGTTAATTCGATAGTCGATAAAATTCAACGTTCCAACTCTATTGACGTTTGATTTTTGCCATGAGCAATTCCGCCCTCTGGTAATAACGTAAGTAACGTATTGTATTTTTCAACACACCTGCTCGTAAAGTAGGTCTTATTACAGCGTATTTACACTGATAATGCAGAATATTACCTATGCCGTGCCTTTTACATTACATTATCGCACTAGTGCCTTTTCATTACATATATTTTTAAATATTAGCAAAATAATGCAGAATATTACCCATGCCGTGACTTTTACATTACATTATCGCACTAGTGCCTTTTCATTACATATCTTTTTAAATATTAGCAAAATAATGCAGAATATTACCCATGCCGTGACTTTTACATTACATTATCGCACTAGTGCCTTTTCATTACATATCTTTTAACATTTTCATTTTTTTTTTTTTTTTCCTCGCAAATGTGTTGAAAAACGTCGTATGAAACACGTGAGCATTGGTCATTACACTTCTCGTCTCCATTAAGCCTTCGCCTTCGGCTCAGGCTTAAAAACCGACTCGAGTGTAATAACCAACATAGCACACTTGTATCATAATGTACTAATATACACTACCTACGCCAGGGCGCTGCTCAGGACTGTAGGGCCTGGCTCGCCATATGTCTGCGGTGCGGCGCCGCAACGCAACGCAAAATTTTACGGCGCGCGCGCCACAGAAACCTGAGGGCCTACCGCGAAAGGCATTCGAAGTTTCCCCTCTCCGTCATACTTACGAGTTAGTACGTAAGTGCGACAAAGAGGGAAAACTTCGAATGCCGTTCGCGGTAGGCCCTCTGCGTTTAGTACCGAGAAACGTAGGTTTTGCGTTGCAGCGCCGCACCGCAGACATGTGGCCCCAGGCCCTTGCTGGTTGATGGAATCTAAATGAACTGGGTTATTGGGAATATTGGGTGAAGATATTTAAGCAATTAGTATTTAAGGCTCGACAGTCAACGGGGGCAGCGTTTTCGAGTTTTTTAAAACAATCTCAGACGTAGAAAATAGGGGTTAAAAATCTAAAAAAAAGATACGTATTACTTAAGGATCTAATCTAGTCAAAGTCGCATTCAGTTACGCGATCTAATGAACTTTACTCGATAGAAAAAAATCCCAAAGTTACCTCTTTTTGTAAAGTTTATTCAATATTATGACTAAACTATAGATATTTTAAATTAAATTTTTGTACTCAAATAAAGTTATTAAATATTTATAGACAAATTCGCAGAGTTTGAATAGATAAAATGATTATCTTAATTACTATGTTTAAATACCTACAAAATGCGCGAGCGCGGAGGCTCGGCAGGCCCGATCAGTCGCGCGCTGGCCCATACGGACGACGACTCAAGGACGTTAGCGGGTGTATAAGCCTTAAGCTAAATGTAGATAGTCTTCAGTCGAATTTAACCCATATTGCTTTGACATAAAGTGCGCATGCGATCTAGTGTATGGCATGGGCACTTTATGTCAAGTAGCAACGGCGAGGACTCGTTAGGTACCTACTTAGACAATAACAAAACAATAAGAGGCATCTTACGGATATGTTATTGTCGCATTCGGGCGCTGTCAGTTGTTTTCGACTATAGCCCGACAAGTTTCTATTTGAACCTAGCCATGTACACAGTGACACTATCTCAGGGTCAAATAGCGGCTTTTCGGGCTTTAGATATTAACTTTAGCGAGCAAGACAACATTTTGGGGGCTACACTCTACAGTCGCCTTAAATACCTAAGCAAGTATTGTATTTTATGGATTGATTGACTCTGTGCTAAGAAACGGACAGCTGCGGCCCTGAAAAGGGCCATTCATGTCAAAATGCAATTACCATAAATAATCAACTATAATATCTATCTCTAACTTTGAACATTCATTACTAAGCTTAATAACTCTGGCTGCTGCTCGAATAATTCTTGTATTTCCTCAGCGCCTTCTCTCCTTCAACTACGGCGTGTTTTCCCAATTCTCCCGGTATTAGTAGCTTTGTCGATGTCCGCATTTCGTTTTCACTTAAGGTTGTTTTGTTCCCATGTGCTATTAACCTCCCGGCCTCACAAGCCATCCGCTCGAAAATTTCGTTGACAAAATTGTTCATAATCAGGATGGTTTTTCTGGAAATACCGATGTTCATGTTTGCAACCCGTTTTAACACTTTGTATATGTATATTGAGAAGCTAACGTAGTTTTTTCTTGATGATTTCTTGACTTTCTTCTTTTTCTTCATTATATGGCCCCCTTCTTTTTCCATAGACTTCAATGGTTTCTTGGGAACTTTGACGGGAGGCATTTTGAATACGTATTTTGTAGTGTATTGAAATTATAAAATCACGAGGCGTGTAGCACTATATTCAGCATACTAACAATTTGGTCACATCCCTGGGGTTTATATAGGTGTACGAGGCTTATTGAAAAGGCGTTAGCCAATCACAACAAAGTACGATTCGATTTATTAAAAATATGATGCATCGGTTGGGTAGTTTTAAAACATGACATTAAAAACTACCCTTCGTTATATTATCAAATTTATTAAAAGTGAATGTTTGTTCATAATTTCGTCAATAATGTCAGTACCTCGTCCGTACCTACATCTGGCGAGGAGAATAGGTAATTTTCATGTATTAAATCCGACTGCAGTTAAGGCATTTTCAAACAGAAGGTCCTGGAATGTTTTTTAATGAAGCTACACTGTATTTCCAGTTACGGCAGTTACTAAGTCGACGAAATTTTGTCATTCCATTAATGTTTTTTTGTAAATAGATATTGTACTTAGCGCCTTCTAATTAAACAACTTGTGAAGTTGCTGCACGCCCAAGCCCTGGTCAAAGGGATCCTGGGTTCGGTATTCGAATATATTAGGTCCTTACCTATGAAATTGGCGGTTTTTTCACAGATATTATTTTGTACGTAATTTATACATTTCTATTGCAACTTCCAAATTATTTTTTAATTTCATTATTAGACTATGTACCTAACAAAGGTTTTAAATACAAAAAATAGGTTTGAATTTTTTATTTAGTGTTTCAAATTAAAGCTTGAAAACCGCCCTTTTCATGTGCTGCCGGTTAAAGTGTTTCAATTACGTATAGTTTTATGATGCGAACTATTTTAAGGTATGAATATATGTGTAAAGTAGCTTAAAAGTTTTCTATATTCCTACCAAAATTTAGTTTGCTTTGAATTTGACATTGCTGAATAATCCGCAAAATTCAATGTATGAAAATCACAGTTTTCATAAAATTCTCCATACACACCGCCAATTTCATAGGTAAGGACCTAATACTTACTTACTACTGCCGATAGCAGTTTCTTAGTACGTATTAGGTATATACATACAATACAATACAAATATGTACTTTTTATGGCACACATCAACATAGGAAACTAATACAGAACATGGTCTTATTTACGTAGGTATGTAGGTACCTACTTTACTATACCTATGTACATATATGTATGTACAATCTATTACTATTTTAGATGCGAAGAAGTAAAGTAGGTACTTATGTGAAATCACAAGCGTTGGTCCAGGCAAAGGGACTATAACCAATGGACCATACCATAGTCCAAAGGGACTGCTTTGGCTGGTCCAATGCTGGTTAAGTAACTCTCATCTATTATTGGCTGGTCCAATGATGGTTAAATAACTCTCATCTATTATTGGCTGGTCCAATGATGGTTAAATAACTCTCATCTATTATTCAATTCAATTCAATTCTATTCATTTTTATTTCAGACAAGGTCCATACACATTTGTTAGTAAAAAATAATTAACTTATGACTAAATGAGTGTTAGTTAATAATACTACTTAGGGCTTACTTATTGGCTGGTCGAATGCTGGTTAAATAACTCTCATCTATTATTGGCTGGTCCAATGCTGGTTAAATAACCCTCATCTATTATTGGCTGGTCCAATGCTGGTTAAATAACCCTCATCTATTATTGGCTGGTTCAATGCTGGTTAAATAACCCTCATCTATTATTGGCTGGTCCAATGCTGGTTAAATAACCCTCATCTATTACTGGCTGTATTATTGGCTGGTCCAATGCTGGTTAAATAACTCTCATCTATTATTGGCTGGTCCAATGCTGGTTAAATAATCCTCATCTATTATTGGCTGGTCCAATGCTGGTTCAATAACCCTCATTTATTATTGGCTGGTCCAATGATGGTTAAATAACTCTCATCTATTATTGGCTGGTCCAATGATGATTAAATAACTCTCATCTATTATTGGCTGGTCCAATGATGGTTAAATAACTCTCATTTATAACATCTATTATTGACTGGTCCAATGCTGGTTAAATAACCCTCATCTTATTATTGAATGAGCGAGCGAAGCGAACGAACTTCTCAGTTGCGGCTCGTCTCCTCTACAGTTTGCATCTCTCAACCGATTCTCGTGAAACTTTGTGACCAGGTTCAATAATTCATTGTATAGAATTTATTTGTCGATTCAGTTTTTCGAAATTCTTTTTTTTAAGACGCTCTCGCGAATTTTGCAGCTTACACACTAGTAATTAAGCAATTAGGAGGCCTGTGCCCAGCAGTGGAACGGACCTATAGAAAAAAAATGCTTCCACCGAGTGAAAAAGTACGAGTTCCATAAGAACTACCTACTGGGATATAGGTACCCTTATTTGATGGCGTCAAAACATCTACGATCGTGACGTCACATTCCCTATTCAGCCGCTACCCTTATTCAAAATGGCGGACCATGTACCTATTGTAAAAAAAATCAGCTTTATATACCCTGTCCACGATAACGAGCTAGTATTATACCCTGTCCACGATAAAGCTAGTATAGCGGCCTCTCATTTGCTTGTATGCAGATGAAAAGGACAAAAATGGGCAGTGGGCGTGAACGATGACACCTTACTGTCAGGCTCGGTGTAATTTTTTAGGTATTCCTTATGATTAATCTGGTAAGTTTTTAACATATTAAAGGACCAATATTTACCAGTGTATTGATGGTTTTGTCCTTTTCATCTGCATACAAAAGTGCAAATGAGAGGCCGCTATACTAGCTCGTTATCGTTGACAGGGTTCAACGGTATGGGCTGGGCGTTGATTTGTGAGTGAGTGAGTCAGTCAGGACTTTTACGTTTATCATAGATTTAAACAAAAAACACAGCATTACGGTTTTGCACCAAGGCGCTGGAAAATTCAGTTTCAATAACAATAGTAGGAACAATTTAAATTATTTAAAAAAACAAGAAAAACCGTATATGTAAATGTAAAAGTATAAGTAGTTTATTGTTAAAAATAATGAAAAAAACATTAAGTACATTAAAAATAATAGAATATACAACTAAAACTAGATTTAAAATTAAAACTGTATTACCTATGTAAATAGAAACATTGTCTTTCCTGGTATTCGTCTTTCCACAACTGACTTACTTATAAATACTAGCTGCCGTCGTCGCTCCACCCGCGTGTTACAAACAACGCAAGCCAAAGCCGCGTGAAAAATATATATAGCCTACGAGTATGTCTAACCCCAACGTCCTTTGAAATATTTTTTGAAATCGAATGTGTATTACCTACTACACACAAACTTCCCCTCTTTATGATATTAGTACAGGTCAGTATTGTAGGTAGATATAGATAGTATAATACAGATGACTAACGGTAGTCTACAGAATTAATAGAATTCCTAGAGTGTATAAGAGGACGCCTGAAAGTAGCACCAAATATTGATAAGTTGAGAGCCAATCGCCGTGCCAAGTTCGTATGGGAAACCCATTTTTTGAGCAAGAGACTTGATAGCTTGTAGAAAAAATACTTGTTACAATAAAAAAAAACTTAGTGTTTTCTTTTCAATTTTTCCCCGAAAAGCGTTAATAGGGGGTTCGAAGTTTGTATGCAGACTTGCAGAGCAAGAACATTTTAAAAATGAGATTTTTAACTTCGATCTTAGTATGTTTGTTAAAAGACTACAAAACTCACTTCAGCGTTTTTTGAAATTCATCCCCTAAAAGGGATTATAAGGGTGTTCAAAGTTTGTATGGAGAGCAAGACATTTTTAAAGTAAGGGATTTGTAACTTCGGTTTTAGACTGTTTACTAAAAGACTACAAAGCTAATTTCAATGTTTTTAAAAATTAATTCCTTAAACAAACATTTAGACTATAATATGTTCTACGCGGACGAAGTCGCGGGCAACAGCTAGTTACCCAACACAACGTGTTCCCGGGAATTTCCGTTAATTGCAAGGAGGCATAGTTTAGATCAAACAAATTAATTTCTCCAAGACCAAGTATCTTAACTCCTACTGTTATCAAGATATTCAATGTTTAAAATAAGTCGACTTACTACCCGCGCATTTTACGTTCACGGGTAGGTAGTGTGTTAAATACTTTTGGCCCCACATGAGAGATAATTTGGGCATGTAGGTAATGCGGAGGGATGAAAGTCATGTGACCATAAGAGTATTGGTTATGAATGTCGGATGTAAGAAACGAGGTAGACCAAGAAAATTGTGGATGGAATGTGTGGAAGACGATAGAAAAGGAAGGAAGTGAGTGATGGAAAAGCTCGGATGAAAAAAACATGGGATAAGAGCCAACGAATGTTGATATAAGATTTCAATTTTAAATGGATTTGTGACTGACACTCCACTTGTTTACTAAGTAATTGATCTTTTAGTGCGTTTTGTTAGGGGAGTCTGTCGAACAAATACTTCACTTTTGGATCCGGCGCCATATTTTAGTATCTTGTTAGACATGTCGCCTGGATTCCAAAACTGCCCGGAGACAGTCTCTAAGGAGTCTGTCTCCCCTGTAATGACGTCATCAAAAACGCCGCGGCCGCGCTTGGAAAAGTGTCAATTACACCCAAACCATGCAACGTACATCCACATGTGGGGTACCAAATGAAAGCTGATTAAATTATCTATTGTTCATTTATACATTACATTTCAATATATACACTACTTTTTTATACTTTTGCTAATAAAGTATAAAAAAGTTAAAGAAAAATCGAAGGATTTTCAGACTTTACGACAAAATTAAAAAAGGTAGAAGAAAGTAATGTGAAATGATAACTAGTATTTGAGCGTTACATTTCAATTTGATGTTTCGAGATAAGACCAACATTAAGAAAATTACGCTCATTTAACCAACAATGCGAAGTGGTTTTCCAAACAAGTTTAAAAATGATCAAATTTACTATTTTCCAGAAACCAGCGCCAGCTTCAAGTATATTATTACACATTTTTTGTTCACCGCAAAACTGCAAAGAAACAGTCTCTAAAGCCCTAGATCATCAGTAATAGACAAATCTTCTAGATTCTTAATTTTGGTCTTATCTTGAAACATCAAATTGAAATGTAAAGCTGAAATACTATAGTCATAATTTGTGTAGTACATTACTTTCTTCTAACATTTTTAATTTTGCCGTAAAGTCTGAAAATCCTTGGATTTTTTTTTGACTTTTTTATACTTTTGCTAATAGTACTTAAAGTAGTGTACAAATTGAAATGTAATGTATGAATGAACAATAGATAATTTAATCAGCTTTCATTTGGTACCCTACATGTGTATGGACGGTGCATGGTTTGGGTGTAATTGACACTTTTCCAAGCGCAGCCGCGGCGTTTTTGATGACGTCATTACAGGGGAGACAGACTCCTAAGAGATTGTCTCCCGGCAGTTTTTGAATCCAGGCGACATGCCTAACAACATACTAAAATATGGCGCCGGTATCCGACAGTGAAGTATTTTCCCCTAACAACATGCACCATTTGTATCCCAGGAGCTGACAGACCTAAGCGTGCAGATGCTCCTGCAAGACAGCCTGCACACCCGCCTGCTGGAGCCCTCGCGGCTGTCCCTAGACCCGATGCTGCTCTTCCAGCACGACACTGTCGACCTCAACCAGTAGCACATCCTGCAAGACATCCTGCAAGACAGCCTGCACACCCGCCTGCTGGAGCCCTCGCGGCTGTCCCTAGACCCGATGCTGCTCTTCCAGCACGACACTGTCGACCTCAACCAGTAGCACATCCTGCAAGACATCCTGCAAGACAGCCTGCACACCCGCCTGCTGGAGCCCTCGCGGCTGTCCCTAGACCCGATGCTGCTCTTCCAGCACGACACTGTCGACCTCAACCAGTAGCACATCCTGCAAGACATCCTGCAAGACAGCCTGCACACCCGCCTGCTGGAGCCCTCGCGGCTGTCCCTAGACCCGATGCTGCTCTTCCAGCACGACACTGTCGACCTCAACCAGTAGCACATCCTGCAAGACATCCTGCAAGACAGCCTGCACACCCGCCTGCTGGAGCCCTCGCGGCTGTCCCTAGACCCGATGCTGCTCTTCCAGCACGACACTGTCGACCTCAACCAGTAGCACATCCTGCAAGACATCCTGCAAGACAGCCTGCACACCCGCCTGCTGGAGCCCTCGCGGCTGTCCCTAGACCCGATGCTGCTCTTCCAGCACGACACTGTCGACCTCAACCAGTAGCACATCCTGCAAGACATCCTGCAAGACAGCCTGCACACCCGCCTGCTGGAGCCCTCGCGGCTGTCCCTAGACCCGATGCTGCTCTTCCAGCACGACACTGTCGACCTCAACCAGTAGCACATCCTGCAAGACATCCTGCAAGACAGCCTGCACACCCGCCTGCTGGAGCCCTCGCGGCTGTCCCTAGACCCGATGCTGCTCTTCCAGCACGACACTGTCGACCTCAACCAGTAGCACATCCTGCAAGACATCCTGCAAGACAGCCTGCACACCCGCCTGCTGGAGCCCTCGCGGCTGTCCCTAGACCCGATGCTGCTCTTCCAGCACGACACTGTCGACCTCAACCAGTAATAGACATCAAAAGACGTCCACTGCTAGACATAGGCCCCCAAAGAGTGCCACAGTCACCGGTCCTGCGCCATCCGCATCAAGCGGACTCCCGCGACCTTTACCAGGCCATCAGTCCACCTTATTAACACCATATTAACACACGCATCATGTTTAGAAGTTACAACTCTAGATGGCATAATACTAGGTATATATAGATCACCTTCAAATAATAAAGCAGACTGCTTTATATCTTCCTTAAGCTCACACTTGGATTCTATCAAATCATGTAAAAATATCATCATAACAGGTGATATTAATATCAATATTGCGAACAAAAATAACGAACAATCTTTTGAACAAGCAAACCGATTAAATTATCTAAATATGCTGGCAACGCACGGTTTTTTACCTGGCCACTTACTGCCGACTAGAGAAAGGGCATGCCTTGACCACTTTATGCTGAAACTTGATCAAAAACACTCTAATACGAAAATTGTGGTTTTAGATACAACGATTACTGACCACGCGATGATACTACTTAAAACCGGTAGCACACATATTACAAAATCCTGCAATAAAACAAAAATTAGTATAAATTTTGAAAAGGCACTTAGTACTCTCTTAAAGAAAAACCTAGCTGAATTATATAGCATAAATGACCCTAACAAACTAACTGAACTGTTTATAAACAAAATTAGAACATGTCTCGTAGAAAGTACTATTGTCACTTTAGTGCCCAGGAGTACTCGTATCCTCAAACCCTGGATTACAACGGGAATTTTGCGCTGTATTAGAAACAGGAATAACATGCAGAAAAGCGTTCGGAACAATCCAGATAATACGGTTTTAAAAATTACTTATAAACGATATCGCAACTTCTGTAATGGTTTAATCAAAAAATTAAAAAGGAAATATGATAGGGAACAATTAATTAAAGCGAATAAAAATCCTAGAGCACTTTGGAAAGCAATAAATAAAATAACCAATCGTAAACTGGATAAGACTGAAAGTACTGAATTGCTGGACATCAAAGGCTCACCTACAGATTCAGTCAACGCTGTAAACCAGTACTTCTCCAACATTGGCAAATCTCTCGCTGAAGTTATTCCGGTAGGTAGTAATTCAACAACGTATACTGCACGCGATACACCGACCTTGGATGGCCCTGTGATGAACTCATTTGTTATTTTTGAGACAGACCCAAACGAAGTCCTTTCAGTCCTATCTAAACTAAAGTCTAGTAGCGCTCCTGGCTGGGATAATATCCCGACTCAATTCTTAAAAGTAGCCAGTAATATTGTAGTCCCAATAATATCGCACCTAGCAAATTTGTGTTTCCATCAAGGGGTTTTTCCTGATGTTCTAAAACAAGCCGTGATTACTCCGGTGTACAAGGGTGGGAGCAGAGATGACGTGTCTAATTATAGACCTATATCGGTGCTACCCTCCATTTCTAAGATTCTAGAGAAACTGATAAACACAAGGCTGGTCAATTACTTAAATAAATTTAATCTGTTATCGAAGGCACAGTACGGGTTTAGAAAGGGTATCTCGACAGAAGATGCTGTTACTGCTCTTACCTCACTAATAACTAGTAAAGTGGACGGTAATAAAAAATGTTTATCTGTGTTTCTGGATCTCAAAAAAGCATTCGACACCGTTTCTGTCCCCATCCTTGTCAACACCCTGGAGAAGATTGGTATAAGGGGTGCTTCTTTGTGTCTGTTTAGTAGCTATCTTCGAAATAGGACCCAAAAGGTCAAATTGGGAAATCATATCAGTGATGAACGCGCTATATCCTACGGAGTACCACAGGGTAGTGTTCTAGGCCCTACACTCTTCCTTATTTACATTAATCAGCTATGTAACATGCGTATTGAGGCGGGAACCGTTTTCACATATGCTGACGACACTGCTGTGGTATTCTCAGGGGATACATGGGAGGAAGTGCGCCTATCCGCAGAAAGTGGCCTCACAAAAATTGCCGGATGGCTACAAACAAATCTTCTTACCCTTAACACAACTAAAACTAACTACGTTTGCTTCACAAACTATAATCGTACGCAACCAGACACAGACTTCTCAATCAGGATCCATACTTGCCACAACACGCAAACCATCTGTGCCTGCCCAGCCATCGAGAAGGTAGAATCCACTAGATACCTGGGGGTTATGGTCGACCAACGACTCACCTGGCACTTGCACACTGAGAGTATTATGGGCAGAATTCGTAAACTTATCTGGGTCTTTAAAAATCTTAGGCACGTAGTAACGAAGACCGTACTAAATCAAGTTTACATATCACTGGCCCAGTCAGTCCTTGCGTATTGTATCCCTATATGGGGTGGTGCAACTAAGACCAAATTTCTTGAGCTTGAGAGAGCTCAAAGGGCACTTCTAAAAGTGATGTTTTTCAAACCGTACAGATTTTCCACAAACAAACTTTATACACTCTGTGACTTATTATCTGTAAGAAAATTATATATATTTAGCCTTATCATAAAGACACACAAGACAACCACATATACACCGGAAACAACAAGTACACGTAGGAAAAGAACTAAAGTTATCCACACTCCCACAGTGAAATCTGCATTTGCAAGGAGACAACAAGCAGCACAATCTGCCAACCTGTATAATCTTATAAATAAGCACATAGATATGTATTCCTCCACCACGCATGAGTGTAAATCTAAGTTAACAGTATGGTTAAAAACCAAAAGCTATTTTGATATTGAAAATTTACTTCAGAGACCTGTATATTAAATGTGATACACACACACACACACACACACACACACACACACACACACACACACACACACACACACACACACACACACACACACACACACACACACACACACACACACACACACACACACACACACACACACACACACACACACACACACACACACACACACACACACACACACACACACACACACACACACACACACACACACACACACACACACACACACACACACACACACACACACACACACGCGCACGAACTTACCACATAGTATAATATAAAATGTTTACTTATTATATACATTATATTTTAAGTTATGCCTACACCTAAGTCACAACATGTGGAAGAGCGGTGATCTTCTTAGCACAAGTATATTATATACTTAAAAAGAGGCACCAGCACAGATACTTGTATACGTATTTATAAGTTACTGAAATAAATTATTTTGATTTTTTGATTTTTGATGTGGGGGGCCTACTCACGCCGCGCCTTCCGGTACCTAATACACATTAGTACATAATAATAATATATAAGAAGTCGGCACGGCGGGAATGGATTTCAGGCCATTATTCCCACACACGTGCGAGAATGAGATTTCATGAAAATTAAAATTTCATCTGTTATGTATATTTTTTTCATTTTCTTGTATGATGCATTGTAAAATGTTGCATGATGCACGTGCGGTGCGGACAGGTAATTCCCAACTTGTGTCTATCAAAAACACTCCCTGACGATTGTGTTTTTGGTCATCGCCACTCGTTGCGGATTACCTACTTTCCGCACTTTCTATCAAAACAACATTCATCATCATCATCATCATCATATCAGCCGAAAGACGTCCACTGCTGGACATAGGCCTCCCCCAAATAGTGCCAAAATGACCGATCCTGCGCCACCCGCATCCAGCGGACTCCCGCGACCTTTACCAGGTCATCAGTCCACCTTGTGGGGGGCCTACCCACGCCTCGCTTTCCGGTACGTGGTTGCCACTCGAGAACCTTTCCGCCCCAATGGCCATCGGTTCTACGTGCAATGTGCCCCGCCCACTGCCAGATGCATGGAGAGGGCTATGTTGGGAGTTTCTCTGCGTGATAACAACATTAGATTAAGTAAATACTAATAATGTTTGGACGTAATGTTGTCTTTAAATAAATATAAATAATAATAAGCCCTGTGGGCAGCTTGTGGCGAGCTGTTGGGGAGTAACGACCCCACGGACCCGAGTGCTCCCGAGAGTCGGTCAGGGCCTCTGTCTCCGGCGTGTCTTCCAAGGGGCCCGCAGGACTCTCAGCTCTGGCTTGCCTTCATTGGCCGTTCAGAGAGGAGTCGTCAGAGCTATATGCTCCAGGGGTGGAAGTGTTAAAGGGCATAACGCCGCGAGTAACTTCGGAGAAAGCGCAGCACCACCTCTCGACACCCCTGAGCCGCTCACCCGGTGTTGCTCCTGGCCGTCTGTACGACGACGCTTTCAGGGGCCCATCTAATGAGCGGCTAGTCACCGCCTGCCTCGATAACTTTGTGTACAATAATGTTATGGCAGGTGTCCGGACCTTTTTGCAATAGCCCAGTTTCATAATCCACCCAAATCTTGATTTATTTAAAAGTTGCATTTTGGGCAAAGTAGATGCTAAGTAGGCTTTTTGTGTTAATCCAGTTTCTTACCGTAGTCTGACACTCTTTATAACAGGTCTTCTGAATATAAATATGCTTATTTATGTAATTGTATAATTTGGTTGACTGAGCGACATACTTCCTCTTTGCAAATGCAGAGTTTGTTCCGGGTGTGGTTATAATATCGGGTTACATACATGCATCACTACATAGTATAAAACAAAATCGCTTCCCGTTGTCTGTCTGTCTGTCCCTATGTATGCTTAGATCTTTAAAACTACGTACCGGATTTTGATGCGGTTTTTTTTAATAGATAGAATGATTCAAGAGGAAGGTTTATATGTATAATACATGCATGTGTTATACATATAAACCCGTGCGAAGCCGGGGCGGGTCGCTAGTATGTTATATATAGTGGCTTCGCACAGGCGTTTCTTCTTTAATATTAGTTAGTAGGTTAACACTTTCAACATTATTTTCGAGGCATAGGTAGTGGCAATATTTGCAATAATTTGGTATTAACTTGTTTATGTAATACCTACTTTTATTTTGGGTGCCAATAACAGGGTATTTCACCTTAAGAGGATTGTGAAGTGCCGATACGCGGCACCAGTAGGTATTTTAAAAAAATCTATCTGTTTCACATCGCTCTGTGCCTCACCCGTATCGTGCGATAGAGAGAGTAGCTAGTCCTGGAGGCAATTGCCTACATTTCCTTGTTGAAATATTGTTCCGGGTGATAACGTTTTTACCCCCCTAAACCTTTATGAAATGAAATAATTTTGGTATTATTAGATTCAGTACACTATAATCTATGTCTGTACGTTTTCTTTTTTTAGCAAATCAGATTAGATTAATTAAAAAAAAATAAAACGATATACAAAGTTTTTAAGTCAAAAATATCGATTTTTAGATGCTAATAACTTTTACCGCAAGCAATATTTCTTAAAAATCAAAACGTACAGACCTAGTTTTTCATTATATCTACAACATGACCAAAAATTATAATAATCGAAGAATGTTTACGGGGTGAAAAACGTTATCGCTTTTTGTATGAAAAATTACAGGTTCACAATCCTCTTAAGTGTTATAAAATAAATCCGATGTGTAATGTTAGTCATATTTATAACTGCAATATAATGTAATGTCTATTCAGGTTTATGAATAAAAACTTTTGATATTATATTTTTGTTTTATTATAAAGAAAGAAAGAAGCACAGAAAGAAGATTCATCTAAAATTGGCTGAAAGTTTGAAAAATAATTCACTTCCGGTAAGAATTGTAAGGGTAGGTATATTTACGTCATGTGACAGACATGTGGCATCATTTAGCCCAACGGTCGGCAACAGGGGCTCTAGTATAAGTTTTATCGACACAATACGTTTTCGAACGCGTTTGCGTTTAGTTTTATTTTGTATGGCAACGTGAACAGCGCCTCTGGTGGTAACTACTACTACGTGTTGCCATACAAATTGAAACTAAACGCAAACGCTTTCTAAAACGTATTGTATCGATTAAAACTTATACTAGAGCCTCAGGCGGCCCGCGGCCCGCGAGGCCCTGCTTGCGGCCCGCGAGCCTCCCTGGCTGTTCTGTGCCCATGTAAAGGTCGTTGATTCAGAATTTTGGAATAGCCTGCTAAAGTCACAAATCATTAAGAAGTGCGGTTCGCGAATTTATTTTAGCACCAATATGGCCCTTGGTTGCTAAAAGGTTGCTGCCGACCCCTGTTTAGCCCTTCAAACATAGAGAGAGTATAGACCTTAGTCTGTCAGTCCTGAAATGGCCGGAAGTACTTGGCAGATGGTACCTTTGACACCGTTGGTGCTAAAGTGGTGTGTACACGTGTGGTCTAGAGGTCAGGACACTGCTCCGGTCAAGCATAGGGTGCGGGTTTGAGTCCCGCCTTAGGGTACGGTACAGTCAACCAATTTGATTCCTAGGCCACCGTAGAACCCTGTCATTTTAACTGCTACATAGCGACGCAATAATCCTAGTTACCCGTATTGACATAGCATTTACAACGGCAAGGTTCTATGATGGCCTATAGGAATCAAATTGGTTGACTGTACCTACATGCGATCACGGTAATTGTTTCCTTTGTATTTGTTCTCTGTATCAAATGAATTTAAAATTTGATCGTGGTCTTCCACGTTAATTTAATACGAATTAAAATATTTAATCAAATAATTTGATTCGTGACAACATATAAATTATTAGTTTAACATTTTCTCAAACATGCAATGAAATTTCGTCATTACTTGCGTTATATATATCAGGCTTCAAAGTATCACGTTTCGGGCGGATCAACTCGAGAGAACTGTAAAGGAATTTCATACGAAATTGAAGGCCTGGGCCGGGAAGTATTTTTTTTTAATTTTCATTCCTCTATTTGTGGCACAGCATCACGGCATTCAGCCATGAATTAGTTTGATTTGAGGAGTTTTTATTTATTTATTTCATTGCATGTTTGAGAAAAGCACTATACAATGCCTGGCCGTGAAAAGGGCTTGCCGGCTTCGAATCACTAAGAGTAAAACGGGACCGGGATAGCCCGGTCCCGTTTTACTCTTTGAGTACGGAACCCTAAAATCCAATTTTCTGTTGTTTTGATAATGTCGGCGGCATCGCTAAGTACGCCACATCTTAAGCCCTCGCTCACTAGAACTGAACTGATTCAGTGACTGAATTCTGTGTAGTGTGATCAGGAGCTTCCTTCCTATCCCCTCCCTCGCTTCCTAGTTAGGACGGCTGAATTCAGGACAATGTAATACCCGCTTGGTAAAAAGCCTCCATGATGCATTCAGGAGCCGCATATTATGACCGGCATCGCGGCGTTGTTTTCTGGCAGCCGTCATAGTTTTTATTTAAATTCAGAGATAAACTAGAATATTATCGGCCCCAATTATCATATCGTTCGATCTAGACACGCGGCAACGTGTCAAGCCAAGTTCATGTCTTACTTACGTGCGACATTTGTCAAATTTGTATGCAAATTGATAATTCATTTCGAACTAAGTAAACGTCATCTCGACTCATTATCGATATTAGAATAGAGGTCAAATCAAATGGTTTTTCAGAGATGTTCGAGAATGAAATAATATTATTGAAATCTATGTTATTATTTAGCAATAATAACATTTTCACAGATAAGAAATTTGTTCTAATAACAAAACAGTCTATTTTTATGGTGGTCATAATGTGCGGTTCTTGAACGCATTATGGCCTTATGGAGGGTTTTATGATATTTGGATAGATAAAAATGTATTGAATATACAGAGGTGTACTAAGTTATTGATAAAAAATAATATAGAATAACGGTAGTTTAACATTGGCTGAACCACCGCTGCATTGAAAACTGCGGGTAATTTCAATTTCAACACACCGAATCTACCCCCTTATTCAAATAAATATCTACTGCCCGCGTAGTGGGGGTCCGAGAGACCCTATATAAGCCAAAACGTCGTGTTCAACTGCGCACAAAGTAAATCAGTAATATCTCTCACATTCCAGACACTATAGTTAAGTTAGGTTAAGTTCTAAATAAGTTCAGATATCAAAATGGCTCGTACGAAACAAACCGCGCGCAAATCTACAGGAGGGAAAGCCCCAAGGAAGCAGCTGGCCACGAAAGCAGCTCGAAAGAGCGCCCCAGCAACTGGAGGAGTCAAGAAACCACACAGATACAGACCAGGAACCGTGGCGCTGCGGGAAATAAGAAGATACCAGAAGAGCACAGAACTCCTTGTTAGAAAACTACCTTTTCAAAGACTCGTCCGCGAGATCGCTCAGGACTTTAAGACGGATCTAAGGTTCCAGAGCTCGGCTGTGGCCGCCTTACAAGAGGCAAGCGAAGCGTATTTAGTTGCACTGTTTGAGGATACAAATCTGTGTGCTATCCACGCTAAGCGGGTCACGATTATGCCGAAGGACATCCAGCTTGCGAGGCGGGTCAGAGGGGAGCGCGCGTAGTTTTACAGTTAATTGTTAATGCGTTATGTATAGGATTTAATTTTATTGGTAGGAAGTGAATCTCCGACAAAGCCCTTTTCAGGGCTGCAAGATTTGTTTCTCCTAGCCAGGCGTCAATCAATATTAACAACCTACTTACTATCCAACGGTACCTAAAATTACCCCTATTTCTAAACTACTAATTATTTATTAGTAGTACCTATTTCGTAGTAATGGGTGGTTTCGAACAGCAAAGCGAGGCGATGCGGTGCGAAAACATTCTCACTGCAACAATGACTAGGTAAAGCGCTGGTGGTCTCAAGTAATTTATTTTTCCACATCGCCTGGCCCCGCCGATGGAAAATATGTGGCTTTGTTCAAGCAGCAAAACATCTATCTATCATCATCCTCCTAGCGTTATTATTCCCGGTTGTGCCCCTAAAGGAGCCCGGGGTCCGCTTTGACACCTAATCCCAAGATTTGGCATAGGCACTAGTTTTACGAAAGCGACTGCCATCTGACCTTCCAACCCAGAGGGAAAACTAGACCTTATTGGGATTAGACCGGTTTCCTCACGATGTTTTCCTTGACCGAAAAGCTAACGGTAATTTCCGTACATAAGTTCCGAAAAACTCATTGGTACGAGCCGGGATTCGAACCCACGACCGCCGCTTGACAGCCGCATGCCTGAACCACTAGGCTACAGTGTAGCAAAACATCTATCTATCTATACATATAATAAAGCTGAAGAGGGTCGAAAGTCTGTACATGGAATGGATTCGAAAAAAAATTGGCTAGGGATACTTAGAATCGACAACAGAACACGTTCCAACAGTTTTAAGAATTTTTGTCTGTTTGTCTGTTTATCTGTTTGTCTGTTTATGTGACCGCGCATCACGTGAAAACGGCTGAACCGATTTAGATGAAATTTGGTATAGAGATAGTTTGAGTCCTGGGGAAGGACATAGGGTAGTTTTTATCCCGGAAATCAACCCCTAAGGGGATGAAATGGGGGGTGGAAGTTTGTATGGAGCTACTTAAACCGCTGCACCGATTTGGATGAAATTTAGCATATAAATAGTTTGAGTCCCGCGGAAGGTCAAATAATAGTTTTTATCCCGGAAATCTTTCCCTTAGGGGGTTAAACGGGGGGGGGGGGGGGGGGGGGTGAAAATTTGGATGTCACCCATTTTGATAAAATTTGGTTTAGAGATAGTTTAAGTTCTGGGAAAGGACATTAGATAGTTTTAATCCCGGAAATCTTCCCCTAACGGGGTGTAATCGGGGATGAAATTTTGGATGGACTCCGTTTAGATCAAATTTGGTATAGAGATAGTTTAAGTCCCGGAGAATGACAACGGATACTTTGAATCCCGAAAATCATCCCCGAAGGGGATGAAATGGGGGATGAAAATTTGTATGGAACCCATTTACAATATAGCGAGTTGGAGTCCTGGGGAAGTACATAGGAAAGTTTTATACTGAAAATCATCCCCTAAGGGATTTTAATTCGGGGTGAAAATTAGTTCGTGACTCATTTTGATGAAATTTGGTTGAAAAATAGTTTGAGTCCTGGGAAAGGACATATGATAGTTTTGAATTCCGGAAATCATATCCTGATGGGGTGAAATTGGGACTGAAAATTTAGATGTAACCCCAGTTAGATGAAATTTTGGTATAACGATAGTTTGAGTCCCTGAGTATGACAACGGATAGGGAAATAGGGGGTGATTTTTTTTTTAACAAAACCCATTTAGATGAAATTTGGTAAAGAGATGGAAGCCGTCCCAGGGAAGGACAATGCATAGTTTTTATCCCGGAAAATCATCTCCTGAGGTGGTGAAATGAGGGTTGAAGATTTGAATAAAACCCATTTAGATGAAATTTAATATAGAGAGAGGTAGAGTCCTAAAAAAAGACATAGAATATTTTTTTTCCCGGAACAAATGAAAGGAGGAAATCATCCCCTAAGGGGGTGAATTGTTGGATGGAAATTTGGATGGAATCCATTTACGGTATAGCGATAGTTGGAGTCCTGGGGAAAGACATAGGATAGTTTTATCACGAAAATCCTCCCCTAAGGGGTGAAAATTTGGATGTAAGTGACCCATTTAAATGAAATTTGGTTTACAGATAGTTTGAGTTCCGGGAAAGGACATAGGATAGTTTTTATCCCGGAAAGCATCTCTGAAGGAGGTGAAATGGGGGGTGAATATTTGTATGGAGCTACTATACAACCCATTTAGATAAAATTTGGTATAGAGGTAGTAGGCGCAGCGTTGGTAGGCCCTCCACAAGGTGGACTGATGACCTGGTAAAGGTCGCGGGAGTCCGCTGGATGCGGGTGGCGCAGGATTGGTCGCTTTGGAACACTTTGGGGGAGGCATATGTCCAGCAGTAGACGTTTTTCAGCTGATATGATGATGATGATGATAATGATAAAGATAGTTTGAGTCTCGGAGAAGGACATATGATTTTTTATATTGGAACTCTACCCCTAAAAGGGAAATGAAGGGTGAAAGTTTGTATCGAGCTATGATATAAACGAGTTCTACGCGGACGAAGTCGCGGGCAAAAGCTAGTAATGAATATACTCGTAAGTACTATAAGTATACTCGTATACCTACAGTGTGTTTTCATCGAATACACCTGAACACGACTTCGTAATAGCATTACAGCATGTTTAGATATTTTTGAGGGAGAGAGGGGTAACACCGGATAGTTAAGAAAAAAAAACAATATTTAATTAGTCCAAATAGATATATTAAAAAAATATATAACATCAAAATCAACAAGTATTATTCTTTCTATTGGCACAAAATTAAAGAGATCAAGTTATTACTTAAGAGATCAATCAACATTATCTTAGATTTAGTAAATCCGATAATATCACCCCTCATATACGGGTAAAACTAGATACCATTATTTTTATGATAGGGTGATTACGGATACTCATTACTTACAACTATCACATACAAAAAACAATAATTCCTGTGCTGTACACTCGGTGCAACCCTCGTGGGCCCATTTCAGACACACCGTACATTGCCCATTTCAGACACACCGGACAACCGGATACCCGATTTCACCCCGTCTGTTTCTACCCAACGGCCTTGATTTGACGAACGAAATAAATACGCAAAAATTTCAAGGTCTAAAATAGGAACAATATCGAATAGCATAACTCAAATAGTCACTGTATCGACTTAAAATGTTAGCTAACATACTCTCACACTGACAGTGGTTTGATACGTGATGAAAACAGTTGAAATATTACATCAATTACCTGTTTTTACTTTTTTCGTCCACAGCAACGCGACACGATGCACTTCACTTGACGCCATTTGCAATCGCACTGAGTGGCCTCTGCTCTGCCCGTACTGTCTAACGTGTCGGAACGAGTCAGCGATAGCGGAAATGTGAAAAAGCATACTATCTGCTTTGACCCGCTATCCGATTTCACCCCTCCCTTACCTTTATGTTCTATCGTGCTAGCTGCAGCCCTAGCGTGATCACGTTTAATGTCGCACATATAGCAGTCGTCCCTTACTAGCAAGTACCTACTTACTCAAAGGTCCAAAATTGATGAATGTTTTTCATAAAATACAGCATACGTGAGCTGTAGCATTCGCGAGCCTGTGTGTGTGTGAGTTTACAATAATGTAAACTCATTTTTTTTAACGAGCGAGCGAAACGAACGTACTGTATTGTATATACTTATACAATATTTTTAACCCCCGACGGAAAAAGAGGGGTGTTATAAGTTGACGTGTCTTTGTGTCTGTTTGTGTGTCTGTGTGTCTCTCTGGGTGTGTGTGTATGTCTGTGGCATCGTAGCTCCTGAACCAATGGACCGATTTCAATGCGGTGTTTTACCCGAAAGCTGACGTGATCGAGATGGTTCTTAGCTACGTTTCAACAAAATCGGTTCAGCCGTTTTCGAGATATTGAACTTTGAAATGAAAATGTCGGGTGTTTTTCATTTTTTCTAAGTTGTAGTTATTGTGGATTCAGTTTTTAGATTTTTTTCTAAAACTAAATTTCCATAACAAGCAAGACGCGCGAGTTCTATCTACAGCTCCAGATTTAAATTTCGAAAAACTGAATCGAAAAATAAATCGTTTGGATGTTTGTTACTCAATCACGCTTTTAAACGCCTCAACCGATTTGGATGAAATTTTGCACGAAGGTAGTTTATATTACTTACTTACTTAGGCTGGATTAAAAATATAAGTAGGATAGTTTATATCCCGGGTCCACTCAGACGAAGTTGCGGGCGGAAGCTAGTTATACATAATTATTGAACCTGCTCACAAAATTGACGAGAATTGGTTGAAAAATACAACCTGTAGAGGAGATCAGCCGGCAAGACCCCGGAACTACAAAAAAATATTTGCCCAAGCTGAAATGAAGAACTTCGTTCGTTCAATAACAACGAAGTCAAATCAAAAAAACCTAATTCTGCTGTTTTCACATGTAATAGCCTATACGTCACACTTGCACTCCCACGATTAAGAGGAATCCAACGACACCTCATATATTATGTCAACACCCATCATGCCGTTTGGACTGTAGCCCGCGAAATAGAATTTTCCAGTTCTGATAGCTAATACATAGGAGGTACAGTCATAGTCAGCATCAAAAGTAGCTACGCAATCGAATACATCAAAAGTCTTTATTAAAAGGGAATAAGAACTTTTGACGTCTTCGATTGCGTAGCTACTTTTGATGATGACTGTACCTACATACATACGCTCGAAAATAACCCTCCTTCTGGGGCAGTCTGGTTAAAACAAGTTGAGATTGACGTCTAATAAAGAATTTATGTATACCTAGCTTTATTGTTGTCAAATTCCGGACGGCTTGCTACTGGATCGATTGGACATTCAACATTGAATTGACCCAAAATATACAAAGCTTCGGCCCCGAAAGGGTAAACATACGCTTGTAATCATTAAGAGGATTGTGAAGTGCCGATACGCGGCACCAGTAGGTATTTTAAAAAAATCTATCTGTTTCACATCGCTCTGTGCCTCACCCGTATCGTGCGATAGAGAGAGTAGCTAGTCCTGGAGGCAATTGCCTACATTTCCTTGTTGAAATATTGTTCCGGGTGATAACGTTTTTACCCCCCTAAACCTTTATGAAATGAAATAATTTTGGTATTATTAGATTCAGTACACTATAATCTATGTCTGTACGTTTTCTTTTTTTAGCAAATCAGATTAGATTAATTAAAAAAAAATAAAACGATAGACAAAGTTTTTAAGTCAAAAATATCGATTTTTAGATGCTAATAACTTTTACCGCAAGCAATATTTCTTAAAAATCAAAACGTACAGACCTAGTTTTTCATTATATCTACAACATGACCAAAAATTATAATAATCGAAGAATGTTTACGGGGTGAAAAACGTTATCGCTTTTTGTATGAAAAATTACAGGTTCACAATCCTCTTAAGCCTCTCATAGCCTGGCGCGTCCTGACCGTGCCGGTCAATAGTAAACTTGTCATTAGCTGTCAATTTGACTATTGACCGCCACCGCAGGCCGCGCACCAGTATGATTCAGGCCTTAATGCCAGGTAGGTATATTGATTGACATCTGTGCAAAACACGACCAACTGCGGCCCTGAAAAGGGCCTTGTCAACGTTACGGAAGCATTTACATTATTACCAAACCATAATCATACATAATCAATTAACTACCTAGAATAAATATTTTATCATAAATCTTGAGTCTATCCGCCGAAACCAAATAGCGTTCTCCCTTGCCGCTTCAACGCATACACGACGTCCATGGCAGTGACGGTCTTCCTTTTTGCGTGTTCAGTGTAGGTAACTGCATCTCTGATCACGTTTTCGAGGAAGACTTTGAGCACGCCGCGGGTTTCTTCGTAAATGAGCCCGGAGATTCGCTTGACGCCGCCGCGGCGCGCGAGCCTCCTGATAGCGGGCTTGGTGATGCCCTGGATGTTGTCCCGGAGAACTTTCCTGTGCCGCTTCGCGCCTCCTTTCCCAAGACCTTTGCCTCCTTTGCCACGGCCCGTCATTTTATTTATTAGTTGTTTACTGGTTGGCGGTTAATTCGAGACTGAGGTGTGCGCGGCGCGTTGCGGCTTTATAGCCGAGATCGAGCGGCTAGTTTTGGTATTGAGGGTAGATTACGCTAGCAATTTTTAGAAGTACCCTCGAAATATTGTAATCGATTAATGTATAAAGTTACCTTTTCATGCCCATTCATATATAAATCAGAACAAAATTAGGTGAGACTGCTACCCTCTCTTTGTACAAGCTTTTACTTATTGCAGTGGATGTTAGTTTATTCAGGTCAAATCTTGCTAGTCAAGTGTGTTTAGGTCAAATCTTCACAGTCAAATTTCACCAACTCGAAGTCAAATCGAATTGACGTTTAATTATAGTATGTACACTTGTGTAAATCAGACGATAAAGCCACGCACAAATTTGGTAATTTAACTAGCCTAGCTATCTCGTTCAACGGTAAAAACGAGAGTACAACTTTTTCTTAGCCTTAAAAGTACTTAAAAATTCCTTCTTTTTAAGTTTGGGTCTACTGGGGAGATGCTTTCCAGCAACTCGAAACTATTGAGGTACAATTTTTTTCAAGTAAGTACTAATTCTGTACAATTTTGGTAATTTTTTTTCACATACCTACTCAGAAATCCCGAAATCGAAAGTGCACATGAGCCAGGGAACATGACATAAAAAATTTCGCCTATCTATTACCCTACACAATACGAGATGTCCGTAATACGATCGGTAATGTAATGTAAGACGACCGGTTAGCTTAGACCCACTAGGCTACGCTGCCTACGAAGCTGAAGGTCCTGGGTTCGAATCCCGGTAAGGGCAAATATTTGTGTGATGAGCATGAATATTTGTTTCTGAGTCTTGGATGTTTTCTATGTGTTTAAGTATTTATATCCATTAAATATATATCGTCTAGTACCCATAACACAAGCCTTATTGAGCTTACTGTGATTTGTATAAGATTGTCCCCTAATATATTTATTTATTTATTTATCAAACTGGAAATCCTTCAGTATCACGCGCGTCAGGTAGATTTAAATGTCACTTTTTCTATGGAAAAATTGCGTCGACAATTAATAACCCAAATTAAATTATAACGTATCTAAATAATATAATAATATATAATATAATCTTTATTACATTACAACAGAAGTTATTGGTACAAAGAAGTGTGGTTGAAACTAGTCACATAGTTATCTTTTGTAATTTAAATTATTGGTGCAGAATGAAGTCCTTTACTTCCCGTACTAGTTAAAAACTGTATCACGGTGAAGTAAGATTCGTCAACCCACATCAATATAGGTATATAACTGATATACAGTAATGTATTTACAATATGCGGCAAGTTACTTATTTTCTTATATTACATTTATGCAGTGGATCATAAATTTATACAATTTGATGGTATGTTAAATAACCAACAATGTAGGTAGGTAGATAATTATTTAGAGTTGGCCGAGCTACATTAAAGTAGTCCATTCAAAAGCAACTCCACCGTCCAAGGGCTAAGAATCCAATTCCAATGTCAGCCGGCACAAAAGTCGGTACATTCAATAATCTCAACCAAATTGTGAACAAGTTAGTTAGCTTAGACGTAAACAACTAGTATATGCAAAAAATACAGATGCATTTATGCAAACTTAATATTCTATTTTCAATATATTTACTTATTTTTATGTATTTGTATAATACCCTTAGGGGTAGAATTTTCTAAAACACTGAAAATACTTTATTTGGATTTTAATGATTAATCTTTCTTCAAAGTTTTAAGTCTCTATTTCAAAAAAAGTATTTTTCCCATACAAACTTTGCACCCTATTTTACCCCCTTAGGGGTGAAATTATTCAAAACGCTGAAAGTACTTTCTTTGTATTTTAATAACTAATCTTTCTAGACAGTTTTAGGTCTTTAGCTCAAAAAAAAAGTTTCTCACATACAAACTTTGCACCCCAATTTTACCCCCTTAGGGGTAGAATTTTTTAAAACGCTGAAAGTACTTTATTTGTATTCTAATGAATAATCTTTCTACTAAGTTTTAAGTCTCTATTTAAAAAAATATTGTTTCCTCTATACAAACTTTGCACCCCTATTTTACCCCCTTAGAGGTGGAATTTTCAAAAATCCCTTCTTATCCCTAGCCCACGTTATTAAAGCAACCTACTGTGCAAAAATCAACTGTCTAAGATTTGTAGTTTCGGCTGTGCGTTGATGAGCGAGTGAATAAGTCAGTCAGCACCCTTAGCGTGGGATTGAAGTGAGTCGCGTCTACTATCGACGCTACCGCCTATCGTCAAGATTTAGTATGAAAAGTTTATACACCGCCCCTGGTGGTACTCATAGAACTAAAAATCCAAACTGTAACGTGAGGCACTTATACATTACTTAATTTGCGATCGACTTCACGTTCGTTCACGATTTTCCAATATTCAACCTTATATCACTAGCATTTATCGTTTTAATTTAAATGTTTGTCGGTTATGACATTACAGAATACGCGCATCGCGACGTCGACAGTGTCGACTGTCGATACAATATGGCGGCGCGGGGGCCATTTATTTGCATTTTTAAATACAAAATACGCGACAATCCGAATTTTGCGGATATATGTTGTCAATTCAAAACCCTTATTTTTTTAAGTTCTTTAATTTGAGATAAATTTCGATCGGATCTACGGTAACTCTTGACGGAATAATACGATATCACGGGCCATTTTGCAAGTGAAATAGTAAACTACAGTCGCGACGGTATTCTTCGATTCGAAATTTCTCACACTGCCGATTGGTAGTACGAATCGAACGTTAAATTACGCATTGAAAACTAAACGCAAAGTGCCTAACGTTTTGCAGTTGGTTTCGAAGTCCAACGGCAGTGTGAGTTACAAGTTTGACGGGTGAAATCGAAGAATACCGTAGCGAGATCGAAATCTATTCGAAGCGCGTTTATTCGATCTCGTATTAGTTACGTAACGTTAGGTTACGATTGTATCTCACAATAAGGGTACAGGACATATAGGCATTTATACAGCGTGTCTCTGACTTTGGGGCTTTAAATTCAAATGTCGATTATTCTCCTGAAACTGAACTACTTTTGTTCTACAACTTTTCAAAAATACGTTGTTTTTGTATTTTCATTATTCCATACAAATTAAATCAAATTTTCAATGTACATCATCTGTTAGTTAGTTTTCATACTTGTCAGTGTCATGGATGTCAAATAATGAGGCCGTGTTTGCAATACATTGATGGTACAGTTAAAGTTCAAACACTAATAAATTATAGAATTGATAGTTATTTTACAAAGTTGCGGAACAAAAGTGGTTCAGTTTTAGGACCATAATCGATATTTGCATTTAAAACCCCAACGTCAGAGACACACTGTATAGTGTATATATAGATATATGTAGATTGTCGCATTCGGGCGCTGTCAGTTCTTTTCGACTTACAATGTTCGATTGCGACAAGGTATAGCCCGCTTGACAAGATTCTATTTAACCATAGCCACGTACTTACACAGCGACACTATCTCAGGGTCAAATAGCGGCTTGGCTTTAGGTAACTTTAGCTTAGCGAGCTAGACAACATTTTGGGGGCTACACTCTACAGTCGCCTTAAATACCTAAGCAAGTATTGTATTTTATGGATTGATTGACTCTGTGCTAAGAAACGGACAGCTGCGGCCCTGAAAAGGGCCATTCATGTCAAAATGCAATTACCATAAATAATCAACTATAATATATATCTCTAACTTTGAACATTCATTACTAAGCTTAATAACTCTGGCTGCTGCTCGAATAATTCTTGTATTTCCTCAGCGCCTTCTCTCCTTCAACTACGGCGTGTTTTCCCAATTCTCCCGGTATTAGTAGCTTTGTCGATGTCCGCATTTCGTTTTCACTTAAGGTTGTTTTGTTCCCATGTGCTATTAACCTCCCGGCCTCACAAGCCATCCGCTCGAAAATTTCGTTGACAAAATTGTTCATAATCAGGATGGTTTTTCTGGAAATACCGATGTTCATGTTTGCAACCCGTGTGCACACTTTTAACAATTTGTATATGTATATTGAGAAGCTAACGTAGTTTTTTCTTGACGATTTCTTGACTTTCTTCTTTTTCTTCATTATATGGCCCCCTTCTTTTTCCATAGACTTCAATGGCTTCTTGGGAACTTTGACGGGAGGCATTTTGAATACGTATTTTGTAGTGTATTGAAATTATAAAATCACGAGGCGTGTAGCACTATATTCAGCATACTAACAATTTGGTCACATCCCTGGGGTTTATATAGGTGTACGAGGCTTATTGAAAAGGCGTTAGCCAATCACAACAAAGTACGATTCGATTTATTAAAAATATGATTTATCGGTTGGGTAGTTTTAAAAAATGTCATTAAAAAGTACCCTCCGTTATATTAAAAATGAATGTTTGTTCATAATTTCGTCCATAATGTCCGTACCTACATCTGGCGAGGAGAATAGGTAATTTTCATGCATTAAATCCGACTGCAGTTAAGGCATTTTCAAACAGAAGGATCTGGTTTTTTAATGAAGCAGGCTCATTATTTCAGAGGCATCCAAAATAAATAAATAAATAAATGAAACGCCGTTTTCGATTTTTTTTCTATTATTATGGATCTGCACACATATATTTTTCATAGTTTTAATAATAATATAGATCAAAAATTGTTATTTATATAAAAATACCTCAATAAACTATATTCGTTGGTAACGAAAGTGACCTTAATGACCACGGAAATTATCACTTGCTTTAGTACTTTTTTAAGATTTATGCTTATATAATCTAAATAATACTTCAAACACTGTTTAGGAAACATTAATAAAAAGATTTAGGCCACGAAAGTGATGAATATTAACCGTCACTTTCGTTACCTCTCCTTATTGAGTCCTTAAAACGGTTTCACAGTAGCGTTTGCGCCACCACGATTATTAAAGGCCGTATGCCAGTTGTTTTCAGTGTTCTATACAATCCGCGCGGTTAGCAAGCAGGACTATAACATGGACAAAAAACTTAAATCCTACCTTTGTGGTATCAACCACGAAAGTGATGTATGACCACGAAAGTGACGAACCACATAAATTCACGAAAGTGACGACTGGCCACTCAAACAGGTTTTTTCTTTTAAAGTTTTAAAGTTAAGAAAAACGGATTATTAAAGTTTAAAAACCTCAGCAACCAGCAAGTCAGCATATTATTTTAAATTATTGAAAATAAACTTACCCAAATTCAACAATAACGAAGGTGATGCACGATCTTTGACGCAAATTTCACAAGGCACATTATTATTGTATAACTTTCACGTAATGCCGGTTACCGACCAAAAACTTTACTGCAATGGTTTGACACTTTATATTTACGTTGCTAGCATACAAAAACGTACTAGTATTTGAATGTGTAAAATTATTTGGTTAGAAACGTCATTCAATTTGGGTGACCACGAAAATGACGGTGTTTTTCGGAACATCACAAGAAGTTGGAAATTCTATAGATACCAGTACTTTTACTGTTTAATATTCTCTGAGGATATGGTCCATGATTATTTTAATAACAACTTTATGTAAGCAATGATTTTTTACTATATTTTGTATTTTTGACAGGAGCAGGAAGTTAATCATGTAGATGATGAACTGGCCACGTAGCGTGACGTTTACTCCAAAATTAGTTTTTTTTTCAGAAATTCTTAGACGTAATGAAAAAAATATATATATGACAAAATATATATAACAGTAATTAGTTAAGTGCAACTAAAATGCGAAAAAATGGAATATCGACTTTGCTCTTGAGATCATTGAAAAACAATGCCTGAACACAATTTCGTGCCTTGGAATAAGGCAGTTACTAAGTCGACGAAATTTTGTCATTGCATTAATGTTTTTCTGTAAGTGGATCAATGTACTTAGCTCCTTCTAATTAATCAACTTATGAAGTTGCTGCACCCCCAAGCCCTGGTCGAAGGGATCCTGGGTTCAATATTCGAATAGGTATACTTACTTACTACATTACATACAGGGTGGAAAGTTAAAACGGGGCAGTAAGGGCAGCTACGCCAGCTACTAGATCCCTTGCCGCCTCGCAAAAATGGCATTAGGATTTCATTCCTAACTTTTTAAATGATGACAATCTACATTCACAGATTTTTGAAAAAAAGTACAGTCAGCGAGAAAATCATCACTTTTGACGATTTTTTTATGCCATTTGATCCCATTCCTATTAAGGATCAAAATACTCTTTGGGACCGACTAAGGTTTGACAACTAGAACGCCCAGAAATCAAAGAAACCATTTTCCATACAGTCAGTATGGGAATCCAAAAGTGCAATTTTTTAACGTCATTCGATCCCATTCCTATTAAGGATCAAAATACTCTACGGGACCGACTAAGGTTTGACTACTAGAACGCCCAGAAATCAAAGAAAACTTTTTCCTTTGGTGAATAGGGCACAATAACAATAACAAATATTCATCCAAAACCTACCTTGAAATCTTAAAAAATGTAGGTACCTACCTACTCCGCGACAAACAGGTTACCTTCCACTTTGAACTAAAGTTGACTGTTGACAGCCCACCGACAAAAATAAAGCCGCTACTGCGTCATTGACCGTAGAGAAGGTAGCTTTGGTGTTGGTGTTGCCACTGCTCGAATATAAATAGGTACCGTAAAACGAGGCTAATTAAAACAAGCGAGGCTATTTGGAAAAAAAAAATATAAGTTTTGAGTCCATATTTTTTTTTTCCTAGCAATGGTAGAAACGTATATCTTCGTCTGGCAACCCTAAGTCTAATGTGAAGTTGGTTAGTGGTTGCAGAAACGCCGAGGACCTAGCATGCGTGCTTAAAAAAAATATTGATTGTGTCGGTGGAAGATCAGTGAAATTAAACACCGTCCTACTTCTATTCAAATTTTGGCTGGATGTGGTGTATGTTTTTTTTTAGTATACATATCTAAAAGTACATATTCTTGGGAGTTTTTTAAGCTATATTACATAATTTTAGCTGTTATTTTGAATGAGGTATTAACGGGTTTTTAAAATGAGGCTATTTGAGACGGTTTCTGGGGTTATTTGGTTACTAGTACCAAATATCCCCCCTTACTGTAAAGGTAGGTTGACTATCTTTTTTTTTCAACAGTGCAATGGTGCGAGAGTACAACCGTACGTACCGTAATTGTCGGAAGGTAAAAAAAATCAACCCTACACGTCATACCTATACCCAAGAAGCATTGGCTAATGCTATGGCCGACGTGGCAGCTCCGTCTTTGGCAGAAGCTGGCGAGAAACATAATTTAAATTACGACTGTTTTTGATACTGCTAATTATGCCCAAAGAGAATATAAATAAGAGACGGGACTTCGAACAAGGTTTTGGATGACAGTGACATTGTCATTTGATTTTGACATGACTCATTCGAACTTTAGCTAGTTTTAAATACCACAATACCAATAAAAATAAACGCTAGTACGGAAGTAGACTTACCAACCTAACGAACGAGGACGATAGTAGGGTTGTAGTACTTAACGTTATCGATATCGATAATATTAGAACCCGACGTTATCGATATCGATAAATTATGATTAGGGACGTCGTTGGGCCCACTGCATGAACAGAAAATTGCTTTACAAAATCTAAAACTAATCCGATTTAGGTATGAAATAATAAATGGAGAACAAATATTTCATACAGTTTATTTCACACTTATTTCCAAATCACAGTATATTTACAAAAATTCACCAATCTGTACACATATCTTTGCGGGTCGCAATGAATTCTTCTCGAACTAAGAAACCTCGCGCTTGTAGGTTTCATCCAAGTACCAACCAACCGTTGTTTATCATAAGTAAATCAATATTGGCGCTTGATATTTCGTTATTAATACTTACGTGTTTTATTTTAAGGTAATTATTAATTTTATTTCGTCAAAAGCATTGTTTGTTTGACACACACATGTTTTCTCGTGAAGTTATAATATCCATGGTGACCGGCCAAAGTCACCATGACAAAATGACAGACAGAGAAAGAACGGAAGTAGGAGATAGCATGAGTCCGCCATAGCAATAGCACAGATAGAAAACTTGTCACTAGTCAGAACTTGTCAGATTTGATCTGAATTTGAGCAGTTGGACGTCATTCTTATTTTTGTTCCTAGGTAGTTGCGCTACACTGATTATGCCTGTTGTTATTTAAGTAGGTAATATGTAGATTTACCAAATACAGTTAAGTAATTTTTCCATAAACATTTTATAGGTAGGTACTTCAGGAAATAACAAAGAAACATATTCTATCTAAAGTTGACTTAGGAGTATTTTTTTTTACATATATATATATTATTTATTTCTTGAAGGGACACATAAAATGGTTACATAATAAATGCACTGCCAAACTGCATACTTGATATACTGTCGTCAAAAGGACGTTTATTTTATGTTTATATAAAAGAGCACATTTTGGGTTAATATAAATGCAACTACGGGTCCTTAAAAGTGTGCTACACTTTGTTAGTACAACTTTGTAATTGTTTTTCTCCCGTTTTTTGTTCTGAAAATATGGGTACTCTGCTTTTTATACCTTCGGCGGTCGTTCCTTTAGCGTCTTAAATATCACTTGTTATGTTTTAAATAACAAAAGCCTCAAAACTCAGCCAAAAGCAGTTCGAAACCCGTCGATTTCCATAAAGCCCCAAATAAGAGGTTATTTAGAACACCTCTTTTAAAAAATATTACTCATCCTGTATTAACAATTAGGTAAGACACGTGCAGTAGATATAATGGTGGAGCATTATGCGTTTTATCTATTAAAAATATTACATATTTGATAAACACATAAAACATGGATTTACTGATGTTTTAGTCAAAAAATTGTCCCAAATAGCCACATTTTACGGTACTACTAATGTTACATTTTTTGCTTTTGCGTAAACTGATACATGTGGGTGGTGCTAAAAGAACAACAAAATCGGCAGCTGCACTGTTCCTTCTGAACCTCGCAGCGCACACTGGAACTCTATCAGCAACATCGATACGAATACCTATTTACATACATGTACTTACCAGTGTATAACGGCCATACAATAAAAAAAATATGTGTTTAGGAATTTACGTAATGCTGCAGGGAAAGACTTGCTGAGGTTCATACATCTGTCAGTCGGTGTTGACATACTGCATTTCTACCTGGGGAGGTGCAGCAAAAACCAGTATGATTACGCTGGAATGGGCACAAAGAGCTGTTTTAAAGGTGATTAAAAAAAAGCGGCCAAGTGCGAGTCGGACTCGCACATGAAGGGTTCCGTAAAATAAATTGCCGTGTACGATTTATGACGTATTAAAAAAAAACTACTTACTAGATCTCGTTCAAACCAATTTTCGGTGGGAGTTTGCATGGTAATGTACATCATATATTTTTTTTAGTTTTATCATTCTCTTATTTTAGAAGTTACAGGGGGGGGGGGGACACACATTTTACCACTTAGAAAGTGTCTCTCGCGCAAACTATTCAGTTTAGAAAAAAATAATATTAGAAACCTTAATATAATTTTTGAAAACCTATCATAGATATCGTATGGGTTTAATGAAAAAAAAAATTTTGAGTTTCAGTTCTGTGTATGGGGAACCCCTAAAACTTAATGTTTTTTTCAATTTTTGTGTGAAAATCTTAACGCGGTTCACAGAATACATCTACTTACCAAGTTTCAACAGTATAGCTTTTATAGTTTCGGAAAAAAGTGGCTGTGACATACGGACGGACAGACAGACAGACAGACAGACATGACAAATCTATAAGGGTTCCGTTTTTTGCCATTTGGCTACGGAACCCTAAAAAGGGAATTAGGTATCCGTCGACGAGGGTTTATATAAGGATATGAACGTGCTGACCGTACGCCCTTTATTCATTATGCGAGTCACTACGAAGACGCACGCTGAAGTCCTAAAGTCTCCCTTTTACAATGCGATGCTTCAAAACCGAATTTTTAAAGTTCCACTCCCCTAATTGGACACAGCTTTCGCTAGAAGGTTTAGTAATTTCCTCCACCCTTTCATTAATAACAAAAATAACCGGTTACGTCGGTTAAGCACTGAATGCCCATGGCCACCTTCTGTCTCCATCATCAGATCAGCGAGATGGTACCATAATATTGAATTGTCATCCTAATACCTTAATCCAAAATTTTAGCTCAATCGGTAGAAGATATCTGCTTCAAAATTCAGTTGGAAGATTCCACCTGAATAAACGCTGTACATAGGCGTCCCCCAAAGAGTGCCAAAGGTACCGGTCCTGCGCCACCCGCATCTAGCGGACTTCCGCGACTTTTACCAGGTCATCAGTCCACCTTGTGGGGGGGGGAGGGCTACCCCCACTCGAGAACCTTTCAGCCCCAACGGCCATCGGTTCTACGTGCATTGCACGTAGACTTTACTATAAAAAAAAGCGGCCAAGTGCGAGTCGGACTCGCACATGAAGGGTTCCGTAAAATAAATTGTGGTCTACGATTTATGACGTATTAAAAAAAACTACTTACTAGATCTCGTTCAAACCAATTTTCGTTGGAAGTTTGCATGGTAATGTATATCATATATTTTTTTTAGTTTTATCATACTCTTATTTTAGAAGTTACAGGGGGGGGACACATTTTATTTTACCAAACTATTCAGTTTAGAAAAAAATGATATTAGAAACCTCAATATCATTTTTGAAGACCTATCCATAGATACCTCACACGTATGGGTTTGATGAATATTTTTTTTTTGAGTTTTAGTTCTGAGTATGGGGACCCCCAAATCTTACTGTTGGTTTTCGATTTTTGTGTGATAATCTTACTTAATGCGGTTCACAAAATACATCTACTTACCAAGTTTAAACAGTATAGCTCTTATAGTTTCGGAAAAAAGTGGCTGTGAATAACGGACGGACAGACAGACAGACATGACGAATCTATAAGGGTTATGTCTTTTGCCATTTGGCTACAGAACCCTAAAAACATTATTACTTGACACCTAAATGGCTCAACAATAGTGTTGTTGCGTTATGTTAAAATTTACACCGTAGTGTTGCTATATCGATAGTAAACCATCAAATTATTGTAATAAAGTATAAACTAAAAAATATTATTCAAATCAAAAAAGATATGGACATTGAAAGTTTAGAAAAATATGCATTTTTTTTAATTGTCCAGTAGTAAATAGAATCCTTACGCTTTTATAAGTAGAAACACAATTGTACAATAACTATGGACCTAAACGCAGTGTTTTGCGACCGAAACAGTAATTTACTTGATTTTCCATGCAACGATAAGTAATGAAATGCATCGTGTGACGTCATACTTTAACGTCAATTACTTAGTATGAAGCGTTTCGCCTGCCACCAGCGAGGTCCGTCTTTAACACAATTTTTTGGGTTTTACTCGTATTTACGTTCTTTAATTGTAGTTGCTCTCATACAAACATTTGTTCCTCTCCAAAACCTGGTTCGAATGGCATTGTAAATAAATCTTACGTCACAAGCCTATTTAAGTCCCGGACTGTTTATACATTGCAAGTTAATAGAAAGCTTGTAATAGTAGTTTATGTGATTGTATACAAAATGAAGGGCATTAAACACGAGTGTAGGTTTATGAAACGAGCCTAAGGCGAGTTTCATAACAACATCACACGAGTGTTTCAATGCCTAATTATACAGTACAGTTACATAGGTACACTACTTTATCGTCTTTATCTATCCACATATCTTAAACCTTAATGATGCATTCAGGAGCCTCATATTATGACCGGCATCGGCATCGCGGCGTTGTTTTCTGGCAGCTGTCATAGTTTTTTTAGGGTTCCGTACTCAGAGTAAAACGGGACCCTATTACTAAGACTTCGCTGTCCGTCCGTCCGTCCGTCCGTCCGTCCGTCTGTCTGTCTGTCACCAGGCTGTATCTCAGGAACCGTGATAGCTAGAGAGTTGAAATTTTCACAGAGTATGTATTTCTGTTACCGCTATAACACCAAATACTAAAAACAAAATAAAATATTTTTTAAGGGGGGCCCATATAACAAACGTGATTTTTTTGCCGTTTTTATAGATAATGAAATAACTGAACCCTTCGTGCGCGGGTCCAACTCGCACTTGGCCGGTTTTTTTTTTAATTCAGAGACAAACTATCATATCGTTCCCAAATATCATATCGTTCGATATCTTATTTATGTGCGACATTTGTCAAATTTATGCAAATAGGGAACATTACTGCAATGTTCTGCCGCCAGAGTGCAGCACTATCACAATTAGTAAACAGTTTTTTTGACAACTTTGACAAGTCCTTCAAAGCTCTGGATCAAATAGGGAAGAGAATATTTCAATAAATAAAATGCATCAGTGCTGCGTAATTGGATGCAAGAATGAAGGGCATCATTCATTTCCGATGGAATAAAACTATTGTAGTTTAACGCGTTTTCATCAATTATTTGTTATTGTTTGTTAGGTTAATAAATATGACATTGTACGTCATGGCGGTTTGTTTGTTTACGGTTTGTGTTAGTGTCGCCCCCTACGCAGAGCTTTGCGTAATGTTCCCTATTGACATTTCAATTCGAACTAAACGTCATTTCGACTGATATTAGCATAGAGGTCAAATCAAATTTCTTTGTTTTTCAGAGATGTTCGAAATTTGAATGAAATAATATTATCGAGCAAAGATTCGTCAAGGTGTTCGTCAGGGATGCCCACTTTCGCCGCTGATTTTTAATTTATTTATTGAAAATGCGATTAGGAAGTTAACGTGGTCAAATACAGGAGGGGTCAAAATAAATGGAGAAAAAGTTAAGTTTATAAGGTTTGCAGACGATATAGCGGCATCGGCAGTTGCTGAAACTGGAAAAGAACTCTAAACAATGCTGAATGATATGGATGCTACTTCTTCAGAATCTGGTCTCAAAATTAACGTAAACAAAACAAAAACTCTAGTTGTGTCAAAAAGAACAGTTGTTAGTTAAATTTTCTTGGGTAATAAATTAATTGAGCAAGTCAAGTCATTCCGATATCTAGGCAGCATTGTTACGGATGGTTCTAGCTTAGCAAAGAAAGCTTTTAACTCGAAAAGGCATTTACTCACTGCCAGAATAGGAAGTCGCACTAGGATGAAACTGGTTAAAGTGTACATCTGGAGCATAGCACTTTACGGCTGTGAAACGTGGATCATGACGCAACGGGACAGAGAGAGACTGGCGGCGTTTGAAATGTGGTGTTGGAGGAGGTTAGAAAGGGTCAGTTGGACGAAAAAGAAAACTAATCCTTCTCATTAGTTTCTGGATTTAGTCAATCAAAAAAAGAAATCTGATAGAAATCATTGAAATCAGGAAAGGAAATATGATAGGACACATTTTACGCCATGTGTTCCGGATGAAAACAATAATAGAGGGAAAAATAGACGGAAAAAGAAAAAGGGGAAGGCCGAGGATATCTTACATGGAGCAAATAAAAGAGAAAATAAACGCTTCATTGTATAGAGAAATAAAAAGAAAGGCAGAATGTAGAACAAGTTGGAAATTACTCCACCGAAAAGAGCCTATCTCTTAAAATAAGAAGAAGAACAGTATCGAAATCGATGTTATTATGTAGCAATAATAACATTTTCACAGATAAGAAATTTGTTCTAACAAAACGGTCTATTTTTATGGTCGTCATAATGTGCGGTTCTTGAACGCATTATGGAGGGTTTATGATATTTGGATAGATAAAAATGTATTGTATACAGAGTTGTAGGTACTAAGTTATTGATAAAAAAATAGAATAACGGTTCTTTAACATTGGCTGAACCACCGCTGCATTGAAAACTGCGGGTAATTTCAATTTCAAGCCACCGAATCTACCCCCTTATTCAAATAAATATCTACTGCCCGCGTAGTGGGGGTCCGAGAGACCCTATATAAGCCAAACCGTCGTGTTCAACTGCGCACAAAGTAAATCAGTAATATCTCTCACATTCCAGACACTATAGTTAAGTTAGGTTAAGTTCTAAATAAGTTCAGATATCAAAATGGCTCGTACGAAACAAACCGCGCGCAAATCTACAGGAGGGAAGGCCCCAAGGAAGCAGCTGGCCACGAAAGCAGCTCGAAAGAGCGCCCCAGCAACTGGAGGAGTCAAGAAACCACACAGATACAGACCAGGAACCGTGGCGCTGCGGGAAATAAGAAGATACCAGAAGAGCACAGAACTCCTTGTTAGAAAACTACCTTTTCAAAGACTCGTCCGCGAGATCGCTCAGGACTTTAAGACGGATCTAAGGTTCCAGAGCTCAGCTGTGGCCGCCTTACAAGAGGCAAGCGAAGCGTATTTAGTTGCACTGTTTGAGGACACAAATCTGTGTGCTATCCACGCTAAGCGGGTCACGATTATGCCGAAGGACATCCAGCTTGCGAGGCGGGTCAGAGGGGAGCGCGCGTAGTTTTACAGTTAATTGTTAATGTGTTATGTATAGGATTTAATTTTATTGGTAGGAAGTGAATCTCCGACAAAGCCCTTTTCAGGGCTGCAAGATTTGTTTCTCCTAGCCAGATGTCAATCAATATTAACAACCTACTTACTATCCTACGGTACCTGAAGTTACCCCTATTTCTAAACTACTAATTATTTATTAGTAGTATAGTTGTTATTTTCTAAGCCGTCCGTTCCGCACTAAAGAACGCCGCACTGCAGAACGGACGGCTTAGAAAATAACAACTATACCTATTTCGTAGTAATGGGTGGTTTCGAACAGCAAAGCGAGGCGATGCGGTGCGAAAACATTCACACTGCAACAATGACTAGGTAAAGCGCCGATGGAAAATATGTGGCTTTGTTCAAGCAGCAAAACATAAAATTCAAGTATACTCGTATACCTACCAGTGGCGGAGCGCCCATACAAACCGATTCCCACCGGCTTGCCTAAAATTTCTAGCAATATATTACCAAACACGTAAATCATCAAAAAACCGACCCTTTTAGCTCCGGGTTGTCCAGAGAAAATTCTCACGCGCCGCCACTGATACCTACAGTGTGTTTTCATCGAATACCTACAGTGTGTTTTCATCGAATACCTACACTGTGTTTTCATCGAATACCTACAGTGTGTTTTCATCGAATACCTACAGTGTGTTTTCATCGAATACCTACAGTGTGTTTTCATCGAATACACCTGAACACGACTTCGTGATAGCATTTTGTCAGACTTTTTATACATGCAGCCTCTGGACCAAATATTCGCAAATATCGCTAAGCGCTCTTCGCGTACAATATAATAATGCGTTCAGGATGCTGTTGGAACTACCAAGATACTGTAGCGCATCAGGTATGTTTATGGAGGCGAGTATAGATGGCTTCAGGTCAATATTACGGAAGCGGGTAGCATCCCTGATGCGGCGAGTGAGGGACAGTGACAACAGCCTCCTGAACAGCGTTTTGGAGAAATTTGACTGCCCAGGTTGTAGAACATTGGAACGCAATTCATATGGAGGACAGGGTACCCATTTTCAATGTAAAATACCTTAGCGATTAAATGTTACTAAAAATTAATGAATAACTATGGATTGTATTATCTGAATATAAATCAATGAATTAATTAATTAAATAGCATTACAGCATGTTTAGATATTTTTGATTACCTTTATGTTCTATCGTGCTAGCTGCAGCCCTAGCGTGATCACGTTTAATGTCGCACATAAAGCAGTCGTCCCTTACTAGCAAGTACCTACTCATGGATGCAAAATGGATGAATGTTTTTGTATCCGACTATAAAAGCGATAAATGCTAGCTAGGCTGCACGCGCAGGTAAGTATAAGGTATAAAATACCCAGTAGGTATAGGACATAATAACGTAGAAGTCAAAGATGTTTACATTTTTCGCCTTATTGTAAAGTGAAGTTTTCCCTAAGCTTTGATTGACTGTAAAGTGAAGTTTGCCCTAAGCTTTGATTGATTATAATTAGCATGTAAAATTACGATTCTTTATGATTACTTAAATATTTCAATATATTCTCGTTCTCTACTTGCTTCTACGTCATGGTCTTCTTGGGTAGCAGTTCACGACGGATCGAGGGCAGCACGCCTCCCTCAGATATAATGACGCCATCCAAGAGTATATTGAGCTCAACGTCATTCTTCACAGCCAGGAGAATGTGGCGAGGGGTGATGCGGGTTATGTTGTTCTCTACGGCGGCGTCGGCGGCTAACTCCAATATTTCGGCTGCCAAATACTCTACTATCGCCGCGAGATACACCGCTGCACCGACTCCGACCTTACGCGCGTAGTTCCCATTCTTCAACAAACGATGTATGCGTCCTACCGGGAAAATAACCCCGGCTTTTGACGAGCGTGTTTTGTTCTTGCCTTGTGTGGAGTCCATGGTGGAATGAGTAAAGTGCGTGAGCTTTTGGCGGTATTATAATAATATCTTAGACCCGCAACTAGTGGGGCACATCGACGTAACTTAAATAATATTGAGGGTAGTATAATATTTTTATTTATTGTCCACCGTCAATCTACTCAGTTGTGGAACAGTTGAGACTAAGGTTAACTTTTTTTTTAAATATAAACTTGATAAAAGTAAATCGTGTATGTAGGTGTGTATGTGTGTGTACCTTAATTAAGGTGGGTAACCGGTGAAATTTCACCGGTTACCCAGCGGACGTAAAATGTCCTCCGATTTGTATGAAAATTGTGGTTTGTTACCTACAACCTATATTAAGTAAGACTATAGTAGTTCTCTCCAAACTGTGAACGTGTGACTAATAAAATATTGTTGTCTTATTCATTCGCTTACACCCGAATATCATCAAACAAACATTTATACGTACGTACCTACATACAAATAATGTACGATTGTATATAATTAAAATAAAATAAATAATAAGGAATTTGCTAGCGTCGTCATGTAATTAGTAAGGCAGGTTGCACCCTCTTACAATAACAGGGCGGGCAACGTTTTACAAATCAGTCTCCTGTTAGTTCATTAAAGTTGCCACTTCTATGTTGGCGCTGTTGTATCGTCATTGTATCGAGGGGCGGGGACGGGTGGCGTGAGAAGGGGCTCGATTTTAGATTTCATTTGGGTCTATGAGCGGCTTTAAATATGGCGAATTTTCCATACATTCAGATATACTTCGTTACAGATGTGTTAGGAGGAGAGGGAATTGAGGGGCGTCGACCTTAAAGATGTCCTTCTGTTGTGCAGGAAAACGAAAAGAATGGAAGCATGTGATATGGGAACGCTGCCGGGACAGTAACCTTGGAGAACGTTAGGGAATGGGGCTGACTGAACGCGACGAGCGATCGACTCCCGGCCTGTTGCCGGTCAGGCGTCCCTTCACAACATGAATATCAACAGCTGCCCGCGCGGCACCGCTCATGTATTACAGAACGCAACAGAAGCCAAAGGATAAAATACAGCATACGTGAGCTGTAGAATTCGCGAGCCTGTCTGTGTGTGAGTTTACAATAATGTAAACTCATTTTTTTAACGAGCGAGCGAAACGAACGTACAGTATTGTATATATTATACTTATACAATATTTTTAACCCCCGACGGAAAAAGAGGGGTGTTATAAGTTGACGTGTCTTTGTGTCTGTTTGTGTGTCTGTGTGTCTGTCTGGGTGTGTGTGTATGTCTGTGGCATCGTAGCTCCTAAACGAATGGACCGATTTCAATGCGGTGTTTTATCCGAAAGCTGACGTGATCGAGATGGTTCTTAGCTACGTTTCAACAAAATCGGTTCAGTCGTTTTCGAGATATTGAACTTTGAAATGAAAATGTCGGGGGTTTATCAACTTTTCTAAGTTGTAGTTATTGTGGATTCAGTTTTTAGATTTTTTTCTAAAACTAAATTTCCATAACAAGCAAGACGCGCGGCGCGAGTTCTATCTACATCTCCAGATTTAAATTTCGAAAAACTAAATCGAAAAATAAATCGTTTGGATGTTTGTTACTCAATCACGCTTTTAAACGCCTCAACCGATTTGGATGAAATTTTGCACGAAGGTAGTTAATATTACTTACTTACTTAGGCTGGATTAAAAATATAGGATAGTTTATATCCCGGGTCCACTCAGACGAAGTTGCGGGCGGAAGCTAGTTATACATAATTATTGAACCTGCTCACAAAATTTCACGAGAATTGGTTGAAAAATACAACCTGTAGAGGAGATCAGCCGGCAAGACCCCGGAACTACAAAAATACAACCTGTAGAGGAGATCAGCCGGCAAGACCCCGGAACTACAAAAATACAACCTGTAGAGGAGATCAGCCGGCAAGACCCCGGAACTACAAAAATACAACCTGTAGAGGAGATCAGCCGGCAAGACTCCAGAACTACAAAAATACAACCTGTAGAGGAGATCAGGCGGCAAGACCCCGGAACTACAAATATACAACCTGCAGAGGAGATCAGCCGGCTAGACCCCGGAACTACAAAAATACAACCTGCAGAGGAGATCAGCCGGCAAGACCCCGGAACTACAAAAATACAACCTGTAGAGGAGATTAGCCGGCAAGACCCCGGAACTACAAAAAAATATTTGCCCAAGCTGAAATGAAGAACTTCGTTCGTTCAATAACAACGAAGTGAAATCAAAAAGCCTAATTCTGCTTTTTTCACATTTTATAGCCTATACGTCACTCTCCCACGATTAAGAGGAATCCAACGACACCTCATATGTCAACACCCATCAAGCCGTTTGGACTGTAGCCCGCGAAATAGAAGTTTCCCCTCACTGCCTCGGAAAGCCGTCTTTTATCGTCTAAAACCAGTGAGCAAAATCGCATTTTATCCACTAGTGGGCAAAGTAATTTGAGCGTATCTCACCGTGATAGTTAGACCGTGATAGTTAGACAGTTGAAATTCATCATGTATTTCGGTTGCACAGAACAGCTGTTAAACAGAATAAAATAAATATTAATGTGGGCTCCTATACAAAAAAACTTTTCAAAATTGCTTGATGCCTGCATCAGGCGGTGGGTCTCAAAATGTATGGGAAAACTAAAATCTGACTCGCAATTGACCAAAATTCTAATAAAAATAGATATTTGTTATATTTTTTTATACAAGAGTGTAAATGTATTATTTAAATTAAATAAAGTTGTTTTGCATGTTGCACTTTCCTCGCTACAGTGAGGTGAAAAGTTTTTTTGTTACACACGGGTGCAAATGGGTGATTCTACGAGCGTTTCAACCGCCGTCAGTCCGCTGCTCGCATTATTGTCAATGTACCGGCAGACTGGCATGGCATTTTCAGATATTTGAAACAAGTCCAGGACTACTACCAATTTATTGGAAAAGGGGATTCAAATCTGCAAGAACTTTGACAATAATGCGAGCAGCGGACTGACGGCGGTTGGAACGCTCGTAGAGTCAACCAAATATATTTTACTTCTCGTGTGTTGAAACACTCGCTACGCTCAGGATTCTATTTTAAAACCACTCGCTTCGCTCGTGGTTCAACTACAGAATCCTTTCGCTTGCTCGTGTTCCAATTCTACACTCGCGGGTAAAATACAATTTTGCACCCTTGTAGAACAAATAACTATTTCCAGTTCAGATAGCTAATACATATAGGTACAGTCATAGTCAGCATCAAAAGTAGCTACGCAATCGAAAACGTCAAAAGTCTTTATTAAAAGGGAATAAGAACTTTTGACGTCTTCGATTGCGTAGCTACTTTTGATGATGACTGTACCTACATACATACGCTCGAAAATAACCCTCCGTCTGGGGCAGTCGGGTTAAAATGACGAAAGAATGTATGCCTAGCTTTATTGTCGTCAAATTCCGTACGGCTTGCTACTAGATCGATTGTAAGTATTAGGTACATTCAACATTGAATAGACCCAAAATAAACAAGGCTTCGGCCCCGAAAGGGTAAAATTACGCTTGTAATCATTAAGCCCCTCATAGACTGGCGCGTCCTGACCGTCATTAGCTGTCAATGTAACTATTGACCGCCACCGCAGGCCGCACCAGTATGATTCAGGCCTTAATGCCAGGTAGGTATATTGATTGACATCTGTGCAAAACACGACCAACTGCGGCCCTGAAAAGGGCCTTGTCAACGTTATGAAAGCATTTATCTACATTATTACCAAACCATAATCATACATAATCAATTAACTACCTAGAATAAATATTTTATCACAAATCTTGAGTCTATCCGCCGAAACCAAATAGCGTTCTCCCTTGCCGCTTCAACGCATAAACGACGTCCATGGCAGTGACGGTCTTCCTTTTTGCGTGTTCAGTGTAGGTAACTGCATCTCTGATCACGTTTTCGAGGAAGACTTTGAGCACGCCGCGGGTTTCTTCGTAAATGAGCCCGGAGATTCGCTTGACGCCGCCGCGGCGCGCGAGCCTCCTGATAGCGGGCTTGGTGATGCCCTGGATGTTGTCCCGGAGAACTTTCCTGTGCCGCTTCGCGCCTCCTTTCCCAAGACCTTTGCCTCCTTTGCCACGGCCCGTCATTTTATTTATTAGTTGTTTACTGGTTGGCGGTTAATTCGAGACTGAGGTGTGCGCGGCGCGTTTCGGCTTTATAGCCGAGATCGAGCAGCAAGTTTTGGTATTGAGGGTAGATTACGCTAGCGATTTTTAGAAGTACCCTCGAAATATTGTAATCTATTAATTTATAAAGTTACCTTTCATGTCGATTAATATATCCCACCAAAAACATTACATGTAAAGTGACTGCCTCCTCCCTAGCTCATATAGCATTCAGCGTTAAAAAGATATTAGATCATAAGGAGCGCCAAGCTTTCTACTCCACACGGCGTAACCTACCACTACCAGCCACGCTCTAAAAATTCTACATCTTGGCTAAAAAGTATAGCTTTGTTGGGCACATCCCGGTCGCCGCATAGACTCTCGCGGTCAATGAATTTATAAGCGACATAAATAAGCGACGACCTTTTGTCTGGGTCTGCCTAAAACGCAGTCTGAAGGTGGACTTCCGACCAGAGCGGCTCTATCACATATATACAGGCAGCCTGTGGGCAGATTATACATATAAACGGTATAGCGCTCTGCGCGTGCAGTTTAATAATGCGTTCAGGGTGCTGATGGGGCTTCCCAGATTCTGTAGCGCATCAGGGATGTTTGCAGAAGCGCGGGTAGACTGCTTCTACGCCACTATGCGCAAGCGAGCTACATCCCTGGTGCGCAGAGTGCGGGCTAGCTCCAACAGCATTCTGAGCATGATAGCGGACAGGATCGATGGCCTGTACATGAACAACTGCTGCATGATACATGCACGCAGAAATAAATAATAATGATAATAATGATGTTAATAATATAATGTACTAACACTAGTTTAATAAGTAATACAATTGTTACTAACACCATGATCCCATGTTGGTCGTAAATAAAGTATTTATTATTATTATTATTATCTATCGCAACGGCCGCAGCGTCTCAGCTGCTGCGTTACTGTCGCAGCGGCTGATACGCAGATTGGCTTCCGAGCAGCGCGACTCCTGCGTCAGTCACAGTTATTAGTCCATACCTGACGGCTGTGCGGTACAGTTGATAGTTATATTAGGAATGAACCGATCAATTAAAAAAATATTATTAGAAGAAGAAGAGGATGATATCATTCCAATTTACCCCAATTTTTTTTCTTTTTTCGGCTGGTTTTTATAGCCTGTTTCACTTAAATCATATAATATTGCGTATGGCCCACCGAACAGACCAGAAACTGCGTATAGCAAACTGGAATGTGGGCACAATGAACGGACGCAGCGCAGAGCTAAGTGAAGCATTGTTAAGAAGACACGTAAACATCTGTTGTGTACAAGAGACTAAATGGAAGGGATCGAAGTCACGAGACATTGGAAACGGTTTCAAGTTAATATATCATCGCACAAACACAAAACAGAACGGAGTGGGTATCGTGATCGACCAAAACTTGCAAGAACGAGTAGTGGAAGTTAGACGCATTAGCGACAGGTTGATTGCAATTAAATTCGCCCTAGACAACCAGCCATGCATGAACGTCAGTTATTGACAAGGACTTACGTGCAGCCCAAATAGACCCACAGACGACCCAGGACAGAATGTCCTGGCGAAACATGATTAGGAGAGCCGACCCCAATTGAAATGGGACAAGGCGAGAATAAAGAAGATTGCGACACTAAATTGATCAATATCTCATCTTGTTCATCCGTAACTACGTCCATTTTTTGAAATTCTACTAAAATAACCTCAAAACCACGTGCGATCGCAGCGAGCCGCGCGACAGCGCTTGCGCGAGCATTGCACGGCCGCTGCGGCCGTGCGTCACTGACGCGGCGACACTGTCGCTGCGACACTGACGCTGCGCTCGAACGTTGCCTCATACATTTCCATACTGCATAATACTATCGCTCTATCGCCGCGTCACTGTCGCTGCGTTATTGACGCCAGAGCCGCAGTACTCGGAAGTCTAGCTTAACCCTCAATTCACTTCCTGAGTCCACTGGGCTCACATCAAAATTTCAAACTACTGTAATTCTAACGTTTTAGCGGGGCATGCAGGCATCGAGGGAAATGAAAAGGCTGATGAGCTTGCACGAGTGGGGGCGAAGAGAACACACTGCGGACCAGAGCCGTTCTGTGGTATCCCTAAAAGTCTAACCAAGCTCACTCTAAAAGCCTATTGTTTCTACAAGACCATTCAAGCCTGGAGAGCTAACCCAGGACTGAAACATTCCAAGGCACTTATTAGAGCCTTTAGCAAAAAGGCGTCTTCTGACGCCTTGGCGCTAAGTAGGAACCGTCTACGCATGCTGGTCAGGGTGCTTACTGGGCACTGCCGCCTAAATAAGCACATGCAAACGATAGGACTGTGTGACACAAGGCAGTGCAGATTCTGCTTTGAAGCAGAGGAGACGCCTACACACATCCTAACCGATTGCCCTTGCCTCATGCGCAGTCGTAACTCCTTCCTGGGCAAACACATCATGTGCCCGGAGGAGATCAAATTTCTTGAGTTCAACAAAATCCTGCAATTCTTCGAGTTGACCAAGAATTGTAGTAAGTGGCGATCACAATAGATCAGCGATGGTCGCAGCTTTGACAGCCCGAAAGCCACTACCAGAATAATAATAATAATAACGTTTTAGCGAATAGTTTCCCCTCCGTCCCTCCCTGTACCTTCCTTCAGTGACGCGGGCACCGCGTTGGCGAGTGTACTTGCGCCTGCGCTGCGTATTTGGTGAGTTATTGCGTCAAGTGAGTCCCATGGACTCATACAAATGCACGCAAAATAACGTGCATCCATTGCAAGTGCATTTTTCTTATACAGGGTGGGCCCTGTAACTGGAGCAAAAAATTAAACGGTAGATTATTAAGCTTGTGAACAATTATTTCGAAGCGGTTTTATGCGTAAAAAAATATTTTTTTTGAAAAAAAAAAATCTTTAAAATAAGTTTACTTGTATGTTTTTACTCTTCTGGAGTGGTATGAGTAACTTTTTATTTTAAAAACACAAAAAAAATGAAAAAATCACAAAACTATCTGTTGAACACAAAAATGCAAAAACTATTATGACTCATTACATGATGTTACCTCAAAATCTGTATTGACTGCCGTGATATGATCTCGTGGTGCCAAGATAGATTACTTGGAGGTCATAACTTTAGATCAAAATTTCTCCGTAACCAAACATTTTGAAAGTGAATGATACACAAGGGGTTACTGCAAATGCTCTAAGGAAGCCTCCTTTTGAATATTTGCTCCTGTTACAGGGCCCACCCTGTATAGGAGCATACATTTTTGTTTTTTTAATTCTACTTTGTATACCTTTGAGAGGTTAAAAAAGTTAAAAACGTATATTTTTTAAGAGTGTTTGTTATTTTTGTAGAAATTTGGCAAAATCTCTTTTTTGAGACTGGTAAAATTAAAGAAACGCAATTTTTAAGAGGATCGAATATGTCTTTGCAGTTTTGTTATCTTTTTCTAGTGCCCTAATAGGTACGTAATAAGAACAATAAAAAATATTCAAAAAGATTGTGTTATATCGGAAAACCACACGTAAAAAAAATATGAGTCCCAAGGACTCATAGAAAGTGTTTACGTTAGTACATTTCACCTAGTGGATTGAGGGTTAAAACGCGTTATGCCTAACCCAACCGAGAAATAGTCATACTAAGACTTAGGCCGAATGAGTTTTTGTCCTAAAGCGAACTTGGCACATTGAGACTTCGACTTATTACGTACTAGCTTTTGCCCGCGACTTCGTCCGCGCGGAACTCGTTTATATCGTAACTTTCTCCCCCCTTTTCAACCCCTTAGGTGATGAATTTCCAGATAAAAACTATCTTTAGTAAGGACTCTTTGGGAAGGCCCCGGAATTCAAAGTATCTCTATACCAAATTTCATCTCAATCGGTTCAGCGGTTTAAGCATGAAAAGGTGACAGACAGACAGAGTTACTTTCGCATTTGTAATATTAGTATGGATTGTATGAAGGAAAGGGTCATTATGGCTGAGTTGCATGATTTTATAGATTAGTTTACTCCGAACGCCTTTTTTTTACAAAATAGACTCCGCCGCAAACTTGGTTTCTATGACCCGCCTCACCATAATAGATGCATGTAGGCTTTTTTCAGTATTATTTTGCATATTTTTATATCACACGGCCGTAAGGACCTTTTCTACTAAACCGTAGGACTAAACGTGACGTCAACAAAATGTTACATCTGGGTCATTGTCAGACACAAAAAAAAATCATCTTTCCGGTGGTCAATAGTTAATAAATAGTAAATAGTTATCGCATAGAATTATAGAAGGGGCAATGCCGTTTATGCGGATTCAGAGATCAACCAAAAATTAGGCTTTATAGCCCTTAACTTTGGCAATGTCCACCGAAGAGACGCGAACCTAAATCTGACAATGACCCATCTAATAGTTTTCAAAATAGCCATAATAAAACGTCTTTTTTAGCCCGTTTTAGAAAACATCTTCGAAACTACCGCCATAAGGTACCTTTACCCTTGGAACGTCACATACATATATTTACCTATGTAATGTTCCTATTCCCCAGGACTCCCAACTACCGCTATACCGGAAATGGGTTCCATCCAAATTTTCATACCCCATTTCACCCCCTTAGGAGATGATTTCTGGACTAAAAAATATTTTAAGTCCTTCCCCAGGACTCTTAACTATCTCCATGCCAAACTTTATTTAAATCGGTTCTATTCAAATTTTCACCCCTCATTTCACCCCCTCAGAAGATGATTTTTCAGGATAAAAACTATGCATTGTCCTTCCCTGGGACTCCTCCTATCTCTATACCAAATTTTAACTAAATGGGATTTATCCACATTTTCATCCCTATCCCATCCCCTTGGGGGATGATTTTCGGGATTCAAACTATCCATTGTCATTCTCCGGGACTCAAACTATATCTATACCAAATTTAGTCTAAACGGAGTCCATCCAAAATGTCACCCCCCATTTCACCCCCTTAGGGGAAGATTTCCGGAATAAAAACTATCCAATGTCCTTCCCCAGAACTTAGACTACCTCTAAACTTAATTTTATCAAAATCATCCAAAGTTCAACATCCAAAGTTTCACCCCTCCATTTTACCCCTTAAAGGGAAGATTTTCGGGATAAAACCTATTCTTTGACCTTCCCCGGGACTCAAACTAATTATATACCAAATTTCATCCACATCGGTGCAGCGGTTTAAGTAGCTCCATACAAATTTCTACCCCCCATTTCATCCCCTTAGGGGTTGATTTCCAGGATAAAAACTACCCTTAATCCTTCCCTAGGACACAAACTATCTCTATACCAAATTTCATCTTAATCGGTTCAGCCGTTTTCACGTGATGCGCGGTCACATAAACAGACAAACAGATAAACAGACAAACAGATAAACAGATAAACAGACAAACAGACAAAAATTCTAAAAACTGTTGGAACGTGTTCTGGTATCGATTTTAAGTATCCCTAGCCAATTTTTTTTCGAATATCTTCCATGTACAGACTTTCGACCCTCTTCAGCTTTATTATATGTATAGATGTACAGACTTTCGACCCTCTTCAGCTTTATTATATGTATAAATAATAAAATAAATAAAAATAATAAAAATCATTTATTTCAGACTAGAGTCCATATATGGTTAGTAAACAATTAAATCTTATTGCTAGTGTAAGTATGACATAAAAAGAGGGACATAACATAATTAAACAATGACTGCATGCAGTCTCTGCCAGCGGGTGAGCATGGGGCCATTTTCACGCTCCGTAAACACGCTCAGAATGCTGTTGGGGCTGCCGCGCAGGCGACGCATCATGGAGGCGCACCTCTTGCGCATTATCGCCGCAAAGCCGTCAGTTTGTGCCTCCGCAAACATACCAGAGGCACTACAAAATCGCGGCAACCCCATCAACACCCGGAATGCGTTATTGTATTGAACACGTAGGCCGTTGTATGCCTTTTGCGTAAAGTTGGTCCACAGGCTGCAAGTGTAAAACGACTGACAGTACGCTTTAAAAAGTGTAGTCTTTACTTTAACAGTACATCTCGCAAACCTGCGGGCCAACATGTTGCATCGGACAGCCAACGACCTACGCTCCCGCTCAATGTCTAAGTTATCACTTAGGTCATCCGTCACCCAGTGACCCAGGTACTTGAACTTAGTGACAAATTTTAAAGGGACGTCGTAGAGTGTCACTAACGGTACAGTCGGATAAGTTTTCCTGCCAGCTTTAAAAATCATCACTTCGCTCTTCTTCACGTTGTACCTGAGTCCATGGGCCGCAGCATACGACTCGCATATTTTTGTCAACCTCCTCATTGCGTCGATCGAAGAGCCAAGCAGCACCATGTCGTCAGCATAACTTAAATTGTTGACGGCGACTCCGTCAATGTGACATCCGGTATAGGTACTGCTCAGCTCCTCGATGAGTTGGTCGACATACAAGTTAAACAGTTTGGGGGAAGACAGCCCACCCTGTCTGACCCCGCATACCAATTTATAGTCGCTGGATATTGAATTGCCCCACCTTACAAAATTATTTTGATGGCAATACCAATATTTGAACAAGGCTATCACTTCCCGAGGTACACTTGTCTCATTACGTAGCTTGTCCCATAAGATGTCATATGATACAAGGTCGAATGCCTTCGATAGATCCAGGAACACACCATAAACCGGTGTGTTCCTACTGGTATAGTACTGGACGGTATTCTTGAGGGCCAGGATAGCACTCTCTGTGGACAGCCCCCGCCGGAAGCCAAATTGGGCGTCATTCACTTTGATATGCTGATCCAAGCTGGCATCAAGCAGACCGTCCAGTACCTTGGCAATGGTGGTAGCCAGGGATATCGGCCTATAATTAGACAAGTCTGAGGTATCGCCAGTTTTATTTTTAACGATTGGAACTACAACAGTCTGCATTAGTTCATCGGGCAGATAACAATGGCCCAAACAAAGTGTAAAAAACATAGCTAGTACTCTAGGCAGATGTTTTCCAGCGTATTTCAGGTGCTCAATGCTGAGTCCATCATGTCCCGGTGATTTACCCCTGACCATTTTATTAATAACTGATGACACTTGTTTTGCGGTGAATGTGACGCTCAGCTCGGGGGGGAAGTCCTCAACATTAAACACCTGCGACGCTGGACCCAGCGGCGATTCGACCTTGAAATTACTCTTAAATAAATTAGCTATTTCAGACGGATCATTCACACCGTCTACGCTCACGGGAAGCCCGGACTTAAGGTTGAGTTTATTGGTAGATTTCCAAAACCTTCCAAACTTCTTATCAAAATGGTGTTGAGCGATGATATCCATTTTAATCTGTTGTTCATTATTTTGACACCATTTTAATTTTGATTTGAAAAGTCGCCGGGAATCACACATCTCCTCATAAATACGTCCCGCCGCAGGCTTTCCGTACAACACCCAGGTCTGAAAGCAAAGCCTAGCCCTCCCGTGAGCACCCCGGACATGCTTGTTCCAGCCCGTAATATACCTACCCCGTCTTACGACTTTAGTATTGTAACTGCTCTCTGATGCCTCAATCAATGTGGCTATGATCATTCCGTACATATTTTTCAAAATCATCCTATGATTACTGTCCATGCACACCCTATTTGCACAACTACTTAACTCTGTAGGAAAATCGATTTCCCGCAGTTTACAATTACATATTTCGTTGAACTGTGTAATTTGAGCCTCATCCCGCTCCCCCCACGCAACCTTGTTAATAGCAGGAGTATCATTTACAAGCTTAGGTTTTATTCTGGTAAGATTACATTCGACAAGCAGAGGGTAATGGTCCGACCAATATGTATCGAATAACACTGACACGCTATGCACTGACTGACGCGCAGCGCTGGTGGCTAGACAATGGTCTAGCCACCGCTGACAGCCGTGCGCGTCACTCACGAAAGTGTATGTACTAGGCGCCAGCCTTTCAAAATCTACACATGACCAAGACTGTTCTTCACAAAAATTCATAAGTTCTGTAGCAAATAGTTCTCCAGGATGCGCGTTATAGTCGCCTAACATAAACACAGATTCTACACTTTGACTTTCGATTATAGCACTTATTTCACTTAGGCATTCTATGAATTCTATTAAATTATCGTTACAAGCGGTGGGCATGTACACTGAAAATATTAAGATAGAACGATTGTTTGACAGTACCTTGATAGCGGCCAGACGCACACTTTTGCACGATATGACCGATACAATGGGAAACCGGTCCCTTCTCCATAGCAGGCCGACTCCTCCATGGGGACGCCCACGCAGCACGCCGGCAGACGTGTCAACCGCAGAAGTACCTGTTGCTGCGAAGCGGTCGTCTATGTTTCCCAGGAACGCTAGATCATGCGGAAGCAACCAGGTCTCCTGTAGCGCGATCACATCCGCTACGTTACACAGTCTTCTCACACATTCGATCGACCTCACAACATTTTTACAGTTAAACGTAATTAACTTTGTGGAACTATCCATTGTGGAACTATCCATTCGAAGTATTAGGCGGCCTCATCATGGAACTGTTCATAGTATTCACAGTATTTGGCGTAGTGTGGCCAAAATCAATAAAACGACGATAAGCAATATTTTCAGGCCAAAAGTTATCACTTAGAAATATGCTCAGTTTATGCTTAGGAACAAAGATTTTAAATGCATTGTATTTCTTTTGTACTTTCATTTTTATTGGAGCCACAACTACATTTAAACCAGATTTATTTTTGATATAATCCGATATGTCTTTTGTAGAAACATCTTTTGCCACTTCATATATATATATGGGTGTTTTGATATCAGCGGCTTTAAATTTCTCTTCAGCACTCAAAATTGCATTCCCTCTATTGCCTACAAAGCGGTTTCTCAATCTCATTCTTTGAGCGGATATCCACTCAATCGTGCAACTTTTCTGCTTAAATTCACCTCCGCGCACAATATCTGCCATTGACATTCCGTTCGATTTTAATGTACGAGCTCTGTTGTTTATCTCTGAAGCGACAGTTAGGTCAGCTGTTTTCGCCTCCTGCGCATGCGCAACGGTCGACAGTAGCTGCTGCGCAGTGACAGTCGGTACATGCGCGGGGACCGGCGGCGGGGCTAAGGCGACCGGCGCATGCGCGCGGGCCGGTGAAGACGTCATAACGGCCGGCGCAGGCGACCGGTCGGTTACTGTATGACTCATACTAATCTTATCGCGATCCACCTCACATATATAGATTGGTCTAAAAGCGAATTAAACACTAGAGCATTTTAAGTCATAAGTAACTGAAAAAAGTTTTTATACGTACAGATTTATAAGTAAAATTGATATGGGTACCTACTGTCTATTAAACTGTCAGAAATATTGTCATGGAAGGTCGGTGTAGGTACGACGACGAGCGAAGCGAGGAGGAGTGTTAGGAAGAACTGCGACCCTACAGCGCGCGAGCCGAGCGAGCAAAGCGAGCGTGCCGCGGTAGCGGCCGGCGAAGCGCCAGAAGTGGCCAGAACCGAACATTTTTTTACTAATAGTTACATAAGTCAAAAAAGTCAAAATATTTTATTCAAAATAGATTCATACAGAACACTTTTTGAAGGTCAAAGTATATTTTTTCATTTCTTAAGTACTTCAATGTATTTTTACACTTTTACAGTATTATCACAGATTAAGTAATGAATAGTACTAGTATTATATAACAAACTTAAAGTTTGAAAGAGTAATTATAGTTGTTAATATATAACTACTAGCTACCCGCGCGGCTCCGCCGCGTATACAAAGAATCTAGGCGGAGCGACGGTATAAAATATAGCACATCCTGTAGGGCCATTCTACATATCCCTTATATTCCCCCCGAGATCCCTTATAGGGATAAGTTCGCCTTTGTACCTACTTTAATCTTACGTATCATGGTTATGTTTTAACCTGTTGTGTGTACAATAAAGTGCTTACATACATATAACCTACCTACTGAACAAAGGGTTTTTAGAATAGGATGGGTATAGTTTCTGAGATTACCCCCAACATACAAACTTACATTTCAAAGACGTATATTACACCTGTTTATTATTAGTATCGGCACAGGCTATTTATAGGTAGGTACCGCTAAATAGTTTAATATCTACTAATTTATGTTTTCCAGTATTAAGTGAAAACGGAGAAAATACGGAGAAAACGAATTTTCCCGGACATGAGACCTATCTAGATTGACATCTCGCCCCCGTAAACCCCTGTATTCCAAATTTAATCGAAATCGTTAGAGCCGTTTCCGAGAACGTGATTGCAAATATATATATATGTACAAATATTGCTCGTTTAATTAAAAAAAATATAAAACCAACCTCCTACCTGTAATCAAAATATAATTATCTGAACCTGAAATAATTTGGATGGTATTCAAGTCAGGTCAACAAAGTCGCCAATAGGAGTCCACGGCCATCCGAAAAGAAAATTTTGTAATCAAGTTTCGTTTTCTACATCTTTTATTATACTGGAAATTAGGCGGAGCCCATCGGCGCCTACGGCATTGTACTAAGTAAGGTTAAAAAAGCCGTCTATGGGGTCCACGACAATTAATGGATTTAATTAAACCTCATTCTTCTCCCAACATCTCGAATATGGGAAAATAAGTTTGTATATAAACTTTTCTGAAGTAAAAAAGAACATGGCAAGTAATACTGACGTCTCTGTCAATAAAAAAAAACCACATTTGACACAATACGTCTGTCAGTTTATGTAAATAAACAATATTTACAAAAGGCCGTTTACTTTCTATTTTTCTTACTTTTCTTAGTGTTGTATCCACAGATGTATGAATATAAGGAGATCGTACATGGCGGCCGATTTGTATAGAGTGAGCCTGTTGCAAGTACATTAACCCACACAACGCCCAAGTAATTGACAAGACAAAGCACGCACACATCTAAAACACACACTCTTGTATACCTACACGCTTATTTGACAATAAACGCGCATCATATCAGGCATTTTGGGAAAAAACGTAATATTCTCTGCGATCAGCACGCGTGCACAGTATGGCAGTGTATGCCCATTGAGCATACAGCTGCGACACGGCCGCCGGCGGCTTGTCCTCTCTCTAGTATTCTATGCTCTGAGGTTGTATCCTTATGTGGCCGACTCAACATTTATAATTTCTCATGCTGAAGAACTTAGTACAGGTTTGAGTTTAATTCTTGTTTATTATTTTACATTGTCATCTCGAGTCAAAACAGAAGTTACGCCACGTGACGTCACGCAGCCAAAGTCACGTGGTCAGCGCACAGTAGTTTCTTTAAATTTATATTTTAGTAACTTACCGATAAAAAATTAAAAAACGATGACCTTATTGCATGAGACGAATCCAGTGACATATCATTTATCAAAATCGGACCATAACTTAGAACTATTATATAATCTGTGCCATAACTGTAGATCTGATGGCATGTACAAAAATCGGGCTCGCGTAATAATAATATAGATAGATAGATAATAATGTCAAATATCACTAGGTAGTTTACATGTTTACCTACATGTCAATATGTTATAAGTAGGTAGGTCAAAGTTCATTTACATTTATAATTAGGCACATATTAACTTACAAACATGAATGCTGTCTTCACAATGTCAAAAATAGAATAAAAAATATTATTAGAACTAGGGAAAAATATATGTCAGGATTATATAAAACAAATTAAAAATTAGTGTATGTCAGTTTGTCAGTACACAGAGAGAAAATAATAATAATAAAAATCATTTAAAGGCGTCTTTGTCATTTATAAAATCGCTTATCGTGTAATAGGCCTTACTAACTAAATGGCTTTTTATAAACAACTTAAACTTATTTAATGACAAACCTTGTACATTTTTGGGAATTTTGTTATAAAAACGCACACAATTTCCCATAAAAGACGAACTCACCTTTTGTGAACGATAACGGGGCACGGAAAGTTTATCCTTATTTCTAGTATTGAGCGAGTGATAGTCACTATTTAGTTTAAATAAATGTAGATTTCGTTTAACATCTTATCTTATCTTATCTTATCTAGGTGAGGGCCCTTTCGGATGCACTTCGACCCAGTGGGATCTTTTGTGCATTTGCTCTCTCCTTTATACCTGCTCCCAGGCTTGCTCCATCATTTCCACAAAGCGGATGATGCAGTTCGCCGGGAGCACCTTGAATTCCTTTGGTTGCGGGTAACCGTTACCAAAGTAGTTCATTCTTTGTCTGGCATGGGCATGACATTCACACAATAAGTGTTCCATAGTCTCATCCTCCTCGCCACACATTCTACAGTCTAAACTATCAGATAGTCCCATCTTGGCCAAGAGATCCTTGACCCCGAAGTGACCAGTGAACACCCCAGATATAATTCTGAGTTGCTTCCTACTGGATTTCCACAGTTTTCTGGTCCAGCCCGAGTCCACTCCTTCTATGAAGAGCTTAGAGTGCCTTAAGCCAGCCTCATTCCTCCACTCGTGTTGGTGTTTGGTTTTGGCGTAGGCTTTAAAGGCCGATATTATGGTCCCCTGCGAGAGTCCCACAAATGGTTCTGGACCTACAAAGTGATTTGTAGAGCCCCCTCTTGCAAGCTCATCTGCTCTTTCGTTGCCGATGAAGCCCTTGTGCCCTGGTATCCAAACTAGTTGCACCTTATTGTGCCTTCCAAGTCTGTTTAGTGCTTGGACGCCATTATAAATTAGTCTAGAGTCCACTTTCGGCGCCGTAAGCGCTTTAAGGGCCGCTTGACTGTCACTGAGTATATAGATAGTCCGCCCTTTGGTTCGCCTGTCTATATTCTCCTGTACACAAGCAATTATGGCGTATGTCTCCGCTTGGAAGACAGTTGCCAAACTACCCATGCTTACACTACTACTATAGTCATTTGCATAAATGCCTGCTCCCGTACCGGATCCCATTTTTGATCCGTCCGTGTACCATATACTGTCTTCGATACCAGACTTTGGTGGTTCTAGACCTTCGGCCCACTCAGCCCTGGTTGGAACTTTTGTTGTGTAGTTCCTGTGGAATACATACTTGGGTAGCATTTTGTCGCTTCCCATGTTTGTTATTCTGTCTAAGAAACCATCAGTCTCCATGTTTGTGTGCTTAGTTTTCGGCTTGCTATCGCTCCACAGTCCAAGAGTTCTTAATCTGTAGAGCGATTTGCGCGCCTCTGACTTAATCACCATGTGAGGTGGCGGTAGGTCCAGTAGGACTTCTAGCGCCGCTGTAGGCGTGGTACGAAACGCCCCTGTTATAGCCATGCATGCCGTTCTCTGCACCTTTCTCAGGGCCTCTCTGCATGTGCTCATTAAAGTCCTTGGCCACCATACCAGGCTACTTACCGAAAATACGAAAAATTATTTTTGCACTTTTTCACGGAGCACTTCGGCATGGTGAATTGGTGATCTGACGGTGACCGGCGCACGACTGCGAGCGCAATTGTGCTAAAACTAAGTTGCCCTATAAAGGGTAATAGGCGTCAGGTGTAGGTACCTATATTAATTGACATCTGTGCAAAACACGACCAACTGCGGCCCTGAAAAGGACCTTATCGTAAGCATTCACATTATTACCAAACCATAATCATAATCAATTAACTCTACAATAAATATATATTTTATATTAACATAATACAAATCTTGAGTCTACCCGCCGAAACCAAATAGCGTTCTCCCTTGCCGCTTCAACGCATACACGACGTCCATGGCAGTTACGGTCTTCCTTTTTGCGTGTTCAGTGTAGGTAACTGCATCTTTGATCACGGTTTCGAGAAAGATTTTGAGCGCGCCGCGGGCTAAATCGTAAATGAGCCCGGAGATTCGCTTGACGCCGCCGCGGCGCGCGAGCCTCCTGATAGCGGGCTTGGTGATGCCCTGGATGTTGTCCCGGAGAACTTTCCTGTGCCGCTTCGCGCCTCCTTTCCCAAGACCTTTGCCTCCTTTGCCACGGCCCGTCATTTTAGTTGTTTACTGGTTTGCGGTTAATTCGAGACTGCTGAGGTGTGCGCGGCGCGTTGCGGCTTTAATAGCCGAGATCGAGCGGCAAGTTTTGGTATTGAGGGTAGATTACGCTAGCGATTTTTAGAAGTGCCCTCAAAATATTGTAATCGATTAATTTATAAAGTTACCTTTCCATGTCGATTAATATATTAATTAGAACTAAATTGGGTGAGACTTCTACCCTACCTTCCTGGCGAACTAAGATAAACTATTCGGCATCGACGGCACTTTCAGAAACCTGAGTATCGAATGAGGCATTTGCCCAAACGTTACAAGTCAAGTGTCAGCAGTCTATTGCTGTGCAATGATTTTTTGCGCCTAATAAAAAATATTAGCAAAATATGGAGTACAGTCATGTGTTTTCTGTATTGCCGTGTCACGCAGGCGTTCGCTTTCTAGCGCAAATTTGGTAATTTAACTAGCCTAGCTATCTCGTTCAACGGTAAAAACGAGAGTACAATTTTTTTGGGCCTTATTTTACCCAAAAATCTTAAATTCTACGCGAAATTCCTTCTTTTTAAGTTCTCCCCAGCAACCCCAATTTTAATACACTCGAAACTAGTCGAAACTATTGAGAAATTATTAACTAACAACTTATGGACATTACCTAGTCCGAAACAAATAAAGAATTGAATTGAATTGAATTGAGGTACAATTTTTTTCAAGTAAGTACTAATTTAGTACAATTTTTTCACCTACCTACTCAGAAATCCCGAAATCGAAAGAAGGGTTGCCAGGGAACACGACATAAAAAATCTCGCTTATCTACCTACTCCACACAACACGAGATGCCCTTATGTAAGACGACCGGTTAGCTTAGACCTTAGAATAATAACGCATAGAAACGCAGTTCACGCGCAACGGTGAGGCCACTAAAACTCGGCCATAAATGGCCCAGTACGCCGATCGGTGGAACAAAATTGGTGCGTTTGTGTGCGTATTGGCGCGTGTGAATACGAGTTGATCACAACTACATGAATCCATTTTATGCCTCACGCTTGGCGCGTCGGTCGTATGAAACTATCCTTCTATGCGATTTATACGAGCATGCGTACGCGCGCAGCATCCCTGGTGCGCAGGGTGCGCCGCAGTCCCAACAGCATTCTGCGCATGATAGCGGACAGGGTTGACTGTCCCTACATGTCGCACTGCGAGGGACTACACTCCCCTGTCAGTGTTGTTTTGTTTTAAATGTAAGTTTAGCTGTAACTACTAACCCCCTAGTTTTGTAAATTCTACTAACAACATGTGTCCATGGTTACACGAAATAAAAATTTCATTCCATTTCATTTTCATTTCATATGCGTTATCATTCTAAGGCTTAGACCCACTAGGCTACGCTGCCTACGAAGCTGAAGGTCCTGGGTTCGAATCCCGGTAAGGGCAAATATTTGTGTGATGAGCATGAATATTTGTATCTTGGATGTTTTCTATGTGTTTAAGTATTTATATCCATTAAATATATCGTCTAGTACCCATAACACAAGCCTTATTGAGCTTTCTGTGGGGCTTGTTCGATTTGTGTTAGATTGTCCCCTTTATTTATTTATCAAACTGGAAATCCTTCAGTATCTGTGTTGTATCTGGAGAATTATCAATTTAGCGTCTCTTTCTATGCGACCTTGTCGCTGTGTAAATAGAAATGGCAAAAAGCAAGAATTGACTGTAACCTTCGCAGAACAGGTGATAACGGAATCAAGTCAGACAATTTTCTTAGGTATCTGCTTAGATGACAAATGCATTTGGGGTTAGCATATTAATAAATTGTGCAATAAAATTAACTCCTTTGCGTATGCTCTATGGAAACTAGCTAAGATTAGCTCCAAGCAGACCGCACTACAGGCTTACCATTTTATTTTATTTTATTTTATTTATTGGAGAACAAACAGAGTTAACCATGGTTATGTTTGCTCACTGCTCAGATACGGCGTTCTCCTCTGGGGAAATTCAAGCCATGTAAAGCGCGCACTTATAGCACAAAAGCAGTGCATCAGGGCGATCTGTAACGTAGATGTCTTAACATCCTGTAGGCCGCTATTTAGACACCTGAATTTACTGTCTATGACATGCATCTATATATATGAAGTTTGTTTATTTGTCAAGGCTCACCCAGATCTCTTTAAAACCTATAAAGATATGTAGGTATAGATAGATGATTGACGTGTGTCCCACCAGAAATACGGAGACAAATAGATTGACGTCGGAAAATAACTGTTCTGATAAGAACGGCTGATTGCTCTGACAAGAGCAGTTTCTGGTTGTCCTGAGAAGGACATTTTGTAATTGCGAAGACGCCGGCAATGCAGCACCCAATCATCTTCAAGGTCTTCATTGTCGAGGCTTCTCGTCTTCGATCTTCAAGCACGGAGCAGCAGAGCAGCGATGTGTTCGTCTCGACGGCCGGCGCAGTAAAAGACTGAATTTTTTTTTTTTTTTTTTTTTTTTTTTTTCCTTCTCCCATATTTTTTTGGAGATTACCTCCATTACATATGCATGGACGCTGGCGCGTCCCGAAGGGACGCGCCAGGGGACAAAATAGGCAAGTTAAAAGTTGCCTGTAACCTGAAGGGTCACAGGTCTTGACTCCAGTGGAGTGGTCGGTCGTCAGTTGGTTTGTCAATGTCGATTAGGAGGTTGTGTCAGTTGTCAGTCTGTAATGTCAATGGTGGAAGGAGCAGCTGAAGGCAAGTTTGGAGGGACTTCCTGGACGATGGAGGGCTTCGCGCGGCCAGACTATTTATAGGTGAGCGAGTCGAGCGCAAGATCACGCCACCTATCTCCCTCCTGCTCTCGCGCATCCGTCTCGCTCTAATATTGTAAATGTTGCGGATTAATCCCGTCACTAGTTGTATGCCTTTTTCCTGTATATAGTTAGGCCTATTTTGTAAATAAATTCATTCCAGTTCTACAGTTATAACAGAGTTTATCTTCAAGTACCTACAATCCTCCGGTAATTCTCCAGTGACCCAACCTCTGTTAAAGATACATGCAACTTTCGTACAAGATACCCAAATCGTCTCGTTGGTCCTGCTCGTAAGACACAATTGTACAGCAAGAACGCATACTGTAATTCTATTGACATTTTTAATTGTTTGCATGATGACATCAAAGATTTGCCTATTGGACTATTCAAGCGTAAACTTAGGAGATGGCTAGTACAAGAATGTTTTTACTCTGTTGACGAATATTTTGATTATTTTAAACATTGAACTTGACATTTATTATTGTGACTAGATTTGTAATGTAATTATGACATATTAGGAATATAATTGTAATTGTGACGGTATTAAGTGTTCATATTGACATTGTAAACATTAGGTTTTAAGTATTCTAAATCGTGTTTCTCGATATTTAAGTCTTTTTCCTATGTTAATTTTGCATGCCAGTTTCTGGTGGAATAACGACTTTTGTACCACATTTTTAAGTAAAATAAAGATTTGTATTTGTGTGTACAGTGGCGGAATGAAAAGGTTGATCAGTTTTCAAATCAAATCATTTACGCGTTGCAATAAGCACATGTTACCTTTTTAAACTGTGTATCAGACGAGAGTGTTGTATTGAAAATTATGTTCAACTGTTTGACAACAAAGTTCAAATTTACTTAGACGAATTTTCCTTGACTATTAATAGTTGAACTACCTTTTCATTAGTTTGATCTTGCCATTACGTTGTGTAAAGTTTGATAAATGTAATGATTAAATCCTCTTCGCTTAAAATTCTGTTCCTGTCAATGTCATCATTGCTATTCTTGTACACTCAGCGTCAAATACTTTGTAGCAACCAAAGTAGTCAAATAATTCGGTACACCATATATTTAGTTTGGTGTAGGTATCGAACTATTTCGCCACTTTGACTGCTGCAGAGTATTTGACGCTGAGTGTACACGTTTTTTTTTTCTTATTTTAACTCGTTTTCCAAAATTCAAAGAGGTCTATCTTCATAGTGGACGTATATTTAGGCCATGTAGTGAAATGACATTCATTATGACGGAATGTGTCTGACACTCGGTCGATAAAGCAGATACTGATAACTTATACTGAGCAAGCAAAAACAGATCTTAAGGTGATCAACCTTTTCATTCCGTGACTGTACTTTAACACACTTCAATAGCGGCGTTGAAAGGGTTCCAGGTACCTAAACGAAATTATGTTTCATAAAAAAAATACGACATCGCTTTATATACATTTATTGACTACACAATCATAGAGACATTTATTATAGACTATACTAAACATGCAACATAAAAAAATATAATTTACATATAATACTCCATTTAATGCACGGCGCCATCTTAACTTCATCCAAGGCACTTTTAAAGGCACCTCGTCTTAACCCTCCGACCGCCCGCGCCCGATACGTGTTTACACATCGTACACAAATCATCATATTGCGAGGCGTTCGAAAGGTTAAATATTGTCTCACAAGAGTAAAATTATCAGACGAGGGAAGACGAATGAGTCCTACACGAAGCGAGGGACTCAAGCTGTGTCGCCAGAGACAACATTGCTACATGCGACATGGTTTTCTCATATTTAAACTTCAATATGAGTCTTAAAGATATTTAGAAGACTGTATCCTTTTCTAAGATATTATATACTATGAGATGCAAAAATTTAATTTTATACAATATAGTTACAATACTTAGAATTTCACATAACTGCATTAATTTCGTAGCTCAAATGAAAGCTTTAAAATTATATGAGATACACAGTAGGTATACAAATAACATGCTATTATGTTTATGTAGCATAAACTATATATTCACTATGTAATTAGATAACAAAATCATAACTTAAAAAGTTGAAACAACGGAGTTCAAAACACGTTATTATATTTAATACAAAGAATGCGTTAACCGTTTCGCTGCCAAATCAATAGACAAGTAGTTTCGATGTCGTCCTATCGTGACAGGCAACGAAGGATTAACGCTGCAGTAACTGCTAGTTTCGAGGCCTATGAGTCAGACAACCTCTACAAGTCCGGGGTTCACAAAAGTTTGTCCAACTTGTCAACGCCGAAGACGGATATATTCGCACCACTGGTTCAACGCCAATGGCGGATTAATCCGTCAAGGAGAACAGAGCGATGGCAACCTTTAGGCATTGACATAAGGTTTAACTCCGCAGCAATGCATACCCTTCTTTTAACTACAGCTGCGCTGCGTCTGGCAGTTGTGACAAATGACAACGTTTGTAATGTGCTTAACCTTTTCAACGATCTGTCAAAGAGAAAAGTTGTCAACCACACGCCAAGTCAATAAGAGTTGGTGCGGAGTTAAACCTTATGTCAATGCAAGAAGGATGCTATCGCGCTGGGCTCCTTGCAGACGAATATATCAGTCGTTGGCGTTGAACCTGCGTTGCGGATATATACAGTTGTGGTCAGATAATTAACAACAAGATTTTTTTTCCATACAGTTGCATACAAATATGACTTTTCAAATTTGATGACAATTTATAATGTGTTTTTTAATTTTGTTTCTGATTACACGGATGGAACCGTGTTTAAACAGTATTTAATATAGTGCACTGTAAAAGTTAGACTTTAAAAAATACAGGCGATCAAATCAACATTTTTTACAAGTTCATACATTGTTCCTAATTACAGTATGAACTTCTAAAAACTGTCCATTTGACCATCCGTATTTTTTTAAATACAACTTTTACAGAAGCTTTATATAAACTAAATTAAATCTTATTTATACAGATACCTCCATATACTCAGAAATAAAATTGGCCAAACATATTTTAAATCATCATTAAATTTGAATAGTCATATTTGTATGCAGTTGTATGTGGATAAAATATTGTTCTTAATTATCTAGCGACGACTGTACGTCGTTGGCGTCGAAAAGGTTAAGGTGTTTTAAGGTGCTGATAACTCTTGAGCATTCTAGCAAATGTCACATTACATGTAAAAGCTCATAAAAAAAACCAGCAGTGTTTTAGTCAGATGTTTTAGCATTCTACCGAAATGACATTAACACGTTGACAGTCCCTATACAAAATGTTTCAATTTTCTAGGACGTCCGAGCAAATTACTTCCATCACACGTCTGTGCTCCACGTTTGGGTCACTACGAAACGACCAGATACGCAATCGGATTATTACAATATACATTATAGAATGCTATTTCATATCTAACTAAAATATGAATTGATAAATCAGAATCGTCTTTATAAGCCTTTTATCGAATGCAGAAGGAATAATTGTAGTGAGTGAGTGCGTACCTGGGAACCGATTTTTGACTTTCGAGTGCTCGAATCTTTCACTCGTAAACTGACGTAAATTACGAAATGCTCTTTTGAAATAGCTATAGAAAATTTAAAAGCGAGTGGTATTGACCACTCGTATTCAATTCTATCGGTAGAAAGAAACTGCCTGCAATTTTGACACTAAAATCGTATACACTTTAATTTAATTTAAGAGTACTCGAAAGTCAAAATTCGGCCCCCAGGTCAGCTATAGTGCCCCATGTATGGGGCACTGGACTGTGAACGTGTTAAATTCGCTCCGAGCTTTTTGCCGAGTCGAGCATTGTTATTGTTCATCCGCCGTCCCTCCGCAATTACTAGTTCGCTAGTATGATCGTGAAAATGTCAGTAGCGATGTTTGGCTGTATGCTTGCCTCTGTTCGTAGTTCACTTCGACAAAATGACATTAAATACTCTCTAGTAACAAAATCTAGATAAGTGAACAATAACTAATTTGCTTATTTTCATTGGTCCAGTAAAATACAACATCAACAAATCTTACTTCTTTATTAACGAATAATTATGATCACGCATTCACTATTAACTAAAAATTAACAGTATTAAATTTAACAGACATTTTCACCGCCTGTCATGAATACATGACGATAAGAAATTCGCTGCGGTGAATGTGTTAAGGCACATATGTACTGTCATTTATCTGTAAATAAACGACATTCCAACAACAAATACTTCTGCGAAGGCCATTTTGAATAGTCTGTAAGGTAACATTTCGAAAATACGTTATTTTATACACACTGAAAATTTACAGTTATCAAAGTTAGTAAAATCGCATTCAGATGTAGTGCATAATTGTTTTCCATCGTATTTTCTCGTATTTGTCATACTACCTCAGTAGTTTTTGTAACGAGACGGTTTTTATTCCGTGAAAATACGATGGAAAATAATTATGCACTGCATCTCTGTACGTCGAAATTATTTGACATATAAATTATTTAGACAGTTCTTAAAGTAAGTAACTTTCGGATACAGACTTTAAAATAACCTTGCACATATTGTTTTTTTTTTTCAATAACCTATTAATGCAATACTTAGATACCTTAATATAATTGTATTTGCTTAAAAAACTATAATATATTAATATATATTTTTTTTACCTTTACTGGTATGCCGCTAACCGCGTCTAAACACTGCACGTAATATTGCGTGCAAATTAACCTAATAACATAATTAAACTTAGTAATATCAAATCCTTTGAGGTCTCTTCAGTACTCGTTCGTCACAAACCTATGCTTTCTATATATATGTATAGTCGGTTCTAGGGCGTAAGGCCATTATATGAAAACACATCTTCGCACGTCTTTGGTGGGTATTCAACCTTGAGAATACTCTATGTCTCAGCCATAAAGTAAAACTTTTATATTTATATCGTGTTATTTATTGACAGAGTCGTCAAAACAAACATTTTAAGTTTCGTCGGCGAGAGCCGAAAAAGTATTTTTCTCAAACATGCAATGAAATATCGTCATTACGTGGGTATATCAAGCTTCAAAGTATCAAGTTTCGGGCGGATCAACTCGAGAGAACTGTAAAGGAATTAATTCCATAGGGCTATATATTTTTTTAATTTTCATTCCACTGTTTGTGGGCACAGCATCACGGCATTCATCCATGAAAATCTGTTTGATTTGAGGAGTTTTTATATATTTATTTCATTGCATATTTGAGAAAAGCACTATACATGCCTGGCCGTGAAAAGGGCTTGCCGGCTTCGTATCACTATACGGCCTCCCTACGGTCGGCCTTCTATACTCACCCGGCAAGCCCTTCTTTCCCGGCGTCTGCAGTAATGTACTATTTCTCAAACATGCAATGAAATATTGAAATGTAACGTTCCGAAGCTGCGAAGTATCGCGTTTCAGGTGCGGCGAGACGAGGCCCACAATGAAATTTCATATAAAGTTGGAGGGCCGCAAAGTGATCTTCTGTGCCACCTTCAATTGGCGACATCATGGCGTTGAAAAAAAACTTTACATCTTTTTTTAATTTCATTGCACGTTTGAGAAAAGCACTATACACCTTGTCTGCCTCGTACAGTCGCCATCAGATATATTGGAGCGGCCAAAGTGCTCACAAATATCTGAACACGGTCTCTATTGCCTCGACAATAGGAGACTAGTTCAGATATTTGTGAGTACTTTGGCCGCTCCGATATATCTGATGGCGACTGTACAACCGTCTCTATATCGCATTCGGAAGACAAACCCTTATTTCCCGGTCCATGTATTCTTGGCACGCGGCCAATGCAGTCAACTCCCATCATGCATTATTTGCATTAAATCTCGCGCTGTTTATGTCACGACAAAAGGTTAGTATGCATTAACTAGAAATATCAATCTATTTCGACGGGAACTATCACTGTCATACTGAAATAAAATTATATTTCATCTAACAGTCACTTTCGTTCTAAATAATATCTAAATTATGACTAATAAAATAATTAACCCTCTAAACGCCACAGTTGAAAACTTCCTTGAAAGCATATCACGCCAGCTTGCTAAGGGTGTCTCACATTTTACTTAAACAAATGCATATTCGACAAAGATCTTTGACATGTGGAATACCACCCTAACATGTGTAGCATTTAAAAGGTTAACTGATTAACATAAGGCGGTATTAGCAGGATGAGATGAGAGTTAGTTCCTATTTACTATATTACAATAATATTTATATAGGTACTATATTATGGCTCCATAGTAACTAGGTTTGTTATATTTAACTGTAATCTATTCATCATTTCATACATCATCAAAATCGTCTCATTACCAAGATAGTGATTTCTTACATTCATATAGTTATCTCAGAAACAACACTAACAGTAGTGTTTATTAAATCAATTTAGACACGTTTTTATTAGTGTCATCTTTAGAGTTACGATCTCAAATACGTAGTATATATATTTTAAATGTTTGTCCAAGATGGCCGTTATATCCAAAGCAACCGGAGGAACTCTGGAACTGTTGTAACAATACATTTTCGGTCAATACGCTCACTGACTGTGAGTATGTTAACCCTTTTTCAGGCTAATAATGTCAGTCTTACTCATATAAATTAAGATTCATATTTGACAGGCAATATGCGGTCGATATAACGCCCGTGCATGAAAAAGGATTATACTACTTGCATTTCACGAAGGCGAGTGATTTGACAAAATTAGACTTTAACATCATAATAATGGGAACGCGCCACCCGTCTTCGTGAAATGCAACAACTGTAATTGCTAAATTCTCAGTGGTCAACTTCGCTCAGCGACCGTTCGCCATACTCAGTGGCTGATGACTGCTACGTGACCTAGGTCTGGTTGGTCGACTAGTGTTTCACTGGCTTCACAGCTCACTGCCGAGCGTCTACTCTGCTATGTGAAGTAGCTCTACTGTCGACAAGTCACTGCTCAGCGTCTACTATGACCATGCTCAGTTGCCGACGACTGTTATGTGAGCACTAGCTCCGCTGTCGACGAACCACAGCACTAGCTCCGCTGTCGACGAACCACAGCACTAGCTCCGCTGTCGACGAACCACAGCACTAGCTCCGCTGTCGACGAACCACAGCACTAGCTCCGCTGCCGACGAACCACAGCACTAGCTCCGCTGTCGACGAACCACAGCACTAGCTCCGCTGTCGACGAACCACAGCACTAGCTCCGCTGTCGACGAACCACAGCACTAGCTCCGCTGTCGACGAACCACAGCACTAGCTCTGCTGTCGACGAGTCACTGCTCGCTGCTGAGCGTCTCTTATGACCGCACCAACGACGGCCATGTGACCACCGCTCCGCTGTCGCCTCGTCACTGCTCACTGCACTATGGCCACGCTCAGTGGCCGACGACGGCCATGTGACCACCGCTCCGCTGTCGCCTCGTCACTGCTCACTGCACTATGGCCACGCTCAGTGGCCGACGACGGCCATGTGACCACCGCTCCGCTGTCGCCTCGTCACTGCTCACTGCACTATGGCCACGCTCAGTGGCCGACGACGGCCATGTGACCACCGCTCCGCTGTCGCCTCGTCACTGCTCACTGCACTATGGCCACGCTCAGTGGCCGACGACGGCCATGTGACCACCGCTCCGCTGTCGCCTCGTCACTGCTCACTGCACTATGGCCACGCTCAGTGGCCGACGACGGCCATGTGACCACCGCTCCGCTGTCGCCTCGTCACTGCTCACTGCACTATGGCCACGCTCAGTGGCCGACGACGGCCATGTGACCACCGCTCCGCTGTCGCCTCGTCACTGCTCACTGCACTATGGCCATGCTCAGTGGCCGCCGACTGCTTCTCTTTCTCTTTTTTTTTTGGCTTTCTGGCCAACTGAGTCGGCTCAATTTTGCCAGTATAGCCCCGCTGTGGCCTCGTCACTGTTCACTGCTGAGCAGTAGCGCGTCGTCCACGCGCTGCAGCCGGTACGTGGACTTGTCGGGGAGATGCCGGACCAGCTCGTCCGTCAGCCGGACAAGGGCGCCGTTCGGACCGGACACCAGCACACACTCGCATTCCTGTAACAGAAGTTTTTTTTTAAACAACTGGCCAACATAAATAACCCTTAGAAGAACAAAACACAGTTTGTCAGTGACCTTATCTTATCTATCTAGATGAGGACCCTCTCGGAAGCACTTCGACCCAGTGGGATCATTTGTGCATTTGCCCTCTCCTTTATGCCTGCTCCCAAGCTTGCTCCATCATTTCCACAAAACGGAAGATGTAGTTCACCGGGAGCACCTTGAATTCCTTTGTACAGTCAACACAGTTTGTCAGTGACCTTACTACAGAACTTTATCCTTAGCTACACGTGCGGATAGGTAATTCCCAACACGTGTCGATCAAAAACACTCCCCGGTCGTGTTTTTGGTCATCGCCATTCGTTGGGAATTACCTACTTTCCACAATTGTATCGTAATCGTTATTTACGATACAAGTGCAGAAAATAGGAAATTCGCAACGAGTGATGATAAATTAAAACACGATCGAAGGGAGTGTTTTAAATCGACTCTAGTTGCGAATTACCTCTTCGCACGTGTATCGTACAACGTTTTACAGTAGATATGGCTCTTTAAAGTTTCGACATATGCACGGAAAGTGCTCTTTTCCGCACACGCGTGGAAAAGATGTGTACTGTAATAGTTATTTTACGTCATACCTGGCCATAAAGTAGGAATAAATCCCACTTCCTGGCCAGATAGAGACGTAAAATTTTGTACTTACCACGGGCGGTAATAAAGAAAGCCTCAGATCGCAGGTATTTGACGCCCGAGCCGAAGGCAAGGGCGATAAATATGCTGTGTTTAACCGCCCTAGGTAAGTAATGTACTATAGTGGCGATGAAATATACACAAAAGGTGAAATTTTAATTGTCACGAAATCTCATTCTCGCACAGTGTGCGGGAATTTTGGCCTGGAATCCATTCCCGCGCGGGCTGTCTCCGCCCGGCGCCGCCGTGCCGGCATAGACCACTTCCCGTGTTTTTGTTGAACCATATAAAGGGGCTCCTTCAGAGCAAGTGTGCATTGTAAACTTATATTGTATAGTAGTTTACCTTGCCCTGATGGGCGCGGTGCAATGCCTGCAGTTTATGAAGCAACTCCGCGGCGCGGCACGAGTGCAGGTAAAGCGCGGAGTACACCCCGCCGCCCGCGCTCACGTACACAGTCAGGCGGGGCTCAATGCGCCTGTACAACAAATTTGTTTAACTTTCACGTGAAAAAAAAAGAGCCACAGAAAAAATATTTGTCTAAGGATAGAGAAAAAACTCACTGCCGTAAATCCTAACTGCTTAAAGCACACAACATACGATGCTATTTGTCGCAACAATTGACAATGACGAAGATACAGTTAGAATGAAAGGTATGAGTTGCATGTTTTGTTGGCACAACAGAGGTGCAACCGCGAAACGAAAACGAACTTCGTTCGTGTATCTCCGTCTTTGTCGCACTTGCTAGTTCGAGCGACAGAGAGGAAGATACACGAACGAAGTTCGTTTTCGTTTCGCGGTAGCCCCTCAGAACATTGGATAAAATTCATGCGAGACCTTTTAGCTGCTAGCTGCCACAAACGAAGCCATTTCGAATGAAGAGGACAAAGCCTCGAATAGCTAAGACTAGAGCGGCTACAACGAAACGCCAACATCATTCGTTCGCGTATACTATCCTATCCTACTACTCCTATCGAACAACTTATCACTATCAGTACGGAAAAAAATGGTTAGGGCGCATAACGTCCCAATCGCAAAACGTCCCTCCACCAAAATTACGTCCCATTCGCAAAACGTCTTCTCTGCAAATGATCCCTTATGCAAAATACCCCATTCGCAAAACGGCCCTTTCTCAAAAGGTACCACCCCTTTCGCAAAACGCCCCTTCCAAGAAAGCTCCTTTCGCTGAAAATCCCTACTGCATGACGCCCCTTTCGCAAAAGGTTCCGTCTGACAAATGACCCATTCGCAAAAAGTCCCGCCTGGAAAAAACTTGTTTAAGTAGAGACTAGGAGTCTTCTTATGGGATAAGAGATGGCACATTTTACGAAAGGATCATTTTGGAACGGGTCATTTTGCGAAAGGGACGTTTTGCTAACGGGTAATTTTGCGAAAGGGACGTTTTGCGAACGGGACTTAATTTATGTGAAGGGACGTTTTGCGAACGGGACCTTTTGCAGAAGAGTCGTTTTGCGTAAGGGACATTTAGGAAAGGGACATTTCGCGAAAGGGACAAAGGGGCATTCTTCGAGTGGGATGTTATGCACCCTAACCAAATAAATGTCATGTATTCTACCTACCACTTACAGGCGCGAGTTTATGTAAGAAAAAACACAATATAATTATTTATACAGTAAATGTTTACTAAGCAGAAACGTGTGCTAACGAAATCCCAAATTCCGATCGAAGTGAAAAATGAATCGCCAAGAGCGGGATTTGAACCCACGACCACTGCATACCGTGCATCGCGCCGAACTAACTGAGCTACAGTGGGCTAGGCTCGTGGTGACGAATAATAGGGGTGTAGACACTAAATAAAATAATCAATAATGTTGCATTTTCTCGAAATAGGATTAAAAATGTAGTCAAATGGAGAAAAAAGCAACGCAAGAGGTTAAATAATCAAAAAGTTATAAGCGTCTAAAGTTTTAAGAAGGGGTATGTTCTGTCCCTTTTCCGCAAAACGCACCTTCATATGAAACGATTGTCATTTACCATGACAATAGACGATCGTGACGTCACGATCCCGTAGCGTTTTCTCTCTCTAACAGGCAACATTGAAACAGTTGCAGCTTCGTAATTTTTTGAGATATCCGAATGGGATTTTCGTCATTATTAGGCATATTTATTTGCCTTCTTTCTTTTGAAGTAATAATAAATTTTGAGTCTACACCCCTATTATACAGATAGTGAAACACAACAGTTGCGTGCGATTGTAACTATGAAGAGTCTGATTTGTGTGGCAGTGACACAACATTCGTCGTTACAGACACACGAACCCACACATCGGCAGGGTTAGGGTGCATAACGTCCCACTCGCAGAATGTCCCTTTGTCCCTTTCGCGAAATGTCCCTTACGCAAAACGACCCTTCTGCCAAAAAAAGGTCCCGTTCGCAAAACGTCCCTTTCGCAAAATGTCCCGTTCGCAAAACGTCCCTTTCGCAAAATGACCCGTTCGCAACACGTCCCTTTCGCAAAATGACCTGTTATTGGCCATCTCTTATCCCATGAGAACACTCCTAGTCTCTACTTAAACAAGCTTTTTCCAGACGGGACATATTGCGAATGGGTCATTTCTCAGACGGGACGTTTTGCGAAAGGGGCGTTATGCAGTAGGTAAGGACTTTCAACGAAAGGGTTTTTCTCAGAAGGGACGCTTTGCGAAAGGGGTGGTACCTTTTTAGAAAGGGACGTTTTGCGAATGGGGTATTTTACATAAGGGACCATTTGCAGAGAAGGCGTTTTGCGAATGGGACGTAATTTTGGTGAAGGGACGTTATGCGCCCAAACCATTGGCAGTTACAAGCGCGCGCACACACATACAACCGAGCGCAATGAGGAGATGAACCAGGGACTGATTTCGGTTACGGTTATACCGGTATGAAACCGGTATTCCATTACGGTACCGTTATGTCATAAAGGTTATGCGCACCGCGCGAACATAACGGTACCGTAACCGTTTTGAAATAACGGTTAACGGTATCAGTTTTAAACGATACCGTAACCTTTATAATACCGGTAAAGGTTATCGAGAAAAGTAAGCGAACTGGCACTCTACAGAGGAAGCATTGGCTACTAAACATTTAAAGACAAAAATACAAAGCGGCAGAGCCTTTGCCGGCGGTTTGGCTAACACCAGGCCAAAGTCGATATATCGGTACCTTTAAATAGCGGTTACGGTACCGGAAAAAATAAAGGTACCGTTATATTTCGGTAGCGAAATATAAAGGTTCCGCTACCGAAACCGCTATTTGACAACCGATATGACGTCATACCGTTAAAATCGAATACCGGTATTTTTCGGTTATGCAGATCCTGAGATGAACTACACTTACTTGGCATGCAGAGCGTTGAATAGTCGGATGCCGTCTGCTAGGCCGCAGATCTGAATTAGGTCGTCACGGGACAGTCTGCAAATTAAACAAAACAGGTATCATCATCATCATATCAGCCGAAAGACGTCCACTGCTGGACATAGGCCTCCCCCAAAGAGTGCCACAATGGCCTGTCCTGCGCCGCCCGCATCCAGCGGACTCCCGAGACCTTTACCAGGTCATCAGTCCACATTGTGGGGGGCCTACCCACGCCGCGCCTTCCGCAAAACAGGTATAATAAGATGATAATCAGACGATTGAACCCGTTATGATGTTTTATCGTCTGTGTGATTCGTCAACCGTTATTACAAGGTTTTTTGGGTCTAAACCTCAGACAAAGAAAAAAATATTTTCCAAATCCCATACAAACAAAGAAGTACGATGAAGAAGTCTTTCAACAGCATTCTGAGACTTTTGAACGCGTCAATTCTACCACTGTATTTCATGGTCTTTTTGGGTCAGTATTGTTTTTTTGTTGACCATTGTCATGGTCACGTCCTTCTCAAAGACTCTTTAAAAATATGATTTTATAGGGTTTAAAAAAATTAAACATGTATCTGTGACAATCGCAAATCCAAGAAAGCATACTTAGGCCAAAAAAAATATTGTTTATTTTTATTGTTTTTTTTTTTATGAACAAGTAATGAACACTAAGTTATCTATTTAAATGTGTAAAATATGGATGCAAAATCTGAAATAAATGAAAATGACTATAAAATTTAATTTTAGGCTAAGGTAACTGCTATATAAAAAAACCCTTTTGTGTGACTCTGACAAAGCCGGCTGCGCGACTATATGCGAACGAGTGTCAATATTCAGCGGTGTCTGGCCCTTTCAGGCGAATTAGTCCAATGGAGGTGTGCGAGAGGCGAGTTTACCCGAAGTGTCGCCACTGCCCGAAGTCGTGGCCGGGGCCTCCCGTTAATAGTGAAGTCTAGCTGGCTCTACTCTTAGGTACCTGAGCAGGTCGGCGCCCGAAAAGTTGGCGAAGGTGCTGGCGTGCTGCGCGAAGCGGTGTCGCGCCAGCCACGCCGCCGTGTCGCCCGCGCCCGCTGAAGCCGCCAGGCCCACGTTCTGTGATAACATGAATAGTTAACCATTTAAGGCAGTTCCTTGATGCTCGAGAACCACGGCCCCGCGTGAGAGACATGTACCTATATGCAAGAAGCGATCGAAAGAAAATCCCCAATGTTTTGTCTCGGGACGTCCAACTGTTCTAATACCTGTTGGACGCCCTATGTACCCCGGTGGGGTGACGAAGTCCAAAAAGACCTGAACGAACTCCGGGCCGTCGATTGGACTGAAACAAGGCATTGGACAGGGATGCCTAGCGGCCTTTACTCTCGGCCAAGATCCACTTTGGGTTGTTGCACCACAGCAGTAAATAAGTATTTTTTTCTGTCAGATCGTGTTTTGGCTTCTGACAAACAACAAAATCAAGTCAATCTACACGTAAATCCTAAAATTAACTTATATGTTACCTAGTTACTAGTGATACCTAGTACTAAATCTAATTTCCCTAACACAAATCTACTCGCCAACCAGGACAATATGTAGTTCTAAACCTCGGTGAAATTAGCCCTAAAGGAAAGGAGTAAAATAAAGTTTTGTTACGGCTTGGATAGTGCCTCTTTTCTGGAAACGTTTGAACAAAATAATGTATACGTTTCTGGAGCATACTATTTTGTAAAAACAATGAATGCAATGGGTTACGATCCACCGGACTAGGACAAAAGATCTGATAATTCAATGAACATGTAATGTGATCCTTACCTTATTTTTGTCTGTACTATGTATCAAATAGGTAATAAATACCATTTTATAAACACAAAAAGCTTTGTTCAACAGTAAGAGGACAGTACTTCAAAAATAGCGACTATACCTTGTCCATCGCTCGCCTTTACTCATCACTCCAATCCATTGGCCTCTGGATTGCTCGACAATGTCAATGTGGTTAAGAGACTTAAACGTAACCATATGATTTAAGTAGTGAACGGGGCACTACGACCCGCCATCATCCATTCAACTAATCTGATCATAGTCTGGAGACTGATAGCAGATCTAACATAGAAGAAAAAAAACCTTGTCGGGGTCCTCGGCGGGCTGCGGCAGGTCCGGCAAGATGGCGCCGGGCGAGTGGCAAGGCGACGTCGTCACCTTCATATCGGCCTCCCTGCAAACAGGAACACTACATAAGAATACACATACATAACATAACACGTAAGATTTTACTAACAAAACTATGGATCTGTATGGTCTGAAATAAATGTTTTTTATTTTATTTATTTATTTATAAGGCCTAACATTTCGTACTTGGCCCATTTTTTTATCGTTTGTTGCCATGGTTATTGATTACGTCTCCCGCGGAGCTAGCACAACTAACGCCATGGCCGAGATAAATCTACCCTCCTTTTTAGGTTTCCGTACCCAAAGTACCCTATTATCTTGTGATAGCCGTGCTGGTGCGAGTGAGACACTGAATGGCTGAATCGCGCGCGATGCGACTTCTATAAAGCGATGATTTTGTAGGTTTTAAAATCACTAAACATATGGTGTGTCGCAATGGTGAACCCAATTTACGGTGGGCAATCGCAAAGACGCAAGGTGGACTGATGACCTGGTAAAGGTCGCGGGAGTCCGATGGATGCGGATGGCGCACAGGACCGGTCATTTTGGCACTATTTGTGGGAGGCCTATGTCCAGCAGTGGACGTCTTTCGTCTGATATGATGATGATGAATCGCCTAAGCATGCTAAAATCATATGTCTATTAAGAAGCTGTCACTACCTGGCTTACCGGTACAAGAAAAAGTGGATCGACCTACGAATTCTCAACCCGGGAAAATGAACGTGGTAATATGTGCCCTGTATGTATGTATGTGCACTATACCTAAATATCATATTACAACAAACGAACACAATATCTTGCCAGGCAGGTGGACTCCCAGCAGATCTGTTTGTCATATAATTGCTGTGCAGGACAACCATCTACGTAAATACTGATAAAATAGATTGCCTGTAACCTAGCTTATAACCCTCTTACAACGTAAGCATTGTATTACAGTCGCCTTATATAATTTGTAGTCGAAATAAATAATAATAGGTCTCACACTTAATTCCTACCTAGTTAAGAGGTAATATACTGTTGGTTTTATAAGTAAAGAGTGGCTAAACACTAAGTTTCCACTAGAAATATAGATAGATTAAGAGGAAGCCTTTAGATCCTATCCGCGCGCTGGCCAAGCATAGACTGATGGGCGAGCGAGGGGGGAAGCTCGGTATTTATACCCCAGGTGGGGGCCGAGGTACGTATATAGACAGCGACACGAAAAACCCGCGCTTTAGATGCGATTGGCCGGCAAACGGAGAGGATCTCGGGTGATAATGCATTACGAATGTCATAGAAATAAGTATAAAACACTGTAAATAACGTATTAGCCTAAGATTATTGTCATAAATAAATGAGATGTCGTTTCGCGCCAAAAATTTCCCGCCAATACTTTCCCGCCCATATTTCCCGCCAAAAGCACGGGCGGGCGGGCTGCGGGGCAAGGAATTTCATGGTATAAATATGGCGTCCGGGCCTCATGAAATTCAGTTCTACAAATACCTACGAAACGGCATCAACTCGGAAAAGAAAACAAGTCTTTCACTCAGCTGCTCCCTCATCGGAATCCCGTCAAATTCAGTTGCACAACCAGTGCATAGGTGCATCAGGCACATAATGGTCCTTCAGTAAGCCGGATATTCAAGAAAGAAATTGCAGTTTAAGCACAGCTACAGCCTCAAGAAAAAAAAAAGAAGATTCCAGTGAAAGTGAAAGAACATTGCCGAGAAATTATCGTCGAAAATGGGTCCAGTCACAAGGTTATCGGCGCCGGGGCAGTCGTTAGCCCAGCTCATCTTCGGGACAGAGCAACCGCCGAGGACCTCAAGAGAAGAAACAAGTAGAGACTCAACATACACGCCACCGACGGCGTCGGACAACGCGACGACGACGGACAACGCGACGAGCACGGACACGATCACTGAGACGCCGCCGTTATCTCAGGAATCGTCACAGACGGGGACGACGCCACGTCCCCCCGCGCCGGCACCGTCGTCGAAGTCACGCGCAACGACCACGAGCCGCCGTGCGCAACGCTTAGCCAAAGCAAAAGAAGAGATGTTACGCATCAAGCTTGAACTCGCCCAAGCACACATCGCCACACTAGAAGCCGAACAAAGCGACGAAGACGAAGGAACTGTGGTTTCCGCCACTCAAGTGAACGAGCAAATCGACGCCAGGTTCGAGAAAAACCACGAGATGCCCGCCATCACTCAGGAACCACACCTTCCAGAAGAAAAGGGGAACAATCCTGACGAAGAAAAAGCTACGGTCCAGCAGCCACTGCCGCGCGCCGAGACCCAGCTCCCCCCGCCGCCCAGCGCACCAGTCGCCGCTGCCGTCGCGACGCCTGCGCAAGCGGGGAACGCCCCCTTCAGCGACCCCTCCCCCGTCTTCACGCCCGCGCTGCCCTGCGCGAATCGCTACAAACAAAGCGGCACCACCCACGCAGTGCCACAAACATCACAACAAGCAACCACGTCCACGTCGGGAACTGCTACGACGCAAGAAGGCTCGAGGCCCTCGCAGGAAACCCCACAGACACGCACTCCTGCGACGCCGGAGCCTCGGCCAGACCTACAGCCAAGGTCACCCATAGGGCAGCGAACTCATGATGCCGCGCAGTGGAGAACACTGCCTCATGAAACCCCACGGTCAACGCTGCCACCCATAGTGCCGTCAAGAACTACGTGTCAAGACGGCTCGAGGCCCTCGCAGGAAACCCCACAGACACGCACTCCTGCGACGCCGGAGCCTCGGCCAGACCTACAGCCAAGGTCACCCATAGGGCAGCGAACTCATGATGCCGCGCAGTGGAGAACACTGCCTCATGAAACCCCACGGTCAACGCTGCCACCCATAGTGCCGTCAAGAACTACGTGTCAAGACGGCTCGAGGCCCTCGCAGGAAACCCCACAGACACGCACTCCTGCGACGCCGGAGCCTCGGCCAGACCTACAGCCAAGGTCACCCATAGGGCAGCGAACTCATGATGCCGCGCAGTGGAGAACACTGCCTCATGAAACCCCACGGTCAACGCTGCCACCCATAGTGCCGTCAAGAACTACGTGTCAAGACGGCTCGAGGCCCTCGCAGGAAACCCCACAGACACGCACTCCTGCGACGCCGGCGCCTCGTCCAGACCTACAGCCAAGGTCACCCATAGGGCAGCGAACTCATGATGCCGCGCAGTGGAGAACACTGCCTCATGAAACCCCACAGTCAACGCTGCCACCCATAGTCCCGCCGCTGCAGGAGAGCCTACACCCTGCAGCAACACCGCGGCGGGAAACCCCACAGTACGCCGAGCAGGCCCAAGAAAGGAGCACCGCCGAGAGCGCGGGACAGGGCGCCGCCGCCGTGCGCCCCGCCGTCCCCGCCCCTCCCCCCGCCGGGGGAACCCACGCTCCCATTTTCGGGCCTACAACGCCGCTACGCATAGAGGCAATCACCTGTGAAAAAATAAACGCCAGAAAATCCCGCCGAGTCCCGCTCCTCATACGCGGACAAGGCGAAGAGATGCGCATACACGCCCGCACAATTCCCGACCTACGCTTATCACCCCAAACGATAAGCGAAGACGATATCAGTACGTGTGCACACCTACGAGACATAGAGCACCTACTGAGATACGACACGGCCGAACCGGGAATACTGCTCGGGCAAGACAACCGGCATCTATTAATACCAGAAGAAATCCGACGCGGCGACAGAAATCAACCCGTCGCCAGCCGACTACCGCTCGGATGGGTATTACACGGCGCACACACCCGCGCCCCCCTACAAGGCGAGGTCATCCACCATATCGTCAGCCACATCTCCAATCAGCCAGCCGAAGAAAGGGAATCGCTAACAAGCGAAGAAGACGTCGACCGGCAGTTGAAAGAATACTTCGCAATTGAAGATATGATGATAGAGCCGAAACGACCCAAATCCGACCCGGAGGAACGCGCCCTCGCTCAGCTCGCGCAATTAACCACGCTCACGGCCGACGGTCACTGTCAAGTGCCTTTACTATGGAAAAACGAAGAAGACAAACCGCCGGACAACTACGAGAACGCGCTCAAACGCCTACATAGCATCGAGAAAAAACTGGATCGAGATAAAGAAAAGGACCCCGAGTGGAACAGAAAACACAAGCGACCCGCACCCGCCGCGCCGCGACAGGCCCGGCCCGCATCAAAAACCTACTTATCAATTGACGCGCGGTACCTAATAGAAGCGGAACGCCTAATAGTACGAGAGAGTCAACGAGACAGCTTCAGCGACGAAATTCAGAGACTAATGCAGGGCAAGCCGCCGGCCATGAATAGTCGCTTACGCCCCTTAGCGATCGAACTCATCGACGGCGTGATAACGCTAAAAACGCGCATCAACGAAGCAAACGACATAACCACAACGCAAAAACGGCCGTCCGTATTAGACGGAAATCACGCGGCCATCCGACTGTACATCGACTGCGTGCACCGACAAATGAACCATCACGGAGTTGAAGCGACAGTGAACGAATGCAAACAACACTACGCCATACTACGACTACGTACAGTCGCCCGAATGATTATCCATCGATGTCTGCCATGCCGGCGACGAAAATCGAAGCCGACTGTACCTCCGACGGGAAATCTGCCGCGCTGCCGCCTCGCACATCACGAGAGAGCCTTCACATACACGGGCGTCGATCTGTGGGGCCCCGCGACTATTACAGTAGGCCGAGGGACACAGAAGAGATATGTAGCGCTATTTACATGCCTTACAACGCGCGCTATACATATGGAAATAGTGCCCAGTCTAAGCGGCGAATCCGCCATAATGGCTCTACGAAGAATGATCGCGCGTCGAGGCACACCTACGGAGATTTGGTCGGACAACGGGACGAACTTCCACTCTGCGGATAAGATGCTGCGGGCGGCCGCCGAAGACGCGATGCGAGAGGAGGCGGGGCGACGACAAATAATATGGCGCTTCATCCCCCCTTCGGCGCCATTTATGGGCGGGGCGTGGGAGCGAATGGTGCGAGCGGTAAAAGACACTCTTTACACTGTCCTGAAAGAGCGTCACCCCTCGGAGGAGGTCTTCGCCACGACCCTGGCTGAAGCAGAATACATCGTGAACAGCCGCCCCCTCACACACGTGTCCGTGGAGCCCGATGACCCCGAAGCCCTATCACCGAATCACTTCCTACTCGGCGGATCCGGCAGAGTGCAATCGCCCGGTACCTTCAACGACAAGGACCTAGTCGGCCGAGCAACGTGGAGGACGAGCCAACGACTCGCGGACCACTTCTGGAGTCGATGGGTCCGCGAGTACCTACCTACACTTCAAGACCGGCGGGAGCCGTATAGGCGCGGCCGGCCCATAGAAATCGACGACATCGTACTCATCGGCGACGGGACCCTCCCACGCAATACTTGGCCCATGGGTAGAGTGATCGCCAAGTACCCGGGACCCGACGGCGAGACAAGAGTGGTGGACGTCAGAACAAAGGGCGGAGTGCTACGGCGACCGACCAAGAAGCTCGCGATTTTACCTACCAAGGATGACGACCTGCACGCCAGCGAGCTGGAACACCGGCCGGGTGTTCCACGGCGGGAGAAATGTGCAGGACAACCATCTACGTAAATACTGATAAAATAGATTGCCTGTAACCTAGCTTATAACCCTCTTACAACGTAAGCATTGTATTACAGTCGCCTTATATAATTTGTAGTCGAAATAAATAATAATAGGTCTCACACTTAATTCCTACCTAGTTAAGAGGTAATATACTGTTGGTTTTATAAGTAAAGAGTGGCTAAACACTAAGTTTCCACTAGAAATATAGATAGATTAAGAGGAAGCCTTTAGATCCTATCCGCGCGCTGGCCAAGCATAGACTGATGGGCGAGCGAGGGGGGAAGCTCGGTATTTATACCCCAGGTGGGGGCCGAGGTACGTATATAGACAGCGACACGAAAAACCCGCGCTTTAGATGCGATTGGCCGGCAAACGGAGAGGATCTCGGGTGATAATGCATTACGAATGTCATAGAAATAAGTATAAAACACTGTAAATAACGTATTAGCCTAAGATTATTGTCATAAATAAATGAGATGTCGTTTCGCGCCAAAAATTTCCCGCCAATACTTTCCCGCCCATATTTCCCGCCAAAAGCACGGGCGGGCGGGCTGCGGGGCAAGGAATTTCATGGTATAAATATGGCGTCCGGGCCTCATGAAATTCAGTTCTACAAATACCTACGAAACGGCATCAACTCGGAAAAGAAAACAAGTCTTTCACTCAGCTGCTCCCTCATCGGAATCCCGTCAAATTCAGTTGCACAACCAGTGCATAGGTGCATCAGGCACAATTGCCATTATTTGAATGCCTATAAAATAAAGACAGTAGATAATTACTAGAGTTGGGATGTTTGGTGGCAAAGGTGAACAAAGAGCAAAGGAGACATTGTTATATATTTTTTGATTGAATGAATGATTGAATAAATGATTGGTTTGATACAAGTAAATTGATCCATAAAAATCCAATAAAAAGATAACATATTGTTGAAGTGTATAATGTTATACTATACCTATTCAAGGTTTTGAACAAATTTTAATCGGAATAAGCTTCAGTATCAGTAGTAGTATATAATATTCATTCGAAATACCCTCTCTTACTACGTCAATATTAATTCTTGTTTGATTTCACTTGTACTGTACAATGATATAATGATTAGGGTCAGGATTCTCGTGGCACTTTAGCACAAGAAATGTAGTAAATCCGCCGTTATATACTTTTATAATTGTAGAGAATGAGAGAAATTCTACATAAAATGGTAAAAACATTTTATGTAGAATTTCTAATATACCTTATTAATACGTACCTATTTGACCTTTTTTGTTGACCAAAAAGTCCCGGCAACTAACTCTCATATCATTGACGTTATTATTCTATGTTGTAAGTTGAGAAACCCTAATAACGCCAGCTAATATGGAACAAATTGCCATAGTATATGCTTTTCATAATCTTGGCAACCGTTTAACATCAGAAGAAGATAATATGCAAGATTTTGAAACTTTAATTCGAGTTGCAAGTTGTTCAAGCTCTTGAATACATTAAACATTTTAGCAAACAAGTAAAATCTATTTAAATGTCATAGTATAAAATCATAATTGTAATTTACAGTATTGCATTGCAGTTGTCGTCAAAAATGGATGTAAAATATGTAACTAGTAAAATATCAACAAACCTAAATTGTTTACTCTATGTCTATACACGTTTATACAATAAAACGCAAAGGTGATATATTATTGGCCGGTACTGTAATATAGATTTATCGTTCAGTTATTCATTTATTCAAATAAAAAATATACAATGGCGACTCCACTGCATTACTTGTGCTAAACTGCCACCAGAATCCTAACCCTAATAATTACTTTAAAAATACGTGAAGTTTTCTGATAAAGTTTTATTTCTATTCAATACAAAGCTTCACAATGTATGCCCCTCGCTATTCAGGAGATTCAGCCAAAAGCTAATTCTGGACTGTATTTATGTAGTCTAGTCTGGCAATGCCTCCAACGAATTCGTATTAGCCGCTTATTTACAAACCTATATCCTACACGAATCATATAATTTTAGAACAGTAATAGGATTGTTTACCTAACCTACCTACCTACGAACCTAAGATTTATTTACGATGCCATTCGAACCAGTTTTTGGGGAGGAACAAATGTTTGTATGAGAGCAACTACAAATAAAGAACGTTAATACCCAAAAAAATGTGATAATGATAAAGACGGACCTTGCTGGTGGCAGGCGAAACGCATCATACTAATTAACGTTAAAGTATGAGTCACACGTTGCAATTCATACTTATCGTTTGTATGTAAAATCAATTAAATTGCTGTTTCGGTCGCGAAATACTGCGTTTTAGGTCCATAGTTGTCATACAATTTTGTTTCTATAATTAGCGTAATTGATAAATTTACTCATGGACAATAAAAAAAACCGGCCAAGTGCGAGTTGGACTCGCGCACGAAGGGTTCCGTATCCACCATACCATTCTATAAAAACGGCAAAAACAATCACGTTTGTTGTATGGGAGCCCCCCTTAAAAAAATATTTTATTTTGTTTTTAGTATTTGTTGTTATAGCGGCAACAGAAATACATAATCTGTGAAAATTTCAACTCTCTAAGCTATCACGGTTCTTGAGATACAGCCTGGTGACAGACAGACGGACGGACAGCGAAGTCTTAGTAATAGGGGCCCGTTTTACTCTTTGAGTACGGAACCCTAAAAATCATACAATAATTTGATGGCTTACTATCCATTTAGCAACACTAAGTTGTCAATTTTAACATGACGCAACTACCCTATTGTGTACAAAACTAATAGTACAGTCTGACATAATAGGGAACATTACGCAAAACTCTTCGTAGGTGGCGACACTAGCACCGTTGACATTGTATCTCGTTCCCACTTGGGGTATTGTCTATGCAAGCTTCCTTGTCACTCATTTGACAATCAATTGTGCATGTGTGTGTGAATCCCTATATTCCTATACTGGTTTACTATTAGTGGTAGTGCTGCCTCTGGCGGCAGAACATTGCAGTGATGTTCTCTATTCAGTGACATTTAAAAACTAGCATGCGTGTTCCTCTTGTTGCTTCGCCTAAACTCTGCTCCCGCACACCTCCGAGGTGTTGATACACCCGGTCGCGCTAGGACCGAAAGAGTGCGTACTATGCGGCGACGCGTGCCAGCGGGCTGCCATGATTAGAGTTGACTAGCTGTCAAATATCGGTTTTGTTCAGAGCACCTTCTGTACCTAAGTACACTTCTTGCATTTTACGAATGTGACTGGATTTGACGAAATTAGACTTCAACGTTTCAATAATAGGAACGCGCCCACTCACCTTCGTGTCAAGCAACAGCTATGCTATACTATTATTTATTCTGTGACTCTTTTAAGTACAGTCACCATCACATACATCGGAGCAAACAAGCAGCTCACAAACATCGGAACACACCTCTATTTTCAAGGCATGCATAGGCTGCATTGTGCCGATATTTTTGAATTTAAATTGTACCTATGTATGTGATGGCGACTGTACATAAAATTTCACGGATCTTCATACATAAAGTTGATGTGAAGTGGTTCAATTACTGTACAATCATCGTCATATACATCATAGTAAAAAATAAATATCTCAATATGATGTTGTTAAAGCCTGTTCAGATTTTTTGAACACATTTACATGGTTACATGATATGTATGTGGTGGCGACTATACTTTAAAAATAGACTCGTAAATAAATTGTAATAATTGAGTTTGTTATTCTAATATCAATGAATAAATTATAGTCTGCAAAATACACTCACTCTGGGCAATATAAGGGTTTCATCTGGTTTGATGATGCAAGTATGGCTGGAAGAAAAAGAAGACACATTTGATTTATTATGTTTTTGCTATTAAAGTTTATAATAATAGGTAGTAAAAATAAATTACAATATATGGTTTATTGCTATTATTGCTATGATATAAGCAGAGATTTTTATAAGTACCTACTCCATGAGCTGTCCAATTACCAATATGTTGGTAACTTGCATATGCAAGAGTGCTAGTGTTCCTAAATAGAGAATAAAAAAATACCATTGGATTGGTAGAAATTATCGTAATTCCTCGATTTTCGGAGTTACCAAAATCTGGTTTTAAAATAAGTTTCTGTCAAAATATTCATTTTTGATTTAAGCTTTTATTGCCGACTGTACTTTTCTGTATACCGCCATCAACTAATCATCATCATATCAGCCGAAAGACGTCCACTGCTGGACATAGGCCTCCCCCAAAGAGTTCCAAAGTGACCGGTCCTGCGCCACCCGCATCCAGCGGACTCCCGCGACCTTTACCAAGTCGTCAGTCCACCTTGTGGGAGGCCTACCAACGCCGCGCCTTCCGGTACGTAGCCACTCGAGAACCTTTCCGCCCCAACGGCCATCAGTTCTACGTGCAATGTCCCACTGCCACTTCAGTTTAGCGATTCGGAGGGCTATATCGGTTACCTTGGTTCTGCTGCGGATAGCCTCATTTCTGATGCGATCACGCAGAGAAACTCCCAACATAGGCATCTCCATTGCCCTTTGGGTGACTTTGAGCCTTCTTATGAGGCCCATTGTAAGCGACCACGTTTCAGTGCCATATGTCATCACTGGCAACACACACTGGTCAAAGATTCTCGTCTTGAGACACTGCGGAATATTGGACGAAAAGAAGTGCCGTAGCTTCCCGAACGCTGCCCAGCCGAGTCGGATTCGATGATTGATTTCTTTCTCAAAGTTGGACCTACCTAACTGGACAGTCTGTCCTAGGTATACATAATCGTCTACAACTTCGAGCGTAAAGTGTCCGATTGTAATGGGAATTGGTACTACATGGACATTTGACATGATCTTCGTCTTATCCATGGTCATTCTTAGACCAACTCGCTCGGAAGCTTTACTGAGGTCATCGAGCATCGTACTTAAGTCCTCCATGGTCTCAGCCAAGACTACTATATCGTCAGCAAACCGAAGGTGAGTGATGTACTCGCCGTTGATATTGATGCCTAGCCTTCTCCAGTCCAGAGTCTTGAAAACATCAACTAATCATTAAGAAGATTCTAACGAGCCCAAACTCAACGGGTTTACGTCAGTTAAGTACTGAATTCACATGGTCATTGGCCACATTCTGACTCCATCATCAGATCAGCTTGATGGTACCATAAGATTGAATTGTCATCCAAACTACACAAACAACCCAAAACCTCAGCCCAATCCGTTGAAGCTATCTGCTTCAAAATTGAGTTGCAAGATTCCACCCCAACAAACATAGTTACTAAATTTAGTTAGGTACATACATAGCAAATTAATAGATAGCTTGTAAAGATATGCAATTTTTACAAGCTTTATATTAACTTGACCGGTTCCTATGTAAATATGTAAGTTGTCCGTCAAAATTTGCAATCCATTTTTCGGTCACTTGCCGTTATCCGATTGGGTTGATATTTTGGGTATTAGTATAATTTGGATGACAATTCAATATTATGGTACCATCGAAATAATCTGATGATGGAGACAGAAGGTGGCCATGGGATTTCGGTATTTAACTGACGTAACCCCGTTGAGTTTGGGCTCCTTAAGTCTCGGTCAGACACACGGCGCGACGCAGCGCCGCGGTCGCGCCGCGTGATGCCGACGCGATGCCTGTTCAAACAAGGCGCGCGCGGATCGCGCCGACCTCGCGCTCTCAACACGCCCTCATCGCGCGCGCGAACGCGGCGCGACCGCGGCGCGATGCGTGGCGCGATCGTGATTCGCGCCCGGATACAGGATACCGGAAACATTAATTTTTCTATATCCATACCTAATCACAAAATAACTAATAATTATGCTACGCTCGCACTACGCACTGCGCGCTGCCTAACGTCCGGCTGATGTGTGTGACCCAGCGCGGCGCAGCGTGCCGCCGCGTCCGCGCCGCGCAGCGCTGCGCCCGCGCCGCGTGAACGCAAGGGGCCGCGCGGCGCGGGGCGCGACAGAAGCGGGGCGCGATGCCGGCGGTACGCAGTCTGTTTGACGTCGCTAACCTGTTAACATGTGTCGCGGTCGCGCCGCGCGACCGCGGCGCTGCGTCGCGCCCTGTGTCTGACCAAGGCTTTAGAATCATCTTAATGAGTAGTTGATGATGGTATACAGAAAAGTACAGTCGGCAATAAAAGCTTGCACCAAAAATGAAATTTTTGACAGAAACTTATTAGAAGTTTGGTACAACTAAGCTGTATTGTGATGTAAACTCACCAGGTGGTGGTGAAGGTTTGTTCACTATGGGGCTGGTGGCAGTCTTCGGAACCACACTGAAACAAACATCATACATCTATACAAATTTGTAACTTTTTTTGAGATTGTACAGCTCAAAAACTTTTATGAAATGTCAAAGGTATTTTTCTTAGGATAACTTCAATGAACCCGGATTCCCAATCGCTTGTCTTATATATAAATTTGTACAGAAGTAACCAAAATCAACAGAGCAATTATTAAAGCTGGAAACGCACTAAAAGCGGTGGCGGCGCAGTGCGGTGCGGTGCTGAGGCGGTACCGGTTGTAATGTTGGAACTAATGCGAAAGGGTCCGTACAGAATACCGCGCCGCGCCGCGTCCCGTCGCGGTATTCTGTGCGAACCCTTCAGCCTTCATTGAGAAAATTATGAATCAAGTATGCTCCAAGTGTGTATAGTCAACCAATTTGATTCCAAGGCCACCGTAGAACCCTGCCATTTTAACTGCTATATAGCAACGCAATAATCCTAGTAACCCGTATTGATATATCATTTACAACGGCAAGGTTCTATGATGGCCTAGGAATCAAATTGGTTGACTATACATAAATTCTAAGAGTGCACACTTCACACTAGTGGCCGCCGAGGACACGCCATTTTGTTCTTAGCTCATTATTTGTATCATAATTTGTCTAAATCTAGCCTAGCTGGTCATAGATAGAGTAATCTGATAATCTCAGTCCCATAAAAAAACCGGCCCAGTGCGAGTCAGACTCGCGTACGAAGGGTTCGGTATCATTATCAATAAAAATATTTATTTTATTTGGTTTTAGTATTTGTTGTTATAGCGGCAACAGAAATACATAATCTGTGAAAATTTCAACTCCCTAGCTATCACGGTTCTTGACTGGTGCCAGACAGACGGACAGCAAAGTCTTAGTAATAGGGTCCCGTTTTACTCTTTGAGTACGGAACCCTAAAAAGCTACACAAGCCCTTAGTCTGAAGACATTACACAAAGGCATCTATATAGTGAATACCATTGTTTTGTATAGAAACAATAATATTATGAAGATTTGTGGTGTTTTTTTTTTCTGTTCGATATGGTTGGAGTATATCAAGAATCAAAGATTTATTCGTGACACAGTATTAAAAGACAAAAACAATAAAAAGTGAATTTTGTGACATGTCATTTATGACAGCGCTGGTCTTCCGTTGGGTCCATCCATTGTGGACACAATTATTATTATTTATTTAATAGCCTTAAGTGTCCCACTGCTGGGCAAAAGCCTCCCTCTTTTCCTTCCACGTATCTCTATTGCTGGGCAGTCTCCCACATAACAATCTATAAAGTCAGCATAGGGACTACAACTACTGTCCATTCCACCTTTTGAACAACTTTTAAAAGTATAATGCCGGCTGTACACTCTCGGCCGAGACCTCTCGCCGAGAGTCTCGGGGGAGAAGTTTTCGGTCATTTGAACAGCAGATGGGTGAATAGCAAAAAAATTGTGCATAGTTAAGAGCCTTAATCTAATCTACGTTTTAACTTTTTTCCATTGTGTAAATTACCCATACATTTTATATGGGTAACTTTCGTAACACAATGGAAAAAAGTTAAAGCATAAGATAGATTAAGGTCCTTAATTATGTACAATTTTTTTGCAATCCACCCTCGGCTACGATGGACCTAGAAACTGCTGCTGCCGTTGCTCTTTGTGCTGTTAGCTACTACAATTATTTACATCATTAAAAAAAACTCAATGATGGCGAAAACGAAGGAATTCCATTTCATGCTCGTTCGACCACATTTTCAACCGATCGCGAACACGTCTTCACACAAACTCAGTTAGCGGGCAACTAAATGAACGAGAATGTACATGCTTGATCTCGTTTGCCTCACGAGATCGAACGAGACCCTTTGACTCGGCCGTAAAAAACCGACACGCGACCGAGACGTACCGAGGCGAGATCCGAGCGGGCGATACAAGGCGACATCATGTACACTCTCGTTCTTGGTCTGTCTCGCCGAGAGTGTACAGCCGGCATAAGAAAGAAAAAAATGCTCATAATTTTGCAATGACAACATGTGATACCTACATCACTCAGAATGTGACTGCCAATTGGATACCCTTAAACAATATCCAATTTTCCCTCATCAAGTCTAATAATAGCCTGCTATTAGCTGCTATTACACCCCACGAGTTGCATCATGGCCTTAATACAGTAATTATCCACTTAGGCAGGTCTATCTGACCTTTACATCTATTGTAGGGCCAATTGTTTCAACTTGTAATCGTGTGTATGAATAATTGGTTTCCAATATACGGAAAAAGAGGAACGGGAAGACAACAACGAAGATGGGAGAATGACTTCCCGCCGAAGTGGACAAGATTGGCACAAGATAGAGATACTTGGAAAGCTTTAGAAGACGCCTATGTCAGTTAAAACTGACAACCTGAGGCACAATAGAATAAATAATCAAATAAAATCATATTAATTTTGTATTTGTTTGTATGAATAATTGGGTTGGTCATCTTTTTCTCATTATAATTTTGTCCTGGTAAAGCCAGAAGCCAATAGTGACAGAGTATCTTATAATAAATGGACTTAATGCTTAGGCCATGCCATGCAGCGCGCTATAGGGGAGCAAAGGTAGACAACTCCGGCACCGTCTGCCAAGTACTTCTGGCCATTTCAGGACTGACAGACTTAGGTTTACTCTCTCTATGATTATTGGGCTAAATGATGCCACGTGTATGTTTCGTACTGTTGTCATATGACGTAAATATAACTACCCTTACAATTTAATTTTGACTTTCGGCCAATTTTAGGTGTGATAATCTTCTGATTCTTGCTCAGCACAACTTTCTCAACTTGCTGCCATGCATTATATCATGTTGTCATGAGATGTAGGCGTATTGGGAGTGGGCTTACGGACTACATTGACTGTATACAGCAAGTGGGGTGCATCCTCTTGGATTGGACAATCTAGTAGTTCATCATAATCTAGTAATTAAATCCTAATGAGTTTCAGTATCATTCAGGCAGAAGATTACAAAATAATTTGTTTTCGGCCCCGTCTAAAACAGGACTTATGTCTAAAAGTATTATAGGAATGGCCCCGAAAATTTTTAATCATCTACCTGTTGATATCAAGCAAAAAGAAACTGTTTTAGATTTTAAGTGGGCTTTAAGTGTATTTCTAGTTAAAAAAGCATATTACTCAATCAACGAATACTTAAATGATAGGTTTAATCTGCTATAATGAACATGTTTTAGTTATAAGATCTTTGTAAGCCTTGGGGCAGAACATAGCTGGACTAATTTATATGTACCTACCATCTAGCATAATTACATTATGTGCATACCTATTGTTCACAAATAAATGATTTGAAGTTTGAAGTCATCATCCTCCTAGCTCCTAGCATTAGCACCTAATCCCAAGAATTGGCATAGGCACTAGTTTTACGAAAGCGACTGCCATCTGACCTCCCCAGAGGGAAAACTAGACCTCATTGGGATAAGACTGGTTTCCTCACCTTGTTTTGGACAATCTACTAGTTACTGCCAAAATATTATTTTATAGGGCAAGCATTTCATTTCTGATTTTGATTATTTAAATTCTATGACAAAACTACAGCAATGTTTTAAAAAAAAACACTTTATGGCCTATTTAGGTAGAAGAATTACTTCTTATCAGTGCTTATCACATATCATATCAAATCCTTATAAAATTATACAAAAACATTATAAGGTTGAGGTTAGCGCAGGACTGAGGAGACTGGTGCAGTAAACAGGGGACCGATTTTTGACTTTCAAGTGCTCTACTCTTTCACTCGAAAACTGTCAAAAATCATAAAATACTATTATGAAATAGCGAGAGAAAATTGAAAAAAGAGTGGTAGTGGTATTGGCCACACGAATTCAATCATATCGGTAGAAAGTAATTGCCTGCAATTTTGACACTACAATTGTATTCACTTTTATTGAATTTTCGTGTGCTCGAAAGTCAAAAATCAGCCCCCAGGTCTCTGTTTAACAATGGGTGGATACGGGCTGAACAGATAGATAGAAAGTTTGATAGCTTATGTTTAAACACACACACACCCATGCTTAAGCGCACACTTCTAACTAGTAAAGAACTAGTATATTGCGATATTTTCATTCAATGACCATTGGTAAAACGAAACAAGACCTAACTGCACAACAGCAAGTAATTACAGATTGCTAAACTGCTTAAATAAGACCCATACTGATTTAAATCTGTTTGTGAATGCTTCATAGTGTTATTTTGTTTTAAAATATATAGTGACAAGCAGAGCAGAGTGAAAATCTTTAAATGAGGGTTGGCCAATAAGATTCTTATTAGACCAAATTCTTTTGAAGATTTGCAAGTTCATACTTTGAAATCAGTATGAAGTAAATCTAGGCTAGTTTTCGTTTCACTGTCTATACAGCATAGTCACAGCCATTGGTAAAGTCGCTGTGTATAATCTTATAAAAGGAGAGCCATTTCAAGGATATATTCATCGAATATTGACTAACATTATTAAACTTCTACTCAGCGAAGTATGTTCTAGAATCTTAGTCCCGAAGAAAGAATTAAAAAGAATTACTCGAGTGTACGGCGCGCGGGTCGCACATGAACGTTGGCCGCCTTGAGCCTGCGGGCCAGCGCCCGGTAGGTGGCTGCGTCCGCTTCAATCTCCACCTCGGCGCGCAGCAGCGAAAACTTCATCCGCCACCCTCGTGCCTCGATCCCATGCACCAGGCGCGCATGCAGCACCACCCCGCGCCCCAAATGCCGCGCACTCAGTCTTTGCTCGAGTACGAGCATCTTTCTCGTCAGCTGTAATCCTGCCTCGTCAGGTTGAAGAAGGCGAAAGCACCAGATCCAACGCGGTACGCTCGCCCGCCGACTACCACCATAGCTGACCCAGAATACACCTCAACAACCATTTGTTTTGGGTTTTGTATAGCACTAACACAAATGTCACCGATGCCGTTCACTTGTCCAACATTTTCCGTGCACGATTATCACGACGCTCCGTAGCGCAGTAACGAATTACCGATAAGCAGAGTAAGGTTAATTTGAAAACGCTACGAGTTTTCACCGGTTTAGAATCACAAAGCGAAAATATTGAGCGGAATGATAAATTCAAAATAGAAACAAAAAGATACGCGAGCAATGGCGGAGCGAATACGACTGGCGGAGTGGCCGCTGATTGGTCGCAAGTGAGGAGCGTTTCTCGATTGGATTAAAACCGGTTAGAATCAGTTTGCGGAGGCCGCGGCCGGCTCGCGTCGGTGCATCGGTGGGGCAACGTTATTTTAGTGACGCGACACGCTGGCTAGACGATGTTTTTATCGATTCGCTCTATGTAACAAAACTTTTTCTTACGTTTGTTAAGTTTTATGTTTAAACGTAGTAGTAGTGTACAAAGCGCAACTTGACTTTTATTAAGTACCTACCTATATATGAGGAATTAACTGATATGACTAATGTTGATATTTTAAGACCAATGCGCTGGGTAGGAACCACTTATTAAAGCGTACAGTCGAATCGGCAACGAACCGGATATAATAATCGCTATATGCAGTTTCGGCCAATTGAGTGTCAATTCGTTACAAACTCCTGCGATCTGGTTTTAGTAATAAACTAGACTTTAACGCTTGTTTCTAACCAGCAATTTGAATTGATAGAATGTAAGACGATACTTTAGTTATAATGAAAGTAAAGTGCAGCCCGACCCCCTCATACATTCAAGACCTCTGACAACATTGAATTCGAAGCCGTGATGTTTTCTTCCGGCGTCGTAACTAGAGTTGCCAACCATACTATATTATATAGTATTGTACTATAATTTGACTCTTTGTACTAGGGTGGGTGCACCAGTCCCAAACCAGGCACCAGTAAGGTAAGTGTACCATATTCCGTGAGTGAACATAATCCCGTGAATTCGTTTTTAAAACCATATAATAAAATAGTTATAAATGATTTTAAGCAATTTTACCCACATGTGTAAACTATATTATTTGAAGATTTGAATAAATAGATTGATAAAATATTTATTTTGTTTTTTACGGTTTTACACGCAATTTTAACGGAATTATGTTCACTTACGGAATTTGGTACACTTACCTTAGTTGACCATTTCTAACTTCCACCGAGAATATTAAGACTTGTTTAAATTTCCCGCCTGTTTGATATTGGCTGTCAGCCGCAAAGGCCATCCATCAATCGGCAAAACACAGCAAAATACGACTTAGACGCCATCTGTATCCTTTTTCAACGCTTATTTACGAACCCCCCTCGTTAATTTCGCCCCGGGCGGCCATTGTAGTTAGCACGTGTGATGAGGTAAGTTTTTTTAATCGATCCGAATCTTTGATTTTTACTCTGATTACTTCTCACTTTTTGTGTTTATGGGTTAGTGTTACGTGTGTTCTATGAGCTTTGTATAGTATTTCCTTAAATATTGCTAGTTTTAATAGTAAATTTCCACTGGACAACTACTGGTACATTAAAGTTCGCGTTGTCTCAGTGGTTGACCATTTGGTTTGCTACTGGTGATATTGCTTTTTGTGAGATTCTTGGTTTATTATTGTTTTTTAACAAACAGGCATGTTCACTTATTGACTTCTTACACAAAACGCTTTGAAAATGTAATGTGGTCCAGTAGTGGAACAGTGGTTTATTACTGGTGACATCTATACTAAAAAATGTGTTCCAGTAATTGACCATCTATACTATCCTTTCCAGAATTCATGCCTCCAAATACTGATTCAGTCAAATCGAAAAGAGTATTTTTCAAGTATAAAGAAGACTACGTCATAAAGGCCATTGACGAAATCAGCTAAAGTGCTAAGATAAGGGAGACATGCCGAAATATATTTTTTCACACTCAACGATTGTTAATAAGATGAAATTGAGTGATCCAATACAAAGGAAGGTGGGATCTCCCACTATTTTGGCCCTACAATACAGATTAATACAAGTTAATAAAGATTTTCTTTAATAAAAGTGTAATTTTTATTACTGGTCAATTACTGGTGCAACAATAGGTCCAATACTGATGCAAGTTGGTCAAACTTAGGCACATTCCATTTTGCAGTCTTAATTATTTTATTTAAAAAAAGTGTATGGATATTCAGTAATTCTATACTCACTAATTGGTTCTACGATAAATGAGGAGTGTTATATACTTTTTGCATATTCATTGGTGCGATAATTAGGGTACAATATCGAATAATATTTCAAAATGTCTCTTAAATGGTTTGGGACTGGTACACTCACCCTATATACTGCTGAAGAAATATATAGTACGCGAAAATACTATATTTTGAGGCACCTTACGAAGTGCTTCAAACTGCCGAGGTTTTACTAAATAGCAGTGGCGGCGCGCCCATACAAGCCGATTGCCTAAAATTTATTTTTAGGCTAGCCTATAGTTATTATATTCTAAACTATTCCATAACTATTTTGTTTCGGGTTGCCCACAGAAAATTTTCACGCGCCGACACTGCTAAATAGCAACATTGGTCATCCAAGTACTATATTTTTTTACAGTGTAGGTACTATATTGTTGTCGCTTTTTTCTGGAAAATACCATATCTCCCCCAAAATTAGTTGGCAACCCTAGTCGTAACACCATGTTTAGCATGGGTTATTGATTACCGATGAATATTATTACCGAGATAAATATACCTATACCCAAGTCACCTAATAGGTTTTCATGGCATTCAATAAATACCACGTTAGGATATAGAGTCTGACCAGCGAGTAGTGTTACAAGAACAAGTGAAATCAAAACATTTTTCGAAAAACCCAACTCCTTTTTTGCTAATATTATAGCCTGTCACTCCCACGATTATGAGGAATCTAATGACACCTCACATGTCGAAATCCGTCAAACGGTTTAGGCTGCAGGGCGTGTCAAAGAATAAGACATACCCACATACATACATACATAAAATCGAAAAACATAACCCTCTCTCCTTCGGCAGTCGGGTAAAAAAACGGCAAATTTGAAAAAAATAACGCATGCTGGTATAACACGAATTGTAAGTAAGTAAGTGTTTTATTTGTAAACATAGGTAATTACAGTGGTTGTCTTTTTTTTACAGTCTCACTATGTTTTGCCAATAGGCGTACAAAAACTTTGAGCTTAATACTAAATAAGTACCTTATACCTACTATCATGCATACAAAATTCAGGTGCCTTTGTACAAATTATAATTATATTGTAAGGTCAGCAATGGAAGTTAAACAATCTGTGATAAAAAAAGTTATATAGTGTATGGCTGCGTAAGGCCCTCAGAACAGTCAGAACATATTTTATGATCTGAGGTAAGGCCTCTCACAGAGTACAGACTGGCGTGGCCTGGCCGCCGCGGACAATATAAAACTTGTCATTAGCTGTCAAATTTACTATGGTCCGCCACCGCAGGCCGCGCCACTGTGGTGCAGGCTTTCTCTCACAGACTGATGCGGCCTATGGTGGCGGTCAATTGTAATTTTGACAATAACAGTTAATTCAAAAGGCCGCATGAGTGTGTTTCAGGTCTAATAGGTAGTTGTGATGGCCATATAAAGAATTGGAAAAATATGTTTTTTCACCACTCGCTGGCCGACGCCTATTTGATAATATTATATATTTTATAGCACAGGTAACACACTAAAATATATAATGTCACTAATAATAAAATAACTACTGAGTCATGTACAATTTAAGTCATTACACTACACCTACAATTATTAATGTTATTTATGCCGCAACAAATATTATTTCGGGCTGAAACGGACCCTGGAGATCCTGTAGTATAGTTTAAATTTGAAAAAAAAAAAAGTGACCCACATGTGGGTCAGTGGGATTCCAGAGTACTAAAAAGGACCCCCCATTGGGACCTCCCGTACGACCCATATGTGGGTCAATGGGAGATAACGGGTTAATTGATTTGTGCGCAAGTGCTCATACATAATACGGTTCAAATCCAAATTCGGATTTGAAACTTTGGCACCAAGTTTGGTATCGGGTAAGTAATCCACCGGGTAACCCACCGTGCTTATGCTTTTCGCCGATCGGCCTTGCTTTGACTATAATACTTATATATTCTTTATATTTAGCCTTCTGTTGAGTTAAGGCTTCCACCCACCTTTTCGTCCGGTTTGTAACCATCATCTTAGATGCCGCTCACTATGCCAAATATCAATATCCTAATCTTGGCTATCATTCTCTGACTGGTTTTGTCCATCCATTTTTACCTAAACTAAGGCTATTAGCTACCAGATACAGCTACCTCTACCAACAGTGCCAATGCTAGGCTAAAATACATATGTCTTGCCTAAAACAAAGGAAGCAACGCGCGATGTGAATAAAAGCGTCGGTAATCGGTATAACAAGAATTATGAGGAGCATTTTTCAATCCGAACACTCTCGGAATCTCGGAAATAAAGTGTAATCTTGTTTATTTGCTAACCCGAGTCGACATCCGAAGAGTTCCCTAATGTTCAAGACTTTAAATCAGATATACGACCCAGTTGAGCTAAGATTGCATCAAATTTCAGCGACATTAACAAAGAGAGTGTATTAGAGGGAAGTGGCTGGTACAGTTGCAAGGGAATGGGAACAACCTCGGCGAACTATTTCCGATCAAAGCGGAACATTCCTAAAGAAAGGTCAGATCAAGCAAGGAAGGTTTGTCAAAATAGCAGTAAATGGAAATCCCTGATCGCTGCCTACCCCTCCGAGAAACAGGCGTGACAATATGTAGATATGTATGTTCTAGGTGCAGACTCAAACGTGTTATCAGTTTTTATAAAAACGAAGCCGACGCGCCAAGTGAATTAACAGTCTGTAATCGCGCAGGGTGCTTTACCGGCGGTTTTAGCTAGTTAACACCAACCACGGTTGACTGCGGTATGTTTCGATGACTAACTCATTGGTGCACCGTCACGTTATCCTGAGGTACTAATATAATATACTTGTCTTTTGCTGAGCTTAGGTTATTTTCAGCGGATATGTTGAGTTTTGAATAGAAGGATAGGTTGCTGAAACAGATAGAACTGGGCGTCAACTGTACTGGTAAACATATACATTTACTTACTTGTAATAAATTTATGTCGTAGCCAGTAGACCTATAACATAATTGTGTGGCTGAAACTAAAGGAAATACAAAACCAACAAATTTTCAGGGGAAGTACCGTATTTAAGGAAAGTACTTAGCTTTTTCCTCGTTATTTTTTTACTGTGTGCCTGAATAGGGGTTTACCAGTGGCTCTGTGAATTTTTTTACATTTAATTTTTTTTAATTAAAAAAACTGAATCGACAAAAAAAACTATACTACTATTAAACCTGGTCACAAAATTTCACGAGAATCGGTTGAGAAATGCTACTTGTAGAGGAGAACAGAGAACTTCGTTCGCTTGGCTCGTTCATTTACCTAATTATCATGAGTTATTCTCTATAAGATCCCAAAAGAGTAAATAACTACATAGTATAAAACAAAGTCGCTTCCCGCTGTCTGTCTGTCCCTATATATGTATGCTTAGATCTTTAAAACTACGCAACGGATTTTGATGCGGTTTTTTAATAGATAGAGTGATTCAAGAGGAAGGTTTATATGTATAATACATGCATGTATTATACATATAAACTTATATAAACCCGTGCGAAGCCGGGGAGGGTCGCTAGTAATATTATAAATATGAAAGTTTGGATGCTTGTTACTCAAGGTTTGTTACCAAAAGGCATGAAATTGGGAATGGAACTCACTGCGCAAGCTCACGCGGACGAAGTTTCGGTAACATGCTAGTTGTGTAAAAAGGTATATCTTCTCTATTGTTTACACTGTAAATTTTACAGGTACAGTAAGATATTGAGTCGCTTCGTTATATTACCAGCCCTCAATTATCACCACTCTAACCACCACAGTGCGAGCGGTGTCGTGCTCGTGCAGTCAATGGCCTTTGCACGAATCCCGTCTAAATGGGTCACCGCTCAGCTGAGCGAATAAAGAACCGTGCCACGACGACACCTGCACAATTATCGCAGTTTTGTCGTTTATCGCTGTGGATAAAACATGGTCACGCGATAAGTGATAGGATAAGCGCGTCGTCTCATTCTATCGAACGGTGTCAGCCAGGGACGGCAGCTCTATCCTATCACTTATCACGTGATAAGGCCATTCATGCTACGGGGCCTGATAAGAGTCAGTAGCTCTAGTATAAGTTTTATCGATACATATACGTTTTCGAACGCGTTTGCGTTTAGTTTCAATTTGTATGGCAACCCGTAGTTCCTAATAGTTACCACCAGAGGCGCTGTTGGCGTCGCCATACAAATTGAAACTAAACGCAAACGTGTTCGAAAACGTATTGTGTCGATAAAACTTATACTAGAACCTCTGATCGCATGTCACAGCGATAATCAACACCCTCGATCCAACAAACATAGCTAAGAACCATCTCGACCGAGATTATAATAATACAAAACTGTACTCAAATAGGTTCATCCGTTTAGCAGCTACGATGCCACGGACAGACAGATACACCTCCTGACTTTCATTTGCGTCATGGGTTAAAAAAGCTTGTCCTATTATTATAACCGAACCCCAGCGAAATATCATAACAAAAGAAATATACTTTTCACCTCAGCAGCTCGAACAAGCATATTTTGCTGCGTGAAAACAGTGAGCAAAATGCGATTTTGCTCACTTCGTGAGTCAAAGTAGCTTTTTAATTTTGATATCGAGCACTGGTGACACATCAACATCATAGTGTGGGGTCTATTACAAATTCAGAATATTATAGGTGCGTAAAAGCCTAGCGATATATTTTTTAACTTGACGATGTTCTCACTGCTGAGGTGAAAAGTTGTATGTATCACACGAGAGCAAAGATATTTGCATCTCGTGCCTTTGAGTCCCTCACTACGCTCAAGATTCTAATTTTGAATCACTCGCTCTCTCTACAAAAATCTACTTTGCTCTCTTGTTGAACAAATAACTATTCCACATCGTAGGATGTACGCAAGAAGCTAAACATTATTTCCAATCAAAAGCATACTGTTGTTTGCAACTCGAAAAACGTCACATAACATTGCTCTGGAAATGTTTCGATGACATAACACATGCATACGCGATCCTCAATTGCCTAAAAAGGACCCGGTGCATTACGACAATCATCTTATCAAAGAAACCGGCGCAAACGGGATCCCGGTCCATCCGAAATGTTCCACGATCTATATTTGGCGCTGGCAATGATTTTGACTATTCACTGAGCGGTGGAGGCGTGACATGTGACAAATTGGAGTTATTGAGTGCGAGTGAGAAACGCCGGTTCCTGTCGCTAATGTATACTGTGGGCTAAAGATGCTTGCTGTTAGGCTATTACACGTTAGCTATAATGGTATAATATAGTATATTGGGAGTATTAGCCGTGTTTATCGCCATCGATAAAACATCCGTCACATTTTGACAAGTATTTAAGTTCAACCTCTTGTTTTAAAAAAAATTGGAACACGAATGAATATTAAAATTATGTCTTTGTTCCGCGGACAATACCGACATACACGATAAGTGAGGAGCGCAATAATAGTACATTACTTACCTAGGGCGGTTAAACAAAGAATGTCTCAGATCGCAGGTATTTGACGCCCGAGCCGAAGGCAAGGGCGATAAATATGCGCTCTGAGGCTTTCTTTATTACCGCACGTGGTAAGTACAAAATTTTACGTCTCTATCTGGCCAGGAAGTGGGGGTTTCCGCACGCATAGCGTGCGGTAATTCCTACTTTATGGCCAGGTATGACGTAAAGAATATTTTTAACCCCAGACGCAAAAAGAGGGATGTTATAAGTTTGATGTGTCTGTGTATCTGTGTGTATGTCTGTGGCATCATAGCTCCAAAACGAATGGACCGACTTTAAAGCGATTTTTAGTCCGAAAGCTGACGCCATCGAGATGGTTCTTAGCTACGTTTCAACAAAATCTGTTCAGCTGTTTTTGAGATATTGAACTTTGAAATGAAAATTTCGGGGGTTTTTCATATTTACTAAGTATAATATATTTTTTATTTTTATTTATAGTATATTATAATTAGAGATGCGCCGAATATTCGGTAAATATTCGGTATTCGGCATATTCGGCACGTTTTTCAATGTTCGTTATTCGGCCGAATTATTCGGTTCAAATGCCGAATATTTACCGAATAATTTTGCAGGTTTTTTGTCTGCAAGTTGTAAGAATGTAACATAGTCATTGTCCTGTGAAATTATTATTCTAAAACGGATTCTTATTGCTATTTAACTACCTTTATTAAAAATGTTTCACTTAAAAATCAACAAGATTTTTACCACTGAAAAATGAGTCAGTTTTGTAATGGCTGATTAAGGCATAAGGCATTCCTTTGAACCGAATTATTCGGCCGAATATTCGGTTCGGCAAAAGCTGGACCGAAAATTCGGCCGAATATTCGTATTCGGTAAAACCCATATTCGGCTCATCTCTAATTATAATTTATTGTATTGGTGATCGTTGAACTCCCGAGGCAGCGCCTCGCTCCCCTCTCCGCCATGGACAAAACACAAACAATGAGAACAAGTGCGAAGCTTCCCCTTGGATTGAGCGATTCAGTAGATAATGAACTGAATGAAGGATGCCATCGGGCCTCTAAACTTGTGTACAAACACTCATTTGCTTATTTAGAAACGACAAAAATAGAATTCAATTGAGATCGCGGAAAGGGACACAATACGCAATTGTTCGGTTGAGCAACGCAAGGCCTGTGTTCACAACAACTCGCCTCAGTGGAATCAGTATACTTGTCCTCCGATTATGCGTAAGCGTGTTGCCAATTTTTTAGTGTATATCGATCTTTTCTACATCTATTTGGGATTCAGGGGGCAAATGCAATCCCCTACATAACAAACTTAGCTACAAAATCTAGGCAAACTAAACTTTCGATTAAAAAAAACCGCACTCAAATCGGCTTATCTGCTTGGTTACGGTGCCACAGACAGAGTAGACAGACACCTGGTAAAGTTATATAAAATGAAATATTAGAACAGTCCGTTTTTTCATGAAATTCTCATTGGATTTTCAATCTTCTATCCTGAACGGTAAAGTCGCTTTTTGAACTAATGACTTTGATAGAATTCGGACAACTTAAATCATTTTAAGTATATCACCCCTCGTTTGCGTCGGGTCGGGGGCGGAGGTTAAAAATTTGACTCAAAATCAGACGGTGAATTGATTGAACGAGTGATATGACGTTTCGCTGTCTATACAGGATTTTTAACTTTAAACGTATTGTTTCGCGGGTCAATCAAATTTTTCTTGTTGTTATTCTGTCCCGGTTAGCCAAGAGACAACAGTGACAGAGTTTCTTAGAAAAAATACTATATATCGGACTCCTATCATGCTAAGGAGATGCGCCACCATGGAATAGGTTTACCAATATAACAAAAACACGTGTTTATTGGATTTAAATCCCATAAAATCATAGTTTTAAAGAGTGACCCAGGAGACGTAACCATGGCAACGTGCAACAAAAAATAGTAGATTGACCCTCGCGGTACTTTACTTAATTATCTTTTGGGTTCTTTTACAAATACAAATTATTTATTTCGGACTACAAAATCCATAGTGTTAAGTAGTGGTTACAAACTTAGAGCTATGGTTAGTGTTTTATAATTATGCTAAACTAAAATTAAAAATGCCTGGTATTACAGGCGCGAGAAGTTGCACATAACGCTGGAGCAGTGGCGAGTCCCAGCGGTGGGCTAGCATGCTCAGAATGCTATTTGGGCTGCCACGACTGCGATTGAGGAGAGACGCACATCGTTTCCTCATGATAGTAAAAAAGCAATCCATGTGCGCCTCCGCGAACATTGTCGACGCACTGCAATACCGTGGCAGCCCGAACATCATCCTGAACGCGTCATTATATTGGACGCGCAACGCGCTGTACGGTCTTTTGGGTTTGGTGTATTCTTTTGGTTATTTGGGTTGGGTAAGTTCAAAAAAACTGTACGTTGACTAAGGTTTTTTTTTTTTATATACAAAAGGTAGGCTATGTCACCCGGAGCATAATTTCGAATCGATTGACACCTCATTTATCAAAATCAGTTCAGTATCTTGAACGCTACGGTGGAACACTGCTAAAATCATATCTCTTCCATTCGGTTCTGCCGTAGCCGATTAAAAAAAAACTTCCGAAATTTTGAAGTCTCGTAAAATAACTTTCAGTGGAGTTTTTTCATTTGAGGGGTAAATGAATGAATGATGCTTTGGGAGAGGCCTATGTCCAGCAGTGGACGTCTTTCGGCTGATATGATGAAGTTTTTTCAACTTACTAAACATACGTCAACATCCCTATTCTCACGAATGGTGTCAAGCTATACTAGCCAAGGATGTGACGAGACGAGTCGATTGTGTATCGCATAACAGGGCTCACTCGAATTAGTAGAAAACTCGAGTGCACGGCCGGCCGGATTATTATTCCATTCTATTTTTATCTGTGGCGCGTAGTGATGTGCAATTTTATCGACTGAATCGGTAAGTTTCAGTGTTAATTTGATAAAGTTGTTTCTTTTATTAACCCCCGACGCAAAAAGAGGGGTGTTATAAGTTTGACGTGTCTGTGTGTCTTTGTGTGTGTGTGTGTCTGTTTGTGGCATCGTAGTTCCTAAACGGATAGACCAATTTGAATGCAGTTTTTTTTTTAATCTGAAAGCTGGCGTGATCAAGATGGTTCTTAGCTACGTTTCAACAAAATCGGTTCAGCCGTTTTTGAAATATTGAACTTTGAAATGAAAATGTCGGGGGTTTTTCAACTTTTTTGAGTTGTAGTTATCTGAGCTTGCGTTTCGGAATTCTTTTAGAAAATATTAGTCTGTTATTTTGATATTATTTGCGCTATGTTATACACATACGGTCGTTCTTTGTTGTTGTTATATGCGATTTGCCAGGCGTAAATAATAATATAAAAAGCTTTCTTTACGAGTAATAATAATAAATTAGCCCTAGTATACGTTTTATCGATACATATACGTTTTCGAACGCGTTTGCGTTTTGTTTCAATTTGTATGGCAACGCGTAGTTCCTAATAGTTACCACCAGAGGCGCTGTTCGCGTTGCCATGCAAATTTAAACTAAACGTGAACGCGTTCGAAAAATTATTGTGTCGATAAAATTTATACTAGAGCCTCAGCACGGCTATCACAAGACGGCCGCGACATACTCTCGAGCTCTCTCGCACTAACCGTCTCTCTCTTATTAGACCAATTAGAAAGAGTCGGATAGTGCGAGAGAGCTCGAGAGTATGTCGCGGCCGTCTTGTGATAGCCGTGCAATCGCAGAACCAAGTCGAAGGCAAGGGGCGATAAATAGGCAATCGGAGACTTTCTTTATCATTTCCCGTGGTGAGTACAGTAGACGTCATAGATTATGTTTACACTTTTAAACTTATTCTAACATAATGAGGAGAAAATGCCAGAAAACCAGCGCTGGCTCATGAGCCAGCATTATGCTGAGAGACAAGGTGGACTGATGACCTGGTGAAGGTCGCGGGAGTCCGCTGGATGCGGGTGGCGCAGGACCGGTCATTGTGGCACTCTTTGGGGGAGGCCAGTGGACGTCTTTCGGCTGATGATGATGATGATACCATTTCGTGACAAACTGCTTATTATTATACAGGGTGCTCCCGGGAATTTCCGTTAACTTCGGCATAGTGCAGAGTACATTCACAGAAAGAAATTAGCATACTTAATTATTTTTTGAAAAAAAAAAAAAAAACTATTTTTGTACAAAATAATTTGATGTAGCATTAACGGATATTGCCTTTTTGTACAACGGCCTTGAAACACATGAAATAATAAATATGTACATGTAAAAATATGTAATATCGACCGAACTCACTTTGTAAACCTTCTTGTAATGTAAAGGAGGCTGTGACGTCATATGTCACAGTTAAGAGCCATTTACACTGGTTAAATCTGCAAAACTGATTAAATTAAACATTGAATAAGTATCTCGATAACAGTAGGAGTTAAGATACTACTGTCTTGGAGAAATTAACATTATTTGATCTAAACTATGCCCCCTTGCAAATAACGGAAATTCCCGAGAACACGTTGTAGATAATACAGTATTTTAAGTTTTTGTCACGAATAAATTAGGTAAGTATTTCATTTTCATTATTTCAAAATTGTATTTTTTCATTATAGTTACTACGACGGTTGCAAACACGCACACGGTCTGTCTGATGTTAAGCAAACGTCTTATGAACGCTTGCGACTCCTAGAAGAATGCGCGTTGCCGACCCTTTATTGATTCGAGGATTCGTTGTTTTGATTAGCTCGAGATACCTACCTAAACGCGGGCAAACATATCTTTCAAATTACTTAAAGGAAACATTTAGGCTCCAAGCCCGATTCGAACCAGTGACCACGGCATACTTGGCCCGTCGCTAATAACCAACTGAGCTATCGGAACAATCTGTCTCGCCTTCCTAAGGCGTTGTAAGAAGGAACTGATTGAGACATTTATTGGCCGAAGAATTTTTAAATTTTTCTTTTAATTTGAAATTTATTAAATTAAACATATATTTGACATAGACTGCACAAAATTTTACGTCTCATAAGTACCTACCTACTGCATCGTCAGTCAACCGGGCTATTATTCGCTACGCTTTAATGCGTCTCACCCCGCCGGTCACCCGTTACGAAACTAGACCTCTACCTACGCTTAATTACTACGCATCGCGGTGTCAAGGTATATTTGTGGATGAGCGTTGAGGTGAGCTTAAACCAAGTTACAGAATAGGGGGGCAGGACAACGTGTGAAGTCTCTTATGACGTTTTCACGACGTTTTACAACCAGCCGCCATATTGTATTGGAAATGCGTATTGCGTACAGTAGACGGCAAACTTCGTGCGCAAATGACCTTGCCTGCGCAAAGGCGAATTGTACGTGCAAGCTGCCCCCCCACTTCCCCTCATTTGCGCACGAAGTTTGCCGTCTACTGTATCTTAGCATCGTGACTAAAACCGGCGCGCACGCAGCTAAAACCGCTTTAAGTATTTGGTAGACGCATGTGACCACTGCATCTCGAGCGAGCGGGCTATTGAAACGAGATCTGCCTAGCTAGCACACTAGGTTTTATGTCGGCGAAAATGTACTGAAACGTCACGTAAACCGCGACATAAAGCCTAGTGTGCTAGCCCCCCTGATGCGCATATAGCTGTCGGAACGACGACGGTTACCTTTTATAAGTAGTACACATTCAATAGGCAAAGAAGTGCAGTCTACTTAATTTTTACAAGCTTTATATTAACTTGCACTGTTAGTATGTATGTATGTAAATATGTAAGTAAGTTGTCCGTCAAAATTTGTAATCCATTTTTCAGTCACTTCCCGTTATCCAATGAGCTGAAATTTTGCATGCATATGTATATTGCATGACAATGCAATATTATGATGACTTGAAGCTGATCTGATGCTGGGGCTGGAAGGTGGCCATAGGAACTCCGCAATAAAACGACGCAACTCCATCGAGTATGGACTCGTTAGAATCGTCTCAATGAGTAATTGATGGTGGTATGCAGAAAAATACAGTCGGCAATAAAAGCTTGTACCAAAAATATTTTTTTTGACAGAAACTTATTTAATGCTACGGTGGCCAACAAGCACACGGTCTGCATAGGATTGCCAACTATTTTTGAGGAAGATATATTATTTTTCAGAAAACAACGACAAAAATATAGTAATACACTGTAAAAAAATATAGCACTTGGCTGGACTTGGGGGCTATTTCGTAAAATTGGATTGAAACCTGGCCAATTTGAAGCACTTCATAAGGACCCCCGAAATATAGTATTTATGCGTACTATATATTTCTTCAACAGTATAGGTACAAATAGTCAAAATATACAATACTCATCATCCTCCTAGCGTTATTCCCAGTTGTGCCCCTAAAGGAGCCCGGGGTCCGCTTTGACACCTAATCCCAAGATTTGGCATAGGCACTAGTTTTACGAAATACGAAAATTTCTCCATTATATAAGGGCAAGGGAAAAAGAGATGACATCGATTGCTACAGACCCGTCTCCATCATACCAGCGGTAGCAAAGGTAATGGAAAATGGATTGAGTACGCGAATAACGGAATTTCTGACGGCAACCGACGCCCTGTCCGCGCGGCAGTATGCTTACCGGGCGGGACGCTCGACAACCGCGATAGCGCGCGAGGTGGTGCGACGGGTGTTGGACGGGCGCGAGCGGGGCCAGCACGTCGCGGTGTTATGCTGCGACCTGTCGAAGGCATTCGATGTCGCCGACCATGACGTGCTTGCTATCAAACTTCGTCACTATGGCATCAACGGTGGAGCGCACGCACTCGTATCGGATATGATGCATGGGAGATCACAGGTAGTCGTGGGCGCCAGAGGAAGTGTGAAGTCAGTTCCAACGTCAACCGCAATGGGCGTGGCACAAGGATCGTCAGTGTCGAATATACTTTTCTCGCTGCTTCTCAACGACCTTCCAGAAGCGACACCGGCGGGAGAGGTGTATATGTACGCTGACGACGTTGCTGCTGTAGTGTGCGAACCTGACATCGACACGCTCGAGCAACGTTTGAATGAAGTCGCAGATCAGGTGTCACAATACTTCCGGAACAATGGCTTGGTACTTAACTTAAAAAAGACCCATTTCATCCACTTCCATCTGGGAGGTAAGGCTCCGAGAAGCCTTGAGATTCTTGTCGATGGCAACAAATTAGAGCAAGTGCAAAATACTACATTTCTGGGATTCGAGCTGGACAGAGGGCTTAAGTGGGAATCGCACATCACTAAACTAAGTAAAAAGCTGGGGAGTGTCTGCTTTGCCCTACGACGCTTGGCGAGGATAATGCCCAGAGATGTAGTACGCTCATGCTATTTCGCCACTGTGCACTCGCTTCTACAATATGGTACAGAGTTGTGGGGCCGCGCCGCCGACTGGGAGCGCGTATTTCGCATGCAAAAGAGAGCCGTACGAGCGATTGCACAGGTAGGCCAAAGAGTCTCTGCAAGACCTTACTTCCAGTCCCTCGGGATACTCACGCTACCTTCCATCGTTATATTTCAGGTGGCTACATACGTGCGGTGTCATTTAGACGAATACTCGATACACGGTCGTAACCTGCGTAACTCTAATAAACTTGTTGGTGTTAAACATAGACTGGCGAAGTCTGGCAAACTAACACATGTCATGGGACCAATGGTGTACAACCAATTACCGGCACATATCACAGATGCACCATCACTGGCCAGCTTCAAATCACGACTCAAATTATGGCTTATCGAGCACACTTTCTATAGATTTAGCGACTTTAGTACGCAATAGGTCGCACTTTATTTGTGTAATGTGTACAATTATGTACATACAATTCGTTGTACCTATGCTTTAATTTTATTTTTTGACTTATGATTATTTATTATTTTTACAATTATGATTAAAATTTTGACATGTAATATGAAATATTATGAATAAAAAAAAAAAAAAAAAAAAAAAAAAAAAAAAAAAAAAAAAAAAAAAAAAAAAAAAGAAAGCGACTGCCATCTGACCTTCCAACCTAGAGGGAAAACTAGACCTTATTGGGATTAGACCGGTTTCCTCACGATGTTTTCCTTCACCGAAAAGCTAAATAAGTTCCGAAAAACTCACTGACAGCACCAATAATGGTACCTAAAAAAGCGGCCAAGTGCGAGTCGGACTCGAACATGAAGGGTTCCGTGAAATAAATTGCGGTTTACGATTTATGACGTATTAAAAAAAACTACTTACTAGATCTCGTTCAAACCAATTTTCGGTGGAAGTTTGCATGGTAATGTACATCATATATTTTTTTTAGTTTTATCATTCTCTTATTTTAGAAGTTACAGGGGGACACACACACATTTTACCACTTAAGAAGTGTCTCTCGCGCAAACTATTCAGTTTAGAAAAAAATTATATTAGAAACCTCAATATCATTTTTGAAGACCTATCCATAGATACCCCACACGTATGGGTTTGATGAAAAAAAAATTGAGTTTCAGTTCTGAGTATGGGGACCCCTAAAACTTAATGTTTTTTTTCGATTTTTGTGTGAAAATCTTAATACGGTTCACAGAATACATCTACTTACCAAGTTTCAACAGTATAACTCTTATAGTTTAGGAAAAAAGTGGCTGTGACATACGGACGGACAGACAGACAGACAGACGGACGGACATGACGAATCTATAAGGGTTCCGTTTTTTGCCATTTGGCTACGGAACCCTAAAAAAGGTAAATTTAAATAATAATAAAATAAATTAGTTATTTATTTAGGTATTAACCCATAAAATTACATTGGTTACATTAAAAATTAAAAATATACAATTAGGATGCAATTAAAATAAAATTTAAATTAATTTCCAATCACAGAAAAAGTGTCGTTGACATCTTACTCGTTAGGTAGCATGTTGTGCACACTACCTTAACAATACTGTTTGTCGATTCGCTCACTCTCCTGACAAAGGACCAGTGCCTCTTACGCATAATAGCGTAGAAGTCGTCCACTCTGTTCGCGGCGAACATACCAGACGCGCTACACCGCCACGGCAGCCGCAACATCACACGAAACGCGTTGTTGTACTGTACTCTGAGTCTGCTGAACGACCGCTTCGTGTAATGGTACCACAAGTGACTAGTGCAGAACGCCTGGCAATAGGCCCCGAACAGAGTCATTTTCACTTGGTCAGATCAGTGAGCGAACCGACGTGCCAACATGTTGCTTCGCATAGCAATGGCCCGTCGTTGCCTCTCGAGATCGTCGTCGTCTTTAAGTTTGTCTGTCAGTATATGTCCGAGATACTTAAAACTATTGACATTTTTTAATTCAGTCCCATTCAGTCTAACGGGCGGCACTACATCCGGTCCGTTGCCGTACTTAAATACCATTGTCTCGGATTTTTTCACGTTATATTTAAGTCCGTGCAGTCATGCAGCATAACGCTCGCATATGGATATCAGCATCCTCAGTCCCGTGATTGAAGGGCTCAGCAGAACCATGTCGTCAGCGTAGCTAAGATTATTGGCGCATACGCCAGCTACGTGACACCCGACTGCGGCCCTGCTGAGTTCCTCTATCAGTTCATTCATGTAAAGATTAAACAGTAATGGCGATGTCAGCCCACCCTGTCTAACCCCACAATTCAATTTATATGGGTCCGAATTGCTACTTCCCCATTTAACGCTGTTCGTTTGGTTCCCGTACCAGAACCCCAACAGACTGGCTACTTTTCGCGGCACACCGGCCTTTGATACCTTTTCCCATAGTAAACTATAGTCTATGGTATCAAAAGCGCGACTAAGATCTAGGAAGCAAGCGTAAACCGACGTCTTTTTCTTAAGATATCGATTTACGGTGTTTTTGAGACAAAATATAGCCATATCTGTCGACAGATTTGTATGGCGGGAAGTACTTTTTATTAATTTTTCCGAAAATGGCTTTATGTTTCGTCCCGAATTGCTCCGAAGTGAGAATACACCGTTTTCCGAAACAGTCTAAAAATACGGGGAAGTTTTTTGCCTAAGAACTGTATAATTATGGTTTCCGTACATAGATAGGTACAATCGATCTTCTGTCTCTCTCTCTCATCGTATGGAATCTAGAAGAGCGCCATCTACGATTAGCTTTCACCGGCCTCCCCTATTGCCAGAAGTGCCACTGAAAATTTAATTTAATGTGCTGTATAAGTATGTAGGTATGTATCGCCTACCATCTGTATAACTACGATAGCTAAAAGTATTAGGGTGCCTTTCCACCACAGATGTGCTATGCCATGCTATGCTATGTTTTCACACATTTCAAATGTTAATGTGCTGTATAAGTATGTAGGTATGTATCGCCTACCATCTGTATAACTACGATAGCTAAAAGTATTAGGGTGCCTTTCCACCACAGATGTGCTATGCCATGCTATGCTATGTTTTCACACATTTCAAATGTATGAAAACATAGCATAGCAGGCATAGCACATCTCTGGTGGAAAGGCCTCCTTAACCTAGCTTTTAAACATCGGTTTTGTTAGACAGACGACCTTTTGTACATTACCAGTATCTATAACTATTATCTATCTCTAGCGGGTTCGTTACACACGAAATATGAGGAAAAACAAACATGGCAAAGCCGTCTTTACTATTAATACCTAAGTCCTAGGTTTAGTGTTGATTGCAATTGTGCATCGCGTGCAACACAATTTTGACCTATTAAAGAGGTATTTTCAATGGTGGCAAGTGGGGGGCGTGTCTGGCATGCATGGAATACCTAATACACAGCGGATAAAAGCGACAAACAACAAGCGGTCATATCGCAAAACAGCTACCTATGTCTTCCAGACAACTTTATACCCTGAAAATAATTTTAATAAAAAGTGACCCATGAGACGTAACCGATTGATTGCCTCATTTAATTTCTGTCTGTTTTCCATTCATCATCAATGGCTTTTAAGTCTATTACAGATATACAAGCAGTGTCAAGAAGGGAGGAAACGTATTTAATGGCTGTGTAAGCCATGGTTCGGAGCGGCATACACGACCGCAAGCCTGACAGGTGTAATTCTCCTGATGCCTCCACTACACGTCCGCAGATGCGTCCGCGGACGTCATCTCCGGATGCATCCGCGGACTTGTAGAGGGTAATTTGGTCATCTGTGGTAGGTATTTGACGTCCGTGGACGCATCTGCCACCGATCCGTTTGTTATCGGTGTTTGTGGCACGGATCAGGAGGAATTAGACTGAACGATCAACAGACGTGTGGTCGGTTGGTGGAGATTCGTCTGCGGATGCATTTGCCGACGTCTGCGGATGCATCTGCGAACGTGTAGTGGAGGCACGCGGCGAACAGGTGACACGTTGATGTCGCTTAGCTCTCTTATCTGCGAGTTTCTTAAACCACCATTCTGTATTCCATTACACCAGTACATATCCAGGCAACAGGAACTCTATAAACCCAAAGAATCCCACAACGGTGACTGAATGTAACAACGCTACTCTGACCAATTGATATTTATTGGTCTAATTTTAGGGGGCCGGCCATGCGACGCATATTGTCATTAATGAGACCAATAACGCTATGGCAAATCTGACATAGTGACATGCGCAAATTATGAATGGGGAATGAGTGAGGTTTGGCCGAGGTGGTCACATTTGTGTTACTTCATACTAGCCCCGATGCATATGTTTTCGTCTAGTCAGAGCAGTTTTGTAGGTTCTCCCATTTGTAAGGAAATAATGTTTTCGATAAAAATTCAATACCGTTTAGTACTAGTATTATAGTTCCATTATGTATGAAAATATTAACACAATCAAAATATTTAGAAGGATACTTACCACTTTTATGCGCAAAAGAAATTTTGCGGTTTTTTTTTCAAACTACTTAGGTAACGAATTCGACAGGCGAAAAAAGGGCCATTACTAGGGAAAGCGACACGGCAAAGCTATCTATAGGTACCTATGCTGACGGTTCTTGCTTAAGGGTTTCTATTTAACAATGAAAATAAACTACATTAAACATTACTAATATTGTTCCTATTACTTAGTCGTTTGATCTAAGCATGTAATAAATATCAAGATAAATGTGATAGTTGTTAAGTACTCGACGAACTCTTCTGCATCGGGGCTAGTAGTATAGTCATAATTAACTTATTATTAGGTACTACTTATAGACTGGATCTCCTCGAATATTTTCCTTCACGTCTACCATCAGCTTTCGTTCAGCTTCCGCCATCTTGGACCATTTTAGTGCCACAGACTAAGCAAATTGATGACGATCGGCACCATAATACTCAGGGCAAGCTATACGTATTGCCACAACGAGGGACGGAAATGCTCCTATGCAGCTAAATTAAGAACTGATTTTAAAATGGCTGATGGCTTACCATCTAAACAACTTACTTAATTTGGGCGGGTAATGGTTTATTTGCCGCAACCTCTTCCTAAATCAGTTGCGGCAACAAAGTGGAACTATGACAAGGACAAGGAGTGATATTTCCCTTTCTGTCACAATTTTTGAGATTTGTATACTACCATCTCGCTCGGACGTAGTACTGTTATTACCATAGCTTGTCCTGAGTATTATAGGTCCATGTCTGCATGACTGCTCTATAGATATAGGTTACTCAATGGTCGGCAGCGGCACGTTGCCCTAGACTCAAGAGCAACCACTCTGTTGTATGTTTTAATTTATTTAATGTTGTAAATAATTATTAGGTATTTATCGCAGAGTTTCATGATATTACTGCTAAAGCCATTAATGGCTTATTTACAGCTAGAGTTCGGACTAACTATTTACTAGGTATGGACTTTACATTCACATTATTTTTTACAAAACGAGACTTAATCACATAGGTATAATTGGTAATTAATGCATGAAAATTTCAGAAGCGCCTGATTGATTTTTGGTGATAGGAATAACCTTCCTTAGCACTAGAAAAAAGTTGCAGACTTTTCAACTGCGTCAATTATTTTTGAAAAAATATAAACGCTTTCCTCACTTACGTTTTCGGTTTAGGACGGCGAATAAGACAACTTTCCTTGATCTGTCTTATATTACACGAAAATATCTTAAAAATCCGTGGTAAAATGACTTACCACGGATTTTTAAGATATTAATTGACGCAGCTGACAAGTCTGTAACTTTTTTCTGGTGCTAAAAGTAAGGTTATTCCTACCACAAAAAAAAATAATCAGGCATTTCTGAAATTTTCATCCATTCCCAATTGTATAACCGCTTTTAGTGCTGATCGTCGATCGTAGCTTCGTAGCGAAATCTACCGCTCGTGGCTTCAAAAATCACTTTAATTGTAATTGATTGGTTCAGTTATTTAATTCACAAGAGAATACAGACTATGGTATAGGTACGCAATTAAAATTTAGTTATATGTATACATTTACAACAATAAGCTTATTAATGCCTTCGTGACTAATATAACTGCCAGATAGCGTATACACTGTTACTCATATTAGGATTTTCAGAAGCTAAAACCCTCAACTATATGAGGAAAAAACAAAATGATGGTCAAAACTCTTTCCAAGAAGTTATTAATACAAGGGTATGATAAATTTGTATAGCCTCATGTACATACCTGTGCTAACTCGGGGCACTTTTTAGAGATTTGATATCGATAAAAAAGATATCGATATATATTTACACATGTGCCTATTGAAATTTCTCGATTACTATAAAAAACTTCGATATCATATCTGAACACATATAAAATCTGTTTTATTTTGACTCAAAAGTCAATAGACATATTTTAAGATAAAATAAAATGCCCCGTTGACCACTGTGGACGTTAAGAGAACGTATATTAATTTAAAGTGAATATTTTCATCTAGACGGCAATCTATACTACCGACGAATAGGGAAAAAATATAAATTGTATACTATGAAAACTATTTTAAAATAAACAAATAGATGCACGTTTTAATTTGTTTATTGTTTTTATTTTAAAATGAAGAGAAAATAAATAATATGTTTAGTAGTATGTTGAATAAAATTTAGATGTTGACAGTAACATCGATATATATATTTTGTCGATAAAATATGTTGCTACATCACTTTAGTATAGGTGCCCCGAGTTAGCACAGGTATGCTCATGTATACAGGGTGACTGGTAATTCGACCTATTCCTTGAACGGGGTTATACTAGAGCTAATTTGCAACAATTTATGTCCAGTCAACCAGGGGTTTTTTACCATCAAAATGGAAGTACTTTTGTCACAATAACCAGCATAAGGCTGCAAGGAGATTTTTTTTCATACAAACTAAAAACTCGAATATCTCGGAAACCAGCAAGTTTCCAACCTTTATAATACCGGTATTATAAAGGTTACGGTATCGTTTAAAACTGGTACCGCTAATCGCTATTTCAAAACGGTTACGGTACCGTTATGTTCGCGCGGCGCGCATAACCTTTACGACATAACGGTACCGTAATGGAATACCGGTTTCATACCGGTATAACCGTAACCGAAATCAGTCCCTGGTATATAGGTACACGGTAAGTATATAACAAATATTGCATGATTATTTGCTTCGGAGTCTTGGATGTTTTCTATGTGTTCATATGTGGTTTATATCGAAGTATTAATAGTACATTACATCAGAGGCCGGGAATCCGTTTTCACGCCGAGGCATGTATAGTGCTTTTCTCAAACATGCAATGAAATAAATAAATAAAAATCCTCAAATAAAACTAATTTTCATAGCTGAATGCCGTGATGCTGTGCCACAAATAGTGGAATGAAAATTAAAAAGGTACTTTAGAGGCCTAGGCCTGAAAAGTTGTATGACATCTCATTTCAGGCCGCCTCGAGATGCTGCGCCCGAAAAAGGATACTTCCGAGTCTATTATAAGGAACGTAAAGAGAATATTACATTGCATGTTTGAGAAATATTACATTACTGCAGAGCCCGGCAAAAGAAGGATTGCCGGCCGGACGAGACGGACGAGCGTAGCAAGGGCGGATAGGGATACGAGGCTGTTAATAACTTTTCACGCCGGTGGAACGCATGCATAGTCCTTTCCTCAAACATGTAATGACATCAAATAAAAAAAGCCACGTTTGATACTCAAACAATTTTACATAGCTGAAGGCCTTGATGCTGTGCTTGTTGGAATATTAGTAATATTTATCGTGATTTTTGTTTGTAGTTAGAGGCACCTCAAATAATTAACTTATTGATAACATCACATTGTCATGTTTATTCATCTATAAATCATAATTATGTAACTTAAAGTAGTAGATAATAATATTTAAATATGTGCCCTGCAGTGCAGTGGGAGAAGTCCGAGTCACAGAAGAAGCAGAACAGTTCGATAAACAAGCCGAGTCACAGGTTAAATGGGAAACAGTCCAATAAACGAGCCAGGTAAAAATTTGTAACCAAAGACAAGCACTTGGAAGCGTCCGCACCGTACGAGCGACAGATGTTGACTAAATTTTGACAGGCATGTAAACCTACCTTGTGCCTGTGCATCGTCCTTATCGCTGACCAATTACGAGTACGTGCATTCTCTGTTTTCTAGTACTAACTCTGTTAAATAGACAAGGTATAGTGTCTACACCCCTATTGAGAAAATTAAAAAGAAAAACTCACCACAGTTCAGGCGAGTACGGCGGCGAGGCGGTGACCAGAGACGGCGGAGGCATCAGCGCGTCGTTTGACAGCTGTCAACAAAAGCATATCTATACTAATCTATAATAGTCTACACTTGGCAAAGTGCCTAAGCAGCAAAAAGCCACAACACGGAAAAAAAAAAATAGTCTACACTAGTCTTATAAAGAGGTAAATAGTATTTTTCACAATCATGTTATAATAGAGAGCTTTTTAGTCGAGCACCGTGTTTAGGCCACGAAGCTTGCTGAGTGGCCTAAGTAAGGTACGAGATTAAAAAGCTTGATTATAACACTATTGTGAACAATACTTTTTGTACGAGTTCATTAAAATTAATTTTCTACGAGCCAACTGAACTAATTAAACAAACTCGATACTGTTGAAACGAAGCCTATCGCTCGTACGCTCGTTGATATCTTAAAAGACATCAACGAGTAACCTCAATAATCAAAGCGATTCTATTGGTCCAATTCATTACAGTTCGATAAAGCAGCCACGTGATTGGTCGAATTTATTTTAGTTCTATTTTCAATTTTTTTTCGGTTGTCTAGAGCGTATCGAAACAGTTATTTCGGTTGTTTCGGAAGTAACAGACTATTCAACGATGAAAAGAGTGACGTTGCAGTATTCTCTATGAAATCTTAATACACATATTTTAATCGTCGAGTACAAAAAGGTTTGTATGTCATCGCCAGATTCTCTGTATTTACTGGCTCTTCGTTGTTGTACCTACAGTGTACACTACTACTGAAATAACTACAACATAGAAAAGTTGAAAAACCCCTGAAATTTTCATTTCAAAGTTCAATATCTCAAAAACGGCTGAACCGATTTTGTTGAAACGTGGCTAAGAACCATCTCGATCACCACAGCTTTCGGACAAAAAAACTGCATCAAGATCAGTTCATTCGTCTAGGTTAGGAGCTACGATGCCATAGACAGACACACAGATACACAGACACGTCAAACTTATAACACCCCTATTTTTGCGTCCGGGGTTAAAGATAGTTAAACGCCTGGATGGGCGTATTAAAAGGTTCTAAATTAACGCATTAGCTCACTAACTGTTCGTGTATTATGTTTCTGCTGTCTAGGATCTAAATGTACACTAGATAGTAAGAAACGGTTGTACTTATTGTTATTACTAAAGACTCATTAAAAACAAAACTAGCCCGAGACTGTCTCTAATGAAAACCTCGGAGGAAATTGCCACGAAACCACGATCGACCTTCAGATCAAGCGTCCCATGTTGAACTGGAGTGGTCATACATACGGGGACTTGACTTGACTTAATGTCCTATGGCCCCTGGATGGGGCAGAGGGCTTCCACAGTGCTTAGCCATCGCATACTGTCGTTGGCTACGCGCTTCGCCTCGGACCACGTCAGCCCGATTGCCTTCAGTTCCGCTGCCACTGAAGGTCTCCAGGTGTGTTTCGGCGCCACGTTTCTCTTCCCCCATATAACTAAATCATCTTCCTAGCGTTATTCCCGGTTGTGGCCTAAAGGAGCCCGGGATCCGCTTTGACACGTAATGCCAAGATTTGGCATAAAGCACTAGTTTTACGAAAGCGACTGCCATCTGACCTTCCAACCCAGAGGGAAAACTAGACCTTACCCAATAAGGTCTAGTCCCAATGTTTTCCTTCACCGAAAAGCTAACGGTAAATATTCCGTACATAAGCCGGGATTCGAACCCACGACAGCCGCATGCATGCCTGAACCACTAGGCTACCGTAACTCATTCCCCCCATATACCTAAATAGGCATTGGATTGGAATCCCCAAGGGAAGCGTAAGCGTGGCCGTCCCAAACAAACCTAGAGGCGTACGGTGATAGACGAGGCGGGAAGTTGGAGTGAAATGAAGCTAGAAGCCCAAGACAGATAGGCATGGAGAGCTCACTTTTTATCTCTGGCAGACGGTGACTTGCAATGGCGGGTTGATCCAGCTGAGGCTCGGTTTTGGTAAGGACTCAGCTGCTCGGTTTTGGTAAGGACTCAGCTGCTCGGTTTTGGTAAGGACTCAGCAGCTCGGTTTTGGTAAGGACTCAGCAGCTCGGTTTTGGTAAGGACTCAGCAGCTCGGTTTTGGTAAGGACTCAGCAGCTCGGTTTTGGTAAGGACTCAGCTGCTCGGTTTTGGTAAGGACTCAGCTGCTCGGTTTTGGTAAGGACTCAGCAGCTCGGTTTTGGTAAGGACTCAGCAGCTCGGTTTTGGTAAGGACTCAGCAGCTCGGTTTTGGTAAGGACTCAGCAGCTCGGTTTTGGTAAGGACTCAGCAGCTCGGTTTTGGTAAGGACTCAGCAGCTCGGTTTTGGTAAGGACTCAGCAGCTCGGTTTTGGTAAGGACGCAGCTGCTCAGTTTTGGGAAGGACTCAGCTGCTCGGTTTTAGTAAGGCACGGCTTGAGCCCCCTCTGCTAGATGGGCTCTTATTGAACAGCGGAATGTTGTTATAATTACCGTGGTGAGCACAGTGGCCTCGCAGCCGGGCTGGTACTTGTCCAGGTCCGAGCGAGGCCGGCGCATCACCTTCTCGCGGTCCTGCTTGTGTTTCCTGTCTGCGCCCTTCAGCTTGAACACCTGCACAAAAAACCCTTTATTAAAAAAAATTGCACGATAGTAAATGCGAGTCACTTTTTAAAACTGCAATTTTATCGGTTTTAATCCATAGAATGTGGGGATTTGTTGTATATTGCAACCACTTTCCTATTGGCCATCTTCTAAGCATGTTACAAGTCCATGTAGTCCGTAAGCACACTCCCAATAGACCTACGTCTCATGACAATACGATAAAATGTATGACAGCAGGTGGAGAAAGTTGTGCTGAGCAAGAATCAGAAGATTATCGCACCTAAAATTGGCCGAAAGTTTGACCCATCCAGCCATCTAGCCAGAGTATCTTAAGGTCTTGGTCAAGACTCTTTGCTATTAGACTATTCACCGAAACTACTGTCGGGACAGGAGTTAAGTGTCCCACTGCTGGGCAAAGGCCTCCCTCTGTTAGTTCAAAAATCTTCCAAATGTACAATTGATAAGATACCTTGATCTGGCAGGCGGCGGCGTGTAGCCGCGTGTTCTCGTCGCTCGCGAGATACGTCTCGACTTGGATGCGGAACGGGACGCCCTTCTCGCCGCCATGCTTTTTCGCCGTGAACTCCGTGGATATGCAGTTCACCTGGAGGCAAATACGAAGATATAGTTCAGACGTGTCTAAACTAGTGTGTGTGTCTGTAGTAACCGACGAGAATTGTCATGCGTGTCGGACTGTCGGTATAGGTTTGACCGTTATTGTCAGTAGCAGCGTGGCAGCGGCACCGCCGAAGTCATGACCGAGCCGTTAGGCTGCGCTTCACCAGAGATGTGCTAAGCTATGCACCTGGCTGTCAAGCATCGAGATGTAAAATATATGAAAACGCAGCTTAGCACGTCTCTGGTGTTAGCGCAGCCTAAGGGTAAATATTCACCAGAGATAGGGTTCGAAAGGATAATTATCGATGATAATTATCGTGATAATAACAGATGGATAATTATCGATTGATAATAACAAATAATTGCGCTCGTGAAAGTGAACTGTATTCGAACTATTCGAACGTGAATTTCCGCACAAAGTGTCGACGTGACGTGCCGCGCCGTGGGGATCCCCATACAAGAAAAATGTTGAGTGAACTCGAGTGTCATTGGTTTGTTAAGTTAAATATTATTTATTGAGTTGAATTTAAACAATACCGCGTGAGATAGATCCCTTTCGGAACGTTATGTCCGTTTCCCAAAACACCCTTTCCCAAAACACCCGTTCCAAAATATCAGTTTCTCTAAATGAACGTAGGCCAAAAGACCCGTTTCTCATCGCATCATTATGTCAAAACACCCGGTTCTCGTAGCATCCGTATGCCAAAAGATCCGTCTCTCATGACACCCGTTTTCCCTAAAGACCCGTTTCTCATCGCATCATTATGTCAAAACACCCGGTTCTCATAGCATCCGTATGCCAAAAGATCCGTCTCTCATGACACCCGTTTTCTCTAAAGACCCGTTTCTCATCGCATCATTATGTCAAAACACCCGGTTCTCATAGCATCCGTATGCCAAAAGATCCGTCTCTCATGACACCCGTTTTCCCTAAAGACCCGTTTCTCATCGCATCATTATGTCAAAACACCCGGTTCTCATAGCATCCGTATGCCAAAAGATCCGTCTCTCATGACACCCGTTTTCTCTAAAGACCCGTTTCTCATCGCATCATTATGTCAAAACACCCGGTTCTCATAGCATCCGTATGCCAAAAGATCCGTCTCTCATGACACCCGTTTTCCCTAAAGACCCGTTTCTCATCGCATCATTATGTCAAAACACCCGGTTCTCATAGCATCCGTATGCCAAAAGATCCGTCTCTCATGACACCCGTTTTCTCTAAAGACCCGTTTCTCATCGCATCATTATGTCAAAACACCCGGTTCTCATAGCATCCGTATGCCAAAAGATCCGTCTCTCATGACACCCGTTTTCCCTAAAGACCTGTTTCTCATCGCATCATTATGTCAAAACACCCGGTTCTCATAGCATCCGTATGCCAAAAGATCCGTCTCTCATGACACCCGTTTTCCCTAAAGACCCGTTTCTCATCGCATCATTATGTCAAAACACCCGGTTCTCATAGCATCCGTATGCCAAAAGATCCGTCTCTCATGACACCCGTTTTCCCTAAAGACCCGTTTCTCATCGCATCATTATGTCAAAACACCCGGTTCTCATAGCATCCGTATGCCAAAAGATCCGTCTCTCATGACACCCGTTTTCCCTAAAGACCCGTTTCTCATCGCATCATTATGTCAAAACACCCGGTTCTCATAGCATCCGTATGCCAAAAGATCCGTCTCTCATGACACCCGTTTTCCCTAAAGACCCGTTTCTCATCGCATCATTATGTCAAAACACCCGGTTCTCATAGCATCCGTATGCCAAAAGATCCGTCTCTCATGACACCCGTTTTCCCTAAAGACCCGTTTCTCTTCGCAACAGTATGTCAAAACACCATAGAAACCCATATGTTCTGCTCTATTTAACACAGAATACCTAAGGCAGAGGGATCATTTTCTACAAAAATAAAAACCATGAGGATTGTTATCAAGAACTTTACTTATATACAGTACTATATGTATGTATGCAGAGCACTTAGAACATAACGCTCAGTATAAACAAAAAAATAAAACCGATCGATGAATTTAACATCCATTTTGCTTCACACCAATTACAAATTGCAATAGACATGACATCAATTGGCAATCAGAAAACAAATGTCATGTCAGTTTTATTTATATACTTAAGTGGTACAGAAGTGGTATTATAAAGAGGTTTCCCAAATACCAATACCTACTACGTAACTTACGCCCTTTGAATTTTATTCAAGTTCATTTTAACAATCATTCGGCATCAGCATGACTTTTGGGTAAAATATTTATCAGGAAAAGGATTATTTAGGAAAAGGTGGTGTAACGTATAACGTTAAACATAAATACCTACTGTAACATCTTACCAGAAATAGGTTTTAATAAACAAGTTCTATTTCTTAATTTATCTCGTTGCGTAGCCTATTTAATTTTGCCTTAAAAACATAGAAAACCTCTACTCATAATACTGTCTAGGCGCGGGAGTTCGGAACATTCTAGATCTGTGACGTAGGTCGACCTTCCGCTATTATGTTTTGCCCTCTGCGGCCGAGACCGCGAGCTCGAGCGCGATGGGTCGTTCAATTGCCACCCAGCTGCGACGCGGACAAGCCGCTGCGCACTTTTAATAAATAAAGACGCCGCTATTAAGCGGACGTACCTAATTTCTCAATCCGTGAAGTGAGTGTAGTTTCCCGTAATTGGGTAAGTGTTGCACAATTGCTCCTTATTTAAATGAATGTAGTTATGTAAATCATGGTTTAGCTGGTAATTACTTCCATCGGGATTAAATTCTTTTGTCTTGGACGCCGAACACGCCACGCCCGCGTGTCTCGTCCTTAAGTTATTAGTACGACGAATTTGAACATTAATTTGAACTGTATACTTTACGAATATACTACCAGCTGAATCACGTGTAGTTTTTTCCACGCTTTAAGCGATTACGTATTTGTTAATTCTAGGTTAGACTAGGTACATGCTACATCCATGTGTTACCTAAATATCTTATTTTATTCAGTGCTGTACTGTGCGATCTAGTGTACTATTAATGGTTAACGAATTTAATGTCATTGCTGTAATTTCCTATGCGGAAATTATGTATTTCCGTTATTTCACGCCATGTGTTTTTGCCTGCGTGGCATTGTTTTAAGCTTTGGTTTACATTTCTTATGCTTAATCACATTTTAAATAAGTCGGAAAAGGCTTTCTACTTTGATATACAATGGAAAATGTCCACGGTATATAATTTCCGAATCATAAATGTACTGAAATCATCCGAGAATCCTATGCTAACGCACCACGCTAAACAACTGCACTCCGCCGGCCTTGCTTTTGCATTTTCCTTCTTGCTTAATAATTTTGATGAATTTATTTATTACTTAGAAATATACATAACCTCTAAATTTACTCAAATAGACTGTAACTATAGCCGTGCACCTTTCAATCGTTTTGGTTCGATTAGTTATCAATTAATTAATAATTAATTGATAAGTAATCTTATTTCTCTTTCGGAAATTGCCGACTCACGCTTGGCATATGGTTCTCGCCGCCCTGCTTTGCTTATTTTGTACCTGGACTGCACCACCATCATTCTTGAATGCTCCTTTCTATAACTTGCCCCACCCCCTTGCGTGAGCACATGGTTCTGCAGTCCAGGTCGAGAATGTGGACCCCTTATTTACCGTAAACGTGGACGCGTTGCAGGAACTACGCTTACATTTGAAGCCGAGGCAGACGCTCCCCCAGGGAGTAAACAAGTTGGAGGCCCCTGGCGTGTGACGCTCTCCCGGCACTTACTACCAGCGCGTCCACCGACCACCTCGGACCACCATCGTCTCCTGCCATCCAGCTGCGTACCGCGAGGGGAGTGAGGGTACCCGGAAGGACCGACCACCCCTCAAACAGACCTGGCATCTAGCCATAGCCCGACCTAGGCGATCGAACCGCCCCTTAATCTTAACAATAAATTCTTAACTGTTCTATCATCTATAATTTTGCTCCTAGATAGGTACCCCAAGTTAGGGCTCCCTATCTACGTGACATATAACGTTAAACATAAATACCTACTGTAACATAATACTGCCTATGCGCGGGAGTTCGGAACATTCTAGATCTGTGACGTAGGTCGACCTTCCGCTATTATGTTTTGCCCTCTGCGGCCGAGACCGCGAGCTCGAGCGCGATGGGTCGTTCAATTGCCACCCAGCTGCGACGCGGACAAGCCGCTGCGCACTTTTAATAAATAAAGACGCCGCTATTAAGCGGACGTACCTAATTTCTCAATCCGTGAAGTGAGTGTAGTTTCCCGTAATTGGGTAAGTGTTGCACAATTGCTCCTCATTTAAATGAATGTAGTTATGTAAATCATGGTTTAGCTGGTAATTACTTCCATCGGGATTAAAGCATGCGCTGCGAGTCCAATACAACAACATTTTTAGGATGTTGATGCAGCTGCCCCGCTTTTGTAGCGCGTCAGGAATGTTTGCGGAGGAGCGCACGGATGGGTTCCACGCGATCATCCGCAAGAAAGTGGCCTCCCTGCTCTGGCGAGCTCGGAGCAGCAGCAACAGCATCCTGATAATGTTGTCAAATAAATTTGACTGCTCCATTTATAATAAGTGGAGGCAGATAATGCTTGGCATATAAATATAAATTTAATTCAATTTTATTTAATATCATTTAATATATAATACAATTTCTAATGTAATAATTCATACTAACATAGTTTAGTGATGTACTGTACTAACAACTTTATGGGCTCCTGGCCTGAAATAAATAAACAATAAAAAAAAAAAATAAAAAAAAAAAAATTCTTTTGTCTTGGACGCCGAACACGCCACGCCCGCGTGTCTCGTCCTTAAGTTATTAGTACGACGAATTTGAACATTAATTTGAACTGTATACTTTACGAATATACTACCAGCTGAATCACGTGTAGTTTTTTCCACGCTTTAAGCGATTACGTATTTGTTAATTCTAGGTTAGACTAGGTACATGCTACATCCATGTGTTACCTAAATATCTTATTTTATTCAGTGCTGTACTGTGCGATCTAGTGTACTATTAATGGTTAACGAATTTAATGTCATTGCTGTAATTTCCTATGCGGAAATTATGTATTTCCGTTATTTCACGCCATGTGTTTTTGCCTGCGTGGCATTGTTTTAAGCTTTGCTTTACATTTCTTATGCTTAATCATATTTTAAATAAGTCGGAAAAGGCTTTCTACTTTGATATACAATGGAAAATGTCCACGGTATATAATTTCCGAATCATAAATGTACTGAAATCATCCGAGAATCCTATGCTAACGCACCACGCTAAACAACTGCACTCCGCCGGCCTTGCTTTTGCATTTTCCTTCTTGCTTAATAATTTTGATGAATTTATTTATTACTTAGAAATATACATAACCTCTAAATTTACTCAAATAGACTGTAACTATAGCCGTGCACCTTTCAATCGTTTTGGTTCGATTAGTTATCAATTAATTAATAATTAATTGATAAGTAATCTTATTTCTCTTTCGGAAATTGCCGACTCACGCTTGGCATATGGTTCTCGCCGCCCTGCTTTGCTTATTTTGTACCTGGACTGCACCGCCATCATTCTTGAATGCTCCTTTCTATAACTTGCCCCACCCCCTTGCGTGAGCACATGGTTCTGCAGTCCAGGTCGAGAATGTGGACCCCTTATTTACCGTAAACGTGGACGCGTTGCAGGAACTACGCTTACATTTGAAGCCGAGGCAGACGCTCCCCCAGGGAGTAAACAAGTTGGAGGCCCCTGGCGTGTGACGCTCTCCCGGCACTTACTACCAGCGCGTCCACCGACCACCTCGGACCACCATCGTCTCCTGCCATCCAGCTGCGTACCGCGAGGGGAGTGAGGGTACCCGGAAGGACCGACCACCCCTCAAACAGACCTGGCATCTAGCCATAGCCCGACCTAGGCGATCGAACCGCCCCTTAATCTTAACAATAAATTCTTAACTGTTCTATCATCTATAATTTTGCTCCTAGATAGGTACCCCTAGTTAGGGCTCCCTATCTACGTGACAGTGGTGACGGGAACGGATGTTTCGGGAACGGGTCTTTTTGGGAAACGGACATCAAGCCAAACCTATCTTTTGGGAGAAGCATATTTTGGGAAACACTTATATCCTGAAACGGATTATTTGGGAAAAGGTGGTGACGGGAACGGATGTTTTGGGAACGGGTGTTTTAGGAAACGGACAGAACGTTCCGAAAGGGAAAGATCCAATATGGTCATACTTTATTTGCACTTATACTGGTGATAATTATCGGATAATTATCAAGAAGCGTAATTATCTTGATAATCTCGAAACCAGACCAGCCATATGCGAAGATGTGTTGTGATGTCTAGATATTCACCTTTACGAGAACGTACGTTCACGCTGGTATTCCCACCTTTGTCGGGTGAACGGCGAGGATAAGTGTGCGTTAACCTTTATGCGCTACATAATGGCGACCGTGACAGGACCAAGAGTAAACTTACGTCGTGCCTAAAGCATCTGCTAGACGGTCGCCAACACGCCCCTCCGACCGAGCGACCTTGGTCGGCACCGACCGCTGTAGTATGAAATTTTACTGCAAACAACTGTCTACACGGTCGGTGCGGACCAAGGTCGCTCGGTCGGAGGGGCGCGTTGGCGACCGTCTAGCAGAGGCTTAAGGGTGGTATTCCACTTGTCCAAGATTTTTGTCCAACGTGTATTTGCGACTCACATTTTGGATACCAAAAGCCCTAAGTGGTAGTTTAATATGACGCGTAGTGGCTGACCTTGATGTAGACGCCGACGTCTTTAGTGGGGTCCCAGTACACGTGCAGCGAGTTGAGGCACGCCGGCTGCTGTACGCGGGTCACGCCGTAAGACAAGGGCACGTCCAACTGGAACAAATAATACATTTTAAGTTAAAGCACATTGGGCGGGGCACATTGCACGTAGAACCGATGGCCGTTGGGGCGGAAAGGTTATCGAGTGGCGGCCACGTTGGTGGACTTTACGCCGTTGTATTTAATAAGGTTCACAGATGCTCGGTTGAGTGTGTCGTCGATAGTACACTAAGTTCAGTGTTATTAAAATAAGTCATTAAGTAAGTAGGTAGGTATAACACAACCATGTTTAAATGTCAGAAAGTAGCGCACATTCGCCGACAAACTGGCCTTAGTTTGGCAAAACAGGAAATGTATACTAACTTTAAAGTTGTTTTTGAAATAAATAAAAAAAAAACCGGTCCAGTGCGAGTCAGACTCGCGCCCCGAGGGTTCCGGGCCACCCCGTACAATAGAAACAAGTCCACTATAAACTGACATTCACTAAGTATGTATTCACATACTTAGTGTATGTATTCACATACTTAGTGCGTGTCAGTTTATACTGGACATTCAATTTTCAGTGATGTAACTAAAAATTTACGGTTTTTGCCATTTTTCCTTTATCAGTGCTATAAGCCGTGGCTTCGTACCACATTTCAAGATTCTGAGTTCACGGGAAGTACCCTGTAGGTTTTGATTCCCTTGTGAGTTTCGAAAATTTGCGGCATAAACGGCTGTATCTTTTGAATGCGTTGACTTAGAAGTTTGATTTTTTCACAGCTCCAAGGGACAGTAGACCTGACCATTTGATATAAATTTCAGCTTGATACCTCCACGCGTTCCTGAGAAAAAGGGTCTTGACAGACGGACGGACGGGCAACAAAGTGGTCCTATAATAAAAGGGTTCCGTTTTTTCCTTTCGAGGTACGGAACCCTAAAAACTAAGTCCTAGTTAGTGTTACCTCGACTATCCGTTCTCCGGGCCGCTCGGCGTGCCACTGCGCTATCTGCTCGCGCTCCATGTACTGGAGTCGGCGCTCGTGGAAGCAGATCTTGATTACGCTCTGTTGACAAGCAAAGACAAACATGACAAACTGACAAATAGACAAAAGTGAGAGCAATCTTATGTTGTACAGACCGGTATAAATATATGATAAAACAATGGCCGCAAAAATATCTGATGAGAACTCTATTCCTAGAGCCGTAAGAGCGTGTCAGATATTTTGGAGCCTTTGATTCATCATACATATTGATGCCGGTGAATGTACCAACATTGTCCAACTCAACTCAAAATATTCTTTATTCAGGTAGGCCTAGTACAAGCACTTTCGAATCGTCCATTTTTTAAAACAATATCTTAAACTAATTTTTTAGAGCTATTAATTGTTACGCGTCAAATATTTTGAATTGATATGCACAGTGTAGGTGAAATATCTGAAAAGTTTGATCGGACCGATAGGGTAAATATCTGAATAGTTTGATCGGTTCCCCAAACTCTCCAGTTTCTTTGCTAGTAGTAGTTTAATTAATTCCTGAATTCGTCCATTATTAGATTTCTGCTTCGCTATTTGTTGCATATTTTCTCTGCTTTTTTTTTTCTTCTCTTTTATTCTCTTCTGTCGCATGCTCTCTTATATTCTTATCATCTATATTCCCTAAAATGTAATATTTGATTGTTAAAAAAAACGGTTATCTCCGATGAATAAATGCAATTTTATTAAGTAAGACTAAAGTAGGTTATAGGTTTAGGGTATGTTAGTTTTGCAGAGGCCTAAAGGGCCAAAAGATATAGAAATATGCTCCGTGACAGAGAAAAATACAATTCGGGGAATAACGCAACAGTGAAACTTTAGCAAATGATAATAATGATACAAACGTTCCACCACGACTGGGGGAAAAAAAAGTGGGAATGGTACATTTATTACGAAGAAACATTTCGGGGATTCGATATACTCGTAGCTACTCAAATATCTTTACTGTTAAGAACAAAACCTTAGTTAATTAAATACTGTTTTTGCCGGGTCTTACGCGATATTACAATTTAGGGTGGTATTCCACTCGCCCAAATTCTTTCCAATAACAAACAAAAACAATAAAATATGTATGTATATAAATATTAAATATGTGTACAAAGCGCGAGAGTTTAAAGTATAAAACCTTAGTCGTACAATGAGCATATATAGTCAAACCTTACAGCAAGACAGGTTTTCCAGCTTTTTAAATTTGGCCTCACAATTATTTTCTAAATGTTCACGGACTATACGTCAGTGTCTCCTCGTTCTGGAATCTGGGGGTGGTACACAGTGAACCTACCTTCAATATCTTCCGTTTGTAGTGAGACAGATCTCCCAGCATCTTGAGTTTGATCTCGTAGGACTGCCCCTGGTTGAGATACGTCAGTGTTTCTTCGTTCTAGTTGGTGGCAATGGGCTTGAGTGGTACACAGTTAACCTACCTTCAATATCTTCCCTTTGTAGTGAGACAGATCTCCCAGCTTCTTGAGTTTGATCTCGTAGGACTGCCCCTGGTTGAGATACGTCAGTGTTTCTTCGTTCTAGTTGGTGGCAATGGGCTTGAGTGGTACACAGTTAACCTACTTTCAATATCTTCCCTTTGTAGTGAGACAGATCTCCCAGCTTCTTGAGTTTGATCTCATAAGGCTGTCCCTGGTTGAGATACGTCAGTGTTTCTTCGTTCTAGTTGGTGGCGATGGGCTCGAGTGGTACACAGTTAACCTACCTTCAATATCTTCCCTTTGTAGTGAGACAGATCTCCCAGCTTCTTGAGTTTGATCTCATAGGGCTGCCCCTGGTTGAGATACGTCAGTGTTTCTTCGTTCTAGTTGGTGGCGATGGGCTCGAGTGGTACACAGTTAACCTACTTTCAATATCTTCCCTTTGTAGTGAGACAGATCTCCCAGCTTCTTGAGTTTGATCTCATAAGGCTGTCCCTGGTTGAGATACGTCAGTGTTTCTTCGTTCTAGTTGGTGGCGATGGGCTCGAGTGGTACACAGTTAACCTACCTTCAATATCTTCCCTTTGTAGTGAGACAGATCTCCCAGCTTCTTGAGTTTGATCTCATAGGGCTGTCCCTGGTTGAGATACGTCAGTGTTTCTTCGTTCTAGTTGGTGGCGATGGGCTCGAGTGGTACACAGTTAACCTACCTTCAATATCTTCCCTTTGTAGTGAGACAGATCTCCCTGCTTCTTGAGTTTGATCTCATAAGGCTGCCCCTGGTTGAGATACGTCAGTGTTTCTTCGTTCTAGTTGGTGGCGATGGGCTCGAGTGGTACACAGTTAACCTACCTTCAATATCTTCCCTTTGTAGTGAGACAGATCTCCCAGCTTCTTGAGTTTGATCTCATAGGGCTGCCCCTGGTTGAGATACGTCAGTGTTTCTTCGTTCTAGTTGGTGGCAATGGGCTTGAGTGGTACACGGTTAACCTACCTTCAATATCTTCCCTTTGTAGTGAGACAGATCTCCCAGCTTCTTGAGTTTGATCTCATAGGGCTGCCCCTGGTTGAGATACGTCAGTGTTTCTTCGTTCTAGTTGGTGGCAATGGGCTTGAGTGGTACACGGTTAACCTACCTTCAATATCTTCCCTTTGTAGTGAGACAGATCTCCCAGCTTCTTGAGTTTGATCTCATAGGGTTGTCCCTGGTTGAGATACGTCAGTGTTTCCTCGTTCTGTTTGGTGGCGATGGATGTGGCTGCCGCGAGTACGTATTGGAACCTGGGGGTGGTACAGTTGATCAGGACAAATAGAGTTACGCTATTGTAACTAACACAGTAACATAATAATTAGAATGTCATGACTGATCTCGAACGATACGCATATTATGTATGACAAATATTTTTTTCAAACAAATATATATAATGTATATAAATTTCATAATACACAATTAAATAAAAGGAGTTGATTCAAAGACACACGAGATGAAACGATTTATATAGGTTAAGAGTGTACCGAAAACCAAGCAAGATTTTAATTAAAAAAAAAACGTACTTTTTCCAGGAAGGTTATAATTTTGTTATGGAATCATAAAATACACAGTATAGAGTTATACGACTGTTCTGGTACATACAGAGTCTTTTGTCCAAAATGGCTTCGGAATTTTGTTGATACATCGTTGAATTTCCTCCTTCGATGCACGATGGTGTACGACCACAACCACCCGCACATTGAAGGCGAACATCAGAGTCCGGAATTGTGGTGGCATTTTTGCGCTGTCATAGTGACTTTCCATTCAACGACTTCGTAATATTGATTGCCAGGTGCTAAGCGGACCCCGGGCTCCTTTAGCAACCGGGAAAAACGTTAGGAAGATAATGAATGATTCCTCAATTATCTGTAATGGAAGGTATACTTTGACGAATTTGAAGTGAGCTCATGAATGGGGCATTGTTATGAGCTTATAAATATACATTGTTATCTCTCGCACGAGCCAAACTTTGCAAAATAAGTTTCTGTCAAAAATTTCGTTTTTGGTACAAGCTTTTACTGCCGCCTGTACTTTTTTCCATACCATCATCAAGTACTAATTAAGGCGATTCTAACGAGCCCAAACTCGATGGGGTTGGTCGTTTTATTGCGGAGTTCCTATGACCACCTTCCAGCTCCAGCATCAGATCAGCTCCAATTCCTCATAATATTGTATTGTCATGCGATATACATATGCTTGCAAAATTTCAGCTCAATTGGATAACGGGAAGTGACTGAAAAATGGATTACAAATTTTGACGGACAACTTACATACTTACATATTTACATACGAACAGTGCAAGTTAATATAAAGCTTGTAATAAAAAGCGGCTTATACCTGGGTTGCTGGGAGCGGTTTTTTTATATGTTAGCCCATTTTGAATCTATTGAATAAGGCGATAGAGTTCATTTTACAATGAACATTTGATGTGGCGCTAAGCTTTTTCTTGCAAAAAATGGCACGCGTCCGACCACACAGTCGTATTGTTAGACTTGAATGCTATTGTTCGGAAGATTAGAAGATCAGTCCAGTTGAGAAAATCTCAACTATAAATAGATAGGTAGGTTAGTTGTTTTTTTTTCACGGTCACGGCCTCCGTGACAACATGCTGAGTGAGGGTCCTATTTAGCACATTTTATATTATGTTTGTGCCTTTTTCGATCTTATGTATTTTTTCTTTACTTTGTGTGCTAAATAAATTCGGGTTAGGCTCGTAAAACACACTTTCCCAAAATGTGCACTTTCTGCAAAGGTGCACTTTCCGCAAAATGTACACTTTCCCAATTTGGATATTTTCCCGAAATGTGCACTTTTTCAAACAGTGCACTTTTCCAAAATGCCCGCTTTCCCAAAATTTACACTTTCCCATTTAGGGCACTTTCTCAAAAGGTACACATTTATTATTTAGACACATTCTTCCCACACACACACACGCAAACACACACCACACACAAGCACACGCACACACGCTTCACACTTTTTTTTTAAACCCACGCTCATTTTTGTCTGAAATTTAATGTCATCTACTTAAATCGATTGTGTAGAGGAGCCTTAATTTTGATGGCAAAATATTTTTTTTAGGGTCCCGTAGTTAAAATTGCAAAAACGGAACGCTTAAAGTTTCGGTCTTTCTGTCCGTCCGTCCATCCGTCTGTCCGTCTGTTGATAGAAAGCCTAAAAAACAGGGACACCCCTAAAGTGTACTTTCCGGGAAAATATACCTTCTGCGAAAATGTACATTCTGGGAAAGTGTACTTATTGAAAAAGTGTACATTTTGTTTGTTTGCTTTTAGAGACAGTAGTGTACCTTCCGAGAAAATTACCCTTCTAGAAAAGTGCACCTTTAGAGAAAGTGCACATTTCGGGAAAGTGTGTTTTACGAGCCTAACCCATAAATTCTGATGTTATTTATCTTAATAAGCACAATTAAATAGTCCGATAAGTTGCTTAGTATGTATTTTAAAATTACGTGTCTAATGTATGTCGCAATGGAAACCTATATATTAAAAGTCGATAAATGATAATTGATAAGTCACTATGACAGATCAAAAATACCACGTAAATTCCGGTATCTGGAAATCATACATCGCTGTATTAAAGAAATTCAGGAACTTGCATGAAACATGGTCATATCAAATATTACATATAGATACTCCATACCCTATAGTATATAGGCAATACTGTGTACTTTATGATTCCATAACTAAACATGAATACGGTCATTATTAGTAACTATTAGCGTAGGTATATCCCGTGAAGACATTAGCCAAAAGCCTCAGTTAATAAGTATAATGTAATGTTGTTATATACTTGGTTATGTAAGTGTGGGGCCCGTCAAAGCACCCGTCCCACTGCGTGTCGCGCCCGCAGCAATACTCAGTAATCAAGCTGTAATGCAAACATTGCTGTCACTACAGATGTGCAACTGCCAAAAATATGAGAGCCTTCTCAGAGTTTCACAAGAATTAGGGCGTTTTTCAAAAAAAGTGTACATGAACTCTTTTTTTTTCAGAATTCGTTTTTTTTTGTTTTTCTTACTCAGAATCGTTGATACTATCGATCTTCATACAAGAAAAAAGTGTCCCAGATTTTTACTATGCAAGTTTCCGCTTCCAATGAGTCACGACCATATAAATAAAAAAAGACTGCATACAAAAATGTGACGATCTGGAATAGCATATTTGGGAAACTTTTTTTCTTGTATGAGGATCGAAAGTATCAAAGATTTTGAGCAAAAAAACGAATTCTGAAACAAAAAAATTGGAGTTACACTTTTTTTTAAATTCTCATTTGGGTGAATCAACTTTTTCCCGCCATGGTTAGTAGAATATAATAGAAAGTTTATTCGGATAACACATCATAACACATACATTCACAAATTACACCTTATGATTCTTATGAACTAACTAAATGGGATGTGCTACCGAAATGGTATCCACACAGCAATGCAATTGGGAATGCATGAACATTTTAGAAGTGCCTGATTATTTTTTTGGTGATAGGAATAACCTTCCTTAGCTCCAGAAAAAAGTTGCAGACTTTTCTGCGGCGTCAATTATTTTTGAAAAATATAAACAGTTTCCTCACTTGCGTTTTGGGTTTAGGACGGCGAATAAGACACTTTGCTTTATCCGTCTCATATTACAAAAAATATCTTAAAAATCCGTGGTAAACTGACACTGGCAATGATATTGACAGCTGCAGCAGCTATGTTTGTCATTGCCAGGGTCATATATTTAAAATGTTTTTTGCAATATGAGACGGATCAAGGAAAGTGTCTCATTCGCCGTCCTTGACCCAAAACGTGAGTGAGGAAACTGTATATATTTTGCAGCTGAAGTCTGCAACTTTTTTCAGGTGCTAAGGAAGGTTATTCTTAAATTATCAGAAACTTCTAAAAATTCCATCCATTCCCCATTGACACTGCAGTGCCAATGGCGCTGGTTACGTCTCATGGGTTTTTTAAACTGCAATAATATGGGTTTAAATCCAAATAAAGTGGGGTTTTCTTGTCAACCCCTTTTTGTGAACCATCTTCAAAGCACGTAAGAAGTACAAGTTGTATTTTTTTAAGGAACTGCAATTTCGTCTCCTGGCTAATAGATTATAGAATAGCGACAAGAAATAGTTGATTGACCCATTTAAGAAATGTTTCATTTAGGGCAATTCTCTATAGGCAATTTAGAGAAATTGAAAAGATCATTCCTTCGGTAAAGTTTCGGAGTTTTGGAAACTTTTCGGCAAGTCGGAGTACATGTGACTATTTCACCAGTCGGCTTGACAAATGGAGATGACAATGGGCGATTTCACTCAAATGTGTGACTTATACATGTTTTCTCAGAATTAAGATTTTTTTTGGTTTTTCCTATTCAGAATCATGAGAACTCTTGATCCGATAAAGCAAAATAAAGTCCCCAGTTTTTTTACTCCACAATGTGACGTTTTTTCATACACTCTGGACCATCACATAGTAGAATCCTAAAAAATGTATGGAAAATTGGCGACATTTTTTTTCTTTATCGGGATCTATCAATAGTGCTCGTGTTTCTGAACAATAAAAACAAAATAAAAATAAATTCTGAGAAAAAAAGTAAAAGGTGCAAATTTGAGTGAAAATTTGAAAACGCCCCGCGTTTCATGAAGCTACAATTTTACAAGTCTAAACAAAACGTCAAATGACCAGCATGGTTAGCGTTAAACGGCGCGCGAGCTTTCTCGCGGCGACACAGACAATCCATCACTTTCTAAGTGTTCTAATTAATAAGTTTAGGTATATAAGTTTTTGACGAAAAATTAATTTTGGTACAAGCTTTTATTGCCGACCGTACTTTTCTGTATACCATCATCAACTACTCATCGAGACGATTCTAACGAGCCCAAACTCAACAGGGTTACGTCGGTTAAGTACTGAATTCCCATGGCCACCTTCTGTCTCCATCATCAGATCAGCTCGATGGTACAGTCACGAGCTTTAATTTAGGACCCATTTCCTTCAAATGTTGTTAGAACATTCACAATGCAATAGGGTCGAAAATTTCAGTTCAATAATAGCGGTGAAGTGTCAAGATAAGACAATTAAATGTCTTATCGAATGGGTCCTTGAATTGATAACCTCTTTGCAAAGAGCTTACCTATATCACTACGGTTTTTTAATTAAGAACATGCGTCAGTGTCAAACAAGAAAATTGAGAAAACTGACATTTTGACGGAATATATTTGCAAATAACAAATATGGCCGGAGAGGACAGGGCCAAAAAGACGAGTGACAATTACTCGGAAAAAATCGGAAACGATCGTTTTGACTCGTTGCGCCCGGTTGCCCCTAGACACGTGTAAACGTAAATTGTCTATGGTAAACTTTATGACACTACATAAAAATATTAGCTCCAAACGTCTTTAGTTTGCTATACGATATTCCACCTTAGGCGGGTCCCAAATTAAAGCTCGTGACTGTACCATAATATTGAATTGTCATCCAAACTATACCTTTACCCAAAATTTCACCTCAATCTGTTGAATATATCTGCTTCAAAATTGAGTTGCAAGATTCCACCCGAACAAACATAGTTACATAGATAGTTAGGTACTCTCAGAGCAAGCCTTTGGGTAGGTATAAAGGAGAGGGCAAATGCACAAAAGATCCCACTGGGTCGAAGTGCATCCGAAAGGGCTCTCACCTAGATAAGATAAGATAGGTACTCTCAGCGTCAAATACTTTGTAGCAACCAAAGTAGTCAAATAGTTCGGTACACCATATATTTAGTACGGTGTACCGAACTATTTGGCCGCTTTGACTACTACAGAGTATTTGACGCTGAGTGTACATACATTGCAAGTTAATAAAAAGCTTGTAGAAAGATACAGATATTATCTCGCCGCGAGACAGTTGGCGCGCCGTCCTGTGCTAACCGTGCTGTAGCCCTAGTATAAGTTTTATCGGTACATATATGTTTTCGAACGCGTTTGCGTTTAGTTTCAATAGGGAACATTACTGCAATGTTCTGCCGCCAGAGGCAGCACTACCACTAATAGTAAACCAGTAAAGAAATATAGGGATTCACGCACACATGGGTCAAGAAGAACTCGATAATTTAGAGAAATTAACTAAAACTATTAGACCACTAAGACTCTGAAAATTAGTATACCTACCACTATATGTGTTACCAAAATGTACCAATGTCTATGGTAAACGAAGATGGGAATATTTGTTACCTAGTATCCTGAATGACTTACCATCTGATGTACTCACAAATATATGTGATAAACCGCAACATTGTAAACGTATAATGAAATCTGCTTGTATATCCCAAACCTGATAGTAATAATTAATGAAATAGCTAATCTAAATTACTGTTGCCGCCGTAGACGTGCATGCAGTTTTTGGACCCTAAGCCGCGGCAATAGGATAAGAAATGGTATGCACATCTCCAGAGTGCTCCCAAGTGCTTCACAGCATATCACGTCATAATGTCGCATTTTGTGTAGGCAATCGCCGTGTGCGCTTTATTTTTATAAGCTTGTTATCCTATGTATAAACTAAATATTAATTGAGTGAATGCAGTGGCAGTTAAACCCTGCTGGGTTTTGTCCGCTGCCTGGCCGTGTATTGTAAAATAATTATATATATAAATAAATTAAAAAAAAAATACAACTATTTCTTGTTGCTCGTTGCCATGGTTACGTCTCCTGGGTCACTCTTTAAAACTATTATTTTATGGGGTTTAAATCCACTAAACACGTGTTTTTGTTATATTGGTAAATCCATTCCATGGTGGGGCATCTCCTTAGCATGATAGGAGTCCAGTTTATAGTACTTTTTCTAAGAAAGTATGTTGCTGTTGTCTCTAGGCTTACCGGGACAGAATAACAACAAGAAAAAGTTGATTGACCCACATTCACAATTCATTGTCAAATGAGTGACGAGGATGCTTGCATAGACAATACCGCAAATGGGAACGAGATACAATGTCAACGCAGCTAGTGTCGCCACCTACGAAGAGTTTTGCGTAATGTTCCCTATTTGAATGCCAACGCGTAGTTTCTAGTAGTTACCAACAGAGGCGCTGTTCGCGTTGCCATACAAATTGCAACTAAAAGCAAACGCGTTGGAAAACGTATTGTATCGATAATACTCATACTTACTAGAGCCTCTGGTGTCATTGGTCTGGCTCAGTGTTGCACGTTTGGACTTGTCAAATTTAACTTGTAAAACTAACTAACTTACTTGTTTAATAAGTAATAATGTGGGAAGGAATTTAGCATTACTGAAATAGAGGCGTGATAATTTAGCCTAAGTACCCTACGTATGTTGTTTGAAATAAATGAATAAGGCACTTTGACAGAACCCCACACGTTTAAATCAAGTCATGCTAACAGAACTACCGTTTCACCCTAGCTAAGGTACTAGCTCGACCGCGATAGGGTAAAGCACTCAATGATTGGCATCTAAAGCACAGACAGCTGTAGATGAAAGTAATCATCCATGATTTTTTTATTACTGGCAACATTTTAGGGTCTTAAGAGGGTTGTGAACCTGTAAAGTTTCATACAAAAAGCGATAACGTTTTTCACCCCGTTAACATTGTTCGATTTTTATAATTTTTGGACATGTTGTAGATATAATGAAAAACTAGGTCTGTACATTTTGATTTTTAAGAAATATTGCTTACGTTAAAAGTTATTAGCATCCAAAAATCTATATTTTTGACTTAAAAACTTTGTCTATCGTTTTTTTTTAATTAATCTAAACTGATTTACTAAAAAAGATAAACGTACAGACATAGATTAAAGTGTACTTAATCCAATAATACCATAATTGTTTCATTTCATAAAGGTTTAGGGGGGTAAAAACGTTATCACCCGAAACAATATTTCAACAAGGAAATGTAGGCAATTGCCTCCAGGACTTGCAACTCTCTCTATCGCACGATACGGGTGAGGCACAGAGCGGTGTGAAACAGATAGCATTTTTTTAAATACCTATTCGCACCGCGTATCGGCTCTTCACAATCCTCTTAATCTAGATACTTAATATTGAACAACTTTTATAACGGGATCATGAAATCCTCGAAATAGAAACCTCTGTCCCGATACACTTTGGCTACTGTGCTCTGGAAAATGTCTATGGAGCAGCTTATTTCTGGTTAGATCCCATGTTAAAATCTTTTTTATCTGTAAGCTATAGTTTGTAAAATACTCCTTGAGGCCTATGCGACAACAAGGATGGACCCGGGGCGCTCCGTTGCAGATTGTACTTGTGAAGGGTTAAAACCACAGATGTATGATTATAAGGAGATCGGACATGCCGGCCGATTTGTATAGAGTACGCCTGTCGCAAGTTCATTAGCCCACACAACGCCCAAGTAATTGACAAGACAAAGCACGCACACATCTAAAACACACACACTTGTATACCTACACGCTTATTTCACAATAAGCGCGCATCATATCAGGCATTTTGAAAAAAAACGTAATATTCTCTGCGATCAGCACGCGTGCACAGTATGGCAGAGTATGCCCATTGAGCATACAGCTGCGACACGGCCGCCGGCGGCTTGTCCTCTCTCTAGTATTCTATGATCTGAGGTTAAAACGCACAAGTGTTTAGCATGAGTAGCGTTGACGCAGTAAGGGTTATAACAAGCATAAGAAAATGATCTTTTATCTGCACAGAAAAAACATTACCAATTTTATCTACACCCATATCATAAATCCTCTATATTGTGTTCGGAAACTATATAAAATAATGACCACCATTATTGCAACCGGTTACGTAACATCAGCGTTGTATTGTATCTGTGCTAGTGTTATTATATTGTATGACAAATCATAATAACATCGTAGTCATGATTTGAAATCTAGTCGGCCATGCCGGTGCAATTAGTTCCCGAACACATCATTGAGGATTTATAACATGTGGGTTGATAAAGTAGTATATGTAACTGTACATAATTAGGCATTAAAACAATAGTGTGATCCTATTTTGAAACTCGCTTACGCTCGTTTCATAAACCCACACTCGTGTTTAATGCCCTTCATTATGTACAGTCACATAAACTGCTATTAAAAAGCGTGACACTCTTCTAGGACGAAATTTAAGTGCATACGAAATAAAGAAGAAAATAATAGTTACACGGCGACTTTTAGTAGCGATAGAAACCTGCGACTGAACAGAACTTGCTGCTAAGTCGTGTCGCGCGCGACTCAGCTACTCCTGTCTCACTCGTATTGTGCAAATTAGAAAGAGGTGGGTAGATTCTCTCGACTCGCGTCGCGCTTGTTGTGTCAGTTGTGCTAGCCCCCCTGTATCGATACGTTATCGCGTTTATATCGCTACAAAAACTCGCGGGGTATAACGATTTTAGAGCGGTTATACCCGCTCTAAAATCGCATGGCAAAACATAATTTTAGGGAGCAATCAGAGATCAGCTTTGAGGTTGTTACGCCAGTCAGAGGGGTACCTAATCACGTAACGTTGTGAACGCGCGTCGGTACAATTTAGCTGTCAATTTTCCATATAAAATGTGACATTTAGACCTACCCGACGTTCGTACAATGCGTTACGTGATCAACCTGCTGGTGTCAGAGCGTACAGATCTTCAGCAGACTGCTCCAAAATACTGCAGGCGCGTCAAGAAGAATAGGGAAGTTGACATTTTTTTTTCCAAAAATAAGAACACCAACGTGCTAACATCTAGCGTCATATTTATTAAAATGACGTTCCTACCATATGAAGGTAAAGTCAGGCGTGTTAAGGGGCTCACAGCTCCCAATGACCTTAGATCTGTAACTATCCGTTTTTTCGTGTTTTTTTGGCTTACCCTATTAACAACAACGGGGTTCACCAAAATAGCATCCCATATTTACTTCAAAACTCATAGTTTTTGAGATATATGGCACTAAACTTTAGCAGTTTCAGGCCAAAAAAACAGTTTTTTGGACGTAACTTTTGTAAAAATGAGTTAAAAATAAAAAAAACTCTCTTGGGTTGTTAGAAACATCAAAAAGGAACAGTTACATGTACCTACATTTCATATATAAAAGTGCATAAACAACATACTTATATCGAAAACAGAACTTTTTTGGACCATGTTTGAATAAATCATAGAAAAATAAATATACATTTTATTCCAAAAAAACTCTCTTGCAAAAGTAGATAAAGTATTGAAGAACCGATTAACGTTTGTGGCATAAATATATCTATTGTAATTACGGAGGAATATCAACTCAAAACTAGTTAAAAAGCGCGTGGAGCCCCTTAACCCACTGACATATATATGAATAAGTTGTATGCACCCATATTTTTACACTTGACTGTACCTACGTTTTGGGAAAGAATATGTCCCATTATAACATATTGGATCGTCACGTAAGCGACATTCTCGTTAATGCCAAATGATTGATCTTTTTATTTGGTGTCATCATTCCTATTCCTTGTGACTAACGTTCTACGGCGAAGTACCAGTCGCCATCACATACAATCGGTACACTATAAGATGTTCAAAAATATCGGCACATGCACCCTAATGCCTTGAAAATAGAGGTGTGTTCCGATTAGTGATGTGCAAATTGCGGAAAGTTTCCAAAAAGTTGGAAAAGTTCTCGGAAATTTCTAGAATTTTTCACAAGATAAAATGTAACTCTTATACACTATGTATAAGAGTTACAGTTTTATGCTTCTCAGTTAGTAAATTTCCATGTTGGTAATGGAAAGTTTCAATTCCCATACAAAAATGAGGAAAATTTTCCTATGTTAAATTGCAGAAACATTTCGCAACATAGGAAACTTTCCGTCGGCACATCAGTAGTTCCGATGTTTGTGACGTGGTTGTTTGCTCGGATGTATGTGATGGCGACTGTACTTCGCTGAAGGTAAGGCTGACCTGGTGTCGTCCTTGAAGCTAGGCTCGGCGCGCGGCGCCGCCTGCAGGAACCCGTCCAGGGAGCTCGCCGGGGAACACATCAGCAGTCCGCCGTCTGGAACAATCATCAATCAGGGGAACATGCTAACACACCCACTAGGCGGGCTCTCAGCACCCTATATCACCAATAGGGGTCATCTTCATCATCATCATCATCATATCAGCCGAAAGAAGTCCACTGCTGGACATAGGCCTTCCCCAAAGAGTGCCACAGTGACCGGTCCTGCGCCACCCGCATCCAGCGGACTCCCGCGACGTTTACCAGGTCATCAGTCCACCTTGTTGGGGGCCTACCCACGCCTCGCAAGCCGGTACGTGGTCGCCACTCGAGAACCTGTCCGCCCCAACGGCCATCGGTTCTACGTGCAATATGCCCCGCCCACTGCCACTTATGTTTAGCGATTCGGAGGGCAATATCGGTTGCCTTCGTTCTGCTGCGGATAGCCTCATTTCTGATGCGATCACGCAGAGAAACTCCCAACATAGCCCTCTCCTTTGCCCTTTGGGTGACTTTGAGCCTTCTTACGAGGCCCATTGTAAGCGAGGTTAATATACAACCGACCAAAACGCTAGTAGGATGATGAGATCTTCCCAAACTTACTTTTGTTGTCTAGAGCTGGTGGCGAATGGTAGCTCATTGGCATCATGCCGGGTTGCAGCTGGGGCTGGCACTGCATGCTCTCGGGGCTGTTCGCTGTGGAAATATACCAATACCCTTAGTCAAACGTTCACCGAACGTACATTTTTGAAACATTGCTTCGGTCGGTAGCACGAATTGAAACCGAATTTACTCCTCTGGATCGAACGGAGGTTCAAGGCTTATGGTAATCGAAACATCGATCGATCGGCAATCAAGACAACGTAAAAAATTAAGCCAAAGAATAATGGGCAAAATGGCCCATATAACCAATACAAATCGTATGTATACCATGTGAAAGCTAGTTATATACATAAGCTTCATTTTCTAATACGGGGACAAATTTCAAAAAGCCTGGAGAAAAGAGTTAGCAGCCTTCAAATATTTACACACACACACAACGTATATACTACATTTTATTGAGTTTACGAGATAGCTTTCGGCTTAAAAAGTAATAGGTATTGTAACAGTAAAGTATAGTCATAGTACTTACAGAGTTACGAGCTTCAAAGGTTTATGGAATGGCCCACAGTTATTATTTAGCATTTTCGGAACCAGCTAAGAGGGCATTACTAAGACTTCGCTGTCCGTCCGTCTGTCTGTCACCAGGCTGTCTCTCACTGATACCGTGATAGTTCCAGCTGAAATTTTCACAGAAGGAAATACTAAAAACACAGAATAAAATAGTTTTTTATAGATAATGGTACGGAACCCTTCGTGCGCGAGTACCACTCGCACTTGGCCGGTTTTTTATTTCTCATAACACCATATTCTTAATATGGCCGAATTTCAAAATAGCTTAGTCTCATAATGCCTAAACTTCAAAACAATTTAGTTATTTTAATATTTTTTCATAGAAATGACAGAAGTCATTCGGTATTTTTTTTTTTTTTTTTTACTTTTATTTATTCAAAATTATAAACTTATTCTACTACATTTATATACTCTTTAGTTCTTACTGAAGTCTCAATTAGGCTTATTTGTAAGAAATATCTAATTAATATTAGTTTATTAGTTTGCTATCTAGGAGTTTGCTATTTGAAGGAATTTGTGCATTTCAATATTTAGGTATTTACAGAATATGACGTTTTATAAATAAATTAAGGCGCTCTTATTAGACGATATTTAGGTATATGCGGGGGTGAGGCAGACGGAGCGGGAGACGCGCGTCCCGCGCACCCCGCTAACGGCCTTATTCTGTTGGCATCCGTATTCGGCTCGTTTTTGCGGATCATACGATCAAATGTTTGTCTTCTTGAATAATTGTTTTATTTTTCAAATCTTGGTTGATTTGTGTAAGATTGTCCCCAAATATTTATTGTTTATTTATTTATTTAAATCATTTTTTTTAAGAAAATAAGGAATAATAGGTACATAGTTACAGTTCTTAAGTACATCGTAGTATGATGACATCAATTATGGACACTTACTTTCCAAAGATATGTTAGTACAGATTTCTTCATCATCAATCCACCTATCGTTTTCCCAGTTCCTATGTGGGTGCTTCCGTTTCCCAAATACGTAGAACTGATAAAATAATAGTACATCTTCACTTCCTAAGGGTGAACGTCACCAATTATGGATTGTACTAATATATTACAGGTTTTCTAGACCGAAATAAAATCGATTACTTCTAGGTAAAGTTATAGCGCCGGTTAACGCCCGCTTAAAAAAACCACCAAAAATAATAAACAAATAGCTATGTTCATATATTTATCTCCTGGCAAATTATATTATTACCATGTATGTATTTCCCGCTCACGGGACAATGATGTCCCGGACCTTTGGGAGGCATGCGTGGGGCTAGGTACCTACAAAGTACCAACTGAGCCAACACGTAGAGGCCCTTTTGACAATTTAATGAAATGCAAGGGGTATTATTACCATTATTATTACCTTTGTTACATAAGTATGACTGACTGATCAAATACTGGATAATTAGACCACTGTTAGTCAGAAGAGCATTTTATTATACAGGGTGGTTATTTTAAGACCAGCAAGTTCTTCAGTACATGACTATGTCTATTAAAAAATGTAATTTGACCAAACATCATATAAAAATAACAAATTCAATTTGTCTCTTAAATACCTAAACGTGTTATGTCACTGCGCTCGCGCGGCGCGTGCTGCCTACCATGCTACCTCGACCAGCGGCCACACCGCGATGGACCTTGATACTCTCAACAAGCCAACAAGATTGGACTTATACTTGGCTCTATACTCCAGGCAAAATACGGTTTCGAAAATCATTAATTTATAATAGCGTTTTTTTGTATATTTCATTTTAAATCGTTATTCTAAGATGCTTTACACAAGAATCCAACAAATTTTCCAACCGGAAGTAATTATATAAATTTAAATTAAGCTTTAATTGTCTTTTTTTGTTTGATTTATATTGAATTTTTTAAAGCAAATGTAAATTTAGGTAAAAGCCTCCTCGATCTCATGCCATTTTTCTCGGTCTTTAGCCAACTGCATCCAGCTAGGTCCGGCGACCTCAGTTATGTCATTGGTCCAACGTCTTCGTCGTCTACCTTTCCTTCTTTTGCCTTTCGGCCCTGACCAGTTTGTTGCTTCCAGTGCCCTTCTTTTCTCCTAATATCTGGCGATATATGGCTTTTACCCGAATAGGGTCCATATAAGAAAGAAAAAATGGCATAAATCTTTTAGATTCAGTAAATATGTACTAACACAAACAATATGGAATAAATAAAGCTTAAATAAATATATATATATATATATATAAACTAGCTGTTTCCCGCGACTTCGTCCACGTATAACATGTTATCGTCTAAATGTTTGTTTAATAAAAAAAAACATTGAAATTAGTTTTGTACAGTCAGCATCAGATAGTTAGTAGCAGCCTAGGTAACCAAATATATCGCAACACGTCTTTATTACTATAGGTGTAAGTATGTGTTACGATATATTTGGCTACTTTGGCTGCTACTAACTATATGACGCTGACTGTACCTAGTCTTTTAGTAAACAGTCTAAAACCGAAGAAACAAATCTCTCTTTATTTCAAAATGTCTTGCTCTCTATACAAACTTAGAACCCTCTTTGAACTCTCATAGTAAATAGTCTGAAACCGAAGTTACAAATTTCTAACTTTAAAAATGTCTTGCTCTCTATACATAATTCGAACCCCCTTTTAACCTTCTTAAGTGATTAATAATTAAAAAACCGAAGTTACAAATCCCTTACTTTAAAAATGTCTTGCTCTCCATACAAACTAGAAGAACTGTATATCCTAGAAGTAGGTATTTTTGTCAAGACCAATCCAAGCATGTTCAGTAACGTTTTAGAAGGCCGCAGATTTCCAACACGTAAATAATACAAACAAAAATTGAAAACTTTGCAGGGTAGCAACAACACAGCGCTAATCAGAGGTGAAATCTTGGGAATGGCACCAAACATTTTCAATAAAATTCCAGACCGAAATTAATAAATTTAAAATTCAATTGACTTCATATTCAGATTCAGATTCAGATTTGTTTATTATCATAATTTTACAATTGAAATCATAGTACAATGAATATACAGATAAAAATGTGTTAAAATTATGACTTGTCAGTTACAATAAAATACAATAGATGTGTACAGTTGTGTACAGAATTGTTATTATTTGTAAATAGTTTAATAATACTCATACTCATAGCATAATGCTATTACATAAAATAGAGAAAGAAAACATAATACAAATATTAACGTCAAGCTTTTAAGATTTTGTTATTTAGTCATTTGAAAGAAATTCTTGTAAACTATACAGTGTTTTTTCAAGCAATAGTTGTTTTACATGGAAGCGAAAAGAGTTGTCGTTCGTTATGGTTTTAAGGTTTGAAGGTAGCCGGTTAAAAAGTCTTTGTCCTATTAACTTCGGAAGTTTTGTGCCTATTCTAAGTCTGGGCTAGGTTGTTTTGAAGTGGATACTTCTTTGCTCGCGTTCTTGTATAGGGGTACAGTTCAAAATGTATCACGTGACTTCCGGAATAACTTTTTGTAGAGAAGCCTAATCTGATTTCAAATAATTGTTTGTTACATGTTTTAATCCTTCTTTATTTGCCATTAGTTGTTAATCACAAAATGTTATTTAGTTTATGTGACGGGCATGAAAACTATGCTGAAATGACCACCATTTTCAATGCCTCGCGAGTCAAACGAGCTACGCCAGTCAATGTTGCTATATATACCGATTTATCTGTGCTTATGCATATTTTAGTGAATTGCTGCAGATATGTATTTTACGGGGACAGCCAACAAAGAAGTATCCACTTAAACTTAATTAACGGTTGTATCTCGGACACAACCCGCTTCTTTTTAAGTTATTCGCATTCCTCATTGATCTCGAACTATTTTCACATCTCCTTTGAAATTCATTTGGATAACGTTTAACATACATCAAAACTTCCAATATATAAGTTGAAACTGATGTTAAGATACTAAGTTTTCTTAAATGTTCGCGACACGTGTATCTGTACTATGCATACGCAAGTACTCTAATTGCACGTTTCTGGATCTTTAGGATGCGCTCATAATCCGTACTGTTGCCCCAAAGCATTATCCCGTATGAAAGTTGAGAGTATATGTACGCATAAAACAGCTCTTTTAAGCAACTTTCTGAACAAGTGGTCTAAACTGTCTTAGAGCATAGATCCCTCTTGCTAACTTACTGCATAATGTATCTATGTGATCTTTCCATGACATAATTGGATCAATCATTTCAATCAATAGATCAATATTTGATTGAAAAGTGTTATTATACCATTAAAGATTACTTAAACGACCCTACGACATAACATGGTTCCATTCCAGACATTCCTTAGTTATAATATTCTTTAGTTATAGTATTTTTGAGAGTTTTTGACATGTGTTTGAAGTATTTAACACCAATCACTGTATTGACATTTTTTTTTAATTTTTATAAATATATTAGCTGGCTGAAATATTTTGTAAACCTACATTGTGGGTAATGCACAGAAGTCTTATATTTTGTATACCAACAATAATTGTAAAAGTTGTAACCTATGTTTAACAAAATAAATTTAATTGAATTGAAAATACTTAATTTGTATTCTAATAAGTAATCTTTATGCAAAAATTTAAGTCTCTAGCTCTAAAAATAAAGTTTCCCCCATACAAACTTTGCACCCCTATTTACCCCCTTTAGGGGTGGAATTTCCAAAAATCCTTCTTAGCGTTGCCTACGTTGTAAAAGGTAGTTCTGGTGAAAATTTTAACTCTCTAGTCTTAGTAGTTTCGGCTGTGCGTTGATGCGTGAGTGAGTGAGTGAGTCATATCAATAACTCCATACCGACAAAAGGTATGTTCACTTAGATAACGTCACATTTATTTGCTTTAGTGGGCTTATTTTTAAAGGGGCGTGGCGGGGGAGGCTTTCTTGGTAGTTATTTGGAGAAGCAGCGGTGGCAGAGTGAGTGCGAGATGTGAAACGGCATACTTTAGTGTTTTGTGATGGGTATCATGTGCACAAACAGCTGGCAAAGTTTTGCAGCTGTATAGGGGAACACCCTGTAGTACTTTGTACCCGACTGCCTCAGAAGGAAGTTTATGTTTTTCGAGCGTATGTATCATCATATCAGCCGAAAGACGTCAACTGCTGGACATAGGCCTCCCCCAAAGAGTGCCACAATAGCCGGTCCTGCGCCACCCGCATCCAGCGGACTCCCGCGACCTTTACCAGGTCATTAGTCCACCTTGTGGGGGGCCTAACCACGCCGCGCTTTCCGGTACGTGGTTGCCACTCGAGAACCTTTCCGCCCCAACGGCCATCGGTTCTACGTGCAATGTACCCCGCCCACTGATACTTAAGTTTAGCGATTCGGAGGGCTATATCGGTTACCGTGGTTCTGCTGCGGATAGCCTCATTTCTGATGCGATCGCGCAGAGAAACTCCCAGCATAGCCCTCTCCATCGCCCTTTGAGTTACTTTGAGCCTTCTTATGAGGCCTATAGTAAGCGACCACGTTTCCGTTCCATATGTCATTACTGGCAACACACACTGGTCAAAGACTCTCGTCTTGAGACACTGCGGAATATTGGACGAAAAGATGTGCCGTAGCGTATGTATGCATGAATGTCTATGACGAAGATGAGGAAGGGCCGTGGCCTGCTGCTGGTGGAGTGGCAGGATCTTTTTCCGCACTCGTTTTTAATAGAATCTACTAAACAGCAAGTAAATATACTTCAGTTCACCAACTCGTTTAGGACTTTAGACTAGGTAGTCGCTATCCGGCGCAATAGCCCTAAATGCTTTTGATATATTTCTGTATGAATAAATAAATCTATTATTCGTACAGTCCATAATTGGTACGATTACCACCCCCCCCAACCATGTGCTCGTGTCCAAATCCGATTTACACCCGACTACTTACTACCTAACAGTTCTAAATACGTATTCAGGATAACTGAAGATTTTTATTGACATCTTGTCAATATGCTCCAGCTACCTATTAATACGTTTTAGGTGCGGATGTAGAAACGCTTTAATGTAGTAAATATCGCATACCTTATATTTGTTATTCTATCATTTCGAATGTGTTCTCCAGCATGTATTAGCGTTTCCTATTCCTTTAAATATTTTTATTTACCTTGATAACTCGAAATAATTGCTGCAAAAAGGTGTATTTGCGTGCCAGGTAAACATTCACAGGTCCGTCGTCGGCAGTGGCCACGGGCGTACTAAATTGTACTAGCCACCGCGCATGCACGACGCGGACACCCGGTTTTTCAGACAAATGACCAAATGTATTGAATTATCAAACATATTGAAATTCTAAGAAGCCGGTAGATAGATCTACCAAACAGCTACCTATCACAACAAATTTCATTGTAATGTTCCAAATAACTTTTGAGATATTTCGAGTTTGGTGGTAAAAAAGCACTGTTTTGAAAGGCAAAATCTATCGAGGTTTTTGTAAGCAATCGTGATTTTACGAAGCACGAACATAGCCAATGAACTGAAGATATACATATCAAAAATTTGGATCTCTAGCAATAGTTCAAGTATACTAATAATCGGTTTGGAAAAGGCACTTTTTCGATGCGCAGCTGCATACAGCGCCTTAAATTATAAATATTTGCGGACAATCTTACACAAATCAACCTTGTCCCAAACTAAGCAAAGCTTGTACTATGGGTACTAGACCTGCGATATAGATACTTATATAGAGATATAAATACATAGAAAACATCCATGACTCAGGAACAAATATTCGTGCTCATCACACAAATAAATGCCCTTACCGGGATTCGAACCCAGGACCTCTTGCTTCGTAGGCAGGGTCACTACCAACTAGGCTAAAGCGGTCGTCAAAGTCATAATGAATTTCGTTCATTTTAAGAATGAGACAATTTGACATTTAGTTATTATGAGCCCATGGTAATATGAAAATTAGGGGTAACAGTGAATAAGTTATTATGAAATTTAGGTGGAATAAGCCTTACTTTTTCTACCTACGTTTTTCGCATGGTATCAGCTACCCGCGTAGCGCTACGAAATCTTTGACAGTAAATGTGTTAAAAGAAGTATCTACCGTGCGGGGCCATGAGCGCAGCGTGCGGCGGTGACTGTTGGTCCTCCTCACCACCATCCACCACCATGTCACTCATCTGCAAAAAAAAAGAGTAATGTGAGTAAACATAATATACTTTTTAACCGACTTCAAAAAAGGAGGAGGTTCTCAATTCGTCTGTATGTTGTTGTTTTTTTTTTTAATGTGTCATTACGCGATAACTCCGTAATTTATGAACCGATTTGAAAAATTAATTCTTTGTTTGAAAGCATATACTTCCAGATTGGTCCCGTTGTCACCAAAATCCAGTTCTGATGATGAGGGATCCTGGAGAAATAGAGGGAACTCTTCAAATTTTTTAGGCAAACATGAAGCTATTTGGCTACTGATTTGAAGTCGGTTAAAATTTTGTTTTGAAAGTCAATTATCAAAACAAAGTTTTAACCGACTTCAAAGAAGAAGTGGCAAGACTCGGGACGAGTGAAGAATGACATTTCCGCACGTGTATCGAACGACGTTTTTTAATACAGTTGCGAAAAAATAATAAATTCAACAAGTAAGGAAGAACTACATATATTGAACAAATTCATTATTTTTCAACTGTATTACAATGATTTTACAGAATTAATAATATAAAAGTTTCGCATTCCTTACTTGTTGTTTTTCTTATTTTTTCGCAACAGAGCTCACCCTGGTTTTGTTCCAAATCAACCACTACAAAATCGCACTTAACTGTTCGTTCCCAATATAGCCGTGAGGAACTCTGACTGCCCGCCTACCCTTCAACATTGTTATAAACATGATTCCTTGTAGGTGGTGTTGCTACATTAAAAAAATCTACATCCTGAAAATGATAGCAGAGAGGTGGGACTCAGACATACTCCGCCGATACACCGACCTACATGTCGTACGTCCTAAAAAAATAAAATAAAATTAATTCATGTGGCCATTTAATAATAATTTTACTAATGTAGTTGTATAAGTGTTTTGTAATTAACAATGCTATGCTATGGATCTAAGGAATCTGATAATAAACCATTTTAATTTTTATTTTATTTATTTTTATTAAATAAATCGGCTGTTTGAGACATAATTATTCATATTCATATTCATTTATTTGCTGCAACCATGGTATTTACAGGATGTTCTTAAAATTAATCAGTACAGACATGGACCCTACTAGGGTGTAGCAACATGTTTAAATACTAAACTAACCTAAACATACATATATTTAAAAAAATCAACATATTGTTATATTTATATAAAATCTGCACATTAGATAACAACTTACCTACTTGATTGCATTTGCACCATCTATTAAATTGTAAAAAAAATATTGGCCCATAAACTCCTGCAGCGAGTATGGGCATTCAGTTAGGAGGTAAGTTTTAAGTTTATTAACAAAAGTGTTATATGTAACTTCGTTTCTTATAAGCTGCGGGATTTTATTGTAGATTCTAATAGACATTGCGTAAGGGCCTTTACTGAACATTGTTAGTTTGGCGGGAACTGCTTGAATTATTTTATTGCGATGACGTAAGTTGTGTGCATGAGAGTTGAAGTTTTCCGGTTTGGGATACAGACTAGGATATTTATGGACAAATTTGCACGTTTCCAATATGTACAGAGATGTGAGGGTAAGAATTTTTAGTCTACAGAAGTGTGGTCTGCAACTCTCTTCATTTCTTATGTTGCTGAGAACTCTTACGCATCTTTTCTGCAATAAAAATAGATCTTTGGCATTTGCACTACTGCCCCACAACATTATTCCATATTGCAACCATGATTGGGCAAAAGCATGGTAGGCACATATAGCAGTTTTCAAGTTGGTATTTATCAATATTTGTCTCAGGGCATAAGCAAATCTAGATAATTTTATCGATATTTTATCAATGTGGACTTTCCAGCTTATATGTTCGTCGATGTTTAAACCAAGCAGTGGACAGGTTTTGGCAGTTTCTAATTTGTTATTTTGGTAGGAATAGTTAATATTTAACGCTGTTCTCTGGTGGGGTCTAAACTGTATAATGATAGTTTTTTGCAAATTTAGGTTCAGATTGTGATCTTCAAGCCAAGGTAAAATTGTATCAAATATAATATTCAGGTTATTTGTAACTTCATCTGTGTTTATGCTAGGAAATATAATTGAAATATCGTCTGCATATAGGAAGGATTTGATATTAATAGTATTTAATAGTTTCGGTAGGTCGTTAATTATAAACATCAATGTAAATACTATCGTGAATCATGACCATTCACGACAACTGTATTTAAAAAAGTCGTTCGATACACGTGGAAAAGTGAAAAGCACTAGTTTGCGAAAGCCAACTTTCCGCACGCTAAACAGCTAGGTACGTAAAGTAGCTGTAGAATGTGTGGCGAGGAGGATGAGACTATGGAACACTTATTGTGTGAATGTCATGCCCTTGCCAGACAAAGAATGAACTACTTTGGTAACGGTTACCCGCAACCAAAGGAATTCAAGGTGCTCCCGGCGAACTGCATCATCCGCTTTGTGGAAATGATGGAGCAAGCCTGGGAGCAGGTATAAAGGAGAGGGCAAATGCACAAAAGATCCCACTGGGTCGAAGTGCATCCGAAAGGGCCCTCACCTAGATAAGATAAGATAAGATAAGACGTAAAGTAGCACTTTTTGAGCAACTGTATTAAAAAGTACTTTCCGATCTAGATATATGGCGGATTAATGTGAATACAAAGTTTCATGTTATTCCAGCACGCTGTTTTAAAATGGAAACCAAACTACGTTTGTATGGAGAGTTTTGCCGTCCTGGTGACCTTATAGAAATCTCCCATGAGTTTCAGACAGACCTTTCTAGGGGTTCTGGGATTTACCCATGTTGACACGAAGTCATTTTGAGTTTTAGGGGTAAGGGTTCGAACTAGGATGTCTACAAGAATGTTAGTAGGTAACAAGAGTTGAGGAAATTTGATAAGAGATGGCGTTGTAATTGATAACAACCATTACTACGAGATGGCGCTTATATTAAACATTGCACTCGTATGCGTTGTGTCCAAATAAATTTCTTTTAGTCGTATTTCGCTCTTCTGAAGGTGATCGCTGGGAGGATGGACAGCCCTATCCTCGATCACTGGATGTCCATGCATGTTCGTTCCAACTTTAATTATATTTTCCACTAACATAGTAGTATAAGCCTTACTAACATAATATGGATGTGTAATTGTCCGAATTAAATGCTTTCATTTTCATTTCTACAGAATAAGGGTAGATTGCACCAAACCGTCTGAAATCGTAAGCGTTGTTCGTTAAAATCTGAACGTATGGATATTATGACAATATGGAATGACAGCTGCCTGCGCCATATGTAACGTTGATCGGTCTGTAATCATAAGATGGTGCAATCCGCCCTTGCGTTGTTTATTTTTATTATGGCAAATAAACATACAGGCAGCCTGATAGTAAACAGATGCCGTAATTTATGGGCATACTTACACTTGACCAGAGCTGACCTTGACTTGGGTGAAACTTGACCTGACCGGTGTGAGGCATTATCCATATTGTGTAACTACTTCTTCTCGTGGGTAGGCCCCCACAAGGTGGACTTATGACCTGGTAAAGGTCGCGTGAGTCCACGAGATGCGGGTGGCGCAGGATCGGTCACTTTGGCACTCCTTGGGGGTGGCCTATGTCCAGCAGTGGACGTCTTTCGGCTGATATGATGATGATGATGATGACATCTTCTCATTGCAGCATGACGTCTGGAGTGTTCACTGGCCTGTTCCATAGAAAGGCTAGCACAAGACCGCGCGCTGTGTCGCGCGCGAGATAAACTACCAGTCTCTTCCTAAGTTTCTAATGGGAAAGAGGGATGTGGCTTGCGAGACAGCTCGCGCGCATCTTGTGCTAGTCGTTCTGTATGATTGTCTGTCTGTTCACCTGTCTGTCGACGCGGCGAGGCCAGGCGCGGCGCGGCGGGGACAGCACGGCGCCGGTCGGCGAGGGCGCCTCCTGCTTGAACACCGCCAGCGACGGCAGCGAGAGCAGCGCCTCACTGGCAATTACATATATATTCATTAGTAAACATGTAAACTCGGTTTAAGACGGATTTAGTTTTTGTGGACCACTAGATGGCGCTGTTACGTGTGTAAACTAGGTAACGGTTGTTTGATTTAAATTCCATAGGACAGTACTTGTATCGTTGTATACTGCAAAGAGGGTTAAAAAAAGGCAATATTCTTTTAAACACGTTTCTACCCGCGACTTTTATAATAGTATAAGATTCAACAGCCTTTCGGTGAAGAAATACATTGTGAGGAAACCGGTATAATCCCAAAGGTCTAGTTTGCCCTCTGGGTTAGAAAGTCAGATATATAGTTGCTTTCGTAAAACTAGTGCATATGCTAAATCTTAGGATTTAAGCGGCCTTCAGGGTTGTACCTTGTTTTACCGACAAATGTTCCATCTAATGTAAGTATGTTTCGCAGAATTTACATTTCATCGAAAACTATTTTTTTCAGAATCAGTTAAACTTTTCAGGATTGTTATAAAACAAACCTAACCTAATGTGTTCTACAGAATGACCTTTTAGCTGTACCTAAAACGTTAAAGGTTTCTGAGTAACAAAAATTCGATGAAATTAAAATTCAGCGAAACAATGCATTCGTTGAAACGTTTGTCGGTGAAATACCCCGGACACCGGCCTTTAGACCTGGCCAAGTGCAGTGCACTAACTGCACTCACGCTCACTGATTAGAGCGAGATGGTTTATGTCTCCTCCCTCAGTTAGTGCAATGTATTTAGCCAGGTCTATATGCCGCTTTAGGTGCTAAAGCAGACCTCAGGCTACTCAGGCGCTAGCAGCTGTGGATGATGAGTAGACATGTACGCATAGAGATAAACCTCATTGCCTGACTATTCTTAAGTCGGCCAACCGTAAACAGACTTCATAGAATCTCAATGGTTGTTTCAATCCAACTATATCTGCGTCTCTGTCGATTGTTGTGACAAATTGCAAGGTAGTATGTCTTAAGTTATTTTAACGACCCAAATTTGAAACTAAGCGTAAACAAACTAGTTTTTGTTTCGTCAATAGTGCAGTTTAGTCAATAGAGGGACTGTTTTTCATGGAGAGAATGATCTATCTATAGTAATAACTTCGTAGACGTTTATGTTATCTGGACTATTTGAGATTAATTAAACATCTCATCAAGTTACAGGATATCCAATACAAACTGCAAATTACTTACTTCATAGACAGTTCCCCGGGTAAATCCAAGTCGAGGTCGTTGACCTGCCAGCCCGGTGAGAGGTGCGAGGAGGACGAGCTGGTCGCGCTCCCACCCATATCGCCGATCGCCGCTGGAAGAACATACGTCTTATTACAATTGGATAAGATTCAATTTGTTTAACGTTGTCGAATACGTAGCTGTGACACAAACTACGTATGTATTTGAAGATATCTCACTAGATGGCGCTGTTACTAATGAAATAGAGTTTGACGTTGGATTTCATTTCTCGGCCACGATTTCGAATGGTGGCAGCAACGGCAGCCGTGTGTCACCCCGCATCCACACATACATCCTGTATACGTATGCTACAGCATACGGGAGCGAGAGATCGAAGCACGGCCTCTCGCTCCCACGTATGGCGCATCGCTGCGACTTCCCATTTGAATTCGTCTATGTTGTGAACTACGAGTATTTGAGTAAAGTAACAGTGACTAGGCGTCCATAGAACCTAATTCCTATCAAAAAACGTAAACGAAAAACTACTACAACTACTTGAGTACGTTTGACTGGTTTTACTCTTGGAATTCCATGCCTACGTATAAGTATACATATTGTCATATTAAATAAAAAACAAACTTTCCTAAAACCATCCTAGCCTATAATAGGTTATTGTATTCAAACTGTCGGTAATGATTTGGTAATCGTTTAAAATGTCATACAATGATTTATTATCTGTTCAGGGAGCAAAGATATATTTGACAAATGTCAATTAGTGCACAGATACGCGTCTCCACTTACATAAATGTGTGTGATGAAAACATAACTTAGGTACATACACATAAGTCATAACATAATTCTAACATAATTGTTACACACTGCACTAACAACCACAAGAAAGATTACTTCTGTTTTTTTTATCTACGAGTACCTATATGCGCCTTAATTTGATCGCACAGAATGTTTGACAGGTCACCATTTTTGTATTTAAAAGGCCGACACCACCGGGGACCAAAGAGCTGGCAGCTTCCTGCAACACACTGGCGCGGCCTGCGGTGGCGGTCAATACTAAACTGGACAGCTAATGACAAGTTTACTATTGACCGCCGCGGCCAGGCCACTCCAGTCTGTGAGAGGCCTTAGTATTGCGATACAGCGGGGAAATGCTGCCAGCATTTTCGGCACCATGCCGCGGGGAGACCCGTTATTTTAGTTATAAAGTAGTTTTATTTATTATTTTGTTTCTATTTTATTTAATGTTTAGTGATAAAGTTTTAGTATTTTGTTGTGCGTTGAATAAAGTTAAATACATAATAAAAAGCCTGTTACATTTTGTGATGTAGTTGCTCTAAAAGTTAATGCCACGTTACTGTTTATCTTTCGGCCACTATGTTGTTTAATCTATAACATGCACAATTTATGATAGGTCGAGGGTCAGGTACACTTAGCAAGATTTACATGGATAACCCTGTCATATAAATTAGACACTTCAACTAGTTAATTAACCAAGTATGTGACAACCACGTTAGACGTTATGGCAAGGTTATGTCACTGTCAAATTGCAAGGCGCCATATAAAATGTATGGCCGCAGGAACTCTTTTCAAGCGCGTTGACTTAGGTATATAAGACTAATAGCTTTTCCCCGCGACTCCGTCCGCGTGGAACTCGTTTATATCGTAGCTCCATACGAACTTTTCATCTACTTAGGGGATGATTTCCGGGATGAAAACTATCTCCATACCACATTTCATCTCAATCGGTTCAGCGATATAAGCGTGAAGAGGTAGCACACAGAAAGACAGACACACTTTCGCATTTATAATATTAGAATGGATAGTATGGATGGTTGTCGGTTTTCTCCACATAATCATGCTCCAGCGTTAGTTATAAACACCAGTAGGAACCAGTATCATCATTACCAGAGCAAGATGTCTGCCCGTTATCACTAAACTTCGACCTCAATCCGATCCGGGAGTACTGAACTAGTTATAACTACTTATATTTCTGTCTGTGTCTATATTCCGAACGTATTAATATGATTAATTAACAACATGCTGATAAAAGAAAGTGGGTTATACGGGAATGATTTTAGAGTATGTTTTGGTTTGTATATCAACAAGTTTGTTTGTAGTGACTGAAGATGATTTTGACATGTTTATTGGGTATTCATATCAAGTGTGCAACGTTAATTGGGAAACAAGTGTGGCTGATATCAATTTCATAACGTGTAAAAATAGTGGCACAGCCAGTAAACAGATGCATAAAAAATTTGCTTTTACGTAACCCTCGCAAAACATTCCCCTTAACTTTGTAAATAACATCAACAACGCCGATGATATGGTGCTTCTCAGTGCCTCTTCATGTGGCCCATCAATGTTGATTGGTATTCGTGAGCAGTACGCTGCTGGTAAGCCCCGCAGAGTTCGGTCTAGGCTAGTTGGATAGTATATTACAGCGTTACTATAAAAATTATCGAGCTTCGTCCGACAGTTCATCATCAAACAATCTCCCTTAATCACTCGAGTGTTAAGCGGCCTTTAGACTTGGCTTAATGCAGTGCCTAACTGGGGGACGGAAGATAAACCATCGACCACTAGGTACATGTCCTTAAGGCTCGACCTATCAAATTTTCGTAAAAATGAGTTGTTTAGTAACCACTTTACTTTATGACGTAACAATTTACCGTCGGAAAAATATATTATAATCTGCAAGATATGAGAAGTAACATAGTTTTCGTAGAAATCCATTTTAACAAAAGAAAGTAGAGAACATAACATCTAAAGTGAACCCTATTATTTCACTTGTAACCAGTTTACTGCTCCATTTTTTATCGGAAAAAGATGAAAATGTATAATCTTCTTCATAAAGTAATGGACAATAACTTTATTTTCTTACTTACTTAAATTTCTTCCCGCTTTCTGAAATATTCAGAAAAACATGATATCCGCGCTTTTGAACACGCACTTCCATCTCGCTCACGCGTATGCTCAGAGAGAGGGAGAGAAGACCATAAACGTGCGGAGTCTTAAAGTACAAAATAAGTTACCATAATTGTTGTAAGTGACGTTCGCGAACGCATGCGGGCCGAACTCAGCCAGCCGGCGTCCCTCGCGCGCCTCCCGCGCCGCGAACTGCAGCACCGCGGCCGCGGACACCCGCTCCGCCGCCGTGTCCTCCACCATGTTGAATAGGTGCTCCGTCGTGCACAACTTAGTTCTCCTTATACACAACAGATGGCGCACTGATTTGTCTATGTGAACCGCCAGGTGGCGTTGCTTGATGTTTAGTAGCTCAAGAACTATATATGATGCGGATGACTTGTTTAACTGCAAGTTTACTGTTTATTTATAGTTGCTCACAACAGATGGCGTAGTTTATAACTCTGGTCTGCCGTAGCAATTGATGCTCTGATTCTCTCATGAATGTGTTGCCACTTAATGATGTACTTTAGTTACCAGTCACGTCAGATGGCACTCAACACTCACTTTATTGCAATAATGAACACAAGCCACTTTCTCTCTCTCTCTCTATATGATTATACTGTGCTGTCTATGAGCGATTTTAATGTCTGATGTCACCTCTCGCTGTCCTTTTTACAACTTCGTATCTTCGTTCTTTGAAGTATACTTCAGAGCTGATATATATAAATGGCATTGCATTTTCACTAAGACACTCGTTCTCAGCTAGCTCTCATTCTTTATCGTCCAAAGATAAAGCTGGCAATTGACTCCAAAAACTCTGTGATAGCAATCGACGCTCACAATGTGTTTAATGGCAGTAGATGGCGTATAAGTACCGGAACTTAATAATAGATGGCGTTGGTGTACGTAGGATAGGGATTTTTCAGTCTTGTAAAACGCCTTGACTTCTGTTGTTCTGTTCTGTTCAATAGATGGCGTCACTTCTATTTAACTTAAGTCACTGTCACATGAAGTACATTAACGTCAGTAAGTAAAAATGTTTCGATTTGCACCAAACCAGTTTTGACAGTTTACGTTCACTGCGCGCCACCATTTTCTTCACCAGCACTGTCATTTAATTACTATAATTAATAAGTATAATAATCTTGCTTGCTAAATTACTAATAACCTACAATAGCGGAGTAACGTGTTTAGTGATATTATTAAGTTATCAAGTGACATTTCTAGTAATTGATAGGCTGGCACTAGTATCTTTGGCATCTCTTGACAAGCGACATAGAGCAGCTTTTGCTTTAGTATCGTTAGTTATTGGGCATATTTTTTGCCTCCCTTCTTTTGGAGTAATAATTAAATTTGAGTTATTAACCCATTTCCTTATACCGATGAAAATAGAAACAGATGAATGTTGTAAGTATTACAAATAAATTATCTCTGTGACCAAAGTTCAGTTCATAAGCTAACGGCATTAAGATTCTACTAGGCATGAAAGTAAACATGAAATCAACCTTGTATTAAACGTATATATAGCATCAAATGATGTCTCATTAAAAAAAGCCTAGTATAAAGCCAGCTATTTACTAGATATAACCGAACGGGTACAGTCGCCATCGCATACATAGGTACACTATAGGTGTTCAAAAATATCGGCACATGCACCCTAATGCCTTGAAAATAGAGGTGTGTTCCGCTGTTTGTGACGTGCTTGTTTGCTCCGATGTATGTGATGGCGACTGTACATCAACCAGCGTGTGTCATACTTATGTATGTTGCTCGCAACGAGCCGATTGAATGGCAATTAGTGTAAGCCGTACGATTAAAAAAACCGCAAATCGATCTACAGTTTAGCCATTTGGCACACGCATACTAGAGGCCAAGACAATTTTTTTGACCCGCAGTTCCTAAAATAAATTTCCTTAGGAGGGGAGTGGCAAGACATTTTATTTTTTGTATGGAAAATAAACTTTTTTTCAGAAACCTATTGTGTGTGGTATCTAATGAAAGGGCCTTTTGAGGCGATTCTAAAAATATACCACATCATTACATTGAAGCCATTTTTTTTTAATTAATTCAAAATCAATTTTTGAAACATACTACTAAGTTTGGGCTCCTCCAGACACGATATGGCTGATTTTTTTAAATACAATATAACACAAATAATACGTGCTATCCTCATTTCTGACCTCAATATAGCAATTTTGAAAATAACTACATTAATTATTTTGACCTTTAGTATGCGTGTGCGTGTTTAGTATGTGTTTGAAATTGGGCGTGTACTGCTACCACTATAACTCTCACTTATAACTCACGAAGTTACGTAGTTATAATTTATAATATATGTGTAATGTGTGTGTATGTGTGTGTGTGTGTGTGTGTGTGTTTGTGTGTGTGTGTGTATGTGTGTAGGGGTGTTACTATACGAGCCTGCACGTAGATAGAGGATATAATAGATGCCGTCCTAGCGCATACCCGAAAGGCACGATGGTAAATTAACCTTACTAAACTAAGTAGTATCAGGAGACTAATACATTCATGACGTCTAATGTCATTTATAACTTAGTCATATTATATCGGTGACGTCATCGTGGTGTCAGTTTCAGTACAATATTTTGACAGCTGGTGACAAACAAACATTCCGTATACGCGATGAAGGACTCAAAATATGACATTGTATCTCGTTCCCACTTGCGGTATTGTCTATGCATACATCCTTGTCACTCATGTGTATGTGTGGGTGAGTCCCTCTATTCTATTCTACCTCTATGAGCATGCACGTTTTCATACTGACGCCGACTGACTTAGCGCGCAACGCCACGCGTGCTCATAAAATACCTACATATAAAGACCTATGGCCGTATTCATAAACGTTCATCAAGCCTATTTTAGCTAAAATGCCGTTAAAATTCGTTTGTCTTCATCTGTCACTTTGACATTTGTGTTCGAATGAAAGGGACAAAACACATTTTATTTGACAAGAGGCATTTTAAGTATTATGAATAAGGGGACTACAGTTGACTAAAATAATAACTGGTGGCTCTGTGAGCTGTAAAGTAAAATAAAAATAAAATAAATAAAAATAAAAATCATTTATTTCGGGTATCATTGACCCATAAAACATTATCATACAAGTATACAATTAAAACAATATTAAATAAAATCACGGTAAAACTCGCGAGTCTGTCTTTTTTCATATAATATATATATTTATTTTAATTTCGGAAAACTAAATCGACAAAATAAAATTATAATTATTGAACCTGAGTGATAGAGTCAGAAACAGTGTGATAAGAGAAGTGTGCAATGGATGGAGATATAGTTACGAAAATTGAGATGGAATGTTAAGGTGGTTTGGGCATGTAGAGAGGATGGATGAAAGAAGATTAACGAAGAGTGTATATAAAAAGAGTGGAAGGGCAAGTTGGAAGAAGAAGACCTAGGCGGACTCTCTCAGATCAAATTGGAGAAATCTTACAAAAAGGTCAGGTCAAAAGTACCCTAAACCGACGAGCACGTAAGAGAAATGTTATGAAAGTGAGTGAAGCGAAAGTGGTTTGTCAGGATCGTAGCAAATGGAGATCCGTGATCTCTGCCTACCCCTCTGGGAAAGAGGCGTGATTGTATGGTTGTATGTATGAAGCTGCTCAAAAAAATTCACGAGAATCGGAGAACTTCGTTCGCTTCGCTCGCTCGTTCAATAAAGTAGGCTAAGAATCTGCTAGAAATTTGCTTCCATACAGGCTTTTGACCTAATTTCACGACCCGTAGATTGAAAATGGCTTGTATGTACGTACAGAAAAATTTATGCAAATTGGAAGATTTGTCTGTCTGTCGATTATCTCGGCTTAATGTGGATCAAGGTCGATTTAGTTGTGCTGAATATGTAATCGTTGAGTGTGAAGGAATGCACAATATACTTGGAGAATGTTATGATGAATTTTTGCGCGATTATCAGTCTTAAGTACTTTATCTGTATCTGTGAGCTGAGCTCCCAAGGATGTGTATTGAGACCGTCGCTCGATTTGTCTCGTGAGAATGGGGACGTTAACACCGAATAATTTACTTTAAAAACAAAGTTTTAACCGACGAAAAATCAATCATCCTCTATTTTCCTACCCTTAAGGTTGGTTTTTTTTTCCAAATTTATATGGGTCAACTTCGGGGTATACCCTTTCCAATAAAAAAAGAATTATCAAAATCGAACAACTCTGTAAAAAGTTATGCGTGGTCATACATAAAAATATATATATTATATACGCGTCGACTTGAGAACCTCTTGGTTCTTGGGACACCATGGCGGCGCAACCAGTCGCCCGCCACCAACAAATTGTATGCAGCTCTATGGGCAATATCTCACCGGGACACCATGGCGGCGCAACCAGTCGCCCGCCACCAACAAATTGTATGAAGCCTGTTGCGCCGCTATGGTGTCCCGGTGAGATATTGCCCATAGAGCTCCATACAATTTACTGGTGGCGGGCGACTGGTTGCGCCGCCATGGTGTCCCGGTGAGATATTGCCCTTAGTGTCTACCTAAATACAATCTTAGAATATCAAGTCGTTTTAAGTACCGAAACTTAATTGAACGAGCGAGCGAAGCGATTCTATGCTTCAGCTTGGGCCAAAATTATTTCGTATGTCCGGCTGTCCAGCTATTTTTCTCTCATATATCTCAACCAATTATCGTGCAATTATTTCGTATGTCCGGCTGTCCAGCTATTTTTCTCTCATATATCTCAACCAATTATCGTGCAATTATTTCGTATGTCCGGCTGTCCAGCTATTTTTCTCTCATATATCTCAACCAATTATCGTGCAATTATTTCGTATGTCCGGCTGTCCAGCTATTTTTCTCTCATATTTCTCAACCAATGATCGTGAAATTTTGTGAGCAGGTTCGAAAATGATAGTTTTTTTTTTGTCGATTCAGTTTGATGTTTTTTTAGGGTTCCGTACTCAAAGACTCCGCTGTCCGTCTGTCTGTCTGTCCGTCCGTCTGTCACCAGGGTGTATCTCATGATCCGTGATAGTTAGAGCGTTGAAAATTTCACAGATGACGTATTTCTGTTGCCGCTATAACAACAAATACTAAAAAACAAATTTTTTTTTTTACAATCTTACACAAATCGACCTAGTCCCAAACTAGGCAAAGCTTGTACTATAGGTACTAGACGACAATAAACATGCTTATATAGATAAATAAATACTGAAATACATAGAAAACATCCATTATGATATTCGCCACCTATTAACTGTGGCTCAGTGATCTGTGTTCTTAATCTGTGAGTGGATATAGAAATCACGAGCCGGCGTTTATTAAAAATAAAAACCAGCCAAGTGCGAGTCGGCGCACGAAGGGTTCCGTACCATTATCTATAAAAACGCCAAAAAAAAAACACGTTTGTTGTATGGGAGCCCCATGTAGCCTAGTTGGTAGTGACCCTGCCTACGAAGTCGGAGGTCCCGGGTTCGAATCCCGGTAAGAGCATTTATTTGTGTGATGAGCACAAATATTTGTTCCAGAGTAATAAATAAATAAATAAATATTACGGAACAATCTTACACAAATCAACCTAGGCCCACGGTAAGCTCTGTAAGGCTTGTGTTGTGGGTACTAGGCGATGATATATATAATAGATACATACATATAGATACTTATATAAGTATAATAATAATATAAGTATCTATATGTATGTATCTATTATATATATCATCGCCTAGTACCCACAACACAAGCCTTACAGAGCTTACCGTGGGCCTAGGTTGATTTGTGTAAGATTGTCCCGTAATATTTATTTATTTATTTATTACTCTGGAACAAATATTTGTGCTCATCACACAAATAAATGCTCTTACCGGGATTCGAACCCGGGACCTCCGACTTCGTAGGCAGGGTCACTACCAACTAGGCTACATGGGGCTCCCATACAACAAACGTGTTTTTTTTTTGCCGTTTTTATAGATAATGGTACGGAACCCTTCGTGCGCGAGTCCGACTCTTGGCCGGTTTTTATTTTTAATAAACGCCGGCTCGCGATTTCTATATCCACTCGCAGATTAAGATCACAGATCACTGAGCCACAGTTAATAGGTGGCGAATATCTAAGTATTTAATATTTTCTAACGACTTTAAAAATTAATGTGGTTCTCAATTTGTCTGTTTTCGTTATATGAATGTTGTGCGACAACTCAGTCATCGCATCACGGAATCTTTCCAAAACTCTTCATTAAATAGAATATATTCAATGACAAGCCAGAAATTTCTCCAGACTGGGACAATTGGAATTCAAAGGGAAACCTTCGCCCAGCAGTTTACAGGCATAGAAAAAAAAACTATAAGTTATGACAACGAAGTCTTTTAGCACCAATATTATCCGAAGTCGTGCCTCTAAAAACGTCACAAGCTCACAACATACGCATTAAATCCATTTCTATATCTGAGCACCAGACTGACTACCACAAAATATATGCTATTTTAGGCCATAAGTCTAAGGTGATTAGCAATACAATCGCACGTAAAACAGGATGGGCTTTGGTCGCTATGGTTCTAATAAAGATTTATGTTTAGTATGAATTGTTTGCATATTCACTTAGTATCGCAAATACGTGTGAAGGCGTGGCAGTGAATTGACACCCGAGCTTGTCGTTTTCAATAACCTTGTCTGGATTCTAGCCGGTAATGTATTTTTCACCACACTTGCTCGTAAAGGGCCTCATAACACACAGGCATACAGAGCTACAATAGCCTTTATTACGCCCACGGGCGTAATGGATTTTTCCTTTGAAATGATGTATCTGACACTCATGCATGTCACTTATAAAGCAGGGTTTTACTCAAATAAGATGTTTGAAAACGTATTTAAAAATAAATCTAAACATAAAAACACAAATAAAACATGTTCTTTGCCTTGCGGCTCAAGTCAAATTCAACAAAATTGACGATTGTATTTTTTACAAGCTTTATATTAACTTGAACTGGCGACAGGTCTCCGGACCAATATGCGATGGCAGAATGCCTCTTCAGTTGAAGGGCAAAATCTATAAGACCATTGTGAGGCCTGTCGTCATGTATGGGTCTGAATGTTGGGCGTTAAAGGTGACAGATGAAAAGAGACTGCATGTTACGGAGATGAGAATGTTAAGATGGATGTGTGGTGTGACGAAAATGGACAGAATAAGAAATGAGTATAGGTATTAGAGGAAGCCTGAAAGTAGCCCCTATCATCGACAAATTGAGATCCCATCGCCTTGCGTGGTATGGGCATATTATGCGGAGGGATGACAGTCATGTGACCAAAAGAGTGTTAGGTATGAACGTGGAGGGATGAAAGAAACGAGGTAGGCCAAGGAAAAGGTGGATGGACTGTGAGAGAGAGGATATGAAGAGGAAGGAAGTAAGTGACGAGATGACGAGTGACAGGGAGGTTTGGAAGAAAAGGACATGCTGCGCCGACCCCAAATAAATGGGATAAGGGCAAGAAAATGATGATATATTAACTTGAACTGTTCGTACTATGTCATGTAAGTATATAAGTAGGTATTGTAAGAAGTAAGTTGTCCGTCAAAATTTGCAATCCATCTTCCAGTCACTTACCGACCCGATTGAGCTGAAATTTTGGGTATTAGTATAGTTTGGATGACAATTCAATATTATGGTACGGTCAGCCTCGCAAGGGGCATAACACCTTTGTACTGTGTCACATTAAACGTCATGTTACACTGCCCTATGAAGTTATCAAACGAGTGAAAACGACAAGGTACTTAGGTGTTCAACGGGGTCGCCAGTGATTTTTTGTGGCGGGGGCCACAGCACTCGGCCACCCCAGAGAACGCGGCGAAGATGCCCAGAACGAGCCAGCAGGGGCAAAGCGCGAGAAGGGCTCTAGTGCGTTCAACCTGAGATCCTAGAGTCCTCCGAATTACTTAGCGCAGATGGCGGTTGACGTGGAGTTTTTAGTGGGTAGAAATACCACATAACCCAGACCTCCCCCGAGAGCTGGGTACCTGGTTCGCAGGTTTTCTCCACAAAAAAAAAAAAAAAAAAGGTGTTCAGCAACTTATGAGGCCGACTGTACCATCGAGCTGATCTGATGAGGCAGTAGGTGGCCATGTGAATTCAGTATTTATTTTTACTGCGATTACTATTAATTTTGTCTCAAATGTATTTGTTTCCTCGCAAAAACATTGTGTGCGACACGGACGGTAAGATTTTTTACAAACTCAAGCCATCAACGCCCTCCACCTTCGACGTTCAGGCTTCTAATATACTCTCGTTCTTAAAAAATCACTTAGCGACCTCGTACAGTCGCCATCACATACATCGGAGCAAACAAGCACGTCACAAACATCGGAACACACCTCTATTTACAAGGCATTAGGGTGCATGTGCCGATATTTTTGAACACCCATAGTGTACCTATGTATGTGATGGCGACTGTACCTACTATTCAGCAACCTCGTATTATTCAACCGACATCCAAAAAAGGTGGTTCAGAAATAACCTTTTTATTACAGTTGCTCAAAAAGTGGTACTTTTTGTAGCTGCAAACCGTGCGCAAAGTTGTATTTTGCGCACTAGTGCTTTTTACTTTTCCACGTGTATCGAACGACGTTTTTTAATACAGTTGCGAAAAAATAAGAAAAACAACAAGTAAGGAATTTGAAACTTTTATATTATTAATTCTGTAACATCATTGTAATACAGTTGAAAAATAATAAAGTTGTTCAAAAAAAATATTTTTAATACTGTTCTTACTTGTTGTTTTTCTTATTTTTTCGCAACTGTATTAAAAAACGTCGTTCGATACACGTGCGGAAATGTCATTCTTCACTCGTCCCGAGTCTTACCACTCGCCTACGGCTCGTGGCAAGATATCTCGGCACTCGTGGAGTAATGAATGACATACTTTCCGCACTAGCATCGAAATGTACTATTTCTGTATAACCTTTTTTAAGGTTGGGGAAATAGTTGTAGTGTGTGATGTGTAGACAGTTGTTTGGAGCAAAATTTCATACTACAGCCACAGGTACAGCGGATGGTGCCGACCACAGATGTATGAATATAAGGAGATCGGACATGGCGGCCGATTTGTATAGAGTGAGCCTGTCGCAAGTACATTAACCCACACAACGCCCAAGTAATTGACAAGACAAAGCACGCACACATCTAAAACACACACTCTTGTATACCTTTATTTGACAATAAACGCGCATCATATCAGGCATTTTGGGAAAAAACGTATTATTCTCTGCGATCAGCACGCGTGCACAGTATGGCAGTGTATGCCCATTGAGCATACAGCTGCGACACAGCCGCCGGCGGCTTGTCCTCTCTCTAGTATTCTATGCTCTGAGGTGCCGACCAAGGTCGCTCGGTCGGAGTGGCGTGTTGGCGACCGTCTAGCAGGGGCTTACGTCAAGCAAAACTTGCTGCCAAGTCGCGTCGCGCGCGACTTCTGTCTTGCTCGCACTGTCATCATCATCGTCAGAAAGAGTTTCTCGTTTCCCGTCGCGCTCACTGTGTCTGTTGTGCAAGCTCCGCGGCAGGTATAGTCTATTTCAACTACGAATGCCCTATGCACTTGAAACTTAACAATAGGGCTCATAATGTTTGCCTTTTAGTATCTTTTGTTATCACTAATCCTATTGTTAACGCCCATTGACCGTCTCAAGTGCAATCGGGCCTTGGTATTTGAAACGTAGTATATGAGGGACTAGGGATAGGGGAGGCTGCCGAGGCGATTCGAATAGAATCGAAATAATTCGCCTTCATACATTACGATGAAAGTGCGTCGATTTACGCGGCTCTGCGTCAATCGACGCACTTTCATAGTTAATGTATGAAGGCGAATTATTTCGATTCTATTCGACTCGCCTCGGCGAGCCTAGTGGACGCCAGCCTTGAAAAATCAGTTTAGTCCTTGAACGAGTTTAGAACCGTTGCTCTAAAATCTAAATCCTCTGCCATGTCTTGCCACAAGTGGGCGCTATAATACCTAACAGACCTTCAGGTCAGATCTTTGAAGACATGTTTACAGAGAACGAGAACTGTTGACCTCGCGCGTGTCTGATAATGGCAACTACATATGTATATATTTACTCTTTTCGATACTAATGTCAAGTCGACGCGACCCGCGGCGGTATTGGAGCGATTCTGACACAAATTGTGACAGTCATGGTATTATATAAGTACCGTCAAATGACTTGCAAGATTTGACCTGCACGTTACATGAGTGTGTAGGGGTTGGTATTAAAATGACTGAATCCAAATGACCCGCTCTTTCGATTCGAGTATCACAGCCCCCCTATTCTGTAACTTGTTTTAAGCTCACCTCAACGCTCACCCACAATTATACCTTGACACCGCGATGCGTAGTAATTAAGCGTAGGTAGAGGTCTAGTTTCGTAACGGGTGACCGGCGGGGTGAGCCGCATTTAACGCGTAGCGAATAACAGCCCTGGTCAGTGATACTACGGGTCCATAAGAATGCATCATCATACAATTAAATCAATATTAGGGGGGAGGCTTGACTACTTTAGGGAGGGGTGGCGTTTAGCACACTAAAGCTAAATTTGAGTTAGGGATCAGGCGCCCCTTCACTAGTAAACAAAACCTAGTAATGATTTGTTAATATTTAACAACAAATAATTACTAGGTTAAAAAAAACTTATTTTTTTTATTACTAGGTTTTGTTTACTAGTGGAGGGGCTATTATAAAATAGTGTTAGCCAGTTGGAAGCAAAGAAAGAAATCAAAACAACATTATCGTTAAGGTCATTATCATTAGACAGCCGTATAAAATAGAAATACACTGTTAACCAACGAAGTCTCCACTGTTGCTACCTTCTGCATTTGACAGTGCTGCACTGTGTCGCATTTCTTTGTTTACTTATTTCTGTACAGTCAGGGGTAATAATATTCGTACAAAAATAACGACATAAATATCTGTACAGGACTCTATTGTCAATGTCATAAAGGCGTGTACAGATATTTATGTCCTTATTTATGTAAGTATATTATTACCCCTGACTGTACAGTAACATTGGAGTAGATGTGAATGTTTACGCGATTATAGAATGTAAGGCCTTTAGCAATTAAGATCGTAATCGTATACGGTATATGAAATGTTTCTGTCAAACATTTCATAAAATTAAATAATGGATTTTCGGGTAACATTGTTGTAGATTCTGCATTGGCGAGACTAAGGCTAGATTTTTCATTCCGTATTCGGCGGCGGCCTCGCCTATTCACAATTTGTTTTAATAATACTACGTCGGGGGCAAACAAGCATAATACGGTCTGCCTGATGATAAGGTAAACATATAACTAAACTCCATTAATAGGAAGGAGGTAGCCGGTCAATGAAATCAAGGGCTTATTAAGTGATGAACTGATGATTGATGTAACTGGTGACCGAAGAGCTGCCGGCTTTCACGCGCAACGCATCAGCATTACAATTCAGCGAGGAAATGCCGCCAGCATCCTCGGTATAATGCCTCGAGGACCTTTTTACAAGCTTTATATTAACTTGCACTGTTCGTATGTATGTAAATATGTAAGTATGTATATATATATATGTAAGTTGTCCGTCAAAATTTGCAATCCATTTTTCAGTCACTTCCCGTTATCCAATAGGGAACATTACGCAAAGCTCTGTGTAGGGGGCGACACTAACACAACCCGTAAACAAACCGCCATGACGTACAATGTCATATTTATTTACTAACAAACAATAACAAATAATTAATGAAAACTCGTTAAACTACAATAGTTTTATTATCATTCGTGTGTAAAAAAATACCTGTACTGTGATATTAAAATGGCATCCTGAGGGCTATTTTTTGCTTTACGACGTATTGCCGCTTCCCATAGTTTTCGTATCATCGTTTCCTTAGGAAATGAATGATGCCCTTCATTCTTGCATCCACTTACGCATCACTGACGCATTTTATTTATTGAAATATTTTCTTCCCTATTTGATCCAGAGCTTTGAAGGACTTGTCAAAGTTGTCAAAAAAACTGTTTACTAATTGTGACAGTGCTGCACTCTGGCGGCAGAATATTGCAGTAATGTTCCCTATTGAGCTGAAATTTTGGAAGCATGTGTATATCGCATGACAATGCAATATTATGATGACATGGAGCTGATCTGATGCTGGAGCTGGAAGGTGGCCATAGGAACTCCGCAATAAAACGACACAACCTCATCGAGTTTGGGCTCGCTAGAATCGTCTCAATGAGTAGGTACTTGATGGTGGTATGCAGAAAAGTACCGTCGGCAGTAAAAGCTTGTACCAAAAATGAAATTTTTGACAGAAACTTATTTAGGTTCAACGTAGTTTTAATTTAATTTATCCAACGTGGCTATCCAACGTGGAAATGCCGCCAGTATTATGGGGACTTTTGCATCAGGAACGGCTATTTAGGGGCGCCTAAAGTTAGAGTTAGGTAATTGTATCGTGTGTATTATTGTAGTAATGTTTTAATGTATGGACTTGTTGTGTGTTTAACTGGAATAAATGATTCGGTTAATCAAAATTATCTACTTGTATATAGGTAGAAAATAAATGATGTAAATTATATTAAGTATTACGTTTTGTCAAGAGAATTAAGCCAAAATTACTGCACATTATATTGTTGCTGTTAACTAATATATTGTTACCATAGCCTAGTTTTACAAGTTAAGTATTGTCACAAGTGTTACAGTATCTCATCCAGTTTACTGTAGGTACCTACTCTGTATCCAACCCACAGTTGGGCAGAACTCAATAAATAACACATTTGGAATCGAATTCGATCCTAAACACATATTTAAAGTATTTTAACCTATACGGGCCACAGCCTGGCACAGTAAAACAGACAATCCAGACACGTCACTTGATACCAAACACGTTACCACGCTCAATTAAAAACACACACGAAACCAAAACACGGCACTACACAGTACGTTAAAACCAGCTAACTTTTTAAACGTCTGCCGCGAAGACGCTACACCAACAACTGTATTGCACAAGTTTATAATTTTGTCACCAGTTTATCAATTTTATCGGCAAAGATTAAGTAACAGGAGACGCGGTAACCGATTATGTTATCTTGAGTATGAGGACGAGCGCTCTCAGAGGCTGTCGTGTGATAAACGTTGTAAATAGCTCATAATGCTTATTGCATTCTCTACGGGCACGATAACAGCGTGAACGTTCTAAATTATACAGGGTGTCTCATTTAAATCGGTCAGTATGGGAAAGTCTGAAACTATAAGACATACGAAGATCTGTTCTTAGGAACCATGTCATCGATTTTAGTGACAAGAAAAACTGCATCCATACATTTAAAAAAAACTTGTACTCAGCTCGGGAATCGAACCCGGACGTTTTAAAAATAAAACTAACACTAGTATTTCTATTTAGATATCGATTGTGTAGGTCTTAAGCAGTAAATGTTACAATGAAACATGATGTCTAAAATGAATAAAATGCATTGTTTTCATATACTTTAATTTATTTTAGTAAGTTTTCGAAACAAAATGTTGTACCTACTTATTGAAAAAAATGTTGGTTTGAGTACAAGTTTTTTTAAAATGTATGAATGTAGTTTTTCTTGTTACTAAAATCATACTAAAAATAAGGATAGATCTTCGTATGCCTTATAGTTTCAGACTTTCCCATACTGGCCGATTTAAATGAGACACCCTGTATATAAAATAATAACCTTTTAACTACTGTTTGTGGTTGGCTTGGCTCATTAAACTTCAGCGTATTCCTTTTCTCCACACTTCGCAGTCATCGTAGGCAGTGTAGTTTAGATGATTATGTAATCCATACTAATCCCTACTAATGCGAAAGTGTGTATGTCTGTCTGTCGGTTACCTTTTCACGCTTATACCGCTAAACCGATTTAGATGAAATTTGGTGTGCAGATAGTTTGAGTCCCTGAGAAGGGCATAGGATAATTTTTATCCCGGAATTCATCCCCTAAGGGGCTGGAATCGGGGGTGAAAATTTGTATGGGCCTACGATATAAACTAGTTTCACGCGGACGGATTCGCGGGTAGAAGCTGAATCAATAAAAGGATTACTTACTGATAACAAGTAAGTATACCTAGAATAATCATTTACATGTGCAATTAGAATTATGTAGTCACGGTCTCACGGTCAATTTAAAACGATGTTTTTTGTGAATAAGCAAAAAGACTAATGCATCGCTTCCTCGATTCGAATACGAAAATATGACAACAACATATCTTCATGTCTATTGCTCGCACAGTGCAAGTGCGATAAAGATAAAGCGACAAAATTGTCTGTCAGGCTGGTCTGCATATATTGTAATAAACAGGAAATTAATAATGATCAATGTTATTTATATTACCAATCCATTTGCAACAAAAATACGACAAATTTCTCACGCAAACATGACAATGTTCGCATCCGAATCGAATATAGAATAACAACTGTAAACACAAGTGTACATACGTATGACGATTCTTACTATTCCTGTTCCTAATTGCTTCAACTAATTTGAACATCACGCACCCGACGCATGCGTAAAACGACATTCAACATAGTCCTTATTCCGTAGCCACAATGTTCAAATAGGTACTGATTTAATTGTCAACATTACTTAGTCGCGTCTGCGTTAACTCTTTGACCATCTCCGCTGATTGGCGGGGCTGTATCAACAATAGTCAGCGTAAAACGAACCGTGCAGATGTCGTGACGTCTGCAAACGTGGAAACTAATCGTATTCAACGACTATTAACTCTATTTTAATGATGATAAGGTTCATTTACGAATGAAGACATTTTGAGAATTATTAGTCCTTAATACCTTGTGATACGGTCAGTCGTGTTTTGTTTTTAAGTGATAAAAGTCTTTGATAAAAGGTGATGTGAATGTTTACGATATTTCTACATCAATAGCGGGATTTATTTTCAGTTGTGATTATTTAATATGAACTTTATTCTGTAAAGTGTAGATTTGTTTTTTGTGTTACGATTGTGTAAGATGGTATGAGAAATAAGTAAAATTGCTGACAACTATGTGAGAAGCTGTTTTCCCTAGACTGACTTCCCCAAACATTACATTCTACAATTTTGTATAAAAACCACTATTTTTTTTTGACGACCGCTTTAGCCTAGTTGGTAGTGACCCTGCCTACGAAGCAAGAGGTCCTGATGGGTTCGAATCCCGGTAAGGTCATTTATTTGTGTGATGAGCACGAATATTTGTTCCTGAGTCATGGATGTTTTCTATGTATTTAAGTATTTATTTCTCTATATGTATGTATCTATATCGCACACTGTGTAATTTTCCTTTAAGTGCGGTCACCTATAATTTACCCCCCTATAGGTCTACCTAAGAACTACAACTTCTGGGAAGAAACCATGTATTTTTGATGTTTATTTTTGAAGTTATTTAAAGTTATGCTGACGTTAGCAAAAAACAGTTTTTGCTTGTACATACATCAAAATAATAATATGATTCACATATTTACTTGTTTTATTATAGTATCAATGCAATATCTAACTCGATACAATGTTTAGGTATTGCATCTACGATATTCAAAGACAAATCGTTGTTTTTAAATTTTTACTTAGTTGCAGTTTTCTCCGTATTCTTGTCGGTTCTGTATCTGATTTTAATACGAAACATGCATAATATAGTTAACAATAACACAAAATAAAAAGCAAATTGTTTGAAAGTGGAACTTCGGAAATATTGCATTTCTAAAGTTCCATAGATTTTCTACGGCAATAGGGTCGTGAAATTTAAAATTTTCAAATACATAATTAATTTAATTTAATTCAAACGGAATAATGTTTCAGGGTGAATCAACTTTGTAGTGTCCTCCCCGCTTCTCTATTTGCTGTTTAAAAGGAGACTAAAAGAAAACACGATGCCTACTGTTGTTAACTGTTATTGCATTCCTTACTCAATTAATTAGACCTAGCGTGAAACTACATGAGAACTGTAAAATATTAATTTGCCCTCTATTTCACCGATTGCTCAGTGGACGTAGAATGTCCCCCAATTTGTATGAAAGATCGTGGTTCGTCCCCTGGACAACCATGTTTTCTACTAGAATGCGTTTATTTGCGAGATGCAACATAATATGATCCAATAGACAGTTTATCTGGCTATAAGAACTTATAGATTTTATCAAATACGTGTATGTTGCTAATGGTGGCGCGTGTGCCATTTATTAGTATTTTTATTTTGTCTGGAGATATCTTAGCATCAGAACATTCAGAACTAACGACAGATTCTCTTAACAACAATGCGAGATCAAATGCAGTCGAAAGCCAAGTATGGTTCTTCATTATAAAAGCTGATTGTTTTCTGCGACAGTTCGTGTACCTACTTCTTTTCACATTTGGGTCATTGTCAGTCACAAAAACAAAAATCATCTTTCCGGTGGTCAATAGTTAAGGGCTTCCGTTTATATTTAATATGTTTTTATCACATAGAATTATAGAAGGGGCAACGCTGTTTATGCGGATTCAGAATTCAACCTAAAATTAGGCTTTAGAGCCCTTAACTTTAGCTATGTCCACCGAAGAGACGCGAACCTAAATCTGACAATGACCCATTTGCTTATGAACGTTGTCAGTGTATTTTGAATTTTTTTAATGCTATTCCGGACAATATCAGGAATGCCTTTAGGGTAAATGGCATTCATGATAATATCGGTTCGCAGAGTAACATCTAAATCTATTGGTCGAATTTTCGGCCCTTGCAACCTAGCATTTGATTCCAATATTTTGAAAACCTCAAGACTCGTCAACGTCAATGGTATACTCGTCGTACTACTATTTCCATTCACGGTAGAATGATAGTTTGCCACTCGCTGAGCAGCATGAGGGTTGGCGCCCTCATGCCCCCCTAGCATTAAGTCCCCCGGTCGAGGCCCGTGAGGACATCCCCCCGCAGGATGGGTCAGCTCCTGCGGAGGCAATGCAGCGCCATGGATCTTTAACGGCTCCATGACGCCTCACCCCCGCTCCTCGTGTTTGACGAGGGCGGACCGCTTCCCAATATCACATGATGTCCTTCATCGAAGAAAGTACAGAAATCATGAAGCCTTTCCATGATAATGTGCAACGTATAATTAAAAAGAGTATGTGGAATACCTATAAATAGATTTCTCCCATTCTACTTTTCAACTACTCACGTGAAAGGAGTCTAGCTTAAAATTGGTACTTAATTCTTTTTTACACCAAAAAAACTATTTATATTTTATTTTACATCAAGAAAGGTAGTAAATTGGCTGTCGAAGTTATCTAACAATTGTTATAGTAGATGACAACCCTAACCTTAAACTTAAAAAAATTATATCTCTGATGTTCCGCATTGTTCGCATCTGAGTTTTTTTTATATTATATCTAAATACAATATAAAACGATTCATGTTAAAAAACAATGCAGAAACAATAGGACTAACCAAATAAAAAATAAAAATAAATCGGGGTTTTCCCTTTTAGTAACGATAATTTATAATTTCTTTTTGACTAAAATTAGTAAATATAGCAACCCTTTTTAAGACACCAATGTATAATACATAATCACAATACATTTAAAACGAAATAATGCATTTCTATGGTTTTTATGAAGATTTCTCAATTTTTTAAATAACTTCAAAAATAACCATAAAAAATACATGGTTTCTTTCCAGAAGTTTTAGTTCTTAGGTAGATCTATAGGATAAAGGGGTAAATTATAGGTGACCGCACTTAAAGGAAAATTACACAGTGTGTATCGTCGTCTAGTATGCACAGTACAAGCTTTCGAAGCGTTCATAGCCTAGCGGCGCCTGATAATCGGAAACGATAACGCAGGTTAAGCAAAGATGGCAGCGGTCAGTCTTTGGATAGGTGACCGCCTGTTAAAGTGGTTACTATAAATGAGCGCTTCCGTGCTTTGGAAGGCACGCAGTTGATCCCGACTGCTATCTATGACAGTTAGTCATTAAGCCTAGTTAGAGGCCTTCGGGCGGCTTAAGAACCTTCCAGACTCACGTTACAAACAACAGAGGTAATTGCAATTCGCAAATCCGGTCCATAACTACATGAACATCCTGCTACGGTAATTTAAGGGCTAGCCTCAGAGCATCTAGCACAACCAGCACGGCTATCGGAAGACGGCTCGCGAGCTATGTATAACTAAACCCGAAACCAGAATAAAATTCCATCAAATCTACTACTGTGTTGCCATTTAAGTGAAACATTCTATCAATTCGAGCATTCAAGTAAGTAATTAATTTATTAGTAAGGAATTTTAAAGATACAGTTTAATGCTCGACCTTTCAAATCCGCAAGATATGAGAAGTAACATAGTTTTCGTAGAATTCCATTTTAACAAAAGAAAGTAGAGAAAAAAATCTAAAGTGAACTTGTAACCATTTTACTCCTCTATTTTTTATCAGAAAAAGAAGAAATTTTATAATCTTCTTCATAAAGTAATGAACAATAACTTTATTTCCTTACTTACTTAAATTTCTTGTCGTTTTCTGAAATATTCCGAAAAACATGATATCCGCGATTTTGAACACGCACTTCCATCTCGCTCACGCGTATGCTCAGTGAAGGCCTCCACACACCGGTCGCGGGCCCGCGCCCGACCCGCGCCCGCGCCCGGTGTGTGGAGGCCTTTAGAGGGAGAGAATACCATGAACGTGCGGAGCGTTAATAACTACCAATTAGAAAAGTCGAAAAACCCCCGACATTTCATTTCAAAGTTCAATATCTCAAAAACGGCTGAACCGATTTTGTTTAAACGTAGCTAAGAACCATCTCGATCACGTCAGCTTTTGGATAAAAAAACCGCATTCTAATCGGCCCATTCGTTTAGGAGCTACGATGCCACAGACAGACAGACACGTCAAACGTATAACACCCCTCTTTTTGCGTCGGGGGTTAAAAACATTATCTAAATAAACAAACGATTACGAGTAGGTAGCTATTATGATTTTATTTTTAATTCAAACTGTTTTGTAGTAAAAATATTCACATTACAAAGGCAATACATCAGGTCTTAACCACATTTAGTATCAGTTATGACACAATAATATTATCGTCTCAAGATGCGTGTATATTTTTCTTGGTATTTCAATAAATAAAATACAACAACTACTCGTGTGGGTACGCTGAAATGGTGGCGGCCATGACATTTTTTACTCGTCACTTAATTTTCGGTTTTTAGCGGCCAAAAGTTTTTATTTTTATTTTCAAAATTTGCCGACGATACTGCAGTACTGGCAAGACATAACGACCCCAAAAAAGCATCTGACGCACTACAAATTGGCCTGCAGGAGGTTCACAACTGGCTTGAAAAATGGAAAATTAAAGCTAGTGCCGCAAAATCCACCCAAGTAACGTTTACCCTTCGCCAGGGAAACTGCCCGTCGGTTAAACTCGGAGATAACACACTACCACACAGTGACTGCGTAAGATACTTGGGAATGCACCTCGATCGACGCATGACCTGGAAAAACCATATAAAGAACAAAAGGGACGATATCGGATTCAAACACAAAAACCTATACTGGATGTTGGGAAGAAATGCTAGATTGTCAATGGACAACAAACTACTAATCTATAAGGTTGTACTAAAACCGATATGGATGTATGGCGTGCAATTATGGGGCAGCGCTAGCGACTCAAACATTAACATCATACAAAGATTACAGAATAAGATCCTGAGATCAATAGCGAACGTACCATGGTATATTACTAACAGTGAACTGCATGAACACCTATCAATAGGCACAGTGAAGGAAGAACTCCGAGACATTTCCTTAAAATACAAGCAGCGTCTAATCAACCATCCCAATAAACTAGCACAACAGCTGACCGTCCAGAACCACATAAGACGACTAAAACGACACAACATCCTGGAGCTACAAAATAGAGAGTAGCCTCAGACTTCAAAAACGAGGAGATGCTCTCGCTGGAGAGCACACTCGACACGCCAGATTGTACTAATCCACACATCGACTTATAGTCTTCGGACTGATTGCCGATAAGCAAAGAACATAAAAAAAAAAAAAAAATTTTCAAAATTTTATAAATATCTGCGCATTTCCGATCAGTCTCACATCGATTGTAACTATTATATTTGGTATTATCATAATAAGGTTGGTTACACCTGGAACGTCATACTGACAATAGTAGGTTTCATTGTGACAGTGACCTTTCTAGATTTGATGGAATTTAATTATGGTTCTGGGTGTAGCCGCATAAAAAAACAAAAAACTCACCCATAATCTTCTTCGGCGGCACCTTCCTCTGTTCTCTCTCCTCTGCCTCCTCCCTTCGCATCATTTTCCCCCCCTCCATCTGCTGCCACTTCCTCTTCCTACCCTCCCTCTCCTCAAAATACATCCCAAGTTCCTCCTCCTGTCCAACCAGCCTCACTGAACTCTCCCAAGTGAACGCATCCGCTTTCCGTGTGTCATGCATAATATATTCCGAATAGTCCTTTTCAGTATCATATAATGCCATCACTGCGCCATCACTAAACTAAAAGCCACTTGATGATGATGAGATGATGATGATTGTGGGGAATATAAACGTTTTAGAAAAGAACGAAGAAGGAGTTGTACAGCTTCTTGATTCCGGTTGTTTCTCGTTGACGGTGGCTCTGAAGGAGTTCGTTCTCTATTTTCAAGAGCATATTGGTGTTAGAGCGACAGTGGTGGTACTTTATGTGGGGTTCGAGGGGGGTAGACTTGGTTGTGAAGCGGTTCCCAGACAGATAGGTTGGCTGGCAGCTGTGGGGGGCCATGGAGCTTCGTGTTGGGGCTTCGAGGGGCACCTTGGCGGTACTACGGCTCCTGGAACAGATGCGGACGGTTATTTTGGGAAAATGTTAGAACGCGGCAGGTTTGAGGTCTGAAATAGATATTATGATAACTAGCACGGATAGTAGGTATAAGTGTAAGGCCTGAGTGAACGCTCGAGTCGGGCGTGCGAGGGAGCGGGGCGTGCGGCGTGCATGTTAAACAAATGATCCTGAGTAGACGCTGCACAAAGCGAATGCACGCACGCCCGCCACACAGCACGCCCCGCCGAACGCTCCGCTCCGAGCGTCCACTCAGGCCTTACACTAAGTGTCTGCTACCTATAAGCGTGAGTATCAAACCAAATGAGTAAAGAGTTGCTATGACCACCCTCAGTATCCATCGTCAGATCAGCTCGGTGGTACCATTACATTGGCGTGGTGGCATTGTCAACGAACATTTACATAGAATAAGAATATTTTATTTGTAGAAAATGGGTGTACATAAAAGATGTTAAAACTTGTTTTGGCGTCTCCATCTTCAGCCTGATGCACAGACATACAAATCTATAGTATCTTACAGCTAAATACCTACTTACTATTGAACTTTAAACATCACGGAGTCTTACAAAGTGCTCCGAATTGCCATAAGACATTTTGTCAAGACACCAGGCATGTAATTTGCTTTTTAACTGGGGCAAGTTAGGTAGGTAGTTGTAAAATTTGATGCACATGAAACAATGTTTTTACTGACAAGGGCAGATGTTATTCTCGGATAATTTAAGTTTGACTCATGTCGAGTATTGTACCTCGAGGTGGAAGCAACACTAGAAAATGAACTTGAATTGGTTTTTACAAAATCTTTGGTGACGTTTGTGCTGTTACCCCATAAAATTATACCATATCTAAGATTCGACATCACATAGCCATGGAATGCCAGAAGGGCTGTTTTTTGAGATGTGATTGCTTTAAGCCGTCTCAGAGCAAAAACAAACCTGCTAAGCTTAGTGTTCTTTCCAATTATTGTGACAATCCACGGTTACTCCTAAATAAGAAACGAATAGAAGAGACTCTTTTTCGATCTGGTGATTACAGTACAGCAGTTAAGATTACAATATAGCTGTACACACTTAGGCTTACCTTGGGGTGCATAAAATTTTACAAACTTTGTTTTTGATACGTTTATCTTTATAGCTGGAAGAGATCCCTTACCGGGATAAGTTCGCCTTTGTACTTTGATTTATTTATTTATTTATATTTTAGGACCACCAACGGCTAACACATCTAAACAATACATTTGGTTTAAATAATAAAAAACAATAAAGATGCTTAGCCACTTATAGGTGACCCCACACCACAGCTCACAATGATCTTATGCGAAATGTGTATTGTATGCTTAAACCTGTTATTGAGTACAATAAAGTGTTTTCATATGGTTGAGATTTATTTAAAGTGGCCGACTTTTCATCCGACTGCCAAAGGAGAGGGTTATGTTTTTCGAGCGTATGTATGTACCTATGTTTGTATGTGTGTATGTATGTATTATTCTTTGGCACGCCCTGCAGCCGAAACCGTTTGGCGGATATCGACATAATTATGAGGTGTCGTTGGATTCCTCTTAATCGTAGGAGTGATATATTAAAATTTGCCAAAATCTTTTGATTATAAAACTGTCATTGGAATTGGTGTGTCTGTCTGTGGCATCGTAGCTCCTAAACGAATGGACCGATTTGAATGCGGTTTTTTTATCCGAAAGCTGACGTGATCGAGATGGTTCTTATTCTTAGCTACGTTTCATCAAAATCGGTTCAGCCGTTTTTTAGATATTGAACTTTGAAATTAAAATGTCGGGGGTTTTTCAACTTTGATGAAATTCGACCATCTCCAGTAATCTCAAGTACACATAAATAGGTATATTATGTATATACATACAGTGCAAGTACTTGAACCAAGAATTTAATTAGGAAGATGGTAAAATTATTTCCAATGATGTGAAATTATCTTGAGAAAATATTTTTTCCCGTTGGTTCGAGTGCATATCTTTGACGGTCTTCCTAATTTTTTTCTTGATTTAAGTAATATATTTTTTGTGTGTGGAGACTGTACATTTACATTACGTTTAAAACTTTGCTATGCAGTTTATTAAAGTTGCATGGTTATGTGAAAATTATTGGTTGCATGTTAAAAATTAGTGTCATACAAATTGGGACGATCAATTTATTTGACTATTATATGCGTGTCGGACCTATAAAAGGTCATATTCTCATAGAAAAGTCACGGCACTTATGCGCTTTTTCTTTAGGGAAGGCAGTTTTTCAGCAGTAACTCGTAAACCTTTGGATCAATCTGGTTTAAAATTAATTTAATGGAAAATATTTCATAAGCACTATTTATATTTGTGAATTTATCATATTTTCTGTATTTAACCTAAAAACACTGAAATAAAAAAAGTGTTTTACAAATTTCAATTATTGCCTGAAACATCACCATCAAAGAAAAAAACGTAAGGACCGTACCAGAAATAAAGTAGACAACTTTAGGCATCTCTAAAAACTGGTACGTACATAAAATAGGCATAATTTTTTTTTTTAATAACGAAATATATCCTTTTCTTTTAATTGCAACAAAAAGCAATTACTACTTTTGTCAAACTGTCAACATGGGGAGAATTAGCTTACACGTTCGTAAAAATATTTTGGACGATTGGTGCAAAATAAAAGGTATGACGATTAGAAAACTGGTTAAAAAGTACGAGTTGAGTCCCGCGGGCGTGCACAAGATAATAAATAAATTTGGTGACTTCTGTACTCTCCAAGATTTGCCTAAGTCTGGAAGAAAACCGGGGACAACCGACTTGGCATGAGAAAAGAAAGTCGTAAGAATGTTTAAGGGGGTTCGATTGCCATACAAAACGTTATTCGACATTCGTAGGCTAACAGCATGATATTTTAAGAAACTTATGTAACAATCTTTCATAAATTGGCTTCCCATTTGCGCCAAATTCCCCCTTTCCTAGAATAAACTTACATAAACTAGATTAATTTGAGAAATTGGTTTGTCACGTGATATTTTGGGAAAACTATTTTTCTCAAATTAATCTAGTTTATACAAGTTTATTCTAGAAAAGGGGGAATTTGGCGCAAATGGGAAGCCAATTGATGAAAGTTTATTACATAAGTTTCTTAAAATATCACGCCGTTAGCCTGCGAATGTCAAATAACGCTTTGTATGGCAATCGAACCACCTTAAACAAAATCCGCCCTTTCAATTCGAGATGCGGCAAAAAGAGCCAAAACTTCTTCGGCTATGATACAAAGAATCAAACTAAGATGCAACCTAAAGACCTATAAAAAACTAAAACAACCAAAACGAGATGAAAATCAAACAACAGCTGTCAGAAAACTGGCAAGGAAATTATACGACCGTATATTGACCAAGAAAAATCAGTGCATTATAATGGATGACGAGACCTATTGCAAATTGGACTTTAAAGCCTTACCAGGACCTCAATTTATTACGGTGCCGGCTTATAGAAGGTTACTCGAAGACATAAGGCCATCAACATCGAGAAATTTGGCAAAAAAGTATTAGTGTGGCAAGCGATCTTTCAATGCGGTATGCGATCGCAATACTTCTTTACTACAGGGACTTTGAACGCTACGGTATACAGTGACGAGTGCTTACAGAAAAGATTACTACCACTAATAAAGAAGCACAGGAGTAGCACTTTATTTTGGCCATACTTGGCTTAAAGCCGATAAGGTAGAAGTAGTGGATAAGGAGATGATTCCTCCCAATTGCCCAGTAGTTCACCCAATTGAGCGATATTGATCTATCATGAAACGACACCCCTAAAAAAACGTCAAAGCTGCCACCTCAGTTGAAAACTATAAAAAAAAGTGGAACATCATCAAATGTGTCAAAAGTGATCGTCCAGAATTGAATGAGACATGCACATCAAAAAGAAAGTTAGGTTGCAGGCAAAATATATAAAATACGACGAATTCATTCAAAACAGTTCTTTATAAAGACCTTATTTTTCAGTTTCTTTTTGTTTCATTATCAGTTTTCACACAGAATAAAAATAATACCATTTTGAAGTTGTCTACTTTCTTTCCGGGTACGGTCCTTATGTAGGTCCCGTAAGCTTTAGGTCTCGTGAGTTTCGTTTGAAAATACTCTTTTTTAGGGTTCCGTAGCCAAATGGCAAAAAACGGAACCTTTATAGATTCGTCATGTCTGTCTGTCTGTCCGTCCGTATGGCACAGCCACTTTTTTCCGAAACTATAAGAGCTATACTGTTGAAACTTGGTAAGTAGATGTATTCTGTGAACCGCATTAAGATTTTCACACAAAAATCGAAAAAAAACATTAAGTTTTCGGGGTCCCCATACTCAGAACTGACACTCAACTAAAAGAATAAAAATAACACACAAAAGAAGACCGAATTGGAAAAGTGAGGGAATAGGAATAGCTAGCAAGCGCAAGAGACAGTTATACGCTCAAACTTTAAAATCAAATTGTACATTCATTAAAAACAAATACAAAAAATACTGCCGGGCCATGAAAGCAGTTACAAAACAATCGAAGCGTAAGTCAAATATAAAATTCATAGAACAAAGTGCAAATAAAAGCAAAGCTACATGGCAAAAAATTAAGCAAAATACAACAAAAATAAACAACATAAAGGAATCGGTGGAACTGATTAAGGTGGACAATACTATTATAAATGATCCTATTGACATCGGTAAAACATTTAATAATTACTTTATAAATTTAAATAATGACTTAATAAATAATCAAAACCATAAAATGATCTCCCACCCCAATTTGAATAGTATTTTTATGACCCCAGTGACCATATCAGAGGTAATAAGCATAATAAAAATGACAAAGAATAAAAAAAGTACTGGACATGATCAGATACCAATGAAGTTAATCAAAGCAAGCGTTGATTACATTGCGGAACCGTTGGCTCACATAATAAATTTAACACTAGAAAGTGGATGTTTTCCTGATGACTTAAAAAAGGCCTTAATAAAGCCCTTATATAAAAAAGGTTCCAAACATGACATTGCCAATTATAGGCCTATTGCATTATTGCCGAATTTTTCCAAAATATTTGAAAAAGTCGTTCTAAACCGGATACTATCTTTCTTTAATAAATATAACGTATTAAACAAAAATCAGCTAGGATTCCAAAAGGGAAAAAATACAACATTAGCCATATTTAATTTTTTGCAAGAAATATGGACAACTATACACAATAAAACAGCATCTATTGGGCTCTTTGTGGACTTGTCCAAGGCGTTTGATTGTGTATCTCACAAGATTCTGTTACGTCAACTCGAACATGTTGGAATTCGAGGGCCAGCATTAAAACTAGTTCAGAGTTATCTTACAGATAGAAATCAAGCCATAATATTAGACACCTACGACAAATCAACAAAAACAATCAGAAAGGTACAGTCAAATTATGAATACATTTTGCGGGGGGTGCCACAGGGCAGTGTCCTAGGGCCTTTATTGTTTTTAGTTTATATAAACGAGTTTCCCCTGGTGACTGACCACCCATGTGTTATGTTCGCAGACGATGCTACTATGTTTATAACTGACAACAGGTCTAATATTTGTAATGAATTATGCAGTACATTAAGAAAAGTAATTAATTGGTTAGCATCTTTACATTTAAGAGTAAATTTAGATAAGACTAAAATAATACAATTTATTAATAATAAACAGGTTACACAAGATTTAAACATAAATATTGATAGTAAACGAATTGAGCAAGTAAATTCTACAAATTTTTTAGGGGTAACTATCGATAGTAAACTAAATTGGAAGTTACACATAGACAAAATTAATAAAAAAATTGCTAGCAGTTGCTACGCGATATCTATATTGATAAATATTACTTCAGTAGAGGTAGCCAAACAGGCATATTATGGAAATGTTTATCCTCTACTAACGTATGGTGTAATATTCTGGGGTAACTCAGTGAACGTTCAGTCCACATTTATTCTCCAAAAAAGGTGTTTGAGATTAATATTTAATGTTAAAACTAGAGAATCTCTTAGACCTGTGTTTAAATGCCACAAGATGTTAACCCTGACATGTATATATATATTAGAAATTTGTTTATTTATCAGACAACGCAATGAATTATTTATAAAAAAATGTGATACTAAGAAAAATCTAAGATCTCAATATCAATATGACTTATGTACAGTTTGGCCTACCAGTTATATACTCAAGAAGAGCACTTATGCCACTGGAATTAAAATATATAATAAGTTGCCGGAAAATATTAAGTCGTTAGATGGCTCTATATTCAAGAGAAAACTGAAGGACTGGTTAATATGCAAATGTTTTTATGATTTAAACGAATATTTCTTGTGATATGTAAATTCTATATTTTAAGTGTGTAATTAATATTGTACGTCCGAAATGGGCAGACTGTTGAAACTTATTTACTTTATGACATGTATGTACCTACACAGTTTTGACAATAAATTATATCTTATCTTATCTTATCTTATCAAAAAAAAATGTTTCATCAAACCCATACGTGTGGCCCGTGTGGGGTTTCTATGGATAGGTCTTCAAAATTGATATTGAGGTTTCTAATATAATTTTTTTCTAAACTGAATAGTTTGCGCGAGAGACACTTCCAAAGTGGGAAAATTTGTGTCCCCCCCCCCCCCCCTGTAACTTCTAAAATAAGAGAATGATAAAACTAAAAAAAATATATGATGTACATTAACATGCAAACTTCCACCGAAAATTGGTTTGAACGAGATCTAGTAAGTAGTTTTTTTTTAATACGTCATAAATCGTAAACCGCAATTTATTTCACGGAACCCTTCATGTGCGAGTCCGACTCTCACTTGGCAGCTTTTTTTACCATACACGGCTACAGCGTGTTATTCTTTTTTTTGTGGGCTTTTCTTTTAATGCATAATAATGCCTCTTCAAGGTTTTGCCTAGATGGGTATGTAACTATTAGCATGCATTTCTTTCGTCTTAATCAATAAATTAAAAAAAAATGTTCTATATTTCTAATTATTAATAAATAAATAAATAATAATAATAAATATTTGCGGACAATCTTACACAAATCAACCTAGTCCCAAACTAAGCAAAGCTTGTACTATGGGTACTAGACGACGATATAGATACTTATATAGAGAAATACATACTTAAATACATAGAAAACATCCATGACTTAGGAACAAATATTCGTGCTCATCACACAAATAAATGCCCTTACCGGGATTCGAACCCAGAACCTCTTGCTTCGTAGGCAGGGTCACTACTAACTAGGCTAAAGCGGTCGTCGAAAATATTAAAATAAATTGATGGAAAAAATGTGTTAATTGTGGAGTTAACATGGTGATTAATTAAATAATGGAGTTCGGTAAAAATATTAAATAATATTGGAATATAACGCATTATGATAATCGTTTTTCACATACCGGTTTTACAAAAGGAGAATAAATTCAACTTTTGCTTTTTTTATACCATGAAAACCAAGTATTTCTTGCCATCACTGATTCTCACCTTATTCAGAGTCCAATCGCACAGGGTGTCAACAACACTTTTAAAAAGTCCAAATTCTCTCACAAATCAATATAATTTAGCCATATTGGCGAACAGCCACATGATAGCAGTAGTGATCCACCCGTCCCCGTCTTTCAAATACATTATCAATCAACCATTTTGTTAATTGGAAAATTATCCCGAACGCGACCGTTTCGCCAATTCGCCCGCAATGAACGCGTCCGTTGGCGGCGCGGGAAAATTCAAATTTCGAACACGAGCGGCGGCTGCGTACGACCGAGTATAAGTTGAGTCTATTGCTAAATTGCTGGAGACGTTTAAATGAATAAGTATTGTCGTTAATTCGTTGTCCAATGGCGTACGCGAATGGAGCTGTGTGGATGTCGGGAATTGGGACCACTTGGCTGGCAGGGTCAGGCAATCATCGGGTCAAGATGTTAGCGTGGGGTACCGTGGGGGACGAGGCGGTTCCGCCATCTTTGTGCGCTAACTGGTGCTGGAGGGCTGTATCCTCCTGATAAATATTAAAAAAAATACAATGGAATTTGAAGCGGGTTCAGGCAACAATTTTGAATGTTTATTTGAAAACACTATCTTTCTTTAAAATCGGACTAACATCCTTTTTAACCGACTCCAAAAAAGGAGGAGGTTATATGTTCCACTGTACCTATGTATTTTTTTTATGTACCTACCTATATTCGCCGATTTCTCCGTCAATTGTGGACTGATTTACAAAATTATTCTTTTATTTGAAAGAGTATACTTCCGAGGTGGTCCCATTGTCACCATATCAGGATCTGATGATGGGATCCCAGGGAAATTTTATAGGCACGCATGTAGTGATTTCGGTATTTGCTATTATAATTCGGAAATCGCAATTTTGGTGAAGTGGAACTGATACTGAAGACCACAGATGACTTATGGAACTGCTCAAAGATGTAACAACATGATTCCGTTGAAGTCGCAACTCGTGAAGTGGTAATTCATTCCTTTAGGAATCGACGGAACTCCTCCAATATTATCAGCCCACAGATAGCGACTTGGGTTTTTTCTGTAATGATCAACGCATTTGCTCTCGGAAAGCAGTGCATGTGGTAAATTGAAAAGGAAAAGTGGAAATGTTCATGTTAGGTACATTTGTGGCTTGGCGAAGTACTGAAATGAAGTCGGTTTAAACTTTGTTTTTAAAGTAAATTATGGACCATTCTCTTTCAATAGGAACGCAGTGCATCCAAGGGCCAGACTGGGTTACAGTTATACCCCTACACGTGCCATGTTGTAATTCGCTACCTATTATTTACTTGGTAATAACAAAATGTTCTATTAATAACCATGAACATTATTAATTCATATTATGCTTCAGTGTGTTTTGGTTCGTTTCAACATAAAAAAACATGTTTCGCTTAAAAAACCGAACACACTCGTGAACACAAGCGTGTTCGCTTTTTCGAGGAGGCGTCTCTCGCGGCTTGCACTCATACGACCACACCTAAGCGCGTCAACGCTCGTACAGTCGAACTCATAAGTAACTAACTGAACACCTTGGTACCTTGTCACATTCACCGGTTTGGCAACTTCGTACGGCAGTTTATACCAGGGATCGGAACCGGTTAATTGCTAAAACCTCGGTTTACCACGAATCTCGAACTATTTTATACTTCACATGTAGGACTCAGTTGTGTTTTGAGGTAACGAGTGCGTATTATTAGATTGCCCAATTAGAAATGAAATTATTATCAAAAGAACGAAAAAGAACCGTTTTCGTTCCCATACAAACAATACCGGTTTCCGATCCCTGGTTTAAACACGACGTCAAAGCTTCAAACAAGCTTATACGCGCCAAAACACTATTATGAAACCGCTTTTAATCGTAACGTAGCGTTGACAAAGGCAATGCTGAAGAACATTGGCTTTGATTCATGACTTTGACTTCAAGAACACTGCCTAAAATAAACATATCAAAATAAATTGTTTTATTGCCCGCTTTATTTGATGATCCGCACTTGATTTGGGTATTCAACACTGAACTCGTTTCAATAATAGGACATAAGTCTAAGGTCGGAAAACTTCTGGAGGACAATAGAGGAGTTATCTTGTCTCATCGGGATAAGGGCCCTTTCGAATTCACTTTGGCATCATATGTCCTTCTCCTTTGTGCCTAACTCCAACGCTCGCTCCAACATTTCCACAAAACGGATGATGGAACTCAGCGGGAGGTTCTTTCAAATCCTTTGGTTCTGGGTAACCATTGCCAAAGTCATTCATTCTTTGTCGGACAACTAGCACGCTAGAGGGGTTCCTTCCATTTGTCTTAATAGAATAGACGTCTTGAAACTCATCATCACCAACCTATATACGTCCTACTGCTGGGCATAGGCCTCCTCTCGATTAGTGGGAATGAAGTAGTCCCGACACCGGCCCGGCGCAGGTTGGGGGCTTCACATACCTTTGAATTTCTCCGTGTGACCGAAAAGAATTAAAGGCTCGACCATCTGACCATCCACTACCATTTTGCCGGAATGTGGTCGCACGTTCTCTGCAAAGATAGGGTATGTCAATCACCTGAGAGCTCACTAACGACACTCCAGTTAGCCAGTTTTTATTTTTTCCAGTCGCCGTGGTCGAAATTGGCCAGGAAGATGATGATGAATTTCTCCGCAAATATATGCAGGCCCGATGTTTTCCTTCACCGAAAAGCTAACTTACACTAGCTTACTTACACACATCCAAAATACCTATTGAAAACGCCCTTTTGAAAGGACCAAATGATAAGGTCCTTGAAGAAAGCATTTAGGCACAATAGTAAGTAATTGAATGTGGACTGAATTGATATAATTAGGCTCACTTAGTCATGTTATTCGCCGAACGATAAACCAGTCATAAAATACAGGAAAAAGGAAGGACAGGACTATTGCTAAAATTAAAGTCCAAAAGTGATTAAAAAATCGACGAAAAACCATTTGATACCCTCTAGGTTGGAAGACCAGAGGCTCTAGTATAAGTTTTATCGATACAATACGTTTTCGAACGCGTTTGCGTTTAGCTTCAATTTGTATGGCAACGCGTGGTTCCTAATTGTTACCACCAGAGGCGCTGTTCCCGGTGCCATAGAAATTTAAACTAAACGCAAACACGTTCGAAAACGTATTGTATCGATAAAACTTATACTAGAGCTACAGATGGCAGTCGCTTTCGTAAAACAAGTCCCCATCATTCCAGATCTTGGGATTTAGTGCCAACGCCGACCCCGGGCTCCTCTAGGGCACAGACGAGAATAACGCTACGAGGATGGTGACCGGTCCTTTGTCAGGAGAGTGAGCGAATCGATAAACAGCATTGTTAAGGTAGTGCGACATGCTACCTAACGAGGAAGGTGTCAACGACACTTTTTCTGTAATTTATATTGGCACACTAGCCCCGTCGCATCTCCACCGTACCTCGATGAGGGCAGCAGCCGCAGCAGAAGCAGCCGAAGCTGCTAAGGTGGGTTATTTATTTATTCGTATGGCGTTTCTACAGTCGTGCACAATAATCATAATACAATCTTATTCTTTAAATTCTGTATCCAAGGGACTGCGTCATTTTCAAGGGTGAACAGGTCTGCAGGGTCCCCATGGTATTTAGTAAGTGGGCAGTCCTGGACAATGTGCGCAACGTCCTGCACGGCGGCTCCACACGCGCAGGCCGGCGACTCCCGCCACCCACACTTGGACATAAAGTCGTTGCTCCGTCCGCATCCAGTTCTCACCCTGCTAAGCTGGCACCATTCCTTTCTAGATAGCGAGAAACCCATCGGTTTTGTGGTCGGTTTGATGTTGACTCCCATACTCTCGGGTGTTTTAGAGTACCATTCTGTCGTCCACTTTGCAGTCTTGTTGAAGTTGTTATTCATAAGGTCACAGGCCGTCTGATCTAATGTGGGTAAATATAGTGGTATCGGCGCCGAATACAATTTAGTGCCTTTTGGCGTCGAGACCCTTGGTCCGTGGGGCCCTAAGCCTCTTCAAGGAGATGTCGAAGAGGCTTACAGATGCCACCGGTGACCGAGGGCTGGCTGCTACCTCGCACAAAGAATTAGCTTAGCTATTCAGTGAGGTAATGCTGCCAGCATCATCTTCGGCACAATGCCGCAGGAGCCATTTTAGATTTATTTTATATATATATATATTAGAGATGAGCCGAATATGGGTTTTACCGAATACGAATATTCGGCCTAATTTTCGTTACAGCTTTTGCCGAACCGAATATTCGGCCGAATAATTCGGTTCAAAGGAATGCCTTATGCCTTAATCAGCCATTCCAAAACTGACTCATTTTTCAGTGGTAAAAATCTTGTTGATTTTTAAGTGAAACATTTTTACTAAAGGTAGTTAAATAGCAATAAGAATCCGTTTTAGAATAATAATTTCACAGGACAATGACTATGTTACATTCTTACAACTTGCAGACAAAAAACCTGCAAAATTATTCGGTAAATATTCGGCATTTGAACCGAATAATTCGGCCGAATAACGAACATTGAAAAACGTGCCGAATATGCCGAATACCGAATATTTACCGAATATTCGGCGCATCTCTAATATATATATATATATATATTTTTATTATTTATCTCACAAAAACTTAAACGCTAGTTTTACAACATATGTTCCGCCAAACTGGGGACAGTTTGTTGGCGGATAATACGCTCGTTACCACTGTTATTTTTATCCGAACCACTTACATTAACCCTAATAAACTAAACCAGGAAAAAGCGTTCCTGTTTAATTTAGTTTTTAATCATTAGTTTAGTTAATACTTATTATTTTATAACATATGATGTCTGTCTTTAATAAAACCGCCCATATTTCATTTTTAATTAATTTCATTTAAATTGATTAAAAAAAAATGTAATGGGATGACTGAATAAAGAACAAAATTATTATTTGTTTATTATAAGTCCCTCACTGCGGCACGCTTATCCCAATCCGCCCGAGCCCCCAATCAGTTAAAAACGACCCTGCAACTCCCAAGATGGCGTAGATTTTTTGCCACAACCGTCCTAATGACTACGCGTGTTTGTCATGCACTAATTGAAATTTATTGGAGACAATTAAACTTTGCGTCGTCGGTGAGACGGCGATCGCGATCTGCCACGTGTGTAGTTTTAGCGGGCAGCTCGTGTTCAGAACATTTGAAAATAATACTGTATACTTGCGTACTGATTGATGTTTTCCGTGTATTTAAAAATATATATCTATTAAATATATCGTTGTCTAGTACCTTATTACAACCCTTATTGAGCTTACTATGGTCCCCTAATATTATATATTTAAATTAAAGGACAATTGGGAATGGATGAAAATTTTTGAAGTACCTGATTAATTTTTTGGTTATAGAAATAACCTTCCTTAGCACCAGAAAAAAGTTGCAGACTTTTCAGCTGCGTCAATTATTTTTGAAGAATATAAACAGTTTCCTCACTTACGTTATACATTACAATATTACAAAAAATAAAATAATGGTAAACTGACAGTGGCAATGATATTGACAGCTGCAGGAGCTATATTTGTCATTGCCAGGGTCAGATATTTAAAATATTTTTTGTAATATGAGACGGATCAAGGAAAGTGTCTCATTCGCCGTCCTAACCCCAAAACGTAAGCGAGGAAACTGTTTATATTCTTCAAAAATAATTGACACAGCTGAAAAGTCTGCAACTTTTTTCTGGTGCTAAGGAAGGTTATTCCTATCACCAAAACAATTATCAGGCACTTCTAAAATTTACAATCCATTCTAAAAAAGTTTGGCAAATTATGTACGTAATGTACGTTCAATAAAGTCAAGGGAACGCAAGGGCTCGATTACGCAGGGGACAATAATGACAGTTTCTTAGAAAAATATTATAAATTGGACTCCTAGCATGCTTAAATATGAAAAATGAAATGCCCCACTATAAAATGGTTTTAGCAATATAATGACACTGCCAGTCTTTGCAGACTGGCACGAGATAGAAACAAGTTCCGGAAGATGGTCGCTGACATCCGCTGAGGATATGGCACAACAAGAAGAAGAATATAAGAAATACACATGTTTGGTGGATTAAACCATATACACCGTGGCCGTGAATAACCCGAAAGATTTAAGCTAACGATACTAGAGCCTAATTAGAGTATATAAAGTTATGTAATATATAGTCCAAAAACTCATAATTAAGGAGATATTAATTATTTGAAACAAATCAAAAGTTAAAAAATCTCCAGTCTAACACACCCTAAAGGCTTGAGCATAACTTGACACTTCTTGTCATGGAACACAAGTCACGGCATTCGCCGTTCGTCGTATGATTTCGGAGCGATTCGTGAAGTGTTATGCTCGCTCTCTGTCCTTCAACTTGAGTTTCTCAACTAAAGAGTTGTTCACAAAGAAGCGGGCAATTAATAAGATTTAATTTGTACTGAAATCGTAATTTAATTAAGACACATAATTAGACCCATGTTGATACAACATTATTTACTCGTACTGTCGTCAAAAATACGTGGTTTAAATCTTTCGGGTTATTCACGGCCACGGTGTATAGTTTTTATGTATTAATGAACCTCCAGGTCTTTAGATTTATGTCTATTGGTACTCTTTGTGTACCCTTTATATGTTTGTTTATGCGACTGTTGGTTCTAAAAAAAAAAAAAGAAAAAAAGCTTTAAAGAGTTTTCCAAGACACGTAAGGGCGTAACCATGACAAGGAATAACATTTATTTTAGCTATTACTAATACGAAGAGCTACGGTAGCCTAGTCGTTCAGGTCTACGGCTGTCAAGCGGCGGTCATGGGTTCGAATCCCGGCTCGTACCAATGAGTTTTTCGGAACTTATGTACGGAATATTTAACGTCAGCTTTTCGGTGAAGGAAAACATCGTGAGGAAACCGGTCTTCCCAATAAGGTCTAGTTTTCCCTCTGGGTTGGAAGGTCAGACGGCAGTCGCTTCGTAAAACTAGTGCCTATGCCAAATCTTGGGATTAGGTGTCAAAGCGGACCCCGGGCTCCTTTAGGGAAACAACTGGGAATGACGCTAGGAGGATGATGATGACTAATACGATGCTTTAATACTTAGTGTGTAGCATTAAGAAATTATAATTATTAAAGAACCTTGATTATCAAAAATATTTTAAGTAGGCCTTCATTGATGTACAGTCGCCATCACATACATAGGTACACTTTAGGTGTTCAAAAATATCGGCACATGCACCCTAAGGCCTTGAAAATAGAGGTGTGTTCCGATGTTTGTGACGTGCTTGTTTGCTCCGATGTATGTGATGGCGACTGTACTTAATTTGCACAGTTAAGGTGGTTCGATTGCCATACAAAGCGTTAGTTGACATTCGCAGGCTAACGGCGTGATATTTTAAGAAACTTATGTAACAAACTTTCATCAATTGGCTTCCCATTTGCGCCAAATTCCCCCTTTCCTAGAGTAAACTTGTATAAACTAGATTAATTTGAGAAAAATTGTTTTCTCAAAATATCACGTCCTAAACCAATTTCTCAAATTAATATAGTTTATACAAGTTTATTCTAGGAAAGGGGGAATTTGGCGCAAATGGGAAGACACTTTATGAAAGTTTGTTACATAAGTTTCTTAAAATACCACGCCGTTAGCCAGCGAATGTCAAATAACGTTTTGTATGGCAATCGAACCACCTTAAGGTCAACATTGTGGGCAAGGGCAATAAGTATTGAATTAATTCTCCCATAAATATAGAGGTGCCGAAACCTTCATAGGCCTTCATAAGTCATATAACGCCTTACGTATCCAATATAACAACATTTTCAGGAGGCTGTTTGGGCTTCCCCGATTCTGCAGCGCCTCTGGGATGTTTGCCGATGCTAGCGTAGATGACTTTTATGCCATAATACGGAAGAAGACGGCGTCTGTGGTGATGCAGACGAGGGGAAGCTCAAATAGCATCCTGAAAATGATAGCAGAGAGGTGGGACTCAGACATACTCCGCCGATACACCGACCTACATGTCGTACGTCCTAAAAAAATAAAATAAAATTAATTCATGTGGCCATTTAATATTAATTTTACTAATGTAGTTGTATAAGTGTTTTGTAACTAACAATGCTATGCTATGGATCTAAGGAATCTGATAATAAACCATTTTTTTTTTTTTTTTTTTTTTTATTTATAGGCCGACATAAGAGACATGGGTAATATTTTAGAGTGGGTAAGTGGTAAGTTGTATGCACACATATTTTGCACTTGACTGAACAAACTTTTTTAGATATGCTGATAAGTTGTATAGGTAAAAACATAAGAAAAACCACCCCAGTGTGTAGTTGTGACCTAATCGAATAGATAAGACATTCACATATTTCAAATGTGTAACACAAACAATATAAATGCCTTTTTTTTCGTGGGAAAATGCTTTTTCACCTCACTAGCTCGGAAAGGCCTTTTTGTATGTTTGATATCTATTGAGAAAATCGCTTTTTATCTACATGTGAAGAAAGTAGACGTAGAACGTTAAAAGTACTATGACGTAGAACGTAATTTTTTTTTTTTTTACTTTTTTTTAATCTTTTTATAATTTTTTTTTTAATTTAAACTTTTTTTTTTACTTTTTTAGGGTTCCGTACCCAAAGAGTACAACGGGACCCTATTACTGAGACTTCGCTGTCCGTCCGTCCGTCCGTCTGTCTGTCACCAGGCTGTATCTCAAGAACCGTGATAGTTCGCTAGCTCGTGTTTCAAATGAACACTCGCACGTAAAATACAACTTTCCCCCCTTGTATAACAAATAACTATTACGCATCCCGCCTGGCTGGGGAACCAGGACGGGTATGACCGTAGATAGACGATATAGGTTAGGTACCTATACCCAAAAGGGACGATGGTAAATTAACCATACTAAATTAAGAAGTATCAAAAGCTAATACATTTTTGACGTCTAATGTCATTTATAATTAAGTCGTGTTATATCGGTAACGTCATGGTGGTGTCCGTTTCAGTATACATTTTGACAGGTGTGGCGGCAAACAAGCTGGTGGCAAACATCTTTGTCACTCTTGTGTGTATGTGTGCGTGAGTCCCTCTATTCTATTCTACCTCTTGAGTATGACGGACTACCGCACAGTGGATCGAAATGACAAAAAAATGGACATTCGCATTTTTTTTTAAAAACCCTATTTAAAAAAATGCAAGGAATAAAAAATGTTATATTTTTTTTTTCAAAATAAGGCTTATTTATAGCAGAAAAAAATTAAATCTGTTTTTTTGTATGAAACTGAAGAATAGGTATCTTATAATAAGAGAACCGTTACCGATCCCGCTTTCTAACCTTTAGAATATTATTATCCTACTTAAAAACAGTAGAAAATAGTAAACAGCTTATCTCGGTAGGTGCCCGTTTTTTTTCTATAGTCCAGTCAAACGTCAGTAAAAAACAAACATTTTCTTAGTATTTTATTTTTTATTTTCAATAGCTTAACGGTATATTAATGATCATTTAGTAAATTATGGACCATTCTCTTTCAATAGGAACGCAGTGCATCCAAGGGCCAGACTGGGTTACAGTTATACCCCTACACGTGCCATGTTGTAATTCGCTACCTATTATTTACTTGGTAATAACAAAATGTTCTATTAATAACCATGAACATTATTAATTCATATTATGCTTCAGTGTGTTTTGGTTCGTTTCAACATAAAAAAACATGTTTCGCTTAAAAAACCGAACACACTCGTGAACACAAGCGTGTTCGCTTTTTCGAGGAGGCGTCTCTCGCGGCTTGCACTCATACGACCACACCTAAGCGCGTCAACGCTCGTACAGTCGAACTCATAAGTAACTAACTGAACACCTTGGTACCTTGTCACATTCACCGGTTTGGCAACTTCGTACGGCAGTTTATACCAGGGATCGGAACCGGTTAATTGCTAAAACCTCGGTTTACCACGAATCTCGAACTATTTTATACTTCACATGTAGGACTCAGTTGTGTTTTGAGGTAACGAGTGCGTATTATTAGATTGCCCAATTAGAAATGAAATTATTATCAAAAGAACGAAAAAGAACCGTTTTCGTTCCCATACAAACAATACCGGTTTCCGATCCCTGGTTTAAACACGACGTCAAAGCTTCAAACAAGCTTATACGCGCCAAAACACTATTATGAAACCGCTTTTAATCGTAACGTAGCGTTGACAAAGGCAATGCTGAAGAACATTGGCTTTGATTCATGACTTTGACTTCAAGAACACTGCCTAAAATAAACATATCAAAATAAATTGTTTTATTGCCCGCTTTATTTGATGATCCGCACTTGATTTGGGTATTCAACACTGAACTCGTTTCAATAATAGGACATAAGTCTAAGGTCGGAAAACTTCTGGAGGACAATAGAGGAGTTATCTTGTCTCATCGGGATAAGGGCCCTTTCGAATTCACTTTGGCATCATATGTCCTTCTCCTTTGTGCCTAACTCCAACGCTCGCTCCAACATTTCCACAAAACGGATGATGGAACTCAGCGGGAGGTTCTTTCAAATCCTTTGGTTCTGGGTAACCATTGCCAAAGTCATTCATTCTTTGTCGGACAACTAGCACGCTAGAGGGGTTCCTTCCATTTGTCTTAATAGAATAGACGTCTTGAAACTCATCATCACCAACCTATATACGTCCTACTGCTGGGCATAGGCCTCCTCTCGATTAGTGGGAATGAAGTAGTCCCGACACCGGCCCGGCGCAGGTTGGGGGCTTCACATACCTTTGAATTTCTCCGTGTGACCGAAAAGAATTAAAGGCTCGACCATCTGACCATCCACTACCATTTTGCCGGAATGTGGTCGCACGTTCTCTGCAAAGATAGGGTATGTCAATCACCTGAGAGCTCACTAACGACACTCCAGTTAGCCAGTTTTTATTTTTTCCAGTCGCCGTGGTCGAAATTGGCCAGGAAGATGATGATGAATTTCTCCGCAAATATATGCAGGCCCGATGTTTTCCTTCACCGAAAAGCTAACTTACACTAGCTTACTTACACACATCCAAAATACCTATTGAAAACGCCCTTTTGAAAGGACCAAATGATAAGGTCCTTGAAGAAAGCATTTAGGCACAATAGTAAGTAATTGAATGTGGACTGAATTGATATAATTAGGCTCACTTAGTCATGTTATTCGCCGAACGATAAACCAGTCATAAAATACAGGAAAAAGGAAGGACAGGACTATTGCTAAAATTAAAGTCCAAAAGTGATTAAAAAATCGACGAAAAACCATTTGATACCCTCTAGGTTGGAAGACCAGAGGCTCTAGTATAAGTTTTATCGATACAATACGTTTTCGAACGCGTTTGCGTTTAGCTTCAATTTGTATGGCAACGCGTGGTTCCTAATTGTTACCACCAGAGGCGCTGTTCCCGGTGCCATAGAAATTTAAACTAAACGCAAACACGTTCGAAAACGTATTGTATCGATAAAACTTATACTAGAGCTACAGATGGCAGTCGCTTTCGTAAAACAAGTCCCCATCATTCCAGATCTTGGGATTTAGTGCCAACGCCGACCCCGGGCTCCTCTAGGGCACAGACGAGAATAACGCTACGAGGATGGTGACCGGTCCTTTGTCAGGAGAGTGAGCGAATCGATAAACAGCATTGTTAAGGTAGTGCGACATGCTACCTAACGAGGAAGGTGTCAACGACACTTTTTCTGTAATTTATATTGGCACACTAGCCCCGTCGCATCTCCACCGTACCTCGATGAGGGCAGCAGCCGCAGCAGAAGCAGCCGAAGCTGCTAAGGTGGGTTATTTATTTATTCGTATGGCGTTTCTACAGTCGTGCACAATAATCATAATACAATCTTATTCTTTAAATTCTGTATCCAAGGGACTGCGTCATTTTCAAGGGTGAACAGGTCTGCAGGGTCCCCATGGTATTTAGTAAGTGGGCAGTCCTGGACAATGTGCGCAACGTCCTGCACGGCGGCTCCACACGCGCAGGCCGGCGACTCCCGCCACCCACACTTGGACATAAAGTCGTTGCTCCGTCCGCATCCAGTTCTCACCCTGCTAAGCTGGCACCATTCCTTTCTAGATAGCGAGAAACCCATCGGTTTTGTGGTCGGTTTGATGTTGACTCCCATACTCTCGGGTGTTTTAGAGTACCATTCTGTCGTCCACTTTGCAGTCTTGTTGAAGTTGTTATTCATAAGGTCACAGGCCGTCTGATCTAATGTGGGTAAATATAGTGGTATCGGCGCCGAATACAATTTAGTGCCTTTTGGCGTCGAGACCCTTGGTCCGTGGGGCCCTAAGCCTCTTCAAGGAGATGTCGAAGAGGCTTACAGATGCCACCGGTGACCGAGGGCTGGCTGCTACCTCGCACAAAGAATTAGCTTAGCTATTCAGTGAGGTAATGCTGCCAGCATCATCTTCGGCACAATGCCGCAGGAGCCATTTTAGATTTATTTTATATATATATATATTAGAGATGAGCCGAATATGGGTTTTACCGAATACGAATATTCGGCCTAATTTTCGTTACAGCTTTTGCCGAACCGAATATTCGGCCGAATAATTCGGTTCAAAGGAATGCCTTATGCCTTAATCAGCCATTCCAAAACTGACTCATTTTTCAGTGGTAAAAATCTTGTTGATTTTTAAGTGAAACATTTTTACTAAAGGTAGTTAAATAGCAATAAGAATCCGTTTTAGAATAATAATTTCACAGGACAATGACTATGTTACATTCTTACAACTTGCAGACAAAAAACCTGCAAAATTATTCGGTAAATATTCGGCATTTGAACCGAATAATTCGGCCGAATAACGAACATTGAAAAACGTGCCGAATATGCCGAATACCGAATATTTACCGAATATTCGGCGCATCTCTAATATATATATATATATATATTTTTATTATTTATCTCACAAAAACTTAAACGCTAGTTTTACAACATATGTTCCGCCAAACTGGGGACAGTTTGTTGGCGGATAATACGCTCGTTACCACTGTTATTTTTATCCGAACCACTTACATTAACCCTAATAAACTAAACCAGGAAAAAGCGTTCCTGTTTAATTTAGTTTTTAATCATTAGTTTAGTTAATACTTATTATTTTATAACATATGATGTCTGTCTTTAATAAAACCGCCCATATTTCATTTTTAATTAATTTCATTTAAATTGATTAAAAAAAAATGTAATGGGATGACTGAATAAAGAACAAAATTATTATTTGTTTATTATAAGTCCCTCACTGCGGCACGCTTATCCCAATCCGCCCGAGCCCCCAATCAGTTAAAAACGACCCTGCAACTCCCAAGATGGCGTAGATTTTTTGCCACAACCGTCCTAATGACTACGCGTGTTTGTCATGCACTAATTGAAATTTATTGGAGACAATTAAACTTTGCGTCGTCGGTGAGACGGCGATCGCGATCTGCCACGTGTGTAGTTTTAGCGGGCAGCTCGTGTTCAGAACATTTGAAAATAATACTGTATACTTGCGTACTGATTGATGTTTTCCGTGTATTTAAAAATATATATCTATTAAATATATCGTTGTCTAGTACCTTATTACAACCCTTATTGAGCTTACTATGGTCCCCTAATATTATATATTTAAATTAAAGGACAATTGGGAATGGATGAAAATTTTTGAAGTACCTGATTAATTTTTTGGTTATAGAAATAACCTTCCTTAGCACCAGAAAAAAGTTGCAGACTTTTCAGCTGCGTCAATTATTTTTGAAGAATATAAACAGTTTCCTCACTTACGTTATACATTACAATATTACAAAAAATAAAATAATGGTAAACTGACAGTGGCAATGATATTGACAGCTGCAGGAGCTATATTTGTCATTGCCAGGGTCAGATATTTAAAATATTTTTTGTAATATGAGACGGATCAAGGAAAGTGTCTCATTCGCCGTCCTAACCCCAAAACGTAAGCGAGGAAACTGTTTATATTCTTCAAAAATAATTGACACAGCTGAAAAGTCTGCAACTTTTTTCTGGTGCTAAGGAAGGTTATTCCTATCACCAAAACAATTATCAGGCACTTCTAAAATTTACAATCCATTCTAAAAAAGTTTGGCAAATTATGTACGTAATGTACGTTCAATAAAGTCAAGGGAACGCAAGGGCTCGATTACGCAGGGGACAATAATGACAGTTTCTTAGAAAAATATTATAAATTGGACTCCTAGCATGCTTAAATATGAAAAATGAAATGCCCCACTATAAAATGGTTTTAGCAATATAATGACACTGCCAGTCTTTGCAGACTGGCACGAGATAGAAACAAGTTCCGGAAGATGGTCGCTGACATCCGCTGAGGATATGGCACAACAAGAAGAAGAATATAAGAAATACACATGTTTGGTGGATTAAACCATATACACCGTGGCCGTGAATAACCCGAAAGATTTAAGCTAACGATACTAGAGCCTAATTAGAGTATATAAAGTTATGTAATATATAGTCCAAAAACTCATAATTAAGGAGATATTAATTATTTGAAACAAATCAAAAGTTAAAAAATCTCCAGTCTAACACACCCTAAAGGCTTGAGCATAACTTGACACTTCTTGTCATGGAACACAAGTCACGGCATTCGCCGTTCGTCGTATGATTTCGGAGCGATTCGTGAAGTGTTATGCTCGCTCTCTGTCCTTCAACTTGAGTTTCTCAACTAAAGAGTTGTTCACAAAGAAGCGGGCAATTAATAAGATTTAATTTGTACTGAAATCGTAATTTAATTAAGACACATAATTAGACCCATGTTGATACAACATTATTTACTCGTACTGTCGTCAAAAATACGTGGTTTAAATCTTTCGGGTTATTCACGGCCACGGTGTATAGTTTTTATGTATTAATGAACCTCCAGGTCTTTAGATTTATGTCTATTGGTACTCTTTGTGTACCCTTTATATGTTTGTTTATGCGACTGTTGGTTCTAAAAAAAAAAAATGAAAAAAAGCTTTAAAGAGTTTTCCAAGACACGTAAGGGCGTAACCATGACAAGGAATAACATTTATTTTAGCTATTACTAATACGAAGAGCTACGGTAGCCTAGTCGTTCAGGTCTACGGCTGTCAAGCGGCGGTCATGGGTTCGAATCCCGGCTCGTACCAATGAGTTTTTCGGAACTTATGTACGGAATATTTAACGTCAGCTTTTCGGTGAAGGAAAACATCGTGAGGAAACCGGTCTTCCCAATAAGGTCTAGTTTTCCCTCTGGGTTGGAAGGTCAGACGGCAGTCGCTTCGTAAAACTAGTGCCTATGCCAAATCTTGGGATTAGGTGTCAAAGCGGACCCCGGGCTCCTTTAGGGAAACAACTGGGAATGACGCTAGGAGGATGATGATGACTAATACGATGCTTTAATACTTAGTGTGTAGCATTAAGAAATTATAATTATTAAAGAACCTTGATTATCAAAAATATTTTAAGTAGGCCTTCATTGATGTACAGTCGCCATCACATACATAGGTACACTTTAGGTGTTCAAAAATATCGGCACATGCACCCTAAGGCCTTGAAAATAGAGGTGTGTTCCGATGTTTGTGACGTGCTTGTTTGCTCCGATGTATGTGATGGCGACTGTACTTAATTTGCACAGTTAAGGTGGTTCGATTGCCATACAAAGCGTTAGTTGACATTCGCAGGCTAACGGCGTGATATTTTAAGAAACTTATGTAACAAACTTTCATCAATTGGCTTCCCATTTGCGCCAAATTCCCCCTTTCCTAGAGTAAACTTGTATAAACTAGATTAATTTGAGAAAAATTGTTTTCTCAAAATATCACGTCCTAAACCAATTTCTCAAATTAATATAGTTTATACAAGTTTATTCTAGGAAAGGGGGAATTTGGCGCAAATGGGAAGACACTTTATGAAAGTTTGTTACATAAGTTTCTTAAAATACCACGCCGTTAGCCAGCGAATGTCAAATAACGTTTTGTATGGCAATCGAACCACCTTAAGGTCAACATTGTGGGCAAGGGCAATAAGTATTGAATTAATTCTCCCATAAATATAGAGGTGCCGAAACCTTCATAGGCCTTCATAAGTCATATAACGCCTTACGTATCCAATATAACAACATTTTCAGGAGGCTGTTTGGGCTTCCCCGATTCTGCAGCGCCTCTGGGATGTTTGCCGATGCTAGCGTAGATGACTTTTATGCCATAATACGGAAGAAGACGGCGTCTGTGGTGATGCAGACGAGGGGAAGCTCAAATAGCATCCTGAAAATGATAGCAGAGAGGTGGGACTCAGACATACTCCGCCGATACACCGACCTACATGTCGTACGTCCTAAAAAAATAAAATAAAATTAATTCATGTGGCCATTTAATATTAATTTTACTAATGTAGTTGTATAAGTGTTTTGTAACTAACAATGCTATGCTATGGATCTAAGGAATCTGATAATAAACCATTTTTTTTTTTTTTTTTTTTTTTTATTTATAGGCCGACATAAGAGACATGGGTAATATTTTAGAGTGGGTAAGTGGTAAGTTGTATGCACACATATTTTGCACTTGACTGAACAAACTTTTTTAGATATGCTGATAAGTTGTATAGGTAAAAACATAAGAAAAACCACCCCAGTGTGTAGTTGTGACCTAATCGAATAGATAAGACATTCACATATTTCAAATGTGTAACACAAACAATATAAATGCCTTTTTTTTCGTGGGAAAATGCTTTTTCACCTCACTAGCTCGGAAAGGCCTTTTTGTATGTTTGATATCTATTGAGAAAATCGCTTTTTATCTACATGTGAAGAAAGTAGACGTAGAACGTTAAAAGTACTATGACGTAGAACGTAATTTTTTTTTTTTTTACTTTTTTTTAATCTTTTTATAATTTTTTTTTTAATTTAAACTTTTTTTTTTACTTTTTTAGGGTTCCGTACCCAAAGAGTACAACGGGACCCTATTACTGAGACTTCGCTGTCCGTCCGTCCGTCCGTCTGTCTGTCACCAGGCTGTATCTCAAGAACCGTGATAGTTCGCTAGCTCGTGTTTCAAATGAACACTCGCACGTAAAATACAACTTTCCCCCCTTGTATAACAAATAACTATTACGCATCCCGCCTGGCTGGGGAACCAGGACGGGTATGACCGTAGATAGACGATATAGGTTAGGTACCTATACCCAAAAGGGACGATGGTAAATTAACCATACTAAATTAAGAAGTATCAAAAGCTAATACATTTTTGACGTCTAATGTCATTTATAATTAAGTCGTGTTATATCGGTAACGTCATGGTGGTGTCCGTTTCAGTATACATTTTGACAGGTGTGGCGGCAAACAAGCTGGTGGCAAACATCTTTGTCACTCTTGTGTGTATGTGTGCGTGAGTCCCTCTATTCTATTCTACCTCTTGAGTATGACGGACTACCGCACAGTGGATCGAAATGACAAAAAAATGGACATTCGCATTTTTTTTTAAAAACCCTATTTAAAAAAATGCAAGGAATAAAAAATGTTATATTTTTTTTTTCAAAATAAGGCTTATTTATAGCAGAAAAAAATTAAATCTGTTTTTTTGTATGAAACTGAAGAATAGGTATCTTATAATAAGAGAACCGTTACCGATCCCGCTTTCTAACCTTTAGAATATTATTATCCTACTTAAAAACAGTAGAAAATAGTAAACAGCTTATCTCGGTAGGTGCCCGTTTTTTTTCTATAGTCCAGTCAAACGTCAGTAAAAAACAAACATTTTCTTAGTATTTTATTTTTTATTTTCAATAGCTTAACGGTATATTAATGATCATTTAGTGTAAATACGACATATTTTTGACATTTTCATAACTATGACAGAAAAATTTTTTTTTTACTTACGAGAAAATAATGAAAATTTTAAATACGAGAAAGTAAGTGACCTATGAATGATAGGTACCTATTAAACTTGTGAGATTGTGTATTCATAGATTATAAAAAAATATTGTATGGTTACTGTTTGTACAATAAAGCTTCACGGTTGATATCAAAATTAGCATAATAGGTACGAGTAATGGCACTGCAATAAACTAAAATAATATTTGCTAAGTAAAATGTTTCCACTAAGTCAAAAACATGTAATGATCACGTTCACAATACGATGTCGTTAATAATATCAACTTTCAAATCGATTCACTAATTATAACTTAAAAATACTAACATTGACAATATGTAATGAAGTAATAGGTACATTAGCAACTTCGTCATAATGCAAGTTATGCATTTATACTTATTGATCAGATCATATTCATTATCGTTCGTTATTTAGCATTAATGAGGTTACCGTAAAGGGTGTTCAATGAGCTATAAAATGAAGATTTACTTAACAAATAATTAGTTTCTTGAAAACAACGCTTTGATAATATTCCTATTATACTGTCATGGAAAAGTTTGTAAACAATATCGATTTGTTTTACGCATTAAAGAATGTAGGATTACTAAGTGATAGTGCAAAGTTATGTGAATATTTAAAAAAATATATATATTTTCGATAAGGCGATAAATCAACTTAGATCACTGCAATGCATCGTTTGTGTCAACAAGTAAAAATTTATTTTTAATGCAATTGTATACAGTGTGTCTCTGACGTTGGGGCTTTAAATGCAAATATCTATTATGGTCCTGAAACTGAACCACTTTTGTTCCACAACTTTGTAAAATAACTATCATTTCTATAATTTGGTAGTGTTTGAACTTTAACTGTACCATCAATGTATTGCAAACACGGCCTCATTATTTGACATCCATGACACTGACAAGTATGAAAACTAACTAATGGATGATGTAATTTGATGTACATTGAAAATTTTAATTAAATTTGTATGGAATAATGAAAATACAAAAATAACGTATTTTTGAAAAGTTGTAGAACAAAAGTAGTTCCGTTTCAGGAGCATATTCGACATTTGAATTTAAAGCTCCAAAGTCAGAGACACGCTGTATATAAATGTAATTTTTAGCTATTTTCTTGTAAAAAATTGTTTTGATCTATATCAAAATGTCAAAAATATGTCGTATTTACACTAAATTATCATTAATATACCGTTAAGCTATTGAAAATAATAAATAAAACACTAAGAAAAATGTTGTTTTTTACTAACTTTTGACTGGACTATAGAAAAAAAACGGGCACCTACCGAGTTAAGCTGTTTACTATTTTCTACTGTTTTTAAGTAGGAGAATAATACTATAAAGGTAAGAAAGCGGGATCGGTAACGGTTTTCTTATAATAAGATACCTATTCTTCAGTTTCATACAAAAAAAACTGATTTTATTTTTTTCTGCTTTAAATAAGCCTTATTTTGAAAAAAAGAATAGGACATTTTTTATTCCTCCCATCATTTCCAACGGAAAGGCATTTTTTTAAATATGGTTTTTAAGAAAAAATGCGAAAGTCCATTTTTTTGTCATTTTGATCCACTGTGTACCGCCCGGACAACCGTCTAAAACCCCACGGTGCACTACGCGCTGCTTTATGGCGGAGCCGCGGGAACGCTATAAACAATACAAATGCTTATTCGAACAGCGGCGCTACCACGAACCTCGAATCTCGAACTTCGTATATCTCCGTTTCGGTCGCTCGAGTACCATAAACCATAAGTGCGATAGAGACGGAGATATACGAAGATCGAAATTCGAAGTTCGTGGTACCGCCGCAGTCCACAACTACACGTTACCCATGATGCAGTTCGCTCATCTCATACTAGATGGCGTTACTGTCTGACCTAACAATGTTACCTGTTTACTTTTAAAACTTTAAAACTGTAATTTGATAGGTTCAATTTAATGTGGGTTTTCTTGTCATATTCAACCCCTTTTTACCCGACTGCCGGAGGAGAGGAGGGTCATGTTTTTCGAGCGTATGTGTATGTATGTGTGTATGTCTTATTCTTTGGCACGCCCTGCAGCCTAAACCATTTGACGGATTTCGACATATGAGGTCTCGTTGAATTCCTCTTAATCGTAGGAGTGACATAGTGTAAAAAACCAATTGGGTTTTTCGAAAATTCTTTTGTTGTCACTTGTTTCTGGGTTTTCTTCGAAGCATATTTAGAAGTCCTTGTTTTAACATTTTTTCTAAGAAACTCTATCACATTGTCTCCTAGGTAACAGGGAAAAAAAACAACAAGAAATCGTGGATTGACCCACTTGTTTTTACCATGCATTTGTCGGTATATCCTTTATGATCACCTGACCCGATCACCCAGGTGATTTTACTGGACGAATATGGCCTATGAAATCACCCAGGTGATCCTATTGTACGCCATATCCAGCACAATCCCCTGGGTGATTGTAGTGGACAGAATTATATCCAGTAGGATACCCCAGAAAATTATATTATTTTGGAAGTGATTCTAGTGGACGAACTTATCCAATAAGATCACCCAGGTGATCCTATTGTACGCCATATCCAGCACGATCCTTTAGGCGATTGTAGTGGACAGAATGATATCCAGTAGGATACCCCAGAAAATTATATAATTTTTCAAGTGATTCTAGTGGACGAACTTATCCAATAAGATCACCCAGGTGATCCTATTGTACGCCATATCCAGCACGATCCTTTAGGCGATTGTAGTGGACAGAATGATATCCAGTAGGATACCCCAGAAAATTATATTATTTTTCAAGTGATTCTAGTGGACGAACTTATCCAATAAGATCACCCAGGTGATCCTATTGTACGCCATATCCCCTGGGTGATTTTAGTGGACAGAATTATATCCAGTAGGATACCCCAGAAAGAGTAATATTACTCTTTCTATGAATGAAAACGCCCTTCAAGTCGGCCATATGAAATCATCTTAACCATAGGTATTTGTATTTTGTATACTTACCATTAACAGAAAGCCCAGCCGCGAGTAAATCTCTTCTCAGATCTGGATCACGGAGGAAATGTTCAGACGTAGACAATACGAGTTATCCATTAAACTGCTAGATGGCAGCACCTGCGCACAGTGATGCTCTTTTGTCTGCAAAGAAAGAAAATGCTGATGTTTAATACAGGCACACAAACAGAAAAGCTATAGGTAAGTATCCAAAAAAAACTCATACTAATTTATTGATATACTTAATACAAAATACATGTACAGTCTCCAGCATAAATATATGACTATGCCCATAGTCATATATCTATGCTGGTGACTGTACACTAAGAATAAGAATATTTTATTTGTAGAACATAAAACATGAAAGGTCTTAAAACTTGTTTTGGCGTCTCCATTTTCAGTCTGAGGCACAGACATATAAATTTATAGTATAATAAAAAGCGTTACAATAAATTCAGATAAATCATAAAAAACCGGGCAAGTGCGAGTTGGACTCGCGTACGAAGGGGTTCGCGAAGAGGACGCGCGTATCACGTTTGTTGTATGGGAGCCCCCCTTAAAAAGTTATTTTATTTTGTTTTTAGTATGTGTTGCTATAGCGGCAACAGAAATACATAATCTGTGAAAATTTCAACTCTCTAGCTATCACGGTTCTTGAGAACTTGAGATACAGCCTGGTGACAGATAGACAGACGGACGGATGGACGGACGGACGGACGGACGGACAGCGAAGTCTTAGTAATAGGGTACCGTTTTACTCTTTGAGTACGGAACCTTAAAAAGTAGGCAACTAAGTTTCTAGCCTAGATATTGATTATATTCTTTCATGTTCATGTTCCTGCGCCACCCGCATCCAGCGGACTCCCGCGACACCTTGCCTACCCACGCCGCGCCTTCCGCAGGTGGCGCAGGACCGGCCATTGTGGCACTTTTTGGGGGAGGCCTATGTCCAGCAGTGGTCGTCTTTCGGCTGATATGATAATGATGATGATGTTCATGTTATGAACTATAGTCAGACCGCTTCACTCATATCAGTCCTCGCCTGCGCGGGGGAGCGGGCGCCGGGCTTTGCCTCCCGCGCGCGGCCCTTTATCGGCATACCCCTGCACCCGCTGTGCAGGCGAGGACTTAGTTAAGCGGTCGGACTATAAATTTCATTATTTTAGTCACCCTATACTGAGAATTATGTCAATCCACATACGGCTACCTGTCAAAAAGTGTAGACTGGTCATTAAGAAGTATTACAACTTAATGTATTTTTTAATAATATATTTCAAGAGGTCAAAGATGCGGCTAAATAGTCAGATGGAGGGAGCTATACCGACAAGAGTCTAACTCTTAAATTTGATGATGATGATGATTTCAAAATAACTTTATTTGCAATAATATAACATAAAATTTGTTATTTGTGGTGTATTTGTAATTTAGCTTTTTTAATAATTGTGTAATTGTATCTTTATAATATAACATAATATATTATTACACAGTAGTAATAATTACAAACTTATTAATAGTAGATAGTTAATCGCCATTTATGAACTTAATGAAAAATATGGCGGGAGCGGATTATACAGAGGTCTAACTAAGTTCAATACGAAATTAACAGTAAATAAATAAATACTAGGGGACATTCTTACACAAATCGAACTAGCCTACTTAGTGATGTGTAAATTGCGAAAAGTTTCCAAAACATTTTGAAAAGTTCTCGGAAATTTCTAGAAAGTTTCACAAGGAATTAAGGAAATTGACGTACCTGAGAAGCATAAAACTGTAACTCTTATACATTATGAAGTTACAGTTGTATGCTTCTCAGGTACGAAATTTCCATGTTGGAAATGGAAAGTTTCAATTCCCATACAAAAAAAAATCTAAATTTTCCTGTGCTACGCGCTTTGAAGCGTAGAATCTACGTCTTTAGTTGCCCACTGGAGTTTTTAAATAACACTTGGAGGTTTAAAGAGTACGGTGGTATGCCCAATATTACGAGTAGCTGGTCTACTATGGTAGGTATAAGACTAACACGTACTGCAAAGACGCGTGGAGTGTAGATATAAAAATCATCTTAAATTACAGGCAGTTCGAACTGCTTTATATTAACCACTATGACGACTATGACTAGAAGACGGCTTATAATTCCACACACGAGCATATACTCGTACTTAGATAACCATAAACAGAAAAAAACCGCGTTTTGGTTATAAAATTAGTTTTTTTTAAGAAATTATTATTATGCAGTTTAGTTGTTTTTTGCTTAAGATAAGTAATAGATATTTTTACAAGCTTTATTTCACTGTAAGTAGTCAATATGTAGTCACTTAGTCAGTTACAAATTTGGGGACCAATTTTCGGATTTCAGATTTAGCTGAAATTTTACATTGTCATTTGTCACAAAATGACAATGCAATACCTTCATGCGATTAATCCATCGTGCTTAATATAATCGTTTTAACGAGTTGTTGACTTGTTGAATGCAAGAAAAAGGACAGTCTCAAGAAAAGCTTGTTTCTGTCAAAAATTTCATTTATGTCACGCCAGTGTTTGTTGCCAGTGATGACATAGATATGGCACTGAAACGTGGTTATTATAACGCTTACTATGGGCCTTATAAGAACGCTCAAAGACATCCAAAAGGCAATGGAGAGGGCTATGCTGGGAGTCTCTCTGAGTGATTGCATCAGAAATGATACAGACAGATCGCTAAACTTAAGTGGCAGTGGGCGGGGCACATTGCAAAAAATGCATAGTGATATAGGGCATTTGGGATATGAAGAGAACGCCTGACTTTTTACTTATTCAACATTTTAAAAAGCCCCCTTAACCTCCTAAGGCCCCGCGTACAAAATTTTGTACAAATTTTAAAATCAAGTTTGAACTTTTACTAAATGTCAAAAAGTTCCTAATTCAATGACACAAAATTGTAGTCTGGGCCCCAGGAGGTTAAGATAGACCTTTGCCGCGGACAAAGTCCAGGGCAAACGCTTAGCGTACCCATAAATCTAGAACTAATTTAGCGCATTAAGAGTACCCAAGAGACTTATGCGAAACCAGCCACGTGAGGGGAAGCATGTAGTTTCATCTCCAATCAACTGCCAATTTAGCATGCCACGCGATATTGGACCTTGCTGCCTTGACGGAAGACCTAAATGAGATGATGAGGGACCGTAGATGGTCTTAAGTGAAATATACGGCTGGTTCGTTTAAGCTAGAGGGAGCCAGTTAGAGCTGGATTTGGTGAAAAATTAATATTGTATACCTACATTTTATATTGATGTCGGTTCAGGTGATTATGGAGGGTAATAGTGTGAAATATACAGAATTAATGAATGAGCCTGCAAAACATTTTTTTATTTGCCTTTAGAAATTAAAAAAAACAGTCTTAATAAAAAATAAATTAAATTTGAATGTAAATGAATCCAAATAATTTTTCATTTATAATAGGCACTAAATAACACTAAATTCATATAAATGAGAATTATGTTTTTGTTTTGTGTGATTAAGTGTAGTAGCGCCTTTTAAACAGAATAATTTAGTGATTAATAATTATTCACTACTTAAATGTAAAGTAAAAGTTATAATACGTTACCTACGCGTTTAATAACCGAAATTATAACAAACTATCAAAAGTAAAATTCAATTAATTAAATCTTTACAACATCTTAAAAAAACATAAACCCTTTAATTAAAAATAACTCACCAAAAAGCGTCACGCGCTCCCGTCATCGAGAAGAACCTCATTTTAAAAAGGAAATCAATTAAAAAAAACCAAAATGGCGGCAGTTGCGCTCGCGCTCAAATCCGGGCACAGTCTGGTTGAATGAGCGGCTCAATTGTCCGAATGAGGGAACACAATTGGACCCAGATACAATGACCAACAGTGCAGTCAATTACATTTTAAGCACAAGTAAAGTTTACTTGATACAAAAAAAGTCTGATAAACATATAATAAAACTATATAAGAAAATGTTAATAGATAATTTAGTTAATTATTTAATTTATTTAAATAGTTTTCCCAAAGTATCACGTCCCAAACCAATTTCTCAAATTAATCTAGTTTATACAAGTTTATTCTAGGAAAGGGGGAATTTGGCGCAAATGGGAAGCCAATTTATGAAAGTTTGTTACATAAGTTTCTTAAAATATCACGCCGTTAGCCTGCGAATGTCAAATAACGTTTTGTATGGCAATCGAACCACCTTAAGTTAAATTATATTGAAATAAGTACATAATGTCTAATTATAAATTTCGATTAGGCTGCCTAAAATCTCAAAAGAATGAGATTAAGCCTCATCGGTATGATATAAAAAGTAATTTAAAAATAAATAAACAGTTCAAATTTAATTTAATTTGTTATTTTTATTTTAGTATAGGTTTTTTTTGTAAAAAGGCTTAATTTTAAGATTGTTATTATTTTTTGCGCGATGGCGCGAAGTTATGCAAAATTAGATTTAAAATTGCATATACAAATGCCACCTTCTAAACATTGACAGATATTGCAAAATAATTGTGGCAATTTTCAGAAGTGCACTCTAAATAGCTTATGGCACTTTTTCAAATGTAAAACAAACACTCAATACAAATTGAAACCGTAAAAATATAATCTTACCTATCCCTGACTTTTTCGGAATGTGAGGCATTCAAATTATTTACAAAAACGGTATTTTCAGTTTGATTTATTTTTGCGGAATGTTTTTTACGGAAGAAAAACTCGAAGGAGGAAGGCTAGGAAGGAGAGCTATAAAAAGTTTTGGCTTATTTATAGACAGGCTTAGTCTCGCATCTTTTCTATCATCATCTAGGTAAACTAACCTCAGCGTCGAGACATTTATTTCGACCCCCTGTGATGCCAGCTGCGGGATAAAACATAGCCCATGTCCATATTGTCCATTCTACATTAACATACGTGAACATTTGAAAACGGATGAGTAGTACCAGCAGAGGCCCTCTGCATAAGCTACAACATTTACCTCTTTATAACATAACTTTACTATATATGTTCTTGCGAATTCTGGTTCTCACCAGTGCAGCACAACGCAGGTTATATTCTGCACAACGCTGGCCAGAACTAATTCGTACGAGCCGCCGGCTCACACCGGTTCTAGTACCAAATTGTATCAGCCCTAGATTGTACCTACGTTACTTAATCCTATCTAATCGTTACCTAGATCAAGTACTTAATACAAAAACGTTATAAAAATAGCGACACAGTTCATTCTACACGCAGGTGAAATATTTTGATGAGCTGTTTCGGAGTATACCCAGAATATACAAACTTAAAAAACTGCAATATCACAGACTTTTCCTGTTTATACTAATTAGCTACTTTCCTAAAAAAAATATTTAGTCCGTCATCGTCAGTTAGTCAAAAAATATTGGACACGTATTTTATATTTTGTAAATCATACAAAAAATTATGAAGATATAGTCCGTTAAAGTTCCACGTGACGTCACATTATGGTACGCTTTTTAACATCACAAATAAACGCCCTTACCGGGATTTGAACCTAGGACCTCTAGGTTCGTAGTCACTACACTCGTTACCAACTTTGCTAAACCGATCATTCGATCGATCGATCGAAAAAAACAAAGCGTATTAAGACCTTGTTGGTTCAATTTCCATACAAAACGTCTTTCGACATTCGCAGGCTAACGGCGTGATATTTTAAGAAACTTATGAAACTAACTTTCATTAAAAAAAAAAAAATTGAGGAAAATTGTTTAAGTACCCTAAGTATCACGTCCCAAACTATTTAATTTCTCAAGTTATTAACTCAGTATATATTTTTTTCATTCCACCAATATATAAGTATCACCCCTAAAATACTTATGGTATCGCTATCGACTGTACCCAGTAAATCACGCCTAATGTCATTCATTTTGTCACTAAGCGAAATGGAGCACAGACCAAGTCCAGGGAGCCAATAAGATTAACGCCACGAGAGAAGGCAGTCTATCCCTCTTACGCAGTAACAGTACCTACATCTGCATGTAACTATATAATTTATTTTGTGATTACTAAATGGCGATGGCGGGAGAACTTGACCCCATTTTAAAAGACTGGCCAGATATTGCTCAAGACCGCGATGAATGGCCAAGGAAGGGGGAGGCCTTTGCTCGGCAGTGGGACATAGCGGGCTCGATATAATAATAACTAAATTTAAAAGAAAAAAATAATAGTTATTTATGATACAAGTGCGGAAAGTAGGTAATTCCCAAGGAGTGGCGATGACCAAAAACACGACCGTCAGGGAGTGTTTTTGATCGACACGAGTTGGGAATTATCTATCCGCACGAGTATGATACAAAATTTTACAATGCATCATGCAAGGAAATAAAAAAAAATACATAAAAGGTGAAATTTCAATTTTCATGAAATCTCATTCTCGCACAGTGTGCGGGAATATTGGCCTGAAATCCCTTCCCGCACGGGCAGTCTACGCCCGGCGCCGCCGTGCCGACATAGATAGACCACTTCCCGTGTTTATGTTGAACCATATAAAGGCGCACTTTCAGAGCAAGTGCATTGTAAATGAATAAATATTATGGGACAAGCTTACACAAATCGAAGTAGCCCCATTGTACGCTCAATAATGCTTGTGTTATGGGTATTAGACGACGATATATGTAAAGCTAGACTTCCGAGTAGAGCGGCTCCGGCGTCACTAACGCAGCGACAGTAAAGGTGGACTTCCGACCAGAGCGGCTCCGGCGTCACTGACGCAGCGACAGTGACGCGGCAATAGAGCGATAGTATTATGCAGTAAGGAAACGTTGAACTAACGTTCGAACGCAGCGTCACTGTCGCCGCTGTGCGACGATTCTAGTGACTCACACAAATTTTCTTCCCTATTTATATTGCAAGAACAAGCGCTAAATATTATTAGCGCAATGTAGCAATTCTCGCTTTAAAACAACGCCATCTCTCGGACAATTCAGCAGACACTAGACGCCTTTTTTATCACGTCTTTCCTGATATAATCTGCCAGCTTATAATTATACAAACATGGATAATTTTCCACCTCCTGAACGAAATTAACATTAAAAATTTGTTCAGCCGCCGCCATTTTGTCTATACGACGCGTATACAACTCGGGTAGCGTGCGACCAGCAAGACAGTAGCGTGCGACTGATATCTGACGCGTCGTCGACGCGTCTCGTCGTGTGCGAAACGTAGTAAATAAATATGGCGGCTACTCACAAGCGACGCGTAGGATACGCGTAGCGCGTACGAAACACAAATCGCTTGAGAGTAGCCGCGTGAGAGAAGGGCGATAGAGCGATAGTATTATGCAGTATGGAAATGTATGAGGCAACTTTCGAGCGCAGCGTCAGTGTCGCCGCGTCAGTGACGCACGGCCGCAGCGGCCGTGCAATGCTCGCACAAGCACTGTCATGCGGCTCGCTGCGATCGCACGTGGTTTTGAGGTTATTTTAGAAGACTTTTAAAAAAATGGACGTATTTACAGATGATATATTGATCAATTTAGTGTCGCAATCAGAAACTGATTTCGGTTACGGTTATACCGGTATGAAACCGGTATTCCATTACGGTACCGTTATGTCGTAAAGGTTATGCGCGCCACGCGAAAATAACGGTACCGTAAGCGTTTTGAAATAAAGGTTATCGGTACCAGTTTTAAACGATACCGTAACCTTTATAATACCGGTATTATAAAGGTTATCGAGAAAAGTAAGGGAGCTGGCACTCTACAGAGGAAGCATTGGCTACTAAACATTTAAAGATAAAGAGACAAAGCAGCAGAGCCTTTGCCGGCGGTTTGGCAACAACTCCAGGCCAAAGTCGAAATATCGGTACCTTTAAATAGCGGTTACGGTACCGGAAAAAATAAAGGTACCTTTATATTTCGGTACCGAAACCGCGTCATACCGTTAAAATAGAATACCGGTATTTTTCGGTTATGCAGTCCCTGGTCGCAATACGCAATATTATATGATTTAAGTAAAACGGGCTATAAAAACCAGCCGAAAAAAGACAAAATTTGGGGGAAATTTAAATGATATCATCCTCTTCTTCTTCTAATAATATTTTTTTAATTGATCGGTTAATTCCTATATATCAACTGTACCGCACAACCATCAGGTATGGACTAATAGCTGTGACTGACGCCGGAATCGCGCTGCTCGGAAGCCAATCTGCGTCTCAGCCGCTGGTGACAGTAACGCAGCGACTTAGACGCTGCGGCCGTTGCGATAGAGCCGCTCTGGTCGGAAGTCCACCTTTACATATTCACTGACGAGGAAGACGAAACACTTATAAGTTTAGTGTCGCAACATTCAATTTTGTACGATTTCAGTGAAACAGACTACAAAAACGGACCTAAAAATAAAAAGGATAAAGTCTGGACTGAATTTGGTAAAATATTAAATAAAATCGGAAAAATATACGAAAAATACGTTTTTGATTAATCGGTTCATTGAACACAACTGCACCGCCGAGGCATGGAATAACAACTGACGCCGGAGTCGCGCTGCTCGGAAGCCATTTCTGCGTTAGAGCCGCTGCGACACTGACGCAGCGGCTCTGAGGCTGCGGCCGTTGCGATAGAGCCGCGCAGGTCGGAAGTGAACCTTTATTATAGATATAAACACTTAAATACATGGAAAAAAATCTAAGAGTCAGAAACAAATATTCATGCTCATCACACAAATATTTGTCCTTACGGGATTCGAACCCAGGACCTTCAGCTTCGTAGGCAACGTCACTAGTAGTGATCACTACCCACTAGGCTAACCGGTCGTCAAACAGAAACTTTCTAAGACGTCAAAGACGTTTATATGTTATGCATCTTATTTCATTTCTGATGACGATTGTACCTTTGAAGTTACTACTTATTAATGTTGCCATGATTAAGTCTCCTGGGTCACTTTTTTAAACTATGATTTTATAAATTTGACACTTTAAGCATCTTTATCAAAGCCCCACCCCACCTTTTGTGAATTTAAACCCATAAAATTTGCAGAAGGAAACTTGCAGACTCCTATCCAGATGGCCGAAACCGCGCGGTATCCTTTAAGATCACCTGACCCGATCACTCAGGTGACCGTCTTGGACGAATACCTATGTCTTATGACATCACCCAGGTGATCCTATTGTACGCCATATCCAGCACGATCCCCTGGGTGATTTTAGTGGACAGAATTATATCTGGTAAAAGAAAGTAATATTACTTTGCAAGTGATTCTAGTGGAGGAATTTATCCAGTAAGTTCACCCAGGTGATCCTATTGTACAAAATGATCTTAAAGGATACCGCGGAAAACCGATGGGTTGGGATGGCTATCCAGCAATAGTGCGCAAAGCAACGACCTCGTGTAGCCACGACCCTCAAGCTGGAAACGCACTGAAAGCGGTAGCGGCGCGGAGCCAGTACCGGTTGTAATGTTCGAGCTAATATGAAAAGGTCCGCACAGAATACCGCACCGCGCCGCGTCCCGCCGCGGTATACGCGGACCCTTTCGCATTAGTTCGAACATTACAACCGGTACTGGCTCCGCGCCGCGCCGCGCCGCACCGTCACCGCTTTCAGTGCGTTTCAGCCTTCAGTCATGAGAATGCGACGATGATTTAAAAAAATCCTTCACCTACGTGTAGAATGGAGCTTCTGGAATATTCTGGGTGGTTATAGGCTACGTTTTATGCTGTGAGCCTGCATTCCTTGCAATGCGGGCGAAGCCGTGCGGGAAGCTAGTTCACTACACATGTATGGACATGTTAACACATTCGGCACCACTGAATTGAACACAAGTTTGTCACCGTTGCCACCCACCGCCACCAATTTCATAATACGCAATGTCTATTAGAATCTACAATAAAATCCCGCAGCTTATAAGAAACGAAGTTACATATAACACTTTTGTTAATAAACTTAAAACTTACCTCCTAACTGAATGCCCATACTCGCTGCAGGAGTTCATGGGGCAATAATTTTTTTACAATTTAATAGATGGTGCAAATGCAATCAAGTAGGTATGTTGTTATCTAATGTGCAGATTTTATATAAATATAACAATATGTTGATTTTTTTTCAATATATGTATGTTTAGGTTAGTTTAGTATTTAAACATGTTGCTACACCCTAGTAGGGTCCATGTCTGTACTGATTAATTTTAAGAACATCCTGTAAATACCATGGTTGCAGCAAATAAATGAATATGAATATGAATATGAATATAAATAAATAAATTTAATTTAATTTAAATAATAGTATTTTATGCAACTGTTGTATAATAAGGGTCTTAAAAGGCGAGTGGCGTGGGTTGCGATGCGAGCCTTGGCGAGCATCGCAATTAAAGACGCCACGAGTGTTTTTAGACCAGTTATACACCGTTGCATACAATACTTTTTCTACGACGATTTTTAAATAAATAGCAGACTACAGAATAGTTAAACTTTTCAGGCAGCAAGTTTTCTATTCGTACTTTTGCTACTCACGCAATTTCTTCAGGAGTGCAGTTATTAATTTCTTCGACCATTTTATAAGGAACGTACACCTTTGTCTTCACAAACACGAATAAAATCTTAATAGTTTAGGACTAATAGTTGATCATCTTTCGTCGTTTCACTTTGAACTGTATTTAGGTGGGAAATCGGAACTGTGACAGCTCTTGCTTATGGTTTGTTTTATTTTTAATTTGTTTGCACTTGCCACCCGAACCAAACCGAATCCGGACCCGGACCGAATTCGAACTGTTTATTTTTATAAATAATACCAAGAATTTATAAAACATGTAATTTAACACACAATAGATGATGATTTATTATTATTGTAGTGTAACACCAAGAAACGCAATACCTCACGAGCGCACGCATGCAACTTACGCTATGCGCCGATAGATGGCGCTGACGGCGAGTTACATGGCACTATCGTTTGTTTGCCGTGGTTTATAGACCCTCGCCGGCGCACCAATGCAACTTATTCTTTTATCGCAGCTGTTACTGAGCACGCTAGTCGACCTCACCTCCTGTTGAAGCGACCTAGTGTATTAGTGCAAGCATATGATACCTAACCCTGTGGGATTCTACCTAGCTAGGAACCACTCGGCTGGTATTAACTTCGCAAGTTCAAGTAGCCTAATGTACTCTCTGGTAGTATAAATAAAGGTCATAAGAGTGTAATCGCCTGTTTTTACCTTGTGACCCCCCTCTACCGTTCTACAACTGGCGCCCACCCGTGCGGCCTGTCTTCGTGACGTACTGTGCTACGCGCTACGAGCTTCGTGACGTCACACGCTACGAGCTACGCGCCACGACGTCACTAGACGACCCGAGATCTATTTTGATGAGCGGAAAAGAGGCTTCAGGCACAAAAAGCCCAACGTTTGTTACTCGATCTGGACGTATCACTACTATCAAGATCAGAAGGAAACCTACCAGAATGCTGTCAGCAGAACAGTTCGCGCAGCTTCTTGAACGTATGCCTGCTGCGTCACAACCGACCAAGGGATCTTTCATCACCTGCAAATATACCTATAGCGGTGAAAAGGATGCGGAGGTTGTCGAGGCATTCCTGTCGGCAGTAAACATTTTCAAGCGTTCAGCGGACATCGGTGACGTCACGGCGTTAAGTGAATTGCCGATTATACTCAAAGGCGAAGCTGGGGTATGGTGGCTCGGCGTGAAAAACGATGTGACGACTTGGTCTGAATTTGAGTCACGCCTACACGAGAACTTCGCACCTGTGCGCGAACCTTACCAAACCTACCATGACATCACCCAAGAGAAACAAACCAAAGGGACTACGACCGAGGATTTTGTGCGACGCAAGCGGATGCTTTTCTCACAGCTGCCAAGTGCGACACACATGCATACCGAACTTCAGCAACTAGACCTAATATATGGATTGCTGCGCCTAAAAATCAGGGACAAGGTTGCGCGAAAAGATATCAAGGATTTCAAAGAGCTCCTGAAGTCAGCTAAAGCGGCGGAGTTACTTTTAAAAGAAAAGGACACCAGCAAGGCGACCGAACCAAAGTCAGCGGACCCTAAACAAGATACCCGGCCTCAGTTCGATAAAAAACGAAATGCCGGTACTGTAGAAACTTCGGGCACTCAACGGAAGACTGTCGGAAGATTCGCAAGGATAACGAGGCCAAGGAACGCCCCAAGACCGACACCCAAGTTTCGAAGTGGGAGGAAGCGGCACAGGGATCTTCGGGACCTAAGTTCAAATGCTATGGTTGTGGTACCCCTGGCGTGGTAAGGAGCAACTGTGCTACATGCCACGCGAATAAGTCACAGCGCCCGCAAGCTGAGGTTGGCTTTTGTTCGACGGACACGACTATTGATGCTAGGGATAGGCCGATAATTTTCGTAGAGATCGCAGGAGTTGCTGGCGTAGCTTACCTGGACACGTGCGCCAAATCATCCATCGCCTCCTATTCCTTATATTGTGAACTGCGTAAGAAGGGCTATGTTTTCAATGAATGTGGAGTTGGAGTAACCCTTGCAGATGGCGTCCGCAGACGTCAAAATGTGTTAATCACTCGGGCACCTATCAAAGTTTGTGATCGCACTGTGTGGACTACCCTGCTGGTCCTCCCAGAGTCTCGCAAGAACCGAACACTCCTTGGAGTAGGCTTTATCCAGGACGCACACATAGATATTAGCTTGGCACAGTGCACCTGGAACTTCCTTGACAACCCTACTCAAGTATACGAGCTATACGAAGAGAGTTTCGTCCGATTTCGAGATAATGTAGCGGTGGCTGCTGTTACCCCCGATGATGACCTGTCACTGTCAATGTCACCATCCCTACCTGAGGAGAGCAACACAGCGCGCCCGTACGGTCCTCTCATCAAGTTGGATGTACCACCGCCACCTAAGAAGAGGCCCCACCCCAACTACCCTGGGAACTATTCTCCAATACTCAACGCACTGTACGAGGACGCAAGACGCACCCTGGAAGATTACGACGAGGAGGGTGATATGGATGACCTTGATAGGGCTCTTTTCCCATCTACATCGATTTCATCAGTGGACGTCGCAGTTCTTGAGGATTTGTTAGACAGAAATCAAAGCGTATTCGTACCCAACGGAGAACCCGTAAGAGGCTTTGAGCATCGAATCGAGACTAGAGACAACCAGCCAATCGCGGTACCACCATATCGTCTATCTCCCATGAAGAGCGAGATACTTAAAAAAGAGGTAGCAAAGATGTTAGAAGAAAAGGTGATTGAACCCTGCTCGTCTCCGTGGGCCGCTCCCGTCGTGATGGTACCCAAGAAGGACGGTAGCACAAGAGTATGCGTAGATTATCGGCATCTTAATGCGGTAACTACATTCGACGCATACCCGATGCCAAGGATTGATGACTTGCTTCACGATACTAAACCATACAGAATCAAGACCGACGCTAGCGGATACGCAATCGGAGCAGTTCTGGTCCAGGGGGAGGGTGACTCTGAGCATCCTGTAGAGTATGCAAGCCGACTACTGACCAGCGCAGAACGCAATTATTCCAAAACTCCTGTTGGGATCTACCATGCGTCAGCCCTAACCCAATACCGAGCAACCGATGCAAGTGTTCCAGAGCCAACGCTTCCGATTCGGAAAAGAGGAAGGCCAAGAAAACAAACAGTTGCCAAGCAATAGCTTGCTTTTTACCGTTAGCACGCAGCAGCAGGGGGTTAGGCCCCGTGGGAGACCCTGTAAAATAAAACAATAGAGAACCTGTCCTACTCGTCGGGACGACCTCATGGACAGAGGGGGAGTGTGTAACACCAAGAAACGCAATACCTCACGAGCGCACGCATGCAACTTACGCTATGCGCCGATAGATGGCGCTGACGGCGAGTTACATGGCACTATCGTTTGTTTGCCGTGGTTTATAGACCCTCGCCGGCGCACCAATGCAACTTATTCTTTTATCGCAGCTGTTACTGAGCACGCTAGTCGACCTCACCTCCTGTTGAAGCGACCTAGTGTATTAGTGCAAGCATATGATACCTAACCCTGTGGGATTCTACCTAGCTAGGAACCACTCGGCTGGTATTAACTTCGCAAGTTCAAGTAGCCTAATGTACTCTCTGGTAGTATAAATAAAGGTCATAAGAGTGTAATCGCCTGTTTTTACCTTGTGACCCCCCTCTACCGTTCTACAGTAGTAAATAATTATAATATACAAATGTTAAATCGTAAATAAATACTTTTATTTCGAAATATTTGTTTATGAAGTTGGCACCACTGCAATATAGCGGCCGATTTAAAAAAAAGTCAAACAGTGCTTTTATGATAAATGTAAGAACCAAAAAAGTACGCTAAACAGTGCGTTTTTGGGCCATAGAGCATAGAGTTTTTCGAAGACTTATTAGTGGTGTCATTGTATTTGAGCTACAGCCTATATAAATGACAGATAACGGTACAGGAGTAGAAAAAAATAAAAAAGCTTCATTAATTCCATGAAAGCATTTTTATAAAAAGCTTTATATTAACTTGCACTGTTCGTATGTATGTAAATGTGTAAGTTAGGTATGTAAGTTGTCCGTCAAAATTTGCAATCCATCTTTCAGTCACTTTCCGTTATCCGATTGAGCTGAAATTTATCGCATGACGATAAAAATAATATTATGATGACATGGAGCTTATCTGATGCTGGAGCTGGAAGGTGGCCATAGGAACTCCGTAATAAAACGACACAACCCCATCGAGTTTGGGCTAGTTAGAATCGTCTCAATGAGTAGTTGATGATGGTATACAGAAAAGTACAGTCGGCAATAAAAACTTGTACCAAAAATGAAATTTTTGACAGATACTTAACTTAACTTTTAACAGTCTATTATTGTATTTCTTAGGTAAACATGCAAGAAAAAAAAAAAAATATAGGTTAGAGGTAGATTGCTGAATGGACCCCTCGCGGGTATAGCCTCCTCTAAGGCTTGCCAAGTCGGCCTGTCCCGTGCGGTTTTTAACAAATTTTTGCCTGCGACTGAGGCTATTTCGTCTTGCCATCTGTTATTAGGTCTTCCTCGATTCCTAGAACCATACGGCCCCTTCCATTTCGTGGCGTTCAACACCTTTCATCGGTAAATCTCGATACATGGCCCGCCCATTTCCACTTTAGCGTATTTGAAAACAGCAGAGCGTCAATTACTTTAGTTTTTTTTGCGTTTTTTATACTGACTTTTATTCATACGTAGTCCATAAACACCAGACTTAAGACTTGCGTGTCGTGGGGGTGCCACGTCGATGTTTTTTCTGTGACGGCGAATGGGAAATAAAATGTATGAACGCTTCCGAGCTTCATGTAACTAATCAACTCGCCAACATTATATAATATACAATAGGCATTCAGCTCTTTCAGCACCAAGGTTCACATAGAATTACGGTCGCCTTGAACGCTGCGGCCTGGTGACGTAATAATCGAATATGGGATTCTATTAGGTACTGTACAGTCACCATCATAATAGTACATTACTTCGGTTAAACAAAGAATGTCTCAGATCGCAGGTATTTGACGCCCGAGCCGAAGGCAAGGGCGATAAATATGCGCTCTGAGGCTTTCTTTATTACCGCCCGTGGTAAGTACAAAAGTTTACGTCTCTATCTGGCCAGGAAGTGGGGTTTTCCGCACGCATAGCGTGCGGTAATTCCTACTTTATGGCCAGGTATGACGTAAACATGTTTTCAACACACCTGCTCGTAAAGTAGGTCTTATTACAGCGTATTTACACTGATAATGCAGAATATTACCCATGCCGTGCCTTTTACATTACATTATCGCACTAGTGCCTTTTCATTACATATCTTTTTAAATATTAGCAAAATAATGCAGAATATTACCCATGCCGTGACTTTTACATTACATTATCGCACTAGTGCCTTTTCATTACATATCTTTTAACATTTTCATTTTTTTTTATTTTTTTTTCCTCGCAAATGTGTTGAAAAACGTCGTATGAAACACGTGAGCATTGGTCATTACACTTCTCGTCTCCATTAAGCCTTCGCCTTCGGCTCAGGCTTAAAAACCGACTCGAGTGTAATGACCAACATAGCACACTTGTATCATAATGTACTATTATCTATCCAAATATCATAAATCCTCTATGATGCGTTCAAGAACCGCACATTATGACCACCATAAAAATAGACTGTTTTGTTAGAACAAATTTCTTATCTGTGAAAATGTTATTATATTATTGCTAAATAATAACATCGATTTCGATAATATTATTTCATTCAAATTTCGAACATCGCTGAAAAACAAAGAAATTTTATTTGACCTCTATTCTAATATCAGTCGAGATGACGTTTAGTTCGAAATGTATTGTCAATTTGCATACAAATTTGACAAATGTCGCACGTAAGTAAGATATCGAACGACATGATAGTGGGATCCGACTCTAGTTTGTCTCTGAATTAAAAAAAAAACGATGACAGCTGCAAGAAAACAACGCCGCGATGCCGGTCATAATATGCGGCTACTGAATGCATCATGGAGGCTTATGATATGTGGATAGATAAATTAGTGTATGTACATAATTAGGCATTAAAACACTCGTGTGATGTTATATTTCATCCATTTTTTTCTTCTAAAATGCCTCGCGCCTCGCGACAAAAAACCAACACGTTCGTTTACTTGGATACACGCTAAGCTACTAACTAGGCGCCAAGCGCGCAATGCGGCCAGTCGCGAACATTCAAGAATGTTCGTTTTACTAAGCTACTCGCTTGGTGACTCGCTAGGCTCTAGGCGCCAAGCAAGCCGCCTGCCTGTGCGTTGCGACGTAGCCTATAAGCGTTTACGCCCGGGGAAAGCTTTTTGTAATTCGTGCCAAAAGGTACTGCCGGGTCCTGCTCGAATAAACAAACAAAAATTAAAATAGAAGTATCATTTATTGCTTACAACTAAACAATTATTCAACAAAACCAGTAAATACTTCAAAATGATGATTCAGCGACGTCACTGTCTGCAATTTCACTCGGGACTTTAGAGCCCCTATAGCACAGTTCTCAAGGGAGATAAATACTCTTTTCACTCTCGCATGTACCAGAGCCATGGAGCACATCAAACACGGCTCTTTAATCATATAAACATAGTAACCAGTACACAAATAAGGACCCCTTTCGTTAGGCGCCGACGCTCCAAACGATACCCCAGGTATGAACTTCTTCCTCAAAAACTGCAATAACTCATTGTCTATGCCACGCAGTCTAACCTCAGCTTTATTATCCACGTCCCACGCGCCGCCATTTTGTGATTTCGCAACGTTGTCTACGGCCAACATGGCGGCATGCTTGACAGGATGATCTCCTCTGTCATCAAAGGATGCAGCTACGATAGAATTACAAGCTGGATCGACCACAACAGCAGCGTTCAAACAAGACATGTCTACTTCGGAGTCTTTTGTGTACCATTTAGCTACCTCGAAAGCTATGGTCATAAACTTAGTATGAATCTCGTCTTCTATAGAATTAAATAAAGTGCCGTTAACCAGTTTTTCTAAATATTTGTTTGGGTGGAAATTGCATGACCACAATTTGCTGCAATCTCTAAAATGGCTAATCAGTAACGGCGGAGTCAAAGGGACGTCGACTTCTTTGAAATATTCAAACATGTCTTTTAATTCTTTAACGTTGCTTTCGATATACTCCTGTATCGAAGACATGCCTTTTAGAAAATGCACAGGGCAGAGCACTATATCCCTTTTCCTTACTCTCTTTAGGTGCGATAGTTCTTTCAAAGGTATCTTTTCACTAAGAACAGCCATGGCCTTTGATATATCCTTCAGATCCCTTATATGTCCAATGTATATCTTTATCAACGGAATCGGTTGGAACAAATCATCTTGTAAAACGGCGACAAGGTTGCTCTTTCTCTCTTTTACTTTCTCTATATAATGAGCTATGGTATTGACCATAGAGCATTCCATTTTAACTTTTTTTCTCGGCGGTTCTGTGGTTAAGGTTTCCATTCCGTCTGCCAGGTACTCTCTGGAGGTGCTGAAAAGAAAGAAATTTTCCACCATTGCATTACACACTTTGATATCACTGTAAGTTTAAGCACTCCACATTTTACTCAGGATATAACACTTCGTAATTTTGTATCTTTTTAGAACAGAAGCATGTGCGCTACAATTTTGGCGCCCGGATGGTTAGTTTACATTAGTCGATAACCAGATTGATCGGTCAACTAGTAGAGGAGTCCCGGTATCGACTAACACATTTGTTCCCCGAAAGCGGGCGCCACGACACATGCGTTATAAAAATTCCCGCACCCGCATCGACATAAATTGAAAGGCTGGTAACACGCCAGACCTTCATGATTTAATGGTGAGCCTTGGATTGAATGACTGTAAGATGAGTCAATAATTCGTACGAGAAGTTATAATATTTAAATAAGGAAAATATAACATTCAACAAAATATTACATTTAAACCAGGTGCCTAGTAAAAATCTGGGTTTAACCACAGTCCTCGGGTCACTCGGTTCTAAAATAGGCATGACGCACTACCCCATGGCTGTCATCTGAATATTTGATTCTGCAAGGGGCCAGTAACAAAACCGTGTAGATCCGGCCTCCCCCGCCTTTCGTAAAAAGCGACTTAAGGGGGTCATCACTCATCAGGGTCGCCAGTCTTTGTCGTGGGGCCAAAGCACTAGGGGTACCTAACCCCAGAAAAGGCGAAGAGGATGCCCAGAACGAGCCCGCATGGGCGAGGAGGCCTCTAGTGCCTTCTACATGAAATCATAGAGTCCTCCGAATTACATAGCACAGATGGCGCCTGACGTGTTTTTTTTTATTTACGGCTAGGGATCTCTCTATAGGTACTAAGCTATGATGGTTAGTATGAGACATGAAGTCTGAAAATCTAAAATCGGCCTTGTGAATCCATAAAACAAATTTCCGTATCTCTTATTGTTTCAGATTATACATCCTGTTGTTTTAGGTGACATGCAACATCTAAACATACAAAGTTTACTTTTTTATCATGATATTATTTTAATCATGTGGATAATAAATTATATTATTTGTAAATTCAAGTAAGTTTAGGGAGAAATACAAGATTCTAAAAATTTAAGATTCCGAAAGTTTCATAATACAAAAAAAACATAACCCTCCTCTCCTTCGGCAGTCGGGTAAAAAACATTGTTGATCAAAGGTTTTTTTTTATTTGTCACAAGATTTTAAATATGTGTCAAACAAAGATTAGAATAACATCCCTATATATATTTCCTATTAGATCCAAACAGTCTTGGGATACAAAAAAGTGTTGGATTCGCGCACGAAGGGTTCCGTACCATTATCTATAAAAACGACAAAAAAATCACGTTTGTTGTATGGGAGACCCCCTTAAATAATATTTTATTTTGTTTTTAGTATTTGTTGTTATAGCGGCCACAGAAATACATAATCTGTGAAAATTTCAACTCTCTAGCTACCACGGTTCTTGAGATACAGCCTGGTGATAGACAGACAGACGGACGGACGGACGGACGGATGTACGGACGGACAGCGAAGTCTTAGTAATAGGGTCCCGTTTTACTCTGAGTATGGAACCCTAAAAAACAATACAGGGCTGGCAATGCCCTTGTGAATCCTATGGAACCACAAGCATCCATAGGCTATCGTGTCTGCACCATCAGCAATGATACATGCCTATTTACTAGCGTTGTTATATAAAAAAATACTCCAAATTGTATGTAGGTAAGTAAATAAACAGTATAGTATGATCAACATCACAGATATATTTGTATACATTTTTGCACCTTATTCATTTGTAATAAGGTGAAAAATGTATACATTTTCCTTGTGAAATTAAATGAAATATTTTATTGATAACATAGTTACAGGTTAAGGGAGTAGGTAGGTATACCGAGAGCCCTATTTCAGGCTCATGCCTCCAATATAAGCTATGGCCATAATTATGTCAATTTCATCATCATCCTCCTTCTAGCGTTTATTCCCGGTTGTGCCTTAATAGAGCCCAGGGTCAGCTTTGGCACCTAATCCCAAGATTTAGCGCAGACATTATGTCAAATTCATATCAAAAGTAAACAATAGCATATGTATCAAAGTCACGTAAAAACCATGTTTAAACACTTAGCAACCTTCGAGTTTGGCACATTGTTTGGAGATGAATTCTTAAATCAAATATTGTATCATGCTTATTACTCAAATATTTTTCCTGCAGATTCAAACTCAGGATCAACAGATAACTACTAAGAATTACACACTATAATATGGATGATGTGTGTGAAGACACAGGTGTAAAGTGTAATTGGTGTAAACCAAATCTAGGGAACATTACGCAAAACTCTTCATAGGTGGCGACACTAGCAGCGATGACATTGTATCTCGTTCCCACTTGCGGTATTGTCTATACAAGCATCCTTGTCGCTAATTTGACAATCAATTGTGCATGTTTGTGTGAATCCCTATAGTCCTATACTGGTATACTATTAGTGGTAGTGCTGCCTCTGGCGGCAGAACATTGCAGTAATGTTCCCTATTGTTTTCATAATAAATTAAATGTGTCAGCTAGCAAAGAAGTTTGTAATATAGGTACATATATTTTGGAATTATTAAGCATATCCTACTCTTAGTTGGGGACTATGTTGATGTGTGTAAGATTGTCGGAAAGTATTCATTTATATACATTCCATGGCTGGGTGCAGTCCTCTTATGATGAGAGACTAGGAGGTCCCTGGCCCTGTGTGGATTCACATATCTTTGAATTCCATTCCAGATGTATGTAATTTGTAATTGAATACTGGTTATGCTTCATAGTTTATCCAAAGAGGTGTTATATACGGTGGTTCTACAAGCATTCCAACCACTGTCAGTCTGCTGGTTGAATTATTATATTATCAATGTTGCCGGTACAACTGGCATGGCATGGTCAGGTATTTTTAACAAGTCCAGGACTACTACAAAATTACTCAGTAAAGGTAATGCAAATCTGCAAGAACTTTGACAATAATGCGACCAGCGGACTGACGGCGGTTGGCGGCGGTTTTTTAGGTTCGCATCTCTTCGGTGGACATTGCCAAAGTTAAGGGCTATAAAGCCTAATTTTTGGTTGTACTCTGAATCCGTATAAACGGAGTTGCACCTTCTATAAATCTATGTGATAAAGACATATTATATGTTAACGTAAGCCCTTAACTATTGACCACCGGAAAGATCATTTTTGTTTTTGAGACTGACAATGATCCATACGCAAGAACACAAAACATCATGTTTTTAAATATAATTAGGACAAAAATTACATCCATCTTTGTTCTAGAATCTTGAACATTAAAGGACAGTCAAATATGTGTTTAATACTGACATGTGTATTTCTAATTAGTCTAATCATAACATATATATATAGCAAGTAGCAACTTTATCATCCTTATAATTCATTAATACATAGTTTCTAATCTAAGTTATAATACTTAAGTCAAGTGCAAAGGTCTAATTTGTATACTATTTGGCTTGATATGGTAAATACTTATTCATATTGAAATCCGGCACCAAGTGTTATTAGAAAATCTATGCGAAATCACACTAAAGGTTCCGCATGTGTGAATAAACACTATTATCGCTGTAACGTCAATGAAAACACCAAATTCGTCTCACTAAAATTAATAAGCAGCATGAAAATGAAAATAATAATATTAAAGGACAATTTACCTTGATTTTAGCTCCCGCTGACGCACTTACGCTTCACTAGTCATACATTGATTTGATTGAAATGATTTATTGACACTACATGTAAACATATACAAACAAATAAGCTTTGTGTAAACCAAGTAAACTTAATAGTTTACGGATAAAAATAATTTCACACACGATATACGACAGCAATCAGTCAGCCATTGACGCCACAGATAAAGAATGTGATTTTTGACAGTTCTCCGTGTGTCCATTCCATGCCAATGCTAACTAACCTTCAAGCCTTCGATCATCAAATAAATTTTGCTTAGCGTTGTAGGTAATAAGGTACAATTTACATTGACAAACATCTGCACTTTGACAGCACTTGACGCTACAGCTGTTTTTCATTTTTAAAACCTGTCAAACTTTAATCGTGTCAAGATACAATCATGCTTGAGTTTGCCGTTTGAAAAAAAAACCTTTTTTCGGGTAGGTGATACCAGGCTAAACAACTCTCCCAATTATTCAGGTATTTTATTTATAATTTGAACTAGAAAAAGGTACAGTTAAAAAAAAACTCTTCTTCTTTGTAGTTGTCGAATAGACATAACATATTTAAAATAAGCAACGCAAACAAAATAAATGCGTATTCAAACAGGTCACAACTACATACAAAAAGGGTTAAAGTTTTTTACCTAATTCAAATGATTCATAATGTGTTTGTGTTCGTTTTAGCCGTAATTATTTAAAACACGCTTGATTCCATTTTTACACGACTGCCTAACGAAAAGGAGTGTAAGGTTTTCATCAAATGAAGGGCTGTTTACAAAAACAACATAACTGACATATTTTACGAAATCGAGTTTTTGCTATGAATATGTCCGTCTGTGAAGACGCTACAATTGTGCAATATACATTGTTTAATAAGGAGCCCTTTTGCCCAAAATTACCCATCTATCTTTAAAATGGAATTACTCAGCTCTACGAAACTTATAGTAAAATAATAATTACATTCTCTTATACATTTATGTTATTAATTAAAATTAAAGGGTTTTCGTAAATTCATTAATTATATTTACTATAGGAATATCAATGATTTTTGCACAAAAATAACATAACTGCCAATAATCTTACAAAAACAGCATAAGTGACGAAGTTATTTTACATATTTTCGAAGAGATAACCGATTGTTAATGGGATCCAAGATGCAAGTGTAACTCTATGGTCATACGCCTGCATAGTAAATGCAAGGTATTGTTTAAAGAAATAATATTTTAGGAGAAATTACGTTCTTTTCGCTTCCTGTAAAATCAACTCCAATGTAGTCATGTTGTTTTTGTAAACATCACTTCAAATGAATTTGTTATATAGCTATAAATAATGCTAATAAATTAACCAATTCACAAGTCAAAGCGAAGATTAACTGTCCATTAAGAACATGGTAAGACACACAAACTCTCAAACCTATTAAAGTACTTGGGTAGTTGCCAATCCCTCCGATTTACACACATTTATGCTACTAAGTAATAGGTAAAGCTTGCAATTGAACAAAATTTTATATTTAAGGTACCTACCAAAATATTATTTTACAAGAGGTACCTCATTTGTGAATAACTTTGGTGTGATGCTGCTACTTACTACGGAAGTGAAACAATAAAAATATTTTTTGAATATTATTTTATCTTCTCCCATTCAAATACTCACATTATATGACTTACAAATAAAATAAAGAATACAATATATATTGTCAAGAGTCAGCATTGTTACAAAAATCTGTTAAAATTGCGATTAAAAAGAGAACTACTATACCTATATAAAAATTCAAGAACAATTTCGGGGATAATTAAAAAAAAAAAAAAAAATTTAATGCATTTTGTTTTGATTATATTTTAAATGTTTACTGATAACGCAGATCACATGGCGCAAAGGTAATAAAGCCATATAACTTGGGCTCCATATGAAGCTGGACTAATTCGATTAATTTGCTTCATGCGATAGCTAACTAACTGATGCCTTCAAAGTTTTAAGTAACATTGAATATGTGTACACTAAAAATAAAGGTTGATAATTAAATATTTATACTAGAAGGGTAGCATTTCGTATCATAGAAAACTTCCAGTTTTTATTTTGTCGTTTGAATTTCATTGTTTTCCAAAGCTTGATACCACGCCTGACAGGTCTCGGAGGCAATCTCACAGAGGGCTGACAATGCTCTGCCGGTTGAATCGTATTCTGAAACATATACAATAAATAACATATCAGAGATATGATACATGATATCAATCTGGACCAGATTTGAACTCCCGATGATACGCTGTGTTAAGTTTCTGCTAGACGGTCACCAACACGCCCCTCCGACCGAGCGATTTTGGTCCGCACCGACCGTTCATTATACAGCGATCGGTGCTGACCAAGGTCGCTCGGTCGGTCGGAGTGAGGGAACTGTATTTTTATGTATGTAAATACTTACTTTATTTTACACAAGACATTGGTAAAAATACAGACAAAATAGGTTAAGGGGTATTTGTCTATAGCTGCCTACAAAACGAATCCACATAATAATTAGGGTCGGCAACGCGTTTGTGGTGCCTTTAGAGTTGCAAGCATCCATAGTTTACTGCTTACGAATCAGACAGGCCGTTTGTTTACCACGGTCGTGGTATTAAAACAACTTTTTAGGTTTCCGTACCCAAAGGGTAAAACGGGACCCTATTACTAAGACTCCATTGTCCGTCTGTATGTCTGTTTGTCTGTCCGTCTGTCACCAGGCTATATCCCATGATCCCATGAACCGTGATAGGTAGACAGTTAAAATTTTCACAGATGATATAATTCAGTTGCCGCTTTAACAACAAATACAAAAAAAAACAGAATAAAATAAATATTTAAGGGGGCTCTCATACAATAAACGTGATTTTTTTGCTCGTTTTTGCTAGATATTGATAACGGCAAGAGGTGGACGCTTGAAATATTCATAGAATATTTAGTAATATATTCACTTTAAAAATAAATAATTAAAATAAAACAAATACTTAAGGGGGGCTTCCATACAACAAACATGATTTTTTTGCCGTTTTTATAGATAATGGTACGGAACCCTTTGTGCGCGAGTCTTACTCGCACTTGGCCGGTTTTTTTTTATATTGACGTCCGGGCGGCATGATTATAGAAAGGAATGTATTGATCTTTAAAGGGTTAGCAATGCGTTTGTGACACCCATTGCAAGCGTCCATAGGCTACGGCGACTACCATAAGTGGGTCATCCGCTTGTTTGTCACCGACGTGGTATTTTTTCAAAAAAACTTTATCGCCAACCAACTTACCAATATTGCCCCTCTTTCCGAAAATGGAACCGTTGAATGGCGGCTTCTTGTAAGCGCCCTCAGTGACGTGAAGACACATGACAACAATCAGGAAGCAAAAGATGATTAAAGCCTGCATCGTGAACCTGGAAATTAGAGAAAAATATCTTAACATCCTGTGTGTATCCAACCGTGAATGAGATAAATGTAATGTGGAGGAAAATTTTATCTTGTTATTTTAATTATATTTGGCTCATTCTCAGTCTTGTGTCCAGTCAAGGGCACCAATATGTTTTCACTCAAAGTTTCATAAATATGTATAGGTACTACAACCTTATTGTTGCAGAAATAAGGTCTGTGTACATATTTTTGAGACTTTGATGTGGTGTATACCTATTGGTGCCCTTGACTGTACATGGTTACAACCGTCGATATACACATGTATGTGCCTACCTGATGACAGTTTCTAATGTTTCGAAAAAAAACGCCAATATTATGGTGAAGACTTTTATTATAGGTAAGTAGATGTAAAAATATTATTTGCTTCAGTTTTTGAAATAGTTTATATCGACGGTTATATTAGAACCGCGTGCACTAAAATGAGAATGTCCCATCTACTTGAATATTGATTATTGGAGCACTTACAAAGATTATCAAAATTGCTACTGTCTAACGCATATAACTTTAATCTTAAAGGCTCAGTTGTAGACTGATACGTGACTCGAGCTTGCTGCCCATTTTATACTGCAGCTGAAGCCAGTTTTCTCCCTATTTATTATCACTAATTTTACTATATTCCCTCACATGATCTGATTATGGACGAAGATTGGACGTCTACACCGAGTTCAAGCTTTCAGGAAAACTTTGCTGTACGAAAAGAAACCTAAGACGTTATCTCATAGAGTCTTTGTTACAGTGATTGTTAGTAAACAGTGCAAAAATGGGTTTAAGTGAAGTTATAAGTAAGCTTGTTGAGTTGGTAGTACAGCACCTAAATAAATAAATTAATGAAGTTGAAAGAAGTTAATCCATCCATAGTCCATACTAATATTTAAAATGCGAAAGTGGGTCTGTCTGTCTTTTTGTCTGTCTGGCTATCTGTTACCTCTTCACGTTTAAACAGCTGAACCAATTTAGATGAAATTTGGTAGGGCTTGAGTCCCCGGGAAGGACATGGGAAAAATTGTATGGAGCTACGATATAAACGAGATCTACGCGGACGGAGTCGCGGGCAGAAGCTAGAAGAGAATATATCTACTACTACTAGAATCATTTGAGATAAATAGTTTTCCCAACGTATCATCTGAAGTATTGTATAAATAATAATAGAGGATACAAACGAGACTTGCTAAATATATTATGACTTTTTGATGTTAGAGAAAATTTGCGAGTGACAATGACATATATCAAAACATTGGTTGTTTAGGATCCATAAAGACTTCTTTGAAGGAGGTTTCTATATTAATAGGTTGCCCATCGAAAATTTTCGCGCGCCGCCACTGCAATCTACTATATGTTATGCCATGTTCTTGATCATGTTTGCTGGCAGGTTACATTTAAATTAATTTCAGCAATACAGCCTCCAACCGGCAAGTCAGGGACCCAGAAACATATTTGGGTCTTAAATGAGTGTGAGTGTGGTTATAAGTGAATTCTTTAAAGATTATAAGTTCGACAGGCGTAGGTTTCTCATTTATTACTCCTACAATATGTAGTTAGGTACTGAAATGGGTAACAAAAGAAATAAAAAAAGGTATAGAAAAGGTATAGAATGGGCAAGTATAGAAGCGGACTTAAGGGGGCTTCCAAATGTTCACATAAAAATTGGGCCCTCATAAACATGCTTGCCGCCCCGGGCCTCTAACGGTCTTAGTCCACCACTGCTGATGAACAGATTTTTATTAGTTTTTCGGTTAAGGAAAACACGCAAGGAAACCTGCATACATCCCCGAAGAAATTCAAACGTAACGTGAAGTCCCCCCCAACCCGCACCAGACCAAAGTAAGACTACAGTCAATCCCTCTTATCCATAAGATACCGGTGCTAAGTAACCGGACGAATACAGGCTGATGATGAAATTATGAAAACATCACTTTGGTCACCATGTAAATAATTCGTTTCGAACACATCCAGTCTGTTAAACCGATTTAAGCTATAAACTTCATACCCACGTGAACGGATTTGCGTGAAACTACATTAAGGGTTTAGTAATAGCTCGTGTACGAGCAATATGCAGTAACTAACCAAGTTATAATCCCTCAAGATTCCCCTATCAGTGTCAATACGCGGTCAGCGCGCTAATCCAATAATTGATCGGGCGGTCGCCATGTTCAGGCTTTGTGTATAAAATGGCGGGAAATTTCAGTCCTAGCATCAGTTGACATTTGTCGCTTCAAGAGTTACCAGTGAGAAAAATAATTTGTTATCAAAGGTAATTTTTGTAATTTTCTCTTAGTTGCAATTACTTTTAAAACACAGTGCAGGCAACTAGGCAGCTACTAATCTTAATCATTTACAGATATAAGTAAAAAAAAAATGTATTTCTATAAACTCTCACGGCTTGATGTTATTCATTTATTATAGCAACGTCGTAGCCGTGGAAAGATTTTATGTTGTATTTTTTAGGGTTCCGTACCTCAAAAGGCAAAAAACGAAACCCTTTTGATCACTTTGTTGTCCGTCTGTCTGTGTGTCAATACCCTTTATCTCAGGAAAGCAAGTAGGTATCGAGTTGAAATTAAAACCATATACTCATATCTACAGTCCCTTGCATCTGTGAAAAAAACAAACTTCAAAGTTTACGTAAAAAGAAGATACGGCCGTTTATGCCACAAAAAACGTATATTTCGACACTCTTAAGGAAATCAAAATTTATAGGGTACTTTCCGTTGTCCGAGAACTATGAAATTTGGCAAATAATATCGTTTTATACTACAGTTATAGGGAAAAATCTGAAAACCATACATTTGTATTTTTGTACGGAACCCTTGGTGGGCAAGTCCGACTCGCTTTTGTCCTTTTTTTTTAGGGTTCCGTAGCCAAAATCCGTATAGTTTCGTCATGTCCGTTTGTTTGTCCGTATGTCACAGGTATTTTACTCGAAAATTATAAGGTGTATCTATTTGAATAAATTGTAGCCGCTACATAATTCTGTAATGAAATGAGTATAAAATATTTTTTTAGGGGTGCACTCTATACATGTAACTATAGTCGGAGATAATCGCACGGAAAGTCACAAAAAATGTGTCTCGCGCCCCCCCCCCCCCTACTTTTCAAACAGTGTATTTAAAAAAAAAAACATAATCATAAACATAGTGCTTATTAATTTGAACAAGATCGGTTCAAAGGTTTTGCAGATATTGCTGAAAAACTACCTTCCCTATAGAAAAGGATGTAAGTGCCGTAAGATTTCTGTGATAATACGACCTTTTTCATAGGCACGGAACCCTTCGTTGTGCGTTGTCTGACACGCACTTGGCTGGTATTTATTTTCATTTGTAAATTGTACATTAACTGTCAATTGTATCGAAGTTAGACATTGTCACACGATCTTATCTATGTTCTTCTTTATTTCTCTCATGTTTATGTGTTTTGTCAGTAAAATTATAATTGTATTTAATAGATGGCTGGTGACATGATGAGGTTTACTATCGGCGTGGTCTGCTTTGCCGTCGTGCTCCTGTCCTTGGCAGAGCTGAGTGAAGCCAACTACAAAAACGCGCCCATGAACGGAATAATGTTTGGAAAGAGAGGACCTACAGGTAAGCAGATTATCTTAAGTTAGGTGTGTTTAAAAAAATACTTGCGTTGTTCAGACTGTCTCCATGCACCCATTATTGGAGCTCAGGTCAAAAGCATCTTCTTCAATTATTTAGCTACTAAACCAGGAAGGCAAAATACTTTAATAAACGATTCATTTGCTACGCATTAGAAAGCTACAGGTCTTTTTTTGTAAAAATAAATCAACAATGCGAGCTCAATACGAGCTTTGAAAGTATAATAATGGTATGTTTCAATGTCTGTATTTTTTGTGTAACATATGTATTATGCCTTAATTTACATATATAATTTTCTTATAAAAAAAATACTGATATACCTTGTTGAACATAAAAAAAATATTAATGTAAACACTTGTTCTAAATGTTTCAGAATACGATTCCAGGGGCAAAACCTTCACCGCGCTCTGTGAAATCGCCACAGAAGCATGTCAAGCTTGGTTCCCGTCTCAAGAAAACAAATAAAATATGATAATTAATCGATTTTTAACGTAACGATAAAACATTTGTTCATGGATTATGATACATTATTATTCCCCAATATTGGAAATATTTAAAGTTTACTAGCAACACTGCAGTGCTTGTCAGTTGTCTTATCAAATGTTTTTTGATATTATATAAAATATGAAAGTACTTGTTAAGGCTGGAATTTTTTTGTGTAAGTTTAGTATGGAAATAAAATAAAATATGACGGTGCAATATTTTTGGTGTTTTACTTATTTAGGTCATTTTAATGCCGATAGTTGGTTTGACCTACATTTTAATAATGTGAGCTAGCAACTCTCGTGGGAAAAAGATAAGAATGACTTTCTTCGCAATTGTTTTCAGTTTTTTACATTCCAACTAGGTAGTTTCTTATAGGAATTTATGCAATCTCATTGAATGGGAATTAAGTTTTCTTGTATGGAGAAAATCTGTCGCCATTAGAATATCAGCTGTGTATTGAAGCAATTATTGATAAAAACATTGCCTCTAATTTGACATCTGTCAATAACAATGCAATGCAGTGACGTTTCGCATTGTAAAAATTAGCGAATTCGAATCTACCTTGTTTCTAAAATGAATTATCAAAGTTCTGATTTAGTAGTGAAATAATGATATAAAACTATTATATTCAACCAAGCCGGTAATTAAAAACCAAAATGACTACGAAAGAGCTTTACTCAAAGGTAAATAATTTTTAATTTGGCATGTATTATTTTGAATTTAGAGTTGTTTTTTCTTAATTTATAGTTTTAATGGCAGTATTGCGCTAATGTGTTTAAAGAGACCATGGAACTTAAACGAAGCCAAGTTTAAATTACTTTTACTATCTAAGCCACTATGCTTGAGATGCTTTTTGTACCCTCATGTTTTATTCATTTTGTTGTAAATTATCACATGTATCTGTTGGAAAGTGAAGATCACTGTTTAGATTATATCATCTACACATAACATTACATTTCTATGTTAATTATGATTACTGATACATGAGATTTTATCTAGTTTTTTATTATTACATTTTCTGCTTGGATTATGCTGAATCCATTGATAATCTTTATGATAATTTTGTTTATGACTGCTGCTGATTACAATTAAAGTTCAGAACAGTAGCAGTCTGCTTATAAAAAAAAGACTTTAGTTACTACTTGACTTGACTTACTAGCCCTTGTCTTCATACATTTTTTCAAATATTATATTTTATTCAAATGTGTTTGCTGAAGTATACTGGCTTAAACTTTATGAGGTCTAATGCCCACTTTGGTTTGGACATTCAGATGATTGTAGATTGCATTGCATCCTTAACACATTGGTTGCCGTTGATGTGATATCTCATCCAAACTTTAAGGAATATTTGCGCCTCGGCAACAAATGGGTTAAATAAAATTAGCTTTTGAATACATGTGCTAGCGCCAGTGGTGGACTAAAAGAGAGTGGAAGGGTTTACCACTGGCTCTGGCCAAGGGTATTCATATAGGTCTTATGACATACACTTTCAAAGCAACCTTCAATCTTTTATATAAAGTTTGTATTTGCTCTCTTGTAACAATGATGTAAAGTGTCTGAATATTATAACAATGATGTTGGTGTGACAGTGTCACTTTTGGACTTCTGTCTTGGTGGCGATAAAAAAGGATTTTTTGCCAGATTTGCTGCCACGGATCTCTGACATGCCTCTTTCGCCACTAGCCTGTGTTTCCTAAATAGGGTCATTTTGCTGGTTAGCCTAATTTCATGTGCTGGTTAGCATCCACTTAGCTGAGTTGGTGAACTGAACGCGAACGGCAAACCCACAATGCTCCTCCGTCCAAACCATGTTGCGTACTAAAATGGCGCGCTCGCACGAACACAACGAGACACCTCCCAGCGTCCTACCTCCACCGCAGCTCTACCCCTGCCCCGCCAAAACCGATGCATATCTTTTGCCCCACCTTGTATAAGGGCATTTTCAATAATTCGTGCACCCAATTAGCGTGAGTTGTTAAATAAAAATTAACTCAGTGTCAGTTTTGTAACGAAAGTTAAGCATACAAATGATGTCAAACTGAACTTTTTTCGCTAATTGGGTGCACGAATTATTGAAAATGCCCATAAACCCACAAAATCAAATGTCCTTTTTTCTGAATCACATTATACAGGGCGTCCCACGCCTATGCCACATGGAGGGAAAGTACCTTGAATATTGTAGATGGAAGATTTTACTAAAAAAAGACATTATTTTAATTTAAAAGACAATTTAAACTGCATTCATAGATTAAAAAAAATATACATGGTTGAACCGGGAATCGAACCTGCTACACGAGATTTTTTTTACCCTGTAGCTTTATCATACCGATCGAAAGGCTTCATCAAAAGGATTATTTATTGCTAAATAACATAGTGTCAGAAGGAAAAGGAAGACCATGAATTTTAACATTTTAATTCAAAATTAATCAATTTAATCTATGAACTGCTTAAGAAGAGTCCCATTGAAAAAATCATTTACGCGCCTTTCGGCAGATTCAGGATACGTACGGCAGAAGCTTGATTGGACAGAAACTCGATTTGTTGCATTCAACCAGTTACCTACTAATTACGTATCCCTTTATCATTTTATCATGCACTTAAATTATAATAGGGAAATGATGCGTACTTCTCAAGTGGGTACTGATTCATTAGTAATAGGTACTTTAAAATGATAATGTCAGTTGTATTTCCTTACAGCAATGTCAGCTTTTCATTTTTCTGAACAAAATTTCACATCAAATGTTAAAATTCATGGTCTTCCTTTTATTTCTGACACTATGTTATTCAGCAAAAAATAATCCTTATGATAAAGCCTTTCGATCAGTATGATAAAGCCACAGGGTATTTTTTTTTCTCGTGTAGCAGGTTCGATTCCCAGTTCAACCATGTAATTATTTCAAAATCTATGAATGCAGTTTAAATTGTTTTTTTAAATTAAAATAATGTCTTCTTTCAGTAAAATGTTCCATCTACAATATTCAAAGGTACTTTCCCTCCATGTGGCATAGGCGTGGGACGCCCTGTATAGTGATTCAGAAAAAAGGGCTTATACTTATTATTAGTGAGTTCACATTAAGTTTTTAACTCCAGGGGGCCCGGATATGGGTGGAGCACCCCGAGAAGGTATGGGAGAGTGCCACAGTCACTGCGGACTACCGCTCCGGAGTGCTAATAGCGAAATTAGACCAGACTGGAGAGATAAGACAAATCAAGGTATGTATTGTAGAGTCTACGCTAACGATATCTATTTATCGCCTTATTGCAATGGCATAAGATGCAAAATTGCTGACATATTGTAGACATCGACTGTGCAGTTGGCTTATAAAATAACTTAAAAATAATTTTCCAAATTGGTCCAGGCGTCTTTGAGTAATCGAATTGAGAACCTCCTCCTTTTTTAAAGTCGGTTAATTAAGTACCTTACTCACCTAGGGCGGTAAAACAAATAATGCCGCAGATCGCAGCTATTTGACGCCAAAGGCAAGAGCGATAAATATGCTATCTGAAGCTTTCTTTATTACCGCCCGTGGTGTGAAAGTGGGATACTTATTTAATACTTTAATGTGGCAAACAAGTGGTCACTGTAGTCTGTGGTTATTAAGACCATGCCATATGGCCATGGGTGACACATACGCGTTGCCGACCATTAAGGACCTTAATGATACACGTTACTTGTCATATTAATTGAATGACCGAGCGAAGCGAACGAAGTTCTATTCTTCAGCTTGGGCCAAAATTCGTTTTTTATGTCCGGATTTTCCGGTTTCCGGCTGTTCTCCTTTACATGTCGCATTTCTCAACCGATTCTTGTGAAATTTTTGTTCGTTAATTAAATAGTGTTTTTTGATTATATATATATTTTTTTTTTTTAATAAATACCTACTAGTTAAGTATTACCTACTTACTAGTGAATATGACAAGGAATTAAAATGTCCGGCTGTCTGGTTACATTTCTTATCATGATATGGTTGGGCAAATGCAAAGAAAGAGTTTTATGCATGAAATATGCCCGAGGCGTTTTACTGACACTGAATGTGGAGTCAATATCGAGTGATAATATTGGTTAATTCATGGTTTAGTCCGAGCTGACGCCGACATCTGTATTTAATCCATTTGTGTTTTAAGCGACTCCCCCGTGTAAGAGACAGGTTTATGTCTTCCGCGAATAGGAGAAAGAGGTTAAACATTTCGGGAATAAGTATTTTTGGCTGTGTGTGATGACTTGATGAGGATGTTTTATCATTGGATACACATAGAAAAAATGTGCTTGTATCATTGAAATGATTAGAAAGGAACGATAATTTACAAAGACGATATTAAAAATTGAACTTCTGTGCTTAGACTATAAGGCCGATATTTGAACGTATTATTTTGACATGCGGTATGTTTACTTCTCTTACTAGATAAAGGATGAGGCCCAAATGCCGCCCCTGCGGAATCCATCTCTCCTCATCGGGCAAAACGACCTGACGTCACTCTCCTACCTTCACGAGCCGGCGGTTCTTCACAACCTTAGAGTCAGGTACACCTTCTTTACTACTAGATGAAGTATAGGAACCCTGTAACAAAAATATTGTGTACTAGTCACAATATTAAGTATGGGACCCAAGTCCAGCCCTTGCGGAACCCATCTCTCCTCATCGGGCAGAACGACCTGACGTCACTCTCCCACCTTCACGAGCCGGCGGTTCTTCACAACCTCAGAGTCAGGTACGCATTCATCAGGTACTTTTACTGTGTAAAATTACTAGGTAGTTACTAGATAAAGTATAGGACCTATTAGGTGCAACCCCTGCGGAACCTGTCTCCTCATCGGGCAGAACGATCTGACGTCGCTCTCGTACCACCACGCCTCCACGAGCCGGCGGTTCTTCACAACCTTTGTCTTTTGAGTCAGGTGCGCTTTCTTTACTAAGTACTGGATGAAGTATAGAAACCATAAAACAAACATAGTCATCAGTATAGGACCCAAGTCCACCCCTGCGGAACCCATCTCTCCGCATCGGGCAGAACGACCTGACGGCGCTCTCATACCGACCTCGACGAGCCTGCGGTTCTTCACAACCTTAGGGCCAGGTGCGCCTTTACTTACTTACTCCTCTGGCGCAACGACCCGAAGTGTGTCTTGGCTTCCAATATTCGTTTCTCGCCAATCGCCAGCTTGGAGCTCGCGAAAATCCGCATTCCGCATCTACCACAGCAACCCAACGATATCTGGGGCGACCAACCGGGCGTCTTCCTATAGGCCTACCCTAAACCCGCGCGATTTGCGCGATCGTCTCCCATTAGGTGCGTCCACACCAAACGCACGCTCACCCGAGCGGCTCGCCCGAGCGCTCCGCACGCTCACCCGAGCCGCTCAGGCGAGCGTGCGGAGGGCTCGGGCGAGCCGCTCGGGTGAGCGTGCGTTCAGTGTGGACGCACACCGCGAAAATAATTTTCACGTTATTCATTTGAAAACGATAAATAAATAAATAAGTACATTGCCAGTAGCATGGCGCCGCGGCCCCTTTGATTTCGCCCAAAAAGCCGACAACGCTCGGGTGAGCGTGCGGCCACACAAAACAACCGTCCACACCGGCTCGGCTCGGGTGAGCCGCTCGCCTGGCTTAAGGCACTCTTAGCTCTTCATAGAATGAGTGGACTCGGGCTGGACCAGAAAACTCTGGAAATCCAGTAGGAAGCAACTCAGAATTATATCTGGGGTGTTCACAGGTCACTTCGGGGTCAAGGATCTCTTGGCCAAGATGGGACTATCTGATAGTTCCATCTTAGTCTGTAGAATGTGTGGCGAGGAGGACGAGACTATGGAACACTTATTGTGTGAATGTCATGCCCTTGCCAGACAAAGAATGAACTACTTTGGTAACGGTTACCCGCAACCAAAGGAATTCAAGGTGCTCCCGGTGAACTGCATCATCCGCTTTGTGGAAATGATGGAGCAAGCCTGGGAGCAGGTATAAAGGAGAGGGCAAATGCACAAAAGATCCCACTGGGTCGAAGTGCATCCGAAAGGGCCCTCACCTAGGTAAGATAAGATAAGATAAGGGCGAGCCGCGCTCGGGTGAGCGTGCGTTTGGTGTGGACGCACCTATTCGCTCTAGGTGACCGAGCAACCGAAGTCTAAGCGACTTAGTCACTCCGATGACGTTAGGCTCCTCAACAAGGTCCTCAATTTTAAAGTTCTTGCGAATCCTCCAACTGCCATCGGGTGTGTGCGTTGGGCCGAGGATTCTACGGGGGACCTTTCTTTCTGCCACTAAAACGACTACTAAGTACTACTCTTCTACTATTCTTAAATGAATATATTGTTCTAGAAACTTATTTGATGTTACTAGATAAATGACTAGTCACTTGATAAAAAATAAAAATAAAATGTTTATTCTCTTTAAGGCTTATAGCTAACTTTACATACAATTAATGTGCCAAACCACAATGCGGTTTGGTGGCAAACAACGCTCCTAATTGATTTTACAATTTATTAGCTAAAACCTGTATGAATAGTTATATATATGTACGGTATTACTTATGCTAGGTACAACAAAAGGAATCTATAAAGTTACTTAAGATGGCTGAATTTCATTTTTAAATTTATTTAATAGGACGTCGCTCACTTTCTTTTAAAATAATTGTTTTGTGACACTTGCACTCTTTGTCTCGGACGGCAGGTCGTTATATATTAAAGTATAGGTCTTAGAAACTATCCCTGCGGCTGAACCAAACATGAGCATATAAAATTATAAAAAAACCATCCTCAGAATATTTCCCTAAAAATCACGTCAATTCAAATATCCTTATATGCTGACGCATATGCTGATTATGACTAATCAAGTTATCATAATAAACAGTTTACTATCACGGATACATTTATCTAACATCCGAACTCGTATCTATATGTGTGACTTATATTTACATGTCGCAAGCGACGTTTAAAGGGGCGTGTGTATCGCATCACACATGCTTATAGAATAGATTCGACTTCGCTTAGTTGGGATATCAAAGAGAAATGTTGTACTATTTTTATTGATTTCGATCATATTTCGTTTTCAACAATATTACTAATCTATTTAAATACGTTTCAAAATAGTTTGGTCGAAATCGCTTGACGATTTACGCAGGATGTTTCTAATCTTATATGGAATTCTACGTGCAATGTGCCCACTGCCACTTAAGTTTACCGATTCGGAGGGCTATATCGGTTCCTTGGTTTTCCTGCGGATAGCCTCATTTCTCATGCAATCACGCAGAGCAACTCTCAGCATAGCCCTCTAATGAGGCCCATAGTGAGCGACCATTATGTAATGGCACTCTTTGGGGGAGGCCTATGTCCAGCAGTGGACGTCATTCAGCTGATTTGATGATGATGATGTGGAATAAGGTTTTGACACTTCGTGTTGCTGTAAATGGTGGTGCATATGTAACCTAAGTTGCCATCGCCGTCGTGGATTAGAACATATATATAGAATATACTAACGATATTCTATTACTAATGAAATGAGTAATGACATCATTCGACAGACGACCGCTTTAGCCTAGTTGGTAGTGACCCTGCCTACGAAGCGAGAGGTCCTGGGTTCGAATCCCGTTAAGGGCATTTATTTGTGTGATGAGCACGAATATTTGTTCCTGAGTCATGGATGTTTTCTATGTATTTAAGTATTTATTTCTCTATATAAGTATCTATATCGTCGTCTAGTACCCATAGTACAAGCTTTGCTTAGTTTGGCACTAGGTTGATTTGTGTAAGATTGACCGCAAATATTTATTTATTTATTATTCTATTGCGAACGATCATAGAATTTTTGAAATCAGATGAGTTCTGGAGATTACCATCTACATACAAAGTGCAAAGTTACACACTTACAACCTTTACCTGACTTTACCCCTTAATGATGTTAGTTTAGATAAAGACTGTAATTAATTAATCAATAAGCACGGGAACTAAAGCCTACTTATTATATTACGATATTTTTCAATGAATTGTAGCAAGGAACGTGATTCAATTGCCCAAAGCCTAATAAGGTTGTGTAGTTATTATCGAATTAAATTAATAATATTATATATCTGCCATGACTCATGGGGATAGAGGTCAATATTGTAGACTTTATATCAGTATCTACGTAATATAACAGGATAACAAAATGCCAACCAGTCACATTGAATTATGATGCAAACCTGTAATTATGGATATTCAAAAACAATTGACAGCTGTGTCAATATGTTTCTGAATTTTTAATGAATTGTAAACTCTGTTATACATATAGTATCTCCCATAGCTGAGACAGATTCCCCACATATGCAAGGGAAAATCAGCTTTGTTACTAATGGCACAGAGTTTATAAAGAAATGCCCTTCGGTGTGAACTGATATGGGGTACTCTTGCTGTAATAATAGTTGAAGATGAATTTGGGTTCAGCAATATTCTAGAATAAAAGAACCGTGATCTACATGCCTTTAGTGCATTCATATTTTAGTGGAGAAGAAAAGCCATTGTTCATCATCAATATCATCATATCAGCCGAAAGACGTCCACTGCTGGACATATGCTTCCCCCAAAGAGTGCCACAATGACCGGTCCTGCGCCACCCGCATCCAGCGGACTCCCGCGACCCTTACCCGGTTTTAATTATTTTTTGAGACCATCATTATCATTAATAATAATCTGACAGGTATAGGTGTCATACGAAACAATGGTACACAAACCTCTTTATAGTGGCTCATTATTTTAAAAGAACACGACTTTACTTTACTAGTCTCTGGTCCAGAATACCAACTAAATAAATCACATTAAGGCGACGTAGGTTCAGAAAACGCATTTTTAAATAGTCGTAGCGCTTGTTTAGATTATAATACGGCTGCCCTAAATAGCAATAATATATAATATATAATGAGGCATTTCTCGAGGGACTATTCGAATCCTGAGTTTTTGACTTTCGCTCGATAGAAAAAAAACATGAACATTGGTCTAAAATACACTTAAAACATTCGTAACAAATTATGCACAAAAGCTAAACATATTTAAAATTGGTTCTAAACATCGGCACTATCATGTTTGAGGGAACGCTATTACTTTTTTATTTATTTAAAGGCACAAAAAAAACATGATATCCGCGCTCCCGAACTCGCACTTCCATCCATCCATCTCGCTCACGCTTATGCTCAGTGAGAGGGAGAGAAAACCATGAACGTACGTCACCTTAAGGTTTTATTAGTTAGCATGTAACACCCCTGGAGTTGCAAGCGACCATAGGCTACAGTAACCACTTAGTACTATCAGGGCCGTAAGCTTGTTTGCCACCGACGTGGTATTGAAAAAAAAGTAACCGCTAGTATGTATGTATATGTAAGCACTTTATTATATTTATACAGGTTAAAATATATACATGTCACACAATAGATCCAGGTACAAAGGCGAACTTATCCCTATAAAGCATCTCTTCCAGCCGTGACTGTTAGGGTGAGCGATGTGTGCGAGTATAAAATCCACCAATAGCATAGTAGGTCTCCCTGTACTGTATAGTGCCCAGGTCTCCCTGTATAGTGCCCAGGGCTCCCTGTTTAGTGCACAGGGCTCCCTGTGTAGTGCCCAGGTCTCCCTGTATAGTGCCCAGGTCTAACTGTATAGTGCCCAGGTCTCCCTGTATAGTGACCAGGGTTTCTGTATAGTGACCAGGGCTCCCTGTATAGTGACCAGGGCTCCCTGTATAGTGCCCAGGTCTCCCTGTATAGTGACCAGGGCTCCCTGTATAGTGCCCAGGTCTAAGGGCCTACGCTAGCTGACGCTGTTTGCACGGAGCGGGTGGACGCCTATTGAAAAATAGTATTAGCAGCGCTAACTAACCCGCGGCGGGTGCATAGAGCGGGTACCCGCAGGCGTGCGCCCGCTCCGTGCACCCGCGTCAGCTAGCGTAGGCCCTTACTGTATAGTGCCCAGGGCTCCCTATTTATTGCACAGGGCTCCCTGTATAGTGCCCAGGTCTAACTGTATAGTGCCCAGGTCTCCCTGTATAGTGCCCAGGTCTCCCTGTATAGTGCCCAGGTCTCATGGACTGTTTCCTATTGCAGGTTCTGCGACCGCAACGCCATCTACACGTATTGCGGTATCGTGCTAGTCGCCATCAATCCATACAATGAATTGCCTATTTACGGTATGTATTACCACCACAGATGTATGGTATTTGCTCTAAGATTACCGCAGTATAGGAGATGTCTCAAGGGAGCAAAATTATATATTTAAGGCGAGGGCGGTGAATTGAATCCTGAGTGAAGCGAAAGATTCTATAATAGAATTCTGAGCGTGGCGAGGGATTTAAACGTTTGCGCCCAAGATGCAAAATTTTGTTACCCAGTGGTACAAACTGCTTTTCACACCTTCTATGAGGAAAACTGAAATCCTTGAGGTCAACAATTACTTTTCTGAATAGCAGTTGTGAAAGATATTTTTTCTCAAACATGCAATGAAATGTCGTCATTACGTGCGTTATGAACAGGCTTCAAAGTATCACGTTTCGGTCGGAACAACACGAGAGAGCTGTAAAGGAATTTCATACGAAACTGAAGGCCTAGACCGGGAAGTATTTTTGTTTAAATTTTCATTCCACAATTTGTGGCACATCATAACGGCGGTCAGTTGATTAGTTTTTTTTATTTATTTCATTGCATGTTTGAGACAAGCACTACACATGCCTGGCCGTTAAAAGCCCTATGGTCGGCCGTCTATACCTACTTACCCGGCAAGCCCTTCTTTCCCGGCGCCTGCAGTAATGTACTATACCAAAATGTTTGACGTGATAACGTCTTGTAATTCGATGAACACCGGCAGCACGCACGAAAAGTATCACTCACTGTCCCGTTCCGCCTGAGCCGAGCGTTCGGCTTTATCGCGTTATCACGTGAAATTATCGTACGCAAACCGACTTTATAGACAACCAATATTTTTGATTGTTTTAACTCTTGCAGGCGATGAAACAATCATGGCGTATCGCGGGCAGTCCATGGGGGACCTTGACCCGCACATATTCGCCGTGTCAGAGGAGGCCTACACCAAGCTAGAGCGAGAGAAACGGGACCAGAGCATCATAGGTATGAATATCATAGGATAGAAGAATCGTATATCCGAGACAAAAATAATTACATTATCCCGAACGATTGCATCTCAGTTATTGCCAGGGCTGATCTTCTCAAGGGTTAAACTGATTTTTCTCAAACATGCTCAAAGCGTCGCATTTTATTTGAAAAACCGGCCAAGTGCGAGTCGGACTCGCGCACGAAGGGTTCCGTACCATTATCAATAAAAACGGCAAAAAAATCACGTGTTGGAGCCCCCTTAAATATTTATTTTATTCTGTTTTTTTTAGTATTTGTTGTTATAGCAGCAACAGCAATACATAATCTGTGAAAATTTCAACTGTCTAACTATCACGGTTCATGAGATGCAGCCTGGTGACAGACAGACAGACAAACAGACAGACGGACAGCGGAGTCTTAGTAATAGAGTCCCGTTTTACCCTTTAGGTACAAAACCCTAAAAACGAGCATGCGAAGGGCCCAATTTACATCCGCCCATCCATCCTCCTAGCGTTATTCCCGGTTGTGCCCCTAAAGGAGCCCGGGATCCGATTTGACACCTAATCCCAAGATTTGGCATAGGCACTAGTTTTACGAAAGCGACAGCCATCTGACCTTCCAACCCGGAGGGAAAACTAGACCTTATTGTGATTACATCCGCCCAAAAAAGTTAAATTCTTCCCTGCCTATTACTAGGGTAAATCGTTTGTAGCTGGCCACCGTTCAATAACTGGCCACGTTATACTAAATTGAATTCTGTTTGTAGGGGAACAGAGTTCATTACAAGCTTTCTATTTTTTTCATCACACTTGCTCATAAATGGTGTTATTCCTAGCCTGTATACAGAAGGACAATGGCCTAAATTGTCCCCGCGGGAAATAATGACACATGGGAGTTATGAGCTTGTGTGTGATCTGATTAGTTAAGCAAATCTGGACGGCCGCTAGCGACAATGTTGATTTTATATCTTGGTAGGGAGTATATGGAAAGCTTAGACTTGTATAAGTATCTTGTTTTAATCAGGAACACATTTTATAATAACACAACAACAAAATATCAAACAAAACAGCAGCTATGACAACGGTGGAATGGGTAATGTGCCACAGACAAGTAGACACTAGTGCTGTGACTACTAACTAGTGATGTAGTACATCTCAACACTCCTCCTAAATGATAACATTGATAACATGGCTTAATGTTTTCATTTGACAAATATTACTTAAATAAATTACGTTAACACATAAGACAATTAACACATAAACTTGTTAATACAATTATAGAACTTTTCTTTCCTCAGACTTTTAGTCATAACATCAGCTAAGTTTTCACCGCCACAAATATGCTCTATAGTAATTACTTTATTTACAACCAAGTCTTTAAGGAAATGAACCCTTATATCAATGTGTTTTGTACGTTTAGAATTTTCGAAATTTTTAGCCATTGATATAGCACTTTTGTTGTCAACAAGTAACACAACATTTACATTATAGCCTAAATGTTTACATATACCTTTTAAGTTTACAAGTTCTTGTGCTACTGATGCAGCCGCTATATATTCTGATTCTGCAGTACTCAATGCTACGCATTGTTGCTTTTTAGAGAACCAAGCAATGGGATTTTGCCCTTGTAAGATAATGCCACCACTTACACTCTTCCTGTCATTTCGATCACCGGCCCAATCAGCGTCAGAAAAGCCATATATATTATTATCTCTTGTCTTTCTAAAAGTTAAACCTTTGTCTTTTGTTTCCTTTAGATAGCGAACTACTCTTTTTCCAGCTTTCCATAACTCTTCGTTTGGTCTATCCAAAAATCTGCTCAGATATGAAACTGCAAATGTCAAATCTGGTCTTGTAGTTACGGTAAGATATATTAAGCTTCCTATAAGCTCACGATAAGGTACATCTAAAATTTCTTCAGTATTTTCTACTTCTATGTTGTAATTTCTTTCCATAGGTGTTTTCATTCCGTTGCACTCAGTCATATTAAATTTGTTCAATATCTTTTCAATCATTTTGGTCTGTTTTAGTTCTAAGGTATCTGCGTTTCTATGAACTTCCATTCCTAGAAAGTTTTTTATCTCTCCCATATATTTTGCGTTAAACTCCTCCTTTAGTGCTTTAATGGTACTTTCCCCGTTTCCAATGATTAGGATATCATCCACATAAATAAGCATCCAGCAATCTTCTTTGTAATACAAACAGTAATCATATTCTGATCGTTGGAATTCATTAGCTTTTGCAAACTCATCCAGAGTTTCGTTCCAACACTTTGGAGATTCAACTAATCCATATAAAGTCCTTTTTAGTTTTAAAGCCGTGTTCTTCTTTATAATTTCTAATCCTTGGGGTATTTTAATAAATACATCTGATTTTAGTTTTCCATTGAGGAATGCCGTAGGTATGTCGAGTTGAGCTATATTTAGATCATCTTGCACTGCTTTCGATAATAGCATTCTTACAGTAGAGTGTCGCGCCACTGGTGCATAAATGCTGTCAAAAATATCTTCCTTCTTTTGCTGAAAGCCTCTCGCAACTAGTCTTGCTTTCTTAGTCCCATCTTCTTTTTCCTTGAAAATCCATTTTGTATCAATGAGTTTCTTTCCATTGGGTACTTCATGTTCTTCCCATGTTTCTAATCTTGCAAGTGCTTCTAATTTTTTGGTAATAGCTTCCTTCCATTCTGGTTGTTTCACAGCTTGTTCAAACGTTTCTGGAGTGTTAGCACTGAGGCATATTACTATGTTGGTTTCATTTACGCTGTCCACATTTGTCTCATATTCTTTGAGATATGCAGGAGGTTTTATATTTCTCTTTGGTCTGCTTGAATTTTCTTCAGTTCTATCATCGTTTGTTTCTGCATCTATGAATTCATCTTCTTTTTCGGCATTTGTTTCTTCGTCACCATCTTGAATATACCTGACTTGTCTATTTTCTTCTTTTTCTGTGAACTTTATATCACTTTCATCAAACCTAACATCTCTTGATACTATTACTATATTTTCTTCTGGATCCCATAATCTATAACCAACTGTACTGTATCCGACCATTCTCGTTACTTTGGCCCTCTTCGCTAGTTTGTCCGGCTTGGGTATAATAGTGGCCCATGCCTTTGAACCAAACACTCTCAACTTTGATAAATCATTTTTTCCGAAGAATTTTTCACTTGGTGTCTTGAAATCTATCGCCCATGATGGAGATCTGTTTAACTGATAAGCTGCACACTGTATCGCTTCGCACCACAGATGTTTTGGCAGATTGGTCTCAGCTAGGAGAGTTCTTATTTTGTCACAAAGGGATCTGTTCATGCGTTCACTGACCCCATTGACCCCATTTTGTTGGCTTGTGTAAGGTAAGGTGTACTCTATGCTTATACCCTTATTTCTGCAAAAAAATTTCAAACTGTTCGCTGTGTATTCTCCTCCTTGGTCACAACGAATCCTTTTTACTTTATTCCCCGTATCGTTCTCAATTCTTAAAATATAGTTCATCAGTTTTTCAGTTGCTTCTGATTTACTTTTCAGAGGATATATAACACAAAAATGTGAAAAATCGTCAATTACAGTCATAAAGTATTTCTCACCGTTGGGTCCGGGCTGTCTGATTGGTCCTGCTATATCCGAGTGTAACATTTCGGCTACCAGGTTACTTCTTGGTCTTGGAACAGGTTTGAATGGGCATCGGGTGGCTTTACCTTCCATACAGGGACTGCAAGTATTATCAGACACAGGTAAGTTTAATATTTTTAGACTTTTCCTATTTAAATGGCCTAATCTCTGGTGCCATAAATCAGCTGTTTCAGTAACATTACACATTTCATGCTTATATAATTCGGCTGTTAACTTGTACAACTTTCCATTAATGTAACCATTAAGCGAGGTATTCTTGTTAAATATTTTGACATCATCTTTACTAAAGTTTACATTGAAACCTGCCTCTACAATTTTTTTAACTGACAGCAAATTATATGATACATCTCTCACAATTAACGCATGAATATTAATAGTGGTGTTTTGATATTTTATTTTAAGTTTACCTCTTTTATTGGTTGTTATGCACTGGCCGTTTGCTACAAATATCTTAACATTGTTATTTGTATATGAAATGTCAGTCATATAGCTTACATACTTTTCATTAATTAGATGTTCCGTACATCCCGAGTCTATAATAAGTTCAATAGTACTACAGGACTCACCTAGATTGGCTGTAATGTCACTAGCTATGAAACTAATTTCCTCATCTTGTACCTCGACTGCCAAAGCCTGGTGAAAAGTTGGTTGCCTATGGAAGTTTCCGCTTGAGCTTCCTCTAAATGAACGTCCACGCCCTCTTGGATGGCTCCGTCCTCGTCCTGATGACCGTCCTCGATGTTGTCCTTGTCCTCGTCCAGATCCTTTGCATTCAAATGATTTGTGGCTAGATTTCCCGCAGGAGTAACATGTAAGAAAGGCATTCTCGTTGATATCACCGCCACTGTCCATTTTCATTTTGGTTTCCATGTCTAGAAGTCTTGCTTTGACAAATTCTATGTTTAATTGTTTTTCGGTTGCCATGGTTTCTATTGACGTAATGACTTCATCATAAATCTTGGGTAATGAAGATAACAGATCTGGTCTTCTGGATCGACCGTCACGTTTATTGCGGCTAGCTCACTCAATAAGCTGTCGAATTTTAGGAAATATTGTTGCAGATCTCTTTCGTTTTCGTATCTTAGCGTAATTAGTCTTCTTTTCAAATATAATCTGTTGCATACTGTCTTCCTCTCGAATATTTCTTCTAGCGATGTCAGCATTTCTTTTGTAGTTTTTCCCTTTTTTATTATGTCAATGTACTTATCACTCAGACATTGTACTAACGTCGACTTCGCTCGCGAATCATCTTTGGCAAATGCTTGTAATTGCTCGTTAGTCGTAGGTTCCTCTTGCAACACATGTCCTAGTTGTTTTTCATCTAGTAATAATTTAATTCTAAATTTCCAATTACTAAAATTTCCCGTTTCCGTCAACACTGGTAAAAATGACCCCGCAGTAGCCATTATCTTTTTTCTTCTTTTATTCGTGGATCGCAACCCGATATAGTTATATTTTGTAATAACTATTAACGCTCTGCTACCATGTTGATTTTATATCTTGGTAGGGAGTATATGGAAAGCTTAGACTTGTATAAGTATCTTGTTTTAATCAGGAACACATTTTATAATAACACAACAACAAAATATCAAACAAAACAGCAGCTATGACAACGGTGGAATGGGTAATGTGCCACAGACAAGTAGACACTAGTGCTGTGACTACTAACTAGTGATGTAGTACATCTCAACAGACAAGAATTCTGCTCTGTGATTGGTTGAAAATATAATCAAGCAGGCTCTGTGATTGGTTGAAATATTGAAGCTACGCCCTCCACTCGCACTGATCTGGAAGTGAAGTTGTCAATCTTGTCAACATTTGATTGATGCGCTTGTATAAAACATAGGTTTTCTGTCTTTTTTGGTTATTTATTTCCTCGCAAATGTGATTAAAAACATTGTATATAACACGGGCGTAAGAATATTGCAAACTCGAGTCATCAAAAGCCCTCCGCCTTACGGCGTCGGGCTCCTGATAGACTCTCGTTTGTAATATTTCTCATACGCCCCTTGTTAAAAAATGTACTATTTTGTATGAGGGGTCTAGCTATTGAGGGGTGGCCAGCTACTGGCGATTTACCCTATAATATAATATTAATACTCCTTCCAAAACCCATTTGATCCCGCTGCATTTAACTTTTTAAAATCCTGTTGGCGCCATACTAACTCGAGATAACAGCGAATAAATACGCAACCGCGCGTTTTTTAACCGAATTAAAAAAAAGGACGAGGTTCACAATTCGACGGAATCTTTTTATGTATGTTACCCGATTACTCGAAAACGCCTTTTTTGTTAGAAAGGTATAGTGAAGTCTGTATTGTGTAATAAATAAATCTAATCTAAACTATTCAAGGTGCTTTTTACTGTTTATGATTTATGATTAATAGAAAAGTAAATTAAACAGTTTAAAAACACCACGTTTTTAATATGCCGATCTATGAAATTTATCGTCGTCTAGTACCCTTGAAACAAGCCTCACTCTAGCTTACTATCGTGCTAGTCCGATTTGTGTAAGATTGTCCCTTAATATTTATTAATTTTACGTCATACCTGGCCATAAAGTAGCAATTACGTGCGGAAAATCCTGCTTTCTGGCCAGGGAGAGACGTACAAGTTTGTACTCACCACGGGCGTTAATAACGATAGCCTCAGATCGCATATTTATCGGCCTTGCCTTCGGCTCGGGCGTCAAATACCCGCGATCTGAGACATTCTTTGTTTTACCGCCCTAGGTAAGTAATGTACTAATTGTTGACAGTGAGCGGCGAATCTGGCGCCGGAAAGACTGTATCAGCGAAGTACGCAATGCGTTATTTCGCGGCCGTGGGCGGGAACGCGAGTGAAACGCAGGTGGAGAGGAAAGTGCTCGCTTCCAGTCCTATCATGGAGGTAAGTAATGTTGGGACGAGTATGTAACCAATGTGAAAAATCCGTTGGTTAAATAAAATTTGTTGCGGAAACGTCTAATCAAATGTATTTCATGATTATACGGATGAAAGATTTTTTTAAATCGGATGAGTAGGTAGTTCCTTAGATTACCTCATACATACAAACTTATAAAGCTACAACCTAATATACATTACCTCTTTATAATAAAGGTAACTTTAAAAAATCGTTTTGGGGAAACCCTTAACGTTGCATTAAATAAAGATTACCCCGCGGAACTTCTATTAGTTGACTGTTCTCCTGCTTCAGAATATCTGTTATAACATGGCAACATTTAACGTAAATATATAATAGAATCACCAAGTAAACACGCCGAAAACTGCTTATTTAAATCAAAAAGTATTGAGCAGGTCGGTTTGAATCCCTAGCTACGCTCATGATTCTTATATCTAATGTAAAATTCTTTCAATCCGCAGGCGATAGGCAACGCGAAAACCACACGCAACGACAACTCGTCCCGTTTCGGCAAATTCATAGAGATCCACTTCGACACGCTCTACCGGATATCCGGGGCGAGCATGCGCACGTACTTGCTCGAGAAGAGCAGAGTGGTCTACCAGAGCTCTGGGGAGAGGAATTACCACGTGTTCTATCAGCTGTGTGCCGCGGCGAGGAGCATGCCGGAGCTACAGTTAGGTAAGACTGCAGACCGATGGCCGTTGGGGCGGAAAGGTTCTCTCATGGCGACCACGTACCGGCTTGCGCGGCGTGGGTAGGCCCCCCACAAGGTGGACTGATGACCTGGTAAAGGTCGCGGGAGTCCGCTGGATGCGGGTGGCGGATATGTCCAGCAGTGGACGTGTTTCGCCTGATATGATGATTTATTTATTTATTCGTATGGCAAACAGGTCCATATCTTCATCATCAGTGATGATGATGAAGATCTGTGGAAGAGACGTAGAAGAAAAAGATAGAAAGGTGTGTTTTGTTTTGCGTTTTGCATGGATTCCATTGTAACGGCCTACTGTAAAACGACTTTCAATACCAGTTTTTGACAAATATGTAATTGGAATCGAGTTCAGGGTTTCGGATTTTGCATACTGATTGCACCGTCGAGCTAGCGTACGAATATGCTGCTGTAATATAAGACATACTTACCCTAATGTGATATTATTATGTATAATGTTATTTAAGATCTTGACCCTATAAAAATTGACATGTAAAACTACGTTTTATAAAAGAATAAATGAAATGAAATGAAATCTGCTGGATTTGAGTGGTCTATCAAAGCTGCGGGGACAGGTTTTGCAGGTATTGCCTCATCAAGAAATATTTACCCTTAAGAAAATACAGCACTGTATTTTACTGTTTTTACAAGCTTTTATTTAGCTCACCCCGTTTGTTTTAATCTTCTTTTTTGGGTCAAATTTAGTAATTGAAATTTCACCCACTTCCCGGTTTCCGATTAAGCTGAAATTCGGCATGCATATGTATATCGCATGACGATGCAATATTATGATGACATGGAGCTGATCTGATGCTGGAGCTGGAAGGTGGCCATACGCAATAAAACGACACAACCCCATCGAGTTTGGGCTCGTTAGAATCGTCTTAATGAGTAGTTGATGATGGTATGCAGAAAAGTACAGTCGGCAATAAAAGCTTGTACCAAAAATGAAATTTTTGACAGAAACTTATACTGTTTATTTTCAGATCACCAAGACTCGTTCCACTATTTGAACCAAGGTGGCAGCCCCGACATAGACGGTGTCGACGACCTGAGAGCATTTAACGAGACGAAGAACGCACTAACCACTTTAGGCAAGTCTTTATCATTCCAAGCACAAATCATACTATATTTTTTTCAAGTTTTAACTAAATAACCAATTAATAACTTGAGAACGCTCAATGATTTAGAGATAACATTCTTTTACATATGTTACTAAAAAAAACTATTTAGTCGGTCAGTTCATCCAAAAATATTGGACACGTATTTTTTTGTTTGTCAATCAAACAAAAAATTATGAAGATATGGCCCGTTAAAGCTCCGCGTGACGTCACAGTACAACAAAATGTACTGTGTATGTGATGTAATGTGACGTCACGCGGAATTTTACGGGCTATAATAATTAAATTTTAACTCTTAATAATTTTTTGCTTCATTAACAAAAAAAAATGCGTGTCCAATATTTTTGGATAATCTAACTGACGGCCTAAATAGATTTTTTAGTAACATTCCTAATCACACAAGATATAGGATTATTGCAAAACAAACCTAACCTAATTACTTATATTTGATGATATTCATAGAAAACCCGAATAGTTCACTGTTTCGAAGGAAAATGCATTAGGTCTAGTGAAACATTAGGTCTAATGAAACAGTAGGATTAAACAAGGGAGACCCAAGTACAGGTCGATTCACGAGAGCTGGCACGAATGAATTGAACGAGTGAATGATACCACCAGTCACACGCACTAACGACGACGCACTCGGCGGACTATTATGGTGTTGTAATAAGGTTCACAAAACTCTTCGTAGGTGGCGACACTAGCAGCGTTGACATTGTATCTCGTTCCCACTTGCGGTATTGTCTATGCAAGCATCCTTGTCACTCATTTGACAATCAATTGTGCATGTGTGTGTGAATCCCTATATCCCTATACTGTTTTACTATTAGTGGTAGTGCTGCCTCTGGCGGCAGTACATTGCAGTAATGTTCCCTATTCGAACAAGCCACCACCTTTCGATTCTTGACATTAAGTTAATATGTAACTTCCTGTATGAGTCCTGTGTTGCTTGAAATAAATGTTTTCAATAATTCATTTATTAAAAATAAGTCAGAAAAATATAGGTACTTTTTATTTACAAAGGACTTAAATAATAATGACTAAAAGGATTAACATGATACTTGGTGCACATTATAATAATATAATTTTTTTTTCTTGAATAACGAAAACGTTTTAGGTACAAGTTTACAAAATGTTAGGAGGCCCCCTGTATAAGAACGGCACTCACACTGCCACTGACCAGTGACAAGTGACATTACTTTCGGTCAATCCATTCATGCCAGCTCTCGTGAATCCACCTGTAAGTAGTTAAGTGACGATGATGACATCTTTTTTCTGCCAACAGGTGTCTCGGAAACTGAACAACAGAACATGTTCACAGTTCTAGCCTGCATCCTGCATCTCGGCAATGTGGAGCTCACATGCGAGCCCGATTCCGGAGATGTAGAGGAAGACGGTGCTTACATCGATGTGAGTAGTACAATACACTAAGATGCAGGGACTGCATAACCGAAAACTACCGGTATTCTATTTTAATATAATGAGATCGGACATGGCGGCCGATTTGTATAGAGTGAGCCTGTCGCAAGTACATTAACCCACACAACGCCCAAGTAATTGACAAGACAAAGCACGCACACATCTAAAACACACACACTTGTATACCTACACGCTTATTTGACAATAAACGCGCATCATTTTGGGAAAAAACGTAATATTCTCTGCGATCAGCACGCGTGCACAGTATGGCAGAGTATGCCCATTGAGCATACAGCTGCGACACGGCCGCCGGCGGCTTGTCCTCTCTCTAGTATTCTATCCTCTGAGATTTTAACGGTATGACGTCATATCGGTGTTCAAATAGCGGTTTCGGTACCGGAACCTTTATTTTATCCGGTACCGTAACCGCTTTTTAAAGGTAACCGATATAACGACTTTGGCCTGGCGTTGTTGCCAAACCGCCGGCAGCGGCACTCGGCTGCGCTGCGATGAATGAGTTGGCGCGGCAGGCGATGCCAGCTCGTTTTTTTCGGTAACCTTTATAATACCGGTATTATAAAGGTTTCGGTAACATTTAAAACGAATACCGGTAACCGATATTTAAAAACGGTTACGGTACCGTAATGGAATACCGGTTTCATATCGGTATAACCGTAACCGAAATCAGTCCCTGCTAAGATGTTCGGATAATCCTTACTTAAGGTGGTTCGGTTTCCATACAAATGTTACATTCGCGGGCTAACGGCGTGATATTTTAAGAAACTTATGTAACAAACTTTCATATATTGGTTTTTTTTTGTAATATACGGATCAAGCAATATGTCTTATTCGCCGTCCTAAACTTGCTTGTTGAATGTTTCTAAAATTGTTAACTCAGCTGAAATATCTGCAATTTTTTTCTGGTGCTAAAGGAAGGTTAATCCTATCACCAATCTATTACATATTTTCGAATCCATGAATGTACATTTGGAGTTATTGTGTTTTATAATAAGTCTAGAACCTCTTTATAATATAGTACGGTCAGTCTCACGCGGGGTCTTTGTACCGTGTCGCATTAAACGACATGTTACACTGCCATATGAAGTTGTCAAACGAGTGAAAACGACAAGGTACTTAGGTGTTCAGCAACTTATGAGGCTGACGGAGAGGGGCTAAGGGGTTCAAGCCCCCCCTACCACTCCTTACCAAAATCTAGCTTCAGTGACGTCAAGCCCCCTCAAACGGTGTCAAGCCCCCTCAAACGGTGTCAAGCCCCCTCAAACGGTGTCAAGCCCCCTCATACGGTATCAAGCCCCCTCATACGGTGTCAAGCCCCCTCAAACGGTGTCAAGCCCCCTCAAACGGTGTCAAGCCCCCTCAAACGGTGTCAAGCCCCCTCATACGGTGTCAAGCGCCCTCAAACGGTGTCAAGCCCCCTCAAACGGTGTCAAGCCCCCTCAAACGGTGTCAAGCCCCCTCAAACGGTGTCAAGCCCCCTCAAACGGTTTCAAGCCCCCTCAAACGGTGTCAAGCCCCCTCATACGATGTCAAGCCCCCTCAAACGGTGTCAAGCGCCCTCAAACGGTGTCAAGCCCCCTCAAACGGTGTCAAGCCCCCTCAAACGGTGTCAAGCCCCCTCAAACGGTGTCAAGCCCCCTCAAACGGTGTCGAGCCCGCTCATATGGTGTCAAGCCCCCTCAAACGGTGTCAAGCCCCTTCAAACGGTGTCAAGCCCCCTCAGACGGTGTCAAGCCCCCTCAAACGATGTCAAGCCCCTTCAAACGGTGTCAAGCCCCCTCAGACGGTGTCAAGCCCCCTCAAACGGTGTCAAGCCCCCTCAAACGGTGTCAAGCCCCCTCAAACGGTGTCAAGCCCCCTCAAACGGTGTCAAGCCCCAAACCAAAATCCAGGCTCAGCCACTGAGATGATCCATGTGTTTGTTGTTACAGCCGAACGACAAGCACCTACAGATCGTCTGCTCGCTTCTCGGAGTGGCGAGGCCGGAGCTATCTCGATGGCTCACGCATCGACGTATTGCCTCCGCACATGAGGTGAGACGCATATTTATCAGGAAAAATAAAGATTATATACAGAAAACTTAGCCCAGATCGGCGCCAGGCGGTACGGTGCCCAGGAGGCTGGCGGCATTGCCACGTGTTATATTATAGCAATACTAATACGTTGGGCTAGGTATGAGCCAGCCTGCTTGTCACCAGAAGCGTCGACAAGGCGCTTAGATAGCATTTTAATGCGCTGGTGCATCATGCATGACCCTAAAGACAAAGGTCTTGTTTAAATCGTTTTATTTCAAATGTTATTAGTCGCAGAAACCAACGCCAATTTTATTTTGACAAACTGGCAACTTTCAGTGCCGACAACCTAACTAATCCTTTTTTGAACACAGGTGATAGTAATCCGCATGGACACACATCGGGCGGCGTTCGCTCGCGACGCGCTCGCCAAGCGCATGTACGGCGAGCTGTTCGCGTGGCTCGTCAAGTGCGTCAACCGCGCGCTCGAGACCGACCATCATAAGAGCCACTTCATCGGTAAGTGTACCTTGCTGACCCAATACGCGCTCGCCAAGCGCATGTACGGCGAGCTGTTCGCGTGGCTCGTCAAGTGCGTCAACCGCGCGCTCGAGACCGACCATCATAAGAGCCACTTCATCGGTAAGTGTACCTTGCTGACCCAATACGCGCTCGCCAAGCGCATGTACGGCGAGCTGTTCGCGTGGCTCGTCAAGTGCGTCAACCGCGCGCTCGAGACCGACCATCATAAGAGCCACTTCATCGGTAAGTGTACCTTGCTGACCCAATACGCGCTCGCCAAGCGCATGTACGGCGAGCTGTTCGCGTGGCTCGTCAAGTGCGTCAACCGCGCGCTCGAGACCGACCATCATAAGAGCCACTTCATCGGTAAGTGTACCTTGCTGACCCAATACGCGCTCGCCAAGCGCATGTACGGCGAGCTGTTCGCGTGGCTCGTCAAGTGCGTCAACCGCGCGCTCGAGACCGACCATCATAAGAGCCACTTCATCGGTAAGTGTACCTTGCTGACCCAATACGCGCTCGCCAAGCGCATGTACGGCGAGCTGTTCGCGTGGCTCGTCAAGTGCGTCAACCGCGCGCTCGAGACCGACCATCATAAGAGCCACTTCATCGGTAAGTGTACCTTGCTGACCCAATACGCGCTCGCCAAGCGCATGTACGGCGAGCTGTTCGCGTGGCTCGTCAAGTGCGTCAACCGCGCGCTCGAGACCGACCATCATAAGAGCCACTTCATCGGTAAGTGTACCTTGCTGACCCAATACGCGCTCGCCAAGCGCATGTACGGCGAGCTGTTCGCGTGGCTCGTCAAGTGCGTCAACCGCGCGCTCGAGACCGACCATCATAAGAGCCACTTCATCGGTAAGTGTACCTTGCTGACCCAATACGCGCTCGCCAAGCGCATGTACGGCGAGCTGTTCGCGTGGCTCGTCAAGTGCGTCAACCGCGCGCTCGAGACCGACCATCATAAGAGCCACTTCATCGGTAAGTGTACCTTGCTGACCCAATACGCGCTCGCCAAGCGCATGTACGGCGAGCTGTTCGCGTGGCTCGTCAAGTGCGTCAACCGCGCGCTCGAGACCGACCATCATAAGAGCCACTTCATCGGTAAGTGTACCTTGCTGACCCAATACGCGCTCGCCAAGCGCATGTACGGCGAGCTGTTCGCGTGGCTCGTCAAGTGCGTCAACCGCGCGCTCGAGACCGACCATCATAAGAGCCACTTCATCGGTAAGTGTACCTTGCTGACCCAATACGCGCTCGCCAAGCGCATGTACGGCGAGCTGTTCGCGTGGCTCGTCAAGTGCGTCAACCGCGCGCTCGAGACCGACCATCATAAGAGCCACTTCATCGATAAGTGTACCTTGCTGACCCAATACGCGCTCGCCAAGCGCATGTACGGCGAGCTGTTCGCGTGGCTCGTCAAGTGCGTCAATCGCGCGCTCGAGACCGACCATCATAAGAGCCACTTCATCGGTAAGTGTACCTTGCTGACCCAATTTTACCAAAAATGCCAATTTTACAAAAATGCCAATTTTACCAAAAATGACAATTTTACCAAAAATTACAATTTATTAAAATTACTATGTGGAAGTATCTATGATGCCATAATTAGCAAAAATGCCAAAAGATCAGTGTGGCTGAATTACACATCGGATAAAAAAGACACTTCATAACAAGATCGTGACATGCTTACTTAATTTACTTAACGTTACAGCAAAAATATTCAAAATGGGAAAAAATAACAAATTGACTAATAAAGCCGAAATTGGCAAAAAATACTTAGTGGCTATTGGCTATTATCTAAATGCAACGGATGTAAGGCGGGCTATGTGATATTCATTATGTATGTGCATTTATCTTTTTGTTTATGTAAATCAGTTACATATTGGAGCAAATTTATTATTTATATATATATTCATATATTCCTGAAAAAAATTAAAGCATTCGAAAATTTATATTCAGTAAATGATTTCTACAAAAACTTGATGCTGCCAAGAGTTTTTTCTCTAACTTATCCTCTACCCTTTTGTATGGATGAAAATGTCTGTTACACATATTTCCCTGTCCTCCAGGTGTACTGGACATTTACGGGTTCGAGACCTTCGAGATTAACTCGTTCGAGCAGTTCTGCATCAACTACGCGAACGAAAAACTGCAGCAGCAGTTTAATTCACACGTGTTCAAGCTAGAACAGGACGAGTATATTAAGGTGAGTAGCAAGTTTAACCACTATCCACCTATCAAACCATCCACCCAAATGTGAATCATCTCCTTAAGATAGTAGTATTGTTTTAAAATGCAACTCTGTTCCAATTTGATATTAATTCAATTGAATAGTAGAATACCTTTTAGAAAGAAAAAAAAAGAAGAAACTGAAGAAAATGCCAAAATGGTCAATAATGCCAAATTAACCAAAACTGCTAAAATAGTCAGAAAGGCTGTGAACCTTTGAGAAATGACTTTCAAGAGTGTTATCTTATTAGTACATTACTTACCTAGGGCGGTTAAACAAAGAATGTCTCAGATCGCAGGTATTTGACGCCCGAGCCGAAGGCAAGGGCGATAAATATGCGCTCTGAGGCTTTCTTTATTACCGTCCGTGGTAAGTACAACATTTTACGTCTCTTTCTGGCCAGGAAGTGGGGGTTTCCGCACGCATAGCGTGCGGTAATTCCTACTTTATGGCCAGGTATGACGTAATAGTACATTATGATACAAGTGTGCTAAGTTGGTCATTACACTCGAGTCGGTTTTTAAGCCTGAGCCGAAGGCGAAGGCTTAATGGAGACGAGAAATGTAATGACCAATGCTCACGTGTTTCATACGACGTTTTTCAACACATTTGCGAGGAAAAAAAAAAAATGAAAATGTTAAAAGATATGTATTGAAAAGGCACTAGTGCGATAATGTAATGTAAAAGTCACGGCATGGGTAATATTCTGCATTATTTTGCTAATATTTAAAAAGATATGTAATGAAAAGGCACTAGTGCGATAATGTAATGTAAAAGGCACGGCATGGGTAATATTCTGCATTATCAGTGTAAATACGCTGTAATAAGACCTACTTTACGAGCAGGTGTGTTGAAAAATATATTATTGAATTCGGGGAAAATTACCATGCCCCTCACTCTTGCTCGAGAACCTCATTTAATTTATTGGCTACTATTCGATTTTCTCAAATCATCAATGATTCTTATAAAAAATGTCCTTAATTTCTTATTCACCCTTATCATATTTTTTATACTTCGACTCCAGAAGGATCACGAGCGCGTTGCCGAATCTTTATTAATTTAAGGATTCACTGTGTTGATAGCCCATGAACATTATAGTCCATTCCACGATTTGATGTCTAATTCAACCTTCACAGGAGGAAATATCATGGAAAATGATAGACTTCTACGACAACCAGCCGTGCATAGACCTGATCGAAGACCGGCTCGGTGTGCTGGCGCTCCTGGACGAGCAGTGCCGGGTGCCGCAGGGCTCCGACCAGGGCTTCGTGGCCAAGCTGCACGAGGCCTGCGTGCGGTACCCGCACTTCATGAAGCCGAGGTTCGGGAACCAAGGTACTGCCAAAATGGACTAAAATGTGAACCAAATAATTAACAACTTAGAAAAGTTGAAAAACTTCCGACATTTTCATTTCAAAGTTGAATGTCTCAAAAACGGCTGAACTGATTTTGTTTAAACGTACCTAAGAACCATCTTGATTACGTCACATTTCGGATAAAAAACCGCATTCAAATCGGTCCATTCGTTGGACGTGTTCGTATTATTGAATAAATTCGGTGCCTCATTAAGGCCTACTGTCTACGTAACCGCACGTCATGCGCACGCTTTCGTCAATTGACGATTGCAAGACGAACGCTTGCATCTTGCGTAGAAAACTTCAAAACTGTGTCCACGGAGCGGCAACGTCGCGCGTCATGCGTTCGTCATGCGTTCGTCATGCGGTGCACGCGGCAGCATGTCACTACTCGAACGGCACGCGAGACGCACGCTTTTTGTTTTATATGACAAAATGGCGGGCTCTGCGGTGAATTTTGTTAAATTTATAGAACAATATCCCTGTTTATATAACAATAAACTGCCGGAATACTCCAGAAAAGACATAACGGAGAGATCTTGGAGTGAAGTAGCACAAAAAACAAACACATTCTCGCATTACAGTATTTTGTCTTTGTATCAGTGGTCCAACAATAGAGACTAAATTTTGGTACGAATTTTAGTCATTCGGTAAAATGATTGAAATACAGAATCATCTTCTGATAACTCTCTGGCAGCAACAAACAATCTACAATTTATATTTTCTTTCGATGTATGGATGAATCCTGTACTTTCTTCGCCTGTTGCGTCGTCTTCTAATGAAGTTGTACCTCTATGCTATAATCACTTCATCAGCATCACTTGACATTTTTACAACGAAAAGACGTTCTTTCTTGATGCTACGTTCTGAAAACTACGTTCGTTTGTAGCGTGAATGACGATTGCATGCAGCAGCGTGGACACACCTAAGATGCAAAATACGCCTATCGTCAATTGTAGGTTGCATTCATTTGTCAAATGACACGTCCGTGGACAATGAGCCTAACCTGCGCTCGAGAAGCAAGGTATACGACGTATACGTATATTATCAAGCTTAACAACTTCTAGCTATATTCAATCACTATCATGGACAATGATATTGCATCCTAAATTACTATTCTAATGTCATTCTTATGAATGCGCGTTTTAAGCCGAAGTTTGGACTGTCGTTACCACAAGCTAGACAACTTTAAATACGAGTATATTGTTAGACAGAAAAGCACCACTCTTCAATAATAACATGATTTAATACATTTAGATCTTGGAAACAAACAGAGCTTGGGTAGATATTGTCACAGCGCGGGGACGAAGGTTGTTAGGTGCGCCATAGGGATGTGAAACCTAGCGACGTTGTCCACCGTACTACGCTAACAATATGAACACGTTTTAATCCCTTGACAATAAGGTCATGTTTCGATATTTGTGAGCACTATATTTACTATTTATTTTTGTTCCAGCATTCATAATAAAACACTTCGCGGACAACGTCGAGTACCAATGCGGTGGTTTCCTAGAGAAGAACCGGGACACAGTTTCCGAAGAACAGCTGGAGTGCATCAAATCGGCGACTAGTTGTCGACTTATACATGCGATGTTTGATTCGGACCGGGTTGAAGGGAGTGCGACTGCCACACTGCCACCACCGTCGCGAAGACGGACTACACCGGCTGTGCCGCTTACTAGTCTAACGGTAAGCCCTAGACTTTAGGTTAAAAAAGCGGCCAAGTGCGAGTCGGACTCTCACATGAAGGAAATATAATAAAATAAATAAATTAATATTTGCGGACAATCATACACAAATCAACCTAGTCCCAAACTAAGCAAAGCTTGTACTATGGGTACTAGACGACGATATATATACTTATATAGAGAAATAAATACTTAAATACATAGAAAACATCCATGACTCAGGAACAAATATTCGTGCTCATCACACAAATAAATGCCCTTACCGGGATTCGAACCCGGGACCTCTTGCTTCGTAGGCAGGGTCGCTACAAACTAGGCTAAGGCGGTCGTCAATATTTTTTTAGTTTTATCATTCTCTTATTTTAGAAGTTACAGGGGGGGGGGGGGGGGGGGGGGGGATGACACACATTTTACCACTTTGGAAGTGTCTCTCGCGCAAACTATTCAGTTTAGAAAAAAATGATGTAAGAAACCTCAATATCATTTTTGAAGACCTATCCAATGATACCCCACACGTATGGGTTTGATGGAAAAAAAATTTTTGAGTTTCAGTTTTGTGTATGGACCCCTAAAACTTAATGTTTTTTTTGGATTTTTGTGTAAAAATCTTAATGCGGTTCACAAAATACATCTACATACCAAGTTTCAACAGTATAGCTCTTATGGTTTCGGAAAAAAATGGCTGTGACATACGGACGGACAGACAGACAGACAGACAGACAGACGAATCTATAAGGGTTCCGTTTTTTTGCCATTTGGCTACGGAACCCTAAAAAAAACGACAGTAAGCGAAAATGCCAACTAGACCAAAACTAGAATGACCAAAATGTAAAAATAAACTTGGGTACTAAACTAGTCTAACGGTAAGCCCTAGATTACAGGTTAAAAAACGACAGTAAGTAAAAATGCCAACAATGCCAACTTCACCAAAATGTAAAAAAATGCCAATATTATTAAATTTGACTAAAATTGCAACAATGCCATTATTACAAACATGCCAATTATGACAATATAACCAACAATAAGAAAAAGGTGAAATCATCCAAAATGCCCAAAGCGTAATAAAATGTCGCATTAAACAAAAAAACACGGTAATCAAACATACTAAAGCAGTGCGCTTACTCTCATCAAAAAGTCACTACAATCTAAGGTGAGTATAAAGGGATGCTAAGATGGATCTAGAACAGCTTGAATGCATCAAGTCGGTGACTATTAGCGGTCGTCTTATACACGCCATGTTCGACTCGGACGGGGCTGAAGGGAGCGCCTCGGCCACACTGCCGCCACCGTCGCGGACACGGACAACGCTAGCGGTAAATCTAAGGGACTTTAGGTTAAAAACGACTGTAATTGAAAATTACAATATTTTCAAAATTTACTAAAATAGCAACAATGCCATAATTAGAAAAATGCCAAAAATGGCAAAAAATCAATATAACCAAAAATAAATAAATAATCCAAAATGCCAAAAACTGAATAAAAAATCACATTTAACAAAAAACACAGTAGTCAACTACTAGTACTAAAGCTGGTCTACATTCATCAAAAAGTAACACTACTATGTGAAGTGAGTATAAAGGGATGCTAGAATGACCTAGAACAGCTAGAATGCATCAAGTCGCCACTTAGTTGTCGACTTACTTATTCACGCCATGTTTGATTCGGCCACCACCGTACAGTGAGGGACATTCCCGGTCGACCACCTTTAGAGCGATATTCGTTTGTCCGATCGACGCGTAATAACCCGAACGCTCGCATTAGCTAGTTGCGCCGAACAAGGGAAAATTTTCTTAAATGGTCGACCGGGAATGTCCCTGACTGTACGTCGCGATGGCGGACAACGCAGTCTGTACCGCTCTCTCACGGTGAGTGCTACAAACTGTTTTAACTCATAATATAAATAAAATATCCACGGTTAATAAACCAAATTAAGTAAAAATTATACCTAACACTGACTAAAATGTCAAAAATGCCAATATGACTATTTTAGTAATCGACAATGCCATAATGAAAAAAAAAACTAAAAAGTACACGCACCATGATAACAAAAATTATAAAACAGTTAGCAGTTAATATAAATGTACGCCAACCACATGATCCACTGTCAATTGTTCCAGCAACCTCCCCGCCGCGCCTCCGGCCAGAAGCAAACCGTCGGCTCCCAATTCCGCGCCTCCCTCTCCGCCCTCATGGCGACCCTCTCCGCAACAACCCCCCACTACGTGCGCTGCATCAAGCCCAACGACACCAAGCAACCCTTCGAGTTCCACCCCGCGAGGGCCGTCAACCAGCTCAGGTAAAACCCCCCTCTCCGCGTTCATGGCGACCCTCTCCGCAACAACCCCCCACTACGTGCGCTGCATCAAGCCCAACGACACCAAGCAACCCTTCGAGTTCCACCCCGTGAGGGCCGTCAACCAGTTCAGGTAAAACCCCCCTCTCTGCGTTCATGGCGACTCTCTCCGCAACAACCCCCCACTACGTGCGCTGCATCAAGCCCAACGACACCAAGCAACCCTTCGAGTTCCACCCCGCGAGGGCCGTCAACCAGCTCAGGTAAAACCCCCCTCTCCGCGTTCATGGCGACCCTCTCCGCAACAAACCCCACTACGTGCGCTGCATCAAGCCCAACGACACCAAGCAACCCTTCGAGTTCCACCCCGCGAGGGCCGTCAACCAGCTCAGGTAAAACCCCCCTCTCCGCGTTCATGGCGACCCTCTCCGCAACAACCCCCCACTACGTGCGCTGCATCAAGCCCAACGACACCAAGCAACCCTTCGAGTTCCACCCCGTGAGGGCCGTCAACCAGTTCAGGTAAAACCCCCCTCTCTGCGTTCATGGCGACTCTCTCCGCAACAACCCCCCACTACGTGCGCTGCATCAAGCCCAACGACACCAAGCAACCCTTCGAGTTCCACCCCGCGAGGGCCGTCAACCAGCTCAGGTAAAACCCCCCCTCTCCGCGTTCATGGCGACCCTCTCCGCAACAAACCCCACTACGTGCGCTGCATCAAGCCCAACGACACCAAGCAACCCTTCGAGTTCCACCCCGCGAGGGCCGTCAACCAGCTCAGGTAAAACCCCCCTCTCCGCGTTCATGGCGACCCTCTCCGCAACAACCCCCCACTACGTGCGCTGCATCAAGCCCAACGACACCAAGCAACCCTTCGAGTTCCACCCCGCGAGGGCCGTCAACCAGCTCAGGTAAAACCCCCTCTCCGCGTTTATGGTGACCCTCTCCGCAACAACCCCCCACTACGTGCGCTGCATCAAGCCCAACGACACCAAGCAACCCTTCGAGTTCCACCCCGTGAGGGCCGTCAACCAGTTCAGGTAAAACCCCCCTCTCTGCGTTCATGGCGACCCTCTCCGCAACAACCCCCCACTACGTGCGCTGCATCAAGCCCAACGACACCAAGCAACCCTTCGAGTTCCACCCCGCGAGGGCCGTCAACCAGCTCAGGTAAAACCCCCCTCTCCGCGTTCATGGCGACCCTCTCCGCAACAAACCCCACTACGTGCGCTGCATCAAGCCCAACGACACCAAGCAACCCTTCGAGTTCCACCCCGCGAGGGCCGTCAACCAGCTCAGGTAAAACCCCCCTCTCCGCGTTCATGGCGACCCTCTCCGCAACAACCCCCCACTACGTGCGCTGCATCAAGCCCAACGACACCAAGCAACCCTTCGAGTTCCACCCCGCGAGGGCCGTCAACCAGCTCAGGTAAAACCCCCTCTCCGCGTTCATGGTGACCCTCTCCGCAACAACCCCCCACTACGTGCGCTGCATCAAGCCCAACGACACCAAGCAACCCTTCGAGTTCCACACCGCGAGGGCCGTCAACCAGCTCAGCTAAAACCCCCCTCTCCGCGTTCATGGCGATCCTCTCCGCAACAACCCCCCACTATTTGCGCTGCATCAAGCCCAACGACACCAAGCAACCCTTCGAGTTCCACCCCGTGAGGGCCGTCAACCAGTTCAGGTAAAACCCCCCTCTCTGCGTTCATGGCGACCCTCTCCGCAACAACCCCCCACTACGTGCGCTGCATCAAGCCCAACGACACCAAGCAACCCTTCGAGTTCCACCCCGCGAGGGCCGTCAACCAGCTCAGGTAAAACCCCCCTCTCCGCGTTCATGGCGACCCTCTCCGCAACAAACCCCACTACGTGCGCTGCATCAAGCCCAACGACACCAAGCAACCCTTCGAGTTCCACCCCGCGAGGGCCGTCAACCAGCTCAGGTAAAACCCCCCTCTCCGCGTTCATGGCGACCCTCTCCGCAACAACCCCCCACTACGTGCGCTGCATCAAGCCCAACGACACCAAGCAACCCTTCGAGTTCCACCCCGCGAGGGCCGTCAACCAGCTCAGGTAAAACCCCCTCTCCGCGTTCATGGTGACCCTCTCCGCAACAACCCCCCACTACGTGCGCTGCATCAAGCCCAACGACACCAAGCAACCCTTCGAGTTCCACCCCGCGAGGGCCGTCAACCATCTCGGGTAAAACTCCCCTCTCCGCGTTTATGGCGACCCTCTCCGCAACAACTCTCCACTACGTGCGCTGCATCAAGCCCAACGACACCAAGCAACCCTTCGAGTTCCACCCCGCGAGGGCCGTCAACCAGCTCAGGTCAACCCCCCTCTCCGCAACAACCCCCCACTACGTGCGCTGCATCAAGCCCAACGACACCAAGCAACCCTTCGAGTTCCACCCCGCGAGGGCCGTCAACCAGCTCAGGTCAACCCCCCTCTCCGCAACAACCCCCCACTACGTGCGCTGCATCAAGTCCAACGACACCAAGCAACCCTTCGAGTTCCACCCCGCGAGGGCCGTCAACCAGCTCAGGTCAACCCCCCTCTCCGCAACAACCCCTCACTACGTGCGCTGCATCAAGCCCAACGACACCAAGCAACCCTTCAAGTTCCACCCCGCGAGGGCCGTCAACCAGCTCAGGTCAACCCCCCTCTCCGCAACAACCCCCCACTACGTGCGCTGCATCAAGCCCAACGACACCAAGCAACCCTTCCAGTTCCACCCCGCGAGGGCCGTCAACCAGCTCAGGTCAACCCCCCTCTCCGCAACAACCCCCCACTACGTGCGCTGCATCAAGTCCAACGACACCAAGCAACCCTTCCAGTTCCACCCCGTGAGGGCCGTCAACCAGCTCAGGTCAACCCCCCTCTCCGCAACAACCCCCCACTACGTGCGCTGCATCAAGCCCAACGACACCAAGCAACCCTTCCAGTTCCACCCCGCGAGGGCCGTCAACCAGCTCAGGTCAACCCCCCTCTCCGCAACAACCCCCCACTACGTGCGCTGCATCAAGCCCAACGACACCAAGCAACCCTTCCAGTTCCACCCCGCGAGGGCCGTCAACCAGCTCAGGTCAACCCCCCTCTCCGCAACAACCCCCCACTACGTGCGCTGCATCAAGTCCAACGACACCAAGCAACCCTTCCAGTTCCACCCCGTGAGGGCCGTCAACCAGCTCAGGTCAACCCCCCTCTCCGCAACAACCCCCCACTACGTGCGCTGCATCAAGCCCAACGACACCAAGCAACCCTTCCAGTTCCACCCCGCGAGGGCCGTCAACCAGCTCAGGTAAAACCCCCCTCTCACTCTCGGACACAGCTGAAAAGTCCGATACTTTTTTCTGGTGCTAAGGAAGGTTATTCCTATCACCAAAAAAATGATCAGGCACTTCTGAAATTTTCATCCATTCCCAATTAAATGTATTCGTCTGTTTCAGAGCCTGTGGCGTACTGGAGACTATAAGGATATCAGCAGCTGGCTTCCCATCGAGATGGCTGTACCAGGACTTCTTCAATAGGTTAGTAGTCTGACTTGTCACACATCCATGTTGTAGGGATCCATGGATGGAACGTATGACTACAACTTAGAAAAGTTGAAATACCCCCCCCCCCCCCCCCCCCCCCCGACATTTTCATTTCAAAGTTCAATATATCAAAAACGGCTGAACCGATTTTGTTGAAACGTAGCTAAGAACCACCTCGATCACGTCAGCTTTCGGATAACAGAACCGCATTTAAATCGGTTCATTCGTTTAGGAGCTACGATGCCACAGACAGACATACACACACACAGACACGTCAAACTTATAACACCCCTCTTTTTCCGTCGGGGGTTAAAAATACGATTGATGATTACATCAGCCGCTCGGGCGAGCGTGTGGACGGCTCGGGGTGCAATATGTCTAAATTGAGGAATAAATCACATTGACTTTGAATCATCTTTGACTCACAGATATCGGCTCCTCTGTGCCCACAAAGAGCTAGACCGCGCGGACATCAAAGGCACGTGCCGGCGGATCCTGGCCACGCATCTCAAGGCCCCGGACAAATACCAGTTCGGGGCCACTAAGATATTCTTCAGGGCTGGACAGGTAAGAAAGTAGGCATGCAATCATTCATTCATTTATGACTGACAATTGATCCAACGGATTTTTTTCGCTTCAAAAATTACTCTTCTAGAGATTTAAGATTCTACGTGGTCTGAGTTTCCGTTTAAATTTCATGTGATTTAATATTCTTCGTTTCCTGAGCACCTATTTCAATGGCACAAGATTAAAGCTTATCCGTGTTCCGAGTCTTCATTTAAATGGCACGAGATTTTTCAAAGATTCTTTGTGTTTTGATTACCTCTTTAAAAGGATCGAGATTTAAGATTCTGCGTCTTCTAAGTACCCCTTTAAATGGATCGAGATTTAAGATTTTTGTTGTTCTGAGTACTTACCTCTTTCAATGGATCGAGATTCAAGATTCTTCGTGTTCTCATACCTCTTTAAATAAATCGAGACATAAGATTCATTTAAAGAGGTATCAGAACTTCTGATACCTTTTTAAATGGATCGAGATTTAAGATTCTTCTTGTTCTGAGTACCACCTACCTTTTTAAATGGATCGAGATTTAAGATTTTTCTTGTTCTTAGTATCTACCTCTTTAAATGGGTCGAGATTCAAGATTCTTCGTGTTCGGAGTACCTCTTTAAATGACACGATATTTAATATTCGACCTGTTATGTTCTGAGTACCTCTTTACCTGCGTTAATGACATACATTTTATTTTCCAGGTGGCATATCTAGAGAAGATCCGCGCGGACATCCAGCGTTTGTACTGCGTGCGCGTGCAGAGCTGCGTGCGGCGGTTCGTCGCGCGACGGAAGTACGTGCGGCGCATGCGCGCGCTGCGCGGCCTGCAGGCGCACGCACGCGGGTTCCTCGCGAGACGGTCAGTTTGTCATATAAAAAAAAACATTTATCAGACTAAAGTCCATAAATGGTTAGTAAAGAATAAAATCTCATTACTAGTGTTAGTATGACATAAAAAATAAAATTTAAAAAAATAATACCTGACTCCGGCCGGACATGCGATCTGAAAAGTATTAAATAAGAAAACAATTTACTCGTACTTCTGAAATCAAAACCTGACATTCAACTATCGCATGTTTGCCAGACAGTGGTTGGTGGTTGAGGATAGTGTCCACTGCCTGGCAAGAATTAGAATGTTGATGGGGGAGTAGACAGGGTGAGTGTGGACTTCACCCCAGAGGGGTTTATGGCAGTCCACACTCAGAGAGAGACTCTGAAGTACTGCCAACACAATAGTAGTTATTTATTCATTAACTCACACGGTATATATACGAGTAGCTACATGTATTATCATTCGCACATCTCGCACGTAGGTACTTAATTTACGGCACGTATTATACAATATCTAATCGCTAATTTAGAATGTGCCTCGTCGGCACACATGCATCAACATATATTCAGGCTCCAAAGGCATGCATCCATCAGACAGCCATCATATTTTTCTTTTTCATACAAAAGGAAGCCTATGTTACCCGGAGCATAATTTCGAATCGATTGACACCCGATTTATCAAAATCAGTTCAGTATTTAAAACGCTACAGTGGAACATACAAACATAGACTGCTAAAAACATATCCCTTCCGTTCGGCTCGGCCGTCGTCGGGCAAAAAGAGAGACATAACTAAATAATGACTGCATGCAGTCTCTGCCAGCGGGTGAGCATGGGGCCATTTTCGCAGATTCGTAATACTATAATTTGGGAAATTCAACCTAAATCTGGATTTAGAGAAAAATGTCAACCCCATTTTTACCTCTCCTTTTAGTCATCGTCCTAGCGTTATTCCCGGTTGTGCCCCTAAAGGAGCCCGAGGTTTTGGCATAGGCACTAGTTTTACGAAAGCGACTGCCATCTGACCTTCCAACCCAGAGGGAAAACTAGACCTTATTGGGATTAGACCGGTTTCCTCACGATGTTTTCCTTCACCGAAAAGCTAACGGTAAATATTCCGTACGTAAGTTCCGAGAAACTCATTGGTACGAGCCGGGATTCGAACCCACGACCGCCGCTTGACAGCTTCATGCCTGAACCACTAGGCTACCGTAGCTTCTTTTTTACCTCTCCATTTAGTAGTTAGTTTTAAATATTGTACGTGATTTATACATGTACCTGTGTATAAGATGGTAAAACTATCCCGATCTTTGCATCGGAAGACGAATGTTCGTATTAGATGAAACCCTTCGGCGCGTCTCTAGTCTATATACTGCTATCAGAAACACTTATTTATCACTACATAGTATAAAACAAAGTCGCTTCCCGCTGTCTGTCTGTCCCTTAGTATGCTTAGATCTTTAAAACTACGCAACGGATTTTGTTGCGGTTTTTTTAATAGATAGAGTGATTCAAGAGGAAGGTTTATATGTATAATACATGATATAAATCCGTGCGAAGTCGGGGCGGGTCACTAGTTCGAAAATAAAATAGCTTTATTTTTAAGTTAATGAGTTATGATAGGTAATAAATTATACACATGTTTATGCCATAATGTTGTAGTGTAACGAGATAAACCGTGCTTGATGGTATGCGTAGACGGCTATCACTTACCTATGTGTGTGACAGTGACCTGACGAACTCGAAGTCGTCCACACTTTATTTTGTCCACCGCGCTAGTCAGTCAGATAGATTTCTCACAGAGGTGGGTGTGCTTTGGATTCACGGTCATAGGAGCATAGTGTTACTAAAGAGGGCGCCATGCATTTAGAATTTTTCTCTTAAATGCAAAAGAGTTTTATGCAGGAGACCTATTTAGAAGCTAGTGCAGTGAAAACTCACTGCTGGCTATTATGTTTTTCTGCCATCTGTATTCCTCTTTGGTAGTTAGGTCGTTTGATGGTGAACTTCATTGCGTTTGTTGTACCTACTTAGATACGTTCTCAGTTGTCTATGTGATTTCAGGTTTTTCTCGTAGATGGCGTTTACTGGTTCGTTTTATTTTTCTGCCGAATCAAATCTCCTTGCTTCACGTCGTGTTGGGGTCTGGCTGATTTTTGGCTATTACTTTTTTAAATTATTTAAAACTTGAATTTCGTACAAGATCCTTCTAGAACCTTGTCAAATTTGGAAAGAAAATTTACAGACCGGGCATTCTGTTAGAGGATTTTGGCGAATAAACGTGATATTTTTCCTGCAAGTTTGTGACAACAGTTTAGTAAAAGACTTTCTAGCCTACAACAGTTTTAGGAAACCGTGTTTGAAACCTCCTTCTTTTACGAAGCAGGAATCGTGTTACTTTGCTGTTATTTTCGCCGCGAAGTAAGCGGTTCGCAGGTTCTCCTGAATCCAGGTGTTGGGGAAACCTACTCCTCCTATTCCGAAGCAGGAGTCGAGCTACCCTGCTGTGTTTACGCTGCGAACAAGGCAGTTCGCAGGCTCCCCTTTTACTAGATTTTTCTTGAAAGGCCAGACGCCTGATAGCGTGCTGGCTTTCTGGGACGGGCTACGAGTTTTCCTGCCACGCCGTGTACCGCGTTTGACTCCGCCACTGCCAGTGCCGGAGCACAGGGCAGTCTGTGAAGTGCGCTGGTCGTTTACCTGAAACGTATTGGCGTCTGAGTGCAAGGATCCGCACCGCACGCATTCTCCACTTCGGATGCAGATCTCCGCTGTGGAACGCCAGAAGCAGTGATATTTTCCCTCTCCTTTCTTTATCTGTTAATTTAATTACCGTAACATTTAGGTTTTGCCTTTCTTAGTCTTTCTGCATAGCGTTTCGGCTTAGCGTTGTACCTACAGACATTACACCTCTAACGTAGGGTCACAACCCGCAAACGCGCTCTGCTTCCGTATCCCGCTAGTGAATAATTTTCCGGACTTATCATTTCCCCGAAATTTAAAAAGGCATTTTGCTCGTCACCATCTATTTTTTTTCGTCATATGCCCTAGGTTTTTTTTATCATCCTGGTTCATTCACCCATCATCCATACCACGCATTCCTCATGAACTCATCCTCCACATCTATTTAAAAAGAACCTGTGTGCCTAATCTTCGTGGCGTTCCGTGTTCGCGGTCTACGACCAAGCGTATTGGCGGCTTGAAACCCCTACCTATTATTGCATATAGGGTTCTGTATATGTCCTACTCTTAATGTTTTACGTCATAGCTAGCCGTACGACGATACAACTGTTTTTCATTTGACCTGTTTAGCGTTTTAAGGGTTCCTCGTAGGTCACTAACGAAGGAGGGGGAATCCCATGAATATTCTCTGGTCAAACTGAGTGTTAAATCCTACAACGTTTCTTTTAAGCGAGTTCTGTTTAGGAAAATGAATTAAATTGATATCGTGTTGTATTTGCAGAAGTGTGTGTTTATTTTCTACACCGTAGTTTTGCTGCACTAGCCACGTAGAAATATGAACAAAGATTCAATTACAAAAGTAAGTTTATTGCAGTTCTCACAATCGTTTCACTATTGACTAAACCTTAACTCTACTATAGAGATAGCGGCGTGGCTCTCTCTTAGATGAGATTAAAAAAATATAAGTTCCTGACCGAGGACGAAATTTGACTCTAAAATTAAATGTCTGTAGGAGTAGGCTTTATAATTACGCTTAGGTCTGTGTGAGGCTCATTTGCGCTAGTAAAATTACACTATGAATATCTCATGGCCGATTCCACGAATGACACCAGAAAAAAAATGGAAGGAGGTCACCTCTCGGAACACGCTACACGCGCGTCACGTCCCATCGCAGATCACTGCGTCCACCCAGGCTCCCAGTGAGGGCCTGCTCGTGTAGTAAGGCGACGGCTAATGGCGGATGCAAGAAAAGCAAGGTTATTTGGTTTCTAGGTTATAATTGTGCTTACAGCGGATGTCGGTCGAGAAACAGAGACGGAGCGCCCGTGTCATTCGCTTATATTATACTATTACATTGATTATAGTGACCTCTAGCGGGGCGCTCCTGAACTATCTAGGTATACAGAGTGCTTAATTATGTTGCCTATGCAAATAAGCTAGTTCACATTAATATGAAATTTTACCTTCCAATAAAATTATTATTATCTTTCCTGAGATATCCGGGATCCATAACTTGAGAGGGCGCCACTGCGCACGTTCGAACGTAGCCGTTTGCGTCAAACTGTCACTCCACGTCATCGCTGTGACGTCACAACCGCCTTCGCCAACCTGTCAACTCTAGAACCAGCGCCCGTGCGCCCGCCGCCATATTGGCTTTCTCATTGTTGCGGAGGAAATGCCGTTGGTAGCCCCCAGGAAGCCATTAATTGGATCCCGGATATCTCAGGAAAGATAATAATAATTTTATTGGAAGGTAAAATTTCATATTATCTGTTCCGTTCGATATCCGGGATCCATAACTTGAGATCTGTTTATTATCTCCTGGTGGCGGGTCAGCGGGCGCCAACGCGTAGGTAGAAAAACAATTTTCCTACAAAAGAGAACTATTGGATTAGCGTTAGATTTCTAACGGGCACTAAACATTAGACATTAAATAGATTCGAGATAAACGTCTAAGAGTAGATTTTAGGTGCCAAATAGCTTTTGTAATAAATATCGTTAATTGGATAGTTTTCCATCCAGTTTTAACGACGATACCACGGGTCGAAAAGTTAGTCAGACGTTACTTGAAGGCCCGATTCTGTCTGAAGACCAAGAGAAGAGAAAGTATATGTATATGTACTTTAAATCCCGTCTCCAATAAGCTTGGCTTGGACGGTACAATAGTTGATTCGACTAAATTAGTGCAGATTATTGAAGTTTTACACCTTCCGAAATCGTTATAAGTATATATATATCCAGAACACTGGGTTAATGATTTTTGTCTAGAGCTTTCAATAAGTCTGTTGATAAAATTATCTTATTTAGGACCAGACTTCGGGTATAGAGCAAGATTTGTCAATTTGACTGAACAGAAATAATAATTTGTACTGAATGCAGTACGCGAACACATTCGACAGAAAAAGTGCGCATGGGACGAGGTACCTGGCTGTCGATCTTGTACCTGGCACGCCATGACGGCCATTTAGTCATACAGGCGTGTATGCGTGCGGTAATAAGTGAGCTGGCGTGTGACGCTCGGAGGAGTCTTCTCTGTTCCGACCAGCCTGGTGTCGTCACGTCCCACCCGGCGGGCGGATAGTGGCCGTGTCACTCAGGAACGCCTGCACATTGTGAACCTTCATCGGCTCCGCTACGGCTTGCCTCTTCAGGTCTGCCCAACAGAAGAGACTGCCCCACTTGCGCGTCATCATGCTGAAGAGGCCCAGCGTGGAGCGTGATGTGGAGCGCGGAGCAGGAGTCTGGAAGGTGGGTGTAGGTCATTCCGTAACACCGATATCTGTTGGTGACGTCGTGACAGTAGGCGCTCGAGACTTGCGAGTCGATCGAGAAGTATCGCCACAAAGTGTGTGTGTGTGTGGGTCGATGGGCGAGACACCCCAGCGGACGAACATTTCTTGCCGGTGGTTTCTGGGCACTACTGACCTGGCAAGTAGTATGGGACCAGTGTTTCCCGTAGATAGTTCTTTCCTGCCAGCAGTCTGCAGCAGGGAAAGGCATCCATGCCCCCACCCACCGGTTGTCAGTTTGTAACACAACAACATAGTTAGTCTTTCTCACTTACGGTTAAATGCGGGTCTGTTATGCTGGTCAACTACGGTATCTTGTACAGTAGAAGGGAGACGAGGTTGGTTGGGAGGGTGCATTGCGCTCCTCGGAGTCTTGCAGGTATAGTCAGAGAGTGTGGCAATGCAACCTTCCTCCGTGGGTCGTAAAGATTGTAAAATTGAGACGATCCCTTCCAGTATGAGACCGTCTAACACGAGACAGGCATATATCGCGCCGTATGGTGTTTACCTTTTCCGACGGGTACGACAGGTCGGTTTGCTTGGGGCCAAAAAACAAAGGAGTCGTTTTTTCCCGTGGCTACTAGTTAAGGGCTTGCTAGCTAGTATACAAAGTTTTTATGGCATACTATTATAAAAACAGGAGGCGTTTATACGGCGGAGTAGGAATCCTACCAAGCACTTGAACTTTATGGCCCTTAATTTAGGCAATGTCTACTCAAAGACATGGACCATGATTTTTAGGTTTGTATCATATCAAGGACGTCATTCATATAGACTGTCACCAGAAGGCTCTGGGACAACAAGAAAAGCAAATGGCTGTAATTTCTTTGAAATAGTCACGAATAATTTATAAGTACATGCACAAAAAGCTTATTTGAAGAGATTTTATGTGTCACGACTGTATAGGGATATGGCAGTGTACAAACTTGTGCAAGATAGATAGCATAACACGATCAATAGGGTTTTTGAACAAAATAAAATCGTTACTGATCTGGAATCTAAGACGATTTTCGGTGCCTTCAAGTCTATGCTAAACTGGAAAGACATTCACGGAAGTTATTATCTATAGTGGCTTATCCGAATTGAGGTATTTATTTCCGATCCCTTCTCCTTGAGCGCGGAATCTCGGGCTCGCTTCGGAGCGGCAAGTGGTTTTGTCCCAATTTTTGTTTATTAGGCCTCTGCGAAAGGTTTGTCTTTATAGAGCAGAACCTGAGCGGGACAGCGAGAGCGAGCTAAGAGACGATGTGAAATCTGTTTGCCTACCTTGCCGATGCCGTCCATTCTCCACCTGTTCCAGGATTGTTTGACAGGGTTGAGAAATATATATTCAGAGGTCGGAGACCCCATCTTACTTTTTAACGAATCTCATATCGAGTCCTCCGACCGCACGGTACGTTTTTCCGAGACAAACTGCGGGACCTTGTAATTTGATTGATTACCAAGTAGATTAGAGCCTGCGGCGTACTGGACCAATTGGATATAATTGAGATTTTAGGGCTTCATTCTGAGTGTTAGGTTGTACCCCGACACTCTGCAGCTACTGGGTCGCTCGCTCGCGCAAGAACGCCGGGGAAGTCACGCAGCTTCTTGTTGATTACCTCTGTGAAGCCCAGAGACGTAAGTAGTTCTCCTGTATCGATGTAGCGGACTCCGGACGGCGGGCGTTACCATCGTGGCGGGCAGCGCCAGAGTAGCGTGGCAGACAGCGCGGCATTGGCGAACAGCGCCAGCGTGGCCGACAGTGTTACCGTGGCGGATAGCACCGCCATGGCGGACAGCGCCAGCATATCGGGCAGCGCCAGCAGTGGCGGGCAGCGCCATCAGTGGCGGGCAGCGCCGGCAGTGGCGGGCAGCGCCGGCAGTGGCGGGCAGTGGCAGGCAGCGCCAGCAGTGGCGGGCAGCGCCAGCAGTGGCGGGCAGCGCCAGCCGTGGCGGGCAGCGCCAGCAGTGGCGGGCAGCGCCAGCAGTGGCGGGCAGCGCCAGCCGTGGCGGGCAGCGCCAGCAGTGGCGGGCAGCGCCAGCATGCCGGACAGCGCCAGCAGTGGCGGGCAGCGCCAGCAGTGGTGGGCAGCGCCAGCAGTGGCGGGCAGCGCCGGCAGTGGCGGGCAGCGCCAGCAGTGGCGGGCAGCGCCAGCAGTGGCGGGCAGCGCCAGCAGTGGCGGGCAGCGCCAGCCGTGGCGGGCAGCGCCAGCAGTGGCGGGCAGCGCCAGCATGCCGGACAGCGCCAGCAGTGGCGGGCAGCGCCAGCAGTGGCGGGCAGCGCCAGCAGTGGCGGGCAGCGCCAGCATGCCGGACAGCGCCAGCAGTGGCGGGCAGCGCCAGCAGTGGCGGGCAGCGCCAGCAGTGGCGGGCAGCGCCAGCAGTGGCGGGCAGCGCCAGCATTGGCGGGCAGCGCCAGCAGTGGCGGGCAGCGCCAGCAGTGGCGGGCAGCGCCAGCAGTGGCAGACAGCGCAAGCGTGGGGGACAGCTTCAGCGTGGCGTACAGCACCGCCGTGGTAGAGAGCACCAGCGAGGCGGACAACGCCCATATAACGGGCAACGCCACCGTGGCGGACAGCTTCAGCGTGGCGTACGGCATCTTTGTGGCCGGCAGCGCTAGCGTGGCCTACAGCACCGAGGTGGCGGGTAGCGCCAGCGTGGTGTACAGCATCGCCGTGGGGGCAGCGCCAGCGTGGCGGACAGCACCGCCGTGGTAGATAGCGCCAGCGTGGCGTACTGCATCGTTGTGGCGAGCGTCCGGCGTAGTGGACAGCACCGCCGTGGCGGGCTGCGCCAGCGTGGCGCACTGCATCGTTGTGGCGAGCGTCCGGCGTAGTGGACAGCATTGCTGTGGCGGGCTGCACCACCGTGGCAGACAACACCGCCGTGGCAGGCAGAACCAGCATGGCGGGCAACGCCTCCGTGGCGGACGGCACCGCCGTGGCGGACGGCACCACCGTGGCGACAGAGCCAGCGGCGGGCAGCGCCATCGCGATCGGCGTCGCCATCGTGGCGGACGGCCTATGGTAGGAGGTGGCGCCATTGAGGCGGACGGCACCAGATAAGGGGTGGCGCCATTGAGGCGGACGGCACCAGGGTAAGAAGGTCGTTGCCGGTGGCGGCATCGTGCCGGATACCATTATTTCAGCATAACGATTGGCTCCACCACAGAAGCAAGCGCCGTCGCGGCGGGGGTGCCGCCACGTGTCGCGCGGGGGGCAGCACGTGGCGCGCGGAAGCCCCATAGCGCACGTGGGGGCCGGCACGTGGCGCGCGGGAGCCCCATAGCGCGCGCGGTGGCCTGCACGTGGCGCGCGGGGGGCAGCACGTGGCGCGCGGGAGCCCCATAGCGCACGTGGGGGTGTAATATATAAACCCGTATGCTGGGTTTATTATCGTTTTAAACCTTCCAAAGTTATTTGTCAAGTTGGCTAACTGTTCTTTTCGTGTAATATTCTGTCAGGAAGGAACCCCTGTTGTATTAGATAGCTTATCTGTGGACTCCAGTGTTGCCAGAGTTCGCGCCCGCTGACCAGCGACAAGGAGAAAAAAGGAATATCGCGTTGAACATTTACGAATCAATGATTAGATGTTTTGTTCGTCACGGGTTTCCATTTCATAATTCATAATCCACATAATTTATTGCATTTCTACTGTAGCGGATGACTAGATGTTTTCTTGTTTACAAATCAACACGACAGATTGTTGCAACAAGTTGGCGCGTCTACTTGAACTTCGGGGACCGGGTTTGAGAGAGCTGGCAATGTCGAAGTGTCAGATAGCGCACTTCCTATTTTATTTTGGTGTGCCGGAACACGTTTTCTGGGCGATTGCAGTATTTTCCTCGTAAGTATTGTTTAGAAGCCGTGTTAACTTCTTGGAAAAGCAGTAATTGCATAGACATGTTGTCAATTTTCAGTTTGCCGGTGTAATCAAGCCTTACAGGCAAGTTGAGGCCGTGGTGCTCTCCCACGCGACTTGACCTGGCTGAATACCACCGTGTTGCGGTTAAATCGGCGAGCCACGGGAAGCAAGGCCAGGGCCATTGGTGGCGGAGTTGACATTTGTCAATACCCATCGACGTGGGACAATTTTCCTCCGACAGGTTAGTTTTGTACTGTACCATGGACCGTTTTATTCCCTTGATTATTGATTGCCGGCCCACAGACTACTCTTGAGCCCCGGCCCGCTATCTAGCCCCGTGCCCGCCCAGTTTGTACTTGCTATTCTTGGCTAACCGTCTCATCGCTTGATGGAAATTCCAGGAGGTGTTTGGTAGGGGCCTGATCGTGCCCGAAGCCACCCGCGCCAGCCGAGCCAGTACTCCCGTTGTCGGGAACGCTCCGTAGCACCGCCTGCGATGGAGATGCAGCTAAGCTCATAGCCTATTATTTTAACATTACCAAATGGTTCTAGCGCAATCGACCAAAGCGTCATCAAAATCCTACCCTTAACATTTGTTTTTATACCTAGTTAGCTTTTAGTGAGGACCTAGAACGAAATAAAAGCTTTGGGTTACCTTCAGACCTTCTTTCATTTGCCCTAGCACAAAGGAAACTAATTACATGGCGCCCCGAACAGGTTGATGACGCTTAAACTCATTTCCCTCCTTACAACTCCATTTACTGTGAAGGTCTGAGTCTGGTCGCTTGCGCTATACCTAAGTATCTGAATGCAGACTTTCCGCCATAATAGTGTTAATGTCACACTTTAGTACATTGAATAGTTTGGACATTGACCTACATTACTTATAGTTACTTACCTACAACATACGGTCAATTATAGCACTTGGTTTGGCAAGTGATTACCTAAGTACTACCTATAGTTAAGCTTTATAAATTACAAATAACCTTTTAACAGTATTCATAAAAGAAATTACTACTATAAGCATTGTTTACCATTGTGTTGAACTGGCAAAGAGTAAAATATTGCATACCATAATCCACATCCTTTGGATTTTTTATATTTTTACATTTTTACATTTATGTTTTACACAAAATATTTACTTTGTTGTTATTTGAACTCAGTGACCCCTGTGACTGTGAACACAGGACTATAGGAATTACTGTGAGTTTAATATACAGGACAGTTGTTACACATCCAGTAGTATTGTTTAAATATTTAATATACCTACAATTGCCTTAAGCGCTAACGACGATGTATTAATAAACTCAGTGACTAACTAGGAGACCATAATACAATTGCAATTGCTGCAGTGTCATAGTAACACGAAATACAAACGCTTTTATGTGATTGGTCGATCGCGCTTTAATCATAAGCATCGATTAGCTCTTAAAGGACATTGAACCGGGTGGCTTAGAGCTCATACTTACTGTCCTACTCTTACTGAACATTTAGACTTCTGCCACACAGGCATAGTGTGCTCGGGCTGATTAGTGGTAATTACCGGGCTGATATTTTTATCGAAATATTACAACGATTAAACATACGTGTACGTGACAATGTCGTCAACAACCGGATTAGAGGAGCGCCCAATAGCCTTCAATCTCCTTAAGAAGGATGAGCTCCAGTACGAGGTCAGGGTGCGCCAGGCGGCGCCACTACCTACAGTGATGGAACTTAGGAGCCAGCTGCGGAAGCTGAACCAGGACATACCTACAGATGAGGTCGCGGACTACGAGGGAGATGTCGCCGCCGAGCTGGGCATAATCTCGTCAAAAATGGACGACCTGCGCAAGCTGCTGCAAGGGTCAACACAACCTCGCACCTCGTTAAAGGTACTCAATCGTGTTCAAGCTGCTGCACACCACCTGTATCACCGACTGACTCGACTCTCACCTTCAGGGTCGGAGATGAGCAGCCACAGCGAGCTCAGCGACCAGCTAGATGGGGTACTGGTGCGGTTAGATACAATATTGCTCACATTTACAAGTTCGTTGACAAAGAAGCAAGACACTACCGTCGCTGCACCTACCTGCGCAGCGCCACATAACAATAATGCAGTGCAAAAATTGAACTTAAAATACTCCGGTAAGACCTGCGTAAAGGCCTACCTACACAAACTAGAGCAGGTGCGTGTCTCCCGGGAGATCCCTGACTCAACACTGTTCCGCTCGGCATGTGAGCTCTTCACTGACGAGGCATCCTCATGGTTCGATGGCGTTTGTGATCAGGTACACTGCTGGACGGACCTCAAGAGTATGATGCTCCGCGATTACTTGCCGGTAGATTACAACGAGCGCCTACTATGCGAAATAAGGACGAAAACGGCAAGCGCTTAGGAAAGTGGCATGTAAAAGACTGCAAGCCAGTGTCCCCAAATGCCATTTGAATGATTACGTTTATTTTCTTAAAGTGCCTAATTTGGCACCTTTTGCTATATCTTGGGTAAGATTCCTATTTTCTTTTCTGTAGTACCGCAGGCCATTACGCGATCGTTTCCAGCGCCGGCCACGCGGATTCTATTGATGCCAAGGTGCTGCAGGACTTGTGATTCTGGGCCGAGAATCCCTGTCTTAGTTTAGTTTTCTCTTTCAGGAATGGAGATCATGTCTAATTTAAGTTGCAGCTCGAGGGCGAGCTGGAATTTTACTCCCTCAACTCTTTTCCCTCGAAAAATTCTCCTAGGTGAGGGGGTGTAATATATAAACCCGTATGCTGGGTTTATTATCGTTTTAAACCTTCCAAAGTTATTTGTCAAGTTGGCTAACTGTTCTTTTCGTGTAATATTCTGTCAGGAAGGAACCCCTGTTGTATTAGATAGCTTATCTGTGGACTCCAGTGTTGCCAGAGTTCGCGCCCGCTGACCAGCGACAAGGAGAAAAAAGGAATATCGCGTTGAACATTTACGAATCAATGATTAGATGTTTTGTTCGTCACGGGTTTCCATTTCATAATTCATAATCCACATAATTTATTGCATTTCTACTGTAGCGGATGACTAGATGTTTTCTTGTTTACAAATCAACACGACAGATTGTTGCAACAAGTTGGCGCGTCTACTTGAACTTCGGGGACCGGGTTTGAGAGAGCTGGCAATGTCGAAGTGTCAGATAGCGCACTTCCTATTTTATTTTGGTGTGCCGGAACACGTTTTCTGGGCGATTGCAGTATTTTCCTCGTAAGTATTGTTTAGAAGCCGTGTTAACTTCTTGGAAAAGCAGTAATTGCATAGACATGTTGTCAATTTTCAGTTTGCCGGTGTAATCAAGCCTTACAGGCAAGTTGAGGCCGTGGTGCTCTCCCACGCGACTTGACCTGGCTGAATACCACCGTGTTGCGGTTAAATCGGCGAGCCACGGGAAGCAAGGCCAGGGCCATTGGTGGCGGAGTTGACATTTGTCAATACCCATCGACGTGGGACAATTTTCCTCCGACAGGTTAGTTTTGTACTGTACCATGGACCGTTTTATTCCCTTGATTATTGATTGCCGGCCCACAGACTACTCTTGAGCCCCGGCCCGCTATCTAGCCCCGTGCCCGCCCAGTTTGTACTTGCTATTCTTGGCTAACCGTCTCATCGCTTGATGGAAATTCCAGGAGGTGTTTGGTAGGGGCCTGATCGTGCCCGAAGCCACCCGCGCCAGCCGAGCCAGTACTCCCGTTGTCGGGAACGCTCCGTAGCACCGCCTGCGATGGAGATGCAGCTAAGCTCATAGCCTATTATTTTAACATTACCAAATGGTTCTAGCGCAATCGACCAAAGCGTCATCAAAATCCTACCCTTAACATTTGTTTTTATACCTAGTTAGCTTTTAGTGAGGACCTAGAACGAAATAAAAGCTTTGGGTTACCTTCAGACCTTCTTTCATTTGCCCTAGCACAAAGGAAACTAATTACAGGGGCCGGCACGTGGCGCGCGGGAGCCCCATAGCGCGCGAGGTGGCCTGCACGTGGCGCGCGGGGGGCAGCACGTGCCGCGCGGGAGCCCCATAGCGCGCGCGGGGGCCAGCACGTGGCGTGCGGGGGCCGGCGATCTGCCCCGCCGCGCCGACGGCGGCACGCGGGGCACCTAGGATATTGTTATGTAACTGACTCACCGATCGATTCGAAAGATATTCAAACCTCCATTCCGGGCCCGACAATGTGATCGACGAGCGCACGCGCCCACTAAGGCGAGACTCGCGGCCGCTTTCGGGCTCCGATGCCATCCATCCTCCGCATGATCGCGAAGCGCGTTCATTCTCCTTCGACGTGGAGCGACTCTCGTTGCTCAAAATGCGATTCCAAAGCACTCGCGAACAACGAAGTAAAAAATTTACAAAAGAGGGTAGTCCGATAGAAAAGATATCACTCGCGATTCGCTTTCCATAACTTTTATACTATTTAGGACTCCCTCTAGACAAAATAAAACTATCCGATGTTAAGAATCGAGATTTAAGATTCCTTGTTGCAAAAATAGCTACGGTACGTCCGATCTGTACGGCAGACGACGCAACAATGAGAAAGCCAATATGGCGGCGGGCGCACGGGCGCTGGTTCTAGAGTTGACAGGTTGGCGAAGGCGGTTGTGACGTCACAGCGATGACGTGGAGTGACAGTTTGACGCAAACGGCTACGTTCGAACGTGCGCAGTGGCGCCCTCTCAAGTTATGGATCCCGGATATCGAACGGAACAGATAATATCCGCAGATGTCGCCACCGGCTTCCATAGTCGTGTGGCGTCATCTATCGACTTAATCATTATTGCTATAAACTATATTATCCATCCACGAACCTAGATATAGCTGATAGGCATACTAGGTAGGTAAATAGGTAATTAGGTCTTGTTAAGTATTAACATCGTGACGGCTTCCGCAGGTGAAGAACAAAGGGGCGTGTCGACGTGCACGCCTCCCTGCGCCCGCTCGATTGCCTGTACGTGACTGGGGCCCCCCAAGGCGCCAGCACGTAATCGCTGTAAACCACATTAATATTTAGGACTTGAACGAGCAAAATAACTATCACTTTCTCTTCACTCACTCTCCGACCACAATAACTAGTTCGTAACGAAATCACTAGAACTAGTTTTACCTGGCAAGAGTTCAAAGCTAAGCGTTGGTGACTTTCCGCCGCCCAGATTTCTTCTTAATAAGTAGTGTGATATATCGACATGTCCAATGTGTCAAGGCATCTCTGTGCCACGAGATGTGTATTGATTTAAAACATGTAATGTAAGTTAAACAAAAATGGCCTCGGGCCAAAGCGAGCACTTCCAACAGATTACGTCCTTTCTCTTCAATACATCTTTGTAAAGTAATCTTCCATTGCTTTTGACAGCCGAAGAAAAAAAAAGTAACACCACAGACAATCCCCGTATTCTGTTCAAATACCACAAAGATATAGACTTGTTGTATTTATTATGGCTTGGATGCATGAAGACAAATAATTTATTAAAGACCAACTACCATCATATTTTCTAATAGTTCGTTAAAAGTTAAGGATTATTCATAGCGATTTGACAAAACACAAATCACTTCTATCATAGTCTTGAACGAGATGATATACACCTTAGTGCGGTACCTCCGTTGGTCAATAGATGTCGCCTGCAAATCGTTTGCGTTGTTCTGAAATAGATGGCGCTGTGAGTCTGAAACTTAATGTAACTAACATCAAAATTACACCGTAACAGTAGGAGGTGGTTCTTCTTCATTCGGCATTATACATATAAACCCTTGCGAAGCCGGGGCGGGTCGCTAGTTGTCTATAACATTTACAATTTTACCTAAGTTGTAGACTTACAGTCTCCTAAAGGAAAGTACCCATATATTTTTTCAACTTTACGTTTTAGGAGAGCACAAGAAGTCCGCCGAGAGCGAGCCGCGATCAAGATCCAACGCGTAGTTCGCGGCTGGTTGGTCCGCCGGCGCTACCAGAAGCTAAGGCGTCTAGCCATAGGGCTCCAGGCGCGGGCCCGAGGGTACCTAGCGCGCCGGCTGTATAGAGACGCGCGGCGTATCAAGGCGGTAAGTGGTATCCCCATTTCCAAGATCCAACGCGTAGTTCGCGGCTGGTTGGTCCGCCGGCGCTACCAGAAGCTAAGGCGTCTAGCCATAGGGCTCCAGGCGCGGGCCCGAGGGTACCTAGCGCGCCGGCTGTATAGAGACGCGCGGCGTATCAAGGCGGTAAGTGGTATCCCCATTTCCAAGATCCAACGCGTAGTTCGCGGCTGGTTGGTCCGCCGGCGCTACCAGAAGCTAAGGCGTCTAGCCATAGGGCTCCAGGCGCGGGCCCGAGGGTACCTAGCGCGCCGGCTGTATAGAGACGCGCGGCGTATCAAGGCGGTAAGTGGTATCCTTATTTCCAAGATCCAACGCGTAGTTCGCGGCTGGTTGGTCCGCCGGCGCTACCAGAAGCTAAGGCGTCTAGCCATAGGGCTCCAGGCGCGGGCCCGAGGGTACCTAGCGCGCCGGCTGTATAGAGACGCGCGGCGTATCAAGGCGGTAAGTGGTATCCCCATTTCACCCAAAGTCATAGTCATCCTTATAGCCTCTGTTGATTAGCCCTAATATGTGACGTAAATTCCGTCGTCAAAAGCGTGATTCGCAAGCAGTTTTCATCCCCGTTTCACCCCCAAAGTCATTGTCATCCTTTTAGCCTTCTTTGTTGATTATCCCGAATGTGTGACGTAAATTCCGTCCTCAAAAGCGTGATTCGAAAGCAGTTTTCATCCCCGTTTTACCCCCAAAGTCATCCTTTTAGACTTCTTTCTTGATTAGCCCTAATGTGTGACGTAAATTCCGTCCTCAAAAGCCTGATTCGAAAGCAGTTTTTATCCCCGTTTCACCCCCAAAGTCATTGACATCCTTTTAGCCTTCTTTGTTGATTAGCCCGAATGTGTGACGTAAATTCCGTCCTCAAAAGCGTGATTCGAAAGGAGTTTTCATCCCCGTTTCACCATCAAAGTCATTGTCATCCTTTTAGCATTCTTTGTTGATTAGCCCGAATGTGTGACGTAAATTCCGTCCTCAAAAGCGTGATTCGAAAGGAGTTTTAATCCCCGTTTCACCATCAAAGTCATTGCCTTCTTTTTAGCATTCTTTGTTGATTAGCCCGAATGTGTGACGTAAATTCCGTCCTCAAAAGCGTGATTCGAAAGGAGTTTTTTTAATTATACCTTCCCCTATCTGAATGTGTTTGTTTCAGGCTCGCACGATACAACGCTACGCGCGCAGCTATCTCGCGAGGATGAGAGTCAAGAAGATGAGACGCAGTATCGTCATAGCGCAGGCCGCTGTAAGTATATTTTCTTCTTCATTGGAAAATAAATGCAAAAGGAGATGGAAATAGTTTCTTTCAAAAATTTCATTTTTGATCCAAGCTTTTATTGCCGACTGTACTTTTCTGTATACCATCATCAACTACTCATTGAGACGATTCTAACGAGCCCAAACTCAACGGGGTTACGTCGGTTAAGTACTGAATTCCCATGGGCACCTTCTGTCTCCATCATCAGATCAGCTCGATGGTACCATAATATTAAATTGTCATCCAAACTATACTATTTAATCGGATAACGGCAAGTGACTGAAAAATGGATTGCAAATTTTGACGGACTACTCACATACGAACAGGTCAAGTTAATATAAAACTTGTAAAAAGACAGATGGATGTCCTTTTTACCTGTTATTTTTTTTGGCCGGTTACGCGCTTCGCCGTACTTGTCCAAATAGTCGTCCCCTTAACGAGCGTTTCGTTAAGGGGACGTAGGTTCGTGGTCTTCTCTCCCTCTCACTGAGCATACGCGTGAGCGAGATGGAAGTGCGTGTTTGGAAGCGCGGATATCATGTTTTTTAATTTAATTTTTTTTTGTGTTTAATATATAAAAAAAAGTAATAGCTGATTTCCCTCAAACATAACTTTGCCGATTTTTAGAACCAATTTTAATATGTTTAGCTGTTGTGCATAATTTGTTACGATTTTTTTAAGTGTATTTTAGACCTATGTTCGTGATTTTTTTCTATTGAGCGAAAGTCAAAAACTCAGGATTCGAATAGCTGATTTCCCTCGAGAAAGGCCTCAAAATTGCTAATTAAATTTAGGGCAGCCGTATTGTAATTCAAACAAGAGCTACGATTTTTAACAGAACCCGTTTTCGGAGCTCACGTCGCCTTAAACTATGTTGGATATACAGGCCTCAGGATTGTGGAGTCTATAGTCCATGCATTACCCTAATAATAGGAATGTATCCATGATACAGGTTCCCGGGATTAGAGAGTCCACGTAGTAGGTATTAGCCCGAAGTCCGCTGGCAGTGGAAGGTAAAATACTGAAAGTGTACAATTATTTTACTCCGGTCCACTCAGTTCGTTACCTCCGTTTTCGCTCATTACCGTTTCTTAGTGGAAGGCGGGCATACGATTAGGAACTTATCTATTATACAGGTCCTCGGGATCGGAGAGTCCACGTAGTACTTAAATACTAGTAGTACCCCCAAAAATCAAAAACCAATCAATGACCCGCAACGCGCTATAAGTCGAAACATATCCATTATACAAATCCCGGGTTAATTTATACTAATGACCTCTGGATTGGAGAATCCACGTTGTCCGAGTCCCCCAAAAGACGACCCGCAAAGCGCTATAAATCGGAACGTATCCGTGATACAGGTGCGGCGCTTCCTAGCGCGCCGCCTCTACAAGCGGCTGCGCATCGAGGCGCGCAGCCTGGACCACGTCAAGACCCTCAACAAGGGCTTGGAGAACAAGATCATCAGTCTGCAGCAGAGGCTGGGCGAGGCACAACAGAAGGCGAAGATGTTGGAACCGCTAGCCGGACAGCTGACTGACGCTAGGTACGTATAAGTTTAAAATAGCTACAGCTCAGAAAAGTTGAAAAACCCACGACATTTTCATTTCAAAGTTCAATATCTCAAAAACGGCCGAACAACTTGCTATTGTTAGAATGAAAGGAATATATGGCTGTCTCTTTCCAACTGTTGCAAGTTGGTGTGACAAATGGCGCCCGTTTGTAGTGTGCCTACAGTTTTCCCGAGTTTTTTTTTAATTGTCAGAGACAAAAGTAAGTGATCGAAGTGACGTTTTTAAAAATGTCTCAAATAGTTTGAAACAACGAAATACAAATATACAGTGTGTGTCTACGACCCGGGCTTTTTTTAAAGGAGGTTAAAATAACGTATATTTAAATAATAATAATAATAAATATTTGCGGACAATCTTACACAAATCAACCTCATCCCAAACTAAGCAAAGCTTGTACTATGGGTACTAGACGACGATATAGATACTTATATAGAGAAATACATACTTAAATACATAGAAAACATCCATGACTCAGGAACAAATTTATAATGTAATCATGATATTAATTTTCTAACAAAATTGTAATTGCCAGCAATGTACAGCGAAGCGAATTGACAAGTTAGTGGAAATGACAGCTCTTCATACTTTGTTTAGTACGACGTCATACACTTAGTACATTGAAGGTCCGGATTTTGGAAATTTAATTGTGCAGTTAATTTACATAGTTATAATTTACTAATAATACGTGCAAACGATTGTTAATAACGAAGCATATTATCATCAGTCTTAATAAAAGCCCGGGTCGTAGACACACACTGTATATCGATATAAAATTCATAACAAACTAAAATGCGTTTAGATTTCAATCCCGCTTCTGTAATAAGTAAACATTTAAAATTGTGATCGATTCTAATGTTTTTAACTATTTTAAGTATGTAAATTGAAACTGGCACTACGAGTCATGCCGTGTACATATTTAAAAAAAACGGCCGAGTGCGAGTCGGACTCGCACATGAAGGGTTCCGTTAAATAAATTGCAGTTTACGATTTATGACGTATTAAAAAAAACTACTTACCAGATCTCGTTCAAACCAATTTTCGGTGGAAGTTTGCACGGTAATGTACATCATATATTTTTTTGAGTTTTATCATTCTCTTATTTTAGAAGTTACAGGGGGGGGGTGGCACAGTTTACCACTTTGGAAGTATCTCTCGCGCAAACTATTCAGTTTAGAAAAAAATGATGTTAGAAACCTCAATGTATGGGTTTGATGAAAAAAAAAAATTGAGTTTTAGTTCTAAGTATGGGGAACCCCAAAAATTTATTGTTTTTTTTTCTATTTTTCTATGAGAATCTTAATGCGGTTTACAGAATACATCTACTTACCAAGTTTCAACAGTATAGCTCTTATAGTTTCGGAAAAAAGTGACTGTGACAAACGGACGGACAGACAGACAGACATGACGAATCTATAAGGGTTCCGTTTTTTGCCATTTGGCTACGGAACCCTAAAAAGGCCTTTTTTAACATTGGACGCATAAATTGACAAATCCAGCAACGTAAAAACTAGTATGATGTATTCAAATGATACTTAAATACAATATACAGTGTGTAGCGGCCTCCTTTTTTAAATATCTATCGTTAAGGCGCTATAGGTTCAACGAAGTGAAGCGAACATAGTTTTTGAAACAATATAATGCGTCTGTTTATAATAATATGATTTCAAAAAAATACGAATAGTAATCTTGAGGCTTTTCTGCAGGGAAATCAGTGATTCGAACTTGGCCGCTTTTTTCTTATGAATTCATAGATTGACGATTCCAGCAACATAAAAACTAGTTTGATGTATTCACAAGGTCCTTAAATACGAAATACAGTGTATAGCTGCTTCCTTTTTAGGGTTCCGGACCAAAAAGGTAAAAACGGAACCCTTATGCCGACTCTGTTTGTCTGTATGTAACAACGTTAAATATATAAATATCAATCGTTAAATTTAAATAATCACATTTATTTACCAGTGGCGCTAGTGTGCACGTGAACTGGCTCTTAAGGTTGAAAATTGTTTATTATTATTTATCATTCTACAGAGCGAAACTCGAACTTCTCCGCTTAGTCGAAATCGAGGCTAAGACTCTCAAAGTATCCATCAACAACAAGGACAGCATCATCGCCGCCCTGCAAGCCGAGCTCGTGAGCGAGCGGGACAGCAGCAAGCTGCTTGTAGAAGAGAAGAAGGAGATTGAGAAGACGTATAAGATAGAGAGGGAGACGTGGGAGGGAGAGAGTGAGAAGCTGGCGAATGAGCTGAAGAGTACGAAGGAGCAGTATGATTTGGCTATTGAAGGTGAGTTTTTAACCGAGTTCAAAAAAATTGGTTGTCTATAAAGTCGGTTTACGGACGTTAATTTTACGTGATAACGTCATAAAGCCGAACGCACGGCTCAGGCGGAACGGGACAATGAGTCATACTTTGTCGTGCGTGCTGCCGGTGTTCATCGATTTATAAGACGTTATCACGTCAAAAAGGATGCCGAATAGCAAGGATACACCGTAGCCTATGGACGCTGGCGACTCTATTAGAGACACAAGTCTTCATTGGCAGCGTTGCTGACCCTTTATTGATTTGAGGATTCGTTGTACCACGTGCCAACGACTCAGAGACACAAGTTTTCATTGGCAGCGTTGCCGACCCTTTATTGATTTGAGGATTCGTTGTACCACGTGCCAACGACTCAGAGACACAAGTCTTCATTGGCAGCGTTGCCGACCCTTTATTGATTTGAGGATTCGTTGTACCACGTGCCAACACGAAACTTGCAATAAGCTATTATACAATTTATTTAAATATATTTTAAAATATTCGTATAGATTCGATAGTCAACTAGTATATTTATTTCCTCAAAATAATATCACTTTATGCAAATACATAATGGTTAAAATTTGAACGTTACATTCACGTATACAAATATAATATTTATGTAAGCGAATAATACTTTGATAATAAAAAAAATATACATGAAAATATCCTATAAAACTAAGTTAGATTTCACATTTAATATTATTTCATTAAATACAAGACAACACACATGATCATCTATCATCCTTAGGATGCTGTTTGAGCTGCCCCTTGTTCTGCTCAGCAGACACTCCTTTTTTGCGCAAAATGGCAGCAAACCCGTCGGTGCGTGACTCAGCGAACATCGTGGATGCGCTGCAGAATCTAGGCAGACCAATCAGCATCCTCATGTCAAATGTCCATGTAGTACCAACTCCTATTACAATCGGACACTTTACGCTCGAAGTTGTAGACGCTTATGTATACTGTCCAGTTAGGTAGGTCCAACTTCAAGAAAGAGATCAATCGTCGAATCCGACTCGGCTGGGCAGCGTTCGGGAAGCTACGGCACATCTTATCGTCCAATATTCCGCAGTGTCTCAAGACGAGAGTCTTTGACCAGTGTGTGTTGCCAGTGATGACATATGGCACGGAAACGTGGTCGCTTACTATGGGCCTCATAAGAAGGCTCAAAGTCACCCAAAGGGCAATGGAGAGGGCTATGTTGGGAGTTTCTCTGCGTGATCGCATCAGAAATGAGGCTATCCGCAGCAGAACCAAGGCAACCGATATAGCCCTCCGAATCGCTAAACTTAAGTGGCAGTGGGCGGGGCACATCGCACTTAGAACTAATGGCCGTTGGGGCGGAAAGGTTCTCTAATGGTGACCACGTGGTAGGCCCCCCACAAGGTGGACTGATGACCTGGTAAAGGTCGCGGGAGTCCGCTGGATGCGGGTGGCGCAGGACCGGTCATTGTGGAACTCTTTGTGGGAGGCCTATGTCCAGCAGTGGACGTCTTTCGGCTGATATGATGATGATGATGAATCAGCATCCTAAAGGCGTTGTTGTACTGCACCCTAATAGCATGATACGACTTTCGGGTATAATGTAAAAAAAATATTGATTAGCGAATTATCAGGCCGATAGTGAGCATGTCTGATAAGTGATAAATATCTGCTCTAATTTGCATTTATGTACTTTGAAACATGGGCGCTTTATACTTGGTTTTATGCTTGCGTATTGCATCGAATGCAGGCGATGCTGTAGGATAAAATATTACCTATATACATATCTATCCAGAAAATCCATTCTATACACATGTGACAGATTTTTAGAATTTTTTAATTCGTGGAGTGTCTTGTCCTTGACAGTTAGACAATCAATGTAAAATTATCAAAATATATCAAAAACATAACTACAACTCAGAAAAGTTGAAATACCCCTACCCCCCCCCGACATTTTCATTTTAAAGTTCAATATTTCAAAGACAGTTTAACCGATTTTGATGAAACGTAGCTAAGAACCATCTCGATCACAGCAGTTTACCGATAAAAAACCGCATCCAAATCGGTCCATTCGTTTAGGAGCTACGATGCCACAGACAGACACACACACACATACAGTACACGTCAAACGTATAACACGCCTCTTTAAATAACCGTATCAATGATCGATTTCGTATCAATGTATGATTAATATGAAATTAATATGAATACAGAGGGGTAATCACGTAACGTCCCGAACGCGCGTTAGGACAATTTAAGACTCCGAAAACAGATTTAAAAAAAATCGTAGCTCTTGTTTGGATTATAATAGGGCTGCTCTAAATTTAATTAGCAATCTTGAGGCCTTTCTCGAGGGAAATCAGCTATTCGAATCCTGATTTTTTGACTTTCGCTTGATAGAAAAAAATCACGAACATAGGTCTAAAATACACTTAAAAAAATTCTAACAAATTATGCACAACAGCTAAACATATTACAATTGGTTCTTAAAATCGGCAATGTCATGTTTGAGGGAAATCAGCTATTACTTTTTTATTTTTTAAAACGCACAAAGAAATAAAATTAAAAAACATGATATCCGCGCTTCCAAACACGCACTTCCATCTCGCTCACGCTTAAGCTCAGTGAGAGGGAGAGAAGACCACGAACCTACGTCCCCTTAACTGTCATTTTTCCATATAAAAAGTGACATTTAGATCTGCCTGACGCGCGTACAATGCGTTACGTGATCGACCCGCAGGACGCGTGGTGGCGGTTTTGTGGATTCCGGAGATCACGGAGAGTACCCCATACATTATAACTTACAATCTCACACACTTTTCTCTTTGTAATATTAGTAATGATATTTTTTTGAGATTCGTACAATACTGTAAGGAAACAACTCAAATATATCTACGCTCATCAGTACGAAAGTCCCTGTCCTTTCGATATCAGCGCATTATAAAAACTTCATTAATCTGATAGGTGATAACGTAATGAAAACGATAGCAGCTATGATAAAACCCTTATTGTTTTGTTTAGTACCGTGCGGTTTGATAGAAATTCGCGAGACAGTTATGACATTATTCAATATTGTTTGATTTATGTTTAGGCGCTATATTTTTCAATATTGAAGTCCAAATAAGCTGAAAACTGCCCTGACGAAGTCTGATAAGGGTGGGAGTTGTATAAGTGATTATAGTTATTATTAGATATCGAAACTTATTTTTAATAATTTGAAGTGTTTCAAAATTCAAATAACGTTTACTGTTCATTAACATCGTGGGTAAATTCTACAATAAATAAAAAAATATAATATAAATATAAATAGTCAATGTGCTCTATATTAAAGATTCGTTTCAAGAACAGCATTTGAGTGATGAATGACAACCCATACAAAACAAAGTTGTACAAAATGACACCTTATTGTACCTTACCCAAGACAAATAAATATTTTGAGTTTGAGTTTGAAACGTACAGACGGAATGAACTGGGAGGGTGAAATGTCAAACGGGAATACAATGCGAGTTGCTTAAAGTTACTTAACATTTAAAAGGTCGCATAAATGACTGAAATAAAATTGTAAAAATGGGGGTACCGTCTGAAAATATTCCCGATGAGCCAAATGAGGCGAGTTTAGACACGAGTGGTGATCAAACGACAACGAAAATACTAGAAAATGCAACTTATGATGCGTGGTCGAAGGAGTTTGAGAGCAGAGCACAGTTTTGGAAAGGTTAGTCTATTTTGGGTTGTAAGGGTCTTGCGCTAGGGTTGTTGTGTGCGGGCATCCGCGCAGGAGCCGCTCGCGGGCGGCCGCCGCCGGCGGGGTCGCGGATGTGTGCGCAGCGTTCCCGTGCCCTCGCCACCAGGCGGCGAGGCGGCAAGTGGGGGGGTTTTAGTGGGCACACCGTGGGTCTCATTAGCCCATACGGGAGTCCCACATAACCACTCGGGTCACCCCCTGCATCCGGGTGGTATGCGTAAAGCATTTTCAACCCTAAACAAAAAAAAAGGGTTGTTGTGTGAGGTTGCGGCAAAAGTTCGCCACCATTGTTCAATGACAAGCACACCAAACTCACTGTGTTAGTTTAACCGTATAATGGGCTTGTGACCTTAAATTTGTTTACGATGCCATTCGAACCAGTTTTTGTAGATGAACAAATGTTTGTATGGAAGCAACTACATTTAAAGGACATTAATACCCAAAAAATCGAGTTAAAGACAGACCTCGCTGACAGCCGCCGAAACGCTTTATACTGATTGGCTTTAAAGTATGACGTCACACCGTGCAATTTATACTAACCGTTGCATGGAAAATGAAGTAAATTGCTGTTTCGGTCGCGAAATACTGCGTTTAGGTCCATAGTTGTTGTACAAATTTGTTTCTATAAAAGCGTAAGGATTCTATTGGTTCTTTTAAATTTACTCTTGGACAATAAATAAAAAAACTTTTTTTTCTAAACTTTCAAGGTTTATATCTTTTTATGATTTGAATTATTTTATTTAATTTATACTTTATTACAATCATTTGATGGTTTACTATCCATTTAGCAACACGACGTTATCAATTTTAACACCACGCAACAAGCCTAATGGCTACTTTTCTAAAAAAAACTATTCAGCCCGTCAGTTACATTATTAAACAATATTAGACACATTTTGTCAATCAAACAATTGATAAAATAATCTAACTGACGGACTAAATAGAATTATATATTTTGTAACCCAGGATGTACCCAATAGAGATGGTGAAACCAGATAAAATAACCAATAATGTTAAATTTTCTCGAAAAAGGATTAAAAACATAGTCACATGGAGAAAAAAGTAAAGCAAAACAGTAAATAATCACAAAGTTAAAGTTGCCAAAGTTTAAAGAGGGGATATACTCGGTCCCTTTATTTACCGCAAAACACACCTTCATATGAAACGATTGTCGTTTACTATGACGCTCGGGAGCCGTGACGTCACGGATCTGAAGCGTTTTCTCTCTCTATCAAGCAATATTGAAACGGTCGTATCTTCGTAATCTTTTGAGATATTTGAATAGGAAGTTCGTAATTAGTTATGTTTTTTTGCCTCCTTTCTTTTGGAGTAATAATACAATTTGAGTCCCCAATTTGAGTCCGAATGCATAATTTCTACTAATTCCATTATTCAGAAAAGCACGTTCCGCTAAACGGTTTTTGATTTTTCAGGGTAGTACTAATCGAATACGTACGTAAATTACCTAAGTTACGACACATTTTCGTTTAGCAGAAAAAAAATAAAAAAATGTTTATCCTCTTTATAGGCGGTGCGGTGCGGTTTGTTGGCAGACAAAACTCCTTTTTTATTTTACAATGTATGAGCTAAAAGCTGTATGGTTAGTAATTTATTTGTATGATATTACTTATGTACATCAAAATATAATAATAAAGTATAATAAAGTTACTTATGATAGCTGAATTTCAATTGGTGATAAGAATTTTGAAATTTTAGAATGTCGATGCTTTCAAATAGACTTCGAGTTTTTTGCGTGTTCCCATTATTATTAGTTTAATATGAAATGACTCACGTAAGTTTAAATTGAATCGATCCAAAATTAGTTGTGGGGCGAAAGTAGTTTCGCCATTTGAGAACAATTCATGCATAAAATAATAATAAATAATAAATCAGCGTATATACGTCCCACTGCTAGACACAGGCCTCCTTTCATGGATGAGAGGGAACGGACATTAGTCCCCACGCTGGCCCAGTGCGGGTTGGGGACTTCACCCTGTATACAGGGCGTCCCAAGACTATGCGACATAAAGGTAAAGTTCCTTAAATATCTTAGATAGGATATTTTGCTGAAAGAAGACTGTTACTTAAGAAGATATCTTTTTTGTCCATTCTTTCGATTGGCATCATAAAAATACGGGTGATTATTTTTCACATTTAATTCGGATCAGTTCCCAGACCAAGCAAGTCAGTTTTAGAAAATCTTTGAATGCAGTATTACTAACTTTTAAAAATAACAAAAAGCGTTTATTTAATACAACATAGGTTATAAAATAATAAGTACTAACTAAACTAAATATTAAAAACTAAATTAAATATAAAATACAACTAAAGTAAATCTAAAAATGGCCCCTGCGACATTGTGCCGAAGACGCTGGCAGCATTACCTCGCTGAATAGCTAAGCTAATTCTTTGTGCGAGGTAGCAGCCAGCCCTGCGGTCACCGGTGGCATCTGTAAGCCTCTTCGACATCTCCTTGAAGAGGCTTAAGGCCCCACGGACCAAGGGTCTCGACGCCAAAAGGCACAAAATTGTATTCGGCGCCGAGACCACTATATTTGCACACCTTAGCAGCTTCGGCTGCTTCTGCTGCGGCTGCCGCCCTCATCGAGGTACGGTGGAGATGCGACGAGGCTAGTGTATCAACACAGGTTGCATCCCACACCAGGACCCGTCCCATACTCCACGGGACCAATGACATCCCGTCCGGTCTCTTGCCATCGTTTCTTAAAATGCCGGAAGGCTCTAAAAGAGCCGGCACATTGGCCGATGCAAGAGACCGACGAATAATGTCATTAAGGGCAGCATGCCTTAAGAAAGTCTTCTTTCAGCAAATTATCTTATCTACGATTTTTAAGGTACTTTCCCTTCATGTCGCTTTTATTATTATTTATTTATTTATTAACAACAAAAAAAATACATGAATAGTTTGATACATTGCTACACAACACTAAATTTTTCAGTTTCACTGTGGAGTCAAAATTACAGTCTCATTTCCTTTAGCATAACATTGAAGTATCTTAAATATCTACAATGTATAGGTATTCTATATCATTTCTACATAATATTACCCACTTAAATACGTATGTGAGTGAGGTATCACATGAATGCCCTATAAAAACTTGCATAGTCTTGGGACGCCCTGTATGTTGATGCTATTACCTATAGCTCTTCTTTATTTTATAACTTCGAATTCTATGTTGTTATAGAGCGTGACAGACAACACGAGCAAGAAAATAACGCCCTCAGTGCTGAACTGGAGGCGGAGAGACAGAGCAGACAGAAGCTTCTCTCTACACAGTATGAACTGCAGGAGCGCTTGGACTCGTTACAGAGGTATAATAATAATAAACCATTTATTTCTGGCGCGGCGTTGGTAGGCCTCCCACAAGGTGGACTGATGACCTGGTAAATGTCGCGGGAGTCCGCTGGATGCGGGTGGCGCAGGACCGGTCACTTTAAACTCTTTGGGGGCGGCCTATGTCCAGCAGTGGACGTCTTTCGGCTGATATGATGATGATGATGATGATTTACCCGTCGCAGAAGGAATGGGTAATGCTTTTTGAGTGAGATTGTTGCGATTTTGAATTGGGAACCCTGAAGTTCCATTAGTTATAGTTCAAAACACGATTTGAATTTGGACTTGTGACGAAAGAATATAGTGATTATTTATTTTACATGTTGTTCGAACGGTATATCAGAATTTGTATATGAGGCAAGATTCATTTTGATTTTGTTTATAATATGATGATGTCAATTAAGCAACACTTAGAATGAGACGGATAGCCTAACTCGCCGCGACACATCTCGCGCTGTCTTGTGATAACCGTGCAGGAATACTACTACTGAACTCATTTTAAAGTGTTATTACGTTACTCAAAATTTGAAACTTTTCTCAGAGCACCCGCGACTAAAGAACACAGGCGGTCTCTCTCGGACGCCAGCAATAACTCTCAACAGGAAACGACGGTTGAAGATGTGAGTCGATTTACATTTTAATTTGAAATCACTAAGGAAGTCTTTTAAGTTTTTATCCATTTCGTAGTCAAATGGTTTCATTACATAGTTTTCGTGCTTATTAGTGTTACAAATGTCATCGGTAGCATTGCATTTTCTAGAATAATCAATGTTAGTAGAATAATTTAAAACTCGTTTTATTCTGAAATCATAAATACTCTGCCCAAAAGTAGATCAAGTAAATTTTTTGCATCCACCTTTGGCGATAATGGCAATACCGAAATAATTAAAGTTGGAAGGTCCAGAAAAAAAGAGAGAGAGAGTAAGAGAGATATATTTTACTATAACAAACCTCAATTGCAGCAATACTCTAAAACGTACTCGATCCCTAGACAATTTTGGGCAGTGTATTTCGTGATTTATGAAAAGGCGTCGCATTAGCCTTCTCAAATAGCGATGTAGACTCAAAATCTCTCTATTACTTCGTAAGAAAAAAGGCAAAAAAGTGCCTAGAGACGAAAATCCCATTCAAATATCTTAAAAATTTACAAAGCCATTTTAATGGTTCTTGTTAGAGAGAGAAAACTCTCGGGGATCGTGACGTCACGATCCTCTAGCGTCATAGTAAATGACAATCGTTTCATATGAAGGTGCGTTTTGCGGAAAAGGGACAGAACATACCCCTTCTTAAAACTATGGATACTTATAACTTTGTGATTATTTAACCTCTTGCGTTGTTTTTTCTTCTTTTGACTACATTTTTAATCCTTTTTCGAGGAAATACAACATTATTGATTATTTAATGTAGTGTCTACACCCCTATTAAAATGAGTGATTATCTGATGATATTGTGTTGCAGGACTATGGGTACGGCTCGGTGCGCTCGGTGGAGAACTCGCGGCCCGCGCTCGAGGCGGTCAACTGGTCCGCTGGCTCACACAACGGGCCCATGCCGGTAATGCCTAATCTCATTTAATTAAAAAAAACCCAAGCGGCCAAGTGCGAGTCGGACTCGCACATGAAGGGTTCCGTAAAATAAATTGCGGTTTACGATTTATGACGTATTAAAAAAAAACCTACTTACCTGATCTCGTTCAAACCAATTTTCGGTGGAAGTTTGCATGATAATGTACATCATATAATGATAAAGTATATATATATATATATATATATATATATATATATTTTAGTTTTATCATTCTCTTAATTTAGAAGTTACAGGGGGGGGGGAGGCACACATTTTACCACTTTGGAAGTGTCTCTCGCGCAACCTATTCAGTTTAGAAAAAAATGATATTAGAAACCTCAATATCATTTTTGAAAACCTATCCATAAATACCTTACACGTATGGGTTTGATGAAAAAAAAAATTCAAGTTTCAGTTCTGAGTATGGGGACCCCTAAAACTTAATGATTTTTTGCGATTTTTGGGTGAAAATCTTAATGCGGTTCACAAAATACATCTACTTACCAAGTTTCAACAAGTAGCTCTTATAGTTTCGGAAAAAAGTGGCTGTGACATACGGACGGACAGACAGACAGACATGACGAATCTATAAGGGTTCCGTTTTTTGCCATTTGGCTACGGAACCCTAAAAACTGACCGTTAAATTTGTTTCGGCATTTCTTCTTGACTCTTCTTTTTCAAAAACGCTAGTAGGTTTCATATATTCATATATATTTATTGCAAAACCATGGTTACTGGTTTTGAGCATTAAAGAGCCAGTGTGGCCTACTTGTAGAATAAAGTTCTAGTATTTCATTTATGTATTAACAGTTAAGGTCCAATCGCATACAAATGTTGTAAGACTTACGATTGGTTAAACTGGAATGAGTTGAGAGGTAATGCCTAACAGGTTGCGAATCGCATACCTTTACATATTGGCATGAGGAACGGTGTTTTTACCCGGGTGGAAATTATTGTAGCTACGCATATTTAGTGCCCTACCTTCCTGTATAAATTAATTATTATAATAGAAGCTAATTACTGTTCACGAAATGCTGTGTCGATACAAACCCGAAAGGGATTAACGTCACTGTTAGATTTAACGAAATGTATTTTCTTTTATAAATGTAATTAAAAAAAAGGTCGCGTTTCCTAGTTACGTCAATTCAGGCGACTATGGCGTTTCCAGTCCTTCAGGTGACTGAATTTGTCACTTGTACATAAACGCTGCTTTAGTTTTCAATTCAATTTATTCAAGACTAGCTGTTGCCCGCGACTTCGTCCGCGTAGAACTTAATACTTAGAAAATATAATGCAAACAAACTTCTACCGAGGCAAAAACTATTATATATCCTTTGAAGGGTCTCAAATTATCTCTATACCAAATTTCATCTAGGTACATGGATTTTATCCAAACTTTCACCCCCTATTTCATACCCTTAAGGAATGATTTTCGGGATAAAAACTATCTAATGTCATCCTTCGGGACTCAAACGACCTTTATACCAAATTTCATCTAAACGGGATTCATCCAAATTTTCACCCCCCATTTCACCCCCTTAGGGAGTGATTTCCGGAATTACAACTATCCTATGTCCTTTCCCAGGACTCAAGCTATCTATATACCAAATTGTATTAAAATGGGTTCCATCCGAATTTTCACCCCTAATTTCATCCCCTTAGGGGATGATTTCTGGGGTAAAAACTATCCCATGTCCTTTCCCAGGACTTAACCTATATCTACACCAAATTTCATCAAAATAGATTACATCCAAATTTTCACCCCCCCCGCCTTTTTTTCACCCCTTTAGGGGATGATTTCCGGGATAAAACCTATTATATGTCCTTCCCCGGGACTCAAACTATTTATATACCTACCAAATTTCATCTAAATCGGTGCAGCGGTTTAAGTAGCTCCATACAAATTTCCACTCCCAATTTCAGCCCCTCAGATATAAAAACTACCCTTTGTCCTTCCCCGGGGCTCATTTCATCTAAATCGGTTCAGACAGACACACTTTCGCATTTATAATATTAGTATGGAAGTATGGATTATTAGCATGGATAGTATGGATTATTTCCGCTTGTCTTCCAAATAGAGGTGTAGCTGTAGACTCACTTCAAAAGAAAGAAGAAACGAAAAACTCATTCAAATATCTCAAAAAATTACGAAGCTACAACCGTTTTAATGTCGCTTGTTAGAGTGAGAAAACGATCAGGGACCGTGACGTCACGATCCTCGAGCGTCATAGTAAAAAACAATCGTTTCATTATAAAGGTGCGTTTTGCGGAAAAGAGACGCAACAAACCCCCTCTTAAAACTTTATACACTTATAACTTAGTGATTACCTATATAGCCTCTTGCGTTGTTTTTTTTTCGAGATAATACAACATTATGATTATTTTGTTTAGTGTCTACATCCCTATTTTCGATAAGATAAGATAAAATAAGATTTCTTTATTGTCAGAACTGTGTACATTTAGTTGTTTTGGGTAAAATAAAGTCCAACAGCTTGCCCATTTCGGACGTACAATATTAAACTTAAAGCTAGTCAAATATACTAAAACAATAACAACAATAGTATTTCCAAATAATTTTAACCATATTCACACATAAAATATTAATTTAGATCTATCCGACATCCGTATTTTCTTTTAAACCACGAACTTCGGAAATTCGAAAATATTCGGGTATCTCTATCTCTATCGCACTAACAAATGACAGGAATGCAGAGGGCCTACCGCGAAAGGCATTCGAAGTTTCCCCTCTCTGTCATACTTACAAGTTCGTACATAAGTGCGACAGAGAGGGAAAACTTCGAATGCCGTTCGCGGTAGGCCCTCAGATATACGAACTTCGAGTTTCGGTTTTCGTGGGTTGGCTGAATACGCAATGAGCGCGCGCGCGTGCCATTCAAAAAAACCAAGTTTATAGTGTTCGAATTTGTTGTTACTTATTTGTACAAATTACGCCTTAATTCGACATTTGCGCATATAAGTTCGCATATCAAAATCGATTAATTTTATATTTGCTTTTTGTACCTATGTGTCTCGTCAATGTATATCGTAGACGGGATTAAAATTATTAATAGGCGAAAGAAAGGCAAAGCAATTCCGCCATTTTGTCCGTAGTATTTCTTATTACTGTGATTTTGACGTTTCTTTTAGCTGACAGATGTGGCGGCGATATACTTTAAGAATAATAAATGAAAAATTAAATGAAGTTGTATATTACGGAAAATAAATTAATTGTCGCAGTCGGATAAAAACTATCCTAAGTTGCAGCTGGAATAATAATGTACCTATTTAAAATGTTTCATATTTTTCCGTCCATGGGATGCTGAGAACATTCGTACCACAGAAAGCTTAGTTTCAAACTGGCTGATTCTTTTTTTAATTTAGAGATTTATTATAAGTGGAGATAACAAGGATCTCATTTTTGTTAGTATGCACTGGAAACAATAAAACTTAAAAGCTATGTTAGAACTTAAAAACTAAATTGGAGTTAACTAAAGTAACTATGTGTGCCAATATGGGGCAGGGCAAATATTCAGCGTTTATAGGGCGTTTTTTTTTCGTCATTGTCGTCTCCAAGAAATACTATTAAAATTGACGAATATCAGAGTCCACTTTTGATGAAGGCGTAAGCCATTACCGGTGCTGAGTCATTTTTGATTTAATTTTCCGGGGTATGTTTTACCTCTGATGAAATAATCATGAGCCGACAATGACGTTAGAACCGAGCGGTTCAAACGCCCGGAGATTGGCCCGGCAACAAACATGTTCAGCAATCATTTTCAAAATGCTGTTTGAGCTTCTCCTCGTCCTAATCAGCAAAGACGCCGCCATTTTACGCATAATTGCTGCAAATCCATCGGTGTGTACCTCTGCGAACATCGTGGAGGCGCTGCAAAACCTTGGCAGCCCAAGCAACATTCTGAAATCGTTGTTGTATTGTAAATAAAAAATAAAAAAATAATGGTAGTTAGGTAATTTATTAATTTATTTCTATTTGTTAATTATTATTGTATTTATTAATTTTGTGATTCTAAAACATTGTAATTATTAATTTAGTGGCGATTTTATATTATTTTGATTTAATTGTATAAATAATTGTAAGATAATCCATCATCGAGAAGAATTTTTGAAATCGTATAATTGGTTCCGGAGATTACACTCTTAACTACAAACAAAGCGACAATATCACAGACTTTTCCACTTTATAATATTTTCTTCCTTAGAGTTTAACAAGGTATATAGGAGTATATAATGTAATCATTATTGTAGATCGCTGATGCCGGGTTGGTGCTCCGTATGCAGAACAGGATATCCGCTTTGCAGAGCGAGTTGTCCCGGACCACGAAACGCTCGAGTGATTTGGAGGAACGCCTCATGAGTAAGCATTTGCCCTTAAATTCCTTAAACATACCCAGCTTCGGGAACAACTTAGTTATTGAAGTCGAAAATTGCTTTAAATCCACAATTTAAATCTCTTGCCATTTATACCTAAAGTTCTGTATCAGAAAAAAAATACAAAAAGATTGCCGTGGTAATTTTTACTTTAAAAAGGGTTTTTTTTTGGTTTAAGCTGGATTTGAGCCTGAGAACTTCTGGCAAACGCAACCAGCCGCTGCTACCGACTGAACTAAATTTGCAGAGAGATTTTAATACAAAAATGAAAATGAGGTTGTTGATAATGTACGTTTTTCCGCAGATCGCCTCTCATCACCCCCCACCAACCCTAACCTGGACCGCTTCAAGGTGGAAGAGCTGGAAATTGAGAACAAGAAGCTCAGGGAACATCTGGATCGACTGCGAGCTGCTGGGGACACCACTTTATTGTCAAAGGAGGTCATAGGTAAGAGTACTGCGGTAACTCCATAACTTCCTTACTATATTTTATTTTTTTATTTATTTATATTTAAAGAGAAAAAAACACAATACAAAATGAATAGACGCGTACAGAAACCTGTGAGGGGTCAATCGTCGAATACGACTCGGCTGGGCAGCGTTCGGGAAGCTACGGCACATGTTATCGTCCAATATTCCGCAGTGTCTCAAGACGAGAGTCTTTGACCAGTGTGTGTTGCCAGTGATGACATATGGCACTGAATCGTGGTCGCTTACAATGGGCCTCATAAGAAGGCCCAAAGTCACCCAAAGGGCAATGGAGAGGGCTATGTTGGGAGTTTCTCTGCGTGATCGCATCAGAAATGAGGCTATCCGCAGCAGAACCTCAACAAAATTTTAATTCACTCAGAATTTTAACGGCCTCCGTAGCCCAGTGGGTAGTGACTCTGCCTACGAAGCTGGAGGTCCCGGGTTCGAATCCCGGTCAGGGCATTTATTTGTGTGTTTATCACGAATATTTGTTCCTGAGTTATGGATGTCATATATGTATATAAGTATCTATATGTATGTATTTATTATATATATCATCGCCTAGTACCCACAACACAAGCCTTATTGAGCTTACCGTGGGCCTAGGTTGATTTGTGTAAGATTGTCCCGTATTTTTTATTTATTTATTTTATATTTATTTGGAACCAAGGTAACCGATATAGCCCTCCGAATCGCTAAACTTAAGTGGCAGTGGGCGGGGCACATTGCACGTAGAACCGATGGCCGTTGGGGTGGAAAGGTTCTCTCATGGCGACCACGTACCGGCTTGCGCGGCGTGGGTAGGCCCCCCACAAGGTGGACTGATGACCTGGTAAAGGTCGCGGGAGTCGCAGGACCGGTCACTTTGGCACTCCTTGGGGAAGGCCTATGTCCAGCAGTGAACGGACGTCTTTCGGCTGATATGATGATGATGATATGAGTGTGATGCCACTTTTTTTTTGTTTAGGTAAAATTTCGAACTACTTAGTGTACAGTGCCCTCACAGGGTTGTGTTGAGACATACAAATATGTAGCTATAAGATCTTTTGTACACACAAGGCAATGATTAATTGAATTATGAATTATGCGGCGCCTGCGGGAAGTCTAAAAGCATACATACAGTTCTGTAGTCAACAAAATAGTGTCCATCGAGAAGTGGTCAGGCCCTTCTTTTTAGGGTTCCGTAGCCAAATGCCAAAAAACGGAACCCTTATAGATTCGTCATGTCCGTCCATCTGTGTGTCCGTCCGTATGTTACAGCCACTTTTTTCCGAAACTATAAGAGCTATACTGTTGAAATTTGGTAAGTAGATGTATTCTGTGAACCGCATTAAGATTTTCACACAAAAATCGAAAAAAAACATTTAGGGGTCCCCATACTCAGAACTGAAACTCAAAAAAATTTTTTTCATCAAACCCATACGTGTGGGGTGTCTATGGATAGGTCTTCAAAAATGATATTGAGGTTTCTAACATCATTTTTTTATAAACTGAATAGTTTGCGCGAGAGACACTTCCAAAGTGGTAAAATGTGTGTCCCCCCCCCTGTAACTTCTAAAATAAGAGAATGATAAAACTAAAAAAAATATATGATGTACAGTCCACGCCAAAAATATGTTTACACTTTTGCACCTTATTCCATTGTAATAAGGCGAAAACTGTAAACATATTTTTGGCGTTGACTGTACATTACCATGCAAACTTACAACGAAAATTGGTTTGAACGAGATCTAGTAAGTAGTTTTTTTTTAATACGTCATATATCGTAAATAGCAATTTATTTAACGGAACCCTTCATGTGCGAGTCCGACTCGCACTTGGCCGCTTTTTATTTATACATCGTGGACCCTAAAATCCCATCTATTCATCAGACTTGACAGCTCCCTATCTTGTTGTAGAGGAACTGAGCGTGATGCAGAAGGAGTTGGACAGACGGCGTGACGAGTGCATACAGCTGAAGAGTGTCCTCACTAACCACGTACGTATATCTGTAGTTACACCCCTCAAATATTACTGTAACCCCTACCCGAAGGCCTTTTACATGGCACTCACCTCTTCAATGCAATTTGTACAATGCTATATTGGAACATAACTCGGTAATAGGGGTCATCATCATCATCAACTCGGTAATAGGGGTCATCATCATCATCATCATATCGACATAGGCCTCCCCCAAAGAGTGCCACAATGACCGGTCCTGCGCCACCCGCATCCAGCGGACTCCCGCGACCTTTACCAGGTCATCAGTCCACCTTGTGGGGGGCCTACCCACGCCGCGCAAGCCGGTACGTACGGTAATAGGGGTGTAGACTCAAAATTTATCATTACTTCAAAAGAAAAAAGGCAAAAAATATGCCTAATGACGAAAGTCCCATTCGAATATCTCAAAAAATTACGAAGCTACAACCGTTTTAATGTTGCCTGTTAGAGAGAGAAAACTCTCGGGGATCGTGACGTCACGATCCTCTAGCGTCATAGTAAATGACAATCGTTTCATATGAAGGTGCGTTTTGCGGAAAAGGGACAGAACATACCCCCTCTTAAAACTTTGGACGCTTATAACTTTGTGATTATTTAACCTCTTGCGTTGCTTTTTCCTCCATTTGACTACGTTTTTAATCATTTTTCGAGAAAATGAAACATTATTGATTATTTTATTTTGTGTCTACACCCCTATTTGTACAATGCTACATTGTGAACGAATAGCATTTGTTTTGTATCGGTCGATTTTAAAACAATACGAAATGTATTATATTTTCTATTGAAGATCCTTTCATCGCCATTTATTCTAACAGTTTTTAAACCCATCTCGGAAAGAAACGCTATCTATGACAGTTGTGTTACAAAATGTCATCATGGTGGAAAAATCTTTTAATAATAGCCGGATGCTACCGATTTGTTGTGATGAAACTAAATGAACTGTCAAGATATTATGAAAGGTGGTTAAATGAACTTGACAAACGGTAAAAACCTGTTGTGTCAGGGGTTATTAAAATCTACTAGTGTCATAAGTGGTTTCTGCATGTGCATCAATCAAAGTTGCTTTGTTACGGTATTTAAGACGCCCAATGTAAATCAAACAGATACCTAGTAATAACATTGACATCTCATAATTCTTTCTGTAAGCACAAATATTACCACATGTCGAGATTATGTCACTTTTCTTTGCTCTGCGACATGTGTGTGTACTTTTGTTTCGAGGAAAAACTACAGTATATCTATAGGTAGATACTAATATTATAAAGAGGTATAGTTAAGAGTTCACATTGCACGTAGAACCGATGGCCGCTGGGGCGGAAAGGTTCTCGAGTGGCGACCACGTACCGGAAGGCGCGGCGTGGGTAGGCCCCCCACAAGGTGGACTGATGACCTGGTAAAGGTCGCGGGAGTCCGCTGGATGCGGGTGGCGCAGGACCGGTCATTTTGGCACTCTTTGGGGGAGGCCTATGTCCAGCAGTGGACGTCTTTCGGCTGATATGATGATGATGATGATAGTTAAGAGTCCCCAGCACGGTCGACTCAAGTCGACTCTCGATACAAACTTAGTTTGGTTGTCATTTTAAAACGGCATACTGGAATAACATGAACCTTTTTATACACAATGGGATCTGCCATATCTACTTAGGTCGGAAACTAGCTTCTGTTGCTATAATAGTAGTTTATGTGAATGTAGGTACATAATGAAGGGCATGAAACACGAGTGTGTATTCATAATAGGATCACACGAGTGTTTTAATGCCTAATTATGTAGTTACATACACTACTTTATCTACCTACATATTATAAATCCTCAATCATGTGTTCGGGAACCATTAGAATAACCGCCATTGCACCGCCATGGCCGACTAGATTTCAAATCATGACCAACTAGATTTCCATAATAACATCGATATCGATGTTATTATGATTTTTTTCATACATTATAATAGCATAATAACACTGGCACAGATGAAACGCTGATGTTACGTTACTGGTTGCAATAAAGGTGGTCATTATAAATTATCAATTCAATTATTTATTTATTTCGGACTAATGTCCATAAGTTGTTAGTATACAATTACGAATTATGAACTAAGGTTAGTTTTACAAATAAATTTAATCCTAATAGAGAATTATATGGTTTCCGAACACATTATAGAAGATTTTCGTTTCTACTGGGGCATTCATGAGATAGATCTCAATATTTAAGACACTTCAACATATGTTAAAGCTGAAGAGAAATGAGACTGTAATTTTTGACTCCACAGTCAAACTGAAAAATTTAGTTTTGTGGAGCAATGTTGTATCAACGTATATATGTAACTTTTTGTTTAAATAAAAAAAAAAAAAAAAAATGTATGATATGGGTGTAAATAAAGTAAGTTTAGAGAGAGAACAGCTGATATTTGGAGCCCAACAGGGGCAGTCCACCTTCAGAAGACCGAAGATATATCATATCTGTAGGTATGTAGTGTTGTGTTCCTGGTGTTGAGTAAGGTCAACAGAGGCTCTAGTATACGTTTTATCGAAACAGTACGTTTTCGAACGCGTTTTCGTTTAGTTTCAATTTGTATTGCAACGCGAACAGCGCCTCTGGTGGTAACTATTAGGAACTACGCGTTGCCATAAAAATTGAAACTAAACGCAAACGCGTTCGAAAACTTATATGTATCGATAAAACTTATACTAGAGACTTAGAGCTGCCGAGGTTGCGCTGTGTTAAGAGTGAGGTAGCCGCGTTCGTCCTAAGCATAAAGTTGCTCAGATATTTATAAATCTTTGGGAGCGTACGTACAGGGTGACTTCAAATTGGTGATACAACATAGCAAAATTTGAATCTATTCATAACTTTTACTTTTACGATAATGGCGGCTGCCTTTTTGGCGCGAATATGTAACGTTCAAATTTCAACCATTATTTAGGTAGGTATTTGCATAAAGCGATATTACGACGGGCCCAACTTTGGGTTATGCAAAAAGAAATACCTGTTCATCATACATTTTCGTCAGTCTAAAATGAGCAAATTCTATGAAACAGTTGGATTTTTTTGGCATAACACAAAGTTGGTCCCATACTAAAAGTTGCTCAGAATCATGGATAGATTCACATTTTGGCATAACGCAAAGTTGGTCCCATGGTAAAAGTTGCTCAGAATCATGGATAGATTCACATTTAGATTTAGACGGAAAAAGAGGGGTGTTATAAGTTTGACGTGTCTGTGTGTCTGTCTGTCTGTGTGTGTGTGTGTGTCTGTGGCATTGTAGCTCCTAAACGAATGGACCGATTTGAATGCGGTTTTTTATCCGAAAGCTGACTTGATCAAGATGGTTCTTAGCTACGTTACAACAAAATGCGTCCAGCCTTTTTTGAGATGCTTATTGAACTTTGAAATGAAAATGTCGGCGGTTTTTCAACTTTTCCAAGTTGTAGTTCTTCTTCTTCTTATTTAAGAGCTAGGCTCTTGTCGGTGGAGTAATTTCCAACTTGTAGTTATGTATCATATATTTGAAGTCACCAATATCTTTATCAACTCGATTACTCAAGGCCAATGATGATGATAAAATTTAGAGAAATACAACTATTACTCATTGATTTACTTAGTACATCAATATCAATACAAACAAACTAGAGAACACAACTAACCCAAAAATCCATATTTACATATCACACGTCCAAAATAACCTGTCCGTCTGTCGGATGTGACTATCTCGAATCTTGATTATCTGATAATAAAGTAAACATGACATATTTTAGTGCACACACACTTATTTGATGGTCAGACGTGCGTTAGGATAGTTATCAATGTCGATTTAGGATGAGTAAAAAAAAATTCGCTGTCTTATTTTTTTATATATATAGTATTTTCATGATGATTCCAAAATAGCTTGATTTGTGGCTCAAAATAAGTATTTATTAATGTGTGCTAGTATACGAAATACGAGACGTGTTTTGAGTAGCGTAGTTTGTTCTCTAAGTGAAAAATTGTCGGCACCCATTCGAGTTCAACCAACGCTACGAGTGCTAAGCTGTAGCGCGTATCAGCATTTTTCCGCTTTGTAGCGGTAATCGCTCGTAGAGACATGACTCATATGTGAGTCATTGGTCTTGACGGGTGAAACGGTGGATATAGAGTGTCGTGACGCTTGAAGTATTACACTTTTTTCGGTCTTGTGGAGTGTAATGTGCTATAAATTATCACCAAATTGTTAAAAATGGAGGACCCCGAAACGGCGCGCAAGCGTTTAAAAGTGCCCCCTTCGAACGAGTTGAAGATTTCCAAACTGCTGTACTTGGATTTGCCGAAAACTAAGAGTCATTTCATACAGGGATTTAAAAAGGTAGACACCAAACGGGTTAGCTTATGGCATGCCAGCTGCCATACACACAAACTTACTTCATCATCATCATATCAGCCGAAAGACGTCCACTGCTGGACGTAGGCCTCCCCCAAAGAGTGCCAAAATGACCGGTCCTGCGCCACCCGCTAGCCGGATCTTTGCCAGAGATTCTTAGCACCCCTGACCCCGCTAGTACCCTGGCTACAAACTTACCTCTTTATAATATTACTATAGTTAAGTGTTTTTATTTTGCCTTTTCATTCGTTTTCGATGATTTCGTGGGTGACTTTGATGCAATGCAACCTGACGTCAATATAATAATATCGATTTTTAGAAGATTTAGGCAACAATATACGGTACATTGTAATAATACGTTTATTCCCACCTGTTGTAAAAACCGAATTGGTACCACTAAAGTGAATGGTTACATTCAGTGGTAACCGCTGGTTTTTTCCCCCAGTAGTTGCGACGTGTAACAAATGGGGGAAAATACCCAGTTGTAACCAAACCCAGATGGACACAAAAAAACTGTGACACTTTCATTCCCATGTGTTCATCGATATCGACCATAAAACTTAGCTGCAAAGCGCCGCAAATACGCATCCTTAGGTGACAATTACGTATTTGCGGCGTTCGCCGTGGAGACCTTGGGTCCATGGGGACCGGAGGCATTAAACCTATTCAAAAAAAATTGTAAAATGCTCATCCACTCCACTGGTGACCATAGGGCTGGCTCGTTCCTCGCTCAACGCATTGGCATTGCCATTCAGCGGGGTAACGCAGCCAGCCTTATGGGCACCCTACCAAGTGGTAATGACTTAGGGGATATTTATATGTAAATATAGTGTAGGCCCCATAGGTTAAGTTAGTTTTAGTCATGTACATATTTTTCATTTGCACTTTATTGTATTAAAAATACATTAAAACTTATCTTAATTAAGTTCATATTTTGACGAAATTTATTTTTCGTACAGAAACCGCAATGGTTCCAAACACTGAAAAACGTCGTGAGTAAAAAAAATATTATATAAAACGTCTGCTTTCTGATATTATACAACGAGTGATTTTGCATGACGTTCGTATATTTTTTATCGATTTTTATGTATTTATTTCCAGGTGTACGCATGATGTTATACAAATATTTTTAACCCTATACTTGGCAGTGTATCTTTAAATGCACACATTTTTATTCACCTTTTTGAATTTTTCTAAAACGATTTTTGACCTATCGCAAACGCTTGAACGCACATTACGCACTATATTTTTATTTTGCCAAGTTTAGGGTTAGTATTTATTTTCAGTTTACGCATGTTGTCATACAATTATTATATTTTAACCGACTTCAAAAAAGCAACAGGGTCTCAATTCGTCGGAATCATTATTTTTTTATGTATGTACGATTACTTAGAAACGTTTGGACTGATTTGGAAAATTTATTTTTTGTTTGAAAGGGTATCCTTTCTATGTGGTCCTTTGATCATCAGGTCAGGATCTGATGATGGGATCCTGGAGAAATCGAGGGAACTCTTCAAATAATGCGAAGTACTGAAGCCGGTTAAAACTTTGTTTTTAATAGTACATTACTGCAAACGCCGGGAAAGAAGGGCTTGCAGGGTGAGTAGGTATAGATATAGAGATAGTGATACGAAGCCGGCAAGCCCTCACGGCCAGGCATGTATAGTGCTTTTCTCAAACATGCAATGAAATAAATAAATAAAACTCCAAGAAATCAAACTAATTTTCATGGCTGAACGCCGTGATGCTGTGCCACAAATTGCGGAATGAAAATTAAAAATAAGTACTTCCCGGCCTAGGCCTTCAATTTCGTATGAAATTCCTTTACAGTTCTCTCGAGTTGTTCCGCCCGAAACGTGATACTTTGAAGCCTGTTCATAACGCACGTAATGACATTTCATTGCATGCTTGAGAAAAGTAAATTATTTATTTTACTGATTGTATTGGAGATTCTATTTTTTGTCTATTTAATGATTTTTGATGTTACTGTTATGTTATACTAATCTGTTATTTTTCCACCCACGCCTTCTGTTGCGAACATTGCATGGTATTTAGTTAATTTTTAATCAATATTGTTTTCTGTTATTTAAATTTATTTGATATGTCAGCAACCCAGAGCTACTTATGCAAGACTTCCCAGTTAAAAAATTACTTGTGCCTTAAAAAGTTATGAAATTGTATTCAGGTTCGTAAAAATGATATTTTAAGAAAAGTCTTTCATAAATAGTCTATTCATTGGTATCTTTAAACTAGTATTAAAGTAGATAGTAATCTAATATTAGACATAGCCTAATTGAGGCTTCAGTAAGTATGAAAGATTAAATTTAGTAGAACAAGTTTATATTTTGAACAAATAAAAGTAATAAAAAAACAGTATTAAACAAAACACCACTTGCTAGGTGTATTTGCAATGATTACTTGAAATAATTGCAAAATTATACAATTAAATTAATTGTGTCATACTATTAATATAATAATTACCTACAACAATATTATGTTGTTTCTCCTGTTAACCCATTCTTCGTCAATAACGACTCGCATACATCAAAGAGATACATGTGCTTGTTGCTACAAATGGACATTAAGCTGATATGGGGAATGGATGAAAATTTTAGAAATGCCTGATTATTTTTTTGGTGATAGGAATAACCTTCCTTAGCACCAGAAAAAAGTTGCAGACTTGTCAGCTGCGTCAATAGGCTTGTTGCGTGGTGTTAAAATTGATAACGTCGTGTTGCTAAATGGATAGTAAACCATCAAATGATTGTAATAAAGTATAAATTACAAAATATAATTCAAATCATAAAAAGATATGAACCTTGAAAGTTTAGAAAAAAAAGTTTTTTTATTTATTGTCCAAGAGTAAATTTAAAGGTACCAATAGAATCCTTACGCTTTTATAGAAACAAATTTTTAGGACAACTATGGACCTAAACGCAGTATTTCGCGACCGAAACCGCAATTCACTTCATTTTCCATGCAACGGTTAGTACAAATTGCATGGTGTGACGTCATACTTTAAAGCCAATCAGTATGAAGCGTTTCGGCTGCTGTCAACGAGGTCCGTCTTTAACTCGATTTTTTGGGTATTAATGTCCTTTAAATGTAGTTGCTTCCATACAAACATTTGTTCATCTACAAAAACTGGTTCGAATGGCATCGCAAACAAATTTAATGTCACAAGCCCATTATTTTTGAAAAATATAAACAGTTTCTTCACTTACGTTTTGTGGTTAGGACGGCGAATGAGACACTTTCCTTGATCTGTCTCATATTACAAAAAATATTTTAAATATCTGACCCTGGCAATGACCAATATAGCTGCTGCAGCTGTCAACATCATTGCCAGTGTCAGTTTACCACGGATTTTTATGATATTTTTATGTAATATGAGACGGATCAAGGAAATTGTCTCATTCGCCGTCCTAACCACAAAACGTAAGTGAGGAAACTGTTTATATTTTTCAAAAATAATTGACGCATCTGAAAAGTCTGCTACTTTTTTCTGGTGCTAAGGAAGGTTATTCCAATCATAAAAAAAATCAGGCGTTTCTAGAATTTTCATCCATTCCCCATTGACTACGGAGTAGGGCTACGTGCGTAACGTAGCGGTGAATAGGTTAACACGTGAAGCTTGACGGTACAGTTTTAATTTAAAATTTTATATTTATACATTCATCAGAAAAAAATTGAGTCCAGTAGAAACCAATGCGCTATTGTAATGTAAACCTTATTTGTATAGACGGTGAATCTGAAGTCGCTCACGTCGTCCAGCTACGGCTCCGATGTTGACATCGTCAACGAGGATGGAGAGTTGGCGACGGCCTATGAGACACAGAAGGGTATTAACAGGCAAGTATTTATCTATATATACTATATACAGGGTGGAAAGTTAAAACGGGGCAGTAAGGGCAGCTACTAGATCCCTTGCCGCTACGCAAAATTGGCATTAGGATTTCATTCCTAACTTTTTAGGTGATGACAATCTACATTCACAGATTTTTCAAAAAAAGTACAGTCAGCGAGAAAATCATCAATTTTGACGAAATTTTTTTTTAACGCCTTTCGATCCCATTCCTATTAAGGATCAAAATACTCTTCGGGACCGAGTAAGGTTTGACAACTAGAACGCCCAGAAATCAAAGAAAACTTTTTCCATACAATTAGTATGGGAAACCCAAAGTGCAAGTAGTCCTTTAGTTAGACGATCATCAATGTCTATCGAGACGGAGATAACTTCATTTAGATTAGAAATGAGAGAATACTTAATAGGAATGGGATCGAATGGCATTAAAAAAAAAATTCGTCAAAATTGATGATTTTCTCGCTGACTGTACTTTTTTTGAAAAATCTGTGAATGTAGATTGTCATCACTTAAAAAGTTAGGAATGAAATCCTAATGCCAATTTTGCGTAGCGGCAAGGGATCTAGTAGCTGCCCTTACTGCTGTATATTCATCTGGCCATTAGGGCGACGTAGGCTCGTGGTCGTCGCTCTCTCTCACTGAGCATAAGCGTGAGCGAGATGGAAGCGCGGATATCATGTTTTTTGATTCTAATTTTTTGTGTGCTTTAATAAATAAAAAAAGTAAAAGCTAAGTTCCATCAAACATGATATTGACGATTTTTAGAACCAATTTTAATATGTTTAGCTGTTGTGCATTATTTGTTACGAATTTTTTAGTGTATTTTAGACCTATGTTCGTGATTTTTTTCTATGCGAAAGTCAAAAACTCAGGATTCGAATAGCTGTTGTCCCTCGGAAAAGGCCTCAAGATTGCTAATTATTTTTTTAAAAATCCTTTTTTTAGCTCACGTCGCCTTAAGTGGTTGCCGCCCGCCACGCGTGCGGATAATCCCACTTCTGTTTTGGATGAAACATAGATTTCAGAGCACGAGTGTTTATTGGTTTCTCTTCGTTTATGGGATATTACAGCACTTGAAATATATATGCTTTAATACATTTTTGTGTAATTTGATTATAAATAGGGTCATTTCGCCGGTTACGCGACCACCTTCGGTTAGCGACCACTTGAAGAACATGGTTTTTTCAATTGAAGATAACATCAACTCTACAGAGCCTATTGAAACAGTCAGCCGTATGCCTTATTGTTTGTAGTTATGGAATAGGAATTTACAAAAAAAACGAGAAAATATTCTTTCAGTTCACCAAGTCAGCAAAGTGGTCGCTAACCGGCACATGAAATTAGGTGGTCGCCAACCGGCGAAATGACCCTACAGTTTTGTTTGTATAAAATAAAAGACGGGCGTTTAGGGGCGTTTTAGATTCAGATTAAATTGCGTATGCATATAACGTAAAATGTTGTGCTCACCACGGGCGGTAATAAATACAGCCTCAAATACTACAGGATTTTGATAAATTGATAGAGCGGGTAACCCGATAGGCAGACTATGGGATGGTTAAATTGCACTCACTTTACTGGCCGGTAAAGGTTAAATATGGCGCCGGCTGTCATCATATAGAAAATTTCCTAACTTGCTATACATATAATTACCGACGGATTGAAACAGCGGAGCCTTTGTTACGGTAAAGGGGATTCCAACACTTAAGGACATTATTGTGCAGAAATTCGTGAAAGCCCTCTTTGTAGAAAAAACTGAAGCGTTTTAAGAGAGGTAGGGCACAGCGGAATGTCATCGCGCTCGTATGTGGGGCAGCCCAACTGGGGAAGTAAGTACCTCCACCTTACAGAAGACCTCAGCCATAATATCACCACTGCTTTATAGTGTTGCTATATTATTGCATGCTATTAAGCACGTGGTGTTGAGTTCATGGTGGTGAGTAAGGTCGCCAGAGCTCTCGAGGATACGCGCTATGCTGGGAGTTAGGGACCTGCATGTCTCTATCTGCCAACACAGCGAATCATCAAGTGAATAAAGGGTTGGCAACGCGCTTATGATTCTTCTGGAGTTACAAGTGTCTATAGGCTACGGTACCTGCTTACCATAAGCTTGTTTGCCACCGCCGTTGTATATAAAAAAAAACTGAGGTCTCGTATTAAAAGTTCTTCTAGTCCATTTCATAAATTGCAATTCTCTAGGCCAGTTTGTGAAAATTCTATACATTGTTTCAGACAATTGCAAGAAGAGCTCTTGGCTGAAAAGAAGTTCTATTCGGATCACATATCGAAGACGAAGGCCGAGATAGATCGGCTGCGGGAGGAGAATGACAAGTATCAGAAGTAAGTTACATAGAGAGCACGTAGAATCTTGGACGAATATAAATACATTAATTAAATACTAAAGTAAGACAATCACCAGAAATCGGCAAAACATGAAATAAAATAACAATTATCGCTGCTGTGTGTTTGTCAATACAAGTCTTTAAGAGTCCGCATTAAGCTCGATTCTCCATACAAACGTAGTTGCGCTCTCATTTTAATACGACTAGCTAGTTTGCTCTGAAACTTTGTACTTAGTAAGTTAAGTACCGTCCAGGTCTGTAATTAGTTATTGTAGCTTCAGATAATCAACAAAATACAGCAAATTTAAGTTTTTCATACAAAACTTGATTTTGCTGTATTTCTTTTGTTTTATAAACTGGAGCCATATAAACTAATTACAGACCTAGATATACCTCATGTCATTGTATATGCCAAGTTTTGTTACTATCCAACACGTAGTTTTAAAATGAGAACGAAACTACGTTTGTATGTGAAGGTGAAATTCGGCCGAGCTTACTGCGGACTCTTAAATTAATAATTTACAAGGGTCTAACGCTATATTTCTTTACTTATTTTGACACCACCTTTGTTATATATGTCATGCGTCCGAAACTTCAGAAATAAAGACAAATAAATATCGCGCTACACTCGTGTAAAGCCATCATTTAAATATATACAGGGCGCGGAAGTGAGGTGTTTTAATATAAGTAAGCGTTTCATACAGAAATCCATTTGTTAGTTTTCCAAGTTATACCGCCATTTTTATCTAAGCCTCGTGTTGAACGCTACGGTTGTCATCACAGGTTATTGAGCGGAGAACTGAGTCAGGAGCCGAAGAACAAACAGCAAGAGTTCGCTCAGAACGAGATCATCAAATTGGCCGCCGAGAGTCTGGCTTTGCAGGTAAAAAACAACTTTCTCTATCCAAATATCATAAACCCTCCATGATGCGTTCAAGAACCGCACATTATGACCACCATAAAAACAGACTGTTTTGTTAGAACAAATTTCTTATCTGTGAAAATGTTATTATTGCTAAATAATAACATCGATTTCGATAATATTATTTCATTTAAATTTCGAACATCTCTGAAAAACAAAGAAATTTGATTTGACCTCTATTCTAATATCAGTCGAAATGCCGTAGTTCGAAATGAATTGTCAAGTTGCATAAGTACAAATTTGACAAATGTCGAACGTAAGTAAGATATCGAACGATATGATAGTTAGAGCTGACTCTAGTTTGTCTTAGAATTAAAAAAATACTATAACAGCTGCCAGAAAACAACGCCGCGATGCCGGTCATAATATGCGGCTCCTGAATGCATGATGGAGGCTTGTGATATGTGGATAGATAAAGTAGTGTATGTAACTGTACATAATTAGGCATTAAAACACTTGTGTGATGTTATTATGAAACTCGCCTTCGGATCGTTTCATAAACCCACACTCGTTTTTAATGCCCTTCATTATGTACAGTTACATAATAGTAGTTTATGCAATCGTTATATAATGTATGCTTTTTAAGTCGAGTACCACGTTTATATACGTACAATAATTAAGGTACGAGACTTAAAAAGCTAATTATATAACTATTGTGTACAATACTTTTTCTACGAGTCAACGGAAATAATAATTTATTATACAAACTTGGTATCTATTGAAAATCGCCCTGCTGAAATGAAGCGCAGCAGCTTAGTATATTTGCGCGTTGATGTCTTCACAGTTATCTTATACAGCTCCTGGATTCATAAGATGACTGCTGGCGGTTATCTTATGGAACCACGAGCTCCTTCACCAGCTGGTAGAGCTCCAGGATTAAAAAGTATGTGATCTTAGTTTCGTGTACGAAATCTTAATTCAAAGATTAAAGTCGACGTATGGCATACATTATTCGGTCTTGAAGTTTGTCACTCTTTAGTACCAGTTGTGGTAGGTAGCTCCTGCGGACGCAAGTGACAGTTGTCCCCCGAAAACAACTGATGGACCACCAATCGATGTTGATACAGTACTTCATCTATTGATTGATGCAAATAAATCTAATGACTTGTGACTCTGTGAAAAGTAGAATTAACAAGTGTCTTAAAAAAATAATCGCCCAAAAAAACCGTTAAGGCGCCGTAGGTTCATGGTCTTCTCTCCCTCTCAATGAGCATAAGCATGAGCGAGATGGAAGAGCGTGTTCGGAAGAGCGGATATCATGTTTTTTAATATTGTTTTTTTTGCGTTTAAATAAATAAAAAAGTAATCACTAAGTTCCCTCAAACATGATATTGCCGATTTTTAGAACCAATTTTAATATGTTTATCTTTTGTGCATAATTTGTTACGAATGTTTTGAGTCACTGATCTCCCTGCAGAAAAGCCTCAAGATTACTATTACGTATTTTTTTGAAACCATATTATTTTAAACTGACCCAGTATATTGTTTCAAAAACTCTGTTAGCTTGACTTCGCTGAGCCTACGGCGCCTAATTTATCGAACCTGCTCACAAGAGTTGCAACAAAACACTGTAATATTTTTCCTATTATAGTTGATTAAAATTTAATTGCCAATTTTTCATGTATGGTGGGACGGTTATTAATTGATCAATGTTATATGTAATTATAATTTGACCAGGAACGCGTGGACAAACTATCAGAGAGCTGTCGCCGCTACAAGAACCAGATTCGTTTGCTCGTCAACAAACTGCGGGAAGTGGGCATTCTAGACGTCAGTGACATACTAGAGAGCAATGGTAAGCATTACATTTAAAGGCTGGTCTACACAATCATACAGGACGCAACGAACGTAAGCATAACATTTAAAAACTGGTCTACACAATCATACAGGACGCAACGAACGTAAGCATAACATTTAAAGGCGGGTCTACACAATCATACAGGACGCAACGAACGTAAGCATAACATTTAAAAACTGGTCTACACAATCATACAGGACGCAACGAACGTAAGCATAACATTTAAAGGCGGGTCTACACAATCATACAGGACGCAACGAACCTAAGCATAACATTTAAAGGCGGGTCTAAACAATCATACATAACGCAACGAACGTAAGCATGACATTTAAAGGCTGGTCTGGTCTACACAATCATACAGGACGCACCGAACGTAAGCATGACATTTAAAGGCTGGTCTACACAATCATACAGGATGCACCGAACGTAAGCATGACATTTAAAGGCTGGTCTACACAATCATACAGGACGCACCGAACGTAAGCATGACATTTAAAGGCTGGTCTACACAATCATACAGGACGCACGTCACCGTTTCCCGGCGCACGACGAAACCAACGGAAAGCTCGGTGCCGGCCAGGCTCGGCCCGGCAACGGAACGGTGTACAGTCGGCGTCAAAGATATGTTTACACTGCTGCACCTTATTCCAGTTATACGTTAAAGGGTCTATACCTAGTTTCATATCATTCCACTTCCTCCGTTGCAGCCCCATTTACTTTACAATTACGAGTAGATCTTATAGTAACACTCATGTGTAAAATAGCAATGCTGTGTACTGGGCGGCCAGTAAGCTCTAAAACCAATTACATAAAATAAAGTTCATTCTATTCTATTCTATTCTATGCAAGTTGTCTCTTTGTCTGCCCGTATGGTTGACTGCAAAAGACTGCATTGTCTTGAGGCTTGAAGTTTTCTGATCTATTCTGTATTCATTTATACACAGAAGAGATTTTTCTAGGTCTCATCTACGTACCCTATAACATTGAGGTATAATGTACTAAAGTACTAGAGATGATACGCCGAACAAGAAGTTTGCGCGTTGCGTTGCAGTCCATGGGCTGCATTGTCTCAGTTTATTCTATGACAAGTTACCCTCCCCCCGCATGCCCCCCGCCTTGCCGGCCGGCGCGCAGATAATGTTCGGGTTGACTTCTCTAGTACGTTAGTACATTATACCTCAGTGCCCTATAATGACTATTAATTGGTACGCGATTATCGTTCATAATATTATATTTTTTAAAGATGCTGTGGTGCCGCAGAACGCCTCTCTCGCTCCGGAGATCGCGCCCGTCTCGCGCAAGAAAGAGAGAGAATACCTGGGGATGTTCGAGTACAAGATACAGGATGAAGCTAAGATCATTAAGAAACTCATCACAGGTATGTATGAAGTGAAACATGTTAGTCTCTGTGGCGACTTACTCACCAGGAACACAACACCACATACCTATAGATCAAGTAGTGGCGTTAGTATGGCTTCGGTCTTCTGTGAGGTGGAGGTACTTCTCCAATAGGGGTGTCGATACCAAATGAAAGAACCAATAATGATGAACGTTCTCAAAAAGGATTAAAAATAAGTTTTAGACAAAAAGATAGATAAAACGATTTATTTGCTACAATCACACAGAAACAACATTGTACAAAAACAATATTATAACAAATATTCGATACATAATATGGAACGGAATAGACATAATAGTAACTTAAAAAAAAACTTAAACATAGAATGGGGAACGGATGAAAATTTTAGAAGTGACAGTTTATTTTTTTGGTGATAGGAATAGCCTTCCTTAGCACCAGAAAAAAGTTGAAGACTTTTCAGCTTTCAGCAGCAGGTAGAGGCAATAAGTCAAAGGCTCCTTTCACATCGAAGAAGCAGCCTATAGTGCATACTGTTTTGTATCTAAAGCTATCTCCGCCCTAACCGCCAGGTTATGCAGAGCGGTCTCCGTCGACATTTCAGCCATGTATGAATGTTGGTTCCCATGTAATGGGTTCCTTCCGCATTCCACTTCTCTCTTATCGATTTATCTATCATTTTCTCCAAGGTCCTTATTGTAAATGACGATACTCGTAAACATATGCTTCTGAGCATTGATACGTAGGCTTATCAGGATATGCGAGGATTACGCCGCGCGGCATGGTCTTAGGTACAACGCAACCAAAAGTGAGCTTATCATTTTTAAGGCACGGAAATATAACCCAACATCAGTACCTACAATCATGCTGGGCGGCGTCCCCCTTAGAGTGGTAAGTGAGTTTAAATACCTGGGGCATATGCTCACCGAGGATATGAAGGATGACATGGATCTTGAGAGGGAGAGGAGGGCAATGGCGGTAAGGGGCAATATGCTTGCCCGCAGATTTGCACGTTGTAACAAGCAAGTTAAGTTGACGCTTTTTAAAGCTTACTGTCAGACGTTTTACACGTGCAGTCTGTGGGTTAGTTTTACGCAGAGAGCCTTTTCCGCTATTCGGGTGCAGTTTAACAACATACTCAGAATGCTATTGAGGCTGCCACGGCATTGCAGCGCCTCGGGTATGTTCGCCGAGGCGCGCACCGACGATTTCTATGCCATCAGGCGAAAACGAGTAGCGTCGCTACTGAGACGGCTGAGAGGCAGCAGCAATGGTCTTCTGAGGGTGTTGGCGGAGCGCCTCGACTGTCCACTCTCAATATACTGGGTTCAGGTGGCTATCGGGAGGGCCAAATAAGCCTGAACCAGTTATTCCTCACTACATAGTATAACACAAAGTCGCTTCCCGCTGTCTGTCTGTCCCTATGTATGCTTAGATCTTTAAAACTACGCAACGGATTTTCATGCGGGTTTTAATGGATAGAGTGATTCAAGAGGAAGGTTTATATGTATAATTCATGCATATAAACCCGTGCAAAGCCGGCGCGTTAAGTCATTTGTCATTTAAGTATCATTAATTTATTGTCATTATTGTCACTAACGTAGTTCATAAGTCTCCACTGTTACTAACATCATATGGACCGACTAAAGATCTGAAATAAAGATATTTTATTTTATTTTATTTATTTATTGAGGTATAATGTACTAACGTACTAGAGATGACACGCCGAACAAGAAGTTTGCGCTACGCGTTGCGGTCCATGGGCCGCACCGTCTCAGTGTATTTTATGACAAGTTAATCCCCGCGCTGCCGGGTGGTGCACAGATAATGTTCGTATTGTCTTCTCTAGTACAGTCGCCATCACATACATCGGAGCAAACAAACACGTCACAAACATCGGAACACACCTCTATTTTCAAGGCATTAGGGTGCCGATATTTTTGAACACCTGTGTACCTGTAAAAACTAATGTAAAAAGTACAAGCTAAACTAGTGTAAAAACTGTTCATGTTGATTGGAGGATGTTTTCGAGACTCTGGACTGGAGAAGGCTAGGCATCAACATCAACGGCGAGTACATCACTCACCTTCGGTTTGCGGACGACATAGTAGTCATGGCTGAGACCATGGAGGACTTAAGTACGATGCTCGATGATCTCAGTAAAGCTTCCGAGCGAGTTGGTCTAAGAATGAACATGGATAAGACGAAGATCATGTCAAATGCCCTTGTAGTACCAACTCCCATTTCAATCGGACATTTTACGCTCGAAGTTGTAGACGATTATGTATACCTAGGACAGACTGTCCAGTTAGGTAGGTCCAACTTCGAGAAAGAAATCAACCATCGAATCCGACTCGGCTGGGCAGCGTTCGGGAAGCTACGGCACATCTTTTCGTCCAATATTCCGCAGTGTCTCAAGACGAGAGTATTTGACCAGTGTGTGTTGCCAGTGATGACATATGGCACTGAAACGTGGTCGCTTACAATGGGCCTCATAAGAAGGCTCAAAGTCACCCTAAGGGCAATGGAGAGGGCTATGTTGGGAGTTTCTCTCGATCGCATCAGAAATGAGGCTATCCGCAGCAGAACCAAGGTAACCGATATAGCCCTCCGAATCGCTAAACTTAAGTGGCAGTAGGCGGGGCACATTGCACGTAGAACCGATGGCCGTTGGGGCGGAAAGGTTCTTGAGTGGCGACCACGTACCGGAAGGCAAGGCGTGGGTAGGCCCCCCACAAGGTGGACTGATGACCTGGTAAAGGTCGCGGGAGTCCGCTGGATGCGGGTGGCGCAGGACCGGTCATTTTGGCACTCTTTGGGGGAGGCCCATGTCCAGCAGTGAACGTCTGTCGGCTGATATGATGATGATGATAATAGTGTACCTATGTATGTGATGGCGACTGTACGTTAGTATATTATACCTCAATGCTTCTGAGGGATTACACTTCTTCCCTGGTTTCGGTAGAAATACCACCCTCACTAGTCTTCATACTTTCGGAATATAGCCTAAGGCTATGCTCGCCCTGTATAGTCGTGCTAGATTCTCCTTTATGTGATCATATCCTTTCGGCATTAGCATCGGTAGTATCCCGTCTGGTACCGCTGCCTTGAAGGCAGCGAAGATTTGATCGCCCACTCCAACATCTCCTCACCACAGCCTCTGCAGCCTGGGGGGCCGATATACCCGGATCTACCTCGTCTTCTGGTAGTGACTTGACTTGAGCATACTTTAATTACTTTACCTCTAATACCTCTTTTTCCCCAGACCTGAAGCCACGGACAGCCGTGACGTTACTGCCCGGCCTCCCCGCCTACATCCTATTCATGATGCTGCGCCACATGGACCACGTGGACGACGAGCCCAAGATGCACCAGCTGCTGAAGGCGGTCCGGATCGGGGTCAAGAAGACGCTGAAGCGGCGCACCGACAGCGCCGAGTACAGCGCGCTGTGGCTCGCCAACATGCTGCGGTGAGTGACAGTGCCTTTCGAACCACAGAACACTAAATACCACTGAGGTGGCGACCTACAGCGCTGAGTAGACGCTAAAGCGGCGCTCTGATGGCGTTGGGTTGACGCTGAGGTGGCGTTGGGTTGACGCTATAAGTTCAAGAAAACCTTTGATAATATTTATAAATTTGGACCATTTTTCCACAGACTGCTGAACAACCTACGCCAGTACAGCGGCGACGCTATCTACCAGAAGGAGAACACTCCTCGTCAGAACCAGCAGTGTCTCCGCATCTTCGACCTGTCGGAGTACCGGCAGCTACTTAGCGACACCGCCGTGCAGATCTACCAAGGTATATTCATGATTTTGATCATTCAATATTTAGACGACAACCATTAGTACCATTACGAACGCACGCGTAGCATCTGGTAAAAATGTGAAAAAAATATTGATTATTAAAAAATCGAGAACAATTTTAAGAACGTGATCTTTTTAAGTTTTTTTTTTAAATTGCAATTCATATTTACCCAAGACGAAAATCTTGCGTCTAAAATTGTTTTTGAGGGTCAATAAAAAAATAAGTAGACGTTATTTTGACTTTGATAGAGATGTGTTTGATAGAGAATTAGGCACTACCACTTCCTTTTCTTTTAAATTCAAGTTGAAATGCGTAGGCCCTTAGAATTTTACAATATTTATAAAATAGACTAGGTTAAATAAATAAATATTTTGCGGACAATCTTACACCAATCGACCTAGTCCCAAACTAAGCAAAGCTTGTACTATGGGTACTAGACGACGTTAAACAATACTTATATAGATAAATACACCTCAAGCGGCGCAAATACACAGCCATCAATAGTGGCTACCTTTTTGCGCCGTTTGGGGTCGAAACTCTAGGACCGTGGGGAGAAAGCGCCCATTCTATGTTTCAAGAGTGCTCCAAGCGGCTGATACAGATGACGCGTGACCAGAAGGCTGGATCATATCTGGCACAGCGGATCAGCATTGCCATTCAACTTGGCCATGCTGCCAGCCTTCTGGGCACGCTGCCCTCTGATGGCGATTTGGGGCAAAAATTATTATTTTTTTGCTTAGTTTAGTGTTAATGTTATTTTTCTATATTATTTTCCTATTATCCTCTTGTATTTACATTGTAATTGATAAATAAATACTTAAATACATAGAAAACATCCATGACTCAGGAACAAATATTCGTGTTCATCACACAAATAGATGCCCTTACCGGGATTCGAAGCCGGAGGCTCGTTGGCAGAAAAAAAAGACAGGGTCACTACCAACCAGGGATCGGAACCGGTTAATTGCTAAAACCTCGGTTTACCACAAATCTCGAACTATTTTATACTTCACATGTAGGACTCAGTTGTGTTTTGAGGTAACGAGTGCGTATTATTAGATTGCCCAATTAGAAATGAAATTATTATCAAAAGAACGAAAAAGAACCGTTTTCGTTCCCATACAAACAAAACCGGTTTCCGATCCCTGCTACCAACTAGGCTACAGAGGTCGTCAAAAGTTGTACAAGAAGTTCTGGTTCATCAAAAGTTTAATGTTTGATGTTGTTACAGGTGTGATCACACTTCTGGAGAGGCAGGTAGAGCGGCTGATCGTGGGAGCCATCTTGGAATACGAAGAAATAAGGTTAGCATTCGTTAGTTCGTAGTAGTCCCAGGCGATGCAGCGTCTGTGGAGAGTACACTTCACCCACGTCGGCTTTGCCGCTTGGGCAGGTTATATAGGTTATAGGTTGTACGCGGGCTGGGTTTCCGCAACTCGACGTCATAAATGCGCCTATTTTGCGTGTGGGTTTTGGCACTACTGTTATTCGTGGCAACCCAGTTCCACCAGGAAGCCTAGCAGACCCTTTACGTTGCCGACGGCCTCCGGTAGTGACCCCGGTGTTGCTCGGTGTTGTGCCCTGTGTTGTGTTCCGCCACTCCAGGACATGTCAGGATGACGTGGGCGGCTGTCTCGTCCTCTTCTATGCAGGCTCAGCAGAGAGGACTGTCTGTAACGTGGGTAACAACACGGAGAGTGGCAGTGACCCAGTTATGCCGTTATGCCGCTCCCGCATTGGCTTACACAGCCATGAGAGACGTTGTCTACCTTATTGACGCTTGTATAGTCTGTAATAGACTTAAAGGCCATTGATGAGTAGTATAATCACATCGTGAAGTTCGTTTTTATGTTGACAACATTGTGAAAAGAGGTGATGAACACCGGTGTCTGTCGGCAAATGCTACTATAGGCTAATGGTCACACTTGGGGGTTCGTGTTCGCGTCGCGTCGTTGTCTCTCTTTCATTTGCCGTAGGAAGGAAAAAGAAGCAATACGAATATTTGGGCAACCACTGCCAAGTGTAGTGCAACCATAAGGCACACATTGGGGAACTTGTATGAGACTTCAATTTAGAATAAATTGCACTCAATCGATGCGGATATACGTAGAGATATCATAAAAAAAAACTATGGTACTAGTTTTATCTCACGTTAAAATAACGAAAATATAAGATTATTTTTTCGATAAAACAACAAAAATTACACAGAATATTAAATTAGAAATGGTATTTTGTATGACAAGTATTGACTTACACGCAAAATTTGTGGAGATAATTGCAAATTAATGACTTACTCCATAGTAAACGCGCCGATAATATAAGTTGTGACGTCATCGCATAAGCCCGTTTAATATAGAACGTTTTCGGGTGGTGCCGACGCGTGCAGATATAGAACATCAGAAAAACTTCGTCTACCCGGCGTCAACCCAACGCAAGCTCGGCACGCATGAGGTGAGGTGTCCATCGACTGACAGCTCTTCCTTTCAATGACCAGGAATTTTGCAGTTCAAAGTACTGGAACCCAGACACTCGATCGATACCAATCAATGACTAAAATAACCTTGAAATTGTGACAATTTTTTTTGTAAAATTGTTGTTTAATCACAGGTCAGAATTGTCAAAAAAGCTCGTCGACACAACTGGTGACCAAAGAGCTGACAGCTTTCTCGCTCAACGCTTAAGCATTGTGATTCAGCGAGGTAATGCTGCCAGCATTTTTGGCACGATGCCGCGGGGGCCTTATTTAGATGTTTTTTAGTTTCTAAGTTTAGTTTTGAGATTTTGTAAATATTTATTTAAGTAGTTTCTTAATTAGTTTTTTATTTTGGGTGTTTTATATTTAATAAATCACAGGTTAGTTACGGATAAAGGTATTAGCTTGAGTTTCATTCTGTTCAAAAATCACGTGAATGAAGCTAAAATAGACTTGATTACGGAGGAAAAAGGTAGAAATTCGGGTGCAAGACGCCTGCCATCATATGATGTCGCTGGGCACCCACGCACTTTTACGCCCGTCATCACTAGATGTCTCTGGGCACTGAAAGGGTAAGGTGGTTCGATTTCCATACAAAACGTAATTTGTCGTTCGCAGGCTAAATTTGCGCGAAATTCCTCCTTTCCTAGAATAATTTGAGAAAATAATTTGGGACGTGATACTTTGGGAAAACGATTGTTCTCAAATTATTCTAATTTTGCTGGCGATGGCGGCTAACTGTCAGCGCGGAGTCCACCCGCTGTCCCACTGGGCATGTCCCGAGTTGGGCCGTTCCCGTTACGTATCAATCGTGTGCTTACAGTATGGAGTGCTATACAAAGAAAAGTGACCGGCGCCAGCAGCTGCGGAGACAGTCTTGCGTCGCGACGATAACGTTTGCAGACGGTCGCCAACAAGCCTCACCGACCGAGCGACAATTTTTTTTTATACCACGTCGGTGGCAAAGAAGCTTACGGCCTACCTGATTGTAAGTGGTTACAGTAGCCTATGGACGCTTGCAACTCCAGGGGTGTTACTGGAGCGTCCGAGGGAGGAAATTTCTCTGAAACCGTACGGTACGCGACCATTTAGGTTCCAGGGTGTGAGGATGAATGCTCTGCCGACGGCGAGCGGTGCGGAGGTAAAAAGCAGCCGCATCATGTCGAACAGTTCTTCGGAGCTCAATCCGTTATACAAGCGATAGAACACGCACAAGGAGGCGATGTCTGTCCTTAGACTCAACGGTTCGATACCGCTTGTAAGTTTGGGATCGTCCACGATTCGCATTACACGTCTTTGAAGCGAGTCGAAAGTCCCAAGCCTGGTATCCAGCCCAGAGATGACAGCAATACTCCATGTGGGGAAGGACTTGGAGACTTATATAATAAAAGACTTTGTCCCGGGGAGAAGTAACGCTTTGCTCTGTTAAGCACACCGAGCTTTTTGGATGCCAGCTTGGCTTTGCCCTCTAAGTGGCTTCGAAATTGGACGTCGCTGGAAATGTCGACACCAAGGATCCCAATACTCTTTGAAATCGAAAGACGAGTGTCTTAGAACTGCGGGGCTACAGAAAAGGGGGTTTTCTTAGCGGTGAACGCTCATACTTACTTGCGCCTTCGTGGGGTTGAATCGGACCAAGTTATCCCTCCCCCACTCAGACTTTGGATAGAGTGCTCTCTTTTTTGGACACACGTTGTTCGCGACTCTCTACCACAGCAGAACGAGGAATGTTTGTCTGGTCCGTGTAATAGGTATCCCCAGTACCTGTCGTCCGCATAACAATAAATAAATAAATAAATAAATATTATGGGACAATCTTACACAAATCAACCTAGGCCCACGGTAAGCTCAGTAAGGCTTGTGTTGTGGGTACTAGGCGATGATATATATAATAGATACATACATATAGATACTCATATACATATATAACATCCATAACTCAGGAACAAATATTCGTGATAAACACACAAATAAATGCCCTGACCGGGATTCGAACCCGGGACCTCCAGCTTCGTAGGCAGAGTCACTACCCACTGGGCTACGGAGGCCGTTGAAAGTCACTACCCACTGGGCTACGGAGGCCGTGTGCCGTGTGCCGTCAACAATGAATTCCATCAATGGACAGCATGTCATTGATATGCAGCAGAAACAGCGTTGGAGACAGTACTGTGCCTTGTGGAACACCAGCGTTAATGTCCATGCTTTCGGACCAACTGCCGTCGACAACGGCGCGTATGCATCTGCCGGACAGAAAGCTGGCAATCCATTCGCACAAACCCCCGGGAAGTCCGTAAGATGGCAACTTCGATAGAAGACCTCGATGCGAGACCCGATAGAACGCCTTTGCCAGGCTGACAGCCAGTGCCTCACCTTGGCTCTCAATGGCTGAAGCCCATCGGTGAGTGGGATACACTAGAAGGTCACCAGTCGAGCGACCGTGGCGGAATCCATATTGACGGTCGCTGATCAAGTCGTGCTCCTCCAGGTATCTCAGGAGCATTGTGTTATAGCAATAGGCCTGTAATCCGATGGGTCTGAGCTACGTGTCCTTGGTCCGCACGGACTGTTGTAGTATGGAATTTTGCTGCAAACAACTATCTACAGGGTCGGTCGCTCGATCGGAGGGGCTTGTTAGCGACCGTCTAGCAGACGCTTAAGTGTGCGTTAAGCTTATAACGTGTGTTTTCTTGTGTCCAGCGGGCTGTCGGGCCCCGCGCGCGCGCCGCCGTCGCCGCCGGGCGCGGGCCCGGCGCGGCTGAAGCAGGAGCTGAGCGCGGCCCACGACCATCTCCACACGTACCACGTCGACGCCTCGCTGCGCGTCATGATCTTCAAGCAGGTATGTTCTCTTGTGTCCAGCGGGCTGTCGGGCCCCGCGCGCGCGCCGCCGTCGCCGCCGGGCGCGGGCCCGGCGCGGCTGAAGCAGGAGCTGAGCGCGGCCCACGACCATCTCCACACGTACCACGTCGACGCCTCGCTGCGCGTCATGATCTTCAAGCAGGTATGTTCTCTTGTGTCCAGCGGGCTGTCGGGCCCGGCGCGGCTGAAGCAGGAGCTGAGCGCGGCCCACGACCATCTCCACACGTACCACGTCGACGCCTCGCTGCGCGTCATGATCTTCAAGCAGGTATGTTCTCTTGTGTCCAGCGGGCTGTCGGGCCCCGCGCGCGCGCCGCCGTCGCCGCCGGGCGCGGGCCCGGCGCGGCTGAAGCAGGAGCTGAGCGCGGCCCACGACCATCTCCACACGTACCACGTCGACGCCTCGCTGCGCGTCATGATCTTCAAGCAGGTATGTTCTCTTGTGTCCAGCGGGCTGTCGGGCCCGGCGCGGCTGAAGCAGGAGCTGAGCGCGGCCCACGACCATCTCCACACGTACCACGTCGACGCCTCGCTGCGCGTCATGATCTTCAAGCAGGTATGTTCTCTTGTGTCCAGCGGGCTGTCGGGCCCGGCGCGGCTGAAGCAGGAGCTGAGCGCGGCCCACGACCATCTCCACACGTACCACGTCGACGCCTCGCTGCGCGTCATGATCTTCAAGCAGGTATGTTCTCTTGTGTCCAGCGGGCTGTCGGGCCCGGCGCGGCTGAAGCAGGAGCTGAGCGCGGCCCACGACCATCTCCACACGTACCACGTCGACGCCTCGCTGCGCGTCATGATCTTCAAGCAGGTATGTTCTCTTGTGTCCAGCGGGCGGTCGGGCCCGGCGCGGCTGAAGCAGGAGCTGAGCGCGGCCCACGACCATCTCCACACGTACCACGTCGACGCCTCGCTGCGCGTCATGATCTTCAAGCAGGTATGTTCTCTTGTGTCCAGCGGGCTGTCGGGCCCCGCGCGCGCGCCGCCGTCGCCGCCGGGCGCGGGCCCGGCGCGGCTGAAGCAGGAGCTGAGCGCGGCCCACGACCATCTCCACACGTACCACGTCGACGCCTCGCTGCGCGTCATGATCTTCAAGCAGGTATGTTCTCTTGTGTCCAGCGGGCGGTCGGGCCCGGCGCGGCTGAAGCAGGAGCTGAGCGCGGCCCACGACCATCTCCACACGTACCACGTCGACGCCTCGCTGCGCGTCATGATCTTCAAGCAGGTATGTTCTCTTGTGTCCAGCGGGCTGTCGGGCCCCGCGCGGCTGAAGCAGGAGCTGAGCGCGGCCCACGACCATCTCCACACGTACCACGTCGACGCCTCGCTGCGCGTCATGATCTTCAAGCAGGTATGTTCTCTTGTGTCCAGCGGGCGGTCGGGCCCGGCGCGGCTGAAGCAGGAGCTGAGCGCGGCCCACGACCATCTCCACACGTACCACGTCGACGCCTCGCTGCGCGTCATGATCTTCAAGCAGGTATGTTCTCTTGTGTCCAGCGGGCTGTCGGGCCCCGCGCGCGCGCCGCCGTCGCCGCCGGGCGCGGGCCCGGCGCGGCTGAAGCAGGAGCTGAGCGCGGCCCACGACCATCTCCACACGTACCACGTCGACGCCTCGCTGCGCGTCATGATCTTCAAGCAGGTATGTTCTCTTGTGTCCAGCGGGCTGTCGGGCCCGGCGCGGCTGAAGCAGGAGCTGAGCGCGGCCCACGACCATCTCCACACGTACCACGTCGACGCCTCGCTGCGCGTCATGATCTTCAAGCAGGTATGTTCTCTTGTGTCCAGCGGGCTGTCGGGCCCGGCGCGGCTGAAGCAGGAGCTGAGCGCGGCCCACGACCATCTCCACACGTACCACGTCGACGCCTCGCTGCGCGTCATGATCTTCAAGCAGGTATGTTCTCTTGTGTCCAGCGGGCTGTCGGGCCCGGCGCGGCTGAAGCAGGAGCTGAGCGCGGCCCACGACCATCTCCACACGTACCACGTCGACGCCTCGCTGCGCGTCATGATCTTCAAGCAGGTATGTTCTCTTGTGTCCAGCGGGCTGTCGGGCCCGGCGCGGCTGAAGCAGGAGCTGAGCGCGGCCCACGACCATCTCCACACGTACCACGTCGACGCCTCGCTGCGCGTCATGATCTTCAAGCAGGTATGTTCTCTTGTGTCCAGCGGGCTGTCGGGCCCGGCGCGGCTGAAGCAGGAGCTGAGCGCGGCCCACGACCATCTCCACACGTACCACGTCGACGCCTCGCTGCGCGTCATGATCTTCAAGCAGGTATGTTCTCTTGTGTCCAGCGGGCGGTCGGGCCCGGCGCGGCTGAAGCAGGAGCTGAGCGCGGCCCACGACCATCTCCACACGTACCACGTCGACGCCTCGCTGCGCGTCATGATCTTCAAGCAGGTATGTTCTCTTGTGTCCAGCGGGCTGTCGGGCCCCGCGCGGCTGAAGCAGGAGCTGAGCGCGGCCCACGACCATCTCCACACGTACCACGTCGACGCCTCGCTGCGCGTCATGATCTTCAAGCAGGTATGTTCTCTTGTGTCCAGCGGGCGGTCGGGCCCGGCGCGGCTGAAGCAGGAGCTGAGCGCGGCCCACGACCATCTCCACACGTACCACGTCGACGCCTCGCTGCGCGTCATGATCTTCAAGCAGGTATGTTCTCTTGTGTCCAGCGGGCTGTCGGGCCCCGCGCGCGCGCCGCCGTCGCCGCCGGGCGCGGGCCCGGCGCGGCTGAAGCAGGAGCTGAGCGCGGCCCACGACCATCTCCACACGTACCACGTCGACGCCTCGCTGCGCGTCATGATCTTCAAGCAGGTATGTTCTCTTGTGTCCAGCGGGCTGTCGGGCCCGGCGCGGCTGAAGCAGGAGCTGAGCGCGGCCCACGACCATCTCCACACGTACCACGTCGACGCCTCGCTGCGCGTCATGATCTTCAAGCAGGTATGTTCTCTTGTGTCCAGCGGGCTGTCGGGCCCGGCGCGGCTGAAGCAGGAGCTGAGCGCGGCCCACGACCATCTCCACACGTACCACGTCGACGCCTCGCTGCGCGTCATGATCTTCAAGCAGGTATGTTCTCTTGTGTCCAGCGGGCTGTCGGGCCCGGCGCGGCTGAAGCAGGAGCTGAGCGCGGCCCACGACCATCTCCACACGTACCACGTCGACGCCTCGCTGCGCGTCATGATCTTCAAGCAGGTATGTTCTCTTGTGTCCAGCGGGCTGTCGGGCCCGGCGCGGCTGAAGCAGGAGCTGAGCGCGGCCCACGACCATCTCCACACGTACCACGTCGACGCCTCGCTGCGCGTCATGATCTTCAAGCAGGTATGTTCTCTTGTGTCCAGCGGGCTGTCGGGCCCGGCGCGGCTGAAGCAGGAGCTGAGCGCGGCCCACGACCATCTCCACACGTACCACGTCGACGCCTCGCTGCGCGTCATGATCTTCAAGCAGGTATGCTCATAGGAAGGGTCCTGGGAGACTAGGGAGTATATTACATACGTTTCGCACCTACCAGCCCAGAGCGCGTTTTACGAGATGCCAAAGGAATTTAAAACATCAATACAGACGTTACATTTCATATTTGAATGTACTTGCAACACGGTCGGCTTCTCGCGGACACAGTAATACGAAATGTTTGTCAACGTAATCACATTGAGGGCACAATTATTTTAAGATTGGTTTTACTCTAGCACTACCAGAGAAGTGCATGCGCCGTAAAACTGTGTGCCGACGTAGTTTCTAAAATTGGGAATCGTATCGTAGTAATTACACAAAATTTCCTATTAAAAAATCCTTAACATGAAGACTTTTAAATTCTCGTGAAAATGTTCGATAAGTTTCTCATATGCGTACATCTGTTCCAGCTATTCTACTACATCTGCGCGTACAGTCTGAACCAGTTGCTACTGCGCAAGGACCTGTGCTGCTGGGCCAAGGGGCTGCAGATCCGGTACAACATCTCGCACCTGGAGAACTGGATCAAGGAGCAGCTCGCGGAATATGGCCAGAAGAATGTAAGTTCATTGGCATATCGTCATCAGTCAAACGACGTCCACAACAGGGTTCTTCCACAGAAGTCTTCAAGGATCATAATTTATAATTCTTTGCGTTAATAATCATGTGTGTTGTGTATAAGGTCTTACAAAGGGCATTTTACAGCTAGTGTTCACATGAACCCTGTTAGGGTATATAGCAATGTACTTAACTAAAACTAAATACTAAAGCAATTACCTATACTATTTCAACATTTACATTTAAACTAATTTTTATTCGACATATTCCACATTAAAACCGTCCATTATTTACGAAAAATAAAATTTTGATTGGATTTACCTTCATTTGATGTAATCGATTGCAATTTATCTATCTTTGAAAAAACTCAGTGTGTTTTAACAGACCTGGATTTATCTAGATTTGAAAAAAAAATACGATTAGAATTTGTCAGCCATGTTGAAAAAACTTCGGCTTGGATGGACACACCTACATTTAAAAAAAAAACTATCATATGGATTTATCTGATTTGATAAAATATTATGATTTAAACTGTATTTTTAACCCGTGAGTAATCGGCCTACCTGAATTTATGTTGTGAAATACTTGAATCTAATCTTATAATACTTTGTCGACCGCTTTAAGCCTAGTTGGTAGTGACCCTGCCTACGAAGCAAAAGGTCCTGGGTTCGAATCCCGGTAAGGGCATTTATTTATGTGATGAGCACGAATATTTGTTCCTGAGTCATTGATGTTTTCTATATATTTAAGTATTTATTTCTCTATATAAGTATCTATATTATATCGTCGTCGAGTACCCATAGTAAAAGCTTTGCTTAGTTTGGGACTAGGTTGATTTGTGTAAGATTGTCTGCAAATATAAAAAAAATATAAAAAAACACGTTATGTTCGCAGGTGGACGAAATCCTCAGCGTCCTAAAGCCGATCACGCAAGCCGTGCAACTGCTGCAAGCGCGCAAGTCGCTGGCCGACGTGCAGAGCACCGTCGACATGTGCTCCAACCTCACAGCCATGCAAGTCTGCAAGGTGAGTCACTCACGAACACGCTCTCAACGGTTAAGCTAGAAACACACTTGTCCCACGTACGCAACGTATGCAATGCAACGTGGGAGAGATTGTGTGCACACTTGTCCCACGTATACGACGTGTATTGACATCAGACGCTGTTGTAAGCTAGGAACACACTTGTCCCACGTACGCAACGCCGATGTGTCTGACGCGCTAGGAACGTAAGATCTAGAAACACACTGATCGTACGCGCGGGAAAGCGTGTGATTCCCCTCCACGTTCCCACGCCGATCTGGCGCGACAGGTCGAACGTTGCATGGGACGCGTGGGGTAGCATTGCGTATGACAAGTATGTTTCTAAGCATACAAATATCAGGGTCCAGATTTCATAATGCATTGCATACGTTGCGTACGTGGGACAAGCGTGTCCCTACCTTTATCATTGCGCTTCTAATGTATACACAGTGAGTAACTAGGCTCAGCGCTGTCGGTACGCCGCACAGTGTTTTATAGAAGCCGAAAAAGTGACATCCCCGTTTTATTACAAATTACTGTAGTTTAGATCATTACAAATGTGAGACTAAAACTCCCGCGTTTCTAATATGCGTAGTTATTGAGAAAAATTTTTTTGAAAATCTTGGTTCTGACACCTAAGAATTACGAAAATCATTTATATATTGCAAATTATTAATTAAACTTATATGTTGTTTAAAGTGTTGGGTAAAAAATAGGGTAGATAGAAGACATAATAATGAAGCTGTCATACAAATATCGCGTCCTACTACGGTGGAACATAGAAGAAAAAAAATAAAAACCAAAATCTATAAAATCATTAATATCTTTGTAACAAATGTACCTAGAGAGGTCGTAATTGCCTCTAAATGTATGTCTTTGAAGGGATTATCCAACAATTTGAACAAAAGAAAAGTTTATTAAATAATTTGCAATATATAAATGTTTTTCGTAATATACGTGTGTCAGAAACAAGATTTTCAAAATTTTTTTTCTCAAATACTACGCACATTAGAAACGCGGGAGTTTTAGTCTCACATTTGTAATGATCTAAACTACAGTAATTTGTAATAAAACGGGGATGTCACTTTTTCGGCTTCTATAAAACACTGTGCGCCGCTCTAGCTAAAAAGTATTTATTGCCAAAAAAAAAACCGGCCAAGTGCGAGTTGGACTCGCGCACGAAGGGTTCCGTACCATTATCTATAAAACCGGCAAAAAAAATCACGTTTGTTGTATGGGAGCCCCCTTAAATCATCCGCATCCAACATCCGCAGCGTATTATCCGCCAACAAACTGTCCTCAGTTTGTCGGCGGATAATACTTTGTAAATCAAGCGTTTAAGATTTTGTGAGTTAAATAAATAAATATTAATTTTATTTTGTTTTTTAGTATTTGTTGTTATAGCGGCAGCAGAAATACATCATCTGTGAAAATTTCAATTGTCTAACTATCACGGTTCATGATATACAGCCTGGTGACAGACGGACAGATAGACAGACGGACAGCGGAGTCTTAGTAATAGAGACCCGTTTTACTCTTTGAGTACGGAACCCTAAAAATTAAAAACTTTCGAGAAAAAAATACAATACTTACAAACTAAATACAAACAATAAGAAAAAAAGAATTAGTGGACAATGGACCCCAGTCTTAGCATGCGCTGGGCCTGCTAGTTTTCAGACTGGTCCCGAGAAATCGGTCCATGGCAGGCTAATTAATTAGCGTGGTTAGGTATAAATATTTAAATTATACTGTGCTTACAATCTAATACCTACAGAAATATTGTAATCAGATCACTCAGCGCCGTCGGAGCGCCTATTTAGCTCAGCGCTGTCGGTGCACCTCTTTAGCTTCTACTTAGCGCTGTCGGTGCACCTCTTTAGCTTCTACTTAGCACTGTCGGTGCACCTCTTTAGCTTCTACTTAGCGCTGTCGGTGCACCTCTTTAGCTTCTACTTACCGCTGTCGGTGCACTTCTTTAGCTTCTACTTAGCGCTGTCGGTGCACCTCTTTAGCTTCTACTTAGCGCTGTCGGTGCACCTCTTTAGCTTCTACTTAGCGCTGTCGGTGCACCTCTTTAGCTTCTACTAAGCGCTGTCGGTGCACCTCTTTAGCTTCTACTTAGCGCTGTCGGTGCACCTCTTTAGCTTATACTTAGCGCTGTCGGTGCACCTCTTTAGCTTCTACTTAGCGCTGTCGGTGCACCTCTCTAGCTTCTACTCAGCGCTGTCGGTGCACCTCGTTAGCTTCTACTTAGCGCTGTCGGCGCACCTCTCTAGCTTCTACTCAGCGCTGTCGGTGCACCTCTCTAGCTTCTACTTAGCGCTGTCGGTGCATATCTTTAGCTTCTACTTAGCGCTGTCGGTGCACCTCTTTAGCTTCTACTTAGGGCTGTCGGTGCGCCGCGTCAGCGTTAATAAAAGTCAAAGTGTCGAGAGTAGGTAGAAGGTTGATTCGACGATTTTTACGGGCTTACGTAGACTTTTTCACATTTTTTTTTACATTAATTAGAGGTGATAGACCCATCGGCACATCAACGCTGGCCATTACGCCATTCTGACGACTGAGCCCTGAAATGGGACCCTTTCGTGGCTCTAACTACTTACTATTGTTTTATTTTATTTGATTAGAAGAGCTATTTTGTATGCTGAGTTCCCATTGAGTGATATTGAACTGTACATTTGTGTGAACAGATCCTGAACATGTACACACCCGCGGAGGACTACGAGGTGAAGGTGACGCGCGAGTTCATCCACGAGATACAGAAGAAGATGCAGGAGAAGGCCGGCCCCCACGCGGACAAGGAGCCGGTGAGTCTACGAGGGGTCTGCACTAATTGCTGATGCTGGAGAATATATGTATATCTATCTACCTATTCAGCTCGTATCCACCCACTGTTGAGTATCATCATCATCATATATTTAAGTGACGCGCGAGTTCATCCACGAGATACAGAAGAAGATGCAGGAGAAGGCCGGCCCCCACGCGGACAAGGAGCCGGTGAGTCTACGAGGGGTCTGCACTAATTGCTGATGCTGGAGAATATATGTATATCTATCTACCTATTCAGCTCGTATCCACCCACTGTTGAGTATCATCATCATCATATATTTAAGTGACGCGCGAGTTCATCCACGAGATACAGAAGAAGATGCAGGAGAAGGCCGGCCCCCACGCGGACAAGGAGCCGGTGAGTCTACGAGGGGTCTGCACTAATTGCTGATGCTGGAGAATATATGTATATCTATCTACCTATTCAGCTCGTATCCACCCACTGTTGAGTATCATCATCATCATATATTTAAGTGACGCGCGAGTTCATCCACGAGATACAGAAGAAGATGCAGGAGAAGGCCGGCCCCCACGCGGACAAGGAGCCGGTGAGTCTACGAGGGGTCTGCACTAATTGCTGATGCTGGAGAATATATGTATATCTATCTACCTATTCAGCTCGTATCCACCCACTGTTGAGTATCATCATCATCATATATTTAAGTGACGCGCGAGTTCATCCACGAGATACAGAAGAAGATGCAGGAGAAGGCCGGCCCCCACGCGGACAAGGAGCCGGTGAGTCTACGAGGGGTCTGCACTAATTGCTGATGCTGGAGAATATATGTATATCTATCTACCTATTCAGCTCGTATCCACCCACTGTTGAGTATCATCATCATCATATATTTAAGTGACGCGCGAGTTCATCCACGAGATACAGAAGAAGATGCAGGAGAAGGCCGGCCCCCACGCGGACAAGGAGCCGGTGAGTCTACGAGGGGTCTGCACTAATTGCTGATGCTGGAGAATATATGTATATCTATCTACCTATTCAGCTCGTATCCACCCACTGTTGAGTATCATCATCATCATATATTTAAGTGACGCGCGAGTTCATCCACGAGATACAGAAGAAGATGCAGGAGAAGGCCGGCCCCCACGCGGACAAGGAGCCGGTGAGTCTACGAGGGGTCTGCACTAATTGCTGATGCTGGAGAATATATGTATATCTATCTACCTATTCAGCTCGTATCCACCCACTGTTGAGTATCATCATCATCATATATTTAAGTGACGCGCGAGTTCATCCACGAGATACAGAAGAAGATGCAGGAGAAGGCCGGCCCCCACGCGGACAAGGAGCCGGTGAGTCTACGAGGGGTCTGCACTAATTGCTGATGCTGGAGAATATATGTATATCTATCTACCTATTCAGCTCGTATCCACCCACTGTTGAGTATCATCATCATCATATATTTAAGTGACGCGCGAGTTCATCCACGAGATACAGAAGAAGATGCAGGAGAAGGCCGGCCCCCACGCGGACAAGGAGCCGGTGAGTCTACGAGGGGTCTGCACTAATTGCTGATGCTGGAGAATATATGTATATCTATCTACCTATTCAGCTCGTATCCACCCACTGTTGAGTATCATCATCATCATATATTTAAGTGACGCGCGAGTTCATCCACGAGATACAGAAGAAGATGCAGGAGAAGGCCGGCCCCCACGCGGACAAGGAGCCGGTGAGTCTACGAGGGGTCTGCACTAATTGCTGATGCTGGAGAATATATGTATATCTATCTACCTATTCAGCTCGTATCCACCCACTGTTGAGTATCATCATCATCATATATTTAAGTGACGCGCGAGTTCATCCACGAGATACAGAAGAAGATGCAGGAGAAGGCCGGCCCCCACGCGGACAAGGAGCCGGTGAGTCTACGAGGGGTCTGCACTAATTGCTGATGCTGGAGAATATATGTATATCTATCTACCTATTCAGCTCGTATCCACCCACTGTTGAGTATCATCATCATCATATATTTAAGTGACGCGCGAGTTCATCCACGAGATACAGAAGAAGATGCAGGAGAAGGCCGGCCCCCACGCGGACAAGGAGCCGGTGAGTCTACGAGGGGTCTGCACTAATTGCTGATGCTGGAGAATATATGTATATCTATCTACCTATTCAGCTCGTATCCACCCACTGTTGAGTATCATCATCATCATATATTTAAGTGACGCGCGAGTTCATCCACGAGATACAGAAGAAGATGCAGGAGAAGGCCGGCCCCCACGCGGACAAGGAGCCGGTGAGTCTACGAGGGGTCTGCACTAATTGCTGATGCTGGAGAATATATGTATATCTATCTACCTATTCAGCTCGTATCCACCCACTGTTGAGTATCATCATCATCATATATTTAAGTGACGCGCGAGTTCATCCACGAGATACAGAAGAAGATGCAGGAGAAGGCCGGCCCCCACGCGGACAAGGAGCCGGTGAGTCTACGAGGGGTCTGCACTAATTGCTGATGCTGGAGAATATATGTATATCTATCTACCTATTCAGCTCGTATCCACCCACTGTTGAGTATCATCATCATCATATATTTAAGTGACGCGCGAGTTCATCCACGAGATACAGAAGAAGATGCAGGAGAAGGCCGGCCCCCACGCGGACAAGGAGCCGGTGAGTCTACGAGGGGTCTGCACTAACTGCTGATGCTGGAGAATATATGTATATCTATCTACCTATTCAGCTCGTATCCACCCACTGTTGAGTATCATCATCATCATATATTTAAGTGACGCGCGAGTTCATCCACGAGATACAGAAGAAGATGCAGGAGAAGGCCGGCCCCCACGCGGACAAGGAGCCGGTGAGTCTACGAGGGGTCTGCACTAATTGCTGATGCTGGAGAATATATGTATATCTATCTACCTATTCAGCTCGTATCCACCCACTGTTGAGTATCATCATCATCATATATTTAAGTGACGCGCGAGTTCATCCACGAGATACAGAAGAAGATGCAGGAGAAGGCCGGCCCCCACGCGGACAAGGAGCCGGTGAGTCTACGAGGGGTCTGCACTAATTGCTGATGCTGGAGAATATATGTATATCTATCTACCTATTCAGCTCGTATCCACCCACTGTTGAGTATCATCATCATCATATATTTAAGTGACGCGCGAGTTCATCCACGAGATACAGAAGAAGATGCAGGAGAAGGCCGGCCCCCACGCGGACAAGGAGCCGGTGAGTCTACGAGGGGTCTGCACTAATTGCTGATGCTGGAGAATATATGTATATCTATCTACCTATTCAGCTCGTATCCACCCACTGTTGAGTATCATCATCATCATATATTTAAGTGACGCGCGAGTTCATCCACGAGATACAGAAGAAGATGCAGGAGAAGGCCGGCCCCCACGCGGACAAGGAGCCGGTGAGTCTACGAGGGGTCTGCACTAACTGCTGATGCTGGAGAATATATGTATATCTATCTACCTATTCAGCTCGTATCCACCCACTGTTGAGTATCATCATCATCATATATTTAAGTGACGCGCGAGTTCATCCACGAGATACAGAAGAAGATGCAGGAGAAGGCCGGCCCCCACGCGGACAAGGAGCCGGTGAGTCTACGAGGGGTCTGCACTAATTGCTGGAGAATATATGTATATCTATCTACCTATTCAGCCCGTATCCACCCACTGTTGAGTATCATCATCATCATATATTTAAGAGCCAGGCTCTTGTCGGTGGAGCAATTTAAACTAATGGGAGCATTTCCTCCACAGCAAAACCTCCTGATGGACTCGAAGATGATCTTCTCGGTGCAGTTCCCGTTCAACCCTTCCTCCATCCGGCTGGAGGACATCGAACTGCCAGAGGTCCTTGGGCTTGAAGGCCTGCTCACCAAGATATAAACGTATTGGTTTATACTACTTACATTATTGGACATAGTTTGGATGTGAGTTTGTTGGCGATTTTATTATGAATTTGTTTTGAATTTCAAATTAAATGAATTTTTAAAGTGGATACTTCTTTGCTCGCGTTCTTGTATAGGGGTACTGTTCAAAATGTATCACGTGACTTCCGGAATAACTTTTTGTAGAGAAGCCTAATCTAATTTCAAATAGTTGTTAATCACAAAATGTTATTTAGTTTATGTGGCGGACATGAAAATAATGCTGAAATGACCGCCATTTTCAATGTATCGCGAGTCAAATGAGCTACATCAGTCAATGTTGCCATATATACCGATTTATATGTACTTATGCAGATTTTAGTGATTTAATTCAGATATATATTTTACGGGTACAGCCAACAAAGAAGTATCCACTTAAACTTAATTAACGGTTGTATCTCCGACACAACCCGCTTCTTTTTTCATTGCTCTGAGCTGGTTTCGTACCAGATACCTTCTAGCACATGCGACTGACCACGAATGCGAGGTCGCTCGGAGCAAATTAATTTTAAAATTTGTCCATTTAATTTGAAACTCTCATTGAATTTATAATTTTCGTCAGCAGCCGCTACTGCATATTGCTTGTACAGTCAGCGTCATATAGTTAGTAACAGCCAAAGTAGTCAAATATATCGTAACACATCCTTACTCCTATAGTAATAAAGACGTGTTGCTTCCTTGGCTGCTACTAACTATCTGATGCTGACTGTACCTGCAACAGCGGAGGTAGGACATAAAACGAGTAAAACACCTCGCCAAGTTTCGGAGCAACATTACAGAAAACTTACCGACAGTACGTACGTCCAATTTGGTTAAATACAAAATCCTACACGACAAACAGTGTTTAAGACTTGTAATTACGATACTAGCTAAACTATGTGCAAAGTTACCTAATAAGGTGGGTAATGTTTGACATAAATTCCTTTCATCTAATGTAAATTTCATATTATACCATAATTTTACCAGACCTAATTTGTTCCGAAAAACTTAAAGTTTGCCAAGTCATGAGAAATGTAACATTAGGTCAAAACTATTTATATCGAATATTACGAAGCACATATATGACTAATATGACAGAACTAACATTCCTCTACGAACAGCTTAAAAAAAACATAAAAGATATATTTAGTGTATGCCTAAATACGAGTGTAGATTAAAATGATTGTTTACCTAATTTAATTATTTATAAACGTTTGTATAATTATTCAACAAAAATGCACGGGAAGAGTACAAGTAGTTCTAGGCGAACCCAATGCCTCGAGGAATATTTTCCTAAAACCACGTCAAAATACTGCAAACGAAGAACAGACACATAAATGGATGACACAGAGTAAGATGAGTATCCATCCACCAGCTGTGCGAGGTGCGGTGAAGTGCGGAAGCGGTGAGGGAGGAAAACATATACCTAGGAAGCGATGCGCGGGCGCCGCCCATCACGATATTGGTGGATTTTTTCCTAGCTCACCGCCTCGCACAGCTCTGGAGGGCGATTTTTGACTTTCAAGCGCTCGAAAATTACGGTTATTCGCGGACGGTCTAGAACGCAAAATGACTAGTGTAATATTTTGCCTATATCGCTTTTAGTCTACATCGCGAACGGTCTAGAACGCAAAATGACCACTCATAGGTAGGTTAGGTTCGTTAGGTCTCTTCTAATGGCTGAAGGGCAAACAACACAGAAATAGGCGCCCCGCGGTAGCGGGGCTCCGTCGACATCGCTAACGTAAAGATAAAACGACGAAAATTATGTAGACTAATAGCGATATGGGCCAAATATTACACCAATCATTTTGCGGTCTAGACCATCCGCGAATAACCCGAAAAAAAAAACAGTCGAGCGCTCGAAAGTCAAATCTGTCCCCTGGTCGATAGTGAGCCTTAATTCCAGATCCAGATACCCCACTATTAATCATCGCGCGTTTAATTTTTGAATTATTGGGAAAGAATGGGTGTAGGTATGTGAAAAAAGTGTGCTTGAAGGTCACAGTTTACATGCGTGATTCACTACTATATTCATTCATATTTTATTGTTGTTGTTATGTCCCAGTAACAACAGTGACAGAGTTTCTTAACAGCTACAACAGTGACAGAATTTCTTAGAAAAAATAGTATAAACTGGACTTCTGTCACGCTAAGCCCGCTAAGGAGATGGGCTACCATGGAATGGGTTTACAAATATTACAGAAATACGTGTTTAGTGGATTTAAACTCCATAGAGGATCCCCCCCAAGAGACGTACAACGGTAACGAACAACTAAAACATGTTGATTGGCCCATATAGACCTTAAAAAATGTTGATTGGCCCATATAGACCTTAAACAATGTTGATTGGCCCAAACCTTAAAAAACCTATCCTTTCAAGTCCTAGACCAATTTTATTCCCACATTCCATTGGAGACGGAATTTCGGTTTGAGTTTGTACTAAATTTCATACGAAAGAACTTAATAAGCTTTATAATCCCCTGCATAACTAGAACCTTGTTGTAGTTTACTTTCGGATGTAATCTGAGTTCGGGCGGGGAGTGGCACGCGCATGCTTTCTGCATGCGCAATAGTGGATCTGCTCAAATGCCGCCATGATGGGTCTACTTTCTGCATGCGCAATAGTGGATCTGCTCAAATGCCGCCATGATGGGTCTACTTTCTGCATGCGCAATAGTGGATCTGCTCAAATGCCGCCATGATGGGTCTACTTTCGTGCTGGGTATGAAATAAATCATCTTTCATCGGGCAATACAAAGCTGCTTCTAAGTTCTATAACTTAGAGGCAGCTTTGCTAGAAAACAACATCATCCTTAAACCTAATTTTGGCATAATAAAAAGCTTGTCACAAGTTCCTAGACTATGAGAAAGCCATAATTTGAAATTATTTTGGTGCCATTCCGTTTTGTACAAATCTAGAAAAGAAAGTACATTAACTGATACTTTAACTTCACTTGCCATACTGCATTTGTAAAACGTTCAAAACTAGACCAGCGTAAAGTTAACATAGTTCAGTTCGGCATGACAATTTATACGGCTAATGTTACTAATGCTCAGAAGTTACTTAAATACTTATTTGATTATGTTAAGTCTATTTTACGCTGTTTGGTTTCAATTGATCATATTAACTAACCATAAATTATTTTCACATAATTTACTTGCATTGCACCTAATCTCAACACAGATTTAATAATGATCAAGTGAAGTCATCTAACTATCAACGAATTAAGTTAATTTCTGTTTTTATATGTTTATTGTTTAGGAATTTTGTATATTAGTTGTTATAATTAGTTCAAATTTGTTGTATTTATTTGTATCATTTATGTTAAGAGTATAATTAGTAAGTAATAATAATGCGTGTTGATTTATCCTTACATATTTAGGAGAAATATAATTAGTGGAATAAATAATTATAATAATAGCTACACATAATAGTATTTCACATAATATACGACCAGATATTGAAGATAGTTACGGCATGCTTTTTGAAGTTGAATTTAGATGATATTTTATGAGAAGTGTAGATTTATTACGCCAGGATTGCTTGTAGAATAATATAATATGATATTATGACATTTCGCGAGATGTAATTTGTTATAGATTTTTTTATGTAAGTTCTATTTACGGAAACCTACTTACAACTTATGATTTACTTACTTGTTTTTTATGGATAGCCTTAAATTTGGTTTCTTTATTAAAAAAAACAGAAAAAGTAACAGACTTGTCATAAAAAGTAAACGTTTTGTTATAAAATAGTGCTAAACAGGTTACCATACAACTAGGTGCTTCAAAACACGGCGTCACTAATATCAAAAACATATATTTATACATAAAACACACTATTAGATGTACTTTCTATGCAAAATATTTTTGTAGTGAAATTATGACCAGTATTCTTTCTGTACTTATTTATTATTAGGAGAAAAGTTATTATGAATAATTTTATTATATGTATTTGTAGGGCGACGTATAGTTTATAAAGAAAACACAACACTGACGCTAAGACATATATTGTCACGAGTTAAACACATAAACTACACAAGTCACAAACCACATATAAACAACATATCTCAAGACGTTAGGGCAGAGCGTATCCGTTAGCGAAGCTGTCTAGTAACCCACTGAATACCGACTATCGCGCGGACTCGCAACATGGCGTGCGCGCATACCGGCTAACGACTGTAGATCCGCGGCTCAATCCTTTTGATAGCGAGCCGGGGGTCTACCTCTATTGGCCCTAGGAGGTAACGTGCGAGAAATAGGGCTATCCCTGTCACACGCTATAGACTCCCCCTCGAGTTCATGAGGACGCCCACGTCCATGGACTCGCACAATATCCTGATCTCGACAGCGTGGACGACCTCTTTTCCTTTTAGGCACTACGGGAGAAGGAACCACGTCATCCCTACCATTAAAACGCACGAGCTGTGAAGCGTGGTACTTGCCCAGCACCTCCTCGGGTGCATTGAGACCAGAGACCAAGTAAGTTGTCGGACTAACTTTCTTAACGACCAAGTAAGGACCATCCCTCTTTGGAATAAACTTGGCCGAAACGCCCTTAGCTGCGTTGCTAAGAACGTGAGACGTAATGAGGACCTTATCCCCGACGTCGAATACATCACCTGGCTGACGATGTTTATCAGCATATTCTTTACGTTTGTCCTGCTGTGACTCCACGCGATCTCGAACTGCTGACAATGAGCTGATAAACGATCGCAGATATGGCGTGATCTGAGGGACAAAGTTTTCTTTGTCAAGTATGGCTCTTAAATCATAGCTGACCTCTGTTGGAGACCTCATCTCGCGCGCAAACATGAGATATGCAGGAGTAGCTCCGGTGGTGCGACACATGGCACTGTTCATGGCAAACCGGATGATAGCAAGCTTAGTTGGCCACGACGAGTGTTCGTTTTCAACTAACCGGGCAAGCTGCGCTTTCAAGTCTCGGTTTTTGCGCTCAGCGGGATTAGCTTCAGCGTGGTACAGTGGCACGAGGCTCTGCTTAACTCCAAGAACAAAGAGACACTGTTGCATAACCGCTCCGACGAACTGCACTCCGTTGTCCGATACCACCCTGCGAGGGAAACCATACCTTAAGAAGTATTCTTCCACGAGCGTACGAGCACATGCTTCAGAAGTTGCTTCCTTCAGAGCATAAAGCTCAACCCAGCGTGTAGCCGTGTCTTCGACCAGCAAGATCCAGCGCTCACCGTTCTCACCTACTGGCAAGGGACCAAACAAGTCAATCGCCACCACCTCGTTGCGCTGACTTAAAACGGGAGTCTGAAGAAGACCGGACGGCTTTTCGTTAGATGCTTTGTACCGCTGACAAGGTACACACGTCTTAATGTACTCAGCAATGATACGACGCATACCTGTGAAGAAGAAGCGCTGCGAGATCTTGTAAAAGGTCCTCTCAATCCCCTGGTGCCCCGATAACGGAGAATCGTGGCATTCCTTCAAGATGTCAAGATGAAGCGAAACGGGAACCACCAGCTGCGGCTCTTCGCTTTCGACATCGGGATTGTACCTGTACAAGACGCCTTGCTGCATGAAGTACCCTCGTTCCGACCAACGCTTCACTCCAACGGCTGCAGCATCTGACACACTTTCTAACTCACTTATAATCTTTTCCAGTTCCGGGTCATCGAGTTGAGCCTGTCGGAGATCAGCGGGGCTGCGAGCAGGGAAGTCCACGATGACTGAGCATACACCACACTGATCCTTATTTACCTCTTCACAGGTAGGACGGCTGAGCGTGTCGGCGACGACATTCGCTTTACCCGGAGTGTACTGGAATATTATGTTAAAGGCCTGCAATTTCAAAGCCCAGCGAACTAACCTTCCTGACGGTGACTTTAAGGTTAAAAGCCACTTTAACGGTTGATGATCGCTCCCTATAACAACCGTTTGCCCTTCTATGTAACCTCTAAATCGCTCCACAGCCCACACAACAGCAAGCGCCTCACGCTCCGTTGTGCTGTAATTTCTTTCAGCTGGAGAGAGCAAGCGGCTGGCATACTCTATTGGACGTTCGTCCTTACCTTCACCCTGAAGTAAGACGGCACCAAGTGCATAATTACTGGCATCAGTCCTCAATATAAATGACATCCGATAATCTGCTTGTATGAGGATTGGAGCAGAGGCTAAACAACTCTTAAGCTTTTCAAAAGCTTCCATCTGCTCGAAACCCCACATCCAAGGTCGATTCTTCTTCAGTAGGCGGGTCAATGGTTCGGCAACAGCAGAGAAGCGCGGCACAAACTTGCGGAACCACGAGCAAGTTTGTAAAAAGGTTCGCAAATGGCGCAGCGAAGATGGAGCCTTCATTTCGAGGACAGCGCGAACTTTGTCGTCATCCGGTGAAATGCCATCTTGTGTGATCACATGACCTAAATACTTCACCTTATCACGTGCAAAGACACACTTTTCGCGATTAGCGCGCAAACCAAACATCCTCAGTCTTTGAAATACTGCGCGAAGATCTGCAACATGCTGCTCGAACCCTTCAGATATCACCAGCAAATCGTCCTGATAAGCGAGCAAGGTCACGTTCTGGAGAGAGGATCCAGAGCGGAACCTGTCGATGAGCCGCTGGAACGTGCTTGGGGCATTCTTGAGCCCAAACGGCATGCGTTTAAAGCGGTACGTACCTAGAGGACAGACGAACGCACTCTTATCTCGGTCTTCTGGTCTGACAGGCACTTGCCAAAACCCACTTCGCATATCAAGCGTGCTCATGAAGCAGTTCCGTTTCGTTGACTGGACGAGCTCGTCGATCAGGGGCATCGGGTAAACATCGGTCTTCGTGACAGAGTTGAGCTTCCTGTAATCCACACAGAAACGTACCTTGCCATTGGCCTTGGGCACCAAGAGAGCAGGAGAGCTCCATGGAGACTCACACTCCTCTATTATATCGTCCGCCAGCATCTTCTCGATCTCCGCCCGCATGACCTCCCTCTTGGCAGGAGTGACACGATAAGGCGGCACGGCAATAGGCGCATGATCGCCCGTATCGATCCTATGCTCGGCAAAAGGAGTTGGTCCTCCCCCTGGCTCAAACAAGTCCTGGTTCTCAGTGAGGAGCTGCGCAAGCAACCCGCGTCGCTGTGCGCTAAGCAACGTAGCTTCGTCCTCCCTAAGTGCCTCTACAGCTGCTACACATGAAGTGAGAGGTGACACGTTCTCAAAGTGTAACTCATACTTCTGGTTATCATTTTCACCAAAGTGCCAGCTTTTATTACCAAACTCAAAGTTAAGGTTAAACTCCCTCAAAAAATCAATCCCCAAAAGAGACTCATTATTATCCGCGTCAGGAAAAATCACAAAACTGACTTTTTTTGTTTTGTGTTTGAGTGTCACCTCTACCTCAGCGGTGAGTACAATCATTTCCCTACGTACACCGTCAGCCAACCTAACAACCTTTGTTGACGACACTAACGGGTGTCCTTTCTGTTCGAGGAGAGCATACAACGTGTGACCAGCGATGCAACTTTTAGCCGCAGTATCAACAAGCGCCGAACCGTTCGCGCCAAGAATACTAATATTTAAAATAGGGCGGCGAGAAGTTTCAACAGCACGCACCTCTACATTGTCACAAAAAGTTTTACAAACATTGTCTTTAATGCAAAAAGTTTGACAAACATTGACTTGTTCCGAAAAAGTTTGAGATTCATTGACTTTATACTTATTGTAAACGTTATCAACATTATCAACGCCCTCATAAACACACTTTGAAATGTTGCATATATCACTCTGTGAAAGTTCAGAAAAATCCCCCATGGCACACGTAGGGTTACCTGTAGTACCAAGCGCAGGCGACGGGTTAACGGGGCGTTCGGCGCTTAGCGACAGCGCGTCCGACGAGCGCGCCGCCTCGGCGCCGTGAAAGGGGGCATCTCGCGCCAGTGAGCACGCGCGAAGGCGCGCGCGGCTCCCGCCGACGCGCGCACGCGTGTTGTCGGCGCGCGCAGGTGACGCACGCTGCGATGTAGGTAGCGAATCAGAGCCGACCGCACCGCCCCAGTGCGCGACGGCGGCGGCGTCGGCGGCCGCGGCATCGGCGTCGGCGGCAGCGGCATCGGCGTCGGCGTCACTCGAATTTACGTCAACGGAATAAAACGACTGTCCCTGGTTACAGTTCGGACACTTAGAACGAATAACATTAGGGGCGCCGCAGCCGTAACACTTTACTTTCGAACTATTTTCAACAAACTTATCACTTGAGTCTTTAATAACTTTCGCGTTATTTTCTTTTAACTTTTCACAAGAGTCTTTACTGTGACCACTACGTTTACAGTAAACACAAAATTTACGACGAGGTTTGTCATACGAAACCGAAGTTCGTGAAGTACAGGCGTCGGTGGCCTCGTTCGCAGTCGTACGATTCTCGGAACCGGCCGCGCTCGGGCGGTTCTTGGAAACGGTCGGCGAACTCGCGCGATCGCGCGCTGTTGCTACGGGAACATGATTCTCTCTTCTGGAGTCTTCAATGCTTTGACACTGTTTTATTAAGCTTTCAAAACTATCAACGGCTTCTCTCTTTAGCCTTTTTCTGATGCGACGATTTAAAAGACCAAATACCATGTCCAGTTGAACTCGTTCACAAAGGTCATCCGCTGGCAATTTAGCTAACAAAGCTCTCACTCTTGATATGAATAGTTCCGTAGACTCTTCTCCCTGTACCATAGAAAACAACTCCGTGTAAATGACGAAAGGGGGGCGGCGTTCGCCGAAGGCACTTCTTAGCCTATCGAGCGCCTCTTCCCAAGTCCTGACCTGTGTCTTCACACCCTGCCACCAGACGCCGGCTTCGCGCGTGAGTAGCAGCGCCAAGCCGCGGATGGCGTTCTCGTCGGTGATGTGCACACAAGACTTGTAACTTTCGATGCTATCAACAAACGTATCCAGATTCTCGTCCTTGCTGCCGCTGTAACGAGCCGTGCACTGCGCGAAGTTACCATTTATTGAAGCGAACGTAGCGGCAGCGGCGACGGCGGCAGCGGTAGCGTCGGCCTGCGACGGCGTCGATGACCTCACCTCGCGCAGCAACTGCTGGCAGAACTCTTGCTGCGTTTGCTGGAGCGTGGTTAGCATCGCTGTTAGGGCTTCGCTGTTCATAGTAATGTTCCCATCTGAATTATCATGAGACCCTAACGAGCCACGTCGCGGTCTTCTTGACCTTGACATTTCGAATAACGGCGAAACAAAACGACTCAGACCCCCAAACGTTGGGCAGCCAAATATGTAGGGCGACGTATAGTTTATAAAGAAAACACAACACTGACGCTAAGACATATATTGTCACGAGTTAAACACATAAACTACACAAGTCACAAACCACATATAAACAACATATCTCAAGACGTTAGGGCAGAGCGTATCCGTTAGCGAAGCTGTCTAGTAACCCACTGAATACCGACTATCGCGCGGACTCGCAACATGGCGTGCGCGCATACCGGCTAACGACTGTAGATCCGCGGCTCAATCCTTTTGATAGCGAGCCGGGGGTCTACCTCTATTGGCCCTAGGAGGTAACGTGCGAGAAATAGGGCTATCCCTGTCACACGCTATATATTTAAATTATGCGATATCACTTCTAAGTAATTTTAAAAATATTCGTTTAAACGAATTTACCACTGTTCGATGTTATTGTAATAAAAGTATTTAACATAAAATGTTATTGTTGAGGACATAACCTACTATAAAATTACGGAAGCTTTTAAACATCATAATGACTATATAATGTAAAGACTTGTAAGCTTGTTTACCTAAAGCTTTCGGATTTTAACACTCGTTTTAATACGTCTAGCCACAAGAACTGACCATTAAATTCAGTATGTTGAGTTATAGTATTATGTCATAAAGGTGGGCTTTTCACATCATCCTATCAGCCGAAAGACGTCCACTGGAGGACATAGGCCTCTCCCAAAGAGTGCCAAAATGACCGGTCCTGTGCCACCCGCATCCAGCGGACTCCCGCGACCTTTACCAGGTCATCAGTCCACCTTGTGGGGGGCCTACCCACGCCTTACTTTTCACATACTTCTAATCCTAAAACATTTTTTTTCCCATTGTGTGGTTCTTGTCCTCTTAAAAAATAGTGAAAATAAATGGTATTTAGTAAAACTAAAGCTTAAAGGTACCTAAATGTATTAAATTAGATGTATGTATAGCAAAATATACATGTTGATTAATTGGAAATTCTATAATGATTAGGTGCTCAATTATAACTTCCCTTTTAATTGTTTAAAATTGTAGATTTAGTATATATCATTAGCTATTCAAATATTGATTGTAAACTAATTAAAACATTACTTATTTGCCTCTCTTGAAGCCTAATTTCAATAAACAAGTCCATGTACTCGGCTTTGCGAATAGTGAATGTCACATACAGTTTTATTTGCAATATCTCGTCATATGTAGTGTTGTGGATAACGCTCATTTTGAGGCTTAAAGCCTCGAATCCTAAAGACTTCCGAGGCTTAAAGACTCAAGTGACGAAAAGTCAATATTTTGCATTCATATGCGTAAAATAAACCATCGCACGGTTCTTAAACAGCATCGAGTCTATAAGCCTCGAAATGAGCGTTATCCACAACATTAGTCATAGGACGTCTAGTGTGAGAGAAAATCAACTGGGGATGTGACATGTGCCCAGCATATCAAAAGGATGTCACCTCCATATCTCTGCCTTTCAAACCGATATTGACAGGCAATGATCTGATAACTTGTATGGAAAATATTACAAATTTGGAAATAATTTATAATAGCAGATTTTTTGTATGTAACGGATATATTATCAGTTGAATAGTTACCCAGAGGCTGAATCCAACAAAATATCAGACATCAAAAATAAAAAAAATTAGCCCCTGAGACGTAGGAATTAATATTAATAAATGTTTCAATCTTTATTTTGGTTCATTTACAATATTCAAAATATTCAATGTAAATCAAACAAAAAAAAGCGGCCAAGTGCGAGTCGGACTCGCACATGAAGGGTTCCGTAAAATAAATTGCGGTTTACGATTTATGACGTATTAAAAAAAAACTACTTAACTACGTTCAAACCAATTTTCAGTGGAAGTTTGTATGGTAATGTACCTACATCATATATTTTTTTTAGTTTTATCATTCTCTTATTTTAGAAGTTACAGGGCGGGGGGGGACACACATTTTACCACTTTGGAAGTGTCTCTCGCGCAAACTATTCAGATTAGAAAAAAATGATATTCGAAACCTCAATATCATTTTTAAAAACCTATCCACGTATTGGTTTGATATATTTTTTTTTTGTGAGTGTGTCAACAGTATAGCTCTTATAGTTTCGGAAAAAAGTGGCTGTGACATACGGACGGACAGACAGACAGACAGACAGACATGACGAATCTATAAGGGTTCCGTTTTTTGCCATTTGGCTACGGAACCCTAAAAAGACAATTAATGTTTAATATGAATCTATCTAATTACTTCTGGGTGGAAAGTTTATTGGATTCTTGAATAAAGCATCTTAGAATAACGTTTTAAAATGAAATAAACAAAAAAAACGCTATTATAACTTAATGTTTTTAGAAACCGTATTTTGCCTGGAGTAAGAGATATGATATGACACAGGGGACATGTTGGGGATGCGTCACATTTTGTAAGCCAGGTGACACCGAGCTGTCAAGCATACGGGGCGTTAAATATATGTATACATAGCTTACTTAACTCATCTCTAATGGATACCCACCCTAATACATCCATAACTAAAATTAAAGGTTGAACTCTAAACCGTCTATATCAAAATCTGATTTTTGTTGAGGAGTATCAAAATCGCAAGGCCCTAATATCGATGTACAGTTAATTTGTTATGAAAAGGCTTTCTCATTCATTGTTTGTGAATACTGAAGATTTTATGTCAATTTATGAATGTATTAAGTAATATTAGCTGATTGTGTATGTATATCATATATTGACAATATTAATGTATAATCCAGTATCAATATTCTATTGATGTTTTTTTTTCATCAAAAAAAACCTTTTTTGTGGAGGTTCAAGCCATTTTATAATTATGTTAATTAATTTTAAATTAGAAGTTATTTATATAGAAAACGACATAAATCAATAATGTAATGTATGAAATTTTGATATATATTAGTTACTACATTTGGCCAATTTACAAATACTTATTATGAATGATCTCGATATTTACAGTTCCTTTTTTATTTAATATATTTGTAACTGAAGCAATATAATCCATATCTAATATTATATCCAGTGTAATTTGGCAGCGATAATTTAATAAAGCATTCAGTACTTAATAAAAAATGCCTATTTAAATACATTATACTATCTGTGCAAATAATTGAATAATAAAATCATTCATTATGGTCAATATGTAACTTAAATCTAGGTATATTATTTAATTATATCTATTAAAATTATGTGATAAAATCATCATTGAAATCAATAAATTAACAAAATATCACTTGCATTTTATGCGCTGTTCATGTTTATTTCGAGATATTGTTTAAAGATTTATAATAATTGCAAGAAATCTTTCTTGTAATGATTAATTGATATAATCTGCGTTACTATAAGTGATATCGTTTGTTAAGTGTGCTGTGAGTTACATTCCAACGTGTAGTTTGTTCCCATGTTTGTAGTTATATTTCGTTGTAAAGTGCAGATAAAATATAATGTTAGCAAACTTGGTTGTTTCATTTACTTTGTACCCAAGAGTATCCATTTTAGTGTTTATATGTTGCATGTTATCCTATGTATAGTGAAGATTGTTTACGTTTACGAAATTGCTTCACAGTAGTCCATTAAAAAAAGCAACTTTACCGTGCAAGGTAAAATATTCAAATTCCATCTAAAGTTTTATGAAAAAATCGGCCACCTTAAATCGGTCATCGGTCGGTGACTCTCTCGTGACTCTCTTTAGAGCCTTTTGTACAACATTTTACACGAGCAGCCTGTGGGTCTCGTATTCACAAAAACAATACAGTGCCCTTCGTGTTACAGTCAGGGATTGTAACCGGTTATTTTTTGTATGGGAACTGTAACCGGTTTTTTTCGTTCTTTGTTTATTATTTCATTTTCTAATTGGGCAATCTAATAATACGCACTCGTTACCACACAACACAACTGAGTCCTACATATGAAGTATAAAATAGTTTGAGATATGTGGTTATTTTGAGGTTTTTGCAAAAAACCGGTTACAATCCCTGACCCCGTAGCATGGATGGCGTTATCATGCGATAAGTGATAGGATAAGCGCGTCGTCTCATTCTATCGAACGGTGTCAGCCAGGGACGGATGCTCTATCCTGTCACTTATCGCGTGATAAAGGCCATCCATGCTACGGGGCCAGGTTACAGTACTACAACGCCTTCAGGGTGCTGATGGGTCTGCCGCGCTACTGTAGCGCGTCAGGAATGTTTGCTGTAGCCGATGCACATTCCTGACGCGCAGGGTGCGAGCCAGCCCCAACGGTATCCTGAGGGCATTTACAGCTAGGTTTGACTGTCAGTATCTGAACCATTTCCACATGATTCATCTACTGACAGGCAAGCCAATTTACTGTATGTAGTGTAGTGTCTTTGTTTTTTATGTCCCTTTTTTAGCCTTAGCCTTAAGATGATTTTTGTATTTTAAATTAATAATGTAGCAATGAATTATGGATACATGGACTTAGTCTGAAATAAACGATTTTTACTTATTTATTTAAATAACCTCAACTATACTTACGGGTGGCGCAGGACCGGTCACTTTGGCACTATTTGGGGGAGGCCTATGTCCATGTTCAGCAGTGGACGTCTTTCGGCTGATATGATGATACTTACGCTTCTGGGTTGGAGCCCTTCTTAGCGTATTTTACTAAGAACGGCCACTTTTTGTATCAATACAAACATGATCCAGTATCGATACAGATGACTACGAGTATGACAGGTGATCTGTGTGTAACTAGTGTCGCGATACAGTCAACTTCATATATACCCACATACGAACAGTGCAAATTAATTACAAGCTTGTAAAAATTGCGTTACTAACCAAGGTTCTAGAAAAATAAAAAATATTTGCGGACAAATTTACACAAATCGACCTAGTCCCAAACTAACTATGAGTGCTAGACGAAGATAAACATACTTATATAGATAAATAAATACTTTAATACATAAAAAAAACATCCATGACTCAGGAACAAATATTCGTGCTCATCACACAAATAAATGCCCTTACGGGGATTCGAACCCAGGACCTCTTGCTTCGTAGGCAGCGTCACTACCAACTAGGCTAAAGCGGTCGTCATAGAAAAATTAAGTGTTCTTATCAGAAGGTGAAACAGACATGGCCCCTGTAGCATGGATTTATCACGCGATAAGTGACAGGATAGAGTATCCGTCCCTGGCTGACACCGTTCGATAGAATGAGACGACGCGCTTATCCTATCACTTATCGCGTGATAACGCCATCCATGCTACGGGGCCTGGTTTATGTTTGATGCCATTGATAATCTTACTTCGGTACACCGTCGTTGCGTGCAAACATTTAACTGCTTTTTAAAAATGTGCCAAAAAAACAGGATCCACAAGTCTCGAGGGACCATTCCCACGAGTTGAGTGACCGCCGTCGAACGAAACATCGACATAATTAGACGCTTGGGACCCTAATTATGGTCGCCGTAATTGGTGGTCGCACACACTGGGCGGATGTTCTGATTTTTGCGACATATTTGTGGGTTGAGGAAATTTTGGACAGCAGGGGAAATATAATCTTTCCCGCTCACTGCCTCGGAAAGCCGTCTTTTATCCTTTAAAGCCAATGAGCAAAATCGCATTTTATCCACTAGTGGGCAAAGTAATTTGACCTTGGAGCGTATCTCATGAATCGTGATAGTTAGACAGTTGAAATTTTCACAAATGATGTATTTCTGTTGCCTCTATAACAACAAATACTAAAAAACAGAATAAAATAAATATTTAAGGGGGCTCACATACAAAACAAACTTTTCAAAATTGCTTGTTGCCTTCATCAGGCTCGTCTCAAAATGTATGGGAAAACTAAAATCCGACTCTCACTTGACCAAAATTTTAAAAATAATAGTTATTTGTGATATTTTTTTATACAAGGGTGCAAATTTATTATTTAAATTAAATAAAGTTGTTTTGCATGTTGCACTTTCCTCGCTCGCAGGTGAAAAGTTTTGTGTTACACACGGGTGCAAATATATTTTACTTCTCGTGTGTTAAAACACTCGCTACGCTCAGGATTCTATTTTAGAATCAATCGCTTCGCTCCTGGTTCAACTACAGAATCCTTTCGCTTGCTCGTGTTTCAATTCCACACTCGCGGGTAAAATACAACTTTGCACCCTTGTATAACAAATAACATTATTACGTACCTGTGTAGATAAAGTGTACCTACTTAGAAGATGTAATGTTTGTTTGAGCTAGGTACTTACTTTGTTTTTCTTACGTGTCACAGGAGTAGAACTACAGAAAGTCACAATCGAACCGTTTAGATTAATATTTATAACAAGGGAAATAAACAATTACAGATACACGATTAATGCAATTATTTTCATACAGTCCGCTCTGAAAATATCCATGTTAATAACGCAGTCAGAATGTCAATAGGAGACTCTGTCAATTACAATCGTGTCCGGGTCAAATCAAATTTGAGTGAGTTTGTTGTAGGTACTGGTTAGTTGAGCTTGGATAAATAAATACGCTATTAGATTTAACTGTATTCATACCAACATTACAATGTCTATAATTACAAAGTTATCTAATCAGAATTACACTTCGTCATTATATCAAAAAATGTTATATTTAAGTTCCACAAAAAGGTCCTCTTAAATACTCGTATTACTTAGTTTAAGTAAAATTATGGGAAACTCATTCCACTTGAGTGTTATAGAACATTAAAGCAAAAGATACTAACAGAATCTCAACGGTCACATAAAGGGAAACCCCCCCAGAAGCCTCAGAGCGGACCAAATGCGCCCCCGCGGCGATCCCGGCCCAGGTCTCCTTGACAATCTGCTCCACATAAGTCGGGGGGACTTCGAACATGTACTCGTAGCCCGGGAGCTCCAGGGTATAAGTCAGGGGGACGCCGACGGCGCGCGTCCAGTCACGGGAGGTGCCGGTTGTGTAGTAGAGTACCTATAACATCGGAAGTACGATTAGGTTGTTACTATTGTTTATGTTCGTCGTTGTCTGTTTTACATTGGTCACCATTTAGGGTCGTAATTCTCTTGTTAAGGGAGACCATAATTAAAGAGGAATCCACGTACAGTCAGGGATATTAATAATCATCATCATTACTTAAAAACCTTGCTCTTGTCGCTGGAGTAACTCTCGCCACTTTTCTCTGTCCATTGCCAGCCTCTTGACTTCCTCATATGACTCGACATCAGCACATCAGCTTTATCTTTTATTTGGCTAAAATATGTTAGACTATGCCTTACCTACTCTGCCTCTCTTGCCTTCAATTTTACCCTCCAGGATGTTTAGGAAGAAACTGTCGTGCCGTATTAGGTGGCCCACCATCTTGCCTCTCCTATTTCTAATACATCCTAGCAAACATTTTTTCTCATCTATTATCCTTGAAACCTCTTCGTTTTGTTTTATCTGTACAGGCCCCGTAGCATGGATGACCTTATCACGCGATAAGTGACAAGATAAGAGCGTCGTCTCGTTCTATCGAACGGTGTCAGCCAGGGACGGATGCTTTATCATGCCTGTTATCGCGTGATAAGGTCATCCATGCTACGGGGCCAGGACTCTATTGTCAATGTCAAGGCGTGTAGAGATATTTATGTACTTAAATTAATACCCCTGTCGTCGCCGTGCAAATGACTCAACTAACTAAAAGTAATAAAACTGGTCGTAGCATGGTTTCTTGCGCATGTTTCTAATACGTAGAATATTGCGAAAAGTCCGTCAGATGGATCACCGAAGCGAACTAGCTAGCCAACTAGCCAACAAAAAGTCCAACGTGTTGTTGGCCCGCTTAAAATAATAGATTATTAAATATTTTATATCATAAAGTTTAAGGCTGATTATTAATCTACTGGAGAGAACCCGTGGCAAGTGGGCCGTTTCACGAAAACACACTTAGGCCGTTGACCAATACCGGCTAGTCATTAGACCTGTGTTGCCTCTTTGACCTGTAAAATTGCAACTAAATATACTTATTAGCTTCGTGAAACGGGTCACTGGTCTTTCGTGAAGTATGTATTACCACAGCAGCGTTGCCGACGATATAAGGATCGGCCTTGTCCAACGCGAGGGCGTCTATAGTTGTCGCCATGGTGTCGCCCATATGTTGCAGGTCTGCGCCATTGGTCGGGGCAGTGGCTGTAGGTAAAGTAAGCAGTGGGTATTCTCATTGATGTCATATTATTACCAACAAAACAAAACGTTATGTGAAAGAAGTTACATTTACGCACCTTTGAGCGTCATAACGTTTCGCATAACGTTACGTTTTCTATAACACGATTTTACGGAGTGTTTACAAGATTATTATTAAACAAACGTAAACAGACCATCCATGCCGCAGAAGTATACAGACAATGCGATTCTAGAACAAATCCCGTTTTATCAAATTAAAAGGCATTATGTCAAAAAACCTTATACCAAACTTCGGACACCCGAAATACCTATAATAACACCTAACTATTTAAAACTCCAATGCCCCAGTTCTCATCATTCAAAAGCGAACCTTACCATTCACTACTGTAGTTTCAATAGGACAGTACTTAGTTGCTTTTTCACCCAGGAAAATTATGACGTCACTTATTCATTATAATATTTCCTAACGTTTCATAAAAAGGAGCCGATTTGACTACCACTCGACATCCCTAATTCCTATTCTACTCCTTTTGAAAACCTACTGCCTTTGAAAACCGACTAACACACATTGTCCTTACCATTATTCCCCCACGCGTAAAGGAACATATTCCCATAACTATGCAAAGAAATATACATCGCAGCGCGATTCAAGTTCATATGCACCACATCTCTGATCATCCTGATCTCTGGTTCAGAGAACGGATGAGGGCCTTCATATACGATGGTGCAGGGATTAGCGTTGGCTGCCACGGTGCCCCAGTAATGGTCGAAATTGCGGTTGCCATCAATGCCTGGACATTCATCCGAGCCGTTGTGGTTTCTGGAGCGGGTTTTGCGCCATAGGCGGTCCTGGAAATAACAGTAAATTAAATAAATATACGTTTCAGACAAAAAACATTTTTTGGTACAAGGTTTCATTGCTAACTGTAGGTACTTTTCTGTGTATAACTAGCCATCAACTCATTGAGACGATTCGAACGAGCCCAAACTCAATTACGACTACTATTTTTTTAATAAATTAAATATGTTGTGTAACTTAGACTCCTTGAAAAGATATAAGGTAATTATTGTAAGAGACATTAACATAGATTTTTTGTCAAAGGACATTAATACCAAGGCATTAATAACAACAAATTATTGACGTACCAACAAGATTTATCTGAGACCTGTCTATAGAGATATATCACATTTATACCAACTTGTCAAAAACAGAAATAGAAAATGTATCGTGTACGAATATGCATGTATCTGATCGATCACCTCAGTGTATAGTTTAGATTATTTTAAGTGGGCTCATGATTGGTTCTTTGTTAGCCAGGTACACAATGCCCTTATCTGCTTTTGATTGCGAACGCGTGCCATTTTTTGCAAGAAAAAGGTTAGCGCCACGTAAAATGTTCATTGAATAATGAACTCTATCTTCTTTTACAGTCTTCGAAGTGAGTGTCGACAATTTGATGATAAACCATTGAGAAGCAATTGTTTACAAATAGGTACTCATCATTCATTTCCTTGCCCTTATCCCATTTACTTGGGGTCGGCGCAGCATGTCTTTTTCTTCCATACTTCTCTGTCAGCCGTCATATCATCATTCACTTCTTTTCTCTTCATATCGTCTCTCACACAGTCCATCCACCTTTTTCTTGGCCTACCTCGTCTTTTACATCCATCCACATTCATACCTAATACTCTTTTGGTCACATGACTTTCATCCCTCCGCATTACGTGCCCATACCACGCAAGGCGATTGGCCCTCAATTTATCCGCGATAGGTGCTACTTTTAGGCTTCCCCTTACATACACATTTCTTATTCGGTCCATCCTCGTCACACCACACATCCATCTTAACATCCTCATCTCCGTTACATGCAATCTCTTTTCATCCGTCACCTTTAAGGCCCAACATTCCGATCCATACATGACGACAGGTCTCACAATGGTCTTATAGATTTTGCCCTAAAGGGCAAAACCTAGGAGGCATTCTGCCATCGCATATTGTTCCGGAGACCTGTCGCCATTTCATCCACCCAGCGCTAATTCGGTTTTTGACATCACGGTCGATATCACCATCACACTGTACAAGCGAACCGAGGTACTTAAAATCGGAGCAGACTGGGAGCATAACGCCGTCTAGCTTTATGCCTGTAAAACTGGAGAGACCGCCGAAGTCACAAAACATATGCTCTGTTTTGGACCTACTGATCCTCAGGCCAACAAATAGGTACTAATAAAGTAAATTTACCCTTAGTCTAAACGACTACGATTTGAAACTAAATGGTCATTGCCTATGCCTAGTCAACAGATTGAATCTGTATTAAATGTAATAAAATATTACTATGATATTTACTTTCCTTTAAAAAATGCCCTGTAAAGAATCATATTCAATGTGTGGGTCAATGAACACGTACGCCTTTTGCGCTATCAAATAGGTACGCCACTTTAAACTTATGATATCGCAAGGCCTAACTGATCCCGAGTCGTTTTCGAGCCTTTTGCATCTAGAGACGCGTTACTCGTGCGTATTGAAGAATAGTAGATGCGAGTATATTTAAACAACATAATATCAAATACGGGTGACGCACTGACGTACGCCGAAGCGTATGGCGAGTTATTTTGTCTGAGACCAGGCCCCGTAGCATGGATGGCGTTATCACGCGATAAGTGATAGGATAAGCGCGTCGTCTCATTCTATCGAACGGTGTCAGCCAGGGACGGCAGCTCTATCCTATCACTTATCGCGTGATAAGGCCATCCATGCTACGGGGCCTGAACAATAGAGCGGGACGTGCTCGTGAGCTGATCGCCAGGAGCAAGGAGACTGCGCCGCGCGCGCCGCCGCTGCCGCCGCCGCGCCGATCAGCTGAACCGCTATTACGTGACTGCTACTGATAATGATAACAATGCCGGATTGTAAAAACCATGCGTGAGATAAAAATAAAAGAATCGAAAGACTAATGAAATGTCTACAAGAATTCTTAACAATTTTCCTAGAATTCTCGTGTCGCTTTTTCGAAATTGTTTAATAGCTGCATCGAATCGGGAGTAGGTATATCCGGACGCCTTAAAAATTATTAGGGTACAGCCTATCTATAAGGGAAGGGCGAGATGCACTTACCGAAATCTTACAGACCTATATCCTTGATACCGATCGTCTCCAAAGTTTTTGAGCGTTTATTGAGTAAGAGGATCATAGACCATCTCACTATACTAGCAGCATCTCCATCTCCACTTATCTCCACTTATAATCTCCACTTATAATAAATCTCTAAATTAAAAAAAGAATCAGCCAGTTTGAAACTAAGCTTTCTGTGGTACGAATGTTCTCAGCATCCCATGGACGGAAAAATATGAAACATTTTATATAGGTACATTATTATTCCAGCTGCAACTTAGGATAGTTTTTATCCGACTGCGACAATTAATTTATTTTCCGTAATATACGACTTCATTTAATTTTTCATTTATTATTCTTAAAGTATATCGCCGCCACATCTGTCAGCTAAAAGAAACGTCAAAATCACAGTAATAAGAAATACTACGGACAAAATGGCGGAATTGCTTTGCCTTTCTTTCGCCTATTAATCATTTTAATCCCACCTACGATATACATTGACGAGACACATAGGTACCAAAAGCAAATATAAAATTAATCGATTTTGATATGCGAACTTATATGCGCCAATGTCGAATTAAGGCGTAATTTGTACAAATGTAACAACAAATTCGAACAATATAAACTTGGTTTTTTTGAATGGCACGCGCGCCCTCTCTTTGCGTATTCAGCCAAACCACGAAAACTTAAACTCGAAGTTCGTATATCTGAGGGCATACCGCGAACGGCATTCGAAGTTTTCCCTCTCTGTCCCTGTCTGTCTCTGACTTATGTACGAACTTGTAAGTATGACAGAGAGGGGAAACTTCGAATGCCTTTCGCGGTAGGCCCTCTGCATTCCTGTCATTTGTTAGTGCGATAGAGATAGAGATACCCGAATATTTTCGAATTCTGAAGTTCGTGGTTTAAAAGAAAATACGGATGTCGGATAGATCTAAATTAATATTTTATGTGTGAATATGGTTAAAATTATTTGGAAATACTATTGTTGTTATTGTTTTAGTATATTTGACTAGCTTTAAGTTTAATATTGTACGTCCGAAATGGGCAAGCTGTTGGACTTTATTTTACCCAAAACAACTAAATGTACACAGTTCTGACAATAAATAATTCTTATTTTATCTTATCTTATCGAAAATAGGGATGTAGACACTAAACAAAATAATCATAATGTTGTATTATCTCGAAAAAAAAACAACGCAAGAGGCTATATAGGTAATCACTAAGTTATAAGTGTATAAAGTTTTAAGAGGGGGTTTGTTGCGTCTCTTTTCCGCAAAACGCACCTTTATAATGAAACGATTGTTTTTTACTATGACGCTCGAGGATCGTGACGTCACGGTCCCTGATCGTTTTCTCACTCTAACAAGCGACATTAAAACGGTTGTAGCTTCGTAATTTTTTGAGATATTTGAATGAGTTTTTCGTTTCTTCTTTGTTTTGAAGTGAGTCTACAGCTACACCTGTATTTGGAAGACAAGCGGAAATAATCCATACTATCCATACTAATAATCCATACTTCCATACTAATATTAGAAATGCGAAAGTGTGTCTGTCTGTTACCTCTTCACGCCTAAAGCCGGGTACTCAGTAGCGAGCTGTAACTGTATCCGTTGCATGTACTGTAACCAAAAAACACAGTGTGTACGTGGTTCGCAAACCTGCTGCGAGCGGTACGCGTGCGGCTTGCACCGAGCCGACGTTAACAACGTACTCATTTTTAAGCCCGTAACGTTGCATGTAACTGTAACCGTTACTGTTACCAAAAACATAGTGTGTACGTGGTTCGCAAACCTGCTGCGAGCGGATACGCGTAGGGCTTACAGCGAGCCGACGTTTGCAGCGTACTCATTTTTGAACCTGTAACGTTGCACGTTACAGTAACCGTTACTGTTACCAAAAACATAGTGTATACGTGGTTCGCGAGCCTGCGACGAACGCTACACGAGCGACTCGTAGCGAGCCGATGATTGTCGGTTTTTGCCGCGAATCAAAGGGAGCTCGGCGAGCTCGCAGTGCGCTCGTGGACGTCAAGAGGAGAGGTTGTTGCTAGCCGCTACGAACCAGCTGTATTTCTTCCGATATGAGTGAATGGTCAGAGGAAAAATGTCTTTTGCTGATAGACGCCTACAGGGAAAATACCGTACTATGGAACCCTAAGGACAAAGATTACTACAAAAAACACTTGAAAGAAGATGCCTGGGCTAAAATCGGAGGTATAATTAATGAAAGCGGGACAGCATGCAAACAAAAGATGATAAATGTATTGGCTTCGTATAGAAGGGAGCGCATGAAAATTAACAAATCTGTGGGAACGGGGAAAGGTATTTACAGTGATAAAATTGATATTATTTATTTATTGTTTGTTACTCCCCGTACACACTAGAACCTCGTTATTGTATCTGTTTGGTTACAGTTACAGCTCGCAAAATGAGTACGCTCGGTGAAAGCGTTCCGGCGACGCCGTGAGCCGTAACTGTAACACGCGTACACACTAGAACCTCGGTACTGTTTCTGTTTGGTTACAGTTACAGCTCGCAAAATGAGTACGCTCGGTGAAAGCGTTCCGGCGACGCCGCGAGCCGTAACTTTAACACGCGTACACACTAGAACCTCGTTACTGTATCACGCATGTTACGGTTACGGTTCGCTACTGAGTACCCGGCTTAAACCGCTGAACCGATTTAGATGAAATGAGCCCCGGGGAAGGACAAAGGGTAGTTTTTATATCTGAGGGGCTGAAATTGGGGGTGGAAATTTGTATGGAGCTACTTAAACCGCTGCACCGATTTAGATGAAATTTGGTATATAAATAGTCTGAGTCCCGGCGAAGGACATATAATAGGTTTTATCCCGGAAATCATCCCCTAAAGGGGTGAAAGGGGGGGGGGGGGGGGTGAAAATTTGGATGTAATCTATTTTGATGAAATTTGGTGTAGATATAGGTTAAGTCCTGGGAAAGGACATGGGATAGCTTTTACCCCAAAAATCATCCCCTAAGGGGGTGAAATTAGGGGTGAAAATTCGGATGGAACCCATTTTAATACAATTTGGTATAGGGATAGCTTGAGTCCTGGGAAAGGACATAGGATAGTTGTAATTCCGGAAATCACTCCCTAAGGGGGTGAAATGGGGGGTGAAAATTTGGATGAATCCCGTTTAGATGAAATTTGGTATAAAGGTCGTTTGAGTCCCGAAGAATGACATTAGATAGTTTTTATCCCGAAAATCATTCCGTAAGGGTATGGAATAGGGGGTGAGAGTTTGGATAAAATCCATGTACCTAGATGAAATTTGGTATAGAGATAATTTGAGACCCTTCAAAGGATATAGAATAGTTTTTGCCTCGGAAATCATCCCTTAAGATGGTAGAAGTTTGTTTGCATTATATTTTCTAAGTATTAAGTTCTACGCGGATAAAGTCGCGGGCAACAGCTAGTACTAAATAATCAGCAATATGTTTATCAACGGCCCTAGGTGATACATATCGGATACCTTCGATTTCCATAATCACCATCTGCCATCAAAGTGATTTTCCCTGAAACCGTAACATGTTCAGGAAAAATTAGACTTTGTATAGAACCCTGTAGGTTAGGTTTGTTTTATAAAAATCCGGAAAAGTTGTATATTTCTTAGAAAAACTAATTAGGGCAACTGATGTATATGGCAAATGAAATTATGGATATTATTAGAAACCCGAGTAATTATACTATCTACTGCAAATTAAAACCCAATCTCACCTCCTCATGGGTATATTCATAGCCATCCGGGTTAGCCAACGGAATGATCACCCAGTCAACATCCTCTAGCAAATCTCTGTCAGTAGTTTCAACCACCAGCTGGTTTATAATATACAACGCCACAGGTGTCGTCACCCACTCTCTGGAATGCACCATGGCGTCGATAATGATGACTGGCTTGCTCAGATCTTGAAAGCCAGTGGTGGAGATCCTGACGTATTTGATCTGGCGTCCTTCGTAGCTCAGACCTCCGTTTACAACGGTGAGGTATTCGGGGTATTGAGAAGCTAGCTCGTCCAAGTGGTTGTTGATCTGGAAGAAACATGGCGATTATAGACATAAACACATCGACCAGACGACTGTTTATCCTTCGGACGGATTTGACAAGTATTTACATACAGAGTGTTATTGAAGATTGGGCAGAAATCTCATATACGTCAGAATCTGGCCGCACTTTGTGAGAGGCGTTAAGCCTGCATCACAGTGGCGCGGCCTGTGGTGGCGGACCATAGTAAATTTGACATCTAATGACAAGTTTTCTATTGTCCGCCGTGGCCAGGCCGCGCCAGTCTGTGAAAGGCCTCACACTGGCGCGGCCTGCGGTGGCGGACCATGATAAATTTGACAGCTAATGACAAGTTTTCTATTGTCCGCCGCGGCCAGGCCGCGCCAGTCTGTGAGAGGCCTCACACTGGCGCGGCCTGCGGTGGCGGACCATAGTAAATTGGACAGCTAATGACAAGTTTTCTATTGTCCGCCGCCGCCGCGGCCAGGCCGCGCCAGTCTGTGAGAGGCCTCAAGCGGCGTCAATATCGGACATTAACTGTCAAGTTTACTATTGTCCGCCACCGCAGGCCGCGCCAGTGTGATGCATGCTTAACGCGGCAACACTAAACGTCATACCTACTTACGCACATTTGTTTACCAACAGTGTTGTCGCGTGATTGAATCTAGTTAGTTCAACTTGCATTTGCTAGACCATAGTACTGCAGTACCTACTATAGTCTGGCTCAGTTTGAGTTTTGATACTTATGAGATAGAGCCAGATTCAAATTTTAAAATTCTCAAGCCGCCAGATTCAAATCTTAAATTCTCATACCGATTAAGGCTCTTACAAGCATAGTCTTACAAGTAGAACCGGTCCTTCCTTTCTCGGCTCAAGTCACAAAGGGGGTCATAGAAAGGCTAAAAGAACAAGATGGGGAGAGAGAATGGAGGGAAGCATCTGGATGTAGACAGACAAAGATGATGGTAGAAGGTGTGGATCACAAAAGGACCTGGTATCTGCTGAAACTGGGTAAGAGCAATCTGAGATTGCTGACTGGTATCATTACCGGTCACAATACTCTAAATAGACACTTAAAGATAATAGGTACCTATAAGTAACGACGCTTCTTGCCCACACTGTGGGGAGGAAGAAACAAGTAAGCATATACTAGTGGAATGTGTTATGTATACGCGGCACCGCGGTTTAGCACATTTGGTAAAGATATGTTAGAGGAGCGGGAATTGAGGATTATCAACCTTAAAGATGTACGTCCGTCTGTTCTGCAGGAAAACAAGAATAATAGAAGAATTTGATGTGGGAACGCTGCCGGGACAGTAACCTTGAGCCCAAACCTTAGGGAATTGGGCTGAATGACCGTGACGAGTGGTCGTCTGCTGCCTGTTTCCGGCCAGGCGTCCCTTCACAACATCAACATCAACAGCATAGTCTTTTGTCGGGCGGCATAAAGAGGCTTCCTTCTTTAGTTGTAAGATCTTCAAGTCTAGAAGTCTTAATAGTGTCTTACAACACTAAGTATTAAGACTTGTTCGCTCTCTTAATATTAAAGTTTGGATTTCAAAAATAGAATTTGGTAGTGTTACCTCTTGGTACCTGTAGTAGGTTTCCCATCCGATGGTTCGCCCGGTCCGCTTAGCCGCAGCGGATGCCTTGGCTGCCTGCACTTGAGCGTCTTCATTGCGGAAAGCACTGTCAAATAATTGTTAACATATTGTATTCGTTGTCATCATAGTCACATAGGTACATAAACTCACGCCTGTATTCCTAAACGGCGTAGTATGGAGAAAATATTATCCATTAGACACTTCACTTATTCCCATAGGCGACTCTTACGCTACTTCGGGAAGAAAGGAGGTGTTGCTATTCTAAACCACCACAATGGGGATATCGAAGTAAGTTTACGAGAAACTACATATTTGGTGAAAGTCATTTATTTATTTCGATTCTTCATCATCATTGGCGTTGTACCTACATCTACGAGTATGAGAAGAAGATTTAAATAGCGTATGTTGTGGCAGTGCGGCACTTCTTACGCAAATTACTCGTAAAACCGATACGGGAGCGACAGCTAGGTAAGACTGCATAATGTACAAGCAAATGTTGTGCACGGTGATGAATAGTGGAACTAATTAATATTGTTACTTACTCTGCAAGATTGTCAATCACTTTCGTATACGAGATCAGCTTCTCATCAAAGTGCTGCAGCCACTGTTCTCTGACTTCTGGAGACAGACGCACCAAGGCCTGCAGCTGTCCAGTTTCCTGTCGAGGTCTGGTTGAGAGCAAGTCCAATTCGGCGTCGAGGGTCCTAATATCTGGGGCTGCTCCAGTGATTTGGTAAAGCTGGTGTCTGAAACGAAGTCAAAGGTAGGTTATAGGTACCTACCACAGAATAAATAATACTACGACGTACCTACAGCAGGTCCTTTGTCTAAGAAAACCTAAGTTTGACAGCAAAAAATTCAAATTATGGCTATTTAGTTTAGTTAAGTATAAGATGCATCACGTTTGCGTTCCTCGGAGGTGCGATAGCCTAGTTTAACCGAAGCGGCCCGAGGGACAAGCCTGGTAATATTACCATTGGGCAATGAAATACCTAGAAGTAGGTACGTAAATAAATAAGTATTAGAACAAGTACCTACTAAATAAGTAAGTATTTGAACAAGTACTAAATAAGTAAGTATTTGAACAGTACTCGAAGGTAATAATTGATTACTGTAAGATTGCGTTGACTTTGGAGAGGTCAAGACGTTATACCTATTCTTGTAACTTGGAGTGGAAAAACAAGGACACTGGCCAGACGACAACCGAGATCAACGGCTAAAGCACGTGTGATAAGCATTAGCAAATGATAATGAGTCTCACCCCTCGTATTTCTCGTGACGAGCCTGGACAAAAGCCAGGAGCGCTAGGAAAAAATACACCAACCGCGCCATTTTACAACGACGACTGAGGGTTTTTCTACATTATTTGAATATCATTGGAGATTATAGAATTAGAGGCAGTAAGACGCTCATAATTTATTCTGTACAGATAGGTACGTATTATCAGTTTAGGGAATAATCCCTCTTTTGTTTATCGCATAAGTAGTCATGTTGTACGTCGTAAATTGTACAGTCGACTTATTCTATAGCAATAAGGCGAATAATTATAGATATGACGCCGACTGTACCTAGTCTCATTGGTATTATCGAGGGGTCTGTTGATGCAACAGACCGTCCTACTATAGGTACCTACCTAATACTCAGCCTGCAATAATTATAGATATGACGCCGACTGTACCTAGTCTCATTGGTATTATCGAGGGGTCTGTTGATGCAACAGACCGTCCTACTATAGGTACCTACCTAATACTCAGCCTGCAATAATTATAGATATGACGCCGACTGTACCTAGTCTCATTGGTATTATCGAGGGGTCTGTTGATGCAACAGACCGTCCTACTATAGGTACCTACCTAATACTCAGCCTGCAATAATTATAGATATGATGCCGACTGTACCTAGTCTCATTGGTATTATCGAGGGGTCTGTTGATGCAACAGACCGTCCTACTATAGGTACCTACCTAATACTCAGCCTGCAATAATTATAGATATGACGCCGACTGTACCTAGTCTCATTGGTATTATCGAGGGGTCTGTTGATGCAACAGACCGTCCTACTATAAGTACCTACCTAATACTCAGCCTGCAATAATTATAGATATGACGCCGACTGTACCTAGTCTCATTGGTATTATCGAGGGGTCTGTTGATGCAACAGACCGTCCTACTATAGGTACCTACCTAATACTCAGCCTGCAATAATTATAGATATGACGCCGACTGTACCTAGTCTCATTGGTATTATCGAGGGGTCTGTTGATGCAACAGACCGTCCTACTATAGGTACCTACCTAATACTCAGCCTGCAATAATTATAGATATGACGCCGACTGTACCTAGTCTCATTGGTATTATCGAGGGGTCTGTTGATGCAACAGACCGTCCTACTATAGGTACCTACCTAATACTCAGCCTGCAATAATTATAGATATGATGCCGACTGTACCTAGTCTCATTGGTATTATCGAGGGGTCTGTTGATGCAACAGACCGTCCTACTATAGGTACCTACCTAATACTCAGCCTGCAATAATTATAGATATGACGCCGACTGTACCTAGTCTCATTGGTATTATCGAGGGGTCTGTTGATGCAACAGACCGTCCTACTATAAGTACCTACCTAATACTCAGCCTGCAATAATTATAGATATGACGCCGACTGTACCTAGTCTCATTGGTATTATCGAGGGGTCTGTTGATGCAACAGACCGTCCTACTATAGGTACCTACCTAATACTCAGCCTGCAATAATTATAGATATGACGCCGACTGTACCTAGTCTCATTGGTATTATCGAGGGGTCTGTTGATGCAACAGACCGTCCTACTATAGGTACCTACCTAATACTCAGCCTGCAATAATTATAGATATGACGCCGACTGTACCTAGTCTCATTGGTATTATCGAGGGGTCTGTTGATGCAACAGACCGTCCTACTATAGGTACCTACCTAATACTCAGCCTGCAATAATTATAGATATGATGCCGACTGTACCTAGTCTCATTGGTATTATCGAGGGGTCTGTTGATGCAACAGACCGTCCTACTATAGGTACCTACCTAATACTCAGCCTGCAATAATTATAGATATGACGCCGACTGTACCTAGTCTCATTGGTATTATCGAGGGGTCTGTTGATGCAACAGACCGTCCTACTATAAGTACCTACCTAATACTCAGCCTGCAATAATTATAGATATGACGCCGACTGTACCTAGTCTCATTGGTACTATCGAGGGGTCTGTTGATGCAACAGACCGTCCTACTATAAGTACCTACCTAATACTCAGCCTGCAATAATTATAGATATGACGCCGACTGTACCTAGTCTCATTGGTACTATCGAGGGGTCTGTTGATGCAAAAGACCGTCCTACTATAAGTACCTACCTAATACTCAGCCTGCAATAATTATAGATATGACGCCGACTGTACCTAGTCTCATTGGTACTATCGAGGGGTCTGTTGATGCAACAGACCGTCCTACTATAGGTACCTACCTAATACTCAGCCTGCAATTGCCAACTTCCATGTCTCTATATATCTATCTGCCTCGACAATAATGTACCTACCATTAAGTAGCCGAGGACCAAAAATGTTTAGGTACCTACTAATCCATTTTATTTTAATACACCTACCTAAGGTCCAAAAGTTTATTTTTATTAAAAAACCTTATCGTTTATAGCGACTGTACTTACTCGTACCAAGTTCAATAATGACAAACCTCGTTTAGAAGGTTATTTATAGTAAGTATGAAAATGGTAAGTTCAAGTTCATATCGCATAAAAACGAACTGAATGAGTAGGTACTGACTGACTGACTGAGCCATTATATTATATTGAGGAACTCTTTCTCCTCGTAATCTTGTGATACCTACTTACATTTAAGAATTATGCGCGAGCGTGACGTAAAACTTATTAACACTTTCGTCGACTGTACTCGACAGGCAGGCCATACATATGTAGGCTTAACAACGTTGAAAGGATGACTCACGCTAAAACGGGCCGTGTCCGGCCCGGGCCGTTTTCTAAGAAAAACGACGGCGTTTTTGCGCGGCCAAGCCATACCCAAGTCCGGCCGAGCTACGGCCGGGCCGTGCCGACACCGAGCCGCTTCCGAGCCTCGTCCGTCGCTCGGCCGCGCAAAAACGCCGTCGTTTTTCCTAGAAAACGGCCCGGGCCGGACACGGCCCGTTCTAGCGTGAGTCATCCTTAATTGATGGTACTGTGAACGAGAGTGTTAAGGAATATATAAAACAAACCGGCCAAGTACGTGTCGGACCACGCACAACGAAGAGTTCCGTGCCTATTAAAAAGATCGAATCTTCACAAAAATCTTAGGCACTTACGTCCTTTTATATAGGGAAGGCAGTTAGTTTTTCAGCAATATCTCGAAAACCTTCAAACCGATCTTGTTCAAAATAATTTTCCGATAATGAATTTAATAAGCACTATGTCCATAATTTTCTTCACATTTTTTTATCACACCGTTTGAAAATTAGAGAGGGGACACCATTTTTGTGACTTTCAGGGCGATTATCTTTGACTATCAAAAATCCCTTAATCAAAAAAAAATGCTGAGAAATCTTCTATATATTTTGAAAGGCCTAACCATTGATTTGCCTACATGTCGACTTACAATGTTTTTTTTTGGCTTTCGCTTACCTACTTGTACTTACACACTTAAAAAAAGATATACTTATTTACTCATTTCATTACTGAACTAGGTATTTAGAGGCTATCAAAATACATCTATTTTCATTCAAATACGCCTTATAGTTTTCGAGTATAATGCCTGTGACATACGGACAGACGGACATGACGAAACTAAGTATAAGGGTTCCGTTTTTGCTATTTTGCCTCGGGAACCCGAAACACTAGCATTTGCCCCCGACTAACCGCGGGAACGTCGGTATCAAATCAACTTGCATACCCAATTTATTTTCAACAATAAAATCGTAGTGACATTTAATACATGAGTTTATTATTAGTATCATTTCAACATGTCCTATGAAAGTTTAAATTCGACTACCTAATACATTTGATGTAATATGAAATCAAAAAATCTATTTCATTTATTTGTGGATTGTATTTCGAAATTTTCATCTAAATCCGTTTAGTCAAATCAAATCCAAAAATTAGTTTTGTAATACCTGCTGAATGTAACATATGGGAGAAAACGAAAATAACATGTTTTTAAATAACAAATTTGAATACCTAGACTATACCTACATATATGATGTAATATCCGGTTATGTTTATGATAATTTATTGAAGATTCTTTGTAAACTGGGTCTCCATTATGCCACAAAAAATACAAATCTATCTAATATCTTCATCGTTGCGTCACGCTCTCACATATTGGTTAGATACGTGTGATAGCGATATTCTAATACAATTTCAAGATTAGAAATCACGCCCCTGAATTTAGTCCCATTTTGCCAATTTTTGTTAACTACCAATTGTATAAATAACTGAAGCGGTTTGTAGCTGTAATAATTAGGAGGGGTTGGTATCAAAACGCTTGGATTCTCAAAACGACCAGAACCGCATAAAGACAGGATCGCAAAACGACCACAGCTGCAAAAAGCCTTTATCTCGTAATTACTTTCTAGTAAAACAACCACCGAGCATACAGTCTAAATCTCAGAATGGCTTACTATCAAAATTATATATTTTTATTCATAAAGAAAATGTACACACAAGGGGTGACGACGGCAATGACAAAAAGAAAAGATGGGGCGGAGAGGGAGGTTGGTTGTAAAATCTTGCTTAGTTTAGAATTCCTGCTCCGTCTTCGCAATCGAAGGCTTTGATGTGTCTTCTGGTGCCTCTCACTCTCATGGAGACAGCTCGTATGAGTGATATTTGAACTTTAACTTTTAGCCAGAAAATTATTTGTGAGTAAGGTTTTTCCCATTTGGATGATAATTTGGATGCTGTTTTTTCCAAGAAATTCATATATTCAGTCCCTAAGGCATGAGATTACGATTATTAATGGAGTAAATGAGGCTCTTAAGTCTTCTGTGGCTCGGTCATATTTTAAATGTTTTTCTTTCTCGGCTGTGTCTTCGTGCTGTTTTTTGCCATGTAAGGTACCTACGTCGAAGAACGCTTTCCTTGCATCAAAATCGCTCGCAGAAGGTCTACATCTTAACATGCCCTAATAGTAAAATAACTCGATCATGAAACGACTTCCTACATAGTGAAATGACTACAATTTATGGTAGCAAACCGACTAATTATCAGAATAGCAACAAAATCCATAGAGTACTATTAAATAAATAAATATTGGGGGGACAATTTTCACACAAATCGACCTGATCACAAATTAACTAAGCAAAGCTTGTAAGTAGGTTCTATGGGTATCTTCTAGGCGACGATTATACATACTTTGTATAGATATATATAATACTTAAATAGATATGAGATGTTCATAACTCAGAAACAAATACCCGTGGTCATCACACAAATATTTGCATTTACCGGGATTCGAACCCGGGACCTCGTGCTTCGTAGGCAGGTTCACTATCTACTAGGCTGTGGAAACTACTAAACTATAAAAGAACTACTTTAGTACTTTATTATGAAAGAAAAAGGCGATCTAAATAAGAAGGTTTTTTTCTTTGAATTGTTTCCTTTTTAGGGTTCCGGACCAAAAAGGTAAAAACGGAACGCTTAAAATGGTCCGACTCCGTCCATTATTTATTATTAAATATTATATTAAGTATCTAATGAGTTCCAAATTGTAAACAATGCTAATAATCCACGTGTACGGAAAAGAAAAAAAAGAAAGATATATTATTAATTTCTATAAAAATAAAATTTAAAAAATAATACCCGACTCCGGACACGCGATCTGAAAAGTATTAAATAAGAAAACAATTTACTTCTGAAATCAAAACCTGACATTCAACTCTCTCATATTTGGATAAAGCCGTGGTCACATGCATCAACATATATTCAGGCTCCAAAGGCATGCGACCACGGCTTCATCCAAATATGAGAGAGTTGAATGTCAGGTTTTGATTTCAGAAGTAAATTGTTTTCTTATTTAATACTTTTCAGATCGCGTGTCCGGAGTCGGGTATTATTTTTTAAATTTTATTTTATTTTATACTTTTTAGATGTGTTCTGTAGTCGGGTATTATTTGTAATCCTATTTTATTTAAAAATATTGGTGATATGTGAGGGTAACAATGGGGTAATTTAAATAGATATTAAACTTTACTTCATACTTTTCCTTTTTATTTCATATTTTTCCTTTTTTTAATCATGTTACAATCTTGGTATGTAATATATATATATATATATATATATTATAAAACTGTTTACATACAGTCTTGATATTTATATTACAAAATTACTATCAAATGTATAGAGAGGATAATTAGGTATCTACTTATTCTACTTCTATTCACGGTCCTCAAAAAATCTTCATCCGTCATCAGAGGTTTATTAGCCGATTCTGTAACTTAAAGAGTAGGTAGTGCTTATTATTCCGTCATGAAATTCGTTCGAACTGGCTTCATTTAATTGGTTCCCTTCAACAAATGCTGCGCTGTCTTCTTCTGTTAAATGTGACTTCACTATTGTGAGAGAAAATTTAATATCTCTACTCGACCCCACTGCCAGAACGAAATGCAGGTGTTTTGATAAGGTATCTAGTGTTGGAAAAATCATTACCATTGCACGACCAGCGCTAGGTGCGACGCGGCCTTTTGGACTCCGAGAGTGAGAGTCAAATACTTCAGTAATTTTTTTGATTTTGTGAAATGACTGCCACGGAAATATCATTGCAAGTAATAATGCAAAGATGTGACATCGTGATAGCTCTTCCAGTCCTGCTTTAATACTAGTGTAATAGCCACTTAGTACAGTCAATGAAGGAATCACTAAGCCTACTGCGGCGTCGCATCCAATATCCAGTGTATAACTTTTGGATTTTGGTAGCAATGGTAATATAATACAAGGCAACAACTCATCGGTAGCGAGATGGTCAGGCTGTATATTTATATACTCGTAGATCAACACACGGTCAATATCTGAAGGTTTCCAGCCCTGTAGGGGATTTGAGGATGAATGTGCGATTTCGGATGTTGCGTTGGCTGTGCATTGCTTGCCTCTGCTATAGTCGAACTGAAAATATCACTGCCTTGATAGAATGAACCTCTGAGAATGAAGAGAATTGCAGATGAGTTCGATATTTCATAATAATGATTCTCAGTATTTACTTCTTCCTCAGCGATTTCGATGATATTCAAACAAAATGATTTGCAGAATTGCCGATAGATAGCGCTAGTAGTATTCTTATAGGCTGATATAAACTTGAATTGTCTTCATATCGCCTGTTATACTTTAGTTTAATAATGTTTTTTTATATATTTGAACTCGAAATTTTCTCTTCTTTCATTTGATCCCCCACACGCTATGATAACGACAGATTTTTTTCAAAGTCAGTCACTTATTTGTATGTGACAGCCATCATATTTTTCTTTTTCATACAAAAGGTATCCTATGTTAACTGGAGCATAATTTCGAATCGATTTACACCCCATTTATCAAAATCAGTTCAGTATTTAAAACGCTACAGCGGAACATACAAACATAGACTGCTAAAAACATATCCCTTCCGTTCGGCTCTGCCGTCGTCGGGCAAAAAAGGACGAATAAGAGGGGGTCAAAAATTAAAAGTATAGTTAGTAGGCCAAGTGGGGGGTATCACCCACCAAAAACATAAATGTAAAAAACCATTGTCTATAAAAAACTATTTTATACTGTGTTTTTAGTATTTGTTGTTATAGCGGCAACAGAAGTACATCATCTGTGAAAATTTCAGTTGGAACTATCACGGTATCAGTCAGATACAGCCTGGTGACAGACTGACGGACGGACGGACGGACGGACGGACGGACGGATGGAGAGCGGAGTCTTAGTAATAGGGTCTTGTTCTACTCTTTGAGTACAGAACCCTAAAAAAGGCAAAAAATATGCCTAGTGACGAAAATCCCATTCATATATCTCAAAAATTTACGAAGCTACAACCGTTTTTATATTGCTTGTTAGAGAGGGACAACGCTCGTGGATCGTGACGTCACGATCCCCGAGCGTCATAGTATAAATGAAAATCGTTTCATATGTGTTTCGTGTGTGTTGCGGAAAAGGGACAGAATATACCCTCTCTTAAAACTTTGAACACTTATAACTGTGTGATTATGATTATATAATCCCCTGCTTTACTTTTTAGGTTCCGTACTCAAAGAGTAAAACAGGATCCTATTACTAAGACTTCGCTGTCCGTCCGTCCGTCCGCCCGTCCGTCCGTCCGTCTGTCTGTCACCAGGCTGTATCTCAAGAACCGTGATAGCTAGAGAGTTGAAATTTTCACAGATTATGTATATCTGTTGCCTCTATAACAACAAATACTAAAAACAAAATAAAATATTTTTTTAAGGGGGGCTCCCATACAACAAACGTGATTTTTTGCCGTTTTTATAGATAATGGTACGGAACCCTTCGTGCGCGAGTCCGGTTAGCCGGTTTTTTCTCCATTTGACAATATTTTTGAAACTTTTTCGAAAAAAAATATCATTATTGGTTATTTTATTTGGTGTCTACCCCTATTAGACGAGAGACTCGAGAGAGCTAACTGCTATGTACTTAGCACCTTTAGTAGAGCGGGATGTAATGTTGTGCACCTAAAGGAGCCCGGGATCCGCTTTGACACCTTATCCCAAGATTTGCTTTAAATATCTGATAACTGTGAAAGTCGACTGAAATATTAGATCGCCAGGACAATAGAGTTTATGCTGATCCGAGGAAGTTGACAATTCACACTTCAAACATTTGAGACTGTGCGCAAAGGTTACCACAAATGTTTTTTAAATACGAGTAAGTATCGGGGAAATACGGAAAACTAACGGAAAAAACGGTTCTTTTTCATACACAAAGTACCTAGCCTATGTCCCCAGATCATAATTTCGAATTGATTAATACCTCATCCACCAAAATCTTTCTGTAGAATACTTTGAAGAATTGCATTCGAATATTCACTTTGGAATTCGTTTTCATAAACTTGGTTTCTAGAATAGCTAACTAAGTATGCATGAAAGCCACGTTTTGAATTTGACACGGTTATACTCGTACCGTCGACGACAATACATTGATAACTATAGTTGTTTGTGACATCCGTCGACACGAATGTTTATATAGCTGTCTTTACCCATGCTATTCTCTTTGTAAAATGTCTAATTAGAATTCAAAAACCATAATTAATTTGCCTTACTCATTGTATCTTCTGCTTCACCTTCAGTTTACCGCGATAGTCCGACCCGTTCGGTCGTTGGCGCGAAAAACGAATGAGAATCTTATAAGGTTCGCCAACTGTGTGTATACTTATATGTAGTTAGGTATAGTTAGTGTTTGATTCGAATGTTATTATACTTTGAAATTCATTGTCTGGGGATTATGAAGGTTTGATATATTATATAACTTTTGAATGTAGTTTTTAAGTTTTAGTTATAAAATGATCTACTATACCTACTAAAAAGTTGGTAAGTACTGTCGACGTCAACTACCTAATATGTTAACAGTTTTGCTCTTTAAAATCGTTAGACATAAAAATGTGAATACATATTTTATCGTCAACCCTACCTATTTTATTCAAAGACTTTTAAAAACGGTGCAGGTTCTCAAATCGTTGGAATCTTTTTTTTTACTGACTTCGAAAAAGGAGGTTATATTGTATGTATTCTTTTTTATGTATGATTGCCGATTTCTCCTTTGATTGTAAAATGGATTTCCAAAATTCTTTTTCTAATCGAAAGAGTATACTCCTGAGGTGGTCCCATTGTCACCAAGTCAGGATCAGATGATTGGATCCCAGGGATTTTGAGGGCAACCCTCAAATTTTATAGGCACGCGTGTAGTATTTTCTATTATAACTCGTGTATTTACCCGCGGAAATAGCAATTTTGGTGAAGTGGAACTGATGATGAAGGCCACAGATGACTTATGGAAGATGTAAAGTACGTCAAAGATTCTGAAATGATTCCGTTGAAGTATATTTGTATATTTAATAATTGTATACTGTCATGTACATAATACTTATGATGTTAATAATTTACTTTCAAAACAAAGTTTTAACTGACTTCAATTCAGTACTCCGCCAAGCCACATTAACATTTCCACATTTTTTTTCCATTTTACCACATGAACTGATTTCTGAGAACAAAAGCGTTGATTTTTAGACCAATAAACCAAATCGCTGTATGTGGGCCGATAATATTTGAGGACTTCCGTCGATTCCTCAAGGATCTCAGAATTACCTTTGGCACTTCATTGTTTGCTATTTCAACGGAATAATATTAGAATCTGTGACGTACTTATATAGTTTGAAGTACATCGTTGAGAAGTTCCACAAGCCATCTGTGGTCTTCATCATCACTTCCACTTCACCAAATTTATGATTTCCGGGTGTAAATACACGAGTTATAATAGAAAATACCGAAATTACTACACGCGTGCCTAATATATTTGAGAAGTTCCCTCAATTCCTCATGGTTACCATCATCCAACTGGGGTTTTGGAAACAATGGGACCAATCTGGAAGCATATACTTTCAGTTAAAAAAAGAATTGTACGAATCGGTTCATAAATGACGGAGTCCTCCTTTTTTTGAAGTCGGTTAAAAAGTAGCAACTAATGAAGTGTTAATTCTGAGTTCCTTAATGAATCGACGGAACTCCTCAAATATTATCAACCCACACATAGCGGCTTAGGGTTTTCTGCAATAATCAACGCATTTGCTCTCGGAGAGTTCGTGTGGTTTTCGTAATTAATTAATTCCGTTTTCACAATTGGCCATGTAAGATCACTATAAAGAGTTATAACTTATGATAATGATAAGACACTTAAGACAGGCAATGCTAAGAATTACCTACATCGGCTCACGTTGCGCCGACTGACAATGCACTTGCCCGCGTCACATCCCAACACTAACCGCAGTGACACCCGTCATATTAGAGTAAAACACAAATACAAAATGTGAACAGACGGACAGAGTCACCATAAGGGTTCCTTTGTATTTTTTTGGTACGGAACCCTAAAAATCTAGTTGTAACGACCCGCATGTTGGCTTTTCATCCAACAAAACGTTTATTATAGGTACAGTCACACTCACAAAGGGATTAACACCTTTGTACAGTGTCGCAACGTCATGTTAAACTGCCATATCGTCGGGTGACAAGCAAAACTCACTAAGTAACAAATACCTACTAAAATTAAATCAAAGGTCGTACCTCGATATCGACTACGTACCGAGATACAAGGTTTTGAAGAGCAGTGACAGGTTTGGTAGTGACTTTTGCTTGTCACCCGACGATATGAAGTTGTCAAACGAGTGAAAACGACAAAGTACCTAAGTACTTAGGTGTTTAGCAACTTATGATGCCAACTGTACCTAATCCTTTATTGATTTGTGTAAGATTGTCCGCAAATATTTGAACAAGCGAGCGAAACGAACATAATGCTCCGTTCCAAGTAGATGTCCGGCTGTCCGACTGATCTAATCTATCGCATTTCTCAACCGAATCTCATGAAGTTTGGTGAGCAGGTTCGATGATTATATTGTTTTTTTTGTCGATTCAGTGTTTGGAAAGAAAAAAACTTTTGCCACTCACAGAGCCATTAAGTAGTTATTTAGTTATTCATTCTGTCGACTGCTAGAGACAAATGCATGTCCCTAGAAGCGGCTTTATGGCTATATTATTAACATATCTATGGTGCAGGGTGTGCGTTGCACAAGAGCGCGTGTACCCTGAGAAAATTACGGTTTTTTTGGAAATAATTCAATATCAGGCTAATTATTTGTATACGGCTTTTATATGTTATTTTAAACAACTCTTACTATTGAAATGAATAATTCTATGGACCGGAAGTTAGGAAAAAAATTTAACCCGCAAGCAAAAATGCTATCAGTATTTTTATAATGAAAACATGTTTGAGTACACAAATTTGGAGACTTACTTACTGAATCCAAAAATATATGCATCAGGAAATAACGGCATTTTAATTAAATATTTACGACCTTGAGATAATATAGAATTTCATATGGCCTATAGAAAGGTTTATTCATTAACAAAAATAAGTGGATTACTTATGCGCGTATCCCAAAGAACGTATATAGACGTAGTCAATTATAAAGTAAAGAAAGTTTATACCATGTTCGCCTGATTTTTACGGAATTTATGAAGATTACTTTTCATTATTTTTTACCGTGTCGGAGGAGAATTATTAATGAATATTTAGTTAAATTACCCAACCTATTTGTTGGTGTAAAAATATGGCTGATATCGATATATTGTTGTGTTTTCATAGAACGAGACAGTAAAGTTCTCAGGGTATGAGCAGCGGCGCTACCACGAACTTCGAATCTCGGACTTCGTATATCTCCGTCTCTATCGCCATTGCGGTTTATGGTACTCGAGCGACCGAAACGGAGATATACTAAGTTCGAGATTCGAAGTTCGTGGTTCGCAGGTTCGATGATTATATTGTTTTATTTGTCGATTCAGTGTTTGGAAAGAAAAAAACTTTTGCCACTCACAGAGCCATTAGGTAGTTATTTAGTTATTCATTGTGTCGACCGCTAGAGACAAATGCATGTCCCTAAGAAGCGGCTTTATGGCAATATTATTAACCTATCTATCATATGGTGCAGGGTGTGCGTTGCACAAGAGCGCGTGTACCCTGAGAAAATTACGGTTTTTTTTTTAATAATTCAATATCAGGCTAATTATTTGTATACGGCTTTTATACGTTATTTTAAACAACTTTTACTATTGAAATCAATAATTCTATGGACCGGAAGTTAGGAAAAAAAATTAACCCGCAAGCAAACATGCTATCAGTATTTTTATAATGAAAACATGTTTGAGTACACAAATTTGGAGACTTACTACCTGAATCCAAAAATATATGCATCAGGAAATAATAGGCCAAGAAATTTAGATCCAAAAAAGACGTTTTGAAGAATTAATTCCCATAAAGCTGGAAATCGTTTTAATACATTCATTTGGCCTGGCCCTAAATGCATGCAATCCGAGTTTGCACCATCTCAGGAGGTGAGCTAAACTTTTGGGAAATTTTTGCTCTTTTTTCAGTTATTTGCATATAGCACAAAAACGGTACGTCGGATGGAAAATGTATTCGAGACAATATTAAAGAAGGTCAAATTTTGCGTCGAATGATTATCAAAAACTTCAAATTTGGTTCAGTGGTATAGTCGAAATCAAAGGTCTAATAAGGTAAGGAACTGGGAAAAGGGGGCAGGCTAAGCTAGTGAGAGAGGCCCCCGACGAGGGATTTGATGATCCTTTCAGGGGGTGTACTGGCAGGTCCTAAGAACACTACATGCTTAATATCAGTCCAAGATCTTCTTTTGTTTTCTAGTAATTTAGATTAGTATAAAATAAATCAGGTTGTCATTTAAAGTGTCTATAGGTAAACTGTGCAAGATAGAGTAACCAAACAAAATGCTCATGAATAAAAATAGAATAGGCTATAAAGTGCATTTATTCAATCAACACCATGTCCTTAAACTTCCGTTAAAAAAATCTACTTTTAGTTTTGTTTTATTATTTTTTGACACCTTTTGCACAGGTACACCTACAAGAAAAATATCGTGACCAGCCCACTACATATAGATATAAAAACATTTTCAAAAATATTCGTGCGTTATGTCAAAAAAAATACAATCGTCGAACAAGTAGATACAAGCATATATTTCGGAAATTAATAAATTTTCCGAAATATACGACTTCATTAATTTTTCATTTATTTTTCTTAAAGTATATCGCCGCCACATCTGTCAGCTTTATGACACGTCAAAATGGCCGAATTAATTTTCCTTAATTTCACCTATTAATAATTTAAATCCCTTCTCCGATAGACCTTCACGAATCACATACCAAGAGGTAAAGCATAAGAAATTAATCGATTCTGATATGAGAACTTATATGCGCAAATGTCGTATTAAGGCGTTATTTCAATAAATGTATCAACAAATTCGAACAATATAAGTAACACAAATGTTTTTTTTAATGGCACGCGCATTCAGCCAAACCACGCAAACCAAAATTCGAAGTTCGTATATCTGCATTCCTCTCACTCGAGTAATGTTAGTGCGATAGAGATACCCGAATATTTTCGAATTCTGAAGTTCGTGGTTTAAAAGAAAATACCGATGTCGGATAGATCGAAAATAGGGGTGTAAACACTGTAGACACTAAATAAAATAATCACAATGTTCCCGAAAAAGGACTTAAAATGAAGTCAAATGGAGAAAAAAACAACGCAAGAGGTTATTTAAGTAGTCACTAAGTTATAAGTGTCCAAAGTTTTAAGAGGGGGTATGTTCTGTCCCTTTTCCGCAAAACGCACCTTCATATGAAACGATTGTTTTTTACTATGAGTACTATGACGCTCGAGGATCGTGACGTTACGGTCCCGATTGTTTTCTCACTCTTACAAGCGATATTAAAACGGTTGTAGCTTTGTAATTTTTTGAGATATTTGAACGGGTTTTTCGTTTCTTCTTTCTTTTGAAGTAATAATAAATTTTGAGTCTACTCCCCTATTTGGAAGACAAGCGGAAAGAGTACCCAAATTAATATATATGTTAAAGATGAGTCATTTGAAGAAATAGATACCTACAGAAAAAAATAGTACGGATTGACAGCAACAAGTACAACAACAATTTATGGGAACAAACATGTAAATGCTTATGTCCTGACTGACTCACTCACTCACTCACTCATCAACTCACAGCCGAAACTACTGGGCCTAGAGAGTTGAAATTTACACCAGAACTACCTTTTACAACGTAGGCAACGGATAAGAAGTGATTTTTGGAAATCATAAAGAAAGGAATTGGAAAGGAAACCCCTAAAGGGGTTAAATAGGGGTGCAAAGTTTGTATGGGGGAAACTTTATTTTTGAGCAAGAGACTTAAAACTTTGTAGAAAGATTACTTATTATAATACAAATAAAGTACTTTTAAGCGTTTTGAAAATTTTCACCCCTAAGGAGGTTAAGACGGGTTGCAAAGTTTGAATGAGGGAAACTCCTTTTTGAGATAGAAGCTTAAAAGTTTTTAGAACGATTACTTATTACGATACAAATATACGAAACAAATAAAGTATATTTAGCGTTTTGGAAAATTCCACCCCTAAGGGGATGAAAAAGGGGTGCAATGTTGGTTAAGGGGATTTTTTCGAGCTAGAATCTCTTAACTTTTAAGAAAGATTACATAATAAAAAAAATTAAAGATATGAGATTTGTAACTTCGATTTTAGCCTGTTTAGCCTACCAAAATTATTTCAGCGTTTTTTGAAATTCTTCCCCCCAAGGGGATTTATAAGGGCATTCAAAGTTTGTATCGAGAGCAAGACATTTTTAAAGTAAGGGATTTGTAACTTCGGTTTTAGACAAAACAAACATGCTAAAATACTACAAAACTTATTTCAGCGTTTTTTTTAATTCATCGCATAAGAAGGTTAAAACGGGGTTCGAAGTTTGTATAATATACTTAGAGCAAGACATTTTTAAAGTAAGAAATTTGTAACTACGGTTTCAGCCTGTTTACTCGTACTATGAGGGTTCAAAGGGGGTTCTAAGTGTGTATAGAGAGCAAGCCATTTTGAAAGTAAGAGATTTGTAACTTCGGTTTTAGACTGTTTACTAAAAGACTAGGCACAAAACTAATTTCAATGTTTTTTTTTAATTCATTCCTTAAACAAACTTTTAGACGATGACATGTTATACGAGGACGAAGTCGCGGGCAACAGCTAGTCCAACCTATTTTTTGGTGTAAAAATATGGCTGATATCGATATATTGTTGTGTTCTCATAGAGCGAAACCGTAAAGTTCTCAGGGTAGTGGTCCTAGAAGGCGTCGAGCACCACTCGCTGCGCTTGCCGGACTATTACAGGTCGCTGTGTAGGCTCGGACAAGAATAGGTCTAGAGTCTCGGAGTCGCAGTGTTTCTGGTGGGGGCCGGCACTCACCTAAAAACCCCAGGGAAGGCGAATAACATCCTATGACGAGCCAAATATGGCGAGGCGCGAGGGAGGCTCCAGTGGGTAACCTATCGTAATAACTAAACTTCATTTCCCAATTGTATCGTTTGTCCGAATTTTCATTTCGGCAAAACGCCAATTATCTCGAAAACACAAAAGGTTTTCAATATTTTTTCATACTAAAGGATGACTCGCGCCAGAACGTTTTCTAAGAAACACGACAGCGTTTTTGCGCGGCCGAGCCATACGCAAGCCCGGCCGAGCCACGGCCGAGGCTCGGAAGCGGCTCGGTGGCGGCACGGCCCGGCCGGGGCCCGGCCGAGCTTGGGAATGGCTCGGCCGCGCAAAAACGCCGTCGTTTTTCTTAGAAAACGGCCCGGGCCGGACACGGCCCCTTCTAGCGTATGACTCACGCTTACACTTTATCGCGTAGATAGAACCCATTAGGTTAGGTTAGGTTTGTTTTATAATCCCCCCCGAGGGTGCTCGCCTTGTCGGGGCGGGGGGGCTTAGTAACCGTGGACTGGTCACCCACGGCGAAGCTAAGAGGCACCCAGGGCCGGCCTGGTTGGGCTGCCGGCTGGCCCGAGGAGGGCGCTCCTAGCGGGCTTGCCTAAGCCCGCTTAGGATGCGTTAGGGAGGGACCGCAGAAGAAGTTCTCACGCGCTATCTTCTGCGGCCGAGGTGGGATCGCAGGGGGAGAGGCGTGTTGGTATAACGGTGCGCCACTCTCCCTACCCCCTGCGAACTTGGCGGGGCCGTTCCGCTGAAGCGGTATTGGTGGGACCGCAGAGGAAGAGGAATGCCGGTATTACGGTGCGCCGCTTTCCCTATCCTCTGCGGCCGAGTCGTGGTCGGTGGCGGAGCCACAGACCTGATCCGCCACCGGGTGCTGGATTTTCCGCACCCATGATCTCCTCGTAGCGGACTCAGGGGGGTCCGCTACTGAACAGGTGGAGATCGAGGAGGCAGGCGCGCCAAAACATCTGGCGTACCTCACGTGAAGAGCCCCCGGGCATCCGCGAAGGAGCCGCTTGTGGGCGGCTGCCGCCGGCGGGGTCGCGGATGTGTGCGCAAGCGTTCCCGTGACCTCGCCATAAGGCGGCGAGGTGGCAAGTGGGGGGGTTTTTAGTGGGTACACCGTGGGTCTCATTAGCCCATACGGGAGTCCCACATAACCACTCGGGTCACCCCCTGCACCCGGGTGGTATGCGTAACGCATTTTCCCCCCCTAAACAAAAAAAAAAAAAAAAAAAAAGGTTTGTTTTATAATCATCCCAAAAAATGAAAAGTAATCTTTATAAATTCCGTAAAAATCAGGCGAAAATGGTATAAACTTTCTTTACTTTATAATTGACAACGTCTATATACGTTCTTTGGGATACGCGCATAATCCACTTATTTTTGTTAATGAATAAAGCTTTCTATAAGCCAGATGAAATTCAATATTATCTCAAGGTCGTAAATATTTAATTAAAATGCTGTTATTTCCTGATGCATATATTTTTGGATTCAGGTAGTAAGTCTCCAAATTTGTGTACTCAAACATGTTTTCATTGTAAAAATACTGATAGCATTTTTGCTTGCGTGTTAATTTTTTTTCCTAACTTCCGGTCCATAGAATTATTGACTTCCATAGTAAAAGTTTTTTAAAATAACATATTAAAGCCGTATACAAATAATTAGCCTGATATTGAAATATTTCCAAAAAACCCGTAATTTTCTCAGGGTACAACCCCAATTTAAAATAATTGTACTCTCGAAACTTGAGGTACATTTTTTTTAAAGTAAGTACTAATTTTTGTACAATTTTGGTACAATTTTTTCACATACTCAGAAATCCGGAAATCGAAAGTGGGGTTGCTGGGGAGCATGACATTCTGGTTCGCAGGCTTTCTCGGAGAAAGGTTCTTTTTTTCGTGGAGAAATTTTCCAGTTGGCTCTATTGCAGTGCAGTTTCAAATGTGTTTTAATTTTGAGTTGTGGCCGTGTAGCAGGCAATAGGCGATTATTAGCTCGAACATTACAACCGGTACCGCCTCCGCGCCGCACCGCACCGCGCCGCCACCGCTATCAGTGCGTTTCGGCCTTTAACATGATTCCATATACCGATGTAATATCGCAATAGGAAGACCTACTTTTACTTGCCATTCATTATCCTTACACCTACTGACCTTGTCAGTCTTTGCATACAAATTGTGATTTACCTTAACCTCCGTTACAGTTCAATGTCAACCTTATCACCTAACTTACAGAGTTCACAATCGAGATAAATCACTTCGGGATTTCCACGACTCATATTATAAACAGGAAAAGTCTGTGAGATTATAGCTTTGTAAGTTTGTATGTAAAGGGTAATCCCCTGAACTACTGGACTGACTTCAAAAATTGTTTACCTGTGTATAGAAAGGACTTTCTGAATCGACATAGTCTATAGTTTGTCCCGCGCATTTGCCTTTGTTCTTTTATTTGCAACACGCGGGCGAAGCTAGTCTCTATTACACTGATTTCCGTTCGCTACCTAGTGTATAGAGTATCTACAGGGTGGAAACCATTTAAGGGCCCTGGAAGGGAACTACGTTAAATCCTTTAGTAAGCTTATTTTACTGAAAGGAAACATTCCTTAATTTTTTAAAGTAACAAAACTGCATTCAACGACCTTCTAATACGAGTATTCGCTTGTCTCACCCGGGAATCAAACCAACTGAAAATTTCAGTCAGGTTCAGGATAAAATGTGTCTAGTAAACATTTTGGTGGTTACAAAAAGCACAAAAACATTGTAACTAACACATTATGGGTCCAGTAACCTGAAATAAATATATATTGAATTGAATTGAATTAAGGGGTTACTATCATAATCGGTTAAAAAAGGGGAGTGTTAAAGTAACCCCGATATCAGTATAAAGATGATCACCGACTTAATTATTATTTTCTAAGAGTTACATTACTATTTTTTTGTTGGTGGAATCAATAGAGGACCAAAAACCGATATTTGCATTTTTTTCCCTATTTTTATTTTGAACTTGATCAAATTAACCCCATTCCACGGTTTATATAAACTTGCCAAGTTATCACTGAACGCAGTATGAGGGGGAAATACGTATTTTCTATACCGGCACAAATAAATAAAATAGTCACGATTCGACTAGACAAATACGCGAAAGAATAGGTATATTTTCGAGTGAAATGCTGCCTTGACGAGCGATCAGGCTTTTTTTGATGAAATCTCAGGTACCTTGATATCAGGGGTGACTTTGATATCAGGGGCGAACATTTAACTTTTTTTCGACATGTTATCGTTTTTCGCGATAAAAGTAGTACATACCTACTTCTTGGTTTATTTCTAACTATAGGTATAGCTACCCAAATGAAGCTAAATAAAAATATTTACTAGTTAAAACACAAAGCATTTTAGTGTCATAACTAAGCGCCCAGTGTTTACTATTTGAGTTGAGCCTTTTTTTTTGTCGTAGAGAAAACCTGCGAACCAGGTAGGTACCCAGCTCTCGGGGGAGGTCTGGGTTATGTGGTATTACTCCCCACTAAAAACTCCACGTCAACTGCCATCTGCGCTAAGTAATTCGGAGGACTCGAGGATCTCAGGTTGAACGCACTCGAGCCCTCCTCGCGCTTTGCCCTGCTGGCTCGTTCTGGGCAGCTTCGCCGCCTTCTCTGGGGTACATGTGCTGTGGCCTCCGCTACAAGAAATCACTGGCGACCCCGTTGACCCCCTTAAGTCGTCTTTTACAACAGGAGGGGGAGACCGTAGACCTATTCTTGTCCGAGTCTATGGGTGGTCAAGCGACTTCGATGTAAACAGTCAAACTAAAATACGGGTTAGATGCTACTTTTTCCTGTCTTATTAAGAGCAGTGTTTATTACGACACCCTGGGGGGTCACGTATGCTCTTGATGAAGGGGGTCATTGCTACTTAAATAGTAAAGATTACAAAATGAAGCTTTATGAAGACGCCCCGTTTGTCGCCCATATCGATAGGTTGATGCCCGAGCTCCAAGCTGGCGATTGGCGAGAAACCACTCAAGATCGGTAATTCGGTATCAGTGGCATGCTTTCGTATTGGAGGCCCATACACAGCGGGTCGTTGCGCCAGAGGAGAAGGTACCTAGTAGAAGTAGTATTAGTAAATAAAATTAGGCAAGTACTGGAAGCCCGTGAGTGCAAGAATCAAGTCGCAGTCCTATTCTGCGACTTGTCAAAAGCTTTCGACGTTGCTGATCACGAAGTCCTAATCAACAAACTTCGTCACTACGGCTTTGAAGGTCCCGTGTTGTTATTAATGTCTGACCTACTACGGAACAGGACGCAGGTTGTGGTTGCAGATGGCGGTCTTATTCGGTCTGACACTGTTACCACAACTATGGGCGTGGCACAGGGTTCCTCGGTCTCAAACATTCTGTTCTCCCTGCTGTTAAATGACCTACCAGAGGCTGTTAGCAGTGGAGAGATATTCATGTACGCTGACGATGTGGCTGTTGTCGCACACGCACCTACACACTATGAGCTGGAAAACAGACTAAACTTGACTGCCACAACACTGACAAACTGGTTTGGAAGTAATGGGCTGATCTTAAATGCGAGCAAGACTCACTATATCAGCTTCGATCTCTCTGGCCGAACACCGAAGCAGCTCTCAGTGACAGCCAACGGTATAGCCATCAATCAAGTGGCGAGCTCAACATTTCTCGGCTTTGAGGTAGATAGCTGCCTTACCTGGGGCGGTCATATAGACAAAATGTGCAGCAAACTTGCTACTGCATGTTTTGCATTACAAAGACTAGCACGTACGCTTCCAGCTGATATGGTCCAAAGCTGCTACTTTGCCTCAGTACACGCGTACCTCCAGTACGGAGTTGAGCTTTGGGCGGGAGCTGCTGATTGGGAAAGGGTGTTCCGACTCCAAAAACGAGCCGTGCGGGCGATAGCGCGTATTCCTCAAAGTACGTCGGCAAGACCCCTCTTTAAGTCACTGCAAATACTGACGCTGCCCTCACTACTTATTATGCAAATGGCATTAAGTGCACGTGAAGTAGTCGACACCAACCCCAGCCACGAAACCCCACGTAGGTATCCAGTCCGCAGCGCGCGCGCCGGAAAGTTGCCACTCGTGTCGCACAGGCTGGTGAAATCAAATAAACTGACGCATATCATGAGCCGTAAGATTTACAATCATCTCCCGCGTGAAGTTGTCGGTGCTCATAGTGCAGCAATTTTTAAAACTAAACTTAAAATATGGCTTCTTGAGCAGACGTTCTACGACCATAAGGAATTATTTATCAGAAGTACCTCGCTGTTAAGTTAAACCTACGGTTTATAAATATTATGTTGTTTTGTAAATGTTTCCACATAGCTATTGTGTGCTGATAATTTGACATGTAATTTTATATAATCAATAAATTATTATGATTATGATTATGTCTTAGTAATAGGGTCCCGTTTTACTCTTTGAGTACGGTTCATCCTCCTAGCGTTATTCCCGGTTGTGCCCTAAAGGAGTTCGGGGTCCGCTTTGACACCTAATCCCAAGATTTGGCATAGGCACTAGTTTTTACGAAAGCGACTGCCATCTGACCTTCCAACCCAGAGGGAAAACTGGAAGGTCAGATATCCTAAAAAAATACATGTTAAGAAAAGGGGATTGTGAAATATTTTTTTCCCTCACTGCCTCGGAAAGCCGTATTGTAGCATATATTGTGTTTATGGTTTAGTTCTAGGATGTCTATGCTTGACTGGAGTAATAAAACATTCTTAGACCAATCTAGTAATGGTTGCAGTTTCATTTTATACAAGTACAAATATTACATGGCGCAGTCATGGCTACGGGGTATAATTTACCGTCCAAATTATCCTTAGTAGGTAATTTAAGTGAAAATTTCAAGAAGTTTAAACAATCCTTCAACATATACTTGGAAGCGGCGGGCCTTTCCGAAATAAAAGAGCCAAGAAAAATCGCCATCTTATTAAATCTTGTTGGCGAAGAGGCCCTTACCGTATATAATACGTTTGATACCAATGGCGATGACACTAAAACACTTGAGGAGGCTTTTCAATTCTTTGAAACATATTGCAATCCAAAAAAGAACATACTCCATTGTAGATACTTATTTTACAATAGAAATCAGAAAATAGGAGAAGCTTTTGACAGTTATCTGACGGAACTCACAATGTTGTGTAATGATTGTAATTTCCAAAACAAGAATGAGATATTACGAGACCGTCTTGTACTAGGCTCTAGTGACACTGAATCTCAGAAGAAACTCATTAAAATAGGAGACCCACCACTAGATGATGTTGTCTCGTCTCTCAGAATATCTGAGATCACCAATGTACAAGTCAAAGATATAACAGGAAATAAGAGTGAAGTAGATGCCATAACAGCACCCAGGACCAACTTGATCCAGAAGAAGACGTGTGCAAACTGTGGGTATCATCATAACTATGGTCAATGCCCAGCATACAACAAGACTTGTGCCAACTGTAACAGAAAACATCATTTTGCAAAGATGTGTCGTTCTGGAAAAGCTGTAAATGAGGTAACTCTACAAGATGATTCGGATTATTATGTCGAATCTGTCACATCCAACATGTCAGTAGACTCATTGGCATGGTTTCAAGAGGTAGTACTGCCAGGTAACAACTCAGTTCAGTTTAAACTCGACCCTGGGGCTGATGTCAACATTTTACCCGTGTTCATGTTTGACAAAATTGTTTCATCCAACCCCCTACCGCTGAAGGATACGGCAGCCTCACTTGAGAGCTGGAATGGTTTCAAGACCCCAGTAAAAGGCTTGGCAACGTTTGACATACTTGTAAATGGAAAAAAATACACGGAAACATTCTGTATTGCGGGCAGCGAAAAATCCATGCCGATTCTATGCCGTGATACATGTGTGCGCTTAAACTTAGTGAAAAGAGTTTCATCAGTTGAGAAGAAACAGGACAAAAAATTAGATTTAATTCTCAAAAATGAGGATCTGTTTGTAGGTTTGGGTAAGTTCAGTGAACCATATGACATAAAATTGAAACATGATGCTGTTCCTACCTCCAAACCTCCATACAGGGTTCCTCTTAAGTTAAGACCGAAAATCCAGGAAGAATTGGAGAGACTGGAGGGTCTAGGCATCATAAGCAAAGTCTCTGAGCCCACGGAGTGGGTTAACCGATTAGTGGTCATAGAAAAGCCGGATAAATCCATCCGAGTATGCCTAGATCCCAAGGATCTCAATAATGCAATTGTAAAAGATTATTGTTATATACCTACAATCGAAGACTTATCTGCGAAAATTAAAAATGCCAAGTTTTTTTCAGTACTCGATTTGAAGGATGCGTTCTGGCATATTGCCTTGACAGAAAAGTCTTCGAAATACTGCACATTTGCCACAATGTTCTCGACATATAAATTTAATCGATTACCGTTTGGAATCGTGTTAGCTTCGGAAGTTTTCCAAAAGCGCCTATCTGAAATCTTTGCCTCAATTGATGGTGTTGTTAACTACATTGATGATGTGTTATGTTTTGCAGAGACTGAGGAAGAAATGAATGATATTCTAGCCAAAGTATTTCAAAAGGCAAGGGATTGTAATGTACGTTTTAACAAAAAGAAGTTCCAATACATGATAAAAGAAGTTAAGTACTTAGGACACATATTTGCGAATGGTACGGTCCAACCTGACGACGACGCAATCAAGGCCATAATAGACTTTGACAGACCGAATGACAAGTCTGGTTTACAGAGACTTCTTGGACTCGTAAACTATTTACGACCCTATATTCCCAATCTTGCTTCAATTACAAGCCCATTAAGAGATTTACTAAAAAAGGACACGATATTTGACTGGCAAAAAATACACACAGATACATTTGACCAAATTAAAACGATTCTATCAGCGCATCCTGTTTTACAAACTTTTGATCCAAGCAAGGAGATAGTTATTCAAACAGATTCAAGCAAGACTGGAATAGGGTGTGTACTTTTGCAAAATAATAAACCAGTTTATTATGCATCCAAATCATTGACCGAGGCGGAAATAAATTACGGTCAAATAGAGAAAGAATTTTTGGCTGTGTTATTTTCATGTAAGAAATTTCACTCATTTATCTATGGACAAGAAGTCACTGTGCTAACAGATCACCTACCCCTGATTTCCATTATGAAAAAAAACTTGCATGACATCCAATCAACACGTCTACAAAGAATAAAATTGAAGTTAAGTAAGTATGACATCACTATGAAGCATGTTCCAGGCAACAAAATGCACATAGCTGATGCATTGAGCCGAGCCTGCTCCATGGCTAGTCGCGACTGTGACAGTGACCTTAATGACATAGTCCATAGTGTCAATGTTTCTAATGAGATATTATCTCAACTGAGACAAGAGATTAAACAAGATCCCATAGCATCAAAACTGATAGATTTTTTCAAAAATGGATGGCCAAACTCATTATCCAAGGTACCAAATGAATTAATATACTATTACAATATAAAACAAACCATTTGTTTTGAGGATGACTTAATATTCATAGACCACAGGCTTTATGTCCCAAAATCTTTACAAAGACTTATATTGACAAAACTACATGAGTGTCATTTTGGAATGACCAAGACTAAAGCTCGTGCCAAAATATTATTTTATTGGAAAAACATGTTCTCTGATATTGATAATTTTATTGCGAGCTGTAGCATTTGTCTCAAACATTCCAAGAACAACATAAAGGAACCAATGGTCATTAGGGAACAACCTGAACTTCCTTTTCAGCACGTATCCATAGATATTTTACAATATGGTAATGATGACTATTTGACTCTAATAGATCACTATTCAAAATGGGTTGAGTTACGCAAGCTAAGAAATAAAACATCCCAAGCTACAATTTCCGTTTTAAAGGATATATTCTCAACTCATGGCATTCCTGAATTAATATATTCTGACAACATGCCATTTAACTCATTGGCATTCCGGGAATTTGGCTTTGAATGGGGCTTCAAAACCAAGTTCTCGAGTCCTCACTACCATCAAAGTAATGGAGCTGCAGAAAGGGCAGTCCAAACTTGTAAGAGTTTTTTAAAAAAAGCTTATGAGACAAAGACCGATATTGAATTGTTTCTGTTAGAATATAGAAATACTCCAATCGTCAGTCTTCAAGGATCTCCGGCTGAGTTATTGTTTAACAGACTTTGTAGAACCAAACTTCCAATAAAAAAGGACTTATTGAAACCAAAGTTGCATCCTAATATACAAAATTTGCTAATAAACAATAGTAACAAAAACAGAGCTTATTATGATCAGCATTCGAAAATAAGAAGTGACTCTTTGAAAGAAGGGCAAAAGGTGCTTTATAAAGAGAATGAAAACAGCACTATTTGGAAACCAGCAACGGTACACAAAATTACCGACAACCCACGTTCTGTAGTAATAAAGGATGACCGTGGGAACTTAAAGACTAGAAACTCATGGTTCATTAAGGTGGACAGGAGCAAGGAGTGTGTGCAGCCAACAATGCAGTCTGCTTGGTCTCAGATTGCTGTCCAGCAGCCACCTGAGGCGGAGTTGACCAGAGCTCCTGAGATGGAACCCACTAATGATGCCTCTCCAGAAGTTCCACTTAGGAGATCTAATAGAGACGTTAGACCTCCTGGGTATCTCAATGATTATGTCTGTAGCTGTTTGTAATTATAGTTTATTTAATTTTAATTTGAAAAGGAGAGATGTAGCATATATTGTGTTTATGGTTTAGTTCTAGGATGTCTATGCTTGACTGGAGTAATAAAACATTCTTAGACCAATCTAGTAATGGTTGCAGTTTCATTTTATACAAGTACAAATATTACACGTATTTTATCCTTTAAAACCAGTGAGCAAAAACGCAATTTATCCACTAGTGGGGAAAGTAATTTGACCTTGGAGCTTATCTAATGTATCTCATGAACCGTGATAGTTAGACAGTTGAAATTTTCACAGATGATGTATTTCTGTGGCCGTTATAACAACAAATATTAAAAAACAGAATAAAATAAATATTTAAGGGGGCTCCCATACAAAAAACCTTTCAAAATTGCTTGTTGCCTTCATCAGGCGCTGCATGGGTCTCAAAATGTATAGGAAAACTAAAATCCGACTCGCACTAGACTTAAATCCTACTTGATACTTAACGTTATTATTATTAAATGTAAAAAAAAAATGTTATACATGGGTGCAAAGTTGTATTTATTACTTATTTAAATTAAATAAAGTTGTTTTGCATGTTGCACTTTCCTCGCTACAGTGAGGTGAAAAGTTTTGTGTTACACACGGGTGCAAACTTATTTTACTTATCGTGTGTTGAAACACTCGCTACGCTCAGGATTCTATTTTAGAACCAGTCGCTTCGCCCGTGGTTCAACTATAGAATCCTTTCGCTTGCTCGTGTTTCAATTCCACACTCGCGGGTAAAATACAACTTTGCACCCTTGTATAACAAATAACTATTCCATACTTCCTTGAAAAAGGTTGAAAATTGAAACCGTATATGCCCTTATTAATCTTATTATACTCGTAATATGCTACATTTAGTCAATGATAATTGAATACTAATTTAAATAATTTCATCTGATAACGACTATTTTATCATTTACCTATAGGTACCTATGTATCTACTGATACGTATTGGAACTTGGAACCAAGGGTATCTAGTTTAGATGGCTACCTATCTGAATCACTAAATTTCATTTCACAACTGTATCGTTTATCAGAATTTTCATTTGGCCTAAAAGCCGTTTTTCTCTGAAGCCATAATATTTTCAGGATAATTATAAAACAAACCTAACCTAACCTAATGGGTTCTACGCGATATAAACTAAGTAGTATTAAAAACAAAAGCTTTTGGGTTTTCGAGATGGCTTTTTGCCGAAATGAAAATTCGCACAAATGATACCTACAGTAGGGAAATAAAATTAAGTGTATGCGATAGGTTACCAGTTTGGTTATTAAAAAATAACTTTCCCACGATACTAAGGAGAGAAATGCCGCGGTAATTGTTGCAATCGCCGCCGTCTCCCTTCCCCTTGTACAGCGTGACGATATTTGCATCGCGCATATCTTGTGGGAATTTACCTTCCTCCCAGCATTTCCAAAACAGACTGTGCAGAATTGGACTCACACACTCGAGCTTTATGATGTCAGCTTGAGTACCATCCCTGCCTGGACTCTTTCCGCGTTTAAGCTGTTTTACAGCCTTTTGAAATTCCTCTATAGATAATTTAGGCGTATGCGCTCTAAGGCCTCTGAGTCAATAGCAATTGGGTTCAAATAGAGTTCGGTATAATGTTTCACCCATGTCCGAGTTGACGGCAGCTATCGGTTATGATAGTACCGTCCACTTCTTTAAGAGGGGCTGTCTTTTTAGTCATAGGACCTAGGACCTGTTTGATGCCTGAATAAACACCGCTGAAGTCCACGCACTTCTGAATATTGGTGCACACATTCGTCCAGTACATATTTGCATAGTGTCATGCATTACGCTGAAGAGTTGACGAGGCGTTTTTAAGTTCTTCCCGCGTTTCCGGAGTAGACTTCATGCGGTGTTTCAATGCAGCTTCGCGTTTGGAGTCAAGCAAAGGTTTTAATTGCTCTGAGTTTTCAGCAAACCAATCTTGGGTCTTAGTTTCCTGATAACCGAAAACTGTGCCAGCAGTGTCCGTTAGCTATGACTTGACGCTCCTCCACATGTCGTCAGAGCATGCGTTCTCACTCCAGGTTTTGACTGCACGTTTTTTACCAACTCCCTGAATGCACTAACCATCTCGCCATTCCTGGTATTAAGAACATTTACTTTCTTCTTACCAGGAGGTCTGGACGAATGGATCCTTTTCTGAGTGAAGGCAGTGCGCGCCATCACCAAGGAGTGATCTGTGTCACATTCTGTAGATAGTCTGTAGTATTGTCAAGGCTACAGCAACTTGCCGATCGCGTGTATTCCGAAAGTCAGTGTGGATTCCGTGCTCAGCGTTCCATAACGGATATGATTTTTACACTTCGACAAATTCAAGAAAAGTGTAGAGAGCGGAAAACGCCTTTAATTGTTGCGTTCGTTGATCTGAACAAGGCCTTCGACACCGTCAGCAGGGAAGGGCTTTATTCCGTATTGGAACACATTGGATGCCCACCAAAACTCTTGGGTATTATAAAGTCCTTTCACGAGGGTATGCAGGGTGCGGTGGTGTTCGATGGCACCATGTCTGACCCGTTCTTTATGCGCAGAGGTGTTCGGCAAGGCTGCGTACTGGCGCCTACCCTGTTTGGTATATTTTTCTCGTTACTGCTGAAAACCGCTTTCGGTGACGACCAACAGGGTATCCATCTTCATACAAGGGCTGACGGAAAGATTTACAATGTTTCTCTGTTAAAGTCAAAGCAAAAGCGAGACGATTTATTCGTTGACAGCCTGCTGTTTGCTGACGACGCAGCCTTCGTCGCCACATCGCAGTGCGAGCTCCAAACCATGATGGATAAGTTTTCACGTGCCTGCGCTCTATTTTCCATGTCCATTAAACGCCCGGAAAACTGTTGTACTGGCTCAAGGATATGCGGTAATACCGACAATTCTGCTGGATGGCACCCCGTGGGAGTCAGTCGACAGGTTTTGCTACCTCGGGTCGACTGTGACAAGCAACCTTTCATCGGATGCAGAAATCGATGTTTGGATTGGAAAAGCGGCGACGATGTTTGGGAAGTTAAGTACAAGAGTATGGCAGAATAAACATCTAACCAGGAAAACTAAGATATTCGTATATCAAACTTGTGTCCTTAGCATACTCCTGTACGGGGCTGAGACCTGGACATCGTACGCCAAACACGAACGTCGGCTTAACACCTTTCATATGCGCTGCATCCGAAACATCTTGGGCATACACTGGAAGGACAGGGTCACAAACCAGAGGGTGCTTGAAGTTGCACAGCTGCCCAGTCTCTTTGCGCTGCTTAAGCAGAGACGCTTACGCTGGCTGGGGCATGTGCATCGAATGCATCCATCGCGTTTGCCGCGGCGTGTTCTGCTTGGGGCCGTAGCTGATGCCAAAAGAAGCGTCGGTCGGCCGATGCTGCGGCATAAGGACTGTGCCAAGCGAGATATGCACGCATTCAACATCCCGGTTCATGATGAAGCGTGGTTTAAAACACTCGCAGTAAAGCGAGCCAAGCGGCATCAACGTGGCACCTCTTCGCCGCGGGCAAATTACACCAGCCAAGCTTGCGGTCGTGTATGCCGCTCTCGCATTGGCTTACACAGCCATGGAAGACGTTGTCTCCTTTCTTGACACTGCTTGTAATAGACTTAAAGGTCATTGATGATGATGATGATATTAAAAAAATATTTATAATTTAAATCAAAAATGCCCTTCCTCAACACATCCCAACTTTGACCTGGCCATCAGTCTTTGGGCGACCCGATCTTAAGACCAAGATCTATGGGTCTATACTGCAAGTGACGCAAATACCTAAATATCCATACCTATACCATTTGATTAGATATCATCGTCATAGTATTATTTTTTGTTATCGAAAAATAGTTTATACTCATCTACCTAAAAAAAATTATTTCAATTTTGTACTTCGTCATCCCACGCCTGCAAATTTTCAGATTTTTTTTTTTATGCAGACAAGAAAATTTACTTATTTATCAAAGCAAACGTCACACGTCTATAGATCCGTGACAATGCGCCAGAGTTGACGCGGAGCCTTGCCCCCAACGGCGACTAGGATTAACGCTTTATAGTGATGTTTATATGTAAGTATTATCAGGAAAGTAGAAAGTATTATCGTAAAAACCAAGAAGGTAGAGATAAATATGACTAGTGGGTCGTGAGCTGTAGAACTCGAACACCTGTCTTGGTTTAAAAAACATTTCGATCAAGTTTATCGACAAACAAAATCAAAGTTACAAACAAATAAATTAACTCTGCACCTGGCGCTCATTGGAATGTATGAGCGATAGGTACCGAGTTAACTCGACCTGGGTACCTACCTATACTTACTAACATACATACATATAATCACGCCTCTTTCCCAGAGGGGTAGGCAGAGATCACAGACCTAGGCGAACTTTCTCCGATCAAATTGGAGAAATCTTACAGAAAGGCCAGGTCAAAAGTACCCTAAACCGACGAGCATGTATGAGAAATGTTATGAAGCGAAAGTGGTTTGTCAGGATCGTAGCAAATGGAGATACTTAGGTGCCCATAATTGGCGTAGGCACTTGTTTTTCTTCACTGCTGTTCATAAAATAACAAGATTCATGGCCCTTAAGCCATAAGATAATGAGTTTAGCACATCACTACGCGCGTACGCAAATTGCTACATTTATCTTATCAGAGAACAATTAAGTCGACCGCAGTTGTAATCGTGACTTCGGGCCGTAATCACAGGTAAATTAGGTTTATACTCAGTCTTATAAGTGCAAAATGTTGTAAAGATTTTTCCTATTTTGCTGAATCGACATCAACTTATTTCTAAGGTTGAAGTGTTTTGTGGGCGATAATCCAGCAAACTATTTGGGTTTAGGACTGCGAATAAGAAGACACTTTCCTTGGTCCTTCTCATACTTATTACAAGAAAATATCTTAAATATCCGTGGTAAACTGACACTGGCAATGATATTGACAGCTGCAGCAGCTATATTTGTCATTACCAGGGTCAGATATGTAAAATATTTTATTGTATTTTGATATGGATCAATTATAGGTATGTCTTATTCGCCGTCCTAAATCCAAAACGTAAGTGAGGAAACTGTTTATATTTTTCAAAAAATATTGAAGCAGCTTCTCGGAATAAATATTCTGCAACGTTTTGCTGGTGCTAAGGAAGGTGATTCCTATCCTATAAAAATTATCAGGCACTTCTGAAATTTTCATCCATTCCCAATTGCCAGAATCTATGTTCTAAATATCAACATTATGTTTTTATTAAGTTCTCTGTTGAAGCTGAAGTTTGGGCCAAATTTCTTACGTATGTCGTGTTTATCTGTTCTCATCTACAGCTCGCATTTCTCAACCAATTCTTGTGAAAACTTGTGAGCAAGTTCGATAATTATATATAATTTTTGTGTTGATTCAGTTTTTGAAAAGTATATATTTTTTTTAATAAACACTCGCTAGTTCTACAGCTCACAGTCACTCGTATAATTGGTTAGTTTAAGCATGTGTTTTCCCCAATAGTGTTTGCTATAAACAAAGATATACACATAAGTGTGTTTGCGTCCTCGTGACTCTCTTTCGTAACGTCTGGCTCGCTACTATTTCTCAACGGTATCCTTACGAGATAGCAACTATATTTTACACTATCTGTCCGAGCGGCCTTGCTCGCCTTAGTAGGCTGGGTTCTTTGTAATAAAAAGAACCCAGGTAGTACCGTGGCCGTGGTTCTTTGTCCCGTGGGATGAAATATATCACATGTCTATCCCGCAAGTCAATCCTATACTATGATGGTAAATTTTTTTTTAAATGGGATCAGTTTCATATATTATAGAAAGAAATAAAGAAAGATACATACTCATACTCATTTATTCATAAAATATAAAAATTTACATGTCAAAAATAGAATTATAATATGTCAAATGAATTTGATTATTCAACTAGTATATTTCAATTCAATTCATTTATTTATTCAGATTACAAAGATCCATTATTTGTTAGTAGTATCCTTAAAAAGACTATGTTAGTACATACACTATAAATATAAATAAACAAAAACTAAAAAATTAAGCTTTGCACAGCTCACTTCACTGAGTACGGCGCATGTAGCCGACTACAATGAAGCAAGTAGGGACAGTCCAATCTGTCCCCTATCATCCTTAAGATGTTGTTGGGGCTGGCGCGCACCCGACGCACCAGGGATGCAGCTCTCTTGCGCATGGTGGCATAAAAGCAATCCACTCTCGCTTCCGCAATATAACATAACAATATTTAGGTATGAGTAACAAAATGTCAAAATTAGAATTATAATATGTCACATGAATTTGATTATTCAATTAATATAACATAACAATGTTTAGGTATGAATAACAAAATGTCAACATTATACAATGATTAAAATTATTATTATTACCAATATTTTATATATACTCCTTAAAATCATAAAAAGCTTTATCAGTCAACCATTTTTTTAGCTTATTAAGAAATGTCGCATCATTTTCAATATCTTTCAATTCGGAGGGTAATTTATTGTAGATACCCGGCCCTACTACAGACATTATTTTACATTTATTCATAAAACAAACAGGACCCACATATTAAACAATACTTACAATAAACAAGAAAAACATATAAAACATGAAACAAGTGTGTCTCCTGCGGCACGGCAGTGAACCGGACACTGGCTCAGCATTATGCTGAGGTGTCAGAACTCTAAAACGTAGCGCTGATACAAACCTATACCTATACGTACAAACTAACGTTTCAGAACCTATAATAAAACCTCTTTATTGATAGTCTGTGACTCACGAACCGTTTTCCCTTATTAGGGTTTTCCATAAGGTTATTTTAGAAGTTGTTTTTAAAACCATATCCATAATGGCAACCTTATGATAAGGTAACCTTACTGATAGGATTCCCCATTGGCACACATACCTTTTCAAGGTTTTGCCTACATGGGTATTGTAACTATTGTATTTATTTTGTCTAAATCAATCAAAAAAAAGAAGGGTAACCCTATTGTTATGGTAAGCATAGGATGTGGTAACCATAAGGTAACCCTATGGGTTTTGTTAATAGAGTTACCCTATGGTTACCACCACATCCGATATGCTTACCATAACAATAGGGTTACCAATCAGTAAGTTTACCTTATCATAAGGTTACCAAATAGATAGGCTTAAGCCTGAAAAGAGGTTTTCCGGTCCTTGGTCTGTGTTTTAAAAAAAACTTTTTCTTTTAATATTCATAAACTAAATTTAATATTCATAACTAGAAAAGCTACGGTAGCCCAGTGGTTCAGGCATACGGCTGTCAAGCGGCGGTCGTGGGTTCGAATCCCGGCTCGTACCAATGAGTTTTTCGGAACTCATATACGAAATATTTACCTTTAGCTTTTCGGTCAAGGAAAACATCTCTCATCTGGGTTGGAAGGTCAGATGGCAGTCGCTTTCGTAAAATTTGTGCCTATGCCAAATCTTGGGATTAGGTGTCAAAGCGGACCCCGGGCTTCTTTAGGGGCACAACCGGGAATAACGCTAGAAGGATGATGATTCATAAACTAATTAAGTTATGATTATCATTGTGAAATGCGACCTGTAGAGGAGAACAGCCAGAAGTCAGACATACGAAAGAATTTTGGCCCAAGCTGGAACAGAGAACTTCGTTCGCATCGCTCGCTCTTTCAATAAGTAGGTATAGATATAGACACACAAATACATACATGCTTGTATTCTCAACAGCTCAGGCAGACCTTATGAAATGCAATTTTCAGCGTCACTATCTTCTTCTTCTTCTTCCTGCTAGACCTTGTCCCATTTATTTGGGGTCGGCCTTCCTTGTCCGTAATTTCCATCTAGCACGCACCTTTTTTTTTTTTTTACTTCTTTTTTTTTGCCTTTACGCATCCCACCTAGCCGAGGAACTAGGATGGGTATGACGGGCACTCTGGAACCCCCCGGACTACCGTCTAAAACCACCAAGGTATGCCCGCTCTGCCGTGTAGTAGGGATCTAGCACGCACCTGTGCTACGTCTTTATTTAAATGAGACTACTCTTTTAGGTCCTTTTCGACCGTCGTAGGTGGTCTTCCACGTGTTCGTTTCGTGGCAGGCAAGTCGAGGGCAAGCTTCACCAAGTGGTCACCTGGACGTCTTTGGATGTGGCCATACTACCTTAGGCGTTTCTCTTTGACTATATAAATTACCGAGGCAACTTCCTCCTACGTACTCATTTCGAATTTTGTCCAGTAGCGTCACCCCAGCTGACCAGCGTAGCATGCGCATTTCTGTGGTGTGCAGCTTGTTTAGGTACTGCTTGTTGGTCGTCCAACACTCTGACCCTTACAGAACGGCCGGTCTATATAATGGCAGTCTTATATAAGTGCCCTTTGACTTATATAATACTGCCGTTAGACCGTTTCAGCGTCACTATCGTTAAAAGATGGAGAAAAAGTGATGTTGCAGAGATAGGGTGCTAGCCCATCGCCTACACACTTCAACCCTATTTCAATAGTCGACTTCTACGACTCCCACGGCAACAAAGGGGCTTTCAAAGATATTTAAACACCTTTATTTTAAACATTAAGATACCTACTGTTTGACCATAGAAACTTGCGACGGCACTTCTTATATTCGTAGAATTATTTTTATTTCCTCGAACTATTAAGTTATTTAATGAACTAAATGTGTCCAGTGTGGATCTGTTTCATGGCAAGGTTAACGCTGTTATAAATATTATTTTCAATAGACAGCTGACAATATTCATAAGCTCAGAACAAAGGCCATCCATGAGTTCAGTTCAAATCGGCTTAACTATACCTATAGTGTGAAATTATATTATTTCGAAACTTTTTGTAAACCTGTTACTTATTATATCTGTGGAAGCTTGACATTTGCTTTTAAGTTAGGTAGTTAAGTAATGTATAGTTATTACTAGGCAGTAAACGTCCCAAATAAAATAAAATTATATTAAATTTTCCCTTTAAACTTTTGGTTGGTGGTGTCGGGGCGTTGTTAAGGCGTGATGATGAGAAACTCCCAGTATTTATTCTTCGGAGTATAAGTAAGTTGATAGAATAAGCTAAGCTTACGTTGGTGATAACTATATGGCAGGCTGACTGGCGTAAGTAGCAGAGAGAGGAAGAAATAGAGAAAGAGGCAGAGCCAGCTCGGACAAGCCTTTTTAAGTCCATTCGTTAATTCTGCTCACTTTGAACGAATGGTACCCATAGATAACATAATATTTATTGCCCGGGACGACGAGTGACGTCAACCGCCACAATTTGGGTCATTGCCAAAGTTAAGGGCTATAAATCCTAATTTTTGGTTGAACTCTGAATCCGCATAAACGGCGTTGCCCCTTCTATAATTCTATGTGATAAAAACATATTATATGTGAGCGTAAAGCCCTTAACTATTGACCACCGGAAAGATGATTTTTGTTTTTGTGATTGACAATGACCCATTTAATACATAGGTACACATACGCATCTTGCTTGATAGGTACGGATCCACAACGCGTGGGGTAACGCGCGGTGGCAATTTGGTATATAGATACTTGATGTTTATTAGTTAGTAATATCGATAAGACATTCCTCTAAGAGATAAAAAGATAAGGGACTTTACTTACCTATTTACATGTTCGGTTTTGCTCAGTAAATATGTTCATATTCGAATCGTTTGATATTTTTCAACGGGCAAAGAAAAGCCTGTCGAGTCAACAGGTATATCATCTTCTACTAGCCGTATTCGGCCTCAGCGACTGCTAATCACTGCTGAGAGCGTCGCTGGTGCGCCCTTAGGTGACTGCAATTTTTGCGGCGAATGTGCGACCACATCAGCACCCCTTCGACATAATTAAGAAAATCGACGGCGTTTTTGCGCGGCCGTGCCATACCCAAGCCCGTTCGAGCCACGGCCGAGGCTCGGAAGCGGCTCGGGGTCGGCACGGCCCGGCCGTAGCTCGGCCGGGCTTGGGTATGGCTCGCCGCGCAAAAACGCCGTCGTTTTTCTCAGAAAACGGCCTGGGCCGGACACGGCCCGTTCTAGCGTGAGTCATCCTTTATACTGTATGGCCGCAGGTGTTCTGGCCTTTATCTCATCGCGCTTTGTGTCGAGCTATGCGCGCCGTCTGACCTCGAAATCGTTCACTTGTGTGAACACAATGTGCCTCCAATGTGATTGGCCCTTAGCCAAAGCCTCCCACTCGTCAGGCTGCTTTTAGTCCTCTTCATGTGACGTTTCAGCACATCTTTGTATCGCAAAAACTGGCCGCCTTGTTTTCTCTTGCCATTCTGCAGCATTTCGCAGTAAAAGATGCGCTTCGCCACTCTGTCATCAGACATACGGGAGACATGTCCGCACCAACGCAGCTGTCGTCTCATTAGATAGGCCTCTATACCAGCGACCTTGGCCCGCCTGAGGACTGCCGTGTTCCTGACACGGTCAGACCAGTGAATGCCCATGATGTCGCGGAGGCATCTCAGATGGATCCGACGTATAGAGAAGATTTGGCAGGACGATCGCCATACAGTTATCTTTGTAGGTAGCTTTATGTCGTGCGATCGGAAGACCCTGGAACGAAGCTTGCCGAAGGCTGCTGCAGCGGCTCCTATTCTGCAGTTGATTTCATTGTCAAGTTGGTACTTGGCTGTAATTGTGCTGCCCAGGTATTTAAATTGCTTTAGTTGCTTAAGTGAGTCCTCGCCGAGTTTTATGTCAATCTGTAGATTGGCTGGTGTCTCTAGACCCGTGATTTCGGTCTTTTTGGCATTCATTTTAGGCCAAATCTTTGACACAAATCGTCAAGGCTCGACATAAGCTGTTGCAGATCACCTGGGGATTCCGTCACAAAACACAAATCGCCTGCATACATCAACTCGGTGATGGTAACGTTGTCCACTTTGGTGCGCGCTTTAAGCCGTGACAAATTGAATATGCCACCATCGGTGCGGTAGCGAATATGGATGCCGTCAGGGTAAGTTTGAAGTGCCTTCCGAACTACAACTGCGAAGTACCTACAAGGCAAACAGGGTGGGCGCAAGTACTCATCCCTGCTTCACGCCACAGCTTACAGGGAAAAACTCTGATTGTTCACCCTTGACACTTACGCAGCATATCATGTTAACATGCAGTAATCGGACCATCCTAACAAACTTCTCCGTGCATCCCAGTTTCACTAGAACCACCCATAACGCTTCACGAGGCACACTGTCGAAAGCCTTCTGTAGGTCAACAAAGCATAGATATATCGGTTGACCTTGCTCCCTACTTTTCTCTTGAAGTTGGCGTATAGAGAAAATAGCCACACAGGTCATCTGGCCGAAAGTAAAATTGGGTTTCTGGTAGAATCCTTTCCGATAGTAGACATGAGGCGGTTGAGGAGATTTCTGGCAAAAATTTCCCTGGAGTAGTTAGAAGTGTAAGATGTATACCTCTGTAAGAGTTGCAGTTCGACCGGTCTCCTTTGTTCTTATAACCGGTCTCCTTTGTTTTTATAAAGGGAGCAGATGCGAGTGACTCGAAATTCAGCAGGTACTCGCTCTTCATCATCATCATCATCATCATCAAGTGCGTTTCCTCCGTACAGTACCCGGCACAAAAGTTTGCGCGTCTGATACTAGTAGCGCCGCAAAGGTGTCAGAGGGGTCGGACGGGTATACTCAAAGCTAACTTCAGACGCGCAAACATTCAAGCGCAACAGAGTCCGGTGTCTCGTTAGAGCTTCAGTCAGCGTTTCGTCGTTGTCATCGAACCAGTCCTCACGACTGCAAGTTTTTAAACCAAGTATTTGTGAGGCGGTGTCGACTAAGACGGACGAGACTGACTTCCAGTTATATATGGGATCACCATGCACCCTTAAAATCTAAGGATTGAATCGCATTTGTAACTTCCTGAGCGTAGGTCTTCTTGGCCTCTGAAAGTTGCAATTTCAGGTATAGGTATCTAAACAAGCCGCCTATTGCCCTTGTATTGTTTTTGCTTCTTTGTTGAACAATCTCCACTTATAATAAATCTCTAAATTAAAAAAAGAATCAGCCAGTTTGAAACTAAGCTTTGCGCGGTTCGAATGTTCTCGGCATCCCATGAACGGAAAAATATGAAACATTTTATATAGGTACATTATTATTCTAGCTGCAACTTAGGATAGTTTTTATCCGACTGCGACAATTAATTAATTTTCCGAAATATACGACTTCATTTAATTTTTCATTTATTTTTATTGAAATCAAACGCTGCTCCAACTGTCAGCTATAAGAACCATCAAATTTTCGTCAAAATGGCGGAATTGCTTTGCCTTTCACTTATTAATAATTTAAATCCCGTCTAGGATAGACCTTTACGAGACAAATGCTAAAATATAAACCATAAAAAAATATTCGATTCTGATATGAGAACTTATATGCGCAAATGTCGCATTATGGCGTCATTTCAAAAAATGTATTAACAAATTTGAACAATATAATTAACACGAATTTGGTTTTTTTGAATGGCAATGGCACGCGCTCTTTGCGCATTCTGCCAAAGTGCCTGCGGCGCTACCACGAAAACCGAAACTCGAAGTTCGTATAACTGCATCCCTGTCACTCGAGTATTGTTAGTGCGATAGAGATAGAGATACCCGAATATTTTCGAATTCCGAAGTTCGTGGTAGCTCAGGAATCGAAACTACACCCCGTAAGCCGCGTCCGCTGCGTCATGCTTTCGTGGTTTTTAAACGTCAAACATGTTTGCCAATCAAAACAAAACCCTATTTGTTTGCCGAACCTGACGGAAAACATGTTAGATGTTTAAAAACATGGAAAACATTGGTGCAGCGGACCCGGCTGTAGGTAGACACTAAATAAAATAATCATAATGTATTTTCTCGAAAAAAGGATAATAGAGAAAAAATCAACGCAAGAGGTTATATGTATAGGTAATCACTAAGTTCCAAAGTTTTATGTTCTGTCCCTTTTCCACAAAACGTACCTTCATATAAAACGATTGTTTTTTACTATGACGCTCGAGGATATTGACATTGACGTCACAGTCCCCGATCGTTTTCTCACTCTAACAAGCGACATTAAAACGGTTTTGAGATATTTGAATGGGATTTACCTACATATAAATGCCCTGACTGACTCACCCACTCACTCATCAACGCACAGCCGAAACTACTGGGGCTAGAGAGTTGAAATTTACACCAGAACTACCTTTTACAACGTAGGCAACGGATAAGAAGGGATCTTTGGAAATTCTACCCCTAAAGGGGTCAAATAGGGGTGCAAAGTTTGTATGGGGGAAACTTTATTTTTTGTGCTAGAGACTTAAAATTTTGTATAAATATTACTTATTAGAATACAAATAAAATACTTTCAACGTTAAGGAAAATTCTGCCCCTAAGAGGGTAAACAAGGGGTGCAAATTTTGTATGGGGGAAACTTTATTATTTTAGCAAGAGACTCAATATTGTAGAAAGCTTACTTATTAGAATACAAATAAAGTACTGTCAGCGTTTTGGAAAATTCAGCCTCTTAGGAGTTTAAAAAGGGTTGCAAAGTTTGTATGAGCGAAACTTCTTTTTGAGATAAGCTTAAAAGTTTGAAGAAAGATTACTTATTACAATACAAATAAAAAAAACAGCGTTTTGGAAAATTCCATCCCTAATGGTATGAAAAAGGGGTACAATGTTGGTAAAGGGGATTTTTTTGAGCTAGAATCTCAAACCTTTTCAAAAAGATTACATAATAAAATAAAATAAAATACTTTCAGCGTTTTAGAAAATGCAACGTTTGTAAATATATTTTTATAGCAAGCGACAAACCTTTGTTGAAAGATTACTTATTACAATACAAATAAAGAACTTTCAGCGTTTTGGAAAATCTCACCCCTAAGGGTGATTAAAAAAGGTGAAAACTTGTATGGAGGAAACTTTTTTTTTGAGCTAGAGACTTGAAATTTTGTAGAAAGATTATTTATTAGAATACAAATATATAGGTAAATTACTTTCAGTGGTTTGAAAATTTCTACCCGCTAAGAGGGGGATAAAGAAGTGCAATGTTTGTAAAGGTAAACTTTTTTTAAGTAAAAACTTAAAACTCTGTAGAAAGATTAAGTACCTACTTATTAAAATACAAAAAAATAAAAGTTTAATAAATTTAATAATTAATAAAAGTTTCACCCCTTAAGGGGTTAAAAAAGGGTGCAAGGTTCGTATGGGAAACACTTTTTTTTTGCTAGAGACTAGATAGTTTGTAGAAAAAATACTTACCTATTACAATAAAAAATACCGAGTGTTTTATTTTTAATTTTTCCCTGAAAAGCGTTCAAAGTTTGTAAGGAGAGCAAGAAAATTTTAAAGTATGATATTTGTAACTTCGATCTTAGCCTGTTTAGACTGCAAAACTTATTTTAGAATTTTTGGAAATATATCCCCTAAAGGGGATTATAAGGGTGTTCAAAGTTTGTATGGAGAGCAAGAAAATTTTAAAGTATGATATTTGTAACTTCGATCTTAGCCTGTTTAGACTGCAAAACTTATTTTAGAATTTTTTGAAATATATCCCCTAAAGGGGATTATAAGGGTGTTCAAAGTTTGTATGGAGAGCAAGATATTTTTAAAGTAAGGGATTTGTAACTTCGGTTTTAGACTGTTTGCTAAAATACTACAAAACTTATTTCAGCGTTTTTTTAATTCATCGCCTAAGAAGGTTAAAAGGGGGTTCCAACTTTGTATAGAGAGCAAGACATTTTTAAAGTAATAAATTTGTAACTACGGTTTCAGACTGTTTACTATGAGGGTTCAGAGAGGGTTCTTAGTTTGTATAGAGAGCAAGAGATTTTAAAGGTAAGAGATTTGTAACTTCGGTTTTAGATTTTTTTCTAAAAGACTAGGTAGAAAATTAATTAAATGTTTTTTTTTATTCATTCCTTCAACAAACATTTAGACGATAATATGTTATACGCGGACGAAGTCGCGGGCAACAGCTAGTAAAGAATATGTGTATAGTATTGTCTTATATACTGACGTACGCATAGCGGAAGCATCGTCGAAAAGGCAAGCATTATGTCCCGTAATGATTACCGCTAACCGTACCTAAAGATAATTATGTCCCTAACATAAAATAATAACGGCTCAAAAAACCCGTGTTCGATATTATTGATGGATAAAAAAAATTGGGTATGATAGATGTGCTCATTATAAATAAATAAATAAATAATAAATATTATAGGACAATCTTACACAAATCAACCTAGGCCCACGGTAAGCTCAGTAAGGCTTGTGTTGTGGGTACTAGGCGATGATATATATAATAGATAAATACATATAGATACTTATATATATATGTATAACATCCATAACTCAGGAACAAATATTCGTGATAAACACACAAATAAATGCCCTGACCGGGATTCGAACCCGGGACCTCCAGCTTCGTAGGCAGAGTCACTACCCACTGGGCTACGGAGGCCGTTATTGATCGTAGTATCTACTTACTTGTAACAGAGCGTGGTGTAGGACGTAGGTGTTGTTAGTGTTTTTTACTCTAAATAAAAGAGCGTTAAACTCTTGAGTACATAAGTACATTATCAAAAAAAATTACCGTTTGTTTAGTAACGTAGTAAATACCTTAGTACTTTAACAAAAAAGTAACACAGTGTGTAAATGTCAATATGTTTTTGATTTAATAGGTTGCCAATTTGCTAATACATGTTTGATTACCGCAGCCGATTGCTTTGTTTGACTGATAATTGTTGTAAAACCAACACCAATATTCTGCGTTCACTCGATGGCGATGTAGAAGCGTGATGATGATGAATTGATGATCTACTACATATAAAAACATAATTTCCAAAGTCGCTTTCACATTTTAGTTACCTACCCCATTTTACGGTCTTGTGCGCCTTATGCTAAAATCATTGTGTTTCTTGTTTCAGATATAAGATGGCGCTTAATTCCAGATTCCTCCCTGCTTTACAGAAAAGCCCTGAGCCCTGAAAAAACGTCCGTGTTTATTATAGTGTAGTGTTTTAATGATAACTTTGTTGTGAATTTAAAAATAACCATCATGGAGTCAGAAGTGAGGAAACGAGACTCTGAAATCAGGATGCGTGAATCGGTAAGTAATTTTAATTACTATCAAGCCAACGACAATGCAGTTCCTTACAGTTAGTACATTTGGAGGAAAATTGTACCTTTCTTACGAACACTATTGTCAAAGTGACAGAAAAGAAACAAATTTTAACGGCATTTTAGCTAAAATAAGTTTTCACGCCTACTAATTGCGAAAAGAGTCATTGTTATCCTAAAATGAGGGATCAAAGATATACTTTTCCTCCCTGATCCTGCTGTTCGGAAAAGTGTCATTGTTGCCCCCAAATGAAGGATTTCAATTTTCCTGGGTGTGAAAAGCAGTATGTGTCACTCGGTGGCAAAATTATTTCGTTACGCTCAATATTCTATAATAGAAGGCGACGCTCAGGATTCTATTGTAGAACCTTTCGCTTCATTCAGGATTCAATAAACCGCCCTCGCCGTAAATATATAATTTTGATCCCTAGAGACACAATCTACTATTGTTGAACCGCCTGGACGTGTAGTCGTTAGTGAATGAGGCCATAAGTGTACACTGGCTGTTACTGAAAATAAGAAACCCAAAGGCATAAAAGCGGTTTCGTTACACTCTAGAAATCAATTTTACGGACACGACCGTTGCAAATGTACTTACTATGCAAATTGCATGTCATTGCTCTCAAATGTATATGTCATCGTTTAACGACGGTGGTAAACAAGGTGTTCTGCCTTTTCTCCGAACTTTTTTGTCCGAATTTTATTTGCCAACCAACATTTCGCCGATGGTTCACTTTGACAACCAACTATTAGCAAATGTTTGTATGACAACGTTCCATTTGGCAGAATTATTATAAAGCGGATTATTGTAATGACTTTTGGCATACTGATCATTTGTCAATTCTTTCACTAGGCCTAACAACTATTAAACGAATAATGATTCGTCAGTGTAACAGTGCCCTTTTCATATAAGTATGAGGCAACTTTTTACTTAGGTAAACTAAGTAAAAACTACACACTAAACCGCCTGCCTGAACTTGCCTTAACAAAAAAAACCGTTAAAAAATATTTCAGAGTCCAGTTAGGTGCGACGACGAGCGAAGCGAGGAGGAGTTTTAGGTTCAACTGTGACCCTACAGCGCGCGAGCCGAGCGAGCGAAGCGAGCGTGCCGCGGCAGCGGCCGGCGAAGCGCGAGAACCGACTGTTTTTTTTATTCCCTCGGCATCGCGGCCCCTCATCGGTCAAAAGTCGGTTCTATGCCTCACTTATTGTTTTGAATCGACTGTTTATTGTTCATAAACATTTATAAAAAAACCTGTGTAAGCTGTAATTAAAAAATATAAACCTACCTGTGGTCTTTTTCGATCACGCTACAATTTATATCAATAAATGATACCATACCCAAAAAACATATTTGGTAATTATTAATTAACTAAATGTATATTATACCCGCTAAACCATAAACATCATGTGGTTTATGGTTTAGCCTGTATAATATACATTTAATATGCATTTCAAAAAGTTCCAATTAAAAATCAAGCCCAAAGCCAACCATTTAATTAGGAAATGAAACAATTCCATAAAATTCATTGGAACATGATCATTCGGCGAAATGACATTATGCGAAAAATTGGTTGCGAAGTGATATTCGTACATACATAAAATTTTCGGAGATGATTTAGAGAACCCATTCAAGTCTTGCGTAAATTTTGGGACAACCTTTATCTACAGAACGAGTAGTGGTGTTATTAAGCCTGCTGTGTTCTTTAAGCTCTAAGGAGGTACTTCCACAGTCGGGCTGGTTCAAATAAAAGCCAGATGTCATTCCGCTGTGCCCTTACAGTTTTTTTGAAAATAAAAGATATATTTGTGAAAAAAAACAGGCTTCCTTTTTCTGCAGCTCACAGAGTTAGTTACTAGTTTATTCAATTCAATTCAATTCAAATAATAATGACGCGTGTCTGTGTGAGTGCGTAACATCGGATGTTTGTACGGATTCGTTTTACTGCTTAAGGTGGTTCGATTGCCATACAAAGCGTTATTTGACATTCGCAGGCTAACGGCGTGATATTTAAAGAAACTTATGTAACAAACTTTCATCAATTGGCTTCCCATTTGCGCCAAATTCCCCCTTTCCTAGAATACACTTGTATAAACTAGATCAATTTGAGAAAAATTGTTTTCCCAAAATATCACGTCCCAAACCAATTTCTCAAATTAATCTAGTTTATACAAGTTTATTCTAGGAAAAGGGGAATTTGGCGCAAACGGGAAGCCAATTTATGAAAGTTTGTTACATAAGTTTCTTAAAATATCTCGCCGTTGGCCTGCGAATGTCAAATAACGTTTTGTATGGCAATCGAACCACCTTAAAGCAAAACAAAATTCGTTTTACTGTGACGTAGGTGTGGGTTTCTTCACGAATTGTACGAAGAACAACCACTGTTATTGTAAATAATACAGCGTATTCGTCACCTTGTTTGGTAAACTGTGCATTGTTTACTTACACAAGCCTTTTGAACCTGCGCGGGCGCAGTTCCGCGGCGCTCGTTTACGATAACAGTTGATATCGGATTTTACGGTTTCCTATTTCAAATAACAGGTAGACAAGTTCAAATTTATTTGTTACCTGAAATGTCTGGTATACCTACTCGGCCAAAAACTAACGTTACTGCTTAATACAACAATTGGTTGGTATTTGTGCGAAAATCGCGTATTTTACACTAGTTTCGGTTTGAGATCCCAGGTTAAGACTGGCTGTACTTTGTCAAAGCTAAATTATATGAATTCTGAGCCCTTGCCAATACAATATTTCCCATTCCCGGGAATTTTGTGCGAATGTTTTTCTTGGTTAATTATCGAGTACAAAAACACAAATTAAAATGTAGAACCTAAGAACTTAAGTGGAAATAGGAGCTGGTGCGCGGTCCTAACAAAAACTTAAATTTCGAACACAATAATTTTATGACAATATAATTGTAATTTTTTTTGTCAATTACATATTTTTTTATATATATATATCAATTTAATGCTCTCAAACTATGGTTAAAAAATATATGCAAACTTATTTATGACTTTTGTCGGTTAGGTATGTGTTATGATGATTATGACACTAGGTAGTTATGCCAATAAAAATTATGACTTTAAATTGTATGCAACCCAATATGGACCCATTTATCTACTATTAGGGATTTGCCACACTGGATGCGGTCTGCGCGCGGTTAGGGATGTTAAGGCCTCCACACACCGGTCGCGGGCGCGGGTCGGGCGCGCGTTGGGCGCGGGCCCGCGTTCAATGGGTGTTTGAAGTGTGGTTTCAATGTTTTACAACTTGCGCGGGCCCGCGCCCGACGCGTGCCCGACCCGCGCCCGCGACCGATGTGTGGAGGCCTTATTCGCTACACGTTAATGCGGCTCACCCCGCCGGTCACCCGTTACGAAACTAGACCTCTGGCTACGCTTAATTACTACGCATCGCGGTGTCAAGGTATAATTGTGGGGGAGCGTTGAGGTGAGTTTAAAACAAGTTACAGAATAGGGTCACCTTTGTTTTTGTCAAAGGTGACCTGACAGTGTGGCAAATCCCTTAATCATGGTGTGTTTACTCAAAGTGTCAGACAGGTGACAATTATCCATTATGCATTGTTCACAGACTAATGGAACCGAGATTGAGATGGGCGATGTTCGGAAGCAAAATGGACACAATGGGGAGGTGAGTCAACAATTAATATACAACATTTGTCGAATGGCAACGAAGCGCCAGTTTGATGTAATGCCGCGGTTTGAGAAAGTCTCAAATACGAATAAAAATCGTTTATTCGCAGTAATAGGTTTACAAAGGTCTTGTCAACTAATTGGCACTGCCTACATATTACACCATGTGTGTGAATGTGCGAACGCGCTTGCCATTCTTCAGGTGTCGCAAGCGTCTATAGGCTACGATGTCTGCTTACTATGAGAGGCTTTTTGCCACCTACCCTGAGAAAATTACGGTTTTATTGGAAAAGATTCAATATCAGGCTAATTATTTGTATACAGCTTTTATATGTTATTTTAAACAACTTTTACTATTGAAATCAATAATTCTATGGACCGGAAGTTAGGAAAAAAAATTAACCCGCAAGCAAAAATGCTTTCAGTATTTTTATAATGAAAACATGTTTAAGTACACAAATTTGGAGACTTACTACCTGAATCCAAAAATATATGCATTAGGAAATAGCACCATTTTAATTAAATATTTACGACCTTGAGATAATATTAAATTACATCTGGCCTATAGAAAGGTTTATTCATTAACAAAAATAAGTGGATTATGCGCGTATCCCAAAGAACGTATATAGACGTAGTCAATTATAAAGTAAAGAAAGTTTATAACATTTTCGCCTGATTTTTACAAAATTTATGAAGATTACTTTTCATTATTTTTTACCGTATCGGTATTAAATTTAGGTGATCCATTAATGAATATTTAGTCAAATTATCCAACCTATTTTTTGGTGTAAAAATATGGCCAGCAAGTTTAAAGGACGACTCACGCTAGAACGGGCCGTGTCCGGCTCGGGCCGTTTTCTAAGAAAAACGACGGCATTTTTGCGCGGCCGAGCCATTACCCAAGCTCGGCCGAGCCACGGCCAAGGCTCGGAAGCGGCTCGGTCAGGCTTGGGCAAAAATGCCGTCGTTTTTCTTAGAAAACGGCCCGGGCCGGACACGGCCCGTTCTAGCGTGAGTCATCCTTAAGGCGTAAAATGAACTGTATGGTAATTAGACGACCGCGAGCGATTAAATTCGCGGAGCCGCTTGACCAAGGAAGACTGGCCATTTAACTCGTGTTGCCTGTTCAGACTTTCAAAAATGTAAGTTGTAGCATTGAGAATCGGGCCAGTGATTGTTAATGAACACCATACATTTTCTGTGCAGATGACCTTCGAGCCTCTAGACTACGAGCCCTCCGGCTGGCTGGATAACAACCTTGTCCGCGTTGGGAGCTCCACCGAGGAGTTCTTCAAGAAGAACCGTTCCTCCGTCGGGACGATCATGAGCTTCGTGGTCAATGGAGCCGTCATCGGCTACTTCCTGGGCTGCTTGTATTATTATTTAGAATATAGTAAGTTTTTAGTATTCTATGTATGCATTGTGGTACTCTTTGGGGGAGGCCTATGTCCAGCAGTGGACGTCTTTCGGCTGATAAGATGATGATGATGATGATGATATCGTCGTCTAGTATCCATAACACAAGCCTTATTGAGATTACTCCAAACATTAGCATTATTGAGCTTAAAACATTTCTCCTTCCTAAATAAATAAATAAAATATTATGGGACCATTTTTACACAAATCGAACTAGCTCCATAGCTATTTATTTATTTAGGAAGCAAAAATGTTTTATAAACAACACTCTTCAAAAATACCTCTGCCACGAGAAGAACCGTCGTCGTAAAAGAATACGTTACATCTGCCACGAGAAGAACCGTCGTCTTAAAAGAATACATCTGCCACGAGAAGAACCGTCGTCGTAAAAGAATACATCTGCCACGAGAAGAACCGTCGTCTTAAAATAATACCTCTGCCACGAGAAGAACCGTCGTCGTAAAAGAATGCATCTGCCACGAGAAGAACCGTCGTCGTAAAAGAATACATCTGCCACGAGAAGAACCGTCGTCTTAAAAGAATACATCTGCCACGAGAAGAACCGTCGTCGTAAAAGAATGCATCTGCCACGAGAAGAACCGTCGTCGTAAAAGAATACATCTGCCACGAGAAGAACCGTCGTCTTAAAAGAATACATCTGCCACGAGAAGAACCGTTGTCGTAAAATAATACATCTGCCACAAGAAGAACCGTCGTCTTTTAAAGAATACATCTGCCACGAGAAGAACCGTCGTCGTAAAAGACTAGACGAGGTGTTTCATAACAGTACCTAATATACAATATTTAATTTGAATATCACAATATTTAAAAAAAACTTTGCTACAGTAGAAACCCTATTTATTTATTTTGTGCGAAATTACTCGCGCAATACGCGTTCACTGCCAAACATCCCTGGCCATCCACGATGTATTGCAATATGCGTTTGTTTTACGATAGATTTGAATTTATAGAGTCAGTAAGTAAATTGTATGTTGGTTTGACGACAGATTTGAATTTGGAGTCGGTAAAGTGTTTCGGAATTTTATCGTAGAATTGTATACAATTTCCCAAGAACGACTTTTTCGCTTTTACTAGGTACTCTGTAAAAACTTGCTATGAGCTTCCCTGTGTTTCTGGTGACCATGGGCTTCTCTTCTTTGGGAATTTGTATAGATTCTTTCTAACATAGATACATTATTATTTCAAATACCTAACGAATGCAGTGTTAGAACATAGTGAAACTGTAAAAAAAAAGACAACTACTGTAATTAGTCATAAGCTAAGTTCTAGAAAAATTATTCTCAATAATGATTCACTGTATGTGTGGTGGGTCCTATAGTATCCGCAGAGTTAAGTGGCGAGTTGGACAATAAAAGTAACAATGAAACCTTTTTGTGCGTAATAATAGCATGATTCTAATATTTTATGACCCTGCTCGCCACTTAATTCTGCGGATACTATAGTGGCTCGGATAGGCAGCGCAGGTGTACGTCCTGCCTCAGGTTACATTTGACCAAGGCACCTAATTGTTATTGGTAGGTATGTGAAGTGTTTACAAGCTTTATATTAACTTGCCGCGTTAGTCAGTGTCGGTCAAATCTTGCAGGTCAAATTTGACCAACTTCCTGAAGTCCTTCCTATGTAAGTCGGATGACAATTTGACAATGTAATGCTATTTTACCATAAACCTGGTCTGATGATGGAGACGGAAGGTGGCCATCGGAACACCTCAATTCCACAATATTACCCCGTCATGTTTGGACTCATTGGAATCCACTCAACGAGTAGTTGATGACTAAAGCAAAAAGTACACAAAGCTTGTACCAAAAAGGAATTTTTTGATAGAAACTTATTTTACTTGAATAATTTGAGTTTCCGCAGGCGCAGCGTGGGTAGGCCCCTCTCAAGGTGGACTGATGACCTGGCAAAGGTCGCGGGAGTCCGCTGGATGTGGGGGCGCAGGACCGGCCATTGTGGCACTCTTTGGGGGAGGCCTATGTCCAGCAGTTGACGTCTTTCGGCTGATATGATGATCATAGTACTTAATTAACTGGGTATCTATACAGGTGACGAGCCGTTGTACCTCTGCGAGGGTTTTGGTAGTCTGATCGCCTTCTTCGGCATCGTCTACTTCTTCCTCATCTACTTCCACGTGGTGAAGCGGTACTTCGGTAGGTGGCTCTCCAAGAACGTGTACACCAGTATTGGGGCTGCTGGCAGTTGGGTGTGGAAGTCTACGTGAGTATACTTCAGATTATTAGAATTGCCTGAACTGTGTCAAAGTAACTCTACCGTCCAGGGTGGGAGATTCCTATTCAAATAACAGTTTTATAAATAATTCCTTTAAAAACAAAGTTTAAACCGACTTCAATTCAGTTACTTCGCCAAGCCACATATGAAAATTTCCACTTTTACTTTCCTATTTACCACATGAACTGCTTTCCGAGATCAAATGCGTTGATTATTACGGCAAAAACCAAAGTCGCTATATCTATGTGGGCTGATAATATTTCGGGAGTTCCGTTGATTCCTCAAGGATCTCAGAATTAACACTTCATTAGTTGCTATTTCAACGGAATCATGTCAGAATCTTTGATGTAGGTACCTACTTTACACGTGTGGCCTTCATCATCAGTTCCATTTCACCAAAATTGTGATTTCCGAGGGGGTAAACACACGAGTTATGAAAGAAAATACCGAAATCACTACACGCGTGCGTATAAAATTTGAGGGTTAGGTACTCTCAATTTCCCTGGAATCCCAACATCAGATCCTGACTTGGTGACAGTGGGACCACACCAGGAGTAGATATATTCATTCGAATAAAAAAAAAAAATTGGAAATCGGTCCACAATTGACAGAGAAATCGGTGAACATACATAGAATTCCGTACCATTATCTATAAAAACGGCAAAAAAAATCACGTTTGTTGTATGGGAGCCCCCCTTTAAAAAATATTTTATTGTGTTTTTAGTATTTGTTGTTATAGCGGCAACAGAAATACATAATCTGTGAAAATTTCAACTCTCTAGCTATCACGGTTCTTGAGATACAGCCTGGTGACAGACAGACGGACGGACGGACAGCGAAGTCTTAGTAATAGGGTCCCGTTTTACTCTTTGAGTACCCTAAAAAAGATACATACAGTGGAACATATAACCTCCTCCTTTTTTGAAGTCGGTTAATAAGTAAAAGTGTCTTAAATCACCAACATTATCCTCCTAGCGTTGTCCTGGTTGTTCCGAGGTATTTTTCACCCCTTATCACTAGGCAATAGTTTTACAATAATTTACTTTAAAAACAAAGTTTTAACCGACGAAAAATCAATCATCCCCTATTTTCCTACCCTTAGGGTTGGTTTTTTTTCCAAATGTATATGGGACTAAGTTCGGGGTAGGTATATACCCTTTCTAATAAATAAATAATGATCAAAATCGAACTACTCTGTAAAAAGTTATGCGTGGTCATACATCATCATCATCATCATATCAGCCGAAAGACGTCCACTGCTGGACATAGGCCTCCCCCAAAGAGTTCCAAAGTGACCGGTTCTGCGCCACCCGCATCCAGCGGACTCCCGCGACCTTTACCAGGTCATCAGTCCACCTTGTGGGAGGCCTACCAACGCCGCGCCTTCCGGTACGTGGTCGCCACTCGAGAACCTTTCCGCCCCAACGGCCATCAGTTCTACGTGCATTGGTCATACATATAAATATATATATATATATATATACGCGTCGACTTGAGAACCTCCTCCGTTTTTTTTCGTCGGTTGAAAAAGCGACTGCCATCTGACTCCAACCCAGAGGGAAAAGTAGAACTTATTGGGATTATTTAGACCAGCTTCCTCACGATGTTTTCCTTCACGGTTCGAACCCACGACCGCCAGATTGAAAGTCGCGTACCTTACCTTACCTTACCGCTCGGCTACTGTAGCTTTTGTCAGTTGTGCGTATTGGCATCTGTCTTCAATGGTTGCCAAATATTGATCGGTTTCTCATAAAACTATTATCCACAGGTGGCTGAGATGGTGCTTGTCTCTGGCCCTGTTGGCTGGGATCGCGATATTCCTGTATATTGACACGGTGGACAAGCCAGAGCGTCTGATCTCATTGAGTGGGATCTTCATCTTGTTGTTATTAGGTAAGAACATTGTATTTATTTATCTATATCTACTCGTATTTGTTAAGCACGCCGTTGAAACCGATGACAGTTGTATCTTTTACCTACCTACCATTGTTGACCTAAAACAATGCGACGGATTTTGACTCTGGATTCAGTCTAGTCTAGTCTAGTTCATATGAATCAGTTTCTTGGAATTTGAAATAGTATCTTTAGTATGGGACCTAAAAGAAATTTCCGGCTAGAAAAGCCATAAATCGCACCGGAAATTTCTTTTTGGTCCCATACAAGCTTTTGATCCAGGCCCCGTAGCATGACACGCGATAAGTGATAGGATAAGCGCGTCGTCTCGTTCTATCGAACGGTGTCAGCCAGGGACGAATGCTCTATCCTGTCACGTATCGCGTGATAAGGCCATCCATGCTATGGGGCCTGGACAGGAATGGGATCGATTTGCATCAAAAAAAAAGTTTGTAAAAAATTACCATTTTCTCGCACCCTGTATGTTTTTTTCAAAATCTGTAAACGCCAATCTTCATTAATTTGAAATCAAAGGAAGGTCTTCTAAGACCGTTTTCGCCTAGCAACACGGGATCTAGTAGCTCACTGACCCAAAATCTATTACCACCCTGTATTATCATCGGCCTTATACATCTATAAAAAGATGATTTAAACAGCGTCCATATTAGAGTTGCGGCACTTACGTACGTGGCTCGTAAGGCCGATACGGGAGCGACAGCCACGACCACATAATTGGCAAGTAAATGTCCTGCCCGGAGATGAAAGAGGAAGAGCAGCGCGTTGGTGTCTTAATTACGACCCTGTATAGGCGCGCATTAAGACACCAACGTGATGTTCCTCTTTCATCTCCAGGCAGGACATTTACTTGCCAACTATGCAGTCGTGGCTGTCGCTCTCTAATATGGACGCTGTTTAATCCATCATTTCATAGATGTACAGGGTGGGTGGTGGGTACATTTTTGTAAACACTGAATATCTTGTATATAAATTATATAGTTTTTGAGTGGAGGAAAATTTAACATTACTTTATGCAGTTTTATTTGCAATGAAGCGTTTTACTGATCAACAAAACTCAAGCTAAACATCCGCGATGAGATAGCCGAGATCCCTTGCAGCATGTGTCAGCGAGCTTCCCAAAATCTACGTATCAGTTTGCAGGAGTGCCAACAACGAGATGGGGGTCATTTCAGAGATGTTATTTTCTAAAAATAAATTGCATTAGATCTTAGTCACAAAAAATTAAAGATCAGGAAATTAACTTTCATGGTTTTATTTTCATCAAAGTTTCAAAACTACAAACACATTTGGCCCACCCTGTATAAGGCGAATGATGATGATGAGTGTCAGTGTAGTATACATTGCAGCGTGATCAAACTCTTTACTAATACTGACTGTAAACTGTCCATTTTGTCCAGGGTTCGTGTTCTCGAAGCACCCAGGGCGGATAGCGTGGCGTACCGTGTGCAGCGGGCTGCTCATGCAGTTTGTGTTCGCGTTGCTGTTCATCCGGTGGGATACGGGACGGCTCGCGCTGCAATGCTTCTCAGATAAGGTACTTCTTGGATCCTTTTTATACAACATCGGAGGCAAAGTAGCGTACGGCTTGCCTGGTTAGCAGACACGGTACTTTTGCCCCACTCTCATAGCGAGTACGAGTACACTACATTATACCGAAGAGTAATTTTCAAACGGAAACCTCGTTCCGCTGAAGGGGTTTTGATTTTTCAGGATTCCCCCCTAACCTATTTATAAATTCTATTAAATCACCGGAAGACCAAGAAGACCTTTTACGGACCAAATCAAGGAAAAAGTAGACAGCGAGTCGTATCAAGATGTCAAAGAAAAAAGCTGAGAATAGAGACGAATGGAAATTGCTCCACCGTCAAGAGCCTGGCTCTAAAATATATGATCATCATCATCATCATATCAGCCGAAAGACGCTGGACATAGGCCTCCCCCAAAGAGTGCCACAATGGCCGGTCCTGCGCCACCCGCATCCAGCGGACTCCCGCGACCTTTACCAGGTCATCAGTCCACCTTGTGGGGGGCCTACCCACGCCGCGCCTTCCGGTACGTGGTCGCCACTCGAGAACCTTTCCGCCCCAACGGCCATCGGTTTTAAGATAATACGAAATATATGATGATGATGATTAAATCACCTGCTGCGTCCAAATTTTCGTTTAGCGGAAACGGAGTTCGGACGGTTGAAATTATAGAATATGTATGCTTTTGGACAAATTACTTTTCGGAATGTTTGTGTTTTTCCAATGCAGGGCATCCTCGGGTGCTCTGGTGACACCACCAAAGACACTATCATCACAGTCTACCAGATTACCTATCTTTTAACTTCTCGAGGTTCATAGAGCCTTAGCTTTCCACTGTTTCTAACGATTCGCGTCTAGGGAGTGCAATCTTCACGGTACCTATTTGCAAGATTGGCAAGATCTCGGATCACCGAAATTGCACTCCTAATCGCAACGAAGGCAACAGTTCCGGTCCGAGTATAACCCTATATTCTAAAATTCTAAATTTTCAACCGTCTTCAAAAAAGGAGGATGTTCTATGGTTCCACTGTATGTGTGTCTCTGATTCCTTGGAGTTTGGGACGGATGCTAGTATGGGACGCTACTTGTGTAGACACGCTAGCACCGTCCCACCTCCAACGGAATTCTTCTAAAGCGGGTGCAGCGGCGAAAAACGCCGAACTTCTAAAATGTAATAAATATAGTGGCCTCGGCAGAGAGTACAACTTTGTACCCTTTGGCGTCGAGACCCTCGGTCCGTGGGGTCCCAGTGCACATAAGTTATTTGTGGAAATCGCGAAACGTCTGGTTGATGTAACTGGTGACCGAAGAGCTGGCGGCTTTCTTGCGCAACGCATCAGCATTGCAATTCAACGAGGAAATGCCGCCAGCATCCTCGGTACAATGCCTCGAGGGCCTTTTTTAGATTTCACGTAGTTTTAATTTAATTTAGCTTATGTTAATTATCATGTATTTACCGTATGTAAGTATATTTGTTTCAATTGAGATCATGAATTGATCATTGTTTGTGACGCGTGACAAAATTAGCAAAAAAAATGTTTCCGCCACATACGAGTACAATGTTCATTGAATAATGAACCCTATTTTATCCTAGCCAAGGATTCTAAATATACTAACAAAGAATGAAGTAAACATTGTTTATACCTACCAGTGGCGGCGCGTGCGATTTTTCACTAGACAACCCGAAGCACATAAAAGAGCAGTTTTTTGATGATTTAAGAGTTTGATTATAGGTATATAGCAAGAAATTTTAGGCACGCCGGTGGGAATCGGCTTATATGGGCGCTCCGCCACTGATACCTACCAGCATATTTTCGCGAGAAGAAGATGCAGATTAGTGACGTCGCCGAGTAAAAGTTAAAAATATTCCATTTTGTTACTTTTATCTGTAATACAAATAGTATAGTTAATTTTGGTTACAAAAGCGGCCAAGTGCGTGTCGGACTCGCACATGAAGGGTTCCGTGAAATAAATTGCGGTTTACGATTTATGACGTATTAAAAAAAAAACTACTTATTAGATCTCGTTCAAACCAATTTTCGGTGGAAGTTTACATGGTAATGTACATCATATATTTTTTTATTCTCTTATTTTAGAAGTTACAGGGGGGGGGGGGACACATTTTACCATTTTGGAAGTGTCTCTCGCGCAAACTATTCAGTTTAGAAAAAAATGATGTTAGAAACCTCAATATAATTTTTGAAGACCTATCCATAGATACCCCACACGTATGGGTTTGATGAAAAAAAAAAATTGAGTTTCAGTTCTGAGTATGGGGACCCCTAAAACTTAATGTTTTTTTTGGATTTTTGTGTGAAAATCTTAATGCGGTTCACAGAATACATCTATGTACTTACCAAGTTTCAACAGTATAGCTCTTATAGTTTCGGAAAAAAGTGGCTGTGACATACGGACGGACAGACAGACAGACAGACAGACAGACGGACGGACATGACGAATCTATAAGGGTTCCGTTTTTTGCCATTTGGCTACGGAACCCTAAAAAGGAACATTTTTTTTAATTTTTACTCGGTGACGTCCCTGACGATGCATCTCTTCTCGCGAAAATGCCCGTGTGTGGTATTTTATCTCGTCGTATAAAACAAAGTTGCTTCCCGCTGTCTGTCTGTCTGTCTGTCTGTCCCTATATGTATGATTAGATCTTTAAAACTACACAACGGATTTTGATGCGGGTTTTTTTATTAGATAGAGTGATTCAAGAGGAAGGTTTATATGTATATAAACTTATATAAATCCGTGCGAAGCCGGGGCGGGTCGCTAGTGTTGAATAAGACGAGAGTTTAAGTGGTGGTAGCCTTTTCTTGTAAAAATTTGCCAACAAACAATGGCCATTTGAGTGCTCAGTCAAAAAATGTTGACTATATGCCATTACTTATTTAACTTACCTAATGCTTTTTTTTCAGGTGGCGACTTTCCTGTCTTACGGTAAAGAGGGTGCTGCCTTCGCTTTTGGGGACCTTCTCGTGAGAACAGAGAATGTCTTCGCTTTTAGTGTAAGTTTCCCTTGTGCTTATTAATACAAGCCTTATTATTTAAAAAAACAAATAAAAACTTTCTTCACTTTCATCTATACACTCACCCCAATTCTTCTTCCAGTCGCTGCCCGTGATATTCTTCTTCAGCATGTTGGTGGAGATACTGTTCTTCTGGGGAGCGCTGCAATGGTTCTGCAACAAGCTGGGTCAGCTGCTACAGGCTGCTACCGACACTACTGTGTGCGAGAGCGTGATCGCGGTGGCTAACGTCTTTCTTGGGATGGTGAGGCATATTCTCCTGTTATTTAGATATAGACTATTGTATTTACCAGTTGCCGTTGCATTGTGCCAGTGATGACATATGGCACGGAAACGTGGTCGCTTACTATGGGCCTCATAAGAAGGCTCAAAGTCACTCAAAGGGCAATGGAGAGGGCTATGCTGGGAGTTTCTCTGCGCGATCGCATCAGAAATGAAGCTATCCGCTGCAGAACCAAGGTAACCGATATAGCCCTCCAAATTGCTAAACTTAAGTGGCAGTGGGCGGGGCACATTGCACGTAGACCCGATGGCCGTTGGGGCGGAAAGGTTCTCGAGTGGCGACCACGTACCGGAAGGCGCGGCGGGGTCAGGCCCCCCACAAGGTGGACTGATGACCTGGTAAAGGTCGCGGGAGTCCGCTGGATGCGGGTGGCGCAGGACCGGCCATTGTGGCACTCTTTGGGGGAGGCCTATGTCCAGCAGTGGACGTCTTTTGGCTGATATGATGATGATGATGATGATTGTATTTACATCTTATCTTATCTTATCTAGATGAGAGCCCTCTCATATGCACTTCGACCCATTGGAATCTTTTGTGCATTTGCCCTCTCCTTTATGCCTACTCCCAGCCTTGCTCCATCATTTCCACAAAACGGATGATGCAGTTCACCGGAAGCACCTTGAATTCCTTTGGTTGCGGATAGCCGTTACAAAAGTAATTCATTCTTTGTCTGGCAATTTGTATTTATATCAATTCATGATACATCTAAGAGCTAGGCTCTTGTCGGTAAAGAAATGTATAACTTAGTCAACAGTATTCCATTACTCCAATTAAGGAAAGTGTAAGTGAGGTGGTTTTCCCCTTGCCTTCCACACCGCTCTTTACGAACGAAGTTTTTCTCGCTCCGTGATATCTGAACAAGAGCCCTAGAATCTGGCCAGCGAGTCGTGGCAAGAGCATTTGCTTAAAAAATTAATCTAAATAAGTTGTTAAATAGTTACAAATACCTATAACGTCGCCTTCCTTTTTATGTTACCAGCATGCGATTTTCTCAAACTTACGGCCTTTTTCTTATGACATGGATCGCTGGTCAGGACTATACCTGATGTTATCTTCGTTCTCCTGTCAGTACTAGGGCCACTGCAGCCTCACACCAGAGGTTTGCTTATTTAAAGGCGGCAATTACCTTTTCGATGTGTCACAGAATCATCACCGGATTTTGCAATATTTTAGACAGGAGCCTCTCCTACATGGTTTCCTAACAATTCCTGATAACCCTGCCGATGTATGGTCACGGACTGTTCATTTTGTAATGTGCTTGACTAACTAAATCTGTATTCAAGGAATTCAAGGTGCTCCCGGTGAACTGCATCATCCGTTTCGTGGAAATGATGGAGCAAGCCTGGGAGCAGGCATAAAGGAGAGGGCAAATGCTCAAAAGATCCCACTGGGTCGAAGTGCGTCCGTAAGGGCCCTCACCTAGATAAGATAAGATAACTAAATCTGTTGGTAGACGGAGTCAGTGCTGATGATCAAGCCGTACATATCGATGCTGACGCCGTCAGAGCTGCACGTCGTCATGGCGTCAGGTTTCGCCACCGTCTCCGGCAAGTAATTGAACGCTTTCTTATATTTATCACCCCCTTATGTTTTTCCCGCTCTCAGGACAACTGTGTCCCGGCCCGGACCTTTGGGGTGCGTGGAGCCAAAGTACCAAACAAGTACCCCATAGCCAACACGTAGATGCCCTTTCGACTATTTAATGAAATGCAAGGAGTATCGACACTGGGCGGATGCTTTCCCTGTCCGTGTCATGGGACGCACACAGAGACAGCATACTCTAGGGTGCATATAGGGACTGTTGCCGGTAGACGGAATCTAAAATAACCGCGTTCTTGCGTGAAGATGGTCTAATGGCTGGGCTATTTCTCCTTCTTATTACTATTAACCATAATAGAAGTAGGTAATTACGTGCAATATTACTTGAGAGAACAAGGCGTTCTAAAGCTGTTACGAATGTAAGTAACTGTATAGGTACGATTAGCTGCTAAAATGTGTTTACTAGATACATGCTAAACCTTATACCTAGTCAAACATAAAATAATGTTAACATACATATAGAGGAGGTTCGCACGGTCATATTATTATTCTTATCTCTGACAAATCATCATTACTTACATGGTAAAGCTGTGTTAATTTAGATTACAATATCAAACCGATACTGAAGTTATTATCGGTTAAGTAGCCATAAATTCTTGAATACGTAATTTAGTACAATATAGCGATCTGTTTACGTCATTGAATATGTTATCAAAATTAAAAAATCGGCCAAGTGCGAGTCGGACTCGCGCACGAAGGGTTCCGTACCATTATCAATAAAAATATTTATTTTATTTTGTTTTTAGTATTTGTTGTTATAGCGGCAACAGAAATCCATAATCTGTGAAAATTTCAACTCTCTAGCTATCACGCCTCTTGAGATACAGTCTGGTGACAGACAGACGGACGGACAGCGAAGTCTTAGTAATAGGGTCCCGTTTTACTCTTTGAGTACGAAACCCTAAAAACTGGTTTGTATCTAGGTATTTAGGTTCTATCCGAATCGAGCACAACGAAATTCACTATTTTCTGCACTGCGAATTGTTATTAATGTTATTATCCACGTCATCTAGCTAATCTTGTTATTAACTTTATCTGATTTTTTTATACTTTCTAAGCTATCTCTAATTAGATCTTGGCAGAAGCAGAATTATGCAATTATTAGATATTGATCCAGATAAGGCAAAGGCCTTTAGATAGGAGGAGTTAAGTATTTATGCTGAACTTTTTACTTTTACAACGAAATTGGGTGAGGTCAAAAAAATATAAATATCTACTTACGTACTTATTCGTTTTTAATTTAAACTCGGTCTGAAAACTCATGTTTCCAACAATAAAGAAGATAGATCAATGCACGAAATAAGTACCACTACAATACGCGCCACGTAAGTTAGCCTAAAGTGGCCTCCCGCACACCCGTCGAATACATCTGTCACCTTTGCGACGCTACTACTTAGTAGCTACCTATAGTGGGGCAGTTTTAGGTGACAGGATAATGTGGACACGCTGGACAAAAATAAATTAAAAATTAAACAGTGCTCTCATACCTACATGACACGCAATTTTATGGCGTTTTTATGACGGAAACTTATGTGGTGCGTTATGTACCTACACTTCTTTGTTAGGAGTTATAGGACCTCATCATCATCATATTCTTTCTACGCGCCACTCTCTTCCGTCCTGTGCTAACTTCTTCGACTGTTTACTTGCTGTTGGGCAGAAATCTTCAATCCACCGGGGCTGGTGGTCTGCCCGGTGACAGTTTCGATGACTTACCCTACCTCCTAGTAACCCATTTGTCAATGTGTCATCGTTCCTCCTCGCCATATATCCCACAGACATACCTAACGGATTTCTGCTCTATGAGGGTCGCTTGCTACCCTAGAAGAATCCCAAGCGCATTACCGGTTGGGCCGGCCCGGCCCTTTATGGATTTCATAATTCATTTAATCATTCCCTTGTTTGTACAAAATACCTTATAGCTACGTATTTGTATGTCTCAACAAAACCCTTACAGGTCACTGCAATGTAACACACTAGTTCAAAATTTAAACTATAAACAAACGTGGCATGTGCAATGAATGAAAGAGAGGTCGACGCTTTGTTTATTTTATTTTTTGGGGATCTGGATATCATATCCTGGGTATCTGATACCTATTGACATTACTGTCTACTTACAGGCACGATCTTAGCCACGTACATCCAGTTTGGTGCAGAGCCGGCGCACTTGGTGACGGCCAGCGTGATGTCAGCGCCAGCGGCGATCAGCTACGCCAAGCTCCTCTTGCCAGAGACCAAACGGTCGCTCACAGCTGTGGACAACATTCAGCCTATGGTCAGGTACGTTACGACCTACGTACATATTTCATAAGTTAAGAGCACAGCTGGATGAAAGCTATCTCCGCATCAGCTGGAGAAATCACTCTAGTTAAGCTGTCCAGAACTGTTCACACACTCAGAGATCCCTCTGGTAATTCTATACTTACGTAAGATGTCTGTCAATAATTTCTGTGTTACATAGTTGCTGTGATACATACGCAATCGTCGCAGGACTGCAAGCAGGTGACTATCTAAGGCTAGTAACGCGATACTGTCACGCGTTTACGTGAGACTGTAAAGTTGCTGTATGATGTAACCGCTTTTAGACCCGATTTTGTAAAGAATTAAACCTCATGTCGGTAAGAAGTAGGTACCTTATGTCGAAAAAACACATTGAGTCGAATATAAAACCGGAGCTCAGCTCAGTCTGTCCCGGCTTTCGTCTTTCCTAGAAAGATAGCCTTTTACTACTTATTCATTCATTGCAAATTCCCAGACTGTATACAGTGGAAATACCTCCGAGAGACAAATGGACAAACGACCAAATGGACTTCAAGGAGGGAAGCCACATTTGGTAGACAGATGGATCAAAAAAAGGTGATGATGTTGGATGCGGTATCTACGGTGAGAGGCCAAAGCTCAAAGCTAGCGTCAGCATGGGAAGGAGGCCTTCTTCGCAATAAATAAATGCGTGGAGATCAATCTTGAAAGAAACCTAAGGAACCAACACATCTACATCAACTCAGACAGCCAAGCTGCTCTGCTGGCACTAGAATCACTAATCCTACTCTAAACTAGTCCAGAATTGTAAAAATAATCTAAACACCCTGGCGAACTCCAACAAAGTCATACTTAGATGGGTACCAGGACATTCCGACATTGTAGGAAACGAAAAAGCAGATGAACTTGCAAGGCAGCAATCGTTCTGTGGCATCACAAAACGAAAAGCATATTCTCTGCTAAACAACGCGGAAAAATCAGAGGCAATCAAGCTGTTGAAGTTCACCAAAGGACAAAAACAAGCTAAATCCCTGATCAAATGGTTCAATAGTAAGCTGTCTAAGGAGCTATTACAACTCAAAAGGCACATAACCTGCGCAGTGACAAGAATCCTGACAGGACATTGCAAATTGAACAAACACCTGTTTCAAATGGGTATGAAGCAGGAAGCAACCTGCAGGTTCTGCCAGGAGACAGAGGAGACTGCAATGCACATTCTCTGCTCCTGCGGGCCACTTATGCATAAAAGAAGTACCTACCTAGGGCGGCACATCGTGCACCCACAAGAAGTACAACATTTTTATCACTGCCCAAAGAATCTGGAATTTCCTGGAGGCAACGGGCCTTAACGGTGAACTCTAAAGAAAGGGCTGCCACAATAGATCACTTGCTGGTCGAAGCGGCAATTAAAGGCCCACAAAACAAATAATAATAATAATAAATAATACATTAATTGATTGTTCTCAGTGAGGACCAATCCGCGCTGTCAGCCGCGACCCGCGGCGCGACCAACGGCATCGCTCTCATCCTCAACATCATCGCGAACATTGTCGCGTTCGTCTCCTTCATCGCCTTCGTGAACGGCGTGCTGGGCTACTGTGGGGGATTACTTGGCAACCCAGATCTCAATCTGGAGTGGGTGTTGGGGAAGATATTCGTCCCACTCTGTTATGTTATGGGTGAGTGGTAACAAGTGAGGAAGAGACAGTTCACGCTGTTTCAACAAGCTGGCTCAGTTTTGACGCCTTTTGATATATCCTGCCTACTAAACGCAGCTTCGTACCCGAACTCTTAAAGTACAAGCAATAATTTGTGTTGGATATGTGGATACTTTCTATGCCCATAATAGGCACTTACACGCAGTCTACAGTTCAGTGGTAATTAGAAGATGCAGTCTCCAGAAAACACAAAGTGCTCACAATATTAATACGATAGATGTGTTCAGATACAGTTGATTTTGTTACCAATCTGGTAATCGATAATGAAAATACCAGGTAAGAAAGTAGGTTCGGTCGAGTTCAAGTTCGGCTTCCCAAGCAATATCAGGGCTGACGCCGCCAACTGCCTAGGGTCACCGTCGCCGGCCACGGCGTGGATACTTAGCTCTAAATATCGTCCAAATAAAATCTAAATATCCAAAATACAGAATGAATGCATGAATGAAATTATTTATTTCAGAACTGATGATTAGGTACATACAGACATTTATTTTACAGAGTTGGTGTTATTTCGTCCTGATATTTTATTGAGGTTCTTCACAGGTGTACCATGGGCAGAGTGTGAGCTGGTGGGCTCCCTGGTGGGGCTGAAGACCGTGGTCAACGAGTTCGTGGCCTACCAGCGCATGGGTGAAATGAAACAGGAAGGGCTACTCTCTGTAAGTATTTGGAGAGGGCAACACTGCGGGTTAATAGGAAAGGGGAAATTTTGTGTTGTGTGAGATTATGATTATAGGAAGAGGGCAGAAAACTGAGTGAGAAGCCCAGTGCGTTGGACAGACCAAATCCACTCCGCACCACTTGACATCGGAGTTGCCGAAACGGTTCATGCTACCGAAGACCGCAACCGATGGCGGAATATTGTCAAGAAGAAATTGAAGTAATGATGAATCACGTGTCTCGACCCTCATTGAGTCGTAAAGGAGTTTCTGGCTTAGTTCTTACAATCATCTAAATACAGCTTGCCGCAGCCGGATGAGGATGACGCTAGCGATAATGGTTGACTTTATCCTGCAGTCGCATGACACAGTCGCATGACACGACATAAATATTAATTATACTGCTAGGTAAAAAAAAACTCCAGGCGGGTGAGAGGGAGCCACGGAATAACAAACCATGGATTCTTTATTCCGTGGAGGGAGCACTTTTCTTTTGACAAGTGAAGGGATAATGTTCTTTTCTATACTTGCAGGCTCGCGGGGAGCTAGTAGCGACGTATGCGCTCTGCGGGTTCACAAACCCGGGGTCCATGGGCATCATGATCGGCGCGCTGTCAGCCATGGCACCCAATCAACGCGAGGCGCTCTCTAGCGTGAGTATACTTTCTATTTGACACACGTACAGCAATGTTTTTTTCCTAGCCCACCACTCCGCTACTTCGCACTCAACGTTCCAAAGGGGAATGACGATGATGTATTCCTTTTATCCCTCATTAGGGACAAGGGGCTCGCAGAAGAGTTCTCCATTTTACACGATCTTGCGCGACTCCTTCTATAGCTCTCTCCAGCCGTGACCAGTTGAGCCAGCCTCTTTCTCAACTGATCACCTCCATGTATTCTGAGGACGTCCCGGCCGTCTTCTTGCCAGTAGATTGCCAGCTGAGACCCTGCTTGGAGAAGTGGTTATCTGACCGTCGAAGAGCGTGTCCAATCCATCGCCATTTCCGTTCCAGGATTTCTTGGCTTATGGGCTTCTGGTCAGTCATCTGCCTCCACCTTTGTCGGATACTTACCCTAAAGCCGGATTCATATTTGTGTTGCGTGATAACGCAATATTATGGCACCACCGAGCTGATCTGAATATGGAGACAGAGAGTGGCCATAGCATAGCAACTCTGAAACTACAAAAGACAAACCCGTCGAGTTTGGGTTCATTGGAGAAAAAAAGTAGGTACAGTCGCCATCACATACATAGGTACACTATAGGTGTTCAAAAATATCGGCACATGCACCCTAATGCCTTGAAAATAGAGGTGTGTTCCGATGTTTGTGAGCTGCTTGTTTGCTCCGATGTATGTAATGGCGACTGTACGAGTCGAAATAAAAGTTTCTTCAAAAAAATGTTTTATGTCAGAAACTTAAATATGTACATTTGGCTTGCTTGCCCTATAGGGCAATAATAATAGGGTATTATAATACTTAAAATGTTATTTTCAGGTGGCAGTGCGCGCATTTTTCGCAGGCTGTGGCATCTGCTTCATGACGGCGTGCTTTGCGAGTAAGTTCAAGTAGCAGAATTTTATCTTATTTAATTAATAGCTAGAATACAATTTTCGCGGCTGGAGAACCTATCCACCCCAGTGGCAGTCGGTTCTACGTGCAATGTGCCCCGCCTACGGCTACATACCGGGAGGCGCAGCGAGGGTAGACCCCCAAAAGATGGACTGGTGACCTGTTAATGGTCGCAGGAATCCGCTGGATGCGGGTGGTGCAGGACCGGTAATTGCGGCACTCTTTGGGGGGAAGCCTACGCCCCAGCAGTTGACGTTTTTTGGCTTATATGTTATGATGATGATAATACAACTTTCTGGCGTCGGATAGGTACGCACTGCCCGTGACACATACTCCTCCATGTCTCTTACAATACAATATTGCACACCTCCGAAAATAACACAATCACGTACATAGTTATCTAAATATGTATCTTCTTTTCCAGGTCTGCTGATGCCAGAGAATTCGTTTGGGGGTTGATTCGCAACCACTGCTGTGTGACGTACTTAATTTGTATAAATTGTTATGTAAATAGAGCTGTGAAATAAAGTTAAGTTATTGTTTTATATGTGTGTTCTCATTTATACTCCATTCTATGTTGAAATACTTGACACAAATTGACATTAACATTTAAACCATATATATTCATCAAAGAATTTGTACTAAAGCATAGAAACCACGTTAAAATAAGAGCTTGGTAACAGCTATCTTATTCACTTGCGTAAATCTATAGTTGGCCTAAGAGGGAATGAGACTACAATCCCTATCCAGTTTCACATTTTCGTAGGTTGTCACTAAAATCAACTCGGGCAAATGTCAAATGGATGTAATTGGATGTAATTTAATCCAGCAAAATGCAATATGTCATCATTGTTTGGTAGAAGGTGTCATTACCTTACAACTTGACTTGGTCGTATCATATTACTTCCAAAACATCGCGGCTCCTGTGTGTGAAAATAATTTATTTTGGTGTTATTCCACCGAGAATGTTTGAAAAAATGTATTGTTCATGTTTGCGAGACTTGGTTGTTTCCTGTGATAAAATGTATTGTGCCATTGAAGGCTGTAAATCCCATACAAGAGGGACATAAATAAACCATGGAGCAGTTTGCTTGTATTGGTAAGTTTCTATAGATTTTGATTTTATTCATGGAAGGAGCTCACCTAAAATTAATAACATGACATGTAAATATCATTATCTGTTCAATTAAAACCAGATTGTGCATGAAAATAAGACTTTTTCGGATAAGTAGAAGAGGTTATGTTTTTCCCATAGTGATGTAGTTTTTTTTATCGACCTCGGCACAATAACTTATCGACATAATAATAATAACTCAACTTATTGATTTTAGATTTCCAAAGGACGAATATGTTAAAAGGAATGGATACCACACGTGTAAGAAGGAGAATCTGACATGGAAAAGCAGTCATTTTTATTTCAAACACGTCACCAGATTATTTGTACCAAATGTAAATTTAAATGGAAGCGACTGGAAGCAGACAGATCTTTCACAAAATTGAATAGAAACGTGTGCCTTAAGAAAAATAAGAAGTTTTAGCCATAACTATTTTACTGAAGGCGGATTAAGTTTGACTAAATAAAAAATGGTCTTAATATAAAATTATTCTTTCATTTCCCATAAGTAGTAGCGTCCAGGTAGTCCTGCATGACGTACTGCAAATGAGTGCGATATTATAAGAGAGATTGTGACAGGGATATGAATGACCTTGGTTTTGAAGGACGCCACGCATCCAGGTTGACAAAAGCTACTTTGGTTTTTGCTACTACAGTAGAGTCTCATCAGTCCGTCACTCCAATAGCCGGCTATGTCGATTAATCAGGCACACTCCACCCGCACCTCCTTCACCGACCTTTACTTCTCTTTCTCTAGCTAGACGCTTGCTCTCTTTTTATTAGTTATGACATTTCTATTCAATCCACTAATCCAAACATTCCAAAATTCCGGGATTTTCTAGTTTTTAATAATGCCGGGTTAGTTAGACTCTACTTTTCTTTTTGCCTTCTCCATAAACATATTTTTTTCACACAGTGAATGTGAATTATTAAAATCTAAATTTATAATTTGGTTGACTAATTTATCGATATAAACAGTCGACACTGTACATCCCCAGCGCAGGAACAAACTTGTGACAACCTTCCAAATTAAGGAATAACAAATGCATATACATCTCTTTCTGACGCGTTAGTACGTCGTACGAAAGTAGGGGAAAGGTATACGTATCTGCTACCTATTTTAACCTTAGGGGCTTGATATTTATAGTACTCTTTGATTTAAACCCAAAGAGAATATAAACACTCACAGACTGGCGCGGCCTGGGGCCCGTTTCTCAAAAAGGTTGTAACTTGTAATGCAAACGGAAACCTCTTTTCAACTTCTCTCATTAGAAATAGACTTCCGCTTGTATTACAAGCTACAAGCTTTTGAGAAATAGGCCCGTGGCCACGGCATCAATAGTGCCATAGGTTTGTGTGTTAAGAACTTCCACCGATTGTGGTTTACCGTAATTATTAAAGGTTACTATACTTTGGGGGTTGTTTTAGACAATATTTATTCTACGAAGGCTGCAGCAGGCATTCTATCTAATTCAGAAAAAAAACCGAGAATTAAGTACTGTTTAAATTAAGAAGCCTAGCTGTCATCAGCTTTTCACCGAGAAATGCCACAACCATTGACTTACTATTACTACGTATAGACTGGCAACCCAGAAGATTTTTCTTGACGTTTTCCAATCAGGCCGCCATCTTGAAAATCAAAGAGTATGTGAACGTGCAGTAGTTGCGTCATTTTTCTGCGTTTAGATTCAGATAAAGCCATAGCGTGATATTTTCATATTAAAAAAAAACTACTTATTGATTTAAAAAGCGGCCAAGTGCGAGTCAGACTCGCACATGAAGGGTTCCGTGAAATAAATTGCGGTTTACGATTTATGACGTATTAAAAAAAAACTACTTACTAGATCTCGTTCAAACTAATTTTCGGTGGAAGTTTGCATGGTAATGTACATCATATATTTTTTTTAGTTTTATCATTCTCTTATTTTAGAAGTTACAGGGGGGGGCACACATTTTACCACTTTGGAAGTGTCTCTCGCGCAAACTATTCAGTTTAGAAAAAAAATATATTAGAAACCTCAATATCATTTTTGAAGACCTATCCATAGATGGGTTTGATGAAAAAAATTTTTTTGAGTTTCAGTTCTGAGTATGGGGACCCCTAAAACTTAATGTTTTTTTTCGATTTTTGTGTGAAAATCTTAATGCGGTTCACAGAATACATCTACTTACCAAGTTTCAACAGTATAGCTCTTATAGTTTCGGAAAAAAGTGGCTGTGACATACGGACGGACAGACAGACAGATAGACGGACGGACATGACGAATCTATAAGGGTTCCGTTTTTTGCCATTTGGCTACGGGACCCTTAAAACGAATCACATCATCGACATTTGGTATTTGTAATTGTTTTATACTGGATATCTGTATACTTCCCGAGGATGCACTGTGTTGTTTGTGTTGAAGCAATTGGAAATTAAAATGGATGGCGGCTAATTTTTATTATTCTTATTATTGCCAATGGGTTCATATTCGGAGACCATACTCGCTTTGCGGACATTATTACGGACAAGGGGATGTTATTTCCCCAAAACTGTTCAGCGCTGCACTGGAAGACGTTTTCAAGACTCTGGACTGGAGAAGGTTAGGCATCGACATCAACGGCGAGTACATCACTCACCTTCGGTTTGCTGATGATATAGTAGTCTTGGCTGAGACCATGGAGGACTTGAGTACTATGCTCGATGACCTCAGTAAAGCTTCCGAGCGAGTTGGTCTAAGGATGAACATGGATAAGACGAAGATCATGTCAAACGTCCATGTAGTACCAACTCCTATTTCAATCGGACACTTTACGCTCGACGTTGTAGACGATTATGTATACCTAGGACAGACTGTCCAGTTAGGTAGGTCCAACTTTGAGAAAGAGGTCAATCGTCGAAGCCGACTCGGCTGGGCAGCATTCGGGAAGCTACGGCACATCTTTTCGTCCAATATTCCGCAGTGTCTCAAGACGAGAGTATTTGACCAGTGTGTGTTGCCAGTGATGACATATGGCACGGAAACGTGGTCGCTTACTATGGGCCTCATAAGAAGGCTCAAAGTCACTCAAAGGGCAATGGAGAGGGCTATTCTGGGTTTCTCTGCGCGATCGCATCAGAAATGAGGCTATCCGCAGCAGAACCAAGGTAACAGATATAGCCCTCCGAATTGCTAAACTTAAGTGGCAGTGGGCGGGGCACATTGCACGTATAACCGATGGCCGTTGGGGCGGAAAGGTTCTTGAGTGGCGACCACGTACTGGAAGGCGCAGCGTTGGTAGGCCCCCTGCAAGGTGGACTGATGACCTGGTGAAGGTCGCGGGAGTCCGCTGGATGCGGGTGGCGCAGGACCGGCCATTGTGGCACTCTTTAAGGGAGGCCTATGTCCAGCAGTGGACGTCTTTCGGCTGATATGATGAAGTACTAGATCAAGGTATTAAATAGTCAAAGTAAATCCTTTCGACGCTTTTCACAACAAGCAAAGACGACAAAAACGGCGCCGTGGGCACGATAACCCGCGACACCTTTAGGCGTTCTTGCCGTTAAAAAGATTAATAGCGTAAAATAATAATGCATGTGTTACACCTGATGCTGGACAGCGTTTAATTTTACAGTATGATATTGTATTACAATATCACCTACAGTCTTGTTGCACTACTATATATTTTATCAAAAATAAGCAGGTATATGTCTTCCAACACAGCTCTGACTTCCAGTGATAATTTCTGCTCTGTATACTCTTTGAAGTGCTTCAGTGAGTTAATATATCTTGAGCTAAGACAAATGTATCTTTTAAAACAGCCTCAGACAACCTAACACGTTCCCTGTCCCCATACAAAATTGTCCGTCAATGTCACAAGTCCAAGTGACAGTTGTAGTTCGGAGCCGTGAACAACCCGTGGACCCATAGTGGGGACACGGACTCCTGAAAAAAACGTTCGTGGCCCCACATTGGGGGCACCCGGTTAGGGAACGTGTTAAGCCGGGTCCAATAACACCTTATTGATGTGACTGGTGCTTCCACACATAAACTGCATTAACATTATTCTATCCACCTTTGGCAGAATGCGAGAATTAGCTATAACGTATACATCGGTGACTTACATTAAGTATTAATTATTTTCAAAATGTTATCAAAATGCTTAATATTACCAGTCACTGACTTAACTTGACAAGAATTAGTCAAAATAGTCAAATAACAGTCAACGTCACACTAATAGTTTTTTATTACATGGTACATTAAGCAAAGCCATGGAATGTTCGCATTCAGCCTTTAAATGGCTTTTTCAAAGTAATTTCCACTTTTCTCAAGAACTAGCGAATATAAAAATCTGTTATTATTTTTATAAACTCAGCTAGCCCAAATCTCTAAATGGTTTTTAGTTTGAGCCGCTATGAAAAAATTCAATGTTGTCAATTGGCATTTGTATCGTCAGCAAAAACCACGAGTTGAGTATCCGACAGGGACGCATACATATAACTTATAAGGTCATTCGTAAAAATTATGAAAAAGATAGGACCCTGCGGCATTCCTCTTGCTATCTTTGCTATTTCCGAACTATGCACTGTTTCGTTTTTATCCTCTATCGCTTTAATCTCAACATATTGGTTCCGGTTTGTGAGACAAGAACGAAAAACTGTTAGGAAGGAACGATCCAGGACCAAACCTGCCACCTTTCTTCTGGAGTTCAGTTCACGGACTACATCCCCAATGAGCGTATTGATTGCATCGTTCGTTCCCCTGCTCTTCTGATAACTAAACTGCCTGGCGGTTAATATGTCATGGAGAATAAGGTGTTTCATCAACCTATTTTTCATAAGTCTCTCAAGAAGTTTGGAGAGTGTTGGCTGTAGAGATAATTATGGGCCTATAGTTCTTAGGGTCCTTTTTTGTGTACTGGTAAAAATTTTGCCAACTTGAATTGGTCAGGGAATATGCCAGTATCTAAAATATATATATATATATATATATATATATATAGTCCTCCTTGTCGTATCCGACGACGGCGACCCTTGCAATTTCCTCTGATGAGCACGAATATGGCTCGCAAAGCCATACTTAGTTTTAAATGTCCGGCCACATTGTGTGCAGTATAGCTGGCCCTGGTCATTGTAAGTATATGCATAGGATGGTCTAGGTCGAGTTTTCCGTAAATGGCGCTTTTGGTCCAGGTGTTCAAGTCGAGCTACTTCAAAAGAAGCTACACCTTTTCTGACTTTGTTACGCCATTCCGGTCTCATAGACGCGACCTCCTCCCAGCCCTCAGCAGGTATATCGCAGGCTTTGAGGTGACATTTTAATACGTCCTTGTAGCGCAGAAACTGCCCCCCACGCTTACGTTTTCCATCCGCAAGCTCGGAGTAGAAAACAGATTTTGAGATTCTGCAGTCTGTCATGCGACTAACGTGGCCACTCCATCTCAACTGGCTTTTCATCAGTATGGCCTCCATACCAAGCATGTTAGATCTTCGTAAAACGTCCATGTTGGTCACACGATCCTGCCACCAAATGCGGAGAATGCATCGTAAACAACGCATGTGGAAGGTGTCAAGCTTTCTAATATCTCCCTTGTTTAAGCACCAGCACTCAGCAGCATATGTGAGTATTGGGAGCACCATAGCCTTGTAGACAGAAAGCTTGGTTTGAAGTTTCAGATCGTGCGCTTTCCAAACACGTTGGTTCAATTAGCCAAAGGTTGCGGCAGCTTTGGCTATTCGTAATGGGATCTCTGAGGCTATTGTCATTTCGAACTTGGCTGCCCAGGTACTTAAAGCTAGTCAAGAGAAGTGCATCGAGCAAAATCGTCCTCTGTTCACGTGTTTTGTAGACCTCGAAATCCCTTTGACCGAGTCCCACGTATGGCTCTCTGGTTGATTTTAGAGAAAATTGGCTGTCCAGCTCAGCTAGTTAACCTAATTAGGCAATTCCACGTCAATATGACAGCCCAGGTTCAGCACAACAGTGAATTTTCGGACTCATTTCAGGTAACTAGTGGTGTCAAGCAAGGATGCGTGATGGCTCCGTCGTTGTTCGCTCTTTATTTCTACGCTGTAATGAGAGACGCGCTTGGCCGAAACAGCGAACCGATTCAGCTCCACGTACGATCAGACAAGGGAGTTTGAGTTACACCGTGTGGTTGCCGGTTAAGAATAGCGCCAACCTATGTCTATGTCTATGTCCTCCTTGGGTGTCGTAAAAGTCGACTAAGGGATTCTACTGTGACAGATTTAAATAAAATCTCTTGTGATCAATCACTACATTCCTTGCCACCATCAGTCGTATCGATCATTCGATCCACTGATACCAGGTGATAGGGAACGAGAGAGTGAGTTTGCAGCAGCGCAACTGTTCATCCACTATAATCCCATCACGCGCAGATGACCCCTGCAAAGTTACTGGACTCTGAGATAAAAGCCCAGCGGCGACGGAGTGTTGGCAGTGGGGTTTTGGATTCGATGGATCTAGGCCTTAGTTGGCACTCTGCACGGAGGCGGTCAGACGAGAGTGGTCGCTCCTTGGACTCGACAGAGGCGGGAGGACAGGTTCGGCAGCACGTCTGGTGACAAAGCAGCTCTATTTAGGATCGCTCTGCTTTCCCCAATCCGGGGAGGGGCCTAGAAAAGGTGGCCTAAACAAAGTCCGTCTTACCTTTCCACCAAGTGGCAAACCGCGGCCATTTGGTCATCAACCACACGCGGTTGAAAAGTAACACAAAATAAAACATGTAAAAATCTAATAGCAACTTGGAACGTCCGCACTCTGAAAGACACTGAACGAAACTTGTGTACAGAAAGAAAAACTGCCATTATAGCCCGTGAATTGTCCCGATACAACATAGATATTGCAGCAATAAGCGAAACCCATCTGAGTGACAGCGGAGAACTTTGTGAGCAACTCGGTGGCTATACATTTTACTGGAGCGGGAAACCTGAACACGAAAAAGCGGCAAATGGAGTAGGTTTTGCCATTAAAACAGTGCTGTTCCCCCATATTATCAAGCCATAGCGTATGACAGATTCCACATATGCATGATAGCAGGAGAGCGCGGTTTTTATATCTGTAACCCTCCTTACTTGGTTAAGAGCAATAACATATTTATTTATTTTATTTGTAACATAATCTACATGCGGCTTCCAGTCAAGGTTCGTCAAGATTTAAGATTAAATTATTTGAGAATAGCCAATCTTTCACTATGCTAATTGTATCATTTATCTCTTTTTCATGGTCTTTACTTGTGTTCTTATTTTTACTAGATGTCACAATAATAGAAATGTCGTCGGCAAATAAAATACATTTGTGATGCGTAATGTCAGTAATATCATTGATATATAATAGGAATAATATCGGGCCTAGAACGCTACCCTGTGGTACACCGAACTTATTATATCTGAATCCCGATGAATAGCTAGTCATTTCGCTGTTTTCGTTAATTTTTGAGATTTTGACACATTGTTTTCTGTCATTTAGGTAGGACGACATCCATTTGAGTGCCGGCCCTCTGATTCTGAGTGCCTCTAGTTTGCATAATAGTGTCTCATGGGAAACAAAATCAAAAGCTTTGGACATATCAAAAAATAGCCCTGTAGTGAAGTTTTTATTGTCAAGACCAACCAAAACAAATTTTAGAAGTGAGTAAACGGTCAACGTAGTAGATTTATTTTTTTGGAATCCAAATTGTTCACTTTTGATTATATTGAATTTCGTGCAAAAATCAAGCAACCGTTTAAACATACATTTCTCAAAAATTTTGGAAATTATGGGTATCAATGTAATTGGTCGGTAATTACTGACGTCATCTTTTTTACCCTTTTTAAATAATGGCATGATAACTGTTGTTTTTAGAGTATCAGGAAAAGTGCCCGTTATAAAAGATAAATTTACTAAATAAGTTAAGCCAAAATTTCACTTAAGCACGTCTTAAGTATAAAAGTGCTTATTCCATCGTAGCCTTCAGATTTTGTGTTATTTAATGACAATACTTCACCCTAAACTTCGTTTTCTGACATGGGTCTCAGAAACATAGAGTTTGCTCTTGAACTATTTTTGATATTTATTTTGGGAAGGGTAATTGATGACCTGTGAGTGGATTCTATATTATATATAATAACATCTTGAGGATGCTGTTGCGGCTGCCGAAATACTGCAGTGCATCTGGCATGTTCGCGGGAGCGCGACTCGATGACTTTTTTGCCATTAGGAGAAAAAGAGTCGCCTCCATGCTAAGGCGAGTGCGCAGCAGCAGCAACGGTCTTCTCGGGGCGTTGGCTGAAAGACTCGACTGCCCGATGATGAAGTTTTGGGTTGAGTTGGCTATAGGGAGAGTTAAGTAGCCTTGGTGTTCTCTTCACTCTCTCAATAGCCAACTCTTTAGAAAACCTAAGAATTTTATGTATTTTTTAAAGCTTTTATTTTCTTACTTTATTTTATTTTTTGTTCCCAATACTAACATAACACGTAAGATTTTACTAACAAAACTATGGATCTGTATGGTCTGAAATAAATGTTTTTTTATTTTATTTTATATAGTGGTCATTGAAGGTGGTAGCGATTTTTACTGGGTACGATATTAAAGTGTTGTGTAGAGTGATATGTTCGAACTCTTCTCGTGGTTTTGCAGAGCCTAACTGGTTCTTAATTACTTGCCATGACGCTTTACATTTATTAGAACTTTTATTAATGAATTGTATATTTGCATTTCTTTTTGATTTATTAATACATTGCTTTAATATACTAGAGTATTTAGTGTACAAAGCCTTGTCTTTTGCTGCTTTTTTTTGCAATAATTATACCTTATCTGACGTTTGGTTTTGCAGCTGACCTTAAGTCCTTTGCTAATCCAATTTCGATTATTTTTATTTTTACTATTTACTATTTTACGTATTATAGGAAAACAGAGCTTATTAAAAAGACATAGTAGGTCATGGAATTTACTGAAAGCAGAGTTGAGATCTGTCTCCTCATAAACGTCAGACCAAGAAAGGCTCTGCAAACACTGTTTGAACTTGCGCACGTTATCTACGCTATAGTCTATTTGATAGTAAAAGTACTTGGTAGCCTTCAGCGGTACTTCGTTTACAGGAAAACTTAACAGTTGTGCTGTGTCGTGGTCAGAGAGATGAAGTGGCAGCACGGCAGCTGTAGCGCTTGGGATATTGCTAACGTTCTAAACAGGCTTTTTGCCTTGATACTTAGGATCTGGGAGTCAGAAATAGTGCTGCAGGAATGGAAAGATGCCTCTATATGTAAACTTTATAAAGGCAAAGGAGATGTAGCTGATTGTAGCTCGTACAGAGGAATATCTCTTCTGTCCACTGCTGGTAAGGTACTAGCGCATATAATCAACACCCGCTTGAGCACCCTAGCAGAGAAAGTTCTCCCAGAGAGCCAATGTGGTTTCAGGCCCAGCAGAGGTACGGTGGATGCAATATTTGTTGTAAAACAAATACAAGAGAAGTGCATCGAGCAAAATCTAAAATATAGTAGTGCCTTGACAAACAAATACCAAAATAAATAAATTCCAAAGATTTAAGACTAAAAACTACTCGTCGATTAAAATATGTGTATTAAGATTTCATAGAGAATACTGCAACGTCACTCTTTTCATCGTTGAATAGTCTGATACTTCTTACTTACTCAGCAAGCTTCGTGGCCTAAACACGGTACTCGACTAAAAAGCTCTCTATTATAACACGATTGTGAAAAATACTTTTAAAAATCAAGCTTTTTAAAAAAAAAAAACGTTCACAAATATTTTAAAAAACAAGTTCTTGTTCAAAACGTGAACTAAAAAGTAACAGTACATTGTTTAACAAGGGGCGTATAATAAATATTGCAAACGAGAGTCTATCAGGAGCCCGACGCCGTAAGGCGGAGAGCTTTTGATGACTCGAGTTTGCAATATTCTTACGCCCGTGTTATACACAATGTTTTTCATCACATTTGCGAGGAAATAAATAACCAAAAAAGACAGAAAACCTATGTTTTATACAAGCGCATCAATCAAATGTTGACGAGATTGACAACTTCACCTCCAGATCAGTGCGAGTGTAGGGCGCAGCTTCAATATTTCAACCAATCACAGAGCCTGCTTGATTATATTTTCAACCAATCACGGAGCAGAATTCTTGTCGCTAGCGGCCGTCCAGATTTGCTTAACCAATCAGATCACACACAAGCTCATAACTCACATGTGTCATTATTTCCCGCGGGGACAATTTAGGCCATTGTCCTTCTGTATACAGGCAAGGAATAACACCATTTATGAGCAAGTGTGATGAAAAAATTATTTATATTTTAGTGGCATTACTCACTTGGCCTTTGACCGCGTTGTATGGAGGGACATCGCACGTGGTTGTAAAAAAGTTGTAATAAAATTGTAATACTTAAAGATTTAAAAGCTTGAGGCACTGAAGTGAACTTGACCTTCTTTTATATATATATTTTTAATTTAAAGTTCCAAATAATTTATACTTATCGCAGAGTTTCATGATTAGGTGCTAAAGCCAATAATCGCTTATTTCCAGCTATAGTTCGGTCTAACTATTTACTAAGACTTCTATATCAGACGTTTAAATAAAACCTTGCTTTTTAAAAATATTGTTTCACTAACTGAAGATAAAATCAATTCTACAGAGCCTATTAAACATTTAGCCGTAAGCATTATTGTTTGTAGTTCTAGAATAGGAATTGACTAAAAAAACGAGAAAATATGCTTTCAGTTCACCAACTCAGCTAAGTGGTCGCTGTCCGGCACATGAAATTAGGTGTTCGCTAACCGGCGAAATTACCCTAATTATGTGTTTGTATCTATATATGTGTACATTATCTATGATTTTATTTTTAATTAGTGTGTTGATCTTGTAATCGATATTTCGCTATTTATAGCACTGTTCAGCAGTCTGATAACACTTTGCCGTGATAATTAGTTACCGTGTAGCACTTAGTAGCACTTAGTTCACTTGGTAGGAAACATTTGAAATATTATTTCAATTATTTATACTACGACTACCAACATGTCTCGGACGTTCACGCTGTCAGTCGCCACCCACAGGTGCTCCAAAGTTTGTATACTTAAGTAAATAAAAAAATAAGTAAAATTAACTTACCTCCTAACTAGTAAACACAACATAGCTCTCAAGCTTTGTTTCAAAGAAAGAGGTATGCCATTCATTTGTCGATCTCATATGTCATCTGTCTTCAACATCATCGCCCTTGCGTTATTCCAGGTTGTGCCCTGAAGGAGCCCGGGTACCTAATCCCAAGATTTGGAACAAGCACTAGTTTTACGAAAGCGACTGCCATCTGACCTTCCAACCCAGGGGGGAAACTAGATTTTATTGGGATTGACCGGTATCCTCACGATGTTTTCCTTCACGATTCGAACCCACGACCACAGTGCTTTTGTCAGTTGTGTGTTTGCATCTGTCTTCAATGGTTTCTAAATATTAATAGGTTTCTCATAAAACTATTATCCACAGGTGGCTGAGATGGTGCTTGTCTCTGGCCCTGTTGGCTGGGATCGCGATATTCCTGTATATTGACACGGTGGACAAGCCAGAGCGTCTGATCTCATTGAGTGGGATCTTCATCTTGTTGTTGTTAGGTAAGAACATTGTATTTATTTATATATATCTACATTTTGAGTCATAAGGAGACATATTAAAGAGCACATACCTATTAAGTTCAAAAACAAATCCTGGACTCGTGCCTGCTTCCATCACTAACATATGCAGCTCAAACTTGAAAATTTACACTAAAAATCAGAAATAAAATTAAGACATGTCACAGAAGTATGGAGCGCAGCATAACAAATAATCAAAAAACTTAAAAAATCGCCATAGCATAATCAGAAACAAAACAAACGTGATAGATGATGCAGTCACATATGCGATGAAACTAAAATGGAAATGGGCAGGACACGTCGCCAGGAAGGTGGACCAACAATGTGACAATTTGGGTCGGACCATCAGGCAAACGTAAGAGAAGAAAGCCCTATATGCGATGGTCAGACGAAATAAAAAAATAATTCAGGAACAAATTGGACGGAAAAAGCACAAGACAGAACTAACTGGCTTACTCTGGAGGAGGCCTTCACCCGACAAGGGGTTCTTGCCACATAAATAATAATAATAATAAATAGTTTAATAACTACGCTGTGAGGCGGTGGTTGGCTGTCAACCCGGGGGCGTCCGTCCCGGAGAACCCAAGTCTCCAGCGCGCGTGGGAAGACGTAGGGTGTAAGGCCATCTTAGACAGTCAGATTGGGAACGCTTCGGGTGTGGACCGCGCAAGGCTTGTGGCAGTGTCGCGGCCGGAGTCGGGGGCTTGGCTGCAGGCGTTACCCTCCCTTCAACTGGGCACGTTACTCGACGGTGACTCGTTGCGGGTGTCGATCGTTCTCCAATTGGGCTGCGATGTATGTCAACCGCACGTATGCATCTGCGGTTCCACGGTGGGAGTTGACGGGCATCATGCATTGAGTTGCCGGCGATGTGCCGGGAGGCATCCGCGTCACCACGCCTTGAACGACGTGGTCCAGAGGGCGCTCAGGTCAGCGGGTGTTCCGTCCGTGCTTGAGCCTCCGGGTCTTAGTCGCACGGATGGCAAGCGGCCTGATGGCCTGACGTTGGTGCCGTGGGAGAGAGGACGGTGCTTGGTCTGGGACGCTACTTGCGTCAGCACCTTCGCCGCCTCTCATATCAGTCGCACTGTACGCGTGGCTGGAGCGGCAGCCGAGTCACAGGCGGCGGTGAAGCGCCAAAAGTATGTTCCATTGGGCTCGGGGTATATTTTCGTCCCTTTTGCGGTGGAAACGGCGGGCTGCTGGGGTGCTGACGCGAAACAATTTGTGCGTGGCATAGGCCGTCGACTTAGGCAAAAGTGAGAGGACCCCCGCTCCGAATCGTTTCTGGTGCAGAGACTGTTCATAGCCATCCATCGGGGTAATGCCGTGAGCATTATGGGCACATTTGCACCGGAAACAATAACGAACGGGGCTAACTAGTTGACGTGTGTATTATATTATACTAGTTTATATCGATAATGTTTTTCAGGTAATGACATTTATAGTATTACAATAATTAAAAAATATAGGTGAAATTAAGGAAAAGCAATTCCGTCATTTTGACGTTTCATAAAGCTGACAGATGTGGCGGCGATATAGTTTAATAATGAATAACAATGACATTAACAAACACATCTGGCACTAAATATTATTATTGACATTGTACAAGTACTGGCAAGAAATAAAAGGCTTTTTAATTTAATAAATTTGTCAAGCCGTGTCGGCCTGCCGTTGAAACTGATGACGGTTGTATCCGTATTGTTCAATCTTTTAGCATTAAATACTTATACCTAGCTTTGTTGAGCTAAAACAATGCAACGGATTTTGACTCAGGAGTCAGTCTATTATGAACTAGTCATAACAATCAGTTTCTTGGAATTTGAAATAGTATACCTATCTTTTGGTCTTTACTACCTACTTAGTTTTCAGTGAAGGAATTAGAGGTGATGACTGTGAGGGAACTATGGAAAAATACATGAATTGTGAAGTTCCTAACCCTAACAGAATCAGAGCGACTACTTAGTTTTCAGTAAAGGAATTAGAGGTGATGACTGTGAGGGACCTATGGAAAAAAACATGAATTATGAAGTTCCTAACCCTAACAAAATCAGAGCGTGTGCGAGGCTTGCCCCCAGTGAGGTTTTTTTTAACGTAAGGACTCAGATGCTTTAGGAGGGTCTTGAGCCGTTTAGCACACGCGTGGATCTACTGCGGTGGAGGGAACTATAGCTCATTTCCCCCTTGTGTAGAGGCCTGTGCATGAGGACTTATATAAGCTGATGATGACTTAAGGCTGCTCTAAACCAGTGTTTTTCAACCTTTTTCATGACGCGCCCCCCTACAGTAAGAACATATTGCGCGACTCCCCACTCTTCACTGTTCTTAGATTACGTTTTCTATTTTACGAATATGAAATCCCTAGTTACATGTTTTCACTTTTAACTTACTAAATTCAAGTAGCCGCGACCCCGTCAAGAAGTTACACGACCCCCTGGGGGTCGCGACCCACAGGTTGAAAAACCCCGTCCTGTATAATGGGCCATTATGGCCCATTATACAGGATGTAACTTTGCGTTAAAGGGAGAAAGACCTACGTTCATCTCATTCCACAGTCAAGTAGAGGAGGAGGTGCATACCATTGTATAGAGAAGCCTGAAAACTCCTCTTTGCACACAGCGCTGTGCGTGCGTCATTAAAAATCCGAATACTTAGTGCCAGTGTGACACGGTATCCTTTAGGATCGACCCCTTATTATTTGTCAAACACTTGCTTTGTTTTCCTAGTTCGATTTGTGTGAAAATTGTCCAATAATATTTATTTATTGTGTTAACTAATCCTCTCCATCCGCCTCCACCACCACATTGCAAAGGCTTCCAACATTCCAATACTTACTTATAGTGCCCATAATTGGCGTAGACACTAGTTTTTGTCGTGTTGCTGTTCATAAATTAACAAGATTCATATCCCCTTGCCAGAAGATAATGAGTTCCTATATGGATTTAGCAAATCACTACGCGCGTACGCAAATTGCTATAAATATACATTTATCTTATCACAGAACAATTAAATCGACCGCATTAGTAATCGTGACATCGGGCCGTAATCACAGGTAAATTAGGTTTATGACGATGATGATGATGTCCTCCCAGACGTATCCGTCAACGGTGACATCCTGATAAATCGATTGTTTGAGTTATTGTTAGTATTTTTACGTGCATGGGTGCGAGAGTGACTCGCAAATCCAAACTTGGTTTTGAAAGAAAGAAAGAAAGAAAGAAAGAAACATTTATTCGAGACAAACAACACACAGCGTTTGTCACGAAACGGTTCTATCTCAGCATAATGCTGGCATTGCTGCCAGCGCTGGTCTTCCGATAGAACCGTCGAGTGAGTTCACGGTGGATAACAAACAAAATAATGATATAAACTTAATTAAACACGAGAAGGGACAATTAACGAAATTAAAAATAGAACATAAAATATAATAATATTGTCCAGTGGTCTATGAACGCAGCCATTTCACTCCTGCGCGATCCGTAACAGCACACTAGCGTCATTGACACTGACAGTGACAGAAGTGACAGGTGGCACTGGCAGACAGGCGTCATTCTTTTCAATTAAACATGTAATCAACAATAATGTTTGAAAATCTACAATATGCTAAGTATAATTAATTCGATTTACTTATAACTGAGAAAAAACACGTACCATGCAAGGTTGAAAACCGGTTACAATTTGAAAAGTGATCATTACTACACACAACTATGAACAATAAACAATAACGAAGTGAACACATTACAACAAATACATACTGCCCCCCAAAAGGGCATCCTGGTACCGTTGGACTGCACATCAAGTGTGCATCCAAATATAGATGGACTGTCACCTTTGTGACATCCTCAAAAGTTGGACTGCCCCTCGAAAGCGAGCATCCAAATAATATGGACTGTCACCCTTGTGACATCCTCAAGAGTTGGACTGCCCCTCGAAAGCGAGCATCCAAATAATATGGACTGTCACCCTTGTGACATCCTCAAGTTCAGAATAGATATACAAATTGCTAAGTTAAATATGATTGGCACAAAGTAAGTTTCAAAGATTGCCAGCAAGAATAAGAAATATTCATGTACTCAATAGTATACTTAGCTCTTAATTCACAGTTCCTCCCATCAGAGCAGGAACCACACACTGACTAATAATATCTGATTAACTGAACAAAAACTATATGTTCCAAGATGAACATATATTATTAAAACAATGCATTTCAAAATGGCTCAACAAAATAACGTAAAAGGTCTCTTACCATAAATTAAATAGAATCATCGCTTCTAGAATCAACAACAGGATACGGAAGCGTTTGGTAGCATTGAGTCTTCTTTTATCATAAATTATGTACAGATTATTATAAAGGTGTCGCTACACGACACGGTCTTGATGGATTCGCGATCTTCGCGACACTCCCGCCCGCAGCGTTAACATTGTATGGATAGTGTATTCATTAAATGGCGCGTCCATTCTTTTATCTTTTTCATTGCTTGGACAGCGGCCACTCTTTTTTCTTTACTTTCTTCATTTGGCAAATCATTTAAATTACTATTATTTGTTTCTATGTCTTCATCTATATCTTTCATTAAATTATTTTCTTCTAGTGCATTTATGTCAACTTCTTCCTGTGAGAGTTCTGTTACTTCCGTTTCTTTAAGTAAATTTAAGTTGTTAGAATCGTTTACTTCCTCATTCAATGAGTGAACGATCTCTTCCACTGGTAGTGAGATGTTAATATCTGAATCTTCTGATATTACACCAGGTTCTTCCGTCTTTGAACAAACATTGTCTTCTGTTACGACAGTGTCATCCGTTTCCAATGGATACAAGTGTGCTATCGATCTAGTAAATGTAACGTCGCCTACTTTAACTTTAGCGACTCTACATTGTCCATCCGAACCATGTAATAACTCTGAAATACGACCTACTTTCCAGTTATTTCGATTTTTGACTTCACCTCGTATTTGTACTATGTCACCAACGCGTGGTTCATCATGAGTCTTCACTCTTGGCTGTTTGGGAGAGTGTTTGTAACGCTCTCTCAAACTCAACAGGTATTGGTTTATAAACATATCTCTGTATTCATCAATGATAATTTCACCTCTCTTCCAGGCTTCTACAAGTTGTTGTTTGGTAGAAGTTGTAGATGATGTTATATTTTTCATTATGCTAAGAGAATCAATACATTTTCCAGGCGTAAGGAAATCTGCCGGTTTGAGAATGTGATCTAAATCACCACTCACATAAGTCAACGGTCTAGTATTAACTACTGATTCTACTTCTTTTATAATAGTCAACAATTGGTCATTTCCTACGAGATTTTTTTGTAGAGTACGCTTTAGACAGTGCTTGACTACTGCCACTAAGCGCTCATAGACTCCGCCATGCCATGGTGCTAATTGAGGAATGAATTTCCATTTTATTTCCTTTTCTGCTACTCCTTTGGCTGTTAATATTTCAGACAACAATCTGAATTGAAGGGCATTATCCGACAGAATCAACTCAGGGATTCCTTTAGATGCGATGAAACGTCTAAATGCTAAAGAACATTCTTCTGTCGACATGTCTTTAACGACTTCAAGATGTATTGCTCTTATCACTAAGCATGTGAAAAGAGAAATCCAACGCTTTTCCTTCCCATTTTCCGATCTAACTAGCGTTGGACTGAAATAATCGATTCCCACATAAGCAAATGGTTTATCGTATTTAACTCTCTCCGTAGGTAGTGCAGGTGTTGATGGCAAAGTATATGGACCACCTCCATGTCTCTTACATTGAGGGCACTTGCCTATGATCTTTTGAACTTGAGCTCGACCTTGCGGAATCCAATATTTTTGTCTTATCAGACTTAGAGTGTGTGGTACGCCCACATGGTAATTACCTTCATGTATATTCTTTATAATTTTATTACTATAATCACAGTCTTTTGGTAAAAGGATTGGATGTTTTGCATCGTAAGATAAATCTGAGTGTGTCAAGCGACCTTCGCATCTTAAGACACTGTCTACATCCTTAAATACTCCAAGATTTCTTGTCAGATTGGTCTCTTTTCCTCTTACTTCGTCAGGAAAGTGTAATTTTTGTAATTTCACTAGCTCTTGCGTTTCTGATGTTATCTTCATGTTTTCATTTGACCTTATCACATCTTCATTCTGAACATTAACTTGTCTTAAGTTTCCAGTGTTCTCAATTTGTACATTATTTCTTAGATTGTCACTAAGTTCTTCTTCAGAATGTGGTTTTGACTGTAGTGTACCATCGTTCAGAAGAAGACCCTCCCGCGCGACGCATGAAATGCTGGAAACAAGACTGTCAGGCCATTTTTTAGAATCTAATCTCAAGAACGTTGGACCATTTAACCACTTACTCAGGTCTTGTTTCACCTTGAGCGGTCTCGTTGCAACGTCTGCTGCATTAAGTTCTGATGGAACATGTCTTATCACCAAAGCCTTGTTTCTTTTGATCTCTTCTATTCTTCGTGCAACGAAAGGTGTTAAAAGTTTATTTGAATGATACCAGCTTATAACTATCTGACTATCTGTCCACAAAAACTGTTGTCGAACATTTACATCAATGTATTTTGCTACATACTGTAGCAATCTGTTGCCGATCAAAACGCTCAAAAGCTCCAAACGCGGTATCTTTAGATTTTCCTGATCTTTTACAGGTGCCAGTCTTGTTTTTCCTATAACAAATTGCACGTTATCCTCTTGCACCAAGTATACGACTGCTGCGTAAGCTTTTGTAGATGAGTCTGTAAAACAGTGTAACTGACAGCTTGTATGCTGTGACATATTTCTCGGTAAACATATATCTCTCACCAATTCAAAGTCTTTTAGAATGGTCTTCCATTGGTTAACAATGTCTTCTGGTAAAGATGTATCCCACTGATACTTTTCTTTCCATAAAGACTGAAATAGCAGTTTAGCAGATACAATTACAGGTGCAGCATATCCACAAGGATCGTAAATAGACGCCACAGTCTTAAGTATGCCCCTCTTTGTATGAGCATTGTGTACTTCTTTCCATTTCAATTGAAGTTTATCCCTCTTGACATTCCAGTTTAAACCTAGGACTTTCACGTTCTCTTCGTTATTTTTATCTCCAATGTATTGCATAAACTCTTCTGAGTTAGAAATCCATTCGCGCATATTCATCGAAATTTGTTGAAATGCTAGCTTTGTGTCTTTATACAAAGTTTTAGCACTCTGTATATCATTCGTTCCAGTGACAAGATTGTCAACATATATGTCATCAGCTAATTTTCTTACAGAATCTGATGTTGAATTAGATAAATGTAGCTTTATCGTGGCATTCAATAAGAATGGAGAAGATATAATTCCAAATGGGACTCTTTTGAACCTAAAATGTAGAAGATTATCTTCATTAATTGCTTTGGTAATATCTTTTACCCATAGAAATCTTGTTACATCTCGATCCTTTTCATATAAAGCCATTTGAAGGAATGCCTTTTCTACATCGGCTGTGATTCCTATTTTATAACTTCGGAATCGTATCAAAATTCCCGTTAGCTCTTCCAAAAGTATAGGACCGCTATACAAACATTGATTGAGACTCTTATTGTCTCCTACTCTTGCAGAAGCATCAAAGACAATTCTAAGAGGCTTCCCAGGTGTTGATACTCCGTGATGAGCAAGATAATGCACAGGGTGGTCACGTCTTTCTTCTTCAAGAACAGGTTCTATGATTTCTTTGTCTAACTGACTCTTTATTGTTTTGTCATAGTCATTTAAAGTATCCTTATCCAGCCTTTTCAACAGACTTACAAGTCTGCCGTAAGCTAAACCTAAATTAGCAGGCAGATTGGGTGGATATTCTATCCATGGCCAACTAACACAGCATCTATTTTCTTTCACTGTAGTTGTTTCATTAAAACGTTTGATTGCTTCCTCTTCCTGATCAATTTTTGGTGAATCCGTGATCCCTATTGTTTCCAAATCCCATAGATTTTTTACATTGCCCATATCTAATGGCAAATCGGGATTATTTAATTTTGTTTCGTAAGATGATTGAAAGTACGTGAGAACTTTCAGTTCATCGTCACGAACTTTCTCCGTTCTTCCTGACAGGATCCATCCAAATTCTGAGTTAATGAGATAAAGATTTTCTTTCAACCTAATCTTTTCGGTAGACATGAGAGCATAGTAATAGTCATTACCTATCAAGATATCTACTTGATCTGACAATGAACCATCATCCGCCATGACATATTTATCTTCACGCTTTTGTTCGAGCCACTTTCTTGTGGGACAAGCTATTCCTTCTGTGATCGACGATACGACATTCGCATAGATGATCTTGGTTTTGTTTATTCTCGTTACGAGACTCAGCTTGACTAAAGGACTCCTTATTTCTTGAGGTTTCTTTGACCCAAAAGTAAATATCAATAATTGATTTTCTTCCTCAGCTACTAAGTTCAGTTCGGTAGCAACCTTCTTTAATATGTAACTTCTTTGAGACCCAGAATCCAATAACAAACGATATTTGCGTAAAGTATCCGTTTGATCTTTAATATACACGATGGCTGTTTGTAGCATGGTAAAGCTCTCTCCATGTGTATGCAAAGTCTACACTGATTCCGGTTTGGCTGTTTTACTTTCTACCATAGTTTTAGGACATAATGCTCTGTTATGAAATCTCGATTGACAATAAACGCAAACAGTATCTTTTCTACATGTATTTCCACGATGACCCTTTTGAAAACATTTGTAACAGCTATCTCCAAGTTTCCGCTTTCTTTCGAATAGAGTTTTAAAGTTTCTGCATTTATCATTAAAATGCTCTCCTTGACAAAATATACATTGCATTCTTCTTCGTTTCAGACCTGTCGCTTGCGTAGAACCGTCCAGTCGGGACTCATGGTACCTCTTTCTAATTGCACCAGCAAACGCAGTCGTACTAGTATTAGGAGTACAGTTCCTATGAAATTTTCCTCTTTTGTTTGACTCCCACTTGGGCTTAACAAACTTTCTTTTATGCCGTACTTCATTAATATGTAATGCTTCTGTAGTATACTTCATTTCCTTAAAACTGACTCTTTCACTAAAGCCTTTAGCATCCTCTCTTGCAGAAATGATAGTGTCTAACTCTCTTCGAAGATTTTCTATAGACCCGGTACTAGCCTTCAACCTTACTTCGTAAATTACATCTTCAGGAAATTTTTCCATGATCAAAAATCTCAGGTGATTACTGTCGGTGTCTTCTCCTAACGATTTTAATACTCGCAGATGTCTCTCGATTTCATCGAAAGTCTTCCGACACTCTTCCCGTTTTATTGAAGGTTTGACTTTATGTAGCGCAGCATAATGTGCATCGACGACTTGTTCCTTCCTACCGTAGCGCGCTTGTAACGTGTCCACGGCGATTTGATAATTTTCATTCGTGGTTTTCAATCCTTCGATCATATTTCTTGCTTCACCCTGCAGCGAAGCCTTCAAGTAAAGTAATTTGTCTACCTCGCTTAACCTTCTTTGTCCAATATTTGAATTAAACTGGTCCCAGAAAGGGTACCAATTCAAGATGTCTCCTTGAAATTTCACCAGCGTTAATTCTGGTAACTTGCTTCTATTAGTCATACGAGTAGAGTCTTCAGATGATTCCTCATTCTTATTCATTTGTAATTGCGCCTTAAGATCAGCTAACGCCTCCTCGCCTTTGATTTGAGAAGTGGTCAAAAGTGAAATTCCATCCGCATCAGGATGTTCCACTTTATTAAAATAATGATGAAGATTCGAGTCGAAACTTGTCAATGCAGCTTGTAATCTTGAGATAGTAATTATACTCCTCTCACGGATCTTCTTATCCCATGGTTGACATATGCACAGATCCTTCGCTTCATTTGCCAATACTTCGATTTTATTTGAAAATGTTGTAAGCCTTCCAAACAATATCTCATCCATTTTGTAGTCTTCTATATTCTGAAATTGTTCATTATAAACATTCAAATTCAATTCAATAATCATTATAATAGAGCAAACACTTCCATTATGCCTATGTATATATTCCATTATATGTATACTTGCATTAAGATCCATATTAATTTTAAATTCAGAAAAAGTATAATGAAATATTTTTGTGTGGGTTAAGCTCGCTCTATATTAAGAATGTTAATGCATAATATCATCAAAGTATATACAACATCTCTGATCAGATTATACATGTAACACCAACTTGTCAACATTATATCATAATGGATTACACAAGCATTGCATGACCAGTGTCCAAAAAGGAAATTCAAATTTAAATTGTAAATTGATATTACTTTACCTCCGCACTGCCTTATTCCAGATTAGAGTGTAATTTTATGATTAAAGTCGACAATATAGGCAAAAAAAAATCATTGCTATATGACTTTTTTATTTATATACCAAAGTTTCCATTAGAATTGTATTCGTTTTTCATAATACCGTGTACTAATTCAAATAAGTACTATTATATGTGACTAAACATTGTTGGAATGTAATTTAGGTCATCCTCAGACACATATTACATTAATAGCGATTATATTTTCTCCCATACAAGCATTTTTTATCACTTAATAAAGCAAATATGGTGTATTACTAGCTTATATGATTTTCTTCACGAATTTATGGAAATTTACTTTCCATGATGCCATACATATCATTCAACATAATTACACCTCTGGTGATCATTACAAATAATTCAAAAAAATAAATAGTTGAACTTTCAAGTATTTATATTTCCATAATCATTGACAATACGATTTGTCTATTATTGCTTTTACTGTATGTCCATGTTACTTGAATATCATATTAATCATCTCTCACTATTGATAGTTTCTCATAAGACATATTATAAAGTACAAATTATCAATAAAAATTGCAGAAAATAGTTAAACTATGTAACTGTATACACACCTTGATAATTAGTCCAAATAGATACTTTTATTTATGTTCTGGGTAGTAACTTTGAAAGATAAGCGAATATCCCTCAATTCTTCGAGCGACTGTGATGAATCTAAAGTTTACAAAGAAACAAACACATATAAAATGTATGAACTCCAATGGCCATACTGGTGGCAACTTTAATGACCGCTTTTCTTGATAGCTTCATATTTGTATACAATGATATTTAAATGAGTGCTCAATTTCATTAAACAACATAACATTCATTGATGTGATTACGACCAAGGATATTTCAGACCATACTTTCACCAATTTGTGAATATTCTCAACCATATTTCTTTACGATTACAATTCAGGTAACTGGTACATCATCTCATTGCATCCTTTTTCTATTATATACATTGTTATACACGCACTTACCCCTCAGGTATCTGCAAAATCACTTCACATTCACTTTTATTACAGAAATAACACCATTTTATTCATTTTTGTCACAAAACAAAATACGATCTGCCGGTAAAAGAATTGTTTTTCTTTTTCACCACAGACCAGCCAGATACATTGAAACGATAAACGTTCATGCCATAGATTAACTCCAACGTCAATTTGTGTACCAACTTATCACATTGATCCATCCGGATAAATTCGAATGGAAAAAATTCGGTTTCATTTTATTTTCGTACAACTATTATCCATTATTGAAATAATAACAATTAATCATATCATTTTTATTGAAAACAGCTTATATCTATAATATTTATACCATTAAACCTTTGACTAATATTATTTAGTCTTGCAACTCTCTGTTTACAATTTAACACACAAGACATTTATTACGCTGGCAATAGTGACTCTTTAGTTCCGCTACTCTCCGCTAGATGGAGTTGAAATAAAAATGTCAATTATGCTTATTTTTTAATGAAATATTTTAGTATATTTACAAGTCTTATAATGCTGATAGAATGACTGCCTTCACTGTCATCCTGGATTATTTATGATATTATTATCGTCTTACTATTACGTCGTATTATTGTACAAATCATGTTCTCACATTTGACACCAAGGATTTAAAAATGTATGCACTATAATCTTAGCTATTAGACTATGTTCTGTATATTACTGGATATTACAACAACTAGAACCACAAAGAAAGTATCCCAGCACCTCCACCAAAAAGAGAATGTGTCGCCACGTTTTCATAGGGGATCATGGCACACACTCACTTCAAATTGCCCTGGTTCTTTATTTAACTAAATAGATGATATAACAGTAACTCTGGTTTATTTTATCTGCTTCGCTAAATTGAATTATTAAACAAATGGTCAAAAACCTCCTTGGTTCAAATAATAAACTATTGAAAGAGAACAGATTTATACCTTATGTGATTAGTTATCCAGAACCGATGAAATGTTGGCAGTCATTCGTCAGCTACCCTGAAGCTCACCAGCTTCAGAGGATATTAACATATGTAGATCTGTGGAGAAAGATATCTATGACTTCTCCGATATCACTAAATATACTATTGTTGTGTATGAAATATAGTACCATCTTTTATGTGAAGTTAAGTATAATTATGGTAAGTTAATAAATACTTCTGATTAGAAATGTCATATGAATTTAATATGATTGAAGTTACTGACTTCCTCAGAAGAAGAATTAATGTCAAACATTATATGAGATCAGTTTCCTCTTACAGGACTGAACACATTTATCAGGATTTAGGTATTGTATTGAATAATATCCTGTATACATACAAACACACTTACAAGAGCTGTTAGATCTCCTCGCAAGCGAGATCAAACACATGTAGATATAATCTCTTATTATCATCTACAAACCATACATACATACCCACGACTTATGCTGGACCCCCTCGCAAGAGGGCTCCAACGCATCTGATCCCCTCGCAAGCGGGACCAGACACATGTAGATATAATCTCTTATCATATCCACGTACCATACAAAGTACTAAAGGAGGAATCTTTCACTCACTTCAACAAAGGGTATTTACCTGGCATGCACTTACGGACGGGCCCACACCCTCATTATGAATAATGGAAAAACATCATTATCATGTTGGACTGCCTCCCTCGCAAGAGGGCATCCTGGTACAGTTGGACTGCCCCCCAAAAGGGCATCCTGGTACCGTTGGACTGCACATCATCTTATCTTATCTTATCTAGGTGAGGGCCCTTTCGGATGCACTTCGACCCAGTGGGATCTTTTGTGCATTTGCTCTCTCCTTTATACCTGCTCCCAGGCTTGCTCCATCATTTCCACAAAGCGGATGATGCAGTTCGCCGGGAGCACCTTGAATTCCTTTGGTTGCGGGTAACCGTTACCAAAGTAGTTCATTCTTTGTCTGGCAAGGGCATGACATTCACACAATAAGTGTTCCATAGTCTCATCCTCCTCGCCACACATTCTACAGTCTAAACTATCAGATAGTCCCATCTTGGCCAAGAGATCCTTGACCCCGAAGTGACCAGTGAACACCCCAGATATGATTCTGAGTTGCTTCCTACTGGATTTCCAGAGTTTTCTGGTCCAGCCCGAGTCCACTCCTTCTATGAAGAGCTTAGAGTGCCTTAAGCCAGCCTCATTCCTCCACTCGTGTTGGTGTTTGGTTTTGGCGTAGGCTTTAAAGGCCGATATTATGGTCCCCTGCGAGAGTCCCACAAATGGTTCTGGACCTACAAAGTGATTTGTAGAGCCCCCTCTTGCAAGCTCATCTGCTCTTTCGTTGCCGATGAAGCCCTTGTGCCCTGGTATCCAAACTAGTTGCACCTTATTGTGCCTTCCAAGTCTGTTTAGTGCTTGGACGCCATTATAAATTAGTCTAGAGTCCACTTTCGGCGCCGTAAGCGCTTTAAGGGCCGCTTGACTGTCACTGAGTATATAGATAGTCCGCCCTTTGGTTCGCCTGTCTATATTCTCCTGTACACAAGCAATTATGGCGTATGTCTCCGCTTGGAAGACAGTTGCCAAACTACCCATGCTTACACTACTACTGTAGTCATTTGCATAAATGCCTGCTCCCGTACCGGATCCCATTTTTGATCCGTCCGTGTACCATATACTGTCTTCGATACCAGACTTTGGTGGTTCTAGACCTTCGGCCCACTCAGCCCTGGTTGGAACTTTTGTTGTGTAGTTCCTGCGGAATACATACTTGGGTAGCATTTTGTCGCTTCCCATGTTTGTTATTCTGTCTAAGAAACCATCAGTCTCCATGTTTGTGTGCTTAGTTTTCGGCTTGCTATCGCTCCACAGTCCAAGAGTTCTTAATCTGTAGAGCGATTTTCGCGCCTCTGACTTAATCACCATGTGAAGTGGCGGTAGGTCCAGTAGGACTTCTAGCGCCGCTGTAGGCGTGGTACGAAACGCCCCTGTTATAGCCATGCATGCCGTTCTCTGCACCTTTCTCAGGGCCTCTCTGCATGTGCTCATTAAAGTCCTTGGCCACCATACCAGGCTACCGTACAGTATTATGGGTCTCACCATCATGGTATAGATCCACTTCAGTACCTTGGGGTTCAGTCCCCATGTTTTGCCATACGCTGATCTACACATTCCAAATACCCTCAGGGTCTTTGTAATGGTGAGATCTGTATGCTTCTTCCAGTTCAGTTCCTTATCCAGTGTGACACCTAGATATTTCACGTCATTGGACATTTCTAGTACCCTTCCGTACAGCTTTAACTGCTGTATTCCGCGAAGGGTCCTTTTCCTAGTAAAGGGTATTACTACAGTTTTGCCTGGATTAATGGATAATTGGTGACAGTCGCACCATCTCTCCACTTCCCTCAGTGCCTTGTTCATGATTTCTGATACCGTACTTGGGAATTTCCCATTAACCAGTATCACTAAATCATCAGCATATCCTACCGTGTGGATGGGACCTTTATTGAGTTCTATCAAGAGTGAGTTCACCACCAAACTCCATAGAGTTGGTGAAAGTACCCCACCTTGTGGACATCCCTTTGTGGCCGTGGCCATTATCTCATCCCCTAAAAGAGATGACTTTATCAGTCTGCCATTTAGCATGTTGCCTATCCATTTACATATGGTCGGCTCTATACCATGTTTTGCAGCTGCTTCACTAATAGCATTATACGTGGTACGATCAAACGCTCCCTCCACGTCTAAGAAAGCCGCCAGACATAGTTCTTTATTCTCTATAGCCTGTTCAGCCTTGGTTGTTACCAGATGAAGTGCCGTTTCCGTTGACTTTCCTGGCTGATATGCACATTGCAGTTCGTGCAGCGGATGTCTCCTTAGTGGGCCATCCCTTATGTGTCTATCTACCAACTTCTCCAATGTTTTGAGGAAAAATGACGATAGACTTATCGGCCTATACGATTTGGCCTCACTGTAATCCGCCTTACCCGGTTTGGGTAGGTAGGTTACTTTTACCATCCTCCACACACGCGGTACGTGTGCGAAGGCTAAGCACGCCCTGTACAATCTACTAAGGTGCGGGATTAGTACAGTAGCGCCCTCCTGTAGTAGAATGGGGTAGATTCCATCTGGCCCCGGGGCTTTGTAAGGTTGAAATGTCGAAAGTGCCCACTTTATCTTTTTATGATCTACTACCTTTTTAGACGTTTCCCAATTGTGTCTCGTTGTACTTGTGGTTTGTTCCAACGCACTAATTGTGCAATCGTCTGTTACGCTCTCGTGTATTACTGAGCCTGGGAAGTGTGTATTACACATTATCTTAAGGATAATAAGATTATACATATAAACGGTATAGCGCTCTGCGCGTGCAGTTTAATAATGCGTTCAGGGTGCTGATGGGGCTGCCCAGATTCTGTAGCGCATCAGGGATGTTTGCAGAAGCGCGGGTAGACTGCTTCTACGCCACTATGCGCAAGCGAGCTACATCCCTGGTGCGCAGAGTGCGAGCTAGCTCCAACAGCATTCTGAGCATGATAGCGGACAGGATCGATGGCCTGTACATGAACAACTGCTGCATGATACATGCACGCAGAAATAAATAATAAAAATGATAATAATGATGTTAATAATATAATGTACTAACACTAGTCTAATAAGTAATACAATTGTTACTAACACCATGATCCCATGTTGGTCGTAAATAAAGTATTTATTATTATTATTATTATTAAGGGTCTCTAGCCCCGTTTTCGTCATTGTACCGTCATTGTCCCTGATGGATGAAAGCGGGACCGACTTTGTGGTTGCTAATGCCTTTGTTAGTCTCATTCCTTCCGGTATTGACTCGATCTGATCGCAGTGGTTCCTCCACGCTCTCCTTTTCGCTTTTCTCACAGCCTTGCTGAGTTCTGTGAGTTTTTGTGCATAGTACCCAAAGTCATTATATGACTTTGCGTCATTAAATATTGCCCTGGTTTCCCTCCTGAGTTTGACTATTTCCGGGGTCCACCATGGTACCTTTTTAGCCAGGGTTTTCTTTTCCGGGCAGTTATTAGTGAAGGCCGTGTATACGGCTTGTACTATTTTGTCCGCTTCGAATTCTATGTCAATAATAGAGTTTAGCTTTCCTTCTGGGTCTCCTAGGTCCACTTTTAGGTCAGTTCTAAAGGCCGACCAGTCCGTGTTCCTAGGATTCCGTTTACGTACCGCATTTGTTTGTATTCTAGTTTGGTACCTAAAGCAAATGTATCTGTGGTCCGAAAGGGAGATGTCATCAGATACGTGCCATGAGTTGATTTTGCTACTAGTGTTATTAGAAGCCAACGTTATATCAATAACCTCCCCCCGCCTAGAATTGACGAAGGTAGGTTCATTGCCTTTATTCAGTAATTGTAAAGAAGAGCTTACCAGGAAATCCAATACCTTCTCTCCTCTCCTGTTGACATCTGAGCTGCCCCAGATGACATGGTGAGCGTTCGCGTCGCAGCCGATGATCAGGTTGGTGTTCGCCCGACTGCCGTATGCAACAAGATCCCGCAGTATTTGTGTTATGGGATCCGTTGCCTCGTAGGGAAGGTAGGCCGATGATAGAATGAGCTCCTTACCCTCCCCCTTGTTTTGGATCATCACCGTAGTGAGATCCCTGCAACAGAAAGCATGTAAAGGCATAGCATTGATGCCATTTTTGACATAGATACATGTCCTCATATTATTGTTATTACCTGGACACAGGTGGAAAATTGTTCCGCCCGTTCCACCTAAACCTCTTATTTCACTTTTATATATGTATGGTTCTTGAATAAGAGCAATATCGAACTTGTCGCCTTTTAGCTGCCTCGCCAGAAGGGCAGTGGCCGCCTTATTGTGTTGTAAGTTAATTTGTACACACCTTAAACCCGCCATTGGAGCCCTTATTGTTTTGGCTTGCTGAGGTCAGCAGCCACTTCCTGGACAGTATCGTCACAGGACATGGGAGACATGGAGGCCTCCAGGTACAGATCTGCCATTCCCTGCAGGTCCTCTGAGTCGATCGTCGATATCGGTGATGACTCTCGGGCCCTGCGGGATTCAGCAAGTCCGTAACTGGAGCCCGCCATGTCCCCGGCCGCCAACTTCAACTGGCCCTCCTCCTTGGCTACCTCGGCCTCCTCAGCCTTCTCGCCAATGGTTGGCGCCTTAGCCTCCGGAGGTATGCCCTCCTCAGCCTCCCCAGGCGGCGGACCCCCCGCGCCCTCCCCTGGCGTCGGACCCCCCACGCCCGTCCCCGCACAAGGGCCGTCCTCAGCCCCTTCAAGCCCCCTCTCCTCCGCGTCCTCTAGGAGCTTGAAAGAGCTCAGGTCAACCCCCGTATGTAGGTGGTAGCCCGCGGCCTTAATGACGTCGGCTGACACCCGGTCCATCAGTATGATGCGCCTGGTGGTCACGTCCGACGTCAAGGTGTCTACCACCTTCCACTCCTCCGTGTGCAGCGCCGGATTGTACCTCTGCAACACACGGAGAAGTAGCTTGACGTCATGGCCGCCAACTATCTTCGTTTTCCAAGCCATTTTAACTGGTTTCGGAAGATCCTTGGCGTCCATGACTTTTAGGCGCAGGCCAGCAATCTCCTCGCTTCCAATTGCTGACCTGAGCCATGTGGTGGACTCTCCCCCTTGGCAATTGACGTGAAGAGCGCCCGCCACTACGTTGCCGAGCGTGACTCGGGGTAGGGGATCCGGAGCGTCAACCAGGAGCCCCAGAATGAGCCCCTGGATGGCGCCCAGATGCCCCAACCCGATCTTCTCAGCCGGAAAGGCCACCGGGGCGATGGCCATCCTCTCGCTTGCCGCTACTTCAGCGAACGAAGCTGCGACTTTCGTTCGCTTGGGGTTGCTGACAAGCAGAGACGAGTCACCACTGGCTCCCAGTGTCCTCTTATTTTGCACCATCCCTGGCCCCGAAGTGGGTGCCTCCGGGGGGGTGCTCTCGCTCAATGTATGAGCCCTCGTCCTGGCATTCTCTCGCCTCTTCTGCCTCCTGCTACCGACGACTCCTCCACCGGACCACGCATCCGCACCCTGGGGTACTTCCACGCTCTCTACGGCGCCCGGTTCGTCAGCAGGATTTGGAAGAGGACCAGCCGGCTGGTTGCAGTTGGCCACAGTTCCGCTTACCGCCCCTCCGGCATTTGCGCCAACCGGTCTCCTTGCGGGGACCTGCTGGGCGTGTCCTCTTTTCGACCCGTGGGGAAAAGATCGGACGATGCCTCCGGTTTGGCTCGCTCCACCATGGCCTCTGCCTCTAAATGCGCCACGCGCCTTTTGCGTCCTTGCGGACCCCCTTACGCCACTGCTACCCGCTCTCGCTCCCCTGTCTAGGACAGTGGTGCGTACCGCCGGTACAGCATTTGCGCTAGGCGCCTTGGCCTCATCCCTTGCGGGTACGGCTTTCCCTCCTTCCTTCGTCTTTGGTTTTGATGTATCCATGAGACTTTTTCCTTTATTCATCGGATTGGCTCCCCACCCACCATGGAGCCCACACCTGGGGATGCGTTAACGCACCAGGGCTACCAAGCCGATATAGCACCCCAAGGTATGTTGTCTGTGAGTCCGCACGGTGCCGAGTCACTCGTCATCTCCTCAGACGACTCGTAACCCGTGCTCCGCCGACTACAGACCACCATACCCCAGGACACTCGCCTGCGGCCATCAGACTGGACGCAACAGCCGATTGATCATGGCTGGCTAGACCATGACCGCCCGTGTGAGGTGAATCCTGAGCCAAAGAAGAGTGTTGTCTTCCAGCAGTATCTATCCCGACCGCTGGTCGACTCAGCTTCCAGGACCTCCCTCTCCACCCATACGGGTCCCCGCGCACGGCACAAACACGCGGGTGGCATTTTACTGCTAACCATCCTTCATTGTGGATGGAAAGCCCGCTGCGACATGCCACGTCATCGCTTACGGCTGATTGGATGGGATATACGGGATAGGATGGGTTGGGATACAAAAGGGGAGGCTCAACTGATTGTTTCTGTTCTGCCTGTTTCCAACGGTAGAACCAGGCAGCTAACAGGCGGTAACCTCGTGAAGGATCCCAATCAGTTTTGCCTCGAGGATCTTAGCAACTGTGAGCTCCCCCCGAGGCCATCCACCATGTTAACTGCCGGACAGGCAGCTACCATAGAGATAGACCCAGCGCAAGTAGCGACCGGTCGCAAATTTATATTGCCTCTGGACCTACCTCCGCCCTCAACCCGCACATCAAGTGTGCATCCAAATATAGATGGACTGTCACCTTTGTGACATCCTCAAAAGTTGGACTGCCCCTCGAAAGCGAGCATCCAAATAATATGGACTGTCACCCTTGTGACATCCTCAAGAGTTGGACTGCCCCTCGAAAGCGAGCATCCAAATAATATGGACTGTCACCCTTGTGACATCCTCAAGTTCAGAATAGATATACAAATTGCTAAGTTAAATATGATTGGCACAAAGTAAGTTTCAAAGATTGCCAGCAAGAATAAGAAATATTCATGTACTCAATAGTATACTTAGCTCTTAATTCACAGTTCCTCCCATCAGAGCAGGAACCACACACTGACTAATAATATCTGATTAACTGAACAAAAACTATATGTTCCAAGATGAACATATATTATTAAAACAATGCATTTCAAAATGGCTCAACAAAATAACGTAAAAGGTCTCTTACCATAAACTAAATAGAATCATCGCTTCTAGAATCAACAACAGGATACGGAAGCGTTTGGTAGCATTGAGTCTTCTTTTATCATAAATTATGTACAGATTATTATAAAGGTGTCGCTACACGACACGGTCTTGATGGATTCGCGATCTTCGCGACACGGGTAGTACGTTCAAAGTGACTGAACCACGAGTTGACAGCAGTTCGCCAGTCCGATGTCCGAGTAGCAAGCTCCTCCCACGACTCACAGGATATGGCGGTTGCAGACAGATGTCGCTTGAGGACATCCTTGTACCGCAGATTATTGTCCGCCAACTTTGCGTTTGCCTGAGGCTAGTTCAGAGTAAAAGACTGTTATAGGCAGTCTTGATGATGGCATTCGTACAAGGTGTCCACACCAACGTAATTGGCCTTTCATGAGGAGACATTCCATCCCAACCATGCCAGTCCGACGCAAAACCTCCGAGTTTGGAGCACGATCCTGCCACCTTAGTCGAAATATTGCTCGGAGACATTTTAAGCGAAAGGTGTCAAGGCGCTTGACATCTCCTTTGTATAGACACCAGGTTTCCGAGGCGTAGAGCAATAAAGGTAGAATGATGGCTTTGTAGACGGCAAGCTTTGTGGTAAGCCTGAGGTCGTGCGATTTCCAAACCCGTTGGTTCAATCCACCGAAAGCTGCGGCGGCTTTCGCAATCCGTCCGGAAATTTCGGACTCCAGTCGATTGTCGCTCCGCAAAAGACTTCCAAGGTAACGAAACGTTCCCACGTCATCCAGGTTTATACCTACTCAGTCTTACAAGTGAAAAATGTTGTAGAGTGTTTTCTTGTTTTGCTTAGAATAACACCATCATCTCCTTTCCTGCCGTAGCTCTCACAAAAGTCGGCTATAGGGCTATAGGGTTGAAGTGGTTTGTGGACGATAACCCATCTATAACTATCATGTCAATATATCTTCTCATGTTGAGTGTATAACTTCTGGTAATTGAAGATTAAATTCAATTACCAGAAGTTACACTCAACATTTGATTTTCATTGTTTGTGGCGTCTTTCCCTTTTGGAAATACAAAGCGTGGCCTTTGTTGACGTTCATTATTAACGAACTAAACAATAAAGGTTACGAAACCTCATTTTATTGTTTCAAATTAATTGGATTGGTTTACCAGACTACTCCTTTTTAAACTTAACTTAACTTAACATCCAGTCTGGAGTCGAAAAGTAGTTCACAAGTTGTATTGCTGGCTGAACCTGAACTGAACAACATATTACACTCGCGGTCAATGAATACAGGTCACCCTAAATTAAATAACCGCAATTGTTTTTTTTTATATTTAACACTAGTTAATAACTTAGTATAGTATTCTTTTTAATACCCAACAGTATTAGCAATTTCCGGGATCCTATTATAAAAATATCAACGTCCAAAAAAGACGATTTTTGCGATATCTCGCTCCGTTAACGTTGTTTTTTTTCATGGGTTTTTACGAGTCCGATTTAAACCTGGTAACTTTCTTTGGTTACTGTTATTTTGCTGTTTAATTAAATAAAGATCTTGACAGGATATTTTAATAATGACAGTATTTTACCGACCCGTATTCATTGACCGCTAGTGTATCACAGGATAATACGCCATAAATATAATTCAGGTACCTACTGTATTCTCAAAAAAAACGGCCAAGTGCGAGTTGGACTCGCACATGAAGGGTTCCGTAAAATGAATTGCGGTTTACGATTTATGACGTATTAAAAAAAACTACTAACTAGATCTCGTTCAAACCAATTTTCGGTGGATGTTTGCATAGTAATGTACATCATGTATTTTTATTAGTTTTATCATTCTCTTATTTTAGAAGTTACAGGGGGGGGGACACATTTTACCACTTTGAAAGTGTCTCGCGCAAACTATTCAGTTTAGAAAAAAATGATATTAGAAACCTCAATATCATTTTTGAAGACCTATCCATAAATACCCCACACGTATGGGTTTGATGAAAAAAAATTTGAGTTTCAGTTCTGAGTATGGGGAACCCCCAAAACTTAATGTTTTTTTTCTATTTTTGTGTGAAAATCTTAATGCGGTTCACAGAATACATCTACTTACCAAGTTTCAACAGTATAGCTCTTACAGTTTCGGAAAAAAGTGGCTGTGACATACGGATGGACAGACAGACAGACAGACAGACATGAAGAATCTATAAGGGTTCCATTTTTTGCCATTTGGCTACGGAACCCTAAAAATAGGCGCCCATAGATCTTCTTTCCCTATTTTCCCTTTCCCTATTCTTATTCATAAAAAATATTCTTATCTACACTTAGAATAATCTACATCTACACTTATAATAAATCTCTAAATTAAAAAAAGAATCAGCCAGTAACATTTCAAACTTTTTTTGTTACGAATGATCTCAGCTTCCCATGAACGGAAGAACATGAAACATTTTTTATAGGTAGATTATTATCCTGACTGCGACTTAGGATAGTTTTTATCCGACTGCGACAGTTAATAAATTTTGCGAAACATTTGACCTCATTGAATATTTAATTTCTTTTTCTTGAGGGAAATCGCCGCCACATCTGTCAGCTTTATGAACGTCAAAATGGCGGAATTGATTTTCCTTTATTTCACCTATTAATAATTTAACTCTCGTCTACGATAGACCTTCACGTAACAAATACCAAGAAATAAAGCATAAGAAATTAATCGATTCTGATATGAGACCTTATATGCGAAAATGTCGTATTAAAGCGTAAATTTCAATAAATGTATCAACAAATTCGAACAATATAAGTAACACAAATTTATTTATTTTTGAATGGCACGCGCGCTCGTTCTTTGTGCATTCAGCCAAACCATGAAAACCGAAACTCGAAGTTCGTATATCTGCATTCCTCTCACTCGAGTAATGTTAGTGCGATAGAGATACCCGAATATTTTCGAATTCTGAAGTAGGTACGCGGTTCTAAAGAAAATACGGATGTCGGATAGATCGAAAATAGGGATTTAGACAATGATGTAATATCAAAATATACGTAGATATGTTATAAGCGGTCCAAAAGTGGCACACTAAAACTCGGTCAAGTCGCACAGCTTGCAATAGTTTTGCGTCGTCAATGGAAACGAATGATGTCAGAATTTGGTGGCCATTTTTAAACATGGAATTTCGTATAGACAACATTTATCTACTTACCTATTTTTTATATTACATCATTGGGTGTAGACACTAAATAAAATAATCAAAATATTGTATTTTCTCGAAAAAGGACTTAAAATGAAGTCAAATGGAGAAAAACACAACGCAAGAGGTTATATAGGTAATATATAACAAAAACACGAAAAGGCAGGCACCATTTACTAGACTGCTTACATGCTATAACAATATCGCCACAGATGCTAACTTAGACATTTACCACGACAACCTTCGAACTCACAAAAAAAAGTTAAATCTTTATTTAAGAGAAACAAGTGTAAAATAAATCCTCTCTTTTTTATAACAATGTTATACTTAATGTTATGAAATCTTGTTTTAAATATTGCATGTTACTCATATATCTTTTAATTTTAGTTTTTAGATAAAATTGTATTTAAATCATTTTAATGAAACTATAAAAACAACAAAAATTTAGAACTTTATAGGAATATCTTCCTCATGAATTGTTAATGTATATTCTTTTATTGTCCAAGCGTTATGATTGTTGAAGAGCTATTTAAGATTTTCGATTATCTCCTTTTAACTGTTTTAAATTATGCATGATTTATATTTGCGAATGATGTGTTCACCTGTAATTGGGGTGCATGTAAACCTAAATAAAAGCAAACATTTAAATTAAGATTTGTTAACATGTACTCTGTTGGTGTCTCGTACAACTAAATAAATAAATAAATATATATAATAAGTTATAAGACGTGTCCAAAGTTTTAAGAGGGGGTATGTTCTGTCCTTTTTGCGCAAAACGCACCTTCATATGAAACGATTGTTTTTTATGGTCGCACCACACTTGGGGTGTATGCCCAAATGTTCGTGTTGCATCTTTTTCCTTCCTACGGCAAATGAAAGAGAGGCAACGACGCAACGCGAACACGAACCCCCAAGTGTGGTTCGACCATTACTATGACGCTCGAGGATCGTGACGTCACGGTCCGCGATCGTTTTCTCACTCTAACAAGCGATATTAAAACGTTTGTAGCTTCGTAATTTTTTGAGATATTTTAATGGGTTTTTCGTTTCTTCTTTCTTTTGAAGTAATAATAAATCTTGAGTCTACTCCCCTATTTGGAAGACAAGCGGAAAGAGTAATATATATTAAAGATGAGTCATGTGAAGAAATAGATACCTACAGGAAAAATAACTGTACGGATTGACAGCAAAAAGTATACTAATCTATACATATAAATGCCTATGTCCTGACTGACTTATTCACTCACTCACTCACTCACTCATCAACGCACAGCCGAAACTACTAATCTTAGAGAGTTGATTTTTGCACAGTAGGTTGCTTTTATAACGTGGGCAAGGGATAAGAAGGGATTTTGGAAAATTCCACCCCTAAGGGGGTAAAATAGGGGTGCAATGTTTGTATGGGAGGATCTTTTTTTTTGAGCTAGAGACCTAAAACTTTGTAGAAAGATTAGTTATTAGAATACAAATAAAGTACTTTCAGCGTTTTGAAAAATTCCACCCCTAAGGGGGTGAAATAGGGTGCAAAGTTTAATGGGAAAAACTACTTTTTTTAAAATAGAGACTTAAAACTTTGTAGAAAGATTACTTATTAGAACATGAAATCAACTACATTCAGCGTTAAAAAGGGGTGCAAGGTTTGTATGGGGAACACTTTTTCTGAGCTAGACACTTGAAACTTTGTAGAAAGTATACTTATAAAAATACAAAAAAGTGCTTTCAGCGTTTTGGAAAAAACCATCCCTAAGGGGGATAAAAAGGGGTGCAAAGTTTTTATGAGGGAAAGTTTATGTTTTTGAGTTAGAGGCTTGAAACTTTGTAGAAAGATTACTTATTAAAATACAAAAAGGACATAAAGCGTTTTAGAAAATTCCACCCGTAAGGGGGTTAAAAAGGGGAGCAAGCTTTGCATGGGCAACACTTTTTTGAGTTAGAGACTTAAAACTTTGCAAAAAGATTGCTTATTAGAATACTAAAAAAGGACTTTCAGCGTTTTAGAAAACTCCACCCCTAAGGGGGTTAAGAAGGGGAGCCAGTGTTGTGTGGGAAACACTTTTTTTTGAACTTGACTTAAAACTATTAGAAAGATTACTTATTAAAATAAAAAAAGTACTTTCAGAATTACAGAAAACTCCACCCCTAAGGGGGTTAAGAAGGGGGCAAGCTTTGTATGAGCAACACTTTTTTTGAGCTAGAGACTTAAAAGTAGTAAGATTACTCACTACAATACGAAAAAAGTTCTTTCAGCGATTAGAAAAAATCAACCCCTAAGGAGGTTTAAAAGGGGGTTCAAATTTTAAATGGAGAGAAAGATAATTTTAAAGTGTGAGTAAGAGATTTGTAACTTCGGTCTTATTCTGTACCTACGTTAAAAGACACAAAACGAATTTCAGAGTTTTTCCAAATTCATCCCCTAAGAGTGTTAAAAGGGGTTTCAAAGTTTGTGTATTTCAAGACATTTTTAAAGTATGAGATTTTTAACTTTGGTTTTAGACTGTTCACAAACTAGAAAATGTATATATCAACGTTTTTTCTTTATTTATCCCCTAAAAGAGGGTTCAAAGTTTGTATTGAGAGAAATCATTTTCTAAGACGTTAAAAAGTTCTACGCGGAGGAAGTCGCGGGCAACAGCTAGTATATTATATATGTACATTTTCGTTTTCTCCAATAGAATTTGCTATACCTAAGTAAGTATAAGTGTGTTTGCGTTCTCGTGACTCGCTTTCGTAACGTCTGGCTGGCTCGCTACTATTTTTCAACGGTATCCATACAAGATAGATAGCAACTATATTTTTAACCGACTTCAAAAAAGGAGGAGGTTATATGTTCCAGTGAATGTATTTGCAAGAAACAAAGAATCAATAAATTCATTTCTTTCTTTCTACTTATTTTTTTTGTTTTTATGTATGTTCGCCGATTTCTCCGTCAATTGTTGACCGATTTCTAAAATTCTTTTTTTATTCGAAAGAGTATGCTTCCGAGGTGGTCTCATTGTCACCAAATCAGGATCTGATGATGGGATCCCAGGGAAATTGAGGGCAACCCCCATATTTTATAGGCACCAATGTAGTGATTTTGGTATTTTCTATTATAATTCGTGTATTTACCTTCGGAAATCGCAATTTTAGTGAAGTGGAACTGATGATGACTACCACAGATGACTTATGGAACTCCTCAATGAAGTAAAGTTCGTCAAAGATTCTGACATGATTCCGTTGAAGTAGCAACTCATGAAGTGGTAATTCTAAGATCCTTTAGGAATCGACGGAACTCCTCAAATATTATCAGCCCACAGATAGCGACTTGGGTTTTTTCTGTAATAATCAACGCATTTGCTCTCGGAAAGCAGTGCATGTGGTAAATTGGAAAGGAAATGTGAAAATGTTCATGTACCTATGTGGCTTGGCGAAGTACTGAATTGAATTCGGTTTAAACTTTGTTTTTAAAGTAAATTATATACCATATGTCCGAGCGGTTAATGAACTTGCGACAGGCGTACTCTATACAAATCGGCCGGCATGTCCGATCTCCTTATATTCATAGTATTTCATACATCTGTGGTTCGAACTCATTAGTAGCTTAGTAACACCTTGATACCTTTTCGCTTTCATCCTTTTGACAAATTCGTATGGCAGTTTATACAGGACGTTAAAACGACACGGTACCAAATTGTTAAGCCCCTTGTGAGGCTGACACGCCACGTACGCATTTCTAATATGGATGCTGTTTAAGTCATCTTTTCATAGATGTAGGTACAAGGCTACCTCTGTAGCCTAGTTGGTAGTGACCCTGCCTTCGAAGCCGGAGGTCCCGGATTCGAATCCCGCGGTAAGGGCATTTATTTGTATGATGAGCACGAATATTTGTTTCTGAGTCATGGATGTTTTCTATGTATTTAAGTATAAGCTTTGCTTAGTTTGGGACTAGATCTATTTGTGTAAGATTGTCCACAAATATTTATTTATTTATTTAATGATGATGATGAGTGTCAGTTGCAGCGTGATCAAGCTTTTTACTAATACTGACTGTAAACTGTTCATTTTGTCCAGGGTTCGTGTTCTCGAAGCACCCAGGGCGGATAGCGTGGCGTACCGTGTGCAGCGGGCTGCTCATGCAGTTTGTGTTCGCGTTGTTGTTCATCCGGTGGGATACGGGACGGCTCGCGCTGCAATGCTTCTCAGACAAGGTACTTCTTGGATCGTTTTTTATACCATGTCGGTGGAAAAGTAGCGTACGACCTGCCTGGCAAGCAGAGACTGTTGCCCTACTCTCATAGCGAGTACTACATATACGGAAGAGTAATTTGTCTGAAAGCATAATATTTCCCAATTTCAAACGAAAACCTCATGCTGCTGAAGGAAATTTAGATTTTTAAGGATATACACGTAATACTAAATTAACCTTTTTATAAATTCTATTAAATCACCTGCGTCCAAATTTTCATTTAGCGGAAAAACGAGTTCGGAATTTTGAAATTTTAGAATATGTAGGTATGCTCTCGGACAAATGACTCTTCGGAATGTTTGTGTTTTCCCCAATACTGTGCATCCTCGGGCTCTTTTAACTTCTAGAGGTTCATAGAGCCTAAGCTTCTCACTGTTTCTATCGATTCGCGGCTAGGGAGTGCAATCTACACGGTATTTGCAAGATAAGTCTAATCTGGCAAGATCTCGGAACACCGAAATTGCACTCCTAATCGCGACGATGGCGACAATTCCGGTCCGAGTGTAACCCTATATTATACAATTCTAAAATTCAAAAAAAGAGGAGGTTCTATGGTTCCACTGTATGTAAGTACCTAAGTTACTATATTTGTTTCAATTGAGATCAGGCCCCGTAGCATGGATGGCCTTATCACGCGATAAGTGACAAGATAGAGCATCCGTCCCTGGCTGACACCGTTCGATAGAACGAGACGACGCGCTTATCCTGTCACTTATCGCTGGATAACGCCATCCATGCTACGGGGCCATGAGTGGCCATTGTTTGTGGTCGGCGCGCGACATATTTTGCAAAAAAAAAAGGTTTCCGTCACATACAATGTTCATTGAATAATGAACCCTATTTTATCCTATTATTATTATTTAGTTTGTGGGCCTTAGTAAGCTGCTTCGACCAGCAAGTAATCTATTGTGGCAGCCCTTTCTTTAGAGTTCACCGTTAAGGCCCGTTGCCTCCAAAATTCCATATTCTTTGTGCGGTGATATGTTATACCTCTTCTGGGTGCACGATGTGCCGCGCTAGGTAGGTACTTCTTTTGTGCATGAGTGGTCCGCAGGAGCAGAGAATGTGCATTGCTGTCTCCTCCGTCTCCTGGCAGAACCTGCAAGTTGCGTCCTGTATCCTATAGGGAACATACCATTTGGAACAGGTGTTTGTTTAATTTGCAATGTCCTGTCAGGATTCTTGTCACTACGCCGGTTTTGTTCCTTTTGAGTTGTTTGCTCTTTAGACAGCTTACTATTGAACCCTATGATCAGGGCTTTAGTCTGTTTTTGTCCTTTGGTGAACTTCCACAGCTTGATTGCCTCTGATTTTTCTACGTTGTTTAGCAGAGAATATGCTTTCCTTTTTGTGATACCACAGAACGGTTCTGGACCGACCAGGATTGTGTCTGCGCCCTGCCTTGCAAGTTCATCTGCTTTTTCATTTCCTACAACGTCGGAATGTCCTGGTACCCATCTAAGTATGACTTTGTTGGAGTTAGCCAGGTTGTTTAGATTATTTTTACAATTTTTATCCTAGCCAAAGATTCTAAATATACTAACAAAGAATGAAGGAAACATTTCTCTGTTTATACCTGGCACGCTGTGGGCATTTTCGCATTTATAAAATGCCCGTGTATGGTATTTTATCTCGTACCTAGTTCATTTTAAATCTATTGAATAAGACGAGAGTTGAAGTGGTGGTAGCCTTTTCTTGTAAAAAATTGCCAACAAACAATGGCCATTCAGGTGCTCAGTAAATTTTTTTTTGACTATATATCATTACTTATTTAACACTAGCGATCCGCCCCGGCTTTGCACGGGTTTATATGTATAATACATGCATGTATTATACGTATAAACCTTCCTCTTGAATCACTCTATCTATTTAAAAAATCCGCATCAAAATCCGTTGCGTAGTTTTAATGATCTATGCATACATAGGGACAGACAGACAGCGGGAAGCGACTTTGTTTTATACTATGTAGAGATAATGTATTTTTTCAGGTGGCGACTTTCCTGTCTTACGGTATAGAGGGCGCTTCCTTCACTTTTGGGGACATTCTCGTGAGAACAGAGAATGTCTTCGCTTTTAGTGTAAGTTTACCTTGTAATTATTATAACAAGACTTATTTATAAAAAAAAAAACAAAAAAAAACATTTCTTCACTTTTATCTTTTATCGAGAATCGAGTCTGACCAGCGAGTCGTGACAATAGCATTTTTATCAAATTCTTTATATGGCAACAATTGTACCTATGAAATAAACTGTCAGTTATAAGTACATATGACGCCTCCATACATTTCGTGTTACCAGCATGCGTTTTTTTTTAAATTTGCCGCCATTTTTCACTGTCACGACTCGCTGGTCAGACTAGTCGTATCGATTTGAGACTGCAGTACTTATGTGTACGACATTAGTCCAAGCCATGTGAGGATCGCCATATTGCTGAATTCGAATAGAAATACTTTGTTTCGACTACCTGACAATTAGGTACATACTATTTAAATGGCAGAACAGCGCCCCCATATACAATCCTCACATAATTTTTTTTACTTTAAAAACAAAGTTTTAGCCTATTTCAATTCAGTTCTTCGCTTATTTAAAGAGCTCCCTCAATTTCTCCAGGATCCCTTCATCAGACACCTGATGATCATGGGATCACCTGGGAAGGATACCCTTTCAAACAAAAAAATTAATAAGAAATAGCTTCGCGCAGGTATTTCTTCCTATGGGTGTTTTTAGGGTTCCGCACCTCGAAAGGAAAAAGCGGAACCCTTATAAATAGGATCACTTTGTTGTCCGTCCGTCCGTCTGTCAATACCCTTTTACTCAGGAACGCGTAAATGTATCAAGCTGAAGTTTATACCAACGACTCAAGTCTACTGTCCCTTGAAGCTGTGTAAAAATCAAAGTTCTAAGCCAACGCAATCAAAAGATACAGTCGTTTATGCAAATTTTCGAAATTAATAAAATCAAAACCTACAGGGTACTTCCCGTGAACTGAGAATCTTGAAATGTTGTACGAAGCAACGTCTTATAGCACAGATAAAGGAAAAATTGCGAAAACTGTAAATTTTTAATTACATCACTGAAAATTTAATGTCTAGTATAAACTGACACGCACTATGTATGTGAATACATACTTTGTGAGTGTCAGTTTATAGTGGAATTGTTTCTATTGTCCGGAACCCTCGGTGCGCTAGTCTGACTCGCACTTGACCGGTTTTTTTTTCCTAGCAATCCCCTCCACTACCTTGCACAGCTCTTGTATACTCACCCCAATTCTTCTTCCAGTCGCTGCCCGTGATATTCTTCTTCAGCATGTTGGTGGAGATACTGTTCTTCTGGGGAGCGCTGCAATGGTTCTGCAACAAGCTGGGTCAGCTGCTACAGGCTGCTACCGACACTACTGTGTGCGAGAGCGTGATCGCGGTGGCTAACGTCTTTCTTGGGATGGTGAGGCATATTCTCCTGTTATTTAGGTATAGACTATTGTATTTACATCTTATCTTATCTTATAGATGAGGGCCCAATCGGATGCACTTCAACCCAGTGGGATCTTTTGTGCATTTGCCCTCTCCTCTAGATATGCCTGCTCCCAGGCTTGCTCCATCATTTCCACAAAACGGATGATGCAGTTCACCGGGAGCACCTTGAATTCCTTTGGTTGCGGACAGCCGTTACCAAAGTAATTCATTCTTTGTCTGGCAATTTGTATTTACATCAATTCATGATACATCTAAGAGCTAGGCTCTTGTCGGTAAAGAAATGTATAACTTAGTCAACAGTATTCCATTACTCCAATTTAGGAAAGTGTAAGTGTGGTGGTTTTCCCCTTGCCTTCCACACCGCTCTTTACGAACGAAGTTTTTCTCGCTCTGTGATATCTGAACAAGAGCCCTAGAATCTGGCCAGCGAGTCGTGGCAAAAGCATTTTTTATATGTTCTAAATAAGCTGTCAGCTGTTACCTATTACGCCGCCATACATTTCGTGTTACCAGGATTCTATTTTCTATTCTATTCATGCGATTTTCTCAAACTTACGACCTTTTTCTTATGACATGGATCGCTGGTCAGAACTATACCTGATGTTATCTTCGTTCTCCTGTCAGTACTAGGGCCACTGCAGCCTCACACCAAAGGTTTGCTTATTTAATGGCGGCAATTACCTTCTCGATGTGTCACAAAATCATCACCGGATATTGCAATATTTTAGACAGGAGCCATGGCTTCCCAATAATTGCTGATAACCCTGCCGGTGTATGGTCGCGGGCTGTTCATTTTGTAATGTGTTTGACTAACTTAATCTGTTGGTAGACGGAGTCAGTGCTGATGATCAAGCCGTACATATCGATGCTGACGCCGTCAGAGCTGCACGTCGTCATGGCGTCGGGTTTCGCCACCGTCTCCGGCAAGTAATTGAATGCTTTCTTATATTTATGACCCCCTTATTTTTTTCCCGGTCTCGGGACAACTGTGTCCCGGACCTTTGGGGTGCGTGGAGCCAAAGTACCAAACAAGTACCCCGTAGCACCCCTTAACACGCAGAGGCCCTTTCAACAATTGAATGAAATACAAGGGATATACTGAGTGGATACTTTCCCCGCCCGTATCAGGTACGCACACAGAGACAGCACACGCCACGGTGCATAGGGACTACCTTTTCACCTTCTTACCTATTATTGGTAACCAGAATAGAAGTAGATACGTGCAATATTACTTGAGAGAACGAGGCGAAAAAAATATCCGACACAACGTAAAGGAAACTAAAGCTACACGCTTGCAGAAAACTGAAACGTTACTGGAACCAGTGTTTTGGAGTAGTCAAACGGATGCTAAAATAATGTTCACCTTTAAAGAGAAGGCTCGCACGGTCATATTATTTTACTTATCTCTGATAATATATTTGACGACCGCTTTAGCCTAGTTGGTAGTGAACCTGCCTACGAAGCAAGAGGTCCTGGGTTCGAATCCCGGTAAGGGCATTTATTTGTGTGATGAGCACGAATATTTGTTCCTGAGTCATGGATGTTTTCTATGTATTTAAGTATTTATTTCTCTATATAAGTATCTATATCGTCGTCTAGTACCCATAGTACAAGCTTTGCTTAGTTTGGGACTAGGTTGATTTGTGTAAGATTGTCCGCAAAATATTATATTATATTATATTATATTATTATATCAGTAAATCGTCATTGCATTGTAAAGCTGTGTTAATTTAGATAACAGTAAGTATATCTAGACACGCGGCAGCGTGTCAAGCCAAGTTCAAGCAAAGGAACTGGCTAGCCAGCGCCGAGTGTATCATTACACGAAACACTTGGTGCCACTTTTGACCCTTCTATAACTCAAAACCTCTTTAACGTAAACACATAAAACTACGTGTGTTTAATTATATCCATAAGGACATCTAGAAGCCCAAATTTCAAGAAGCTAGCTCAAACGGTTATAAAGATATGAAGGTCAAAAAGTCGTATATTTTAGCACTGACTGACTGACATATAGTATACCTAAACCTAACCTACTTCCAGATGACCTAGAAGGATGAAATTTGGAATCCAGCTCGGTAATTGTGTGTGAGCGTAGGAAAAAATCTAAAAATAAAAAAAAGTGAAAAAATAGGAGGGGTCCCCATACAATTTTTTTTTAATTGTATCTTTGGAACCGTAGCAAGCAGATATTTGAAACTATCCCAATATATGTATTATTATATTTGCTATGTAACAGAAATATAAAAATAAAGTTAAGTCAAAAAATAAGGGGTGTCCCCATACAAAAAACTTGTAATACGCGCTAAACAACCGGCCAACGGTGTGTCGTCGGCGGCGCGCGGCACCTCATAATTATACACAGAACAGAAGTAAATCTCAATACCTGCCTAGTTTTCTTTACAAAAAGTAATGATATCCCACCAAAAACATAAATGTAAAAAAGGAGAGCCAAGTTCAATAAAAAAAATATGCTTGGTTGTGGGCTTCGCCGCAAAAAGAATGGAGATCTAAATGAGTGCCAAGTTCTATGAAAAATCCAAATATGTATTTATAGGAACAAAATAACATTATGAAATAATATTAAACTCTATGTATTTGCTTTATTGGATACCTTTAACAATTGCTGTTATTTAAAAATGTGAGATCTTAAAGTAAGTTAGGTTTGACTTGGCCAGTTTTTATCAGAATTAAAATATTTATATATATATATATTGAATAACTTTATAAAATGACTGATGTAATGAAAACTGGCCAAGTCAAATCTAACCTACTTTAAGATCTCACATTTTTTAATAACAGCAATTGTTATAAGTATCCAATAAAGCAAATACATAGAGTTTAATACTTGTTCATAATGTTATTTTGTTCCTATAAATACATATTTGGATTTTGCATAGAACTTGGCACTCATTTTAGATCTCCATTCTTTTTGCGGCGAAGCCCACAACCAAGCATATTTTTTTTATTGAACTTGGCTCTCCTTTTTTACATTTATGTTTTTGGTGGGATATTAGATAATTTAGTTACTATCGGTTAAGTAGTATTCTTGAATACGTCATTAAGTACAAAATAGCGATTAGTTTGCGTCATTGAATTTGTTTATCAAAATATAAAGGCCTCCACACACCGGTCGCGGGTGCGGGTCGAGCGCGGGCCCGCGCAAGTTGTAAAACATTGAAACTACACTTCAAACACACATCTAACGCGGGCCCGCGGCGCTAAGTTATAGTACGGCTCTTCTCAGGTGAATTTTTCGCTCCGAGCCCTAATCTTTCAAACAAAGGCCATTGTCTCTATTATCGCATAGCCGCTAGCTACCGAGTATGCACGTGCCACTTCAACATTCATGTTGAAAAACAAACGGTATCTTCATAGTATTTAGGTTCAAATTTAATGTCACTGATATTCTAAATATTACGTTTTGGTAGTGTAGGACGATAGACTGCCCCGAAGCAATACGGCACTCACATTATTTTGATACTATTTGGTGTTAAAAATGAAACGTGGTTACTCGTATTTATGATAAAGCGTCGTTCGTATATTTGTTATATGAAACAAAATCTAAGGTAACAATGTAATTTAATATAAAAAAGTTTAACATAGGTAATAATCAATATTTTTCCATGTAGGTAAATAAACTGTTATACGTACTACTAGATATAATCAATTTCTTTCTAATAATTATGACAATTAAGCCGCGTTGGTACCGCGTTGGTCCCGCGTCAAAAGGATGGCTTCGATAACTCCCAAGAGCGAGAAAATACGATCCCTAATGGAAAATTGGATTTTATCATTGTTTATTAATTTTCGTTTATAAATTGTAAATATTGTAAGTGCGGCTATTTCTGACACCTCTTTTGAATGTGTTAGCTCACCAGGACTTCATTTTATTCAAAATTTTCCGAAAAATATTTGTAATTTTAACTATTTGTGAAGTTTAAACCTTAATAATTTTTGATTTTAAGCAAAAGCCCGTAATTTTATGATTGAACTGTATTGTGTAGTTATGCAAAATTTCATATTTTTTCGTTGAGTAGTCTCTGTGGAAAGTAATTTGTAGTAAACCTAGTCCTGAAGTTGCGTGGACTTTACGTAGGTAATTATCAATCCGAAATCCACTTTTTCCCTGACCAACTTTCTCAAATGTTTTTGACTATTTCGTGTAAGTACATATCTACCTCTAAAAATAGTTTGTATCAGGTTTTCAATACTTATATGTATTCCAGTTACTTTCTGTGAAAATTCGATTCGATCATTCTATGTTAATTTTAGTGTATTCAATTGTAAGTGACTGTACTTACAAGTGTGGTTATTTCTGACACCTCCTTTGAATGCGTTAGCTCACCAGGACTCTAGAACAGTTTTTTAGAATTAAGCAGAGTGCAATAGTTTTCATTTTATTCAAAATGTTCCGAAAAATATTTGTAATTTTAATTATTTGTGAAGTTTAATTTTTGATTTTAAGCAAAACCCCGTAATTCTATGACTGAACTGTATTGTGTAGTTGTCGAACTATAATTCTGCAAAATTTCAGATTTTTTCGTTGAGTAGTCTCTGTGGAAAGTAATTTGTAGTAAACCTAGTCCCGAAATCGCGTGGACTTTACGTAATTATCAATCCGAAATCCACTTTTTCACTGACCAACTTTCTCAAATGTTTTTGACTATTTCGTGTAAGTACATCTCTACCTCTAAAAATTGCTTGTATCAGGTTTTCAATACTTATATATATTCCAGTTACCTTCTGTGAAAATTGGATTCGATCATTCTATGTCAATTTTAGTGTATTCAATTGTAAGTTGCTGCACTTACAAGTGTGGTTATTTCTGACACCTCCTTTGAATGCGTTAGCTCGCCAGGGCTCTAGAACAGTTTTTAGAACTAAGCAGAGTGCAATAGTTTTCATTTTATTCAAAATTTTCCGAAAAATAATTGTAATTTTAACAGATTGTGAAGTGTAAGGTGTACTTAATATTTTTTGATTTTAAGCAAAGGCCCGTAATTTTATGGTTTTTTTTTATAACATAGGTTACACGTCATTTAGCAATTCAAATTTTACAAATCATATTAAAATACCTTCATTCGTTGATTAAGTTATTAATACAGTAATGTCATTAAAAACATACAGTTCATAAATTTTATTTATTTAAGAATACTTCTAAAGAGTAAAATGCTTTATCTGTCAAGTAATCCTCAAGTTTAATTATAAATATGTTTTCTGATAGTTCCAATTCTTTTAAGCCTTTTGGCAACCTATTGTAGAACTGTATTGTGTAGTTATCGAACTATAGTTGAGTAGTCTCTGTGGAAAGTAATTTGTAGTAAACCTAGTCCCGAAATCGCATGGACTTTACGTAATTATCAATCCGAAATCCACTTTTTCCCTAACCAACTTTCTCAAATGTTTTTGACTATTTCGTGTACATCTACTTACCTCGAAAAATATTTTTTACCAGGTTTTCAATACTTATATGTATTCCAGTTACTTTCTGTGAAAATTGGATTCGATCATTCTATGTTAATTTTAGTGTATTCAATTGTAAATTGCTGCACTTACAAGTGTGGTTATTTCTATTAGGTTTATAGTGGATTTAAACCAGGATTTATACTATTAAATATATATTAAGACAGTAAGAAGAAACATTGTTTACATATTTCTTCAATGACAATCTATCAACGAATAGAAAAACAAACCTAGCAACGCGCCTCTTGTAGGCGGCCAGCTTAACCGGCTTTCATGATTAAAACTGTTTGGTTTATTTTCTGAGATAGTAAGTAGACAATGCCCGAAATAACTAGGCTTTATTCAGCAAAATACATCGTTACGTATAATGTTAGTATGATTGACGGTTATGTCAGTTATCGTCGTTACTTCTTAATGGCATTCATTCACCACATTCTCCCCGGCGTCATATTACAGACGAAGTCATCCAGGTGAGGAGGGGGACGGCGCTGCCTGGTGGAGCGGCGTAGTTCAGGGCTCTCCAGTCTCGGCTCAGCTTGTCTTTCGTTCATGCTCGGTTGCTCTTGGGCCTCCTCCCATTCTTCTTCATCTTCATCATCTTGTTCTGGGAGACTGCTACCACCGGGAGCTAGGTGTCGATTAGACACAACAGATTCCCTCCCATTTGAGAAACGAATTCGGGAATGTTGCGGGTTTGCCTCAAGCAGCTCTACTTCTTCCACAATCGGGTCATATTTGCTCCTTCTATGGTGATTCCTTAGCAAGATCCGCCCAGGACTGCTTAGCCACGAGGGCATGGATTGGCCAGTTGCTGAACGCCTCGGGTGTAGAAACATTCGCTCGTGGGGGGTACAGTCCGTCACTGTGCATAGCAGAGATCGAATAGCGTGGAGTGCACCTGTCAGCACGTGCTCCCACTTGGTTTTAGGTAAGTTCTGTGTCTTCAGGGCCAATTCTATAGTCTTCCAGATGATCCCATTGTACCGTTCTGTTTGGCCATTTCCGCGAGGGTTGTAGGGTGTCGTATAACTTGTAGCTATTGATTTCTCATGTAAAAAGTGTTTTAAATCGTCAGATAAGAAGGTTGTCCCACGATCACTGTGTATGTAGCTCGGCATCCCAAACGTTGCAAATAGTTCAGTTAACTTTGTTTTTACCGTTTCTGAGGTAAGATCTGGGCAAGGGTATGCAAATGGAAAGCGTGAATATTCGTCGATTATAGTTAAAATATAACGGTTTTTAGAGCCTTCAGTTGGTAATGGCCCTTTAAAATCGATAGAAAGTCTTTCAAACGGTGAGGTTGCCTTAATGAGGGTCCCACAATTTTTGTGGAATCGGGGTTTCAATTCGCAACATACGCGACACGTAGATGTCATTTGTTTAACTTCTTCAATTGAGTATGGTAGATTTTTATTTCGCACCCAATGACTCATCCTAGTGACTCCTGGGTGACAGAGGTTGTCATGAAGTGTCCGCAGGTCATTTTTTGTCGTGGATGAAGCTATCACATTTGCACGAGATAGGGCGTCAGCGGCTAGATTCTCTTTACCTGGACGGTACACGATGTCATATTTAAATATACCCAGGTCCAATCTCCATCGTTGTATTTTGTCATTCTTTATTTTGGATGAGTGTGTCTGGTCGAACATATATGCTACCGACTTCTGATCCGTTATGAGTAGGAAGACTCTTCCACAAAGAAACTGACGCCATTTCATAATTGATTCGACTATGGCCGTTGCTTCTTTTTCAACCGCAGGATAATTTCGCTCACATGGGGAAAGTGTCCGTGAAAAAAAAGCGACTGGTCTACCTTCTTGTGATAAGGTTCCAGCGATAGCATAGTCTGACGCATCCGTTTCTACGGTAAATGGAATCTTGTCATCAATTGCGTGCAGAGTCGAATTTGCAATTTCTTTTTTAATTTGTTGAAAAGCGTTCGTGGCTTCCAGTGACAACGGAAAAGTTTCATGCGCAACAAGTGGATGGATTTTCTTTGAAAAGTTAGGAACCCATTTTGCATAATGTGCAAAAAGGCCTAGAGTTCGTCTTAGTGATGCCGTATTTTCTGGAATGGGGAGTTCTAAAAGTGGGCGTAGTCGCTCGGGGTCAGGCTTTATGACGCCGTCGTGAATGTTATAGCCCAGGATGTTAATGCCCCACCCGCTTCACTATCATGTCTCAGCGCGGCCACCAACGATCTTAGTAAAGCAACCATCGCTATTACCATTAATGGTAATATCAGTGCTAAAGCTCTCATCGACACGGGCAGCTCCGCAAGTTTCATTAACAGTCGGCTCGTCGAGGAACACAAATTAAACCAGATTGCTTGTAAACAAAACGTTACTATGGCAGCCACACACATGGTCTCTGCTGTGGATGGATTTTGTGTATTAAATATTGATATATTGGGACAAAGCATCGAGGCTAAATTTTTAGTACTGCAGGGGCTATGCGCTAACGTCATAATTGGACATGACATTTTGCAGAAACATAATGCACTCGAAATGCACTTTGGTGGACCACTCGCGCCATTGAAACTCTATTCTCTACCACGAGCGAATATTGAGCCCGTCCGTCTCTTCCCGAACCTTCTGCCCGACTGCAAACCAGTAGCCATCAAGTCAAGAAAGCACTCACCAGATGATGCTGCTTTCATCAGCGGGGAGAATGTGGTGGGGCATCCGAAACAAAATCTTGTGTTTCGTTGCAGCAGGCTACAGAGGCGTTTTGTTGTTGAGATTTGCTTTTACATACCTTCGCAAAATGGCCCTTTTTGCCGCATGTTAAACAGGTGGCGTTGAATGCCGGGCATGCTCGGCGCAAATGTCTTTTTGATCCACAGAAGTAGCAGGTGTCGTACTGCGAAGCTGGTTTAGGTGCAGCGGTTGCATTAACGAACGTGCTGGTAGTTGGTTGTTCAAAGTATTCGTTGTTAATTTGATTCGCCGTTTCAAGTGAGCGCGCCTGTCGGTGGGCATCGTCTAGGCTCATAGAGGTATTTTCTAAAAGCCTCTGCCGTATGGCGGCCGAAGATAGGCCGGCTATAAATGCATCCCTGACATACTCACTTTCATTTAATTCGGCGGACACCGATTTGAAGGCACAGTCTTTAGCTAGTAATTTTAGTTCTTGAATGTATCTGTCTATGTTTTCGCCAGGTTGCTGTTTCCTTTTGGCCAGTCTAAATCGAGAATAAACTTCGTTGGCCGGTTTAACGAAGATGGTGTCAAGTTTTGTAATGGCGTCGTCGTAAATTTTCACGTCTTGTATGTAGCAGTACACGTTTGGTGATAGATGGTTGACCAGCAATTGGTATTTCATTTCATTGCTGCACTTTTTGTCAGACGGCTCTATCGAAGCCAGAAAACTTTGAAATGTATTTTTCCAATGAGACCAAGTTATTGTATTGTCGATGTTTGACAATGGATCCGCGTCGAACCGCTCGGGACGTAAATATTTATCCATATTTAATTTGCTGAATAAATTGAGATAGTAAGTAGACAATGCCCGAAATAACTTGGCTTTATTCAGCAAAATACATCGTTACGTATAATGTTAGTATGATTGACGGTTATGTCAGTTATCGTCGTTACTTCTTAATGGCATTCATTCACCACATTTTCCAACACCTGCCCTTAAACTAAACAGTTTTTAAACCAAGTGTTAAATGTTTCATATGCAAGAAACCGAACCATTATGCAAAAAACTGTCCAACCAAAGCTAACAAAGGTGATAAACGGAGTGGGAAGAGTGAGAAAGCGTGGAACGGTACATTATTAACTGCACTAGCTGTGGACATAAAGTCGAACTCTTTTTATATTGATTCGGGTGCCACGTCTCATATGTCGAATAATAAATCTCTGCTACAACACTACGTCGTAGACACTCCGCGGTTGGTGACAGTAGCAAATAATCAGAAGATGCATAGTGAGGGACATGGTACTGTGGAACTGTTGTTAAAAGGACACGATAAAACTACTAAAATAAGCGAAGTCATTTACGTGCCCGGATTGTCAACAAACCTTATTTCTGTTGGCAAAATGACAGATAAGGGTCTTGATGTGCATTTTAACGAGAAGAAGTGTCAAATTTACTATGGCAAAACTGTAGTTGCCAGTGCTACGAAGACAAACGGTGTTTATGAAATGGACACTGCGAGTCAACTGTCAACACACGGATGCGAGCAGGCAGCTGCGTGTCAATCGGCGGATTTAAGTGACCCATTGCCAGAGATCCTATCCAAGGACCAAGAAGCAGAAGCTGCGAATCTGTGTGAGGCGAAGCCAACGCAGGTGTTATGGCATCGCAGACTCGGTCACCTGAACAGGAGAAGTATGGATTTACTGAAACAAGGTATGGCAAGTGGAATAGATTACACTGATGGTAAGCATACTCCCTGTGTAGCTTGTCTTGAGGGAAAGAAAAGTAGATTGCCGTTCCCAAAAAGATCATTTAACAGAGCTACTGAGAAACTTGGCCTCATACATAGTGATTTGATGGGACCAATGCCAGTTTCCTCATTTAGTGGCAGTAGATATCTATTAACTTTTATAGATGACCATACAAGGATGACATTTGGATACTTTATTAAAAGTAAAGATGAAGTATTGTCTGTGTTCAAAACTTTCAAGAACTTTGTGGAGAATCAGACTAATTTAAAGATTAAGATCTTGAGATCAGACAATGGTCGTGAATATGTTAATAAACAGTTCCAGATTTTTCTGCAAGAGCATGGCATCGAGCATCAAACGACGGAGAACGGAGTGGCAGAGCGAGCGAATCTCACGATTATGGAGGCAGGACGATGCATGCTACAAGATGCAGGAATGGACCGAAGATTTTGGGCAGAGGCACTGAACACAGCAATATACATCAAGAATAAGTCACCCAGCAAGGCGGTGAGAGGCACCACGCCAGAAGAAAAATGGTCTGGTAACAAAGTTAATTTATCTAATTTAAGAGTATTCGGCTGTATTGCTTATGCAATGATCCCCACCGAAAAACGTAAAAAGTTGGATGCAAAGAGCAAAATTTATATCTATGTCGGTTATTGCAGCGAATCGAAAGGATTTAGATTAATTGATCCGCAAAATCCTTCTAAATGCATTAAGTCTAGAGATGTACGATTTTTAGAAGACAAAATGTACAAGGATTTGAAAGTAAATCAGACAAATTGTACTACTGATTGTCGGTTAGACCTCACCAGTAATGATATGGACGGTGGGACTAAGGATGTCCCACCGTCCATATCATTACTGGTGAGGTCCACCCTCCAGTTATAGATGCCTCGCCAGTTACAGATGTAGAGTCCTCTAATGCGAGCACTTCTAGTTCTAGCTATGTGGATGATCCTAACGACGTCACTTGGAATCCTGATAAGACTACGGATGAAGCTTCAAGTGAATATCTTACGAACACCGAAAGTGTTGTCGTTGCCATGACAGACGCATGTCACGGTACTGAACCACTGACTATTCAAGAAACGCTGTCAGGACCTGATAAAGAACATTGGAAGGAAGCTATTGCAGATGAGTACAAGTCATTTGAAAAGAACAAAGCATGGACTTTGACTTTACTGCCTGCAGGAAAGAAAGCGGTAAAATGTAAATGGATCTCTAAGAAAAAACTTGGTTTAAAAACTGTTTAGTTTAAGGGCAGGTGTTGGAAAATAAACCAAACAGTTTATTTTCCAACAATTTCTGACACCTGTTTCGAATGCGTAAGCTCACCAGGACTCTAGGACAGTTTTTAGAATATTTAAGTAATTCAACCTTTTCCGAAAAATTATTGTATTTTGAACTACTGTAGCTAAACTTTGAACCTTAATATTTTTTGATTTTAAGCGAACGCCCATAATATTTTGATTAAGTAGGTATATACAATTTGAAATCCAAATCGACTGGTGCTGCCGGGAGTATTCTCTGTGCCGTCCTTTTGAACGCGGGACCAAAGCGGTAGTAACGCGGGCCCGCGACGGGCCCGCGATGGGCCCGCGTTACTACACGCCGCCCGCTTGCGGTGTGAATATACCGCTTCAACCGCGCCCGACCCGCGCCGCGCCCGACCCGCGCCGCGCACGACCCGCGTTCGGTGTGTGGAGGCCTTATCTGTTTTGTATCTAAGTACTTAGATTCTATCCGAATCGAGCACAACGTAAATAATTCACTATTGTCTGCACTACGAATTATTATCCACGTCACCTAGCTTGTCTTGTTATTACTTATCTGGCCTTTTCATTCGATTTTAATAAGGTACCTACTTTCTATAATGATTAATCTTTAATTGGATCTTGGCAGCAATACAGTCATGTATTAAGTAGGTATTAGATATTGATCCAGCCAAGGCAAAAGTCTTATGATAAGACGAGTTATGCTGAACGCCTTTTACTTTTACAACGAAATTGGGCCATATTAGTATTTGCGAGAATGCGAGGTCAAAAAATTGTAGGTATTCAGTTTGCATTAACATAGACATGGTTAATTGGGATACACTCGGCCTGAATACTCATGTTTCCGACATAAAGAAATCAATGCACGAAGTAAGTACCACTACAATACGCGCCTCCTGAACACCCCTCGAACCCTTCTGATACCTTTGGACCTACGGACTGGTGTGCCCGCAGCAGTTACGATGACCTAGGCCACCATTCAGTATCCCGATGTGTCCATCCCAAAACCTATCTCCCACAAACATAGCCAATTTCTGCGCATTATTAACTAGTAGGTATCTGATTTATATACCACGAGGGTGGTATACAAGCAAACGGATCTGATGCTAAGTAGACACCGTAGCGTAGCCTATGAGGGTCGCTTGCTACTCCAGAAGAATCACAATGATAATGATAATAATATTTTATTGGTTCTTGAAAAACTTAAATTAATTACAAACTTCTGCCAAACCACAAGGGCGTTGCCGGCAAGGATCTGGATATCATATGGGTATCAGATCGGTTGGCAGCTATAGCTACTAATTTAACAAAAATCTGATACCTATTGACCTTACTGTCTACTTACAGGCACGATCTTAGCCACGTACATCCAGTTTGGCGCAGAGCCGGCGCATTTGGTGACAGCCAGCGTGATGTCAGCGCCAGCGGCGATCAGCTACGCCAAGCTTCTCTTGCCAGAGACCAAACGGTCGCTTACGGCTGTGGACAACATTCAGCCTATGGTCAGGTACGATATTACCTACGTACATTTGTCATAAGCTAAGTGCACCGCCCGATGAAGGCAATCTCTTCATCAGCTGAAGAGTCCCACACACTCAAAGACCCCGCAGGTCAGTTTACCTTTAACAGGTGTTCCATATTGAATCTATGTTTACGTACCTAGTTCTCTGTCAATAATTTCGCATGCTACCTACTTCTACTGAGAGCTTGATACACACTTTTTGCAGCGATACAAAACGCGATCTGAAGGTTACTAACAGGCTAGTAACGCTATACCGTCACGCGTTTATGAGATTGTAAAGAGCGTAAAGTTGTCGTATGTAACGCTTTTGTTAAGATTTAAACCTCATGTCGCTAAGTAATGTCGAAAAACGTATTGAGTTAAACCGGAAAACTGGAAGACCGGGGGACCGTATTGAATCAATAAAACCGGAGCTTAGTCTGTTCCTGCCTTCCCCTTTTCTGCATAGCCTTTTACTATTTATTCATTAATGACCGGTTCTACGCCACCCACATCCAGCGTACTCCCACGACCTTTACCAGGTCATCAGCCCACCTTATGGGGAGGTCTACCCACGCTCCCGGTCATTATGGCGCTCTTTGCGGGACGCCTAAGTATATCCAGCAGTGGAGGTCTTACGGCTGATATGATGATTCATTGATTGTTTTCAGTGAGGACCAATCCGCTTTATCGGCCGCAACCCGCGGCGCGACCAACGGCATCGCTCTCATCCTCAACATCATCGCGAACATTGTCGCGTTTGTCTCCTTCATCGCCTTCGTGAACGGCGTGCTGGGCTACTGCGGGGGTCTACTCGGCAACCCGGATCTCAATCTGGAGTGGGTGTTGGGGAAGATCTTCGTCCCACTCTGCTATGTTATGGGTGAGTGGTAACAAGTGAGGAAGAGAGAGAGAGAGAACAAGTTGACTCAGTTTGACGCTATTCGAGATATCCTGCCTACTAAACGCAGCTTCGTACCCGAACTCATAAAGTACAAGCAATCATTTGCGTTGGATATGTGATAGGTATTTACACACAGTCTACAGTTCAGTAGTAATTAGAAGTAGACAGTCTCCAGAAAACACAAGGTGCTCACAATATTAGTACGATAGTACAGTTGATCTTGTTACCAATCTGGTATTCAATGATGAAAATTCCAGGTTCTGTCAGTTCCACTCTGCTTCATGCGACCAAGTGTCTAAGAACAAGTTCGGCTTCCCAAGCAATATGCTCACGCCGCCAACTGCGTGGATAGCTCTACAGCTAGCTACAGAGTTGGTGTTATTTTGTCCTGATATTTAATTGAGGTTTTTCACAGGTGTACCATGGGAGGAGTGTGAGCATGTGGGCTCCCTTGTGGGGCTGAAGACCGTGGTCAACGAGTTCGTGGCCTACCAGCGCATGGGTGAAATGAAACAGGAAGGGCTACTCTCTGTGAGTATTTGGGGAGGGCAACACTGCGGGGGAAAGGGAGATTTTGTGTTGTGTGAGATTGTGATTATAGGAAGAGGGCAGAAAACTGAGTAAAGCCGCGTTCGCTGCGCAATGTTTTCGTGGTTTTTAAACGTCAAACATGTTTTGCCAATCAAAAGAATAATAAGTAAAAGTAAAGTAAAAAATATTTATTGACCAAAAAAAAGAGTAAATACTATGTACAATTTATCGGCAACCCTCACACTAGGCTAGGCCTGTATCGTGGGAGTTAGAAACATGCGCAATTACCCATATTATACAGCGGCCATATTGAAAAATGATTAACATTAAGAAATTAAATTAAATATATTACTGAGCCTACATGCATTATACAGAACAATTTAAATTTAAAGATTCTTACTTAATTTAACGAAGGTAATGGAGATAGGTTTTACTATTTTACTAACTAAGTAATTCTAGTTATTAACACTGTTGAGTTCTTAGTGTGAGTACAGGTGTGTGAATGTGTGTGTGTGTGTGTGTGTGTGTGTGTGTGTGTGTGCGTGTGTGTGTGTGTGTGTGTGTGTGTGTGTGTGTGTGTGTGTGTGGGGATTCTGTGTATGCATTGTGTAAGTGTTTATGTAAGAAACTATGTGTTTATGTAATAAAATAAGTCGCCCAGTGAGTCAGATGGTGCTTGAAATCGGTTGGCAGCTGTTCCGATAGCTATAAGGTTCTATTTTGGATGGTTTCAAATTTAAATACTTTTTGCGTGTGGTCACAGCGATTGTTTAATTGCAACTGACTTACATACGAATCGACATTAATATTACGAGCGACATGCATGAGTGTGCGTCTAATGAATCAAACATACAGCCCACCAAAAAATACATTTTTTCCTCACGGGCTTAAGTAACGGTCTATATGGTTTGAAGTCGACAACTAATTAAGTTTACGCAAGCTAAATATACATGCATGTGGGCTCTTACAAATTTAACACTAAACCGTAAGAACTTTTATTTCTAAGATCACATTTAACCAATAATGCTACATGGTGGATAACCATGTTTATAATTGATATTTGTTCAATTCTTATACGAGAAATTACTGAAAATTTCCGTAAAGCAATGAAACAATAGCATTATTGAACATAACACAAAGCAATCATGCCATAAAGTTATGCAAAATCACAACTTAGCACTATAACATACTTTTCAACACACCTGCTCGTAAAGTAGGTCTTATTACAGCGTATTTACACTGATAATGCAGAATATTACCCATGCCGTGCCTTTTACATTACATTATCGCACTCGTGCCTTTTCATTACATATCTTTTTAAATATTAGCAAAATAATGCAGAATATTACCCATGCCGTGACTTTTACATTACATTATCGCACTAGTGCCTTTTCATTACATATCTTTTAACATTTTCATTTTTTATTTATTTATTTTTTTTCCTCGCAAATGTGTTGAAAAACGTCGTATGAAACACGTGAGCATTGGTCATTACACTTCTCGTCTCCATTAAGCCTTCGCCTTCGGCTCAGGCTTAAAAACCGACTCGAGTGTAATAACCAACTTAGCACACTTGTATCATAATGTACTATAAGACAGTCATGCAAACAAATAAATGCAAAGCTACAATTTAGTCCTCATCAGAATTAACAGGCAGTTCACACAACATAGATACGAGCGCTTGGTACTGTCTCCTCGACACCGCACACTATAGACACGAGTCACACCGTTAAATAGGAGGCTGCGGCGGTCCCAAAGGTCACTCGAAGCATGCAATAGTCTTTGATTTCTTCGTCTGGATGATTACGCCACAAGAATCGATGATAGTTTGTTTTGTGTCAGACTTTGTTACCAGTATCTGGCGGTACATTTTCTCGACGTTGGCCATATAAGTAATATACTCTTTTCGTCCTCCAACGCACAATAATACTGCTCAAATCTTCTTGCAGGTGAGGTCCCACCAGTAAATCATTATTCAATGATTGGTTGTTAGAACAGTGGAGGCAGCATCAAATACTGCTCTAACCTTAAGTAGTCTCCTTTTCTTACGGATGCTTATTCTTCATAGCTTTCATAGGTAACTCCACTATGTACCTTCCTTCATCAGTCCTGGAGTTAAAGGTTTCATACTTTTCTTCACAGAGCCTTTCATCTTCCGCGTGTGCTCGTTTCGTGCTGGAATCACCCTCCGATTCCAGCTCCCACTTATTGTTTAATATGTTGTCGAGGTCCAGGTGGTGGTGCATTGATACTACTTCAGCGGGCGATTTGTCTCCTTGAATTTTCCCGAATAGAATCCAACCAAGGCTGGTAAGTTGAGCACATGGTGAACCTGGTGGACCCTTGATGATTTTCTCTTTCAGAATTTGAGCGCACACTTCCACACCCAGAAGCAAATCCACTTGTCCAGGTTTATTAAACGATGGATCTGCTAAGGTTAGGTTCTTTAAATACGCCCAATTGTTTGAACTTTCTTCCAAATGTGTCTTTGCCGGGAGTACTGCTGTTAATCGTGTAGGCATGACATACATCTTCACTTGGAGGTTGAAGTTCTTTTCGAATCGTGACATTACCTCCAACTGCACTGCATGATTAACCGTCGCTTTGGTACCACCGATACCCGTGACTCGCTTCCCTCTGACTGGCTCCCTCTTTGCCTTAAACAATTGAGCTGCCCTTTCGCTGATAAATGTCGCTTGTGACCCTTGATCTACTAAAGCTCGCAACATTATTACATTTCCCGTCGAATCACGTACTGGTACTATTGCCGTAGCTAGTATTGATGTTGATTCCTTTGCCGCAAAATTGGTTACTAACTCTTCTTCTCGTGCTTCATATTCATTTATCTTGGAGTGTGCAGATATGTCGGTTGCCTTATTTTCTTCAAGTACGGATGTCAAACCCTTCCAATTACTTTGATGCAAAAGTGAATGATGTCGACGATGGCAAACCTTGCAGGATACTATTTGTTTGCAGAACTGTACAGAATGACCCGGTAGTAGACAGTTGTAGCATAATCGTTGAGTCTTAGCATATTCGCTTCTTTCAGTGGGATTCAATTTTCCAAATTGCTTGCAATGATATAAAGCATGAGCATCTTGACAGAACAGACAGGTTTTTTCTGTTGTAGTATTAGTATAAAATGATCGTTCTGTGACAGTCTTTACTTGTGACGATGCTGCAGACGTAAGTTCCAATGTTTGAATTTTATCCTCTAAAAATTGGTACATTTCGTCTATGGTGGGTAGCTCCCCGGTACCTTGCATGCTTACATACTCCTCCCATTGTCTGTGGCTCTCCGGATCCATTTTTTGCGTGGCTAAGAATATCAGCATAGGATCCCAAGAGTCCGTATTAATTGACATACCTCTGAATCCATGAAGACACTCTTTCATATTATCTACTATCACTTTCAGTTGAGTGGCCGATTGATTCAACATTTTTTTTGATGAAAAAATTCTTTTAAGAATTGCATTCACGACCAGACGTTTATGACTGTACCGTTTCTTTAGCGTGTCCCAAGCTGGTCTGTAGTTCTTCTCCACGACCTTGTAATGTTTTAATGTGGTACTGGCTTCACCGACCAAACAAGACTTTAAGTAATAAAACCGCTGCACGTCACTCAATGATTGGTTATTATGTATTACCGATGTAAATATGTCTTCGAATTCTTGCCATTCCTCATAACTACCCGAGAATTTCTTTAATTCTAGACGCGGTAGTTTGACTTCCATCACAGTCCTAATTTCTCCATCAACTAAAGACGTATTCATTAGAGTAGTGGCCGGCTTTGATGAATTATAGTCCAACAGGTCTTGAAGTGTAGTTTTTAAATTCAAGTATTTTTCTTCACACTTATCATAGTAGTTCTCAACAAAGTATAACAGCGTTTGCCGTTGTTCCGTGGTTGATATTTGTAGTAAAACGGAGTTCAATTGCTTGAATGACGCCCAATACTCGTCAATATTTTGCACACGCACCTTAACGTAGCCAAGTGTTAATCTTTCCTTGGGGCATTTTTTAAAATTGGTCTCCGCTTTCTTGATACTGTTATAAATATCTTCTATTTGCACCGAAATCTCTTCTATTGTTGGTTTAGCCATGTCACCGAACGACAAAAAACGTTATAGGGGTCCGTAAACAACGAAGTTATTCACTTATAAATCACAACGATATAACTGAGCCGCCGCGCCGAGCACCCGATAATTAGCAATTATTTTACGTAAACCACTGCACTTTGCCTCGATGCATATACCACCGCGTTGGCCGGCAGGTGATAAACTTGTTATTCTTCTAATTCGCATCCGGTTCGAAGGACCATGTTCCGATAGCTATAAGGTTCTATTTTGGATGGTTTCAAATTTAAATACTTTTTGCGTGTGGTCACAGCGATTGTTTAATTGCAACTGACTTACATACGAATCGACATTAATATTACGAGCGACATGCATGAGTGTGCGTCTAATGAATCAAACAGCAGCTATAGCTACTAAACTAACAAAACCAACATATCCTCAGATTCCCTGTAAGTCTGGGACAACAAAAACTTACGTACTGAAGTTTTTGCCTCGGAGATATGGCAGTGCTTCAGATCACACCTTTTAATAATCACATTGTAGATGTAAGGGAATATGAAGGACTTAAAACGTTTTGCAAAGCTAGTTCGAACCTTCGGTACAGGAACTCTGAAGATACGCTTTCTTAACATGCTTGGATAGGAAGGCGAGTTTATTACCTCTTTCTGCATAAAAATTACAACCCGCATGTAGAAAAGTCTACGGACGCTGAGAACCCCCGTCTCCCTAAAAAGGCTCTACCCAATTTAATATACAAACAAATACCCTATTTGATTGCCAAACCTGACGGAAAACATGTTAGATGTTTAAAAACATGGAAAACATTGGTGCAGCGGACCCAGTGCATTGAACAGACCAAATCCACACCGCACCACTTGACATCAGAGTTGCCGAAACGGTTCATGCTACCGAAGACCGCAACCAATGGCGAAATATTGTCATGAAGAAATTGAAGTAATGATGAATCACGAGACTCGAGCCTCATTGAGTCGTAAAGGCGTTTCTGGTTCTTACAATCATCATCATCAGCTAAATACAGCTTGCCGCAGCTGGATGAGGATGACGCGCTATAGCGATAATGAATGACTTTATCCTGCATTCGCATGACACAACATAAATGTTATTTATACTGCTAGGTAAAAAAAAACTCCAGGCGGGTGAGAGGGAGCACTTTTCTTTTGACAAGTGAAGGAATAATGTTCTTTTCTATACTTGCAGGCTCGCGGGGAGCTAGTAGCGACGTATGCGCTCTGCGGGTTCACTAACCCGGGGTCCATGGGCATCATGGTCGGCGCGCTGTCGGCCATGGCACCCAATCAACGCGAGGCGCTCTCTAGCGTAAGTATACTGTCTATTTGACACTTGAGACTGGGACGACGTCCAGCAATGGTTTTTTCCTAGCCCACCACTCCGCTACTTTGCACACAAAGGTCCAAAGGGGGGATGACGATGATGATGATGTATTCCTGTTATCCCTCATTAGGTACATAGGGTTCGCAGAAGAATTCTCCATTTTACACGATCTTGCGCGAATCCTTTTAGCTCTCTCCAGCTGAGACCAGTTGAGCCAGCCTCTTTCTCAACTGATCACCTCCATGTATTCTGAGGACGTCCCGGCCGTCTTCTGCCAGTAGATTGCCAGCTGAGACCCTGCTTGGAGAAGTGGTAATCTGACCGTCGAAGAGCGTGTCCAATCCATCGCCATTTCCGTTCCAGGATTTCTTGGCTTATGGGCTTCTGGTCAGTCATCTGCCTCCACCTTTGTCGGATACTTTACCCTAAAGCCGGATTCATATTTGTGTTGCGTGATAACGCAATATTATGGCACCACCAAGCTGATCTGAATATGGAGACAGAGGGTGGCCATAGCATAGCAACTCTGAAACTACAAAAGACAAACCCGTCGAGTTTGGGTTCATTGGAACTCTCTCAACTAGTTTTTATGACGGTGGAAAAAAAGTAGGTACAGTCGCCATCACATACATAGGTACACTATAGGTGTTCAAAAATATCGGCACATGCACCCTAATGCCTTGAAAATAGAGGTGTGTTCCGATGTTTGTGAGCTGCTTGTTTGCTCCGATGTATGTAATGGCGACTGTACGAGTCGAAATAAAAGTTTCTTCAAAAAAATGTTTTATGTCAGAAACTTAAATATGTACATTTGGCTTGCTTGCCCTATAATAGGGTATTATAATACTTAAAATGTTATTTTCAGGTGGCAGTGCGCGCATTTTTCGCAGGCTGTGGCATCTGCTTCATGACGGCGTGTTTTGCGAGTAAGTTCAAGTAGCAGAGTTTTATCTTATTTAATTAATAGCTAGAATACAATTTTCGCGGCTCGAGAACCTATCCACCCCAGCGGCAGTCAGTTCTACGTGCAAATGTGCCCCGTTTTTTTTTTTTTTTTTTACTTGGGGAAATGCCTTTACGCATCCCACCTAGCCGAGGAACTACTAGGATGGGTATGACGGGCTCCCGGGAACCCCCCGGACTACCGTCTAAAACCACCAAGGTATGCCCTCTCTGCCGTGTAGTAGGGGCGTCATGGGATCGCGAACATTTCACCACGACGCCCCTCGGCAACAGCCGCAGCTACCCTCACTACTGAGGCAAAAGCCCCCCTCCCGTCGTAAGCGTGCAGGGCGACACCACACGCTTCCCGACCCGACCAAAGGACCTCTGCGTCGGGAGAAGGTGATAGACCTCGGATTCACCCTCTCAGGTCCCCTTGTAACTTTTTATAGAGGTTTTCTCCCTCGCAGCAACAACTCGGCCCCGGCCTGACGGTTGCAGCCCCCGCGCCTAACATGAATCCTCTGATAGCAGAGGATTTGTCAGGGTTCCGGGTCCGTTATTTATTATAGAGGCAAACGGCAATGGCCTCTCCCTCAAGCCGCACCTGGGGAATCTTGCGATTCCCTGGGCGGAACCCCCTGACCCCCCCGTGTCGGGTTATTGGTAACACCAGCAAGCGATAACTTAGGGTTCACTAAATTATCACTTGCCGTTGTCTCCAGAGCGCACCGGCCAAGACACTACCCATTCCAGGTAGAGTCCAGACACTCGAGGAGGTTACCCGACCTAGCACCCCAAATGGCCCCGCTTACGGCTACATACCGGGAGGCGCAGCGAGGGTAGACCCCCACAAGATGGACTGGTGACCTGTTAAAGGTCGCAGGAATCCGCTGGATGCGGGTGGTGCAGGACCGGTAATTGCGGCACTCTTTGGGGGAAGCCTAAGCCCCAGCAGTTGACGTTTTTTGGCTTATTATTATATGATGATGGTTATATTATATGTTATGATGATGATTATACAACTTTCTGGCGTCGGATAGGTACGCACTGCCCGTGACAAATACTCCTCCATGTCTCTTACAATACAATATTGCACACCTCCAAAACTAACACAATCACGTACATAGTTATTTATACCTATATGTATCTTTCTTTTCCAGGTCTGCTGATGCCAGAGAATTCGTTTGGGGGTTGATTCGCAACCACTGTGTGATGTACTTAATTTAAGTATAAATTGTTATGTAAATAGAGCTGTGAAATAAAGTTAAGTTATTGTTTTCCATGTGTGTTCTCATTTATACTCCGCTCGATGTTGAAATACTTGACATTTAAGCTCAAAGAGAATATAAACACTCACATACTGGCGCGGCCTGGGGCCCGTTTCTTAAGAGGGCGCTCGTTTTTTGGCCAGGAATAAGCGAGAATGACGGATTTTTGACGTTGTAATTCTAAGAAACGGAGAGCTTTTTCTAAATCCTGATTACTTATTTGCATAGGTAAACTCCTCATATTGGTCCTAGCCGCCTCCAATTTACGAAGAACTGAATACTTTAACCGAAAATACCCGATTACCGACAGTAGTTTTCTGAAGAGAGCGCAGAGTCATAAGTTTGAGCCCCTAATACTCCATGATGTTATATGAGAACCTACTTGTTTTTTTCTATTTTCACTAGCGTAATATGTTGCCATTGCTCCTAGCCGCCTCGAATTTTCCTTATTCTGCACGTATATATATGTAAACTGTTCTCAATTACACCATATTTGTCGACAAAATCGTACTGAAAACTCAAGGATTTTCTCATTATTGTTGAATAATTTTTGTATTGAATCTTACACAACATTAAAGTTCATGCTTGTACCAACAAGATCCAGTCCAAAAAATATTACTTTTGTCAAAATTTATATTTATAAATAATTATTCAAAACTAGTATAAATTTACCGTCGCGCGGGAATTTATCTCAGTACCGGCTGAATAGCCCTCCGAGACAGATGTGTAGTGTGTTTATTTGTGGCTATTCACGAAGCTAACCGGCCACTCTTCAGATAAAATAATATTATTTTGATCTCCGACTAGGCATAGTTGTTACCAACCTCGGGGTCAAACTATACTGGGGATACATTCGTGAGGCTAATCGAGACAAGTTATGAATTGCATAGCTGCCATATATGACGTAGTGTAGCGAAAAGGCTCAAACCCACCGGATACGTAACATTTAAAATTGAACCTTCTACCTAAAACAAAAGTCATACATTTCAATGGTGATGTCTTGTGGGTTGGATCCTTTTGTCTAAACTAAGCGTTCTATAGTCAATTATTATTGTACGAGTAATCGTGATACTTGATAGATTTAATTTATTTACTTGTTACTATCAGTCCACCTTGTTAGTATGTATGTATGTATGGGAGTTTGGGTGAAATCTTCAAATTAGGTACAATTGCGTATCTTCGGTGACATAATATCATAGAGCTGGTCTGATGATGGAGTCGGAAGGTGGCCATAGCAACTCCTAAACTCAACAAGATAAAGCCATCGAATTTGGGCTCATTTATTTGGTCATGGCACGGCAAGACTTTGGTGCTGGATGATTTCCAGAGTCTGATGATGGAGCTATAAGGTGGTCATGGAACTCCTAAACTAAACTAGATAAACCCATCTAGTTTGAGCTCATCTGTTTTGTCTTGGTAAACACTTTGGTGATGGATGATTTCCAGGATCTGATGATGGAAGGTGGTCATGGGAACTCCTTAACTAAAATAGATAGACCTATCTTGTTTGGGTTTGTGTGATTTGTCTGTACAAGTACCCACGAACCAGCGACATAATATGCAGGGTTATTGAAAATAACAAGATGAATAAAAAACTTTTTAAAAAACAAGCTTATATGGCGTTTGTTAAGTACAGCACGATCCTACCTTGCATTTAGTAATTATTTTCGTTTATATATAATAATAACACACACCGGGGGTTTACACTGGAAAGGAAGATTTTTACGTGGTTTTATTACATTTCCGAGTCATCATCATCATCATCATCATCATATCAGCCGAAAGACGTTCACTGCTGGACATACGCCTCCCCCAAAGAGTGCCACAATGGCCAGTCCTGCGCCACCCTCATCCAGCGGACTCCCGCGACCTTTACCAGGTCATCAGTCCACCTTGCGGGGGGCCTACCCACGCTGTGCCTTCCGGTACGTGGTTGCCACTCGAGAACCTTTCCGCCCCAACGGCCATCGGTTCTACGTGCAATGTGCCCCGCCCACTGCTACTCAAGTTAAGCAATTCGGAGGGCTTTATCAGTTACCTTGGTTCTGCTGCGGATAGCCTCATTTCTGATGCGATCGCGCAGAGAAACTCCCAGCATAGCATAGCATAGGCTCAAAGTCACTCAAAGGGCAATGGAGAGCCATTGCCCTTTGAGTGACTTTGAGCCTTCTTATGAGGCCTTTAGTAAGCGACCACGTTTCCGTGCCATATGTCATCACTGGCAACACACACTGGTCAAAGACTCTCGTCTTGAGACACTGCGGAATATTGGACGAAAAGATGTGCCGTAGCTTCCCGAATGCTGCCCAGCCGAGTCGGATTCGACGATTGACCTTCCCTTCGACATTTCCGAGTATCACTCTTTATTTCGAAATAAATGTTTAAAAAACCGGCCAAGTGCGAGTCGGACTCGCGCACGAAGGGTACCGTACCATTATCTATATCTTTAAACGGCAAAAAATTTGTTGTATAGGAACCCCCTGTAGCCTAGTTAGTAACTTGGTAGTGACTCTGCCTACGAAGCTGGAGGTCCCGGGTTTGAATCCCGGTAAGGGCATTTATTTGTGTGATGAGCACAAATATTTGTTCCTGAGTCATGGATGTTTTCTATGTATTTAAGTATTTATTTATCTATGTAAGTATGTTTATCGTTGTCTAGTACCCATAGTACAAGCTTTGCTTAGTTTGGGGCAAGGTCGATTTGTGTAAGATTGTAAAAGAAAAAGAAACAGATAAAAACTAAAATAAAAATAAAATTATGTATCCTGTTTTTTAGTATTTTTTGTTATAAATAGCGACAACAGAAATACATCACATTTCAAATCTCTATCTATCACGGTTCATGAGATACAGCCTGGTGACAGACGGACAGCGGAGTCTTAGTAATAGGGTCCCGTTTTACTCTTTGAGTACGGAATCCTAAAAAGTGACATAGGTTTTATGCTCAGAACATAAAAAAAGGGAGAAGTGCCGTACTGCTTAATTTCAACCAAAACCGATGTCCCCAGTTTTCTCCCACCGCAGCGCCCACAGGCACACACATTGAACCGTGTAAAAACAAAGACTCGGGCGTTGCCAGTGAGTCTACGGCAACATGCAAACAAGGGCTGTGATTGGCTTAAACGCACTACACTAGGGGGGCGACAAACGTTAAAATTATGTTTTATCGACATTGATATTAAAATTAATATTATGTTAAGATATTGATGGGTAACAACTTCAACGACATGGTAAAATTATGTGGTGGTATTTAAACTTCTAGCTACAAGTTTAAATAACACGGGTTGTTAAATTACCATAAATCGCAAAAGTAAAAAATATTGACGAATACCTACAGAGTAACATAAACGGCTTTTTATAAGTTCGTGTTCACATACATTTAAAACTCTGGTCACATCGATATTTTTGACCTGTAGGTACCAGGCCGATCCGACTCGCATTTTGGCGCGAAATAATATGTCCATTACTCATATTACGAGATTTAAGGCTAAGGGCGAGTATCCACCAAAGATGTGCGAAGATGTGTTACCATACATTTTACACCTAGGTTTCAAGCAAGCGAGGTGTCAAATATTCGAAAAGTGTACGGCTCTTATTAAGTGGTTGGAAACATTTTTCTTGAAAATGTTACGAACACATTAACTCTTCTCTGTACAGGAAACCAGTTAGGACCTCTGCCAGTAGCATCTATCCATTTTTTTAGTTCCTACTCGGATTCTTTGGAAAACTGTAATAAGAAACCGAGATTTCTTCTTCAATTATCACATTTCAAATGAAAGTAAAAAATACTCATTTAAAATAAATTATTGGTAATAATATCACATTTAAAGTTGTTCTGAAGCCATTTGCAACTAAATTATATACTTGTACATACAATTTTAATATGTCTATTTACCGTTCATACTGCAACTTAGTGAAAATCTTATTAGTAGGTACCGTAAACATTTTGTGCCTTTTAATCTTATTAGTATGTTATTAGTTACCTTTAAGATAGGCACCCAACCAAAACAAGTAATTAAATAAAATAAAACAGCGAAAGTAGTCGAAATAAAATAACTAGTATGATATCGTACTTCTATTTTATCGATTACGCGTAAATTGTAACTGCACTTTGGCACCGCTCTAGTTTGCGACGCCAAGCAGCGGCCGTACCACTAAAAAAATCAAGCATCGTCCATATCCATAGTGGTTTAATACATTGCGCCGTGGTTTATTGTATTGAACGTTCAATGTACAACGCATAGAACAAAAATATGCTTTTTCGTTCGATATGTTAGTTCGATCCCGAGAAATGATGCGGCGTTGCGTTTATTTATTAAAATATTAGTTTTTACTGACTTAAGTGAAAATACTAATACTCACATGTGCTGCGTGACTCCACCATTCATGTAGGTTTTAGTTTTATTCCTATTTTTGCATGTAACCACGCTACAATTCGGCATTTTGAGTAAACGTGGAAAAACATTTCAGATTCACGGCAAATTGCGACTAACATGCGGTGGGCAGTGACATGCCCATTTGGCCATGTCGCACCGACACGCGCCAAGCCCCCGTTTCATATCTATTCCTTTTTATCATCTGAGGTTTTAGGCTTTTGAATAAAATCACGCATTCATTAATTGTATTCTAGATAAAAAGCTGTGTTTGTATAATTTATAATTTTCAGTTCCTTTGGTAAGAAACGGACATAGCAATTTCTATGAAGGGCAGTTTTTTTTACTGTCCATAACAAAAAAAAATTCTTCAAGAAATGAATACGTAAGTACCCAGTAATTTCCTAGTAGTGGGTCTACTGGTATAATTTCACTACATTACTATATATAAATAAGACTCAGATAACATGCAAACTATTAATATCCGTAAAACAAATTATTATTCTTATAATAATAATAATAATAATAAATTCATTTATTTCGACCAACTAGGATCATACAAATTACAAAAATACAAAACACAGCAAAAATTTAGAGAATAGGTAAAATTAAATATGTTAAGTACGGCGACCGCTGGACGCATATGACCACATTATGACCACATTATGTGGTCACTTACCCCCCACTACCGCCGCAGTTTACTAAGATTTGTTTGTCATTACATTATTATTACTGACAACTTTAAAACTCGTTAGTTTATTTTATACTAAAAAAACGAAACTAAATATACTTTGTCATATCATAGTATTTTAATACAAATAGAAAACTTGTGCTCAAAAATCAAATACTTACTTTATTCAAGTTATCTAACTTCGCTAACATGATGTTCTAGAACATCATGTTAGCGAAGTAATACTTACCACTTTTTAGTGCAAGTATCAATATCGGTCACGGAGTGAATTCCAACGGTGCGCTATACAGATATTTGCATCGGCAAGCTCCGCCGTTAGTTCTATCCCGATCGCACTTACATATAGCTAGAAAGGGACGGCACCCGCGGCTGGTGCGATCTCGCTGTGCATGTGGGGGTTAGGTACGTTTGTGTGGGTGGTAGTAGTATTTACACACACAAACGCACTACGCGTGTCAAAATACCGAATTCTGAGCGAGCGCTTTTTTGAAGAGCACTCTTAAAAGGTCTCGGAAGCCTCTTTTCAACTTCTCTCATTAGAAAAAGACTTCCGCTTGTATTACAATCTACAAGCTTTTGAGAAATAGGCCACGGTAATTAATAGTGCCATAGGTTTGTGTGTTAAGAACTTCCACCGATTGTGGTTTACCGCAATTAAAGGTTGGTTAGGGTTACTATTCTTTGGGGCTAATTTTTGACAATATTTATTCTACGAAGGCTGCAGAAGGCATTCTATCAAATTCAGAAAAAAATACCGAAATTTACTGTTTAAATTAAGAAGCCTAGCTGTCATCAGCTTGTCACCGAGAAATGCCACAACAACATGATTTCACGGCACGGGAAACCAATTTTCAACAAAGCCTAAAAGGCTGCCATCTTCTAGAATACTGAATGTTCGCAGAACACGTTGATAGAACTGTGAATAATGCAATTTGCGACTCTAAATTACCTGTACTCTAGTATTTTGTTCTATTTGTTAAGCAAAATTGTATGTAGCATCGTCTCTCACCGACGTGTCTCGATGACTCACAAACGCAGCACGCTTTCGAGCATCCCAGAGAAGAACGAAGAAGAGGAGAACAAATGGGTTCCAAAGAAGAAGCACGAAGTTTTAAAAGCGAAGTACAAATGTCTGAAGAAGCTGTTTCAAGTCTACGATGCGAGTGTGATAGGGATGTTGCCAGAACCTTATGCTGCAGGGGATGTGGTGGAAGATAGTGATGAGAGTGGGAGAAAGTCTAGAAAGAGGAAGAGGTGCCATCGGGTCAAGTTGGACGCTTGTGCTGGGACGTCGGATCATGATATTCAAACCGTTGTTCAGGTAGGAGTTTGAGCTTTAACTCCTAAATAGTAAGACTACTAGTAGAGTAGCGTGGAGTCCAGCCTAACTAACATGATCGCGTTTACGTCAGACGTAAAGCATTTGTCCTTCGCTAGCAAGTACTTAAGTGCGAGAGGAACGAATGTGTTATGTCTGAAATAAAGGCGATCATGCTACCAATGCGTAGTTTTTCGGATGCGGATAAATACAAGACGAGACCAGAAAGGGGCCCAACGCCCGGTTGTGTTACTCGTACACCAATGGTTTTTCTCCTCCAGATCATGCTTTGGATGCATAATGCATCCACAGAATCTGAGGGCTCGTTCATAGCTTGTTGTTGAGAGCCATTTAGTGATATTGATATGACATTACAGGTGGACTGTTCGAAAACGAACACGTCTGTAAGTGAATCCTGCACCAAGGTGCCATCGACGAAGGTGTATGCGGCCACGCAAGCCTCGCGCGACTCTTTGCTGGCGAGTGAGCATGGGTGCGGGTGTGTGCAGAATAATGACATGCTCCAGACTGTGCCTTTTTGTCCCAGGTATTTTTTACCAGATTACAGGTAGATTGCTCGATGACGATCAAGTCTGTAAGCGAATCCTGCACCGAGGTGCCGTCGACGAAAGCGTATGCGGCCACGCAGGCGTCGGGCTGTTATATGCGCAGAATAATGACATGTTCCAGACTGTGCCTCTTGTCCCAGGTAGGTATTTGTTTAAACTTTATTGCACAAGTCGAAACAATATACTAATGGCGGATTTAATGCCAAATGGAATTCTTTATCACTTACCCTATGGCCAAAGATACTTAAAATTGGTGCAGAATAAGTAAATGCTCTCAGGTATGCTATCTTGTACATAAAGTCTATAAGGTAGGGGCATAGATTGTGTAAGGAGTAGCTGCGGTCGGAATTAGCCCAGTGCAGTGGGATTTGCGATGGAATTCGGTCACAGAATTCAATCTCAATGTGGCGAGCCTTATATTTAATAACATCATTGGCAAAGGTTATTTTATTAGTTATCATCCATCACAGTAATAGGCATATCAGAGGGCCTATGATGGCTGCTATTTTATCACTTACTGCTTTGGATAATATGACCACCAATTGATAAGATGTCAACCACCATTGGGCCGAGGCAGGCACTACAAAATTTCAGGCAATGTCTATACCATATTTCTTTCTTCGACTGTTTAGAGCCAGAATGTGCCGTCAACGCAAGCGCACCCGTTTCCAGTCGTTCATGCAGCGGCTCCTTGGCATTCGGAGCCCCAACCCGCACCACGGCTGCGTGCCTCCCGGCGCCGTCAGCGAGTGCGACATGCATCACAGCCTGGAGCGGAGGCGGAGACGCAGGCTTAGGTATAGTGTAGCGTTGGTGTAAATTCAATAGTAAACGGACGAATTGCGAACTTAGCTTACATTAGTTAACTTATTCAATGTTAAGCTACGCTCGTACCGCTACGCCGTAGCCCGTAGCAGCCTAATGTCCATATGTAGCGACAGCATAGACATAGCTTCGCAGATCTTTGTAAGGACCAACGGGGCGTTTCATGAGCAGACGCCTCGCTGCAAACAAAGTTTTCAGCCGCGTATCAATGCGTAACTTGCATGGGACTTCAATTGCGAATAGATTAAACTCAATCGATGCGGATAATACGTAGAGATATCGTATGATATAAAAGAAACTTTTGTATTAGTTTTATCTCACGTTAAAATGACGAAAAATATTTTTTTATTTTTTTGATAAAATAACATAGTTAACAGTTACACAGAATATTAAATTAGAAATGATATTTTGTATGACAAGTATAGACTTAAACGCAAATTTTGTGGAGATAATTGGAAGTTAATGACTTACTCCATAGTAAACGCGCCGAGAATATATGCTGTGACGTCATAGCATAAGCCCGTTTAATATAAAGCGTTTACGGGGGGTGCCGGCGCGTGCAGATTTCAAATGCATATACCTAACATCAGAAAATTAAATCAAAAGAAAGTTTTAATGCTACATTTGTCTTAATGCTGGATTATACGTTTGATTTTCGTAATAAAATAAAAAGATGCAAGTTTCCTATTCGCGTACAGATGTGTGCATTGTTTTCCATCGTATTTTCTCGGAAACGTTCGTGTTTGTCATGCTACTTCCGTCAACATCACTACTTTTCGTATCGAGACTGACTGAAATAGCAAGACACGTTCGTACGTTTCCGTGAAAATACGATGAAAAATAATTATGCACTACCTACATCTGTAAGCAAAGGTTAGTCGAATTGGCCGCAAGATGACGCGGTAGGTATCGTCTGCGTCGATTCCTGGACCAATTATAATTTTTACTACAACAATCACCTCTGCCAGTAGTGACCATTCAGGAGGTAATTGTAGACAGCTGTGATTTCAGAGCATGGATCCATATAATATGTTAGTAACAAAAGACCTTACTCCTAGATTTAGAAAAAACAGAAAATGAAACACGTAAAATTAAATTAAATTAAATTAGAGAGAGAGAGAGCAGGAAGGAGGCTCACAAGTCAGATCCAACTCCATGTGGGTGGGAGGCCACCCACATGGAGCTGGATCCAATGTGCTTGGACGGGACAGTCCAACCTTCCAGCCACAACTGTTAGGATGCTGTTGGCGCTGCCGCGAATGCGACGCATCAGTGAGGCTATATAGACACAAACGACTGTCAACGCTTTTGTCGCAAGGTTTCGTCGTATGCGCCGCCCGACTCGCGCGCACTCTGAGAGCGCGATGCGCGCGCCCGCCAACTGCGCGCAGATGGTGCAGCGGAACTGTCTACTGGACACCACGCCACGCCAGTGCCCCATCGCCGGCTGCCGGATGATGCTATACGGTAATTATACACGTCTCTACTCACATCCACTCGGAAGTGGGATAACAAAACTTTGCCTGATGGTATGTAAGCTGAAACCGTTAAGAATCTTGCTGCCGACCCTTTATTGATTTGAGGATTCTTTGTAGGTATTGACAGCTAAAATGCGTGTCCCACACTCTCAACACTTCGCATCCTCAATACACTGAAGTCCCATAAAGTCTATAAAAACTCTAGGAAGATAATACAACAGTTCACTACCTCTATGTAATCTATCTTCACTATGCAAGTAGGTATGCACGATGGTTTGAATCTTACGGTACCGAAAAGTGAGAATTTTGTAAACGGGAACTTCACGCACTATGTAGATACTGTTAAATGTCAAAGGTTGGGCCATGATCTGTTAGGTGCAAGCAGGAAACCTTTGATACCGGAACGTATCCGGCCGAGCGTTTACTTACCTAAGTTTTTCACTGAAACAGCTTGCTAGACATTCTACGCCTTGTCAGTGCCCAATCACCGCCAATATACTCAACGCTCATTGCACTGGAACAATATGCTAAGGTACAAATAAGTAGCCATGACCCTCCAAGCTTTGGAGCACTCTAAGAACGAATCGTAGTACCGTATCGTATAACCGAAACTGCTCCTTCTATTTACTTGGTTCCTTTAACTTGTCTTTAGGCATCATCAACTATAACGACCACCTAAACCTGTGCCACTTCCCCGGCCGCCGATTTGTGTGCCACTTCTGCCACGAGGGCTTTGAGACTGAGGGAGATAAGTTGCAACATGAGAACGAGCACATCGGTGAGTAAAGCGACCCTATTATTCACATGATCACAGAAAGAATAATGTACTTGCATAGTGTCCCATACAAACACCACCCGCCTTCATCATTACACTAGACATCGGCCACCAGCACAAATACCAGTCCTGCGCCTCCCGCATCCAGCAGACTCTCGCGAACTTCCCGTGCAATAATTTTCCGCCCCAACGGCTATCGGTTTTACGTGCAATGTTAGAAAATCGGAAAAAGCTATATCGGAAACCTTGGTTCTACTGCGGATAACCTCGTTTCTGACGCGACTACGCAGAGAAACTCCCAGCATAGCCCTGAGTGACCACCCCGCCTTGGTGACACATAACTATCAACTCCACATGTTGTGTCGCTTCCAGGTCTAAGCCACTTCCCTCCGCTGCCGCCGTCCCCGCTACCTCTTCCAGGTCTAAGCCACTTCCCTGCGCTGCCGCCGTCCCCGCTACCCCCCTGCCGCTCTGGCATCACAAGCGTCACGCAGACGGACCCTGAACCAGTCAAGGAACACGATGAGAAGCTCAAGAAGATCGTCTCCTTCTTCGACAAAATCGTGGACTCAACGCAGATGCTCGCTGACATTAAGAAGCCGAGGTATTTAGCCCCTATTTCGCCAACTCGACAATTCATCATCCGCCAAGTGTTTTCCAGTTGTATCCTAAAGGAGCCGGGGGTCCGCTTGGCCAGTTTATCTCAAGATGTGACATGGGCACTCGTTTTACTTAAACTAAACTTTAAAATTGTAATTTGCACCTTCGTGAAACGGACCATAGGTGGTTTCTGTGCTCGTTGGAGTTGGCAACGTGCAAAGAATGATCTAACAGTGAATTGATCTATCCACAGACACTCTGAGATGAACCTGCGACAGAGTAAGACGCCGACGGACACGCAAACCGAAGCGTCGGGCAGCGACGTACACTCCAAGCATACCTCCAGTTGCAGCGACGTTACGGGAAAGAGACTGACTTACAGGTACCTATTGTAATGAAGTCTAGTGCACTTAGTACAAAGTAAAACCCCTAAGTGTTGGCAGAGCCCGCGCAACGCACACTCACTTACCTACCCACCGCGCCTGAGTATCTCACGTAGCGGTTAATTTATAGCCCGCCAAGCCGCTATTTGACCCTGAGATAGTGTCACTGTATAGATGGCTAGGGTCAAATAGAAACGGGCTTTAATTAATATTCGTTTTTATTGTAAAGGCCGCTTTCATTCCTTTCCAGTAGACTAACAATGTCTAAAGAAAAAGTAGCTATAGGTACATCGCGACAGCGCTTTATCCCGCCGCGCAGCTAAGGCACGGCGCAAAACCCTCACGCAAGCGCTCTAATCAATTCAGTACGGTGTTCAAGACAATTGATCAAATATTAGGTATGTTTTTAACGTGTGTTTCCAGCTGCAACGACCTGCGACGGGGACCGAACTACCGCTCGGCGGCATCTGACGCCATGTCCCAATGTTGTTCCGCGAATTGCAACTTCGGCGGAGAAAATTTCGATTACGGGTAGGTACTTTCAATTTCCTTAGTCATTGTTTTTGACGACCCGACAATTATGTTGTGAAGAAATGCCTTTCTTTGGCTACCAAAAAAAGGGGAAGGGGAAGACCTCAAATGCCCTGGTTGACGAAGTCCAGAGAGACATGAATAGCCTCGGGCTTAAAGAAGAGGATACCAGCCAGCGGATTACATGGCGCCGCATGGTAAAGAAAGCCGACCCCGTGTAACGGGAAAATGCGAGGACAAAGAAGAAGATTGTGTCGCTAGAATAATATTTGATCTAGCTAGATGTAGGCTGTCAATCAAAATTATGTCTAAAGCTGGAGGCTGATGCACGGTGTCTGACAAACCAAGTTCACACCGTACTGGATCTTAGGCTGCACCCGTTGGCCTTCCTCGGCAGTCCGCCATGTTACCCGTGGGGATGGGCCTTATAATTGTACTGCCAATTTTCTTTTCCAGCCAAGTCCTGGAGCGCAAGTTCGGCGAGTTCCACTCGTGCGGCGCTTTACCCGCGCGCCGGCGCCCGCGCACAGAGGACGGGCACCTCTCCGTCAACAGCGACACCTGCTCCGCACTAGAGCTGACGGAGTGCGTCTCCAGTGTCACACAGAGCTCGCTCGGGAATGGCGTCATTTGTAAGTCATTGAACTAGGTACAGTCGCCATCACATACATCGCTACACTATATGTGTTCAAAAATATCGGCACATGCATCACCCTATTAATGCCTTGAAAATAGAGGTGTTCCGATGTTTGTGAGCTGCTTGTTTGCTCCGATGTATGTGATGGCGACTGTACTCCGGTACCAGAGACCGCACTCGAGCTCATAAAATTCTGGAAATACATAAAATTCAGTTCCGAAATTTCCGATATTCTGAGTGTACCAATTCCGGAATTGTGATATCGGAAAAATTGCCCGAGATTCCGGAATGCAAGCCCTAGTGATACGGCAATACTGAAAACACGCGTACCTACTCCATATTGATTATTATACTAGCGACTCGCCCCGGCTTTGCACGGATTTATATGTATTAAACAATGCATGTATTGTACATGCTTTCACCTTGAATCGCTCTATCTATAAAAAAAAAACCGGCCAAGTGCGAGTCGGACTCGCGCACGAAGGGTTCCGTACCATTATCTATAAAAATATTTATTTTATTCTGTTTTTAGTATTTATTGTTATAACGGCAACAGAAATACATCATCTGTGAAAATTTCAACTGGAACTATCACGGTATCAGTGAGATACAACCTGGTGACAGACAGCGGAGTCTTAGTAATAGGGTCTACTCTTTGAGTACGGAACCCTAAAAAACCGCATCAAAATCCGTTGCGTAGTTTTAAAGATCTAAGCATACATAGGGACAGACAGACAGCGGGAAGCGACTATCTTCTTTTATACTATTTAGTAATTTTATTAGGCGCTCCGAATTATAAAAAAATCTAAATTAAACTATGACTTGCGTAGGCATACCTAAACTGCTGTAAGTGGTGTGTGTGTGTGGTGGTGTACGCAGAAAGCCCTCATACTTAATTATGAAATTGAAGTGTAAAATCAATATTTTCCCTTTTAAGCATTGACGGATAATTACGAGGACCCGAAGCCGACCCGCAAGCCATCGACTAATGTGGTCTTCAGCGCTTCCGAGTGCAGCAGGAGGGTGGTTAGTACGCGCTCGCTCGCCGACAGATTCAAGAGCTACAAGTGGGAGCCGTGCACCAGGATTATTCGCGTGTGATGGCCAAGGCCGACGATGTATTTCAATGTACCTATACCTACAGTACCTAAAGCTTGCACAGACATTTACATCTGCACAAAACGAGGATACGCCGTATGACCAGTTTCTATTTTACAAGTTTACCTAAATTGGCAACACACTGGTCAATTGGTCAGTCTTTATTGGCCGCAGTGATGCCGGATTAGACTTCGTGAAACTGGTTGCTGGCTGGTGATGGCTAAGATTTAAAAAACAATATTCCACGACTCTATCTCTCCACTATACCGACTATTAGAGATCATCTTTATATCAGACAAAGTATCCGCCCCTCTCTCACTTCCTTCCTTGCCTTTTGTTCGATTTAAACAGGATTCATGATACCTATAGTCTGATGTCTGTATTTGTGAGAGCTGTACGCTTTATGAATTGTTGGGAGCATCGTCAATGGCCTTGAAAGTTTGAAAGAAAATTGGGAATGATGCAAAAACTACTGGAGGTTTTTCAATATCAAATGACATCGATAAATAATGTCATACAATACATTAAAACATTGTCGTCGAATTGTTTTTCAGCCATTTGATTCCTTATAAACAGGTTTCATATTTATTTATGGTTTCATACAAAAATTGTTTTTCATCGTTTTGTAAGATTGTGCCGTTTGTGATTGTTCAATAAGATGTGTACCTGTTATTTTACTACTGTAGACACTTATTAATACAGAAGTACTAGTATCTCATATTATGTTTCATTGTTTTAACCATGGTACGGACAGCGGCAGAAGTAGGTATTTAAGCGGGCGAAGGGCTTAAAATTATCTACACAAGCACTTATTGCCTTAGAATAAAGACGTGTAGATCTTAAGTAGTTACTTCTGCTGCTAACTGTACGGTACAGTCACATGCAATAATAATCCGGTAACTTTGTACATCCAGAGCATGCGTTAAATCCGGTAGTTGTGATTTTTTGCAGACTTGTTGGCCCAATGAATAATCTAAGTTAATGACTTCGAGCGCCGAAGGCAACTTTGTCAAAAATCGAAAATACCGCGGAAGTTTTTATTAGAACCCTAAATAACTAGTTTTTGAGAGTACCTTCTAAGGACGTTTTTAAAGAAGACTAGATTTTCTACAATTTGTAGACCAGAATGGGCTTGTGACCTTAAATTTGTTTACGATGCCATTCAAACCAGTTTTTGTAGATGAACAAATGTTTGTATGGAAGCAACTACATTTAAAGGACATACCCAAAAAAACGAGTTAAAGACGAACCTCGCTGACAGCAGCCGAAACGCTTCATACAGATTGGCTTTAAAGTATGACGTCACAGCGTGCAATTTGTACTAACCGTTGCATGGAAAATTAAGTAAATTGCTGTTTCGGTCGCGAAATACTGCGTTTAGGTCCATACTTGTCATACAAATTTGTTTCTATAAAAGCGTAAGGATTCTATTGGTACCTTTAAAATTTACTCTTGGACAATAAATAAAAAATCTTTTTTTTCTAAACTTCCAAGGTTCATATCTTTTTATGATTTGAATTATATTTTGTAATTTATACTTTATTGCATTCATTTGACGGTTTACTATCCATTTAGCAACACGACGTTATCAATTTTAACAGCACGCATCAAGCCTATTGTCTCTGTAGACCCAATAGTTTCCGAGATAAAACCTACTTCGCGACACTAGCAAACTCCGTCGGGGGTACTTGGAACTTCATCGCGCTAGAGTTGGTCAAGCGACGTCTAAAATATTACAAAGTACGAATAAAAAAAAATATTAAAAACTTTATCTCGGAAACTATTGGATCTACAGAGACAATTCTATATTTAGTCTACTTTAAAAACTTCTTTAAAAGGTTCTGTCAAAAACAAGTCCTTTAGGGTTTTCGCGGTATTTTAAATTTTTGACAAAGTTGCGTTCGGCGCTCGAGGTCACAAACTTGGATTATACATTGGTCCAACATCATAAATAAGTCTGCAAAAATCAGAACTACCGGATTTGACGCTAACTACCCGGTACTTTCAGGCGACAAAGTTACTGGATTATAAGATCCTGTTACGATAAAGCGCTAAAAATTAAATGGCTCTACAATAATAAAAAGTCAAATTTGGTCTGTGTTACACGGATCGGGCGACACATCATATTGAACATTGCTTTTGCAATGTACCCAGCGCTAAAGGATTTACAGTGCCCGGCATAAAAAATTGCGCGTCTGATGCAGGGACTGATTTCGGTTACGGTTATAGTTATACCGGTATGAAACCGGTATTCCATTACGGTACCGTTATGTCGTAAAGGTTATGCGCGCCGCGCGAACATAACGGTACCGTAACCGTTTTTAAACAACGGTTAGCGGTACCAGTTTAAAACGATACCGTAACCTTTATAATACCGGTATTATAAAGGTTATCGAGAAAAGTAAGCGAGCTGGCACTCTACAGAGGAAGCATTGGCTACTAAACATTTAAAGACTAAAAGACAAAGCAGCAGAGCCTTTGCCGGCGGTTTGGCAACAACTCCAGGCCAAAGTCGATATAATATTCAAATAGCGGTTACGGTACCGGAAAAAATAAAGGTACCTTTATATTTCGGTAGCGAAATATAAAGGTTCCGCTACCGAAACCGCTATTTGACAACCGATATGACGTCATACCGTTAAAATAGAATACCCGTATTTTTCGGTTATGCAGTCCCTCTGATGTGCTACTAGTAGCGTAGTATAAAGGTGTCAGAGGGGTCGGACGGGTATGCGGGAGGCGACTCGAGGCTAACTTCAGACACGCAAACTTTTGTGCCGCGTACCGTAACACGCTCATTGCATGTCCCCATACAAAACGATCTGACAATGTCACACGTCCAAGTGTGCTACCAGTTAAAATATTTAGAGCAATGACGCGTAGTACTTATCTGAGAGGCAACCGGATTGCTCGCGGTATTTGAGCTCCCGAATGTTGTGGAACCGAACTGAGCCACCTTGGCTTGCACGGAAAAAGTAAAATGTATGAAAAAAAAAATTGTCGCGAGGCAGCCGATTGGAACAGCTGCTTACTCACTACGTCACTGCACTTATTACCTTATTGCATGAAACTCTTAATTCGGATCTTGAAGAGAGCCTTATACAATCTACGGGAAAACAACGATAGCGTGTTTCACGGGTGTAAGCGCCATCTACCATTCAATGGGCTTGTGACCTTAAATTTGTTTACGACGCCATTCGAACCAGTTTTTGTAGATGAACAAATGTTTGTATGGAAGCAACTACATTTAAAGGACATTAATACCCAAAAAATCGAGTTAAAGACGGACCTCGCTGACAGCAGCCGAAACGCTTCATACTGATTGGCTTTAAAGTATGACGTCACACCGTGCAATTTGTACTAACCGTTGCATGGAAAATGAAGTAAATTGCTGTTTCGGTCGCGAAATACTGCGTTTAGGTCCATAGTTGTCCTACAAATTTGTTTCTATAAAAGCGTAAGGATTCTATTAGTACATTTAAATTTACTCTTGGACAATAATTAAAAAAACTTTTTATTCTAAACTTTCAAGGTTCAATCTTTTTATGATTTGAATTATATTTAGTAATTTATACTTTATTACAATCATTTGATGGTTTAGTATCCATTTAGCAACACAACGTTATCAATTTTAACACCACGCAACAAGCCTATTGGTACACTATGAAATGTAAACAACCACTCGTAAAACATTGTACTTTAGACAACAGCGGTTGCCTGAAAGTGTATGCGCTGTTTTTATATAATGTATAATGCTGTTTCAATCGGCTACCCTTTAACCGCTCGAAAATTTTCATCGGGCATGCTCGTGGCGCCGCCGTTACCAAAGTACACCACCCAGATTAGGGCTTGCATATGCGTGTCGCTATTAAAATATATGAAAAAAGCAAATCAAAACTTTTTCTTACATATCAGACTGCGGCGAAATGAGCTGGATATTTTATGTCTTATAATATAAATCAGACTATGGCGGTTAAAGGGTTAACTAGAAGCTGTGAATCCATTGTGGTAGCACGGACTCATCATTGGGGGCACTCGGTCAGGGAACGTTTTAAACGAAGACTTCTTTGGCCTTTAATCTCACCAGGGTAAAAATAAATAATAAAAACGCAGGTTGCTTTATAAAATATAATATTCCAAAGGCACTGTAACATTGGACGAAACATTAATACTGCCCGGAGCGTTGTGATGTCGCCGGCTTACTATACAAACCAACACAACGTTTTGCAACGATACAATCAAGGTTTAATAGTGTGCATGCTCAAGCTTGCGCCGCCAAGTTGTACAATAAGTTGTCATTTTAGCGACTGTATCGCTGCAAAAATCGCCGTATGCCGCTACCATTACATAACACTATGTATCATCATCATCATATCAGCCGAAAGACGTCCACTGCTGGACATAGGCCTCCCCCAAAGAGTGCCACAATGAGCGGTCCTGCGCCACCCGCATCCAGCGGACTCCCGCGACCTTTACCAGGTCATCAGTCCACCTTGCGGGGGGCCTACCCACGCCGCGCCTTCCGGTACGTGGTCGCCACTCGAGAACCTTTCCGCCCCAACCTTTCCACACTATGTATGTATATACAAAACTAGTTTTATCAGACTGAGAGACATTTGATGACATTGAAATATAAGCCGAAGAAAAGCTTCAGAAAATAAACACATCCCGGTTCCTCATGCTAACTTATTTATCCCAATATACGTAGGCACTAGTTTTAGCGGACGCAACTGCCGTCTAATTTTCCAGAAGGGAAACTAGACCATAGAGGATTAGGCTTTAGAAAATAATACATGTTAAAATAAGTTTTCAACTTATAAAGACAGATTTCATTTTATTGCCTTATGCCTTATTATTATTGTTAGGTAGAAAGGAAGATTGATATGTACTAGTTCTGCTTTATACATATTATTATACAATATCCTCGTGATTTTGGTTAAAAAAGATAATAAATAAAATATTAACTTATTCTAACTGCACTTTAACAGTGGCTAGGTACTTCCTTAATTAAAAGTAGAAATAAAAGCTATTGGCATAATACAATCAATACACGTTCTAGAGAGAAAACAATACTTCTGGCAAGCAAATTTTATTTACGATAAGTTTTACTTATTAGTAAAGAGGACTTTTTTCCCTTTTGCTTTGATCAAGTTGGAAAAGCATATGCTTGCCAGTTTAGATGTACGAGTATATTTAGTTTTGTTTTCTCCCTATATCAGAAAATTGTTTCAATACATCGGTCGTTTTTTTTACTTACTAAATAGTTTAGTAACACCAGCTTAAATATTACTGATTAATTGATTATTGCCAGTTATTATTATGGACTTTAGTATAATCTATGAGCATATTAACAACCAACGAACTTAAATAAGAATTCAAAAATAAAACGGAATGTAATCACACAAAAATGCAAAATGTTTAAAAAAAACAGTGTCTAATGTTTTAAAAAATGCCATAATTTTGATAAAATGCATCAATAAAATTAATTATCTTTTATTATGTTATGACAACAACTTTAATAAGCAACATTTATTAATACACAACAGAAGTTGAAATGAGACAAATCTACTATAACTGCATCGATCTTCATATATTACGGTACTATGAGAGCTCTAAAATATTGAATAGAAAAATATACATTTAGTTATAGAAATACTTCATAAGTTGTTGTCACTAACTAAAATCAGAAACTGGAAAATTATAAAGGCTGACAATGTCTTAATATACATAGATATTCTGGTTCAGGTTATAATTAGCATGCATATTTTATCATAACCTTCACAATTTACGACGGGTATACTGGAATAACCTACACAAAATACCTCCCCATACAAAAGTAGTTTGTCTCTTATTTCAAAACGGCGCGCTGGAATAACAGGAAACTATGTATGTTACACACTAGGATCTGCCATAAGTCGAAAACTAGTTTTGGTGCTAGAAATTATACAAGAAAAAAAAGAGAAAATAAGTTTAGAGTCAAAAACTTCTTCTAAAACTAAGTTTGTATGGAGAGTCGAGAAATTTTTCTAGTGTTCCGAACCCATGACCCATTTACAAACTGGACAAGTGATATAGCTTTGTATAAACGAGGTCTCATCGCCATACAAAATATATGGAGCTCTGACCCCTCCTATTCAAAGCATTACCTTGACAAATTTTATAATTTATTAGTTTCTGCTAAAACTTAAAACTAGTGTTTCAAATCTGTAATCGATAGTTGTAGCAGTGGTTTAAATATATAATATGGTTCTATACACCATAAGCATGCGAATGACAAGCAGATCTGCAAAATAGCCATTATACATATTTCAGTATATTAAGAAATCTTTAATATTTACATGTTGTTACTTATAACAATCGATATACATAAGCCAGTATAAAAAATGTATGTAAAACCTGGAATGACATGTTTAAAGCCCCATCATAAGTTTGTTCTCGTTTTAATATACTTTTCAAAAACACTTCTCACCAAATTTTTATTACTAAAATCGTCAAAACTTCGTTTTAAAATAATTTGAGAAGGCCTGCTATGTCACATGCTGTATTGTGAAACACTAGCTTCTGCCCGCGACTCCGTCCGCGTCGAACTCGTTTATGTCATAGCTCCATAAAAAACTTACATCCCTGATTTCACCCCCTCTGGGGATGATTTCCGGGATAAAATCTATCCTATGTCCTGTCCTATAACAGATTTCATCTCAATCGGTTCAGCGGTTTAAGCTTGAAGAGGTAACAGACAGACAGACACACTTTCGCATTAATAATATTAGTATGGATCAAGGGCCTCGAGTAGTGTTGTGGATAACGCTCATTTTGAGGCTTAAACACTCGAACCCTAAAGACTCCCGAGGCTTAAAGACTCAAGTGACGAAAAGTCAATATTCTGCATTCATATACGTAAATTAAACCAACACGGTTCTTAAAGAGCATCGAGTCTTTAAGCCTCGGGAGTTTTTAAGGCTCGAGTCTATAAGCCTCGGGAGTCTTTAAGGCTCGAGTCTATAAGCCTCGGGAGTCTTTAAGGCTCGAGTCTATAAGCCTCGGGAGTCTTTAAGGCTCGAGTCTATAAGCCTCGGGAGTCTTTAAGGCTCGAGTCTATAAGCCTCGGGAGTCTTTAAGGCTCGAGTCTATAAGCCTCGAAATGAGCGTTATCACTAGCCTCGAGCCATATCAGATCAGTGGCGACGCGTGAAAATGTTCGATAGGCAAACCGGAACAAAAAAAGCTATGAAAGAGTTTAGAGTAAATATATAACTATAGGCGTGCCTAAGAAGGAATTTTAGGCAAGCCGGCGGGAATGGGCTTGTATGGGCGCTCTGCCACTGGCGTCTATAGACTACGGTGTCTAGTCACCACCCGGCATGCTGTATAAAATATCTGATACTACTCCATTTTTACCAGACTGCTTCAGAAGGGTTGTTTTTCGAGCGTATGTATGTGGGCAGTAAAATTCTATTTCGCGGGCTACAGTCCAAACGGCATGATGGATTTTGGCATATGAGGTGTCGTTGGATTCCTCATAATCGTGGGGATCCATACTTCCATACTTAATATTATAAATGCGAAAGTGTGTATGTATGTCTGTCTGTTACCTCTTCACGCTCAAACCGCTGAACTGATTTAGATTAAATTTGGTATGGAGATAGTTTAAGTCTTGGGAAAGGACATAGGATAGTTTTTATCCCGGAAATCATCCCCCAAGGAGGTGAAATGGGGGGTGAAAATCTGTATGGAGCTAAGATATGAACAAGTTCCACGCGGACGGAGTCGCGGGCAGAAGCTAGTAGGTAATATTATTTGAATAAAGCATTTGTTTTTTTTTTTATTTTACTTGTTAAAGCCGTTGACCGCTATGTTGTGTCACCTATGTGAGATGTTATTATAGGTGACTATCTATATAGGTATTCTTAATGATACTAATAACAGCATGGAACAACACAGGCGTAATACTGTCAAAAAAATTGGTAATTCATGTATTTATATACGGTCCAAAAGTTTCCGGCCATAAACCGCTTTATCTCTTTAAATCGCCATATTTCTCCAGCCAGAAACTTTTGCACCGCACTGGTACCTACAAACAATATTGAATGCGGTTAAAATCATCATTTAATGATAATACAAGAATTTTAACAAAAAATGGTATAGTAAGCAATACTCACATTTCTAAAACAGATGTAGGTACTGTCAAGTAAAGAATGCATTCAACCACTTCGAAAATACGGAAGCGGACTGTACATTATACATATCGCGGCGGATTTTGATTTCTATGACAGCTTTCATCTCAGTACAATTTTACGTTTTAAGGTTAAAAATAATTCGCCGCGATGCTTAATAACGTTAATGAATAAGTAGAACGATATGTATCTTACATATAACAATTGCAAAGTTTGGCAATATGAGCATACCTATACATAATGCAATTTTGAACTTTATCGTTATTTTTCATAAATATTAGCCATAGTTGAATACTATCTAGTTCAATTTGACACAATGTTTACTTAAATAGTGTGGACGATATAGTTATTAATAAGCGTCACTATAAATATTAATAAGAAAATATATCAGCTGACTTTGGGTACTAGAATACCCAAGAGCAAACACCGAAAACACAGACCGATTTAGGATAGCGTTTACTCGCTATAAAGAAGTTTAGTCACCCCAACGAAGTATGTAGCACTAAACGAACCTTGCTGAGATGAAACTTGTAAAAAGACATTTAGCACTATATCTCGATTGGAGCTCTCTACAGTGTTACATTGTGGGGTATTTTGGGTACAATACCACCCTCGATAAGGGTGTCTCTAACGGCGGGCGCTCCAATAACACGTTGATGGACAATACTCCTATGTAGTTGGGTAGTACTGAGTACAGTACCCAAAGTGAAGCTTTTAGTAGAGTATGTTCTGCAAGGTCAGCAACTGTAGTAAGTTTATAATGTCGCTTGATGGTGTAGGTATATTAGTTTGCTGGGATATGTACTTGGGTACAGTACCCAAAGTGAAGCTTTTAGTAGCGTATGTTTTGCAACGTCAGCAACTGCAGTAAGTTTATAATGGCGCTTGATGGTGTAGGTATATTAGTTTGCTGGGATATGTACTTGGGTACAGTACCCAAAGTGAAGCTTTTAGTAGAGTATGTTCTGCAAGGTCAGCAACTGCAGTAAGTTTATAATGTCGCTTGATGGTGTAGTTATATTAGTTTGCTGGGACATGTACTTGGGTACAGTACCAAAAGTGAAGCTGTCAGTAGAGTATGTTCTGTAATAAGTTTATAATGTCGGTTGACGGCGTATAATAGTTTGCTGGGCTATACCTATATCTGGGTAGTACAGTACCCAAAGTGACGCTGTCAGTAGATTATGTTCTGTAATAAGTTTATAATGTTGCTTGACGGTGTATAATAGTTTGCTGGGCTATACCTATATCTGGGTAGTACAGTACCCAAAGTGAAGCTGTCAGTAGAAATGCTCTGAAATTTCATCAACTGTCTGTAGTAAGTTTATAATCGCTAGACGGTATACTGGGTACAGTACCTAAGGGTACGTACCCTGAGGCGCGCGCTCCACGTAGTTAGCGGGCAGCATCCCGGTGCGGCCGGTGCGGAGCACCTGCCCGGTCATCCAGCCCTCGTCGATGGCCGACACGTTGGAGATCAGGTCGCCCTCGCGGAACGATACCTCGTCGCTGTCGTTGGCTGAATAGTCGTACATGGCGATATATACTTTCTGTAAAAAAAATTGCTTGTCTATAAAGTCGGTTTAACACGTTCCCTGTCCGGGTGCCCGCAATGTGGGGCCACGAACCTTTTTTTCAGGAGTCCGTGTCCCCACTATGGGTCCACGGGTTGTACACGGCTCCGAACTACAACTGTCACTTGGACTTGTGACATTGACGGACAATTTTGTATGGGGACAGGGAAACGTGTTAAGCCTGCATCACACTGGCGCGGCCTGTGGTGGCGGACCATAGTATATTTGAAAGCTAATGACAAGTTTTCTATTGTCCGTCGCGGCCAGGCCGCGCCAGTCTGTGAGAGGCCTAACGGACGATAATTTTACGTGATAAACTGATAACGTCATAAAGGCGGCTCAGGCGGAACGGGACAATGAGTCATAGTTTTTAACCACCGACGCAAAAAGAGTCTGTGGCATCGTAGCTCCTAAACGAATGGACCGATTTGAGTGCGGTCTTTTTTATCCGAAAGATGACGTGATCGAGATGGTTCTTAGCTACGTTTCAACAAAATTGGTTCAGCCGTTTTTGGGATGAGAACTTTGGAATGAAAATGTAGGGGGTTTTTCAACTTTTCTAAGTTGTGGTTATTCGTGCGTGCTGCCGGTGTTCATCGATTTATAAGACGTTAGCACGTCAAAAATTCCTGGTTTTTAATTTGTATGCGAAAAGAACAGCAGACTCCGTCGTCAGCGTCTTGCGAGTGAAAGTTGAACGCAGACTGCAGCACGACAGGTATAAAACCCTCCCCGCTGGAAGGGGTTGACCGAGGTTCCGCGTGTTAAATCGCAGCTCACGGCAAACTCAATTGTTTTATAACGGGGTTTCAAGGGTGCTTCAATAATTAAACACATGTAAACTAGTGACTCTATACCCAATTAGGGATCCATATTAAATAATGTAACCAAACCATCATAAAATCTACCTGTACCTGTATCAATATGGAATCAAAGGCTTTAGTTAGTTAGTTATACTGGGCGTTTTCCGCAAGTCGACATCCATTGTGCCTATTTTGCGTGAAACGGCGGTGTGGCGCTACTCTAACCACCCCAGCTCGTCTAAAAAGTTGGTGAGTGCCTTGGTGTTGCTGACTGCGTCCCGTAGTGTGTTTGGAGAACCTAGGTGCTTAATTCTGTATACTTCTACCTCCTTGCAGTCCAGTAGTATATGTTTAGTCGTTTCTTCTGCCTACATGCACGCTCTGCACATGGGGCTGTCTGTGATACCTAAGTTATAGAGGTGTCTGTTCAAGGTGTTGTGTCCTGTTATTATACCCACTATCTTGCGCAGTTGGTTTCTATGTGTCCTTAGTAGTGTGGTTGTGAGTTTGTAGTCGCGTTTCGACAGAATCTCTTTGGTCTGTCTGCATGTGTCTATCTCCTCCCAGTATCTTTGGTGTAGGTCTTTAGTGTGTTGGTCCAGTTGATGGTATATGTAGCTTTGTGGCAGAGGCAAGATTGGCTCCGGTCCGTATGCCGTTGTTTCTGAGCCTTTCCTGGCCAGTTCATCCGCTGCATCGTTTCCTCTTGAGCCACTGTGCCCCTTGATCCATTGTATAGTAACTTTGTTTTTATCTGCGCACACCTCTGTGAGGTTTAGGTGACATTCGTATACCAAGCTAGATGTGATGTTATCACTGCTCAGTGCTTGTAGTACCGATTTACTGTCTGAGAGTATCCGTATGTTTGTGTTTTCGACTTGTCGTCTCTTTATGGCATTGCAGGCTTCAAGTATCCCTACGCATTCAGCCTGGAATACCGTGTTTTGTACACCCAGTGGTTTGGATATGTGTATGTTTAAATCCTCTGAGAACACACCACATCCTGTTCCCGTATTTGTTTTTGAACCATCTGTAAAGATTCTGAGGTCTGTTTGGTTTAACCCCTCTTTGGAGTCTTCCGTCAGTAATATTTCGTAGTCTTTCCCAAAGACTGCAGTTTTTGGTATTTTGTCGATTGAAGCTTCCATCATAGGTAGGCTTGTGATCAGTTTGTTGTGGATCTTTGTGTGGGGTATGTCTAGTTTCGTCCATAGGTTGAGGCTTTTTAGGCGTATTGCCGTCGCAGCCGCCTCTTTTTGTATGTGCATTTGTAGAGGTAGTAGCCCTAGCATGACTTCTAGTGCTGCTGTTGGGGTTGTTCTCATGCAACCTGTAGCAGCGACACATGCTAGTCTTTGTGTTTTCTGAATTTTGGTAATTGCACTCGTGGTTTGGGTGCGGGGTCACCATACAATGGCACCGTAGCTTATCATTGGTACTATCACCATTCTGTATAGCCACAGTATGATGTGGGGGGCAATCAAAGGCTTATTATTATAAGTGTCTCTGGTGCATTGCACGAGTGACCACGCGAGCTCTACTGAGCCGATTTCCGCGGGGTCTTCACTAACATGTAGTTGCATGTAGTTATGTTCTAAGCGGCGCTTGAGTCCCAAATATACCCTACGCTGGTAGCCATGGAAATACCATACTCATCTGACAGCACGCATGAAGTGTCGCTTAACTCGCTTGTACAGTCGACTACAAAGAGATGTATCCATACGATGTTACAAAAATATGTATACATAGACTTTACTACCATAGTAATAAGTAGACCCCGCTATCGGAGGTGCAAATTGGTAGCTGTCAAGTTCTTAGGGATGGGAAAAATATTTATGATATCGATATCGATACTCTTACTTATTCTGTACATTTCGTTTTATATGTATCTAAGTATACCATTTTTTTGACCACAATTTAACATGTTTTTTTTGGGATCCATGATAATCATTGTCATCAGAACAACAAAGATACTATGGTTGCTATTCTACTTTTCTAATGTTTCGAGTTGCAGGGCAGTGCATGAACGCTCTTGGGTGTCTTGAGATAAACCTTTCCGATAGATGGTTTATAGAGATACGGGGTTTATTGTTGAACATATTCATCGTGACTGCACTAGATTTACTGAAGAGAATCTAAAAAAACTAATTGTTCATTAAGAATACGATAATCCTTTTGGTGGAAATAAAAGAGAGATTTATTAATTATTTAATTTTTAATCGATTTATGGATGGTTCGTACTATGAAAATAACGATAATTTGTTAGTAATGATGAAAGATTGAAGATTTTTATTTATAAAAATATTTAACTGACAATTTTGTAATTATAAAGCCCTGTTTTATAAAATAAACACGTTTCGTTAAAGTCTTAGACTCTCATTATGGTAAAGGCAAATTATCGACATATAGCTAGTATTTCAAAATAATTTTTACCCATCCCTAGAACTTGACAGCTACCATTTTGCATTTCCGATAGCGGGGTCTAGTAATAAGATATACATACATATATTTGTAACATTAAAAAACATACTTATCTTTGTAGTAGACTGTACATAAACAAGATAGGATAGGTTTGTAGGATGATAGATGAGCATGTGTGTTGTCCTGTATTTAATGAAATAATCTTAAATGGGCCTCATAAGAAGGCTCAAAGTCACCCAAAGGGCAATGGAGAGGGCAATGTTGGGAGTTTCTCTGCGTGATCGCAACAGAAATGAGGTAGCCGATATAGCCCTCCGAATAGCTAAACTCAAGTGGCAGTGGGCGGGGCACACTGCACGTAGAATCGATGGCCGTTGGGGCGGAAAGGTTCTCGAGTGGCGACCACGTATCGGAATGCGCGGCGTGGGTAGATGGACTGATGTAAAGGTCGCGGGAGTCCGCTGGATGCGGGTGGCGCAGGACCGGTCATTTTGGCACTCTTTGGGGGGAGGCCTATGTGTCCAGCAGTGGACGTCTTTCGGCTGATATGATGATGATGATGAATATTAAATGTGAAATCTAACTTAGTTTTAAGTACTAACTTTTTTTAAGGCCTACTCGTATAGGCCTAAGATGTTATGCCGAAGTGGAAAATGCATAGACTTACCTGCACATCAGCCTCGTGCTTCGGCATGACGACCTGCATGTAATTCTGGTCGGGGCCGGCGTACGCGGCGCGCTCCGTGGCCAGCGGGTCCAGGTCAGCGACGCGGCCGATCTGTCGCGCGCTCTGCGCTTGCGACTGGTGGGACGCTGGAGATGAAAAATGGGATTTAAGGTCACTGCCGGTGCAGCTTATATGCGATTGGATTCATGCTGACGCAAGTCTGTATATACTTTGCCGGTCCTTTCTTTAAAAAGGGCTAAATATATCGATTAAAAAAAATGTTACAAATTCAACTCTAAATAAGTCGTAAGTTATCAACGACTAAAAAGAGAAATGCAAAGACTAACGGAGCGCGCTTAGCCGAGTTAATCTATCAAGTTAACATTACAATTTTTTTAAGTACCTTTTTAATTTCCTAGGCACGTTATCAAAAAAAACATTAAGAATGAAACATACTCTGCTCGACTGCATCCTAGCCAAATATAAGTAATGTTCGTTGATCAGCAGTCGGAAGAACTTTCATGTTGACACTTTCTTATGCATGTATGAAATTGTAACGAAAAATAACTACTAAAATGATTTTTAAAAAAGTGAAACAATTCCCTGTGACCTGACCACATATAAAATAAAAATACCCACAACAATTGCAACAACTAAAGCTACACACCCTCCCCCAAAGCAAAGACCAACCTCTCTTCCCGTCGCTGGTGCTGTTGTAGATGAGCGTCGCCGACGCCCGCTGAGTATTAGGCGCCACTCTTGGCCCGTCCACCAACGGATCATAATCCTGGATCCTGCCAATCTTCTGCTGGCTACCAACCCCGTAGTTAGCAGCCGGCTGCTGGTACTGTCCGTACGCGAACTGATTCTGCTGGTATTCATCGTATTTCTGCTGAGGGTATTCTTCGTATTTCGGTTGCTGTCTGTACTGATTTTGGTTCTGATAGTTGGTAGCTTGGTGGTTCGTCTGGTACGTTGGCTGCTGCTGTTGGTGTTGGTTCTGATTGTGGTACGCCTGCTGGTTCTGGTAGGGTTGGTTCTGGTTTTGGTAGGCTGGCGGGGGTTGGTAGACCTGGGGGGGCTGGGGGGTCTTGTGCGGCGGCGGCGGGACGGGCAGCATTTCGTTCGCGTAGTTTTCGAGTTGCTGGTGGTAGTTGTCGGTTGGCACGTCTACATTTGAAGCGGTGGAAACGTATTAGACACGCGATGGGTACCATTTTCACTTTGACATGAAGATGGCTTAATGAAAATTAATTGCGTCAAACATGCTCGTTACTCAGAGTGAATGATTTTGTAAATATCAATGTGGCAAACAGGCCTATGGGCGCATGTGGCTTCTGAGGAGTCACCAGCAAAACTGAGACCCCAATCACAAAACAGGGTATTTAACATCAGGAGTTAGACACCACGAGGTCTCTATTGCCGGTAATGCACGAAGATGTGTGTTCAGTGGACCAATTTGTTTATATATTTTTGAACATAATTAGTACAGTATTGACACAATTAACTTTCAGTTCATGAGACATTCGCACACCCATAAACAAACATACACATTGTGCGACGAACAATGATCAGTGTTTACATGAATTTGCCGAGTGACACAAAAAATAATGCGTGATTCATTGCTACTGTATAGAAGTGATTAAATTGTACATATCACGTACAGTCGTGCTTACTCTGTTTCAAAATGAAAAAAAGGCCTTTGTATTTTGCATTCATAATTAGACAGACACCAAGTAGTTATGAAATCGCTTGTACTTCAAATGTACTTTGGGCATCTGATGTCTCAAAATTGTCTTGGATACGGAACTTAACTGCACTTTTAATGATTTCTTTCTTCTATGACAGTAGTGAATTGTATATTATTCTTATGAATGGGATGTGAAAACAGATCACAAAATAAATCAACGACTGCAGAGATACTGATGCTGTGATGCTTAATTTGGTATAGGTAGTCAAGAGTTTTTATTTTAAGTAACAAGTTAAAAGTTTAAGCAGGTAACACGGGTTAAATGGCCAGACGCTATTGGTCAAAAACATCTGCGTTGCCAGGCCACTGTAATGTCATTTGATCACATGAAGTAAGATATAGATAGCTTACTACTGTAAACTAAAAAACAACACATACACAAACGAAGACCCTGCCTACCTTTAGGCCTACCTTCCTGCTAAACTTTAATCCGGTATGATTTTTTTTTTATACCAAGAATATTTTTTTCAACAGCCAATTAGACAACTAGCGCGGCAGAAAATCTATAGATTTGTAGAGAATTTGTTAGGGATGAACTGTCACCATGCCAAAACACACACTTAAGTCAATGACTCACCGACTAGTTCTCCATTCTCGTTAATCTGCCTCTGCTTCTCCATCTGAGCCTTCTTCTCCAGTTCTCCGTGGTAAGCTACGTTGCTAAAGATCTTCGTGTTGGCCTTGATCCGGAGGGTTTCAGGGTCGTCTGCCACCTGGAAACAGGAGAGGCAAGAGTTAGTCTGGTCAGGTAATCGTTGCAGTAGAAAGTGGATAAGGTAAATCTCTTTATTTAATTTGCAGACGAGGTAGATAGGTATAAATATCCTCAGTTACTTTCTACTGCCACGAATTATCACGGAGGCACTGAATAAACACGGAGCCACTTTAATTTCTACTCATATCTCTCTCTCCCTCAAGGATTTATCACAATGTAAAGATGTTTGAAGAACTCGATTTCCACCGCCAGAGTCTCATCATCACCATCATATCAGCCAAAGACGGCCACTGCTGGACATATGCCTCCCCCAAAGAGTGCCAAAATGACCGGGGTTCTGCGCCACCCGCATCCAGCGGACTCCCGCGACCTTTACCAGGTCATCAGTCCACCTTGTGAAGGCGCAGTGGGGGCCTACCCACACTGCGCCTTCCGCCAGTCTATTTCGACTCTTTTATCTTACAGCTCAAATTAATTCGGGCTTGCCTTAAGATGTTTGCCACGAGTAATATGAGGTGTCGGCATCTTCACCAGCTCCTCGGTCCACTAATAGTCTTATGTTGCACTAGAGGCGTTCTAGAGTAACGCCCATGTTCAGCGTGGCACTAGAACCAGTCTTAGTATGACGATAACTCCAGTTATCTGACGGTGCTTAAGGTTCTCAACCGTTTGGATGTCCTCACCTGTGTGAACTTGCCCTTGCTCTTCTCGAAATCCGCGTGATAAGTGACGTTGCTTTGCAGCCTAGTGTTCTCCGCTATCCGCTTCAGCTCGGGCGTCTCCGCCATCGTCGTGTGCTTCGCCTTCGGTACGTGTCTGAAATTGATAGGTGTATATGTTTAAAGAGGTAGGGCATAGCGGGACGTCATCTTGCTCTTATTAGGGCAGACCAACTGGGGCAATAACTTACAGAAGACCGCATCCATAAATAAGTACACCACCACTAGCTCAATTGGGTATTTGGTGCGTTCACCAATGAACTATAATTTCGAATATCAATGCGATGCTATGATTAGCGGTAGCTCATTTAAGGGAGTTTCGGGGAGCAATCTTTACCCAGGGCTTATTTAAGGCACGGCCACGACTTTGAGCGGCGGCGGCAGCGGTGCGCCACACGCGGGATTAAGAGCTCCTGATTCCGAATAGGGATAACGTTTCATAAAGTTTGAGGGTTTGTTTTAATTGGTGAGATAAACTAGTATGGGCATTCACGAGCTCTACACCAAGCTGAATGGATAAGCACAGCGCCAAAATCGGCCCATGCATGTCAAAACTGCAGTGGCGGACCCTTTCATATTAGCCCGAACATTACAACCGGTACCGCCTCCGCGCTGCTTCGCCACCGCTGTGAGTGCGTTTCGTCCTTTAAATATAGTTGTTGCGGCCGGTTGGATTGGATATCCAAACGGATGGAAAGCCAACGCGCCACCCGAATGAAACGGTCGTAGGTAAATGTCAAAATTAAACATTCGAACAATATTACGTCCATCCATTTGTCGCAAAGATTTGTCGTGTATGAAGCTTTATGTCGCTCTTCAATTCACACATTCGACTGTATTAAGCCGAAAGGGCATAGTTACGTTCAGTAACTGTCTACTACGCAACAACGTCCCACGTCATTACAGACTCAGTTGTAGTTACTCCGTTGTATGTGGTTTTATAGTCGAGGAATTACTGTTCCTTAGTACAGTCGCCATCACATACATCGGAGCAAACAAACAGCTCACAAACATCGGAACACATCTCTATTTTCAAGGCATTAGGGTGCATGTGCCGATATTTTTGAACACCTATAGTGTCCTGACCCGTCTAAATTTAGCACGCTAACTTTCCCTCCCCTTAGGAGTTAGCGCACTAAATTAAGACAAGTCTAAAGGCCGATTTCTTCTCTCTCAATTTGATTTCAATGCCGTGAAGGTTGAAAAGTGAACCTTTTTCTGCTGTTGTGCGACATAGTGGTACACTAATTACGCTTTCTCATTTATAATATTAATAATATGAACTACGTGCGAATGGCGATGGCACGTGCTTTAAACCTTTCTCAATGAGACCATTGTATTACGACTCGGCTACGTATGAAGTCATACGCCGATTTAGACGTGACGATTTGCTTGTGACGAATCAGGCCAGTTTTTGTCGACGTCGGTTGAATTGCGAGTAAAAGTGTGAAAAATCGCGTAGCTTTCATTTCGGATAGACACAAATGAAGCAGTACAGATAGTATGCCGTAGTTATCGTTTTTTAATGGTTTCATAGTACAAGATTAGAACGGCCGTTTGCGAGAAAATGCATATTATTATTATTATTTATTGAACCATAAAAATGTGCAACATGACAGTATTAACCAAAGCGTTACAGCGAATATATAATAATATCGTAAATGCGCAAGTAAATATTGTCTGTCTGTATGTTACCTTTTCACGGCTAAACTACTGAATCCATTGGAGATGGACATAGGCTTATAGGCCATGCAATTTTTGAATTTCAGAATGGGCCGGAAGGGTAATTTGACCAATTACACTGAAATTGTTAAAAAGCGCGTTAAGGATGTTTCTTTAAGTATATAATGGTTAAAAACAAGTGTTCTTATGGCGCTGCCGCCTCATGGCCTGTAAACAAGCCCTCAACTTGCCATCATTATGTATTTTTTTATTTATTTATATAGCCCTTTATCATCACTCATTATGTAACGACATCCCTATTCTTTACGCTATCCTGGCTTTTTCCAGGCTCTGCTTTCCTACCCACTTTGCACGATCCAGGGCGTCCTCTTTTGCGTATCCGTTTTCGCTCATGTCATCCCAATAACGTAACAACATCTCATATAAAAGCAGCCTTATACTTTCCACTGCTGGGCACAGTTTTCTTATGGATGAGAAGGAACTGGCAGCCTTGTCAGTAAGCTGACTGGAGTCCTTTTCTTTGACGCTTCTGTTAGATTAACACTTGGCGATAGTATTAAGCAAAAATGATTAATTTCCATGTCTTAGTCGTCATCATCCTCCTATAGCGTTATTCCCGGTTGTGCCCTAAAGGAGCCCGGCGCCCGCTTTGACACCTAATCCCAAGATTTGGCATAGGCACTAGTTTTACGAAAGCAACTTCCATCTGACCTTCCAATCCAGAGGGAAAACTAAACCTTATTGGGATTAGACCGGTTTCCTCACGATGTTTTCCTTCACCGAAAAGCTAACAGTAAATATTCCTTTTTCCGGAAACTCCGAAAAACTCATTGGTACGAGCCGGGATTCGAACCCACGGCCGCCGCTTGATAGCCCGCATGCCTGAACCACTAGGCTACCGTAGCTTCAACTTCCTATTGATCAGGATAATTTGTCCATTAGGTAAGCAAACGTCGGTCGCGCGCGGTAAGGGACTCCTGCGCATATGGCTCGTAATACGCGCATACGTCACGTTGCGCAAGGCCATTGTCCGCTTTCCTACTCTCTTTTCTCCTCTCGTGATCCTGGGTGTCCTCTTTTGCGATCCAGTTTTCGCTCATGTCATCCCATAAACAAAGCCTTATAGTTCCCACTGCTGGGCACAGTCCTGTCATGGATGAGAAGGAACGGGCAGTAGTCAACATCGCATTGATCAGGATAATTTCTCCATTAAGCGAACGTCGGTCACGTCCGGAACTTCTGCGCATATATGGCTCGCAATATGCGTCAGGTTGCGCAAGCCCATTGACGGTCACTTTCGTTTTTATTGTGCCAGCATTGTTACGTTGGCTTTGTGGTGTTCAGTCGGATTTATTCATACTAACCCGCGTAGGTACAGTCGCCATCACATACATAGGAGCAAACAAGCACGTCACAAACATCGGAACACAACTCTATTTTCAAGGCATTAGGGTGCATGTGCCGATATCTTTGAACCTATAGTGTACCGATGTATGTGATGGCGACTGTACGAGTACTACAAAGAATGCAAGCCGAGCCGCGGCATAAAAACCGAAATACCTTTTTTTACTACAGCGGTGGCAAACAAGTAGGTATACGGCCTGCATGGTAAGCAGACACCGTCGCCTATGGACGCTTGCGACTAGGGTTGACAACCGTACTATATTATATAGTATAGTACACTCAGCGTCAAATACTTTGTAGCAACCAAAGTATAGTCAAATAGTTCGGTACACTATATATTTAGTATGGTATACCGAACTATTTGGCCACTTTGACCGCTACAGAGTATTTGACGCTGAGTGTACTATATACTGTTGGAGAAATATATAGTACGCGAAAATACTAAATTTTGGGGGACCTTATTGCCGAGGTTTTTACTAAATAGCAACATTGCCTAGCCAAGTACTATATTTTTTTACAGTATACTATATTTTTGTCGTTTTTTTCTAGAAAAAAACTATATCTCCCCCAAAAATAGTTGGCAACTCTTAGACTCCAGAGAAATCAGCTCGCTGCCGACCCTAAATCGATTTGAGGATTCGTTGTATTGGCTAGAGATAAACATATTATTATAACATATACAGCTAAACATATTATTATTGGTTTTAAAAATCGGCAATAATAATCTTTGAGGGAACTTAGTGATTACTTTTTTATTTATTTAAACGCACAAATCCGCGCTTCCGAACACGCACTTCCATGTCGCTTACGCTTATGCTCAGTGAGAGGGAGAGAAAACCATGAACCTACGGCGCCTTAATATCAGACTTCTACACTGCCATTTGGATTGGTAACCTGTATTAATATACATTAATATCAAACATTACTATACAATGAAACAGCAAGTAAATCACAAAAGTAACAATACAGTCGCCATCACATACATCGGAGCAAACAAGCACGTCACAAACATCGGAGCACACCTCTATTTTCAAGGCATTAGGGTGCATGTGCCGATATTTTTGAACACCTATAGTGTACCTATGTATGTGATGGCGACTGTACAGTAATTAATAACTTTAATTAATAAGATACAATTACACACAAACAATGCATAGGTACTTGCAATAGCTACGAGTGATTTCCTTTCCAGTGACGAACTCTATGAATCATGAAAGGTGTGATCACTGATCAGATGCTAAATTATCCGAGTATGTTAAATATTCGTGAGTAAGAAACATAATTGAACGAGCGAGCGAAGCGAACGAAGTTCTCCGTTTCAGCTTGGGCTAAATATATTTCGTATGTCCGAATGTCCGGCTGTTCTCTTCTACAGGTCGCATTTCTTTGATTCTTGTGAAATGTTGTTAGCAGAGGGGTAATCACGTAACGTTCGGAACGCGCGTTACGACAATTTAACTGTCATTTTTCCATATAAAAAAGTGTCATTTATAAATTTATAAATCTTCCTGACGCGCGTACAATGCGTTACGTGATCGACCTGCAGGTTCAATAATTTTAAAGTTTTTGTGCTAGTTATATTATGAGTTATCGTTACCTTACAGTCTACAGTGAGCTCTTAGAACTGTATTTGGGTTCGGGTGAAATCGTTTATTCGCAACAGCTGCGTTCAGTGAAAAATGTTAATTTTAAGGCCGTGTCGGACAGCAGGGAACGTGGCCCACAAATGGTGTCGCCGGAAGACCAGCGCTGGCTCATGAGCCAGCATTATGCTGAGGCGAGACCATTTCGTGACAAACTGCTTAGTATATTATAGTTGATAAGAACAGTATTTTAAGTTTCTTGTCACGAATAAATTATTTCATTTCATTTATTTTGGCATAAGAAATTGTAAGAGAAAGCGAGACAGAAAATATAAAACAGAATCCTAGTGTAAATACTTCATAGACGTTACAAGGACCAGCTAGTCGATCAAGTAACGCATTGTACGCGCGTCAGGTATATCTAAATGTCACTTTTTGTGCGGGAAAATGACAGTTAACTGTATTTATTTACTTGATCTGTGACCGGAATCCACCACTGGCTATGTCCACAATAAACTCGCGAACCCAAATCTATGTATACGTATGACCCGATTAGCAGATCAACTTAATACCCTGAGAACTTTACGGTTTCGCTCTATGAAAACACAATAATATCGATATCAGCCATATTTTTGCACCAAAAAATAGGTTGCGTAATTTGACTAAATATTCATTAATAATCCACCTAAATTTAATACAGATACGGTAATAAATAATGAAAAGTAATCTTCATAAATTCCGTAAAAATCAGGCGAAAATGGTATAAACTTTATTTACTTTATAATTGACTACGTCAATATACGTTCTTTGGGATACGCGCATAATCCACTTATTGTTGTTAGTGAATAAACCTTTCTATAGGCCAGATGAAATTCAATATTATCTCAAGGTCGTAAATATTTAATTAAAATGCCGTTATTTCCTGATGCATATATTTTTGTATTCAGGTAGTAAGTCTCAACATTTGTGTATTCAAACATGTCTTCATTATAAAAATACTGATAGCATTTTTGCTTGCGGGTTAATTTTTTTTCCTAACTTCCTGTCCATAGAATTATTCATTCCAATAGTAAAAGTTATTTAAAATAACATTTAAAAGCCGTATACAAATAATTAGCCTGATATTGAATTATTTCCAAAAAAACCGTAATTTTCTCAGGGTATAAACACATTCGCCAAATATATAACTCATAAGCTAAATACTACGTAATCGTTGACACTATTAACTTACTACAGTGAAGTACTGTCGCAATGTGTCACATTTACAAGCGTTTATAATATAGGTACTAGCTTCTGCACGCGACTCCGTCCGCGTGGAACTCTTTTATATTGTACCTCCATACAAACTTTAACCCCCCTTTCATCTCCTTAGAGGATGATTTCCGGGATGAAAACTATCCTATGTCCTTCCCAGGGACTCAAACTATCTCTATGCCAAACTTCGTATAAATCGGTTTAGCGGATTTAGCGTGAAGAGGTAACAGACAGACAGACACACTTTCGCATTTATAATATTAGTATGGACTAGCTGCCCGCTCGGCCTGCGTATTACAAAGAACTCTAGCAAAGTCGCGTAATAAAACGTAGCCTATGAGGACAGCCCGTAGATCCATTCCATACATACACCATCAGGTAAAAATATTATTTGATATCGGTTGCGTAGTTCTGGAGACCACCAAAACCACACAAACTCACAAACTTTACCTATATTATTACATATTAGGTAAGTGTAGTTAATGTAGGTGCAAATACAGATTACTTTGAATAATGACTCACTCCCTCTTGATACGTATTTGGTGAAACAAATGAGCTACAATTATAATTAGACGCTACAAGGAAATAGTGTTTAAATTGTTACTCCCGTCAGTCAGTAAGGTGTAAAAATTACTGGCCTTACATGGTCGCATTGAGTCAGGTTAGTCACCATATCCTTCATATTTCTGCCTACTGATACTGTTATTATTATTATTTTATATGTGTGTCCTGTGTGTTAGTGAATAAATGTATCTTTCTTTCTTTCTTTGATACACAACTTTGAACACCAACCAAAACGAGGGGTTTTATAACTTCCCACACGGATGAACCGATATGAGTGCGGTTTTTTTTTATCAAAAAAATTGCTGTCGAGATAGTTACTGGCAGTGGCGGAGCGCCCATACCAGCCGGTCCGGCTTGCCTATAATTTTTTTTTAGGCAAGCCGATAGTTATTTACTCTAAACTCTTTCATAACATTTTTAACCCGCAAAAAGAGGGTTGTTATAAGTTTGGCGTGTCTGTGTATCTGTTTGTCTGTCTGTGGCATCGTAGCTTCTAAACGAATGGACACCTCGACGGGCTTCACCGTCATAGAAGTACATAGAAACCAGTCGTGTCGCCGCGACACGTCGTCGGCTGCTGCTGTCTGCGGTCGGGTTCCAACCTGTGCCTTTATCGGCTTGCCCCTGAAGAAAAGGTAAGCCAATTTTACTCCGGTTTCCACATCGGAGGCAAGGGTGTTTACTAGTTTACCCATGAGGCAATAATTCGATTCCCACGCTTCTGTTTTAAGACATTCATATTTAATCGTATTAAACTAAGGCCTTGAGGGAAAAGTAAGCCAGTCGTCGGCTTAACAATCCGTTTCGATCGCCTTGCCACTGGCTGCCACAAAATATGTAAGAATGGTAGACGGTTTTGCTTGTCGAGCTGGGCAAAAACGTGTGAGCACTTTATAACATATAAAGTTTTTAATATATTTTTATGATTGCTGTAGGTATCTATGTTACAGGGCAACCACCTTGCTTCTACAATACTGACGACCGTGATTCCTAAATAGGACAAGATCAGTTGTTGGATGCATGCGGAATCTAAGTAACTACTATGTACATATACAAAGTTTATTGAGACTCGTTTCAGACACGCATTCTATCTTTAAGTAATTTAAAGAAATGGAATTCACTGATTGAATGCGGTTTTTTTGTTCACAAGTTCATGAAATACCTAGCTGAGAACAAAATGACGTAGCACGTAGGTATCCAACTAACGAACATTTTGTGCTGTTAACTGAAATAGTTTCTCACGCCTCACCATATTGAAATAGAGATAAGGAATTCAATGAGATTTCGTTGAGGTTATCAAACAATCCATTAAAAGGCGCATTGTGTACTGATGATGTAGCTCCTACTAATCTTAGCTTGGTTGCATCAGGAGGGGCGGAGTCCACTGTATCATTATCATGCATATCATGGGTTGGAACACTTTGAATGATTTAATAGTGATATAACCTTGTCAACTTCTCATAAAGTGCATGGCTGTCACATCGACTGGTTATTTAAACAGTTCATGTGTCCCGCAGATATGACAGTGCAGCCGTGCTATATTACTATTATATAGAGCTGATGTGCCCCACTGCTGGGCAAAGGCCTCCCTCCTCTTCGGTTTTGAGCTTGATCTGGCTAGTCCTTAAAAGGAGTCCAACTCAGGCCGCCATCGCGGACGAGGTCTGCCGCGTCTCCTTTTCGAGTTCTGAGTTTTCCAGCCATGCCATTTAAATCACGAGGATCCTCACTATACTCAGCCACCCAGCTTAAATGTTGCAAGTTATATGTAGACTGGGCTGATTGTAATTATTGGGAAACTGATGATGATATAATTTATTTAATCGTATGGCAAACAGGATGAAACAGTTACAAATATACATCATCCTTGTAGTTAGGATGTCACGTTTTGGTAATATTACTTGACATCAAAATTGCGATAATCTACCTCGTACATGAAGAATCCCCATATGACGTAGGAAAGGTTGCATATTTGCGAAGAATCTGGTATGTGGGAACTCCTTATTGATAATGTGACATCCCCAGAACACTAAATACTATAGAAGGGGTATCAAGCGCGACCGGTTTCGCCGCCTCGTCCCTTCCACATCGCCTGCAACAACACGGCGACACAAAATAAGTAATAGCACTACGTACAGAAGGTTCTCTGTTAACAAATTCCCTGTTTAGGTACGCCAAACGTGCCTAAATGTGGCCATCCCTTTCTATCGCATGCAACGCGCTGCGACCAGTGCCAGCGTCCGTATCAACGCTCGGCAACTATTCAACTACTAAACCAATTTGGCGGCCGCCGACATGTACTTGTAGCGGCGCGACGGAATCACAGAGTGAACCGCCCCTGACGGCGATCGGGTGACGTTGGTACGAAAACTTGAGCGCATGCTCAAACTGTAGTGGCGCGCGTGCCACGCCCACATCGCCATTCTATAGTATTAAGTGTTCTGTGGTGACATCAGTTTAAGGACAGCTCAAAACGTGACATGCTGTCCTTCAAGATCGATCCCACGAACTGGGAAAATTAATCGCAGGACCGAGACCAATGGAGGAAGTCACTTAATGAAGGCGTGACAGTAAATGATATCACCTGGTTTGACCTGTTGTCCCACAAACGAGCATTGAGACACCAGCGCGCTGCTGCGGCTCCAACAGCGATGTGTATGACATTTACATGTCATATATGCGGGCGTAACCGTCGCTCTCGTATATTGGCCTGACAAGCCACGTACGCAAGTGCCGCAATTTAATGGACGCTGCTTAAATCATCTTTTATAGATGCTACAGGCCATTGATGATGATGATGATGGTGACATCAGTGGTAATAAACGTTTGTGCTTTAATGGAATAGTTACTCACGACTCGCAGTAGGGCAGTTTGCCGTATCCCTTGTACGTCCGCATGTTCAGCGTCATCCCGCATTCTTGACATTTGAAACAGCCTTTGTGCCACGCCTGTTGACAAATAAACAACAGTTTTAATAACATTATTGTATTCATTCATTACAAAGTATTTTTCATCTCTCCTGCTCTGAAAGTTGATTTTTCATGGGCATATAGCCGGGTGGAAAATAGCTTTTTCTCCCCTAGGGTGGAAAGTATTTTTTTTTTATTGTTACGGTCAGCCACGGAGTCGAAGATAATAGAGTTACGTCAAATCATTAAAATAAAAACTTTTCACAAATCGACACTCACCTATATGTACCTGCATTAACGAGTTGTTTATTTTTATTACGATTATAGGTTGATATTAAATTATTTTTCCTCACAGTCGAAATGAAAAGTAGAGTGTTTAACTCGGGTGAAATTACCCATTTAACCCTCGAACAATTGGCGCTCTCACTTCGTTCGAGCGCCAGAAATATCTCGGGTTAAATGGGTCACTTTCAACCCTTGGTTAACAATCTACTAATGTAATGTAACTACAAACCAAGACATTTTACTAAGGAATCGAAAAGGCCGGTTACGCGCTTATAGCTCTACATGGAGTCGCAAGCAAGCATACTGTGACTGCATATTTAGTTGGCTATGTAAGACTTATATCATGTTTTTGCAGCTGTATTGGTACTCCTTAAGTATAAATAAATAACACCAGCGGGCCTTTTCCTTGTTTACCATATAAATCGAGAATGAATCGTAAATGCCAATCGTTTTCCCCGGTTAAGGAACCCCAAAATATTAGGTTGATAGGTACGATTTTTATCAGTGTTAAGTAAGACACTAAAACTAGATAGTTTGTATACATATGAGCCTAGTTACAGCTTGTCCTAGAACAGCCGTCATTAAAAGCCGCATACCGAGCGATTAGCTAGATGAGCGTATTATGACACTCATGAAGTCATGATGACGCAGAATTACATTCACTAAATATTTGTACACTCCATATAAATGTTATACATAAGTATCTACGAGTGACCCCGCGGTGTACACGATTTCAAAAACAACCCCATGTATATCGACAACCTCTTGATCCATTTGGCTCATGTTCGAATGAAAAAAAAATTTTGGCTCATTAATTCGCCTACAAAATCTCTGCACGTTCCGATAAACGAGACTCGAGCTATCGTCGAACAAATATTTATACATACAAACGCTGGATTGTTCCAGTAGACAGAACTTCGTTTTCTCCGCTCGCTCGTTCAAAATATATTGAGAATATTCAGATGAAGGAAATTCGTGGAACAAATTGGCAGTGTCCTTGTCAACACAACAGGCCCCTATTTTACCAACTTGACAATTGTCACCTGACAACGACAGTTCTCCGTACATTGCTGGTTCCACAAATAACCTAGGGACCTGATTGTATCGTACAGCCTAGGTATGAGCATTTAAAATAGGAATCGGGTCTATATTTCTCTCTCTTACCGCCTCTAAATTCAAATCTGTCTTAAAACAGACACTTATTTCAAAAGCATATTATAAGATAAACAAACGATTACATCATGGATAGAAAGAAGAAAGAAGAAGAAGAAAGAAAGAAGACATTTATTTATACACAAAAGACACACAGAGACAAAGGGAGTAGGCATACATTACAATTTAACACATATTGTGTGTGTCTTCGCGGCAGTGAATAGGTCGCTGTCGCAGCATTATGCCGAGGTAACAGACAGACACCTACAGCGCTGATTTTCAGACAGCACCGTACGTAACGCAACACAACATAAGAAGACCATGGATAAGGATATTTGGCAGTGATAAATAAAGTCCTGCGCTAGAAATTTATCGCAAAATATATTTACGCCGGTTCTTCTCGATGCAGAGGTTTTCTTTCCGAACCGGTGCGTGGTAGTTTATCGACATTCATAGGTAAATGTAATTAATATGCCTAAATTGAAGATGAAATCACTTTGACGTTGACTTCTCGCTTGCTCTTATAAGTTCTTGTCTGACTGTAACCCTGGCTCTAGAATAGTCCGATTCTTTTCTGACATGTCGTGCATTCAATGAAGCGATCTTGACCGCGTTTTGTCGTGTATTTTCTATACTTGGTATTCTATAAGTTTAAGTAACATATTGTTCATAATCAGACAGCTGGTGCTACTCGTTGAGTTTCAGGGTTTCTTTAAACTATTTAAAGGATTAGATCCATAGTCCCAATATTTACAAGGCATAACTTATCTGGTCGAATCATCAATTCAATGTAGTTATGGTAGCCTGGTAAAAAAGGGAGCTGTATGATTGATTACGTATCACATACACTCGGCGTCTTTCCTAAAATTCGTTTCAAGCGATTATTACTCCTAAGATACTTATTGTACCATGTCGATATTAGTATCATTTGAAAGCTAAAGCCTAGGGAGTTTTATTACCTTTCAAATAATACTAAATATCGACAGGGTACAGTAAGTATCTTAGGAGTAACAATAGGACGAATTTTAGAAAAGGTGCGATACTTTTGACGCCGAGCGAGTGAATATAGGATACATGATAAGTGTTGAGATTTGTAGAAGCTAGAAAACCTAATAGATGGAGTTACTAGTAACATTTAGTTAATACATAACGGCCATACGCCACATGTCGCCTACGGAATATAAAGAAACTATGTACATATCAAAATTAGTCAATGAATTTGCCGCTAGATGCCGATATCCTTAGTAGAAACTAGATAACGAGATTTTTCCTGAAAACATGGAGTCAAGTCGCCTTCAAGCTCAAAGTAGTAACCAACAAGAAGTAATACAACCGGGTAAAGTAAAGTACAGTGAAGTGTAATAGTGAGTAACGTTTTAGTGAAGTGTTGTCGTGGTGAACGGAAGTACAGTCAGGTGCGAACATTTGGTCCTTCGAACCGGATCAGACTGTAACGCGAGTGATAGTGCAGTTAAAAGTGAACTCTATTGGATTGCACTAAGGACTATATTCGAGTAAGGTCGTTTCAAAAGTTTGGACTTGTAAAATTTCTCGCGATTATTGGGACTTAAAATATTCAGAAGTGTTTTGGACTTAGAAAAATTACGTGGTTCCGAGACTTAGAATATTTCGCGTTGTTTTGGACTTAGAATAAAATCGTGTTTCAAGGACATGTAAAAAATTTCAAAAATTATAGTTGGAATTTGTTGGAAGTTTCGAACTTAGAAAATAATCTAGAATTGGACTTAGCAAAAATGGATTCATTATACATAGTTCAACTGGATAACTACAACTCTCTTAAGAGCGCTACAACAAATTTCAAGAAGTCTCCTAAGGCTCGACTTACTAAAGCTTATGTGACAGTGAGAGTTGAGAACTTAGATAAACATTGGGAGATTTTCCAAGAAACACATCGAGAGATATTGATGAAAGCTACAGCGGAACAACGAAAGAACCATGAATATTTTGTAAAAGATGTACACTGCATTGGAGAAGAGGAGTATTTAAACACCAAAGCAGATATGTTTGAAATTTTGGAACAAGTTCAACGAAATGACATAGCAGGAAAGGAAGCTCAATCCATTAGACCACAGTGCCAAGAAGTGAAGCTACCTAAGATCAACATACCACAGTTCACTGGAAATTACAATGATTGGGGGACTTTTAAGGATCTCTACACATCTCTCATTCATAACCAGAGTTCATTGAGCCCAGTGCAGAAACTGCACTACTTGAAGAGTTGTCTTATTGGTGAAGCAGAGCAACTACTAAAACACATTCAGATTACTGAAAAGAACTACGAAGTGGCGTGGAATACATTGCATAACCGATACAATAACAAGAGGATCGTGGTGAATACAATCTTGAATAGATTTTTGGGTCAAAAAAAGCTTAGTGTTGAATCAGCTAAAGGTGTCAAAGAGCTGCTAGATACGACGACAGAATGTCTGAATAGCTTAAAGAACAATGACATAAGCATCGATAACTGGGATCCCATAATCATCCATCTACTAGTGAACAAGTTAGATGCTGAGTCACATAAACAATGGGAAGAAGACTTGAAGCTATTGTCTGTGGAAGAGTTACCCACTTTGGACCGCTTTAGCGCATTCTTAGAAGGGAGATTTAGAGTAATAGAGATGATTCAAACTGCACACCCAAGAGAGAAGCCACAACTCAAAACCAAAGCATTCCATGCAATTGCCCCGTATAGCAGCACTGCAGATTCCAAACAACAATGTGGTTTCTGTAATGAGGATCACTTTATATTCAACTGCAAGGAGTTTACGAAGCTGGATCCCGAACAACGATCCCAAGAAGTACAAACACGAGGTCTTTGCTTCAACTGCTTACGGTCTGGACATGGCGTTAGATTTTGCAAACGCAATACTTCATGCCTGCGTTGCAAGAGGAAGCATCACACGCTATTGCACGTTACTAAATCGAACCCGGTATTAAGAGAAGAAAACAACGAGAATGAACACAAAGAACAAACTACACCACCGATTAAGATAATATCTCACTGTGCCTCACAAAGTCAGGTTACTCTTTTAGCTACAGCACTAGTGAATATTACGACGAGCAGAGGAGCGCAAGTAGTTCGAGCCCTTATAGATCCTTGTTCTCAAGAGTCCTTCATAACAGAAGAAACAGCACGAAAACTACAACTCAAGAGAACAAATGGTCATGTTACAGGTGTTGGAAAAATGTCTACTCCAATTAAGCACGCGGCGGAGATAGAAGTCGTATCGAGAATAAACGACAACTACAAGATGAAATGCACCGCCTACGTGATAAAACAAGTCACTGAAATCATGCCTGTCACGAAGATTGACATAAAACAATGGACTCAACTACACGGATTGGAACTAGCTGATCCTACTTACCACAATCCTGGAAAAATAGACCTGCTACTTGGTGTCAACGTCTATACTGACATACTCATGAGCGGCGTCATTAAGGGCGAGCCAGGATCTCCGCTTGCGCAACAGACATTATTCGGTTGGATAATATCAGGAGGAGCACCCACAGAGTATGGGAAAAATGGAAGAATTGTTAGCATGCATTTAAATGTAAGCCCAAACAACATGCTGCAAAGGTTTTCTGAATCGGACACGCTAGAAATAGAGAGCAAACACACTCTGACGCCACTCGAGACTAGAGCTGAAGAGATTTATGAGAAAACACTAGCAAGAGACAGGGATGGAAGATTCATAGTGGGACTACCATTCGTACGAGATACACCGATTCTACCCGAACATTCACGCACAATTGCTGTGAAAAGACTGGAATGTCTTGAGAGGAAGCTAGCACACAACAGTAAATTGAAAACAGAGTATGATAATGATATCAAAGAGTACCTTAACTTGAGTCACATGGAACAGGTAGATAAACCTAATGGAGACCTGAAAACAGTTTACCTGCCGCACCATACAATAGATGAGAAGAATAGAGTGTTAGATAACATAAACAACTTAGACACTCACTGGTTATATGACAATACAAAGGAGAACCCAGTAGATCCAGCATCTAGAGATCTGTTCCCTAGCAAGCTTAAACAACATCCAGATTTCTTACACCAACCTGACGTCAGCGTATCGGTTGACTTCATACCTGAAACAGATCTTGAGAAACGGTTGTTAGTAAAATGTAAAACAACAACTCTGGACTTGGACACTGAAAAACTTACCTTATTTAAGAGATACTCGTCCCTGCAAAAACTGGTGGATGTAGTAGCATATTGTAGAAGATGGCTAAAGGTTCTGAAAAAAGAAAAATAATTTACTAAGCATATAACCTGTGAAGAAAGAGATGAAGCACTTACATTATGTTTGAAGATGTCACAGGAGATAGAATTCCCTGATGAGATGAATGCCCTGAAGAATGGAAAGACAATTAAGAAAAGCAGTCGCCTACTGTCTTTCACACCTTATATAGATGACAAAGGTACTCGATGGAGATATATTCCCCCTGGAGCACCAAACTTTGGAGGATTATGGGAAGCCGGTGTAAAATCGACAAAATACCACCTGAAAAGGATAATGAGAGATTCAACACTAACATTTGAAGAGATGTACACCGTGCTGACGCAGATAGAAGCGTGTCTTAATTCACGCCCATTGGCTCCATTGGGTGATAATTTAGATTATTTGTCACCAGCTCACTTTCTGGTCGGTGAACCCTTAATCAGCTTACCAGATCGTAGTTATGAACAGAGTACAATATCAAGCTTGTCGAGATGGCAACTGACTCAACGCATGCTAAGAGATTTTTGGAAGAAATGGCAAGCAGAATACCTTTCTCGCTTACAAGTACGTCCAAAATGGAATACACCACAAAAGGATTTAGAACTTGATGAACTGGTATTAATCAAAGATCCTAGATATCCCCCAGCGAACTGGAGAGTTGGTAGAGTACTGAAGAAATACACTGGCACTGATGGATTGACTCGTATGTACGACATACGCACAGCTTTTGGGATCACACAACGATCGATAACCAAGCTGTGTAGACTTTCTAACTAGAGCAAGGAATACTTCCTAGGCGGCGGAGGATGTTGAGATTTGTAGAAGCTAGAAAACCTAATAGATGGAGTTACTAGTAACATTTAGTTAATACATAACGGCCATACGCCACATGTCGCCTACGGAATATAAAGAAACTATGTACATATCAAAATTAGTCAATGAATTTGCCGCTAGATGCCGATATCCTTAGTAGAAACTAGATAACGAGATTTTTCCTGAAAACATGGGGTCAAGTCGCCTTCAAGCTCAAAGTAGTAACCAACAAGAAGTAATACAACCGGGTAAAGTAAAGTACAGTGAAGTGTAATAGTGAGTAACGTTTTAGTGAAGTGTTGTCGTGGTGAACGGAAGTACAGTCAGGTGCGAACAATAAGGATCAGCTAATAATTTAGTCTTATACATTTCAAGCCATGAGACGTCATTATATTAATTGATCCTTATCACATTTACTTGGGGTCGGCGTGGCATGTCTTCTTCTACCATACACATGTATCGCTCGTCACCTTGTCTAAAAGGCAGGTTGCATGAACAACTCTATCTTAGGCCGATAAACATTAAACCGTTGGCGTTGTTCTACAATTGTATGCCATTGGGTGACATCCAGTGAGGATTTTCATAACTAAACGGATTTTCAAAATCTTAGGGTACCTACCTACAACGTCAAAGCTATGAATACATTTCTAGCCTTATTAAAACGTGCAACCGCTAAGAAGCAATCTTTACCAGGCAACCTTTGAGTATTGAGCACATAATTTTACACAATGAATATGCCCCCGTGTGGCCCAGTTTTAATAATCAGAGGCGTACTGAATGAAAGAATTCCACAGCTTTGTTCGCATTTCTTATCTAACTTTTAGCTATCTGGTTATCTTCCAATACCGAACCGCCTAACTGTAACTGTTATCGAGCCGGTGGCACCGCTTTTTGTTAAACTGCACTATATTATGGTTGGCACGGTACATCTGACTTTTCAGTACATTTTTTGGCCCATAACATCTAGTACTAGAAGTGTGCAGGAAAATGCAAAACTGTACAGGGTGTAAAGCAATACATATCATTAATATCGGCCAGGTTTGCGGACAAAAGAGGAGCAAACCTTTGTTTAATTTGGAATATTTTTGTATGTACTAGTCCAGAAAATACACTTCTAACTTTTATTCTTACAATTTGCGACCATAAGTAAGTACTGGTATCTGTAGTAATGTACTACTTTGGTCATCTTCTAGACGCGAATTTGAACCAACTGTAATAGGAAATATAGTAGTTTCTTTTATTAAAAAAAAAACAAATGCAAGTCTGGTCCAATTTAGAACATAAGATGATGAGGAGGACGCTTTTTAATTGGTATGTCAGTAGAGATTAAGGGTGAGTTGCACCAACTAATGATTACAGACCGATTAACGTTAAATATGTCGCCGGCATCTGTCATTCCATATAAACTTGTCAAGCTTTCTATATTACGAATCAGATATTAACTAACACCGGTTACGATTACAGAAGGTTTGGTGCAACCCACCCTAAAGAAAACAATCTATATAGTGAATCATAATGAATTTTTGGTCCTTCATAATTATTAATAACAAACTTAACCTAATGCGTTGTATATGTAAGAGAGGTAGGGCACAGCGGAATGTCATCTCGCTCGTAAGACCGCAGCCATAATAGCACCACTGCTTTGTAGTGTTGCTATATTATTGCATGCTATGAAGCATGTGGTACTGTGTTCCTGGTGGTGAGTAAGGTCGCCAGAGCTCCCTAGGGTGCGCTGTGTTGGGAGTGAGGGACCTGCATGTCTCTATCTGCCAACACAGCGAATCCTCAAGTGAATAAAGGGTCAGCAACGCACTTGTTAATCTTCTGGAGTCACAAGTGTCCATAGGCGACGGTACCAGCTTAACATCAGGCAGGCTGTGGGCTTGTTTGCCACCGTCATAGTATAAAAAAAAAACCGGCCAATTGCGAGTTGGACTCGCGCACGAAGGGTTCCGTACCATTATTTATAAAAACGGCAAAAAAATCACGTTTGTTGTATGGGAGCCCCCCTTAAAAAAATATTTTATTTTGTTTTTAGTATTTGTTGTTATAGCGACAACATAAATACGTAATCTGGACGGACGGACGGACGGACGGACGGACGGACGGACGAACGGACGGACAGCGAAGTCTTAGTAATAGGGTCCCGTTTTACTCTTTGAGTACGGAACCCTAATATATATATATATATATACAATGTTTTTTTTATACCACAATGGTGGCAAACAAAATCACGGCCCGATGGTAAGCAGAAATTGTAACCTATGGACGCCATGCGCCAGTAAGCGACCAATTACAATGGTACCTAAATCTAATGAATGCTTAACTATTCCGAGAAAACATTTTTAACATTAAATAAAATAATTTGACTAGTGATCAAATGCTAAGCTTGCATTTGATCACTAGTTATTTGGACCTAATCCTTAAATATATTACGATGCTATTGACGACCGCTTTAGCCTAGTTGGTAGTGACCCTGCCTACGAAGCAAGAGGTTCTGGGTTTGAATCCCGGTAAGGGCATTTATTTGTGTGATGAGCACGAATATTTGTTCCTGACTCATGGATGTTTTCTATGTATTTAAGCATGTATTTCTCTATATAAGTATCTATATCGTCATCTAGTACCCATAGTACAAGCTTTTCTTAGTTTGGGACTAGGTTGATTTGTGTAAGATTGTCCGCAAATATTTATTATTTATTACATAATCCACGAAAACAAATGTCTAGACATAACTTAGGAGTTCAGGAAAAGAGGCCTTATTATTATTATGTGACGTATAATAAGTGATGGCGTGCAAGTGCAGCAGTGTCGTATGACGTGCAAATGTGTTTTACATCAATTAAATATTTACCACAGAATAAGAACAAGCGTATTTCCCATTTTATGATATAATATTAAGGATAATTTCCTTTTTAATACTTCTGTGAAGACCACATTCCGTGACCTATTGGGCTTGTCCATAATTAAGTCATAATTAACAACAACACAGCACAACTGCCCTCGTACTTATAGTTGATATTATTTGAGTTGGCCAAATTACATCAAAGTTACTTCCTCGTGGTCAAACTCATTTGCCAAACTGGTTTGACCACGAGGAAATGCGATTCTTCGTGGCCAAACTCAATATTGTCTTCCTTCTGTATAACGGTCAGAGTATAGGAAAGGGAGACCAATATTGGGACTTTTTTTTACAAAATGTGTGGGAAAAAAGATTTGGACTTAAAAAAAATTGTCCAAGTTTTTTTTCTTTTTAGGGTTCCGTACCCAAAGGGTAAAACGGGACCCTATTTTTAAGACTCCGCTGTCGATCCGTCTGTCTGTCCGTCTGTCACCACTCACCAGGCCGTATCTCATGAACCGTGATAGTTAGACAGTTGAAATTTTCACAGATGATGTATTTCCGTTGCCGCTATAACAACAAATACTAAAAAACAGATTACAACAAATATTTAAGGGGGCTCACATACAACAGACATGATTTTTTTGTCGTTTTTATAGATAATGGTACGGAACCCTTCGTGTGCGAGTCCGACTCGCACTTGGCCGGTTTTTTTTTGGTGTCATTGTAAAGAATGCGCAAATAAAATAAATAAAATAAAAAAAATATCAATATGCTTTTCTTCTCTGGCGCTTCTCCGGCCGCTGCCGCGGCACGCTCGCTTCGCTCGCTCGGCTCGCGCACTGTAGGGTCACAGTTCTTCCTAATACTCCTCCTCGCTTCCCTCGTGGTCGTACCTACACTGACCTGCCTTAGAGTAGAAAAGGTGAATATTTTAACTTGTTTGTTCTATCTATTCAACGTTTCATAAAGGGTGTGGAAATTTGTTAAAAACACGCGAAATATTTCACAGTTTGACCACTTAGGAAATTGAATTCCTCGTAGACAAACCAGTATGGCAAATCAGTTTGACCACGAGAAAAAAGCGATCATAGTCCATTCACAAAGCAACTCTACCGTCCAATGTAAAAGATTCCAATTATAATAACAGTTTTAAAAAAGACGGCCCTTTATTTAATCGCAAACATACATGTAGGTATGTATACTAACCTCTCGCTGAAGCAGCCAGAAAGTATTGGAATGTAACTAATATACTCGCGAGCAAAGAAAAGAAATCACTCCGCCACGTTAGAAGAACAGGGATGTTAAGTGATTCATTTCTTTGCTCTCAGTATATTTCGCGTGACTACATTTTCATCTTAGCTTAATGAATTTTGCCGTCCCGGGACCCCACACTGTACTACCTAGTGTTGTTGCATGTTTGTCTACCTGGTTGCAAATAAATTGAACTTAAACAACAGTTAAGCACGAACAACCGGCCCCGCGACCTTAAGCCGCCATCTGTTAACCGGGCCGCCGTGCAGTTACGGCGCGGAATAAATAACCAAACCATCAATAGAAAAACATCCTAAGTCTGTATGAACTACATCCATTCCTACTGCCTTTAAGTTGCACTTTTTTTTTGTTAGCGTATATTGTGTCCCACTGCTGGGCAAAGGCCTCCCCTTTTTTCCTCCACTTTTTTTTCTTACTTATACAACAAAATTACGAAAAGCTTGGTCTATATACACTCTTTCTTTATAATTATGTTTGTATCTATATATGTGTACATTAGCTATCTGACTGAATTGGTAAGTAAACTACCCTGTTTAATACTAGTAAGTAAGTGTTTTATTTGTAAACATAGGTTACAGGGTGACTCTGTGTGCTGTAGGTAGTGCACTAGAGCCATCTTTTTTTTTCTCAAACCTGAGGCGGCAAAAAAACGGTATACCTAATTATTACCCTGCTCACAAAATTTTACAATAATCGGTTGAGAAATGCGACCTGTAAAGAAGAACAACCCAACTATAAGAAGACATTTACATCATCATATCAGCCGAAAGACGTTAACTGCTGGACATAGGCCTCCCCCATAGAGTGCCACAATGGCCGGTCCTGCGCCACCCGCATCCAGCGGACTCCCGCGACATTTACAAGACATTTTCATACGACAAAATGTTTGTCCAATCGGAAAATCCATGCTTCCAACACAACTTACAGTTTCTGAAATTGGGTAATTAGGTAGACTCGTCTTTATAATACTACAAGTAGGTACAGTCACCGGCATTACCCATATTCATACTCATATTCATTAATATATGATAGAACAAAGGCCCCTAAAAATATCTGGATACAACTCTATTCCTAGAGGCGTTAGAGCGTGTCAGATATTTTTGCGGCCTTTGATCCATCATATATTGATGCCAGTTCACTACCTAGTAAACAAGAGCTAGAGTATAGATAAGACGTTTTGGTTATAGGAAAGGAGACATTTCCATAGTTAATAGCGCATTTACAGTGATTGCTTGCCAGTTATCAATGGCAGTTAGTTGACAATCATCTGATTTAGATATGTATCTAGAATTCTAGATCATTGCGAGGTTGTTATCATGTGTTGCGATTTTCTGAGAAACTTTAACGTTTAGTTTTTCGTGGGGATCTAAATACCCTGGAAAACCTCGTTTACATTTATGTGCCATTTATATTATATCCCATCACAATTGTACAGCCAAAACATGCCCCACAGGACTTTTGTTATGTATATCAGTTTAAAAATATATTTTATAACATATTGGAATAATAATGTACCCAGCAACCACACTTTCATACGCCATAAGGAAAGAAATAACTGGACTACATATATACAACCTTTGACATCCCCTATTTATTAATTTCATTTCATTTCGTATGACTACGATTTTGTAACCTAAATTAATAATTAGGCACTAATTGAGTGACATTCAATTGTACAGTCATAAGTCTAAGATAGGTACAAAAGTGTCAACATTAATATCTTAAACGTCGACTGTGCCTTTTAAAAGTTAATCCCTTCTCGCGACAAAACCTTTTCACAACTCAAACCAAGAACCAAACATACTAATACTTAGAGTATATTAGAAGCTCGTATTACCACCCTTAACACAATGTTATAATATCAAGCACCGTGCATTTCTATTAATGTTCTTTCTTAGAAGCTGACGAACGCATATAAATAGGTTAACTTGGTAGGAAACCCCACTTCCTACGTAATACATGATGTCATTATATTAAACAAAAACCACGATATCCCTGCGGCTGAGAGCGCTGTTTACAGTTAGAATTAGTATACACAATTACTGTTCCTGGAGTTGGACAACGGAACATGTAACTTTGTACCTTTCGTAATATGTCATTTGAATGGGGAAAACGCCCATTGATGAACTCATGCATACAATATGTACGCAGGTCTATCTAATTACGGTTTCGGTACATATTTATGAGAGGACTAGCTTCTGCCCGCGACTCCGCCCGCGTGGAACTTTTTTATATCAATTCAATTCAATTGTTTATTGCGTTTCATCGTAGCTCCATACAAACTTTCACCCCCCATTTCACCCCTTTAGAGGGTGATTTCCGGGATAAAAGATATCCTATGTCCTTCCCCTGGACTCAAACTATCAATCAATCTTTTCATAAAGTTTTAATTTTGTAGCTCGAAAAAGATTTCCCCCATACAAACCTTGCACCCCTATTTAACCCGTTTAGGGGTGGGTTTTTCCAAAACCCTAAAATTATGTTTCTTGTATTGTAATAAGGAGTCCATACACAAAAATTTTAAGTCTCTCACTTAAAATTTTACTCCATCCCCATACAAACTTTCAACTCCCGTTTTACCCCCTTGAGGGTGGAATTTTCAAAAATCCCTTCTTAGTGGGTACTTACGTTATATAAACTACCTATTGTGAAAAAACTGCTTTCTAGGTTCAACTGTTTGGGCTGGGCGTTAATGAGTCAGTCAGTCAAGACTTTAAATATATAGATTAATTCGATACATATATATTTTTGCACGTGTTACTTATAATTATAGCGTCTTTAAAGCCAGAGGTCGCGGGTTCCTATCCTGACGCGTATTAAGTGTGGGTTGCGCCAAACCGTAAGTAATCGTAAAGCCCCTGCTAGACGGTCGCCAACGCGCCTCTCCGACGGAGCGACCTTGGCCGGCACCAACCGCTGTAGTATGAAATTTTGCTCCAAACAACTGTCTACACCAGTGATTCCCAAAGTGGTCCAGGTGGACCCCCAGGGGTCCACGGGAGACTTGCTGGGGGTCTACGTAGGCGTGAACAAAAAATGGGGGTCCATAAAATGTTAATGGGGGTCCACGAAAATTTATCTGGTTTTGATAGTAAAGAGCAAAAATGTAAGCATAGTTTTTAAAAGGGCCTACTACCTACCTACATTGTTTTTAGTACCTAACTAAGCAGATTATATTTTAATAAGGCAAGCGACTGTTACTTGTTCAAACTTGCGTATTCGATATTACGTAGGTACAATTTCGTGTACAGACTTGCAAAGCGCTATCCGCCCGACAATGCTTAATGCTTGTTCAGACATGAATTTGATCACCACTATAAATACTTGATGCCAAAGGCAAACTCATTCATTTGTTTCCGGAATTACGAAAAGAAGGTGTGAGAAAATTTATATCAGTGTTTGCTAGTGCCGGAGAAAAGTAAGTACCTACCTTTTTTTTGTTTTATAGTACTTAAGTATTTTGTTTACGTGTACCAGTCGGTTGATCACAACTGTTTGTATTCACGGCGCAAACGGTGAGGGCAACGCACTCTAAACCGAATAGGTAGGTATCACTAACACTGCGACGGTCGGAAGAGATTAATTCCAATCTTTCCTTCATACTTAAACAGGCTTAGGACTGTCTGACACAATTTTCCGATGTAAAACATTAGTGGTAGATACGTATTTAACAAAGTAAGGGATTTCAGGCGTATTTAAAAGATTGGAATCAACCATTTGTAAATAATCCAGATTATCACTATCACTTATCACCACAGCTATCACTCATCGTCACACGCGATCGGACACTTGCCAATAACAAAGCAGCACTTGTGCATAATGTGCATTAGCCGAAAACCAAAATGTGACTACCTCAGTCACATACCTACCACCTAATACCTCACACACTGAGGCGGCATTTCACAAAGGGAAGCGCGAGCGCCTTAGAATAGGGATTACGCGCGGGGTTGAAAGGTGCCGCTCGCACGTTATTGGACGGTAGTCCACGTGGACTTATTTTTATTGGATATTGATTAGCAGGCTCGATTGCTAGGTACTATCACCTATTGACTGAAACTAAACAAGTGATTCAAATTAAAATTGTTATTTATTAAATACGTTATTTTATGAAAAAAGAGTTAAAATTTAATAAATAGGTATACCTTTCAATTTCTTGTAATGGATACATTAAATGGGCTTTTGGTGTAAGACGGTTAAAAAAACACCTTGTAGATAGGTAACTTCGTAACTTACAGATATTTTAATTGTCCTCTTTTGATTTGAAGACAAAGAGCACGTTTTATTCAATTGTTTTTTCACGACAGAAGCACTGCCTTTCTAAAAAGGCCGAATAAGCAATATTGCAGAGCAATTCATTTTGTAATTTTTCTTGCAAATGACTACTAATTTTATAAAACAGTAATTTCACAATCATTTTAAATTGATTTTGAAGTAACTATTTTATCAAAACTATTTCTTTTTGGAAAGAGCAGGGCTTGAGCTTCGATGCCAGTTTGTCACGTTTTAACAATGAAGCCGCAGACAAAAAATACGCAAATACACGGAGCGCGTGAACTCATTGATTTGATGAAATGTTAGTTATCGCTTTTATGGACAATTTTGGGATTTCGACTTTTATTTTTTTCTACACAAATATGATCAGTATTTGATACTGAGTACACCAATTTTTATTTGTACTATTAAAAATTTGTGGTAAATTAGGTACTTTAAAATTGATACCGTTTTGTGAAAACGTCTGTATTTGTCTTAGCGGTTTATTAGTTGGTCCCTTTACAAGCCGTAATTCTATTACCGCGTGGTGACAAAGGCTGCGGTGTGATACCTATATTCAGAAAAAAACTTGGTTACTAAAACATTTTTTTTTACAGGTAAGGTAACTGACACGAAACATGGCTACAGCAAAGAAAAAATGTCGACAATATAGTGTCGATTATTTGAAATATGGTTTTGTTCCATCAGAGGCAGACAAACAATTGCCCATGTGCCTATTATGCAACAAAGTTTTGAGCAATGACTCTATGAAACCATCAAAGCTCGAAGATCATCTAAAAAGGTGTCATACTGATAAAATAGGTAAAGATTTGAAATATTTTCAAACATTGAAGGAAAAATATGAAAAGAGACCCACCATGCACAGTATGTTCGCTTCAACATCTCAAAGTAACGATGATGGCTTGCGGGCATCTTACAATATCTCATTACTAATAGCAAAATCTGGAAAACCGCACACTATCGGAGAACAATTAATTTTACCCGCTGTTGAAGAGGTTTTAAAAACTGTTTTGCACAAATCTCCATTTGACGTACTAAAAAGAATTCCATTAAGTAACAATACTGTTCAAAGACGCATTGATGAAATGAGCTCTGATACCGAAAGTTTTTTGTGCAATCATCTGCAAAAAACTCATTTTTCTATACAACTGGACGAGTCAACGTTACCCGGTAATGAAGCATTATTATTAGCATATGTTCGATTTATTATGGAGGAAGAAATTCACGAAGAATTGCTATTTGCCAGAACTTTGGAGACTGACACTAAAGGCGAATCAATATTTAATGTCCTGAGTAATTTTTTTACGGAAAAATCGATTCCATTTACAAACATTATTTCAGCGGCAACAGACGGAGCTCCTGCAATGGTCGGTCGATATCGTGGGTTTATAAGTCATCTCAAAAGAATTATACCAGGACTTACAGCTATTCATTGCGTAATCCACCGACAACATCTTGTGGCAAAACATTTAAGTGACAGGTTGAACCAATCTCTTCATTTTGTAATAAAAGCTGTCAACAAAATCAGAAGCAATGCATTGAATACGCGTTTATTTGCTCAATTGTGCGACGAAAATGATGAAGACTTCAAACGACTGCTCTTACATACAGAAGTACGCTGGTTGTCAAAAGGTGCATGTTTAACGAGATTTTACTCTGTTTTCGATTCCGTATTAGAGTTCCTAGAAAGTAGAGATCCAGATTTAAAAGAAAACTTGATCAAATTTAAAGCAGACATTGCGTATTTGACAGATTTGTTTAAAAAATTTAATCATATTAACTTGCAGTTACAAGGGGACAGCCTGAATTTAATTAAAACAAAGGGGATAATTTCGGCTTTTCTTGGGAAATTGAAATTTATGAAGCAAAACATTAGTCGGCGTGAATTCTCTCAATTTCCAAACTTGTCGCAGGTAGAATGTATTGATGAGGATAACCATACCTACAGTCAACATTTAAGTGCCCTGCATGATGACTTTGAAACCAGGTTTGAAGATATGCTGACGATGGATATACCACCATGGATCATAAATCCATTTGATGAAACGGAAGTGGCTAATGTTGTATTACAAGAGGAGCTGCTCGAGCTAAGCACCAATGAGGAGCTGAAGGTGAAATTTAGAAAAGGCTACCAAACATTTTGGCTGCAAGCAGAAATACCCGAAAAATATCCTGGACTGTGGGAAATCGCAAGGAAATTTTTAATAGCTTTTCCCTCGTCATACCTTGTCGAAAGGAGTTTTAGTGCAGTTACAAACCTCTTAACAAAAAAAAGGAGCAAATTAAACATCACAGAACGGGGGGATTTGCGGTTATTGCTCACAAAAATAAAGCCAAACATTGATCGTTTGCTGACACTCCATCAAATACATCCTTCCCATTAATTAAAATTATGACCTGAACCTAGGTATATTAGTATATTACCTTATTGTTTTTTTCTTGTAATTATATTCTTTTAATAAATAAAGTGTTATAAAATGTACCATTTTTCGTTTTTATTTTACCTATCGGAATAAAGGGACAGAACTCAGAAGCGACACAATTTTTATTTTTTGGTGACTTTAAGAATGTGGTAGAAATGTAGCAGCAGAGGGTCCACCGAAACCAGTAAAATTTTGGAAGGGGTCCACGAGAAAAATAAGTTTGGGAACTACTGGTCTACACGGTCGGTGCGGACCAAGGTCGCCCGGTCGGAGGGGCGTGTTGGCGACCGTCTAGCGGGGGCTTAAGCGGTAAGCGTAGGTAATTATCCGGCTAGAGGACAGCCAGATAATGGGACATCCAGACATAGAAAAGAATTTTGGCCAAAGATGAAACGGAGAAATTCGTTCGCTACGCTCGCTAATTCAAAAAATCAATTACGCGTAACTCAAATAGGAGTTATTAGAGTGTCGAGTTATTATGGATAGATTGCTCGATCTGGTATTAAGTCGTATAGTCATAGTCATTTATTCACATAACAATATACTATAGTTGAAGGTTTCCAGAAATAGAGTCGTTTCAAATTGTATTCGTATGTAAAGTCTAAATTGATCTGTTTAGCAAGATCCGGTTCTCAGATCGAGTTTTTTACGGATCGAGGCCTCCACAATGTAGCCATTGTAATTTTGATATGATTACTGTTTGAGTTTTCTAGTGAAACCTATTATTAGGGGAAATACAGGTTTTTATACGTCATACTACTATACTAATTTATGATTGGGCACATTGCCCGTAGAACCGATGGCCGTTGGGGCGGAAAGGTTCTTCGCGGGAGTCCGCTGGATGCGGGTGGTGCAGGATCGGTCACTTCGGCACTCTTTGGAGGAGGCCTATGCCCAGCAGTGGACGTCTTTTAGCTGATATGATGCATCATCACAATGATGATGATGATGATTAGAAAAAATAATTAAAACAAACCACAGTAATACCGGCCCTGGCTGAAAAATGGTGCCACTTACTAACATACGAACATCTAGTAAAATAAAAGCTTGTCAAAACAAAAAGAGATAAATAATTAAGAACATTTTGTACTTCTATGTTTACCTTACAAGCAAACAATTTAAAGCACATTGATGATCAATTTCTTAATTTAATTACAAGACATTGCGACTATGTTTAAAACTAGGTTACTACTAGGGTCATTGTCAGATTTAGGTTCGCGTCTCTTCGGTGGACATTGCCAAAGTGAAGGGCTATAAAGCCTAATTTTTGGTTGATCTCTGAATCCGCATAAACGGCGTTTCCCCTCTATAATCCTATGTGATAAAAACATATTATATGTGAGCCGTAAGCCCTTAACTATTGACCACCGGAAAGATGATTTTTGTTTTTGTGACTGACAATGACCCACTAACTACTTTAAATTACTTCACATAACACAATATTAATTTAATAATTCACTAGCAGTTAGATTTAGTAACAATGGTAATCCGTGTCGTGTGAACAATGTCCAAGGCTAGTATTCACAACGGTCGATGCATCGCCTCAGTTGAACCTGTGAGTCTCGTCTCGGTTTCAAATTTTCAAAATCAAAATCAAGTTTTAGATCCATAGTTTTGTACAAGAGGTAACTTAAGTAATGGCATTGACATTTGTCCATATATCCTTATCTGGTAAATATTCGTCCAATCTGTAATAAGCTCTATTTCAGACATGTCCAAAACATGGTCTGGTAACTTGTTGTAGTAGCGTGTACAGAGCCCCACAAATGACTTCTGAACTCTACTTAACCTAGTACTTACTGCTATCAATTTAAATTTATTCCTAGTATTTATCTTATGAGTGTCACATCCTCTTAGAAATAATTCTCGGTTCTTCCTAACATACATAATATTTTAATATTTTCATACGCACGCATCATGTTTACGCACATTTACTTACTACAGATCTCGGGGTCAAGGTATGATGGCAAGTCGTGAATATAAGCAGCAAAAACGTCTTGTTGTGAAATTGGATTCGTTGTGAAGCAATTATGTATTACTTATTAGTTAACTCGGCCATTGATGATGTATGATGACTTAAGGGAGTTAATTAAGTGGTGGAATATACACCGTGGGCGTTAATAAACCGAAATATTTTAACCACGCATTCCTTAGGTCATTAGGCGCAAAAAATGTTATTTGAACCCCAGTCAAATCCTGCTTAGTTTTGAAGATATTATCATTTTCATGTAAACTATTCATTGTGATTAGTAAAGTGCATTAAGCTCTTTTGATGGAGACGTTGCTACCGATGTTGCCAAGTTTCGAGTCGTTATTGACATACATCAAAGTGACAGCTACCACTCACTAAATTCATTCTTTTTTGGAGAATTAATTGTTACCATTTTATTAAAAGGAATGATTTCCATCCAGGAAGCGATACTTATCCAAATTTTATTTACAAAAACCGAAAAAAATACAGATTTTTTATTTTTTTTGCTGAATTTGGATTGGATTCATATAACATTTTTTACTCCTAATGACCTCCGGAATGCGTTGTTAAAACCTTTCGGGCTATTAACGCCCACGGTGTATATGATACGGTGTTAAAAGTTCCTAGTAAAATTTAATTGTGTTGTAGTCATTGCACTGACGCGGGGACCAAATCTTAATGTTCTTCCCCGGCACCGCACCTCTATCGATGTCTTGTCACGAAAACGAGTTGTCCATCCCAGGCAGACAGTGGCGGATCCAGGATTATAAACATTTGTACAATTTCATTTTTAATAACCCCCGACGCAAAAAGGGGGGTGCTGTAAGTTTGATGTGTCTGTGTGTCTGTATGTGGCATCGTAGCTCCGAAACGAATGGACCGGTTCTTTTTGTCCGAAAGCTGACGTGATTGAGATGGTTCTTAGCTACGTTTCAACAAAATCGGTTAAACCGTTTTTGAGATATTGAACTTTGAAACGAAAATGTCGGGCGTTTTTCAACTTTTCTAAGTTGTTGATTATTGATATAAGCTTTTATTGCCGACTGTACTTTTTTACACACTTTTCTACTCGTTGAGAGGGTTCTATTTTGGGTACATTGTAATTAGCCCAATCATGACAAGTTTATTTTGTGTAGTTTAGGAGTCGCTATGGCCTCCAGTCTCCATCGTCATACCAGCTCAGTGATGCCATAATATTGTGTTGTCAGTGTCACCAAACTTACATACATGGTTGCAAATTTTGAAGGACAACTTACTATGAGGAAGGGGAAAATAATTAACCACGCATTCATTCTATAGGTCAATAGGAGCAAAAAATGTTATGAACCCGAGTCAAATAAGGCTTGGTTTTGAAGATATTATAATTTTCATGTAAACTAGGTATTTATTGTGATTACTAAAGTGCATTAAGCGTTTGATTGCGACGTTGCCACCGATGTTGCCAAGTTTCGCGTCGCTATTGACTTGACATACATCAAAGTGACAGCTACTGCTCACTAAATTCATCCTTTTTTGGAAAAATAATCGTTACCATTTTATTAAAAGGGATAATTTCCGTAGAGAAGCGATGGTTATCCAATTTTTATTCACAAAAAAAGATATATTTTTTATTTATTTTTTGCTGGATATGAATGAAATTTAAAAAAAATCTCCATCCTCATGGGCACCGTGTATAAAAGTTTTTAAATAGTTTAAGTAGAGATACAAGTTCAATCTTTACTTAGCCAATAACAAGACAAGTAATAAATCGTCTGTAACTTTGACGCTTGCCTTTTGACCTAAGATGACCTAAAGGAAACGAAGTGATTTCCTTACCTTACATCCACATACAAAAACTATCTACTAGTTAAATAAAAACTTTTAAGTAGTTTAATTACAGACGCAAGTTCAATGTTTACCCAATAAGTAAGGAATCGTAACTGTAACGCCTGCCCTTTGACCTAAGATGACCCTAAAGGAAACCAAGTGATTTCCTTACCGTTTCGGTGCGCTCGAGTGGGCCATCGCTGCTCACCGGAACATAGGGGCACCACGATTACGAATAACTATGAGACAAGATGTGCCGAGAGTGAATTCTTAACCCTTAGAACGCCAAGAACGCCTAAAGGCGTCGTGTATTGTCGTGCCCGCAGCGCCAAGAACGCCTTTAAAGGTCGAAACACACCGACAGCGGTGGCGGTGCGGTGCGGTGCGGTGCGGTGCGGAGGCGGTACCGGTTGTAATGTTCGAGCTAATATGAAAAGGTCCGCACAGAATACCGCGGCGGGACGCGGCGCGGCGCGGTATTCTGATCCTCGGACCTTTTCATATTAGCTCGAACATTACAACCGGTACCGCCTCCGCACCGCACCGCACCGCACCGCCACCGCTTTCAGTGCGTTTCGGCATTAAGTGTTATGACGTCCGCTGTCAAAACAACCTTCTGTCTTTCATATAAAGTTTATAGTTACTCTCTTATGGAAAAAAGGTTGGCGTGTCAGTGACACTTTAGTACGTGAAGAATGGCGTTCAAAAGGTTAAAGGGTGAGCCTTAATTTTATACAGGAATCCTTTATTTTTGTTCTGGCCAAATGCGCATCAGGAAAAATGCTTCCTGTTAATTTCCAATACTATTAAACCGTGTTGAGCATAGATTCAAGTCATAGAATTTATCAATCACGAATAGCACGATTCGCATTTTAGTAGGATACTGGCAAACGATTAATTACATCATCTGTTCATCATTGATGACATGACCTCATCAGAGCGGCTATACCGTGGAACGCAAACTTCGTTCGTCCGTGTTTCTCGATCTCTATCGCACTTGCATATTCAAAGGGAGATAGAGCCGGGTACCGCTCAGATTACCTACGTGGTGATCTAGTACTCCAGGCAAAATACGGTTTTGAAAAACATTAATTTATAATAGCGTTTTTTTTTCTTTATATCATTTTAAAACATTGATCTAAGATGTTTTATTCAAGAATCCAACAAACTTTCCATCCGGAAGTATTTATATAGATTTAAAAAAAAGAATGAATTGTTTTTTTTTAATTATTTATCTTGAATATTATAGAGCAAATGTAAATGAACCATTTATTAATATTTTTTCTGACTTTTCAGAAGCTAGTTAAGTTATCATTTTTTTGATGTCTGAAATTTTGTTGGATTTTGTCACTAAGTAACTTTTTAATTAATAATATTCCATTACATAAAAAAAATCTGCTATTATAAATTATTTCCAAAATTGACATATTTTCCATACAAGCTGTCAGTTCATTGCCTGGACTATAGTAGTCTAGCGAGAGTTACACCATCCCCTTTCTATCCAGGGAACCCGTATATTTTTCACGTTTCTCGCTGACTGTATTTGTCTTAGCAGGCCAAGGGACACAACTAAACAGGGTAATAAAGGTCTCCCTCAAATAATTTTCGCGTGGCGACAAGAGATTTAGTTGCAGTCGTTATTGGCCCACTTAAATGTTCACCCAGTAGGAAAAAGAATTGAACCAAAAAATTACATCAGCAGATTTTGAGAGGCAAAAATACATCTATTTAGTGACTCGCTTCATGGTTTCACGAAGCTTCAAGTTACAACTGGCAACGCTGGTCAAATGACCAGTCGTTATTGGTCAAGAGAGACTTGTAAAATTATAATTTATAGATTCGTAAAACGGGTACAGTATTATTTCTAAGTTACCCACTTTAAATTCCCACCCTGTATATGTAGGGAAAAAATAAAAAGCCGAAATGATGGTGTCAGTAGTCGACCGCGCCCACGTCCTATTGGTTTAATAATTCAATTTGGTCCAGCGCTTGCGCCGGTATTGTTCTCAAACTGGAACACTCATACTTATAGTCATTATCGATCATAAGCCTTTGCAATAAGGTTTAAACTTATCTCATTGTATTTGATGTTTAATGACTTAATGTTATTTTTGTAGGTTATATTTAATAATACGTTGACACCTAATTGGGGCGACTCATTCAACGTCATTATAAATGTTGACACTTTGAACCTTACATCATAGTCATAAGGCGAAAAATATATAATTACATGTATTTAACGTCGACTTCAATAAATATCTGCCGTAACAAAGCAGGAAAAAATATCTGACACGTTCTAGCGGCCCTTTTATTTGAACCATGTACCCAATCATCGGGCTATGACTGGGTTTACCTAAGTGGTATTTCTATCCACTACGAACTCCACGGCGGCCGGCATCTGCGCTCTCATGCGGTCCATGCGGAGGACTCCTGGATCTCATTCTGAACGCACTGGAGCCCCCCTCGCGCCTCGCCACATTTGGCTCGTCCGAGGGTGGAAAGGATGTAAAGGCCTCCACACACCGTCGCGGGCGCGGGTCGGGCGCGCGACGGAGGCCTTTAGTCACCATCCGGGGTTTTTAGGTGATTGCCCCGGCCCCCGCCAGAAACACTGCGACCTCGATGACCCTTTTTAGTCGCCTTCTACGACAGGCAGGGGAGACCGTAGACCTATTCTTGTCAGAGCCTACACGGAAAATTATAGAGTCGATAGAGATGTAAAAGAATTTATGCATACTATGTTGTGGCAGGTATTAATGCCTGGTGACTGTACACTCAGCGTCAAATACTTTGTAGCAACCAAAGTAGTCAAATAGTTCGGTACACCATATATTTAGTATGGTGTACCGAACTATTTGGCAACTTTGACTGCTACAGAGTATTTGACGCTGAGTGTACAATACATGTTACCTGATTCTAGGTCACTCAGTTTATGACGTCAAATCTTATGACCTGGCAAATTGTTTGCAATTAGCTTATTTACTTACGAATTATACCGTATTATACAGTAATGACTAGTGAGTAATGTACTTATGTAAGAATGTTGACAGACAGACAGACATCGAAGTGAACTCGTATAAGGGGCCGTTTTTCCTTTTGAGGTACGGAACCCTAGTTAATTGACCGTGATAATGGGCTTGTGACCTTAAATTTGTTTACGATGCCATTCGAACCAGTTTTTGTAGATGAACAAATGTTTGTATGGAAGCAACTACATTTAAAGGACATTAATACCCAAAAATTCGAGTTAAAGACGAACCTCGCTGACAGCAGCCGAAACGCTTAATACTGATTGGCTTTAAAGTATGACGTCACACCGTGCAATTTGTACTAACCGTTGCATGGAAAATTAAGTAAATTGCTGTTTCGGTCGCGAAATACTGCGTTTAGGTCCATACTTGTCATACACATTTGTTTCTATAAAAGCGTAAGGATTCTATTGGTACCATTAAATTCACTCTTGGACAATAAATAAAAAAACTTTTTTTTCTAAACTTTCAAGGTTCATACGAGTATCTTTTTATGATTTGAATTATATTTTGTAATTTATACTTTATTACAATCATTTGATGGTTTACTATCCATTTACCAACACGACGTTATCAATTTTAACACCACGCCTATTGTGTGTGTAACAAGCCTATTGTGTGTATTTATATTTGAAGTTGCACTGCCCACAAGCTGCCTGCTTTGCCCAAAGGTTGACTGGCAGAGAATGCTTAAGGGTCGCCAGGACGCTCTACTTTCCATACAAACGCAGTTTGGTTCTCATTTTAAAACGACATACTACAATAACATGGAACTTTTTATAGACAATGGGACCCGCACTATTCTAGGTCGAAAACTTTATGATGCTAGAAATGCGAATATATAAAAAAATAAAATCATACAATGTCTCTAAACTAAACGCTTCGTTTTTAGGGTTATTCCGCCTCTGATGTAATGATCAACATAGCTCACACAAATCACAATGTACTATTATAAAATATGCCCTGTTTATTATTTTTGTATTGACGAGAGACATTATTCTAACTACTGTTCTTGATAATTTGCCTTTGGCTTGCTCGGGACATTGTTTTGAATTATATTTATTTTATCCTATACTAACAGATAATTCAGTCATAGACATTTTATGTTTGCGCACATTTCACGTACCTACAATCCCTAAATACCAGGGAGCGAAACTTTGGTGCCGATGACAGACGTATGACGTCAAGCTACATACAGAGTGTTTCTATTAGGGCTTGCGATCGTGTCCGGGTTTCGTGTAATCGTGTCGGGTACCCTGATCGTGTTACACGGACGCGGTTTTAAGCGACCGGTCCGAACGGATCCGTGTAGTGATAGTTATTACTAGATGATAATTATTCATTTTTCAACACATTTGCTCGTAACGTGCCTCTTATTGTGCCGCTTATGAGCTCATAATCCTGGGTATTAAACACGCGTGTTTAATAACATTACGACACTCGTGTAGTTATGTTTATATGCCGATTAAGACACGTTGGCACCTTGCAGCAAGGTGTATGTATGGACTCGGCGCATTCTTTAATTGATCGGGTTATACAGGTTTGTTTTTAATTCTCGGCAAATGGATTCTTACTCGACTAAACAAATTAAATCCTTCTTGAGGATTAATTGATTATTTCTTGTTGGATATGATATAGAAACGTTTCATTTAGTAAAACTATTTACTTTTGATAACATTTTACATGCATTTATATTGAATAAGAAAATATTTATTTTATTTTGTATTGGCTGTTTAGAGATTTCATCTAAGCCTCGCTGCGGGCGCACTGCGCGAACTTCACGAAAAAAAAATAGTTGCGCGCCATTATAGGTAATTTCACAAATATTTGTAAACATTGATGATGCGATGCGTGTTTGGTTATTGTTAAAAATGTTGACTCGTAGTGAATAGAAAAGTGATAAATAGATTCTTGAAGATGTACAAATATGTGAGTAAAAACCTGTTGTCATCAATAATTAAAGGAAACAACTTAGGAGCCTGTAACATGTTCATTTTATGAAAAGGATTTTTTCCTCGCAAATGTGTTGAAAAACGTCGTATGACACGCGTGAGCTTTGATAATTACATCCTCGGCTCTATTATCACGCTCACCTGCGGTTCGCGTGACAATTCCGCCTCTGATGTAATGATCAACATACCTCACTTGTATCATAATGTACTATTAAATTCAAACATCTAAGGTACAAGTGCTCGACGCGGTTGGCGGCGGCGGCGCGGCGCACACGTCTAGTAGAGAATACTAGCGCTCGACGCAGTACTAGTACTCGTCATCCATACTTTCAATTGCGATAAATAAGATAAATCTAGTTGCGATGAAAGTAACGGTAATCTTATCTTATTTATCGCAATTGAAAGTTTGGATGACGAGTACTAGTACTGCGTCGAGCACTAGTACATACTTCTACCGTAGATGTTTGAATTTAAAATTAATAAGTATCATCTAGTAATAATGATCATTACACGGATCCGTTCGGACCGGTCGCTTAAAACCGCGTTCGTGTAACACGATCAGGGTACCCGACACGATTACACGAAACCCGGGCCCGATCGCAAGCCCTAATAGAAACACTCTGTATGTAGCTTGACGTCATACGTCTGTCATCGGCACCAAAATTTCGCTCCCTGCTGATGACGGAGACAGAAGGTAGCCATGGGATTTCAGTACTAAACCGACGTAACCAATTTGAGTTTGGGCTCGTTAGAAATGCCTCAATGAGTAGTTGATGACGATATATACAGAAAAGTACAGTCGGCAATAAAAGTTTTTGACTGAAACTTATTTATATTGTTATTTATAGCAACATAAACTAGTTTCAGAAACTTGAGTCATCCCGTGGTGGGGACTAAGACCCTAACATTAACATAAATTTCACACATTGCTTCCTAATTAACTTTAAACACATTTACACTGTCATCCAATTAGTGACACTAAGTAGTTACTATTCCACACTCGCCCGTACAAAGAACTATGTACTACATATCATTAATTATTCATTATCATACGGAAGATTTTTTCAGAACAGTGCTAATCAACTGTGAAAAAGGCATTCCATCGTTCTGATTATTACAATGCGTGTTTAGTGACAATTAAAAATGGCGCGAGTTTCAGTTTACTTTGAAACAAGTCGAGCCATTTAATAGGTAGATAGAAGCATGATTTTAAAGAATATAGTGTACATTAAAATCGTTATTCTTGCCCGACTACGGCAGAGCCGAACGGAAGGGATATGTTTTTAGCAGTTTATGTATGTATTTACGTGTTCCACCGTAGCGTTTAAAATATTGAACCAATTTTGATAAATAAGGTGTCAATCGTTTCGTAATTATGCTTCGCGTGACTTAAGCTACCTTTTATATTTAAAAAAATATAATCTTTCTTTCTTTAAAACAAAAAGAGTAATAATCGATATAACCAAAGAAAATACAAATAATGTTGCAAAGAAAGGTAAAAACAAAAAGAGCGTGGTCGAATATACCACTGACAAAAAAAAGTGATGAATGTTGACGACCTCCTTTTATGAAGTCGGTAAAAAAAATCATAACAATTATAAAAACTAATTTCACCAAGAAAAAAATACAAAAAGATATGATTCCGGCCAGGATCGAACTGGCGGCCTTCTGCGTGTAAAGCAGATGTGATAACCACTACACCACGGAACCAGTTGATGGGCAGTCTAAATTAGCGTTCAGGTCCCGCCGTGCACATAATGAAATGACGTCATTATCCACTTCGAAAGTTCTTTAGATATTGTAATTAAATTGGTTATCTGTAATTGCTACAAAAAATACAATAAGAAACTTGTAAAGGCATTGTTGAAATTTATATCAATAATTAAGTGTTATCTTTTTTTTCAACACACCTGCTCGTAAAGTAGGTCTTATTACAGCGTATTTACACTGATAATGCAGAATATTACCCATGCCGTGCCTTTTACATTACATTATCGCACTAGTGCCTTTTCATTACATATCTTTTTAAATATTAGCAAAATAATGCAGAATATTACCCATGCCGTGACTTTTACATTACATTATCGCACTAGTGCGTTTTCATTACATATCTTTTAACATTTTCATTTTTTTTTTTTCCTCGCAAATGTGTTGAAAAACGTCGTATGAAACACGTGAGCATTGGTCATTACACTTCTCGTCTCCATTAAGCCTTCGCCTTCGGCTCAGGCTTAAAAACCGACTCGAGTGTAATGGCCAACTTAGCACACTTGTATCATAATGTACTATTATCAAATGGTAATGTTCCGATACGAGTTATTGCGATTCTATGGGCTTATTTATTGGAATAACAAATATTTAGTAAAATTCCAATGCAACCGGTAGTCTAAGGCCTGAGTGGACGCTCGGAGCAGAGCGTTCGGCGGGGCGTGCAGCGGGGCGGGCGAGCGTGCATTCAATTTGTGCAGCGTGTCTCCACTTTTAATCTATCTATCAGGACACCAGTATGAGCCTCATTTGTTTAACATGCACGCCGCACGCCCCGCTCCGCCGCACGCCCGACTCGAGCGTCCACTCAGGCTTTACACGTATGGTCCATAGTATTTTTTTCAACATAAGTATTTGTTAATAAATCAAAATTTAACCACTGTAGAAAAAAAATAAAAACGGTTTTAGAAAGCGCAAATCAAGCCCTTTCATATTGATACCCCACTTGATATATTAACTAGACTTTGAATTTTTAACCCCCCTCATATTCGTAATTTACACAGAAAATAAAAAAAGTATACCTACTTAAAAAATTTTTTTTCGATACACCTGTCTTAACCTTCTTAACAGTTGTTCCAAATTTCAAATTGATAGCATAACTATGAACACTAGGTCTGAAATAAAGTCTTTTTATTTTATTTTTTTTATTTTTATTATAAGTAGTTCCCGAGATATTTAACGTTGTGACAGACTGACAGAGTCGCACCATCCATAAGTCCCATAAGGGTTTCCATTTTAGGGTTCCGTACTCAAGAGTAAAACGGGACCCTATTACTAAGACTCCGCTGAGTGTCCGTCCGTCCGTCCGTATGTCTGTCACCAGGCTGTATCTCACTGAAACCGTGATAGTTTTAAATTTTCACAGATGATGTATTTCTGTTGCCGCTATAACAACAAATACTAAAAACAGAATAAAATAAATATTTTTATTGATAATGGTACGGAACCCTTCGTGCGCGAGTCCGACTCGCACTTGGCCGGTTTTTTTTTACCTTTTTGGTACGGAACCCTAAAAATGGTACGTCTTATCGTTATGTTTTACGTGACGTTTCAGTACATTTAGGCCGTAAAACGTGACGATAACACCTATCGTGCTAGCCGGGCAGGTAATGTAATAGTAGTTTATGTGACTGTACATAATGAAGGGTATTAAACACGAGTGTCTTAATGCCTAATTATGTACAGTTACATACACTACTTTATCTATCCACATATCATAAGCCTCCACGATGCATTCAGGAGCCGCATATTATGACCGGCATCGCAGCGTTGTTTTCTGGCAGCTGTCATAGTTTTTTCTTAATTCAGACAAACTAGAGTCGGATCCAACTGTCATATCGTTCGATATCTTACTTACGTGCGACATTTGTCTAATTTGTATGCAAATTGACAATTCATTTCGAACTAAACGTCATCTCGACTGATATTAGAATAGAGGTCAAATCAAATTTCTTTGATTTCAGAGATGTTCGTAATTTGAATGAAATAATATTATCGAAATCGATGTTATTATTTAGCAATAATAACATTTTCACAGATAAGAAATTTGTTCTAAGAAAACAGTCTATTTTTATGGTGGTCATAATGTGCGGTTCTTGAACGCATCATGGAGGGTTTATGATATATAAACACTTTTATAGCTGACTGTACATGGAAATTGCTCGAGCATCTAGATCTTAAATATATGTTGGTGTTGATCGTCAACATTAACGTATTAGCTGCAAGTATCTAAACTAATAATCAGGCGTCTAAAGAAGGTGTGAAGTGGTTCTCGAGTTTCTTTCGCGTAATAGCCTCAGTCATTAGTGTCGAGAAAGTGATAGCACTTTTTATCTGAGCATTCATGGATGACTAGGCGGAGATCGGCGGTAAGTCGATTTGTGCGTTCGTAAGGCCGCGGACTGAACGCGGGCAGCGGGGCTAAGGAGCGGCGTTCATACATTGGCATTGGCACTTGGGCAGCCGCTAGTCGCCCCGCTGCCCGCTGGTGTTCCGTCCGCGGCCTTACGAACGCACAAATCGACTTACCGCCGATCTCCGCCTAGTCATCCATGAATGCTAATGAACCGCTAAAGCTTGAAACGCACAGAGCGGTGGCGGCGCGGTGCGGTGCGGCGCGGAGGCGTTACCGGTTGTAATGTTCGAGCTAATATGAAATGGTCCGCAAAGAATACCGCACCGCGCGCCGCACCTCGCCGCTCTATGCGGATCCGTTCATATTAGCTCGAACATTACACCGCGCCGCCACCGCTGTCTGTGCGTTTCGGCCTTAACCGATTTGTGCGTTCGTATAATAGCGGTATATTGCTAACAATTGCGTAACTAACTCAAACATGGCTCACTGAGCCAAAGCTAGTCTCGGCCTCCGACATGAGTTGTCGCCTTTTCTCCTGGGCCCATAAGGCTCCTAGGGAGGCTATCTCAAAACAGATCTGTTACTGGCCCACCTGCAGCTCTGCTTGTTCCGATCTTGCGCCATTTTCCGCCAGTTCATGGCTTTAAGATCGCGCAGGTCCGATTCAAAGTCGTTCCAACGATACCTGCCCCGTTATTCTGTAACTTGTTTTAGGCTCACCTCAACGCTCATCCGCAAATATATCTTGACGCCGCGATTCGTCGGAAATAAGCGTAGATAGATGTCTAGTTTCGTTAGGTGAGACGCGTGAGCGAGCTCCGAATAACAGCCCAGGGACTCCCGACGGGTCGCCGTCCTACTGTACTACTGTATGGCCCAGATATGTCCTTCATCCTTTCGCCGTGATCGAGCCAAAATTGCGCACAAGTCTGTACGACATTCATTACGCCATAAAGTCGGCGAAAGTCTAGCTTACGCTGTCCATACGTCTGAAAAGTCTAAACGACTTGCAACGTGCACACGCAGGTCTGTTGTGTGATGTGTTGTTGAGTAAGGCCGTGTTTGCGGATGAGCGGAGCGATCTGCGGCGCGGGCCACGCGTCAAGCGTCGCCAAAACACAATATGGATTTGCTTAATAAGAGTGTTTATTGTACAGTAGTGAGCGTTTTCACAGTCGCTTGAAAGTATGCGTCTCGCGTCGCCTCGTTTACATAGCTCTGCCGAATTGAAAACCCAATGAAACCAACCCTTATATGCTATTTTTATTTCCCTTTAATTTGGAACTCGGAAACAAATATTCAAGCTCATCACAAAATATTTGTCCTTACCAGGATTGTCCGCCACAATAGTCACTAAATCCTATCCTATATACCTACTATTATAAATGTGAAAGTTTGGATGTCTGGATGTTTGTTACTCAATCACGCTTAAACGGCTGAACCGATTCGGATGAAATTTTGCACAAAGACAGTTAAGTAAGATAGCCTGTATTAAAATATAGGATAGTTTTTATCCCGGGTTTACGCAGACGAAGTCGCGTGCGATGCGGAAGCTAGCACTCCATAAGAGGGCTACACTACAAGGCCTATCTCTGAACTTACATCACAGCATCTAAACAGAATGTCACTGGACTGGCTTCTTAAGTAACACTAAGACAGTTACATCACAAGCTAACTGGTGTTATTTCTAACTTATATTACCATGAGTTACCCGTTTAAAGTTACAATTCTACAAGTCTAAGCAGAGGGGTAAACACTAATCACGTAACGTTTCAAATGAGCGTTAGGACAATTCAACTGTCATTTTCCCACACAAAAAGTGACATTTAGATTAACCTGACGCGCGTACAATGTGGTACGTAATCGACCAGCTGGCCACTATTTCACCAAATCGACAATTGTTGCCTGACAATGACAATTCTACTTAAATGGCTGCGTCGACAATGTATGGCTAATTGTCAGTGTCAGGGCCTGGTCACACAGAAGCACTTGACCAATAAGGACCGAATATTTGACCTCTAGGCCAGTTTTCTGAAATGGGTTAAATTTCATATTGAACATTAACACATTGCCAGTTTTAGTTAAGTGATTATTCATATTACCAATCATCATTAATAACCAACCTCCCAATGTTTGTGGTCATGTTGGATTTTTAATTTATTACAATCAATTAAGCTTTACAAGTATTGAAGGGGAACAACATAAGGAAATAATTTAATGGAATTATCAGAATTTGCACTCGTCATAACATGGCTGCTACCAGTGGCAGATCCAGGATTTCGGTTTATCGGGGGCTTCAATACTTTTAGGGGCATTTTATTTGGCTTCCCTGTTTGGCCTGCAGCGCGGCCAATCACAGATATGGTATGGGAAAACCTCACTGGGGGATTTGACCCTTACTAAAATAAGATTTTAGCTGGATCTAGAACTTGTCCCGAAAGGATTCAGATGGTTTTGGGCGGGGGGGCTCAAATCCGCCCAAAACCAGCTAGGCCCATGGATTCGCTACTGGCTGTCACATTGACTGGTCACTGTTATAACCAGTGGTAACCAGTTAGTGTCCAAGAAGTATGACAGCAACATCATGACAGGTTTATATCAACGATAAACCCCAAAGAGTATTTCAGACCCATGAACTATCAGGAAATATAGAAAGATTTTTACCCATCAAGCACACTGTAGAATTCCAAATCTACTTCATTTTTCTTAAAGCATAATTTTTTCGTTTTTTTATTTATTTATTTATAGCCTCTTTTAAGAAAGTTACAATAACATACTTAAAACTACAGTAACCACAAAATATTACATTTCTGTGTGCCTACTGGCAAAGGCCTCCCCCAGTCTTCTCCATTCCTCCCTGTCTGTGACCACTCTGGTCCACGTCTTGCCAGCCATTTCTATGATTTCGTCCTCCCATCTTTTGAATTGTCTGCCTCTATTCCGTTTGCATCCTTTTGGGTACCATGTTGTTAAAATTTTGCTCCATTTTTCCGGTCCTCTTATTGTATGTCCAGCCCACTTCCATTTAAGATTTTTCACTTTTTTTCGTTACTGGTTAATAAAAATCCATTATTCTAAAGCAAAGTCCTCAGCTAGCCCACCACCAGTTCATAATAAACTCAACAACTCGCGGAATAAATTAAGAACACTATTATAAAGAAACAGCTTCATCTTCTATGATAATTAATTTTATTGTTTATTTCATGGCTAACTCGTAGTAAAGTTTTATCACAACTATTCCTATATTAATAATTTCAAGTTAAGTTTACAATTAAAATGTGACAATCCGTTATTTTGCAATAAAAACTGATACAGGTATAGTAAAAAAAACCTTATACTTAAGTTTTTACCCCACCTTATCTCCGAAGTTTTTGAAATTATGAGATATGATTAAGTGTACCTACTTAACATAAATAATATTGAAATTCAATCTTATACCAATGTCATAAAGACTAATAGAGAAACTTTTCTCACTTATCTGTAGAGCAATCTAATACCTACCTTTTAATAATACAGTGCTGTATATATTGTAATTTGATTTTTATCAGTGTTTTGTCACTGACACTGATAAGATAAGACCAAATAATGTGTAAAAATAGTCTACATTGCCTGATGATGATGAAATACAATTATTTATTGTACGGATATTTATTAAGTTCAAGAACCATTGTTAATGTAACCATAACCATCCCATTTCCCATTCTAAATTCAAAGTTCCCCCTTTATAAGACTTAAACTGAACGAGGATTGAGTGGCCAAGGTTTTAGTACACAGCCACTGTGAACTGAAGGATCGCATTTGAATACAATTGATAAAGAACGTGACACAAGGTCATGCTTATACCCAAGAGAACTCTAATTAGGTAAAAAGGTCAACGCATTCATATGCGGCATATGAACGACCGGCAATGATATCAGCGGCAATTTAATAATTTAATGAGTCACTGGCTGTATAAATTGGAGTACCTCTGCCCGGATGATTCTTCAATAAAAACCAAATGATCCAAGTTTCGTCCTGTTTTATAGAATAAGTTAAGTTATTTAAGCGATAATAGAAAGTTTAGAAAGTAAATATAGACATTAATACGTTTAAACAACGCGTGACGGCGCAATAATTGATACAGTGCTAATATTCATACGGAATGCAGTGAAAATTACCTTGTCCAAACATTTCAATTCCTCAGTCGGGTAAACTGTTTTCTCACACCTCGCGCAAGTTTTATTCATTTTGAATGTATTTTACACACAAACACACACCACTGTCTAATTAACACTAGTATTTAACAGAGCAACACAAGTTTTACACGTTTCACGAAGTTTTGAATTCACTTTGTATCAGAAAACACTCACGAGCACGAAATATCGTAGCATCCCCGAGCGCGCATGACAAAAAATGATAAATGGCGGCGGTTAGTGTTGCCCGCGTGGGATGATAATTTCTACTGTAGTCGCAGCTACTCCACAAAAAGTATTTCATTTTCTACAAATTTCTTAAGCAATCCACATAAAGGCGGAATTCATCCGCAACGGAAAAATACCCTATTTTTTTAATGAAGACCTGCGGGCGGAAATATTTTCGAGGAATTACATTACACAATTCCGCCTATGTGAGGCCCAGGTTTATATGTTAAATAATAACTACAACGATACGAAATAAAAAGTATATATAATTTATTAAAATACTACGGTAAAATAAAAACAATACTTTAGGAACACACACATTTTTCTCTTTGCAATACTGCCAAAGCTTCATTAAATAATTGCTTAGACGTTTGAATCATTTCAGTTAAGGTATTGCAATCCTCTTGTTTTTCCTCCTCGATCATTTTTAATTTGTCTTCCATAATCTTTAACTTTTCATCAGCAAGTTCTAGTTTATATTTCAGTTCATCTTTATCAAGAACTTCATATTCGTCACTTTGAAGCGGATCTAAAATTGTGCTGTCACTTATTTTTTCAGTTGTTGATAAAGACATTGATGCTTTCTTAGTAACAGAAGCCGCTCCTAATCCAAACGTGTCGGTCATTTCAGTTTTCAAAGAAATTTTCGATACGCGAGAACCTTTCCTTGTATCCCTGTAACCTTTTATTTCAATCTCCATCATATTGATCCTTCTTTCCAGCTTTCTTTTTTTCTCTTTTAGCTTCCTATGAGTTATTTCAAGATCATCCCATTTACGCCTTTCCTCTGAAAGTCGGTCGTTGAGAGTTTTCACTAGATCGGACAGCTTTTTAATTTCATTATCAGTTGCAGTTTTCATTGGGGTGAAGAATACGCTTTGCAGGGAACACTCTTCGTAACGAAGTAGTTGAACTCTTAGCTCTTCAATTTTGGCGGTTTTCTCGGTCGATTGTTTTCTTAGGGCGTCTATTTTAGCGTCGGTATTTTTGATCAGTTTCTTGTATTCTTCGATTTCACTGTTCATCTTGTTCAGCTTTGTAGTGTTTTCCTTTAAAATTTCCTGGTAATACTGCTCGAGGGACTTGATTTGATTCTGAAAATGGAGAGAAGTTTACTTAATCTTGAAAATAATAGATTTACGAAGCTTGAAAATTCAGCACAGTTCAACAGACGTACCGTAGTCACCGGCATCAATATATGATGGATCAAAAGCCGCAAAAATATCTGAAACGCTCTAACAGCTCTAGGAATAGAGTTTTCATCAGATATTTTTGCGGCCTTTGTTCCATCATAGATTGATGCCGGTGACTGTACAATAATTTAAATACCTTGCTATATTTCATTTGAAACTCACTCTTTGTTCGTTGATAAGCAAATCATCATGATTGCTCTTTTCAACAAATGTCTGCATCTTCTGACGAATAGCCGTGGAGTCACATTCCAGATTCCGCACCCTGCAGCGGGCTCCGTCCAACTTTTTCTTTAAGTCTTGGTTTTCCTCTTTGAGGGAATCGAAATCTTTCATGGCTTGATCGATTTCTTTCTTTCTCTTCATCTCAATTTCCCGTATAACCTATAAGTATTGCTATTTAATAATATTAATTGAGATATTTTGCAACTAAGAATTGAAAAGGGTTATTGTCTTTTGTCTAGTGTAACTAGTAGTAGTAGTAGTAATATTCTTTAATGCACCACAACATAAGAAAAACATGATACAAGAGTAGACTACTACTAGGGTGGACTAGAGCCGATGGCGTGGATAAAATGTCAAACAAGACCAAGAACGCACACTGTTCTGATCCTTTTTTCTGGCTTCAATCAAGTCCTTGTGTTTTCCATTTAATTTCTCCTCCAGTTCGTTAATTCTTTTTTGTAACAGGAGAATCTGTTGTGCACGCCCTTTCCAGCCAGCCATATCATTTTGCAGTTCTTTGATACTTGTGAACTTATCTCCCAGCTCCTGAAATTTCGTTTTCTGTGTTACTTCTGCTAATCTGTAAAACTCTATTCTAAGGCGAATTTCATCGACCGAAATCTTCGACCAAGAGGTCGTTGTTGTTCTACGTCCGTAGGAATAACTCTAGAAACCCTACACGTGACCTCCAGGTGGTGCTAAAAGAACAACAAACTCGGCAGCTGCACTGTTCCTTTTGAACCTCGTAGCGCACACTGGAACCCTATCAGTGACATCGATACGAATATGTATTCGTATCGATGTCGGGTGACAAGCAAAAGTCACTACCAAAACTGTCACTGCTCTTCAAAACCTCGTATCTCGGTACGTAGTCGATATTGAGATACGACCTTTGATTTTTCGCAAGTTATTTAATAGATTGCTCATAACAGCGACCCAGCATTTCCTCGCTGGATCGCCAGGCCGATGCGTTGAGCGAGGAAACTGCCAGCTCTTTGGTCTCCCGTGGCGTCTCTGAGCCTCTTTGACCTTTGATTTAAGTAGGTATTTGTTACTTAGTGAGTTTTGCTTGTCATCCGACGATATGTACCAGTTTGTAACCGCCATACGAAAAATAAATAAAATCGACCAATATAAAGACCTGCTGAAGTATTTTAGTAGCTAACAATATTTCATTCTTCAATTCAAGATTCCTGTTCTTGCTTTCATATAGTTTCTTGTTAACAACTGCGAGTTTATTGTTTAAATCCTTCAATTCATCAGGATTGATATCAACGGGTTCATCTTTGCAAAGGCAAACGTCGAGTTTCTCATGCTCTTTGTTCAGTAAATCCAATTGCAGGATTTTCCGTTCGAGGGCGGAATTTTTGGTTTTATACCTTCGGGAAGAAAAAAATATAGTATGATTATATATAACGAATGATTGATTGAGCACATAATAGGCTGTGTTTGACCTATCGGGGATCCTGGGCCCTTTTAATGACGAGGCCAGGTCACAGTCTAGTGACTACTGACTACTTCAAGCCTGTAACCTGGGAAAAACTAGGATGCTCCATCGATGCCACATTAGGCGCGGAGACCTTTACCAGAAAAACCAGTGAGAGAAACTATCCTGGGAGGAATAATTTGCAATTCAGCCACTACATACTTACTTTAGTACAAATTACTAAATAACTAACCCTTCCAATTCAGCTACTAGATGGCGATTCTGTTTGCACAAGTCTGCTATCTTGGCGCTAATTATGCCGGCTGATTTCGAGGAGATGGCAGGTCCAGAACCGGATATGATATCCCGAATGCGCTGGTTGAGATCCACAACAGTTTTATTTAATTCTTTGATCTCGGTGTCTTTTGAAAATACTAGCTTTCTGAGCTCATTATTTTCACACGTCATCACCTGCATCAAAATATTTTGAGATAATGCAAAGTATTTGAGAGAGAGGCTCAGAGGAGAGGTGGTACTTGACATGACTTGTCTTACTAGCTAAAATTTCAATGTTATTTCTTTTGAATACAAACCTTTAGCTGATCAATCAGGTGTGCGTTCAATTCGGGTGGATATAAGACATCATCGGGCTCTGGCTTGTCCAACGCAGCCAACATTTTGAGCTTCATCTCATCAGTTTCGTCTATTTTATCCGCTAAATCTCCTAGTTTATCGCCCCTTCCTGTACTCTTTGCGTTAACTCGAGATCCAGAAGTTAGCTTTCCTTTATTCATTTTGGGAAGTGCCAGGTACTTATTTTCTATCTATCTACATTCAATTCAATAATTAATAACATTTATTTCGTCAATAATGAACAAAGTCGTCAAATGTGACAGGATTCCAATTTTGAATCTTGTAACATGTGTCGTTTTGCAATATTGTATTTTTAGAAATTTTATTCTATTGAACGCAGCCAATAATCATAGAATTCGCAATTCTACCAACGTGACAAAACTAGGTGTCAATGTCATGCAGCTGCCTGTCAGCTGGTTGCTGTGATAAATAAATTGATAATCGCAGTTTTAATTAAAATTACTTAATTGTGTTTCTTGATAGCTTGAATTGTAGTTTACATGGATGGTAATTGAGTGACGTGCATATTTCTAGTGTTTCTCGGCGTCAGAGCCTCGACGGTACGTAATAAATGGTATAAATCGATATGTCCTTGCGAGGTACTTACTTACGAGCATTTCTGCAAGACTCACGTCTTATCGTTTTGTTATACAAACAAAACGTATTCATGGTAAATTAAGTGGTTTCTTCTAATAACAAGATGTAGTAAAAAACAAGACATAGGAGACTATATACGTTATTGGTATGTAGACTAAACTAGAACTCTCAATTACAATTATTGCTGTTTCTAATATTCAAATAAGTCTTTGAAGTTAGGTATTTTGATGGTGTTATACAACTTTGTAAGTATTTATACGTCATCTCGAGCTGGACATGGACATACCTTTTTCTGCCTACTAAGCTATAAATAATAATTTAAATTTACTTATTATTTGATTTAATGGTTCTATGGATTTGATATTGATAAATATATGATGTTAATTTTTAAACTTATACAAATATTTCCATTATAAATTCTCTCCTAGTATACAATATCATGTCTCATTTCAAGCCTCTTTAGATAATACTATATGGATGTTATTTCATACAAAATAACAACGTGAAACAAGCATATAAATATCAGAAACTTTAGCCTGACTATGGAACACTAACTGAAAAAAAAAAAGTTTTTTTCATACAAAAGTACTGCAACATAATTTCGAATCCTTATCAAAATTGGTTTGTATCTTAAACATTATGGTGGAACTCACATTAATAGGTACATACAAACGCCAACACAGTTAAAGCGGCAATTTCAGTTTCACCGAATGCAGTCGCCGAATTCATTTTAAACTACTTAGGACAACAAACATCTTCGCATTTGTCTGTCCGCCTAATACGGCTATTACTTAGCTGTCAATCGCCGAATGCGGCAGACTAACAATGTGCTTTACACAACCAAACTGACCATTCGTCACCCTTATTATCCCCTCTCCCTTATTTGTCGTCCCACTTCCCTAATGAAGGCAACAGCCTCCGACCCCCAGCACCCAGTAGCCTAAAAGCAAGGGGTACAAAATGGTAATTACCGCCGTTAAAATTTATGCCGTTTGTCCGCGGCAAAATCTGCAGCGGCACCAGCTGATCGCACTGTTCGGCCGAGGTGTGAGGCAGCAAATGTACTGACGCACGTGGCATCCCACAGCAGACACTTCCCCCTCTGCCATGGCACCAAAGTTAAGCCATCTGGCCTCTTGCCATCGGTGCGGCAGAGGCCCGAAAGGAAAGCATATTGTAAATGCAAAAAATATTAATTGATTCTGTGTGAAAACGGGTATGGAGGAAGGAAAGAGCCTGCAAGTACAGCACTCCTTTAGTGAGATCCTGGCGCTTGAAGTGTTAAACCTATTTTTAATTTAAATTTCCAGTGACACCATGCCGGGCACAAATCTAATTGTACCCGTTGTTCTCTGGGGCAAATATGCCCCCACCCACTGTGTCTCAGCCGTCTACCTCTCCAGAGACCAGAAGACCCTGGTCACAGGGTGCTATGATGGTCAGATCTGCATATGGGCGGTGGACCCGGAAACCCTGAAGATGACTCCTCGGTGCTTGCTTGTGGGGCACACTGCGCCTGTTACTTGTTTGTCTAGGGCTTCTATCATTCAGGTGAGATTCAATGTTGAATAACTACAACTTGTTGATAAACCCCCGACATTTTCATTTCAAAGTTCAATATCTCAAAAATGGCTGAACCTATTTTGTTGAAACTTAGCTAAGAACCATCTCGATTACGTCAGATTTCGGACAAAAAACCGCATTAAAATCGGTCCATTCGTTTAGGAGCTACGATGCCACAGACAGACACATAGACACGTCACACTTATATCACCCCTCTTTTTAAGGCGACGTGAGCTCCAAAAACTGATTTTTAAAAAATCGTAACTCTTGTTTGGATTATAATACGGCTGCCTTAAATTTAATTAAAAATCTTGAGGCCATTTTCGAGGGAAATCAGCTATTCGAATCCTGAGTTTTTGACTTTCGCTCGATAGAAAAAAATCAGGAACATAGGTCTAAAATACACTTAAAAAAATCGTAACAAATTATGCACAACAGCTAAACATATTAAAGTTTGTTCTAAAAATTGGCAATGTCATGTATGAAGGAAATCAGCTATTACTTTTTTATTTATTAAAACGCACAAAAAATTACAATTAAAAAACATGATATCCGCGCTTCCAAACACGCACTTCCATCTCGCTCACGCTTATGCTCAGTGAGAGGGAGAGAAGATCACGAACCTACGTCCCCTTAAGTCGGGGGTTAAAAATGAGTCGCTAAAATCTTATTTTACATTCTTCAACAAAACCATCTTGTATATAAAATTATCTCACTGTGCTGTTAATTACTTATATTTTTCCAGGATAACAACTTCATAGTGAGCTCCTCCGAGGCTGGTGAGATGTGCACTTGGGACCTGGTCGACGGGAAATGCCGAGAGAGCGTCAAGCTATCACAGATACACACTAACATTCAGGTATGTGGGCAAGAAAAATTGGCCTTAATTCTTTACATTTCTGAAAGTACCTATATAAAAACAAAGTTAGTTCTGTCATACGGTTCTATTCCGAATACTGTATTCTATTATCTATCTATATAAATAAAATCGATTGTCGTGACTGACTGACTCATCAACGCCAAGCCGTCGTAAGAAACTACTGAACCTAGAAAGTTGAAATTATCAGAGTGGGTTGTTTTGATGGGTGTCCATCTAGTCGCTTAATGACTATCGTCGTAATTTCGATTGTTATACAACATTAGACGACCGCTTTAGCCTAGTTGGTAGTGACCCTGCCTACGAAGCAAGAGGTCCTGGGTTCGAATCCCGGTAAGGGCATTTATTTGTGTGATGAGCACGAATATTTGTTCCTGAGTCATGGATGTTTTCTATGTATTTAAGTATGTATTTCTCTATATAAGTATCTATATCGTCGTCTAGTACCCATAGTACAAGCTTTGCTTAGTTTGGGACTAGGTTGATTTGTGTAAGATTGTCCGCAAATATTTATTTATTTATTATTTATTAGGCATGAGGTTGTTGCTCATAATAGTACATTTCGATGCTAGTGCGGAAAGTATGTCATTACTTCACGAGTGCCGAGATATCTTGCCGCGAGCCGTAGGCGAGTGGTAAGACTCGGGACGAGTGAAAAATGACATTTCCGCACGTGTATCGAACGACGTTTTTTAATACAGTTGCGAAGAATAAGAAAAACAACAAGTTAGAACAGTATTAAAACAAATTTTTTTTTGAACAACATTATTTTTCAACTGTATTACAATGATGTTACAGATTTAATAATATAAAAGTTTCAAATTCCTTACTTTTTCTTATTTTTTCGCAACTGTATTAAAAAACGTCGTTCGATACACGTGGAAAAGTAAAAAGCACTAGTGCGCAAAATAGAACTTTGCGCACGATTTGCAGCTACAAAAAGTACCACTTTTTGAGCAACTGTATTAAAAAAGTCTTTTGTCATTCATTACAATACGATTAATAGTACATTACTTACCTAGGGCGGTTAAACAAAGAATGTCTCAGATCGCAGGTATTTGACGCCCAAGCCGAAGGCAAGGGCGATAAATATGCGCTCTGAGGCTTTCTTTATTACCGCCCCTGGTGAGTACAACATTTTACGTCTCTATCTGGCCAGGAAGTGGGGTTTTCCGCACGCATAGCGTTCGGTAATTCCTACTTTATGGCCAGGTATGACGTAAAATCAGTTAACGATTCTGATGTTAGCTACTAGTAGCGCCGCAAAGGTGTCAGAGGGGTCGGGCGGGTATGCGGGAGGCGACTCGAGGCTACTGAAGACGCAAACTTTTGGACCGCGTAGCGTAATGATTCTTTGCATAATACTTTCATGGTCATAATTGTACTATTATATGTATATATTTTATTACCATAATGTTAAAATATCATACATAACATAACATTTCAGTCATTGAAGATCATAATTATTGTTAGTCATAAGAATTGCTATGCATATATTATGATAAGACTATTATTACGAGTATGATTCAAAAAACAAAAAAAAAATATGATTGCTTCGCAAAAAAACTATTAAATAATTATGTGGCAAATAATTATAAAGCAAATGATTTGTTTATTAATATTTAAGATAGGATTTTACAAAATGCAGCCCCTTACGGAGATAAAAAGGGGTTGAAAGTTAGTGAATGATCATTTTTATTAAAGTAAGTAAATTGGAACTTCGGTAATAGACTCTTTATTAAAAGTCTAGCAAACAATTTTATATAATATAGATAGATTATGGTATAGTACGGCTCTTCTCAGGTGAACTTTTCGCTCCGAGCCCTAATCTTACAAACAAAGGCCATTGTCTCTATTATCGCATAGGCTGCTAGCTACCGAGTAAGCACGTGCCACTACAACATTTATGTTGAAAAACAAACGGTATCGTCATAGTATTAAGGTTCAAATTTAATGTCACTGATATTCTAGATATTACGTTTTGGTAGTGTAGGACGATATACTGCCCCGAAGCAATACGGCACTCACATTATTTACATGATTCTCGTTACATGCAGGCCTACCACATGTGCAACAGTGACGACCTGCGCCTGTTCTGCAACGGCTACTACGCCGAGATCCTCGTGATGGATCCATTCTCACTGGAGATCCTGTTCTCACTCAGCTCCAAGATGAACCCTGACTGGATATCGGCTTTGCATGTGAGTGGGACATATGTTGATGATTCCAGTTGTTATCTACTGTTGTTGTGGAACTAGAGTTAATCAAACGGTTTAGTGGTGGCTTTCGTATGCTGAGTATCAACAGACTTCTTCAGGGCGGTCCCGTGTTAATTCTGTTGAAAATCTGATAATAGGGAACATTACTGCAATGTTCTGCCGCCAGAGGCAGCACTACCATTAATAGTAAACCAGTATAGGAATATAGGGATTCACACACACATGCACAATTGTTTGTCAAATGATTGACAAGGATGCTTGCATAGACAATACCGCAAGTGGGAACGAGATACAATGTCAACGCTGCTAGTGTCGCCAGCTACGAAGAGTTTTGCGTAATGTTCCCTATTAATAACGCATTTGGCGATTTCAGTATTTTCTAAAGTAAGTAAATCTCACTCGGAAACCTCAAATTCGGTGATGATGATGACGTTGGGAAGACTCAAAGACATAGGACTTCTTTACAATATGATTTCGTTGACGTAGTAGTAGCAACCAATGATCATTAAACTGATGGCGAGGTATTTAAGTACTACTCAAGGTAAAACATGGGATTAAAGAATCGACGGAACTCCTCAAATATAATCGGCCCACAGACAGCGATTTAGCTATTTTTAGGGTTCCGTACCCAAAGGGTAAAACGGGATCCTATTACTAAGACTCCACTGTCCGTCCGTCTGTCACCAGGCTGTATCTCATGAACCGTGATAGTTGGACAGTTGAAATTTTCACAGATGATGTATTTCTGTTGCCGCTATAACAATACGTACTAAAAAACAGAAGAAAATAAATATTTAAGGGGGCTCCCATACAACAAACGTGATTTTTTGCTGTTTTTATAGATAATGGTACGGAACCTCAGAGCATAGAATACTAGAGAGAGAGGACAAGCCGCCGGCGGCCGTGTCGCAGCTGTATGCTCAATGGGCATACACTGCCATACTGTGCACGCGTGCTGCGAGCAGAGAATATTACGTTTTTTCCCAAAATGCCTGATAATATGATGCGCGTGTATTGTCTAATAAGCGCGTAGGTATACAAGTGTGTGTGTTTTAGATGTGTGCGTGCTTTGTCTTGCCAAGTGGGCGTTGTGTGGGTTAATGAACTTGCGACAGGCGTACTCAATACAAATCGGCCGGCATGTCCGATCTCCTTATATTCATACATCTGTGTACGGAACCCTTCGTGTGCGACTCCGATGTGGTGGAGTCGCAAGGAAAGTGACTGGTATGTGTCGCATGGCGAAGTACAGTCGCCATCACATACATAGATACACTAAAGGTGTTCAAAAATATCGGCACATGCACCCTAATGCCTTGAAAATAGAAGTGTGTTCCGATGTTTGTGATGGCGACTGTACAAACTTGAAGTCGGTTTTTAGGGTACCAATTATTTCAACATTGAGTGTGATTATGTTGCTTTAAAAGGAGTATTTAAAGTGCGTACTGGTTTCAGGTTCTCCGTCCGTCGTCGAGAAAAGATGACGTCGTGTTGGCTATATCAATTACTGGAACAGTGAAAGTAAGAATTTTTCTTATATTTGAACAATTTTATTGCGAATGTTATTCATCTTCTCTAAAGTCTATTTTTTTATTCCATAAACTAAAATGACAACCACAAATGTCAAACGTAGAAATAATGTGACCAGCTATATACAAACAGTGCTGATCTTTGATATCGGTTTGTGAATAACCGATAAAATCTTAAATTAATTTTAGATTCAAAATAAACAATAAATAAAATCTACTCACGAAATGATACGAAATAAACAATAAATAAAATTTACTCACTACTAATGTACTCAAACATTTAAAATGACATGAACCTATCGCCGACCTGACGCGCCGCCATTTTGGTTTACGTATTTGCCATTCGTTATTTTACTCGTATAGTGATCGGATGTTTTCAGTGCGTGTTCTCTCGTTTTTAGGGTTCCGTAGCCAAATGGCAAAAAACGGAACCCTTATAGATTCGTCATGTCTGTCTGTCTGTCCGTCCGTATGTCACAGCCATTTTTTTCCGAAACCATAAGAGCTATACTGTTGAAACTTGGTAAGTAGATGTATTCTGTGAACCGCATTAAGATTTTCACACAAAAATCGAAAAAAAAAAATTAAGTTTTAGGGGTCCCCATACACAGAACTGAAACTTATTCATCAAACCCATACGTGTGGGGTATTTATGGATATGTCTTCAAACATGATATTAAGGTTTCTAATATAATTTTTGTCTAAACTGAATAGTTTGCGCGAGAGACACTTCCAAAGTGGTAAAATGTGTGTCCCCCCCCCCTGTAACTTCTAAAATAAGATAATGATAAAACTAAAAAATATATATGATGTACATTACCATGCAAACTTCCACCGAAAATTAGTTTGAACGAGATCTAGTAAATAGTTTTTTTTAATACGTCATAAAATACGTTACCCGCAATTTATTTTACGGAACCCTTCATGTGCGAGTCCGACTCGCACTTGGCCGCTTTTTAAATATCTCTCCTAGAGTCACCTTTTAGCACGTCACGGATTATCCATTCATTGTGTTACTTACGCTTCATCAACAAATACGAGTATAAGTACCTCCCAATCGTTTATTTTCGGTTAGTACCGGTTGTAGCACATCACTATTTATAAGGCGTAAAAAACTAGCAATACATGAAATGTCATTTTAGTCTACGGAATAAAAAAATAGGCTATACAATGTATAGCATACATAAGCTAAATAACGTTCGCAATAATAGCTTTTAGCTGTGACTTGGTCCGTGTAGTACACGTTAATTGTCTTAAGGATTTTTTGCTGTTTAATTCTTACAGGCGCAGTATTCATTATCGCCAGGGGGCGTACTTTTCATGCCGATGACATCAATTTGACGTCACGCTGCATATAGGATGATCCCAAATAGTTTTAGTGTAATTATTAATCATTAGTCGTCAATCATTTTAATCATGTAAAAATTACTTCAAAAGTAATCTATTCACAGGTGGAATAATTAATAGGTACCTACTTGAAACAAATTATAAAAACAAAACAAATAGTTTAATTTACGTTTCACGTATCAAGTAGGTACCTATTTATATATTACAATAAAACTATTTGGGATCATCCTATATGCAGCGTGACGTCAAATTGATGTCATCGGCATGAAAAGTACGCCCCCTGATTATCGCGTTTCCATAATAAACTTTTCACCCCCATTTCATCTCTTCGGGGAATGACTTCTGAGGCAAAATAGTACCTACTATGTCCTTATAAGCATTTGCTGGAACTATGGGAGTGAAAAGTCATAAACAGGCATCGGAGTTATTATCGCACGGTAAGACGTTAGCGAGCTATGGAGTCAACATTAGCAATAAAATTGGACTCGTGTTCATATTCATACTCATGTTCATTCATTTATTTATTTAGTAATTTTAATTTTATAATCATGGATGTTAGATCAGGCAATAAATGAAAGTATTTGTATTGCGTTATTGTTTTAATAGAGCAGAGTCATGTTACTACAATGGTGGTAAAATAAAAAGTGTTAGGTTAGATCAGTAGTTCCCAAACTTATTTTTCTCGTGGACCCCTTCCAAAATTTTACTGGTTTCGGTGGACCCTCTGCTGCTACATTTCTACCACATTCTTAAAGTCACCAAAAAATAAAAATTGTGTCGCTTCTGAGTTCTGCCCCTTTATTCCGATAGGTAAAATAAAAACGAAAAATGGTACATTTTATAACACTTTATTTATTAAAAGAATATAATTACAAGAAAAAAATAATAAGGTAATATACTAATATACCTAGGTTCAGGTCATAATTTTAATTAATGGGAAGGATGTATTTGATGGAGTGTCAGCAAACGATCAATGTTTGGCTTTATTTTTGTGAGCAATAACCGCAAATCCCCCCGTTCTGTGATGTTTAATTTGCTCCTTTTTTTTGTTAAGAGGTTTGTAACTGCACTAAAACTCCTTTCGACAAGGTATGACGAGGGAAAAGCTATTAAAAATTTCCTTGCGATTTCCCACAGTCCAGGATATTTTTCGGGTATTTCTGCTTGCAGCCAAAATGTTTGGTAGCCTTTTCTAAATTTCACCTTCAGCTCCTCATTGGTGCTTAGCTCGAGCAGCTCCTCTTGTAATACAACATTAGCCACTTCCGTTTCATCAAATGGATTTATGATCCATGGTGGTATATCCATCGTCAGCATATCTTCAAACCTGGTTTCAAAGTCATCATGCAGGGCACTTAAATGTTGACTGTAGGTATGGTTATCCTCATCAATACATTCTACCTGCGACAAGTTTGGAAATTGAGAGAATTCACGCCGACTAATGTTTTGCTTCATAAATTTCAATTTCCCAAGAAAAGCCGAAATTATCCCCTTTGTTTTAATTAAATTCAGGCTGTCCCCTTGTAACTGCAAGTTAATATGATTAAATTTTTTAAACAAATCTGTCAAATACGCAATGTCTGCTTTAAATTTGATCAAGTTTTCTTTTAAATCTGGATCTCTACTTTCTAGGAACTCTAATACGGAATCGAAAACAGAGTAAAATCTCGTTAAACATGCACCTTTTGACAACCAGCGTACTTCAGTATGTAAGAGCAGTCGTTTGAAGTCTTCATCATTTTCGTCGCACAATTGAGCAAATAAACGCGTATTCAATGCATTGCTTCTGATTTTGTTGACAGCTTTTATTACAAAATGAAGAGATTGGTTCAACCTGTCACTTAAATGTTTTGCCACAAGATGTTGTCGGTGGATTACGCAATGAATAGCTGTAAGTCCTGGTATAATTCTTTTGAGATGACTTATAAACCCACGATATCGACCGACCATTGCAGGAGCTCCGTCTGTTGCCGCTGAAATAATGTTTGTAAATGGAATCGATTTTTCCGTAAAAAAATTACTCAGGACATTAAATATTGATTCGCCTTTAGTGTCAGTCTCCAAAGTTCTGGCAAATAGCAATTCTTCGTGAATTTCTTCCTCCATAATAAATCGAACATATGCTAATAATAATGCTTCATTACCGGGTAACGTTGACTCGTCCAGTTGTATAGAAAAATGAGTTTTTTGCAGATGATTGCACAAAAAACTTTCGGTATCAGAGCTCATTTCATCAATGCGTCTTTGAACAGTATTGTTACTTAATGGAATTCTTTTTAGTACGTCAAATGGAGATTTGTGCAAAACAGTTTTTAAAACCTCTTCAACAGCGGGTAAAATTAATTGTTCTCCGATAGTGTGCGGTTTTCCAGATTTTGCTATTAGTAATGAGATATTGTAAGATGCCCGCAAGCCATCATCGTTACTTTGAGATGTTGAAGCGAACATACTGTGCATGGTGGGTCTCTTTTCATATTTTTCCTTCAATGTTTGAAAATATTTCAAATCTTTACCTATTTTATCAGTATGACACCTTTTTAGATGATCTTCGAGCTTTGATGGTTTCATAGAGTCATTGCTCAAAACTTTGTTGCATAATAGGCACATGGGCAATTGTTTGTCTGCCTCTGATGGAACAAAACCATATTTCAAATAATCGACACTATATTGTCGACATTTTTTCTTTGCTGTAGCCATGTTTCGTGTCAGTTACCTTACCTGTAAAAAAAAATGTTTTAGTAACCAAGTTTTTTTCTGAATATAGGTATCACACCGCAGCCTTTGTCACCACGCGGTAATAGAATTACGGCTTGTAAAGGGACCAACTAATAAACCGCTAAGACAAATACAGACGTTTTCACAAAACGGTATCAATTTTAAAGTACCTAATTTACCACAAATTTTTAATAGTACAAATAAAAATTGGTGTACTCAGTATCAAATACTGATCATATTTGTGTAGAAAAAAATAAAAGTCGAAATCCCAAAATTGTCCATAAAAGCGATAACTAACATTTCATCAAATCAATGAGTTCACGCGCTCCGTGTATTTGCGTATTTTTTGTCTGCGGCTTCATTGTTAAAACGTGACAAACTGGCATCGAAGCTCAAGCCCTGCTCTTTCCAAAAAGAAATAGTTTTGATAAAATAGTTACTTCAAAATCAATTTAAAATGATTGTGAAATTACTGTTTTATAAAATTAGTAGTCATTTGCAAGAAAAATTACAAAATTAATTGCTCTGCAATATTGCTTATTCGGCCTTTTTAGAAAGGCAGTGCTTCTGTCGTGAAAAAACAATTGAATAAAACGTGCTCTTTGTCTTCAAATCAAAAGAGGACAATTAAAATATCTGTAAGTTACGAAGTTACCTATCTACAAGGTGTTTTTTTAACCGTCTTACACCAAAAGCCCATTTAATGTATCCATTATAAGAAATTGAAAGGTATACCTATTTATTAAATTTTAACTCTTTTTTCATAAAATAACGTATTTAATAAATAACAATTTTAATTTGAATCACTTGTTTAGTTTCAGTCAATAGGTGATAGTACCTAGCAATCGAGCCTGCTAATCAATATCCAATAAAAATAAGTCCACGTGGACTACCGTCCAATAACGTGCGAGCGGCACCTTTCAACCCCGCGCGTAATCCCTATTCTAAGGCGCTCGCGCTTCCCTTTGTGAAATGCCGCCTCAGTGACCTCAGTCACATTTTGGTTTTCGGCTAATGCACATTATGCACAAGTGCTGCTTTGTTATTGGCAAGTGTCCGATCGCGTGTGACGATGAGTGATAGCTGTGGTGATAAGTGATAGTGATAATCTGGATTATTTACAAATGGTTGATTCCAATCTTTTAAATACGCCTGAAATCCCTTACTTTGTTAAATACGTATCTACCACTAATGTTTTACATCGGAAAATTGTGTCAGACAGTCCTAAGCCTGTTTAAGTATGAAGGAAAGATTGGAATTAATCTCTTCCGACCGTCGCAGTGTTAGTGATACCTACCTATTCGGTTTAGAGTGCGTTGCCCTCACCGTTTGCGCCGTGAATACAAACAGTTGTGATCAACCAACTGGTACACGTAAACAAAATACTTAAGTACTATAAAACAAAAAAAGGTAGGTACTTACTTTTCTCCGGCACTAGCAAACACTGATATAAATTTTCTCACACCTTCTTTTCGTAATTCCGGAAACAAATGAATGAGTTTGCCTTTGGCATCAAGTATTTATAGTGGTGATCAAATTCATGTCTGAACAAGCATTAAGCATTGTCGGGCGGATAGCGCTTTGCAAGTCTGTACACGAAATTGTACCTACGTAATATCGAATACGCAAGTTTGAACAAGTAACAGTCGCTTGCCTTATTAAAATATAATCTGCTTAGTTAGGTACTAAAAACAATGTAGGTGGTAGTAGGCCCTTTTAAAAACTATGCTTACATTTTTGCTCTTTACTATCAAAACCAGATAAATTTTCGTGGACCCCCATTAACATTTTATGGACCCCCATTTTTTGTTCACGCCTACGTAGACCCCCAGCAAGTCTCCCGTGGACCCCTGGGGGTCCACCTGGACCACTTTGGGAATCACTGGGTTAGATTGACAGACGTCACTGACGTCGGTGGTCTAAACCACAGAGTGCGCATTTTATTCTTAACATCCCCCCTAAATGCGTACTCTATCACACATACCAATCATCCCTCTCAAAGATTCAAACTGAGGTTTGGGAAGGCTTTTGGTGAACATATCTGCTGCCTGCAGTTTAGTTTCACAGTACTCAACATCCATTACATTTTCAAGCAGCTTATCTCTAACATAATGATATTGGATATCTATATGTTTAGATCTCTTATGTAAGTTAGCACCACGAATCAGCTTGATTGAACTCTGATTATCAATAACCAGCTTAATGTTTTCAGAGAAATCAATTTCTTTCATAAGAATTTTAATCCAAACAAGCTCCTTCGTAGCAGCACAGGCAGCTAGGTATTCTGCTTCTGTTGTTGACAGAGCTACACACTTTTGTAACTTAGTGTTCCAAGTGATAGCACCACCATTCATTACAAACACATAACCAGTTACAGATTTGCGTGTCACAGTACAATTTGCATAATCAGCATCACAAAAACCTTTGGTGTTGCTATCCTCAGTCAAACTTGCACTATATAGTATGCCCAACTCTTTATTCGTTTTTAAATATTTAAACACCTTTTTTACTGCACCCCAGTGCACATTACTAAAGTCATTCAGATATCTACTCAGTGAGCATACTATAAAGTAAATATCAGGTCTGCTAGCTATAGCAGCATACATAAGTGAGCCTACTGTCTTCCAAGCGGAGACATACGCCATAATTGCTTGTGTACAGGAGAATATAGACAGGCGAACCAAAGGGCGGACTATCTATATACTCAGTGACAGTCAAGCGGCCCTTAAAGCGCTTACGGCGCCGAAAGTGGACTCTAGACTAATTTATAATGGCGTCCAAGCACTAAACAGACTTGGAAGGCACAATAAGGTGCAACTAGTTTGGATACCAGGGCACAAGGGCTTCATCGGCAACGAAAGAGCAGATGAGCTTGCAAGAGGGGGCTCTACAAATCACTTTGTAGGTCCAGAACCATTTGTGGGACTCTCGCAGGGGACCATAATATCGGCCTTTAAAGCCTACGCCAAAACCAAACACCAACACGAGTGGAGGAATGAGGCTGGCTTAAGGCACTCTAAGCTCTTCATAGAAGGAGTGGACTCGGGCTGGACCAGAAAACTCTGGAAATCCAGTAGGAAGCAACTCAGAATCATATCTGGGGTGTTCACTGGTCACTTCGGGGTCAAGGATCTCTTGGCCAAGATGGGACTATCTGATAGTTTAGACTGTAGAATGTGTGGCGAGGAGGATGAGACTATGGAACACTTATTGTGTGAATGTCATGCCCTTGCCAGACAAAGAATGAACTACTTTGGTAACGGTTACCCGCAACCAAAGGAATTCAAGGTGCTCCCGGCGAACTGCATCATCCGCTTTGTGGAAATGATGGAGCAAGCCTGGGAGCAGGTATAAAGGAGAGAGCAAATGCACAAAAGATCCCACTGGGTCGAAGTGCATCCGAAAGGGCCCTCACCTAGATAAGATAAGATAAGAGATAAGAGCCTACTGCCTCACGGTATGGTACATTTGGCGTGTCAGCTGATCCTTCACAATTATCCAACTTCACATTAGGGTCAGCTGGCAGGGAACTAGGTTTACTTAGGCCCATTCTAAACTTATCAAGTAGGCTGTTGATGTACTTGGTCTGATGTACAAAGATTGAGCCATCACTTTCAATTTCAATTTCTAGACCTACAAATTGTTTTGGACTCATGATAGTTACTTGAAACTCTTTTTGCAAATTATTTACAAATCCATCAATAAGACCTCGATTTTTACACAAAATCAAACCATCATCTACAAACAAAAGTAAATACAAGGGAGCTTCATGTTTTAGAGAGACATACAGGCACCTGTCACTTTGACAATTTTTAAAGTCATTCACCTCCATAAAAGAGTGGAACTTGGAGTTCCAACACCTGGGCGACTGTTTCAACCCATAGATTGACTTATTGAGCTTACAGACTAATTCTGTGTCAAGACCAGGTGGAGTATCCATGTAGATTTCTTCATCTAGGGTTCCATATAGGAAAGCAGTCTTTATATCGAACTGCATCATCTTCAATTTTTCTTTTGCTGCTAGTGACAGCATCATTCTGATGGTATCATAGCGTACTGTCGGTGAAAACGTCTCACCATAGTCTATCCCCTTTTCTTGGGTATAGCCTTTTGCACATAGTCGAGCTTTTTATCGTGTGGTATCATCAGCATTCTGCTTTATCTTGTAAACCCATTTACAACCAACCAGCTTCTTGTCAGCTGGATGCTCCACCAGCTCCCATGTCTTGCATGTATCATGAGAATCGAGTTCTTCGTTCATTGCTGCTATCCATTTTTCCTTATCATGACTTTTCAGAGTGTCAGTATATGTAATGGGCAATACTTCTACGAAGTTTGCTTCCGCTACTGTGATTCTCTGCGGTCGAGGCCGCAGGTCATATCTTGGCTCCTTTCTCTCGTTATTATCATTATATACTCTCTCACTCTCTTCTTGGCTCTCTGGAGTTGCTTCTGCACTGTTCTCTGTCACCTCATTTATCATAGTTTGGTAAAAATCCTCAAAAGCTTCATAATCATACATATGGGATTCCCAAGGTTTGTCTTTTTCACTATGATAGAGATCAAGGTCCACCGGGTCCTCTGATGTCTCTGACAGGCTGTTGGTTGAATAGGGCTCATTCTCATTGAAAGTCACGTCTCGGGATACACTTATCTTCTTGGTATCCGGATCAAACAACCTGTAATTGTCAGAGTTACCTTCGTAGCCAACTAGCATAAGTTTCTTGCTTTTTGGCTCTAGTTTATTCCTCTTTTCCTTAGGTACATGCATGTAAGCGGCAGATCCAAATGCTCTTACATGTGTCAGAGTCGGTTTTGACCCAGTCCAAAATTCAAATGGAGTCTTCACCTTGTTACATCTCCTGTTTAACAGGTAAACAGCTGTCTGCACTGCTTCCGCCCATAGTGCTAGAGGTAGGTGTCTCGCATATAGCATGGACCGGGCACTCTCCATGATGGTCCTGTTCACTCTCCTGTCATTCTGCTGCAGTGTATAAGGTGCAGTATATTCCAATTCTATACCTTTGTCAGCTGCATATCTCCTGAATTCTTCATTGCAGTATTCTTTTCCGTTGTCACTGTGTAACAGCTTGACTTTGGTATCAAACTTATTTTCAAGCAGCTGCACATACTTCTGAAAAGCCGGCAAAGCTTCACTTTTGCGCTTCAGCATGTAAACAGTAATAAATCCAGAATCTGCATCCAGGAATGTAATAAAGTATCTAGCCCCTGAAATAGATGGCGTGGGCATCGGACCACACAGGTCACTGTACACTTTATTCTTCTGGGTGCCCAGTGAACCTTTCTTGACAGGTACTCCGTGTTGATTGCCGATCACACAAGCCTCACAAAAGAAGTCACTAAGGTCACTAACAGACGGTAAATGTCCATTTTGCACCATTTCACGCAATGTATTGACATGACCCAGACGGTCGTGCCATTGTTTCAAGGTCACTACATTTGCTTCACAGTCCACTGACACTGACACGGGCTTGAACAACAATTTGTATAGGTTATTAGGCTGTTTAATGGCAATGGCCGCAACGCTCCCATCACTATTTTTTATAAAGGCTGAGTCCTTGTTTTTCGTCACTGAAAATCCTTTTGATGTTACAATACCCTCTGAAAACAAGTTTCTCTTCAGATCAGGCACATAAAGCACATTATTGATGGTGGAGTCATACCATTTACCGTCCAAGAACGTTTTTATTTTAATTGTCCCTGAGCCTTGCACTGTTAGTTCACTTTTATCACCTAACCGCACACAACTGCACTTCGGCTTGAAGTCTGAGAAATAATTCCGTCTATATGTCATGTGGGCAGATGCCCCACTATCTAAAATCCATACTTCTTCATCTTCTGCGATATTTGCTGCAAGCTGGGTGATGAAGGCAGACTGATCATTCTCATACTTCGAACCATGGCTATTCAGACTACTGTACTGTGAGCTAGATCGGCAATCACGGGCATAGTGCCCCACCTTCTTGCACTTAAAGCATTTAAATGACTTTTTAGTCACTTTCTCAGTAGACAATGCTGTTTCCTCTTCAATTTTAAAACTCGACTCCTCATCTAGAAGACGCGCCGTAAGGTTGATTACCGTTTGTTTACTTGGTTCAAGTGACAGCCAAGCTTGTCGCAACATGCGATAGCGCTCGGGCAATGACCCCAGTATTTTGGTCACAATTGCCATTTCTGAAATTGTTTCTCCAGCGTCCTTTAGCCGTTTCGCGATATTTTCTATTCTAGAAATGTGTTCGGCAATGCTATCGCCCTCCGTGAACTTAATCGTGTGAAATTTCTCATGCAACAACATTTTGCAATTTTCACTTTTTTGGTCGTAAATCGAGTCTAATTTATCAAAAATTTCACGTGCCGTCTCACATATTTCTATCAGACTTATTTGAGGCAATTCCATATTTGCTGTAACTATGTACATCGCCTTCGCGGCATCTTTCTTCCATTCGTCCGCATCAGCCCCAGCCGGCGACAACGAAGAGGTTATGTGATCGCCCAGGCCCCTGGCCTTCAAGGCTAGTGTCGTCTGGAACTTCCATTGTCTGTAATTGTCGCCTGCGAACTTCTTCGCAGTCGCGACGCCAAGACCTCCGAGATCCATTGGTAATTCAGCGTCCAAGTGCCGCGCTACAAACACGCGTGCAACTGACGCAATACCGAGACGTAGAAAACTTTCCGACGACCGATCCGACTTTTTATTTAATCACACGCGATACTCTGGGTCCATAACCTGTTAGATCAGGCAATAAATGAAAGTATTTGTATTGCGTTATTGTTTTAATAGAGCAGAGTCATGTTACTACAATGGTGGTAAAATAAAAAGTGTTAGGTTAGATTGACAGACGTCACTGACGTCGGTGGTCTAAACCACAGAGTGCGCATTTTATTCTTAACAATGGACAACAACGTTGACGACTGCTGCGACTGCGACTTTTTCCATACTTTCTGAGGAGAAATATCCACTTGTGAATAATTGCCACGTCTGGAATCGTCAGTGAATGACACATGGTACATACTATTCAATTTGATAATCGGTCAGTACATGACATTAGGTCTATCGCAGCGATGTAGTTTGTGTATCAGAGTCTGTATAGTTGTATGTTAAAATAGTTAAAGCTGTCTATCAGTTTGTAAACTAATAGAAAAATAATTTTATTGTTAATTTGAATCCGATTTTTAATCACGATCGCTATAAAGGCATTTCAGAATTAAATAAATGCGTATGAGTATGAATACGAGTTGAATTTTATTGCCAATGTCAACTCCATTGCTCGCTAACGTCTTATAGTGCGATAAAAACTCCGATGCCTGGTCATAAATATATATAAGTTAACAAATTTTTCAAAAGAAGGCAATACTGCTTTGTTTTTGTGTGCTTATAAATTTCATATTTTCGTCACTGGGTTTTGAGTATAGGTGAATAACTTAAGTAAGTAGTTGTGTCCTGTTCGAATAGACGTTACATATTTAAATTTTATAACGCACACAATACAAATGTCTATTCAAAGAGTCAACAACTACATGCAAGAGGGTTTTTAGGGTTCCGTAGCCAAATGGCAAAAAACGGAACACTTATAGATTCGTCATGTCTGTCTGTCTGTCCGTCCGTATGTCACAGCCACTTTTTTCCGAAACTATAAGAGCTATACTGTTGAAACTTGGTAAGTAGATGTATTCTGTAAACCGCATTAAGATTTTCACACAAAAATATAAAAAAAACAATAAATTTTGGGGTTCCATACTAAGAACTGAAACTCAATTTTTTTTTCATCAAACCCATACGTGTGGGGTATCTGTGGATAGGTCTTTAAAAATGATATTGAGGTTTCTAACATCATTTTTTTCTGAACTGAATAGTTTGCGCGAGAGACACTTCCAAAGTGGTAAAATGCGTGCCCCCCCCCCCCCCTGTAACTTCTAAAATAAGAGAATGATAAATCTAAAAAAAATATGTGATGTACATTACCATGCAAACTTTCAACGAAAATTGGTTTGAACGAGATCTAGTGAGTAGTTTTTTTTAATACGTCATAAATCGTAAGAAGCAATTTATTTAACGGAACCCTTCATGTGCGAGTCCGACTCGCACTTGCCCGCTTTTTTACTGAAGTTTTTCACCTATATCATATCTTTTCACAGGTATGGTCCCTCCTAGGCCACGAGAACAAGCAATCCGAGCCCATATACGAGAACGAGTCGAAGCAGATTCGCTGCCTCAACGCCTTGTCTCTCAACTGCTGCGCATACAACCAACGCACAGTGCTTATAGTATGCGCGAAGTACTGTCAGATCTACGACGCTGGTAAGTGGTGTGTTTTTTTTTCTTTTTAGGGTTCCGTACTCAAAGAGTAAAACGGGACCCTGTTACGAAGACTCCGCTGTCCGTCTGTTTTTTTGTCGGTAGCTTTTACATGATATAACACACGTTAATATATATTATATGATTTAGGTAAAAATCCCACTTTGCAAAAAGTCTCCGCAGCAATGAAGATTTTATCATTACTGATGAACTAGACACTTCAGAGACTGTCTCTCTGCATTTTTGTGGTGCACATAACATGTCTAACAACATACTAAATGTTCGTGCTGGTTTCTAGAAAATAGTAATTTCGATAAAATTAATCTTGTAGGGAAAACTCGCTTTGCGTTGTTGGTTTTTTGAGCACAATTTTCCCAATTTTAAATAAAAAACTAAAATAAAAAGCTGAAATACTAGATATCATTTGTGTCTATTTACATTACATTCGTGTATCTTTTCTAGTTTTGTCGCAAAATCTGAAAGTCCTCAGATTTTTTCTTGATTTTTTTATACTTTTGCTAATAGTATTTAAACTGGCGTATATATTGAAATATAATGTATGAATGAAGTATTGACAATTCATTCAGCTTTCATTAGGTACCCCACATATGTATGTACGTTGCATGGTTTCGGTGTAATTTATACTTTTCGAAGCGCGGCCGCGGCAATTTTGATGACGTCATTACAGGGGAGATCGACTCCGTAGAGATTGTCTCCTGGCAGTTTTGGAATTCAGGGGACATGCCTAACAACATACTAAAATATGGCGCCAGTATCCGAAAGTGAAGTATTTTCCCCTAACAACGTGCACTATGGACCGATTATGTAAATTCTTTTTTTGTTTGGATGTGTATCCTTCCCGGGTATCTGATAATGGGATCCTTATTTTAATAGTACATTACTGCAAAGGCCGTGAAGTAAGGGATTGATGGACGAGTTTGGGCTAGACACTACAATACAACGAGTCCAGCAATCCCTGTTCCGGCCGAGGCTTGTATAGTGCTTTTCTCAAACGATGTGAGGAAATAATAAATAGTTATTTGTTATACAAGGGTGCAGTTATAATTTAACCGCGAGTGTGGAATTGAAACACGAGCTAGCGAATGTGAGTGGTTTAAAAATAGAATCCTTTTCACCTCACTAAAGTGACAAAGATTCTAGATAAAAAAATCTAAAACAGAAAAAAAAAACATTAAAAAAGAATAATATTAAAAAAACATTACAAAAGAGTACCTAAAACAAAAAGGAAAAAAATATTAAAAAAAAACAACTAAAAAAACAAAAAAAAAAACTAAAAATACAAAAAAAACGCCCAAAAAAATTACAAAAAACAAAAAAAAAGGAAAAAAAAAACAAAAAGATGGACAAAAAAAAGAAAAACACAAAAAACATTAAAAAAAAAACAAAAAAAACAAAAAAAAAGGAAAAAAAACAAACAAAAAACATTAAAATAAAACAAAAAAAACAAAAAAAAAAACAAAAAAGGAAAAAAAGGAAAAAAAACAAAAAAAAACAAAAAAAAACAAAAAAAACAGAAAAAAAAAACAAAAAAAAGGATAAATAAAAAAAAAAACAAACAAAAATATAAAAAAAAAACAAAATAAAAAACAAAAAAAAAAACGAAAAAAGAAAAACAACAAAAACTTGAAAAAATTAAAAAAAAAGACAAAAAAAAAACAAAAAACATTAAAAAAAGTAAAACAAAAAGGAAAAATACATAAAAAAAACTTAAAAATAACATAAAAGACCCTACAAAAATTTTAACATTAAAAAATAGACAAACATCAAGAAAAGAAAAGATTTTTTTTTTAATCATTAAAAACGATAAACAACACTAAAAAATAAACGAAAAATAACAAAAAAAAAATAAAAAACTAACAATTTTTTATTTACAAAAAACTAAAACAATTAAAAAAAAGTATTGGTGGTTGGCAGTATGTATTTATTCCTTTGTCTGTTTAATATCAGTAAGAAAATTTAAAAAGTTAGAGTAGCGGCCAATAATGTTTTTAGTTAGGGTTTTCATACATTACTTCTTGGCCTAGGCCAAGAAGTAATGTAGGCAGCCATAAACAAGGAATTTCATGTCTTCATTTGGTGACATTAACGCATACATTTCCGAGCATGTTTGAGAAATAGTTATTTGTTATACAAGGGCGGAAAGTTGTATTTTACCTGCGAGTGTTCATTAAATTTGAAACACGAGCTAACGAAAGGATTCTATGATTGACCACGAGCGAAGCGAGTGGTTCAAAAATAGAATCCTGAGCGTAGCGAGTGTTTCAACACACAAGACGTAAAATAACTTTTCACCCGTGTATAACACACATCTTTTCACCTCACTACAGCAAGGAAAATAAGAAAAAGGGTAAACACAAAGTAAAAACAAACAAAAAAAAGTAAAAGTTTAAAAAAAGTTTTAAAAAAAGTAAAAAAAAAAAAAACCTAAAAAAAAAGTAAAAAAAGTTAAAAATAAAAGTTAAACAAAAATATGTCATAAAATATACCTACAAAAAACAAAAATAAACATTTAACGTTCTACGTCATAGTACATACTTTTAACGTTCTACGTCTACTTTCTTCACATGTGGATAAAAAGCGATTTTCTCAATAGTTAACAAACATACAAAAAGGCCTTTCCGAGCTAGTGAGGTGAAAAGTAAATTATCTTCTTCCAGGTGATTTCTCCGTCCTCTGCTCAATCCAGGCTCCGACGGGCGAAAGATGGATGTCGGGCGACTTTCTCGCTCCCGACCGTGTGCTGGTCTGGTCTACTGAAGGCAAGGGATACCTGTACCGACTGCCGGCCAAGTACGTATGATGTGTGGTGTATATATATAACGAACTCGTCAAGGGTATACGGGATATCTTGAAAATGGTGACCAATCGGTCGTCCCCAATAAGCTAATGTGTAACTAACCACGTGACTTGGTCATTCAGCCAATAAGATAATACCATAGATACAAAAGGTTGCTGTCATTGGTTGACTGACCAAGTCACGTGTTTTTTTTTCTTTTACTTTTAGTTAAATACCTAACCAGTTAAACCTATTACTTATAGGGAATTCGTGGGGCAGATTATAACCTCCTGAGTCCCAGGTTCCTTTAGAGAGAACAAAGGCGTTTGATACGAATCAAATAATAAAGGAATAGACATTCATTTGTTTTGTCTTGTTCGATTTAAGAATAAATGAAAATTCAAAACTATTATCCGAACCACTTGATATTAAGGGCCGTAAGAAGGGGATTACTAACGAGAGTCTATTAGAAGCCCGACGCCGAAGGAATCTAAGTTTCGTACAACTGCACCAATCAAACATTGACGAAATTGACAACTTCACTTACAGATTTGCGAGTGGAGGGCGAGGGAGTGTGGCCCCGCGTGGCCAACTAGATTTTATTCAACCAATCACAGAGAAGAATTCTTGTGACGCGCGGCCAACTAGACCAATCAGATCACGCACAAGCTGATAACTCCCTCGGGAGGTAAATCGGTTATAGCTCTATACACCTGCCTATAATACACACTTTACGAGCAAGTCTGATGAAAAAAAAAACCACACCTGCTGCTGCTGCTGCCTGATTTCAATTTTCCTCACAGAATTCATGAACAGCAGTATGTACCATTATTTCCATCTTGCCGTAAACACTTGAAACCCTCGCCGTAATTATATAATATTGGTCCCTTGAGACACAATCTACTACAATTGTTTCTCAAGAGATTTTATGAAGCCAAGTTCCAAACAACACGAGGGGTTTTTTTTTTGAAAACAGGTAGTATCGTCTGATCTATCGAAATGAAACCTATTTGGCATTTTGATAGTAGAATTTCAATCGTAAGTAAAAAGCGAATCAAGTAGACACCTAATATTGAATTCAGGACCCAGATTTTTGAGTTAGAGCTTTTTATTATTACGAATGGGAATTATAGGATGGGAATATAATCCTTTAAGAGTGTATTTCTTATTTTATTGAACACATAGAATATTGGGGACGTCTAATAACAGGTCACACTATTCAGGAAAGGATCAATGGCAGATTGGATATTCCATTTGACTTTACAATACAACCTTTTTCTCAAACATGCAATGAAATGTCGTCATTACGTGGGTTATATCAGGCTTCAAAGTATCACGTTTCGGGCGGATCAACTCGAGAGAACTGTAAAGTAATTTCATACGAAATTGAAGGCCTAGGCCAGGAAGTAATTTTTTTTTTAATTTTCACTCCACTATTTGTGGCACAACAGCATCACGGCATTCATCCATGAAAATTAGTTTGATTTGAGGAGTTTTTATTTATTTATTTCATTGCATGTTTGAGAAAAGCAATATACATGCCTGGCCGTGAAAAGGGCTTGCCGGCTTCGTATCACTATACCTACTCACCCGGCAAGCCCTTCTTTCCCGGCGTCTGCAGTAATGTATATTACAAACAACTATATTTATTACTTTGACTATATTCATATTAAAATCACTTCATTTAAATGGAATAAAACAATCCGTCATCGCTCTTCTACCTTATCAACTAGCTATCAAGTATATGGCTAGACTGACCAATAACGGAGACGAAAAGCGAAACATCTCTTTTCCTGCTCTCTCCCTTGGATTATCGAGCGGGAGAGCGAGACAAAGTTAGCTATGATTTCGTTTTTTGGTTCTCGTGGTGGTTTGTGTGAATCGGTGGTTTTGGTTGCGAAGGTGTTTGTTATATAATATGTTTTGTTAATTTGGTGGAGGTGCTGGGATGATGGAAAAAGAACTGATTCCAATTTAATGTTTCTTAACTTTATTACTAAATTATTCACATATTAGGGGCGACATGTTTCGAACCCTTTAGCAGTTCTTCCTCAGGATAAATGTTCTCGCGACCGCGTCGAGATTACGAGATTAATTACGAATGTGCCACTCTATTTATTATGGAGTAGGATACTTTTTATAGCTTTATATTCCTGATTTTATTAAATATGTATTTTAATACCAACTAACTTTATTTTAGAACAACGCCAAGAATGTACATATACAAACAGTCACTTTAAATAACAATTATATTAGTAGTTTATGCTACTGATACATAATGAGAGGCCTTAAAATACGAGTAAGGTTTTATGAAACGAGCGTCAGCGAGTTTCATAATAGATCACACGAGTGTTGTAAGGCCTAATTATGTACAGTTGCATACACTACTTTATCTAAATACATATCATAAGTACGCTAAGATGGGTTCAGACGCCGTAGGAAAATGACCTGCATTGCTACTAGTGCTAGTAAAATACTAAAATATCTTAAAAAGTTTAAAAAAAGTGAAAAAAAGTTTTAAAAAAGTAAAAAAAGTTTTAAAAAAAAGTAAAAATAGTGAAAAAAGTAGTATTTTTTTTAAAAAACTGAAAAAGTAAAAAAAATAAAAAAAAGGAAAAAAATAAAAAGAAAAAAAGTTAAAAAAAGAAACGAGAAAAAAAATAAAAAAAGTAGAAAAGTGAAAAAAAGTATTTTTTTTTAAAGTAAAAAAAAATATTAAAAAAGTGAAAAAAGTAAAAAAAAGAAAAAAAGAAAAAAGTAGAAAAAAAGAAAAATGTAAAATAAAAAAAAAAGTTAAAAAAGTAGAAAAATAAAAAAAAAAGTGAAAAAAAAGTATAAAAAAAGGAAAAACAAAAGTGAAAAAAGTAAAATAAAAAAACATACTGAATTGACGTTTAGTATCGATGACTGTTTTAATATCTATATATACTAGAATAGAGACCCACTTGAGTTTTGACAGCTGTTCCAAATTTAAACTCATAACGATACCAAAATCTGTACTGTAATAACATTACAGTACAGATTTTACCTACTACAACAGACAATAAAGTTGTCATAGTAAAATTGGTTGTAATAATGCTGGTCATTTCCGACGGTTTCTGAACGCATTTTAGAGCACTAATGATATAAACTAACTTTTTTATACATATAACTAGCTACCCGCGCGGTATCATCTGCGTATTACAAAAAAAGCAAAGTCGCAGGATAAAATCTATATTTACTGACTATCCAAATCGGATAATTAGTTCCAAAAATTACCCCCTACGTACAAACTTATACACTCACAATCTTTATCACTTTGTAATACCTGCAGACTCAAAGGGCGTAACAGCCATTAAAACAACAGGCTGTTACGCCCTTTGAGTCTGCAGGTATCGATATTAATATACATAAACTAATAATTTTTACCCGTTTTTAATTTTAGTATAATATATTATACATATAAACGACAAAGCATGCATGCCAAGCATTTAAAACTTTTTCTTTTACCTCCGCAACCAAAATTACTAACAAACAGGGTTTGAAGATAGTTTCACAATTGGCATGATTTCATTAATGCAGAGCTAACAAATTTCCATTCTAGTTCTCATCGGAGCACAAAAGGCCTCTGTGTTTATAATTTAGAACTAAATCGGTGGATAACACAAATTATAAGCACATTACTTAAAAATATATTAGGTTGCATTTAACGTAGAACTGATGGCCGTTGAGGCGGAAATGTTCTCGAGTGGCGACCACGTACCGGAAGGCGCGGCGTGGGTAGGCCCCCCACAAGGTGGACTGATGACCTGGTAAAGGTCGCGGGAGCATGCTGGATGCGGGTGGCGTAGGACCGGTCACTTTAGCACTCCTTGGGGGAGGCCTTTGTCCAGCAGGGGACGTCTTTCGGCTGATATGATGATGATGATATTAGGTTATTAATCTGAATCATTGAAGATTGTTTCCCAACTGTTTAATTTGTCCTAAAAGCCGTTATTCTCTTAGACTATGTTTTTTTAGGATGATTATAAAACAAACCTAACCTGGGCATTGGGCACCACATCACGAGAAGTACTTATAAAAAAACTTTTGTGACTGAGTTTAAAGAAAAAAAAAACATAGATATTGCGAGTTTTTTTCTTTCTCAGCAAATAATTTGTGTTATTGACCACTAATAAAAGAAGCTTAATTTAAAACTAAACAACGAGATCACGGGCAAACGATAATATTTCTATTAATCTTGATTACAATCTTTTATATGCGAAATTGAACTGTATTGCATTAAACATTCTTATTTCGGAAAATAGGTATCTTAATTTCTAGCACATTATATAGTCCATAATTGCTCTTAATTGGAATTAAAATTGGAGTATTGCCGTTTTTCCCATGAACTCCTCAACGAATTTGATCATTTTATACCTCGCTAATATGCACGTTCAGCAAATAACATAAGTTTTACATGTCTCATTCCATGATAACAATCATGAAATGAAAAATGCTTGAAATACACCCCGAGATGTTGCTGCAACGTTGCACAACAGACAATCAACTTGTGGCTTAAAACACCGATTAGTTAACATGTTGCCAGAAACAAAGCAAGGTCGACATCACATTTGTTGCTGCACCCATTGTTTACGTTTTACCAAGCATTTTTCGTCTCCCAAGCTAAATAATACAATCTCTGTTATAGCAAACTGCGCGGACGGGTTATCAGTAGGTTAGCACCATTCTGTTTGTATGCATGTCTGTATTTCCTTTGCAAACACCTGTAGTGTAAACTGATCAACTAGAACTATTTATATGAGGTATTTAACAATAATTCTCCAATAATCATAATGCAGGTAAAAAAAAATACAGATAGATAAATTGATTGAAATTGCTCAAATGTTAGCTTAAAAAGATCCCTTTTAGGAATAAGTTCGCATTTTTACCTTTACATATATACAATACGTACAGTCAAAACCTTCTTACGTACATCTTAAGGTCGATATTTGTACGGAATATGAAATTCCAGATGTCATCTCAAATGATTTCTACTATGCTAATGTATTACCTTACAGTCTTATTATTAACTTTGGCAAAAATCTTTGTCTCAGAAATGTGCAAATCTGTGTTTAATATTTCACACCTGGCTGTCAAACACATCTTTGCACATTTGTGTCACACCCTAAATGTCATCACGTACAATATAACATAACGCATTAAAAATATCTTAACACCGACTTTATTTCAATGAAGATCTAACAACACTAACAATATTATGGAGAATTATTGTCAGGTCAAACTCCTTCGTTGATCGGTCTAGAAGCTTCTTAGTTATAATTTAAATATTGAAGATTTATTCTCAATTTGATGATCTTAGGGCTCGGCTTCCAGCGTTGCGCCATACGTGGAAGCGAGAGGCAGTGATCTGATCTATCGCTCCCACGTATATCGCTGCCGCTGCAGCCCCAATATAAAATTTTAGTTAACCAAAATTACTATGATCTCAATATAATTAGGTATATGAAATGGGGATAATATAAAAAACATTTATAGCATAAAATAGGTAGAGTTTTAGTTTGTGTTATTTGAGTAGTTATAGGAAGTAGTATTATTATTTTATTGTTAATTTGCTTAATGCACTTCCATGGTAAATCATCTGATTGTTGTGTCATTATTGATTAATTCTTACTATGTCGCTTTAGTAAACTATTAACGCAACCAATTTTTTCCGCTTGGCTTGTATTATAAATAGTATTGTATATATTTTGTTAATTTTCATACAGATCCGAAGATGTATATCAAAACCTGCAACCATATGATACCTTTTGGTTTAAATAAAAACCTCAATTTTCCCCGATGTCTTGCGAAACTTCATTCGTTTGAGATGGTTACAAGTTTTCAAGCATTTCCTAAGAACATTCCATTTAGTTCTAATGGCAAGAATGTACTCTTTTTCTGTATGTCTATATTTATTTACACTCATTTTGCTAATTCAAGACCAAAACGGGTTGCCAATAATATAAAAATAATTTCGCCGTAGCTTACTGTACGCCTGGCCGCGATCGCCGCCATTTTTGGCGGTGGGAAGGACGGATTACAATTCATTAAGTACCTTTTGAATAAGAAAAAGGACTTTGATTTGAACTTTTTGTCTAATATAAAGAGTTTTATTTCAGCGCACTGTTCCCTGACTGTATATTATTATGAATGGGCGGCTGACGGATGCAAATTACGTCAAAATAATGTCGATCCATATACGTAATATGGATATGACTACAATTGATTTAAAAAAAGATAACATAATTGCCAAAATTTTAAAGAATTTTATGTATATTAGATATTTTCAGACCATTACTTTTATAGTTCACTATCCGCTTATACAGGGAAAATGACCTCTTTACAGATGTAAGAGGTGCGTATACGTAAAGCGATACTTCAACATTATTTGGAACTTTATCAGTTTTATCACCATCACTCAAATTTCTTATAGAATCATAATCATAAAACTTACTCTAAATTTAATTAACGCCTTATTCAATTTATGGTTTCGTCACCATATTGTCACCGATGGGGCCGCCCATTAATTATTATGTTGAAAACGTTGGAGATATCTAGATGTATAACAATGATTAACGCAAAAAAGTTGGTTAAATCTGGAATGTTTGCTTGACAGTGACGTAAGTGACTTTGATATTAGCAGTGACGTATCTGTCGTAGGTTTTTTAGTGTTAACCCATCGAAGGCTTGACAGGCGGGTCAATCAACTTTTTCTTGTTGTTATTCTGTCCCGGTAAGCCAAGAGACAACAGTGACAGACTTTCTTATAAAAAAATCTATAAACTGGACACTGGAATCCTATCATGCTAAGGAGATGCGCCACCATGGAATGGGTTTACCAATATAACAAAAACACGTTTTTAGTGGATTAAACCTTATAAAATATTAGTTTTAAATAGTGACCCAGGAGACGTAACCATGGCAACGAGCAACAAGAAATAGTTGATTGACCCAGGTATAGACTTAAATACTAATGCGAAATCAATTGATGACCCCAGTAGGTCTAGACTTCAGTACTACATGTGACATCATAATGACGTCGCTGGGCACCGAGAAGATTAGCAAAATGAGTGACAATACGAAACAAGTGGAGTTTAGTGATACTTTATGTACTAAATTATGAAATATAACATTAATCCTTCTATGCGTGTGTTCACTAAATTTGTGTCATACAGCTCAGTGCCCGACCACAAGGGCTTCCACGGGCCCACCGTGGCCCACGATAGCCCGGTGCTGTTTGGGATCCTGGCACATCCTGATAATAAAGTAAGTACCATACATAATAATAAATATTAGCGGATCATGTTACACTAATGTTTAAACCCATAGTAAACTCAATCAACCTTGTGTTATTGGTACTAAGCGATCTTGCTTATATTCCAAATCAGAAATTACCTTTACCTCTACCCCTTCACTATTAGACACTCATCTCGAACGTCCCGATAATTGGTTCAAACCCAAGACCCACCAGGCTCGTAAATTGGTTCAAACCCAAGACCCACCAGGCTCGTAAATTGGTTCAAACCCAAGACCCACAAGGCTCGTAAATTGGTTCAAACCCAAGACCCACAAGGCTCGTAAATTAGTTCAAACCCAAGACCCACCAGGCTCGTAAATTGGTTCAAACCCAAAACCCACCAGGCTCGTAAATTGGTTCAAACCCAAGACCCACCAGGCTCGTAAATTGGTTCAAACCCAAGACCCATCAGATCAATTCTCGTGCCAAATACCGTAATTAATAATTCTAAAATTCAAACATATCATCACTCCCTAGTTGACCGTTCCTTAGTTGAACGTATGACCTCTCCTTTCCCGATCAAAAATAATCAGCATTACATGAAACTAATGGTAAAAAAAAACCGGCCAAGTGCGAGTTGGACTCACGCACGAAGGGTTCCGTAAGAACCATTATCTATAAAAACGGCATAAAAATCACGTTTGTTGTATGGGAAAAAAAAATCTGTTTTTTAGTATTTGTTGTTATAGCGGCAACAGAAATACATCCTCTGTGAAAATTTCAACTGTCTAACTATCATGGTTCATGAGATACAGCCCGGTGACAGACGGACAGATAGACAGACAGACAGACAGACAGACGGACAGCCGAGTCTTAGTAATAGGGTTCCGTTTTACTATTAGAGTACGGAACCCTAAAAATGATCTACGATATTAAAACTTTCGGTGCTTTCCTCTACAAAGCACACAATACGAAATCTTTACCGTTAAATCAATACTTGTTCGCAGCTACTATCATGTCCACCTGCGATGCGTTCCGTGATCACATCTGTGGGCGGCAAGCAACGACGGCTACTTCTGCGCGGCGACTCGCTGGGGACAGTGTCGCTGTGGAACATAGACGAGGCAGCCACTCCGGCCGTCGGCACCACACCCTGTGAGTACCTAGACCGTATGCCCACTCCCAATACGCCTACGTCTCATGACAACACAATAAAATGCATGGCAGCAGGTCGAGAAAGTTGTGCTGAGCAAGAATCAGAAAATTATCGCACCTAAACTTGGCCGCAAGTTAGAGTAATCCTTCACACCCGGTCAAAATTGTAAGGGGTATATTTACGACATGTGACAACAGTATGAGACATGTGGCATCATTTAGAAAGAGTAAAACTAAGTCTGTCAGTCCTGAAGTGGCTGGAAGTACTTGGCAGACGGTGCCACAGTTGGCCACCTTGTAGTGGCCGCGTCTATTGGCTTAATGCTCAAAATCAAAATGAGGTTCGTGATCACATCGGTGGGCGGCAAGCACTGCTGCTTCGCGGCGACTCGTTGGGGACAGTGTCGCTGTGGACCATAGACGAGGCAGCCACACCGGCCGTCCGCGCCACACCCTGTGAGTACCACACATCATCATCATATCAGCCGAAAGACGTCTACTGCTGGACATAGTCCTCCCCCACAGATTGCCAAAGTGACCAGTCCTGCGCCACCCGCCTCCAGCGGACCCTCGCGACCATTACCAGGTCATCAGTCCACCCATGTGGGTCTACACACGCTGCGCCTTCCGGTACGCCGCAATGGGCTTGAAACCTTAAATTTGTTTACGATGCCATTCGAACCAGTTTTTGTAGATGAACAAATGTTTGTATGGAAGCAACTACATTTAAAGGACATTAATACCCAAAAAATCGAGTTAAAGACGGACCTCGCTAACAGCACCCGAAACGCTTCATACTGATTGGCTTTAAAGTATGACGTCACACCGTGCAATTTGTACTAACCGCTGCATGGAAAAAATACAAATACAAATTATTTATTTACCATAACAACGTTACATGCGATTAAATTAAACTATTCTGTTAACATACACATTTTTAACAAACAGAGAAAGATATCCGTCAGCCCCAAACTAGGCACAGCCTGTATCTTGGGAGCCGAGAGTACAGATTTTACAAGTAATGAAGTAAATTGCTGTTTTCGGGCGTGAAATACTGCATTTAGGTCCATAGTTGTCATACACATTTGTTTCTATAAAAGCGTAAGGATTCTATTGGTACAGTCAAGGAATTTAATTTCCAACCCTCCTAAGGTTCAATATCGTGTAGCAACCCGTCACCATAAGAGCTCTAGCTAGAGTACGGCGGCGTTACTTTGACATATCGCATGTATTGTGTTTTGTTAGTAACTAGGCAACAGATTAACTACGTTGACATGGTGAACTGTGGTGAACTGAACTTTTGAACGTGTTATCTCATGAATCCCTATTCTTTCCTGGTGTAACTCCACTATTTGAGCTCTTAATAGTTTGCGGTTAGCGGAAAGCATTTTATTTTTCAAATGAATAACGTGAAATTTATTTTACAATTGTCTCGATTGACACTGACACATGACAAATGTATTAGAAAAAAAGCTAATGTGAACTTTTCGCAAAGAGGTTATCTGTAATGTGAAGTGACAAATAATACGTATTGACATTTCAATACTATTACAAAATATAAATCTCGACCTTATTGCATTGCGAATGTCTAACGACATTTTAAAGAAATGGGTAGGGAATTAAGTTCCTTGACTGTACCTTTAAATTTACTCTTGGACAATAAATAAAAAAACTTTTTTTTCTAAACTTACACAAAGTTCATATCTATTTATGATTTGAATTATATTTTGTAATTTATACTTTATTACAATCATTTGATGGTTTACTATCTATTTAGCAACACGACGTTATCAATTTTAACACCACGCAACAAGCCTATTATCTGATTGGAATTTCTTTTGTTTCAGCGCACGCGCCCATTGTGTTGACTAGTTTGGACATGGCCTGGGCGGAGATGAATCCAAGCCCTGTTGGTATTCTGGACCAGTTGCACCATCCGGATGAGCCCGGTAAGATTCCACAATGATTTTGAATTTAATTTACTCATCAGCCGTAGTCCGTCTACTGCTGAACGTAACTCCATCATGTCGCGCCATAATCCACAATATTCGACTCTGGGCTTTCCCCATACAGCCACTGCCAGCAACTTACTACCACAGTCTAACTATCACTATCACTACAGTCTGCAAGCTCGGGGCTGCGCGGGCCAACGATGGGGGATACGCGGGGAAGCGGGAGGCGAGGAAATTTAGCAACAACTCATTGAGTTTGCGCTAACTATTCTGAAGGGGTGTCAAGTTTGATCTCATAAAACCGTTTTCTAAAAGGTACGAGGTTAAAATAAGGGGTTTTTTTTAATAATGTCACTTTAATTGTGTTCAAAATCGATATCTGAGGGCTCGAGAGGTCTTTTAATATGAATCCGTGGGAAAATAAAAAAAAAACTATTTGAAAATCAAACCTCAAATTCGTATTAAAAAGCCCCTCGGACCCTTCTTCGAACGAAAAAAATATATGGCCGTCATTTCTAAACGTATTTCTATTTAAAGAACTGTGTGAGAAAGTGTTTATAAAATCTGGGGGCGTGCCGCAAGCAAATAAAGATTAATAAGAATGCCTGACTTGGCTCTACGAAATATCTCACCACTTTACTGTGAAAGAGTTTCGAGACTTGGCCTATTTTTTATGTGATTGTTTTTTATGGGATAACTACATATCTACTTATGAAATGCTTGAAAATGAAACGAGTAATTATAAAAAAAAATATATCTCTCCAAACATATTTTGACAACCCTGACTCTTGAGCGGTTACGCTAAGCTGCTGCGTAAACTCTAAAAATGAATGAAGCTGTAGGTCTATACATATACTGTGTTACTACCCACTCACAATAGCTGTGTACCTCGCAGCGTGACGTCATACCGGTGCTCTGCCGCTCCGCTGAACTACACATAGCGAGCGAGGGGAGACATTGACGTAACATAAACTAAATAGACTCACAATGCCGAACAAAAGTGTCAAGAAATGTGCCCTAAAATGACAACTCTAGCTATAATTCAGTAGTTGCTTATAGCGTTAACTTATACCCTGCATCAAGATAATATTACGTTTCATAAAAAAAGAACTCAACCTTTTTTGGATTTAAGCACCATATTAGCAAATCAACATCAACACATAAAATACTTTTTAGTTTATTGAGATTTTATCATAATGTGACTTAACTGCTCACGTCAAAACTAAATAGCGAATGAATGGAGTCGCGTTATAAAATTATTTTAACATTATTTGTGTAGGTATTTAAACAGAAAGTCCAATATCACAAATAAGTCAGGTTTCTTTATTTTACAACTGAGGAATAAATAGTTTAAAATTTCCAAATGATGTGTTGATATTGGATTATTCAATTATATTATAGTAAATTAAGTGTCCGCAGTAAGCTCAATTCTCCATACAAACGTAGTTACGCTCTCATTTTAAAACGACTAGCTAGTTTGCTCTAAAACTTTGTACTAAGAATAAGTTATGTATCGTCCAGGTCTTTAATTAGTTTATGTAGCTTCAGTACCATAGTAAAAAAATACAGAAAATTTAAGTTTTTCATAAAAAACTTGTTTTTGCTGTATTTTGTTTGTTTTATAAACTGGAGCCATATAAACTAATTAATTTTGTCTGACAAATTATTGGAAAGAATTGAAATTAAAATATGTAATGGAAAGAAATGGACTAACGAGTCCATGACAGGTGTAGTAGCAGTTTTAGTTTGTTGTTCAATCCATTTTTTGTCGTATTATATATCCGAAGTAGGAAAATGAGTCGAACAAACGACGCGCGATTAGAATAGAATAGAAAGTTACCTATTTATAGTTTTTCTTTTCGGTGTTACAATCATGTCCGCTGAACGGGCGTTTCCTTAATGTAATATGTCTTAAAGATCTCTACATTTATTTTATATCGTGTACCACATTTACAGCTCACAGATGAGTGTAACATAATGATGATTCACTTCGCTTTTTATTTTAAAGTCGTTTGGTTTAAACAAATCGCCTCGACTGTCGCGTGCTATGACTGCAGCCCATTTTGCATGTCACTGAGGATTTCTTGGAAATCTTAAAATTAAAACCATAAAACGTAGGTAACGAAGTCATAAAAAAAGTATCTAATACCTACTCCTTAGATTTATGTTCTGCGACGTATGTCATTTGAACTAACAAAAACTAATTATTTAAAACATGTTTAAAACTATTCAATTACAATGAGTTTACACAAATTTCGTTACGTTATCAAGAGAACTTACTGGAATAAATATATCCCATCTTTTTTTCTCCTTTTTTTGTTGGTATTTACGCAGTTTTTGACTGAACATTTAGACACATCTGACAACCAACCAGTCTCACGGTCGAAACCAAACTAAACGCAAAAGAGCCGGCCAATTCCATCAGCCGGTACTTTTGGACGGCCATTTTTTTCGGCTGATTGTGTATCTAGTTACATATACTAAATCAATGAGGGGAGGTAAAAGGGGTAGCGGGAGGGGCGTCGCATTCCGAGGAGATGTACAGACACTGTGACCGAGTAGTACTTATGTCAAGGAAACGGACCAACCAAGAGAATTGAATCAAAAATTTCACGATGTTTCTTTAAATTAGTATACCATGTTAGGAGGAATAATTACACCTTATCATTTAAACTTTCCATTGGCTTATTTATAAAAAAGAAAACACACATCTGATCCCAATTGGGACATGCATGTTTTAAATCTTCGAATGCAGAAGAATCTTTCAATTACTTCTTTGTAAAAAGAATGTCTCCATAGAGCAAACAAAGCTATGTTCAATATACTTTCCTTATATTTCCTTTCATGTCACATAGCCGTATATAAAATCCGGTGTTTGTTCCAGAAGTGAAACTGACGGCTTCCATCTACCTTCTGGCTGCGAACCGCCTGGTGGTGGGCAGAGAGGACGGCTCCATAGTGATCGTGAACGCCACACACACTGTACAGCTGCAGCTGTTGCACGGCAACCACCAGCAGCTGGATGGTAAGTCTTGTTCTGGAAGTAAAACTGACGGCTTCCATCTACCTCCTGGCTGCGAACCACCTGGTGGTGGGCAGAGAGGACGGCTCCATAGTGATCGTGAACGCCACACACACTGTACAGCTGCAGCTGTTGCACGGCAACCACCAGCAGCTGGATGGTAAGTCTTGTTCTGGAAGTAAAACTGACGGCTTCCATCTACCTCCTGGCTGCGAACCACCTGGTGGTGGGCAGAGAGGACGGCTCCATAGTGATCGTGAACGCCACACACACTGTACAGCTGCAGCTGTTGCACGGCAACCACCAGCAGCTGGATGGTAAGTCTTGTTCTGGAAGTAAAACTGACGGCTTCCATCTACCTCCTGGCTGCGAACCACCTGGTGGTGGGCAGAGAGGACGGCTCCATAGTGATCGTGAACGCCACACACACTGTACAGCTGCAGCTGTTGCACGGCAACCACCAGCAGCTGGATGGTAAGTCTTGTTCTGGAAGTAAAACTGACGGCTTCCATCTACCTCCTGGCTGCGAACCACCTGGTGGTGGGCAGAGAGGACGGCTCCATAGTGATCGTGAACGCCACACACACTGTACAGCTGCAGCTGTTGCACGGCAACCACCAGCAGCTGGATGGTAAGTCTTGTTCTGGAAGTAAAACTGACGGCTTCCATCTACCTCCTGGCTGCGAACCACCTGGTGGTGGGCAGAGAGGACGGCTCCATAGTGATCGTGAACGCCACACACACTGTACAGCTGCAGCTGTTGCACGGCAACCACCAGCAGCTGGATGGTAAGTCTTGTTCTGGAAGTAAAACTGACGGCTTCCATCTACCTCCTGGCTGCGAACCACCTGGTGGTGGGCAGAGAGGACGGCTCCATAGTGATCGTGAACGCCACACACACTGTACAGCTGCAGCTGTTGCACGGCAACCACCAGCAGCTGGATGGTAAGTCTTGTTCTGGAAGTAAAACTGACGGCTTCCATCTACCTCCTGGCTGCGAACCACCTGGTGGTGGGCAGAGAGGACGGCTCCATAGTGATCGTGAACGCCACACACACTGTACAGCTGCAGCTGTTGCACGGCAACCACCAGCAGCTGGATGGTAAGCGGTCTTTTTAGTAAGGCATGCTCTTTTACCCTTGCAAAGACGAGTTCATACATTATCTGAACATGTTTCGTTCGTTCATTTGTTTCATCAAACTCCTCCAGTTCCCACAGTATATAGTTTGATAGTATAAAACCTTTATTCATAAAACATGAAACTCAATAATCATCTGTAAACTAAAATGTGTGCTGCGCTCCCTGTCGCACCAGTCTTGTATTTAGTCTTTTAATGATCGTTTTTTTTCAGACTGGCCCCCTCACCAGTTGTTGCACGGGCACAATGGCAGGGTCAACTGCCTGTTGTACCCCCACCATGTTCATCCAAGGTACATATTGTCAACAATAACACTTCAGAACCCCATATTTAGAGAGCCCCTTTCTGTTGTTACACTGCCTCGATTTACATTGTCTCTGTCAAAAATGTTTAAACTTTTATTCCTTTACCTTTTTTGATGAAGAACTATTTATTCTCATTACAACCCTCTCAACGAATACTTTGAGAGGGTTGTAATGAGCCCAAACGCGACGGGTTTATCTTGTGTAGTGTAGGAATGGCGATTTCTGTCTCTATCAGATCGGGGGTGACGTTGTCACTGAATTTACGTAAATTTGCAAAATTTCAGCTCAATCGGATAACGGCAAGGGGCCGAAAAAAAACATATTTTCCTTCCGGCTATTTAAAATGTTTATATTTGACCATTTAGTTGATTGGTTGATAATGTCGTTTGGAAGCTCGCAATATATTTTTTTACAAAAGGTCCTCATTCTAACAAAGCCGATGTTTGACAGCTAGATAATTTTAATCATGGCGTCCTGCTGGTCGCCTCTTTCGTTCGTAGCGCGATCGGGCTATCGTCACCTCGCTGGTGCGAGAGAGTCGAGTTTAGCAATAACGTTTAAATAAGTTAATTACAATCAATATTAAATAACCAAAATACTAACAAAGAATGTAAGCAAAATGTCCCCTAAATTAGCATTTCCCAACAGATACGACAGGGCGCACCTGGTCTCCGGCGGCATAGACTTCGCCGTGTGCCTCTGGGACCTGTTCAGCGGGCAGCTGCTGCACCGGTTCTGCGTGCATGCTGGCGAGATCACGCAGCTCATCGTGCCGCCGCATAACTGCTCTGTAACTACTACTCTTCATCTAGATCTAGACACGCTCAAGCCAAGTTCTAGAACTGACGACGCAGCCGAGTGTATTACACGAACCATTTGGCGACTCTGACGCCTTAATAACTCAAAATCTATTTGACATAAACGCTTGAAATTTGCCAAGTAATTCCATTAGGATCCACCGGAGCTTTGCGAAGTAGCGGAGGAGTAATAAATAAATAAATAAATATTACGGGACAATCTTACACAAATCAACCTAGACCCACGGTAAGCTCAGTAAGGCTTGTGTTGTGGGTACTAGGCGATAAAGCCACCAATAGCATTGCTAGCCTCGCTTACGCGTCTTACTATTAATGAATTTTCGCGCTCCGCTACCCCGTTCAGCTGTGGATACTATGAACACACCCGTAGCCTCTTGTGGCCCGTTTTACGAAGACACAGGTTATAATTTTACAATCAGAAAGGTCATATGACCAGCGGAATTGGACGAGCACCTCTGTGTTACCTGTTTAGACTGCATGCATCTGCGAAGTCATTCAAAGGTGTACGTGAATTCCCTAAAGCCGTGTCCCCCGCGCCATGTTTTCGTGGTTTTTAAACGTCAAACATGTTTTGCCAATCAAAACAATGCCCTATTTGTTTGCCGAAACTGACGTAAAACATGTTAGATGTTTAAAAACATGGAAAACATTGGTGCAGCGGACCCGGCTTGACCTGCACTGGGCCAGTGTGGGGGACTACTTGGTTATTCCATCTCAACCATGAAAGAAGGCCTGTGCCCAACAGTGGGAGTGGGACGTATGAAGACTGATGATGATGTTTATGATTTTATTTTTGTTTCAGCCCCGCATTCAAAAGTGTATCTGCTCCGTCGCGTCAGACCACAGCGTAACATTACTGAGTAAGTTTTTTTTATTCACTTAACTAGCTACCCTCGCAGTTCCGCCCGCGTATTGCAAGGAACGCAGCGAAACCCGCGGGATAAAGGTCGTCACTTTTGGACCTTAACAGTTTTGCGCGAAATTCTCCCTTTCCTAGAATAAACTTGTATAAACTAGAATAATTTGAGAAAAATTGTTTTCCCAAAATATCACGTCCAAAGTAATTTCTTAGCGGTTCCGGAGATTGCCCCTTACATATAAACTTGCAACTTTACAGTAGGTTTATGACCTTCGATTTTTTTACGATGCCATTCGAACCAGTTTTTAGAGAGGAACAAATGTCTGTATGGGAGCAACTACAATTAAATAACATAAAGACCCAAAAATGTAGTTAAAGACGGACCTCGCTGGCGGCTGCCGAAACGCTTCATACTGATTGACGTTAAAGCATGACGTCACACGTTGCAATTAGTACTAATCGTTGTATGGAAAATCAAGTTAATTGCTGTTTCGGTCGCGAAATACTGCGTTTAGGTCCATAGTTGTGGTACAATTTTGTTTCTATAAAAGCGTAAGGATTCTATTGGTAGCTTGAAATTTACTATTGGACTATAAAAAATGCATACTTTTTCTAAACTTTCAAGGTCTATATCTTTTTATGATTTGAATTATATTTTATTACAATAATTTGATGGTTTACTATCCATTTAGCAACACTACTTTATCCATTTTAACATCACGCAACAAGCCTATTATAACCTCACAGAATTTTCCTCCTCATAATGCAGATAATAGTACATTGTGATACAAGTGAGCTATGTTGATCATCACATCAGAGGCGGAATTATCACGCGAACCGCAAGTGAGCGTGATAAGAGAGCCGAGGATGTAATTATCAAAGCTCACGCGTTTCATACGACGTTTTTCAACACATTTGCGAGTTAATAATCCTTTTCATAAAATGAAAATGTTACAGGCTCCTAAGCTATTTCCTTTAGTTATTTTTTTAGGATTTTTCCTCGCAAATGTGTTGAAAAACACATTAGCAAATGTGTGCTCACCTGCGGTTCGCGTGACAATTCCGCCTCTGATGTAATGATCAACATAGCTCACTTGTATCACAATGTACTATTATGTGTAAACCGCGCAGCATAAAACATTAAAATGTAAAAACTCATTTGCGCTTATTTTTCTCCTAGGTCTTGCCGAGCGGAAATGCGTTACGCTTGCCTCACGTCATCTATTTCCGGTTGTGAGCATAAAATGGCGGCCGGGAGACGACTTCATGGTGGTGGGATGCAGCGATGGCACCGTTTATGTGTGGCAGATGGAGACTGGCCATTTGGATAGAGTGTTGCACGGTATGTATCTTATTAGAAGTGGATAAAGTACACACCCCGTAACGCAATCGGAATAAGTGTTAATTAGGCTGTGTCAGGATTATCCAGGTAATAAATCAGGTGTCCTGGAGTTGCAAGCGTCCATAGGCAACGGTAACAACTTACCATCAGGTAGGCCGTAAGCTTGTTTGCCACCGACGTGGTATAAAAAAAAATCACCGAGCGAGAGTATACAAAAATCCCAAGAAGTGTGACAAAGAGAGACGTCATCTGTCGATAGCATTGTATACGTGTGGTAGACGGAGACTCGTCAGGTTGATAGAGTGTTACATGGCTCAGTCGATGGTGAACGAATACGTACATAAACAATTACATAAATATGTAATTTTTTCATTGTAATTTTTTTTCTAAGAAACTTCTAAATTGTCTCCTGGATAACGGGACACAATACCAACAAGAAATTGTTAACCCTAAAATTGACAGTGTATCTAATAATGCACACATTTTTTGGTCATCTTTTTCCATTTTTTTCTAGAACAATTTTTTGCGCTCTATACAGCGCAAACGAGACTTGAACGCACGTTTTTGTTTTATTTTGCCAAGTTTAGGGTTAAATAATCCATATTTATGTAATTTTGCTCCCTTGAGACACAATCAACTATTTTTTATGCAGCCCACTCAAATCATAAAGATGAACTTTGTATTGATGAACGATGATGTAAAGTTAAAAGGTCTGATATTCAACAGTATCCTTCTTCCTCAGGTATGATAGCTGAAGAAGTACTGTCGGCGTGCGATGAGACCCTGGCGGATGACCTTGGAGGCTCCTTAGTGGGTGGCTCCAGCGATCTCCAAGGCCTGGCCAATCCTGCTGTGCACTTCTTCAGGTAATTGGTGCTTTTAGTCATCGGTTCACGAGAGACGAGCGTAGTAAGTGTCGCGAAGGAAGTTTTACGATTTTTTCGGCGTAGCTTTTATTTAACTTGACCTATTCGTTTGTTTGTTAGTGTGGGAAAAAATTTAGAACTGAATTTTGAACCAGTTAACCTTAACCGGTTGAGCTAATTTTGGGTGGATTTTCATTTTGGTTGACAATTCAATATTATGGTACCATCAAGCTGATTTGATGATGGAGTCAGAAGGTGGCCATGGGAATTCAGGACTTAACCGACGTAACCCCGTTGAGTTCAGATTCGTTAGAAACGTCTCAATGAGTGGTTGATGACATACAGAAAAGTACATTTGGCAATAAAAGCTTGTACCAAAAATGAAATTTTTGACAGAAACTAATTGCAATTAGGGAACTTCAGCCTAATCCAGTATTTTAATTTGTTTGTTGTACACAGAGGCCTCCGCCACCGCAATTTGAACGCAATGCGAGCCGCCACGCAGCGCGGCATCGCGGCGCTCCAGGCTCCCGCGGGCAGCGGCGGCCTGGGGCCGCTGGCCGAGCCCGCCAGGGCGCGCCGCGCGCAGCTCACCGTGCAGGGCTTCCGGAGTAACCCGAAAGGTATTTGGAATCAGCGGAGACTTTGTCAAACAAACTCTTTGTTACTGATGGAATAGAGATTATACCATTGGCCAGTGAAACCTTCCAGAATTACATGGATTTATTAATCTCACGGAACCTTTCCCTTCATGGCAAATCGTTACATATAACTCAAATGATATTCACAAGAGTAGGTTGCACCAACTTACGATTTCAGACAGATCACCGTTAAATATGGCGCCGGCAGCCGCCATTCCATAAAAACTTGTCAAACGTTCCATACAATCAGATTTTAACGAACACTGCTTACAACAACAGACGGTTTGGAGCAGTTACTTCGTAGGACAAGGCAACATCTCTGATCAACTATAAAAAAAAAAAAAGTTTATTTCAGACCGCAATCCATAATATGTTAGTAACAATTGGGACTTACAAGACTATGTTAGTATTACGCTTTAAGTTTAGGTTTAATTAATAAAATTTTTGAATCGGTATTATGGCCGAACCTATGGCTGAAAGGCAAAAGGAAGTAGTGAATATTTTATTCCCTACTTGATCCTACCACTTCAACCCAATATTTAGTGAGCGGGCAGTCAAGACGCTCTGCCAACACCCTCAGCATACTGTTGCTGCTGCCTCGCATCCGCTTTAGCATTGAGGCTATTCTTTTATATATAAGGCTATAAGGTTGTCCAGAGGCGAATCTGCGGAATCCAGATCCTTGAAATCCGTGCGGCAGGTTGACACGTCCAACCTGGAGCATACTTTCTGCTCTTGCGACTCCACTCTGGCCGGCCGGTTCAGGCACGCACAGCACTGAAGGCCAGATCAATCGGGCCCTCTAGAAGTTCCGGGTCCGCGGTGTCGCCACCCACCGTCAGCTCGTCAAAAGCTACGGAAACGTTCGTATTTGTCATGCTACTTCAGTCAACTTCAGTACTTTTTGTACTGTGACCGACTGAAATAGCAAGAAACGTTCGTACGTTTCCGTGAAAATACGATGGAAAACAATTATGCACTACATCTGTGCCCCCCCGGGCTTTATGATTATTTCAGTCGCTCTAGCTTACTGAGCTATCGAGAAACCGCCCTAATCACCCAATTTTTCAATCATTATTAAATAATGGGAATCATTTTTGTTCTAGATCCGGAAAGCCACATTCTATTCTTCGACATTGAAGGGCTCATCGTCGAGTTGTTGAGCGAGGAGTATTCTGCCATGAGCCCCAATAGTTTAGAGGTAATTTATTATTTATATTTCGTGGTTTGTTTTAACTTTGCACAGATAATAGTGAGCCAACAATGACTTTAGAACTGAGCGTTTCAAACACTCGAAATATGCGCCTGGGAGCGACTGCCATCTAGCTTTTCAACCTGGAAAATTCCTTAATGTAATTGGGTTCCTCTGTATACCTAACACCCTTGGTTCATTCAGAATCAGTATTTCCGGAATCATACTACCTTGATGTCTTCAAGGCAAGAGTGATAAGGCATTTTCTGGGTAAAGCAAAAAATATATATTAATACAATTTTAACGGATAATGTTGAGTCTATCGATTGAGGATACCGATTTTTATGTAACAAATAATTGAAACTAAATTAAACACGTTCAAGAAAATTTTAGTCGGTCTTGGCAGTTTGCTGTTGAACTTTCCATCGATACAAAAAATAACACTAATTTCGAAATCCTGATGTAATTCGCGACATGTTGTGTGCGTGACCTCAACACTGCTGCCGATACTTAAATGCTAGTATTGTTTTTGCCAGGCTGCCGGTCTGATTACGAGTGAATACATGACTATGGCGGCGCTAACTCAATCTGCGAGTCCTGACGCCACTAAACGGATATCCGGTAAGATTATTAAAAAATTGTCTGCTTTAAGATCGTTCAATCTATGGGAGCATCCTACTCTCATGTACGCTATGGTCAAACCATAAAAATAACTTGAAGAACGAACTTGAATGAAACTTGACTACTGTCAAATGTAAAGCGACCGGCCGGTTAATTTATGAAGAAAAAAGTGAACTAATTGGGGTGAGTTTAGCCATATTTATATATATTTCATCATCACACGGCTTGTAAGTACTCCGGTGAACTTTTCGATGCAAGGCTGGAAGAATTTAGAATATATATACCTAGAACCAGTGCAACGACCACATCGAATCCCATCTCTTTACACCGGCAAAGAGAAGATTCGAAACCATTTTTGGTTTAGGGTTGAAATATGGGCTCTTGATGAAAACTCCTCTGTTATAAAAAGACGTGTAATTACGTGACAAAGGGTACAGGACGGGCCGTGGGTCAGTTATACTTTATTTATACATATTTATGGGATACATTACATACTGTGGATTGATTAATTTTAATATTAACCTGGTAAGGCCCAATGTGCATTAGAATGCACACTACGTTTCAATAGGACTTGAACCTTTCATAAAACAAATAAAGTAGCATTTCTTTTGTTTCGTGACTATTTGAACATATGAAATTCAATCAGATTTTCTAAGCAACTAGATCCAAATTACCGTAGCAAACATTTTCTATATTGGGCCTTACGAGGTTCATTAACGACAAATCATCGCTGGCTCATATGTACCAAACTACATTTAAATTGTACGGTCGTGGGTCTGTTATACTTTATTTATACATATTTATGGGATACATTACATACTGTGGATTGATTAATTTTAATATTAACCTGGTAAGGCCCAATGTGCATTAGAATGCACACTACGTTTCAATAGGACTTGAACCTTTCATAAAACAAATAAAGTAGCATTTCTTTTGTTTCGTGACTATTTGAACATATGAAATTCAATCAGATTTTCTAAGCAACTAGATTCAAATTACCGTAGCAAACATTTTCTATATTGGGCCTTACGAGGTTCATTAACGACAAATCATCGCTGGCTCATATGTACCAAACTACATTTAAATTGTACGGTCGTGGGTCTGTTATACTTTATTTATACATATTTATGGGATACATTACATACTGTGGATTTATTAATTGCAATATTAACCTGGTAAGGCCCAACGTGCATTAGAATGCACACTACGTTTCAATAGGACTTGAACCTTTCATAAAACAAATAAAGTAGCATTTCTTTTGTTTCGTGACTATTTGAACATATGAAATTCAATCAAATTTTCTAAGCAACTAGATTCAAATTACCGTAGCAAACATTTTCTATATTGGGCCTTACGAGGTTCATTAACCACAAATCATCGCTGGCTCATATGTACCAAACTACATTTAAATTGTACGGTCGTGGGTCTGTTATACTTTATTTATACATATTTATGGGATACATTACATACTGTGGATTTATTAATTGTAATATTAACCTGGTAAGGCCCAATGTGCATTAGAATGCACACTACGTTTCAATAGGACTTGAACCTTTCATAAAACAAATAAAGTAGCATTTCTTTTGTTTCGTGACTATTTGAACATATGAAATTCAATCAAATTTTCTAAGCAACTAGATTCAAATTACCGTAGCAAACATTTTCTATATTGGGCCTTACGAGGTTCATTAACCACAAATCATCGCTGGCTCATATGTACCAAACTACATTTAAATTGTACGGTCGTGGGTCTGTTATACTTTATTTATACATATTTATGGGATACATTACATACTGTGGATTTATTAATTGTAATATTAACCTGGTAAGGCCCAATGTGCATTAGAATGCACACTACGTTTCAATAGGACTTGAACCTTTCATAAAACAAATAAAGTAGCATTTCTTTTGTTTCGTGACTATTTGAACATATGAAATTCAATCAGATTTTCTAAGCAACTAGATTCAAATTACCGTAGCAAACATTTTCTATATTGGGCCTTACGAGGTTCATTAACGACAAATCATCGCTGGCTCATATGTACCAAACTACATTTAAATTGTACATTGCACGCTGCGGGAAACGGATAGATTTCTTCGGCCGCGTGAAAGACAAGGCCGGCGATATGGAGAGGATATTGAAAGAGAAGGATAAACATGGTACAGTATTAGTTTGTAATGCATATGCTAGAAAGTATTATCTTTTTATTGGGTCAACATGGGAAGGAATATAAATAATTGCTTTACCGCACGCATCATCATCATATCAGTCGAAAGACGTCCACTGCTGGACATAGGCTTTCCGCAAAATGTTATAATTTGTTCACACCTCATCATCATATCAGCTGAAAGACGTCCACTGCTGGACATAGGCCTCCCGCAAAAAGTTATAATTTTTTCACACCTCATCATCATATCTGCTGAAAGACGTCCACTGCTGGACATAGGCCTCCCGCAAAAAGTTATAATTTTTTCACACCTCATCATCATATCAGCTGTAAGACGTCCACTGCTGGACATAGGCCTCCCCCAAAAATTATAATTTTTTCACACCTCATCATCATATCAGCTGTAAGACGTCCACTGCTGGACATAGGCCTCCCGCAAAAAGTTATAATTTTTTCACACATCATCATATCAGCTGAAAGACGTCCACTGCTGGACATAGGCCTCCCCCAAAAATTATAATTTTTTCACACCTCATCATCATATCAGCTGAAAGACGTCCACTGCTGGACATAGGCCTCCCGCAAAAAGTTATAATTTTTTCACACTTCATCATCATATCAGCTGAAAGACGTCCACTGCTGGAGATGGCCGGTCTTGCGCCACCCGCGTCCAGCGGACTGCCGCGACCTTTACCAGGTCAGGTTTTGCACACCTGCTATTCAGCAAAGAGTCATTCTTGCCCTTAAATGAGGGATCAAAGTTGTACTTTTCTTCCCTGATAATATGTGGGAAAAACAGTGTACGACTCAGTTGACGCCCTCGTCGTAAATACTTGTATATTTTTGCGCCCTCGATACACAGTCTACTATTTTGTTGACTAAAAAAATACTTTGCCGCACGCGTTCAATTTATACCTGTCAAATGCTTGCGATCCGACATTAATTGTTTTACCGCCCTAGGTGGGTAATTTCTGTTTCATCACACTTGCTAGCAAAGGGCGCGTAGTAAAGGTTTCTTCTTAAATTGTATCTACCATACATCAGTTACAAATCATTGAGGTTAGAACTCAATCAAATACGAAATTTTGAAGGTTTAAAATTAAAATGTAATTTGGGGGTACAATGAAATGTATTTATTTTTTGTTTGTACAGTCGCGGTATTTGAAGGTTTGTCACTTTTGAACCTTAATGCCATTACATAGAATCCAAAAGTGCTAAAGATTAAATTTCCTCGACCGTACCATACCGAATTTATAGATTCTAATGATTAGGTATGACCGTTGAATTTTATGACAAATAAATTTATTTTTATTGTGAGAAATATTGATCATATCACATATTATACTATACTATGGCAACTAAAATGATGCATTTACCATTATGGAATGTGAAAATGATTGCAAGCTAAATTATGGATTTCATTAGTAACCCGTAATTTGTGTATATTTTAATTGCTTATCGTTGCTTATGGTTTGGGTTAGGTTAAGCATGCTATTATTTCTAGGTATCCTGGCGAAGATGAAGGAAAGTGCTGAAACAGTGCAGACAAAACTCCAGGCTAAAGCAGAGCAGCTCAAGGGACATTTGGACGCTAAAGGTAAGATTTACAGGTTGACATGGCGTGATTGAATTTAAATTTTATGTTGCTCCGGGCCTTTACAGGTTTACAGGAATGGAGTGATTCAAATTTATTGCCAAAAAGAACACAAAATATAACGTTCAACATAAGTACAATGAAATAACTTAAACAATACCTTAGAGTTAAAATTTAAAATACTGAATTGCGTTAGGTTGGGCAATGGGTGCTCGTCTCAGCATGTGAAAGGCTTGGAGAATTGCGCTGGTTTTCATACGTGTCCCTTCGACAGGGTTGGTCGTAACACTACTTACGTCTTTCTATACAATTCAACGGATCCCAATCTATCTATATTATTATTACGCAGGCCGATTTTTGTACATGCCATCAGATCTACAGTTATGGCCCGATAAATGATATGTCATTCGATCCGTCTCATGCTGCAAATTTGCAATAAGGTGTAAGTTTTTTAATTTTTATCGAGAAAGCACAAAAAAATTATAAAAAAAAACTACTGTGCGCTTATCACGTGACTTTGGCTGTGTGACGTCACGTGACATAACTCCTGTTTTGACTTGAGACGACAATGTGAAATAAACAGATAAGAATTGAACTCAAACCTGTAGTAAATTCTTCAGCATAAGAAATTATAAATGTTGAGTCAGCCACATGGATACAACACTAAGGAAATATAAAATTAACGATTTTTTACAATTATATGTTTACAAAATTACTGACTGACATACAGATGTCAATATTACTGGCTGTTGAGACTAGTGCCCTAGTTTAAGGTAGAGGGATGTAAGTGCGTGCGAGCACGTTGCGGTACGCGAGGTGAAGACGCACTTACATTTGTACGCGCCGCGACCCGCGACTATTGCAGAAACCTATTTAATTACAGTGTTTACAGTCCGCTAAATATTTATTTTGTAGTCTAGAGATCCCTCTGCCTTAAACTAGGGCACTAGTCTCAACATATGGTCCTTCGAACCGGATTTCTCTGCGGTGGATCGGATTATGTTGCTGAGCCGGCATTGTCACCACCACTGGCCATGTTTTTCTTACTCCAAAAAAGTTTGGACCCCTGGTTGACTGGACATAAATTGTTGCAAATTAGCCTTTCAAGAAATAGGTCGAATTACCAGTCACCCTGTAGGTAAGCCGCGCGGGTAGCTAGTAATATTAAATTGGCAAATGATTGCCCTACGATTTTATAATTAGATGGTCATATTCTTGTTTTGAGTGTTTAGATGTATAAAGAATACTACAAATGAATAAATACCTACAAATATTATTAACGACTTGTTTATCTATATTTTACAATTACAAAATTTACAATTATACAATTATATATATTACAATTATATAGTACAATTGTATGTGGGTGATGTGTGTGTCGTGTTGTGTGTTGTGTTGCGTGGGTTTCAAATTTGTTCGAGGAAATGAGCACGCAGTATTTTTTTTTTAAATTGATTAATTTTATCATGTGATTTACTTAACTGTTACTTTACTCTGGCCCGTAAAGTGACTTCCTAAACAATTTCGGTGCCAGGATCTGGCTTTATACTGGAGTCAAGGATTTTACCTTATAAAAACCCAAGGGGCTAGTTTGTGCCTAAGGGTGATATCAACCAGAAATATTCGAAGATGTGTTTTATTTATTTAATAACACGCATACTTGTCAGGTAGGTGTCAAATATATATTATACCTACACAGCTTTGCGTTTTTGCTTTGCTTTGCTGTAGCTCTAGTATAAGTTTTATCGATACATATACATTTTCGAACGCGTTTTCGTTTAGTTTCAATTTTTATTCCTAATAGTTACCACCAGAGGCGCTGTTCGCGTTGCCATACAAATTGAAACTAAACGCAAACGCGTTCGAAAACGTATTGTATCGATAAAACTTATACTAGAGCCTCTGAAATGTGCAAATTATTATTATTATTCTTTATTTTGGATAACTAACGAAAATACAATATACATACAATATGAAATTATGTATACAACAAAATAATAAAGTTTCCTAAAATAAACAAAATAAATCTGATAATAAAAATAGATAAATACAAATACCTTTGTGCTGTTTTTATTTTCACAGAGCAAATAAATATTTACAAAAAGTATTTAAAAACCGTATATGTCCATGAGTATCTTTATTTGGGCCAATTAGTCTCTTTCCAGGCGCGACAAGAGAAAGAGGTCGATAGACGGACCGAAAACGCCTGGAGGAGCTATTGGTCCATGAAACACCTAATGAAGGGCGACCTACCTCTGTCACTTAAACGTAGGCTCATGGACATGTGCATACTTCCAGTTCTCACCTACGGTGCACAGACTTGGTCTTTGACGGAAGCGCAGAAGTCCAAACTTGGGGTTTGCCAGCGAGCTATGGAGCGCAGCATATTAGGTGTAAAGCTAATGGACCACATCCGGAACACCACGCTGCGCTCCAAAACCCAAATAGAAGATGTAGCTCGGAAGGCAGCCAAGTTAAAGTGGGACTGGGCTGGTCACGTCTACCGCATGCCGAATGAGCTGTGGGCCAAAGGGACCACGGAGTGGAAGCCCCAACACTCAAAACGGAGACGCGGTAGACCTCGTCGGCGATGGCGGGATAACTTGGACTCCTTTTTAAAAGACTGGCCAGTTATTGCTCAAGACCGCGATGAATGGAAGGGGAGAGGGGAGGCCTTTGCTCAGCAGTGGGACATAACGGGCTCGATATAATAATAATAAATTATATTATATATAATATAATAATTTAAAAACCGGCCAAGTGCGAGTCGGACTCGCACACGAAGGGTTCCGTACCATTATCTATAAAAACGGCAAAAAAATCACGCCCCCCCCCCCCCGACATTTTCATTTCAAAGTTCAATATCTCAAAAACAGCTGAACCGATTTTGTTGAAACGTAGCTAAGACTCATCTCGATCACGTCAGCTTTCGTATAAAAAAGACCGCATTCAAATCGGTCCATTCGTTTAGGAGCTACGATGCCACAGACATACACACACACAGACGGACAGACAGACACACAGGCTCTTTTTCCGTCGGGGGTTAAAAAATTATGAAACTATACGTCTGTTATAGCATTACTCACATAGCCATAGCTAAGTTACTTAGTTACGTAGTTACGTGTTTTTAAGACTGTTTGTTTGTCAATAAAATAAAATACGGTGATCTTAATTTTATATCACAGACATCTTACTCTCTAATTATCATTTTGTAACTTGTTGAAAAATACCTGTGTACATAATTTCCCTTTAAAATATTTGTTATTATAATTTAAATTTTTAATTTGATATATGTTAAATAACTGACGATCACAATATAAATTCCTAAAATTGATTGAATGTTAGTTTTAAGTGATATTGTATATTGTGAGATAAATAAATCATATCATATCATATCAATAAAACAAAAGCATTGAATGCTAGATTAACTAACTTCGACTATTATAAGTAAACGTTTGCAACGAGATCGAAAACTAACTCCACATTAGACACCACAAACAAGTTATTAAATACTGCTAAAACTTGTAATATGAAGTGAGTCCATAATTGAAGTAATTAAAACAACCGTCTACCGAGATTATCGGTTGTACAGCAATTACCTATTATTACATTTATTCATTCCGACTCAAGGCAATCTAGATTTGCGAGTGCTAGTTGTCTTATTGTGACACACGGGAGCGACGAACAACCAGCACTTTAGTAACACAACTACTTGAGAATTAGATATTTATTGATAATAGTAGTTTATGTGACTGTACATAATGAAGGCCATTAAATACGAGTGTGGGTTTCATACATCACACGAGTATCGTAATGCCTAATTATGTATAGTTACATACACTACTTTATCTGTCCACATATCATAAGCCTCCATGATGCATTCAGGAGCCGCAAATTATGACCGGCATCGCGGCGTTGTTTTCTGGCAGCTGTCATAGTTCTTTTTTAATTCAGAGACAAACTAGAGTCGGATCCAACTGTCATATCGTTCGATATCTTACTTACGTGCGACATTTGTCTAATTTGTATGCAAATTGACAATTCATTTCGAACTAAACGTCATCTCGACTGATATTAGAATAGAGGTCAAATCAAATTTCTTTGATTTCAGAGATGTTCGAAATTTGAATAAAATAATACTATCGAAATCGATGTTATTATTTAGCAATAATATTGTTCTAACAAAACAGTCTATTTTTATGGTGGTCATAATGTGCGGTTCTTGAACGCATCATGGAGGGTTTATGATATTTGGATAGATAAAATTATAAACAATTTTACATGTCAATTTAGATGGGATACTATATTTAACAATATGTTTGACGACCGCTTTAGCCTAGTTAATAGTGACCCTGCCTACGAAGCAAGAGGTCCTGAGTTGGAATCCCGGTAAGGGCATTTATTTGTGAGATGAGCACGAATATTTCTTCATGAGTCATGGATGTTTTCTATGTATTTAAGTATTTATTTCTCTATATAAGTGTGTATATCGTCGTCTAGTACCCATAATACAAGCTTTGCTTAGTTTGCGACTAGGTCGATTTGTGTAAGATTGTTCGATAATATTTATTTAGTCTCATTTTATATTAACTTTACTATACGTTGGTCAGTTCTATAAATTAATCTAAGTAAAATTAATTTAATACAATACTACTACTTAAAATACAGTAGAGGTTGTATATCGAACATCTACACTGCTGGGTATACAGCACTATACCAATTTTAAATCGAGCTATCTGGAAGTCTATATTTATCAGTGGCGGAGCGCCCGTATAAGCCGATTTCCGCCTAAATTTTCTTGCTATTTATATATTACGAAACTCGTAAATCTTCAAAAAATAGCCCTTTTTTTGCTCCTGGGTGATGTCCAGGCAAAACTTTCACGCGCCGCCACTGATAATTATAGACACAAGCAGATTGGAAGCCGACAAGCACTTGCCCCCGACGCTTTGGCTTCTGGGCCACATAACTCCGTACCTCAGCTGCATCAATGAATATATTAAAGCGAGTTCGTAGTCTCTTCGATGTGTAATCACAAGGGGAAGACCCCTACAGTACTAAATATGCCACTAATACCTATCATATCATAGAGAACATAAAGATTACTTAATCTAAGAAAAGGTTGTACTCTATTATTCTTTCTGAAAAATAAACAGTATTTTTTTACATAGTGTCATATTGAGAGAGGCAAGGCACAGCGGAATGTCATTTCGCTCTCATATTTGGAGCAGCCCAACTGGGGAAGTACAGTCGAGAAAATTGATTTTTTATCACTTTTGGACCTTAATGCCATTACAAAGAGTCTAAAAGTGCTAAACATTCAATTTCGTCGACCGTACATAATAAAACAACTACTTTCTAAATTACAATGTGGCGAAATCTTATATACATGTACTAAAACTAATAAAAACAACTATATGCACATAAGCAGTTAACTATTAATCTCAAATAAGACGGCTTTTGTTTTTTTATTCGTCATTCTACTAGCCAGTGTGTCCGCGCCTACAAAAGCCTACGCCCTCATCAAGGCAGTCTAGATACTGCCTACACGCACAATTAGTTCTTAAACAGATTACCATAAAGGTCAAATTCCTGTGAATTTTAATGTTACTGTTTTATAAAGAGAAATATTTTAGTAGGAAATTCAAGTCGGTTTCGTCGTTTCAAATGTAGGGACATACAAGAACGGTTGCCAATCGAAATGGACTTTAATGGATTGGAATATGGTTCAAGTTTCAATGAGTTTATTTCTTAAGTGGCCACATTGGTTTCTATGTTAAAATTTGGGTTTTATGCAGTAGTTATTAAGGGTGATATTGGCTTGTTTTAGTAAAGGGCTGGGCTAGATTGCCACATTTGCAGAATTCTGTTCTTTGTTTGATAACGACTGACAGGGAAATAAGCTATAGAGTTTAGTGTCCGTTTGTTCGTATTTATCTTGGAAACTGGAATTATATGTGCAGTCAATGAATTGTATTATGCAAACTACACAAGTACACTTCAAAAGTCTGAACTGTAAATGGGTCAATCCACAAGTTTTTGGTGCTTGTTGCCATGGTTATGTCTCGGCCATTCTATTTAATAGCCTTAAGTGTCCCACTGCTGGGCAAAAGCCTCCCTCTCTTCCTTCCACCTATCCCTATCCTGGGCAGTCTCCCACCAGTCTTGGTCGAAGACGTCAAGCTCGTCTCGCCATCTCCGACGAGGTCTACCGCGACGCCGTGTTCGGTTGTGTGGGACCCACTTGGAGGTGATTTTAGCCCACAAGTCTTCCGGCATGCGGCGGATGTGCCCGGCCCAGTCCCACTTAAGTTTGGTCTGGCCATTATTTAAAACAATTAATAATTTTATGTTATGTCATGAGGTTTAAGTCCACTAAACACGTGTTTTCGTTATATTAGTAAACCCATTCCATGGCGGGGCAACTCGTTAGCATGATATGAGTTCAATTTATAGTATTTTTACCCAACTGCCGAAGGAGAGGAGGGTTATGTTTTTCGAGCGTATGTATGTATGTGTGTATCTTTGTAAGTATGGATCTGTAGTATGTCTTATTCTTTGAAACGCCCTGCAGCCTAAACCGTTTGACGGATTTCGACATGAGGTGTCATATATTGGATCCCTCATAATCGTGGGAGTGACATAGGCTATAATATTTGCAAAAAAGCAGTTGGGTTTTTCGAAAAATCTTTTGATTTCACTTGTTTTCTAAGAAACTCTGTCACTATTGTCTTTTGGCTTACTGGGACAGAATTAAAACAAGAAAAAATTTATGGAGCCAAATAACGTTGTTCATACAACTTATTTACAGTTCCCTTGTCACTTAACAAAGTGCTCGAGATAATAACAAATAATTTGGCTGCCCGCAAACCCGCGGGCTAAAATATAGCCTATTTCCATCCGGAAAGTTCTTTCTACGTATACACAGGTGTCAATATTTTTTAAGTCGGAACGGCGGTTCCGGAGACTTCCCCCTACATACAAAACTACAAACTTGCATTTCACATACAATACTTTTTAGGGTAAAACGGGACCTTATTACTAAGACTCCGCTGTCTGTCAGTCCGTCTGTCACCAGGCTGTATCTCATGAACCGTGATAGTTAGACAGTTGTAATTTCCACAGATGATGTATTTCTGTTGCCGATATAACAACAAATACTAAAAAACAGAATAAAATAAATATTTAACGGGGCTCCCATACAACAAACGTGATTTTTTGGCCGTTTTTATAGATAATGGAACGGAGCCCGACTCCCACTTGGCCGGTTTTTTATTATAAGGACGATTCGAAAGTGCTCGTCTCCTAGGCCTACCTGAATAAAGAATATTTTGAGTTTGAGTTTGGATAGAGTAGGTATAGACCTCTCCCGCGACTCTCCTCCCAAGTTTAAATCGCCTCGTGGGAAGCCTGTCCTGTCAAGTTGGTCTAGACTGAAAGACATTCAGATCTAAACTCTTTGAGTAATAATTGCAAGGATAATACATACAAATACAAGCCAAGCGACTGCGCTCGCGTTTTTTTTTAACAAAGAACCCCGGCAGAACAAAGTTGTCAAATATAGCGTACAATACGATTAAAATCAGTTAAAGATTCTGATGTTACGTGGTCGGACGGGTATGCGGGAGGCGACTCGAGGCTAACTTCAGACACGCAAACTTTTGTGCCGCGTACTGCATGGTCGATTATGGTCCATTCTAAATACCGGTGAAAGATTTTTTGAAATCCGATAAGCGATTCTAGAGGTTAACCTCTACATTCAAACTTACACCCTGACAGACTTTTCCTGTACGGTGGAATTTAATTCGGGGGCGACTTTGATCAAATAGGTTTTTCTCCGAAATCATTGTTTTTACTTGTGGGTGAACTATGGCAGAGAATATATTAGTTATCTACCTTGCTGTACTCGATTAAATCTTCTTAATTTCAAATAGTTCTGCTTTTATACTACATTCTAAATGATCAGAGTAGCCCCATGTTTTCCTAAAGTACCACGTATTCCACGGTATTTAATATTAGTACCTACTTTCAGATAATATTATAAATACGTATTTAGTAATGTGAAATATTTTATCTTTGCTGACAAATATGTAGGTATGTATATTATACCGGTTTCACCTACTTTGTTTCGCTTAGTTATATTATAGCAGCCAAGATCAGGAGGCGTTGGGCCTATAATGGTTGGAACCATTACCTATTACTATGTAGGAACCGGGTTTTGATTTCTAGCCTTTTTTTTGCCCTTGCACCATTTTATAGTTATTATTTAATCGTATGGCATATATTATTTTTTGGCCTTTTGAGTTTGTCACTCTTTAGTACCACCCAGGGGACACGTGCAGGGTTGTGGTAGGTAGCTCCTGCGGACGCGAGTGACAGTTGTCCCCCCTTTGTCAAGTGAGTGGGCAACTCAACTGTTAACTATTTTATAGTCAGTATCCACCACGGGTACACCACATAATTCCGAAGAATAATTTGTCCGAAAGCATATTTTTTCAGATTTCTTTATTCCGAAAACCATGTTATATGGCTCGCAATGTTATAGGTGGATTTTTACAAGCTTTTATTTAACTTGACCTGTTCGTTTGTTTGTTAGTGTGGGAGAAATCTTGGAATTCAATTTTGAACCAGTTAACCTCAACCGATTGAGCTGATGGGTCATATATATACTTATAGTTTGGATGACAATTCAATATTATGGTGGCATTGAGCTTGATGGAGACAGAAGGTGGCCATGTGAATTCAGTATTTAACCGACGTAACCCCGTTGAGTTTTGGGCTCGTTAGAATCGTCTTAATGTGTAGTTGATGACGGTACACAGAAAAGTACAGTTGGCAATAAACAATTGTACAAAAAAATATGTTTTTGACAGAAAATTATTACCTTGCTCACGGCTCTGTATACTTGCATATGTTTAACATTATCGTGGTCTGTGGTTGGCTGTTTCTAATGGATTCATGGGTCAACCGGGTCCTTGTTTCCAGTCGATTTTTTTGCCCTTGCACCAATTTAGTAGTTCAATTTACTGACTATACTTGCTTGTGGGCCAATCAACTATTTATTGTTGTTATTTTATCCAGTTAGCAAGGAGACAATGTAAGAGAATTTTTTAGAAAAAGGGTTAAAACATGGACTTTTAATAAGCGTAGAAAAATTACAATATAACTATATTTTGAGGCCCCATTAAATTACATTTTTATAAAGTGACATAGAAAAAAGTTAGTTCATTCATATTCAACGAATCTAAAAAGGGGAGATTTTAAATTGTTCTGTTTGGTTTTCGTTATATTGTTTGTCGTAGATATGGTGTTTCCGAACTTTATTGTGGCTACAAATATGTGACGGGTTATAATATAATAGAAATAGCCCATCTAGCTATCTATGTATGTGTTTACAACGGTGTTATTGTTATATAGTTTTGAACAACCATACAACCAACAGTTATATAATATGATAACTTTTTTAAGTAAAGTAAATTATGTAATTTATGCTATTATTTGATAGATACTGTTCAGTTTCCGTGAATGTTTTTGTACTTACATGTTTCGTGTGCTGGTGTTTTCACATATCAGTTTTTCACAATTCAATATCGATATCGATTTTTATAATGTTATATCCTATCTAAGACTTGACAAGCTTGAAGGAGGGGTAAGGATTAATGAAAATTCAAAACATCGTCTTAAAAACGTGTATTTATTTACACTTTGGCAGTGATGGCATTATGGTATCTACAAAGAGAGTTACTAAATGAGACCGTTTGTTTTTCCGTTGAGCAATCAGTAGTTTCTGTACAATCCAGATTCGTCATATATACAACCAACGAAACACAGCCTTATGTGTATTGACATAAAGCCGATCGCTATAGATACAGCGTTATCGCTAGGGACTAGGTCTATTCATGCAATACGATGTATCAACAGCGGCGGCCAAAGTAATCTGATCTTTACTAAGCTTTGTTAGCTCAGCCTAGGAGGCCATGTTTCATTGGTCAGTCTTCGATTTACCACGCGTGCAGAGCTCCACCGTGGTATCCGAGACCGGCGTATCCAAGACCTGCGTATCCAAGACCGAGAGGTGCTCCCCATCCAGCAACCGCAGGAGCGCCCCAGTGTCCCGCACGTGCGGCCGCAACGCCGTTAATAGCGGCAGCTTGCGACTGAGCGGCCGCTACAACATTCTGCGACGCGGCAAGCCCATTCCAGTAAGCGTTCTCATTGATGTCCCTCGAAGACTCGGCGACCTGACGCACGGCCTCCGTGTTCCACTGTACGGCGGCCTCGTTGGCTCGCAGGTTGTTCTCAACCACGGCGCGGTTGTGGTCCTGAGCGGCGACGGTGGCGTCGATGGCGGCGGCCTGGGCGTCGCCGGCGTTGATGCCGTAGGCGTAGGGGAGGATGGCCGAGGCCGAGGCGTAGCCGAGGACGGCGGTGAAAGCGATCTGGAATTATAAAGGCGGTTAGAACCTTCGCACATTGTAAAGATTGGCATCTATACAGTACGGACTCCATCGTTGCCGAAAACCGACGAGGGTGGGTCACTGGATCGATATATTGGACCGTGTGTGTTAAATATATCATCCACATTCTAGCGTTATTCCCGGTTGTGCCCTAAAGGAGCCCGGGGTCCGCTTTGACACCTAATGTGTATGTAATGTGTGTGTTAAAGATATATCGCAAATAAAATGGTTAGAAATATGTGACCACGACTATACATATAAGATGAGATATTTTTGACCTGTTGGTAACAACAGTGCCAATTCGTTGCCAAAAATTCAATTAGTTCAGCCTATTAGTAGTATTATTAGTAGGTATAGTTTTCGTTTATAAGTTTTTATCTCTGTTTTAAACCACTTTGTACTCTTAATTTTTTCATAGCATATACGCTAATTAGTTTTATATATTATACTAAATATGGTTGCATATATTATACTATATGATGTATGATGGTAGGTGGACAAAAAAGGTGTCAGATTGGTGGCTACTTCTAGGTAAAAGGAGCGTCGGCCGTCCACCAGCTCGATGGGTGGACGATATTAGGAAGATCGCGGGTCACTTCTGGATAAGATTAGCCCAGGATAGGGACGGGTGGTGTACTCGAAGAGAGGCCTATGCTCAGCAGTGGGCGATTACGGGCTGACAATGATGATGATGATGATATTATACTCGTAAATATGTCCCATGGCTGTTATATCTTTGAACTAAGGTGTCGGTACATATTAAGTCGATACATATTTTTGCACTTGGCTGTACCGCAATACGGCTTTTTTCTCAAATCCCACACTTTTCATACATACATACATGTAATCACACCCGTCTCCCGGAGGGGTGGGTAGAGATCACGGATTTCCACTTCACAGACTTTTTCTCTTTATCATATTAGTATGGATGTAATTATCCAATTAAACATTATTAATTCAGTCTAAATTGAAATTACTAATTAGATTACCAGTTAAAACGGATGCGTGGTCATAAATATGTATACATTCGAATCACATCCGTGCCACGCGCAATATCCTTCTTTTCATTCTTTATTAAATACTTGTTTACTCACAAATTGCGTTACGAATAGTTCACTAGACCGTTTAATTGTGTAATTGTGTCTGCGGTCTGCGATTTTTATGGAATTCTAATATTTATTTTTAGAATATAAGTGTGTTGTACATAGACGGCTACCTAACTAATGTACACGTACAGTACGGTGTCATAGGATTTTTTTCCTTCGAGCGCTTTGGTTGTGGAATGAGCTCCCTGCCGAGGTTTTTCCGACGGACTACGGTATAGGGTTCTTCGAGAAAGGTGTATATACATTTTTAAAGGGACGGCAACGCGCATGTTACACCCCTGGAGTTGCAAGCGCCCAGAGGCGGCTGTGACCGCCAGGCCTTTAAAACGTTATAAAAAATTGCGATATCGTAACGATGTATTTCGTGATGTTGAAAAATATCGTTAAAACAAAAGCAATATTTTCCATAACGATATAAATATCGTAACACAATTCTCATAACATTATAAAATACGGTCGAATAACGTTATAAATGTTATAATATCGTTTTAAAATGCGAGCCGCGCTGACATCGCACGAGTAGGCGAAATTGAATTCGAGAAAGGGGTAGCCTATAACGTTATTATATATTGGTTTAGATTTATAAGTTTTATAACCGCTATAGAGCGCGTCAAATATAGTTTTGAGTATAACGCTTTTTTTTTTTTTATTTTTTTCTCTTTATTTAAGGAGCTTGTCACACAGGTGAACATGTCGCTCCGTTATAGTCAACATAACATATTATTCTAATGACGAGTAATTCTATTACTAACATACTTTCGAGCTAACTGCAATAGTGCTGTGGCCGCGTCTGACAACGGGGTGGCCAGGGCAACATTGCAGGTCCCGACATCATAACTGGTGTTAAAAGGCAGACTTCTCCTGAGAGCTTCGTTTCGGACACATTTCATCATAACATGGTATACATCTTCTGGTACTTCACATTCATCACAATTTGGAGATGCCACTTTTCCCATCAAATATCCAAACTTGTTTAATGGTATATGTCCGGATCGCAATCTCATCATCAATACCAAGTCGCGTCTACTTAACGAACACTCTATTATCCATGAGTATAACGCTTTAAAAAGCTTAATGGAAAAATAACGTTATAAACGATACGGCTATGCGAAAATAGCGATATTTAAAGGCCTGGTGACCGCTTATCATCAGGCGGGCACGTTTGTTTGCCATTGCCACCGATGTGGAATAAAAAAACTTACCGTTTCGTCCGCGTAGACTTGTTAATTGCCTTAACCTCGTTAAGCGTTAGCACAAAAGATTTCAGGCTTTACAGCCCAACTCATTTGCATTTTTTAATAAAATTTTAATTTATTTAGGGACTCGAAATTTCAAAATAGTTATCTATGACCTATTTATTTTCAGGACACTGCACTGGGCTGTTGTTACACTTGTCCTAAAAATAGCTAGGGGCCTACGAGGATAGATTTTTGCTATTAGATTAGGCCTCTAGACTAGCATTAATTAGAGCATTCCCATAGAAGTATCCACGCCCTTTTTACACCCTTCTGGGATAAAAAGTATCCTATACGCAATTCCAGATCTCAACTATCCTGCATACCCTGCGGTTATGAAAAGATAACACACAGACAGTAACTACTTTCGCATTTCGCTACAAAACTATGATTTCTACTCCCCCCACCCTGTAGTCAAATGATACAGTCAAAAGTCATGTCCAAGTAGTAATATTCAGATCAACTCATCAACATATCACTCAACACGTTATTCCAATTCAATATATGGTAATTTAAGTCGAATATGGATGGAAAATAACCCAATTGCGAAGAATACACAATGCAATGTTGCCACACGAGCTAATAGGGGAATTACACAGGTGAGGCAACAATGGTTTGCACTTTGATTATTGGTTAGTTGTAATACATGCAATGTTGAGTATAAGCCTACTATTAACACTTTAATATGTCAAATCGATATTAGGTAACAGCCATGTAAAATGTCGAAATCTTATTATTTTTATTATAATTATTGAGCCTGTAGTGTCCCACTGCTGGGCAAGGGTCCCACTTTTTTCCAATGCTCCCGATGCTGAGCAGTCTCTGGCCATGATATGACGCTGTTAAATGTCGAAAAGTATTCCAGACCCACGTCATATCATTAATTAGATGAATCAACTTTTTCTGTCGCCAGCAGTTGCCCGTGGTAAGTGACCCGGGCACTTTTTACAACTGGGATTTTATGAGTTCAAATCTACCAAATGTTTTGTTTTGTTGTCAATTTTAGCCCTTTTTGATGGCACATTAAATGTCTCAGCATGTTCGAAGTCATGTTGTAACATTTTATTCTAAGAAACTCTGTCATATTGTCTGCTAGCTGACGGGACAGAAAAAACAAGAAATAGTTGACTGACCCATTTTTAAACCACGTTTTCATTAAGTTTTGGTATACTATTGTAACTATATTCTTTGTTATTATGTTATGTGACACCTGTTTTCCGAATTTACTAATCACCTAATTATTCAAACTAACAAAGCCTATTAGAGAAAAGTATCTGCTTCAAAACTCAATGGAAGACTGAAATAGCCGGTGTGTTACATTCAGAGCGACGTAAGTCCATTTCTTTTCACACGCGGCTATACTCCTAATTCTTAGAACATTACATTCTAAAATAGCTTGTACAGTATTTAGATTAAAGTTGTTCGATCTTTCACGTGCAATGGGGCATACGTCCTTAAGCAAAAGGCTGTAATGTCAAACGATTTATTTTAAACACGTATTGTTTTCCCGAAATGGAGTAGTTTCGAAATTGAGCAGCTGTTGAACCTGTGGCAATGGCCTGAATTTGGTGAACTGTTCTAGTGTAGATGACAAATGTTCACATATACATCTATACTTCAATACTAATACTTATATTATTATTTTATTAAGTACACATATTTAAAGATCTTAATACAATACTCATTTTTGTAACAAATAATAGAAACCAGAAAAAAGGAATATGACGACGCATAGGTGTGATCAGCATTTACACTATCTTTATCCGAGGAATTCATGTCGGTGGGTAGGCGGGCGAGGAGACCAGGTTACGTAGAAATAAAAGGTGTTCCGAACAGCTTAATTATGGTTTGATCGCACTACAGATAAATCAGACTATAATGTAAGCAATTGGCGCAGATTACAATGGATTATGATTTTGATTAATAAGACGTTCCACCGCAACACGTGAGGCGCGAGCGCAACATGGCGACCGCTGTCAGTCAGTGCCCAACCAATAATGGCCGCCACCCCAGCGCCCGGTGTTACGTCATTTGACATTTCGTTCGGAAATCGACACTAGCGCCATCAAGCCGATTCTCTTGATGCGCCGTCAAATAAATAAAATGAAATAAAACTACTTATTACTAAACTAAGGGGTCTCCCCGCGGCATGGTGGTGAAGATGCTGGCAGCATTTCCCCGCTGTATCGCAATACTAATGCGTTGAGCGAGGAAGCTGCCAGCTCTTCGGTCCCCGGTGGTGTCGGCTAATTTTTTGGAGAGCTCTTTGAAAAGGTTGAGTGCGCTGGGACCCCATGGATCAAGGGTCTCGACGCCGAAAGGAACAAAGCAGTATCTATACTAATATTATAAAGGAGAAAGTCTGTGAGATGTTAGAAGTTTGTATGTTTTGGGTAATCTCCGGAACCGCCTATCCGATTTCAAAAAACATTTCACCTGCGTGTAGATTGGGCTTTCTGGATGGTTAGAGGGTATATTTTATCCCGCGAGTTTGCCTGCGTTCTTTTCAATACGCGGGCGAAGCCGCGCCGGTAGGTAGTAATATTATAAAGACGTAAAGTTTGTGTAGCTTTGTATGATTCTATCTAAAGGGTGCTTAGGAACTACTCTTCCAATAAAAAAAATGGTTGTCTATAAAATCGGTCTACGGATGCTAATTTTACGTGCTGACGTCATAAAGCCGAACGCTCGGCTCAGGCGGAACGGGACAATGAGTCATACTTTTTCGTGCGTGCTGCCGGTGCACGGTGTTCATCGATGTATAAGACGTTATCACGTCAAAGAAAATCTTTCACCAGTATATAGAATAGACCTTTATTATGGACATTGGCTATATTTTATCCCGTGACTCCGCCTGTGTTCTTTATAATACGCGATTGGCGGCGCATTTGCTCTGGCTACCCCTTTAGGGAATTTAGGCGTGAGTTTCTTTAGTTACATTTATCATTATCACTGCTTGAAGTGTCCTGAGATCGAGTACGGTATAAAGTTTTCATCTTGAATTTTATGTTCATAATTAAATTGTCTATGACCAATTGAATCTAGACTCTATGATTGCGCTATTATGTAGGTGTTCTAGGTAATACTGGTTTTGGACCTAGGGCGTGGTCAAATATTTAGCAAGAACAGCTGACAACAGTTTAAATTGACCATAAAGTATTTGTGTAGCTTATGTTGCAATGTCTAAGTAATACGATGCAGATTAAGTTAAGGTATTTGTCTGTCTGTGTATACGTAAGATTTTATGGGTTCATTTGTTGATTGTTGTTGAGTTATTGTAATAAACCTACTATGTTGAAGTATAATTAATGAAATACTATTAATTCTATTAAACGGCTATAACGATTATATTAGATTTATAATTCAGAGGTTTACAGAGGCAAATCTCACTTCTAGTTGCCTTGCTTACGTCTCCTGGGTAACATTTTAAAACTGTATGTTTATGGGTTTTCTTGTCATTTTCAACCCCATTTTATGGGCCATCTTCTAAGCATATTAAAAATCCAAGTTGCAATAATGCTTCTAAGAAACTCGCTCGAAGAAGAGGAGATATTGTCTCCTGGCTAACGGGACACAATAACAACGAGAAATAGTTGATTGACTCGTTTATGTAAGTATACTTTCATGTTGGAGAAATCCCACTAGGCACATGGCAATTGACTCTAAAAACGTTCATTGTGAAATGCCCTATTTTTCAACAGTTGGCAAAAACAACAAACTTCACAATATTAAAACGACATATCTACACTACCATACAAATCGTTTAAGCTCTTCCGAATTGTATGACGCCCTTCAATACATTTTTATATGCAAACATCGTCGCGCATATAATGCACGACCTTCACATACAAATGCCATTACGCGATCATAACAACCTTTATTACCGCCAAATAAGGTGCAGATTTAATTAATTCGAATGCACGTCTTAATTTGTATTGGCAGCTGTCAATTTAAACTGCCAGTGATTTGTTCTTTATTTGAATGTTTTTTTTATGTGATTGTTTTATTGTTGTTAACGGTTGTTAATACATAACGGGTTATTTAAGGAATGAATTATGAAATTTTGAGTATATGATATTGAATTTATTTGTAATGTAACTTGATAATTTTGTTATACCAATTTGCATAAACCTTAGAATTCAGCACTTTATATTCATAAAAAAAAACTGGAAATGATCTAGGACTTGCAGTTTGTGATTGTTGGATTTAAAAATAGAATTGAACTAATGTTTGGACATGATTGACATCTGTATAAACTTATTAACATAGCGCCAGTTATAAACACCACCGTATATCCGTTACGATATGGCATTATGATTCTTATGACAATGCAATAAAATACAATATATTGTTAATAAAACTCTCTATGTATAAAAAAAACTGAGACGCATGTGACCTTGCCAAATCAATATGTATAACTTTTTTTCGCATCGTAACGCGACAACACTTTAAGATATAGCAAGGTTCCATCCGCATTTGGTGAAAAATGATAACGGAATACTGGCCACTTAAACACTTCCTAAAAATAACACTGTCAAATTTACGCGGGAATAAAATAGAACGTTGAATTTTGAGTTTGAAAATTTTAGGCTGCGTTCAGGATTTTTCGAATTTAGAATTGCGTTCCGTTATCACTTTTTTGTTTTTATAAAAACAAAAATTACCAGAAATCTCATCTTGCACTTCTTAGTCAGACTGCTAGATAGCTACTGAATGCTGTCCAGTGGTGCGTTGGGTCTTTTATACAGTCGTTGCTGTACAGCAGTATTGAAAGTGGCCAGTAATCATTGGTACGATAAAGTATCCTTTGTGGGCATAGGAAGGGCTAGAACTGATTGTAGGTATCAGTATTTCCGTGTTCTCTATGGCTAATTAGGAATTATATATCGCATATAATTGGTACTGAAGTTTTTCTCAGGATTTACTTAATGACAACGATCAAGACAAAGTGATATAACGATTGCAATAAAAATGATAATTTAATACATATTCCTAATCCTCATATGGTTAGGGTCTCATAAAATTTATAAATATAGAATTAGACAGTTACTTGATTTATTAAAGGGTACATGACCTAATAAGAAAAATACTCTTAGTTATTTGCATAATACACAGACTAAAAAAATATTCTACGGTTCCTGAAAGTTCAAAACACTGCTGTCTAATTTTGGTTTCCTCTTATTTAAACATGAAAAAAGAAAACAAAAAGAGTTTCCGCTTCTGTGGGGTTTTTACATTGTAAGTTTGTATGTTAAAGGTAATCTCCGGAACTAGGTACTCATCTTCACCAGTATATAGATTATAATGGCTTTTCGGGATAGACCTTCGGGATCGAGTGGTCCAGGTACATGAGTATCAATTTATGTATTGAGGGTTCGAATCATTATGTACGGAACATCGGTGGAAGAAAACATTGTGAGAAATGTTGCACACATCTGTAAGGATATTCAAAAGTGTGTGTGAAGACCTTAAAATCCACAGTGATGTGTAAATTTCCATTATGGGGACTGGGCAATTTTGCCCATGTCTCGTCGATGGATGGAGTCGACTCATGGCCAGCCGTGGGCCTAATGAAATTGTAAATTTTGATTCTAACCCTTTTTATTACTTAAATTAGTAGCCATCGCAAGTATTTTGCCACCCAGAGGAAATGACAAAAACATATGTTAGTTTTTGCCGCCTCTATACATTACTAACTCTGCGCATAGACATGTTTACAAAGGTGCTGATCCGATGGGTGGAGCAGGAAGCTCTCGGATCCAAATAAAAAACTGTCGCACCGTACGCCCTGACATTTGGAGCTCCACTACACCTTACGAGTACCAGCGACAGCGGCGCTAGTTGCCATATGAAATCGCGAAAATAGTACGGCGAAATTTAGTTCAAATTTTCACCACCTGCAAGAGACAAGGTGGTTTTTGTGAGGAATAATGCACTCGTTTTTGTTTTTTGTCGGGTGTGGTATTTCAGCCAGGATGCGTTTTTGTAATTGAAACGTTCCAGAATTGAGAATGGATGAAAATTTTAGAAGTGCCTGATTATTTTTTTGGTGATAGGAATATTCTTCCTAAGCACCAGAAAAAAGTTGCAGACTTTTCAGCTGCGTCAATTATTTTTGAAAAATATAAACAGTTTCCTCACTTACGTAACTTACTTTTTAGGTTTAGGACGGCGAATGAGACACTTTCCTTTATCCGTCTCATATTACAAATAGTAGATTGTACAACAAGCGCATCAAACGAGCCATTTAACCTGAGACGTTTATATCCACCCGAGCCACCGGCGAGGGTGGATAGTTAAGTCGAGGTGTTAAATGGCTAATTTATGCCCGAGTTATACACACTGCTTTTCACTTCGATTGCGAGAAAATAACAAATAATTGCAAAATAAAATAAAATAATAGCTCATTCCCGTCACTTAACTTTTTAAAGTTTTTATGTTTAATTTTCGACACGTGAGACTTAGGTACTTTATACTGCCAAGTAATTTAATGGTTCAATACGTTTTAAAATAATAATTGACTTCTATTTTATCTGGCTTTATTAATTTAGTAATGGAAAACACGGATGTGAAATTTATTAAAGCAAATCAAATGTCAAGTTTATTCTACGAAGTTTTATTGTGTGTATGGCTGTTAGGCCCGATTATCTTAGTCTTTAAAACAATTTTACTTTGTGCACTAGAGCATAAAAGTGGCATTTTGTGCAGCATACATCCAGCACAAAGGCGCACTTTGCGAACATGAGAAGTGAAAAAATATTTTAAACATGTGACCCTGGCAATGACAAATATAGCTGCTGCAGCTGTCAATATCATTGCCAGTGTCAGTTTACCACGGTTTTTTAAGATATATTTTTGCAATATGAGACGGATCAAGCAAAGTGTCCTACTCGCCGCCCTAAACGCAAAACGTAAATGAAGAAACTGTTTACATTTTTCAAAAATAATTGATGCAGCTGATAAGTCTGCAACGTTTTTCTGGTGCTAAGGAAGGTTATATTCCTAACACCAAAAAATTATCTGCGCTTCTAAAATCAAATTGCAGTTTTAAAATGTTGCGAGAGTTGTAAGAATGTTTTGGATGGTTTGAGGTACGAAAGCCAAATTATTCCAGATTAAGTACAATATAATTTTTAACACTACTAATGTTTTTGCGTTTCAAAATGGTTTTCCTTGAAATAGCATGACGATTAACGCACGAGTTTTCGAATCTTATATGGAATGTTAACTACTTGTAGGTACAGATAAAGGTCTTAGAAAAACACGATAGACCTAGGTTAGTTTCTTATGTCTTAATGTCGTATCCATATCTAATTAATCCGATTCAATTAGTTGTAAACGGCATTAATGACTACCTGCTGTGTTATTTATACCTATCGGATATGTTTCATATATCACACCGGCGCTCGTATAGTGTATACTAATTAAGCGAGCGAGCGAAGCGAAAGAAACTAATCCGTTTCAGCTTGGGCAAACAGTTTTTATCGATTCAGTTTTTGAAACAAAAACAAGTTTCTGTCAAAAATTTCATTTTTGGCACAAGTTTTTTTGCCGACTGTACTTTTCTGCATACCACCATCAACTACTCATTGAGACGATTCTAACGAGCCCAAACTCGATGGGGTTGTGTCGTTTTATTGCGGAGTTCCTATGTCCACCTTCCAGCTCCAGCATCAGATCAGCTCCATGTCATCATAATATTGCACTGTCATGCGATATACATATGCATGCAATATTTCAGCTCAATCAGAAACTGGGAAGTGGGTCAAATTTAACTTGCAAGATTTGATTACAGACAGACAGATAACGCGACATGTTAAAGTAAATAGAAGCTTGTACAAATATATATTAAAATATTCTCATGAGTTCTATAGCTTACAGAGCCACTAGTATAACAAAAGAAAAAGTCTGTAACTGTAAGTTTTTGTGTTTGTTTTTAACTTTAATAATTAATCCTATTTAAAAAATTCGTTTATCTGTGTATAGAATAGATTTTCCGGATCGAATTAGGTTATATTTGATCCGGCGGGTTAACCTGCATTCTTTGCAATACACGAGCGAAGCTGCGTGGGCAGCTTGTACGTAGGGGACATACATACATAGCTACACCCTCACAGACTGCTGGATAAAGATCTTTCTCTTTTCTTTCACATTTGTATGTATGTCTTGAGCCGCCTAAAATATGGTTTATTAATTTCGTCCTTGCGAGATGCAACATCAACAGAATATGTCGTCATCTGTATTGTATTTGGGTATGACGTCTTTATCTACCTACTGAAAATGGCGACGTATAACTACTTAGCTGGACAATTACGAACGGACTAACATTTCTTTTATACTTTTTTTTTTATTAGAAAAAATCTTGTTTTTTTTAATTTATTTATTTATTCTCAAAAAAACAACAATGGCAAGTACATTCCTTTCTGCTTCGCCAAACTGAGGACAGTTTGTCGGCGAATGTGCGCTCCCTTCCAAAAGTCAAACATTGTTGTGTTTACCTACTTACTAAATTACCTACTTAATTTACTAACACTAAACTAAGTGTACCATCGACGACACACAAAATCAAGTCAAAATATGCATGCTATAGTGAAAAAAAAGATAAAAAAAGAACCAGAAATAGTCCAGTTCACTAGCCTTCAAAAGTAGGTACATCAATCTATCATTCTATCAAATCTTTTATCTGTCCCTAATTGAACACTTTTGAATAATAATTTTAATTTTATATTTAAATCCTCCGAAAGTAGAGGGGTTTGTTGACATTTTTAACCCCTTTTAAGAAAGCTATAATCTAGCTAACGGGACATAATATGGCTCGTACAGAAATCACGTGATCGTTAATGGGGAGTAGTACCTACTAGTACCCTCGCCATCCAACGTCACAGTTTGGCGAGGTTATATGAAAGATGTAAAATGTAATTTCTTTTTGTGAATTACAAAAAAAGTAGTAAAAATACTCTTTTTTGCACCACAACATAAGATAAACATGATACAGGAGTAGATTATGTAAGTAATGGTAACAACAGGCGAGGAGGAGGGTTGGGGGGAGGGAGGAGGTCGGAAAAATATCACGAATGATCACGATGAGGGAGGGTTGCGAGAGGAAATCAGAACCATCACTTTATCGTGTGCACCCCTTACCTTTGAATTCCTAGCTACGCTCAGGATTCTATTTTTAGCTTTGCTGGCCCCCGAAACAAAGGAGTAACTAATAGTTAAGTTTTGCCCTCGCGCGTTTGTAACAGAGGTGGGGTATGTCGTCAGCTGGGCGGCCTTCCAGCTGACATTCCGTCCTAAACTCGATTTAGTCCTAGACTCAGGTTGTTTACCCTAGTAGTAGTGGCCAGTTTGGGTCCTTATTACAAGCTTTATATTGCCTTGCACTGTCCTCATTCTAAGTATGTATGTAAGTAAGTTGTCCTCAAAATTTTGCCACCCATTTTTCGGTCACTTGCCGGTATTAGATTGAGCTGAAATTTGGTGTATCAATTGGGAATGGATGAAAATTTTAGAAGTGCCTGATTATTTTATTGATTATAGGAATAACCTTCCTTGGCACCAGAAAAAAGTTGCAGACTTGTCAGCTGCGTCAAATATTTTAGAAAAATATAAACAGTTTCCACACTTACGTTTTGGGTTTAGGACGGCGAATGGGACACTTTCCTTGATCCGTCTCATATTACAAAAAAATATTTTTTACTTCACCAGTTGGGCGGCTTGAAATATGAGCGAGATAGCATCCCGCTGTGCCATACCTCTGTCAAAATTGTGGGTTCTAATCTTAGAATAAACTCTCTTGTTTCGAATTGGCACTTAAACATCCAATAAAACTAAGATACAAACTTACCTAGAGTTAGTCTTCACATCTATTAGCCTATAGGCTAGCCAGTGATTATGTTATTCAGTAACCTAATCTAAAGATATCAATATTTTCATTACCATTTGATATTTGAGCTCACTGTGACGAGTATAATTTATATGTTTAGGAGTATGTATACTTCTATACTTATATTATAAAGAGGAAAAGAGTGTGAGATTATTTGTATTATTTGGATGTAATCTACAGAACTTTCTCGGAATCGGGACGAGTGGAAGTCAGGAGGGGAGGCCTTTGCCCAGCAGTGGGACACTATATAGGCTTCAAAAAAAAAAATCTACAAAACGACAGTATATAAAAGAGACCTCACGACCCGACATATGTCAGTCAATAATTAACAACCTGGCAACCGTACTGTCTTTTCGAAGATCTCACGTTTCTAAATACACTGATACGATCAAACAGTGTATTTTAATAGCCAAACGATAAATAATTAACAACTTAGGAAAGTTGAAGTACCCCCGACATTTTAATTTCACAATCCAATACCTCAAAGAAGAGAAAAAGAGCTATCTCGATCGCGTTAGCTTTCGGACAAAAAAACTGCATTAAAATCGGTCTATTCGTTTCGTGCTACGATGCCACAGACGCACAGACATGTCAAACTTAGAACACCGCTCTTTTTGATTCGGGGGTTAAAAAGACAAACAAACAGTTCAATTTTTTTTTTTACCTCACTTCACCATTCGTCAGACAAGTGAAGCGCTTTAACCTAAAGGGTCAATCAACTTTTTCTTGTTGTTATTCTGTCCCGGTAAGCCAAGAGACAACAGTGACAGACTTTCTTAGAAAAAATACTATAAACTGGATTCCTATCATGCTAAGGAGATGCGCCACCATGGAATGGGTTTACCAATATAACAAAAACAAGTTTTTAGTGGATTTAAACCCCATAAAATAATAGTTTTAAAGAGTGACCCAGGAGACGTAACCATGGCAACGAGCAACAAGAAATAGTTGATTGACCCTAAATTGATTGATATGACTCATCATAATTCTACGAATGACCCTGCCATTGCCATCTCTTTAACCTAAAACACTAAAGGAAGAAATTTGTACCTTCAATGAACATATATTATAGCTCGCAATACTTTAGTCTATCATCACAACTTTGACACTCATGTCACGACATATTTCAGTCGTTTTTTTTTAACTGGATCATGTCACAACGCATGATTCAGTATTGTCACTATATTCAGCTCACGGCTGCCTCCAATACGGTAACGTAACGACACATGACGAGAATACCGTGGGTCAAGTTTAATGAGATTTTGAACTTTAAGGTGGTTCGATTGCCATACAAAACGTTATTTGACATTCGCAAGCCAACGGCGTGATATTTTAAGAGACTTATGTAACAAACATTCATAAATTGGCTTCCCATTTGCGCCAAATTCCCCCTTTCCTAGAATAAACTTGTATAAACTAGATTAATTTGAGAAATTGGTTTGTCACGTGATATTTTGGGAAAACTAGTTTTCTCAAATTAATCTAGTTTATACAAGTTTATTCTAGGAAAGGGGGAATTTGGTGCAAATAGGAAGCCAATTGATAAAAGTCTGATACATTAGTTTCTTAAAATATCACGCCGTTAGCCTGCGAATGTCAAATAACGCTTTGTATGGCAATCGAACCACCTTAAGCCTTTGACATAAGAGTCTTGATGTTGGTTTTTGTTTAGTGACTGTTTTAGGACCGATGCGGATCTATTATCCACAAATCCGACCCTAACCTCTATATAGCCATTTCATTTGTTTTGTTTCGTGCGATTTTAACAAATCAAAATCTACTCTATTTCCTATTACTGTAGATTCTTTAATTGGCAATGTTTCTTATATGGTGATGGTTTAAAAGATAACCTAATGCGCAAAATGTTATTGCGTATACATTTGTGGCCAGTGGAGGTACCGTATCATTGGCAACCTCTTAACCAAGTTACTAGAACAATAATTTTAGGGTTCCGTACCTCAAAAGGCAAAAACGGAACCCTTATGTATAGGATCACTGTGTTGTCCGTCTGTCTGTCTGTCTGTCAAGACCCTTTATCTCGGAAACGAGTGGAGGTACCGAGTTGAAATTAAAACCATATACTCAGGTCCCTTGAAAAAACAAACTTCTAAGTTACCTATCGTTAAAAAAACCGGCTAAGTGCGAATCGGACTCGCGCACGAAGAGTCCCGTACCATTATCAATAAAAATATTGTTTTTAGTATTTGTTGTTATAGCGGCAACAGAAATACATCATCTGTGAAAATTTCAACTGGAACTATCACGGTATCAGTGAGATACAGCCTGGTGACATACAGACGGACGGACGGACGGACAGCGGAGTCTTAGTAATAGGGTCCCGTTTTACTCTTTGAGTACGGAACCCTAAAAAGATACGGCCGTTTATGCCGCAAAAAACAAATATTTCGACACTTTCAAGGGAATCAAAATTTATGGAGTACTTCCCGTGGACCTAGAACTATGAAATTTGGCAAGTAATATCGTCTTATACTACAAGGAAAAATCTGAAAACTATACATGTGTAATTTTGTACGGAACCCTCGGTGGGCGAGTCCGACTCGCACTTGTCCGGTTTTTTTGATATTCCGCTTAATCACGTACCGGTATATTAGCGATAATTCGCTTATTAGCGATAATATATAATATCTGAAAACTACTCTATTCTCAAAACGTTTAATTTACGTGCAGATATTTTTAAGCGTGTAGAACTCGCTAGATGGATCACACAAATTAAATGAATGAAAATAATTTAATCTTAAACAAATATTAGCAAATACATCAGAATAAACAAAATAAATTAAATGATATGAAATTAATCATAATCAATTTATTCGTAAAGCCAATTTACATGTCAAAATGCTCATACAAATATTGAAATAAGATGAAAATAAAGACAGTCAATACAATAAAACAATTGCACTATTTATAAGCAATGAACTCGTCATAGATATAAAGCGATTCCTCTATAAGCCACCGCTTTAAGCGGAATTTAAAGGTGCTTAAGCTTGGGGCATCAATGACATTTTTAAGTAACTTATTGTATACAGTGGTACCCATGAAATGCGTGAGTGTTGATGGTTTGGTCAACTTCCGGCTTATACCTACAATTACATCATACTTAATTATCGACATTATGGTTGACGAGTTCAGGTCGCGGGAGTTCGCTGGATGCGGGTGGCGCAGGACCGGTCATTTTGGCACTCTTTGGGGGAGGCCTATGGCCAGCAGTGGACGTCTTTTGGCTGATATGATGATGATGGTCGACAAATCACTGCGCTCTTGCAACTACACCTGCACGAGGCCATTCTTAAAGCGGGTGATGGAGAAGTCTAGTCATCAAGAATAGGACATGGTGTCACGATTAAGAGAACGACTGATGATGATGATAAAAATTAAAATTATATGACAAAGAAAAAGAAGAAGGTTGTATGTTTGTATGTAGGAGTAATCTCCGGAACTACACATCCGTTTTTTTTCACCAGTATATAGAAGGGGCCTTCATGATGATTTTATGCTATACCTATATGCCGGCCCGCCCACGTAGGCAGCTAGTCCTAAATAATATCTACTATATGCATTCAGAGCATTGATTTCACACAAATGTAAACTGGCGTTTATTTCTGCCTAAGTTAGTGGTAATTCTGGACCAACTGGTCTATCCAACCATTTCATTACCCACCCACCCCATAAAAAGACCTATAATCATGGCTAATTAATTCCTAAGGGCGACCGTAAGCGTACACCTCTTACAAAGTAGTTGAATAAAATTATGAGAAATCATAATTAATACTGCAAATTAAGGAAATGTCTGTAATGAGTTTCCTTTTGAGAATATATATCTCATATTCTTGACATATCGCTTGTTCTAGAACCTTGTGTAATGCGCAGTTGTTCTAGTTAGATGTAGTACGAGGGGCGGCGGAAAATTTAAATTCGCGGACGCGAATTCAATAGCTTTCGAGTCATCTTTTGTTTTGTTTGGTCTATGTCACGCACTGTCATTTAATGTCCGCAAATGTGTTAACAGGTTGTTTGATATGTGATACAGATTCACAAATGGTATTCTTCTGTTTGGTCATTAAGGTGGTTCGATTGCCATACAAAACGTTGTTTGACATTCGCAGGCTAACGGCGTGGTATTTGAAGAAACTTATGTAACAAACTTTCATCAATTGGATTCCCATTTGCGCCAAATTTCCCCTTTCCTAGAATAAACTTGTATAAACTAGATTAATTTGAGAAATTGGTTTGGGACGTGATATTTTGGGAAAACTATTATTGAATACCGGTAAGGCCAAATATTTGTGTGGCGAGCATGAATATTTGTTTCTGAATGTATTTATATGTACCCATAACACAAACAAGCCTTTATTGAGCTTACTGTGGAGTTAGTTCAATGTGTGTAAGACTGTCCGCTAGTCACCATCATCAATATTATGAGGGCCTGGTCCTCTGTCGTTGCAGCATTCTCCATTCCAGTCTTATCTTGGGCTCTCGTCTGCCTCTAATATAAAAAAAAAATTTTTAGGTGGAGTGTTGTAATTATTTTGCAACTACGTATATCTGTCTGGTAATTGCAACTATAACTTTAATAATGCCGTGTACGATCACTAACCTAGAGGGCGTTATTAAATTTAGTTGGAATTACCAGACAAATATCGTCATCATCATCATCATCATATCAGCCGAAAGACGTCCACTGCTGGACATAGGCCTCCCCCAAAAAGTGCCAAAATGGCCGGTCCTGCGCCACCCGCATCCAGCGGACTCCCGCGACCTTTACCAGGTCATCAGTCCACCTTGTGTGGGGCCTACCCACGCCTCGCCTTCCGGTACGTGGTCGCCACTCGAGAACCTTTCCGCCCCAACGGCCATCGGTTCTACGTGCAATGTTCCCCGCCAACTGCCACTTAAGTTTAGCGATTCGGAGGGCTACATCGGTTCAGTTCAGTTCAGTTCAGTTATTTATTGGTAAAATAGATAAATTTACACGTCAACAATTTATAAAATATTTACAAGAAAATAATTAAATACATAATTTATACATTGTATATGTATTATTTGAACGTAGTGCATTGCACTTTCGACATTTTTGTCAGCACTTCATCCACAGTATAAAATGGCATGTCAGCCAATAGTTTTTTTTTAATTTTGAAGTGAAGGTGATGTCACTGGGCGCTTCTTTCATTTCATTTGGGATAGCGTTATATATTTTTGGTCCCATGACCCGCAAAGATTTGCTGGACTTGGTCAGCCTCCTCGCAGGTACATATAAGTGATGCCGTTTCCGACTGTTGGAATTGTGGTGTTCGGCGTTTGTGGGGAGCTTGTGCAGATGCCGTCTCACATACTTACTTACACTGAAAAAAATGTTAGGTTGGATTTACCAGATTCCGTGTAAATGTTACCAAAGTTAGCGGTTGATTTCGGTCCTATCACGAATTTTGGTTGATTTTATCAAACTAAATAAGTTGGTGTTGTACCAAATTTATTTGGTAGATTACACCTATATTTTGTAGTAAATAGTAAAATTGTTTACCAAAGTACTTAAGTAACATTTCTCATCAAAGTACTTTAGTATATTTTTTACCAAAGTACTTTAGTAACGTTTCTCACCAAAGAACTTTAGTACATTTTCAAACAAAGTACTTTAGTAACCTTTTTATCAAAGTAGTTAAGTATAATTTTTTTCAATGTAGTTTGGTGTAATCTACCAAACGGATATTTTTCATTTTACCAAACATACTCGTCTTTTTTTACCAAATACCTTTGGCATGTTCTACTGTTACTATTTTTTGGTACAAATTACCGAAGTTAGTCAGTAGAAAATGCAAAAGTAATTTGGTAAAATCTACAACACAATTTGGTAGATATAGCATTTTCTATTGGTACAATGTATTAAATCTGTTTGATTGAAAGAGCTGAACTTAACTTGTAAGTATAATGTATTTTATTTGGTGAACTCTAACAAACAAAGTTAAGTAGTATTTACTAATCACGTTCGGTGTATTTTGTCAGCTTTAGTTTGGTAATATTTACCAGATTTATATTTTAGTTACTACTAAAGGTGTTTGATATATCTACCAGATATGTAACGCAGTTTTCATCAAAGTTAGTCTAGTATCATCTATCAGATTGGATCGTGCTTTATATCAAAGATAATATTGTATTATCTACTATAAGTGGATCGCAGATTTTATCAAATATAATTAAGTATTATCGATCATGTGTTTCGTATTTTTTCCTAAAATTGGTTTGGTAATATCTAACAGATTTGTACTGTGGTTTTTACCAAATGTTTACTAGTAATATCTACCAAGATTTTATCAGTGCTTGTTCTGCTAATTGTACCAGTCTTAGTTTAGTAAAACGTACCAAATTAGTAGTGTACAGTTTAATGGTGTTAGTTTGGTTAATTTATCAAACTAACACTAGTAAAATGTACACATCTTTTTAGGTAGATATCACCAAACACATTTTTGATTTCCAGAGTATAAATAGGGTGTGGTATCATTGAAAATTAGAAACTTGCAATATTGCTGACATGGTATGAGAGTAAAATTATATTGCAGTTTAAATCTTCAAACTACGTAGTTTTCTATGTAGATTGAAGATTATTCGTAGCCATACCCTAAAAATATTGTAGATGAAAAAAAGCTTAAGACAAACACTTCAAAAATATGCAGGCTTATTGGTAACCAACGTATTTCTTTTTAGGGAGATATAGTAAAGCTCATTTGCAATTAAAAAGGTCATGAAGGCTATCCGAAAATCAGCAGTTCCTAGAGAGTGAACATTTACAAATTGCCTTTTTTAAATAGATAACACTGTTAAAAGGAATAACGTCGATTTACCAGTAACCTTATTTAATATTATAAGGGCTATATAAATACGGTGGTTTAAAGAAAAATAGTCCGAATTTTGGTACATGTAATAAAATTTATTTTACGAATCGATACAATAAACTGTAGATTTTAAAATTATATCAGTGACTCAGTAGGGTACAAAACCTTTCTTATAATAAAAGTCAAAAGGCTGCCAGGTTGCGGCCCACATTCTTTCTCTGCGGCTGACCGTACGTGAATCAAATTCCTTGGCTGTACATATCTTAACTTTAAGTTTACGAGATAGATACCCTGTTCACGGTATACGTAGTAAGTGTGAATCTTATAGGCTGAGTTACAAGTCATGATAAAATTTGCGGAGTAGTCTTATAGACTGGGCTCTCAGTGGAGTATCGTTTGCAAAAATAGCGCACCGTATTCTGACGTCTTTGTGTAGATTCCAGACATACAATCAACAGAATTCGCTGCCCCAATATTATAAGGTTCCATGTTGCAATTTTATCAACTTGAAATTTGAAGTTTATAATATTGGGGCAGCGAGATGTTGCCAACCATATTCTGCGTCCAGGCAGTGAAAAGTTTTGAAGCATACGTCCAGCGCTTTCAGGAATGAGTCGATATTATAAAGGATGTCATCATAAGCAACATTAAACTCCTTTAGGGCATCGATGGTCGGTCCGACAGCAATTATGATGGGTTGGCACCGCAGTCCCTTAGCCATTTGGGCTTTTATCCAATAGTCCAGCTGGGTGAGGACTTCGCTTTCGTTCTGGAAATTAAAATATATTGTTTACTTTTAACCGTATCCATACTAATCCTACTAATATTATAAATGCGAAAGTTTGGATGTATGGATGAATGTACGTTTCAATTAATCTCAAAAACTACTGCACGAATTTTTGAGAAACTTTCCAGTTATGTACCTTACGAGTATATATCAGAATATGACAGGCTATAATTTATTTCAAATTTCGTACATTTTAGTAATAAAAATGCGAAAGTGTGTCTGTCTGTATATCTGTATGTCTGTTACCTCTTCACGCTTAACCCGCTGAGCTGAAGGAGATGAAATTTAGTAGGTATCGAGATAATTGGAGTCCCGAGGAAGGAGATAGAAAGAAAGAAAGAAACATTTATTCGAATAAAACAACACACAGCGTTTGTCACGAAACGGTTCTATCTCAGCATAATGCTGGCATTGCTGCCAGCGCTGGTCTTCCGATAGAACTGATTAGGATAGTTTTATCCTGAAAATCATCCTCTAAGGAAGTAAAATGGGTAGTGAAAATTTGTATTGGAGTTTATATTAAATCCTTATGGCCGTTTGTATGGAAAGTCGTCATCACACAATAGTGTTATAAATGAAATTATACCTTTGCATGAAGAATGAAACTGTTCATAGCTTCTTGAATGCTTGGCTTTACGGTTTTTTTTTACCATCTGTATCTTTGTAGTGTAATCTCACAGGTGGAACTATTTTATATCCAATTATTATTATATTTTATATCTGGAAAATAAAAATAAATATTTAGTTATGTATGATGCATATTTGTTGACTTAATTAGATCAAACATTATGTTTATACAATATTGGTTATTTTATTTGGTGCCATCACCCTATTCAACACTAATTAAACATCAGAATAATGATAACCAATCACGTAAAAGTACATTATTGCAGAGTGCGGAAAAAAGCAATTCGTGGATGGGTAGAGTTTGACGGACGAAGCATAGCTTAATCCGTCAGTAAATACGAATCCACGAATTGCCATTTCCTCTATGTTTCAATTTTGGGGTGATATTCGTGATTTTTTAATAAATATTATGATAACCAACCTTCGCTTGGATTTTCTTCGATCAATTTAATGTAGACAGAAGCAGCTTTAATCGTTTTCAAATGATTAAACGCATTCTCTAAGAAGTTGGGCCATTTCTTGAATAGTAGGAGCTCTGATCCTTTAAACTTGGTTTCAAAATCCAATTCAATCTGAAAAAAAAAAACGATTTTATGTATTTGACTTAATGTGCGAAATGCCTAGGTATCTTGTTCTTCATCCATCACGTTTTGTCGAGATGCAGGCTTTGGTCAGCCAAAAACAAATATTGAATAATAAGAAATTCAAGTATGTAAATTATTTATCAGGGGGTGTTACCATACATTAAAAAGCGGTCAAGAGTCAGACTCGCGGACTGATTTCTGGGATGAAAGTATCCTACGTCCTTTGCCGGGACTCAAGCTAAATATCTACATCCCAAATTTCATTTAAAAAGAGCCCGTTCACGTACTGACTAGCGCCACTGGTAAATATTTGAGATTATTTAAATTTATGAATAAGTTTGATGTACTAGTTTTTACGTTGCTGGATTCGTCAATCTATGCGTCCAAAATTATGATGGCCGTTTTTCTTTTGATTTTATCAGCGGCCTACTTTTTTAAATATTTATCGTTAAATTTAAATAATCTCAATAATTTACCAGTGGCTAGTGAGCGCGTGAACGGGCTCTTATTATTTTCTCTTATTAATTTCGGATTTTTTATGTTTTTGCTTCTGCCCGCGACTCCGTCCGCGTGGAACTCGTTTATATCGTAGCTCCATACAAATTTTTACCACCTACTTCACCGACTTAAACTATTCGATGTCCTTCCCCGGGACTCAAAACTATCTTGATACCAAATTTCATCTAAATCGGTTCAGCGGTTTAAGCGTTAAGAGGCAACAGACAGACTGACACACTTTCGCATTTAAATGTAGTATGGATAATAAATGTAAAACAGACAGGAATACTTACATGAATAATGTTTTGGAGTTTGTTCAACCCCCGCTTGAATAATATTATTTCCTTTAAACTGGGAATCAGCTCCTTCAGTTCATTTCTTGAATGGAGTCGAGCAAATTTAACGAAATCTGATTTTCTAAAAAATAAGACATATATGTAATTCATCAGTCTTTAAACTCATTATTTAATGTTCAGTTAGTTACATTCAGACAAAATACAAACGAAACGATGGCCAACCAAACCGATTTGGTAAATTTTACTGAAATTCGTTTTGTAAATTAATCAAAGTAATTAGGTAGGTAATACGTAACCAATATTTCTAGGTCAATATCTAAGCCTGAGTTAAGCTTCCTGTTCATATTAAACTATAATCACAAAATTATTATATTTAATCATTAATAATAAGGAGGTATGGGTGGGGAATCCATATACGGTGTCAACTATAGGTTACCCTGTGTTTCAGACAAAAAAGAACTAACAATGGAATAAGTACGTTATTCACATACAATATCATTCTTATTCACAATTAATTAGTAAGGTATCAGTGTTGCCAATTTAGCACTTTTAGTGTAATATCGTTCTTATGCTTACCTTCAAAACTTGTTATGGTAGATTGAGATAATCCCCATTCCTTCAAATATTCAGTCGCCCCCACACTTAAGTCATCGTCTAGATCACTATCCATAATTGGTTACACTTTGCAAACTAAATCCACCACGCACCAAGAAAATTTCATTAAAACGCAAACAAAACAAAGTGACTATATACAATGAACTACCTCAACGCAATGAAGCCTGCCGCGCCGCGCGCGCATCGCAAGATGCTGTAGCCGGGGGAAGGGGCGCACCTCTGCAGGGCAGTCGGGGAAGGGAATAGTCACATCTCACTCTTATGTTTATAAATTGAGTAGGATGGAACTATGCATGCAGCGGTATTGTTTTGTAAAATGTACCAGACTTTTACCTAGTTAAAATTACCAAACTCTTTGGTAATTTTAACAAGGTATAGGTCTGGTAGTGACTGCAGCGCTTTCTCAAAAGGTACGAGTAGATAGTTACCTATGTACCTACTAAACGCCAAATGTTTCGTGTTAATTTTGTTGGAAAAAATAGACTAGGTAAGTACTTAATACTATTTTGTGTGGCGTGAAAGGTTGCAAAATAACAAAGCAATAGAATCTCATTCCGACGACCAACAAGTAAAGACAAAACGATTTATTACTTGATTATATACTTATAACTAGCGACCCGCCCCGGCTTTGCACGGATTTATACGTATAATACATGATTGAATTATACATATAAACCTTCCTCTTGAATCACTCTATCTAGCGACGACCGCTTTAGCCCAGTTGGTAGTGACCCTGCCTACGAAGCAAGAGGTCCTGGGTTCGAATCCCGGTAAGGGCATTTATTTGTGTGATGAGCACGAATATTTGTTCCTGAGTCATGGATGTTTTCTATGTATTTAAGTATTTATTTATCTAAATATAAGTATGTTTATCTTCGTCTAGTACCCCATAGTACAAGCTTTGCTTAGTTTGGGACTAGGTCGATTTGTGTAAGATTGTCTGCAAAAAAAAAAAAAATATCTATTGAAAAAAACGTAAGCGACTTTGTTGTATACTATGTAATGATTAAGTAATTTACCAATTGTATATTTTAAGACGTCAATTCATCAATGATAAAGTTAAAGGTACATCCAGCAGCAAAAGTAGTTACGGGGGTCAAAGTGCTCAAAATGACCTACACATGGCTCTAATGTCAAGAGGATACGGACTTTCTAGATAATTTCGAGCGTGTTATTTTGTGTTGCTACTTTTCCTGCTGACTGTACCTACATGGGTACACCATGTAGTATCTTATTACTAGTTTTGTCAGCGGCTTGGCCCGCGTGACAAACGTAAGTATTTTGCTTATTTATGAAGACGTCCAAACAAACACCAAGGAAGGACCAACCAATTAACACACTTTCACATTCATACCATTAGTAAGGATAAGGAAGGATATTACTTACTCGTATTAAGGAAAAGCCACGAAAACTTTAATGTCGTTAAAGCCTAATTACTACATAGATAATCATTAAGTAAGTACCTACGCAACTTTACTTTTTTTGTCTGGGAATAGGTATGGCAATCTGTGGTATGGCTCTGCAAATTATTAATTTGGGTATAGTCTAGCTAGGTAGGTACCTACATACAACGTGAAAGGCGGCCTAGATTATTATTTAATTTTATTTAATACACAGAGTATATAAACATAATAACTAACATGGTCTCGCAAAACTGTCGGAACAGTTTGTCTGTGTGATTATAAACATCATAATAAGTACAGAGTTAATAATTAATTAATTACTAACTTGTTAATAGGTTTAGGTTAAATACATGTTACATACAATTGCATACAGTTCCTATGCCTTATGGGTTATGATACTTAAGTAATGTCGTTTTAATAATGATTGAAGCAAAACTAAGTCGTACGTAATTCTAATAATTGTGCTAACTACATTAACTATTATACCTATATACTAATAAAACCAAGAGTATCTTTTATATACATGTATATAATTTAAATCGAAAGAAAACTCGATTTACTTCATATTTCCGTATTTAGACAATATACCTAATAGGTACCTACTTATTCCATTTAGCGTAGTGTAGTCTGAGGAGCTACCGCGAAACGAAAACAAACTAAGTTCGTTTATCTCTCTCTTTGTTGCTCTAACTAGCAAGTGCATTAGTAATTATTATTATTTATTCAGAAAACCAACAGCGATACAAAGTACGTAACTTATACTATAATACACAGTAGTATGGCCAATTACGGGTTTACCTAAATAACTTGATATGTAAACAATTGAACGGACTATCACAACATTTGTGAAAGAGATGTTTTTTTTTAAATTAAGTTTGAGTAAATGTTTTTTTTTGTTTTGAAGATGAAAGCATAACCAAGCATGTTAATATATATAGGTTACCGCAAATGAGAATATATTGTTATAGTTTATCCTAATGACAATATTATTGTATAAATCCCATATTTAGAGTGAATCAAATAGATTTAGTAACTTAAGTATAATACTTCAACATTTTTAAACATGATAAGAGGTGAGTTACCTATTTCTTATACTATTTATGCTGCTTATTCTTAACACTATTAATAACTTGCATTTTAAAAGATGCCTTTGAATATCTAAAGATATCAACGCTACTGAAATCCGCATTATATTTGTGTTAAGTATATTATTCCGTGATATTTATTTTGTAAAACCTTGTTAACCTGGAATAATAAACCTTGTAACAATGTCACTAGAACTTAAACTGAAACATATACCTACAACCATGGGATTTGCCTTCTTCGTACTCATCGCGGTAATTAAAAATGATCCGACTTTTCTTAATAGGTAACTATGTCGCCTGAAAGTACGGGGTAGTTGGCGGGGTTGGTAGTTCTGATTTTTGCAGACTTGTTTATGAAGTTGGCGCAATGAATAATACAAGTTTGTGATCTCGAGCGTCGAACGTCACTTTACCAAAAATCGAAAATACCGTGTAATCCCTAAATGACTCGTTTTTAGGGTTCCGTACTCAAAGCTTCCGTACTCCGTCTGTCTTTAATATTAATATTATTACTAATAATTGTTTTCGCTATAACAACAAATACTAAAAACAGAATAAAATAAATATGTTTATAGATAATGGTGCGGAATCCTTCGTGCGCGAGTCCGACTTGCACTTGGCCAGATTTTTGATAGAACCTAACCAAATTGTTGAGACGTGTTTGGTAAAATGTTCATTTTTTTTCGTTAATTTACAGCAGGAACTCTGGGTAGGGACTATATTTTGACCTCAACCTTTTCAGTTTTGTAAGTTCAACCACAGGGCTATGTTATATTAATCATATGTTTATCATAAAATCAACCGAACCAAATTCTTGACATTTGTTTGGTAAAAATGTACAATATCCTTTGTTAATTTACACCATGAACTCTGGTAGGGACTATATTTTGACCTTAACCATTTTAGTTTTGTAATTTCAACCGCCAGGTCTTGTTATAGTTATCATATTTTAATTATAAAAAAAACCAAATCAAATTGTAGAGATTTGTTTGGTAAAATGTACAATATTCTTTGTTAATTAACAGCATGAACTCTGGTAGGAACTATATTTCGAGGTCAACCATTTTAGTTTTGTAAGTTCAACTGCGAAATCTTGTTATATTTATCATATTTACAATATAAAATTAACCAAACCGAATTGTAGAGGTTTGTTTGGTAAAATGTACAATATTCTTGTTAATTAACAGCATGAACTCTGGTAGGGACTATATTTTGAGGTCAACCTTTTTAGTTTTGTAAGTTTAACCGCGAGGTCTTGTTATAGTTAACATACTTTTATGATAAAATCAACCAAACTAAAGTGTAGAGATTTGTTTGGTAAAACTTACAATATTCTTCATTAATATACACCATGAACTCTGGTAGGGACTATATTTTGGCCTCAACCTTTTTTAGTTTTGTAAGTTGAACCGCGATGTCTTGTTATATTTATTATATTTTATTTATAAAATCTACCAAACCGACTTGTAGAAATTTGTTTGGTAAAACTTACAATATTCTTTATTAATATACACCATGAACTCTGGTACGGACTATATTTTGGCCTCTACCTTTTTTAGTTTTGTAGGTTCAACCGCGATGTCTTGTTACATTTATCATATTTTTATTTATAAAATCTACCAAACCGATTTGTAGGGATTTGTTTGGTAAAATGTACAATATTCTTTGTTAATTAACACAATGAACTCTGGTAGTGACTATATTTTGACCTCAACCTTTTTTAGTTTTGTAAGTTCAACCGCGACGTCTTGTTATATTTATCATATTTTATTTATAAAATCTACCAAACCGATTTGTAGGGATTTGTTTGGTAAAATGTACAATATTCTTTGTTAATTAACACAATGAACTCTGGTAGTGACTATATTTTGGCCTCAACCTTTTTTAGTTTTGTAAGTTCAACCGCGACGTCTTGTTATATTTATAATATTTTACTTATAAAATCTACCAAACCGACTTGTAGAGATTTGTTTGGTAAAACTTACAATATTCTTTATTAATATACACCATGAACTTTGGTAGGGACTATATTTTGGCCTCAACCTTTTTTAGTTTTGTAAGTTCAACCGCGATGTCTTGTTATATTTATCATATTTTTATAATAAAATCTACCAAACCCAATTGTAGAGATTTGTTTGGTAAAATGTACAAGATTCTTTGTTAATATACACCATTAACTTTGGTAAGGACTATATTTTGACGTCAACCTTTTTAGTTTTGTAAGTTCAACCGCGAGGCCTTGTTATATTTATTATATTTTTATGATATAATCAACCAAACCAAATTGTTGAGATTTGTTTTGTAAAATGTAAAATACTCTTTGTTGATTTACACCAGAAGTCTGGTAGCGACTTCAACCTTTTTAGTTTTGTAAGTCCAATAGCGAGGTTTTGTTATATTTATCTTAGTTTCTATGTAATTCAGCCAACCTTAGCTAATTTGGTAAATCCAACAAACCATTTTTTTCAGTGTACCTCTAAAATGTAGAGGCACGGCAGTGTGAGCATATGGTTTTGACGGAATAGGCTCTGAGCAGGCTGGTCTGGTGCGGATCCTGTGATTGTGCGGATTGCTCATTTCTGGAGTCTTAGAGGTCTTTCACGGTCAGCGGCTGTTCCCCAAAGATCGATTCCGTACGTTAATATGGACTGGAAATATCCGTAGTAAACCTTCTTGAGGTTACCTTGGTTCTGCTGCGGATAGCCTCATTTCTGATGCGATCACGCAGATATACTTATGTAGTTGCAATTATAAGACTCTACCTTACAGCTTCACACATCGCTGGATATCCAATAACCGTCCAATTTTTTTTTATTAACGCGTTTTGAAGCCGGATCTCGGACTACAGTCCAGCCCAGTCCCATTCTCGGCCGTCTAGGCCGCTATTATTGTTGCTAGTATATAAGTGTCTGGTTTGGTTTGTTACACTTTGTATTATTTAAATCAAGTGGGTTGGTTGTGGGTTTAACGTTATTTTCTATTGACTTACAAAATTACGTCTTTTGCGGCGAAATACGACTTAAATAAATAAGTATAGGAATGAATGGTAGCCGGTGACAAGGCGATCTTACAATTTTTCTGTACAATGTCATAAAATAATTGTAAAGTTATTGGGCATATAGCAAAAATTGACAGTGTCTAAAGATAAAGAAGGTCACGACCACGGTTGTTTACAATGTCGACATTGAAGGATTGATCAAGGTCATATTGTACAGAGAAATATTGACCACGAGCTGCTAAAACATAGTCAAGTACCATCGCCGATACAGTTAACTGATCATACGTGAACCTTATTACAAAGAGACAAGGTCTATTTCTGATTAGCGTATATTATGCGACATCTTTTCCATTTTTGATATGAATTCATCATTCCGTCATGTTCTTTTTTTTAACCCCCGACGCAAAAAGAGGGGTGTTATAAGTTTGACGTGTCTGTGTGTCTGTGTGTGGCATCGTAGCCGCTAAACGAATGAACCGACTTTAATGCGGATTTTTTGTCCGAAAGCTGACGGTATCGAGATGGTGCTTAGCTACGTTTCAACAAAATCGGTTCAGCGGTTTTTGACACATTGAACTTAGAAATGAACATGTGGGGTTTTTCAACTTTTCCAAGTTGTTAATTATTATGTAACATATGTAGATAGAGGTTACTAAAATTGATATATTTAGAGGAATAATAATTCTTAAACTATATAAAAACATAAATTCGAAAGTAAGTAAGATAGGCTGGTGACAGTTGTGAAATATTAAAAAAAAAGGTTTCTTAGGTCACAGGTCGCTGAAGCCTGAGTCAATCCGTGCAAAAAAGAAAACACTGATTTCCTCAGTCCGAGTGGGGTAGCAAAGTGTATATTATCTAGAAAATGCTAGATTTGCGTAACGCAATTTGGTAGCGAAAGTTAAATACTTTGCGCTGATCGTTCCACTTGAACCCTATCCAATCGTGAAATATCGTTACAGTGTGATCTGGATTTTATTTTGTTTGGATAACGGTTGAAATTTAGTTGGTAAAGTTTTCTAAAATTATGTCTATCCTGAAATTCTATATACTGGTCATTTTTTAGAGTTCCGTACCCAAAGGTTAAACGGGACCCTATTACTAAGACTCCGCTGTCCGTCCGTCACCAGGCTGTATCTCATAGTTACAGTTGAAATTTTCACAGATGATGTATTTCTGTTGCCGCTATAACAACAAATACTAAAAAACAGAATAAAATAAATATTTAACGGGGCTCCCATACAACAAACGTGATTTTTTGCCGTTTTTATAGATAATGATACGCGCGCGAGTCCGACTCGCACTTGGTCGGTTTTTTGAAATGGGATGATTAATTCCGGATACTACCCTCTACCACCATACCAACTTACAGTCTTTCGCATGTCCGGATTTCCGGCTGTCCGGCTGTTATCCTATACAGCTCGCATTTCTCATTCTCGTGAAATTTTGTGAGTGTTTCAATTATTATATAGATTTTTATCGTTGATTCAGTTTTTAGAAAAAAAAAAATTAATGAAAAACAGTACCGCGAGTTGAACAGCTCACAGATGCATAGGTAATGTCATCTACCCTACCACAGCACATAAGTGTAGAACTAGAGTGACTGCGTGGCTGAAAACGCAAACCTACGGCGACCTGGAAAACATTATACTAAATACTTACAAGCACCTATAAATACGAATCAAATAATGAAACCACACACACACACGCACACACTCAATCACACACACACACACACACACACACACACATACACACACACACACATACACACACACACACACACACACACACACACATACACACACACACACACATACACACACACACACACACACAAACACACACATACACACACACACACACATACACACACACACACACACATACACAAACATACACACACACACACTCACTTGCACTACACTATATACATATATTACCCACCTTCAATTACAGACTCCTTCAATTGTTCTTGTTTCTAACTTCATATAAATTGTGTACTCCTAGAACATATTTTAGAATTAATTAAGTAATCATTAATAGATATTAACTACCTGCATCGATACCTATATGGAAGAGCGGTGCCCCTTAGCACAGGTATTACTTTTACTTAAAAAGGGACACCAGAACATGTTAAATTAGTAGGTACTTCAGAAAACGAATAAATAATTTTTCATTTTCGTTTTTTTTATGTAAGTATTAGGCAAAAAGGTAAATTCACAAATGTTGCTCGTTTAATAGTCTAGAATGAGTACTAATTATTCTTATTACTAAATCATTTCAAAATCTAGAACCTAGACACTTTATTTTAGAAACTCGCTACGGTTTTATCGTTAAAACTAATCTAGCTAACCTTAGCATAGTAAATACCGGTGATGCGAATAGTAATAAATATTTCAACGGTTTTATAACTCAAATAATTACTTAATTAGCGTATAAAAAAAGATACACTATCTTCCTAACTATGATAACTAAGAGTTATAAAATGAAATGAATGAAATGAAATTTTTATTTCGTGTAACCATGGACACATGTTGTTAGTAGAATTTACAAAACTAGGTATGTAGTAGTATGTAGGTTATGAGTTTGAGCGGTACGCCTGAGGGGTTTCATTGTGGTATAAGGGCAATGGAGAGGGCTATGTTGGGAGTTTCTCTGCGCGATCGCATCAGAAATGAGGCTATCCGCAGTAGAACCAAGGTAACCGATATAGCCCTCCGAATTGCTAAACTTAAGTGGCAGTGGGCGGGGCACATTGCACGTAGAACCGATGGCCGTTGGGGCGGAAAGGTTCTCGAGTCGCGACAACGTACCGGAAGGCGCGGCGTGGGTAGCCCCCCCACAAGGTGGACTGATGACCTGGTAAAGGTCGCGGGAGTCCGCTGGATGCGGGTGGCGCAGGACCGGTCATTTTGGCACTCTTTGGAGGAGGCCTATGTCCAGCAGTGGACGTCTTTCGGCTGATATGATGATGATGATAAATGTGTTTGATATCTGATTTTTATGTCATCATCATCATCATATCAGCCAAAAGACGTCCACTGCTGGACATAGGCCTCCCCCAAAGAGTGCTAAAATGACCGGTCCTGCATCACACGCATCCAGCGGACTCCCGCGATATTTACCAGGTCATCAGTCCACCTTGTGGGGGGCCTACCCACGCCTCGCCTTCCGGTACGTAGTCGCCACTCGAGAACCTTTCCGCCCCAACGGCCATCGGTTCCACGTGCAATGTGCCCCGCCCACTGCCACTTAAGTTTAGCAATTCGGAGGGCTATATCGGTTACCTTGGTTCTGCTGCGGATAGCCTCATTTCTGATGCGATCGCGCAGAGAAACTACCAACATAGCCCTCTCCATTGCCCTTAACACATGTATACCACAATGAAACCCCTCAGGCGTACCGCTCAAACTCATAACTCTTAGTTGTCATGTGTCATAGTTAGGAAGATAGTTTTTTTTATACGTATAGTAAATATGGATCTTCAGGATAGACAGGCTATATTTATTCACATTTCGACATGTCCGTCTGTCCGTCCGTCCGTATGCGGCTTGGCTCAGTGATCCTTACTACTAGAATGCTGCATTTCGGCATGGGTTTTTAGATTTGGATTTATTTATTTCCCTAAGATTACAAATCACTCAGGCGAGAAACAAACAACATTTGAGTACATATTAATAAGAAGTCTTATAAATTAATCTTATATTTTTTTAGGGAACCTTTGTGCGTCGATCATGGATGTATTTTTGTTCTCGTTTAACCCACAGTGTGAAGTAACTTTGGATAGCTAGTTCGAAAATGTTATGGTCTTTAGGGTTCCGAACTCAAAGAGTAAAAAGGGACCCTATTACTAAGACTTTGCTGTCCGTCTGTCTGTCTGTCTGTCACCAGGCTGTATCTCACTGATACCGTGATAGTTATACATTTGAAAATTTCACAGATGATGTATTTCTGTTGCCGCTATAACAACAAATACTAAAAACAGAACAAAATAAATATTTTTATAGACAACGGTACGGAACCCTCCGTGCGCGAGTCCGACTCGCACTTGGCCGGTTTTTAAAAACACAGTAGTACAAATAAGGAATTTGAAAGGAAAACTGTCACGGCTAAGTAGGCTTAACTAATAATGGCGAATACTCGAGTGTAACTATAGTCCGGTACGTAAACAGTATGCACCTTCGATAATTCACAAGAGCGCGATTTTTTGTTAATATTTAGAATATAATGAGTACTACTAGTAGTAAAAAGAGAAAGTGAATAAAATTCTAACGTGGATTTAGGTATGACACAGCGTTTTCTTAGTGACCCTTGTAAATCCAGGGAAATATTATACAAGTGGTATTTTTCTTCAATAGAGTGTCGCATTTAACTGTTACAACCTTCCCTATAATTAACTAAAACTTTCTTCAATGGATAACGTCAGTACAATCCAAAACGAATAAAAAAAAATTTCCTCTAAAAGATTATTCAAGTGAGTTTTGGTAACTGAATTGTGTTAAAAATTGTCAAAGATAACGACAGTTTGAATTAATAATATTATTATATTCATCAATAGGTTAAATTTATATGAAAAATTTAATTTAGAAAGCCTTCCACTACTCACTTAAATATTTTTGTAGGAGATTTATATTTTTTTTAAACGTATACCGGTTTTGCTGACGTAATCTATTAACAAAACTATTAGAAAACTATAGGTTACATTTTGAATAATCAAATGCGGTTGCATTATTGGAGAAAAAAAATTATTTGTATAATCTTTTCAAAGTTTTACACGTGTTCCTAACAAAAAAGTAAATTATTCGTTAATCTACGTTAGAAAATCTCAAAAAATAATTTTCGCTGTTAGTATTTAATGTACTCTCGCTGATAACAAAAAAAATCTGACTTGTGAATTATGTTAGTTTGACGACCAATTACAGTGTTCGCGTACTGGACTACTAGTAATACCTAGTCGACCAACTTAAAAATGTACTTAAAAAGGTCAACTTTCGTAAACAATCGGGCGAAGCAACCGCAACGTTAAGATGGCGCGCGCGTGTCTATGCAATAAAGACTACGGAACCCTACAATGCGCGCGGCCCGACACGCGCTTGGGCAGTTTATTAATGTGACAATAAAAAAAAAGCGGCCAAGTGCGAGTCGGACTCGCACATGAAGGGTTCCGTTAAATAAATTGCGGTTTACGATTTATGACATATAAAAAAAAAACTACTTACTAGATCTCGTTCAAACCAATTTTCGGTGGAAGTTTGCATGATAATGTACATCATATATTTTTTTTAGTTGTGTCATTCTCTTATTTTAAAAGTTACAGGGGGGGGGGCGACACACATTTTACCACTTTGGAAGTGTCTCTCGCGCAAACTATTCAGTTAAGAAAAAAATTACGTTAGAAACCTCAATGTCATTTTTAAAGACCTATCCATTGATACCCATATGGGTTTAATGAAAAAAAAATTTTTGACTTTCAGTTCTAAGTATAGGGAACCCCAAAAATTTATTGTTTTTTTTCTATTTTTGTGTAAAAATCTTAATGCGGTTTACATAATACATGTACTTACCAAGTTTCAACAGTATATCTCTTATAGTTTCGGAAAAAAGTGGCTGTGACATACGGACGGACAGACAGACAGACAGACATGACGAATCTATAAGGGTTCCGTTTTATTGCCATATGGCTACGGAATCCAAAAAAATGCGGAAATTCTTACATAAATCGACCTAGTCCCAAACTAAGCAAAGCTTGTACTATGGGTACTAGACGACGATACACATAATTATATAGATAAATAAATACTTAAATACATCCATGACTCAGGAACAAATATTCGTTTTCATCACACAAATAAATGCCCTTATCGGGATTCGAACCCAGGACCCCTTGCTTCGTAGGCAGGGTCACTACCAACGCTAAAGCGGTCGTCAAAAGTTTGATGGAAGCTTATAAATATCTAAGGGAATTCGAATTAATTAGTAACCAACAAAGACCAAGATTTTCCATGATAACTTTACCTGCCAGTGCATTATGCAGCAATGCACATTTGCATGCGTAGCATATTCTGAATTCGTTAGCGGAATGTTGGCGCAATTACTCTATTAACCAAGGTTCCGATACTCCGGACAATGTTGTAGTTTAATCAATAGTTAACGCGTCGTTTCTGGGCCAATCAACTATTAGGTCCTTACCTATGAAATTGGCGGTTTTTTCACAGATATTATTTTGTACGTAATTTATTAATTTCTATTGCAACTTCCAAATTATTTTTTAATTTCATTATAAGACTATGTAACAAAGGTTTTAAATACAAAAAATAGGTTTGAATTTTTTATTTAGTGTTTCAAATTAAAGCTTGAAAACCGCCCTTTTCATGTGCTGCCGGTTAAAGTGTTTCAATTACGTATAGTTTTATGATGCGAACTATTTTTAAGGAATGAAGATATGTGTAAAGTAGCTTAAAAGTATTCTATATTCCTACCAAAATTTAGTTTGCTTTGAATTTGACATTGCTGAATAATCCGCAAAATTCAATGTATGAAAATCACAGTTTTCATAAAATTCTCCATACACACCGCCAATTTCATAGGTAAGGACCTAATATTTCTTGTTCCTACTAAATTTTATGGGTTTTAAATCGACTAAACACGTGTTTTTGTTATAAGTACAAAAGACATCAACGATATGATCAACTTGAAACGTATACTTAAATTATTATTTAAGAGGATATACAGGCTGGCATGTTCCATACAAAAACATGCATTTGGTGGGCTTTGCTCATAGCCATTTTCCTCTACAAACGGGCGCATGTTATCGGCTACGAGGGTAGCGCTACGAAACTTGGCACTAACTGTGTTTTTATACGTAACTATTTGCTTCTGTGCAAAAGACATCAACGATATGAATGATCAACTTGAAACGTATACTTAAATTATTATTTAAGAGGATATACAGGCTGGCGTGTTCCATACAAAAACATGCATTTGGTGGGCTTTGCTCATAGCCATTTTCCTCTACAAACGGGCGCATGTTATCGGCTACGAGGGTAGCGCTACGAAACTTGGCACTAACTGTGTTTTTATACGTAACTATTTGCTTCTGTGCAAAAGACATCAACGATATGAATGATCAACTTGAAACGTATACTTAAATTATTATTTAAGAGGATATACAGGCTGGCATGTTCCATACAAAACATGCATTTGGTGGGCTTTGCTCATAGCCATTTTCCTCTACAAACGGGCGCATGTTATCGGCTACGAGGGTAGCGCTACGAAACTTGGCACTAACTGTGTTTTTATACGTAACTATTTGCTTCTGTGCAAAAGACATCAACGATATGAATGATCAACTTGAAACGTATACTTAAATTATTATTTAAGAGGATTTACAGGCTGGCGTGTTCCATACAAAAACATGCATTTGGTGGGCTTTGCTCATAGCCATTTTCCTCTACAAACGGGCGCATGTTATCGGCTACGAGGGTAGCGCTACGAAACTTGGCACTAACTGTGTTTTTATACGTAACTATTTGCTTCTGTGCAAAAGACATCAACGATATGAATGATCAACTTGAAACGTATACTTAAATTATTATTTAAGAGGATATACAGGCTGGCGTGTTCCATACAAAAACATGCATTTGGTGGGCTTTGCTCATAGCCATTTTCCTCTACAAACGGGCGCATGTTATCGGCTACGAGGGTAGCGCTACGAAACTTGGCACTAACTGTGTTTTTATACGTAGCTACTTGCTACCGACTGTGCAAAAGACATCAACGAGATGATCAACTTGAAACGTATACTTAAATTCTTATTTAAGAGGATATACGGGCTGGTGCGTGGTTCATACAGTAACATGCATTTGGTGGGCTTTGCTCATAGCCACTTTCCTCTACACACGGGTTTTCGCTATCGGCTACGAGGGTAGCGCTACGAAACTTGGCACTAACTGTGTTTTTATACGTAGCTACTTGCTTCTGTGCAAAAGACATCAACGATATGATCAACTTGAAACGTATACTCAAATTATTATTTAAGAGGATATACAGGCTGGCGTGTTCCATACAAAAACATGCATTTGGTGGGTTTTGCTCGTAGCCGCTTTCCTGTACAAACAAGTTTTTGCTTGCTATCCGCTACGAGGGTGGCGCTACGAAATTTGGCGCTGTGTTTTTATACGTAGTTACTTGCTACTCTGCAAAAGACATCAACGAGATGATTAAAGGGCGGACAGTGGATGCAATATACGTCAAAGTCATGTCAAGCGATATACTTAATATGGATATGACTACAATTGGTTTAAAGAAGAATACATTTGCCATAGTTATTTTTAATATAAATATTAAAGGAAACGCATAAACTCGCAAGTGAAAACGTCAATGTAATTGACAAGTCTAAGACGTAATAGACGTAATCACATTTTGTTCAATGGAGGATAGAGATATTTTGTAATTTATGATATATTTTTAATAAAAATGTATAGATAAATATTGCTCAAAATTTCATAAAAGTGTTATCCATCTTATGCTTTTGTCACCCGATTGCATCCGCTGTCCGCCCATTAGAGATGATCAACTTGAAACGTATACTTAAATTCTTATTTAAGCCCGAGCCACACCGACTGCGTGCGCAGCACGTATGCGTGTGCAGCACGTACACCGCTGCGTTGTAATGTATGAATCCTCATACGACATGTCACACCGGATGCGTCTGCGTAGACGTGCTGCAACGCATACGTGCTGCGCACGCAACGCAGCATCAGGCAGACAAACCGGCTGCGTGCTGCGTGCGTGCGTACACAGAGCGGAGTGGCAACGTCGCTTCGATGCGTGCAGTGATGACGTTGTATTTGCCGGCGTTCCCTATTAGAGGACAGACCGGACAGGTACGGACACGCACAGCTCGGTGCTGCGCGTGCGCGTGTGACGCGCAGCTCTCTTGTATTTATTTACAACTTCTTCGGTGCGCGTGGAGGTTTGCTTAATGACTATGAGTCTTTCTCCAGTTGTAATAGCCGTTGTGTATATACGTGTCGTTTAAAATATATGAGATCTCACTATAACCATCTCTTGACATGCCAAACTACCAGAAAAATCGGTCGTCGTGAGATTCAAGTTCGCGACAAAAGTTGTGTTATTCACTATGTTATTCTCTTCTTCCATTGATGTTATGAACCCATACTTTTTTGGATGTCGCATAAAATCCAAAATGAGGAGTAGGATCTTCACACAACAGTAAAAACAGTGCTATTTCTTTGTCAGAAGAACTGCCATCAAACATAGCCATAGTGGGCCTAGGTTGATTTGTGTAAGATTGTCCCGTAATATTTATTTATTATTTATTTATTTCTAGTGCAAATCATATAAAGAATAGTACGCAAATGGCGGCTGGTGACGATACGGAGCTGCAGCGTGCGCACGCGTTGCGTGTGCAGCAGTTACGCCGTAGGCATCACGCGCGTAACCCGGTGTGACGGGTGCTGGGCACGTCTACGCTTACGTCGACGCATACGTGCTGCGCACGCAGTCGGTGTGGCTCGGGCTTTAAGAGGATATACGGGCTGGCGTGTTCCATTCAAAAACATGCATTTGGTGGGCTTTGCACGTATTCGACTTCATCTACAAACGGGTTTTCGCTTGCTATCGGCTACGAGGGTAGCGCTACGAAACTTGGCACTGAATGTGTTTTTATACGTAGCTTCGTAGAAAAGACATCAACAAGATCATGAACTTGAAACAATAATTTATGTACGTTTCCAAAGAGTCAATTATGTCTGAGAAACCTTGTGCCCTTCACAATAAATTCGTGTTCACATATCTTTGATCACTATGCCCATGAACATATTTTCGAACTCGACTAGTGCACGACTGCTACAGTTTTCAAGTTCATGAACTTCGTGAAAGGTCATATATAGGCAAATTTTCTTTTAGGTACACATATATTTGGTCAATTTGTCGAGTAGTTTACGGTGAAAATGAGACAAGATATTCAGAAATCATTATTTATTCCATCTACCTACTTCCACTGCTTAAGCACAGGCGTTATAACCTGCTGCAGCACCGGAGCCCCCAGGAACCCCGGCTGATACACCACTGGAGCCCCGACGGGCCATGGATTCCCCACCAAACCAATGCCGGGCGCCGCTAGCAGTTCCAACTTAGGGATTTCCAGTTTCGGCAATTCAACCTTTTTCAACTCTTCTTTATCCCCAGTTTTAAGCCCCTCCTTAACCAACGGTATTAGACCTGGATATCCAGGATAAACAAGGTTAGGGTAAGGGATAATAGGGGATACAATAGGGTAGGTCAGGGACTTGGCGATGGCGTCAGCATTGCTGGCTACATCTCCGTCCAACTTGGCTTCCACGGTTTTGACTGCGTCTATAGCTTGCCATTTCTTGTCTTCTACGTTCCAGAATAGCTCGTCGTTCTTCTCTTTCGTTATTGAGGTTACTTCTTCGCTTTTTTCCTGGGACAAAAGAAAAAGGGTCAGTGTTGTGTGTAAAAGAAACCAAATTATATTTTGACCCCTTATTCAATCCTCTCTCTCCTTACAGGTTGAGAATGAGTAATCAAAAAGTCGAAGTTTAGTAAAAGAAAAGCTACGTTCTGAATGTACTTATACAGCGTGTATATTTGATATAACCGCAAACTTTAGGGGGTTATAGAAGAGGCACTTAATAATATATTTCCCTGGCCTCTTATTTAATTAGTTATTTTATTTTATTTTTTCTAAGTTTAAGGTTTAGTTTTAGTTATTTTAATTTAATAATAGTTTAGTTTTGTAAAAGTTTTATACATGTTTTTATGTATGAAATAAATAAATTTTAATATATTTATCGATACATTATTTAAAAAAGCGAACTTTTTTTTTCCATATAAAATAATTCAGCACGCATTGGATCACTAATTTGTCTTACTGATGTGACATCACTACTGTCACAAGTGACCAGCTCCTTCCATGTGTCAAATGAGTGTACGCAGTACATTGCTGCTCAATTTTTTTTTTAAAATGAGTTACGCCATGGCAGTTAACGCTGAATTAATAATTGTTATAAATATCATATTATAACACTAAAATCTACGTCTGGCTATAATATAATAATAATAACATCCGCTCGGTTTACTCCTTGCATTTCATTAAATTGTCAAAAGGGCCTCTACGTGTTGGCTCAGTTGGTACTTTGTAGGTACCTAGCCCCACGCACGCCTCCCAAAGGTCCGGGACATCATTGTCCCGTGAGCGGGAAAGACATACATAATAATAATATTTTGGGGACAATCTTACACAAATCAACCTAGTCCCAAACTAAGCAAAGCTTGTACTATGGGTACTAGACGACGATATACATACTTATATAGAGAAATAAATACTTAAATACATAGAAAACATCCATGACTCAGGAACAAATATTCGTGCTCATCACACATAAATGCCCTTACCGGGATTCGAACCCGGGACCGCCGGCTTCGTAGGCAGGGTCACTACCAACTAGGCTACAGAGCTCGTCAATATGCGGTTATATTAAATATACACGCTGTATATTTTTATGCTATCATTTTACGTGATCACTTTATAAGAAAACATTGTTCTGCTATACAAACTTTGGATCCATATTTCACCCCTTTACAGGGTGAATTTTGAAAAATCCTTGGGCTGTGCGTTGATATTTCGTGCGCAAAGCCAGCGTTTGGAACGGGACAATGAGTCACACTTTTTCGTGCGTGCAGCCGGCGTTAATCGGTTTATAAGACGTTACCACGTCAAAAATGAATAAAAAAATGATGAATAATGTCGGATGCGGGATATTTTTAATTTTATTATTACTACATATAAACGTTCTATTCATCACATTCTTTCAATTAAAATACCTTCTGTCCTTCCAAGGCCAGCTCAGCCTGATCTCTCGCCACGTCAGCCGCCAGTCTCGCCTGATCAGCGATCGCGCGCGCCTGATCCTCCGCCTGCACCTTGGCGTCGATGGCGGCGGCCTCCAGGTCTCCGGTGGGGGCGATGGCCAGTACCGGGGCCGAGGGGACCGCGTACGGGATGAACTGTTTTACAAGCCCAGAGATCAAAATGGCGTTCTATGTATTGTCTGTTTATAGTTTTTTTTTTAATATCATCAAAGGCGCTTGTTATTCAGTTGGTAATTTCAGTCACTTTTTAACCCCCGACGGAAAAAGAGGGATGTTATAAGTTTGACTGTGTATCTGTGTGTCTGTGTGTGTGTCTATCTGTGGCATCGTAGCTACTAAACGAATGCACCGATTTGAATGCAGTTTTTTTATCAGAAATCTGACGTGATCGAGATGGTTCTTAGCTACGTTTCAACAAAACCAGTTGAGCCATTTTTGAGATATTGATTTTTGAAATGAAAATGTCGGGGTCAATATATGATGGATCAAAGGCCGCAAAAATATCTGAGACGCTCTAACGGCTCTAGGGATAGAGTTGTCATCAGATATTTTTGCGGACTTTGTTCCATCATTCATGCTGGTGACTGTACAGGGACAAGAAAATTATATTTCACGGGCTTAGTCCGTTAGATTCCTCATGATCGTGGGAATGGCATGGCATAGGTTAAACTAAAATATACGAAAAAAGCACTTTTTCAAAAATCTTTTGATTTCACTCGTAATCATTAGGATAAAAATAACAGACTTTGTGCTACCAAATTACCTTCGGTCCCTCTAAAGCCTGGTCAGCCGCCAGTCTCGCCTGATCAGCGATCGCGCGCGCCTGATCCTCCGCCTGCACCTTGGCGTCGATGGCGGCTGCCTGCAGGTCCCCGGGGGTGGCGATGGCCAGTACGGGGGCCGAGGGGGCCGCGAACGCGATAATCTGTTTTACAATCCCAGAGAATAATGTTACATTGTTTATTAATTTATCGAACACACGAATAAGTCAACAGAGTGCCCGAACACTAACGTATGTTTTTAGTAGCTTTTTTTCAAATAATAGTATATTTCACCTTTAGTTATCGATATCGCAATATTGCTGCAATTATTGCTTTTTGAGAATTTCGGTTTAGGGCGAGATTTTAGATGTAATTTCCTGTAAAAAGTTGAGTATACATCAGAGGTGTGCAAAGATGTCTTTGTGCACACTTTTGTTGGATATTCACCCTAAAACTTATTACATGAATGTTGGTCAGGGCTATTAATATTTTTAATGAGAAAAGCTTGCCTCGATAATTAATAGTACCTTACTTTTTGATAATACAAGTACGACTATCATTTATGTGATTAAATGGCAACCATCTTAGGCCCGCTGTCCACATTATTTTTAAGTTCGATTTGAATCTGTAGGATTATTTGCTACCTTCGGTCCCCCCAAAGCCTCAGCCTGATCTCACGCCACGTCAGCCGCCAGTCTCGCTTGATCAGCGATCGCTCGCGCCTGATCCTCCGCCTGCACCTTGGCGTCGATGGCGGCGGCCTGAAGGTCCCCGGGGGAGAGTGTGGAGATGGCGGCTGGTATGATAGGGGCGATGGCTAGCACAGGGGACGAGGGGGCCGCCGCCGCGCAGGCTAGGAAATTCACAATGTGCAAGCACCTTCACGAAGGAGATTGGCTACATAAGCCACATGCGAGCACACGACCGTTAATAGCATACCTGAAGGTAGTCGCTGTGGCCGAATTCGGCCGGGACTACGTACATCATCATATATAGGATTAAAAACGAGACTATAAGTATATCTTCCTTACCTTCTGTCCCCCCAAAGCCTCAGCCTGATCTCTCGCCACGTCAGCCGCCAGTCTCGCTTGATCAGCGATCGCTCGCGCCTGATCCTCCGCCTGCACCTTGGCGTCGATGGCGGCGGCCTGTAGGTCGCCGGGGGAGAGTGTGGGGATGGCGGCTGGTATGATAGGGGCGATGGCGAGCACGGGGGCCGAGGGGGCCGCTGCCGCGCAGGCTAGGATGGCTGACAGGATCTGTGGGTATAATTATACCTATTTAATCCGACATGTGAAAATGATTGGTCACCTTATACGACATGACGCTTTTATTAATAACATCACGGAAGGAAAGGTACGGTAGCATAGTGGTTTAGGCATGCGGCTGTCAAGCGGCGGTCGTGGGTTCGAATCCCGGCTCGTACCAATGAGTTTTTCGGAACTTATGTACGGAATATTTACCGTTAGCTTTTCGGTGAAGGAAAACATCCCGAGGAAACCGGTCAAATCCCAATAAGGTCTAATAGTTTACCCTCTGGGTTGGAAGGTCAGATGGCAGTCGCTTTCGTACAAACTAGTGCCTATGCCAAATCTTGGGATTAGGTGTCAAAGCGGACCCCGGGCTCCTTTAGGGGCACAACTGGGAATAAACGCTAGGAGGATGATGGAAGGAAAGGTAGAAGGCAAGCGAAGTAGGGGAAGACCAAGGATAATAATTTACATGAAACAAATAAAAGAAAAAGTAGCAGTTACGTCGTATAAAGAGGTCAAGGAGGCGGCCGTAGATAGAGTCAGATGGAGGGAGCTACACCGACAAGAGTCTAACTCTTAAATTTATGATGAATCCGACATTTACATTACAGTAGTAGATAAATAGTTCTGTTTTATTGTTAGTCTATTATAAATAAGTGAATGCCATACGTTTAAGAAATAAATACATGTGAAAGTAAACCACTGAATCGATTGAGAAGACTGTTTTTTTTCAATGAAATTTGGCATGTTTTTTATCCCGGAAATCTTTCTGTGATGGGGTGAAATGGGGGTGGAAGTTTGTATGAAGGTACGATATAAACGAGTGCGTATGAAGTCGCGAGCAAAGGCTAGTACAGTAGGTATTATACACGCGAAAGAAACTGCCTGTCTGCATATCTGTTATGTTTTCACGCTTCTGACGCTGAACCGATTTAAATAAAATTCGGTATGGAAACTGGTTTGAGACCCTGTGGGACCCATAGTATAAGTTTGTATCCAGACGATCATTCCTAAAAGAGGTGAAAAGGGCGTGTAAGATAATGAATAATTGATTGATTGATTTAATGGAGTGCGGTAATTGGTACTGCTCCTGTGGGAAGTCTAATAGTTTATTTTGTTGATAAATTTTGTATAAATTTGATGGCAAAGAAAGAAAGAAACTAAATTATTTCAAAGCTACCTATAGTTCATTATAATCAGGTGTTGACTAAAGTTGACAAAAAAATCTGATTAAGTATACATAAATTGAATTGATGTCTGTGTTGAATTGATACCGTCATTTTGGTTTTATAAACAAAACTTTGTACGGCAAAGCTATTGAAATGGTATCACAAAAAATACTATACTTTGACATATACTTCGTAGCATAATTGAACAACATTTTGATAACGAAAAAAAAAAAACTAGTTCCTAATAAACTACTAAAGCAATCCAATTGAGACAAGAGTAATTGAAGGCACTCAATATTAAACCACTTACCGAGTCGATTCGGCGATAAAATTGAATAATTGTTTTATGTTAATAGTTTAATTTTGTGGTCACGCGATGTGTGTTGATTACTGTCTCTATCAATTTACGAAGGATATGTGATTTGAGGCGATCAGTTTTGGCCCATAATAAGTGAGTCCTGGGTTCAAATCTCCGTTAGGGCAAATATATATGTCATGAGAATGAATCTCTGAGTCTTGTATATTTTCTATGTATTTAAGTTTTTGTATCTATTAAATATAACGTCGTCTAGTTATAGCACAAGCCTTATTGAGCTTAATATGGGGCTAGATAAATTTGTGTTATAGTGTCCCCTAATATTTATAAAAAAACATATTTAATAGTAGAAATAAATTAAATAATAACCCACTTTCAACCCTTGAGGGGTAATTCTAAGGATAGGTGTTCAAAGGCCTTTTTTGGGGCACAATTATGGTACCTACGAGTCATTATGCTAATTTATATATTTTTTTATATATTTTTTTGCAGTTCTTAGTGCAAGTTAAAACATACGTTTTGAATCAAACACTGTAAACCGTTCATTACAAAGCGTCACTCGTGTAACGCCTGTTATTCTACTAGGTATATTGCACTGAATCCATATAAAATACGATAAATCTATCCGATAAAGCACTTCCTTTGATCTAAATACATGCACTTGAAAATGACACTTATAGACATAAGTACTGACCAGAACTCTCATCGTGACTCGAAGGCTACTGATAGCTCCCATCCCACCCGTTTCGCTTATATATCAGCACAATCCATAACTATGTAGAACAAACTGGCTGCAAACTGGATGATCTTTGCCTTTAACAAAAATAAATGAAAAAATAACCTGCGCGGGAATGCAGGAAGTGCGCATTTTGACAGATGATGGGCGCCCGGCGCCATCTTTGATGGGTCTTTTTTGGGCGTTACTTGCGTAATAAAATTAAATGCATTCGTGCATGTGTATAATGCGTTCTCTGATTATAAATGCATTTTGTAATTGAGTTAAAAATTACGGATCATGATCGTGTATGATGAATTGATGACTTGATGAGTGCAGAAGATTACTTTCTTATGCAATGTTAATTTATCACGAGATTTGTTATTGTTTCAAGTCGTCGTCGTTTTTTACCCGTCGTTTGGGAGGATTGACAGTTCTCTATGAGATGACAGCTACAGCCAGCATATTTAACGTGTACCGGCCTGTAATAAGGTTACTTATCGACGGGAAAATGTGTGGTTATTGCAACACGGCTGCTCGAAATTGAAAGAAGTCACCACCTAAACATGTAACCCTGAAAATAAGCTATTCAATATATAATATGTTTTCATTTAATTTATTTGCAATTATTAACTTCAAACTTCAAATCATTTATTTGTGAACAATAGGTATGCACATAATGTAATTATGCTAGATGGTAGGTACATATAAATTAGTCCAGCTATGTTCTGCCCCAAGGCTTACAAAGATCTTATGACTAAACATGTTCATTATAGCAGATTAACCTAAAAATAAAAAATTATATTACTGAATTATGTTACTGACTATCCTCTACTAACTATCTTGTTTACTAGGTGTCTCTTAAGTATTCTTGCACTGAGTAGTAGGCTTTTTTAGCCAGAAATTCGTTTAACATTCTTTTGAAAAGGAAAAGGTCCTTACTATCTCGGATGGATTTTGGAAGCTTATTGTATATTTTAATGGCCATTCCGAATATGCTTTTGGATAGTAGAGCAGTTTTAAATGGTTTTGTGTTGATTTTACTTTGTTGCCTTATGCTATTAAAAGTTGGAAACTGACTCAGGTTACTTTTTACATATACAGACACTTCATAAATATATAAGCAGGGTAAAGTTAGAATTTGCAATTTTATGTATAGCGGTTTACACGATTCCGTAGGTTTAATACCACATAATTAATGATGTACTGTACAGTCAAGCTCACAAATATGTATACAACAACCTTACTTCCGTAGTAATAAGGGCTTGTGCACAAATCACGCGTGGTTTTTTCGGCTACTTTTTCACCCCCCTCCCCCTTGGTGATATTTGGTGAGGTTCTTGGCTAACCCTCCCCCCCCCCCCCCCTGGATTGGTTGGATTGCAAATTTTGACGGACAACTTATTTACATATATATATATACATACGAACAGTGCAAGTTACTATAAAGCTTGTAAAAATAGTCTCACAGCTGGACACAGGCTTCCTCTCTTAAAGACATGAAAATAGTCCCCAAGTTGTCCCAATGCGGGTTGGAGGCTGCACATCTGTCTCACTGGATCATTGACACCAGTCAAGGCCACGTATACCTTCCTCAACATACGATAATAATAATTAAAGTCACTTTACCCCAGTTGCGGCCAGTGGAGCGAAATGTCAGACGAGTTTTATTATTGCACTTAAGTGGGCGTACCGAAGTGATCGACATTTATTATATTGAACATAATAGCAAGTATAGGCGTTTACTTAACTTGCAATGTATGTGGGTGAATCAACATTTTGTCGCTAGAAGCCATGGTAACATCGCCTGGGTCACTATAAAACTGCGATATTATGGGTTTCAATAAGCATGATTCCTAAGATTTTTTTACGTTGCCATTCGTACCAATATTTTGAGAGGAGGAAATGTTTGTATCGGAGCAACTACAATTAAATAACATAACTATACAAAATATAGAGACAAAGACAGACCTCGCTGGCGGCCGCTGAAAGGATTCATACTAACTAGATAGAAGTATGACGTCACAGTTTTCTATTTGTACAAATCTTTGTATGGACAATCAAGTAAATTGCTGTTTTGGTCGTGAGATACTGCGTTTAGGTGCATAGTTGATGTACAATTCTGTTTTTATTAAAGCATAAGGATCCTATTGGTACAGTCGCCATCACATACATCGGAGCAAACAATATGTTTGGTCGGGTAAATTTTGCCACTGAATTTTATAACAACTATCCTAAACCTGATTGAGCTAAATTATTGCATATTGCTTTAGTTTGAATAACAATGTAATATTATGGTGCGTAGGTGACGGACAGACAGATAGAGCAAATTCTGCATTTAGGTACCTACCTATAATATTTAGTATAGATGCGGTGCCGTATTTTCCTCAATTCCTTTACTGCGAAGTCCACCTTAAGTGAAATGTTATCGTTTTGTATTCAGCCTTAACCGCTTCAGTATAGTTAGCAAAACTAGTTCACTTACTTGCTTATATTGCGTTGCATTCCAGTTTTTCAATACTCTTTGGATCTAATGATTTATTTATTTGCGTATACAGGGTGGAAATAGATTTTCGTACAAATTGTATGGGGAAAGTTTTTATCGAGTTAAGGCTTTTCTAGACGAAAAAATATTTTTGGTCCCATACAAGCTTTTGATCCTGGACAGGAATGGGATCGATTGACATAAAAAAAGCGTTTGTCAAAAATGACAATTTTCTCGCAACCTGTATGTTTTTTCCAAAATCTGTACACGCCAATCTTCATTAATTTGAAATCGAAGGAATGTCTCCTAAGACCATTTTCGCCTAGCAACACGGGATGTGGTAGCTGCCCTCACTGACCCTAAAATCTATTTCAAACCTGTATATTAAATACTAGCTGCCCGCGCGGCTTCGCTCGTATATTGCGTAAAACGCAGACAAACCCACGCGATAAAATATAGCCTTTAACCATCCAAAAAGTCCATTCTACACGCAGGTGAAAGAATTTTTTAAATCGGACAATCTGTTCCGGAGTTTATCCATTACATACAAACAAACTTACAAAGCTGTAATCAAACTTTTGCTCTATAAAAAAATATATAAATAAATATATATTAAATAGCTACAAAGAAATTAAAATGTCACCATTCCTGTCTGCATTTACGAGATGGCGTCGACCTTTCCAGTTTACGGATGCTGGTTAATAAAGCATCCTGTATATACAGCATATCAATGCGTTTTGCAACGTGAAATCTGTGCAATAAGATTTAGAGTCGTGTGCATCCAATCTACACTTGACAGTATGGTTGAGATTATTTAATGTGAGCGCCTTTTTATAAAACTGTAATGGGGAACTTGCATGGGACTTCAATTTCCAATAAATTGCACTCAATCGATGCGGATATACGTAGAGATATCATACAAAAGAAAAAAAAATGAAAAAAAAAACGATTGTATTAGGTAGTTTTATCTCACGTTAAAATGACGAAATTTTTTCATTTTTTTTTCGATAAAATAACAATAGTTACACAGGATATTAAATTAAATGATATTTTGTATGACAAGTATAGACTTCAACGCAAATTTTGTGGAGATATTGCAAATTAATGACTTACTCCATAGTAAACGCGCCGAGAATATATGCAGTGACGTCATAGCATAAGCCCGTTTAATATAGAGCGTTTTCTGGGGGTACCGGCGCGTGCAGATTTCAAATGCATATAACATCAGAAAAATAAATCATTAGAAAGTTTTAATGCTACAGTTATTTAATTTTTTTTTTTTTTTATTTATTTATATTTTCAAATTACATCTTACAAAACATTTATATTCTCGCCAAACTGTTACGTTTGATGGCGAGACGCGCTCAGTTTATACTTATCAGTTTATGCTGGATTATACTTTTGATTTTCGTAATAAAATAAAAAGATGCAAGTTCCCTATTGGACGGTGGAGTTGCTTTTAAATTGGACTAATTTGATGCAACTAATAATGTATAAATGAACATATTTAGCATTATGCTGAGATAGAACCGTGTCGTCACAAACGCTGTCTGTTGTTTGTCTCGAATAAATTTTTCTTTCTTTCTTTCAACTCGGCCAACTCAATAAATCTCAAGTATATATGGACTGGGTTCAGTAGAATAATGTCTTAAGTAATAATTTGCTTTAGAACGATGAATTAGCTGCATTCGAGCGATATATATGAGACTATATATCTGCCAAAAATATTTTTGGTACAAGCTTTTATTGCTGACTGTACTTTTTTGCACAGCCCGCAACTATGAATTGAAAGTATTCAAACGAGCCCAAACACGATGGGTTTAACTAGTGTAATTGAGGTGTTCTTATAGCCACCTTCCGTCTCCATAATAGAGGTCAAATAAAATAACCAATGTTCGAACTAATAAGGTAAGTTAATATTTAAAAAAAATATATAAGAACTTCAATATTCGGATGATCGTGGTAGGCTAGTTGAGAATTCCGTCAGCGACCGTCGCTTGCGCACATATGAAGTTCAAGTTCATATAGTGTTGCAGTGGACTGGTTTGGTTGCGTGAGATACTCTCACACGTCGCCGATAAGCCTAATTGGTGTAGACAGAGCAGATGGAACATTTTTTATTTAATATGTTGAGGGTCGTTTTGGATACAATTTAACAATTTAACCCCTTGGGACCTTTTGTGCAACTCCCTCTTGATTTTTTTCGACGGTTGCCTAAAGGATGCCTGATCTTTACTTTCCGTGACTCAGAGCCGTAAAGAAATATCGGAAGACCAGTGTTTTTACCATGGTTATTTTGGTGTTATTCGAGATTTTTCGATCTTGCCATATTTGAGTGAGTTTACTCATGTCATATAGATAAATATTACTTTACAAAATAATACCGCATAAACATATAAGTACCTACCTATAGATTTATATTTATTTATTTATTTATCGTATGGCACAAAATTTCTCTACTTAAATGTTTATGATATTAGATTTAAGGTAAGCCACTGCATCCGTCGAGAGAGTCTTGAAATCTCTTCTCAATCTTCTTCTATTCTTATTCTCCTGAGTCTCGATTAAATATTACAACACATTGACGTTACTGCTATCTACCGCCACTGAACCGAACTATCTACTCAAACTCTTGCGCAGGTCTGCCTGGCGCACACCTTAGCTAACTTAGCGACCTTAGGTACTTAAAGATCATAAGGATATCGCCTAGAAGCTATGTATATAAGTAGGTACCTATATATTCATTGAGGTTGCCGCCATCTATCGCCACCGAACCGAACTATAGAGTAAAGGGCTTGTGCGCAAGCTTTGCCCACACTCTAGGTAACCTAGGTTCTTAAAGGCCGTGAAAGTATCGCCAGATGTACCTATAGATTATTGACATTGCCGCCATCTATCTCTACCTAACTAAACTATCTAGTAAAGGGCTCGCGCGGACTCGTGCGCAAGCTTTGCCCACGCCCTAGGTAACCTAGGTGATCTAGGTTCAGTAAGATCATGAGAATATAGCCTGGGAGCTGTGTAGCAATGGTTTGCGAAAGGCGCATGCGCTACTGTTGTGTCAGGCGTTGGGTTTTATTGATGGTAATTTGTATCTCTTTTGCGCAGAGCGAGAGAAAGAAATAGTTCAGAGTTCACAATTCGGTATGTTTCACTGGTTACTAGTAGTTAAATTAAAAAAAATGATTTTCGGGAAAAAAGTTAGTCCGAAATCATACGAACTATGAATCGCTGATAGATTTTTCGAAACATGTCCAGCGATGTCAGTTATGATTATAACTTCGTATTAAGGGGTAATGCGTTAGCTATCAAGCACTTATCAACACGAAATCTCATACGAGATCTCGAATGAGATTTTCTGCCATCGAGATTAAATCTCGAAATATCGCACGAGATCACGTCACTTCGAGATTGCATTCCCTATTCGTAATCAAGTAAATATTGGTCAGGTATTCAGTCTGTTTATGTTAAAAATATGTAAAACCATTGTGCTTACGTATTCTTGCAAATAAAAAATTCTACACTTTCATCGGCTTGCCAAAGCCATACATACCTATGCATCGAGATATAGCTGAAACTAACAGTATACCTTCAAGGCTATACTTACTAAACGAAGTGCGGTACGGATTGCAGAATTGGATAACTTTGTCAGTCATGATTTTAACTTCGTATTAAGGGGAAATGCAAAACTTGTATTGTCTCTGTCAAATTTGGACCGATGACAAAAAAATATAACATAGATTAACGAAGAGATGTTACAATGTCTCTATGTTTTGTTTTTAAAACTTTTTGTACATTTGATGTCTGTAGGCGCTGGTAAGGTTTGTGTTTATTTAGCGTTCTACAAGCGACTCTTGTTTATTAACAAAATAATTTATCAAATAAGCGACAAGTACAGGAGAACAGCCGGACATTCGGTCACACGCAAGAATTTTGACCGAAGCTAAAAACGAAGAACATGGTTCGCTTCGTTTGCTAGTTCAATAAGGTTGGAAGCCACCATTGTTTTTTAAAAGTAGCTAGATAGGATATTGGGGAAAGGTTCTGGAGTAGCGACCACGTACCGGAAGGCGCGGCGTGGGTAGGCCCCCCCACAAGGTCGACTGATGACCTGGTAAAGGTCGCGGGAGTCCGCTGGATGCGGGTGGCGCAGGACCGGTCAATTTGGCACTCTTTGGGGGAGGACTATGTCCAGAAGTGGCTCTTTCGGCTGATATGATGATGAAGAGGATATTGTCATTTCCCAAATGTTGCTGTTAACTAAAATTTTGACGCTGATCGTACTAAGATTATTTTAGTCTGGACGCATAGCTAATAACATTGGTAATTACTGAATTCCGTATAAATTATAACGTTGGGTCAACTCCTGGCAAAATAACTATCGTCTTAGCATAATGTCATACTTGTAAAGGGTAAAAACGTATAATTTACCAGCTTACTACAGAATGATTAATTATGTATTGACCATAGCTAATCAACACGTCTGTATGTACGTAATTTGATATAATTACATCTATATTTTCGAGAACTTATTTAAACGATATACTCATCAATACATAGTATAAAACTAAGTCGCTTCCCGCTGTCTGTCTGTCTGTCTGTCTGTCTGTCCCTATGTATGCGTAGATCTTTAAAACTACGCAACGGATTTTGATGCGGTTTTTTTAAATAGATAGAGTGATTCAAGAGGAAGGTTTATATGTATAATACAAACCATACATGCATGTATTATACACATAAACCCGTGCGAAGCAGGGGTGGGTCCCTAGTATTATATATATTTACTAGGTACATGCTGCTCACAAATGCTGCGTAATTTGCATAATCTAAAATACAAACTTAAGTTGAAGTAGCCCCCAAAATTTGGTCTCGTCTATAGACAGAAGATGAGACTTTCGCACCTGTAGCGGGTGGTTATTTCCCTTTTATAGCCAGGCCAGCGACTTAAATTTTCCGACATTAACATCTTAAATCGAACTACCACAAGACATTGCGTCGTACTTTGCTTGCGTGGGTTGAAATATGATATTGACAGACAAACGTAGGTTGTATTATGATTCTAATAAAATCTAGTACCTAATGCAGCACTATATTACGAGTACGGTCGACGTGTACCTTACACCTTTGTAATAAGGCGAGAAGTATTTGCCTTCAAATACTACTACACTTTATAATATCCTATCAACTTATGCTGCTGTTAAACATTAAATCCTGCCATTTAACCCACTTCAAGTTAAATATTTGAAATTGTTTCGGCTTGGGTGAAAAATCTTTCGTATGTCCGGCGTGGTCCGGCTGTTCTCCTCTACAGGTCGCATTTCTCAATCGATTCTCGTGAAGTTTTGTGAACAGGTTCGATGATTATATAGACATTTTGTCGATTCAGTTTTCGAACTTAAAGAAAAAAGACAAAGGCTTCCGATTTTTACCGATCACAGAGCCTCTAGTAAATTAACTGTTCCGTAATCACGTCTATCTATGACGACTAACTAATTGAAATATGTGCATTGGCATTGAAAATATAATTTAATTTTTAAACTACGAAATGGCGAATGCCCGTTTCCGGGCAGTTTAATTATTTGACGTGTGAAGGCTTTTTGTAATGGCCGCTCCAAATCCGTGATCCATTTTTTTTAACTCGATGGAATTCACGTCCAAGGTCCATTTTTAACTTCCGCTTTTGAGCGTGTTAAATTAATTAATTTCTCGAATATGTCTCGACTAGTTTTTGTGTGGGTTTCGAGGCAGCAGGTGTTATTTTAGGAACGGAATCGATCGATTTGCAGGACAAAAGGTTTTTGCACTGATTGACAGTGGCAGTTTTTTTGTTGATGTATCTAGAATGTAATATGAAGTATTTATTGACTGTCTGGTATTCGCACGACATAAAAATCTGTACAGGACTCTAAGGTCAAGTCATAAAGGCACAGATATTTATGTATATTTTTATGTACGTACGTTACGTATATTAATACCTCTGACCGTACATTACAAGAGCATTTCTAGAATAGTTTGTACCAATTGAGTACGTCAAGTAACGCATGCTATTAATTCTCCTATTATGCTACCAATTCTTTTCGTAATTTCTATGAATATTATTGCTAAAGAATCTAAAAATGTACAATTATTAAGTCATTTTTTTACAAAATAGGAGAATTCAAAGCATACCTTAAGTGACCTACTTAATTGGTAAAAACTATTCAAGAAATACTCATAAGGTTACTCGTATCAATCTAACACCAGTCTTGGGAATATGGGGAGTAATAATTCGGACGTGTTGGTATAAAATACTATTTCATTTATTCACACATCCTCGCCTCTTTTGCCTGTTTTTTTTTTAATTTACAATTCCAAACAATTGAGCATTAGAAATTTTTTTGGTATTAAATATACTATCACAGTTTACCAGTGCGTTAGTCCGTGGCCGAGTCCGGCGTGGGCGAGTCCGGCGTGAGAGAGTCCGACGTGGCCGAGTCCAGCGTGGCCGTAGCCGGCGTGCGCGGCGTAGGCGACGGGGGCGGCGTGAGCGAGCACGGGGGCGGCGTGCACGAGGGGCGCGGGGTGGGACTGGTGCAGGGACTGGGTGGAGACGCTGTGGCTACCGGCGTGCACGATGGGGGCGGCGTGCGCGATGGGGGCGGCGTAAGCGGAGTGCGCGAGCACGGGCGCGGCGTAGGCGGAGTGCGCGAGCGCGGGGCCGGCGGCGTACACGCCAGCGTGACCGGCCAGCTGCTTAGCGATGATGGGCGCGGCGCCGGCGGCGGCACCGTCCAGCTGGGCCTCGTGGGTCTTCACGGCGTCGACGGCCTGCCACGAGTGGTCCTCGGCGGCGTTGATGGCCTGTCCGTGCAGCTCAGAAGCCTGGTCGACGGCGGCGCGCACGTGGTCGGCGGCGTCCACGTGGGCTTCGATGGCAGCGCCCTGGATGTCACCAGGGGAGATGGTGGGAACGGCGGCGTGCGCTACGGCTAGGGGGGCGGCGTGGCCGTACGCCAGGGGGCCGGCGTGTCCGTACGCCAGGGAGCCGGCGTGGCCGTACGCCAGAGGCGCGCCATGACCGATGAGGCCATGACCGTAGGGGGCGGCCAGCAGGCCCGAGGGCACTGCGTTGGCGCAGGCGAGGACGGCGGCAACAATCTGTGACAAACAAATATATAATTTAATTCCAATCTAGGCACTTCCAATTGCCGCGCATTCCTAACGCTCACGACACGTTCACTCGCAACACAACACTGAACTGTAAAATCGATATTCAACTGACCAGGAATCTCATCGTGCACTTCTGTGGCAGACTGCTCGAGGGCTACTGATTGCTCTCATTTCGCCGCGTACGGTATTTATACTAGCGCGGGCGCCGGTTGAAAAAAGTAAGCGGCTCAAGGGCGGGAAGGGTGCCAGGAAGCGGGCATTTTGACAGATTTTGCGGCCGGCCTGCTTGGCCGTGATGGTTGTACGTTGTTTTTAAAACTGGTATTGGTTTCGTGGAAGTATTATAACTTATAATTATTCAATCATCAAAGCCTGTTAATACTTAGTCACTTGTTCTTCTTGTGTATGCAAATATTGAGTAAAAGCTTGCCTTGCAATTCTTCACTCGTCTATTTTCATAATTTTTCAGACGATTTGTGGTACAAACTTCATTGTTCTTCATACGTAGAACGTTATGTGAATATGGAAATGTTCACACATTATAGGATATTTCTACCATATTTCTCGATTTAAAAAATTTAACATTAAAAACGTTATTTTAACGTTTTTATCAATTCTTACCTTATAATAAATAATCAAGCCCTGCTTGTCGATTTCATCTAACTACTTGTGTCTATTTAAAAAAAAAACATGTACTTACTTAGCCGTTTTTCTATTGTTGTGATGGTATATTTTTAATACCAAAAATATGTCTCATACTCTAACGATTTTAGGTTAATCAGTTAAGTGTAAAAATATGGGTGCTAAACAACTTACTCATAAATATGCCCAGTCGCTCTTATGTCAGCAGATTAAGTCATCGGTACATATTTATGAGAGGATTAAATCGATACATATTTTTGCATTTGACTGTATGTACTTAATAAAGCAATTCACCATGACTCCAACTGCTCCAGCGAAAAATATACTTACGCAGTACTCAAACTCAAATAATTTATTGCACTCATGTTAGTATACAGTTCTTCAATAGGGGTGTATACTCAAAATTTATTATTACTTCAAAAGAAAGAAGGCAAAAAAATATGCCTAATGACGAAAATCCCATTCGAATATCTCAAAAAATTACCAAGCTACAACCGTTTTAATGTTGCTTGTTAGAGAGAGAAAACGCTCCGGGATCGTGACGTCACGATCGTCGAGCGTCATAGTAAATGACAATCGTTTCATACGAAGGTGCGTTTTGCGGAAAAGGGACAGAACATACCCTCTTAAAACTTTGGACGCTTATAACTTTATGATTATTTAACCTTTTGCGTTGTTCTTTTCTCCATTTGACTACATTCTTAATCCTTTTTCGAGAAAATGCAACATTCTTGATTATTTTATCTAGTGTCTACACCCCTATTACAGATTACAGTTAAACATGAACCCTGTCCTTACATCAATGAATTAAATAATAATTTAAATAATAATAATTGTTCGTGTCAAGGTAGATAAGGCTTGTTCACGAAATAAAGTAGCCACCAAAAGTTGGGCCTTCATAATTATATATATAGAAAGCTTTTGCTATGCCAATGCATGATATTTTGACACATGTATTGTCAAGTTGAAGATAAATTTTATAATATATGTCATTGACTAGATAAAATCAAGATGCCGAGGATAAATGAAAAAACTCGTAAATTAATTATAATATCCTACTGTACAGAAAAGGGTATTGCGATGCGACAACTCGCAAAACGGTATCAATTATCTAAAAATGGTGTACGAAAAGTAATAAAAATGTTTAGGGAATTTAATACTCTAGGTGATCTACCAGGTTGCGGTCGCAGAAAAGTCTGCGTGAAGCCAAAATTGGACACGGACATAGTAGCGTCTTTCCGTCGAAATCCATCGGCCTCTATTCGCGATGTAGCCAAAAAGTTAAAAACTTCGGTCGGGAACGTACAAAACGCCAAAAAGAGAAATAATTTACAGACCAGGAAGAAACAGAAAATGCCGAAAAGGACTGCTGCCCAGCTTGAAAGAGCGAAATCTCGAGCTAAAGATTTGGACAAGTTTTTAATTCAAAATAACGACCGATGCATTTTAATGGATGACGAAACATATGTAAAAAAAGACATGAAAACGTTACGGGGGCCCCAGTTTTACTCGTGTGCAGCTGGCGAGGACGTTCCAGAAGAACATAAGAGCGTGGCTTTTGAAAAATTCGCCCAAAAAATCCTTGTATGGCAAGCTATTTGCTCATGCGGGCTTAAAAGTACGAGCTTTTTCACTATCGGTACAATAAATGGAGATGTCTATTTTATTTTTATTTTATTTATTAAAAACAAAAAGTTACATATATACGTTGGTACATTGCTCCACAAAACTAAATTTTTCAGTTTGACTGTGGAGTCAAAAATTACAGTCTCATTTCTCTTCAGCTTTAACATATGTTGAAGTGTCTTAAATATTGAGATCTATCTCATGAATGCCCCAGTAGAAACGTGAAAGGAGATTTCTACATGGCATCCATGAGGTATTTTTTTAACCGATACTTAAATCTAGCTTTTTTAGGTTCATGAACAATGTCCGCGGGCAGGGTGTTCAGTATATATGGTATGCGTTTCTTTAGTGTCCTATCACCATAGTAATTGAACACTCTAGGTACTTCATATTTGCCCGCGGTCATTGTCCTTGTGTTATGTTTGTGTTTAACAAGGTGTAAATCTTTAAGGTCATCATGGTTATTTACTGCTAACAAGTATTTCAGTTTAGAGCTTACCGGTAAGATTTTACATATTTTGAACAGTTTTTGGTAGTCTTTTTTACAGTTATCTTTTGTCTTCTTATTCACAAGTAATTTCAGGAATCGGATTTGTAACATTTCTAATTTTTCGATATTAGTTTTGAAAGTTAGACCATAGCTATCAAGGGCATAGCAAAGGATGGATTCTACTATTGACTTATATAGACATTTTAAGGTGCTGGTAGGAATTCTGTAACTTAAATGATAAAATTGACCTAAGAGTATTCTTAATTTGCAACAAATAAAATCAATGTGTGGTGACCAAGAGAAGTTTTCATCAATTTTTAATCCAAGATATGTAACGGTACTCACTTTTTCTATTGCCTTGCATGTACAGTTGAGTGGGATAATATTGTTGTGGAGGCAGGTGAAGCTGTGAGTAAAGATGGGTGGGGGTGTATCCTTAGGAATCAGATATGGAGAGTGGATAAGCATTAATTTGGTCTTATCATTATTCAACACGATCCCGTTATCGTGAGACCATTTGACGACCTTGTCCACATCCTCCTGCACAAGTCGACATGTCAGCGCGAGGTCGGTTCCGGCGCGCAGCGCGCACAGGTCGTCCGCGAACATGTGTGCCGAGCAGTGGCGCAGCGTGCCGCACAGGCTATTCACGTGCATCAGGTAGCAGAGGGGCCCACAGCCCGAGCCCTGCGGCACGCCGCACCGGACGACCTGCTCGTCGCTGAGCCCCGCGCCGACCTTCACGCGGAAGGACCGCGCGGTGAGGTAGTCGCGGAACCATTGGCTTAGCGGCCGCCCCACCCCGCACTCCTCCATAGCTCTCAGAAGCGTTCCAGTCTCGAGCGTGTCGAACGCTTTCTTAAAATCAAAGAATACTGCTATTATAAATTGTTTTGCAGATAAATAAGTGTTAATCTCATCCGTAAATACAGACAATAGTGTGTTTGTACTTTTCTGTTTCTGGAAACCATGTTGACATTTATTTAATATATTATTTTGTTGAAGATAACTTCCTATTTGGTCCATTATACATTTTTCTATTACTTTATCTACACTAGATAGTATGGAAATCGGTCTATAATTTGAATATAATTTTCGGTCACTTTTTTTGTGAATTGGGCGCACAATTGCCTCTTTAAGTTGTTTTGGAAATGTTGCGTGGGAGACGGATAAGTTAATTAATTTGGCGATAACTGGACTTACATTATTTACAACAGTTTTTAGGTCGGACATGCGTATGAGATCGCTCCCTGGAGACTTGTTGCTGTCCATCTTGTTGATTATACGATTGACATAATCCGCTGATACAGGTTGCCATCGCATACACACATCCGACTCTTGTACGTAGTTATCTCTGTCTAACCATTTATCATAACAAGTATGTTTTATTTGTTCTATTTCTGATGAGAATGTATTTGCAAATTTATCACAGATAGCTTTCTCATTACTTTCTTCCATATTAGATAATATTATAGAATCTAATGACTGTTTTTCTTTACCCATCATAGTATTTATCTTATCCCATATCTTTTTTATTTTTTTACCCACAGGAGTGTATTAAAAAGCGAATTCTGCCCTTATATCGGAAACATACACGTCCTCCAATATTTTGGCCTGATTTAGCTTCTGCTCATTACGCTCAAGCCACCTTAGATTTGCTTGATAACAAGAATAGTAGTTATGTCGCGAAAAACATTAACCCACCAAATTGCCCAGAACTTCGCCCGATTGAAAGGTATTGGGCAAATATCAAACGATACCTGCTCAAGAAGGGGGCAGTGGCCGACAATGAAGCTGATTTCAAAAAAATATGGAACGCAGCCTCTCGTCAGTTCACAAAAAAATCAATAAATACGCTGATGGCAGGCATTCGAAAGAAAGTCAGACAGTTTGCCAACTCTTAGGGTTTTTACAAAAAATTGCATTGTACATTCTTTTTACAATGTTTAGTGATATAATTGACTGTTTTTTGTTTGAAGTGCTGTGAGAAAAACAAGATTTATTTACATTTTCTTATGGCTACTTTATTTCGTGAACAAGCCTTATAATGTTGTATGTGGTGTTTTTTTTCTTCAGTTTCATCTCATGCTTGTTATACAAGCAATCGTGCGATCTTCAATAGTCGTTTCTCATACGAACACATAATTGACGTGGCTTTTATCAGAATTATCGCATAAAAGATGTATCTTTCTAGGTAAATCCCGACTTAAAAGAGGGGTGTTAAATAATACTGTTAAAATCTTAGCTAAGTATTTTTGTTCTGTTGGGAGTCTTTGATATAGCGTAAATCGTCAGTAGCCAGTGGCTACTGACGATTTACGCTACACCCTTCAATAGCTGGCTCCTTAATACTTAAACGAACTCTGTTCCCCTACAAACTGAATTCAATTTAGTATGACGTGGCCAGTTATTGAAGGGTGGTCAGTAATTGAAACCTTATACTAAAATTAATTATATTATAGGTGAATAGAATTCATTTTTAGTATGAGGTAGCCAGTTATTGAACGGTGGCCAGCTACTAACCATTTACGCTATGTAGGTAGTTAAATACTTTATGGAAATAAATCACTTAACCTAAACATTTACTAAAATAAAACTTGCGGCTCTGCGAGCTGTAGAACCCGTGTGTCTTTTTTTTTATATCAAAAAGCTAAATATCGGCAAATAAATTCTATATAGTAATTATTGAACATGCTCACAAAAGTTTACAAGAATCGGTGGAGACATACGACCTGTAGAGGAGAACAGCCGGGCAGACGCCGGACATACGAAAGACTTTTTTCCCTTGCTGAAACGCAGAAATTCGTTCTCTTCGCTCGGTCGTTCAATAATCTTAAACGATTTCTTTTGAGTATCTACATTCATGTTTTCTTACACATACGAGTACATTCTTGACAAATCATTCTCCTAATTTTAGACTTGGGTTTTCCATCAGTATAGTAAGTATGGTTGCGGGTGGCGCAGGACCGGTCACTTTGGCACTCTTTAGGGGAGGCCTATGTCCAGCAGTGGACGTCTTCCGGCTGATATGATGATGATGATAATGAGTAAGTAGGTACAATAAACTATATTCGATCAAATTCAGAAAAGCGATAAAACTTCTTAAAGACAACTGAACTTTTTCATGATATTGAACACTTAAACATGTTTGACTGTCAATATTATTTCCGCAATCCAGTTAACGAGCATATCAGGTAGGCGCGCCGAATATACTTCCTGGCTAACACGGACTTTCAATTAACTTAACTCGTTCTATCATATGAGTTATGTGTATATGAGGAGAAGCTGTTTAGGCTGATTATGAATCTAACCAAAAATTTGGCTCAATATTAATTCTTTGTTCGGAAGTTCGAAGTGGGTCACTGAGGTATTTATATATTATAATTGTACTTGCAAAACAAAGTTTTAACCGACTTCGAATCAGTAGCCAAATTGCTTCAAACTTGCCTATAAAATTTGAAGAGTTCCCTCGATTTCTCCAGGATCCCATCATCAAAACTGGATTTTGGTGACAACGAGACCAATCTGGAAGTATATATGCTTTCAAACAAACAAAGAAAAAAAATCATTTCGGTTCATAAAATAAATTGAGAAAACGAATTGAGAACCTTCTCCTTTTTTGAAGTCGGTTAAAAACAGGCATAAAAAGTTCAAAAAGCTTGCTTTGTTTTTGACAATTTCCGTTAATTGCAACTTTATTTGATCTAACTAAACTATGCCCATAGTCAAATAAAGTTAATTTCTCTGAGAGAGTAAAATAAATAAATAAATAAATATCTGCGGACAGTCTTACACAAATCAACCTAGTCCCAAACTAAGCAAAGGTTGTACTATGGGTACTAGACAACGATATACATACTTATATAGACAATTAAATACTAAAATACATAGAAAACATCCATGACTCAGGAACAAATATTTGTGCTCATCACACAAATAAATGCCCTTACCAGGATTCGAACCCGGGACCTCCGGCTTCGTAGGCAGGGTCACCACCAACTTGGCTACAGGAGGCTCCCATACAACAACCGGGGTTTTTTTTGCCGTTTTTATAGATAATGGTACGGAACCCTTCGTGCGCGAGTTCGACTAGCATTTGGCCGGTTTTTTTTATACCACGTCGGTGGCAAACAAGTTCCACCTGATGGTAAGTGATTACCGCAGCCGACCCTTTAACACATTCAGTGCCGGGGACACGACTATCGTGTGCCTACATCACAGATGTATGAATATAAGGAGATCGGACATGGCGGCCGATTTGTATAGAGTGAGCCTGTCGCAAGAACATTAACCCACACAACGCCCAAGTAATTGACAAGACAAAGCACGCACACATCTAAAACACACACACTTGTAAACCTACACGCTTATTTGACAATAAACGCGCATCATATCAGGCATTTTGGGAAAAAACGTAATATTCTCTGCGATCAGCACGCGTGCACAGTATGGCAGTGTATGCCCATTGAGCATACAGCTGCGACACGGCCGCCGGCGGCTTGTCCTCTCTCTAGTATTCTATGCTCTGAGGCCTACATCGTAGGCGCTTTCCGCTACATACGAGGAACGCCACGGTATCGGCTTTTAGAGCGATTTTTTTTATTTTTTATTTCTTGATTAATACGAAATAAATAAATGCTAATAGTTACATACCCATCTAGGCAAAAGCTTGAGAGGTTTGTGTGCCAATGGAGTTTCGCGGCACTGAATGTGTTAAAAATTTATACACTCCTTTTTTGAAATGCCAATACTGTAGTCCCTCGGGAAAACCTCGGCAGGGAGCTCATTCCACAACAGGAGCGTCCGAGGGAGGAAATTTCTCGCTTCCCAGCTGCCCGCGCGGCTCCGCCCGAGTTTTACAAAGAAAAAACCACGGGGTGAAAATATGACCAACTTCCGCCCGCGACTTCGTCTGCGTGGACCCGGGATAAAAACTATCCTATATTTTAATCGAGGCTTCAAACTATCTTCTTGCAAAATTTCATCCAAATCGGTTGAGCCGTTTAAGCGTGACAAATGAAATGAAATGAAATGATGAAATGAAAATGAAATGAAATGAAAATGAAATGAAAATGAAATGAAATTAAAATGAAATTAAATTGAAATTAAATGTCGTTTATTCACATTACAATCATCCAAACTTTCACATTTATAATATACGAAGTATATTAGTAGTATGTCCATTCCGATTGTCCATCCTGTTTACCTACTAGTAAAATATTTTTTAAAAGCGTGTGTGTAATTAATGCTTCCATAGATAATGCTCTACAAATTTACATTTCACAGACCTTACCTCTTTATAATTAGTATATCTGCAGATGAGAAAAAATCATATTATAAATGTTTGTACCTATGCAAAAAACTGAATAAGCCTATTGTATTCTATTGAACTTTTTCACACTTAAGTACACCGACTATTATGCTAAAACAAGTGTTATAATTATAAACGGTCTTTAGAACATGTGTTCCAAACCGGTTCCACTGAGAAATGTTACATCAAGTTTTTTTGACATTGAGACAAGATTTACTTTTGCGTGGGGTGCGATTCGACATTGCTTTTGATAGCTGATTGACATCGCCGTGTTTTCTGTCGAGACCGCATATTTTTCACCTAAATGACCTACCTTATAGAGTCTATGTGTTTAAGTGGTGATTGCTTTGCACTTCTATTATATCTTCAGGTGTCCTATTGTGGGTGGTAATTAAAAGATAACACTGTACTTTAGCTGCTACTGGACTGCTACTATATTTATTTATTGTAGAAAGTAAACCTACACAAACTTAAAATATAATTAAGAAAATGTTCATTAACGCCCCCAGTAGTAACATAGATACTTAAATATAAAAAAGTTAATAAATAATCTTAAATATTAAAGATTGTACTAAACGTAGAGATATCTGAAAAGAAACAGACCAAATTTAAAAAAGAAATAAAAAATAAAATCTTTTTTTTTATTATTCATTTAAATGCACGACTGCAATGTTCTACAAACTCAAGACCGGGATTAAGAGAGTGAGCAGCAAGAATGAATGAGTGAATGTATGCACATATGAATGACTGGATATATAACAACCTCGAATAATGTATGTGTCTCTAGCCATCCACAACTAATCCTAAAATGACTGACGTCAATATTGTATGGTTGATATTATTTAAGCGAGAGTCCGCTGGATGCGGGTGGCGCAGGACCGGTCACTTTGGCACTCCTTGATGGAGCAGTGGACGTCTTTCAGCTGATATGATGATGATGATGAGATTATTTAATGTGACCCACTTTTTATAGAGCTGTCATCGGAATTGAAATCTTCTACATTGGATGGTAGAGATGCTATTTGAATGGACTCAACTCAAATAATCTCAAGTATAAGTAAATGCTAAAGTAACTCTGTATGTCCGTTCGTTCCAATTTCACGCTTAAATCATCAGACCGATTTTGATGAAATTGCTATTGGTACAGTCAAGGTCACCAATATACAATAACCTTACTTACGTAGGTCTGTATACATATTTCTGTAACTTTGTGGTGTATACATATTGGTGACCTTGACTGTACCTATAATTTTTATCTTAGAAAAGACACGTAAGGGTGAAATATTATATAGGTATGAGTACGATTAAGTAGAGTTCCGCAGACAGAGCCACCTAATTATACATAATTAAATTATTACGAACCACTAACCAGTCAAATATTTTTACGTCATACCTGGCCATAAAGTAGGAATTACCGCACGCTATGCGTGCGGAAAACCCCACTTCCTGGCCACATAGAAACGTAAAATTTTGTACTCACAACGGGCGGTAATAAAGAAAGCCTCAGAGCGCATATTTATCGCCCTTGCCTTCGGCTCGGGCGTCAAATACCTGCGATCTGAGACATTCTTTGTTTAACCGCCCTAGGTAAGTAATGTACTATTTCAACACATTTGCTCGTAACGTGCCTCTTTATTGTGCCGCTTTTGGGCTCATAATCCTGGGTATTAAACACGCGTGTTTAATAACATTACGACACTCGTGTAGTTATGTTTATATCCCGATTGAGACACGTTGGCACCTTGCAGCAAGGTGTATGTATGGACTCGGCGCATTCTTAAATTGACCGGGTTATACAGGTTTGTTTTTCATTCTCGACAAATGGATTCTTACGCGACTAAACAAATTAAATCCTTCTTGTGGATTAATTGATTATTTCTTGTTGGATATGATATAGAAACGTTTCATTTAGTAAAACTATTTATTTTTGATAACATTTTACATGAATTTATATTGAATAAGAAAATATTTATTTTATTTTGTATTGGCTGTTTAGAGATTTCATCTAAGCCTCGCTGCGGGCGCACTGCGCGCATTTCACGAAAAAAAATAGTTGCGCGCCATTATAGGTAATTTCACAAATATTTGTAAACATTGATGATGCGTGTTTGGTTATTGTTAAAAATGTTGACTCGTAGTGAATAGAAAAGTGATAAATAGAATTGACGCCACTGTACATTCTTGGAGATGTACAAATATGTAAGTAAAAACCTGTTGTCATCAATAACTAAAGGAAACAACTTAGGAGCCTGTTACATGTTCATTTTATGAAAAGGATTTTTTCCTCGCAAATGTGTTGAAAAACGTCGTATGACACGCGTGAGCTTTGATAATTACATCCTCGGCTCTATTATCACGCTCACCTGCAGTTCGCGTGACAATTCCGCCTCTGATGTGATGATCAACATACCACACTTGTATCATAATGTACTATTTCGCAAACAAATGTTTCTAAACTAATAGAGCTTCGTTGCATTGACATACTGATTGATAAAAAGTAGTTATTATTTGTTGATTTAATTATTCGTTCTTTTAAATTTCAATATCAAACCGCAATTACATCCACGCTAACACCTAACTTAATAATACTTACCTTTAAACATTTGACAATATGTTTTATAATGTAGTCGTTAAGGTCTGTTTTTAATTGACGGTGAAACAATGAAACTGAGACTAAGCCATTTGGATCCGTGCATCGCATAACCTATAAGGCTTTGTATACACTAACGATTGCGATGCGATTGTAGTGTAGAAAACGCAACATAAATATGTCGGACTATCCTTAGTTTCTTAGTAAATCTGAGTCTATTAACAGAAAAACGCCTTATTAAGCTTACCTACTACGGGGCTAGTTCGATTTGTATAAGAAATGTATTTGTTTGCTTATTAGTAATTACAATTAGCTTCCGCCCGCGACTTCGTAACCCGGGTTATTTAATGACTCTCCTATATTTTAATCCAACAATTTTTGTGCAAAATCTCATCCAAATCGGTTGAGCCGTTTAAGCGTGATTGAGTAACAGATATCCAAACTTTCGCATTTATAATATTAGTAGGATGTCGGGTCAGAATAGAATAGCACCACTTCCTTTCATCCCGTGGTTGTCGTGGGGTCGTCAACTTCTGGTGTCCCTCTCTTACTCACTTGTTAGAGAATGACACCAATAGTTGCCGGCCACATATTGCAGTGAAAATATGGCCCGTTTAGAAGCCCCATACGATACAACTATGGAAATAGGTAGAAGTGGGCGATGGGCTAGTTAGGAACCTGTCACTCAACATGCTCCTAGCGTTCTTCCTGTTTGAAGCCTAAAGGAGCCAAGGTTCTGTTTTGGCACCTGATTCCAAGATTTAGCGTAGGCTCTAGTTTTACGAAGGCAACGGCCATCTGACACTCCAGCCCAGGGGGAATACTAGACCTTGTTGGAATTAGACCGGTGTCCTCACGATGTTTTCCTTCACCGAAGGCACAGGTCAACATATGTATACAGGGTGATTTCGGGGTTGTGGAGCAAGAAGACCAAAAGCGAATAAGATGGTAACACTGAACAACTTTTCCCAAGAAACCGACCACGAAATCGCAACAAAAATCAGCTGTTCCATACATTAACTCTCAATTAACTCACACTTATCTCTTAATTGGCTCTTCTTTTTTTTGGCGATTTCGTGGGTAGTCCCATGGGAAAAGTTGTTCAGTATGACCATCTTATTCGATTTTGGTCTTCTAGCTCCACGACCCCGAAATCACCCTGTATAATACTTAATTCTTAATCTAATTTAAGTACCAATGACATAGTATAAAGAGGGCAAAGTATGTTATCTTCATACTATACTATAGTATCTATACGTCGCCGGCGCCGCACGCACACTCAAACAAAATCTCGACCCGTTTCTCCCTAAGAGATTTTGTTTGAGTACTAGAGCGCACACATACAAGCCACGCGCGGTGCGTTTGTATGAAGATAACATACTTTGCCCTCTTTATACTATGCCAATGATTGCGATTATGCGATTGTCGCACCACGATCGCGTGCGCATGATCCCCGACGCGTGGAGGCACGCTCGTCCGATCACGAAGCACCATTCTCACGGTGTTGCTACACGGCCGCTTGACATATAAAGTTTACCCGCTGAGCTTAATCGTGCTTCCGATTCTGGCTGGCCACAGATCATCAACAGTTTGAAACTTGTTATTAATATAAGTCGGATGACAATGCAATTATGGTGCCATAAAGCTAGTCTAATAATGGAGACGGAAGGTGCCCATAATAATTCCTCAATTAAAAATAAAGCGGTCGTATCGGCAAATTAATCTCATACCAAAAATGGCATTTCGACAGAAACTTATTCAATTACAAACCTAATTATAATTTATAACTAACTACTTATATTTTTGATCGAAGCAAATATTATTAAGGGAAGTTTATTTTATATTAAATAAATAAGGGCAATTTTTTGGATAATTTTCTTATACTTATTTGAGTTAGGTATTAAGTGAACCTCAATAAGTGGAAGTTAAACTCAAAATATTAATTTTTAATATCATACGAATACATATATGTACCAGTATGCAACCGCCAAACGATAAATAAATAATATCTTATTCCTCTCAGAGTACTACAATCTACACTCTAGAGCAAGTTTCGGGTCACCCTAAATTAAATAACCGCAGAAGGTTTTTTTTTTATATTTTACACTAGTCTTATTGACATAATAAACTATTCTTCGTAAAACCCAAATGTATTAGCAATTTCCGGGATCCTATCATAAAAATATCAACATCCAAAAATTACGATTTTTACGATATCTCGCTCCGTTAACGTTGTTTTTTTTCATGGGTTTTTACGAGTCCGATTTAAACCAGGTAACGTGTTTTTTTTTACTGTTATTTCTGCAGATTAGATGTAAAATTTAATAAAGATCATGACAGGGTTAAAAAAACTATACAACCTTGTACTATTTTAGGAAATATGACGGTATTTCATCGACCCGAAACTTTTGCTCTTGAGTGTATATACGGTAAAATAAAAGAAAAAATACTGTAGGTATGTTTATTACGTTTTTATTTACACCTCCTCGCCTGTACTGTCGGCTAATTTTTTTAATTTAAATTCGAAACATTTTGGGTATTGAAAATATTTGGCACGTGTTTTAAATGTCTAACAGTCTACCAGTGAGCCAGGCCATGGTCGAGTCCGGCGTGAGGGAGTCCGGCGTGAGAGAGTCCGACGTGGCCGAGTCCAGCGTGGCCGTAGCCGGCGTAGGCGACGGGGCCGGCGTGAGCGAGCACGACGGGGGCGGCGTGCACGAGGGGTGCGGGGTGGGACTGGTGCAGGGACTGGGTGGAGACGCTGTGGCTACCGGCGTGCACGATGGGGGCGGCGTGCGCGATGGGGGCGGCGTAAGCGGAGTGCGCGAGCACGGGCGCGGCGTAGGCGGAGTGTGCGAGCGCGGGGCCGGCGGCGTACACGCCAGCGTGACCGGCCAGCTGCTTAGCGATGATGGGCGCGGCGCCGGCGGCGGCACCGTCCAGCTGGGCCTCGTGGGTCTTCACGGCGTCGACGGCCTGCCACGAGTGGTCCTCGGCGGCGTTGATGGCCTGTCCGTGCAGCTCAGAGGCCTGGTCGTGCAGCTCGCGGGTGGCGTCAACGGCGGCGCGCACGTGGTCGGCGGCGTCCACGTGGGCGTCGATGGCGGCGCCCTGGATGTCACCGTGGGAGATGGTAGGGGCAACGGCGTGGCCGTACGCTACGGAGCCGGCGTGACCGTACGCCAGGGAGCCGGCGTGGCCGTATGCCAAGGGCACGCCATGACCGATGAGACCATGGCCGTAGGGGGCGGCCAGCAGGCCCGAGGGCGCTGCGGCGGCGCAGGCGAGGATGGCGGTGACAATCTGTAACAAAACACAAACCGTCAACCTCGACATTGGAGCAATCCTTGACGTCGTCACTTCACCACAACAGACACCGTGAGAACATTATTCGGGCTCAACTGACCAGTACTCTCATCGTGCACTTCTGTAGACTGCGCGAAGGCTACTGAATGCTGTTTCGGCGCCGTTCACACTATTTAAAGCGCGCGCGCGAAAAAAGGGGCGGGAGAAATGTAGGAAATAAATCTTGTTGACAAGTTGCGAACGCATTTCTACTAGGACCTTGCTTGTCTATACACCATACAAAGATTCGGCGTGTGTATAGCACCTGTTGTTTTATTGTCAATAAACAATACAATTCTATAGATTTATTCAATATATATGTGACCTAGCAGTCTCAAAGTTAACGTTTTTAGTAAAAATGTTGTAGGTACTACAGACCACGTAGTATATTTAAAATTGACTATTAAGTCCTACATTCGTAAATAAACCAGCCATCCCTTGATCCCGATTTTAGATAACTTTATAGAACTTAACTTGATATAGAATGTTAAAATTTAAAGGCTTATTTTGCAATTAAACTGCATTCTTAGTTGTCCGAAGCCTTACTCAAAATTGTATATTTTTTACTCGTGTTGTGTCGGGTTAGAATAGCAAAAACGCTGACGCACTTAATGTATGGCCAAGCCCAAACGAGGCGAAATATATAATACTAGCTGTTGCCCGCGACTTCGTCCGCGTAGAACTTGTTATCGTCTTAGAAAATTATTTCTCTCAATACAAACTTTGAACCCTCTTTTAGTGGATACATGAAAAAAAACGTTGATGTTCATTTTCTAGTTTGTGAACAAACAGTCTAAAACCAAAGTTGAAAATCTCATACTTTAAAAATGTCGTGAAATACACAAACTTTGAACCCCCTTTTAACATTCTTAGGGGATGAATTTGGAAACATTCTGAAATTAGTTTTGTAGTCATTTAACGTACAGAATAAGACCGAAGTTACAAATCTCTTACTCACACTTTAACATTTTCTTGCTCTCCATTTAAAATTTGAACCCCCTTTTAAACCCCCTTAGGGGTTGAATTTTTCTAATCGCTGAAAGAACTTTTTTTGTATTGTAGTAAGTAATCTTACTACTAACTTTTAAGTCTCTAGCTCAAAAAAAGCGTTGCCCATACAAAGCTTGCCCCCTTCTTAACCCCCTTAAGTTAGGGGTGGAATTTTCTAAAACTCTGAAAGAACTTTTATTTTTATTTTTAAAAAGTAATCTTTCTAATAGTTTTAAGTGTTCAAAAAAAAACTTGTTTCCCGCATACAAATTTTGCACCCCTATTTTACCTCTTTAGGGGTAGAATTTTCTAAAACGCTGAAAGTACTTTTTTGTATTCTAATGACTAATCTTTCTACAAAGTTTTAGGTCTCTATTTAAAGAAAAATGTTTCCCCCCATACAAACTTTGCACCCCTATTTTATCCCCTTAGGGGTGGAATTATCCAAAACCCTAAAATTACTTTTCTTGTTTTGCAATAAGGAGTCCATACACAAGGTTTCAAGTCTCTTACTTAAAATTTTACTCCATCCTTATACAAATTTTCAACCCCCTTTTTACCCCCTTGAGGGTGGCATTTTCGAAAATCGCTTCGTAGTGGGTAGTAACGTTATATAAACTACCTATTGTAAAAAAATCAGCTTTCTAGGTTCAATGGTTTGGCCTGGGCGTTGATTTAAGTGAATCAGTCAGTCAGTCAGGACTTTGCCTTTTATATATATAAAAGATTTTGTAATCTTTGATTTAAAACTGATCTGAAGCGCCCAACAAAATCATACCGCAAGTCCAGCTTAATTCTTTGGAGCAAATTAAAAAGTAACGTGTAATCAAGCCTAGTTTTTGCGGCTTGTGGAGCAGAATACTTTGTGCAAAATGAGCATCAAATGTCAAAAAATAGTTTAATCGTATCGTTAAATCTTCTGAATCATGTACCACCGGAACTTGATTTAGTTGATCACTTTCACATTGTATTCGCAATTCAATGCGTTTCGCTAGCTCTTTCTAACCCGCTAGCTCGGCGGCGGGCGGGCACGCGCAACAATGACGAATACGATGCGAAGCAACGAACAAAGAATTATAACGAACTAGCTACTGCCCGCGACTGCGTCCGCGTTGAACTCGTTTATAAGTATCGTAGCTCTATACAAACTTTCATCCCCCATATCAGCCCCTCAGGGAATGATTTCCGGGATAAAAAGTATCCTGTGTCCTTCCTCGGTATTTAAAGTGTCTCCATACCAAATTTCATCTCAATCGGTTCAGCGGTTTAAGCGTGAAGAGGTAACAGACAGACAGACATGCACACTTTCGCATTTTTAATATTACTAGCTTACCTGCCCGCGATTCCGTCCGCGTGGAACTCATTTATATCGTAGCTCCATACAAAATTTCATCCCCTTAGGGTCGGCAACCTTTTAGCAACTTAGGGCCATATAGGAGCTAAAAAAAAGTACGCGAGCCGCACTTCTTAATTATTTGTGACTTTAGCAGGCAATTCCAAAATTCTGAATTCAACGACCTTTAAATACAGAACAGCCAGGGAGGCTCGCGGGCCGCAAGCAAGGGCCTCGCGGGCCGCCTGTTGCCGACCGCTGCCTTAGGGGATGAAAATTATCCAATTTCCTTCCGCGGGACTCAAACTATATCTGTACCAAATTTCATCACAACCGGTACAGCGGTTTCATTTCACATTTTCGCATTTATAATATTAATATAGTATGCAGGCTTACGTTCCCATACAAAAAAAAATCGGTTACAATCCCTGTTGAGGATATAATCCCTGTTGAGGATATTCAAACAGGGTAGTGAGGGTAAAACACAAGAGATAAGGAAATTTGCTCGTAGGACTCACGAGACCCATTTTTGGAAAAAATTAAAACATTTTCAAAAAAGCCTCATTCACGGCCGGGGGTCGAACCTGGTCAAATCTGAGGCTCTAGTATACGTTTTATCGATGCAATACGTTTTCGAACGCGTTTGCGTTTAGTTTCAATTTGTATGGCAACGCGAACAGCGCCTCTGGTGGTAACCATTAGAAACTACGCGTTGCCATACAAATTGAAACTAAACGCAAACGCGTTCGAAAAGGTATATGTATCGATAAAACTTATACTAGAGCTACTGTATTCAAATCGGAGTTCGTTTAATTGCGTAACGGTAACGTAAGTAGACCAATTATTGTTTAGGAACCCTTTATCAACGATCACAGAAAAATGCTGTATTTAATAGGTCTATGTACGGAAATGGATCTCCCCTCACAAAAGACCCCAAGGGGGTGAAACGGGGGTTTGAAAGACGGAGTCGCGGGCAGAAGCTAGTCTATATATATAAACGTAAAAATCCTGACTGACTGACGCACTAAGACCCGGTTCCCACTATGTCGTCTATCGGGACGATTTTTTATCGTGTGTCGTAGTGGCAGAACCTTTTATATGAAGCTGTTCACACTTGACGGACACCAATTTGTATGAGGCGCCGACACCCGATTAAAAATCGTCCCGACAGACGACATAGTGGGAACGAGCTATCACTTAAATCAACGCCCAGCCCAAACCGTTGAACCTAGAAAGCTGTTTTTTTCACAATAGGTAGTTTATATAACGTTACTACCCACTAAGAAGGGATTTTTGAAAATTCCACCCTCAGCGGGGTAAAAGGGGGTTGAAAGTTTGTATGGGGATGGAGTAAAATTTAAAGTGAGAGACTTGAAACTTTGTGTTTTGACGGCAAATCTATCTATCTAACCTTACATACCTACTCACATATTTACTTGCGAGTTATGCACGTTTTATTTGTATATTGATCATGGTGAACACTTGAATATATACGTCAATAAAACTATAATATCTGTTAAGTTTTCTGCTAACTCTTGTTTTCCAAGCACTATATAAGATTATGCAACCATAAAAATCCTAATTGGAAAATTACCAGAAATATTTGACGTATTATATTTAGATAAATGTAGTATTACGAGTACGTTCTTATTGGGACCTAGCATCTTACTTGTCAATTCAAAATAATTGGTACTCATAGAGCGATTCTGCGGTTGTCACTGACAAACTTAATTTATTTCTAACGGGTAAAAAAAAGGAAAGAAGGCCTCAATTTTACTATGTTTATTTACATCACCTCGCCTGTATTGTCGGTTGTTTTTGAAATAATTTACATTCGAAACATTTGAGTATTAAAAATATTTGGCACGTTTTTTAATCATCTTGTATATATTCTACCAATGCGTAAGACCATGGCCGAGTCCGGCGTGAGTGAGTCCGGCGTGAGCGTAGCCGGCGTGAGCGAGTCCAGAGTGGCCGTAGCCGGCGTAGGCGACGGGGGCGGCGTGAGCGAGCACGACGGGGGCGGCGTGCACGAGGGGCGCGGGGTGGGACTGGTGCAGGGACTGGGTGGAGACGCTGTGGCTACCGGCGTGCACGATGGGGGCGGCGTGCGCGATGGGGGCGGCATAAGCGGAGTGCGCGAGCACGGGCGCGGCGTAGGCGGAGTGTGCGAGCGCGGGGCCGGCTGCGTACACGCCAGCGTGACCGGCCAGCTGCTTAGCGAGGATGGGTGCGGCGCCGGCGGCGGCACCGTCCAGCTGGGCCTCGTGGGTCTTCACGGCGTCGACGGCCTGCCACGAGTGGTCCTCGGCGGCGTTGATGGCCTGTCCGTGCAGCTCAGAGGCCTGGTCGTGCAGCTCACGGGTGGCGTCAACGGCGGCGCGCACGTGGTCGGCGGCGTCCACGTGGGCGTCGATGGCGGCGCCCTGGATGTCACCGTGGGAGATGGTAGGGGCAACGGCATGGCCGTACGCTAAGGAGCCGGCGTGGCCGTACGCCAGCGAGCCGGCGTGGCCGTACGCCAGGGAGCCGGCGTGGCCGTATGCCAAGGGTGCTCCATGGCCGATGAGGCCATGGCCGTAGGGGGCGGCCAGCAGGCCCGAGGGCGCTGCGGCGGCGCAGGCGAGGACGGCGGCGACAATCTGTAACAAAACACAAACCGTCAACCTCGACATTGGAGCAATCCTTGACGTCGTCACTTCACCACAACAGACACCGTGAGAACATAGTTCGGGCTCAACTGACCAGTACTCTCATCGTGCACTTCTGTAGACTGCGCGAAGGCTACTGAATGCTGTTTCGGCGCCGTTCACACTACTTATACCTACTCGTAGTGTGCGCGCGAAAAAAGGGGCGGGAGAAATGTAGGAAATAGATCGTATTGACGTATTTGTGAATGAATTTTTTGTCCATACATCAAGCATAGATTCGATGTGTCCTGTGTGTGTGTGTTGATATTTATTAAACTCTTAACATAATATTACATTATAGAACTTCATCTGAAATAGAATATTGAAATTTTAGGGGCTTGCATTAATGTCCGAAGAAGTGTTACTCAATATTGTTTATTTTCTACACGTGTTGTGTCGTGTTAGAAATGTTAAAATAGCACCAGCGCCCCTGCATAGGTTGCAATAGGGTTGAATTGTAAAATGGGCGATGGGCTGGCAACCTATCACTGCAATATCGTAATTGCTAGAAGTGGCATTGTAAGTTTGTGCATAATTAAACGCGCTAGTGAATCGATAGAAAGATCTCCGTTGCACCGTGGGCAAAAATTCTTTTGTATTTTCATTTCTCATATTTGTGAGCAGGTTTAATAATTATATATATTTTTTTAGTCTATTCAGTTTTTGAAATGTAATTATTATTTTATTTTTGAATAAAAGACGGGATCGGCATTTCTACAGTTCACAAAGCTACTAGTGTTAATGTTCATTTGATATGTTGCTCTTTTAAAACTACAGGCTTGAGTTTATGTATGTTTGTATGTATATTTTCTTTTATGCGCGTTTACATAGAGCGTCTTATTAATTTCATAAGACGTTTTTGTAAATAAATTATCATCAAAAAAAAATCCGGTTTTTTGTTGTCCACTCAGTCAGTGTGCTCTATTTCCTTACGAATTACTTACCTACTACTGACTTTTTAGTTTTATCAATCTCTTATTTTAGAAGTTACAGGGGGGGGGGGGGGCACATCTTACCACTTTGGAGGTATCTCTCGCGCAAACTGTCCAGTTAAGACAAAAATGATGTTAGAAACCTCAATATCAGTTTTGAAGATCTATCCATAGACATACACGTACGGGTTTGATGAAAAAAAAAATTTTGATTTTCAGTTCTAAGTATGGGGAACCCCAAAATTTATCGTTTTTTTTTCTATTTTTGTGTGAAAATCTTAATGTGGTTTACAGAATACATCTACTTACCAAGTTTTAATAGCTTAACAGCGCCTCAATTCGATTGAGCGTTTTCGTATCAATTCGCATTGGAAGTTTCGTGCACTCGTGGAAACCCCTTGAAAAATTTACGGTTTCTCTCTATGAAAACACAAAAATATATCGATATCAGCCATATCTTTACACCATAAAATAGGTTGGGTAATTTGACTAAATATTCATTAATAATCCACCTAAATTTAATACCGCAACGGTAAAAAATAATGAAAAGTAATTTTTATAAATTCTGTACCAATCAGGCGAAAATGGTATAAACTTTCTTTACTTTGTACTACGTCTATATACTTACGTTCTTTGGGATACCCGCATAATCCAGTTATTTTTGTTATAATGAATAAACCTTTCTATAGGCCAGATGAAATTCAATATTATCTCAATGTCGTAAATATTTATTCAAAATGCTGTTATTTCCTGATGCATATATTTTTGGACTCAGGTAGTAAGTCTCCAAATTTGTGTAATCAAGCATGTTTGCATTATAAAAATACTGATAGCATTTTTGCTTGCGGGTTAATTTTTTTTCTTAACTTCCGGTCCATAGAATTATTGACTTCAATAGTAAAAGTTTTTTAAAATAACATATAAAACCGTATACAAATAATTAGCCTGATATTGAATTATTTCCAAAAAAACCGTAATTTTCTCAGGGTATTGTTCAGTGTAGGTAACCGGGATTTGGACTGGTTAAGTGGCCTGGGAGGAACCGTTTTTCTTTACATACAACTATCGCAAATATCAGTTTACTACGGGGAAAATTGAATCCTTGCAGGTAACCAGTGGCCTGAGAGAAAAAAAAATCTTCACAGATCACTGGTTACCTAATCCCGGTTACCTACACCAAAGATTATTTCTTTGGCTACATGGAACAAGGGGTGGAAACGAGGGAAAATACATATTGTGTAAATGTTAAATTCATGTGCATTTCTTTGGAGCAGTTTTAAAAAAAGCGGCCAAGTGCGAGTCGGACTCGCACATGAAGGGTTCCGTAAAATAAATTGCGGTTTACGATTTATGACGTATTAAAAAAAACTACTTACTAGATCTCGTTCAAACCAATTTTGGGTGGAAGTTTGCATGGTAATGTACATCATATATTTTTTTTGTTTTATTATTCACTTATTTTAGAAGTTACAGGGGGGGGAGACACATTTTACCACTTTGGAAGTGTCTTTCGCGCAAACTATTCAGTTTAGAAAAAAAAAAGATAATAGAAACTTCAATATCATTTTTGAAGACCTATCCATAGATACCCCACACGTATGGGATTGATGAAAAAATTTTTTTTGAGTTTCAGTTCTGAGTATGGACCCCCAAAACTTACTGTTTTTTTTTCGATTTTTGTGTGAAAATCTTAATGCGGTTCACTGAATACGTCTACTTACCAAGTTTTAACAGTATAGCTCGAATAGTTTCGGAAAAAAGTGGCTGTGTTATACGGATGGACAGACAGACAGACATGACGAATCTATAAGGGTTCCGTTTTTTGCCATTTGGCTACGGAACCCTAAAAATGAGTGATTTCAAGCCTAGTTTTTTCGGCTCGTAGAGAGAAAAAACTTACTGCAAAAAATGCAAAATGAGTCTTTTAATCTTCTGAGTCAACTAACCACCGGAACTTGATTTAGTTTGTCACTTTCACATTGTATTCGCAATTCTATGTGTTTCGCACGCTCGCTTAAATATTTAAAACTCTAATAAATAATCTTCAAACTTATACAAATAAATATTGCGTATCATCGTGCAGTACGTTGGGTTTTTTTATAACTGCCCTAGAAAGGTTGAGTATCAGAAAAAAGTTTTAAGTGGAAATAACCATATCGCATAACTCAAGTTATACAGAAGAAAATACACGAGAAAATAAGTTTGCCCCGTAAATTTTATTTTAGGTCATACTAAAAATTCTTCTTGTCGACCGAGTTCCATATAGGTAATCCGTTGAAAAGCGACTGTACTATCCAAGCTAGTAGGTTCAAATTCCAATGACAGTTTTGTAAAATGTCGGTCACCTTAAATGATTTCGACCATACAAGCTTTGACTATGGCTGGCTGTAGTTTTTTTGCACAGTCATCGGCTACTCGTTAAGGGGGTTCCAAGAGCCCACACACGAGGATTTATCTTGTGTAGTTCAGGAGTTGACTAACTTCTATCTCCATCATCACATCAGCTCGGTGGTGCCATAATATTGCCTTGTTACCGATCTTACCCTGTTAGCCTGTTGGAGTGTCCCACTTAGTCCAGTAACATATTTATACATCTAGAGCTTGCGTCAAATCCAGTAGGTCTGTTTTTTCGATTTTGACAAAGTTGCATTGCGCTCGAGGTCACAAACTTGGATTATTCATTCGGCCAACATCATATACAAGTCTGCAACAAATCAGAACTACCGGATGTAACGCAAACTACCCCGTACTATCAGGCGACAAGGTTACTGGATCAACTGTTGGGCAAAGGATTTTCACCCGTCTCTATACCCCGCAATCCTTGGCCAATCACTTGCAAACGCGTCCAATTCATCCCTTCATCTCCCGGCCTGCCTCGTCGCGTGTTCCCGTCCTGTGGCAACGATCTTAATACTTACTCGTAGATGTGCCAAATTTCTGCTCAAACGGAAATCGAATAATAATAATCTATATATCCGCCAATTGTCTACCTCTACCAACATGTTTTTGTATTGTTTATCTGTGTAACTGCTTTGTTTGTGTGAGGTGTGCAATAAAGAGTATTTGTATTGTATTGTATATCTAATCTAGTTCTTTTTTGCTGTGATTTGTTGTCTACTTGTCATGAATAAATATATTATTTCTGTCTTTCTTGCTTTATATTGACTACATAATAATAATTTGTAATTGTATAAAAAAATACAAATTTTGACCGTCGGTGACATCGCTGCTATTCAAAAATGTGGTCGCAATGTCACTAGCAACGAAACGAGTCAAATAACTAAACGAGACTTTCAAGGTGTACCTAACGACGGCGTGAACTTTCCATGCAAAAGTTTTTTGAACCAAATTACCTACTAGTAGTGTAGACTCAAATTGTATTATTACTCCAAAAGAAAGAAGGCAAAAAAAATAAGCCTAGTGACAAAATCCCATTCAGATATCTCATAAAATTACGAAGCTACAACTGTTTTAATATTGCTTGTTAGAGAGAGAAAACGCTCGGGGATCGTAACGTCACGAAACTTGAGCGTCATAGTTAGTAAATCACAATCGTTTCATATGAAAGTGCGTTTTGTGGAAAAGGGATAGAATTTACCTCCTCTTGAAACTTTCCACGCTTATACATAACTTTGTGATTATTGAATGCTTTACTTTTTTTTCCATTTGACAATATGTATTTTCGATCCTTTTTCGAGAAAATTCATAATTGCTGGTCATTTTATTTGGGGTCTACACCCCTATTACAAAACATTTTCATGTTATTATTCTTTCCCCCGTAATGTCGCCAATATATTATGACCATATGATAATTTTATATGTCTACTTGCAATATTGTATATGATTTAATTTACTTGGACTACCGGATCATGATTATACGTCATTAAAACTATAATATCAAGTATCTATACCTGTTAAGTTTTCTGATAATTATTGTATTCTAAACACTCATAAGATTAAGCAACCCTAAAAATCTTAATTGGAAAATTGCCAGGAATATTTGACGTATTATATTTAGATAAATGTGGTGTGAATCGCTAAACTTAAGTGGCAGTCGGCGGGGCACATTGCAGGTAGAACCGATGGCCGTTGGGGCGGAAAGGTTCTCGAGGGGTGGCCACGTACCGAAAGGCGTGGCGTAGGTAGGCCCCACACAAGGTGGGCTGATAACCTGGTAAAGGTCGCGGGAGTCCGCTGGATGCGGGCGGCGCATGACCGGTCATTTTGGCACTCTTTGGGGGAGGCCTATGTCCAGCAGTGGACGTCTTTCGGCTGATATGATGATGATGATGATGATGAAACGTGGTATTACGAGAACGTTGTTATTGGGACCTAGCATCTTACTTGTCAATTCAAAATAATTGGTACTCATAGAGCGATTCTGCGGTTGTCACTGACAAACTTAATTTATTTCTAATAGGTAAAAAAAGGAAAGAAGGCCTTAATTTTACTACGTTTATTTACATCTCCTTGCCTGTATTGTCGGTTTGTTTTTGAAATAATTTACATTCGAAACATTTGAGTATTAAAAATATTTGGCACAATTTTTAAACATCTTTTATATATTCTACCAATGCGTCAGACCATGGCCGAGTCCGGCGTGAGTGAGTCCGGCGTGAGCGTAGCCGGCGTGAGCGAGTCCAGCGTGGCCGTAGCCGGCGTAGGCGACGGGGGCGGCGTGAGCGAGCACGACGGGGGCGGCGTGCACGAGGGGCGCGGGGTGGGACTGGTGCAGGGACTGGGTGGAGACGCTGTGGCTACCGGCGTGCACGATGGGGGCGGCGTGCGCGATGGGGGCGGCGTAAGCGGAGTGCGCGAGCACGGGCGCGGCGTAGGCGGAGTGTGCGAGCGCGGGGCCGGCGGCGTACACGCCAGCGTGACCGGCCAGCTGCTTAGCGATGATGGGCGCGGCGCCGGCGGCGGCACCGTCCAGCTGGGCCTCGTGGGTCTTCACGGCGTCGACGGCCTGCCACGAGTGGTCCTCGGCGGCGTTGATGGCCTGTCCGTGCAGCTCAGAGGCCTGGTCGTGCAGCTCGCGGGTGGCGTCAACGGCGGCGCGCACGTGGTCGGCGGCGTCCACGTGGGCGTCGATGGCGGCGCCCTGGATGTCACCGTGGGAGATGGTAGGGGCAACGGCATGGCCGTACGCTAAGGAGCCGGCGTGACCGTATGCCAGCGAGCCGGCGTGGCCGTACGCCAGGGAGCCGGCGTGGCCGTATGCCAAGGGTGCTCCATGGCCGATGAGGCCATGGCCGTAGGGGGCGGCCAGCAGGCCCGAGGGCGCTGCGGCGGCGCAGGCGAGGACGGCGGCGACAATCTGTAACAAAACACAAACCGTCATCCTCGACATTGGAGCAATCCTTGACGTCGTCACTTCACCACAACGGACACCGTGAGAACATAATTCGGGCTCAACTGACCAGTACTCTCATCGTGCACTTCTGTAGACTGCGCGAAGGCTACTGAATACTGTTTGGGCGCTGTCCACGCTATTTATAGTGCGCGCGCGAAAAAATGAGGCGGGAGAAATGTAGGAAATAAATCGTTTTGACAATTCTGCTGACGAGTTTTTATATGAGAAGTACAAGTAGGTACATAATTGTCATACATCAAATCGAAATATGACGTGTGCTTTTTATCTATTTTTTTGTGGTAATTAAATAATATCAAGAAGCTGAATTGTATGATCAGTATGATCACGCAAAGAGAAGTCTATTCTGGATAAACTTGATTTTATTTAAGCCAGGTTAAAGAGCAAATGTTTACCTCTCGTCCACTTAGAATATTCTACAAGATAAACGTGAGTATCCACTGAAACACTATAAACAACCATCTATGAATTCCGATAAGATATATCTGGAATATGGACTTATTTAATCTATAAAAAACTTATTTTTATTTGTTCGACTTAACTTTTAGGCAATGGGATTTTTTTTTCTTATGCGTCGTTTTTGTCAACATAGATGGTTTACCATATTTAGAGTACATTGTCAATCTTACATATTTCACCTTAACATTCTCATAAGGTATCGGATATTACTCTTATACTTTTCTCTGAGTACGATAAATATTTCAAATATAGATACTAACACAAAACAATTTCACACTGCAATTTTGGCCTAATGCTTATGTCTAAATCGTAATGCGTTCAATTTTGGTCGAGATCAAGCTGTGGTTTTTTCAATCAAAGCATTTTAATACTTTTAAGTTTCATAAATGTATTAAGTGGTTTTGTTTAACGTTAGTTGTTTACAATATTATATTTAGGTATGGTTATTCAGAGTGGTATTAAAGGCCGGGGTTTATGCTAGTAAGGTACTTTCTACTCTTCACCATATATATCTATTCTTCTGGTAGCGTTGTAAGCATGAAATCACCGCCGAAGATCATCGTCTATCATCGATATATATTCACCAGGTTTGTGGCACAGACACGAAATACGTTGTCTACCACCCCAACACTGCTTGTACAGTCTATTGAGCAATCTACTTAGCAATGAAAAATACTCACTTTAAATGCAAAATTTTGACCTTCTTCAAAGCAGTAGTCTAATCGCTTCAAGTCTGCCTATAACATTTTAAGAGTTCCCGCGATTTCTCTAAGATCCCATCATCATATCCTGACCTGATAACCATGGTACTACTTGGTTAGGATACACTTTCAAACAATAAAGCATTTTCCAAATCGGTCCAGGCATCTTCGAGTAATCGCGGGACATACCATACCTACATAAAAAAAAATACCGACGAGTAGAGAATCTTCTCCGTGTTTGAAGTCTTTTAAAAAATCTTATTTAGTCATTCACGGTTTCTTGGTTCGTATTATCATAAGTAGCTTTTGTATATCTCATTTGTCTAGCTCGTTTCAATGATCGCCATACTTGTGTAGGTACGTTATCCCAAACCCTGTGTTTACGTAATCAACCATAGCGCCTGTAGCACATGACCGTACTGACCTTTTGGGCCCAACACCAACACAGTGCTTATCGTGTCTCCCTTTAGCATTTCATTTAAAAGTGAACTCTATTTCTAAGTAGCACGACAGTCAATATGCTGAATTATTGCAAGTGATACGAGGTTGAGTAAGTGAGTTGGTGGTCTGCAATTACGTTTTCAACTGTTTGCTTGCCGTTAAACGCCTAATCACTTTAGTAAGTGGGTTAGACGCGAGGTCGGGTTCTCACAGGGACACGGACAATTATTCCTTTCATATATGTATTCCTAAGTGATTCAGAGAATTTATTTATTTGATAAATTTACCCCTTATAGTGAACTTCATGGAGTATTTCCCATTGGCCACTCTCTATGGCCAGGGGCAACTGAAGTCTCATAGCTCGTTGGACTAGACTATTTGAAGGCCCTTTATATTTATCAAAAAATCATGCTTTGCAGTGGGGTTATACGGATTTGGTTTAGCGTCTCTCTGTTGACATTGTCAAAGTTAAAAACTACGAAGACTAATTTTTGTTTGTACTTTCAATCCGCATAAACGGCGTTTTCTTTTATATGATTTCATGCAATCAACTCGTTATTATATGCAAGGAAGCGCTTAACTATGACCGGTAACCTATCGCAATCACAAAATTTATTTTCCCAACTGTATCGTTTGTCCGAATTTTCATTTCGGCAAAAAGCCTATTATCTCGAAAACCCAAACGCTTTTCAATTTTTTTTTATTTTTGTCTCGTACAACCCGTTACACGTTAGTTTAGGTTAGGTTTGTTTTATTATCATCCTGAAAATGTCATAGTTTTAGAGGAAAATTGTACAAAAGATACAGTTGGGAAATGAAATATAGTGTAGAACAAATGAAAATTTGTACAAACGATACAGTTGGGAAATGAAATATAGTGATTCAGATAGGTAACCCTATTGGCCACAAGAAATACTTTTTATTTGCCACTTCGTAGAAAAAACTATCTTTTGTGTCTTGATCTGTTCCAAAGCTTGTCTTTAAACGTATTCCAAGACTTCAAAATTGTCTGGGAAATGACACAAACTCACGACGTCACCACTTCTTAACTGGGGAAAACATTGGGAAATACTAAAACGAAGCGGGTAAAGGCTCGAACAGACGTCAATATTCGTAAAATAAAGTCCCTGTTCCTTTAAAGGTTCTGCATTACACACATTGTGTAAATGCAGCCTTCCCAAGGCCGGCGAAGTTCATTAGCCTCCAAAAAGTGTAACGAAAGTGAAGCGAACTTGAACTCGTTGCGCGTACGCCGATCGCACCACTTTACGATCTCTCAGGCACTAGCGGCGCCACCGTCTACGTATAAAGCTGGATATAGTATGAGGAGACGTTAGTTTCAGTTTTTTCCGTCGGTATTGTCAAGTTTGTCATGTTCTGGACAGCCCGGAGCGTTTTTTTTTGCTTTAATCGTTTGTCAATGCGGAAACGGATGCGGTCTGTGCGTCAAGTACGTAATTGCGATCTAGTTTGGTGTTATTGATGACGGTAATGTTATATTTGGCCGAGTCATACGAGAAGTCTTAGTAAATGATAAATAAGGGCGGTAAAAGACCCTGTATATGTAAAGCTAGAAGTATTATAACAGTTATGGAGATTCGACTGTAATTACTAATTGAGATAATAAAAAATACAAAATATCGTAATTTGACTGATGTTTTGTATAGCTCTATTGAATCTTTCTCGTTTATTGTACACGTATGATTTTAGTGTATAGTGAATAAGTATAGTGATATGCCGTTGCCGTAAACTTTGGTAAATAGCCGGCACCAAAAGCATTGTTACCGGTAAGTAACATAAAGGCTAACAACTGCCACCGCATTATTTTTAAAATCTGTCAATATTTTAGTCAATGAGCCAGGAGAAATGATTTAAATATGTGTACGCGCGAACGTAAACTGTCCTTAACAGTTGTTTTGTGATATAGATTACCTAATTTAGATAATATTGCACACAGGCAATTTTGCCGTTGGCAGTGTTCCAGAGAGTGACAATATTGACAACAGCAAATCGGCAGTGGGTGCTCCCCCTGCCGCGACGATTGCACTCTTCAGGGTAATTAGTCAAGGGCCCATTTGGGGCTCAACTTAACATTAACTAATAATAATCACATAAATAAATAAAAAAACACAACATCCCGACACGACAAACATAACTAAGAAGCACCTTAACTGTCAAGGCATCCGAATAAAAAAAAACTATGCTCTAAATCGTGTTTCCCTTTGAAAGCTACTTTGCGACAGACAGAAACACAGATAAACATGCTAAACCTGTAATCTCATTTCCGTCGGGGGTTAGAAAAAAGCCTTGTGGTAAAGTTTAGAGTCGTTCAGATCAGTTAAATAGAACCTGTCATTTCTCTCTCTTCTCTGATGCTCAATGTTCGTGGTTTCGTTGCTTTTCACGCAAAAAAAGAAGAGAAATAGAGGAGGACTAATAATGTCATACTTTTTTAGATTGAAAAATACGTGTCCAATATTTTTGATAATCTAACTGACGTACTAAATATAATTCTATTTTTATTACCCCGGAAAGTACCCAATTATGTACCTTTGTCGCAGGTATTCTGGCACATATTTAAACCCCAAGCTTTCAATGTATTTGATATTTATATTCATATAGGTGGCAGGTATTACTTTGAACACTCTTCTAGACAACCTTTGGGTTGATAGTTGCTTCTAAAGAGCCATGGGAACTTTGTGTGAAGTTTGAGCCAATGGCCTAGCACCAATTTGCTCGTACTGTCGAAAATAGTTTAGAGTATATACATTTAGAGTCAAATCACTTATTTAGCTATTACACGACTCAATCACAGAGTAAGAATGATACATATTTATTTGCATGATGCGCTGTTAGAAGCAACCATATTCCCATTTGATTGAATAGACAGTTACCCAATGGTTAAAATTGACTGGTCGTTGTACAATACCTGTTTCAATATTTAAAGATATGCCATGGTACGATGGCGTACTTGCCGGATATAGCGCCTGACGGCGTGCGAAGGCCATATGTTGTCACCGGACGACCAGCTGCAGTCCACGGACGCTATCACCGATGCGAAAAGGCCACACTAGAACCATTTGTTGTTATTTGTTGTAGTAAGGTTACTATGAAATACTTACGTTCAGGCTATTATTGTCTGTAAAGGTCGTTATGAGTGAGTGCTGTTGATCTTAAAAGCTTTGACTTGTGATGCCGTGGTCAGGTTTGGTTAATAGCCCCTTGTTATTGTATTGTTAAAACAGATCTGTACAGAGAGGGTATAGATAGAGCTAGTATGTATTGTTAAAACGCTCTTTACTGAGAGGGTAAATTTAGAGGTAATACCACACGATGAGTGTGTCATTCAAAATTACTTGGTAGCGTTCTCGATATTACATTCGCTCATTTAGGTACATTTTATTATGTGTGAATATGTAGATTACAATATCTGCGTAAACATTGCATTGCTAATTTACCATCATGCGACTTCATTCTTAGACAATAACAAGACAATGCCTTATAGGCATAAATGGCCTCTGTACAGCTTTATCTTAATCATTATAGCAGCTGTTGCAATCGTTGTACAAAACAGCAGGGAACGCCGAACAATGCTTGTGAGATCGCGTGAGAAACGCCTCTGTCACCTTAAAATGAACATTGAAAACGGCCTATGATTTGACCAAGTACATGTGCATTTCAATAGGAGTTGATAGGTGTCTTGACCCTTGGAATAGATAATGACAAGCTGCTGACAGCTTCCGCGTTCTCGAGAAGGTAGGAAGTAAAATGCAAGTTGGAGAATGGGGGTCAAAGGAAACAGAATAATAAATTGACTATTTTGTTTATTTACACATCTCTCGCCTCTTTTTTCTGCTTTAATTTAAATTCCAAACAATTGAGTATTAGATTGTTTTTGGCACTAATTTGATATTATAGCGGTTTACCAGTGGGATAGTCCATGAGCGAGTCCTGAGTGAGTGAGTCCGGCATGAGCGTAGCCGGCGTGAGCGAGTCCAGCGTGGCCGTAGCCGGCGTAGGCGACGGGGGCGGCGTGAGCGAGCACGACGGGGGCGGCGTGCACGAGGGGCGCGGGGTGGGACTGGTGCAGGGACTGGGTGGAGACGCTGTGGCTACCGGCGTGCACGATGGGGGCGGCGTGCGCGATGGGGGCGGCGTAAGCGGAGTGCGCGAGCACGGGCGCGGCGTAGGCGGAGTGCGCGAGCGCGGGGCCGGCGGCGTACACACCAGCGTGACCGGCCAGCTGCTTAGCGATGATGGGCGCGGCGCCGGCGGCGGCACCGTCCAGCTGGGCCTCGTGGGTCTTCACGGCGTCGACGGCCTGCCACGAGTGGTCCTCGGCGGCGTTGATGGCCTGTCCGTGCAGCTCAGAGGCCTGGTCGTGCAGCTCGCGGGTGGCGTCAACGGCGGCGCGCACGTGGTCGGCGGCGTCCACGTGGGCGTCGATGGCGGCGCCCTGGATGTCACCGTGGGAGATGGTAGGGGCAACGGCATGGCCGTACGCTAAGGAGCCGGCGTGACCGTACGCCAGCGAGCCGGCGTGGCCGTACGCCAGGGAGCCGGCGTGGCCGTATGCCAAGGGTGCTCCATGGCCGATGAGGCCATGGCCGTAGGGGGCGGCCAGCAGGCCCGAGGGCGCTGCGGCGGCGCAGGCGAGGACGGTGGCGACAATCTGTAACAAAACACAAACCGTCAACCTCGACATTGGAGCAATCCTTGACGTCGTCACTTCACCACAACAGACACCGTGAGAACATAATTCGGGCTCAACTGACCAGTACTCTCATCGTGCACTTCTGTAGACTGCGCGAAGGCTACTGAATACTGTTTCGGCGCTGTCCACACTATTTATAGCGCGCGCTCGTAAAAAGCGGCGGGAGAAATGTAGGAAGCTGTATTGACATATGGATTCAAAATGTAGTTTAGAAGGTCCAAAATTATGTCTTGTTTTGTACCGGAGGTGTCAAGATATGCCGATTTGATTCAGTCTCCATTTAGATAGGAATAATGTTAGTGTTTTGATGCGATTGGCTTTAGTAGGTTTACTTATTTTCTTAATACGAGTATGTACTTATGTGGTGTATTATTCATTATTGTCACAGGGAATGTATCTAGTTTTTCTTTCTTTGCAAACAAAATTATCTTAACCATACTCAAAAACGAAATTATTGATTATTTGAAATGTGTTTCCCAGTGCGGCATATATTAGGCAAACTGGACATATTACGACCTATTTTAATTACCTTTTTTCCATGCACTGCAGAACAAGAAGTTTTAAATCGGTTACACCGACATTAATGTTATTTTGATGATGACTTTGACTAGTCGCAACTCATCTGATCGTGATCATCCTCGATGGTACCATAATATTGACTTGTCATCCAAACTATATCTTTACCCAAAATTTCAGCTCATTCGGTTGAAGATATCTACTTCATAATTTATTTTAAAAACAAAGTTTTAACCGACGAAATCAATCATGCCCCATTTTCCTACCCTTAGGGTTGGTTTTTTTTTCAAATTTATATGGGACCAACTTCGAGATATACCCTTTCTAACTAAAAAAGAATTATCCAAATCGAACTACTCTGTAAAAAGTTATGCGTGGTCATACATAAAAAAAAAATATACGCGTCGACTTGAGAACCTCCTCCGTTTTTTTCGTCGGTTGAAAATTAAGTAGGTAGCAAGATTCCACCCGAACATAGTTATATACATACCACATACTTACATAGTTAGTTAGGTACCTAGTACCTACATACATTGCTAGTTAATAGAAAGCTTGTAAAATTGGGTAAATTGTTGTTAACATAATTCCAATAATCTTAATTCCCTTCTGGGTAGCAGTGGTTCCCAAAGTCCTAGTACAGCATTCGCGAAATCTTGGCATTAAGGCGCCTTAGGTTCATGGTCTTCTCTCCCTCTCACTGAGCATAAGCGTGAGCGAGATGGAAGTGCGTGTTCGGAAGCGCGGATATAATTTTTTTTAATTTTTTTTTGTATGTTTAAATAAATAATAATTTACTTTAAAAACAAAGTTTTAACCGACGAAAAATCAATTATTCCCTGTTTTTCTACCCTTAAGGTTGATTTTTTTTTTCAAATTTATATGGGACCAACTTCGAGGCACTTTCCAACTAAAAAATAATTATCCAAATCGAACTACTCTGTAAAAAGTTATGCGTGGTCATACATAAAAAATATATGTATATATATACGCGTCGACTTGAGAACCTCCTCCGTTTATTTCGTCTGTTGAAAAAGTAATCACTAAGTTCCCTCAAACATGATATTGCTGATTTTTAGAACCAATTTTAAAATGTTTAGCTTTTGTGCATAATTTGTTACGAATGTTTTAAGTGTTATTTTAGACCTATGTTTGTGATTATTTTATCGAGTGAAAATTACTTAATCATGTTTCGAATCACTGATCTCCTGCAGGAAAGCCTCCAGATTACTATTCGTATTTTTTGTAACCATATTATTATAAACACACGCATTATATTATTTCAAAAACTCTGTTCGTTTAACTTCGCTGAATATACGGCGCCTTAAAGACGAAGGCGAGCTTACTCCTGGTAACCTCAGGGTACAGTCGGGGAAACTATAAGATGACGCGAGGAGAAGTTCTATTATGCTATGTTGAACAAACTAACCCGGGGTACATTCGGCCTCAAGTTGCTGAACACCTATGTAAGTAAGTACATTGTCGTTTTCACTCGTTTGACAACTTCATATGGCAGTTTAACATGGCGTTTAATGCGACACAGTACAAAGGTGTTAATCCCCTTGTGAGGCCGACCGTACAACAATTATTGGAATGACTATGTCTAATTTACACTTTTCTATTGTCTGTTCCTCAAATCATCCTCCTAGCGTTATTCCCGGTTGTGCCCTAATGGAGCCCGGGGTCCGTTTTGACACCTAATCCCAAGATATGGCATAGGCAATAGTTTTACGAAAGCTGCCATCTGACCTTAAGGGAAAACTAGACCATATTGCGATTATACCGGTTTCCTCACGATGTTTTCCTTCACCGAAAAGCCACTGTTAAATATCTAATGATTTTAAAGAAATAAAATATACCAATGATGCTCATTTAATAGTATAGCCTCTAGCCGCCAAAAGTCTATTAATAGGCACCCTCCTCTTCAATGAAATTTATCATCATCATCATCATTTTCAGCCTGTAATCACCCACTGCTGAGCTTAGGCCTCTCTTCGACTTCGCCACCCGTCCTGATCCTGAGCTAGTCTTATCCAGAGTTGACCCGCGATCTTCCTAATATCGTCCACCCATCGAGCTTGAAATGGAATATCAGTGTCAAATTGAAACATTTGCATTTGTTTTGTTCGATTTTGTAACAAAAAAAGCGGCCAAGTGCGAGTCGGACTCGCACATGAAGGGTTCCTTTAAATATATTGCGGTTTACGATTTATGGCGTATTAAAAAAAAACTACTTACTGGATCTCGTTCAAACCAATTTTCGGTGGAAGTTTGCATGGTAATGTACATCATATATTTTTTTGTTTTATCATTCTCTTATTTTAGAAGTTACAGGGGGGGGGGACACACACATTTTACCACTTTGGAAGTGTCTCTCGCGCAAACTATTCAACTTAGAAAAAAAATATGTTAGAAACCTCAATGTCATTTTTAAAGATCTATCCATCCCACACGTATGGGTTTGATAAAAAAAATTTCGAGTTTCAGTTCTAAGTATGCGGAACCCCAAAAAAATATTGTTTTTTTTCTATTTTTGTTTGAAAATCTTAATGTGGTTTACAGAATACATCTACAGTTTACCAAGTTTCAACAGTATAGCTCTTATAGTTTCGGAAAAAAGTGGCTGTGACATACGGACGGATAGACAGACAGACAGACAGACAGACATGACGAATCTATAAGGGTTCCGCTTTTTGCCATTTGGCTACGGAACCCTAAAAAGGCTCTATCTATTTCTTGTTATAGTTGATTCAAACTTTGTTTGCCAATTATTCGTGAGCGGATAAGGATATGATTGTTTTGAAAGGCATTATCACTTTCTTATAATGTGAATCAAATCGATTTTCCTTGTCAAACTAGCTAATTCCGATACCCACGCTGCGCTCACGGTCGCACTGACCTTTACGACGTAATAGCGAATACCAGCAATAGCTTTAATACTACTAGTTTGTAAGTAGGTACATTTAGCCCGTACATACATTAATCAACGATAAAATTCAAACATATTTTACGTTTACTTATATTATGTCGATATTGTCGGGTGAATACGTAGTTTAGAAGATATTGTCTATGCGAAAAATCATGACGGTTGAGTTAAGTGTGAGTGATTAAACTCTCGTTACAATGTGAATTCCTAAATTAGGTTTTGTCATTGTTCGCCATTTACTTGGGATCGGCCCAGCATGTTTTTCTTAACTTCCGACGGAGCAAGAGGGGTGTTATAAATTTTACGTGTCTGTGTGTCTGTCTGGTTGTGTGTCTGTGTGTGTGTGTGTGTGTCTGTCTGTGGCATCGTAGCTCCTAAACGAATGGACCGATTTGTATGCGGTTTTGTTATCTAAAAGCTGACGTGATCGAGATGGTTCTTAGCTATGTTTCAACAAAATCGGTTCAGCCGTTTTAGAGATATTGAACTTTGAAATGAAAATGTCGGGGATTTTCCAACTTTTCTAAGTTCTAGTTATCTTCCATACCCCTCTACGTCACCTCGTCATCTTCTTTTTAAGGTTCCAGACCAAAAAGGTAAAATCGGAACCCTTATGATGGTGCGACTCGGTCTGTCTGTCTGTCAAAACTTTAAATATCTCAGGAACGACTAATGCTTTCAATTTGAAATTTGTAACAGTTGTAGACAAAGCTAATCCACGTGTATAGAAAATTAAAAATGTTAATATTTAAGTTTATGGGAAGCAAAAACTTTAAGTATAGTAAGTAGGGCACAAGTGGGGTATCATATGAAAGGGCTTAAGTTGCACATTCTAAAACAATTTTTCTTCTTTTTTCTACAGGATAATGTTGAAAAAATACCATATGTACTAAGGTATATGCACATTTTGATGTTTAATGTATGCATGTGCATTATATGTACATTAAATAACCATAACTGTGAGTAAACGTTTCTACAATTTTATCGCCTGTTGAATAGAAGCAAAACATCTCAATCAAGTTGCTACTCGGGTTGATGTATTGCACTGCTCTCTGAATGTATTCACTAAAGTTACTTTGTATGTGATATGTTATTGTAAAACTTACAATTATGTAATACCCTATATGTTATGTTAATAATTTGCTACGCTATCGCATTGGGAGGCTGTAATGATAGACGTATTGTTAGTATAAATAAATAAAAATAAAACATCTATTATCGTCTTAGTCACCTACTGAAACTGACTCGATTGGAATTGACATTAAAACACCAGCTATGTAGTTTAATGCGATGAGGTAACTTGTGCTCGCAGATATTGCACCTAGTCTCAACTTTAATTACACTATTAACGGAGTAGGTCTGTGTGGAATTTCATTAAATCAAGTCACACGTAGTGGTATGTCTGAATCATTTGTTCCATTGGCATGAAAGTACAAGCTAACGGCCATTTGCTGTTGATCAAGCGCGTCTACTTCGCCTGTTGTGACTTCTGAAATTGTAACTTATATCGTCGTGAAACGGGTGACACCTCGTTATTAAGTTTGAGATACATACATAAAAGACTACACTACTTTATAAATAATATAAATAGTAATATAAAACACGTTTTCTCCTCATTTTGTTGTTTAATCATATATGTTGTACAGTCAAGGGCATCAATATGTATTCACTTCACTCAAAGTTTCATAAATATGTATACTACAACCTTCTTGTTGCGAAAATACGGTCTGTGTACATATTTTTGAGACTTTGTGGTGTATACACAGTATAAGGTTTTTTTGGACGTACGCATTATTTTGTCGAAATTTCCCATCACCATTTTGTATACTAGTTTCTGAATTACGTTCAAGCAACATTGAATGTCTTCCTTACATGTGTGTTGCTGTCGAAATGTTCATAGCCCGGCGGCGCCTGCGTATCGGAAACGATAACGCAGGTCAAGCAAAGACGGCAGGGGTCAGTCTTTGGATGGGTGACCGCCTGTTTGAGTGGTTACTATAAATGAGCGCTTCCGTGCTTTGGAAGGCACGCTAAGCAGTTGATCCCGGTTGCTGTCTATGACAGTAGTCGTTAAGCCGAGTTAGAGGCCTTCGGGCGGCTTAGGAACCTCTAACAGTCGAGTTGCCCACTCACTTGACAAAGGGGGGACAACTGTCACTCGCGTCCGCAGGAGCTACCTACCACAACCCTGCACGTGTCCCCTGGGTGGTACTAAAGAGTGACAAACCCAAAAGGCCAAAAATAATATATGCCATACGATTAAATAAAATGTGTGTTGCTTAAAATAACGTCTGAATAGATAGTAGTAAACTTGGCATAGAGATAGTTTATAACCTGAATTAAATAGCCTACTTTTAAGTTTTAATCCTGCATATCATCCCAAAAGGGATGAAATTGGGATGAAGTACGGCAGTTTACTTGGACGAAATTACGGGCAAACGCAATTGAATAATGATATCAATACTCTACATAAGCGCTGCGTTGGCGCACCTCTCACTGCATTCCGCGCCACGGCCGCAGCTCGAGGCAAAAACGATATTATAACTAAATTTACTTTTGTTGCGGCCATTAAGTATGTGGCTTACTGTACTGGCTTTCCTGTATATAGAGCGCAGCGCCCCATAAGCAGAAAGAGGTTTGGCTTATTTGACTGCCGCAGTTTTGAGTGTATGTATGTGTGGATAATCGCCCACTGCTGCCTTTCTTTGAGTACCACACTCATCCAGGAATGAATGAACTTTTTCAACCCTAGACGGAAAAAGTGGGGTGTTATAAGTTTGACGTGTCTGTGTGTGCGTCTGTCTGTAGCATCGTAGCTCCTAAACGAATGGACCGATTTGAATGCGGTTTTTTTTATCCGAAAGCAGATGTGTTCGAGATGGTTCTTAGCTGCGTTTCAACAAAATCGGTTCAGCCGTTTTTGAGATATTGAACTTTGAAATGAAAATGTCGGGGGTTTTTCAATTTTTCTAAGTTTTAGTTATTTTTGAAAAATATAAACAGTTTCCTCACTTACGTTTTGGGTTTAGGACGGCGAATTCACACTTTCCTTGATCCGTCTCATATTACAAAAAAATATTTTAAATATCTGACCCTTGCAATGACAAAAATAGCTGTTGCAGCTGTCAATATCATTGCCAGTGTCAGTTTACCACGGATTTTTAAGATATCTTTTTGTAATATGAGACGGATCAAGGAAAATGTCTCATTCGCCGTCCTAAACCCAAAACGTAAGTGAGGAAACTGTTTTTCTTTATCAAAAAATTATTGACGCAGCTGAAAACTCTGCAACTTTGTTCTGGTGCTAAGGAAGGTTATTCCTATAACCAAAAAAAAAAAAATAGGCACTTCGAAACTTTTCATCCATTCCCAATTCTTGGATTCGGAGGAGTGGTTCCGAAGATACTTCATTACGTCTCACTCCTTCTCATTGCGCATTGTCCACAGCGTTTTTATCTGTAGTGCTTTTCTACGTAGTTTGAATGTTTTACATCTTTCTAAATATTCCTTAGTGCCATTGAAGTCGGCAAGCATAAAAAGCTCAACAAACTGTTACCTGAACCCGACTAGAATCGTAAGCGACCATAGGCTAGGATGTCTTCTTATCATCAGACAGACCGTACGCTTGTTTGAGTATTAAAAAAACCCGGCCAAGTGCGAGTCGGACTCGCGCACGAAGGGTTTACGGAATTGTTTGTTAAAATATTTATTTTATTCTGTTTTTAGTATTTGTTGTTATAACGGCAACAAAAATACATCATCTGTGCAACTGGAACTATCACGGTATCAGTGAGATACAGCCTGGTGACAGACAGACAGACGGACGGACGGACAGCGAAGTCTTAGTAGTCCCGTTTTACTCTTTGAGTACGGAACCCTAAAAACCACTACGCAATAAGCTCAATTTCATTATATTGCTACCGAAACTCAAACATTATCCCACATCTACATATTTAACTTAATATCGTGGGCGTGTAAACACCTATTTAGGCGTGTAATAAGATTATATCTCAGTACAGTTAGCAGCATATAGTTAGTAGCAGCTAAACTATCCAAATATATCGCAGCACGTCGTTGTTACCGTAGGTGTAAGTTTGCGTTACAATATACAGGGTGAAATAATATTGCCCATTCAAATTTTCACAGTGGATCCTTAGCGAAAAATAAAAAAACGGGTTTTTTCTTTCAGTATGTTTCAATACTAAAATATTGAGACACATCAGCAGAAAGATATCCCAAAAAACCACGCGTTCGTGGATATCGCGTTAGCGCGCTGTGCAAGCGCCCTCCCCCCGCACCGGTAACCCCGAGTGTCACTCGGCTCCCGATTAGTTATTAACAGCACATTTTATTGTGAAAATTTTACCTATGTTTTTATATCAGAATTGGCACCTTTTATTGATGCCTAATGCCTAGGAAAATTATGAACGGTCAATAATATTTCACCCTGTAGGTATTTGGGTAGCTTCGCTGCTACTAACTATATGATGCTGACTGTACATTCGCTCAGGTTAAGCCTTCTCGTTTTGTATGAAATTGTACCTACGTGTTAACGTTACCCACAAACGGTAGGAATGACCGCTGATTCAGAGCTCCGTTGTGGTTGAAGGGGTGCTATTCAACTCTGTTTTTTGAGGCTCGTGACATTGACACTTTTTGGCATACAGTCTCTACTTAATATTTTTTTTGTCTCAGGCAACAAGGCTCATATTTAAGTGTCTCCTAGACGGTCCCCAACACGCCACTCCGACCGAGTGATCTTCGTCGGCAACTCGGTACCGACCGCTGTAGTATGAAATTTTGCTCCAAACAACTGTCTACACGGTCGGTGCGGACCAAGGTCGCTCGTTTGGAGGGGCATGTTGGCGAACGTCTAGCAGACACTATACATTACAGACTAACATACATATCAATATACAAAACTTATAAGTAACTCAATAACACGGCGACGCGCCGCGCATGTTCTGGGCTGTTATTCGCTACGCGTTTAATGCGTCTCACCCCGCCGGTCACCCGTTACGAAACTAGACCTCTACCTTCGCTTATTTACTACGCATCGCGGTGTCAAGGTATAATTGTGGGTGAGCGTTGATGTGAGCTTAAAACAAGTTACAGAATAGGGGGGCTGGTGTCAAATAACCGACCTCGAAATCGCCGGAAAACACATACAACACTATCGCAACACGGCGCGCGAGCTCTATCGATTTTTCTCGAACTATACGTCTTTTTCTAAGTTTTCTAAAAAGAGAGAGAGGGATAGTGCGAGATATATATTTGAGTCAATCAACTTTTTCTGGTTCTTATTCTGGCCTGGTAAGCCAGGAGAAAACAGTGACAGAGTTTCTTAGAAAATCCTTTTTTTTACGTTTCCATCGCGACGAGCAACAAAAACTTGATAATTGGGCCATTTGATAGACACAAATATTTAGTAATTTCTTATTAATCGCTCTAACGTAATGTACACACTTGCATGTATCAAATTCTTTACATTGCCGCTCTAGGCGTGTAATGCAATGTTTTCGTATTAAATTGTGCTTTGTCTGTCGGGCCAGCGCTTGCGCAATGCGAACTTGCACTTGAGACCGTTACGCTGCCCGCGTTTATATCACCATTATTTAATATCTTTTTTATCATCTGTGATGTTTTGCGTCAGTTTTTTGACTGGCTGGAAAGAATGTATCTTTATATTTATACATATCGCCTTGGAATAGACATGTACTACCTATATGTGGTATTGTTATTTCAGAATTGTTTACATTGTCTTGTGGAAACGCTAATGTTATGATATCTTGCTTATATGTCGAAATTTACCTGAAGTATACCTTTTTTATAGCAAAACTGAGCAGACACTGAATGACGTGGCCATTTTTGCCTGACTGGAAAGGAAGGGATATGAGTTTAGCAGTCTAGTATTTTTATTTACGTGTGTTCCACCGTAGCATTTAAGATGCTGAACAGATTTTGATGAATGAGGTGCCAACCGATTCGAAATTATGCTACAGATGACATATGCTACCCTTTCCAGGTCAGTGTGGCGTTCAGTCCCCAGGATGTGGTGATTTGAGTAAAAGAAACTCTGAACGTCAAAAAAAAAAAACATTTAGTAAAAAAAACTATTAGGTCGTGGGTGTTAAGGCCCGTCTGGTTTTACGCCGTAGGTCGGTACACCCCTCGGGCGACGGCGGCTGCTAGGTCTTGGGGTACTGGAGCAGCGGACAGTGGAGCTGGTGTAGTGGCTCTGGAGCTCCGAGGCAGCTGTGTGGTGTGGTGAACTTCCACAAAAAAGGTTGCATGGACGGCGCGCTTAACAAGCGCGGCCGACTTTAAAACTATAAAGCATTGTTTCTCAACCTGTGGGTCGCGACCCCCCGGGGGGGTCGCGGCTGATTGGGTTCTTACTCTAGGGGGGTCGCGCCATGAAAAAGATTGAAAAACACTGCTATAAAGTATAGATACAAAAACAGCTTTTTAGGGTTCCGTACTCAAAGAGTAAAACGGGACCCTATTACTAAGACTTCGCTGTCCGTCCGTCCGTCTGTCTGTCACCAGGCTGTATCTAGGGAATGCAACCCGGGTACCCGATTTCTTTTGGAGTCGGGTAAAACCCGGGTTTTCAACTCATAACCCGGGTTTAACCCGAATTTGAGAAATATTAAGAAAAGTGAGTGACAACATAAATAAATGTATAACAAAATCTTCTATTACGGCTGTAACCCTAATTTACTGCATTTAAAATCATCTCATAAAAGACCCAATGTATTTTACATTGTCACAGTCAATGGATTGGATCGTGACACGTTTGGTATTTCTGGATGGAATCCCATTCAAAGTGTTTGCAAACTCTGTAGATCTGCGACGCCTGTTTAAAAGTGCTGGCTATCAATTGCCTTCGTCACCGAACACGATTAGAAGAATAGTATTCTACAGAAGTGAATCTGTCAAGCAAGGAATCATACAAGAAATTCACAAAGTACTTTGATATAAGAAATTGTGAAATTGAAAACAAGTGAAATTAAATTTTCTATCACCATAGACGAATGGACTTCTTCCGCTAGGAAACGTTACATTAACGTCAATCTTCATTCGCCGAGCATAGAAAATATCAAATCATTCCACAACATAGGTCTTATAAGAATAACAGGCTCATGTGCACAACTTCTAAATAATCGCTCAGAGGAATTTCACCTAAACGTAGGTGACATTGTGGGGCTTTCTACTGATGGAGCAAGTGTTATGGTCAAAATGTGTACCATCAACTATGTTACGCCACACGGGCTTCAGCTGGCAATCCTGGAAGTTTTATATTTAAGAACCAACCCATAATAATTCAAGAAATGGAAAATCAGGAATCTGATTGCTGCAGTTCAGTGTCTGAAGCAAGCGGTAGTGGTGCTGATAGTGATGAAGAGGACGAGAGTTTTATAATTGAAACACCGAGAAGAATGGTACCAGGCTGCCAGACTGCGTAAGAGATGCAACTTCCACCGCAGCATTCAAGGTCAGGCTGAAAAAGTGGTTGACGCAGGAGTCATTCTATTCGTACGAAGAATTCTTTAGTATACCAATGATTGATAATTTAAAGGTATAAAATATAGTTTGACATATATAAATAAATATTCGTAAATATTGTACCCTGACTTGTAGCAATTGTTATTAAATATTTATTTCTTTCTTTCTTTCTTTCTTTCTATCTCCGACTCTAGTTGCAAGGTACTTGTTAAAAAAATTAGTAAAGTTTGCAAACTGTTTCGTATGTCTCCAACAAAAAATGAAATTTTACAAAATTCAGTAAAAAAACGTGCTTTTCATTCTTTAATACGCGCAAAAACCATGAAAATCAATATTTAATTGTATTTTCGTAGTAGTCCGGGTAATACCCGGGTACCCGGGTTTCGAGCATTAAAGTCGGGTAATACCCGGGTACTAAAAATCACCGGGTATTGCATTCCCTAGCTGTATCTCACTGATACCGTGAAAGTTCCAGCTGAAATTCTCATAGATGATGTATTTCTGTTGCGGCTATAACAACAAATACTAAAAACACAGAATACAATATTTTTTTATAGATAATGGTACGGAACCCTTCGTGCGCGAGTTCAACTCCCACTTGGCCGGTTTTTTTACTTAGTTTCCGTAGTCGGGTTACAGTTGTTATTTGAACTTTCATGCTTGTTCAAAATTAGCATTATGGTCGCCATGTCACGAAATCTAAGTAAACATGTCGAATTTCCCAATTGCTAGAGGTGGCACTCAAAATTAAATGCCACGTGCTCTTCTTACACCTTCTGGGGATACCGGCGTCGTAAAAGTCTCGTACATCTGTGACTTGTGACTAGAACTACAAAATTACACATTACCGTCAATTATCGTTTGTGCAACTGAGAGTATGCTGTTGGTATACAATGTAATAACACACTCCGGACCTTGCGTCCAGCAATCATGCTTTTATCTCGCATCGAATCTTTAATTTCGGCACTGACTTTAACCTTTACGGACTTGTCATACAATTTGATTCGTTCTATGTTTTATATGCGTGCTTTGTTTCATAAATAGGTCTAATCTTTCGATCTTTGATCAATATGGTCAGCATTTGCAAGTTGATCTAGTTTTATTACAAACTTTTAGTGCAAGCCATATAGTTAAAGCAATGTATTTTTTAAGAGAGGTAGGGCACAGCGGAATGTCATCTCGCTCGTATATGGAGCAGCCCAACTGGGGAAGTACCTCCACCTTACAGAAGACCGCAGCCATAATAGCACCACTGCTTTGAAGTGTTGCTATATTATTGCATGCTATGACGCATGTGATGTTGTGTTTCTGGTGGTGAGTAAGGTCGCCAGAGCTCCCTAGGATGCGTTGTGTTGGGAGTGAGGGACCTGCATGTCTCTATCTGCCAACACAGCGAATCCTCAAGTGAATAAAGGGTCGGCAACGCGCTTGTGATTCTTCTGGAGTCACAAGTGTCCATAGGCGACGGTACCAGCTTAGCATCAGGCAGGCCGTAAGCTTGTTTGCCACCGTCGTAACATAAAAAAAAAAATGACGCGTAGTTGCAGTGTCCAAGAGGCAACCGGATGGCTCGCGGTATTTGAGCTCCCGAGGTGTTGTGGAACCGCCCGCCGCAACCTGAACTTAGCCAACTTCGCCTGGGGCGGCCTACTAGCTGTGTAGCAGACAGACATACAGACAGACACACATTCGCATTTATAATATTACTAGCTCCTGCTCGCGACTCCGTTCGCATGGAACTCGTTTATATCGTAGCGGCAAACAAAAAAAAATCAAATATTTATTCGTGACACACAATTTACACATGCAAAAGAAATAATATAATACACATTTTGTCACGAAATGGACCCTGCTCAGCATGTTGTTAGCTTTGCAGCCAGCGCTACAAATTTTCACCCCCCATTTAATTCCCTTAGGGGATGATTTCAGCGATAAGAACTATCCTATGTCCTTTCCTGGGACTCAAACTATCTCTACTTATTCCAAATTTAATTTAAATCGGTTTAGCGGTATAAGCTTGAAGAGGTAACAGACAGACATACACACACTTTCGCATTTATGGTAATAGTATTGATGTCCACAAGTGACATAATTCTTGGATTCGGATAAGTAGTTCCGGAGATACTTCATTACGACTCACTCCTTCTCATTGCGCATTGTCCACCGCGTTTTTAACCGACTTCAGAAAAAAATACAGGCGAATTGTGAACCTCGTCACAATTGGACTGTATTTTTTTTTGTGTGTTTGTCACGCGATAACTCGGTAATTTATGAACCGATTTGAAATTTTTTTTTTTGTAAGCATATACTTCCAGATTGATCCCGTTGTCACCAGTTCTGATGATGGGATCCTGGGGAAATCGCGGGAACTCTTCAAATTTTATAGGCCACTTGAAGCAATTTGGCTACTGATTTTATGTATGTCAAAACTTTGTTTTTAAAGTAAATAATTATTCATCTTTCTAAATTTCTTTAGTGGCATTGAACTCGACAAGCATAAAAACCTCAACAAACTGTTACCCGACAACGGAAAAAAATTAAAAAAAAAATGTTTTTCAATAAAAAGGTAGTCCATGCCACCCGGAGCATAAACAGATTGAAGGCTACTAGAAATCTTAAAGGCTACGTTAGATGGAACACACGTAAATACAAAAATAGACTGCTAAAATCTTTGTATCTACTGTCAATGTTTATTGTGAAACTATAGCAGATGTTGGTCCAACTCATAAAAAAATGTACATATCCCTTCCTTGTAGCTTAACTGGGTTTATTACTTTATACAAAAATCGCATAAACTTGCGAATACCAATGCGTCATATTACGATTATGTCAATTATAGTTATTGTGTAGGGCAGGCCCTGACAACTTTCCTTAAGTACAAGGTTAGCTCTATGTACTAGGGATGTGAACAGACTACTAATTGTCACATATCGATGATTGACTTTAAAATATCGTGAGCCAAGTTTTAAAAATTGCGTATTATTTGTCAGTGTGCGCATGTTTAGAACACTTCGAGAGTCCTTTAGGATGACCGTTGTTTAATCGTAGATTAATTGTTTTGTATTTTTTAATGAGAATGCCTCCCCATAGGTCCTGCAGCGCCTTAAATACGTTTGCGGCTTGTGCTATGCTAGATATCTTTGCGAAGAGCTTAAAGGGGCTTTCGAGGCCGAATCTCTACAAGGTGGTCTGACGCAATCAGGAAAGCTAACGGTTCCATGCATATGGCAGCACATGGCCATTGACACGACAATTGCGCGCGATATACTCAGTCATCAGGGAATGACGAAGAACTGTCTCAAAAGCTTAATGAAATGAGATTCTATTAGCACGGATCATTAGATAAATGTATATCCTGTACCATTAAACGAGCAATATTTGTATATAATATGCTATCACGTTCTCGGAAACGGCTCTAACTATTTCGATGAAATTTGGAATACAGGAGTTTACGGGGGCGAGAAATCGATCTAGATAGGTCTCATGTCCGGAAAAATTCGTTTTCTCCGTATTTTCTCCATTTTCATCCGAGCAGAGCTCGGTCGCCCAGGGACTGTATAATAAAAACTAACCAGCACAATTGGACTTTTTGTTAGCGAAGATGGTATGTGAAGATAGCAAATTTTTCAATTTTGATTGAACGAATCGTGTCGCGTATAGTTCGATGTTGTTGTAGTGTAGTAGTTATAATACTTTAAACTCACACGCTCTTTCAGTTATCTGCGACCATGACCGCTGCAACCCGTGTTGAAACGTCAGAAATAAAGGTAAATAAATATCGCGTTAGACCCGGAAAAAACAGTATTTAAATATGTGTAGTAGTTAGTTAGTATGCAATTTACGCCGAAATGGGACCCCACATTACATAAATCGACAAAAAATTATAAATCAGCATCATACGGCCGACAGCTGGGTACAGGCCTCCTTTTACGGATCAGATGGAGCGGGTTGTAGTCCCCACGGTGACCTAGTGCGATTTGGGGACTTCACTTGCAGTCTTACACCTTTACCTAAATCGATAATCGATCAATAATCCCATCACTAGGTACAGGTCGCTCGCACCGGATCCGACGGCAAGTTTGACCGCAACCAGACTGTCACCTTGCCCTATCCGGTCGCCATTTTAGTCCGTTACGTCACGTGCACTACCTACCGCTTACCGTGCCGGGCTATTTGACATTTGTACAAGCTGTCATAGATGTCATGTGAGTTCCTTAAGAGGTACTTGAATGCAATGGCCAACTACATACTGTAGATGTAAAGCGAGTGAGTTGGGTCCATTTGGTGACAAAGCCTAATATATTTTTACAAACTTTATATTAACTTGCACTGTTCGTATGTATGTAAATATGTAAGTATGTAAGTTATCCGTCAAAATTTGCAATCCATTTTTCAGTCACTTCTCGTTATCCAATTGAGCTGAAATTTTGCAAGCATATGTATATCGCATGACAATGCAATATTATGATGACTTGGAGCTGATCTGATGCTGGAGCTGGAAGGTGGCCATAGGAACCCCGCCCACCAGCCCGCGTAGTTTGGTCTCGTTAGAAATCAATGAGTACTTGATGATGGTATGCAGAAAAGTACAGTCGGCAGTAAAAGCTTGTACCAAAAATTAAATTTTTGACATAAACTTTTTTTTATTATTATTATCTGTATGTTTTTGTCAGGAATAAAAGTTTGAGTTTGAGTTAAATTATCAATTAATATTAATAATCCGGAAAAAAGGATTATATACTCAACAGTGGGTGTAAACTAGTAGAAGCTGAATAGATAGATTGATTGATTGATAATCTGCAGTACCGGCCATATTTATATCTATCACTTTCATGACTAGAAGTTATGGTCATATAAAATGTTTATTTCGAGGAATTCTTATGATAGTTCAGACATTAAGTTGATATAATTTTGGCCGGTACATTATCATCGTATAGAACTCACTATTACACCAGTCTTAAAATGTCACTGTTTATAGTTTATAGAATTCAAGCTTTAGGCCAAAATGTGTAACGATTTGTCAGATTTGATCAAATACATTGTAGATCAAACAAAGGTATTATTTTATTCAAATTCAAGATCACAGTATCGAATCGATCTTGGGCGCGATTTGGTTTTCAAAGTGTGACATATCCCCAGCATTTCATAGGGATATCTCATCTAGTTCAATTTCTAATTCAATACCAAAAAATCCACCAAAAACATGTCATGTATGTTTTACTAATGTAATCCAGGGACTTGATTTAAACTGTATTTTTACAGTCACTCTTGAATTAGAAAATCGGAGTTTATATCTTTCAAATGAGAATGACAGAGCCTTGAAACAGGAGATATGTCCCATTTTGCAAGTCGAATACTGGCCCTTGTGTCATACTCAGCTAAGCTTGAAATTACTTTACGAGTATGGCATGTGAATGACCAGCACTTTTCAAACCTTTAAATCGTGATATATCGAGCGGCACAACATTGAGTCAATTATTATCCTTTGTTAACACTGTTTTGATTAAATTAGCGGCTTTCGCAACTCTTTGTTCAAAGAAAACAACGCTTGCTGGGCGCGGCGGGCAGCCTAGATACGTGGGGGTCAATTTAAGACATAGATTCAGCATTTCAATTTGAGATTGTACGCCCGCTGAGCTAACGCCTCTCTCTCATCTGAGCGTTTTCCCGGTTGCATCTTCAGCTAGGTGCTTCAGAGCCCGGGGTCCGGTTTGCGGCATTTACTCCTCCACTTCGCACGGTCTTGGGCATCCTCGGGTAGTAAGACCATTGGCTTGGCAAGCATGTCATCCCCTGGCGACGTCAAGCCAACATTTCTTGGGTCTCTTCTAGCGGGCCCTGGCGGAGGCGGCATAGCAAGACATTTGTTAGTCACGTAACTGAGCTGACGTATCCGAACTATTTGTCATACTTTGACGGTGGCAAACATGTGTATAGCCTGTCTGGTGGTAATTAGACACCGTAGCCAACGCTTGCAACTCCAGACGAATCACAAGCGCGTTTCCGACTTCATGTTGATTGGGGAATTCGTTATGTTGACTAGAGAAAAATGCAGATCCCACAATCAACACAGCGCACCCTCGGGTGCTATGGCGACCTTGCCACAAGGAAACGCAACACGACAGAACAATAGTGGTTTCATTATGATTTCGGTCCTCTATCAAGTGGAGGTACTTCCCCAGTTGGGCTGCTCCAAATATGCTCAAGAAGACATTCCGCCGTGGTCTACCTCTCTAAAACGACACAATTAAACACATTTTACAATGCACTTGCTCTGAAAGTGCGTCTTTATATGGTTCAATATTTCCACGATAAGTCGTCTATGGCGGACCGCGCCCGTGCGGAATGGATCCCAAACACGTGCGAAAATGAGATTTCATGACAATTAAAATTTCACCTTTTATGTATATTTTTTTTTATTTCCTTGCATGATGCATTGTAAAATGTTATATGAGACACGTGCAGATATGTAATTCCCAACTCGCGTCGATCAAAAACACTCCCTAACGGTCGTGTTTTTGGTCATTGCCACTCGTTGGGAATTACCTGCTTTCCGCACTTGTATAAGATATAACTGTAAAAGATATGCGAAGCCTATGTCTCTGATTGACTCCCTGACAGCAATACACAACCTCGACTCACTTCGTCCCTGTCATAGTTTGAGCCACAGATTCGTAATAACCGTGCGTAATCGGAGGTAACTTACTACTGGTTCGCCGAAGACAAGTTGTCGGTGGACGTGAATGTGGTACTACCTACCTTGAATTATGCGCTGGACTGTGCATGGTTTGTTTCATTTGCGATGACCCATTTTGTTAAGGTAACTGTAGCCCCCAAAAATGTTGTCTCGCTTGCTCAGTAATGTAAGCGCGATATGCTGTGTTCTTCGGCCGCGCACGACCAACTTGCGAAACTTGAATAAAAATTGACAAAAGTAACGATTATTTCAGAAGATCGAATGCTCTGATCTTAGATTAAAAAAAACAATGAACCGTAGGTTATACTGTCTGTGGACGCGTATAGAAGCAATAGAAAACTTATACGTACGTTGACAACAATGTCACATATTCAGACAACTTTCGTTCTAAAGCTTGTAATAAATTGAAATTTTATAAAAAAAAAACATAGTTTTTCATCGCACGTTGGATAGTTGCATTGTGTCGGCGAGGTGTTGTCATCGGATTACCGTGTAAAATACATTAAATTCAATACTTTAGGCGAAATGCGTTTGAATTAGAGAACTTCATCATCGTGTCAGCCAAAAGACGTCCACTGCTGGACATAGGCCTCCCCCATAGAGTGCCACAATGCCCAGTCCTGCACCACCCACATCAGAACTTCATCGAAAGATTAATATACTTAAATACGGTTTGCTAGTAACAAACGAATACAGAACATTTCATCGACCTTAACTGGATTATGAATGGGCCCAGATAGCGCAGTTTTTGCAATCTGACGCATATCTCATACAAAATAATACACAGTTAAGTAGCCTATGGTCCCAGTAAGGACTCAGTGAGTCAGACCTGCGTCACCTGCGCTACTTATTACTTATTCTGTTCTCATACGTACTGTTACAGAAATTATACTTACTTGAGATTATTTGAGTTGGCCGAATTGAATAAAAGTAGTCCATTCAAAATTCAACTCTACCGTCCTAGGTAGAAGATTACAATTGCAACGACAGTTTTATAAAAAAAGCGGCCAAGTGCGAGTCGGACTCGCCCATGAAGGGTTCCGTAAAATAAATTGCGGTTTACGATATATGACATAAAAAAAAACTACTTACTATTTAGATCTCGTTCAAACCAATTTTCGGTGGAAGTTTGCATGGTAATGTACATCATATATTTTTTTAGTTTTATCATTCTCTTATTTTAGAAGTTACGGGGGGGGGGGGGGGGGACACATTTTACCACTTTGGATGTGTCTCTCGCGCAAACTGTTCAGTTTAGAAAAAAATTATATTAGAAACCTCAATATCATTTTTGAAGACCTACACTTTGATGAAAAAAAAAATTATAGTTTCAGTTCTAAGTATGAGGAAACCCCCATTTTTTTTCTATTTTTGTGTGAGAGTCCTAATGCGGTTCACAGAATACATCTACTTACCAAGTTTCAACAGTATAGTTCGTATAGTTTCGGAAAAAAGTGGCTGTGACATACGGACGGACAGACAGACATGGCGAATCCATAAGGGTTCCGTTTTTTGCCATTTGGCTACGGAACCCTAAAAAGACGGCCGCATTAAATAATCTCAACTTATACAGCAATTACTTACTTGGTGCGTCAGACAAGAATAGGTAATGTTAATGGATGTAAACTACATTCTAGGTACATTGTCACAATGTACGAAGAAAGACTGAGTAACCGATATTTTCTAAGAACTATTTGAAGTGTATCCGCTTCTGATTCATAAGACCTGTATTATTAGTAATTGTTTTTGTTCTTTCTTACAAAAATAAATATTTTTCGTGCAACATTAACCGGAGACAAATGCCTAAGTGGCAGATAAAAATAATCTTGACAAGTCATCATAATGCACTTCGAATATCATTGGATAGTTTTGAAAATTGGCAATGTGGTCGCCGTATTACGAGCTGTCATTAATGCAAGTCGAAAAGTGGCTCAGGTAATTCTAGAAGGTATAATATACAATATGGTCATTTTGGTCTATTATAGGAGCTGTCAAGAGTCATTAAAGGAACTTTTATTTAACATTTACGAACTATTGTGGACCGAGATCATCGTAGTCAAACTGTTACTGCAGTTTTGTGGGGCAATGTTTAATTTTAAGTATGTAATAACATTGTAATTATAATATATATATATATATATATATAATAATAACGGTTCAAAATGTAGCTGCGATGCTAACCACTTTTTAGTCGCCTGCTGGCATTTTCTTCGATAGGTATTTTTGTTTGCTCTGTATTGTCTCCTAAGACCCCCTCCCCCATACTATAGAAAAAGGCATTGTAATGTGGATTAACTACGCAGTGTAAGAAATAGAGCTGAAATTCGTTTGTTTCAAAAAAGTACCGATGAACAACTCTGTATCAATGGAAAACTATTTAAATTCCTTTACTTTAAAGGAAGAGCCCTTTCAGTAGGGTTAACACGACCGAGATACGCACAATTTTATTTAGTCCCTAAGTTCAGGGTTAAATTAAAATATGGTGAAGGTTGCAGGAGTCCACTGTATGCGGGTGGCGCAGGATCGGTCATAGTGGCACTCTTTGGGGGAGTCTTATGCCCAGCAATGGACGTCTTTCGGCTAATATGATGACGTTGAAATCGCCATTGTCAACTCAAATAAGCTTGACCTCTACCTACAAAGAGTCGGTATGACTCGATGGTTTAATTAAAATGGTTCTGCTCTTAATCTTGACCCCGTCAGCACTGTTGCATAAGAAACCTTTACCGTAAGTGAAGATATGAAGATACGAGATGAAGATTAAGCGTTGTCCGATTAAATATCAAATCTGTAGCAATAACTAGATCGTTGAGATAGGAAATGTTGACGAGTAACCTTAAATGGATCGGAGTTGTTGTGTTGACCAAGAGAGAACCGCGGCGCACGCTATTCACTAATACGAGTCACATTGTTAGGCCTGTGATTATGAGTCTCATTTAAAAAGGACGCATGTGTCTATGAGTAATATAGTCAGAATGAGTCCTAATGCGTAACACTGTTCCTCTTGGGAATTCGGCTAAACTCTCGTGCACCTCCTAGGTGTCGATATAGCCGATCGATACAACTATAGTCCAATCAAATTAGAATTTTTCGAAGAATGAATTCCCATAAAGCTGGAAATCGTTTTAATACCTTCATTTGGTCCTAAATACGTGTAATCTGAGTTTGCCCCATCCCAGGAAGTGTGCATAAATTTTGGCACTTTCTTCATGTACTTAGCACAAAAACGGTACCTCGGACAGAAAATGTATTCTTTTCAATATTAAAGAGGGTCAAATTCTGCGTCGAATGATTATCTAAAACTTCAAATTTGGCTCAGTGGTATAGTCGAAAACAAAGGTTAGATACTGGGAAAATTTTGTCGTTTAGGTGCAAACCACCATTTCGCGACGACGCGAAAAAATATACCTGCTGAAAAACCCATCGAATAAAAAATGTAGAAAATAAAATTTCACATCATATATATTGACCTTCTCTAATATTGAATAGAATACATTTTCCATCCGTCGTACTGTTTTAGTGCACATGCAAAAAACTGAAAAAATAAAAAAAAATCGCGGTTATTGGGCTCGCAAAAGTTATGCACACCTCCTGGGATGGTGCAAACTCGGATTACATGCATTTAGAACCAAATGAAGGTATTAAAACGATTTCCAGCTTTATGGGAATAACTTCCTCAAAACATTTTTTTGGATCTAATTTGCTTGGCCTACTAGGTAAGTAGGATTTAATGGGGTTTATTTCCTACTAGTAGCCTAGTGGTTTAGGCATGCGGCTGTCAATCGGCGGTCGTGGGTTCGAATCCCGGCTCGTACCAATAAGTTTTTCGGAACTTATGTACGGAATATTTACCGTTAGCTTTTCGGTTAACGAAAAGCATGGTGAGGAAACCGGTCTAATCCCAATAAGATCTAGTTTTTTTCCTCTGGGGGAAAAATCAGATGGCAGCCGCTTTTGTAATACTAGTGCCTGTGCCAAATCTTGGGATTAGCTGTCAAAGCGGACCCCGGGCTTCTTTAGGGGCACAACCGGGAATAACGCTAGGACGATGATGATTTTCTACTAGCTTTTGCCCGCGACTTCGTCCGCGTGGAACTCGTTTATATCGTACCTCCACAAATTTCCCCCTCCCCCGCCATTTCACTGGAATAAAACTCTCCATACCTCATCTCAATCGGTTCAGACTTTCAGAGGCTTAACATTTGAAAAGGTATCAGACAGACAGAGTTACTTTCGCATTTATAACATTAAGTATGAAAATGTGGATAATTTAATATAATATAATATATATTACTTCTCTGGGTAAACTATTTAGGATGTGAGGTTAATGTAACGACTGGGTCATACTTTTTGTATCTATAGTACAGTCAGCATCAGAAGTAGCCACGCAAAATAACACGCTCAAAATGACCCACACAGATCCTTATTCCTTTGACATTAGAGTCCATTTTAAGCACTAGGAACGAAGAAAATTATAGTAGCTAAATATCAATGAACTTGAACGTTTATTTATTTATTAGGAACACAAAACAGATACCTTACAATCATAACATAGACTGCATGTAGAAAATAAATCAGGGGTTCTGCATAGGAATGCCATTCAAAACATATATGTACGCACAGCATTAATACAAGTAACAATGAGCAAATACTATCCTAAAACTACACTAAAATAAAAGAAGTTACATTACAATATGCTTAAGTTAAATTTTTATGTTTCCATTTACATACGAGTCTGAGCAGAAACTTGACTTAGATTAGAACAAAAGATAAACAAAAAAAAAAACTGATTGCACCAATTTAATTTAAGTTAAGGGTCTCAAACGGCGCAAGTATGGAGCCATCGACAGTGGCTTCATATTTGAGCCGTTCGGTGTAGAGACCCTCGGACCGTGGGGACCAGGCGCGCACAGAATCTATAATGGTTTGTGCAAGCGCCTGGTCGAGGCTTCACGTGACCAGAAGGCTGGCTTTTACCTCGCCCAGAGGATCAGCATTGCCATACAACGTGGCAATACTGCCAGCCTTCTGGGCACACTGCCGCCTGGCAGCGATCTGGGGCAAATTTTTTATCTTTAGTTTTAGTTATTTGTAAGTTATTTTATTTTATAAGTAGTTTAGTTTAAGATATATTTAAGTTAATAGGTTTCGAGGTGTGATATTTTCGGTCTAACTTGACGTAGAATCCCTGTTGAATGAGCTTAAAAACTTACATCAGAAGCTTTCAAAATAACAATTGATACAACCTCACATTCCACTGAGAATAATTAAATTGAACATAATTAACTAGTGTACTAAACCGGTTGACCTTAGCTGGGTTCAAATTGCAGTGATTATGCGTTACTGACCAGGCCGCGATTCGACTTGTCCTAATGGCGGCTCTTGACATGACCATGTGGCCACTTTTGGAAATAATAGCGGTCTCACATGGAATAAATTTGAATCGTTTAATGTATTTATGCATTATAAATACATGAGTATGAACTGTCGAATTTTGATATTAGAGGCTATCACAAAACGTTGACGTGGAGTGGACAACTGGACATGTCGTCACGAGATTGGCGATGTCTTGAGCTATCAAAATACAATGTCGAATCCGGGTATAGTTGGCTAGCTCTAGATAAGTACTAGTATTTCAGACTCTACTATGTGATTCTAGAGTGATATTTAATACGTAAAGTGATGAAATTGAACTTCGAGGTCATTCTCATTTTGTAGAGCATTTTATAGAGTTGTGACATCACAAAAGAAATACTAGAAGAGCGGCTTTTTCCTAGTAATGGGACACCCAATCAATAGGCTTTAGGAAAATAATCACATACTTAATCTAATTATACCTTGCACAATTAGCTAAGTAGGTAAATGTTATAATAAATATTCCAGCATTAAAACAACTGTAGCACTAAAACATTCATATGATTTCTTTTTCTGATGTTATATGCATTTGAAATCTGCACGCGCCGGCACCGCCCGAAAACGCTCTATATTAAACTGGCTTAATGCTATGACGTCACAAAATAATATATTCTCGGCGCGTTTACTATGGAGTAAGTCATTAATTTGCAATTATATCCACAACATTTGTTTTTAAGTCTATACTTGTTGTACAAAATATCATTTATAATTAAATATTCTGTGTAACTGTTATGTTATTTTATCGAAAACTAATTTTTTTTTGTCATTTTAACGTGAGATAAAACTAGTACAGTCGTTTTTTTTATTTTTTTTCTTCTGTATGATATTTCTAAATCCGCATCAATTGAGTGCTATTTATTCGAAATTGAAGTCCCATGCAAGTTCCCCATTAGGGCACGAAAAAAAACAACAAACAGGGTCAAAAGCCGACCCTGGCTGGCGACAGCCGAAACGGCTCATACAAATTGACATAGGTAGTACCTATAATAACGTCACAGCATTGTCTTCGTATTAACCGATGTATGGCAAATCACGTAAATTGCTGTTTTGGTCGTGAAATAGGTACTGTGTTTAAGTACAGTCAGCATCAAAAGTAGCTACGCAAACGAAGACGTCAAAAGTCTTTATTAAAAGGGAATAAGAACTTTTGACGTCTTCGATTGCTTAGTTACTGACTGTACATAGTTGATATACATTTTTGTAAATTAAATTGTTAGGATTCTATTGGTACCCTTTAATTGGCTCTTGGCCAATAAAAAAAATACATAGTTTATCGAAATGTTTTCTGTTTCTCATACCTTTTTATGATTTTAATTATGTTTTGTAATTTATTATGACAATGCGATGGTTTCCTATCAACATAGCAACATTTCGTTGTAATTTTCAACATGAGGTAAAGTACTCAATTAATGAAGGGTAGGAGGTAGATTTGGAACAATAGGGAACATTACGCAAAATTCTTCGTAGGTGGCGACACTAGCAGCGTTGACATAGTATCTCGTTCCCACTTGCGGATTTGCGGACTTGCGGAAGCATCCTTGTCACTAATTTGACAATCAATTGTGCATGTGTGTGTGAATCCCTATATTCCTATACTGGTTTACTATTAGTGGTAGTGCTGCCTCTGGCGGCAGAACATTGCAGTAATGTTCCCTATTAGGGAGATTTTAAGGCGCCCTCTCACTGAGCATAAGCGTGAGCGACATGGAAGGGCGTGTTCGAAAGCGCGGATATCATGTTTTTTTGGAATATTTCAAAAAACGAGGTAAATTTCTAAGAAATTTAAGTAAGCAAGAAAATAAAGTAACTGTTCATTACTTTATGAAGAAAATTATAAAGTTTCATCTTTTTCTGATAAAAAATGGAGCAGTAAAAAGATATGGTTCAATTTAGTTTTTTGTTTTCTCTACTTTGTTTTGTTAAAATGAATTTCTACGAAAACTATATTACTTCTATCTGCAGATTATGATATATTTTTTCCGACACGAAAATTGTTACGTTATAATGTATAAAATGGTTAGGTACTACTAAACAACTCATTTTCACGAAAATTTCATAAGTGGAGCCTTAAGGGGGTGCCTCTAACAATATGTCTCTTACACTTTTGCGTGGGTTTTAGGACTTTTAGGAATCGAGGTGTTTGTGCAATTATAACTTCAGGTATACTTAAGAACACATATAACTTTTGAGGGGTTACGGTATTCCCTTATAAGTTAAATGTGTTAACGTAGCTGTATTGTTCAATTCATCATCATCATCGTATCAGCCGAAAGACGTCCTCTGCTGGACATAGGCCTCCCCCAAAGAGTGCCAAAATGACCGGCCCTGCGCCACCCGCATCCAGCGGACTCCCGCGACCTTTACCAGGTCATCAGTCCACCTTGTTCAATTGCTCAATCATAAAACATTTCTAACTAGCTATGATTTATTATTATAACTGTTAATGTGTTTAGGTTAGGATATTACTTAAACATGGTCCATATACAGTCAACCACGCGTAAAAACGAGTACAATACATAATTACACAAAAAAGACTAACGATCGAAGCGAAAATAGTCTTTATTACGACGTAGTAAAGCTCTCTTTAGTGTGTATTATGTTGTACTCAACCTAATTACTCAATAAGCTTAAACAATTTATAACCGAGTAATAGAACAATTAATAAACTAAAAGTACCTACATGTGAAATTGTGTAATTTACAGTAACATTTTGAAACGTACGGTCAACCAATTTGATTCCTAGGCCATCATAGAACCTTGCCGTTGTAAATGCTATGTCAATACGGGTTACTAGGATTATTGCGTCGCTATGTAGCAGTTAAAATGACAGGGTTCTACGTTGGCCTAGGAATCAAATTGGTTGACTGTTCCTACGAGTATGACTAGGGGTTCCCGTTCAAAGTTGAACAAATATTTCAAGACCTTGTGCTTTTGGCCTTAAGTAGCGTTAAGTGATAGTTTGCTAGCCCATTGTCCGCAACACATTTCGTACCTATTCCAGTACTCGAATATAAATAATTTACTTTAACAACAAAATCAGTACCTAGCCAAATTGCTTCAAGTTTGCCTATAAAATTTGAACAGTCTCCTCGATTTCTCCAGGATCACATTATCAGACTGGATGTTGATGACAACGGAACCAATCTGGAAGTATATGCTTTCAAACAAATAAATATTTTTTCAAATCGGTTCTAAAATTAAGGAGTTATCGCGTAACAAAAAAAAATAAAAGTCAAATTGAGAACCTTCTTTTTTTGAAGTCGGTTAGTAAAAATTTTCATGTTATTCCAGTACCTATGCCGTCTTAAACTATGCCGATGAGAACCAAACTATGCCGGGTACTCATAAGGCTAGTTAGGGCACCAAAATATTCCGGACCAAAATGGTAAAAACGGAACCCCTATGCCGACTCTGTACATCTGTCACAATGTTAAATATCTCAGGAACGACCCCCCCCACTCATAATGTAGCACCGCTGTGCTGCGTCTGTGAGTCGGCATTCTGGACTCGGACAGTATTGATAAAAAAAAACATAATAAAGCGGCGTCGTGACGTGACGGGCGTGAAAGTTTGTACGGAACCCTCGGTGCGCGAGTCAGACTCGCACTTGACCGGTTGTTTAATGGTGTCAAGGGCGCGCAGCAGATCCGTCACAGTGCGAAATAGTCACTCACACGTGATTGCTTTAATATCTTTTGTTTCGGTACAAAGTGTGACCTGGGTGCCCAAGGCCCTAATGTACGGCAACGATGATGGCTGACGATAACTCGCTGTTCAATTCATTTCGGATACAATGGACATGCATTATCGGGTCATACATTACACGCGGCTTTACATTCACTTGACTGATTATGGTATCTGATTAGTAGTCAGATCAGTAACTTCATTGACACGTCATAAGCGCTCTGTTAGTGTGAAAGATTTACAGGGATTGATGGCGTATATTATGTATTACATACATCTCGACGTTACGAGCCTTTCCTGCGTTCGTAGTCAAGTAGTAGATTAAGAAAAATAATTAATTCTCTCTTAAGTTATTGTTACCTATGTTCTATACAATACTATACAAATGTTCTTCATCGTTCACAAAAAAGAAATAAAAGCAACACAAGGACCTATGTATTATTATTTTGAAAACTAATTTCAATACATTGTACTTACTTTAATACATCATATTTATATAGCTGGCTTAAGGCACTCTAAGCTCTTCATAGAAGGAGTGGACTCGGGCTGGACCAGAAAACTCTGGAAATCCAGTAGGAAGCAACTCAGAATTATATCTGGGGTGTTCACAGGTCATTTCGGGGTCAAGGATCTCTTGGCCAAGATGGGACTATCGGATAGTTTAGACTGTAGAATGTGTGGTGAGGAGGATGAGACTATGGAACACTTATTGTGTGAATGTCATGCCCTTGCCAGACAAAGAATGAACTACTTTGGTAACGGTTACTCGCAACCAAAGGAATTCAAGGTGCTCCCGACGAACTGCATCATCCGCTTTGTGGAAATGATGGAGCAAGCCTGGGAGCAGGTATAAAGGAGAGGGCAAATGCACAAAAGATCCCACTGGGTCGAAGTGCATCCGAAAGGGCCCTCACCTAGATAAGATAAGATAAGATATATACGCAAAACTTAAGGTCGGGTCATTTCAGAAAGTAGAGGAAATGGCAGAGGACAGGAACGGCTGGTGATTGCTCCACTGACAAGAGTGCTACTCTTAAGTTCAAGAGATAAAATCCGTTAAACCCATTTATTTAATTATTCATATCTGCGGAAACCGAAAACAATATCATCATCATCATATCAGCCGAAAGACGTCCACTGCTGGACATAGTCCTCCCCCAAAGAGTGGCAAAGTGACCGGTCCTGCGCCACCCGCATCCAGCTAACACAATATAACTAACAGAAACTCGTTTTTAAAACAACCCTTTCCTTTGTTCCAGATCAATCCAGCCAGAGTCAGAAGAAACGTCCCGTGGACATGACGCTCGCCGAGCCTCCTCACACCATGCAGATCGCACAGATCCTGATATCGCTACTCCACGCTTGGGGACTGGACCCTGACCTGGACAGGGTCTGCGAGGCTAAGCTGGGACTGCTTAGACCCATGGTAAGACAGACTGCAGAGAGCATTGATTCTCATATCCCTCTCAGATTGTACAGACAAGGCATGCGTTAATGCATTGAACCCTGACAAGCCATGTGAATAGGACAGATCCTCATATCTCTGCACCACGCTTGGGGGCTGGACCCTGACCTGGACTGGGTCTACGAGGATGAGACTGCTTAGACCCATGGTAAGACAGACTGACCCTGAACATTGATTCTCATATCCCAAGGCATTGGGTCAAGGCTTTTAGCCCTGGCAAAGGTTGTAAATAGCACAGTTCCTGATATCGCTGATCCACGCTTGGAGCCTGGATCCTTATCTAGACAGGCCGCGAGGCTATGCTGGGCCTTCTTACATTCACGGTAAGAAAGACTGCCGCTACCGCCGCTCAAAGTCGAGGGCGAGCCGTTATGGTGCGACTTAAAAGTCATTTCTTGAAAGGTTAACTTACCGCGTAGATAAGGTTCTCACTGTTCGATGGAACATCGTTGGTTACTTTTTTATGCATAGGTATAAAGTATATAAACTCACACTCTTGTCTCCAGGTCCCAGTATGCTTCGGCGTGGTCTCCCGCCACGGCCACATGGCAGTGCAGCTGCCGACGCGGCTGGGCTCTGTCGCGCCCGGGGTCAAGGACCCGCGGCTCCTGACGTCGGACCTGCCGCCTGAGCTGCTGCGGCAGGAGGAGCTCACCAGGTCTGTGTCCTTAAGGCCAGCTGATTAAAATTATCTTTCATCATATTAGCCGATAGGGCAAATTCACAAAAGATCCCACTGGGTTGAAGTGCATCCGAAAGGGCCCTCATCTAGATAAGATAGGCCGATAAACGTGCACTGCTGGACCTATGTCCAGCAGTGCACGTCTATCGGCTAGGCCTATGCCTAACCCAAAGAGTACCACAAGAACCGGTTTTGCTTGCGCCCCCCGCATCCAGCGGACTCTTGCAACTTTCACTAGGCCATCAGTGCACCCTGTTGGGGTCTAGCCACGAAGCGCCTTGCGGTACGTGGTCGCCGCCCGAGAACCTTTCTGCCTCAACGGCCAACGGTTCCACGTTTCTGTTTTTGTTATCTGTCCGGATTTGTCTGTCAACCTGTAACCTGATGGTATTGTCCACAGGCTGTTCTCTTCAAAGATGCACTGGGAACTCAGCACAACCCTCACCACGAACCACCTCCTCTCTATAGTGGCCCTCGCCAACACGCTCATGTCCATGAGCAACGCGACCTTCATACCAGACCACGAGTTCAGGAGGATGCACAGGTGAGCTCCACTTTGAATGATTCTGAACCGTATTCAGTTAATGCAAGGTTAGAAATTCGTGAGCACTGGTGCTGTTGCACATTTGAGGCACCCTCATGTGAGATGGCAATGAGCAACGCCGTTCATACTGGACCACGAGTTCAAAAGGATGCACAGGTGAGGTCCAGCTAATGCGCATTTGACTTTGCTCGCCGTTGCGATAAATTAATCTAAGTATTACTTGCGCAAAAAATGTAATTGAATTACGGAAAATTTCACTATTGTTGTACTCACCATGTGGGGTAGTAAAGGCCTCAGATCGAATATTTATCGCCGTTGCCTTCGGCTCGGGCGTGGTATCTGACGCCCGAGCGGCCTTGGAAATTGTTTATTTTACCGCCGTAGCTGGTGAGTAATGGGAGGATATTTATCCCGAGCCCCAAGGTCCTATAAAAAGAATAAAATATTTCAATGGAATTTAAGTCTCATTCTAAGGAAGAAAATTGCATTTCAAAACTTTTATCAGAACCGCTTTATTCAAATTCCATCGTGATTTATTTGCGGTCCCTGGCTATTATGCTATTTGTTTCAGTAGCAGGCATCTAAGGTCGATTTTGTTTTTTCAGACCTTCAACCAGAAGCTCATCGTCATGGGTTGGTGACGAAGAACGAGCGGAGCAGTTGGCAGCCCAGCAGGGGCACATCAAACAAGGCTGGTCGCTGCTAGCTACTCTCCATTGTGTGTTGCTGCCTGACAAGGTGGTAGCTGCCGGTAAGTGCTGATGCGAGCTGTAGGCTGTTTCACGACCTTCATCCAGGAGCTCATCATCACGGGCTGATGACGAAGAACAGTGAGCAGTTGACAGCCCAGCAGGGGCACATCAAACAGGGCTGGTCCCTGCTAGCTACTCTTGATTGTATGTCGCTGCCTGATAAGGTGGTAGCTTTCGGTGAATGTTGATGCGAGCTGTAGCCCGTTAACGACCTTCAACCAGAAGCTCATCATCATGTGCTGGTGACGAAGAACAGTGAGCAGTTGACAGCCCAGCAGGGTAACACCAAACAGGGCTTGTTCGATGCTAGCTACTCTTCATTGTATGTCGCTGCCTGACAAGGTGGCAGCTTTCGGTGAGTGTTGATGCGAGCTGTAGCCCGTTAACGACCTTCAACCAGAAGCTCATCATCATGTGCTGGTGACGAAGAACAGTGAGCAGTTGACAGCCCAGCAGGGTAACACCAAACAGGGCTTGTTCGATGCTAGCTACTCTTCATTGTATGTCGCTGCCTGACAAGGTGGCAGCTTTCGGTGAGTGTTGATGCGAGCTGTAGCCCGTTAACGACCTTCAACCAGAAGCTCATCATCATGTGCTGGTGACGAAGAACAGTGAGCAGTTGACAGCCCAGCAGGGTAACACCAAACAGGGCTTGTTCGATGCTAGCTACTCTTCATTGTATGTCGCTGCCTGACAAGGTGGCAGCTTTCGGTGAGTGTTGATGCGAGCTGTAGCCCGTTAACGACCTTCAACCAGAAGCTCATCATCATGTGCTGGTGACGAAGAACAGTGAGCAGTTGACAGCCCAGCAGGGTAACACCAAACAGGGCTTGTTCGATGCTAGCTACTCTTCATTGTATGTCGCTGCCTGACAAGGTGGCAGCTTTCGGTGAGTGTTGATGCGAGCTGTAGCCCGTTAACGACCTTCAACCAGAAGCTCATCATCATGGGCTGGTGACGAAGAACGAGCGGAGCAGTTGGCAGCCCGGTAAGTGCTGATGCAAGCTGATAATAGACATTAGGTGCCAAAATATGTTGTGTAGAGAGACATAGACAAACAAGACGAGGGAAGGAGAGTGGTCTACCTCGAAATGTGTCGGCACAGCCATCAACGCGAGTCATCTCAGTACATTCTAACGCTAGTATTAGCTTTGAGGTTCGAGTCTTCAAGGCTCCTCCGACCGCTAAATCACAACTAATCATAGAGAGATGTCGATCATGTCACTCATACCTTGAACAACGGGAACCTACACTTTACCTTAGCTATACTATTGCCCTTATCCATAAACGTCCGTGAAACCAGTTTTAGTTAAAATGCCGTTAACACTTTTCCAGGGGGAGGCGTTATATCGACCACATACAGACTGTAAAAACATGCAGTCGATATATAAGACTGACGTTCTACTTATTGTAATTTTTCAACTGCCTGGAAAAGGGTTCAAATTCGTTTGTCCTTATCTGTCACTTTGATATATATGTATATGAGAAAGGAACAAAACACATTTTAGTTAGCACAGGTTTATTCAATTTTATTTATAAGTTGGTAGCACTCGTAATGTAGGGCCAACATTTTAATGGCTGTATTCTGTTGCAGGAGCAAAGAGCTTCAAGCGTCCCCAGGTTGAAATGCTCGCACGCAGATGGCAGCACCATTGTTTAGAGGTGCGCGAGGCGGCGCAGGCGCTGCTACTCGCCGAGCTGAGCAGGTGAGCTCTAATACCGACGCCATAGAGTACAATATTGCAAATCCTGACATATTCAAGATTTACATATTATTTTATTGCAAATTATTGCTTGACATGAAGTGCCCTCGTGGCGGCCTATTTGTAGAATAAATGTTTGATTTTGATTTATTATTGAGAATATTATTTGATCTTCATGCATTTTTGAAGAAGAGCACTGTTAATTCCTCGGTGGGAATGGAAAATTGTGGATAGCTATTGTCGATACGAATCCCGGAATGACAATTCCCCAGGATTCCGGAATTCGAGTCGGTAAAGTAAGACAATATTTACTTATCTCATAATGTGCCAGTATTATTACCCAGTTTACATATGGAACCTATTTGCACAATCCTTACACAAATAACCTTAAATCACTACGTCCGAACTTAATGACCCGAAGAACATTAGTAAAAGTAAACATATGTATTGTTAGAAATTGGTTACATTCCTTATCAGTCAATTAGAGAAGGATGACATCAACTCTGTTAATATTACTATTAGCTGTCTTTTTCGCACCAGTTTAAACTATGCGTTTGGCCATAAACGCAAACAATAGACCCTCGTCGTCTAGTACCCATAACAAACGCCTTATTGAGCTCACTATGGGGCTAGTCCGATTTGTGTAAGATTCTCCCCTAATATTTATTTATTTAAAAGAATATCCGAAAGTAACCTTGCCATGTAGTCGGGAAAACGGTTTTTTTGCACTTCAAATGGTTACATGTTAACACTTACATATTTTATATGAGTGCACTTAATATTTTACGCAATATAAAATAAAATCAATGTATATCAATATTTTCTTTAATGAAAAATTATACAGTTTATGAGTTTATTAAATGTTCTGACTTCTATTTACAAATACATTTATTGATTCTCAATAGAGTTATTTTTGCGAACTAGATCACGGGATTATAATCATGCATATCATGTCCATATTAATATTTCTTCTCGGAATCCCGCGGTGTTGCACGGGTCGTGCCGATCACTGGTAATGAGCTTGTGTATGATCTGATTGGTTTAAGCAAATCTAGATGGCCGCGCGCTACAAGAATTCTGCTCTGTGATTGGATGAAAAAAAATCTAGTAGGCCACGCGCTGCAAGAATACTGATCTGTGATTGGTTGAAATATTGAAGCTGCGCGCTCCACTCGCACTGATCTGCAAGTGAAGTTGACAATTTTTTATTGGTGCGCTTGTATGAAACATAGGTTTTTCTGTATTTTGTAGTTATTTATTTCCTCGCAAATGTGATGAAAAACATTGTGTACAACACGGGCGTAAGAATATTGCAAACTCTTGTTTGCAATATTCCACTTACCCCTCGTTAAATAATGAACTATTAGAGGTTTTTTTTTTGATTATAGACTGGGTCCCAAAGGCCGCAAGGGCCTGGTAGACAACTGGGCCCAGTTCCTGCCGCTATACACGCACACTGAGAGCATCAACCCCCACGCAGCGCACAAGGAACCGGCTGAGAAGGCCGCTAAAGCCGTACGTTATTACTTATTATAATGTTTATTCTGCAAATAAGGGTTGAGTTTTACTACTAAACGTATCGCGGCGAAACTTGATCCCTATGACAGCTGTCATTTACCTACAATTTAAAACCTTAAAACGTAAAATTCACATGGATCAAGATCCGCCATGATCCGTATAGTATAAGGTATATTTAATATATTTATCCCCGGTTTTATAAAGCTCCATTATACCTTATACATACATACATACATACATATAATTACGCCTCTTTCCCAGAGGGGTAGGCAGAGATCACGGATCTCCATTTGCTACGATCCTTACAAACCACTTTCGCTTCACTCACTTTCATAACATTTCTCATACATGCTCGTCGGTTTAGGGTACTTTTGACCTGGCCTCTCTGTAAGATTTCTCCAATCTGATCGGAGAAATTTCTCCTAGGTCTTCCCCTTCCAACTTGCCCTTCCACTATTTTTATATACACTCTCTTCGTTAATCTTCTTTCATCCATCCTCTCTACATGCCCAAACCTTATGTCGTTATTAATGTCAAAAAATGTACTGAGCTACTAAAATTTGATCTAACATTAGGTCTAACGCATTTTTATTAATCAACAATGCCCTCTCGTGCTTACTACGAATATTGTCACGTAAGTACGCAGAGCTTAATGCATCGGCCACATACTGAGACTTGAAGGGTTGAACGTTATTATCCTGGAAGGCAAAATAGAGGGATCGAGAGGGAGAGGAATGCCCAGAATACCATACATGACACAAATGAAGGAATAGTGCTGTAGCCACACATACCAAGAAATAAAGACGAGAGCCCAAGATAGACTCGAATGGAGAATGCTGCAACGACAGAGGACCAGGCCCTCTTAATATTGATTGATTGAAGTACAAGAATAAAGTTCAGCAGAATACCTAATGCTAACTCTAAAATTTTTGAGTTATTGATCATTTTAACAATTTGGTATTTGACAAAAGTCAAATCAGCTTATGTTTATGAAACATCAGAAACGCTCCGTTGGTATGGAATTTGTAGGGATTACTTGGTTGTGAAGTCACAATCAAACAACGTCCTTATTGTTAGTTTTTATGAATTTAAAAAATCTTTTTTTTTTTTTTTTTTTTTTTTTCTCTTTATTTAAGGAGCTTGTCACACAGGTGAACATGTCGCTCCGTTATAGTCAACATAACATATTATTCTAATGACGAGTAATTCTATTACTAACACACTTTCGAGCTAACTGCAATAGCGCTGTGGCCGCGTCTGACAACGGGGTGGCCAGGGCAACATTGCAGGTCCCGACATCATTACTGGTGTTAAAAGGCAGACTTCTCCTGAGAGCTTCGTTTCGGACACATTCCACCATAACATGGTATAATAGTACATTACTGCAAAGGCCGTGAAGTAAGGGATTGATGGACGAGTTTGGGCTAGACGGCCGAGTCGTAGACGAGGCCGGATACAACGAGTCCAGCAATCCCTGTTCCGGCCGAGGCTTGTATAGTGCTTTTCTCAAACGATGTGAGGAAATAATAAATAGTTATTTGTTATACAAGGGTGCAGTTATAATTTAACCGCGAGTGTGGAATTGAAACACGAGCTAGCGAATGTGAGTGGTTTAAAAATAGAATCCTTTTCAACTCACTAAAGTGAGAAAGATTCTAGATAAAAAAATCTAAAAAAGAAAAAAAAAACATTAAAAAAGAATAATATTAAAAAAACATTACAAAAGAGTAAAACAAAAAGGAAAAAAATATTTAAAAAAAAAACAACTAAAAAAACAAAAAAAACAAGTAAAAAAACAAAAAAAACGCCCAAAAAAATGACAAAAAACAAAAAAAAAGGAAAAAAAAATGGACAAAAAAAACATTAAAAAAAACAAAAAAAAAACAAAAAAAAACAAAAAAAAAACAAACAATAAACATTAAAAAAACAAAAAAAAACAAAAAAACAAAAAAAAAACAAAAAAAAAAAAACATTAAAAAAAACAATAAAAATGGAAAAAAAAAACATTAAAAAAAGTAAAACAAAAAGGAAAACTTGAAAAAATTAAAAAAATCGACAAAAAAAACAAAAAACATTAAAAAAAGTAAAACAAAAAGGAAAAATAGATAAAATAAAACTTAAAAATAACATAAAAGACCCTACAAAAATTTTAACATTAAAAAATAGACAAACATCAAGAAAAGAAAAGATTTTTTTTTAAATCATTAAAAACGATAAACAACACTAAAAAATAAACGAAAAATAACAAAAAAAAAATAAAAAACTAACAATTTTTTTTTTACAAAAAACTAAAACAATTAAAAAAAAGTATTGGTGGTTGGCAGTATGTATTTTTTCCTTTGTCTGTTTAATATCAGTAAGCAAATTTAAAAAAGTTAGAGTAGCGGCCAATAATGTTTTTAGTTACGGTTTTCATACATTACTTCTTGGCCTAGGCCAAGAAGTAATGTAGGCAGCCATAAACAAGGAACTTCATGTCTTCATTTCGTGACATTAACGCATACATTTCCGAGCATGTTTGAGAAAAAAATCTTAAAATAGCATAAATGAGAGATTTACACTTTCCAAGTATTTTCGTAATGTTCATCTGATGAAATAGCACATTACATCAGAGGCCGGGAAAACACGTCCGTTTTCACGCCGAGGCATGTATAGTGTTTCTCTCAAACATGCAATGAAATAAATAAATAAAAATCCTCAAATCAAACTCATTTTCATGGCTGAATGCCGTGATGCTGTGCCACAAATAGTGGAATGAAAATTGAAAAGTTACTTTGCAGGCCTAGGCCTGAAAAGTTGTATGAAATCCCATTTCAGGCCGCCTCGAGATGCTGCGCCCGAAAAAGGATACTTGCGAGTCTATTATAAGGAACGTAAAGATAATATTTCATTGCATGTTTGAGAAAAAGCAATTTATTTTCACTGTTGTCAAATACTCAATTGATTATGTCTCCATTTAGGAAGAGGAATTTGAAGAAGAAGAGGAAGAGATAGTACGCAAGCCTTCCTCACTGGCAGAACTAAAACGCAAGCAAACAACTGCGGTGGTTCTCCTCGGTGTTATAGGAGCAGAGTTTGGACAGGACATTACTAGTGAAGGTACGTTTGGATGGGGCAGGGTCGATCAAATGTGGTACATGGCGAAGCGAAGCTAATGGGGTTGGCCGGTGAAAGCTAATAGCGATCATGCATCATTTTATTTTATTACAAAGTTCAAAAGTATAATCCAGAGGAATTTCAACTGTAGCATTAAAACTTTCTTATGATTTCTTTTTCTGATATGCATTTGAAATCTGCACGCGCCGGCACCCACCGAAAACGCTGTTTATTAAACAGGCTTATACTATGACGTCACAACTCATATTCTCGACGCGTTTACTATGGAGTTAGTCATTAATTTGCAATTATCTCCACAAAATAGTAACTTGTCTTGCTCCACAACACCAGCACCTAACCTGCAGCTTAACCTAGCACTATTGATATGTAGGTTCAAGCGCCACAGTATCTGTCGCACACTCAAACAATACAAAGCAGGTCGAGATTTTGTTTGAGTGTGCGAGAGATACTGTGGCGCACACATACAAGCCGCGCGCGGTGCGTTTGTATGAAGATAACATACTTTGCCCTCTTTATACTATGATCAGACCATTTCCTACTGGGACCGCATAAAATAAAAATGAATTTGGACCAAGCGGTTCGGGTAATCGTTTTGAAATCAAACTAAAATAAGTTGCAGTCAAAAAAAAAAAATTTTGTAAAATCTTTTATTACCGACTGTATATTTCTGTATACCGTCATCAACTACTCATTGAGACGATTCTAACGAGCCCAAACTCAACGTGCTTACATTCTTTGTCTCCATCATCAGATCAGCTCGTTGGTACCATAATATTAAACCGTCATCCAAACTAGACTTATCCTAAAAAAATCAGCTCAATCAGTTGAGGTTAACTGGTTCAAAATTCAGTTCCAAAATTGGTTCCTCACTAACAAAAAATGAACAGGTCAAGTTAAATAAAAGCTTAACAAAAGAAATACAATACTCGCCCTTTAAAAATCGGCTCTAATTCCATTGATTAATCTTATTATTCTATTTATTTATCTATCGTATGGCGGTTACACACTGGTACATATATTTATGCGTATCGATATCGCTGACAGAGTTCCAGTGTGCGCTGCGAGGTTCAGAAGGAACAGTGCAGCTGCCGAGTTTGTTGTTCTTTTAGCACCACCCGGAGGTCACGTGTAGGGTTTCTAGGGTTATTCCTACGGACGTAGAACAACAACGACCTTATTATTCTATAAAAACCAGTGACTCAGGACGATAATGTTCGATTGTATATAAATTATTCTACAGCATTGTATGTTGTGTTGCTGTTGTCGTTCCCTGAGATACCTATTATGTTTCATGTACAAAATTCTCGCATATATTTTCTCGTGTTTCATTTGTATTCTGCTTGTTTATGTTAATTAATTGGCTCATTTGGACTTAGGAGCGGCGGGCAATAAGCGACGCAAGGACGGAGACAGCAGAAAGAGTTCGGTGGTTGAAGGTAAATTAATTCTGCTTTCTCTTTTTTCTTTAATAAGCACAGCCTATCCCAGCATCACCACCATATCAATAACCTCCACCTAGAGTTCTGTTGTGATTTAGCGCTCGGCGGAGCCTTGAAGATCATTATGCAGTACTGAGAAGACTCGCGTTTTGGGTTTCTGGTTCGTCGACCTTTTTATTTACTCGAGTTTCGTGATTTCTCGAGGCCAATTTCTCGAGTCTTTTTAAAAGCAAGCTAGTTGAAACATTGTTGAAATTCAATGAAATAAGCATATTTTTATGTGCGATGCCTTTATTGCAACGTTATCATTAATTTGTAGTAGTTATTTGGTACTTTGAGAAGGTAAGTAAGGGAACGAAAAATAATAAAACCTCCAGACGTCATACCCAAAACTTAGTGTAAAAAATATGACCAGGGGCCCATTGCATAACAATTTACAACTTATAATACAAGCGGAAGTCTCTTTCTAATGCGAGGAGTTGAAAAGAGGTTTCTGCTTGTAATAAAAGTTACACGTTGTTATGCAATTGGCCCCAGGTCACTAATGTGCACGGGAGTAAACAACTTTTATCTACGCACATATCATTAGTGCTCTAAAATGCGTTCAGAAACCGTCGGTAATGACCAGCATTATTACAACCAATTTTACTATGACAACTTTCTTGTCTGTGGTAGTAGGTAAAATCTGTACTGTAATGTTATTACAGTACAGATTATTAGTCCAGTACGCGAACACTGTAAATGGTCGTCAAACTAACATAATTCACAAGTCAGATTTTTTTTGTTATCAGCTAGAGTACATTAAATACTAACAGCGAAAAATATTTTTAAAGATTTTCTAACATAGATTAACTTATAATTTATTTTTTTGTTAGGAACACGTGTAAAACTTCAAGTCATTGTTTTCTCCAATAATGCAACGCATTTGATTATTCAAAATCTGACCTATCGTTTTCTAATAATTTTGTTAATAGATTACGTCAGCAAAACCGGATACGATTTAAAAAAAATATAAATTTCCTAAAAAAATATTTAAGTGACTAGTGGAAGGCTTTCAAAATTAATTTAATTCATATAAATTTAACCTATTGATGAATATATTATTAATTCAAACTGTCGTTATCTTTGATAGTTTTTTACACAATTCAGTTACCAAAACTCACTTGAATAATCTTTTGGAGGACATATTTTTATTTATTCGTTTTGGATTATACTGACGTTATCCATTGACGAAAGTTTTAGTAAATTATAGGGAAGGTTGTAACAGTTAAATGCGACACTCTATTGAAGAAAAATACCACTTGTATAATCTTTCCCTGGATTTACAAGGGTCACTAAGAAAATGCTGTGTCATACCTAAATCCACGTTAGAATTCACTTTCTCTTTTTACTACTAGTAGTACTCATTATATTCTAAATATTAACAAAAAATCGCGCTCTTGTGAATTATCGAAGGTGCATTCTGTTTACGTACCGGACTATATCGGTATCGTTATGAGTTAAAATTTGGAACAGCTGTCAAAACTCAAGTGGGTCTCTTCTCAAATTTATTATGATTTTTCATTTTACTTTTTAAACATTTTTTTCTTTTTTAGTTTTTTAATTTTTTTTAACTATTTTTTACCTTTTTCACTTTTTGTTTTACTTTTCGAACTTTTTTTTCCGCTTTTTAACTTTTTTTGAACTTTTTTACACTTTTTATTATTTTTTTAATTTATTGTTCTTTTTTTTTACTTTTTGTCTCTTTTATTCCTTTTTTACCTTTTTTTACTTTTTTTTTCCCTTTTTTTTTACTTTTTTTTAAATTTTTGTCATTTTTATTCTTTTTTTACCTTTTTTTTATTTATTTTTTTACTTTTTTTTAATTTTTTTGCTGCTTTTTACTTTTTTCACTTTTTTTTACTTTTTTGAACTTTTTTTTACTTTTTTTTTAATAAAAAAAAAAAAACTAAAATTTTCTTTTTTGGCTTTTTTTTTTCAAAGATAACTTACAGGTAGCACTCGTAGCAATGCAGGTCATTTTCCTACGGCTTCTGAACCCATCTTAGAGTACTTATGATATGTGTTTAGATAAAGTAGTGTATGCAACTGTACATAATTAGGCCTTAAAACACTCGTGTGATGAAAACCACACTCGTATTTTGAGGCCTCTCATTATGTATCAGTAGCATAAACTACTATTGGTGGCGTGGCTGTACATGTCTACGACTTATTTTAGCATGGACGTGAATATTTATTTTTAAGTAATAGTTTACCGTAATATTTAATTTTATTTTATTATTACTGTGATTTGGGGTTTAATCTCCCGATGATTGGACTATACGAGTAAACGAATATCACAAAATGGTCCTAAAAGGGAAATCACTGACACTTACAGCGTTTTATAACAGAAAAAAAGTAGGATTGTTGCATTTTTTTAGCTGGTTGGACTAAAAGGTTTATCAATATAGAACTAACAATTGATTCATTTCGTTAGCCGCCACCAATCGTAATTGGGTATTATCACAAATGATCTAGCCACGTCAACTAGGCATCATCATTTGTGAATTGTCAAACCAAAAATTTTAGATCTCACAAAGCGTTGCAAAGGTGATGGCCTCGTAAAGGTCTGAGGAGTCCGCTACATGCGGTTGGCGCAAGGCCGGTCATGGCACTCTCTGGGGGATCTTATGTCGGTTAACGTTTATGATGATGAATGTCACAGGTTTCACCCTATCGGCGTCCAACAACCTGGCGCGGCTGACAGCCCTGGCGCTGACGCACCTGCTGCTGGCGCTGCCGTGCGCGCGTCTGCCGGCGCACACGCCGCTGCGCCGCGCGGCCGTCGACCTCCTGGGACGAGGGTTCACCGTCTGGGAGCCGTACTTGGACGTCAGCCACGTGTTGCTAGGTAAGGGTCCTAACCGTCCTGGCGCTGACGCACCTGCTGCCGGCGCACACGCCGCTGCGCCGCGCGGCCGTCGACCTCCTGGGACGAGGGTTCACCGTCTGGGAGCCGTACTTGGACGTCAGCCACGTGTTGCTAGGTAAGGGTCCTAACCGTCCTGGCGCTGACGCACCTGCTGCTGGCGCTGCCGTGCGCGCGTCTGCCGGCGCACACGCCGCTGCGCCGCGCGGCCGTCGACCTCCTGGGACGAGGGTTCACCGTCTGGGAGCCGTACTTGGACGTCAGCCACGTGTTGCTAGGTAAGGGTCCTAACCGTCCTGGCGCTGACGCACCTGCTGCCGGCGCACACGCCGCTGCGCCGCGCGGCCGTCGACCTCCTGGGACGAGGGTTCACCGTCTGGGAGCCGTACTTGGACGTCAGCCACGTGTTGCTAGGTAAGGGTCCTAACCGTCCTGGCGCTGACGCACCTGCTGCCGGCGCACACGCCGCTGCGCCGCGCGGCCGTCGACCTCCTGGGACGAGGGTTCACCGTCTGGGAGCCGTACTTGGACGTCAGCCACGTGTTGCTAGGTAAGGGTCCTCACCGCCCTGGCGCTGACGCACCTGCTGCTGACGCCGCCGTGTGCGGGAATTTTAACGGCATTTTAGTTCAAACATTTTCGAAAAATAAGGCCAATAGTCACCAACGTTCATAGTTCACCAGCAAAATGTAACCTTGAGTTTATTTCCAGGTCTGCTGGAGATGTGCTCCGACGCAGACAAGCTAGTACCTTCCATGAGCTACGGACTGCCGCTGACGGCGCAGGCTGACTCGTGCCGCACCGCGCGCCACGCTCTCACACTCATCGCCACCGCCAGGTAACTGTGACTACTTCAGCATAGTTATGTCGGTAAGTTTACCGACCCTCTGTAAAATACTGGCCGAAAAGAGTCATAAAACCGCTCGCGTGGTCGTGCCGGATGCTTGCCTCCTGGATTTTCCACAACGAAACATTCATTTAGTAAATTGATGACATATCATCAAAAATATGTCAAAAATTTACTATTAGTCAAACTTTCATATTGTAATATTCTCCACGTTCTAAAAGGCCGGCAGCATTCATAACCACAATGGCGCGCGAGGTGGCCCGCTGCGCCGCTGCCCAGCAATCAGGCCAGCCCTCGCCCGCCTACCACGCGCTACAGAAGGGACGAGCTGAAGTCCTCAGGGGCATCGAGCTGCTGATAGACAGAATGCATAATGAGGTCGCTGAACTGTTGGTTGAGGTTAGTAGAACAACATAAAACTCTTAGATCAGAATACTTGGAACGCAAGTGAAACACGACTCTGTGAGGTATGATTAGAGCTGAAAATGCCATATTACTATGTCAATCCTGGTCAGGGCACCAAAATGTAATTGGTTTGCAATTTTTTTGCATCGACAAACATAGTTTTGCCTCGCATCCACGCGCAGTATACGAAACTTATCTAACAGCTGTTAATACTGTTATCTTGTTTAAAAACCTGGTTTTAAATAACTGAAATAGTTAAATGAATTTCATTCTGCAAGCAGGCCTCAATAACACTTTTACAAGTCAAAAATCTACTATCGTTTCTGAAAAAAAAGACCACTGTCATTGTGACTGTAAACTTTCAGCGAAATCACTTTCAAAAGCCATTAAACGAGTACAAATAAAACCAAAATAAATGTGCTCCAAATGTCCATTGCAGGTGATGGACATAATCCTGCACTGCGTGGACCAATCACACCTGAAGAGCAAGGGTCTGAACGAGGTGTTCCCTGCGATCTGCCGCTACAACCAAGTGTCGCACTGCCCTGCTACAAGAAGGATTGCCGGTATTTATGATTTTTATATGCGCAGCCGCGCTGCATCCCTGGTGCGCCATGTGCGGAGCAATCCCAATACCATTCTGAAAATGATTGCGGATAAGCCTGACTTTGCCATTATGCTACACTGCGCGGGGCTGCATTCTCCCACTAGTGTTATTGAGTGGTGAATATCACTGTAGTTTGTATTTAGTTTAGTTTCATTTATATATGTGTCATGTAGTTACACGAATTAAATTATTGAAATAGAAATATTTACTAGCTTTTGACTATTCATTTTAACGATACTTCTAGCGATTGTGAGTTCAAAGATGGAGAAGATGTGACATTGCAGTGACAGGTTGACAAATATAAAGGTTCCGCTACCAAAACCGCTATTTGACAACCGATATGACGTCATACCGTTAAAATAGAATACCGGTATTTTTCGGTTATGCAGTCCCTGGTTCATTGTTACAATTCCTTTATCAGCTGTTATAATTACTTTGGCAATAACTTGCACGGTGTTCAGACATTCATATGTACATACATTCACTCATTCATTATTGCTGCTCACTCTCTAACTCCCGGTCTTGTTCATGTACAACGTGCAGTCCTGTATTTAAACGTAGAACAAATAAATAAGTGTGTTTCCAGTAGTGCCAGTGTTGTTAATTAATTATCCCCAGAGCCCGGATTTTTTACGGCAAAACAAAACACTATCGTAATCTAGCCAGTGATAGAAACATTATTTGATCGATATCGAGTATTATTAGGTATATAGGTATAAAAATAACGTGCCGGTATATTTTTACATTATTGACAACCTTTTTATATTTTTAATAAAAAAACTAGAAGTGTATTTTTCTTCCGAAAACGCCTGGTATTTGAGCCAACTAAAAGTCGCGATAGTGACTATACCACCTCATTGAAAATAATAGACAATACCGTCAATAATAGACACTTATTACTCCATAAGACTTTAAATGTAATTTCATTACGTATAAAACATAAATTGCATCTAGATATTATTTAATTCTTATAACGCTTTGAAACCGACGTGTTTGATATAGGTACGTATAATACCTTTTCAACACACCTGCTCGTAAAGTAGGTCTTATTACAGCGTATTTACACTGATAATGCAGAATATTACCCATGCCGTGCCTTTTACATTACATTATCGCACTAGTGCCTTTTCATTACATATCTTTTTAAATATTAGCAAAATAATGCAGAATATTACCCATGCCGTGACTTTTACATTACATTATCGCACTAGTGCCTTTTCATTACATATCTTTTAACATTTTCATTTTTTATTTTTTTTTCCTCGCAAATGTGTTGAAAAACGTCGTATGAAACACGTGAGCATTGGTCATTACACTTCTCGTCTCCATTAAGCCTTCGCCTTCGGCTCAGGCTTAAAAACCGACTCGAGTGTAATGACCGACATAGCACACTTGTATCATAATGTACTATAATACTACAGTTACAGTAAAATAAAAATGAGTAATGTGCAACATCGGATCTAAACGTGGATAGAGAATCACCCTGAATTAGTCTATAATGTAATGAAGTGACCTCTACTATATACTGTTCTATGTGCGATATGCATCTGAAACTGAAGAAATGCAATATTGACAATCGTCTGAAAAGCAACCGCCACAATAACCGTTCGGGATAACGAAATACGAAACATCAATTTTATTTCGACTTAATTTTTTTTCTTATTTCTTGCAACATACCATGGACAACAGTCAACAACAATAACTTCCTCTACTACACAATGGGGAACTTGCATGGGACTTCAATTTCGAATAAATTGCACTCAATCGATGCGGATATACGTAGAGATATAATACAAAAGAAAAAAAAACGATTTTATTAGTTTTACCCTTAAATTTGACCCTTAAAATGACGAAAATTTATTTTTTATTTTTTCGATTAAATAACGTAACAGTTACATAGAATATTAAATTATATAGTATAGACTTATAAGTAAATTTTGTGGAGATAATCGAAAATAATGACTTACTCCATAGTAAAGGCTATGCTGTGACGTCATAGCATAAGCCCGTTTAGTATAGAGCGTTTTCGGGGGGTGCCGGCGCGCGCAGATTTCAAATGCATTTATAACATCAGAAAAATAACGCATAACAAAGTTTTAATGCTACAGTTATTTTAATGCTGGATTATACTTTTGTTTTTCGTAATAAAATATTAAGATGCAAGTTCCCTATTATCGATATCGATAAAATAAGGTTTCTACCACTGGCTAGATTACGATAGTGTTTTGTTTTGCCGTGGAAAATCCGGGCTCTGATTATCACCCACAAGGGGACACGATGACAGACCAGCAGTCAGGTGTTATTCCATAGAAAGTTGTCAAACTTCCCTTGCATTCAGATTTTAACGAACACCTCTTACGATTATATACGGTTTAATACAGTCGGCGTCATAAGTTGCTGAACATCTAAGTACCTTGTCGTTTTCACTCGTTTGACTACTTCGTATGGCAGTTTAACATGAAGTTTAATGCGACACGGTACAAAGCCCCAGGCTGACTGACCGTACAACCCATTTCACTAAGGGCCCAAAAGGTAGGTATTTGACAAAAGTCGAATTAGCTTCTTTTTATGAAACGTCAAAAACTCTGGGTTGGAAGGTCAGACGGCAGTCGCTTTCGTAAAACTAGTGCCTATGCCAAATCTTGGGATTGGGTGTCAAAGCGGACCCCGGGCTCCTTTAGGGGCACAACCGAGAATAAACGCTAGGAGGATGATGAAGTGAAAGATTGGTTACCTTCCGAGTGTTTTCGTAATGTTCATCTGTTGCTGATGAAAAAAACAATTTATTTTAACTGTGGTCAAATACCCAATTGTCTTCCAGTGGGCAGCCACACGGGCCAACTAGCCATGTACGAGCTCCGCGCCGGCCGCTGCCAGTCGCTCGCGGCCCACAGCGGGCCGGTCACCGCCTGTGCCTTCAGCCCTGACGGACGATACCTCGTGTCCTATGCTACTGCTGACAACCGCCTTTCATTCTGGCAGAGCACCGCTGGTAAGTACTTATTTTGACAAATGCAGGTCCCCCACTCTCAACACAGCGCATCATCTGGAGCTCTGGTGACCTTACCCACCACCACGTACACAATAGCTCCAGAGCTACTATGTGTTACTATGGCAGCGATCTTCTGTATGGTGAAGGTACCTTCCTTCCCCGGTTACACGGTTCCGAATATGTGAGCAAGATGACGTTCCGCTGTGCCTTACCTCTCCTACCTTTGAAGATACGACGCAAACCTATTCAGCGCCTTAGTTTGGTTTCTGCCTGTCGCTCGTGGCCCACAGCGGGCCGGTCACAGCTTGCGCCTTCAGCCCCGACGGATACCCGGTGTCCTATGTATGTCACGGCTGACAACCGGCGGTCGTTCTGGCAGAGCACCGCTGGTAAGCGCTTACTTTGAGAGGCTTTACAGATAATAAATAATAATGGCGATAGCGGTTTGTAATTCTTGCCTGATATGCTCCATCAATGCATTTTTTTTATTCCTTCTCTAATGTTTCGTCAAAGTAACCTAAGTCACTTTGTACCAAAACAAATTGTATAACTTTTTGTCACCGACTATACTTTTTTGTACAGTCATATACTACTCGTTGGGAGGGTTCCAATAATTCCAAACACGAAGGGTTTATCTTGAGTAGTTTAGAAGCTGATATGGCCCCGTTTTGTGTCCATCATCAGATTAGCTCGGTGGTGCCATAATTTGCGTTGTCACCAAACTTACATAAATAAGTAAGCAAAATGTCATCTCAATCAGTTTAATTGGTTTAAAATTCAGTTGCAAGATTTGACACGCACATACTAAGTGCTTTTCATACAGCTATTTACCTTAAAACGTCAATGATGACATAAATTGTACTGGAATGACCGTTGTCACCGTACCCAAGCTATTTGAAAAACACTATAACGCATGTGCATCGTCAATTTTCCAGGTATGTTCGGTCTCGGCGCCGCGCAAACGCGGTGCGTGAAGTGCTACAGCACGGCGCCCATGGCCGACGTGGCGCGGCTCAACCCGGCGCGGCTCGCGCGGCTCGTGTGGACCAACTCCAGGACCGTCACGCTCATGCTGGCTGATGGCTCGGAGACCAGGTTCAACGTGTAGACACACGATTCTAAAATCCAAAAAGCACCTTAGAGACTACTACAGATACACCCTTAAAAATCTACCTTAAACCATGTTTAAATAGACCATCTAAAAACCGGCAATGAACGAGACCAGGTTCACTATGTAGAGATCTTTGGGATAAATATACCCAAAGAAGAAGACCTTAATCTGGAGCATTGTAAACAAAACATGACTAATTAGAATGCTTGAAGATGAATTCTGGTCGCGGCACCAAAATGTAACTGTACTCTAATTAAAACACAATTGTATTCCAATTACTCATATATAAACAAATCATGCATGACCAAAACGCGGCTCGCGCTTCTCGTGTGGACCAACTCGGGGACCGTCACGCTTATGCTGGCAGACGACTCGGAAACACGGTTCAAAGTGTGGAGACACAACACCCAAAAAGATACTAGAAATCCCTTCAATAACTGGGTACTTCCCTACGTAAAAAAATACAATTCTATTTAGTCCGTCAGTTAGATTATCAAAAACTATTGGACACTTATTTATATAATACGTGTCCAATAGTTTTTGATGATCTAACTGACCGACTCAATAGTTTTTTGTAGGAAAGTAGCCGATTGCCCAAAAACCTTATTTAAATCACCAATGGACATTAGATTTACGAGGTTCAATATGGAGAAAATAACGAAATAATAATGTACACCGTGAAATTTTAGTGGTTGTTTTCCCGTGGCAGGGCGATTTGCTATCGGTAGTACTTTCGAATTATGATAGACAAACTTATAAATAAACTGTTTTCCAAAAAAAAATTACAAAAAAATAACCTAAACTCGAATAAGCGAAAATCAATAGTAACGCACTAAAACTTCAAGGTAGGTACTACTGCAGTGCTACTACTGGTGTTAGGTCACTTTCGAGTTTCATTCGACACATATATAAATCGGGCATTTATTAACATTGTTAAAAAAAAAAGATTACACATCGACTGTATATCATAGCAAAATCATTTCGTTGCGGGAAAACAACCACTAAAATTTCACGGTGTATATACATCCAAAGAACAAGGCGTAAACAAAACGTGACTTTGACCAGATTACTAGAAGGCTAATTAAAATGCTTGAAGTTTAATCCTGGTCAATGAAGAACCAAAATGTAACTGGTTTTAGTGAACTTACTCCGATACAATAATTCGAAAACCACCAAATCACAAAATGGACCAGCATATTCACACGTAACATAAACTTGTATTAGACCGTATCAAATAACTAGTATATCGATGGAACTGTTCTTATTTCAATGTCAAATAGCTTATTGAAAAACGATCACATTATAAAGCAGCTATTACGTTACTCGGATGTTATTTCCATCCATATTATACCCTAACTAGTTAGTTTTATATAAATTAATCACCATTTTAGTTAGTGTTATTGTACGTTGTCAGCAAGAATCGAAATTTGACAATATTGTTTGTGTAAGTATTGTGCTACTGTTAATAAATAAATAATGAAATTGAAAGTCTTTGTTTGATATATTAAATATTATTCAAAATAATCTAATTTGTAAGTTTGTTTGTTGTTGTAAATTATTTATTGTGATACTTTTGACCATAATTTTTATCTACTAACTATTAATATTAATGTAAAAGTTTACCACTTTATTTATTTCTATGTTGTAATAATAGCGAAAACATAAAAGAACAAAAGTTGCACATTTAACACAAACATTTGTATAAACGTTGTGTCATCAGGAATACTGATACATACCAAAGTTTGAATCAATTGATGTAACATCAACATTAAAAAAAAATTAAGAACTCAGTCATTTGCTATTTTTGACATGTTTATATTATAATGTATAAAATATATAAATTTCATGTGATGTAAAATAAGTTAAGTAATTTAGACGTAATCATAATTATCTTTCGCTATACTAAACATATTATGAAAAATATAATCAAATGGGAATTATCACTGTCGAGTATTTTAGTTAAAGTAGTGTACCTAAATGTAAGATTTAATTTATGACCTATTTAATATTTATTCGTCCAAATTAAAAGCAGACCTAATGGTTACAAGCGCTTACGCTAAAACCGTATTTTGTCCTCTAACCTCTAGGTAAAATTACCAGCTTAGAAACATTCTATTTGTGGTCACAGTTTACCACGTAGGTAATTTTAATCTTGAGATTTTACCTAAATGCATGGACATAACATGGGTTCATCAAGGTGACTTACCATCTGAGTGGTTTGTGTGCTCGTTTGCCTACTACGGCTTAAATATCAGTAACGGCGTAGGCGATTAAGGTCTTGTATTGAGAGATTTTTTAACCCTTTGAGCACTATGTCAGACCACAAACTGATTAAGTATGTAATCCATCATGTTAAACATAAAACACAGTGTTTAAAGGGTTAATGTGATATTTAGAAGTTTTAGAACTGTTATATTTATGTCATTGTTGGCATTTATGTTATTCGAATTGTGTTTATTAATATTTAAATGTTATATGTAATGAAATAAATTATTGCTACTTAAATTGTCTTTTTTTTATTCTTAGTCCATTTAGGTAGGCGCACGGGCGGCTTTCTCATACAGGGAAAAATGCCAGAAACAATGATAAAATATAAAAAAGAGGTAGATATGTTGTCTATACGAAATTCCCTGTTTAAAAATGGCCAGATACATCTGACAGCTGAGACACGTTTACGTTTCCATTGACCACGCGAAACTGAGGCAAGTTGGGTGCAATTGACTCAATTTTAGTGTGCCATTTGTGGAGTTATAACCTATCTACCTCTTTTTTTATATATAAATAGACATTGATTGAATACTTGATTGACATTGCAGTCGTAGCTAACTAACTTAGCAGTGAACGTGTTAAATGGTTTGTGAATCTTACACAGCGACCTAAAAAAAGGCTAAATAAAAGTTCAACAGTATGTTTCTCATATATATATATGCCATGAATGTGTATGGTTGTGTCACGTTGTGTTTGGTAGAGCAATAAATAAAAACTATTCCAGATTCTAGTATTTCGCGCGCACTGTTTCAAGGTGGTTTCAAGATGATGAGAAATAACAATCTTGTATTCAACTTGTCATTAGTCATTACGCTTTCAAATTTACTATTGACTGCCACCGTGCCGCCACCGCACGTCTCGCCAGTGTAATTCAGGCCTTAATCAGGATAGTTTTACCAACAAATAATTATATGAAAATGTGTAAATAGCACAATTACTTAATTTCAACTCCTTCGTACTGAACGAATCGGATGTTTGCTGTCTCTTTCCATCTTATAGCCGCCTGTCTAGGTTGTGACAAATTGCTAGGTGTAATAATATCCTTTAGAAATAACATATAATTGTGAAACACTTCTAAGCTAAACGTTTTGTTTGAAATAAAGTTTCTGAACGCACCATCAAAAACAAAAAAAGTTAAAACGTCAAACTGACACGACGTCAAGCATGCCGTCTAATTTTGCTGATTGTTTATCGATTTGTTTTGGTTAGAAACTAGCGTAAATTGCCGTGAGACCTCGTCATTGGTAGATAATTATGATTTCTTAAAGTTAGCCTTATTTCCCGAGTTCATGATGGAGCAAGTCTACGCTTTTGAAGTCACGATAATCGAATTTGTTCAGGAATGGTACAGTTATTTTCATCTTGTAATTATTATTCTTCAATACATCATTATTTTATAAATATATCCGTACTCATGTACTTATTTTTAGTTATCAAGGGTATCCATATTTAATACTCGTTGAAATGCGGTTACGTAATATTTTTTCTAATAAGATTCCTAAGAACATTAGGCAGAAAGTTTTCATTAGTTCTTTGATGTAATTATTTTGAAATGTAAATATAATAACAAAATTATATGACAGTCCAATAAGTCCTTAGTTTAGTAGTATGTTAACATTCATTTAGTATTTTTTGGTAGTTATTCAAGAAAATGTTTATTTTATTTACTGCTATGAAGTATGGACCGTTATTATGTGTACACTTATGATAATATTATTTGTGATTGCCAGTTCAAGGTAAATTAAATTGTAGGCAATGGAAACCCGTAGTTTGAGCAACACAGGGCTTTATGATGTCTACCAATAAGGTCATTATTAGTTACTACTTTGCTCCTTATTCTTTTACATCAATTCTTCTTCCATCATATCTAGCAACAGAAACCTAGATATGGCTGATCTCATAGTGTACCTATACAAAGTTTGATCATATTCTAGCATGTTGTTTTAAAATGAGAACTAAACTACGCTTGTATGGAGAGTCAACCATCCTGGCAGTCCTTAACGTAGTGTAAAGCTGCATACGAATTAGAGCAGCCTCCGGTTGAGGCACGCACGGCTCACCTATTTTGCTCAATTTCGTACGCGCCCACGCGCCGTGCGCGAGCAGCGCGCGATCGGCGCGCGGCGTGCACAGGCCTCCCCCAAAAGTGTGCCAAAGTGACCGGTCCTGCGCCACCTGCATACAGCGAACTCCCGCGACCTTTACCAGGTCATCAGTTCACCTTGTGGGAGGCCTACCCACGCCGCGCCTTCCGGTACGTGGTCGCCACTCGAGAACCTTTCCGCCCCAACGGCCATCGGTTCTACCATGGGTTCGGTTGAATGTACTACTATGATGCAATTTGGCCAACTCAAATAACCTCAAGTATGGGCATTTTCAATAATTCGTGTACCCAATTAGCATAATTTGTTAAACAAAAATTAACTCTGTGTCAGTTTTGTAACGACAATTAAGTATTTAGTTTGTATAAAAAATTACTTTTTCTTTTCAATATACAAATCATATGCATATAAAGTTCAGTTTGACGTCATTTGTATGCTTAACTTTCGTTACAAAACTGACACTGAGTTAATTTTTATTTAACAACTCACGCTAATTGGGTACACGATTTTTTAAAAATGCCCGTATAACACACGCTGGTGAATGGCACTTTATGTTATGTGACTAATTGAGATTCCTTCTTTCCTTATCTGTCCATTATTTTAAAACAACCTTTTCAAACACAGGTTCCGAGACTGGGATTCGTACCTGGAATGGGTGAACGACTTCTCCAACCCGAACATGCTGCTGGACTTCCTGTTCCCGCTGATCTCCATCGTGGACTCGGTGTTTGCTGCCCAGATACTGCTGGTGCTTAGTTTTGGGGGCTGGCTTAACACGGTCATGAAATGGTATGGAGTATCTTTAAAGTTAAAGCAAGAGTTCGTAGGCTATTACTGAACCAGTGAGTTTCATCTTGAGCCCTGTCATCCCTTATTATAAGGTGAGGTGAGACTAGAATGAATCACTGGTCAGTGTTTATAAAAAAAATAACCTTCCTTCATTTCTAAAAAGTCTAGTCTAAATAGTCTTCCTTCTAGGTTGGAAGGTCAGATGCATTAAGGTGATAGTGATGCTGAGCTTGGAGTAATTCTAGAAAGAAATATCTACTGGATTTGCGTAAGAGTGAGGCTCTCGTTTTAAGAAACACAAAATATTAAAACAAGGAGAAAATCGTCTCTACTTTCCGTGTACCTAAGTGTTACATGCCTGAGTCAAGGACAGGCAGGTGGGCAGGCACACAGACGTACTGATGCACATGGGGAAATTAAATGGGGTTCCTTGTTGTCGCTTCTTCTTCGTTGTTCCGTCATGACTGAGGATCGTGACCAATCACGATGTCCAAGGACAAACAACGCAGTCAAGGTTAGAATCCGGCCTCTGGTGCGTTTCCCCTTGATTCGGCCCGAGGTGGTGGTTCCTTATTGATTGAACCATAATGAGTTCACTGCTGAGTTGTAAACTGATTTCAGGTGGCTGTTAGAAGACCGTCCATACTGGTGGGTGCACGAGACGTCGTTCTACACGTCAGGCCGGCCCCGGCTGAAGCAGACGCGGCAGACCTGCGAGACCGGGCCCGGCTCGCCGTCCGGCCACAGCGCCGCCGGCGCCGCCGCGCTCATGCTGCTGCTGATGATGCTGGCCCACGTCATGCGCGACCGGTGACTATCAGAATACATACTAATGTCAGGTGGCTACTAGACCGTCCATACTGGTGGGTGCACGAGACGTCGTTCTACACGTCAGGCCGGCCCCGGCTGAAGCAGACGCGGCTATCAGATTGCATACTAAGTACTGCAGGTGACTATTAGAGCGGCCTCACGTAGACCAGTATGTGTGGTATCCCTAAAAGTCTAACCAAGCTCACTCTAAAAGCCTATTGTTTCTACAAGACCATTCAAGCCTGGAGAGCTAACCCAGGACTGAAACATTCCAAGGCACTTATTAGAGCCTTTAGCAAAAAGGCGTCTTCTGACGCCTTGGCGCTAAGTAGGAACCGTCTACGCATGCTGGTCAGGGTGCTTACTGGGCACTGCCGCCTAAATAAGCACATGCAAACGATAGGACTGTGTGACACAAGGCAGTGCAGATTCTGCTTTGAAGCAGAGGAGACGCCTACACACATCCTAACCGATTGCCCTTGCCTCATGCACAGTCGTAACTCCTTCCTGGGCAAACACATCATGTGCCCGGAGGAGATCAAATTTCTTGAGTTCAACAAAATCCTGCAATTCTTCGAGTTTGCAGGACTTGACCAAGAATTGTAGTAAGTGGCGATCACAATAGATCAGCGATGGTCGCAGTGATATAAGGGCTTTGACAGCCCGAAAGCCACTACCAGAAATAATAATAATAATAGACCAGTATCACTGCTCCCTTTTCGAGCTTTTCTAGCGACACTGGTCTTTTCATGTATTTCATCAAACCTTGGTACTGGTACAAAGTTTAATACCGGTGTCTGGTTCAAGGTCTCGATACCGGTTCCAGAAAATACCGGTATTTCAAGCCCTGCTCAGATCAGCAGACCGCCTATACTGGCGGGCTGCACTGATCATGCTGCTGAGACCGATGATGCTGCCCATGTAATGCATTAGCGGTTGTCGGAGGATCCATACCAATATTTCAGCTGTCTTCTTAAGGCGCCGTAGATTCATGGTCTTCTCTCCCTCTCACTGAGAATAAGCTTGAGCGAGATGGAAGTGCTTGTTCGGAAGCGCAAGTTTTTTTTTTGTTTTTTGCATTTTTGAATTAATAAAAAGTAATCACTAAGTTCCCACAAACATGATATTGCCGATTTTTAGAACCAATTTGAATATGATTAGCTTTTGTGCATAATTTTTTATGAATGTTTTAAGTGTATTTTAGACCTATGTTCGTGTGATGTTTGTCTATCGAGCGAAAATTGCTTAATCATGTTTCGAATCACGGATCTCACTGCAGAAAAGCCTCAAGATTACTATTCATATTTTTTTGAAACCATATTATTATAAACAGACGCATTATATTGTTTCAAAAACTCTGTTCGCTTAACTTCGCTGAACCTACGGCGCGTTAAGGAGGTTTTTATTTAGCATGTAGTACGTCGCCCGTCTGTTAAAACGCAACTGACAGGCCGCCCATAGAGTAGTCGCTTTTATGATGCTCCTAATGATCGTTAGATACTTCCATATTTTCTTCTTCTTAGTCGGTTTACTCTGGATAGAATATTTTTAAAATATAAGTACTTTAAAGTTAAGCGTACTCAGCCCACTGCATAGCATACTCATTCATCCTATAAGGGTCCAGGCCTCTTATGGATGAGAGGAAATTGATAGTTGGTCAGTAGTCCCCACACAGGTAAAGTGATTAAAATATACATTATATTTTAAAACTTCCTCAGTAAAAAAGTGCCCTTGTGGCCTCCTTGCAGAATAAATAATAGTTTTTTTGAGTCAATGATACTGTTACAAAAGTACGGTCATAAGTGTGTCTTTCTTTTCTCCTTGCGTTTTCCCTATACGGGGTCGGCCTCCCTAATACATTCTCGCCATTTCTGGCGGTCTTGGGTGGTTTCTGGGTTTATATATTGAAAAGTAATGGGCTGAGCGCTGAACCCTGGTGCACACCCACTCCAACCTCGAAATGTTTACTTGTACCAGCAGGACTAACAACCTGGATTTTTATATTGGTGTACATATCTTGAACAAGGCGTACGTAAAGCTCTGGGACCTTCTGAGATCTAAGTGCATGCCAAATCAGCTCTCGTGGGACTCTATCAAAAGCCTTCTCTAGGTCAATAAAGACAAAGTGGAGATCTTTCTTTAGTTGCTTATACTTTTCTGCAAGTATTCTGATCGAGTGGATAGCATCTGTAGTGCTGGCACCTCTCCTGAAGCCACACTGATTGGGAGTGATCTTTATAATGTTTATTATTCTCTCGGCAAGAACCCGCTCCCAGATCTTAAGTGCATGTGATGTAAGTTTTATTGCTCTGAAGCTTCCACAATCTGCAAAATTTCCTTTGCCCTTATAGAAGGGCACGAGACGGCTGAGCCTCCACATATCTGGCATTTTCTCTGTTGTGAGAATCGTGTTTAACAAGTCAGCGAGCCATGCGACACCGCTTGGGCCAAGTTTCTTCCAAAATTCAATTGGGATCTCATCTGGGCCTGTAGCCTTTCCATTTTTCATCCCTAGTAGCGCAGTTTTGACTTACATACATACATACATATAATCACGCCTCTTTCCCAGAGGGGTAGGCAGAGATCACGGATCTCCATTTGCTACGATCCTGACAAACCACTCATACATGCTCGTCGGTTTAGGGTACTTTTGACCTGGCCTTTCTTTCTTTCTGTAAGAGTTTTGACTTCTAGTAATGAATAGTACATTATGATACAAGTGAGGTATGTTGATCATTACATCAGAGGCGGAATTGTCACGCGAACCGCAGGTGAGCGTGATAATAGAGCCGAGGATGTAATTATCAAAGCTCACGCGTGTCATACGACGTTTTTCAACACATTTGCGAGGAAAAAATCCTTTTCATAAAATGAACAAGTTACAGGCTCCTAAGTTGTTTCCTTTAGTTATTGATGACAACAGGTTTTTACTCACATGTTTGTACATCTCCAAGAATGTACAGTGGCGTCAATTCTATTTATCACTTTTCTATTCACTACGAGTCAACATTTTTAACAATAACCAAACACGCATCATCAATGTTTACAAATTTTTGTGAAATTACCTATAATGGCAATTTTTTTTTTCGTGAAGTTCGCGCAGTGCGCCCGCAGCGAGGCTTAGATGAAATCTCTAAACAGCCAATACAAAATAAAATAAATATTTTCTTATTCAATATACATTCATGTAAAATGTTATCAAAAGTAAATAGTTTTACTAAGTGAAACGTGTCTATATCATATCCAACAAGAAATAATCCATTAATCCACAAGAAGGATTTAATTTGTTTAGTCGAGTAAGAATCCATTTGCCGAGAATTAAAAACAAACCTGTATAACCCGGTCAATTTAAGAATGCGCCGAGTCTATACATACACCTTGCTGCAAGGTGCCAACGTGTCTTAATCGGGATATAAACATAACTACACGAGTGTCGTAATGTTATTAAACACGCGTGTTTAATACCCAGGATTATGAGCCCAAAAGCGGCACAATAAGAGGCACGTTACGAGCAAATGTGTTGAAAATATTATTTTCAACACACCTGCTCGTAAAGTAGGTCTTATTACAGCGTATTTACACATATAATGCAGAATATTACCCATGCCGTGCCTTTTACATTACATTATCGCACTAGTGCCTTTTCATTACATATCTTTTTAAATATTAGCAAAATAATGCAGAATATTACCCATGCCGTGACTTTTACATTACATTATCGCACTAGTGCCTTTTCATTACATATCTTTTAACATTTTCATTTTTTTTTTCCTCGCAAATGTGTTGAAAAACGTCGTATGAAACACGTGAGCATTGGTCATTACACTTCTCGTCTCCATTAAGCCTTCGCCTTCGGCTCAGGCTTAAAAACCGACTCGAGTGTAATGACCAACATAGCACACTAGTATCATAATGTACTATTATTGGACCCAATATGCATGGTGCTAGTACTATGCGATTCCTCGTTAAATAAGCTTTTGTAGTATTCGTACCATCTCTCTACGATGGCCTTATCTGATGTTAGAAGGTTACCAGAATTATCGGTTATAAATTTTGTTTGTTTAAAGTCTTGGCTTTGCTTATTTCGGGCCTTAGCAATTTTGAAAATCTCTTTTTCATTGTTTTTACAGTTTTCTAGACGAATTACCAACTTTTCCTGTGCATCGGAACGCGCTATAGCAATACTACATTTGGCTGCTTGCTTTGTTAGTTTATAAGCAGCCTTATCTTCTTCCGATTGAGTGAGTTGCCATTTCTTAAAGCTATTCTTTTTATTTTTCAAATTTTGTTTGATATGCTCACTCCACCAGCTTGGCTCTTTTCCAGTATTGAGTTTTCCTTTCGTTACACCTAGATATTTTTTGGCTGTTTTCACGGTAAAATGTTGTACGTTATCCCATATCTCATTCACGTTTTTCTGTTCCCCGTTAGGTTGGTTCTGTTCACAGAAATGATTATCAACCTCAGTTCTTACCATTTCACCACTCGGTTTGGCCAGGTTGTACCATTTGATTCGCGGGCGAGGTTTGATTTTTGGTCTAGCATTCCATACTGGTATTTTCAGACAAGCGACTAGCAAGCGGCACGCGTCCAACCATACAGTCATATTGTTAGACTTGAATGCTATTGTTCTGTAGATAAGAAGGTCAGTCCAGTTCAGAAAATCTCAACTTTACCTGCTTTATCTGTGTGAGATGTGCAATAAAGAGTATTTGTATTTCCAAGTATTGAGGTATTTATTTTTGTTTGACAGGAAATGCTACTTTAGGTACTGGAAGTACGTGATGTACCCTCTGTGTGGCGCAGCGATGTGCTCCATTATTCTGGCCAGGGTGTTTGTGGCAGCCCACTTCCCACATCAAACTCTTCTGGGGACTTTAATAGGCAAGTTTTTACCATCATCATGACTGACCATTGCCGTCGCTATAATTATATTCCTATAACCGCCCACCACCATCTCCTGATGGCGAAAGTTAAATTCTCGGTAGCTACGGTTAGAACTCGTCACTCCGAGCGTTGCCTTTCAGCCTTCCTATGGTTCATCTAGATATGCCCAAAATGCTCGAATTAGTCGTATTTTGCGACAGTACAATAAACAATCTACGAGTACCAGTGTTGACTTGTTTGATTGCACCAAATCAACCTTTAAGTACCAAGTTAAGACATTATAATAGGCTTGTGACCAAAGATTCATTTACGATGCTATTCGAATCAGTTTTTGGAGAGGAACAAATGTTTGAATGAATGAACATAAATGCCCAAAAATTTTGAGTTAAAGACGGACCTCGCTGGCGGCAGCCGAAACGCTTCATACTTATTGACGTAAAAGTATGACGTCACACATTGTAATTTGTACTAATCGTTGTATGGAAAATCAAGTTATTGCTGTATGGGTCGCGAAATACTGTGTTTAGGTCCATAGTTGTCATACAATTTTGTTTCTATAAAAGCGTAAGGATTCTATTGTTAGGCTTAAAATTTACTCTTGTACAATAACACAAATGCATATTTTTCTCAACTTTCAAGGTCCATATCTTTTTATGATTGTCTACACTTTATTAAAATAATTGGATGGTTTACTATCCATTTAGCAACACTACGTTATCAATTTTAACATGATGCAACTACCCTATTCTTTCACCTGCGTGTGTAAGCGCCTTTATATAAATAAATAAATATTTGTGTACAACCTTACACAAATCGACCTAGTCCCAAACTAAGCAAAGCTTGTACTATGGATACTAGACGACGATATACATACTTATATAGATAAATAAATACTTAAATACATAGAAAACATCCATGACTCAGGAACAAATACTCGTGCTCATCTCATTACACAAATACATGACCTTACCGGGATTCGAACCCAGTAGGACCTCTTGCTTCGTAGGCAGGGTCACTACCAACTAGGCTACATAGGTCGTCGTATATTATGGCTGCGGTCTATTATAATTCGTAAATAACTCTTTACAGGAGCGTTCATGTCACCAGCGCTCTGCATCTACGTATCGGATCCTTACATCTGGCGCTACGGGGCCGGCGCGAGCACCGGCATGTGGTGGCACGTGGTCTCCGCGGCCATCGCCGCTGCCATTGGCGGTGTCACGTACGCTGCGCTCAAAGTGTGCGGGATCAATCCGCAGTGGACTATTAAACTGGTGAGTTCGTAACGCTTAAGGTGTTTATGACGCTAATTTAGTGTGGCACTGATTTAGAGTGACATTGATTTAGTGTGACGCCGATTTAGAGTTATGCTAATTAAGTGTGACGCTGATTTAGAGTGACGATAGTTGAAAGTGATATTGAATTAAAATGGCGCTGATTTAGCGTAGCGTTGACTTTCATCGCCCCCGCCATTGGCGATGTCACGTACGCTGCGCTTAAAGTGTGCGGGATCAATCCGCAGTGGATTATTAAACTGGTGAGTTCGTAACGTTTAAGGTGTTTAAAAATGACGCTAATTTAGTGTGGCACTGATTTAGAGTGACATTGATTTAGTGTGACGCCGATTTAGAGTTATGCTAATTAAGTGTGACGCTGATTTAGAGTGACGATAGTTGAAAGTGATATTGAATTAAAATGGCGCTGATTTAGCGTAGCGATGACTTTTTGACTGACACTAGATTTCAATCGACGGTCGTTTTGAGTAGCTTGCTTAGTTAGAGTGCGACTAAGACACCAACGCTGCTCTGCATCTACGTATTGGATCTTTACTTCTGGTGCTACAGCTCCGGCGTGAGCACCGGCATGTTGTGGCACGTGGCCTCCGCGGCCATCGCCGCCGCCATTGGCGGAGTCAATTATGATGCGCTTATATAAATATGTAATAAAAATATAACAATGTTCTTCTATATACTATGTAATTTAAAAAGGTTTGAGTAATTTTAATGCTCAAAAAAATTTTGTATTAGTTGTAGTTTTTAGTTTTTAAGGATCAACATTTGTACACCTTTTAGGTAGGTCACAGCGTACTGTATTTTTATTCTATTGTCACCTATTATGTAACCTGTGTATCATAAATAAATATTTACTTACTTCCTTAAAGTGTGCGGGACTGATCCGCAGTGGACTGTTAAGCTAGTGAGTAAGTTATGATTAACTTTATCTGGCGCTGACTGAGAATGACGCTGATTTAGTGTCACGCTGTTTTAGAGTGACATTGATTTAGTGTCACACTTGTAGAGTAAACATCGTGAGGAAACCGGTCTAATCGCAATAAGGTCTAGTTTTCTCTCTGGGTTGGAAGGTCAGATGGCAGTCGCTTTCGTAAAACTGGTGCCTATGCCAAATCTTGGGATTAGGTGTCGAAGCGGACCCCGGGCTCCTTTAGGGGCACAACCGAGAATAAACGCTAGGAGGATGACTGTTTTAGAGTAAACTTTGTTTAGTATCACGCTTATTTAGTGTCACACAGTTTAGGAGTGACATTGATTTAATGTCACATTGTTTTAGAGTGATGTTCTGATACAGATTGAGTTTGATTTCGGGTCACGCTGATTTCGAGTGACATTTATTTAGTATCACGCTGATTATGAAAAACCATCTTAGTCCGTACTAAATTCCAATCTCAGTGGGGTCCTGTCCCCCAATCGATGTCAGTGTCAAGCTCCCCCTAAACCAAATCCTGGCTCCACCACTATGCCCATATACTTTGTCCCATATATTTACTTGTTCCAGGCGTCCCGTTGGTGTGAGCACCCTGAAACCATCCACGTGAGCACGACACCCCTGTTCGCGCTGGTTCAGAGCACCGCCTGCCTGTTCGGCTGGGCCCTGAGCGTCACCCCCGCCTTGGCTGAGTGAGTGGTCTATGTCTATGTTTATGTTCCATTGGTGTGAGCACCCTGAAGACGTCCATGGTTCAGTGAACCGCCTGCCTGCTCGGCTGGGCCCTGAGCGTCACCCCCGCCTTGGCTGAGTGAGTGGTCTATGTCTATGTTTATGTTCCATTGGTGTGAGCACCCTGAAGACATCCATGGTTCAGTGAACCGCCTGCCTGCTCGGCTGGGCCCTAAGGGTCACCCCCGCCTTGGCTGAGTGAGTGGTCTATGTTTATGTTCCGTTGGTGTGAGCACCCTGAAGACATCCATGGTTCAGTTAACCGCCTGTCTGTTCGGCTGGGCCCTAAGCGTCACCCCCGCCTTGGCTGAGTGAGTGGTCTATGTTTATGTTCCGTTGGTGTGAGCACCCTGAAGACATCCATGGTTCAGTTAACCGCCTGTCTGTTCGGCTGGGCCCTAAGCGTCACCCCCGCCTTGGCTGAGTGAGTGGTCTATGTTTATGTTCCGTTGGTGTGAGTACCCTGAAGACATCCATGGTTCAGTTAACCGCCTGTCTGTTCGGCTGGGCCCTAAGCGTCACCCCCGCCTTGGCTGAGTGAGTGGTCTATGTTTATGTTCCGTTGGTGTGAGCACCCTGAAGACATCCATGGTTCAGTTAACCGCCTGTCTGTTCGGCTGGGCCCTAAGCGTCACCCCCGCCTTGGCTGAGTGAGTGGTCTATGTTTATGTTCCGTTGTTGTGAGCACCCTGAAGACATCCATGGTTCAGTTAACCGCCTGTCTGTTCGGCTGGGCCCTAAGCGTCACCCCCGCCTTGGCTGAGTGAGTGGTCTATGTTTATGTTCCGTTGGTGTGAGCACCCTGAAGACATCCATGGTTCAGTTAACCGCCTGTCTGTTCGGCTGGGCCCTAAGCGTCACCCCCGCCTTGGCTGAGTGAGTGGTCTATGTTTATGTTCCGTTGGTGTGAGTACCCTGAAGACATCCATGGTTCAGTTAACCGCCTGTCTGTTCGGCTGGGCCCTAAGCGTCACCCCCGCCTTGGCTGAGTGAGTGGTCTATGTTTATGTTCCGTTGGTGTGAGCACCCTGAAGACATCCATGGTTCAGTTAACCGCCTGTCTGTTCGGCTGGGCCCTAAGCGTCACCCCCGCCTTGGCTGAGTGAGTGGTCTATGTTTATGTTCCGTTGTTGTGAGCACCCTGAAGACATCCATGGTTCAGTTAACCGCCTGTCTGTTCGGCTGGGCCCTAAGCGTCACCCCCGCCTTGGCTGAGTGAGTGGTCTATGTTTATGTTCCGTTGGTGTGAGCACCCTGAAGACATCCATGGTTCAGTTAACCGCCTGTCTGTTCGGCTGGGCCCTAAGCGTCACCCCCGCCTTGGCTGAGTGAGTGGTCTATGTTTATGTTCCGTTGTTGTGAGCACCCTGAAGACATCCATGGTTCAGTTAACCGCCTGTCTGTTCGGCTGGGCCCTAAGCGTCACCCCCGCCTTGGCTGAGTGAGTGGTCTATGTTTATGTTCCGTTGTTGTGAGCACCCTGAAGACATCCATGGTTCAGTTAACCGCCTGTCTGTTCGGCTGGGCCCTAAGCGTCACCCCCGCCTTGGCTGAGTGAGTGGTCTATGTTTATGTTCCGTTGGTGTGAGCACCCTGAAGACATCCATGGTTCAGTTAACCGCCTGTCTGTTCGGCTGGGCCCTAAGCGTCACCCCCGCCTTGGCTGAGTGAGTGGTCTATGTTTATGTTCCGTTGTTGTGAGCACCCTGAAGACATCCATGGTTCAGTTAACCGCCTGTCTGTTCGGCTGGGCCCTAAGCGTCACCCCCGCCTTGGCTGAGTGAGTGGTCTATGTTTATGTTCCGTTGTTGTGAGCACCCTGAAGACATCCATGGTTCAGTTAACCGCCTGTCTGTTCGGCTGGGCCCTAAGCGTCACCCCCGCCTTGGCTGAGTGAGTGGTCTATGTTTATGTTCCGTTGTTGTGAGCACCCTGAAGACATCCATGGTTCAGTTAACCGCCTGTCTGTTCGGCTGGGCCCTAAGCGTCACCCCCGCCTTGGCTGAGTGAGTGGTCTATGTTTATGTTCCGTTGGTGTGAGCACCCTGAAGACATCCATGGTTCAGTTAACCGCCTGTCTGTTCGGCTGGGCCCTAAGCGTCACCCGCCGTGGCGTTCACTAGGTTATTCGCAATGCTCACGTTGAACCACCGAGCGCACAATATGATGACATAATTTCTAGGGTATGCTATCTATTTTAATAAGATAAAGATAATATTTATTTCTGAGAATATGGTACAATGTTGGTATGGTACATATTATAAAGCGGAACAGTCTTTGCAAGTTTGTATGTAGGGGTAATATCCAACACTACAGTCTCTCCGCGCCACATAAGATTGCGTCTCTGATGTTAGCCTCAAGTTGACTCCCGTGGTACTTAAGTAGTTATTCGATATCCAAAATTCTTTCACCCGTAGGACTTTTTGGATGGACATAGCATAGCCAATATTATTTTATCCCGCGGTACTGCCGGCGCTATTTCTAATTCGCGGGCGAAGCCGCGCGGGCATCTAGTAGTAGATAAAGATAACGCAGAGCTGCGTCTCAGTTATAATTCTTATGTAAATATAAGCTGTAATAGCTTATCGAATAACTCGTGCCGGCAGGGAAGTACCTGTGATGTGACCTCGATCGGTGGGGATTCCCGACCGCGTCATAGCCAGTAAACCCCCTTAGGTATTCAAAAAAGTAATCCAATTTAAAAAATGCAAAATGAGAAGTGTTTAGGGGAATTTTAGCTAGCAGATGTCCCCTTGTTTTTTTTTAGGTCAAATAAAGTTAATTTCTCCAAGACAGTATCTTAACTCTTACTGTTATCGAGATATTCAGTTTTGCAGATTTAACCAGTTTAAATGGCTCTTAACTGTGACGTCATAACAGCTTTTTAAATGTTGTAAGGTTCTTGTTACTTCGTATACACTACAAGAAGGTTTACAAAGTGAGATCGATTACATATTTTTTACATACAATTTTTTTATTTCATGTTTTTCAAGACCCTTGTGCAATAGGACAATAATCATTACTACATTAAATTAATTTATACAAAAATCGTTTTTTTTTTTTTTTTTAGTTCTTTTTCAAGAAATAATTATGCTAATTTGTTTCTGTCAATGTACTCTGCAATATGCCGAAATTAACGGAAATCCCCGGGAACACCGTGTTTTTTTTGTGATTAATGTCTTTAGTATTCGCAATTTATTTTGGCTTTAAAACGTAGCCACAATAATGGACTACTACCACAAAAAATCCGATTGCATATCTCACGGACTTCCGGAGATAAAAGTATTTTTTGAAATCCCGGTTTCCGGGATTTTGATAAAATTTAAGTGTTATTTATTGGCGATTTTATTAAGTACAAAATAAATTGCGAATACTAAAGACATTAAACACAAAAAAAAAAAAAAGATTTTGACATTTTCGTGATTATCTTGAAACCGAGAAGCCCTAGCCTGGCCACAAATGGTTTATAATTTAGCCTTACAGTAAGCCTTTTCATCACAGTGCAAAATCTAGATTTATCTTAGTTGGTTTCTTTAAAAAAAAAGATTAAGATTATCTTAAGATTCCGGGACTTAAAGTTTAGATTGCATTCGTTTCAAAACTATGATAGTGAGACACGCGGGAGTTTTTGTCCTTCATTCGTGACATCTTTCTCTATTCGATCATCCAATAATAATATAATAATAATAATAATAATCTACCGATGTACCAGTGAATGGGTTCTAGCAGGTGTATTACATTACATTAAACTTCGTCTCCAAAGGGCCTCTACGTGTTGGATCTATATCCCCACGCACGCCTTCCAAAGGACCGGGCTTTGTCCCGTGAATTTAAACAGGAGATAATAATAATAATAATTCTTTATTGGACAGGCAAGACACCCATAAAATACACAATAAAAATAAAGTTAGACTGTCTCAAAATGAGGTCCAAGGGAACACTGTGCGTGTATATGTGAAAGAATTTTTGAAATTACTATAAACAAAAATACAAATCCACAAACTTTTGCCCTTCCAAATAATGTGTGGTAAAAGTTTTTAAAATCAATTTTTAACCCCTTTTCCCCATCCATGTACACTCAAGAGCAAAAGTTTCGGGTCGGTGAAATACCGTCATATTTTCTAAAATAGTGCAAGGTTGTACAGTTTTTAAATCCTGTCATGTACTTTATTAAATTTTAAATCTACAACCCGGTCACAATATCTGTGCACCTGACCTCGTGACGTCATATCGGCGGTCTGGGTACGGTGTGAAAAAAAGTTTTTTCGAGAAATGTGGAGGTAAAAAAAAATTGACTAACCTTTTCAAATCAATTTATTATTGATGAAGGGTTTGTTATTAAAAAACAATAATTTTGATTACAAAAACATTGCGAGGTGCACAGATATTGTGACCGGGTTGTAAACTGCAGAAATAACAGTAAAAAAAACACGTCACCAGGTTTAAATCGGACTCGTAAAAACCCATGAAAAAAACAACGTTAACGGAGAGAGATATCGCAACAATCGTCGTTTTTGGATGTTGATATTTTTATGATAGGATCCCGGAAATTGCTAATACATTTGGGTATTACGAAGAATGGTATATTATGTAAATAAGACTAGTGTAAACTATTTAAAAATACCTATTGCGGTTATTTAATTTAGGGTGACCCGAAACTTTTGCTCTTGAGTGTAGTAACATTTATTTTTAGAAACTCTGTTATCTTGTCTTCTATATAACAAGAAGAAATAACTGTCTGACCGTGTATGTGTCTTTATCTTGTAAAACTTTATCTTGTTTTTGCTACTCTGACCGTTGACATCATTATCTTGTGTGTATACTTGATTAAAACGAGCGCGAAGCTATAAAGACTCGCAGATCAGCAGAAACATTTCATTTTAAACTTTCTTCGTAACAGACGTGTTAAAACATGGACCTCTTAAAATCCTTCGTTTTTGTGCTACTTGCAAACGCGGTCTACGGCAACTTCGCTCACGAATTCAACAAAACTACCCCGTTCACAAAAGTTGTACCAATCAGTGACTCCAGTGATCCAGTCTACATAACGCCAGAGCTCCTGTTTGTGGGGAAATCGAACGGGGACATAGTGAGATGCCTGTTCAGAGATCCCAGCGTGTGCGAGACGTTCCACTCGGTAGGCAGCCCCACCGCAGTCACATCAACAATCATAAGCGGGGAATACCTCTACGCGTCCCTGGCGAATGGAGTCATGCTTAAATGCAACTTACAAGAGAAACAATGCATCAACTTCAACATTATCCGCATTCAGATGAATTCCTTGGCTGTTTCCGACGGTTATATCTACGTGGGCTTACAAAATGGGCACCTGCGGCGATGCTCGTTGCACCTACCTGAACACTGTCAGAATTTCAAGGAATTCCCAACCGGTGTAGCGTCTTTAGGTGCGACGGACAAGTATATTTACGTCGGGCTGGACTCGAAGCAGCTATGGCGATGCTCAGTAGCATCAAAGGAAAGCTGTCGAGTGATTAACACATGTGAAAGCGCCGTTAAAGGTATTTCAGCTGTGGACGAAACTGTCATCGTGGTCACTGTCAGTGGAACTTTCTGGAACTGTACTCGCGGCGTGCCGTGCACAAACACCGTTTACACAAGAGCGCCCGGGACGTTGTTTACAAGTATGGCCGTCTTTGATGCGTCGCTTTACGCTCTGCATAATACCGAAATATTGATCTGCAAATTGGACACGTTGGGTAACTGTACGACTTACGACAAACATGAATTAGCGGTCAGCATCTCGTTCGGCTACAGTACTTATAAGATGCGGGAGAGATTTGTGAATGAAGAGAAAACGTGTCTGTCTGGCGTGCGATGCCCGCCGTTCATCATCTACTACGAGATCAGCGAGCGAACGATGCTAGAAGTCTTCATCAAAGACGGGAAACTATATAATTCTCAGAACGTGTTAGTGGACACGACGAATGCAGACGCAGGGCAGTCAGGCCGTGCAGCCATTTTCGCGATGAGCGCTGACGGGCAGATATTACTGTCAAATGTTCACAGTACTCACGACAGCGTTTTGCGAACGTCGAGCTTGTTCGCCGGACATCCTGTAGCAGGCGCCGGCGAGATGGTGGTGGAGAACGGAGTTATAAAGAGCATAAGGGCGTGCTCCGACCACTACCGGCCGACGGTCGAGCTGAACCAGCAGGTGATCAGCGCTTTACGATTGAAGGGATACACGGACAGGATCGATAATCTGCCGTGCTGCAGGGGCAACGAGTGCCAGGTGGATGAGCAAGAAAACACAAATGGGAACAATGCGGACCTACAGTAATTGCCATTTCTTACCTCTTCATTGTACAGAATACACTGTTGAGCATTTCTTAAAAAAATGATACAATTTTTTATGGTATTTTCTGCAGCTATTATGTTATTGCTACTCAGCTAGCTCTTTCAGGAGAAAAAAGTCTCTAAATTTCCAAACATTTTAGAACTTTCCTTTTGTGTTATCGCCATACAAAGTATATGGGAAATGGTAACACAATAGGCAAAAGGCTTTGGGACTTTTTTTAATTTTTTTGAGAAACCCTCTGAATGCCATATTTATGTTAGTTTGTAAGGTATGTATTTAAATATAGGCGTTTGTTGCCTGAATCAAATCAATGAAGAAGGGAAATTAATAAAACGTAATTGTATATACTCGTATATGCAATTTGTTTCATTTTACCACATACTGTGTACACATATTAAGTAAACAATATCTCCGCTACCTAAAGGTTGGCTGGTAGAGATCGCACTTTCAGGTTCTTTATTAGCTTTATATATTCAGGTGTGGAATAGCCAGTCCTTCTACTCGAGCAGCCTGTCGGTGAAATATACCAAAATAGCCTATAATGCCCTGCGCGTGCAATATAACAACGCATTCAGAGTGCTGATGGGACTACCCCGGTAGTGTAGCGCCTCGCTTATTTTCGCCGAGGCCCACACGGACGGTTTTCAAGCGATTATACGCAAGAAAATCATCTCAATGCTAAACCGGGTAAGGGAAGGTTCCAACAGCATTCTGAGTGTCATTGCCGACAGATACGACTGCCCTATGTTGGCGCATTGGATTGGTCAAATTAAAGCGGTCGCAAAATTTAGATCTAAGTAACTGTAGATTGTATCCTTAGAGGCTAATACTAATATACCTAGGTTAAGATTATACTAACAATATATGGATGTACAAAAAAAATGTCTGAAATTAATAAATCTATTCTATTCTATTATATAACGAGTATTTGTATTTGTAAATACGAACATCAAATTTATTTTAACCACAATGCCATTGGGAAGCAAAGCGTGACCGATTACTATTGCCGGTTTTTTTCCTAGTTCACTGCCTCACAAAGGCACAGTTCTGGATAAATGCAGTGCACGAACTGCACTCACACTCACTGGAGTGTGAGTGCTGTTAGTGCACTGTTTTAGCCAGGTCTAAAAGTCGCTTAAGGCAGGACCAATTATAAATATAAATAATTTTAATGGGGATGACTAGTAGCGGCGATTAACCCTACAAATTAACAACTTCACAGACTTTCCATGTTTATTATCACGGGTGAGAGAGATCCCTCTTTATAATATTAGTATACCTACTATCATTATTGTCGTTGTTCTGTTGTTGTTGTTCTGGGCCGAGCACGTCTGCCGCATGCCAGAAGCGTTATGGGCTACAATTACCAATTTGGTGAAGGGGAACTGATAATGAACACGATCAGGGTACCCGACACGATTACACGAAACCCGGACACGATCGCAAGCCCTAATAGAAACACTCTGTATGTAGCTTGACGTCATACGTCTGTCATCGGCACCAAAGTTTCGCTCCCTGGATATAAATTATAGAAATTACATCCGGTTTTATTGTATCTAGCTCACGCTTTTGTGACTGGCATAACTGTGCGCTTATGGCTAACAGTGTGTCTCACAGTCACGTCTTTCGGCTGTAATGAACGACAATGTATGATTAATACGAAATAAATGAATGAATATGATGATGATTTATTTATTTTTGGACCTCTATTTCCAGATACCGTCACTACACGCCGCATCGCTCTGTCATCATATCATCTTTCTTGGTTGGCGCTATTATGTACGCCTTCCAAGAGCTGACAGCAAGGGTTGACAAGACCAACACGTTGAGGTAAACTTGCATTGTGTAACCTGCGTTATATATTTATATAGATATGTATGTTAGTTTATTTTTATTTATTGGAGAACAAACATAGTTAAATGTACTTAATAGTTACTTACAAGCTACATTACAAATAAACATGCTTCTCGACGGTTCCCACTAAAACATAATACTATAATATATTTTTTTCTACTCGTCGACTTTAATCTTTGAATTAAGATTTCGTACACGAAACTAAGATCACATACTTTTTAATCCTGGAGCTCCACGAGCTCGTCACGGAGCTCGTGGTTCCATAAGATAACCGCCAGCAGTCATCTTATGAATCCAAGAGCTGTATAAGATAACTATGAAGACATCAACGCGCAAAGATACTAAGCTGCTGCGCTTCATTTCAGCAGGGCGATTTTCAATAGATAACAAGTTAGTTTAATAAATTATTATTTCCGTTGACTCGTAGAAAAAGTATTGTATACAATAGTTATATAATTAGCTTTTTAAGTCTCGTACCTTAATTAGGCCACTCAGCAAGCTTCGCGCCTAAACGTGGTACTCGACTTAAAAAGCATACATTATATAACGATTGCATAAACTACTAATTTAGTTTATATACTTATCCAAATATCATAAACCCTCCATGATGCGTTCAAGAACCGCACATTATGGCCACCATAAAAATAGACTGTTTTGTTAGAACAAATTTCTTATCTGTGAAAATGTTATTATTGCTAAATAATAACATCGATTTCGATAATATTATTTCATTCAAATTTCGAACATCTCTGAAATCAAAGAAATTTGATTTGACCTCTATTCCAATTTCCAACGTTTAGTTCGAAATGAATTGTCAATTTGCATACAAAATTTACAAATGTCGCACGTAAGTAAGATATCGAATGATATGATAGTTAGATGCGACTCTAGTTTGTCTCTGAATTAAGAAAAAAACCTTGACAGCTGCCAGAAAACAACGACGCGATGCCGGTCATAATATGCGGCTCCTGAATGCATCGTGGAGGCTTATGATATGTGGATAGATAAAGTAGTGTATGTACCTACCTGTACATAATTAGGCATTAAGACACTCGTGTGATGTTATTATGAAACGAGCCGAAGGCGAGTTTCATAAACCCACACTCGTATTTAATGCCCTTCATTATGTACAGCCACATAAACTACTATTACTTACTACCAAACAGTTTTATTACAAATGACTACAATTACTTACTTATATTATACTTACTACCTATATACATTACAACGAACCGTCCTACCAACCATCATCTGGGATGATTTTTAGTAATTCATTTTTGTACTGGCTATTTAATTGACGTGTTTGTAAGGTATATGTTAAAACTAGCCTTTATCCGCGTATACTCGTTAATCCACTTTAGGGAGGGGGAAGGGAGGGGAGTGGAGTACTATAACCTGTATAAAATCTAATAGCAAATATGCTTTTAAACTTCTCACAGGTTATCGAACTCCCTTAGACACTTCCACTCTCCTTTTCAGGCCTGTAAGAGAAGATTTTCTTGATAAAAATGATTCTAAATACATCCTTCTAAACATATTGACGGAACTGGTCGCTGTTAAAGGTTAAATATTGTGACACGCAATGAACAATTATATTCTTCAATAAACAATTATATAAATATGAGTCTATAACGGTGATGTATTCAAGTAAATTAATGTACCATAGCGAACTATTCATCAGCATATAAACCCCAGAGGTTTCCGCTGGTGAAAAAATGTATACCAAAATGTACTACTCAGATTATATTGGTCAATAAAAAAAAAAAAAAAAAAAAAAAACTATTCTAAAGTAAATTCAGGCCGACATTTGAAGTATGACGATTGAATATCATTGAATTCAAACAATTATTACACAGTTACAGAACTAATGCACTGAATCTTAGAATTAACATTACCAACATACTTAATATACCGAAAACTGGCGGCCATCTATCGCCTCGCAGAACCTCAAGCATTCACGACAGACTTTTACCCAGCTGTTTTGCTTTTACCAGCAGCTATGTGGTCGTTATAAGGCTTCTTCCTGAAGGGCTTATCAGTTTTTTAACCGACTTCAAAAAAGGAGGAGGTTCTCAATTCGTCTGTATGTTTTTTAAATTTTTTTTATGTGTGTTTATTACGCGATAACTCGGTAATTTATGAATCGATTAAAAAAAAATCCTGTGTTTGGAAGCATATACTTCCAGATTGGTCCCGTTGTCACCAAAATCCAGTTTTAAAGATGGGATCCTGGCGAAATCGAGGGAACTCTTCAAATTTTATAGGCAAACTTGAAGCAATTTGGCTACTGATATAGGTTATAGGTTATAGGTTGTACGCGGGCTGGGTTTCCGCAACTCGACGTCATAAATGCGCCTATTTTGCGTAGGGGTTTTGGCACTACTGTTATTCGTGCCAACCCAGTTCCACCAGGAAGCCTAGCAGACCCTTTACGTTGCCGACGGCCTCCGGTAGTGACCCCGGTGTTCCGAGGTACTTTGCCCTGTAGTCCGCCACTCCAGGACATGTCAGGATGACGTGGGCGGCTGTCTCGTCCTCTTCCATGCAGGCTCTGCAGAGAGGACTGTCTGTAACACCTAAAGTAAAAAGGTGTTTGTTTAGTAGTGCATGACCAGTTATAGCTCCTGTCAGAAGACAGAGTGCCGGCCTCTTTAGCTGCTTTAGCTTCCTTGACAATCCGGGGTTGATTGTCGGGAGGGCCTCCCTGGTTTGCCTGCAGGTTCCTAGGGTGTTCCAATGTTTTTGGTGTTCTACCTTGGTGTTTAGTCGCAGTGTGCTCCGCAGCCATGCAGAGGGTAGAGGAATTGTGGGTTCCGGTCCTACAGCTCTTGACTCTGAACCCTCTCTAGCCAGTGCATCCGCTGCATCGTTACCGCGTGAATTACTGTGCCCTTTGATCCATTGCAGGGTTATGTCGCTGTTATTACATACCTCTGATAGGATTTTGTGGCACTCGTGTATCAGCCCAGAAGTTGTTGCGTGACCTTGCAGGGCTTGCAGTACGGATCGACTGTCGGAAAGTATGCGGATGGGATATCCCCTTACCTCCCTGGAGGCGATTGCGTGAGCAGCCATTATTATGCCCATACACTCTGCCTGGAAGACGGTGTTGTGGGTCCCTAATGGTGTCGAAATGCGTCCGTGAAGATTCTTAGCTCTCTGGGGTTAAGTCCTTCCTGGGGGGTTTCGTATAGTTCAACTTTGTACTTTTTGTCAAAGACGAACTGTCTGGGAATGATGTCTGAAGTTGCCTCTATAAGGGGTTCCCTACCTACAGCCTCTTAGAGTATTTCGGTGTGTGGAACCCTGGGCGGTCTCCAGAGATGTTGTCTTTTGAGCCTTATGGCTGCTGCCACAGCCTCTTGTATGATGAAAATGTGAAGCGGCGGAATGTCCATGATGGCTTCCAGTGCTGCAGTCGGTGTAGTCCTCATGCAGCCACTAGCCGCCATGCAGGCCAGTCTCTGGAGGCGTTGTAGTTTAGCTTCGACCGTGGTTAGCGTGGTACGAGGCCACCACACTATGGCACCGTAGCTTACTATTGGTCGGATTACTGCCTGGTACAGCCATAGAGTGATCTTGGTGTTTAGTCCCCAGGTCCTACCTATCATTCTACGGCACTGCCAGAAGACGACTGTAGCTTTTTGGATTTTATTGTCTAGATGACTGCTCCAATTAAGTTTGGCATCGAGTATTACACCTAAGTACTTTACCTCTGTTGACAATTGGAGTTCTGTATTGAACAGTCTGGGCAGGCGGTAGGTCCCCAGATTCCGTTTGTTGGTGAACATTACCAGCCCGGTCTTCCTTGGGTTGACTGTTAGTTCATTGTCATTGCACCAGCGTTCCACTATGGCGAGTGCGGAGCGGGTGACATCGCACACTGTACCTGCATGTATGCCGCTGGTGAGTATCGTTATGTCGTCAGCATACCCGATGGTGTAGTGATGACTGTCGTTTAGCTTGGTGATTAGGTCGTTAACCACCATGTTCCAGAGTAGTGGTGAGAGGACGCCTCCCTGGGGGCATCCCTTCGCTACTTGTGCTTGTTTTGTTTTGTCTTCCCCGAGCCTAATGACCCTTTGACTTAACATGTTGTGTATCCATTTAATCATAACCGCATTCACTCCATGCCTTCCCAGTGCTGCGGTTATGCTGGTGAAATTAGTCTTGTCGAAGGCTCCCTCGATGTCAATGAAGGTGCCTAAACACATAGTCTTGTTTTGATCGCGACTTCGGCCTTGGTAACCACTGCGTGAAGCGCGGATTCTGTTGATTTACCTGAACTGTAGGCATGTTGATTCTGATGCAGGGGCATCCGCACTAGCGCCCTCTCTCTCAGATGTCTGTCACACAGCCTTTCCAACGTCTTCAGCAAGAAGGAGGTTAGGCTTATTGGTCTAAAGGATTTGGGGTCCGTGTAATTTCCTTTACCTGGTTTTGGTATGAAGATAACCTTGACTTCTCTCCACTGCCTGGGCACAAACGTGTGTGCCAAGCAGGCACTCAGGATGATGGTGAGCCTGTGTGTTAGCGCCCTCCCGCCCCACTTCAGTAGGGCGGGGAAAATTCCATCTGGTCCTGGGGATTTGTAGGAGTCAAAGCTGTCAATGGCCCATTGAGTTCTTTGAGGGGTTATTACCTCGCTGGCCAGTCGCCACCCTTCCTCTGTCGGGGCGGTTTCCTCATCCAACCGTACCGTTGGACTCGCTATCTCGCAGTCCGGAAAGTGCTTCTGAACCAGGACGCACTCTGTTTCCTCCGGTGAGTTGGTGAGGGTGTCGTCAGGTTTACGCAGGGATCCTAGAGTTAAGGCTGTGTTGTTGGAGATAACCTTCCTTACCCTGTTGGCCTGTGTAGTGGACTCAATGTTGGTACAGAAGTTACGCCATGAGCTTGTGCTCCTGTATCTGAGCCGTTTTTTGTACCTAGACTTGGTGATTTTATAATCATCCCAGTCCTGGTCTGCACCGGTGTTCATTGCCCTGTTTAGTTGTTTCCTCATTTTCTTCCTGAGTCTCTCCAGCTCAGGTCCCCACCAGTTGGCTTTGTTACCATTGCCTGTCGGCGGGGTTGTTAGAGGACATGTCTGGTGGTAACAGTCTATGATGGTATCTGTAAGGACACCTACCTGTTTGTCTATTTCTGTGGTGCCTGTTAGTTTAGGAGGAACCTCCGTACGTATGAGTGCCTGCCCTATTCGCTGTGCGTACTGGGCCTGGTTCGTTTTCCTGGGGTTCCTCCTGGGTGTTGCCGCAAGTGTATTTACCTGAATGTCGAATCGAATCCATCTATGGTTACTGATTTGAAGTCGGTTAAAACTTTGTTTTGAAAAGTAAATTATTTACACTACGACAGTGAAAAACAAGCATATCGCCTGCTTGATGCAGACTCCGTAGCCTATGGATGCTCCAGAAGAATCGAAAGCGCGCTGCCGACCCTTGGTTGATATGAGCATTCATTGTGTTGATAGCTAGACAAATGCAGGTGCCCTACTCTCAACACAACACATCTTCAGGAGCTCTGGCGACCTTACTGACCACCAGGAACACAACACCACATTCACACCTACAGAGGCTCTAGTATAAGTTTTATCGATACATAGACGTTTTTGTCGGGAGGGCCTCCCTGGTTTGCCTGCAGGTTCCTAGGGTGTTCCAATGTTTTTGGTGTTCTACCTTGGTGTTTAGTCGCAGTGTGCTCCGCAGCCATGCAGAGGGTAGAGGAATTGTGGGTTCCGGTCCTACAGCTCTTGACTCTGAACCCTCTCTAGCCAGTGCATCCGCTGCATCGTTACCGCGTGAATTGCTGTGCCCTTTGATCCATTGCAGGGTTATGTCGCTGTTATTACATACCTCTGATAGGATCTTGTGGCACTCGTGTATCAGCCCAGAAGTTGTTGCGTGACCTTGCAGGGCTTGCAGTACGGATCGACTGTCGGAAAGTATGCGGATGGGATATCCCCTTACCTCCCTGGAGGCGATTGCGTGAGCAGCCATAATTATGCCCATACACTCTGCCTGGAAGACAGTGTTGTGGGTCCCTAATGGTGTCGTAATGCGTATGTTTAGGTCCTCCGAGAATACTCCTGATCCGGTGCCTGACCTTGTCTTGGACCCGTCCGTGAAGATTCTTAACTCTCTGGTGTTAAGTCCTTCCTGGGGGGTTTCGTATAGTTCAACTTTGTACTTTTTGTCAAAGACGAACTGTCTGGGGATGATGTCTGAAGTTGCCTCTGTAAGGGGTTCCCTACCTACAGCCTCGTAGAGTATTTCGGTGTGTGGAACCCTGGGCGGTCTCCAGAGATGTTGTCTTTTAAGCCTTATGGCTGCTGCCAGAGCCTCTTGCCTGATGAAAATATTAACACCAGAGGCGCTGTTCGCGTTGCCATACAAATTGAAACTAAACGCAAACGCGTTCGGAAACGTATTGTGTCGATAAAACTTATACTAGAGCCTCTTTAGTGAGATGAGATTCTGCGGTGCCCTAGAAATCAGTTGATCAGTTTAACACAATCGAACATAATAAAAATGAATCCTCATATGTTTATTTCAGGTTCTACGCGTCACACTTCGTATTGAATGCGATCAAGCCGGCATTGCTTCTGAGGCTGGCGCCATCTCTCGCCATGCTGCCTTTCACAAACAAGGAGAAGATCGACTAGAATATGGAGACGTGTAATTATTTAGCCGTAAAGCCTGAACCACACTGGCGCGGCCTGCGGTGGCGGTCAATAATACATTTGACGGCTAATGACAAGTGTAAACTTCAGGCCGCTCCAGTCTGTGACAGGCTTAAAGGCTGCGAGGTTATGTCGCGGCTGTATAATATTAATAGGTAAATCAGTCACGTTTTTTTTTTATTTGGCACAAAGTATATTTGCGTCAATCAACTATTTCCTGTTGTTATTGTGTCCCGTTAGCTAGGAGACAATTGGACAGAGTTTCTTCGAAAAAAATTACAATAAGGGGTTGAATATGTCAAGAAACTCCACATTTGGTGAATTTAAACCAATAAAATCGCAGTTTTAGAAAGTGACCCAGGAGACGTAACCATGGCAACCAGTGACAGAAAAAAAATTATTCAACCATTTACATGGCATTACATATATACCAATACGCCGATAAACTAAACTAATAAATAACAAGATAACAACTGCGGGAGGACTTATTTAAAATTAGTCACACTTAAAGCAGTTTATGTGGTACTTAAAGATACACTTTTTGTTTTCAAAATCAGATATTGATATCACGTAATAGTTCATAACGAGCTCAACATTTTGACATTAAAATCTCATTTTGAAAAAAAATGTGACTAGACATGTTCTTTCCATGGACCCTTCAAGTGGAAATGTTCATGTATGTGGCTTGGCGGAGTACCTACTGAGTAAAAGTCGGTTAAAACTTTGTTTTTAAAGTAAATTATGAATGCTGCAAATTTATGGGTTTGCAGGTACTATAACTTATATTATAATCCACCAAATATTTTCACTTTATCTTAATTTCTTGTAATTTTCAACCCCTTTTTATATGAGCTATATTCTAAGCATTTTAAAAGTCCTTGAAGAAAAGCTGTCTTGTTGTCTCCTGGCTAACGGGACAATAACAAGAAGAAATAGTTGATTGAACCATATCATTATAACATTTAAAAGTATCGCGCTTTTTACAAACTTCTTAACGAAATTATATTAAATAAAGTTATACTTCAATGCCAGTACCGCTGACGATGACGCTGTCACCACTCCCGCACCGCTCAACTACCGCAGGAACGAACAGCGATTTGACACTGGCCGTCTTTATCATTTACTAATCTTGTGTTTTAATGATATGTATTTATGTGTTGTGATTTTTATGTGATTTATATGTCCAAAGACGATGTTGCTTTTGCACTCTCTCTTTATATCGTATTAAATACGTAATATATGTATGCTACATAGATACCTTAAAAACTCTGTTTGTTATAATCCGTGGCACTTAACACGTTCACTTCCCCATACAAAATGTTCTGACAATGTCACATCCATGTCATGTCCAAGTATATTGTGGAACCATGGACTCCTAAAAAACAGGTGCATGACTCAATCACTTGGACAGGGAATGTAATTAGAACCTGAGACTTAACCACGAAAATAGTAATTCCAAGTTCGGGTATCTCCGTCTCTATCGCTCTCAGGGATGTTACAGATGAGCTGCATTTTACCTGTTATTATACTTATTATATTCATAATTAATCTAATCATTGCCTTGTGTGTACAAAAGATCTTATAGCTACTTAACTATTTGTATGTTTCAATCCAACCCTGTAAGGGCACCGGTGATTAATAGTGCACTCTTAGACACCCCGTAGAAAGCATCTCTAAATATAGGTACATAATTATATTAAGTATACAAATATATAAGTAATTGATAAACATTAATGGACTGTATTTAAATTTGTCATTTAGCTTAAATTTTGAACTATATTCCGGTGCTAGTGTTGTGGATAACGCTCATTTTGAGGCTTAAAGACTCGAACCCTAAAGACTCCCGAGGCTTAAAGACTCAAGTGGCGAAAATCAATATTTAGCATTCATATGCGTAAAATAAACCAACACGGTTCTTAAACAGCATCGAGTCTTTAAGCCTCGGGAGTCTTTAAGGCTCGAGTCTATAAGCCTCGAAATGAGCGTTATCCACAACACTAGCACCGGAATATAGTTCAAAATTTAAGCTAAATGACAAATTTAAATACAGTGCATTAATGTTTATCAATTACTTATATATTTGTATACTTAATATAATTATGTACCTATATTTAGAGGTGCTTTCTAAGGGGTGTCTAAGAGTGCACTATTAATCACCCTAATAATACTGAATTTAAGGGTTATTTTTAATGGAAATTGTGCACTCTAATTTAGACACCCGTTAGCTGCAAAAGTGCAGTTCTTCGCAGGTGACATAACTGCGTCGACACTCACTGACTGCAAACTATCTGCATTTGTAGTGCAGTCGATACAATGCAATAGAACTGCATTAAAACTGCAATTAAACGTCAGCAAGCGGACTGCGCAGTCGGTTTCCAGTTTCGATGCAGTTATGTCAACTGCAAAACTGCATTCAAACTGCACATTTGCAGCAAAAAAGCAGCTGAAAAGCGGCCCGTCTGTAACGGCCCTTATTACACTCAAGAAACAGAGATACAGATACAGTTTCTTCGAATGACGATTTTATGGTAGCGTCGCTGCGCACGAGTTTGATTTTCGGATGTAATCTGATGTGAGGCAGGGGACCCGCGTATCTGAGCATGCGTACTAGAAAACCTGCGCCAATGACGCCATGTTGGTTCTACTTACGTGTGACAGTGACTATAAATTGTCTCCGTTAATAATCTTTAGTATATTACACCGTGGCTCGAAGTACCCAATACCAACATTGTAAAAGAATCCTGATTTTGTAGACTTGGGGTGGGTTACACCGAACCGTATGTAATTTTCATAAATAGGGAACATTACTGAAATGTCCTGCCGCCAGAGGCAGCACTACCACTAATAGTAAACCAGTATATGCACAATTGATTGTCAAATGAGTGACAAGGATGCTTGCATAGACAATACCGCAAGTGGGAACGAGATACAATGTCAACGCTGCTAGTGTCGCCACCTACGAAGAGTTTTGCGTAATGTTCCCTATTGGCTTTCCATTTTCGCGAAATTCCCCCTTTCCTAGAATAAACTTGTATTAACTAGAATAATTTGAGAAAAATAGTTTACCAAAGTTTCACGTCCCAAACGAATTCCTCATATTATTCTAGTTTATTCTAGGAAAGGGGGAATTTCGCGCAAATGGAAAGCCAATTTATGAAAGTTAGTTACATAAGTTTCTTAAAATACCACGCCGTGAGCCTGCGAATGTCAAAAAACCTTTTGTGTGGTAATCGAACCACCTTAACCCTTTGAACGCTATGATTCACGTACAGTCGCCATCACATACATAGGTACACTATAGGTGTTCAAAAATATCGGCACATGCACCCTAATGCCTTGAAAATAGAGGTGTGTTCCGATGTTTGTGAGCTGCTTGTTTGCTCCGATGTATGTGAAGGCGACTGTACTAAAGTTTCACTGACACTCTAACCGTTTGCGAGAGTGACTATGAACCTTATATGTTGGTTTGACAGCGGACGTCATAACCGCTATAGGGGTTCTTGGCGTGGTGGGCACGACGACACACGACCACTTTAAAGGTTCTTGGCGTTCAAAGGGTTAAACAGTTTTGTGTCATCGGTATTTCTCTCTTTATTACAACACTGTCGGGTACAGTCGCCATCACATACATCGGAGCAAACAAGCACGTCACAAACATCGGAACACACCTCTATTTTCAAGGCATTAGGGTGCATGTGCCGATATTTTTGAACACCTATAGTGTACCGATGTATGTGATGGCGACTGTACTTCGGATCCCGGTGTATACAGCCATAGGGTTCATAATAAACTTCAGAGCTTCACGATTGCTGACGGGTTTATATTATACACCGTGGGCGTTAATAACCCGAAATATTTTAACCACGCATTCCTTAGGTCATTAGGCGCAAAAAATGTTATTTGAACCCCAGTCAAATCCTGCTTAGTTTTGAAGACATTATCATTTTCATATAAACTATTTATTGTGATTAGTAAAGTGCATTAAGCTCTTTTGATGGAGACGTTGCTACCGATGTTGCCAAGTTTCGAGTCGTTATTGACATACATCAAAGTGACAGCTACCACTCACTAAATTCATTCTTTTTTGGAGAAATAATTGTTACCATTTTATTAAAAGGGATTATTTCCATCCATGAAGCGATACTTATCCAAATTTTATTTACAAAAACCGAAAAAAAACAAAAAAATTTTTTTTTGCTGAATTTGGATTGGATTCATATAACATTTTTTACTCCTAATGCGTTGTTAAAATCTTTCGGGTTATTAACGCCCACGGTGTATACGCAAGTACTGTGATATAAGTTATTTAGCGAGTTTATTTAAATGCACCTCAATAAACAAATCGACTCATTTCATGTGTTTCATTTACATCGACGACTGTTCTGCATGGACCTTTAATTACAAGCTTTATATTAACTTGCACTGTTCGTATGTATGTAAATATGTGAGTATGTAAATATGTAAGTTGTCCGTCAAAATTTGCAATCTATTTTTCAGTCACTTCCCGTTATCCAATTGAGCTGAAATTTTGCAAGCATATGTATATCGCATGACAATGCAATATTATGATGACATGGTGCTGATCTGATGCTGGAGCTGGAAGGTGGCCATAGGAACTCCGCAATAGAACGACACAGCCCCATCGAGCTTGGGCTCGTTAGAATCGTCTCAATGAGTACTTGATGATGGTATGCAGAAAAGTACAGTCGGCAGTAAACGCTTTTTTAGTATAATTACTGAGTTAGTATGAGGTTGCGGCAAATAAACCATTACCCGCCCAAATTAAATAGATTGTTTTTGGGAAGCCGTCAGTCATTTTAAGACCATTTCTTAATTTAGCTGCATAGGAGCTTTTTTGTCCCTACTGCTGGCACGCATAAGATACCTACGCTAGGCAACATTTCCTAAATAATAATTTATTGCTACGAAAAGTCGCTCATTATAACCGCTGTAATATAGTTTGTTGCAGTTAAATTGCACTTGACGTGGGATTTTACGACTTCTATTGTTAAATATGGAAGGAAAAGATAACAAAGAGACGTTATAAAACTGATTGAAGTGTGGCACGTGTACTGTTTAGCTACTGTGTAGCTACTGTTTGTTCTGTTTTTTATGCGTAATGGAAACCCTACTTGAAGATAACAGTGTGCCGACAAGGCACTTTCTCAGTTAGCGATTAGGTAGATATTGTATAATACGTGTTAGGATAAGCCGTAGATTAAGTACGTGCGAGATGTGTGAATGATTATACATGTAGCTACTCGTATATATACCGTGTGAGTTAATGAATAAAAAAATTATAAATATTAAATATTACGGGACAATCTTACACAAATCAACCTAGGCCCACGGTAAGCTCAATAAGGCTTGTGTTGTGGGTACTAGGCGATGATATATATAATAGATAAATACATATAGATACTTATATACATATATAACATCCATAACTCAGGAACAAATATTCGTGATAAACATACAAATAAATGCCCTGACCGGGATTCGAACCCGGGACCTCCAGCTTCGTAGGCAGAGTCACTACCAACTGGGCTACGGAGGCCGTTCAATAAATAGCTATTGTGTTGACTGTACTTCAGAGTCTCTCTCTGAGTGTGGACTGATATAAACCCCTCTGGGGTGAAGTCCACACTCACCCTGTCTACTCCCCCATCAACATATTAATTCTTGCCAGGCAGTGGACACTATCCTCAACCACCAACCACCATCTGGCAAAAAAAGTGAATCAATAGATGTCGGTAATGGTTGGTTTGAAGTAATTTTCGTCATTTTAACTGGAACAAACTATATACACCAGCACGGCTATCACAAGACGGCGCGTGAGCTATCTTGATTTTTCTCGCACTATCCGTTTCTCTCTTATTAGAACAATTCGAAAGAGAGGTATAGTGCGAAAAATCGAGTGAGCTCGCGGGCCGTCTTGTGATAGCCGTGCAGAAGCGAAGAAAAATTGAACCAATAGGAACCGATACGCGAGCGCGGCCAGCCACGCTATTGGTGGATTTTTTCTTCGCTTGTCGCCTCGCCATCTCACGCAGCTCTAGTGTATACTCGCCCTAAGCGAGCGAGAGAGCAGGACCAGTGGCGTAGCGTGGGTTTTCATCGGGGCCGACCGAAACTTCGCCGCCCCATGCAATGATGAAATATTTTCGTTATGTTCCTTATCTGCCGCCCCCTTTCGTATGCCGGCCGGGGCCAGGTGCTCGGTATTACATAAATAACGAACAGATAAATTTCGAAAAGTAGTATTTCTCTCCAAAGGGAATCAGTATTAGTCATCACAAACCTTCACAATATGGAAGGTCACGTTATGATCTATCAAATGATCGATCACACATTTCGGGATGCTCGTGTTGTGGCAGTCTTCATCAATTTGAAATTTTCTGCCATCCGTTATGCATATGTTACAATTTGATACATTATAGTTGTCTGAGCTCAGATCTACAGAGCTAGTCAATTTCCTTACACTATCGTTATTGTCACATGTGCATTTAAAAGGTATAGTATTAAGCGAGGCGCTTGTATGCTCTTCATACATGGTAAGATCTGATGTAGGTTTCCTTTCTTCGTTGATGCTTTCGGCAGAACTACTTAAAGGCTGTAATGTCAATATAGAATTCATATGTCTGCAGTCATTTTTTCCAGGAAAGAGGTTCGCTTCGAGCGTATGCTCATAGACTATATTAAGTTCTCTAGGTTTAACATCACTTTCAACGTCTTCGCTCGTATAGTCAGAAGAGCTGTAGTCATTCGTCTTAGCGAGATTGCAAGTGCAGTTGCCAAATAAGTTATTTTTATTGTATGATTCGCAATTGCATATTCCGTTTTTACTACAGGCACATGTACTCTCTTTATTATCAGATCCGCTTTCGCCATCGGTGATAGCATCGGAGTCGGTGCCCGTTTTCTCAAGATTATTACCTAAGTTTACGATCACGGATACCTTTTTATTAGGTTTATGATTGCAGGTGCAGTCATTCAATTGACAATTACATGGATCTGCGTCTTGACCATTTGATGTACGGGAAAACGCTTTTCCTTTAAATGTCTTAGGGCCGTTGTGGTCGCATCCGTCTGTCGGGAATTTATCTTCGTCTGATGTGGTTGAACTAGACGGGTCAAATCCGAACTTTACTTCATTAGGAAGGGCGCAGGACGATGATTCATTCTTCACTTTAGATGTACTTGGACTGAAGTGACAACATTTTTGTTTAGCTTCTGTATTATTACTGCTACTAACTTGGGGATTTCTATCATCGTCCGACGTGTTTGTATTGGAGCCACTGCTACCTGTCGTATCAATTTCTTCAGTATTTGGTATACACTTGTGATTATATTTGTTTTTCTCATTATTACTTGAAGTTTCAGGGAATGATTTTTCGTCTTCTGAAGTGCGTGAAACGAAGTTTCTGTCAAGTGTGATCTTAAGTCCTCTTGGACGCGTAGGTGATGCATTTTTCTTTACATTTAATGCGGTTGGACCAAGGTCAGTATCACGTTTGATAGTCTCTTTACTTGTAGGGGTTTGTGTATACGTTTTGTCATCTTCAGATGTTATTGGCCTAAATGGCTTCTCATATGCGGTTTTGTCACCACAAAAAATTGTTTTCTTCCTAAGTTGCAACGTGGTTGGACTAAAATAGTGGTCACATTCGTTCGCTTCATTATCTGTATCTTGGCGTGTTTTGTGTATAATTTTTGACGAGGATGGACTTATATAGTTCTCAAATGCGCATTTAGATTCTTTGTTTGGAGAGGGTTGACCTAAGTTGTTCTCAGATGTGGAAGGACTTATGTAGTTGTCACAAGGGCATTTAGTTTCATTTTTGTTATTTGCAGGCGTTCGGAGTGTCTCTAGATTCGATTTCATAGGAGACATATTGCCTACGGCGCTCGTAGTGTCTTCTTTTGAACGACTTCGACATTTTTCGTTTTTTGCTTTTGAGTTTGGACATGAGTTGTTGTCACAAGAGCATGGGTTTTCTAAATTATTAGCAACTCGAAGTTTTTGTTTCCTCAGATTTGATTTGGTTGGACTGCCACAGTTTTTTACCACATCTTTAATAGGTTTCGGTTGACAAGATTCGTTGATATTATCGTCCGATGTAGATGGATTTATGTAGTCGTCAAATGAGATTCTTCTGGTAGGACTACAGTTGCCACCCTGACGGGTTGGATTGTTACACGGCTTGGCTCGACATGGGAACTTGTCACAATCATTATAGCAGCTGCTGTATTCTTTATCTGTGATGTCTGAGCTTAGATGTCCTTTATTTGAGCAAAATACACATGTGTTTCGGCCCATGCTCACGCTTGATCCCGTGGTGGCCTTTTCACCTAAAACCATATTCATTATGCTTACATTTGTAAATAGCCGTCTTTCTGCATCACTGACAACTGCATTAGGCACTGTGTTTAAAATATCCTTGGACACGGGGTGGTGACGATGTTTAGTCACAGATTTGTGTTTTTTGCTCGTTTTCCCGTGACTCCTATCATTCATGATATCCTGGTGCAACGGTATCCCAGTTTGTGGATCAAAGTTACCATATATAGAGCCAACTACTTGTTCGAATTGTCTGCGATCTTTGTTACAATTGTTTTGCGTTCCTCTTGACATTTCCCCTTGCCCAGAATATTTACAGAAGGGTATTATACAAGACAGTGACTGCATTATGACGAGGCGAAGATTATTGAAGAACTGTTGTATCATCCCCATGCTGAAGCGACAAACTCGACCATCGAATCGAGTTCTACTCTAATACCTGATCACTTCATCTCGAGGAACGTGTGAATTCAGGCAAGCTTGATGCATTGCCCATTCTACGGTTTTATTTTAGATTTTTATAACTTGTTTACTCTTGATTTTTTTTGTGACATTCTTGAATTTTGACGTTGCATTTTTTATGTCAAATGTGAAGATGGTATGTTTGGCAAGTTAAAATCATTTGACTTTACAGGAAAACGGAACAGTATGAATGTCAATATTAGAACAGAAGTTGGAAAACTTTTTACTGCTATACCTTACCTATGTACAACCAAGAATCAGAAAGAATACTTACTTAGTTAATCTTTTTTGTCTTTATTTCTTCAGAAATTGAACCCTAATTATGAATATATTATATCAACTTGTTACTGATAACATGTATAAATAAATCATACTTCATTAATGAAAGGTACCTATCTTTATAGAGAAATGATAAAAGATAATTAAAAACCGGATTTTATCAGTATGATATTTTTATATCGATATTAATATTTGGCTCCTAATTCAGAGTGAAATACATCCTTTACTAAGCTTAGTTTGTCGTAGGTGTTAGTTTTCGAGTGTTATTTACCTACAGAGTTTTTAATTAATAAAATACGAGTTATACTTAGTTAATCAGAATACATAAAAATGCGTTTTTTTGACAAAAGCACCGTTAGACAAATCAACATTTTCTCTCACAACGATCTGATGCAATACGTAAGTAAAATACTAATAGTCCGTAATCCGCTCCCGATACACCTACGTCTTATGACAACACGATAAAATGCATTGGAACACTGTCGAGAAAGTTGTGCAGAGCAAGAATCAGAAGGATCACCACCGGAAAGATGATTTTTGTTTTTGTGACTGACAATGACCCATTTCCATACTCGCCTGACATCCCGCTTCTCGCATCGCCTGCCCACAAACACGGCCTTATAGCCCGTAAGCCCGTTCCCAATACACCTACGTCTCATGAAAACACGATAAAATGCGCGGCACACGGTCGAGAAAGTTGTGCTGAGCAAGAATCATAGGATTATCGCACCTAAAATTGGCCGAAAGTTTGAAAAATCCTTCACTTCCGGTCAAAATTTAAAGGGGCATATCATCATTTAGCCCTTTAATCGTAGAGAGAGTAAACCTAAGTAAAGGCAGACGGTGCCAAAGTTGGCCACACCACATGACGTAAATATAACCCTTAAAATTTTGACCGTAAGTGAAGAATTTTTCAATATTTCGGCCAATTTTAGGTGCGATAATCCTATGATTCTTGCTCAGCACAACTTTCTCGACCGTGTGCCGCGCATTTTATCGTGTGTTCATGAGACGTAGGTGTATTGGGAACGGGCTTACGGGCTATAAGGTCGTGTTTGTGGACATGCGATGCGAGAAGCGCGATGTCAGGCGAGTATGGAAATGCTCGCGCCTGTGCATAAACACTCATAAGCGACGCCAAATGTTTTTCCATGTCCATATAAATATACTCAATTACAGAATATCGCAGCCATAATAAGTAACGCCACTAATTGCTCTGTAGGTATGTGATGTTGTGTTCCTGGTGTTAAGTAAGGTTGCCAGGACGAGAGACAGCAATGCACATTATCTGTTCCTGCGGACCACTCATGCACAAAAGAAGTACCTACCTAAAGTCGCCGTCAATAGAACTTGCAAACTATGTAAACAAACAATGTATTGTAATTGACATTTCAAATGTTTCAAATGTGTTTGTTTAAATAGTTTGCAAGTTCTATTGACGGCGACTTTAGGGCGGCACATCGTGCACCCACAAGAGATACAACATATCACCACCCAAAGAATCTGGAATTTCCTGGAGGCAACGGACCTTAACGGTGAACTCTAAAGGAATGGCTGCCACAATAGATCACTTGCTGGTCGAATATAAATATTTAAATATTTCGGACAATAAATATTTTTCGGACAATCTTACACCAATCAACCTAGTCCCAAACTATGCAAAGCTTGTACTATGGGTACTATAGGACGATATACATACTTATATAGAGAAATAAATACTTAAATACATAGAAAACATCCATGACTCAGAGACAAATATTCGTGCTCATCACACAAATAAATGCCCTTACCGGGATTCGAACCCAGGACCTCTTGCTTCGTAGGCAGGGTCACTACTAACTAGGCTAAAGCGGTCGTCATTAATCGCCATACAAATCAAATAATAATAATAACAAAACAAGGTCGCCAGAGCTCCCGAGGATGGGTTGTGTCGAGAGTACTTGAGAGTGACAGACCCGCGTTCGTCTCTAGCTAATAACACAATGAATTCTCAAATCAATAAAGGGTCGACAATGGGCTTGTGATTCTTCTTGAGTCACAAGCCATAGGTTACATCGTCTGCTTACCATCAGGCAGACCGTGTACTTGTTTGCCACCGTCATGGTATAGGTAAAAAACTACGGCCTTACGTATCCACCACGTATCTCTGTGTGTAATACAACATTCTTACTTGTGTAGGTAAGTAAAAAAAAAAAGCGCTCAGATAAAATCCTCCCAGTAAAGCGACGACTGGCCAAATCCGAGAAGGCGACGCACGTGATGGGGCCAGCCGTGTACAACAAGTTGCCAGAGACAATCACGTCGGCTCCGTCACTACTGATTTTCAAACGAAAACTAAAAAAATGGCTTCTCGAGCACACACTCTATAGCTTCGACGAATTTATAAACATTGTATGAATATTTTTAATTTTTATTGCAATCATGACGTGTATGACGGGTGCATTACTGGTCGTTCCAAGAGGCTCATACAACGAGTGCAGAACGCATGTGCTCGTTTTTGTTTCCGAGTCCCTCCCCGGTCCCACATCACTCCATACTTGAACGCCGCTAACTTGCTTAACATGTCTGCACGCCGACGCCTGCACCTTGCCACTCTGCTTTTCGGGGTGGTAAGGCACGAAACCCCATCTTACCTTTTCAATAAACTGGTATGGTCAAAGAGTGCGCGCAGATTCAAGGCAATGGCCATAACTCCTATGCACCGAACCGCTGCTTTCCGAGGTAGCTTCAAGTTCGCGGCGTCTAAGTGCTGGAATGATATCCCTCCCCCTATCCAAGGGGCGCTTAGCAGATACACCTTTAAGCGTAAGCTTAAAGGCTATTTGTTGACGCTCCAAAAATCCTAATCCTAATCCTGCACTTTTGACAGCAAAAATATGCCAATTGCACATTTTTATCTAGTTTTTGTTTTTAGTTTAATAGTAAAATTTACTTTAATGTGTAACGTAGTTATTATTTTATTAAAGCTGCATGTAGGTAGTGCTGTATGTATTATCTCACTATGTATTTATGTTTATTTCTCTCTCGCCTTGCACAATTTATTATATGTATAGTTGTGTAATTATAATTGTATGACGTTTCCGTGAGTCACCAACGGTGCTGGCTGAAAATCAGCGCTGTAGGTGTCTGACTGACACCTCAGCATAATGCTGAGCCAGTGTCCGGTTCACGGCCGCAGAGACACACTTGTTACATGTTATTTTTATTTATTTTTGCTTAATATATGTGTCCTGTGTGTTAGTGAATAAATGTATCTTTCTTTCTTTCTTTCTTTCTTTCAATCATAACTAGTATATATTATTTGTAAGTACACTTTTTGTGTAAAGCTAATATTATTATTACATTTTTTTTTTATAAATTCCTGACATGTAATATTGACAATTATGAATAAATGAATATGAATATGAATATAACCGAAGTATGTAGGTTTTGTAGTAAGTAGGTACGTAGGTAGGTCCCGCTGGATGCGGGTGGCGCAGGACCGGTCATTGTGGCACTCTTTGGGGGAGGCATATGTCCAGCAGTGGACTTCTTTCGGCTGATATGATGATGATAGGTAAGTAAGTAGGTACCAAATCTCCCATTTTATAATCCCCAGGTGGAATCTCTGATGAAGGAATCCGCTCATCAGCCAACAGATGGTAACTACAGCTGGCTGAAGGCGCGGCACATACAACAGGACTACTCTAAAGACTTGGACGCCTTTAAACCTATGGTTTCTAAGGTAAATGCTTCAATTTTGCCAGGATATTTTAGGGCTCATCCTTGACTTCAGTGGCCTATTTCAAGAAGCTAGTAAGTAACACTTATTTTACAAGACAACATTTTTTTTTTTAATTGTCACTTATTTAAAACACAGCTATTAAAAAATAAAAATGATTTATTGGGCAGGCAAACAGGTTGGTGTCTCTTTTTAAGAGTCCTTGGCAAGCTCGGCCGAATTTCACCTACCGATACAAAAGGAGTTTCGTTCTCATTTTAAAACTACGTGTTGGATTATAACGAAACTTTGCATATACAATGACATGAGGTAAATCTAAGTCTGTTATTAGTTTATATGGCACAAGTTTATAAAAAAAATGAAATACAGCAATAACAAGTTTTGTATCAAAAACTTAAATTCGCTGTATTTTTTTACTATGTATTTTATTACTACATAAACTAATTACAGACCTGGATATACCTTAAATTATTCTAAGTAAAAAGTTTCATAGCAAACTAGCTATTCGTTTTAAAATGAGAGCGTAACTACCACGTAACGTTTATATGGAGAACCGAGCTTGCCGGGGACTCTTAAGCTAGACATTTAGCAACAATGAGGCGCTTGACCAATAACAACAACACGGCTATCATAGTCCGTAAGCCCACTCCCTATACGCCGACGTCTCAAGACAACACGATAAAATGTATGGCAGCGCAGGTAGAGAAAGTTGTGCTGAGCAGGAATCAGAAGATTGTCGCACCTAAAATTGGCCGAATGTTTAAAAAATCCTTCACATCTGGTCAAAATTGTAAGGATACCTACCCTTTTACGTCATGTGACAACAGTACGAGTACAAGTTTTCCAAAACTACCCTAATTTGCAATAAATTAGGTATATGAAACTACCCACCTATTTTACAAAATCATCACACTTCGCAGATGACATCAGAAAGCTGTGCATCCATAGCCGTTAAACTGGACAACCTCACAGAACCAACTGTCAGCACAACTGACGTCCTAGCCACCTTCAAACGCCTGCTGCTAGAGCAGCACAGCATACAGATTCTGGGAGAAGGAGTGACGCGAGCGAAAAATCGAAAGAGGAATAAGGTGCAACCAGATTTGGGAGACCGACAGCCAACAGTGTCTTTTATTTTGGACTAGATTTCGTTATTTAGGTTTTGTGCCTTTTTATGAAATGTTGTACTTACACTGACTTTTCTTCTCAGAATATTGAAAGTCGGTGTAGGTACAACTTTTCATAGAATGCCCTTTTGCTAGGTCACAAAATGTGTGAACCTCCCTGACATGCGACGCCCCTACCGCTTTCCTTTAACTCTCTTCGCATGCCTTAGCGAGCATCAACAAGCTGCGCTTCACGCCGTAACCAGATGTCGATCACGTAACGCATTGTTAGCGCGTCAGGTAGATCTAAATGTCACATGACAGTGGAGTTGTCCTAAGGCTTCTCACAGACTGGCGCGGCCTTGCCGCGGCGGTCAATAGAAAACTTGTCATTAGCTGTCAAATTTACTACCTATGGTCCGCCACCGCTGGCCGCGCCAGTGTAATGCAGGCTTAAGGCCTCTCACAGACTGGCGCGGCCCGGCCGCGGCGGTCAATAGTGATTTTGACAGCTTTGGACCGCTGCGGCCAGGCCGCGCCAGTGTGATGCAGGCTTAAGGCCTCTCACACACTGGCGCGGCCTGGCCGCGGCGGTCAATAGTGATTTTGACAGCTAATGACCGCCGCGGCCAGAGGGGTAATCACGTAACGTTCCGAACGCGCGTCGGTACAATTTAACTGTCAATTTTCCATATAAAAAGTGACATTCAGACCTACCTGACGCGCGTACAATGCGTTACGTGATCGACCTACAGGCCGCGCCAGTGTGATGCAGGCTTAACGTAAGCAGAGCGTTGATATGATGTCATGCTAGGTGATTATTGTGAAATGTGACTGGACAGAAGAAGGTGAGGATTGTACTTGCATCTTTTGTTAGACGTGTACAAATTTTGGAATAAAAATTATGCTAATTTAGTTTTTGTCTCATAATTTGGGCATTTTTGCGCAACTGAGCCATACCCAAGCCCGACCGAGCCACGTACGGGCCGTGCCGACACTTAGCCGCTTCCGAACCTCGGCCGTTGCTCGGCCGGGCTTAGGTATAGCTCGGCCGCGCAAAAACGTGCGTGTTCTAGCGTGAGTCATCCTTAATACCTATTACGAACGAATGTGTAAGTATGCATGTTCAGATGTTTCTTATAGTCAATATTATTACTACACAACTACTGTAATGGTTTTTATACTAGGTACGAGGGAAACATAAAGCATACGATCTGCCTAATGGTAAGCAGAAACAGTAGCCAATGAACGCTTAGACCTCAGTTAAAAAATACAGGTCTCTCACTCTCAACAAGGCACGTCCTAGGGAGCCCTGGCGACTTTACCATCAGGAAAACAACACCACAGTTTAGATTATATGAAGTGGGTTCTTTGTTAGCCAGGTTTATTTATTTATCGTATGGCATCTTGGTCACTGGATTACTTATAAAAGCTATATAAGAAAATAATAATAATAAGATTGATTAATTCAAAGGTCCTCTTCAAGTACTCTGTAGCAAGTTCAGTAAGATTCTTGAGGTCCTCCATCCGCCTTAAAATTTTGTTGTCGGGCATTCAAGAACCATGTGGTTGACTGTCTGATCGGGGTTTCCACACACACACCGAGAGAAGTTGCACCAGCCCCATTAATACCAGTGGTGGCACAGAATAAGTAATAGTGGTGGTGGGCGCAGTTACCAATGCCTGTTCTTATGCCAGGTACACAATGCCCTTATCTGCTTTTGTTTGCGAACGCGTGCCATTTTTTGCAAGGAAAAGGTAAGCGCCACGTAAAATGTTCATTGAATAATGAACTCTATCTTCTTTAACAATAGATTCCAAATTAGCTACGAGATAAAATAGCACACACAGTGCCTTACAGGTGGCTTGCTGGGAGTGTTTTTTTTATTTTTTAGTCCATTTTGAATCTATTGAATAAGACGATAGAGTTCAATATTCATTAAACATTTTACGTGGCGCTAACCTTTTTCTTGCAAAAACACCACGCGTTCGCAAACAAAAGCAGATAAGGGCATTGTGTACCTCGCTAACAAAGAACCATTCATGAGCCCGCTTCATATAATCTAAACTAAAGGTACACAGTGGTTGTTGGGACGCAGATTGCTTAGTAGGCATTTCGCCGGGGTCACCCAACGTGGGGTTACTTGATTGGTGGATGCCGTAGACAGCGAAACGGCTAGAGAGTTGTTAATAATGATTTATTCCGATATGTATCCACAGTGCGCGTGTCGGTGCAAGACTGCTATGGGGCGGTCGCATTACTTAGTAGGTCGCGCTAAGGCGAAATGCTTGTGGCGTCACTCCTGTCAAATCTGACGAGTTCTGCATCACACTATCGAAGTTTCTTAAATCAGTTGCATAAATATTATTATTATTTCCTTTATTTAATTTCTTTCTTAGATTAGGTTTTTACAATAACTATATAAAAAGTAAAATATAAAACTATACATACAAAACATAAAATCATTATAAAAACCTAACCTAGGGTGCCGCCGGCAGCGAGGCGGGGCCTAAGCTACCGGTGGTCAGGGCGACAGAGACAGGAACCTCCTGACTATCCTCGCAGTATCCAGGAGTACCGCCTTCTGTATCTGGCCCTTGATCCAGCCATCTAGCGAGAGTCTCTTGAGGTGATGGTCGAGACTCTTCGCTATTAAACCGTTCGCCGAAACGACTATCGGGACGATGATCGTCGAATCAACATCCCACATAGCAGTTACCTCGTGTGCCAGGTCTAGGTACTTGCTGGCTTTGTCCTTCTCGGCTTTCACGAGGTTCCCGTCATGGGGGATGGTGATGTCGACGAGCACTGCCTGGCGTTTCGATCGATCTGTCAGCACGATATCAGGCCTATTGGCAAGAATAGTCCTGTCCGTGATGACAGATCGATCCCAATAGAGCGTGGCACGATCATTTTCGAGAACTGGCGCAGGTGTGTACTTATAGTAAGGCACCTCAGAGACCACAAGACCGTATAGCAGAGCAAGTTGCTGGTGAATAATTCTGGCTACAAGGTTATGTCTGTGCAAATACTCGCCGTTAGCAAGATGACCACAACCGTAGAAAATATGCCTGAGTGACTCCCCGGGACGGCGGCATGCCCGACAAATGTCGACCGTACCGTCCTTCAGGATATACCTCCGGTAATTGTTCGTCATGATAACTTCGTCCGCAATTGCACAGACAAAACCTTCGGTTTCCCCGAAGAGATCCCCGAAACGTAGCCAGTTCACCGACGCGAGCAGATCTACATCGGGCCCTGTGAGGGCCTTGTAGAACCGCCCGTGAAGCTCCTTGCTCCTCCACACCGCCCTGCGGTCATCGGCGCTCATTACTTTAAGTCTGCGCCAGTTCTCGTTTGCCAAGGAGAGCGGGGTGAAGTTTCCGTCTACTGCTACTACGTCGCGATGCATCCCCCACTCGTTGCTTAGGAAATAATCCCTGAGACTGCACACCTCGCGGTTGTGGAGGTCTTTGGCATTTAAAAAACCGCGACCTCCACACTTCCGCGAGATGTACAGTCTCATAACAGACGAGCGTGGGTGTAGCATGCGATGCGCAGTAAGCAGTACACGAACTCTTCGGTCCAGGGCATCCAGCTCAGTCTGAGTCCATCTTAGTACGCCAAAGGAGTAAGTGAGCAAGGGCATCACCCAGGCGTTGAAGGCGCGCACCTTGTTGCCACCCGACAAAAGACTATTAAGTACTTTTGTCAGGCGACAAAAGAAGCGCTCCTTCACCGCCCGCTTTACGGCCTCACCCTCAATACCCAATGACTGTGACATACCAAGATACTTATAGGTTTCTGTTTCGGAGATAGACTTGAGGGACATTGTCTCAGAAAGTTGTAAATTTGTTGAATTTACAACTCTACCCCGCTGTACATGCATAACAGCACATTTATCGACACCAAATTCCATTTTGATGGCGCTACTGAAGACTTCTGTTGTTTTCAGTAGTTCCAACAGGTCATGTCTATTCGGTGCAAACAGCTTGAGGTCATCCATATAGAGCAGATGAGAAATGACCTCACCCTCTCTCCGAAGCCGGCAACCTAGCCCCGAATCCTTCAGCAGGGTGCTGAGTGGATTCAGCGCTAGGCAGAACCACAGAGGACTCAGACTGTCGCCCTGGAAGATCCCACGTTTAATCCTTATAGAGTCCTGCGGGCCAGAGGGGCCATCTCCTCCCCCCGGTTGACGAAAAACTGTGGTCCACTGCCCCATGCAAGCGCCTAAGAAGGATCTCAGAACTGCATCAACTTTATACAGCTCTAATTATTATTTTTATTTATTTATTTATTATTATATTTATTTATTTCAGACTATTAGTCCATAGGGTTAGGTAATACAATAACTTATATATCTATTGTTAGTACTACAATTAATGAACGTAATTAATGAAATATGACATCCAAACAACTCTCATTGGACTTCGGTCCCTGAGAGATCTCTCTATGCCGTAACTTCTACATTGGTGACCCCGACAATGGACATAAGCGCAACTCTGAAGATCCTGACTGACGCCCGACTCTTCTCAGCAAGCCAGACTCTCTCTCTCTCTCTCTCTCTCCGCTCGCCACCCTGGCTCTGAGCGCTCGCTCGCCACGCTGGCTCTGAGCACTGGCAAGCTGCACTCTACTCTTCATACGTCCCTGACCCCTCCGTCTCAAAGGGGGGCTGATGTGGCGTCACTCCTGTCAAATCTGACGAGTTCTGCATCGCACTATCGAAGTTTCTTAAATCAGTTGCATAAATATAACATCCAAACAACTCTCATTGGACTTCGGTCCCTGAGAGATCTCTCTATGCCGTAACTTCTACATGCTTACTAAGCAATCTGCGTCCCAACATGGTGTTATGGCTGCGGTCTTCTGGGCTGTTATTCGCTACGCGTTAATGTGGCTCACCCCGCCGGTCACCCGTTACGAAACTAGACCTCTACCACCTACGCTTAATTACTTCGCCTCGCGGTGTCAAGGTATAATTGTGGGTGAGCGTTGAGGTGAGCTTAAAGTTACAGAATAGGGGGCTGTAAGGAGTAGGCATTTCCCCAGTTGGGCTGCACCAAATATGATCGAGACGACATTCCGCTGCGCAATACCACTAAAAGGAGAATATATTGTACGTAGGTACCTCATAGGCTTAAGGAGCATCAACGAGGAATGCAAAAAAACGAATTGTAAGCGAGATGAGTTGTAAACCCACTTAATAATGAAACCTTAACCAATTTATTATCCCATCCCATTAAAACGATGCAGGAAGCGAAACTTTATACAGTAATTGAAGCGCCAAGTTGTGGTAAAATGGGGCGGCCACATTATGCTGTAAGGAACCATTCTGTGTTTATTTCTGGTTCTTTCACGGTAACCGCTTAAAGTTTTGAACCTGCGTTTTATAAATATTAAGCCTGAAACACACTGGCCTGAAATACACAGACAGTAAGACACACACACACACGCACACACACACTAACACACACACACACACACACACACGCACGCACTCACGCACGCACGCACGCACGCACAAAAAACTGGCAGTTGATTATTTCCTAACACTCGTTGGAAAAGTACCGCATTTACCCGACTTTTTATAGATTCGTCTTCTACTCTTATACTTTCAGCGTTAGTATCAAAAGTAACTATGCAATCGAAGACGTCAAAAGTTCTTATTCCCTTTTAATAAAGACTTTTGACGTCTTCGTTTGCGTAGCTACTTTTGATGCTGACTGTACCAATATAGGTAGGTACTAGCTGCCCAAGCGGCTTAGTGCAAATAACGGTTCTAAGATTGGCATAGGCTACAAGAAAAAGGCTGCATCGAAAATAATGCGAAATGAAGATTTTTATTTTTGGTAGGTAACGACGGCATACTTATCCGGTTCCTACTTATTTGAGCCGATGTTAAAGTTTTCAGAATGACGAATCAGGTTAACAAAATTCCGAATCTTCAGGAGGTATGTAATTAGATGGTAGGTTAAAGAAACGAAAAAAATTGTAAGTAGTTACTTAGGCACAATATGAGTAGGTAATTATCAAAGTCAAAAAATCAAAGTATTATGACACAATAAAAAAGTACCTACATAGGTCCCTTACCGAAATTAGAAATGAGATAAACATCAATGCACGTAAAAATAACGCTGGCGGCCATACACTGTATGTGGCTTCCGGTTTTCTTTTTACTTGCCACCTTATATAGTTAGGTAGTAGAGGAGTTTTATGGAAAATAATACGTGATAAGTCATACTAATCCCGACAAAGACAGAGTTTGATTTTTTTAGTTCTTTGTTGGTATCTTTTTGACATACCTACTTTCTACTCAGATTTTCCAGGACCAGGACTTTTCGTATCTTAAAAAGATACAAACAAAGAACGGATAAAATCAAACCCCGTCTTTGTGGAAATTTCTATAAATGGGAAAAATTATGACCCAAAAGGCTCTATCTCCTCTACCCTACTTTATTTCGCTTGGTTACATCCAGTATTGCACGTTCAGCGTTAACCTGTCATATCAGAAGCCCTCTCCAAGGTCAGGCCCACCCGATGCGTCCACGGCTCCCAAAACAAGATGGCGCATCGCGTCATGACATTTCCCCGCGAAACAAATAACTTTCCCAACAGCATCTCAAAAATTCACTACTCAACCGTATCCAAGCTGAATAAGACTGGTTTTTGAAGGTTTTTTCCTGAGTGCACGGCAAATTACTGTTGCAAATTAAGGTGTCAATTATTATCAGTGTTGGAAAGTGATTTATAGGGACGCTTTTTGTTCTCTTCAATTACTTCGTGGGTTCCTTTTAAGGTAAATTGGGCATATAGCATTGGAGTACGTCAACCATTCCTTAAAAAAATAAGTGCGAAGGGAAGCCGGAGCTGATTTGGTGTACTTTTAGTTATATACTTAGTTAGGTGTAGATAAATAATATGGCTTGCAGAACTGCGATGCTGGACCCTCTAGGTAATAGGTATAGAGATCTCCTCGCTACTGTAGCTTCCTTAACCTGAGGTATCCCGCCGTACCAGGAAAATTAGGCAGTGAAATTTGAATCAAATCAAAATAAAAACTAGAGTAGACTTTGTTCTGTTTCTAAAATCGAATGATGCAAAACAAATGCAACTCTGTTTTAATTTAGAATGATATAAATTCCATTGAAGGGAGGATGCCGTGAATTCGCGGCATCGGGAAACAACAGACACTGGATTAAGTAAACAAATCAACAGGGAAAATTTGGAATTTGGGGCAAATTAAGAAAAGTCATTAAGAGGAAAACAATATGGTCGCCATACGAATGCAGCTAGGCTGATTCCGAACTCTACTACTAGAGAGAGCTAATCCATATAAAATCTGTCATGCCTTACCACAGACAGGTGGATAAATCACATCGCGGAATTCTACTTGTTTTTGCCAAGCCTTACATATTTTTTTGGGAAAGGAAAATATTGAGAAGAAACCTGAGAAACATTCATATGTCATAGGCTAGATCAGGCACTACAGTCACTTACTCGTACTTGTCTTTCTTCAATGACTCTCTGGGCCTGCGGTACTGGGACGTATATGTCTGGTATATATGTATCGAGTTCATAATAATGGTAACCTATCGATGTTTCGAAAAACACTTGTCCGATTTTCACTTGTCCGAAAACGGTTCACCGAATTCTTATAACCCATATACTTTGTTTACCATACTTTTGAAATGCCGCTGGTTTGTTTTCCCACATTAACGTTTTCCCGAAGCTCAATAACCAGAAGATCGATTGCCAACTTTATTATTTGACAACCGATTTGTTAATCACCTTTTCATCAATCCGATGCTACGTAAGATCGAAATCTCATTTTCCCTAATATCATTTTACCGTCACAAAATCTCATAATACCAACAAAAGTGCAGGGGACCGATTTTTGACTTTCGAGCGCTCGAATCTTTCATTCGAAAACGGACAAAAATTACGAAACGCTCTTTTGAAATAGCGATAGAAAATTGAAAAGCGAGTGGTATTGACCACTCGTATTCAATTATATCGGTAGAAAGTTAGTGCCTGCAATTTTGACACGATTTTATATTCACTGTTATTTAATTTTCGAGCGCTCGAAAGTCAAAAATCGGCCCCCTGCACGAGTTTTTAAAAACTGGCCCAGTACGTGTCGGACTCGCGCACGAAGGTTTCCGTTTCTATAAAAACGGTAAAAAAATCACAAATCAAATTTTGTATTTGTTGATATTGCGGCAACAGAGGTACATCATCTGTGAAAATTTCAGCTGTCTTACTATCACGGTTGTTGAGGTACGGCCTGGTGACAGACAGACAGACGGACGGACAGCGGAGTCTTAGTAGTAGTTCCGTTTTACTATTTGAATACGGAACCCTAAAAAGGCCAAAAAATGAGGGGGGAGGGGTAGGGGGCAAAGCCTCCCACTAGGGGGGCTCGGGGGGCGGAGCCCCCCACAGTAAATAAAAACAATCATAACATATTTATGGTAGGTTAGGTTATGGTTATCTTGTGTCCCTAAGAGCGGAAATAGGCACCCCGCGAAGCGGGGTGACGTCGACACGCTGGCGGTTAGGTTAGGTTGGGGCGCTATGTCGGGTAACCTCCTCGAGTGTCTGGAATCTACCGATTCCTCTTGATTCGGTTGATCCGCAGGAATGCGTAGTATCTTGGCCGGTGCGCCCTGGAGACAACGGCAAGTGATAATTTAGCGAACCCTAATAAGTTATCGCTTGCTAGTGTTACCAATAACCCGACACGGGGGGGTCGGGGGGTTCCGCCCAGGGAATCGCAAGATTCCCAAGGTGCGGCTTGAGAGAGAGGCCATTGCCGTTTGCCTCTATAATAAATAACGGACCCGGAACCCTGACAAATCCTCTGCTAACAGAGGATTCATGTTAGGCGCGGGGGCTGCGACCGTCAGGCCGGGGCCGAGTTGTGGCTGTGAGGGAGAAAACCTCTATCAAAAGTTACAAGGGGACCTGAGAGGGTGAATCCGAGGTCTATCACCCTCTCCCGGCGTAGAGGTCCTTTGGTCGGGTCGGGAAGCGTGTGGTGTCGCCCTGCACGCTTACGACGGGAGGGGGGGCTTTTGCCTCAGTAGTGAGGGCAGCTGCGGCTGTTGCCGAGGGGCGTCGTGGTGAAATGTTCGCGATCCCATGACGCCCCTACTACACGGCAGAGAGGGCATACCTTGGTGGTTTTAGACGGTAGTCCGGGGGTTTCCCTTGAGCCCGTCATACCCATCCTAGTTCCTCGGCTAGGTGGGATGCGTAAAGGCATTTCCCCAAGTAAAAAAAAAAAAGGTTTAGTTTAGGTTAAAATAATAAGTATCTTATATAAATTAATGTTCCAATAAATTATATTTAAATTAGTTTACTTATTTCTTTGAGAAATTTCACCTCGCTTAAATTTTTTTCCTCCCGAAACCGAAACATTGATGAATAGGGAACATTACTGCAATGTTCTGCCGCCAGAGGCAGCACTACCACTAATAGTAAACCAGTATAGGAATATAGAGATTCACACACACATGCACAATTGATTGTCAAATGAGTGACAAGGATGCTTGCATATACAATACCGCAAGTGGGAACGAGATACAATGTCAACGCTGCTAGTTACGCCACCTACGAAGAGTTTTGCGTAATGTTCCCTATTGCATCGAGAATTTGACATGCTAAACTTTCGATCTTTTGGTGTAGCGGGATAATAATATTTCGGACTTAATACTTTTCGGCACCACAATCTAGTTGACTAATGATACTTCGGAATTTTAATAAGTGTCTATTCGAATCATAAGCGAAACAAAACTGCAACGAACTGAGAATTGAGAAAATAATAATATGAGAAATGTAATTTCGGGCAAACAAAATTTTGGCAAAGTAATAAAAAGCGAAACGTTTTCGAGATTTTAATAATCGGAATAACAATTTTCGAGTTTATGATAGGTAACCCATAATAATATGTAGGTACGTCTACGTTCCCAAAGGTTCATCAATATCTGAGCAACCTTAGCTTAACCTTCCTTAACCCTTCCTTAACCCATAACAATAAAAGGGTCACATAGTTTTGATCACTTTGTTCGTGAATATATTTTCGAAGTCAAAATAGATAGGCTCTTAAAGGCTGATGACGGTGATGTGATGATGATTGATGTGCTATGTTTAACGAATTCCAAATAATAATAAATGTATTTAAAGCCCAATCTTCATTATCAATACAAATATTCCACATAACTCCGAAGTAATAAAGAAAGAATTAAGCATCTCAAGATTTTAACAACATTTTAAAGATCAGTTGTACACCGCGCGGCTCCAAACATGGCATCTTTATGATTATGGTTTATTAATTTAAAATGGAAGTTCCTTGATGACCCGACAAGGTATTTGCGTAATTCCGTAATGTGAGGCAGTTAACAGAAGCCGTAATTATTATGTAGAGGTACTTTACATAATTTGAGGTTATGATTTCTTTTCCAGTTTTTAGCCTCTAGCCACCCAAAGGTTTTATAAAATGCACCCTACTCTTCAATGGAATTGATATCGGCCTAAATTGCGGCGGTCTCTCCAGTTTTACAGGCATAAAGCTAGACGGCGTTATGCTCCCAGTCTGCTCCGATTTTAAGTACCTCGGTTCGCTTGTACAGTGTGATGGTGATATCGACCGTGATGTCAAAAACCGAATTAGCGCTGGGTGGATGAAATGGCGACAGGTCTCCGGAACAATATGCGATGGCAGAATGCCTCCTAGGTTAAAGGGCAAAATCTATAAGACCATTGTGAGACCTGTCGTCATGTATGGATCGGAATGTTGGGCCTTAAAGGTGACGGATGAAAAGAGATTGCATGTAACGGAGATGAGGATGTTAAGATGGATGTGTGGTGTGACGAGGATGGACCGAATAAGAAATGTGTATGTAAGGGGAAGCCTAAAAGTAGCACCTATCGCGGATAAATTGAGGGCCAATCGCCTTGCGTGGTATGGGCACGTAATGCGGAGGGATGAAAGTCATGTGACCAAAAGAGTATTAGGTATGAATGTGGATGGATGTAAAAGACGAGGTAGGCCAAGAAAAAGGTGGATGGACTGTGTGAGAGACGATATGAAGAGAAAAGAAGTGAATGATGATATGACGGCTGACAGAGAAGTATGGAAGAAAAAGACATGCTGCGCCGACCCCAAGTAAATGGGATAAGGGCAAGGAAATGATGATCGGCCTAAATTGGAATAGAATAGCTTTTGTTTTGTTTCGTTCGCTTTTAAAACCAAACAAACTATTCTTTATAGTCCAACTGGGTAAGTACCGTTATAACTCCCAAACTATAGTCCAAATCATCTAACTTACTTTGACGTCCGCTTTAGCCTAGTTGGTAGTGACCCTGCCTACGAAGCAAGAGGTCCTGGGTTCGAATCCCGGTAAGGGCATTTATTTGTGCGATGAGCACGAATATTTGTTCCTGAGTCATGGATGTTTATCTTCGTCTAGTACCCATAGTACAAGCTTTGCTTAGTTTGGGACTAGGTCGATTTGTGTAAGATTGTCCACAAAAAATAATTATATACCTACCTATATTTACTGTCGAAAATAACTCTCATAATTGTGTATGAGAGAGATTGGAGAGGTAATGAAACTACAAAACCTCAAATAGAAACTAAGAATATACTTAACTCAAAATGCCCTTGATGGTTTTGGCAGAAATAAATTTATTTACTTTGGACCATAGTTTTACGATACAGAAGACCGTATTAATAATGCAGCCAGCAGTGACACACTTGTTTCATGTTTTTTTTATAGTTTAATACTTGTCCTGTATCTTTATTACTTAAATGTATATATATATTTTTTTTCTTTAATAACATTACTACTTGCAGTGCTCTAGGCATTATGAAGTACCTACTATGTTCCAGGTTTTGAGTAAGGGCACCTGTGTAAGGTACCCGTGGATGACTGAGAGAGACCGGAATTTGTCTGTTGCTATTCGTATCAACACAACAAATACTCAAATTAATTAATGGTCGGCTTAACGCGTAGCATGTCGGTCCTGAGGTGCAAGCGCCCATAGGGTACATTTTCAATCTACCACAGGGGGGCCGTACACTTGTTGTTACCATCGCGGCATAAAAAAGTATCGTACCAGTTTAAATAACTACCGTTTGTGAGTATAGCTGTGGTAGCGGAACCCGACGCGGTCTGCAGTTATTGTCAAATTACTATTGACCGCCACCCGCAGGCCGCGCTAGTCTGATTCAGGCGGGACCGATTTTTGACTTTCGAGCGCTCAACTCTTTCACTCGAAAACTGTCAAAAACAATGAAATGCTATTTTTGAATAACGAGCGATAGAAAATTCAAAAACGAGTGGTATTGACCACTCGTATTCAATTCTATCGGTAGAAAGTAAGTGCCGACAATTTGGACACTTCACTTGTATTTAATTTTGGACTGACAATAATTAATAAAATAATTTAACTTGTCTGTCTCTCTCTCTCTTTGCACATGTTAAAAAGAGACAGAGATATAGTGATATGATATGTAAAGGCCTGGCAATGATTTACAACAACTTGCTATACTTAGAATGAAAAGTATGAATTGCTGTCTCATTCTAACTAAAGAAAGTTGATGTGACAAATTGTATCATTTGTAATTTGTATTGCTTTTATACCAGGCGGGAAACTAAACGTTTCGTTTACTGGGTTTTATTTACTACGTTCTTAGTTTTTTCTGTTATGTAACGCATAAAACACAAAAAAACACTTAAATATTAATATTATAGCTATAAATAAATACACCTTCTAATGATGTTTTATTTTTATTCCATATGTAGAATACAATTTTAAATAACCAGTACTTACAGTACCAGAATGTCTGCGTACAACGAAGCGCAAAAGTATAAATAGCCAAACCACTAGCTTTCGAGTGATGAATTTCAAAAATACCTTTTATTGTGTTCATACGAAAATAATCGTGACAAATTTTCGTATGCGATTATTTTCTACCGCTCGCTTTTGATTTCGAGCGCTCAAAAGTCAAAAATCGGTCCCCTGATTCGTCACAAAAAATACAGATTGTACACAGATGATAAAAACAGCGGTAGGGCTCTCACTATCACCATCCCAACGAAAATCGAATCAGCCGTTCAGTAGAAAAAGGTCACAGACAGAATATTAACTCACAAAAATGAATTCAATCTATTAAAAATCATTTAATATTTATATTTTTTTTTTACTGCACTTTATAAACCCACAACTTTACCAACCCTTAATATCACAGTAATTATTTATCATCAACATTTCAATGGTAATAACTGAACTTATCCGATAAAGCTGTCCACTAAATCTCCCGAAACAGCCAACAGAAATTAGCAATACGGATCTTACAACACTTTAAAATAATAGCGGGAAAAAACGAAAACATGTTGACGATTGCAATGTCCGCTATAAATTTTCGCGCCACAAACTTATGAAGAGCGGTGGCTAAATCTGAAACTAAAATTTCTCCTAGCAAACGCACGTTTTACTTTAGACAGTGGCGCCACTGTGGTTAGTTCTGATTAAGTTCGATGTAATTTTTTTAATAAGTATCTGTCAGCGTAGCAGTGGGGTGCGTTGATGCGTTCGGAATTCATTCGAATTAAATGAATTTAAATCGTCATCATATCAGTAGAAATAAAGATTGTGTTTAATGAAGACACATGTTCAAATATTTGAGTAGGTATTTTTTGTACTCGACGATTACAATATGTGTATTAAGATTTCATAGAGAATACTGCAACGTCACTCTTTTCATCGTTGAATAGTCTGTTACTTCCGAAACAACCGAAATAACTGTTTCGATACGCTCTAGACAATCGAAAAAAAATTGAAAATAGAACTAAAATAAATTCGACCAATCACGTGGCTGCTTTACCGAACTGTAATGAATTGGACCAATAGAATCGCTTTGATTATTGAGGTTACTCGTTGATGTCTTTTAAGATATCAACGAGCGTACGAGCGATAGGCTGCACTTCGTTTCAACAGTATCGAGTTTGTATAATTAGTTCAGTTGACTCGTAGAAAATTAATTTTAATGAACTCGTACAAAAAGTATTGTTCACAATAGTGTTATAATCAAGCTTTTTAATCTCGTACCTTACTTAGGCCACTCAGCAAGCTTCGTGGCCTAAACAGCTAAACTCGACTAAAAAGCTCTCTATTATAACACGATTGTGAAAAATACTATTGCGTGCTAAATCGATCAAAAGTAACAATTGTTGCAGGCTAATTATTTTATCAGTAGGGTATTTGCGCCGGTTAGCGACCACCTAATTAAATTTGCCGATTTGCAACCACTTAGATGAGTTACCTAGTGATTTTTTGGAAATGTTCTGATGCTCCCAACACGATGAAATTTATCACACCAACTTGTTATAGTTGGAATGAGAATCTATACTTAAATACCTTCATTCTAACTGTAAAAAGTTGTTGCGAAAAATTGCTGTGCGTCTGCCCCCCAAAAAAAAAACCGGCCATCGCGCACGAAGGGTTCCGTACCATTATCAATAAAAATATTGATTTTATTCTGTTTTTAGTATTTGTTGTTATAGCGGCAACAGAAATACGTCATCTGTGAAAATTTCAACTGGAACTATCACGGTATCAGTGAGATATAGTGACAGCCAGACGGACGGACGGACGGACGGACAGCGGAGTCTTAGTAATAAGGTCCCGTTTTACTCTTTGAGTACGGAACCCTAAAAAAAGTGTCTGCCCTAATAGTTGGCACTCCTTAGTTAAGACTTACCAGACCAGACTAACCAGATCGCACAATGTTAAGTCTAACATTGTGTTCTAAGTCACTATCGACATTGTTCTAGACTAGTCTACTTGTCATTTTGGGGTGAAAATCCTGAAAAAGCATCTTTAATGGTTAGGTAATAAGAGTTAAATTGCAGCGTAAAATGATTCAGGGAACATTTTATCGGTAAAAAGCTTGTTAGCATGCAACTTAGGTGTGGTAGGTAAGTAATAAGTAGAGAGGACTTGAAATGTTTTTTCTTAACTTGTTCGTTAAGGGACTTCAGGCGGTTTTATAGAAGGAGCGTTCGGCCGGCGGGCTCCAGTGCGTTCAGTCACTACCTATGAGATTTTTTTTTGTTGACGCTGTGGTAATGCCCTTACGCATCTCCCCGGATCCGGTGAAGGCCCAGGGGGTATGTGGGACTCGTCCTTATAAGGGATTAGGTACCCACTAAACCACTCTGCGGCGTCAACCCTCACTGCCGTTAATCAGTGGCATTATGGGATCTCTAGCATTCCACTACGATGCCCCCCGGCTGCCTTATGTAACTTGTTTTGGCCTCACCCACAAATATATCTTGACGCTGTGACTGACTGTCCATTAGACCTTATACATACATACATATAATCACGCCTCTTTCTCAGAGGGGTAGGCAGAGATCACAGATCTCCATTTGCTACGATCCTGACCAACCACTTTCGCTTCACTCACTTTCATAACATTTCTCATACATGCTCGTCGGTTTAGGATACTTTCGACCTGGCCTTTTTGTAATATTTCTCCTATTTGATCGGAGAAAGTTCGCCTAGGTCTTCCCCTTCCAACTTGCCCTTCCACTCTTTTTATATACCTACACTATCTTCGTTAATATTCTTTCATCCATCCTCTCTACATACCCAAACCATATTAACATACCCTTTTCAATTTTCGTGACTAAGTTTATCTCCATCCATTCCACACTTATCTTTTATCACACTGTTTCTGACTCTTTTTCACTCCACACAGTATACTTCTCAACGCTCTCATTTCTACTGCATTCACTCGACTTTGATGTCTTTTCTGCCACAACCAACTTTCCATAAAGGCGTTCAGTGACCCATTTAAAGCTGTTCTTACTCCTTAAGACTTTACTAATTATATAGACTGATTAGAACTTCCACTTTATATAGACTCATTATCATTTAGACTACCTCAAATTATATAGACTCATGGATCCCACAGTCAAACTGTGCAAACAGTTTTGTGGGACGTTGTATTGTAAAGTGATTTATACTGAATAAATAAATAAAATAAAAATAATTTACTCGATTCCTTGCAATCACTCTCCTTTCAATATCTTTCTCATGCTTTCCGTCTCCATTAAATAATGTCCCCAAATACACAAACTCTTTTACTTGTTCCAGTCTTTCTTCACCAATCATTATTTCGCAGTCTGTCATAATTTCATCTTTTTGTAGCTATGTATATCTTAATGTAGCTAAAAGCCATCTCGATTACGTCAGCTTTCGGATAAAAAAATCCGCATTCAAATCGGTTCATTTGTTATATATTGGTTTATAGGAGCTACGATGTCACAGACAGACACACAGATACACAGACACGTCAAACTTTCATAAGTGTTATCACCCCACTTTTACCGTCGGGGGTTAAAAATGGCTATAAACTGTAAATTAAGGGTGACTATTAAGTTAAGTACACTTTGACGACATGCAATCAACACATCATTAACATAAAACCGGAGTTTTTTAATAATTACAACCTAGTAGATCTTTACCCTTTGCAAAGTTGTATAAATAGCTAGTTTAACTCGATCAGAGAATCAGTCTCACATCAACTGTGGAGAGGATCATTTGCACCATGTTCGCCAAAGTGGTAAGACTATTTAATAAACAGAGTCGCACCACCATAAGGGTTCCTTTTTTACCTTTTTGATACGGATCCCTAATATCACACAGTAATGAAATACACTTGTTCAATAAGGTAGTTGACATGAGTAAAAATAAATTATTCCCAAACTGTCAATAAATAATCTCATTTAAACTTAAGGATGACTCACGCTAGAACGGGCCGTGTCCGGCCTGGGCCGTTTTCTAAGAAAAACGACGGCGTTTGTGAGCGGCCGAGGCATACCCAAGCCCGGCCGAGCCACGGCTTGGGTATGGCTCGGCCGGTTTTTCTTATAAGACGGCCCGGGCCGGACGCGGCCCGTTCTAGCGTGAGTCATCCTTTATTCTTGCAATTGTAAAGATTTTTAATCAGAAGCAGATCTAAAAAAATGGACGCTGTTTGACCATAGAAAATCGTGACGTCCTTTGTCCCTATTATTTATTTTAAAAGAGAGTTTTTGACGTTTCATGAAAACGATAGCTTTGTGCTACACTCAACATATGAAACTTTAGAACACCATAAAGATCACAAACGTAATTTCCCCCACAGTTCTTCGTCTGCGCAGTAGTGGCGGTGGCCCTGGGCATCGAGTACCCCCCCGGCATCCACCCTGCTGTGTGCCCCAACTACCCGTACTGCGACATGGAGGTGCTCGCGCGCCACACCCCGCAGGGCATGCCCATCCCAGAATGGGAGCTCCCCTATGCCCGCATGGTGTCTGCCTATCCTTATGCTAACTACCCTTACGTTGCCTACCGTGTTGCTGCTGAGTAAGTAACCAAGTTACAAGCAAAGCCTGTGCGACCCCGCGTATTGCAGGCGGAGCCTCAGGATAAAATATAGCCTAATACGCTCATGGCGGAAGAATTTTTGAAATAGGATCTGTGGCTCTGAGGCTCCCCACAAATTTACGAAGCTCAACCTCACTGACTTTTCGTCTTTATAATATCAGTATAGGTAGATTAGCGGACCCGTCCGCGTATTAGGTACCTACGTACAAACTTATAATCTCGCTTATATTATACCGAAACATACATATTATAAAACAAAATTGCCCACCTTTAATATGTAGATCCTAACTTTACCCGGGACGCTAGCCGCGTTATCCTGTTAAATGAATAGGCTCAGTCTTACGGCATTGTATGACATGAACTCGCCATGAGCTAGCTTCTTATTTTGAATAATTAAATGCAGGTATAGTTTTTTGTATTCTCTCATGAAACTCTTTCTTTGCAGACCCGCCGCAGCCAAGTACCCCGCCGATGTTGACCCCGCCTCCTGCCCCAACTATCCGTACTGCACGTAATTCTACTGTGACACTAAAGGGTTTAGACCACAATATAAAAATGATAAAAACTAATTCTCTTTTCAAATTTCAAAAGTTAAAAACTGTCTGACTTACGGCATAGTTGCTTTCTCCTCACTATTGCACGAGCCGAAAGCAAGGGTTAGGTATACATTTTCTAGCATTTTTGTCACCTTCGTGTAGCGAATATCGAGGTTGAAATTCTTAGAGCATGAAATGGGACTTTCTGCCACCAGGCAGTTTCTGCAGTATTAAGTGATTACTCACGCTAGAACGGGCCGCTTCCGTCCCAGGCTGTTTAGAAAAACCACGGCTTTTTGTGCGCGGCCGAGCCATGCCCAAGCCCAACCGCTCGAGCCGTGCTGACACCGAGCCGCTTCCGAGCCTCAGCCGTGGCTCGGCCGGGCTTGGGTATGGCTAGGTTTTTCTTAGAAAATGGCTCGGGCCAGTTGTAGCGTGAGTCATTCTTTATAAGGTAACTTTTTTCGACCTGGAAAAACCTAAATAAATGTTAAATGTGTGAAACGTCTTCATCGTAACACAGTCATTGAAGTGGCAATATGATATACTTGTACCGTAGTATGAAAATAATATACAGATTTTGTTAACCCAATTAAATATATTTTATTAAAAGCTGTTTTTGTTTCATTAAGGGAAAAGTTTTTTTTTTAATACAACGACGGTGGCAAACTAGCTAAGGGCCTGCCTGATGTTAAGCAGGTACCGTAGCCTATGGACACTTGTGACTCCAGAAGAATCACAAGCGCGTTGCCAACCCTTTATTCACTTGAGGATTCGCTGTGTTGGCAGATAGAGACATGCAGGTCCCTCACTCCCAACACAGCGCATCCTAGGGAGCTCTGGCGACCTTACTCACCACCAGGAACCTAACACCACATGCTTCATAGCATGCATTAATATAGCAACACTACAAAGCAGTGGTGCTATTATGGCTGCGGTCTTCTGTAAGGTGGAGGTACTTCCCCAGTTGGGCTGCTCCACATACGAGCGAGATGACATTCCGCTGTGCCCTCTGCATCAGTTTGTTCACCTCTAAGTATGTATTGTTATGATTATGAAGTAATTTAATAGTTTTTATTGCGGAAATTTTCCTCTGAAGGGGCTGAAATGGGGAGCGGAAGCGGTGGACGTCTTTCGGCTGATATGATGATGATGAAGATTTAATGTGCCTAGTTTTGGTCAGTGTCAAGCACTAGGACGCTAGTGATATTTGATCCAACGTGAGTTCTAACAGTGCATCGTGAGACTCAGTAAGTTATTAACCGTTACCAAATAAAGTTCCTTGCCTAGGCTTGAACCCTGAAGCTCCCCCCCTGTATCCGCTAGCGCTAGTTTATGATGTAATACAAGCTTGTATCGCCAATATGACAATCAAGTATGACCTCGACCTCTGGATCCCACTTGTAAAACTGGCTACCAACATTGCAGCTTATTCAAGATCTCCGAATCAAGATCATTAATTATCTCATTCCATCTCAATCAAATTCTCACCGGACTCAGCAAGTCTGTTGACATACATTTCACCGGAGACACCGAGATAAACGTCAAACAAGAAGAGGTTTTGTTTGACGTTTATCTCGGTGTCTTTGGTGAAATGGAGGTCAACAAACTTGCTGATAGATAGCTCCTTTGATGCTCTGCTACTTTCGTGCTTGAGGTTGATGAGGAATAGCCGTCAAGGACGAAGAAGGAATGTTGGGTAGGTATTGATTGACTATGAAGCTGTTGGAGTGGGTAGTACGCGCAGTACACCCGACAGTTTTCCACGATCTGGCAACTCGACCATCAATTCATCGGAAGCTCGTCAGATCACCTACAGTCAGCATCAAAAGTAGCTACGCAAACGAAGACGTCAAAAGTCTAAGGGAATAAGAACTTTTGACGTCTTCGATTGCGTAGCTACTTTTGATGCTGACTGTACTTGCCTGTTATGGCAGCTACGTAACGTAGGTACTCGTGTATGTAGTCAACATATTACACCATCCCTTTGGCGCCGAGACAATCGTACCCTGAGAACTTTACGGTTTTGCTCTATGAAAACACAACAATATATCGATATCAGCCATATTTTACACCATAAAATAGGTTGGGTAATTTGACTAAATATTCATTAATAATCCACCAAAATTGAATACCGCAAGGGTAAAAAATTATGAAAAGTAATCTTTATAAATTCCGTAAAAATCAGGCGAAAATGGTATAAACTTTCTTTACTTTATAATTGACTACGTCTATATACGTTCTTTGGGATACGCGCATAATCCACTTATTTTTGTTAATGAATAAACCTTTCTATAAGCCAGATGAAATTCAATATTATCTCAAGGTCGTAAATATTTAATTAAAATGCTGTTATTTCCTGATGCATATATTTTTGGATTCAGGTAGTAAGTCTCCAAATTTGTGTACTTAAACACATTTCATTATAAAAATACTGATAAGTAGCATTTTTGCTTGCGGGTAATTTTTTTTTCCTAACTTCCAGTCTATAGAATTATTGACTTCAATAGTGAAAGTTTTTTAAAATAACATATAAAAGCCTACCAAAAAATTAGCCTGATTTTTTTTAAACTTTATTGCTTTAAAATATGTACAAATGCGGACTTAATGTTTTATCAAGTTTAAAAAACCATTTTAATAAATAGACATACGTCTTGCGTCCGCTGATACACGCGCTACAAACTACCTACTTGTTTATGCAAAACGCGTTTGAGTCAAAATTGTGAAACAGTCACACTGATGAAGGTACGAAATTATTTATACTTAGCATTCAGTTGTGATCGATAGTATGTATTTTTTATTTATTTACGTATATAGGAAGATCATCAGCTGGAGTTCTGTTCGAACAGCCGTTGCGAGCGGACGTCGTTCTTTGAGCATTACCCGACCTCTCGTTACACCATAAAATTACACAATAAGTCTCCCAAAACAATAGCGAACAGCACAGATGTGCGAGCGCCGCGCCCCGTAGTCCGAGCTATTCACCCCGTCTGAGCTCGCGAAGTGCCGGTTTAGCCATATTCATATATGTTTATTGCATATTCCATCGTTTCATAAGTGTATATAGGAAGATCATCAGCTTAAATAATACACAGTAGCTTAAAACAGTAGTATGAGTGATCGTCGCCGATATTTTATCTACTCCCATATCATAAATCCTCTAGAATGTGTTCGAAAACCATATATAATAACCACCATGCAACCAGTAACGTAACATCAGTTTTATCTGTGCCAGTGTTATGAAAAATAATAATAAAATCGATAATAGATGTTAGGAAATCTAGTTGGTCATGATTTTAAATCTAGTCGTCCATGGGTGCAATGGCGGTTATTCTAATGGTTCCCGAACACATCATTGAGGATAAGATGTGGGTAGATAAAGTAGTGTATGTACTTAACTGTATGTACAGTCACATAAACTACTAATATAAAATGTAGTTAGCAATATAGACCCTATATTATGGATTATAACTGCTGCAGTGGATCTAAACTATATATATAGGATAAAAACAGAGGTAAGAGACGCGACTTTGAACCTGGAGGTGGATTCGAACCACAACTCGTGCCAGTATTTGGTAAAAATATGTGCCTACGACATATCTGATGTATTATGTTAACAGTAGCTTTTTGGTGAAAGAAAACATTGTGAGGAAACCGGTCTAATCCCAATAAGGTCTAGTTTTCCCTCTGGGTTGGAAGGTCAGAGGCAGTCGTTTTCGTAAAACTAGTGCCTGTGCTAATGCTTGAGATTAGGTGCCAAAGTGGACCCAGGGCTCCTTTAGGGTACAACCGGGAAAAACGCTAAGAGAACGGTGAGTTGTAATGCATACTACAAAATGATTTATCTGACTGATGTGCCGTAGTAGCTAAATTCTCATTCCAGAATACCGCTGGGACCACTGCCCGCGTTGCGGCAAGTGAGTACTGTACCTAGGGCGGTAAAACCAAGAATATCAATCAGTATACGATCTGAGGCTTTCTTTATTACCGTCTGAGGTGAGTCCACAATTTAATTTCTCTTACTGAGGAGAATGATTTTTAATGACAAGGTATTTACCGGTGAATTTGGATCTAAGGAAGCAAAGAAACAAAAAACTAAAAAAATACTTTTTATTTACATTTTTACACAATTTCTACATAAACCAAATGCAAGTTCCACTTGCTGTTTACATTTTTACATCAAAATATGGCAGTGTATTTTCAGTACAAATTTACAAAACATTAAAAACAATCCGAACAGGCTGGAAAAATTTGAATGAATAGCTGTCATTTTAAAAGTATGTTGACGGATACGTTCAGGAATGTTAGTTACGTTTGTCTATTGGGTGGCGCCAAATGTCACAGTAGAATCACCAGCAGTAGGGATAGTTCGGGCAGAGAGCAGGGTTGAAATCAGCGGGGTAACGGGCTCCTCCTTGCCTGAAAATATAACAATACGTATACTTATATTATCTTGTAGGTAACACGGCAGATTAAAATAACGCATAGAGGTTTTACACCCTATACGGATCGCTTCTGGCGACGTCACGAAAAGAGACTTGACTGATGGATGTCATGCCATTCAGAAAATAGCTTACGATTACGACAATCCCTATTTAATAAATAAATATTTGCGGACAATCTTACACAAATCGACTTAGTCCCAAACTAAGCGAAGCTTGTACTATGGGTACTAGACGAAGATAAACATACGTATATAGAGAAATAAATACTTAAATATATAGAAAACATCCATGACTCAGGAACAAATATTCGTGCTCATCACACAAATAAATGCCCTTACCGGGATTCGAACCCAGGACCTCTTGCTTCGTAGGCAGGGTCACTACCAACTAGGCTAAAGCGGTCGTCAATGAATGTTTCTTGTTTATAACATCTGATAAGTTTATGTTAAACTAAATATAGTTCGAATAATATATTTTAATAGGCCAATATTTTAAATTAAATCATGAAAAAGAGAATGGATGAGTTAAATCGAGGGAATCGAATCGAAAGAGATAAATCGAGCTCCGAATTATCCCGATGGAGATAGTTAGGAACTCGAGGATCGAATGCACCACCAAATGACCAATCGAGGTCAATTTCAAGAATAGCTGTGTGTAAACTTATCGGAAGCAAGTCGGATGTGCCGTTTCCTACAAGATCATAGACATATGAATGATGGCTGGACACACTGAGCACTGCTGGGAATCAGATGATAGGCTGACGATATAACACCGAGTCTCGCGCGTTGAACATAATATATTTAATATATTAATGGAACTTATGCAATATTTATTTACCTTTATTTCTAACGTTTGGACACGGTTTGCACTAGGTTGCGTTAGACTCATCTTTGAAATACATACATACGTACCTTACTTTCGGTGAAGGATAACGTCGTGAGGAAACCAGTCTAATCCCAATAATGTCTACTTTTGCCTCTGGGTTGGAACGTCAGATGGCAGTCGCTATCGTAGAAACTGTCTACGCTTACTCTTGGTATTTAGGTGCTAAAACAAACGCCATCAGCGCGTCAGGGGCACATTAGGGGTAGTTGGGGCACACTGGGTGTACTCGGCAGCATAAACTTACTTCATCTATGAGAGGAGGATTGAGCACACTGGGCAGTGAGATGATAGACTGATGAGAACTTACTCAGCAGCGATAGCTGCGGGCGCGGGGCGGCGGCGTAAGGGCAGCTCCACTGAGGGATGGGGATCGCCTCAGGGATGTGTCGGGGAGCGCGTCAGGGGCACAGTAGGGATAGTTGGGGCATACTGGGTGTACTAGCCAACATAAACTTACTTCATCTATGAGAGGCCTGAGCAAGCAGAGCTGGGTGTGACTTGATAAACTGATGATGAACTTACTCAGCAGCGACAGCAGCGGGCGCGGGGGCGGCGGCGTAAGGGTAGCTCCACTGAGGTATGGGGATCCCCTCGGGGGTGTGTCGGGCGAGCGCGTCAGGGGCACAGTAGGGGTAGTTGGGGCACACTGCTGGGTGGAGGCCGGCCGGGTACTCCCTGGCTAGGGCTGCCACGGCCACGGCGCAGATGATCAACTGGAACAATTGATTAATTAGTTAGTTAATATCCTATTATTAAACCGTAGCCGAATAGTAAATAAGCCGATGTAGCTTAGCGGTAAGGCACGAACTTCGAACCCCGGATGGACTACTGAGTTTTTTCTTCAAAAAAACGTATGTAAAAAATATTATGTATACCTACCCATTTCGGAGAAAGAAAACTTCGTTTGGAAACCGGTCTAATCCCAACAAGGTGTTCTAGTTTAACCTCTGCGTTGGAAGGTCAGATGGTAGTAGCTTTCGTAAAACTAGTGCCTACTCCAAATCTTGGTATTAGGTGCCAAAGCGGACCGAGCTCAATTATACTACCGGGAAAAACGCTAGGGGGATGATGAATAAATACATATACTTGATTGCACATAAGAGAAACATGTTATAAGAGTTGACTAAATAACTTATGGGTAATAAATAACAGGCGGTCTAGTTGCTTTAAAGCGATGAGACACTCCAAAATGACTTGATTATTTCACGATATTATTTGTACCAGTTTTTAGAGAAAATCAAATATATAAATATATGCCTTAAAATAGTAACAATTTTCAAAAAAATATGGTTACCTACATGGCTACCAATCAGCCTAAAAGTTGTCGGAAAAATAACAATGTGTTCGGCAACGGTAGATTGCGGCAGATTGCCTGAACCTATTCACGGTTACGCTACGCTCGTAGCGCTACGCCGTAGTCCGTAGCAGCTTAAACTCCGTATGTAGCGAACAGCGCTCGTAGCATTCGCATGTGTGCCGTCATGGGCGCTGAATGGGTTTATTTAATCACAAACAAGCTGAATGGGTTAACAAACGATATGATTTGTCTCACCAACTTGCTATAGTTACTAGTATCGCAGGCTCATTGAGCAGTAGATACCAATTGCTAGGTCTAGGCCTTTACATGCAATACAATTCAAATGTCCTATTTTTGTAATGCGTTAGTAACGAGGTAGTCAAATAAGAAAAAAGCGGCCAAGTGCGAGTCGGACTCGCACATGAAGGGTTCCGTAAAATAAATTGCGGTTTACGATTTATGACGTATTAAAAAAAACTACTTACTAGATTTCGTTCAAACCAATTTTCGGTGGAAGTTTGCATGCACCATATATTTTTTTTAGTTTTATTATTCACTTATTTTAGAAGTTACAGGGGACACACACATTTTACCACTTTGGAAGTGTCTCTCGCGCAAACTATTCAGTTAAGAAAAAAATGATATTAGAAACCTCAATATCATTTTTAAAGACCTATCCATAGATACCCCACACGTATGGGTTTAATAAATTTTTTTGAGTTTCAGTTCTGAGTATGGAGACCCCGAAAACTTACTGTTTTTTTCAATTTTTGTGTAAAAATCTTAATGCGGTTCACAGAATACATCTAATTACCAAGTTTTAACAGTATTGCTCTTATAGTTTCGGAATAAAGTGGCTGTGACATACGGACGGACAGACAGACAGACAGACAGACAGACAGACATGACGAATCTATAAGGGTTCCATTTTTTGCCATTTGGCTACGGAACCCTAAAAACCGGTACCTACTTAATGCCTTTTGTTTTTTTTTGCTACCTAGCTAGGTACCTATTACCTTAAAACAATTTATTTTTTATTAATCTAGTCAAAAAATCTTATAAATGTATGTGCAATCTACAACACTAATCAATGTAACATACCTATTATCCACCTTGCGATCTAAATCCAACCCATTAAGGATTCCAGCGATTATCATATTGCATAGCGGGAATTAGTGCATGCATTTGAGTAACGGCATTAGACAATCGATTTGATGTGTGTCAATCACTAGTGACAGATAGTTTTCACAGTTTTGGTTGTACAGTCAAAGAATTTAATTTCCTACCCATTTAGGACTATTTCAAAGTGACACTGTAAATAAAATCATAAGAAGTCTCTTACGTTTTGATTGATTACGTCACTTTGACAAAGTCCAAAGTGGGTAGGAAATTAAATTCTTTGACTGTACATACTACTGTTATTCGGTGTAAGGTAAACGTCCGAGTGCTCAACGCTATACTAGTATATGGCATGGGCACTCTATGTCAATGTGACATGGCTTAAATTCGAATGAAGAAAAGTCCTTTTAGTTCGAATTTAACCCATATTGCTTTGACATAAAGTGCCCCTGCCATATACTAGTACGTACCTTATTATGTTAATATAATAAATACACCACTATAATTAAACTAAACTAAAACTAAAATACATCTAAATAAAACTAAAATATATCTAAAAATGGCCCCTGCGGCATGGTACCGAAGACGCTGGCAGCATTTCCTCGCTGGATCGCCAGGCCGATGCGTTGAGCGAGGAAACTGCCAGCTCTTTGGTCTCCTGTGGCGTCTCTGAGCCTCTTCGACATATCCTTAAAGAGGCTCAGAGCGCCAGGGCCCCACGGACCTAGGGTTTCGACGCCGAATGGAACAAAATTATACTCGGCGCCGAGACCACTGTATTTGCCCACTGTATTATGTTAATTGAATTATTTGTGTAACTAAGGTATTTGTATATCACAATAACCTATACAACTTGCTCCCGACTGACATAAAAAACTCACCCAGCAACAGTATATTCAAGAACAAGCTTAAATCATTGCTTATAGAACAGGCATGTTACTCAATTGACGAGTTTTGCACACTCGTAAGGATCCAGCACCGTAATGTGTGACTGTGTGTACCTAACTTAATTTAATTTAATTGTGTTTTGAAAATTATGACTTGTAAAATGTACTTTTACCAATAAATATCTGTATTCTGTATTCATGGATCGGGTGGTTATTTAGCAAAGTTGCAGGCAAGCAATATCTTATAGGTACCTACTTATATAACTTATGCCTAAATATTTTTATATCGTTATAATATAACGATATAAAAATATTTAGTCAGAATTTCAGTACATATCGTGTACTGAAATTCTGAAACGGATTTTGGTTAAGATATTAAATGAATATAGATTATATGTCTAGGACTATAAATAGGCCAGCGAAAATGTAATACTTTCGGGCTATTTTAACTTATTTCTGTAAGTCGCTTCCTTTCCAATGCACCGTTTTCAATAAATTTACTGCACCTTACTCATATAAAGCCTAATACACCCATCTACGTTCAATCGTTTAACCCACAAAGTATAGGAAATAACTGCTAAAATACCACATCTATAGGAAACCATATCATATCACTATTATCACTTAATACGGGCACAGTCATTTGAAATGATTGAAGGGATCTATGCGAAGGTTTATGACATGTTATTGTGTTAATTAGGTAGTAGCAATTAACGGTATGGGCAGTATGCCCGTAATTTCATCCATTAAGAATTGTGAATTGTTGCCCCACATAGGGTAATTGTGCCGGTTAGGGCCTAGCTTCAGATGGTTATCGGAAAGACATGGTGTCCATTAAAGATGGCCTGTTGAGATGTCCAGAGAGTCCTACTCCAAAAATATAATCACTCAAAACATTATTTTGAGCTTACAATAGCGAGCGACACACACAAAATTTTGGGGGCTGGTTAGTGGCAAAATGAATCCCAATCCTTTCCTAATAGTATGTTTTGATGTCTCAATTCAATTGACAGACGAATGGAGCATAATTATCGCTTTATTAATTGAGGAAAGACGTATGTTACAATGTTAAATTATAATATGCATGCCTTTGTTTCATGGCTACAATTATACTTTGTGGGCTGCAAGGCTATGGCAGGTGTGACATGAATTTATTATGTGAAATTACATCTTAATTAGGTGTGTTATGATAACATTAACTTTGTTTAGTCCCTTGAGAGCTTTACAAGGTGCTAGAGTATTCATATTTTTACCCAACTGCCTCATAAGAAGGGTTGTTGTTGGGACCAGAATAATAACATTTTACGAGCTACAGTCCAAGCCGTTTGATGAATTTTAACATGTGAGGTGTCGTTAGATTCCTCTCAATTATAGGAATGACAATCAGATCATATTTCCATATTATTAACGATCAACTATCAAAAATTGTGAGAGAGATGATATTAGAAGTTCAGAACTTCTAATATCATTGGTAACCCATTAAAATCTACCCCTTCTATTATAATAATAAATATTTATTTAATCAGTTAACTAATTATTATGTGGGATGAAAATGATTGGAGATAAACAGTACAATTAATTAGCATATTTTTCCCATTCGCAGTACATAGGTTTTTCACTTATTTACGTAACGAAAAGTTATTATGGATACATTTATGGCTGTAGAACCAAGGTAAGTTAGAGTTGATTGGGATGCAAGAGAGACGAATCTTATGTAGGTTTTTCAATCTTTTTTATTTTATCCCCTTGTTTTAACTTAAGATTAACGTCCCAGTGAACACACACCCAATATTGAACACCTTCTAAACTAGAATCAATAAAAGTTATCCTGCCAATTATTGGGTTAAGATTGTCGAACACGTGGAACATTTAAGTACTACAGGCTTACAGCGGCTCTATTCGACACTGCAATACAGTCACATCTCAAATTTTATTTTAATTTTGTCATGTGGCGTATTGCAGCACTAGGCGGTAGGTTCATCTCGCGCATCCAAATCCAATTCAGGCGCACACGTTACACATTGGGATGTGAAGCGACCGACAAAAGTAGAGTCTGAGTGAGTGGGAGTCGTGCGAGTCACAATAAAAAGGCGGAAAATTTAAAAAAAACGAATGCGGCAACATGAAAAGAAATGTATGGCGACGTACACTAATATATACTTTTGAAACGAGAAATTGAAAATAATGCTTTTGTTACGACTCTATATCGATATATTGTTATGGTTATTAAAGTACTCACAACTTTGGCGAACATGATGCTTGCTATCCTCTCCACGGTTCTCGTGAGACTGATATCGACTCCTGCGCTGCGCGGCCCTTTATATGCGTCTGCGCATGCATGCGGAAATAGGTCAAGTGCTGAAGGGACTCAAATTCAAGTTTAACTATGCGCAATGTCGCGTTGAACTCTTTGTGTGGTGGCAAAAAAAGGGAACTTCCTATTAATAAAGGGAATTATTTTAGTATCAGCCTTATATGTATATTAAATTTACTAGTAACTAAGTATGTAACTAAGTAGGTATCTACGTAGGTACCTAGCATAACCTCCTGTACAGTATAATTTGGTCAGTTAGGTAATCTGGAATGTATAAAAGCATTATCTAACAATGAAATAAAGTTTTGAAAGTTGATTTTCACACACTTCCGTTGGTCGTATTTTTTATTTGAAACTTTGCAAGTATGTAGGTAAGGTAAACGTCCGATTGCTCGACGCTGTACTAGTATTTGGCATGGGCACTCTATGTCAAAGTGACATGGCTTAAATTCGAATGAAGAAAAATCATCTTAGTTCGACTTTAACCCATATTACTTTGACATTATAAATAACATAATATTTTAAGAGAGGTAGGGCACAGCGGAATGTCATCTCGCTCGTATGTGGAGCAGCCCAACTGGGGAAGTACATAATCATAATCATAATCATAATCATATTTATTCATAATATTTCATATTACATGTCAATATTTTAATCATAATTGTAAAAATAATAAATAATCATAAAAGTCAAAAAATAAAATTAAAGCATAGGTACAACGAATTGTATATACATAATTGTACACATTACACAAATAAAGTGCGACCTATTGCGTACTAAAGTCGCTAAATCTATAGAAAGTGTGCTCGATAAGCCATAATTTGAGTCGTGATTTGAAGCTGGCCAGTGATGGTGCATCTGTGATATGTGCCGGTAATTGGTTGTACACCATTGGTCCCATGACATGTGTTAGTTTGCCAGACTTCGCTAGTCTATGTTTAACACCAACAAGTTTGTTAGCGTTACGCAGGTTACGACCGTGTATAGAGTATTCGTCTAAATGACACCGCACGTATGTAGCCACCTGAAATATAACGATGGAAGGTAGCGTGAGTATCCCGAGGGACTGGAAGTAAGGTCTTGCAGAGACTCTTTGGCCTACCTGTGCAATCGCTCGTACGGCTCTCTTTTGCATGCGAAATACGCGCTCCCAGTCGGCGGCGCGGCCCCACAACTCTGTACCATATTGTAGAAGCGAGTGCACAGTGGCGAAATAGCACGAGCGTGCTACATCTCTGGGCATTATCCTCGCCAAGCGTCGCAGGGCAAAGCAGGCACTCCCCAGCTTTTTACTTAGTTTAGTGATGTGCGATTCCCACTTAAGCCCTCTGTCCAGCTCGAATCCCAGAAATGTAGTATTTTGCACTTGCTCTAATTTGGTGCCATCGACAAGAATCTCAAGGCTTCTCGGAACCTTACCTCCCAGATGGAAGTGGATGAAATGGGTCTTTTTTAAGTTAAGTACCAAGCCATTGCTCCGGAAGTATTGTGACACCTGATCTGCGACTTCATTCAAACGTTGCTCGAGCGTGTCGATGTCAGGTGCGCACACTACAGCAGCAACGTCGTCAGCGTACATATACACCTCTCCCGCCGGTGTCGCTTCTGGAAGGTCGTTGAGAAGCAGCGAGAAAAGTATATTCGACACTGACGATCCTTGTGCCACGCCCATTGCGGTTGACGTTGGAACTGACTTCACACTTCCTCTGGCGCCCACGACTACCTGTGATCTCCCATGCATCATATCCGATACGAGTGCGTGCGCTCCACCGTTGATGCCATAGTGACGAAGTTTGATAGCAAGCACGTCATGGTCGGCGACATCGAAGGCCTTCGATGTCGCCGTAGTACCTCCCCCTTACAGAAGACCGCAGCCATAATAGCACACTGCTTTGTAGTGTTGCTATGAAGTATGTGGTGTTGTGTTCCTGGTGGTGAGTAAGGTCGCCAGAGCTCCCTAGGGTGCGTTGTGTTGGGAGTGAGGGACCTGCATGTCTCTATCTGCCAACACAGCGAATCCTCAAGTGAATAAAGGGTCGGCATCGCGCTTGTGATTCTTCTGGAGTCACAAGTGTCCATAGGCGACGGTACCAGCTTAACATCAGGCAGGCCGTAAGCTTGTTTGCCACCGTCGTAGTATAAAAAAAAAACATAGAGTGCCCATGCCATATGCAAGTACAGCGTCGAGCACTTGGACGTTTACTATAGGTAATATTGATGACGATACAATAATTTGGTACCGTCAAGCTGATATGACGAAGGAGTCAGAAGAAAATTACACTGTATTCAAGTCTTAAATCACATTGGAGTTGAACTTTGAATAACTATGGATCGGTAAGTTGGTGCGTAGTATTAAAGGGCCGTCATAGCCTACTTCATTTTTTAATGCTTACTACGACGGTGGCAAACAATGCCTATGGACGCTTGCGACTTCAGAAGAATAGCCACCCGACCCTTTATTGATTTGGGGATTGGTTGTGTTGATAGTTAGAGACGAATGCTGGCCCCTTACGTACTTACCTGGCGACCTTAATAGCACGTACAAGGAACGTAATAAAAAAAACCCAGACAAGTGCGAGACGGATCGATGGTTCCGTAGAAGATCAAATGTATAGTTTTCACATTTTTCCCTGTACTTATTGTATAAGACGATATTACTTGCCTTTAATAGTTCTAGGTCAAGGGGCATTTCGATTCCTTTGAGTGTCGAAATATACGTTTTTTGCGTCATAGCCGCCGTATCTTTTTTTTACGTTAACATTGATGTTTGATTTTTTCACAGCTTCAATGGACTGTAAACCTGTGTATATGGTTTTAATTTCAAATCGGTGGCTCCACGCGTTCCCGAGATAAAGGGTCTTGACAGACATACAGAGGGACGGACAACAAAGTAATCCTGACGGACAATAAGGGTTCCTTTTTTTCCTTTTGAGGTACGGAGCCCTACAAATTTCTATTGTCCAGCATGCGACATTTCAGAAAGGTAGGTACTTTTAATATTTTTTTAATAATAATTTTGGCAGGATTATTAAGGGGGGCAGTAAGGGTTAATATAGCGCGCCTCAAGGCAGCCTCTACCCTCGAGGGAGCATGGTTGCACACACTACCCTCCCCCCACATAGGCACGCTGTTGGATGATGATTCGCTTCGGATCGCGGTTGCGTTGCGGTTGGGGTGTAAGGTCTGTGAGATGCACCGTTGCATTTGTGGGGTGGTGGTTGAGGAAAACGGGCACCATGGTTTGAGCTGTCAGAGGTGTGCGGGGCGTTTTCTGAGGCACCACGCAATAAATGATTTGATTCGTCGGGCTTTGGTTTCGGTCAACGTGCCTTGTGTCCTGGAGCCTCCGGGGTTGTGCCGCACAGATGGGAAAAGACCAGATGGTCTAACGTTGGTTCCATGGCAGAAAGGGCGGTGCCTCTTGTGGGACGCTACATGCGTAAGCACGTTTGCCCCGTCCTATTTGAGCCACACCATCAGATCCGCGGCGTCGGCCGCCGAGTCGGCGGCTCGGATGTAACATGCCAAGTACTCTGCCTTGGAGCTAATGTACGACTTTGTGCCAGTGGCGGTGGAGACTGCGGGACCGTGGGGTACGGAGGCCAAAGACTTCATGCGGAGTTTGGGTCGCCGGCTTAGGGATAGGGGCTGCGATCCTCGTTCCAGATCGTTCCTGGCTCGACAGATTTCGTTGGCCATCCAGCGTGGCAACGCTGCCAATGTCATGGGAACTTTTGGGCCACCAACAATCCGGGGCGGTCCTTTTTGTAAGTTTAATGTTATACTTTAATTCTCATGTAAGTGAATTGTAAATATTCTTTTTAACATTTAATATTTTTTTGAGATGCGCCGAATATTGGGTACTTATTCGGTAATCGACACATTCGGCATATTTTTAGGGTTCCGGACCAAAAAGGTAAAAACGGAACCCTTATGGTGTGACTCCGTCCGTCTGTCTGTCTGTCACAAAATTACATATCTCAGGAACTACTAATGCTATCAATTTCAAATTTGGAATAGTTGTAAAGAAAGTAAAATTTTGATTTACAAAGGAAAATGTAGAAAAAAAGACCATCCCCCCCCCCCATTATCTCCAAAGTTTACCGAGCGAAAAATTTGAAAATAATATAAATAAAATAATATAAATATATAAATAGTCATCCACAGTTGACACAAAAAAAAATTATAATTAATATTAACGTAAATATTACCGGAAAAGTATAACAAAACCTCTATCTAGCGTTTTATTTTTATTCTTCAAAAATCGTTTAATATTTAAATGTTGATTTTTTCTCCTTAAAATTGTATGGAAGTTTTCTAAAAGTACCTTCTAGAAAATAAAAATAATTATCGAAATTGGTTCAGATCAGAATTATCTCTGAAAAACCAACGTGGATACCCAGAACCACGTACCCAGCTTTAGGGAGACCTCTGATGATGCGTTTTTCTTCTGATTATTGTGCTGTAACACTTTCTTCCGTTAACAGCCTAATCGTAGTTAGGCGACATAACACACGGTTAAAAAAGAAATTTTTGCACATAACTCCTTTGTGGCGTCACTCCTGTCAGCTGTCGAATCTGACGTGGCCTGCATCGCGCTATCGAAGTTTGTTAAGAGGGTATCCTAGCAGCATTTTTCCATACAAACGTATTCCCCTATTTCCTTCCTGGTTTATCCCTCTAGAGGACTCGTTTTTTTTATAAAATCTAGGTGTACTGTACGTATGCCCCTGTCATTTACTTTTTCCCAAAAAATAATTACCAAAACAGATACGAATTTTCGAAAACCTAAAAACTGCCCCATTTTTACTGTCATATTCAGATGACTACCAGACAAATATGAAAGTTTTTACGTTAAAACAAAATAATCTAAACATAGATCTACTCTTCCTCTAAATTTCAACACCAAACATAATTGAATTGGCGCAGGTTTGGCGGAGAAAACAGGGGAATACAAAGCATCGATCTTGTCAAGATTTTGTAGTGAAAATCGGTCTGAGCTGCGGTTGTCCCTATCGCGCATCGCACGCGTTCGCTTGGGCGCAACGCGACGGCAATAGTTTGTACAAATACCTATTTCTCAATTTTGTCGCAGACCGACTACGCTCTTAATCAGTTGCATAAATATAACAGCCGAACAACTCTCATTGGCCGTCGGTCCCTGAGATATCTTTCTATTGCCGTGTCTTCTACACCTTCATTACATTGGATTTAAGGCTCTTATGGTTTTAAAATAAGAAAATTTATGATGTATTTTGTTAAAATAACCTCATAAACCGAATTGCTAAAATAAAGTGGCAGTGGGCGGGGCACATTGCACGTAGAACTGATGGCCGTTGGAGCGGAAAGGTTCTCGAGTGGCGACCACGTACCGGAAGGCGCGGCGTTGGTAGGTGGACTGATGACCTGAGGGGTAATCACGTAACGTTACGAACGCGAGTCGGTACAATTTAACTGTCAATTTTCCATAGAAAAAGTGACATTTAGACCTACCCGACGTTCGTACAATGCGTTACGTGATCGACCTGCTGGTAAAGGTCGCGGGAGTCCGCTGGATGCGGGAGGCGCAGGACCGGTCACTTTGGAACTCTAAGGGGGAGGCCTATGTCCAGCAGTGGACGTCAATCGGCTGATATGATGATGATGATGAACCTCATAAAAAAATATGCGACACTACCTTCATCCACTCACATCTTCATTGAACAGGTAGCTTTTAGGTAAAGGAAAACACATTATTAGGAAACCGGTCTATTCCGATCAAGGTTTAGAGAGCTCTCTGAGTTGGAAGTTCAGATGGCAGTTGCTTTCGTAAAACTAGTGCCTACACCAAATCTTGGGATTAGGTGGGAAAGTTGACCCCGGGTTCCTTTAGGGTACAACCGCTAAAACGCTAGGATGATGACGATGACTTGCGCGTGTGCATATATATCCTTTGCCATACTTGACAAGATTACTGTGTAGGTGAGCTCCAATTTGATAAACCATTTTAGGAAACATGCTATTCTCAAGTTTTGAAAATGTCAACTACCAATAATTTAGGTTTAATATGGGTGTGGTTCGATAAAAAAACACTTTGAGTAGGCAGTAGGCAGTATGAAGTAGGCAGAATGTCATCGTGTTTGCGAGCAGGCCAAGGGAAGGAACCTTAAAGAAAACCGCTATACACTGAGAGTAAGTGTTATTTAAAAAAAAAAAACTTTTTTATTTGCGTGCACACGAGCTCGAGATTGACTCGCAAATCCAAACTTGGTTTTGAAGCCCCGGTGACATGAAAAACAATAAAGGTCTCCACTTGAGTTGTAAATGGTAGGAGGGCTTGGGCCGAGTATTACGAAGCTGGCGTTTGGCGTCAAGATCTTCTTCCTGGACCTGTACCTACTACTCAAAGGGCAAATGGAGTAAGTGCGTTGGTTTCCGCTAGCCTTTCGGCACCCCAGTTCAACACACGTGGGTACCTATACTTGAGATTATTTCAGCTGGCCGATTGCATCAAAGTGTAGTCCATGCAAAAAGCAACTCTACCGTCCAAGGTAGAAGATTACAATTGCTATAATTTACTTTAAAAACAAAGTTGCACTTCAAATCAGTAGCCAAATTGTTTCAAGTTTGCCTATAAAATTTGAAGAGTTCCCTCGATTTCTCCAGGATTCCATCATCAGAACTGGATTGTTGTGACAACGGGACCAATCTGGAAATATATGCTTACAAACAAAGAAAAATGTTTTCAAATCGGTTCAAAAATTACCGAGTTATCGCATAACAAACACACAAAAAAAAACAGACGAATTGAGTAGTACCTCCTCCTTTTCGGTTGGTTAATAACAGTTTTAAAGAAGTCGGAGAAATTAAATAATCTCAACTTACTGATGTCCATGTCAGAGCCCTACCGGAAACTGCTTCATCGACCTCGGCTTCTTCATTCAAAGGGTTAAAAGCCAAGTAAAGTGAACATATTGTCCATGATATATACATACATACATACATACATATCATCACGCCTTTATCCCTAAAAGGGGTAGGCAGAGCACATGAAACTTGTGTTCCAGTGCCACTTTTAGCATAAATGTGACTATAAAAGATCGACAAAATGTGATGTTGTAGTGATAGGTTGCTTGCCCATCGCCCACAACACACTTCAACCCTGTTCCCTTAGTCGACTTTTACGACACCCACGGGAAGATAGGGGGTGGTGCTATTCTAACCCGACACCACACGGGGATATATGTATGTATGTATGTAAATACTTTATTGTACACAAGACACACGTAAAAATACAGACAAAATGGGTTAAATCGGTACAAAGGCAATATAATGTTTTACAGTCAAATAGGTGCCCCGTTGTTTACAAAATGTTGTAACAGATCCCTATCACCGGCTTACAATGCCTAATTAACTAAGTAGTCAAAGGCTTTAGTACCTTATTTCATAGTCTAATATCAGGCTGGTATACAGTGTACACAACGCTTAAACAACGTGCGTTAAACTAACCAGTTTAAGTCTGGACTCTGGTAGGTACCATTGCACATAAGTCACATAACGCATCGTGTACGGTATTTGGCAACAGAAAATAATAGAGTGTGTCTCAAGGGAACAAAATGATTTATTCAATTCTTTATTTGTTTCGGACTAGGTAATGTCCATAAGTTGTTAGTATACAATCACGAATTATGACTAAGGTTAGTATTACAAATTAATTTAATCCTATAATCCTAATGGAGTTAGATGCTCCATCCCCTAGCATAGGGTCCTGCACAATGTAGGGTGTTCCAGTGCCTAGGTAATGGAGCATCCAGCCTCGCAGCCAGCGTCCTCAGGATACTGTTACCGCTGCCACACATCCGCCGCATTAGTGATGCCGTCCTGCTGCGTATTATTTCCGGCGAGGGCGGTTTATTGAAACCTGAGTGAAGCGAAAGATTTTACAATATAAAGTAGAATCTGGAGCGTAACGAGTGATTCAAGCGTGTACGCTCAAGATATAAATAATTTTGCTACTGGGCACAGACAATACTGCTTTTCCCACCTTCTACGAGGAAAATTTTAATCCCTCGTTTGAGGGTAACAATGATTATTTTCTGTATAGTGGGTGTGAAAAATACATTAGGTACACTACCAAATTGTTTGTAGCAAAAATAAGTTGAAGTGTGTTGTTTTCCGGGTATTTCCGAAATTGTTGTTTATTATCAACTACCCTATTATGTTCGGCCAAGTTATTTGGACGAGCGGTGAGGCATTTCGAGGCTGATTGTGAATTACATCGGTCAACAATTCAGTTGCATAGGTATGCGCAAAATCGGTAGATTAGCGCTTGTAATTAAACATTGTTTAATTAGGTATTAGCTGTACTTAGCAATTTAGTTTGGTTATGTACAGTCTCAATCAATGATTGAGATTGTACATAACCAATGGCGTGTCAGTTGCATTGTAGCTCCTAAACGAACGAACCTATTTTAATGCAGCTTTTTTGTCCAAAAGCTGACGTGATCGAGATGGTTCTTAGCTACTTACGTTTCAACAAAATCGGTTCAGCCGATTTTGAGATATTTAATTTTGAAATGAAAATGTCGGGAGTATTTAAACTTTTCTATGTTGTTAATCATGTCATGATCCTCCTAGCGTTTGTCCCGGTAGTGCTCAAAGGAGCTCCGCTTTTGGCACCTAACCCCAAGATTTGGCATATGCACTAGTTTCAAAAAAGCGACTGCGCCATCTGACCTTCCAACCTAGAGGGAAAACTAGATCTTATTGGGATTAGACCGGTTTCCTCACGACGCTTCCTTCACCAAAAAGCGACTGTTAAATATGAATTGTCATTTTTTATAAAGATTTTTGGAAACAAACCCAGCGGTACGAGCCGGGAATCGAACCCGCGACCACCAGTTGCAGTGGCTGTCCCTTTCCCCCCTTAAAGACGACCGATGATGACTTCAAGACGTCCTTTTTTACCCGACTGCCTCAAGAGGGTTATGATTTTCGAGTGTATGTTGGACAAAGAAAGTTTTATTTCCCGGGCTACAGTCTCGTAACGGCTTGATGGATTTTGACACACGAGGTATCTTTGGATTCCTCGTAATCGTGTCAGTGATATTTTTTGCTACATATAGCGTGAGCATCTCCATACCCGCATGCCAGCTCGCTTATCGTGCCGCTGCACGCGTCTTCTCTCCATAAACAACTAAGTTTCACATCTAATGATTTAACCTACTAATAACTAGACTTGACCTGCGACAACAAAAAACGAAGCGTTTTAATCAAGAGCAAGACAAATTGCATTGCATTGATTGACGCTTTTAAACTCCATTTTACACTTTATTTGAATAGGAATAAGATATACAATCCCTTCAATCAATCACACTATCTCGATCAATTAAACACACTATATATGGCTGTTCTGAATATGGATGCAGTAAGGTCGTCATTTTGTGCCCATAAAACTGAATTACTTCAATGAATTTCGTTTAAGCATGCATTGTGATGACAGAGTAAGTAGAGTAAAAGGCGACGAGTAATGAATTTATTCTGATAGGAATAAGGAACATACATTCATTTTTGTATCTGCGGCAGAGAAAAGACGAACCATTGACTGGGTTTTTCTACAGTGTTTAAAAAAAAATCGGCCAAGCACGAGTCAGACCACAAGGGTTCCGCAATCCGTACCGCATCGCATGGTTAGTTGCTAATTAACTGTATATAGGGCCCGGCCACATGTCTGCGGTGCGGCACCGCCGCCGCAAAACAGTGCGGTGCGGCGCCGCAAAAACTCGCGTAGCGGCGCCACAGAAATCCACGGCGCGACGCCGAAGAAATTTACGGTGCGGCGCGCGCCGCAGAAAGTCACGTTGCGACGCCGCAGGAATTCAGTTTTGCGGCGCCGCGCCGTGAGTTTACGGCGCTGCGTTGCATCGTGTTTTCCTAGGGTGCTGCGTCGAGATAATACCACGAGCGTCTAGGTGTCCCTTAGCGCTGGTTATATTTAAACAGTACTTTTATGCGATATATCTTCCAACCAAAAATTGAGAATAATGTGGAACGGTTCACAAAATATGCGGTATTGTAAAACGGCAGTTCTTTTGTTTGCTTTAACTTATAAGTTGGTTTATTTTACAGATCCAAGGGATGACGATCTTAAGTATTTGATATTAATTTCAACTTGATACCTCCACGCGTTATCGAGAAAAAGGGTCTTTTTAGGCACGGAACCCTAGAAATGATAAGGTATAAAGCTTGCATCGCTTTTATTAACATGATACCATCACCCAATTATAAAGCCGTTGAGTTGTATCTGACCCTGATGCTTTACCCTAGCAGTACTGAATAACAAGCTATGTAGTAGGCTCGGACAAGAGTAGGTTTACGCTCTCCGACTTATCGTAGAAAGCGACTAAAGTAGGTCATCGCGGTCACATTGTTCTGGCGGGGGTCGGGACACTCTCCCCACAAACCCCAGAAAAAGGGGACGAAAATCTTTTTCACCTCACTAGCTCGGAAAGGCCTTTTTGTATGTTTGATATCTATTGAGAAAATCGCTTTTTATCCACATGTGAAGAAAGTAGACGTAGAACGTTATAAGTACTATGACGTAGAACGTTAAATGATTATTTTTGTTTTTTGTATATTTTGACATATTTTTTTTAAAATTTTTTTTCTTTTTTTAATAATTTTTTAACTTTTTTTATTTTATTTTTTTAACTTTTTTTTATTCTGTAAATATTTTTTATTTAATAATATACAATTACAATATGATAATAAACATAAACTAAATTAAATTAAAACTACGTTAAATCTAAAAAAGGCCCTCGAGGCATTGTTTGTACCGAGGATGCTGGCGGCATTTCCTCGTTGAATTGCAATGCTGATGCGTTGCGCAAGAAAGCCGCCAGCTCTTCGGTTACCAGTTACATCAACCAAATTGTTTCGCGATTTACGCAAATAACTTATGTGCACTGGGACCCCACGGACTGAGGGTCTCGACGCCAAAGGGTACAAAGTTGTACTCTCTGCCGAGGCCGCTATATTTATTACATTTTAGAAGTTCGGCGTTTTTCGCCGCTGCACCCGCTTTAGAAGTAGTCCGTTGGAAGTGGGACGGTGCCAGCGTGTCTACACAGGTAGCGTCCCACATAAGCATCCGTCCCAAACTCCAAGGAACCAGAGACACACCATCAGGTATCTTGCCATCATCTCTGACAATGCCAGGCGGCTCAAGAAGAGCAGGCACATTGATGGTAGCAAGAGACCGGCGGATTATGTCATTAAGTGTCGCATGTCTTGAAAAGCGGCCTGCACTTTTTTGTCAACAAAGTCCGTGGTGACCCAGTCGGTCCACGTCCGTGCCACAAGGGCATACGTGTGGAGTGCATACCGTCACCCCAAGCCGCAGACCAGTCGCCAGACGAAGGGAGGTCGGATCCAGGAAGGCACCGGTATTTGGAGAGACCGGCCTCTCTGGCTCCAACCGCCAAAAGCCTTGCGCGATCTGGACCTGAACTGCGGCTCAGAATCGATTTGTAGGTTAAATCGCAATAAATATCGTCCCAGCTCCTTTGAGATTTTGGGTTATCTGAAAAATATTTACCCGGGCAAGCAATTTTAAAAGCATTCTTGGCATTTTTTTTTAACTTTTTTTTTAATTTTTTTTTTTACTTTTTTTCTTACCTTTGTTTTTTACCCTTTTTCTTATTTTCCTCGCTATAGTGAGGTGAAAATATTTGTGATATACACGGGTGAAATGTAATATCTCGAATGTCTCGTGTGCTGAAACACTCGCTACGCTCAGGATTCTATTTTAGAACCACTCGCTTCGCTCGTGGTCAATCATAGTATCCTTTCGCTAGCTCGTGTTTCAAATGAACACTCGCAGGTAAAATACAACTTTCCCCCCTTGTATAACAAATAACTATTTCGCCTTAAGACAATAAGCCAAATGTCGCGAGGCGCTCCAGGCCCCGTAGCATGGATCACGCGATAAGTGATAGGATAAGCGCGTCGTCTCATTCTATCGAACGGTGTCAGCCAGGGACGGCAGCTCTATCCTATCACTTATCACGTGATAAGGCCATCCATGCTACGGGGCTGGTGCGTTCAGTTCTATCCGAGGAATATTGGTAATCCTCACGCCTACATAAATATCCCTAAGCAACGCTATATGTCTGTGTTTGTGTGTTCCAAGTTTCCAACGCGCGCTCCGCTCACTACCACGACTCGGAGGAGACACGCCCTAGAGATCCAAATAGGAAAAGGGTTTTTTTAAGGGATTGCGAATATGTAAGGGATTGCGAAGTATACAGGAGCAAATAATCAGTAACTATTTCCAAGTGATATAACGGAAAAAAGTAGAAAATTATATATATTTTTTTAATGTAAAAACTTACACAAAACTAAACTAAACTTATATGAAATAAAAATTACACATTCATAAGTAGATTCAATCGAAGTGAGTGGAAATGTAAACAAGTTAGTTGTAACTGAGGGTAGGAAAGGCTGAGGCTCCTTAGGTAATTATGATGAAATACTTGTTTACATCTTTACATCACTTGCCATTCCTGTTTACCGCTAATAATAAGCATAAAAAAAAAAATTAAAATCATAGATTGTACACATAATATAGATACCAAAACATAATTATAAAGAGTGTATATTCGCCAACAAACTGTTATGCACTTTGTCGAAGACAGACTAAGTTTATCGTAATTTTTGTTAAGTAAGAAAAAAAAAAGACATGAGTTCTTTTGCATGAGTAACTGGAATGCAATCGTCATTAATTTACATTTTAAATCAAATACAATTTTATAAAATTAAAAAAGAGCCCCTAAAAATTATGGAACTTCAGAAACCCAGATATTTAATGACTACGAATGCTACAATATCGTGATATAAAAACAAAATGTTACTTAGGGCCTACAACTTTCCTTTTTTTTCTGATTTCAATATTTTTGAAACACTGTCACCATTAAAGGATAACAGCAGATAACTATTTTGTGAACTCATACTTATTTTTTTTTGGCTCGTGTTACTCCGTTTAAAATACGCGGGAGAAGTCGCATGTAAATGCTAGTAGAATAATTTAGTTTTTGTACTCGACGATTAAAATATGTGTATTAAGATTTCATAGAGAATACTGCAACGTCACTCTTTTCATAGTTGTAGTCCATGTTACTGTCGAAACAATCGAAATAACTACTTTTCGATACGCTCCAGACAACTAAAATAAATTCGACCAATCACGTGGCTGCTTTACTGAACTGTAATGAATTGGACCAATAGAATCGCTTTGATGTCGTACGCTCGTTGATGTCTTTTAAGATATCAACAAGCGTACGAGCGATGAGCTGCACTTCGTTTCAACAGTATCGAGTTTGTTTAATTAGTTCAGTTGACTCGTAGAAAATTAATTTTAATGAACTCGTACAAAAAGTATTGTTCACAATAGTGTTATAATCAAGCTTTTTAATCTCGTTCCTTACTTAGGCCACTCAGCAAGCTTCGTGGCCTAAACACGGTACTCGACTAAAAAGCTCTCTATTATAACACGATTGTGAAAAATACTATTAGCTACCTGTGATTAACACTGAATGCAATCTCGAGTGTGGTATCTACATATGACCACAACCTCTTTGCCAAATAGACCCTGAAGCTGGGTTTCATGTGTCGAATTATTGAATGATATACCTAACTTAACCGCTATCCTTTCATACATTCATGGCCGCAATGAGGTATTTGAGGACAATAAGTAATTGTACATTACTGCAGAGGCCGCGAAAACGGAGGAGCGGCCATTCCTTTTCATGCCAAGGTATGTATAGTGCTTTTCTCAAACATGCATGCATGCATTTTATATTTCCCTACAAACTCCATAATGACAGAGCGTTTTTGACTCCTAATAAAAATTACTGGTTTGACTATCAGTCAAATACCGCATTCCATTAATTCATTTAGTGACAGACAGGGACGTTTTTAGGATAACCCTTTGTTTCATGTTCATATCATTCTGATTTTAAAAGATAGAGACACTGATTTTTTACCCCCGACGCAAAAAGAGGGGTGTTATAAGTTTGACGTGTCTGTCTGTGGCATCGTAGCTCCTAAACGAATGGACCGATTTTAATGCGGTTTATTTCGTCCGAAAGCTGGCATGGTCGAACTGGTTTTAAGCTTCCTTGTAACTAAATTAGTTCAGCCGTTTTTGAGATATTGAGCTTTGAAATGAAAACGTCGGGGGTTTTTCAACTTCTGTAAGTAGTATAACTCTTTATTGTACAAAATAAACATAGTAGACAATTAACAACAATACAAGTTATGTACAAAGGCGAACATGTCCCTTAAGTTGTTAATTATTAAAGAAAGTGGGCATACTTTGGTCAATAAGTATGCCCACTTTCTTTGGTCCCCTTATTTCACCGACAAACGTCTCACCGAATGCATTGTTTCGACGAATTTTCATTTCATCGAATGTTTGTTACTAAGAAACCGTTAACTTTTAAGGTACATACAGCTAAAAGGTCATTCTGTAGAACCCTATAGGTTAGGTTTGTTTTATAACAATCCTGATAAGTTTACAAATTATGAAAAAAATGGTTTTCGATGAAATGAAATTTCTGCGAAATTAAAACATACATTCGATTGAACATTTGTCGGCAAAACAAGGGAAAACCGACCGATGTATGCTGGGGACGTCAATTTTGTTCCAAGACTAATACGAGTCTGCGTCAAGTTACTATTGAGCGCGCAGCTAATGGTCAAAAATCTTTTGCGATTTTTGCAACTGGTTGCAAATAATAGTCAATGCTATTATTATAAAGAGGTAAAGATTGTATTTGTATTTTTTTGTATTTATTTTTTATTATTACCATTAATGTTAGCACTAACAGTTATACCTTACATGCTAATTGGAAAATTAATATTTATCATGCGAGTTTAGAGTATAAATACAATGTCAAAAAAAAAATGTTAAAAAGTAGTTTTGTTGAATTGTGAGTGAAGCTCATCATCATCATCATCAATATTAAGAGGGCCTGGTCCTCTGTCGTGGCAGCATTCTCCATTCGAGTCTATCTTGGGCTCTCGTCTTTACTTCTTGGTATGTGTGGCTACACACATTCCTTCATTTGTGTCATGTATGGTATTCTGGGTCTTCCTCTCCCTCTTGTTCCATCTATTTTACCTTCCAGGATAATAATCTCTCATTATGTCTCAGTATGTGGCCGATGCATCTAGCTTTGCGTTTTTTGCGTTTTTCTATAGCGGATATTAACTGTCTTATTTCTTTCGCCTTTTCCAACACTTCTTCATTGGTGAAGTGAAGCTATGTAATCTTATTTTAAAAATCCTTTTTTCTCTGCATTTAACGGACCTTCTAGAGGGACATAGACTATATTCTACTCGTGGCTTTACCTGGGTTCTCGACCGAAATCACGTGGACTGCTTGTTTTATACGAGTATAAAACTGGTCAACCTTTAAGATAAGATATCTTGTACTGTGAATTAAAATTCAAAGCTACCTTTTTAGTCTGCATAATTGTATATGTAAGTCTAATTGCTATTAACTCGTACAGGCTTGAGATGAGAAGATAGGCTTGTATATGTGGCAGATTGATTAATTATTTCGCACATTTATGATATAGTATAGATATTTATAATGGTCTGAATACATTCGCCAGATTAGGCTCGGTGTATTAGTTGAAATAAAACTTAGGAACTGATAGTTTGACGTAGGTACGCAAGCCAACCTGCGGGATAAAATAGGTATAGCCTATGTTTTATTGTTTAATACAGCTACCTTGTTTTTTGACAATAGTTAATGAAACATTTAACAAAACATAAAAATTACGATCAAATATTATCTTCAGTATTTAGAATAACTATGTAGATAAATATGTAATTGTAGAAGAGGAATTTTGATTACTTTTGATTTCATTGAGTCAATGACATCAAACGTAATTAATCTAGAACTATTTAAGTTAAAATTTCAACTTAGATTAATTTATAGAACCGACCAACGTGTACTAAAATTATTATAAAACTAGCTTTCGCCCGCGACTTCGTCCGCGCGGAACTCGTTTATATCGTAAGATCGTAACTTTCTCCCCCCTTTTCACCCCCTTAGGTGATGAATTTCCAGATAAAAACTATCTTTAGTAAGGACTCTTTGGGAAGGCCCCGGAATTTAAAGTATCTCTATACCAAATTTCATCTCAATCGGTTCAGCGGTTTAAGCATGAAAAGGTAACAGACAGACAGAGTTACTTTCGCATTTGTAATATTAGTATGGATTGTATGAAGGAAAGGGTCCCCCTTTCCCGGTTGAGTTGCATGATTTTATAGATTAGCTTACTCCGAACGCCTTTTTTTACAAAATAGACTCTGCCGCAAACTTGGTTTCTATGACCCGCCTCACCATAATAGATGCATGTAGGCTTTTTTCAGTATTATTTTGCATATTTTCATATCACACGGCCGTAAGGACCTTTTCTACTAAACCGTAGGACTAAATTAACTGACTTGTAGTTTAAATATTTTATATTAAAAATAAAGATACGTCAACAAAATATTACATCTAATAGTTTTCAAAATAGCCATAATAAAACGTCTTTTTACCCCGTATTAGAAAACATCTTCGAAACTACCGCCATAAGGTACCTTTATCCTTGGAACGTCATATACATATATTTACCTATGTAATGTTCCTATTCCCCAGGACTCCCAAGTACCGCTATACCGTAAATGGGTTCCATCCAATTTTTCACCCCCTATTTCACCTCCTTAGAGGATCTATCTTATCTTATCTAGGTGAGGGCCCTTTCGGATGCACTTCGACCCAGTGGGATCCTTAGAGGATAATTTTCGGGATAAAAACTATCCGTTGTCATTCTCCAGGACTGAAATTATCTCTTTACCAAATTTCATCTAAATGGGCTACATCCAAATTTTCACCCCCATTTCACTCCCTTAGGGGATGATTAGCGGAATAGAAACTATCATATGTCCTTTTCCAGGACTCAAACTATCTTTCAACCAAATTTTATCAAAATTTCAACCAAATTTTATCAAAATGTGTCACAAACAAATTTCCACCCCCAATTACACCCCTCAGGGGATGATTTTCGGGATAAAATTATCCTATGCCCTTCCTTAACTATCGCTATACCGTAAATGGGTTCAATCCTAATTTTCATCCACCATTTCTCACCCCCTTAGGGGATTATTTCCTCCTTTCATGTGTTACGGAATAAAAATTATTCTATGTTCTTTCCTTGGACTGAGACCTCTCTCTATACCAAATTTCATCTAAATGGGTTCTATTGAAATATTCATCCCTCATTTCACCACCTCAGGCAATTTTTTTTCGGGATAAAAACTATGCATTGTCCTTCCCTAGGACTCCTTCTATCTCTTTACCAAATTTCATCTAAATGGGTTTTATCCAAATTTTCACCCCCTATTTCATCCCTGAGGGGATGATTTTCGGGATTAAAACTATCCGTTGTCATACTCCGGGACTCACTATCGTTCAACCAAATTTCATCAAAATAGGTCACAAACAAAGTTTCACCCCCATTCGGGAGTAAACTATCCTATGTCCTTCCCCAAGACTCCAACTCACTTTACCGTAAATGGGTTCCATCCAAATTATCATACAAAAAATGATTTTAAGTCCTTCCCCAGGACTCTTAATTATCTCCATACCAAATTTCATCTAAATCGGTTCTATCCAAATTTTCATTCCTCATTTCACCCCCTCAGGAGATGATTTTTCAGGATAAAAACTATGCATTAACCTTCCCTGGGACTCTTTACTATCTCCATACCAAATTTCATCTAAATCGGTTCTATCCAAATTTTCATTCCTCATTTCACCCCCTCAGGAGATGATTTTTCAGGATAAAAACTATGCATTGTCCTTCCCTGGGACTCTTCCTATCTCTATACCAAATTTTAACTAAATGGGATATATCCACATTTTCATCCCTATTTCATCCCCTTGTGGGATGATTTTCGGGATTCAAACTATCCATTGTCATTCTCCGGGACTCAAACTATATCTATACCAAATTTGGTCTAAACGGAGTCCATCCAAAATTTCACCCCCCATTTCACCCCCTTAGGGGAAGATTTCCGGAATAAAAACTATCCAATGTCCTTTTCCAGAACTTAAACTACCTCTAAACTAAATTTTATCAAAATGTGTTACATCCAAATTTTCACCCCTACATTTTACCCCTTAAAGGGAAGATTTTCGGGATAAAACCTATCTTTTGACCTTTCCCGGGACTAATTGTATACCAAATTTCATCAAAATCGGTGCAGCGGTTTAAGTAGCTCCATACAAATTTCCACCCCCCATTTCAGCCCCTTAGGGGTTGATTTCCAGGATAAAAACTACCCTAAGTCCTTCCCCAGGACTCAAACTATCTCTATACCAATTTTCATCTTAATCGGTTCAGCCGTTTTTACGTGATGCGCGGTCACATAAACAGACAAACAGATAAACAGATAAACAGACAAACAGATAAACAGACAAAAATTCTAAAAACTGTTGGAACGTGTTCTGTTATCGATTTTAAGTATCCCTGGCTAATTTTTTTTCGAATATCTTCCATGTACAGACTTTCGACCCTCTTCAGCTTTATTATATGTATAGATGAAACTAAACCTATAGTTTAATATATTCCCATGTAAAATGAATGACATGTAAAATTATTTATAATTTTATCAATAAACATGTCAATCTCATTCTCACTTGATGGACGTAGCCCAACAAAATTCAGTACTCTTCGTCTAGGCTCGGAAATATACGAAAATCAGTATATAGGTACTTAACTTAGAAAAGATGAAAAACCCCGTCATATGCCAAGATGGATCAATATTATAATAAAAGTATACGATTATGTTTAGATTATTTATCCAGAAGAACTGTCAAAATATCACTTATAGTTTAGATAAGACTGTAGCGAGTTTAAAGTTGAAAACAGATTTTTTTGCCTAGTTATGTAAAATTTATCAAAAATATTGAAATAGCAAAGATTCTTTTTTTTTTCGTTTAATTAAGAGTTAGACCCCAACGCGAAATTCACCCTAAATGTTTTGTTAATAAACAGAGATACCTAATATAAATAAAAAAGAATAAAAGGTGTCAAAAATGCCATCTCGTCCTATGGTATTTTTACTAGACAAGTAATATTTTTTGTTCAAGTATCTACAAAAAAACCCTAATTCTTGACCTAGTAAATTATTCAAACGCCGAATAAACCCTGGTAAAATGATTTTGTTTCCTCTCGAGCACTTGGTATACCTACATATATTTATGGTCTTGATCGTCGTACGTTTAACGTAATTTCGGCCACCTACAACGCTTGTTCGGCTCTCTCTGAACACCTCAATTATGCTTCAATGCTGCGCCATATCGGTTTGTATGAATATTTATACGAAAATGCCAGCACCTCGTAATTTCATGTTTGCTTTGAATCGGTTGCCTTTATGGAATAAAGGCGCATTATCAGTCGTCAAGTCGGTAGATATAGCATGAGGGTGCTTCCTGCAGACGGGGTCATGGCTAATGGCGAATGGATGAAAATTTTAGAAATGCCTGATTATTTTTTTGGTGCTAGGAACCTTCCTTAGCACCAGAAAAAAGTTGCAGACTTGTCAGCTGCGTCTATTATTTTTGAAAAATATAAACAGTTTCCTCACTTACGTTTTGTGGTTAGGACGGCGAATGAGACACTTTCCTTGATCCGTCACATATTACAAAAAATATTTTAAATATCTGACCCTGGCAATGACCAATATAGCTGCTGCAGCTGTCAATATCATTGCCAGTGTCAGTTTACCATGGATTTTTATGATATTTTTAAGTAATATGAGACGGATCAAGGAAATTGTCTCATTCGCCGTCCTAACCACAAAACTTACGTTTTGAGTGAGGAAACTGTTTATATTTTTCCAAAATAATTGATGCATCTGAAAAGTCTGCAACTTTTTTCTGGTGCTAAGGAAGGTTATTCCTACCACCAAAAAAAAAATCAGGCGTTTCTAAAATTTTCATCCATTCCCCATTGGCTGCGCTGGCGGTATAACCAGTGAAACGTATCGTTCAATTAAAACCGTGCGAAAGGGTAGTTCGTTAGTAGTAGTGAAAATGTACTGAAACGTCACATAAAACGTGACATAAAACCTAGTGTGCAGGGCCTCTGGGAATGGGAATATTGGCACGACAGGCATTGGCTTGACGATTGCTAAAAAATCTTAATAAGGGTAGGTTGCGCCAAACTGGCTGTAAACGTAAAAAAAATCTGTCTGTATGGAATGTTTAACAAATTTCCATGGAATTACTGCTACTGACGCCATATTTAACGTTGATTTGCCTGCCGCCCTAAAACCTTGATGCCGACTGACGCCTTTTGATTTCCCCGTTAAAACTCGGCCTAATTAAAACGTCAATGTTATAATTATAAACATCGATAATCTACGGTAAACCCAAAACCAGCCTCATTTGAATAATCCTCGCGAGTAAAGGTCGCAAAGAGCATTGCCTCTAATTATACTTGGGATTATTTGAATTGGCCGAAATCAAAGTAGTCCATCCAAAAAGCAACTCTACCATCCAAGATAGAAGATTCCAGTTTTCATGCATGACAGTTTATAAAATATCGCCCACATTAAATAATCTCAACTGAAATACTGTTGATTAAATACGCGGTTGATCGAGAAGTAAGGTACTACTTAAGGATGACTCACGCTAGAACGGGCCGTGTCCGGCCCGGACCGTTTTCTAAGAAAAACTTCGGCGTTTTTGTGCGGCCGAGCCATACCCAAGCCCGGCTGAGCCAAGGCCGGGCCGTGCCGACACCGCGCCGCTTCCGAGCCTCGGCCGTGGCTCAGCCGGGCTTGGGTATGGCTCGGCCGCGCAAAAACGCCTTCGTTTTTCTTAGAAAACGGCCCGGGCCGTATCCGGCCCTAGCGTGAGTCATCCTTTACGCGTTTTTTTGTCAGGAAGTTTTCTCCCGTATTGTTATTTTCTATATCATCATAAAATATTGAAATGGAAAAAATCGGTAACTTATAATAGTTATAACATAACATTTAAATAAATGCGAATTACAAGCAGCTCCTTACTTGCACGGACAACCCAAAACCGCCTAGCTACGCCCGTGCCGAATCTTTAATGCATCTAATCCGGGTTTTTTTCAAATAAACTGTAGGTACCCTAATTAAGGTTGACTTTGTCAGATGAGTTACGAAAATCAGCCATACATTTATACGGCAAATTTTCGTGACTCACCTGTAACAGTTAACGTTTCTTAATTTTACCTTTTTGAAAACAACCCATCAAATTCCACAGGTTGCATCGGATGGCCAGTGCAAAAGACCCCTTGGTTGCTTGGCTGACTCCAATGCCGACAAAACCTCATTTGGAAGATAGATTCAGCCGGCACGCCCGACGTAGGAACGCGGAAGACCACGCCTCCAACGGATTATATATGGAGATGATTACATGGAGCCAAAATCGTTGGAGGAGCTAATTACAGAAACGAAGCAGCGGAAATTGTTGAGATGTCGCCCTATAATTGCGTCACAATCAAATGAAATATCATCATCATCATCATCATATCAGCCGAAAGACGTCCACTGCTGGGCATAGGCCTCCCTTAAAGAGTTCCAAAGTGACCGGTCCTGCGTCAGAAATGAGGCTATCCGCAGCAAGTTAACGATATACCCCTCCAAACCGCTAAACTTAAGTGGCAGTGGGCGGGGCACATTGCACGTAGAACCTTTCCGCCCCAACGACCATCAGGCCAATGGGGTGAAAAGGTTCTCGAGTGGCGACCACGTACCGGAAGGAAATAAAATATGTCATACATAAAATATTATACTTGAGTGTTGACGACGCATGTCGCATCGTCAGACTCTTTGGTTTTAGATGCATTCTATATTTTATACCTTTTTACCTATACATATATGTTGTCTTAGCATCCCAATTATAAACACGTCAAGGACATTGCACGTAGAACCTTTCCGCCCCAACGACCATCAGGCCGATGGGGCGAAAAGGTTCTCGAGTGGCGACCACGTACCGGAAGGAAATAAAATATGTCATACATAAAATATTATACTTGAGTGTTGACGACGCATGTCGCATCGTCAGACTCTTTGGTTTTAGATGCATTCTATATTTTATACCTTTTTACCTATACATATATGTTGTCTTAGCATCCCAATTATAAACACGTCAAGGACATTGCACGTAGAACCTTTCCGCCCCAACGACCATCAGGCCGATGGGGCGAAAAGGTTCTCGAGTGGCGACAACGTACCGGAAGGAAATAAAATATGTCATACATAAAATATTATACTTGAGTGTTGACGACGCATGTCGCATATTGTCGCATCGTCAGACTCTTTGGTTTTAGATGCATTCTATATTTTATACCTTTTTACCTATATATGTTGTCTTCTATTTATAAGCCCTTGATCCTGAACTCCATATTGAATGTATACATAATGTAGGACATGTATCCTTTTTTTTTTTTTTTTTTTTGTTATTAATATATAATATATATATATATATTTTTTTTTTTTTTTTGCTATATGTTGTTTTGTATATATATATGTTTGTTTTTTTTTTTTTTTTTTTTTATTTTTTTCTTTTTTTTCATATTAGGTCTCTGAGTTCAGTGTGCCTCTTGGCAAAGGCCTCCTCTAACCCCTTCCATTGCTGTCTATCATTCGCGACTCTTCTCCAGTTTGGACCGGCTGTCAGTTTGAGCTCGTCCTCCCATATGTTGTCTTAGCATCCCAATTATAAACACGTCAAGGAAGAAATTACGTTTTATTGAATTCGTTTTCTTAAAAAGAATATAAATAGGTATAGTGTTACCGGAATGCCGATATAAGCGTCGGTGTGTTTACTGGGTTCAGGGTTGCTATTATTGGGTTGCTGAGACAACATTTATAGGTAAAGAGGTATAACATATAGAATACATAGCATGAAATATATGTATGAAATATAGAGTCTGACGATGGGACGTCAACTCTTCTTTAGCCTGGCTCCTTCCCATTTACTTTGGGTCGGCCCTTCTAATCATGCGTCGCCAGGCCGGTCGGTCCTGGGTCGTATCTGGTCTTAAACCTAGTCTGGTCTCTGGTCTGGCGTCAGAATCCCTTGACTCGAATAATCGATTTGGCTCAATTGCATCAAAGTAACTTTACCGTCCAAGGTAGAAAAGTCCAGTTTAAATGACAGTTTTATAAAAAAGTTGGCCTCATTAAATAATCTAAACCATACTGCAAGGTCTGCAACTGTGTTTTAATAGGACAGTTTTATTAACTGCTAGATATATTAATGTTTACTGGCGTATTTATAACCTTAAACCTGCGAAGCTAATTTTAACTGCCTACTAATCTTTTGATGACCAATGGCGTTAAGCATAGGGTTAAGGTAGATGGGCAGGATATGCAATATGTCGACGAGTATACCTACCTGGGCCAGACAGCATCCTTCGATAACAGGCAGTCTAAAGAAATCGATCGACGTATCGCAAACGCCTGGAAGAGCTTCTGGTCTATGAAGGCGCTAATGAAGGGTAACCTTCCTTTGGCATTGAAGCGCAAGCTGTTCGATATGTGCATCCTGCCTATCCTAACCTATGGCGCCCAAACTTGGTCACTAACAGAAGCCCAAAAGTCCCGACTCAAGATTTGCCAGCGAGCAATGGAACGCAGCATACTCGGAGTTTGTAGGATCGATCGGATCAGGAACACGGAGCTGCGTACCAAAACTGGCATCGTAGATGTGGGTGCCAAGACCGCGAAGCTTAAGTGGGACTGGACTGGACATGTCTGCCGAATGCACGCAGAACGATGGGCCAAATTAGCCACCGAATGGACCCCACAAGATGGCTTTCGAAGTAGAGGCAGACCGAAAAGGCGATGGCGGGACGACCTTGACACATTTTGTACAGATTGGCGAACACTAGCACTGGACCGAGACAAGTGGCGGAAAAAAGGGGAGGCCTTTGCCCAGCAGTGGGACACAAATTAGGCTACAAAAAAAAAAAAAAAAAAAAAACTAATCTTTTAATTTGTACTTCTTTCCTCTTTTAACAATAGTTACCTATTTGTTATACAAGGGTGCACAGTTGTATTTTACCCGCGAGTGTGGAGTTGAAACACGAGTAAGCGAAATGTATCTATAGTTGAACCACGAGCGAAGCGAGTGGTTCTAAAATAAATTCCTGAGCGTACCGAGTCTTTCAACACACGAGAAGTAAAATACATGTGCACCCGTGTGTAACACAAAACTTTTCACCTCACTGTAGCAAGGAAAGTGCAACATGCAAAACAAAAAAAAAACTCATAAAAAATAAGTCTTTACTTGTACTCATTCCATCATCATCATCATAATCATCCATCATCCGTCATCTGTCACCCATCATCCATCATCAGTCATCCGTCATCCGTTATCCGTCCATCGTTCATCCGTCATCTGTCATCCGTCATCCGTCATCCGTTATCCGTCATCCATCATCCATCATCAATCATCATCCATCTAATCATCATCCTCAATACTCATTATAAAAAAAACAAGTGTTTCTTATGGAATTTTTAGGTACTTAAAACAGCTTGTAAAAGGATCCTGGAAAACGACCCTAACGATTTCGATGAGAATATATAAAATACTGGAGTATCGGGGGCGTAAAATTAATCTAAAACCCAAACCCCGAAAAAAATACGAACAAAGCAGCTATGAATATCATTGTCAGTGTTATTTTACTACAACATATATAAATTACTTATTATACTCTTTGCTACATATATGAGACGGAACAAGAAAAGTGTCTTATTGAGCGTCCTTGACCCAAAACGTAAGTGAGGAAACTGTTTATATTAAAAAATTAATTGACGGAGCTGAAAAAGCTGAAACTTTTTTCTGGTACCAAGGAAAGATTCCTATCACCAAAAAAAACTCAGGCACTTGTGATATTTTCATCCATTCCCAATTAAGTGTAATAAAATTATTAACACGGTATTCTTAATGATCTTAGAGGATAAAAGTATTTTAATGTTAGGATATCAGATAAAATGCCACCTCCATTTGAGCACAGTTGATTCCTACTCCAAATTGAACTTAATGATAATTTTCAAGTAAAAACGTCGATCACAACGATTAATGAGTTATATTAATTCATCCATTGATCAATTGCACAACAAGCCATTAAAAACGGAATAATTATGCGACAAGGTGTCACTAGGTACTGTATTTGTTATAAGAGTTTTAATGAGTAATTAAGGAAGGTATTTACAATGTTGTTTTAAACAAAACAAAAGTCCGTAAAGCTCTTTCAAAGGACTTAGGTAATAGTCCTCCGAATGACATAATTTTCTTTTTTTTGACGTGATAACGTAAATCGATGAACACCGGCAGCACGCACGAGACGGATCAAGCAAAGTGTCTTATTCGCCGTCATAAACCCAAAACCTAAGTGAGGAAACTGTTTATATTTTTCAAAAATAATTGACGCAGCTGAAAAGTCTGCAACTTTTTTCAGGTGCTAAGGAAGGTTATTCCTATCACCAAAAAAATTGTCCGATTGAAATGGGAGTTGGTACTACATAGACGTTTGACATGATCATCGTCTTATCCATGTTCATCCTTAGACCAACTCGCTCGGAAGCTTTACTGAGTTCATCGAGCATAGTACTCAAGTCCTCCATGGTCTCAGCCAAGAATTTCTTGGTTGCAGGGGGATAATTCTTAACATTAGTTGTAGAACATTAATCAAAATCAATAGTAGGTATCAAAATCAAATTAAATAGTAGGTAGGTAGGTAAAAAAAAACTAGACTTAATTTAAATCTGTTTTCAATTTCAATTTTGCTACCCAGTACTACTTCCAAACCACAAGACGTATTTCTACTGAAAAAATATGGGTTATTCACTTATCTAAAATCGGAATGGTTGATATTGGAAAAAAGTAATTCATGCCGGCTATATGAATTTTTATTCACACAAGTTAGTCCGTGCGCGAGAAAAAAGAACAGCATATCGAGCTAACACCAGCAAAATTTTGGGGGCCACAGTTGTCTTAAGTTAGTATGCTATTAAATTACCTATGTAGTAAGTATATTTGAGAATGCAATGCATTGCCACAGCACTCTCTGCCTACTACGCCTATGCCCACTCGTGGTTCAGGTACGGCATTATTTTGTGGGGTGACAGTACAGATGCTCATGACCTATTTATAATGCAAAAAAAATGCATACGTGTACTGGTGGTGGTGGGCATACGAAACCGGGATAGTTGCAGGCCCTATTTTACCAAACACGGCATATTAAACTTGCCCTGTATGTATATATTGGAATTATGTATATTTGTGCGGAAGAATATTCACCTGTTCAAGGAGCAACAAAATAAAAGACTAAAACATAAACTTATATTACCTGTCCCAAATCTTGAAATATTCCGAAATAGCCCTCAATATGCAGCAGTTAAATATTATAATCATCTCCTAAACTATTTAAAGGCAGAAGAAAGAGACACAACTCACGCAAAAAAGTTAAAATCATATCTGGCAAACAAAACATATTACACAGTAGAAGATTATTTTAGTGATAGATAATAAGAGCGAAAGTATTTTCTTTGTTTTGATTTTATGATGTATACCTACTATCATCATTTCCTTGCCCTTATCCCATTTACTTGGGGTCGGCGCAGCATGTCTTTTTCTTCCATACTTCTCTGTCAGCCGTCATATCATCATTCACTTCTTTTCTCTTCATATCGTCTCTCACACAGTCCATCCACCTTTTCCTTGGCCTACCTCGTCTTTTACATCCATCCACATTCATACCTAATACTCTTTTGGTCACATGACTTTCATCCCTCCGCATTACGTGCCCATACCACATGTATACCTACTATATTGAATTTAATTTAGATTTATATAGAGGTAAGTTATAGTGTGTTTTTGCTTTGTAAATTTAGCTTTTCCTAATTTTACCTACACACACTAGCAAATGTAGGTAACAATTTAATAATTTAAGTTTGCTATACCCGTCCAGGGTCCATGAGACACATACATATTGTAAGAACTTTTATTTTACCATGGTGCAATAAACGATTATGATTATGATTATTCATGTAAAGAAATACCATTGTGTAATGGCCCAAAAATATTTTTAACCAAAATCTACAATCGCTCGCCACACAAAACCAACAAATTCTATTGCTACACAATTATGCCAATTGGAAATCCACCTACGCGATCAAACCTGATCAGAACTAGACCTAGATGATTTATACTGCTGTGACATTTTAGGACATTGTAGGGCGCTGTAAATTGGCTAAACATTTCCGCCTCTAACCGGACCCTGATTGGGTTCTCCATTTTTATATTCCAACGTGACTCACGCTCTCTTTCTAACAAGTGTGTAAACTACGCCTCTGTCCTTTTCTCCTTGGTTCTGGCCCCGTAGCATGGATGGCGTTATCACGCGATAAGTGATAGGATAAGCGCGTCGTCTCATTCTATCGAACGGTGTCAGCCAGGGACGGATGCTCTATCCTGTCACTTATCGCGTGATAAGGCCATCCATGCTACGGGGCCTGGACGGCATGCGGCCGCTAGCTGGAAGACTAAAAAAGCGGCCAAGTGCGAGTCAGACTCGCCCATGAAGGGTTCCGTAAAATAAATTGCGGTTTACGATTTATGACGTATTAAAAAAAAACTACTAACTTGATCTCGTTCAAACCAATTTTCTGTGGAAGTTTGTATGGTAAGCACCAGAGCTCACGTCTCTAGCTATCTACACAATCAATCCTTAAATCAATACAGAGTCGGCAACGACCTTGTCTCCAGGCCCCTATTTCACCAACTTGACAATTGTCACCTGACACTGACAATTTGCCATACATTGCTTGTTCTAAAAGTTAAGGTGGTCGATAGGTTACTTGTGGAACCAGCAATGTACGGAGAATTGTCGTTGTCAGGTGGCAATTGTCAAATTGGTGAAATAGGGGCCTGGAGTCACTAGCGTCCGTAGGCTACGCCATCTGCTATCCATCAGGTAGGTATGCGTGTGCTTGTTTGCCACCATCGTAGTATTAAAACAAAACTGTTTTCTCTTTTTTTTGTTTTCGTAAAACTCTAACTCTAACGTAATGACAATAGAGTCTTGTTTAGATTTGCGAACACCTTTTTCTCCTACCAACAGCTGCTGGTAGATATAATAAAAACACAAAATCACAATAATGCTACAAGTGCCTCTAAGTGTACTTAGAGATGCATTATTGTGATTTAAACAACTTGCGAAAACGCAAAAAAAGAGAATGTAGTTGTCGTTGAAAAACTCTGCGTTAAAAATGATTTCGAATAAAAGAAATACAGATAGGGTCATGCATACCAGTCTGTTAATTTAAATTGATGATCATTCCTGTTATCTTACTTTTAAAATGTCATCAACATGAACATAAAAAGGATATCAGTAAAAAAAAAACAAAACAAAGCAACAAAAAAGCCGCCGCCTCCTAGACTATCAGATGAGCGAGTTGCATGCCAAAATGTTTCACGTTGCAGGTGCGGTTCGATGGTGTCATGCAAAACTAACCAGCTACCACTTTTAGACAGACATTATGTTTTCTATGTATTTAAGTATTTATTTCTCTATATAAGTATGTATATCGTCGTCTAGTGCCCATAGTGTACAAGCTTTGCTTAGTTTGGGACTAGGTCGATATGTGTAAGATTGTCCGCAAATATTTATTTTTTTATTTTTTTTATTAATCCGTTTAAATATATTAAATATAACCATTGCACGTAGAACCGATGGCTGTTGCGGTGGAAAGGTTCTCGAGTAGCGACCACGTAGGTACCGGCAGGCGCAGTGTGGGTAGGCAAGGTGGACTGAAACAGGCCAATCAAATTGTAAATACATCACAATAGGTCACATTTATTTAATATATTATTTTGTAAAAAAATATAGTAAGTTGTTTTTTTTCGGATTGACAGGAAGTATTTTAGAGTTCAAGTTAAATACGAAAAATACATTAATAATTAACTGCCATCAATAGATTAATTGCCAAACAAAAGTTGGTGTGACGAAAATAATATTTTAAATTCATGTACGACTATAGGTACCTTTTTTTTATCGTGGAGGAAACCTGCGTACCAGGTACCCAATCATCGGGGGATGACTGGGTTATGTGGTATTTCTATCCACTAAAAACTCCACGGCGGCCGGCATCTGCGCTCTCATGCGGAGGACTCCAGGATCTCATACTGAACGCACTGGAGCCCTCCTTGCGCCTCGCCACATTTGGCTCGTCCAAGGATGATAGTCGCCTTCCCTGGGGTTTTAAGGTGAGTGCCCCGGCCCCCGCCAGAAACACTGCGAACCCCCTTTAGTCGCCTTCTACGACAGGCGGGGGAGACCGTAGACCTATTCTTGTCCGAGTGTGTAGGTACCTAGTAAATTGTATACTTTCTAATGAACCAGAATTATTTGACTGTAATATTCATAGCTAAGGTTGACTCCCAGCCATGCCAGGAAGGCTATGTTGCTCGAAGTAAGTAATGAACATAGCATACAACATCCTACAAACGCGTAAACGTTAGACTTACCGCCCTGTGAAATAAAAGTATAGTACGTTCGAAACTGTAAGAGTAAATCCTGTCAAAAAACGCAAGCCAAAACATACTTTATACTTAAATAATAAAATCGATTTTTGCTAGCGTTCGTTTGACAGAATTTACTCTTACAGTTTCGGATAGATAAAAAAATCGATAAAAAATATCCCTACCAAGTATGTTTACTCGCTACATATACTTAAATAAAACCTACGTTAGATAAGTTAACTAATCAAAATAAATGTAATTGTGACCAAAATATATCCCTGAATATTATCATCACTCCTGCATACCACCATCCAACCGGCCGAGATCCACATACCCGCTTTACATACTTACGTACATACACTTAATGTCAAGGCCAACCTTTGTGGGTCACCCACTGACTGCACCATTTATATCTCTACATTTGTAAACTTACGCTTATGAGAATAAGATTCAAATTTGTATGCATATTTTTGGTTGGGCCGTTAATTATAACTCTTTTGTCGTGGTCACAACTTGGTTGCATTCCGTTGAGGGCAGTGTCATTTAATTTTTTATAATTTTTGCGGGTATTTTTTTGTTTTTGGATGACTGCTTGCTTTCCGGTTGTGTGGAACAATAAGTCGTTAATCATTTTATAACAACTGGTTTTTACATAATGTACTTTTTATGGGAACAAAATCAGATACTTGGGAACTTGCCTAAATATACATGATTACGTCATTATTGGGAGTCAAACTTCATTGTCATGTATGCCTATTGTATGCCTATGTACTATCGGCCAACGCTTCGGGTTCACACCTCTAGGGTCATTTTTCGGCCGCATTGTATGTGTGTGCAGGCGATTTTGGTGAGAAAGTGTGAACCCGTACCGTTGGGCGATAGTATATCCAATTGCTGGGCACGAAATTCTCTCATGGTTGAGAGATAATTGGTTGTTGTCTCCACGCTGGCCCAGTTCGAGTTGGGGACTTTATATACGGTCAACCAATTTATTTCCTAGGCCACCGTAGAACCCTGTCATTTTAACTGCAACATAGCGACGCAATAATCCTAGTAACCCGTATTGACATATCATTTACAACGGCAAGGTTCTATGATGGCCTAGAAATCAAATTGGTTGACTGTACATCGTTGAATTCCCTCGCCGATGTATGCAGGTAATTTTATGTAGGCCTAGTGCAATTGTTTTTGGTTGCGTAAATCCAACATAATTCAAATGTTAGAAATTAAGCTAACATAAATATTTTTAATTCACATTGCACGTAGAACCGATGGCCGTTGGGGCGGAAAGGTTCTCGAGTGGCGACCACGTACCGGAAGGCGCGGCGTGGGTAGGCCCCCCACAAGGTCGACTGATGACCTGGTAAAGGTCGCGGGAGTCCGCTGGATGCAAGTGGCGCAGGACCGGCCATTGTGGCACTCTTTGAGGAGGTCTATGTCCAGCAGTGGACGTCTTTCGGCTGATATGATGAATTCGGTGTTATTCTTTTCTTAAACGACCCAGCGTTTCATTGATACTGACTCTTCAATTAACGTGATGCCACCTTTTCTTTAAACTTAATTAATACAACGGCGTGAAACGAATTATCACACGGTTATACTCAGATATTTATTTATCACTACGGGCGACATTTTTCGAACTCTTCAGGATTAGTATTATTGCAGCCTGATACGTCGTGCTACTCGTTCCGTGTAATTATATGTAGGTATCTTGACTCACCATATTTTAAATTCGAGTAACCAGGGTGGAAGTTGTCAGTAGTGTCAATTATTGGAGGTATTTAAGGTGTCGACAGTTGGAAGGTTTAAAAACCATTTTAAAATCAGCAATTAAAGTCCGTATTTTAATTTTCCCATTTGACTAATCGTTGTACTAATGAATAACCTCACAGACGTTGGATGGCGTACTTAGTTGTTATCGTTGGATTGCATTATCTTAATCAGGGAGCGGGTGTGTCAGCATGTTGCATCGCCGTGGCGCTGGCGCAACGATTCTGCAGCGCAATGTTGTACGCAAATTCGGTCAGTGTTAACTCAGTTTGACGTACTAGTTAAGCTACTGAAGCCGAGCGGTAATCTGGAGGCTGTAGGTTCGAACTCTTATAACTAACTGACAGAAATGCATGGCCTAAACCAGAACCCAAAATACCTTAATCATTTATAATTTAATTAAGAATATCATTTGTTCAAAAAGACTTATGTGCGAAATATCATTTGATATTTAATATTATTCTTTTGGTACTCTTTGGGGGAGGCATATGTCCAGCAGTGGACGTCTTTCGGCTGATCTGATGATGATGATCATTTAATAGTATCCTTACGGCGAAGGAAAGCGTTGTGTGGAAATCGGTGTAATCTCAACTAATTATATAAAATGTAAGTGTGTAGATATGTAAGAGGATTAAGGATATAAAATAATATTTTTTTTCACCAATTTATAGAATGGACATTATCATTCGATTTTATCCCGTGGCTTAGCTTGAGTTCTTTGTAATACTATATGAAACAAACCGAGTGTACTTGAAATGTTAGGCTGATATGGAGTGTCGAAGGCACAATTCATTGCCCTTTAATTAATGCTCATCTTAACTATTTTTTGTAGGCTTCTAATAAGTACTTTTTGTAGGCGCTAAGCTGTCGACGCCCAGGGCATAACTGCAGAACAAACAATGCAAGGACGATTCTACCTTATACAGGATCATAGGCTAGGAGCTGAGGCCGGACACGTGTTTCAAAATGTACTTATTTTTTTCCAAAATTAACATTTTACACCTTCTAAAGAAGGTGTAAGTGTTAACGGCTACAGGGTGCTAACGTTTTAAATTTAAAAATTTAAAACGGTTGGAATTGCAGCTCAGCTCTACCCTCTATTTTGCAACAAAAGTATACAATAAAAACTTTTATATTTGTTTTTAATTACGTTCTGTTAAAATAAAAATAAAACCGAGTCATACTCGCCCACCGAGAGTAACGTAAAAATTACAAATGTATAGTTTTTTGTTTTTTTCCCTGTACGTTATGTAAGACGATATTACTCGCCGAATTTCATAGTTCTAGGTACACGGAAAGTACCCTATAAATTATGATTCCGTTGATAGTATCGAAATATACGTTTTTTGCGGCATAAATCAAATTAAGTGGATGTAGGTTCGTGGTCTTCTCTCCCTCTCACAGAGCATAAGCGTGAGCGAGATGGAAGTGCGTGTTTGGAAGCGCGGATACCATGTTTTTAGGGTTCCGTAGCCAAATGGCAAAAAACGGAACCCTTATAGATTCGTCATGTCCGTCTGTCTGTCCGTCCGTATGTCACAGCCATTTTTTTTCCGAAACCATAAGAGCTATACTGTTGAAACTTGGTAAGTAGATGTATTCTATGAACCGCATTAAGATTTTCACACAAAAATTGAAAAAAAACATTAAGTTTTAGGGGTCCCCATACTCAGAACTGAAACTCAAAAAAAAAATTTTCATCAAACCCATACGTGTGGGGTATCTATGAATAGGTCTTCAAAAATCATAAATTAAGGTTTCTAGGATCATTTTTTTCTAAACTGAATAGTTTGCGCATAAGAGAATGATAAAACTCAAAAAAATATATGATGTACATTACCATGCAAACTTCCACCTAAAATTAGTTTGAACGAGATCTGGTAAGTAGTTTTTTTTTTAATACGTCATAAATCGTAAACTGCAATTTATTTAACGGAACCCTTCATGTGCGAGTCCGACTCGCACTTGGCCGCTTTTTTTAAGTGTATTTTAGACCTATGTTCGTGATTTTTTTCTATCGAGCGAAAGTCAAAAACTCAGGATTCGAATAGCTGATTTCCCTCGAAAAAGGCATCAAGATTGCTAATTAAATTTAAGGCAGCCGTTTCCAAACAAGAGCTACGATTTTTTAAAAATCCGTTTTCGGAGCTCACGTTACCTTAAGAGCAATGCCTAGCTGAGCAACTTGTGAAATCTCAAATTTTTGACGCAATGTTTCTGTCGCGCTGTTGGGGGCGGCGGGAACTGTCTATGCGATGAGGACAACTGCAGCTCGAACTAAAATTCCCACGCAAAAAGTTCAAAAATCGAGGTTTTGCTCTCGAATATTTCCTACATACAATTTTGGAAACTGCAAGAGGAAGAAATAATCTACGCCGCTATGTTTTGATTTTTTGGATATTTGTTGTTATATTTGTATAATGCGCCTTTTTTGCAGCCATTTCAATTTAGCCGTTTATGCGATTTTTGAGGCACTGTAAGTTTCTTTAAAATAAAATTTACCAAAAAAGCGTAACATAGTGGCATAGATATTGATGATATTGACCTTATTTGAAAAAAACCATTGCTCTAGGTTCAAAAACCAGGGAGGAAACAGTCGAGAGCGTTTGTATGGGAAAATCGCAGAAAGGCATCCCTCTTAAATCGTAAATCAACAGACGCTCTTAGCCTATAAACATGAGAATAATTACAATACAATAGCATTGTAATATCGATTCTAATTTTAATTGCTGCTTAATTTGATTTTGTGTTCCTTTCCTTACTACTATATTATACATAGTAACGTTACTACGTGTGTTTGTTTATAAATGTACTTCCGAGTGCATTCATTTACCTAAACATTTTGTTTTTATAAATATGAACGAAATTTTAATTTATATTAATGAAATCGGTGTACGTACAGTCAGTGGGTATTATTTAAATTATGTACGGAATCTATCGATGTTCAGCATTTTTGCATCAAGGGCTAATTTTTGTTTTTATTCGTCTTTTTCTCAGCAGATTTGAATAAAAATGGCACCTAGTGTGTCTGTTACCGGTAACTGTAACCGGTTTTTTTTCGTTCTTTGTTAATTATTTCATTTTCTTATTGGGCAATTTAATAAAACGCACTCGTTGAACGAATGAAGTATAAAATAGTTCGAGATATGTGGTTATTTAAAGGTTTTTGCAAAAAACCGGTTACAATCCCTGCTAGTGTGTGCTAGTTGTCATGGTAACTTGGTGAAGATGACGTCATCACAAAAGGGATGTTCACTGATACTCAGATCAGCATTCGTACGTAAAGTGTCTGCTAGACGGTCGCGACACGCCCCTCCGACCGAGCGACCTTGGTCCGCACCGACCGTGTAGCAAAATTTTATACTATAGCTGTCGGTGCCGACCAAGGTGGCTCGGTTGGAGGGGTGTGTTGGCGACCGTCTAGCAGGCGTTTAAGGAAAACGTATGGCGAAGGCCGGGACGGGACACTCGCCTAAAAACCCCAGGGAAGTCGACGAATCCCACCAGCCACCTTTGTGGCGAGGCGCGAGGGGGGCTGCAGTGCGTTCAGAATGAGATATACTCCAGGCAAAATACGGTTTTGAAAAACATTAATTTATAATAGCGTTTTTTTTCTTTACATCATTTTAAAACATTATTCTAAGATGCTTTATTCAAGAATCCAACAAACTTTCCATCCGGAAGTATTTGTAATTTTTTGGAATTACAAGCGTGACTTTATGTATGTATAATTGTAGTAGCATTACCAACTGATTTGAATTGATCTGGATCGGAATGTGGTTTACATTATCTGTCATTATCACAATGACTTCGGTATGCAAAGTACACCCACACTACTGAATATTGACATCTTGACATGCATAATATATTTATACATACTTTACTTTTTATAATAATTAAGTTACATAAAAACGGTTTAGGCCTGACTTAATTTGAGGTCGTACGTATGAGATTATTCTATTTATAATACGATTTTGTTTGGTTAAATTGACACTTAAGCGGATTGTATAAATTAAATAAATTTCGGTAGGTATAGAGGAGAGTGGGTAGAATTCGTACACTTTTTTTTGTCAGCCACCTAAAAAATAATTGTTAATAATTTTATGATAAATTAAATGCTGCTTATCTATCTACCCCACTTATCTGGCTTTAATAATAATTGACTGTTGTTTGGATATAAAGCAGCATGGTGACCCTACGGTGATTTTTCTCAAAAATGGGAAACGTACGAAACTACCCCACACGTAGGGTGGCTTCGTACACTATTCCTTTTTCCCAGGATTAATTGGATTTTCAGCTGTTTCACCTGTTTTAGTCACCTTTTAGGCATATCTAACTGACATGGTATTGTAAATATACCTAATTACTCTTGATCTACAATTTTTTTACTCAAATGGGATGCATTCGTACAGTATGAAATTACATACATTTTGACTGTACGAATCAGAAAAAAAATAGAAATAAAAAATTACCGTAAAACTAATCCCAAACCCATTGTTTACATATTAATCTCAATCATCTAATTACAAACTATATAAAAAAAAACTATTAAAACTTATTAGAGACAGACGCATTCAAAGGAGAACATAAAAATTATTTTCTGGTCGCGAAATCACATATTAATTATTTCTGGTGAAATCTGCTGCCGCACTGCCATCACTTCTTGAGGGTAGCCTATGCATATGAGCGGCAGTCACGCTTACAAATATGAACGCTCCAGCATGTTGGATAGTCGAGCTATGACTACTGTACGAATGCTCCCTGTGTACGAATCCTACCCACTCTCCCCTACGGATATAGTCTTGGTCCCGGAGAAGAACTTCGAATATAACTTACTTACGGAATTCAAATTCAAATAAATTTATTGCCAAAAAGAACACAAAATACAACGTTTAACATAAGTACATTAGTTTAACAATATATATTGTTTGTTTATTTTTTTTTTAATGTTACAGTTTATTATTACATAGGTAAATTAAATTAAAACCAAGTATAAAAAAATCTAAATAAAAAACGAATTAAGAAACTACTTAAATAAATATTTACAAAATCTCAAAACTAAACTTAGAAACTAAAAAAACATCTAAATAAGGCCCCCGCGGCATCGTGCCAAAGATGCTGGCAGCATTACCTCGCTGAATCGCAATGCTTAAGCGTTGAGCGAGGAAGCTGCCAGCTCTTTGGTCACCAGTTGTGTCGACGAGCTTTTTTGACAGCTCTTTAAAAAGCGTCCTGGCGCCTGGACCCCACGGCCCCAGTGTCTCAACACCGAATGCCACGAAGTGGTAATGAGGGCCGAGACACTGGTACTTAGCTATTTTTTTAGTTTCAGCCGCCTCTGCTGCCGCACCAGCCCTGGTCGAGGTTCGGGGAAGATGAGGCGGTGCCAGAGTGTCAACGCAAGTAGCATCCCAGACCAGCACACGTCCCATCTTCCATGGGACCAAGGTCATCCCGTCCGGCCTCTTGCCATCGTCCCGCGAAGTACATTTAAAAACTTAAACAATATCTTAGAATTAAAACTTAAAGTACTTAATTGCGTTGGATTGGGCAATGGGTGCTCGTCTCAGCATGTGCAAGGCTTGGAGCCTTGCGCTGGTTTTCAGACGAGTCCCTTCGACAGGGTTGGTCGTAACACTACGTCTATCTACTTGTACAATACAGTGGATCCCAATAATATTAATCATACGTGAATTCTGAGAATCATGCCGTAAGGAATAAAATGCCCGTCGTACCGTATGCACCATTGACCTGCCCCATCAATGGGGCAGATGAGGCTAATTAGTTTCGTTTGCACCATTAATGGTGCAAACGAAACCGCGGATTGGGTATAGTCTCATCTGCACCATTGAGATGACACTATACTATCAAATCAATGCGGTTGTATACTTAGATATTTCCTCAAAGTATTTCCTCTTTGCTTGTTCTAATAAGTATTATTTAAGTGTTGACATTGACAAGGTAACTATTTTGTTTTAATGCTGTTATTTTATGTCAATGTATAATTGGAGCTTAGACTATAAGTAGAACAAATTACAATGAGCGAAACTAATTTAACGTTTGTTGCACAAAGTCGAGGAAGACTTTTATTGTTCGAAGGGTATCAATACCATTTTCACACAAAGTACAAAAATTTAAATAGTATATGGAGGTGTAGATATTTCAAAAAAACAAAATGTACAGGAACGATAACCATTACATACGTAGCATTTATGATTGACTTCAAAGGCAAAGATAATATATATTGACTTGTGGGTAAAGCCGGTGGGTGTACGGGTCACGGGGTTTTTTTATGTTTCACAAGCTTTTTACCATAATTATGTAAGAAAACTCACAAAGACATTTTTTTAGGATGATTCAAAGGTTGTGAAAAAACGTGAGCATTCCAATAACTGTATGCCTGATGAAAACAAAAATGCCGTCTGCCATTTAATAAGTTCGAGCATAGATACAGCGACAACTTCAGAAGAAACTGTACCTGCCATTTATAAAAAGACTGTGGCTACTTTCAAAGATATGGGGCTAAACCTAATTGAAACACTACCACGGTACGAAAGTTATAAATCGGCTGCTTATAGACGGATAAATAAAAAACAGGGAGTTAAGAAGACGGCCTACAGAGTCGGAACTGAAGTCGAAATTGGTAACGATCATAAAGATTTCCTCTTGGCTGACTATCATCACGAACGCGAACGTATTTTAATTTTTGCTTCAGAGGAAGCCAGAGAAATGATTAAAAACGGGAAAACCTTTTTTTGCGACGGTACATTCAAAAAGTGTCCTAAGCCATTGAAACAGTTGTATGTGATTTTTTGCGACCTAGGAAGCACCGAGGATAAAAACTTTGTAGTTCCGGTTGCTTATATTCTTTTGGAAAATAAAAAAAAGGAAACATATACTCATATGTTGGAAATGATTAAGTCGCAAATTCCAGAATGGAACCCTTCTAAATTTATATCGGACTACGAACAATCGTTTATCGGTGCCGTAAGAAGTGCGTTTCCTTTATCAAAGCATCATGGATGTTATTTCCATTTCCAAAACCAATTATGGAGAAAAGCAAAATGTTTTAATTTAAAGAAGCATAACAAAATTAGTAAAATTGTATCTCTATGCACTGTCCTGCCTCTTCTGCCTGTATCAAGAATTAATGATGGATGGGATTACATAGTTTCGGAAAATGATGTTACAGAAGGAGATGTTAATATGCAAAAATTTCTAAAGTACGTAAAAAAAAATTGGATGCCCAAGAAGACACTGTGGTGTTGCTTCGGTGAGCGGCATCGTACGAACAACGTTTGTGAGGGATGGAATGGGTATATCAATAACTGCTTCAAAAGGAGACCTGCCACTGTAAATAAATGCTTAGCTGTGCTTAAGCAAGACGCTGCTTTTAATGCTGTTAACGCATTAACAACATATCCATATAACAACAGGGCAAAACACGTCAAGGAACGTAATAAATATATAATGCATGTACAAATGCAGTTAACTAATGGTGACATTGATGTGCCGCTATTTTTAGAAAAGTTAAGGTAAACTCAGTATTTTTTTGTTATAAAGTTGCATTTCAAATTTTAGGGAACAATGAAATAGGTAATACGTACATGTTTGTGTTGTGTGGACTGAGAGAACTAATATTGTAGTTTTAAGCGTCATTATTCAGAAATGAAGCCTTATTAATTTATTTGTAAAATGTATTATTGTTGTTGCTTTTTGTTTGTTTATTTATGTAAAAAAAATTGTTCCGCACACAAACGAAATACGGCCTTATATTGGTTTTTTTATTTTACCATGCCTAGGAAAGTAGGGTGAAGTAGTTGTATTGATATTAATGGTGCAAACGACACTAATCAGCCTCATCTGCCCCATTGATGGGGCAGGTCAATGGTGCATACGGTACGACGGGATAAAATGGGAGTAAAATTTTGCATATCTATATATTATTATTTACTGATTATCGTACAGTCGCCATCACATACATCGGAGCAAACAAGCACGTCACAAACATCGGAACACACCTCTATTTTCAAGGCATTAGGGTGCATGTGCCGATATTTTTGAACACCTATAGTGTACCTATGTATGTGATGGCGACTGTACAACGTAATATTTGTCAACCTCTACAGACCCAGCGGTAAAATATTTGTACAGATGTCAAAATAAACTTGCTAAATAAAAGCGTTCGTAATTACAAAACAAAAAATCCGAGTCACCTAAGGCTCTTTTTCTTTCTACGATCCAGAATATTTCTTTAGTTTTAATTAATGTAATATAAAAATAATCTCTTCCCAAATTCATTTGGTGCAGATAACAACAAAAATATCTTTGATTGTATTTAATTATTTAAGAACTGGGGGTAATCTGAGTCCCCAAAAAGCTCCATAAAAATTAATTCGGTTCTCATTTTACAACGACATAAGTACTAGAATAATATAACTTTGTGTACTCAACGGGATACGTCATAAACTCGAACACTAGTCGAAAACTAGTTTCTGTTGCTAGAAATTATAAAGGAATATGGCGTTCATAGCCCAGCGGCACCTACGAGTCAGAAACGATAACACAGGTTAAGCAAAGATGGCAGCGGTTAGTCTTTGGATGGGCGACCGCCTGTTTGAGTGGTTACTATAAATGAGCGCTTCCATGCTTTGGAAGGCACGCTAAGCAGTTGATCCCGGCTGCTGTCTATGACAGTAGTCGTTAAGCCGAGTTAGAGGCCTTCGGGCGGCTTAAGAACGTCTAACAGTCGAGTTGCCCACTCACTTGACAAAGGGGGGACAACTGTCACTTGCGTCCGCAAGAGCTACAGATGCAGTGCATAATAATGGTTTCCCATCGTTTTATCACGGAAACGTACGAACGTGTCTTGCTATTTCAGTCGGTCACGGTACTGAGGTTGACTGATGAAGCATGACAAATACGAACATTACCGAGAAAATACGATGGGAAATGATTATTCACTACATTTAGTGTCCCCTGGGTGGTACTAAAAAGTGACAAACTCAAAGGCCAACTAATGTAGGTATGCTATACGATTAAATAAATAATGAAATAAATATATTGACCGAAAAAGTTTTTCATACTAAACTTCCTTTCTCTAGACCGGACCGATCTATAGATATGGCAGATTCCATTGTGTAGGTATACAAAGTTTTATGTTATTCCAGCACCCCGATTTAAAATGAGAGCTGAACTATATTTGTATGGGGAGCTGACTTGTGTCGAGCTGGTGACTCTTAAACTGAGACTATGCTCAATGTATAAACTTAAAACAAAAAACCTTAACACAGTTACACAAAAAAAAAACTAGATATGACTAACGGTTACTTTATTCAAATGTTATTTGCAGGCCCGCCTTGTGTCACGCAACACGCAAATATGCAAAACTGTATTTATGCTGGCAATAATACCGTAAACAGCAGTTACACATACATTATAATTGCATAGGTGCGACAAATCAGATCAAAATAACTAATAATAAAATTGTTTATGCAAAAATGTGGGCTGTAGCGCATAATATACCCCTTTATTTTACACTTTATCAGACATATTTATCTTTAGTCATAAACAGTGTCTAATTTTAGTCAAAATAGATAGGTAATAAAAGTTTTCCAGAATTTATTATGCCTCCTGATCACAACATTGTGGCGAGAAGTCTAGCCTAGGTTTAACCTACATTGTGGAAGTTGATGGACTCAGATATGGAAGCGACATGTCAATCAACTTCTTACATGTGGCCAAAGTTTAGAATAAGTCACATGAACTCACATGTTGGTAGTTAGTAAGTTAAATAAGATTGTTGATGTTGTGAAGGGACGCCTGGCCGGAAACAGGCGGGAGTCGACCGCTTGTCGCAGTCATTCAGCCCATGTCCCTCAGTTCGGAGCCTCAGGTTACTGTCCCGGCGGCGTTCCCACATCCAACTCTTCAATTCTTCTTGTTTTCCTGCAGAACAGAAGGACATCTTTAAGGTCGATATCCCTCAATTCCTTCTCCTCTAACATATCTTTACCGAATGTGTTAAACCGCGGTGCCGCGTACATAACACATTCCGCTAGTACATGCTTGCTTGTTTCCTCCTGCCCACAGTGTGGGCAAGTAGCGTCGTTACTTATACCTATTATCTTTAACTGTCTATTCAGAGTATTGTGACCGGTTATGATACCAGTCAGCAGTTTCAGATTGCTCTTACCCAGTTTCAGCAGATACCTGGTCCTTTTGTGATTAGTGCCTCCTATCATCATCTTTGTCTGTCTGCATCCAGATGCATCCCTCCATTATTTTTCCCCATCCAGTTCTTTTAGCTTATCTATAACCCCCTTTGTAACTTGAGCCGAAAAGGGAAGGACCGGTTCTGGGCCTTCAAACTCCCTTCCCGCACCTTCCCTGGCCAACTCATCTGCCTTCTCATTGCCCGCTATTCCCTGATGTCCTGGCACCCACGCCACCGTCACACCTGGGTTTTCTCCTATCTTATTAAGCTCTTCCTTGCATTCTTTCACTAAGGCGGAGATACTAGTGTAATAAGATATAGATACATATGTATAAAAGTGTTATACCTACACCCAATTGCACAAACGTCTATTACAACGTTTTGGGCATAGTTATAAACCATTAAAAGATAATGGACTTTTGTGAAACTGGGTGTTGGCTGTTGTTTCTCTTTCGTAAAAGCGAGGGAGAGTGTTGTATCGATAATATGTATAGGCAACACTGCGTCGATAACTGTCAGGTGATAGCTGGTAAGGATTTTAGGTTAAAATAGATCTGTCAGAATAATACACGTGTTTTATCAAAAAATTAATTAATTACACATAAAACCCGTTATAATTGTTAGGGGAAAATCTTACACAAATCGAACTATTTAGTCCTTAGTTTAATAAGGCTTGTGTTATGGGTACTAGACGATGATATATTTAATAGGCATAAATACTGAAATACATAGAAAACATCCAAAACTCAGAAACAAATATTCATGCTCATCTCACAAATATTTTCGCTTACCGGGATTCGAACCCGGAATATTCAGCTTCGTAAGTCTTACTAATTCATGTTTGATGAATTTTAATTTTATTTATGGATTTGGTCGATTGGTTAAAAAAATACTTTAATTCGGTTTGTGTCATTCGGTTTTTTATTTTTATTTTTTTATTATATGATTTTTAATTATGATCGTGTTATTCACATGAAATTGTATTTGTGTGGTTAAATAAAATAGCTTGTAAAATCTAAGGTATGAAATAAAAGACTTCGTAAAGTTTAAAATGCACATATAATTCGTTACAATATTTAATAATGTAATATAATAATAATTTATATTTCTTAACACTATTAAAGCTGCCACAGATTGGTATCCCGCAACGCCAGATTTCCATTTCAAAACATAAGTATTTAAATAAATAAGTAACTATTTCCCCAATAATTCGCTAATTATAATAATAATCTCTGATTGTGTTCATTTGGTTCACACACAACATTTCTGGATATTACATTAAGTATTTAAAATTCCAGTTGAAAATACTCTTAAATTCTGGTATTTATTATACTTATTAAGTTTTGCAATTTTTTTAAGTACTGATATCAATTTATAATATATTAATTACATGTTTTACACATGATTTTTTATTTAAAAAATTGGCCCGAAAAAAATTACCTAGGGATACATTTTTGCAACGGTAACATAAATAAACGGTTATAATAATCCCGTATTTTCATGTGTAAAATTAATGTAATTCATTTATCCTATCCATGAACGAGCACTTTTAAAATGAAATGTACCTAGTTTATATAAGAAATTGAGAACTTTTTCATAGAAAATGCCATATAATTTTACGTAGTAGGTAGCTATTTTCAATAGTTTTCATTTATGTAATATATGATTTTAATAACTGTCCCGTAAAAAGCGCAAACATTTACTACATAAAACGTAGATTTCTAATTAAATATTTTATTTCCATAAAAGGTACAGAAGTATCTAATTAAGCTTTCGAGCTAAACAAGAACGTAAAAGGAACTTCTTACCGCGACGGACAGATTCAAGGGAAAGTAATATAATTATTTGAAAAAAATCATCTTCATCATCATATCAGCCAAAAGACGTACACTGCTGGACATATGCCTCTCCCAAAGAGTGCCAAAGTGATTGGCCCTGTGCCACCCGCCAAAAAATGTTTTGCAAAATTCGAATAAATCATTCACTTTGCCGATTTTTAGGGTTCCGTACTCAAATAATAAAACGGGACCCTATTATTACTAAGACTCCGCTGTCCGTCTGTCTGTCTGTCTGTCTGTCTGTCTGTCTGTCTGTCCATCTGTCACCAGGCTGTATCTCAACAACAGTGATAGTTTGACAGCTGAAAATTTAGCAGATGATGTATTTCTGTTGCCGCTATGACAACAAATACTAAAAACCAGAAAATAAATATTTTTTTATATATTTTTTTCTTTTACAATCTTACACAAATCGGCTTAGTCCCAAACTAAGCAAAGCTTGTACTATGGGTACTAGACGACGATACACATACTTATATAGATAAATAAATGCTACAAATTTATAGAAAACATCCATGACTCAGGAACAAATAATTTGTGCTCATCACACAAGTAAATGCCCTTACCAGGATTCAAACCCTCCAGCTTCGTAGGCAGGGTCACTACCAACTAGGCTACAGGGGGCTTCCATACAACAAACGATATAGATAATGGTACGGAACCCTTCGTGCGCGAGTCCGACTCGCACTTGGCCGGTTTTTTTTACTATGTTATATTACAGTTTAACAAAATGCATTACAATAATTATATACGATATCGTCACAGGGGAAAACACTTTAAACACTTGTTGGAATGGTACATACTTATTTCTAATTTATCATTTTATTTACATATTTTAAAACTGCCCGTCACGTGCAATAAAATAAATAGTTCAAACTAACTCGTTAATTTGAATTATGCACAAGCAATAATTTAGTCCGAGAGTTAATTCATACATATACTTAGGTACCTTGCCTATGAATTAATGAGTGACATTAATCTTTCAACTGTGCCCTTTAAATTTAAAATTATGCCTTACATTTTCTAACAAGTGTCGAATAAGCATCAGCAATAGTAAAATATTTTTATGATTGTGTAAACACAATACAAGTTAAAATAAATAAACGAAATCCATTATTATGATATAATTCTCATATAATTAATTACCTAATAAAAACCTATAGATTGGTGCGTTCTTCTGAAGCTTGTTTGAAAAAGAAACAATGTTCATAATAATTGATCGAATTGATAAGTCAATTTCTCCGAAAATGTGTTCTTTTATTGGTTTGTAGTAAACGTACAAATTAGAACTCGTGTGGTGCTGCAGGCGGGGCAATAGAGCATAAATATAATTTTTATGCAGCCTTCACAACAATAAAGACGGTTAGATCCTCGGTCTATGGTGTACCAAGTACGCATAAGTTATTGGCGAAAATCGCGAAACATCTGGTTGATCTAACTTGTGACCGACGCGAAGCTTGCACGCACCTTTGCAATTCAGCGCGGAAATGTCGCAAGTATCCTTGGTACAATGCCCCAGGGGGGCTTGTTTAGATTTATCTTAGTTTTAATTTAAACTAGTTAATGTTAATTATCAACTTGTATATACTTTAGAAACTAAAATAATGGAACTTGTATTTCAACATTTTGAGAAGAACTGGGACAAAGTTGAAAGATTTCACGGTAACATTGCCCATTCATAACATAACATGGAAGTAAAGTACAAGTAGTTAACGTACCTACTTAACAACATTCATAAAACTGTAAGTAGGTAAGTAGCTACATTTTTTTTCACGTGGTATGATATTGATTTTTTTATCATTTTAATTTTAAGGTCTTTGAAAATACGAAACTGTTTGCAATGCTGATTTGGAAAAAAACATTGTACAATCCAGTTTAAAGTTTAGACCATGTGTTATTAATAGAGTTAGGATGTTTGGTGGCAAAGGTGAACAAAGAGCAAAGGAGACGTTGTTATATATTTTTTGATTGAATGAATGAATGAATAAATGATTGATAAACCAATAATGTATAATTAAATTTATTGTTTTGATTTGATTCATAAAAAAATAATAAAAACATAAAATTTTGTTGAAATATATATATTATTTTTCATTGGAATAAGTTTCAGTATACTACTGATACTTCAGTTTCCGTATCATTAGTAGTATATAATATTCATTCGAAATACATTCTCTCATTGCGTCAATATTTATTCTTGTTTGATTGCACTTGTACTGTACAATGATATCATGATTAGGGTCAGGATTCCCGTGGCACTTCAGCACAAGAAACGCAATAAATCCGCCGTTATATACTTTTATAATTGAACGAATGACTGAATGGTAAAAGCATTTAATGTAGAATTTATAATATAACTTATATTACATACCTATTTGACCTTTTTCGTTGACTTAAAACTCCCGGCAACTAACTCTTATATCATTGACGTTATTATTATATCGTTCTCGACACATAAATAGATTTTTCACAAGTTGAGAAACCGTATAACGCCAGCTAATATGGAACAATTGCCATAGTATATGTTTTTCATAATCTTGACAACCGTTTAACATAACACAGAAGAAGATAATATGCAAGATTTTGAAACTTTAATTCCAGTTGCAAGTTGTTCAAGCTCTTAAATACATTAAACATTTTAACAAACTTTTATTTAAATGTTATAGTATAAAAACATCACTGTAATTTACAGTATTGCATTGCAGTTGTCGTCAAAAGTTTATGTAAAATATGTAACTAGTAAAATATGCGATGTTTCAACAAACCTAAATTGTTTACTCTATACTCGTTCATACAATGAAACACACCTTTGTGTTGTATTATTGGCCGGCACTGTAATATAGACTTATCATTCAGTTATTCATTTATTCAAATAAAAAATATACAATGGCGACTCCACTGCATTACCTGTGCTAAACTGCCACCAGAATCCTAACCCTAGTTATTAATATCTTGTAATCAAAAAAATAAAACATCAAAAAAGTTTTATTATTTGCTATGTGCTCTGTCAAAATTATGATACATGAAATTACTTTAGATAGGGCGACATTGACACTATTTGTTGATTAATTCAATATCATAACACTTCACGTAGCGTATAAATAAGTTTAATAATAATAGTATAGTAAGTAAGAACTAGAAACAGTCGACAACAAATATTTTTATATATTTTCAATTAGTTTTTGAATTTCATGTTACATTATATATTTTGTTGTTTAACAACCTATTACGAGAATCACAAAGTCTTTCAATAATAATTTCACAATTTTTACAATTTTTTATATAGAAATAAGCATCAAAACATTTGAACATTGACGGAAATAACAATAATTTGAAAATAAACTTATGTACCTAACTAGTTAATTCATATTTTCTTTATTTCAATAAAATTGTTAATCGAGTTCTGTCATAAAGCTCTATGTGGAAAAATCCGGCACACTTTATTTATAGGATAACGGCGTAGCGCGTAGCTCTTTTTTAGAAGCTTCTATTTATCTTGCACTGTGTGCATCATTATTGAACGAGCGAGCGAAACGAACGAAGTTCTCCATTTCAGCCTCCAATTCTTTCATATGTCCGGATGTCCCACTGTCCGGCTTTTCTACTATACAGGTTGGTCACATTTCTTAACCGATTTTCGTAAAATTTTGTGTGCAGGTTTTTTAGGGTTCCGTACTCAAAGAGTAAAACGGGACCCTATTACTAAGACTCCGCTGTCCGTCTGTCTGTCACCAGGCTGTATCTCACTGATACCGTGATAATTTCATTCAATACTAAAAACACAGAACAAAATAGGTTTTTTATGGATAATGGTACGGAACCCTTCGTGCGCGAGTCTGACTCGCACTTGACCGGTTTTTTTTTGACGATTTAGTTTTTTGAAATTCCTTTTTTTAAGACAGATTCTCGAGGTCTACAGCACACAGAACCACTAAGTAGTTTATATATAGTTTAATCGTCACCTCTGAAAAGTAAGCAAATAAATTAGGTCGTTACTCATTATTAATTCGACTATGGGTACCTATATATTTTTATTAGAATAAAGAAAATTATCTGTATATATATTTTCCAATTTCTAGAGTTAGATCTAGTCTAAAGGTATTTTTCCTATAAATGGATAATAAAAATCCTATAGAAATATATTTACAGTGGCTGCAGTAGGAATAGGAGGACGTTTCCATGTATTGGCACGTAAATGATATTTTCCTTTAGTAATAAAACAGTTGATTTTAAAATTCGATTATTCGATTTCAAAAATGTCCAAAAACGTGGACAATGTTGTTGATATTTCAAAGTCTCTTAAACTTTTTGTAATAAATACATCTATTTAGTGTTTTATTTTCGCGTTGTAGGTACCTACCACAAGCGGATATTTTAAATTACAATTAAATATATTTAAATTATATAATAATTTACAACAAAGAACTATTTGATTACAACTAGGTATAATAATATAATACATTTAAAGCTCAAAATTTTACACTACAAAATAATGTAATTATTATTAAATAATTATATCGCACATTGTTAAAATGACATCATGTACTTATTCATCCGCTATATTCCTATGACTTTAACATTAAAATAGAACTATATTTAACATTTAAATAGTACTAATATAATAATTCAGTACGATATATTTAAAAGGATCTTTTAAAAATGGCAGCAAATTATAAAGTTACGCTTTAACTATATAATTTTGAATAATACGTATAATATATATCTAACTATTTTGTTCTATTTTTATAATTAAGTATTTAAGTTTGTAAACAAAATATTATCTAGTTATCTGCGCGTTGAAATCTGGAAAAAATAGGTATATTATGTTTCATCCAAATCAATTTAAAGCCCTATTTTTAATGGACGCCAAGTTTTTCACGTGTATAAAGCTTAAGTTTATAGGTTTTTAGAGCATTTTCTACAAATTAAATGGTTGAAATTGGACCACATCTTTTTTCAAACGCATTTGAAAAGTGAACAGAGAAGAGAAGTCAGGAGAAAAGTGATACAGGATACAGCCATCTCAATCTAACAGATATCTTTCCGGAAATATTTGTTAGAAATGTGTAAGAGACATTTATTAACAAATAAAATCACACACCAAGGTGGGAAACAGACAAGCATTTTTAAAAGCACAATAATAGGCATTTAATGACCATGATTACTTCGTAAATAATAACATTGGAGCATATGCATATAATATTACCCGATTCGAGTCTCAAGATCGATTCTAATATGATCAAATCCTTGGCATTCATATTTCACTGTACAAAAAAAAAGTTACTTAGCTCAGTTAATCTAAAAAGACATAACCAATATACTTATGTTCGTCTCGCTCTTTTATATCTAACATGGAATGAGTAAAAGATACGGTTAACAGTGGGTGAAGAGTTTGAAGAAACCTCTCCCTTTCTCCGGAGCTGGTCCCATCAGCATCGGTACTTGGTTTTTGTGGGTTATCGTGATCTGAAATTAAAATAAAAGAAATGTTATCATTGTCAACACAATCACGAGTCTATATACGAGTAGTTACACGCGACTTTTTGCACCGAAACGCGTGTTTTACGATCGAGTGACTGTAGCGCGACACTAACAAAATCAAAATATTCATTCAGCAAATGGGCCACAAGGGCACTTTTACAAGTCAAAATCTAGAGACTTTAAATACTACTAAGTACATCATCATAATAAAATTAACTGGAACTACATCAAAGTTTACACAATAACAAACAATAAGAGAAAAAAGAAACAACAATCCATATCTCTTAGAGATGTATTAGGTCTCCAAGCGTCACATTTAAAATGATTATAATTAAATCTGATGTGTATCCACATAGATGTACCTATAAGATCTTGGAGCGTCAAAAACGAAGTACATAATAAAATAATAAAATCAAAGTTCATCAGGTCATGTCGTATCTCTCATGTCGTATCCGCAGAAAGAAAAGAAAGTAGAAAGAAGTTAATTCTCGCCAATGCGAAACTGTGCCAAATTACTCTAGTCAAAATACGGTTTTGAAAAACATGAATTTATGTAAGCGTTTTTTTTCTTTATTTCATTTTAAAACATTATTATAAGATGGTTTATTCAAGAATCCAACAAACTTTCCACCCGGAAGTATTTATATAGATTTAAATAAACAATGAATCGTTTTTTTTTATATTATAGAGCAAATGTAACTGAACCAAAATAAAGATAAAACCATTAATAATATTTTTTCTGACTTTTCAGAAGCTAGTTAAGTTATAATTTTTTTGATGTCTGAAATTTTGTTGGATTTTGTCGCCAGGTAACTATTTAATTGATAATATATCCATTACATAGAAAAAATCTGCTATTATAAATTATTTCCAAATTTGTCATTTTTTCCATACAAGTTATCAGTTCATTGCCTGGACTAAATCCACAAACAGCACCCGTTCACGAGTATGACGCGTATCTCGGTATTAGATCACCTGTATCAATACTGTACCGCAGCAAAAAGTCGCCGTGTGTGACCGCCCTCCGTCCCATTATTGAGCACAGGCCTTCCCTCATGGACGAGAAGGAAACGGGCAGTAGTTTCACGCTAGCCCAATGCGGGTTGGGGTGTTTACTTGAATTTGTTCGCAGACATATGCATGACTTTTTGCACGGTGTATTTTTTCACCGAAAAGTGATAGGAAAATATCAAGTGATATTCCATAAAAAAGGTTGAAAAACCCCATCGGTAACCCCTTGGCCACGACTTTGGTCTTAAGCGACCTGCGACCAGCGTTTTATCTGTTCAATGCGCGGTCGAGACACGCAACGCACAGTGGTTAGTTGGGATCACGCGCAATGAACAGATAAAACGCTGGTCGCAGGTCGCTTAAGACCAAAGTCGTGGGTGGCCAAGGGGTTAGAGCTGGTATTTAAGCTCATGACCTCCGCTTGAAAGCTGCACGACGGAACCACTAGGCTACCAACCGTGGGCTAACCTAACCTAAAAATTTCAAAAAACTACTCTATTTGCAGTTGGTCCAAATTCCATTGCAAAATTTTCATCTGTGAGAGAATAAGCGAATCCCTCGCATATCTCTTCCCGAAAATGCCATTTTTACCTTGCACGGTGGTTGCATCCAGGGCTCTCCGTCGATCTGCATGGGGAAAGTCTTCTTGGTGGTCATCTCAATAGAGCTACACTGGGCCAGGCGACGACCAGAGGCCCGCAGACCTGTGGCAAAATACTAGGTCAATCATCATAAGCATTTATTAGAAAGTTTAATTTATTTGCGATAGTTGGGGCTTTATTACAGACCGATTTCATTACTGGGTGTTTTTTCAAAAATATTGGAAAAGATTATAAGCAAACGCCTGATTAGTTTTGCAAAACAAAATAAACTGTTTTCAGAACGCCAGTTTGGATTCCGAAGAAATAAGTCAACTGGAGATGCGGTAGAACTGATGACTAAGCTCGTCTCAAATTATCTAGATGAAAATAAGGCCTGCGTAGGCGTATTTCTTGATTTAGCAATGGCATTTGATACTGTTTCCATCCCGATTCTACTAAGAAAACTTGAACTCCTTGGAGTCAGAGGTGACGTTTTGGCCTGGTTTAAGAGTTATCAACCAAATCGAGCCCATTGTGTTAAAGTTGACCAGAACATCAGTGACAGTTCTGTTATTGATTTTGGCGTATACAGGGAAATATACTGGGACCAACTTTATTTATACTATATATCAATGACATTACCGCTACAAATTTGCTAAACGCTGATGTCATATGTTACGCTGATGACACCGCCATAAGTTTTAACGATGACTCATGGGCTGAAGTAGCTAGATTGGCAGAAAGAGGTCTGTTTACTGTGGCAGAATGGCTTCAGTCCAATTTACTGACTTATTAATTCTGCCGAATATACAGAACTATCGCAAAAACGTAATTTCAGAATTCCCGTTTCCTCTAAAAATTCAGTTTTTGCCCAAAGATTTGGCTCGTTTCTCCATCCATTCATATATAATAAAATATGTACAAAATCTCCTTTGCAAGACTACTCGACGAGGGAAGTAAAACTTAAGGTACAATCATGGCTCAATACACTTTCTTATGAGGAAATAGAGAAGATTCTGGAAATTATCAAATAAAACACACACACGCACACACACACACTATACAAACACACACATTGTATTCCTTATTTGATATTTATAATATATTGTGCAATTGATTGTAATATTTTGAATCCATGCAATGTAAAAGGTAATATGCGGTCTCCTGCGATACAGGCAAAGCCTAGTGCAGGGACTGGTACTTATAAATATATATGTAAACGATTCTGCTAAATAAATGTCTTATGTCAAAAAGTTTAAATAAATGGTTAAGAGGAATGCCTATCTGCGATTTTCCCATACAAACGCTCTCGACTGTTTCCTCCCTGGTTTTTGAACCTAGAGTAATGATTTTTTCAAATAAGTTCAATACCATCAATATCTATGCCGCTATGTTTCGCTTTTTTAGATCTTTTTATTTTAAAGATACTTACAGCGTAAGTATCTTTAAAAAAAAAAAAATTAAAACAAAACATAGCTAAGAAGATTATTTCTTAATCTTGCAGTTTCCAGAATGTTATGACGATTGGTTGTGTTTTGGAGGAGGAAACAGTCGAGAGCGAAACCTCGATTTTTGAGTATTTTGCGTGGGAATTTTAGCTCGAGCTGCAGTTATCCTTATCGCATAGATAGCTCCCGCCGCCCACAACAGCGCGACAGAAACATTGCGTCAAAATTTTGAGATTTGAAAAATTGCTCAGCTACGCTCGTAGCGCTACGCCGTAGCCCGTAGCAGCTTAAACTCTGTATGTAGCGAAAAGCGCTCGTAGCGCTCTGATGCATGTGTGTCGCGATTGGCGCTGAATGTATTAAGGCCATAGAGGAAATTATTTATATACTGGTAAAGGCTTTCAAAATTATCCCTTTTGTTTTGTGATGGTTTTTGTGTTTGGTGCTTTTGTGATAATTTAGTGTTAACCATAACAAAATGTCTGTCACACGCAATACACAATGTAACCCAAAAGCAGATTTTGGTTTAAAAAAGTGATAATTTTGACGGCTTTAGCCAAATGTGTCAGTCACTGTTCCGTCCTGTTAGCCACGAGACAAAGTTTTATAACAGCTTCTTAGATATTTTTTTTATTTTTAAATAAATCTTCTGTGCTCAGCAGTGAGACGTATATCATCATCATAAATTTAATGTAAGAGTTAGACTCTTGTCGGTGTAGCTCCCTCCATCTGACTCTATCTAGGGCCGCCTCCTTGACCTCTTTATACGACGTAACTGCTACTTTTTAGGGTTCCGTACTCAAAGAGTAAAACGGGACCCTATTACCTTAGTAATAGGGTCCCGTTTTACTCTTTGACTCCGCTGTCCGTCCGTCCATCCGTCCGTCCGTCTGTCTGTCACCAGGCTGTATCTCACTGATACCGTGATAGTTCCAGCTGAAATTCTCACAGATGATGTATTTCTGTTGCCGCTATAACAACAAATACTAAAAACACAGAATAAAATAGTTTTTTTTATAGATAATGGTACGGAACCCTTCGTGCGCGAGTCCGAATCGCACTTGGCCGGTTTTTTCTTTTATTTGTTTCATGTATCTTCCCCTTCTTCGCTTGCCTTCTACCTTGCCTTCCGTGATGATATTATTAAAAGCGTCATGTCGTATAAGGTGACCAATCATTTTCCCTCGCCTATTCTCTTATCTATATATATAAAAGAAGACTTCCTGACAGATCATCAACGCACAGCCGAAACTACTGGAACTAGAAACTTGAAATTTACACCCATACTACCTTTTATAACGTAGGCGACGGATAAGAAGGGATTTTTGGAAATTCCACCCCTAAAGGGGTTAAATAGGGGTGAAAAGTTTGTATGGAGGAAACTTTATTTTTTGAGCTGGTGTCTTCAAACTTTGTGGAAAGATTACTTTGTAGAATACAAATAAAGTACTTTCAGCGTTTTGGAAAATTCCACCCCTAAGGGGGATAAAAAGGGTTGCAAAATTTGTCTATATATATAAAAGAAGACTTCCTGACAGATCATCAACGCACAGCCGAAACTACTGGAACTAGAAACTTGAAATTTACACCCATACTACCTTTTATAACGTAGGCGACGGATAAGAAGGGATTTTTGGAAATTCCACCCCTAAAGGGGTTAAATAGGGGTGAAAAGTTTGTATGGAGGAAACTTTATTTTTTGAGCTGGTGTCTTCAAACTTTGTGGAAAGATTACTTTGTAGAATACAAATAAAGTACTTTCAGCGTTTTGGAAAATTCCACCCCTAAGGGGGATAAAAAGGGTTGCAAAATTTGTCTATATATATAAAAGAAGACTTCCTGACAGATCATCAACGCACAGCCGAAACTACTGGAACTAGAAACTTGAAATTTACACCCATACTACCTTTTATAACGTAGGCGACGGATAAGAAGGGATTTTTGGAAATTCCACCCCTAAAGGGGTTAAATAGGGGTGAAAAGTTTGTATGGAGGAAACTTTATTTTTTAAGCTGGTGTCTTCAAACTTTGTGGAAAGATTACTTTGTAGAATACAAATAAAGTACTTTCAGCGTTTTGGAAAATTCCACCCCTAAGGGGGATAAAAAGGGTTGCAAAATTTGTATGGGGAAACTCTTTTTTGAGATAGAAGCTTAAAAGTTTGTAGAAATATTACTTATTGAAATACGAAAAATCAACTTTCAGCGTTTTAGAAAATTTCACCCCTAAGGGGGTTAAAAGGGGGTGCAACATTTGTATGGAGGAAACATTTTTTTTCTAGCTAGAGAATTCAAACATTGTAGAAAGCTTACTTATATGAATTAAAATAAAGTACTTTCGGCGTTTTGGAAAATTCCACCCCTAAGGGGTTAAATAGGGTTGCAAAGTTTGTATGGTGGAAACTTAATTTTTTGAGCTAGAGTCTTTAAACTTTGTGGAAATATTACTCATTAGAATACAAATAAAGCACTTAAAGGGTTTTGGAAAATTCAACCCCTAAGGGGGCTAACAAGGGTTGCAAGGTTTTTATGAGGGAAACTCTTTTTTGAGATAGAAGCTTTAAAGTTTGTAGTAAGATTACTAATTGAAATACATAAAAACGACTTACAGCGTTTTAGAAAATTCCGCCCCTAAGGGGGTTAAAAGGGGGTGCAACATTTGTATGGAGGAAACATGTTTTTTTAGCTAGAGACTTAAACCTTTGTAGAAAGCTTACTCATTAGAATAAAAATAAAACATTTTCAGAGTTTTGGAAAATTCCACCCCTAAGGGGTTAAATAGGGTTGCAAAGTTGTATGAGGGAAACGCTTTTTTGAGATAGAAGCTTAAAAGTTTGTAGAAAGATTACTTATTGAAATAAAAAAAAAAAAATTCAGCGTTTTAGCAAATTCTACCCCTAAGGGGGTTAAAAGGGGGTGCAACATTTGTATGGAGGAAACATTTTTTTTCTAGCTAGAGAATTCAAACATTGTAGAAAGCTTACTTATTAGAATTCAAATAAAGTACTTTCGGCGTTTTGGAAAATTCCACCCCTAAGGGGTTAAATAGGGTTGCAAAGTTTGTATGGTGGAAACTTTATTTTTTGAGCTAGAGTCTTTAAACTTTGTGGAAATATTACTTATTAGAATACAAATAAAGCACTTTCAGGGTTTTGGAAAATTCAACCCCAAAGGGGGCTAAAAATGGTTTCAAGGTTTGTATGAGGGAAACTCTTTTTTGAGATAGAAGCTTTAAAGTTTGTAGTAAGATTACTAATTGAAATACATAAAAACGACTTACAGCGTTTTAGAAAATTCCACCCCTAAGGGGGTTAAAAGGGGGTGCAACATTTGTATGGAGGAAACATGTTTTTTTAGCTGTAGACTTAAACCTTTGTAGAAAGCTTACTTATTAGCATAAAAATAAAGCACTTTCAGCGTTTTGGAAAATTCCACCCCTAAGGGTTGTTAAAATCGTTGCAAAGTTTGTATGAGGGAAATTATTTTTTGAGATACAAGGTTAAACGTTTGGAGAAAGATTACTTACTTATTGAAATAAAAAAAAACCAGCCAAGCGCGAGTTGGACTCGCGCACGAAGGGTTCTGTGTCAATAAAAATATTTATTTTATTTTGTTTTTAGCATTTGTTGTTATAGCGGCAACAGAAATACATCATCTGTGAAAATTTCAACTTGAACTATCACGGTATCAGTGAGATACAGCCTGGTGACAGACAGACGGACGGACGGACGGACGGACTGCGGAGTCTTAGTAATAGGGTCCCATTTAACTCTTTGAGTACGGAACCCTAAAAAGAACTTTTAGTGTTTTAGAAAATTCCACCCCTAAGGGGGTTAAAAGGGAGAACAACATTTGTATGGAGGCAACGTTCTTTTTTTAGCAAGAGACTTTAAACTTTGTATTTGATAGCTTACTTATCTATATATATAAAAGAAGACTTCCTGAATGATCATCAACGCACGCCGAAACTACTGGAACTAGAAACTTAAAATTTACACCCATACTACCTTTTATAACGTAGGCGACGGATAAGAAGGGATTTTTGGAAATTCCACCCCTAAAGGGTTTAAATAGGGGTGCAAAGTTTGTATGGAGTAAACTTTATGTTTTGAGCTGGAGTCTTCAAACTTTGTAGAAAGATTACTTTATAGAATACAGAATTCAGGGTTTTGGAAAATTCAACCCCTAAGGGGGCTAAAAAGGGTTGCAAGGTTTGTATGAGGGAAACTATTTTTTGAGATAGAAGCTTTAAAGTTTGTAGTAAGATTACTTATTGAAATACATAAAAACAACTTACAGCGTTTTAGAAAATTCCGCCCCTAAGGGGGTTAAAAGGGGGTGCAACATTTGTATGGAGGAAACATGTTTTTTTAGCTAGAGACTTAAACCTTTGTAGAAAGCTTACTCATTAGAATAAAAATAAAACATTTTCAGAGTTTTGGAAAATTCCACCCCTAAGGGGTTAAATAGGGTTGCAAAGTTGTATGAGGGAAACGCTTTTTTGAGATAGAAGCTTAAAAGTTTGTAGAAAGATTACTTATTGAAATAAAAAAAAAAAAATTCAGCGTTTTAGCAAATTCTACCCCTAAGGGGGTTAAAAGGGGGTGCAACATTTGTATGGAGGAAACATTTTTTTTCTAGCTAGAGAATTCAAACATTGTAGAAAGCTTACTTATTAGAATTCAAATAAAGTACTTTCGGCGTTTTGGAAAATTCCACCCCTAAGGGGTTAAATAGGGTTGCAAAGTTTGTATGGTGGAAACTTTATTTTTTGAGCTAGAGTCTTTAAACTTTGTGGAAATATTACTTATTAGAATACAAATAAAGCACTTTCAGGGTTTTGGAAAATTCAACCCCAAAGGGGGCTAAAAATGGTTTCAAGGTTTGTATGAGGGAAACTCTTTTTTGAGATAGAAGCTTTAAAGTTTGTAGTAAGATTACTAATTGAAATACATAAAAACGACTTACAGCGTTTTAGAAAATTCCACCCCTAAGGGGGTTAAAAGGGGGTGCAACATTTGTATGGAGGAAACATGTTTTTTTAGCTGTAGACTTAAACCTTTGTAGAAAACTTACTTATTAGCATAAAAATAAAGCACTTTCAGCGTTTTGGAAAATTCCACCCCTAAGGGTTGTTAAAATCGTTGCAAAGTTTGTATGAGGGAAATTATTTTTTGAGATACAAGGTTAAACGTTTGGAGAAAGATTACTTACTTATTGAAATAAAAAAAAACCAGCCAAGCGCGAGTTGGACTCGCGCACAAAGGGTTCTGTGTCAATAAAAATATTTATTTTATTTTGTTTTTAGCATTTGTTGTTATAGCGGCAACAGAAATACATCATCTGTGAAAATTTCAACTTGAACTATCACGGTATCAGTGAGATACAGCCTGGTGACAGACAGACGGACGGACGGACGGACGGACTGCGGAGTCTTAGTAATAGGGTCCCATTTAACTCTTTGAGTACGGAACCCTAAAAAGAACTTTTAGTGTTTTAGAAAATTCCACCCCTAAGGGGGTTAAAAGGGAGAACAACATTTGTATGGAGGCAACGTTCTTTTTTTAGCAAGAGACTTTAAACTTTGTATTTGATAGCTTACTTATCTATATATATAAAAGAAGACTTCCTGAATGATCATCAACGCACGCCGAAACTACTGGAACTAGAAACTTAAAATTTACACCCATACTACCTTTTATAACGTAGGCGACGGATAAGAAGGGATTTTTGGAAATTCCACCCCTAAAGGGGTTAAATAGGGGTGCAAAGTTTGTATGGAGTAAACTTTATGTTTTGAGCTGGAGTCTTCAAACTTTGTAGAAAGATTACTTTATAGAATACAGAATTCAGGGTTTTGGAAAATTCAACCCCTAAGGGGGCTAAAAAGGGTTGCAAGGTTTGTATGAGGGAAACTATTTTTTGAGATAGAAGCTTTAAAGTTTGTAGTAAGATTACTTATTGAAATACATAAAAACAACTTACAGCGTTTTAGTAAATTCCACCCCTAAGGGGGTTAAAAGGGGGTGCAACATTTGTATGGAGGAAACATGTTTTTTTTAGCTAGAGACTTAAACCTTTGTAGAAAGCTTACTTATTAGCATAAAAATAAAGCACTTTCAGCGTTTTGGAAAATTCCACCCCTAAGGGTTGTTAAAATCGTTGCCAAGTTTGTATGAGGGAAATTATTTTTTGAGATACTAGGTTAAACGTTTGGAGAAAGATTACCTACTTATTGAAATACAAAAAAACCAGCCAAGCGCGAGTCGGACTCGCGCACGAAGGGTTCCGTACCATTATCTATAAAAACTATTTAATTCTATGTTTTTAGTATTTGTTGTTATAGCGGCAACAGAAATACATCATCTGTGAAAATTTCAGCTGGAACTATCACGGTATCAGTGAGATACAGCCTGGTGACAGACAGACGGATGGACGGACGGACAGCGGAGTCTTAGTAATAGGGTCCCATTTTACTCTTTGAGTACGGAACCCTAAAAAGAACTTTCAGTGTTTTAGAAAATTCCACCCCTAAGGGGGTTAAAAGGGAGTGCAACATTTGTATGGAGGCAACGTTCTTTTTTTAGCAAGAGACTTTAAACTTTGTATTTGATAGCTTACTTATTAGAATATAAATAAAGAACTTTCAGCGTAAAATTCTACCCCTGAGGGAGTTACTAAGGGTTGCAAAGTTTGTATGAGGGAAACTCTTTTTTGAGATAGAAGCTTATAACTTTGTAGAAAGCTTACAAATAACGTATTTTCAGCATTTTGGAAAATTCCACCCTTAAGGGGTTAAAAATGGTTGCAAAGTTTGTAAGAGGGAAACTCTTTTTTGAGATAAAAGCTTGAAAGTTGTAGATATATTACTTATTGATAAAAAAAGCACTTTCTTTTTAAAACTTTGTAGAAAGCTTACAAATAAATTACTTTCAGCGTTTTGGAAAATTCCACCCCTTAAGGGGTTAAAAAGGGTGCAAGATTCGTATGGGAAACACTTTTATTGAGCTTAGCTACTTGATAGTTTGTAGAAAAAATGCTTATTACAACAAAAAAAACAATTCTTCTTAATTTTTCCTTGAAAAGCGTTAATAGGGGGTTCAAAGTTGGTAGGTTAGTCTGAAAATTTTTAAGTATGAGATTTGTAACTTCGATCCTAGCCTGTTTGTTAAAAGACTACAAAACTTATTTCAGCGTTTTTAGGGTTTCGTACTCAAAGAGTAAAACGGGACCCTATTACTAAGACTCCGCTGTCCGTCCGTCCGTCCGTCTGTCTGTCACCAGGCTGTATCTCACTGATACCGTGATAGTTCCAGCTGAAATTTTCACAGATGATGTATTTCTGTTGCCGCTATAACAACAAATACTAAAAACATAGAATTAAATAGTTTTTATAGATAATGGTACGGAACCCTTCGTGCGCGAGTCCGACTCGCACCTGGCCGGTTTTTTTTTTAAATTCAACCTCTAAAGGGGATTCCAAGTTTGTATGGCGAGCAAGTAATTTGTAACTTCGGTTGTAGACTGTTTGCTGAAAGACTACAAAACTTATTTCAGCGTTTTTTTTTATTTATCGCCTAAGAAGGTTAAAAGGGGGTTCGAAGTGTATGTAGAGAGCAAGACATTTTTAAAGTAAAAAATTTGTAACTACGGTTTCAGACTTATACTATGAGGGTTCAAAGAGGGTTCTAAGTTTGTATAGAGAGCAAGACATTTTGAAGGTAAGAGATTTGTAACTTCGGTTTTAGACTGTTTACTAAAAGACTACAAAACTAATTTCAATGTTTTTTTTTTAATTCATTCCTTAAACAAACATTTAGACGATAACATGTTCTACGCGGACAAAGTCGCGGGCAACAGCTATCTATATATATAAAAGAAGACTTCCTGACAGATCATCAACGCACAGCCGAAACTACTGGAACTAGAAACTTGAAATTTACACCCATACTACCTTTTATAACGTAGGCGACGGATAAGAAGGGATTTTTGGAAATTCCACCCCTAAAGGGGTTAAATAGGGGTGAAAAGTTTGTATGGAGGAAACTTTATTTTTTGAGCTGGTGTCTTCAAACTTTGTGGAAAGATTACTTTGTAGAATACAAATAAAGTACTTTCAGCGTTTTGGAAAATTCCACCCCTAAGGGGGATAAAAAGGGTTGCAAAATTTGTCTATATATATAAAAGAAGACTTCCTGACAGATCATCAACGCACAGCCGAAACTACTGGAACTAGAAACTTGAAATTTACACCCATACTACCTTTTATAACGTAGGCGACGGATAAGAAGGGATTTTTGGAAATTCCACCCCTAAAGGGGTTAAATAGGGGTGAAAAGTTTGTATGGAGGAAACTTTATTTTTTGAGCTGGTGTCTTCAAACTTTGTGGAAAGATTACTTTGTAGAATACAAATAAAGTACTTTCAGCGTTTTGGAAAATTCCACCCCTAAGGGGGATAAAAAGGGTTGCAAAATTTGTCTATATATATAAAAGAAGACTTCCTGACAGATCATCAACGCACAGCCGAAACTACTGGAACTAGAAACTTGAAATTTACACCCATACTACCTTTTATAACGTAGGCGACGGATAAGAAGGGATTTTTGGAAATTCCACCCCTAAAGGGGTTAAATAGGGGTGAAAAGTTTGTATGGAGGAAACTTTATTTTTTAAGCTGGTGTCTTCAAACTTTGTGGAAAGATTACTTTGTAGAATACAAATAAAGTACTTTCAGCGTTTTGGAAAATTCCACCCCTAAGGGGGATAAAAAGGGTTGCAAAATTTGTATGGGGAAACTCTTTTTTGAGATAGAAGCTTAAAAGTTTGTAGAAATATTACTTATTGAAATACGAAAAATCAACTTTCAGCGTTTTAGAAAATTTCACCCCTAAGGGGGTTAAAAGGGGGTGCAACATTTGTATGGAGGAAACATTTTTTTTCTAGCTAGAGAATTCAAACATTGTAGAAAGCTTACTTATATGAATTAAAATAAAGTACTTTCGGCGTTTTGGAAAATTCCACCCCTAAGGGGTTAAATAGGGTTGCAAAGTTTGTATGGTGGAAACTTAATTTTTTGAGCTAGAGTCTTTAAACTTTGTGGAAATATTACTCATTAGAATACAAATAAAGCACTTAAAGGGTTTTGGAAAATTCAACCCCTAAGGGGGCTAACAAGGGTTGCAAGGTTTTTATGAGGGAAACTCTTTTTTGAGATAGAAGCTTTAAAGTTTGTAGTAAGATTACTAATTGAAATACATAAAAACGACTTACAGCGTTTTAGAAAATTCCGCCCCTAAGGGGGTTAAAAGGGGGTGCAACATTTGTATGGAGGAAACATGTTTTTTTAGCTAGAGACTTAAACCTTTGTAGAAAGCTTACTCATTAGAATAAAAATAAAACATTTTCAGAGTTTTGGAAAATTCCACCCCTAAGGGGTTAAATAGGGTTGCAAAGTTGTATGAGGGAAACGCTTTTTTGAGATAGAAGCTTAAAAGTTTGTAGAAAGATTACTTATTGAAATAAAAAAAAAAAAATTCAGCGTTTTAGCAAATTCTACCCCTAAGGGGGTTAAAAGGGGGTGCAACATTTGTATGGAGGAAACATTTTTTTTCTAGCTAGAGAATTCAAACATTGTAGAAAGCTTACTTATTAGAATTCAAATAAAGTACTTTCGGCGTTTTGGAAAATTCCACCCCTAAGGGGTTAAATAGGGTTGCAAAGTTTGTATGGTGGAAACTTTATTTTTTGAGCTAGAGTCTTTAAACTTTGTGGAAATATTACTTATTAGAATACAAATAAAGCACTTTCAGGGTTTTGGAAAATTCAACCCCAAAGGGGGCTAAAAATGGTTTCAAGGTTTGTATGACGGAAACTCTTTTTTGAGATAGAAGCTTTAAAGTTTGTAGTAAGATTACTAATTGAAATACATAAAAACGACTTACAGCGTTTTAGAAAATTCCACCCCTAAGGGGGTTAAAAGGGGGTGCAACATTTGTATGGAGGAAACATGTTTTTTTAGCTGTAGACTTAAACCTTTGTAGAAAGCTTACTTATTAGCATAAAAATAAAGCACTTTCAGCGTTTTGGAAAATTCCACCCCTAAGGGTTGTTAAAATCGTTGCAAAGTTTGTATGAGGGAAATTATTTTTTGAGATACAAGGTTAAACGTTTGGAGAAAGATTACTTACTTATTGAAATAAAAAAAAACCAGCCAAGCGCGAGTTGGACTCGCGCACGAAGGGTTCTGTGTCAATAAAAATATTTATTTTATTTTGTTTTTAGCATTTGTTGTTATAGCGGCAACAGAAATACATCATCTGTGAAAATTTCAACTTGAACTATCACGGTATCAGTGAGATACAGCCTGGTGACAGACAGACGGACGGACGGACGGACGGACTGCGGAGTCTTAGTAATAGGGTCCCATTTAACTCTTTGAGTACGGAACCCTAAAAAGAACTTTTAGTGTTTTAGAAAATTCCACCCCTAAGGGGGTTAAAAGGGAGAACAACATTTGTATGGAGGCAACGTTCTTTTTTTAGCAAGAGACTTTAAACTTTGTATTTGATAGCTTACTTATCTATATATATAAAAGAAGACTTCCTGAATGATCATCAACGCACGCCGAAACTACTGGAACTAGAAACTTAAAATTTACACCCATACTACCTTTTATAACGTAGGCGACGGATAAGAAGGGATTTTTGGAAATTCCACCCCTAAAGGGTTTAAATAGGGGTGCAAAGTTTGTATGGAGTAAACTTTATGTTTTGAGCTGGAGTCTTCAAACTTTGTAGAAAGATTACTTTATAGAATACAGAATTCAGGGTTTTGGAAAATTCAACCCCTAAGGGGGCTAAAAAGGGTTGCAAGGTTTGTATGAGGGAAACTATTTTTTGAGATAGAAGCTTTAAAGTTTGTAGTAAGATTACTTATTGAAATACATAAAAACAACTTACAGCGTTTTAGAAAATTCCGCCCCTAAGGGGGTTAAAAGGGGGTGCAACATTTGTATGGAGGAAACATGTTTTTTTAGCTAGAGACTTAAACCTTTGTAGAAAGCTTACTCATTAGAATAAAAATAAAACATTTTCAGAGTTTTGGAAAATTCCACCCCTAAGGGGTTAAATAGGGTTGCAAAGTTGTATGAGGGAAACGCTTTTTTGAGATAGAAGCTTAAAAGTTTGTAGAAAGATTACTTATTGAAATAAAAAAAAAAAAATTCAGCGTTTTAGCAAATTCTACCCCTAAGGGGGTTAAAAGGGGGTGCAACATTTGTATGGAGGAAACATTTTTTTTCTAGCTAGAGAATTCAAACATTGTAGAAAGCTTACTTATTAGAATTCAAATAAAGTACTTTCGGCGTTTTGGAAAATTCCACCCCTAAGGGGTTAAATAGGGTTGCAAAGTTTGTATGGTGGAAACTTTATTTTTTGAGCTAGAGTCTTTAAACTTTGTGGAAATATTACTTATTAGAATACAAATAAAGCACTTTCAGGGTTTTGGAAAATTCAACCCCAAAGGGGGCTAAAAATGGTTTCAAGGTTTGTATGAGGGAAACTCTTTTTTGAGATAGAAGCTTTAAAGTTTGTAGTAAGATTACTAATTGAAATACATAAAAACGACTTACAGCGTTTTAGAAAATTCCACCCCTAAGGGGGTTAAAAGGGGGTGCAACATTTGTATGGAGGAAACATGTTTTTTTAGCTGTAGACTTAAACCTTTGTAGAAAACTTACTTATTAGCATAAAAATAAAGCACTTTCAGCGTTTTGGAAAATTCCACCCCTAAGGGTTGTTAAAATCGTTGCAAAGTTTGTATGAGGGAAATTATTTTTTGAGATACAAGGTTAAACGTTTGGAGAAAGATTACTTACTTATTGAAATAAAAAAAAACCAGCCAAGCGCGAGTTGGACTCGCGCACGAAGGGTTCTGTGTCAATAAAAATATTTATTTTATTTTGTTTTTAGCATTTGTTGTTATAGCGGCAACAGAAATACATCATCTGTGAAAATTTCAACTTGAACTATCACGGTATCAGTGAGATACAGCCTGGTGACAGACAGACGGACGGACGGACGGACGGACTGCGGAGTCTTAGTAATAGGGTCCCATTTAACTCTTTGAGTACGGAACCCTAAAAAGAACTTTTAGTGTTTTAGAAAATTCCACCCCTAAGGGGGTTAAAAGGGAGAACAACATTTGTATGGAGGCAACGTTCTTTTTTTAGCAAGAGACTTTAAACTTTGTATTTGATAGCTTACTTATCTATATATATAAAAGAAGACTTCCTGAATGATCATCAACGCACGCCGAAACTACTGGAACTAGAAACTTAAAATTTACACCCATACTACCTTTTATAACGTAGGCGACGGATAAGAAGGGATTTTTGGAAATTCCACCCCTAAAGGGGTTAAATAGGGGTGCAAAGTTTGTATGGAGTAAACTTTATGTTTTGAGCTGGAGTCTTCAAACTTTGTAGAAAGATTACTTTATAGAATACAGAATTCAGGGTTTTGGAAAATTCAACCCCTAAGGGGGCTAAAAAGGGTTGCAAGGTTTGTATGAGGGAAACTATTTTTTGAGATAGAAGCTTTAAAGTTTGTAGTAAGATTACTTATTGAAATACATAAAAACAACTTACAGCGTTTTAGTAAATTCCACCCCTAAGGGGGTTAAAAGGGGGTGCAACATTTGTATGGAGGAAACATGTTTTTTTTAGCTAGAGACTTAAACCTTTGTAGAAAGCTTACTTATTAGCATAAAAATAAAGCACTTTCAGCGTTTTGGAAAATTCCACCCCTAAGGGTTGTTAAAATCGTTGCCAAGTTTGTATGAGGGAAATTATTTTTTGAGATACTAGGTTAAACGTTTGGAGAAAGATTACCTACTTATTGAAATACAAAAAAACCAGCCAAGCGCGAGTCGGACTCGCGCACGAAGGGTTCCGTACCATTATCTATAAAAACTATTTAATTCTATGTTTTTAGTATTTGTTGTTATAGCGGCAACAGAAATACATCATCTGTGAAAATTTCAGCTGGAACTATCACGGTATCAGTGAGATACAGCCTGGTGACAGACAGACGGATGGACGGACGGACAGCGGAGTCTTAGTAATAGGGTCCCATTTTACTCTTTGAGTACGGAACCCTAAAAAGAACTTTCAGTGTTTTAGAAAATTCCACCCCTAAGGGGGTTAAAAGGGAGTGCAACATTTGTATGGAGGCAACGTTCTTTTTTTAGCAAGAGACTTTAAACTTTGTATTTGATAGCTTACTTATTAGAATATAAATAAAGAACTTTCAGCGTAAAATTCTACCCCTGAGGGAGTTACTAAGGGTTGCAAAGTTTGTATGAGGGAAACTCTTTTTTGAGATAGAAGCTTATAACTTTGTAGAAAGCTTACAAATAACGTATTTTCAGCATTTTGGAAAATTCCACCCTTAAGGGGTTAAAAATGGTTGCAAAGTTTGTAAGAGGGAAACTCTTTTTTGAGATAAAAGCTTGAAAGTTGTAGATATATTACTTATTGATAAAAAAAGCACTTTCTTTTTAAAACTTTGTAGAAAGCTTACAAATAAATTACTTTCAGCGTTTTGGAAAATTCCACCCCTTAAGGGGTTAAAAAGGGTGCAAGATTCGTATGGGAAACACTTTTATTGAGCTTAGCTACTTGATAGTTTGTAGAAAAAATGCTTATTACAACAAAAAAAACAATTCTTCTTAATTTTTCCTTGAAAAGCGTTAATAGGGGGTTCAAAGTTGGTAGGTTAGTCTGAAAATTTTTAAGTATGAGATTTGTAACTTCGATCCTAGCCTGTTTGTTAAAAGACTACAAAACTTATTTCAGCGTTTTTAGGGTTTCGTACTCAAAGAGTAAAACGGGACCCTATTACTAAGACTCCGCTGTCCGTCCGTCCGTCCGTCTGTCTGTCACCAGGCTGTATCTCACTGATACCGTGATAGTTCCAGCTGAAATTTTCACAGATGATGTATTTCTGTTGCCGCTATAACAACAAATACTAAAAACATAGAATTAAATAGTTTTTATAGATAATGGTACGGAACCCTTCGTGCGCGAGTCCGACTCGCACCTGGCCGGTTTTTTTTTAAATTCAACGTCTAAAGGGGATTCCAAGTTTGTATGGCGAGCAAGTAATTTGTAACTTCGGTTGTAGACTGTTTGCTGAAAGACTACAAAACTTATTTCAGCGTTTTTTTTTATTTATCGCCTAAGAAGGTTAAAAGGGGGTTCGAAGTGTATGTAGAGAGCAAGACATTTTTAAAGTAAAAAATTTGTAACTACGGTTTCAGACTTATACTATGAGGGTTCAAAGAGGGTTCTAAGTTTGTATAGAGAGCAAGACATTTTGAAGGTAAGAGATTTGTAACTTCGGTTTTAGACTGTTTACTAAAAGACTACAAAACTAATTTCAATGTTTTTTTTTTAATTCATTCCTTAAACAAACATTTAGACGATAACATGTTCTACGCGGACAAAGTCGCGGGCAACAGCTAGTCGTTTTATAAGCTGATTCATTATTATTTAATAATCTTACCCGTTCTGACCTGCCCCATGTGGAGACAGTTCTCTAGACCGATGACTTCGATCAATTTGTCTCCGATATCTGTGAAAAATACAACAACAATAAGCATATCACAATAAAATTTGAGTTTACAAGTTTATAATTAAAGAATAGCTGTGATATGTCCATCCTGGATTGTATATGTTCGTGAAATCATTTTTAAAATCAAATAAGTAGTTAATTATCAACCCTCCATGATGCGTTCAAGAACCGCACATTATGGCCACCATAAAAATATACTGTTTTGTTAGAACAAATTTCTTATCTGTGAAAATGTTATTATTGCTAAATAATAACATCGATTTCGATGATATTATTTCATTCAAATTTCGAACATCTCTGAAATCAAAGAAATTTGATTTGACCTCTATTCTAATATCAGTCGAGACGAGATGACGTTTAGTTTGAAATGAATTGTCAATTTGCATACAAATTTGACAAATGTCGCACGTAAGTAAGATATCGAACGATATGACAGTTGGATCCGACTCTAGTTTGTCTCTGAATTAAGAAAAACTATGACAGCTGCCAGAAAACAACGACGCGATGCCGGTCATAATATGCGGCTCCTGAATGCATCGTGGAGGCTTATGATATGTGGATAGATAAAGTAGTGTATGTAACTGTACATAATTAGGCATTAAGACACCCGTGTGATGTTATTATGAAACTCGTCTTCGGCTCGTTTCATAAACCCACACTCGTGTTTAATGCCCTTCATTATGTACAGTCACATAAACTACTATTACGAGATTGCCCCTTACATACAAACGTACAAAGCTAATAATATTTTGACTGTTGATGTAACTATGAACGTAATTTACGGAATTTAACACAGATCTTGCTCGGCAATAGAAATTGAAAAGCAAGTTCATCCTCTTGAGACCGCATACAAAAAATACACTAGAATTTGAACCAAGCAGTTCCGGTAATAGGTTTGAATTTTCATATGTTATTTGCTTAAGTTGACCAAAACAAAACAAACTCTTCTTTTAAAATTCGATTTAGGTATGGGGTACGAGTATTAGGGTCCGAAACTGAAAAAGTAAATCCTGTCAAAAAAACGCAATCAAAGAACTACCATTAGGTCCATGGTCAGCTGACAGGAAGTACCTACTTTGAGAGCTTTGTCGAGGCGGCTCATGAACGCCTCAGGCGACCCCAGGTACCTCTCTCAAAGAATCACCCTCGTGATACAAGAGAATCTCCTCGACGAGTTGTTCTTTACTTTGTTATTGTTCTTGTTTTAGTTGTATTATATTTGATTGTACATAAAACCTTATAGTCAGAGCACAAACTCATTTTTTGCTTGCATTCATTTGACAGAATTTACTCGTACAATTTCGGATAGAGCAGTGGTACATTCCATAGTGCTATTTGGTCCTTTCTGTAGGAACCTGAGACTCAGAAGGATATATTGCAGTTTTCTAAGTTCAGAAATGTCTAACCTTGATGTGCGTTGGGGAAGCGGCCTTTGCGATGCACCCCGCTAGCCCCCCACAAGTTGGACCCCCCGTGCGCGTAGGGGATGTTCAGCAACGCCACCCCCTGGAGGGCGGGGCCCTTGTTCAGCTCGAGCGATGAACCGTCGCACTATAAAAGAAAAAAAACGACACTGTATTTTGACTAAGAGGTGATTTGTTTAATCGTAAAATTGGTCAACGCGCGCAACGTTGCCCGCGAGTGTGAATTTGCCCACTGAAAAATTATGAGTAAAATTAGACAGTTTCATGGTCGTAATTACGGACGTTACGGAGTTGGCTTTTTCGGAATCGGAGTAAGATCAGAACCGGAGTTTAAAAATTTGATTTATCGGAGACGGAACCAGAATCGGAGCCGGAGTTAGACGAACTCGATCCGATTCCCAAGGCGACAGATCATAACAAGATGGCGCGTGTCAGGAAGCCAAGCCTATGAGCTGCATTTAGCTTCCATATAACTCCGATCTAATTCTTTCGGAGATGAAGCTCGTAATATCCCTGGTCCTAATCATAGTCAAAAGTCTAGTTATTAACTGTCTGTGTGTCTGTGTGTGTGTGTGTGTGTGTGTGTGTGTGTGTGTGTGTGTGTGTGTGTGTGTCTGTAGCATCGTAGCTCCTAAATCAATGGACCGATATGAATGCGGTTTTTTTGTCCGAAAGCTGACGTAATTGAGATGGTTCTTAGCTACGTTTCAACAAAGCCAGTTTAGCCGTTTGTGAGATATTGAACTTTGAAATGAAAATGTCGAGGGTTTTTCAACTTTACTAAGTTGTAGTTATTTTATGATATTGGTACGAGTATAGGAAGTACAGATAAGAAAGTGACTGACCACTATATCGATAAACTCGTGTAGATTTTTGCAGCTGGCGGCGAACTGCTCGGACGTGGCGAACTCGAAGTACCAGAGCTTGTTCTTCATCCGGGAGCTGAATTTGTCCGGGTTGCGTTCGCGTTCCGTGTGGAACTTTACGCAGATTGCCGCGTCCTGAATAGTTAAAACAAGCAAATGTTTAGCGTCTATACTGTCTATAGTAAGTAGTAAGACTTTAATATCCTCAATTAAGTATATTATACCCTGTGAGCGTCGGCGTCTCTCATCTTTTTCTTTTTCTAGAGAAAACGCTCAGAGATATTATCCCGGATATGAAACTTAAATAGCTAGATTGATTTTTTGATCCAGTAAAATCTCTGTTAATATTAAATGTCATCAAAATCTTAGAGCCGTTTTTTAAGCCAATTAGTATCTAGGATATTTCTTAAAACTCTGACAATGGACAGTCTTCGTAGAGTTTTAATCGCGTTCAATTTGCTAGTAACGTCAAAACCCATAATCATATATTTTCTAGAAATCCAGGCCCCAAACTAAAACAGGGACATTGTTCATCTGAATGCAGTCAAAACGCTATTTACTAGAGTTTCCCATACCTATGGAAACGTCAAGGACAACCTAAAAGTGTCACTATTCGACAAGCGCAAAGGCATTTCATAGGTACCATATCGCAACCTCAGACCAATTAAAAAGATAGACAGAGCATTACGAACAACCTAGTGAAGCCGGTTTTCAACCAAGCCAAATAAGTTTATCACACGCTCACGCACACATTTACAATCAAAATTGCACAAAACTCTTCAGCCATGTGTCGCAATGCTATCAAGATCACCTATTTCGAGTTTTGTGCCATTTAATTAGTTTATTTGTGCGTGAGCGTGTGCTAAACTTATTTGGCTTGGTTGAAAACTCTACCCTCCACTATACGTATAGGTACCTGCATACATCACAGTCTGAGATCGCAACACTACTTAATACTCACAACACCAATTTCATGCCATATCGCAACACTACATAATACTCACAACACCAATTTCATGCCATATCGCAACACTACATAATACTGACAACACCAATTTCATGCCATATCGCAACACTACATAATACCCACAACACCAGTTTCATGCCATATCGCAACACTACATAATACTTACAACACCAATGGAGAAATAGTTGTTGATGATGTTGTAAGGCACCGAAGTAGGGTGCGGCCCCGAGCTCGGCATTTCAGGCTGTTCTGTTGGCTCCCGCTGCTGCAAAATGGAAGATAACAGCATAATTTATCTACCAGATAAGCAAAATGTTATTAAGACAGGCTCACAAGGACGTATCTGACGTACAGTACCCGGCGCGTGACGCGACAGAACTAAGGTAAACGTCCCTATACTCGACACCTTAATGCCCAATAGTACACCATTTTTTTGACATGAGAGAATAATAAAGTCACGTGAAAGTATGAGGCCAGTGAGAGGCACTAGGGACGTCTACCTTTTTTTTTAATACAACGACGGTGGCAAACAAGCTTACGGCCCGCCTGATGTTAAGCTGGTACCGTAGCCGATGGACACTTGTGACTCCAGGAGAATCAAAAGCGCGTTGCCGACCCTTTATTCACTTGAGGATTCGCTGTGTTGGCAGATAGATACAGCAGGTCCCTCACTCCCAACACAGCGCATCCTAGGGAGCTCTGGCGACCTTACTCACCACCAGGAACACAACACCACATGCTTAGCATAGCTTGCAATATTATAGCAACACTACAAAGCAGTGGTGCTATTATGGCTGCGGTCTTCTGTAAGGTGAAGTTACTTCCCCAGTTGGGCTGATCCACATACAAGCGATATGACATTCCGCTGTGCCCTACCTCTATTTCACCTTACCTACCTTATATCGGTTTCATATACATAGTACGGTTAGATTCACACTCATCTGATATGCCAGCGTGACAGAGCTATAACCACGAACTTCGAATCTCGAACTTCGTATATCTCCGTCTCTATCGCACTTATGGTTAATGGTACTCGAGCGACAGAGACGGATATATACGACATTCGAGATTCGAAGTTCGTGGTAGCGCCGCAGCTCCTATTGTGTCAGTCGTCAGTGCATCAGAGATCATCATGTCAGATAAGTATGAATCTGGCTTTAGCGTCACTGTTTCGGAGACGAGATTTACCGGTATTATAGGGCAAACCTTGGTTAATCTGTGATATGAAGTTATTCGGTGATAGTTACTTTAAGGTCTAATAGCGGAGTTACTCGATATCTTTACGGCTTGTAATAATTTCCAGTAGGTGACGGCACTGTCATTCAACTTACTTACGTGCAGCAAGTATCCGTAAGCATCCGTAAAAAAAAACTCAAAAAACCTAACTATCACCGATTAGCCAAGGTTTGCTCTACTCTACATGGGTAATAATTTAGCCGAGTGAAAAATTACGGTATACTTAAACAAAAGTTTTCTACGAAATTAAAATCCTGTTGGACATTTCAGCGAGAAGTTTACTTCTCCGTGGGATTTAGAGTGTTACGCATGGCAACTATTTGCAGCGATTTAAACGCGATAAAGTATCGATACAGGCCATAGCAAGTGCTCCGTGCTCTAGTTATTAGGGTACTTACTTAGTCTCGTTTGTGCCTAACTGAACGATACTGTACAGGCCATAGCAAGTGCTCCGTGCTCTAGTAAGGGTCTTTAGTCTCGTTTTTGCCTCACTGAACGATTGTGTACAGGCCATAGCAAGTGCTCCGTGCTCTAGTAAGGGTCTTTAGTCTCGTTTTTGCCTCACTGAACGATTGTGTACAGGCCATAGCAAGTGCTCCGTGCTCTAGTAAGGGTCTTTAGTCTCGTTTTTGCCTCACTGAACGATTGTGTACAGGCCATAGCAAGTGCTCCGTGCTCTAGTAAGGGTCTTTAGTCTCGTTTTTGCCTCACTGAACGATTGTGTACAGGCCATAGCAAGTGCTCCGTGCTCTATAGTTAGGGTAGTGTCGTTTGTGTTTCACTGAACGACGGTGTCACTGCCCAGCGGTTTTAGCCGCGTTCGCGTGAATGCCCCGAAGGTGTGCGAGTGGTGAGTTTATCCGAAATGGCAAGAGGAAATGGTAAATGGTGAATGGCAATCGGTGTGTTTCACAAAAAATCTGCGTCGTGGCTTTTTATGCTCCGACACATGCTGAGTGGACTCCTTTTTGAGACCATCCTCAACATTGTAGCTACTTTTTTTTTTTCTAGATTAAAGCAATTTGTATGTAATGTTGTGGTTGTGTTTTTCAATTCAATAATTCATTCGTTCATTCATTCAGGACCAAGCCTAGCAATTCTAACGCCACCTCCGCAGTAAGTAGTGACCGAATCCTTAGTGATGCCTACCTCTTCGTTGGAATTCTCAACGTCGATCTGCCACCGGTCCATCATCACGGTGCTGGCTTTCGCAATTTTGTCCAAAATCTTGTGAATGGACTCGCCTTCGTACCTGATAACAAATAACATTGATATTACACGCTCTCAAGGCATTGCCTTGTACAAACGAAAAGGTGTACTTTGCAGGGCAATAAGAGATTGAAGATTTACATAATGCCTTTATTCCTAAAATGGAGTAGGCAGCACGAAATTTGATTTTGCTGCAAATTGCAGGTTCAAGGATGAAGAAATGTGTTGCTGTGATAAGTTGCCGGCTTATCGCCCACGACATATTTGAAACCAAATGTCAATCCCACAAAACCAAAATCCTTGATACACTGGATAAATAAGAGCGCTCCAACATTACAGCCACTAAGTGTAGTCGCTATTAAATGCGACCACCCGGCTGCCACAACTTGTGGCTCAGACAGCCCTTAAGCGCTCGGTGTGAGCCGATGTCATCCAAAACGCATCAATAAAGAACTCGTCCGTAGCTTGTGGCCAGCTCAATGTGCGGCATGTGCGGCTCTTAATGGTTATAAAATAATATTAGTACCTATCATAAGATTTTTTTTTTTTTTTGTGATAATTTTCTTGCAATCTGTCTCGCAGACATTCAGCAATTGGTTATGAATTTTTACTTGATGGCTTGCGCAGATCGAGTCCACTGACGCGTCTGCTTTTCATAATAATTTATCTAATGAGTAGATCCTGTGGTATTCTTCTCTTCAATCTCCGGGGTAGAGTTAGTTCAGTCATTAAGTGTTTCGCCAGTGTGTTGGGGTGTTGCAATATTCTTGTTTTGTATGTTTCTGCACTGTCTTTGATTTCTTGCTTAACAGTTTTAATTTTGAGGTCTTGATGTAGCCTATCATTTGTCATGTACCATGGTGCATCAGTTATTATACGTAGTATTTTGGATTGAAATCTTTGTAGAATTTCTATGTTTGATTTGGCCGCGGTCCCCCACAGTTGCAGACCATAAGTCCAGACAGGCTTTATTAAGATTATGCGGAGAATGCAATGATCAGACTCACCCGCCGCCCCACCTCAAACAGCGTGCCAGATCATTCCCGGTACCGAGTGGTATCACCCCCACAGCTGGTTGAGTGTCCATCTGCACTTTATCTGAAAACAATTGAGGGTATCTTGAGTTCCGATTGGGACTCGAAGCTATGCTACATCTCGGCGATCTTAAACAGGCTCATCAGTATCACCACGAAAGCGGATATTAATACTTCCATACTAATATTATAAATGTAACTCATTAAGTATGTTACCTTTTGACGTTTAAACCGCAAAACCCGATATAGATGAAATTTGGTGTGGATATAGTTTGAAACTCTGGGAAGGACATAGGATAGTTTTTACTCCCTTAAATCGTCCCCTGAGGGGTGAAATGGAGAGTGGAAGTTAGTAGGTGCAGTCACCGGCATAAATATATGATGGAACAAAGGCCGCAAAAATATCTGTTGACAACTCTATTCCTAGAGGCGTAAGAGCGGGTCAGATATTTCTGCGGCCTTTGATTCATCATACGCGTATATTGATGCGGGTGACTGTACAGGTCGATTCACGAAAGCTGGCATGCATGGATTGAACGAGTGAATGGTAATGTCTATGTGTGCATCACATAATTATTAAATACATGTTGATGCAAAAAGTAATTATGATAATTCTGTTTCAGAGATTTTGCATTTTATAAATAAATAAATATATAATTATAACCATGTTTCATGCACAATGACGATGCAGTGAAACGCGAAAAAAACAGTTTAATTTCGTAAGCATTTCGCCTTAGTCTGCTCTTTTTTTTAGATTTTTTACAATTCGAACAAGCCATTCATTAAAAATAAGTCAGAAAAATCAATATACGTTTTATTTACAAAGGACTTTAAACTTGGTGCAGATTATAATAATATAATATTTTTTTTCTTGAATAACGAAAACGTATTAGGTACATGTTTACAAAATATTAGGAGGCTCCTGTATAAGAACGTCACTCACAGTAACAAGTGACATTACTTTCGTTCAATCCATTCATGCCAGCTTTCGTGAATCGACCTGTACTTTCTTTATATTTTATCATGATCCTCACCCATGGTTTCCAAGACCCATCCCACAGTGCCATCACCGCCGCAGCATATCACCCGGTAATTCTTCGCATCTTTGAACATCTGCAGTCCTGCAAGTCGAAATCTTGATTCATCATCACCAAACTTAACCATCATCCTCCTAGCGTTATTCCCGGTTGTGCCCCTAAAGGAGCCCGCGGTCCGCTTTGACACCTAATCCCAAAATTTGGCACAGGCACTATTTTTTACGAAGGCGACTGCCATCTGACCTTCCAACCCAGAGGGAAAACTAGACCTTATTGGGATTAGACCAGTTTCCTCACGATGTTTTCCTTCACTGAAAAGCTAACGGTAAATATTCCGTACATAAGTTCCGAAAAACTCATTGGTACGAGCCGAGATTCGAACCCACGAGCGCCGCTTGACAGCCGTATGCCTGAACCACTAGGCTACCGTAGCATCACCAAACTTAATCAAAACTTAATTATTGTCTTCCAGCTTATGGCCCAGCCCATGTCTTCTTGCACGCTTTCAGCGCCTCATTCAAAGAGTACCTACAAAATGCTTGCGCTTGATACTGCTTTAATATTCCACCTCGAACTCACGTTACTCTATTCTTAAATAACGCGGGAATGTGAAAGATGACTGCTAGTCAGGAACTGATGTTTGCCTGCCTGCTTTTTGATACTATCCAAACCAAAACACCTTCCTATTTTCTACCAACAAAGTTCGTCTAGAACAGTTATCTTTAATGGGCGGGTAATGGATGCAAATAACGTCAAAATAATGTCGAACAATATACGTAATATGTATATGACTACAATCGATTTAAAAAAAAAGAACATAGTTGCCCAAATGTTAGAGTTTTATTGTTAGATAGATAGATAGATCAATTGTTGAAGTAGATATAGAGATATTGTTGAAGTATATAATCATATATTTTTTTCTATATTAGATATTTTCAGTCCATTCCTTTTATAGTTCACTATCCACTTGTACAGGGAAAAATTACCTCTCTACATCTACAGATGTAAGAAGTGGGTATTCGTAAAGTGATACTTCACCATTATTTGGAACTTTATCGCCATCACTCAAGATTCTTATAAAATCTTAATCATAAATATTAATCAAAATTTAATAAAAGCCTTATCCAAGTTATGCTTTCGTCATCATATTGCATCCATCGCTCGGCCGCCCATTAGTTATCTTACAGGTCGCGCTACATCGGTCTTTCGATTTCAAAGGGAGAAATCGCTACTGTGCAACAAAATGTTGGAATAATCCCTCCGCCTATCTATACGCAAGCGATGCACATCCCTGGTGCGCCGGGTGCGGGCCAGCGCCAACCCGATCCTGCGTTTGTTGGCTGAGGGGTTTGACTGCTCATATTTGAGGCATTGCGATGACATGCATGTTTCTAGAAGTAGTTATTATGTATAACCTAGTTAAGTGCTTCTAGAAACATAACATTATCATTAACATTAATTTAAAAGAAAAAAAAATGTTGAAATTATATAATATAGATGTTAACATAGCTATAAGCACACACTAACCAAATATGAGTCTAAGTTACTTGCAATTAATGATAAATATACGCCAATTAAAAATCAAATTCAATTTTAAAATCAAATACAAACTATAAATCTTTTGAACCAACAAAAAGAAAAAACTTAGCTGAAAACCTCTCCTGTTTTTGAAAACACGAAATCATGCCAATGTTTTATTTATAAAAATGTACACCCAAAATTAAATACACATAAGTACAATAACTTGAGATTAATACTTCACTTTAACACGTACACACACACGTACACAATGCGCACATTTATTTATAGTGACCAAATAAAAATGCGTTGCACAAAATATAAGGTCCTGCCAGAAAACCAGCGACGTGGCTAGCCACATCAGTATGCCAGCGCCTATTCTTTAATAAATAAAATAAATAAATATGTGGGGACAATCTTACACAAATCGACCTAGTCCCAAACTAAGCAAAGCTTGTACAGTCGCCATCACATAGGTGTTCAAAATATTGGCATATATGCCTTATATATATGCCTTGAAAATAGAGGTGTGTTCCGATGTTTGTGACGTGCTTGTTTACTCTGATGTATGTGATGGCGACTGTACTATGGGTACTAGGCGACGATATACATACTTGTATAGATAAATAAATACTTATATACACAGGAAATATCCATGACTCAGGATATTTTATTCGTGCTCCTCACACAAACATATGCCGTTACCGGGATTCAAACCCAGGATCTCCAGCTTTTTAGGCAGGGTCACTACCAACTAGGCTAAAACGGTCGTCGCCGCAGTCAGATTCTGTCCAACAACACATGGTTTTGTTTTTAACTTGTATTTAACGTTAGTTATAAGCTGCATGCCTCTCTTATTTTTTTTGTGTTTAAATTTAGACGATTAGATGTATGTTGTGGTAAAGAATATAGAATTTATCAATGCTAGAAGCAAACCTTGAAAATTAGTACTGAGACTAGAATAAAATAGAATAGAACGATATCTATTTTGATAACACATCTTTCATTACACCTTAAGAGTCCCCAGGAAGCTCGACTCTCCATACAAACGTAGTTTATTCCAGCACGCCTTTTTTAAATGTGAGCCAAACTAGATTTGTATGGGGAGACGACTTGTGTCGAGCTTCCTGGGGACTCTTGAACTAACAGAGATGTACTACCGGTGAAAAGAAAAAAAAAGAAAGAAATATACACATAAACCATGCTACATAAACTCACCGTGCATAGGTCCACCTTTCGCAATATCGTGCACCTGTCTCGGATTCAGTATGTACTGAAGTTTCCTCAGCACTCTCGACCCCTGCCGTCCCCCAGACTTCGGGTTGATGAACACCAGAAGGGGACAGCTGCCGTCAGGTGGGGTGATTTGGAAAGAGATGGGAGGAGCACGGTGTTCTTTCTTCTCCTCTCTCTTTTCTTCTGGAGGAGCTGAGATGGAGATAGGTAGGGAAATAGAGGTTGGCAGTGTTGGCTGAAAATTAAAGGGGCAGATTCAGATAACGTCAGGAATTTTGTAGGTGCTGACAGATTTCAATGAATGTAATGAGCAAGTCCCCCGGCGTTGTTAGTGTCCCTCACCTGGTCGTTGTGCGGGCGGTGTGGCAGCGAGCGCTGCCGGTCGAGCACCAGCGGACGGATGGCGGTGGGAGGGAGAATGTGACGCGAGTGGCGGCCCAAGGAGCAAGTTCCCCCAGCGTTGTTGGCCACGCAGCGATTGTGGAGCTGTTAGTAAAGAACACATGGTTAGGAATGGGAACATCAAAGACAAACTCTGGTTGCACAAAATGCCCAGCTAAAAGCGGTATGGAAAACCGATAAAAATGGAGCACTCCACTGAAGTTCATAAGCTATGGTGTTTCTTTAGCATCAGGTAGGCCGTATGTTTAATTTTTTTAATTAAAGGGAAACATTTATACAAGCTGGAATCGAAACACCGACTTTCTGGCATCCATGGCCAGTAGCTCTCAACCAACCTGAGCTATCGGAATCAGTGCTCAGTTGAAAAAGATTACTGCTACGAATTAAATGTAATACATTTGTGTACTTACAGTGACGTGGCACCATCGGCAGTGGAGCCCTGTGATGCCGTTGTATCCCTTGATCTTCTTCCGACATCGAGCGCATTTTCCGTGGCAGTTCCCTATTAAAAAAAGTGTTTTGCTATTTTAGTGATTTACTGATTCTTGTTATATTATTTATATTAAACAAAATATGTAGAAGTAAAGTTTTTATTCACTACATAGGCGACGGTTTCTGCTTACCATCATGCAGGCCTGATGCTTTATTTATTTATTTATTATTGCTAAAGAATAGGATAGATAACTTAATCTTTTACATTTGCCTGCAAAACTGTTTTAACCCGTCGTAGTATATAAAGAACTAGCGACCCGCCCCTGCTTCGCACTGGTATGTATTATACATATAAACCTTCCTATTGAATCACTCTATCTATTTGAAAAATACCGCATCAAAATCGGTTGCGTAGTTTTAAAGATCTATGCATAGGGACAGACAGCGGGAAGTGATTTTGTTTTATACTATGTAGTTAAATACCTTCAACCCAATGATGCGCAAGAGTGGCGGAGGCTCTCCGTGACTTGGAGTACGTGGCTATGCACGACGCAGGCGCACGTTGCACGCAACGTTCGTGGACAGTGTACTTGCAGACTGAAAAAATAGAAGATAATTTAAGTTATCCTCTTGTCTTCGGAGTGTTTCCATTTATACCACTTTAAACTCTCGCGCTTTGTACACATATTTAAGTACTGTTTTTGCCGGGTCTAACGCGATATTTATTTACCTTTATTTCTGACGTTTCGACACGGGTTGCACCGGCCATGATCGCAGATAACTGTCGTCCCAGCAAGTTGTCAACAGAGATATGGGCTTACAATATTTCACTACCCTCCAAAAGTCGATAAAAACATGGAGGGTACACCCGAAACAAGTCCACTACCCGTCCATTTTGATGTTAATTGTCTAGGGCACGGCACACAACTCTTACAGTATCCGCGCTCAGATCCGAAGATATACGAGATTTCAGTTTGTGAATCACAGTCGCCGATAAATTGAAACCATCATTCCTATTGAAGTTCTTCGTCATGACCGGTGCAACCCGTGTCGAAACGTCAGAAATAAAGGTAAATAAATATCGCGTTAGACCCGGATAAAACAGTATTTAAATATGTTTCCATTTATCTCTCTCGTACACCAGCCTTTTGATAAGAAGACACGACACCAGTTTTTCTTTTATTTGGTACATATAATGGAGGGAACCATGATCGTTTTGAAGAAGTTGTCGTGCAGTATCAAGCAATCCAAGATGTCTCGAGGGAGCAAAAGTATGTAACACTGTGAAGGTGGTACAATTAAAACAGAGTGAAACGAAAGATTCTACAAATTCACAATAAAATCTCGAGCGTAGCGAGGAGTTCTAAAGTAAAATCTTGGCAGGCGTAAATACAATGTAGTTCTTCTTCTTAAGCGGCAACCACGTGCCGGAAGGCGCAGCGTGGCTAGACCCTCCAGAAGGTGGACTGATGACCTGGTTAAGGTCACACGAGCCCGCAGAATTCGAGTGGCGCAGGACCGGCCTTTGTGGCCTATGTCCAGTAGTGGACGTCTTTCGGCTGACATGATGATCATGTAGGAGTAGGAGCTTATTGAAGATACTTACATATGCAGCAGAGTCCCTTTTTCCCCAGTCCAACGAGCATATTGTGGCAGAGATTGCAGTAGGCCGGTCTGCTGAAGTGCTTAAGTCTCCAGGCGTGTTCGCCATCTTCTTTGACGTTAGTGTCTAGGCCAAGCAGAACTAGGAGAGGGATGGTTGTCATTCTGCAAAGAGACAGCTTGGTATAGGGGGGTTACCTTCCTTTGACTGGGTGCGTAATTGTGTTTCGACATCGTCACCAGTTATTTTATACTGCGACGGTGGCAAACAAGTAAACGGGCCCCTTGATGGTACACTGACATCATACATAGCCTATCTATGGACGATTGCGCTCTAACTTTGTGTGGAATAAACCAATGGGGAACTTGCATGGGACTTCAATTTCGAATAAATTGCTCTCAATTGATGGGGATATACGTAGAAATATCATACAGAAGAAAAAAAACGATTGTATTCGTTTTATCTCACGTCAAAATGACAAAAGAAAAATTATTATTTTTTCGATAAAATAACATAACAGTTAATTGAATTAGAAATGATATTTTGTATGACAAGTAAAGACTTAAACGCAAATTTTTTGGAGATAAATGCAAATTAATGACTTAGGTAAACGCGCCGAGAATATTTATATTATGTTGTGACGTCATAGCATAAGCCAGTTTAATATAGAGCGTTTACGGGGGTTGCCAGCGCGTGCAGATTTCAAATGCATATAACATCAGAAAAATCAAAGAAAGTTTTAGTGCTACAGTTGTTTTAATGCTGGATTATACTTTTGATTTTCGTACTTAATAAAATAAAAAGATGCAAATTCCCTATTATTTATATGATATAGGTACAACTAATAAGTATACCATACAAATTTAAAAACGTTTTTTAAGTTTAAGGTTGGTCCCAAGTTTTTTTTCTAACTCCGCAGTAGGCAGCTTGGATGCCCATCGAGTCGCATAATGACTAATATCTGGGTGATCGAGCTCTGCTCACAGACAAGTTTACAATATATTTTAATTTAATCTTTAAAAGATGTTAATTTTTCAAGTGTCTTAAAAAGCAAAATGAAAATTAAAAGAACTCCCATTGGAATTGAAAATAATTAAATATCCATTTTGATAAACCCCCGACTATAAAAGAAACAACTAAATTGTACATATTCATAATTGAGTTTAAAAACAATAGTTAAACCGACTTCGGTTCAGTAGGTACTTCGCCAAGGAACATACATTAATATTTCCTTCCCACTTTACCGTTTGAACTGCTTTCCGGGAGCAAATGCGTTGGTTATTACTTATTGCAGAAAATACCCAAGGCGCTATTATATCGAGGCCGATAATATTTGAAGAGTTCCGCCGATTCCTTAAGGATCTCAGAATCACCTTTGGCACTCCATTAGTTGCCACTTAAACGGAATCATATCAGAATATGTGACGTCTGATGTGGTCTTCATCGTAAAGTGGAATTCACCAAATTTGTGGTTTCCGAGTGTAAATACCTACGAGATATAATAGAAATAGCCAATATCAATAAACGCGTGCTTAATAAAATTGAGGAGTTCCCTCAATTCCTCATGGATTCCATCATCTAACTGGCTTTTTGAAAACAATGGGATCAATCTGTATTGCAAATACTAACTTACTTTCAAATAAAAAAAGAATTGAACGAATCAGTTCATAAATGACGGAGTTCTGAGGTAACAAACATTAAACATAAAATTCTTCCTTTTTTGAAAGTCAGTTAAAAATTGGTTTTGACGACCGGTTAGCCTACTCACTAGCCTAGTGACGCTGCCTACGAAGCTGGAGGGTCGCCAGGTTCGAATCCCAGTAAAGGGCAAATGTTTGTGTGATGGACATGAATAAATAGTTATTGCTGAGTCTTGGATGTTTCCTATTCTCAATTATTTCCAAAACGACTTGACCTATTAAGATTTGGATTTCTGTAAGGGGTTTGTGGATCAGTAGAAATAATTCTTAGGTATATGAACTGCTCAGAGTCCAATGATGGAGCAGAATAACCTCAATGGGAATCTTGCCAAGAAAGTAGGTAATTGAGCTCTCTAGATAGAGTAAGGTGAGTATCTTTTGCATTACACAATGCTCTTTAACAACATGTAAAAATAATAGGCGCAGCTGAATAGTCTGCAACTTTTTTCTGGTGCTAAGGAAGGTTATTCCTATCACCAAAAAAATAATCAGGCACTTCTAAAATTTTCATCCATTCCCCATTCAAAATATTAGACTCCTTAGGGGCTTTTTGAAAAAAATCGGTTCCGATCCCTGATTGCACTGATAGGTTGCTACGTACAATCTACTCTTACGACACCCACGGGGAGGGGATTGAACCCGAGACCGCGCGGTGGTTAGGAGGTAGGGTAAATCGCCAGTAGATGGCCACAGTTCAATAGGTGTCTAGTGCAAGCTTCTCCCATATTATTTATATATTTATTGCTTGAAGTGTAACTAAAAATTGTCGTGTATTCTGCCTACCCCTTTTAGAAATTCAGGCATGAGTAGTACCTATACATAGGTAGTATGTAATTATTCACTATGCTTTGAACCTTATAATATAAGGATAACCAGATGGATTATTTCTTATCAATACATGTTAGGTAGAAATAACTATGTACAGTATGTTGCGGCACGGAAAACGGTAAAATAACTAAAATAATTATTCACGCTAAGTTTTAGCAGTTAGCCGAATGATAAACATGTAGGGTAAAGGTACCAGTGGTCAGCCTCTTAATATAGTTTATAATTTGTAAGCAGGTACCTATTCTAATTCTGACAAACATGAGCCGATTAGAGATACAAGAGGTATCATTACAGTCAGGTTATCGAACGAAGTTCTATGCTTCAGCTTGAGCCAAAATTCTTTCACATGTCCAGGTGTCCAGCTGTTCTCCTCTACAGAGGCTCTAGTATAAGTTTTATCTATACAATACGGTTACGAACGCATTTGCGTTTAATTTCAATTTGTATGGCAACGCGAACAGCGCCTCGGGTGGTAACTATTAGGAACTACACGTTGCCATACAAATTGAAACTAAACGCAAACGCGTTCGAAAACGTATAAGTATCTATAAAAGTTATACTAGAGCTACTGGTCGCATTTCTCAAACGACTCTGGGGACTTTTGTGAGCAGGTTCGATAATTATACTAATCGTACCTATAAAAAATTGTCGATTCAGAGGATTCGAAATATAAAAAAAAAATATTTTGAAAAATTGCTGAGCGTGTTCTATAGCTAACAGAGCCACTAGTATTTATTTATTAATTCGCCTCAGGCGACAAGACCCATATTTACTAACTAGCTTTTGCCCGCGACTTCGTCCGCGTAGAACTCGTTTATATCGTAGCTCGATACAAACTTTCAAATACAAATACAAATACTTTATTAATAACGCCAAGTTACATGTCAGGTTTTTACATATTATGTCATTCAGTTCAATAATAACATTTTATGGTAGGTATATTACAATTTATATTATCTATTTATTAATAACATTTTTTAGGTACTAGGTATGTACCTATGTATACCGATATTGGTAATTATATTAATAATTATTCACTGAGTAGGGAGTTCGTAAAACTCGCCTATGGAATAAAACGAATGGTCAAGAAGCCACTTACGCAATCTCAACCTAAACGCCACTGTGGAAGTTGCATCTTTTTTAATAGTATCTGGCAGCTTGTTATATACCGACGGGCCCATATTTCACCCTTCATTTCCCTTTTAGGGGTATCATATCATAATGTCCTTCTCCGAGACTCAAACTATTTTTATCATTATCATCATCATCATCATATCAGCCGAAAGACGTCCAGTGCTGGACATAAGAGTTCCAAAGTGACCAATCCTGCGCCACCCGCATCCAGCGGACTCCCGGGACCTTTACCAGGTCATCAGTCCACCTTGTGGGGGGCCTACCAACGCCGCGCCTACTAAATAACTACCTCTATACCAAATTTAATCTAAATGGGTTGTATAGTAGCTCCATACAAATATTCACCCCTCATTTCACCCCCTTAGAAGATGCTTTCCGGGATAAAAACTATCCTATGTCCTTTCCCTTATAAACAGACAAACAGACAAAAATTCTAAAAACTGTAGGAACGTGTTCTGTTGTCGATTCTAAGTATCCCTAGCCAATCTTTTTTCGAATCCATTCCATGTACAGACTTTCGACCCTCTTTAGCTTTATTATATGTATAGATACTCAAGTCTACTGTCTCCTGAAGCTGTGAAAAGATATAACTTCTAAGCCAATGCAATCAAAAGATACAGCCGTTTATGCCGCAAATTTTCGAAACTCGCAGGGAATCAAAACCTACAGGGTACTTCCCGTGAACTCAGAATCTTGAAATTTGGTACGAAGCAACGTCTTAAAGCACAGATAAAGGAAAAATTGCGAAATCCGTAAATTTTTAGTTACATCACCGAAAATTGAATGTCCAGTATAAACTGACACGCACTAAGTATGTGAATACAGACAGACAGATTTCTATTGTACGGGGTGGTCCGGAACCCTCAGTGCGCGAGTCTGACTCGCACTTGACCGGTTTTTTTTCTATTGGTTCAGTCAGCAGCAGAAGTAGCTAAGCGGGCCGGGTGTTCAAAATGACCTGCGTCTTTATTCTTAAGAAATTAAGAGCGTGTGTAGTTAGTTTTGAACACCCCGCCCGCTTAGCTACTTCTGCTGCGGACTGTACTTAAGTAGAAAAATATAAAATCCAATAGAAAAAAAGCACTAAGTTTTGGTAAATAATCAAGGAAGAAAACTTGTTTACCTAAATAAAATGAGCATAAAAAAAAGCAAAATGAAATACTTATTATTACAGGCGAATTGAAAGTTTGGGTTTAGTAAAAAGTTTACCCACTGGTTTGTGTCTGACCACTGGTGCCTTTACCCTATTTATTTAAGTAGATTATTTCGTTGGAACAAGGGGAAACCAATAAACATGTTTGTGACCGTGCAGGAAAATATAATTAAATGATTACATTAATAGGGAACTTGCATCTTAATATTTTATTACGAAAAACAAAAGTATAATCCAGCATTAAAACAACTGTAGCATTAAAACTTTGTTATGATTTATTTTTCTGATGTTATATGCATTTGAAATCTGCGCGCGCCGGTACCCCCCGAAAACGCTCTATACTAAACGGGCTTATGCTATGACGTCACAGCATAGCCTTTACTATGGAGTAAGTCATTAATTTGCGATTATCTCCACAAAATTTACGTTTAAGTCTATACTTGTCATACAAAATATCATTTCTAATTTAATATTCTATGTAACTGTTACGCCAAGGTGGGCAAATACAGTGGTCTCGGCGCCGAGTATAATTTTGTTCCATTCGGCGTCGAAACCCTAGGTCCGTGGGGCCCTGGCGCTCTGAGCCTCTTTAAGGATATGTCGAAGAGGCTCAAAGACGCCACGGGAGACCGAAGAGCTGGCAGTTTCCTCGCTCAACGCATCGGCCTGGCGATCCAGCGAGGAAATGCTGCCAGCGTCTTCGGTACCATGCCGCAGGGGCCATTTTTAGATATATTTTAGTTTTATTTAGATGTATTTTAGTTTTAGTTAAGTTTAATTATAGTGGTGTATTTATTAAATAAAATAAAATTATCATTCTATACTGTTACGTTATTTTATCGAAAAAAAAATTAAAAAAATTTCGTAATTTTAACGTTAGGTAAAACTAATAAATCGTTTTTTTTTTCTTTTGTATGATATCTCTACGTATATCCGCATCGATTGAGTGCAATTTATTCGAAATTGAAGTCCCATGCAAGTTCCCCATTAATGTCCTGTTATTTGGACTGAAAATAACGTCATACTTTGTGGTCGTTTACTAGAATTCGATAATCGATAATGGAATATAATAACTACCTTATTTTAGCGATATATCAGTTATTCTAGAGAGAATATACACTGATACCTGATGTGTCAAAAACATGATGGGCCGTGTAAGTACTTGTTTGCCACCACTGTGGTATAAAAATCTACAGATGTATGGAACGTTGAAACTTACCCTCCTCTTTTCCACTCGTCCAAGGAAACGGTGCCGTCTGCATCATAATCTATCTCCACCATCATATCTTGTAATATCTGAAAAACAGAAATCCTTAAAGACCCAGTCTTCGACCGGCAGGGAGGACGTGGGAGCGAGAGGCAGCGCTTCGACCTCTCCCTCTTACTTATGGTGCACCCAAAATCGCGGCCGTAACAATGTCGAATATATACCATGTTACTGCCCGCGACTTCGTCCGCGTGGAACTCGTTTAATATATCGTACCTCCATACAAAATGTCGCCCCCCATTTCACCCCCTTAGAAGATTATTTTCGGAATAAAAACTATCCTATGTCCTTCTCCAGTATCAAACTACATCCTTGCCAAATTCCATCTTAATAGGGAACATTACGCAAAACTCTTCGTAGGTGGCGACACTAGCAGCGTTGACATTGTATCTCGTTCCCACTTGCGGTATTGTCTATGCAAGCATCCTTGTCACTTATTTGTCAATCAATTGTGCATGTGTGTGTGAATCCCTATATTCCTATACTGGTTTACTATTAATGGTAGTGCTGCCTCTGGCGGCAGAACATTGCAGTAATGTTCCCTATTAGTTCATCGGTTTAAGCGAGAAAAGGTAACACAGTAGGCACGGTGTGAAGCACGCCGGGAAGTCTAAGATTTCCCTTTAAGGGGCTCCACGCGCGTTTTGATTAGTTTTGATGAGTTTTGAGTTGATATTCCTCCGTCAGAACAATACTTAGATATATTTTTGGCACAAATGTTAATCGGATCTTCAATGTTTTATTTACTTTTGCACAAGAGTTTTTTTGGAAAAAATGTATATTTATTTATCTAGGATTTATTCAAACATGGTCCAAAAAAGCTCTGTTTTCGATATTAGTATGTTGTTTATGCACTTTTATATATGACATTTACATGTACCTGTTCCTTAAATTGATGTCTCTAACAACCTACTAGAGATTTTTATTTAAACTCATTTTCACAAAAGTTACGTCCAAAAACTGTTTTTTTTGGCCTAAAACTGCTAAAGTTTGGTGACATAATTATATCTCGAAAACTGTGAGTTTTAATGTAAATATGGGATAATCGTCTGGTTAACCTCGTTGTTGTTAATACTGTAAGCCATAAAAAAACACGAAAAACAGGACAGTAACAGATCGAAGGTCATTAGGTGATGTCCCCTTAAGGTTTTAGTTACTAATAACGTAGTCACATTGATAATTGGGATTGAACAATTGAATTGTTTTATAAAATTATTTAGAATGTATTTTATTTGGCATCCTAAAAATTAACAAAGTAAGCAAATAAGCAGATACTCGTAGTCGTACTCGACCATTTTGTAAGATAAACGCCGCCTAGCGCGAGTCCAGCTAGCCGCGCTGCGATAAACGCCGCCTAGCGCGAGTCCAGCTAGCCGCGCTGCGATAAACGCCGCCTAGCGCGAGTCCAGCTAGCCGCGCTGCGATAAACGCCGCCTAGCGCGAGTCCAGCTAGCCGCGCTGCGATAATCTAATATTTTATTTGACTATGTTTATGCATTAGGACATTATAAAAAGTGTATATTTTTTGAATCAGCATAAATTGCGCTTTATTATTGATCGTTTTTAGACATTTAAGGGATCTGACGTTTAAGGGAAAAGTTTCCATGGCAATTCAGCGTGGGAATGCTGCCAGCATAATGGATAATTTTGGATCGGGCAGGATGACGATGCTAAGAAGAAGGCTAGAAATTAGGCAATAGATGGACGAGTGGGTTGGGGGTTCGAGTCGAAGGAGACGAGTCCATCTATTGCACTTTTGGCCTAGACATTACATAGTGCTTTTCACGCCCACTGCGAGGAAATTGCAAATAAATATAATTATGAATTGAAATTTATAGTTAAGGCATTACATACTACGCAATAACAACAAATGTTTGAGTGTCTAAGTTATTTATCAACATTTGCAGATATTGTTGGTGATATTCTGATAATGTCAAGTAGGGTAAGGTTTGAACAAAGGTTGTGTAGAATAGTCTGCGTTGACTATTAAGCATGTATCTGATTATTACTTGTTTGCATTTTTTATATATTTGAGGCCACTACCTGTGCTACCTCATAGCAGTATTTCTCAGCTTTGTACCGGAAATTACAACTGTAGCCGAAGGGTTATTTAGGCACGTAACATTCAATCTGGAGATCCTAGGTAGTAGAAACCACACAACATTAGTCCAGGTCACCCATTTATGGTCCAATTTAATTCTTCATATTACTTGCTCAGGTCCGGTCTTGTTTTCCCTTTGGGTTGGAAAGTCAGGTGACAGTCGCTTCGTAAAACTATAGCGCCTATGACATATTGGCGCCAGAGCGGATCCCGGGCCCGCTTAGGGCTTTACCGGGAAAAACGGTAGGACGATGATGATGTAGCGGACATCTCTCGTAGAGACGTGGCACATATGTGAGTCATTGGCCTGGAGTGGGTTAAGAACTCACCGGTTTCAGCTCCGAGGTCTCCCAGCCAAGATAGTCGGCGACCGTCATCATTTGATTCACGATGCAGTCCATTTCGTTTGTGTCCAGAACGCCGTTGCCATCCGTGTCATATAATCGGAACATGACTGAAACAAAAATACTATGTTAATATAAAAATATAAATGTTTTACGGACAATCTTACACGAATATTTAGACCTAGTTAGTTCCGCAGGTCGATCACGTAACGCATTGTACGAACGTCGGGTAGGTCTAAATGTCACTTTTTATATGGAAATTATGTATAGCAGCTTCATTCTTAGCGATTTATTGTTAACATGCTGTAGTAGCGCCACCTAGCGTCAGCCTTGCACGGAGTTTTAGAGGGGATTTTTTTTTTTCTAGCAACATTTTGTCTATGATCTACCCCCTCCACCAACCCAACATTCCCGAACGGTCCGGTCGGTATTTTAGAATCATTCTGCGTTTCCGTGCGAAAGCCTTCGCACGTCTCCTGAACATTAAAATATAAAAGTTAGTTCGTTCGAAAAGTGTAGCATTGTAGGTACCCGAAGTACAAGCATGGGAAAGAAGAGGAAATATGAAAATGAGGATGAAATTCGTCGTAAAATTCTTAAGTTGCAAGAAAAGCTTGCAAACACGACAAATGGACGTGAGCGTTATTCTTCGGAAGAAAATTTAAACGGAAAGTTTTTGAAAAGACACCAATTTTTATTTTTGATCAGTATTTGATGCGAGGCTACCGTACCTGGGTTACCTCTTTCAATTAAAGTGATGCGTACTGCTAAACCTGGGCTGTTACTGTCACATGCATGATCAAAAATTAGCTTTCGGCTAATACATAGCCGCCGCCTGTTCGGCTACATATAGCCACCAATAGTTGATGCGAGTTTACCAAGCTTGGGTACTCTCTGTCAATATATAAGTGATGCGTACTGCTTTCTGGGCTGATACTGTCACGTTTTTTAAGGATAATACGTTCTAAATGAACAGTATTTCTCGCAGATGTACCTCCCACATCGGAAACACCTTATACGGAGTTGCTACCGTATTATTGCGAGCCTGATTGGGACGCATACGGGGCAGAATGGTCGCAGCCGACAGCACTGTGCCCAGCCTCGCCACAGCCATCTACGTCACGAATGCCTTCACCAAGACCCGTCGTGGTTGAAAATCTGCCGCAACCTGCCTCGCTGGTACCGCCTTGCCGTTGCCGCCACAACCAGGTACTTTAGGCGAAAATCTATCAGAAGATTTGCAACTTGACGAGGATATTCTCCAGCTGCTGGGTGATGCCCCAAAGGCAGAGGCTCCTCTGGGTCCGCCTATTCATAAAGATGTGGCTAGTAGATGGCAAAATATCCTAGCAAATGGCTTGTCAAAGGATGTAAAGGAGAATCTAACCAAAGAATATTTGGTTCCCAGCAATAGGGAACATTACGCAAAACTCTTCGTAGGTGGCGACACTAGCAGCGTTGACATTGTATCTCGTTCGCACTTGCGGTATTGTCTATGCAAGCATCCTTGTCACTCATTTGACAATCAATTTTGCATGTGTGTGTGAATCCCTATATTTCTATACTGGTTTACTATTAGTGTTAGTGCTGCCTCTGGCGGCAGAACATTGCAGTAATGTTCCCTATTGCGACCTTTTGTTGGCCCCTGCTCTCAACCCGGAAGTTAAGGTCGCTTTACCTGACCCTCTAGTAAAAAGAGACTCCTCACTCCTGTACAAGCAAAACCAGCTTGGTATTGCCTTATCTGCTTTAGCTTCCGTAACTGAAATGGTACATTCAAACGTGACTTCAAAACAAAAGTTATTGAAGCCACTCAGTGACGCTTGCCGCATTATTTATGACAGTCACTTTACAGAGTCGAGAACCCGCAGAGGTTTTATCATATCATCAATTAACGCAAAATTGAAACAGACTCTAATCGACTCCAGGCATTAAAATATGCCCCTAAGCCTAGATATAATCGTCCAAATATTCCCTCAACAATGGGAAACATGGGTAATTTAAACTTCGTGCCCCAAATATAAGTACTTTTGTCTTTGATAGAAGGATATGTTATTATATTTCTTATAGGACAGATAACCCTTGTGTTATCCTAAGACTAATCAAGAGCAAATAGATTTTGATCACTTTATTAAGAATCTACTTAAAATCAATGCATGAACCTGGTGAGTTTCTTTCTTTAGTATTTTTAGTGCCAAAACATACATTTTGAAATATGCTGCTTCGTGCCCAAAACACAGTGTACGTTTTTGGGTTTAGTTTTTGACTTTGAAGAGATGGTAATAAAATTACCAGATTCTACAAGAGTCAAAATAAAACACAATCTCATTAATTATGTTAAAGACTAAACGATGCTAATTACGAGATTTTGTGAGATTTGTCCGTTTATTAATATCTGCTTGCCCCGCAGTTCAGTATTCCTGGTTATACTAGTATACCAATACTTAGCAAATTTTAAATATACATGTTTGCTTAGTAACTCAAATTACGAACACTAAAGAGCTCAAAGCTGCTTTCGTGACATTAAAGTGTTTCGCAAAAAAAAAAAAAAATAATAATAATAATAATAAGCCCGCAGGGCAGCTTGTGGCGAGCTGTTGGGGAGTAACGACCCCACGGACCCGAGTGCTCCCGAGAGTCGGTCAGGGCCTCCGTCTCCGGCGTGTCTTCGTCGGTCGGAGTGGAACCCTAAGGGGGCCCGCAGGACTCTCAGCTCTGGCTTGCCTTCATTGGCCGTCCAGAGAGGAGTCGTCAGAGCTATATGCTCCAGGGGTGGAAGTGTTAAAGGGCATAACGCCGCGAGTAACTTCGGAGAAATCGCAGCACCACCTCTCGACACCCCTGAGCCGCTCACCCGGTTTTGCTCCTGGCCGTCTGTACGACGACGCTTTCAGGGGCCCATCTAATGAGCGGCTAGTCACCGCCTGCCTCGATAACTTTGTGTATAACAATGTTATGGCAGGTGTCCGGACCTTTTTGCAATAGCCCAGTTTCATAATCCACCCAAATCTCATCACCATAGAACCCGTTCTCTATCCATATAACCCACAATAGTCCCAACGCCTGTTGGAACCGGTTCACGGGTATCTACCGATGTACCAGTGAATGGGTTCTAGCAGGTGTATTACATTACATTAAACTTCGTCTCCAAAGGGCCTCTACGTGTTGGATCTATATCCCCACGCACGCCTTCCAAAGGACCGGGCTTTGTCCCGTGAATTTAAACAGGAGATACATAATAATAATTTGAGACACATTTATTATTACGCATTGAGCATTGACAATGTATTTAACTGCCATTTCTTGTATCAGCCGAAGGGGAAGCGTTCAATACGAACACTTAAGGTTCTACCCCGAGCCAGATATGCAAAAATACCCCAATCATATCCTATTTTTGTGCGAAACGTTGATATTTGTAGACTTGCGAAAAATATATATCATTCTTGATTATATTATCTTTTCATCCACAGCTTTCAATACACGATTCATAACACTTCGCTCGATACAATTAATTCCCAAAGTAACCTCCAATTCAAATTTTACTCCAACTTTACTTGTTATTTTACTACGCAACACTATGAAACAAAAAAAGGAGAAAAATCAATCATAACTAAAATAGTTCATTGACAGCTTCCAAAGTTCAATAATTTGAAGCAATATTTTTAAAATAAATAAACATCGTCAAATTCTATCGTATAATGATATCGACTTGCGGCCTGCAAGGTCTATCTCCGTCACTCTTTCTAAATGTGACAGTGATAACTGAGCGCTCGTGCCAGAAGGACTTGTACGACGTTTCCCAAAAAAATAAAAGTTTTTATTTAACTTGCCTTACAAATATATATTGTAGTGTTAGTTGTCAAAACTGTGTTGTGTGTCTTAGTGATATACCGTGTGCACAAAACATTTATTTTGTAACGAAGTTATTATGGGTAACAAACAATTTGATAAAAAGAAAAAATCTCGAAAAAGACAACTTACAAGATTCCAAAAAACAATGGAACAAAACAAACGTAAGTAAAAATTTATATCTACTAAACAGTGATAAAAGTGACGATGCATATACTCTAGAATTTCACCCGCTAATGGTAAGCATTGGTAGCGCAGTGGTTTCAGTGATTGAAAATAAAGGTGACCTAAAGCTGTCCAACCTGCCGAGAGTTCGAATCTCGGCTCGTAATTTTGCACATTTTAAACTTTTTGCTTTTTTATTTTTAGGAAAAGGAGAAAATTGGATATTTTCACAGCCGAACAAAATACTAAATCTTACTACTATACTAAATACCTACGTCGCTCGTTACTTCGTGCGTTGCAATAAATACCTACCTACCTACAGTGGCGGCGTACAGTCAACCAATTTGATTTCTGGGCCACTTCGTACCTTGTCACAATGACAATGATATGACTTTCATATTGACTTACACTGTGACAAGGTACGAAATGGCCCAGAAATCAAATTGGTTGACCGTACGAAAAGAAATGGTCGCGTGACCTTAGTTATATACCTACTGATTGTCCATCAGCGCAGTTATGCTTATTTTTATTTATGCTTCGAATTGATCTTCTCAAATATTTAGACATATTTTGTACTTATTTTCTTAGATTGCTACATGTACACTTAGTAAATGATCGCCGAAAACTAAATAAAATGTCGTCAATAATATCGTATGAAATACATTATAAAGAATAAACGCCCTCATCAGTTATTTGATATTGAAGAGGTAAATGCACCTTCACTGATAAAATGCAATAGGGTTGCCGAGTAAATCCCGGAAATAAAATCCCGGGACTTAATAAATTATTCGCACTGTCGTTAATTTTTATGAACTTTCGTATTTATTTTATGAACTGATAGGAATAGAGATGTGTCAACTCGGTTTGCCAAACCGAGTTACGCGCAACTTCGAAATTCCCGACGGCGGACGAAACCATGGCAGCGCGGGCGAGGCGGGACGGAGCAAACCGAACCGAAGTAAACCGTCAAAGACACAAAGAGAAGATCTTTCTTACAATCCGACACAGATGATCAACAAATGCCAATACCATTTGTTGATCATTTGTTTATAGACCTTTTGTTTATAGATATTAGGCTATTAGCTAGGTAGGTAGGAAGGGTAAGCGAGTGCGTTTCGAAGTTTAAACTTATATTTATGGTTCAGTTACGAAATGACATTCTGAATGGTAACTTTGCCTGTAACGGCTTCCTTGATACCCGAAATCCACTGTAAAAAAGTTAAATAGTGTTGGTAGTGCTAAAGTGCGTTATAGATAATGTAAATAATAAAATACCTTTTTCGAGCGTATGTATGTATGTGTGCCAGTATGTATGTATGTAAGTATGTATGTATGAATATGTAGCCTAAACCATTTGACGGATTTCGACATAATACTTATAGTTTTCACTTTTATTATTATTATAATAACAGTAAATGCACACTGATAAAATGCAAAAGGGTTGCCTGAGTAAGTCCCGGAGATTAAAATCTCGGGACTTGCTATCCGTATTTTCGTAACGTTTTAGGTATTTTTTCTATGAACTGATAGTTATTCTATTTTGGTAAAGTAATCAACAGACGTCTAAATACCAGTTGCGCTAATTTCGTTAAGGATCTGCTATACAAAGTTAACATTGATCACGTGTCATCCATAAAACACGATAAAGACAACGAGGCAATAGCTCTGAAACAATTGGAAAAAGAACACAATCTGACCATAAAGCCATGTGGTCTACATATTGACGCTGAGTTGCCTTTTCTAGGTGAAACATCAGATGGCCTTTGTGGAGATGATATGATCATTGAAATAAAAAGCCCTATTACAGCCCAACGAATGGGCATTGACGAAGCCATAAAAAGTAAAAAAGTTACCTTTTGGAAGATAACCAAAAAATGTTTTTGGATTCGGAGACATTTTGATCTAATGTTATGATTATGACCTCCAAGTACATAATGTATCTTGGCACCACGAGATCTTAGCACAGCGGTAAATACAGATTTTGAGATAACATCATGTAATGAGTCATAATAGTTTTTGCATTTTTGATTTCAAAAGATAAGCTTATTTTGTTTATTGGTTTTAAAATAAAAGTTAACTTATATTACGTACTACAGAAAAGTAAAAAAATACGCATTAATTATTTAAAAAAAATTTTTCAATTAAAACCATTTGGAAATAATTTTACACAAGCTCAATAATCAGGGTTCAGATATTCGGATCGATATATACCTAAACTTGGCAAAATCCCGGAAATTGTTGGGAAAATATGGAGTCAGCTTCTTTTTTATTATAAATTTACTAAATATGCTCCGGGACTCCGAGATCGCACGAAATGACAACTCTCAACACCCTTAAATAAAGCCCACGTACTCGTATATACCTAAAGTACACGTGGTGATTTCATTGTATTGCCCGCCTTTTTTTACCTGCTATGCGTAAGACAATGGCGGCAGCAGCAGATATAGCGGAAGGGCAAAAATTTGAGACCACGGGGATAATGTCGTCCTTGAAACGTCGAAGGAAAACAATTTTTAAAAGTACTAGTACTCACGACAAGTTCCGTTAAACTAAATAATGATAATGATACTTCGCTAGTTGAATAAATCTCAGGTAAATTGAATTTAATATTTTCCCATAGTAAATTACATTAAGTAAATAATAATCATGTCATACGATTACGATTAAATAACGAGTGAAACCAAATAATTTTTCGAAAAACCCAAATGCTTTTTTGCAAATATTAATGCCTATGTCACGTACCGGAAGGCGCGGCGTAGGTAGGCCCCCCACAAGGTGGACTGATAAATAAATAAATATTTGCGGACAATCTTACACAAATCAACCTAGTCCCAAACTAAGCAAAGCTTGTACTATGGGTACTAGACGACGATATAGATACTTATATAGACCTGGTAATGACCTGGTAACGGTCACGGGAGTCCGCTGAATGCGGGTGGCGCAGGACCGGCCATTGTGGCACTCTTTGGGGGAGACCTATGTCCAACGACACCTCACATGTCAAAATCCGTCAAACGGTTTAGGCTGCAGGGCGTGTTAAAGAAAAAGACATACCCACATACATACATACAAACGCTCGAAAAACATAACCCTCTCTCCTTTGGCAGTCGGGTAAATACAATGTTAGTTTGATGTTAACTAAAACTCTAAGTACTGTAAGTTAAATGAAACACACATGAATTAAATAATATTTTATAAATAGGAACCACTAAAATAGTTTATTTAAATATTTTAATACGAATGTGTTTATGTTATCCTAATTTTCGGTATTCCGGGAAATCCCGAGAAGTTTATTAGTATAATTATATTGAGTCCGCCTGCATGCTACGCAATAACAACGCGGTGTAGGTACTGAGGCCCAAGAATAGGTAAATATCGATCCGAATATCCGAACCCTGTTAATAATATACCGTTAAATTTTTGCGCCTGTTACAGAGCCCTCCATATATAAATTGTAATAAATGTTATCTGTATCTTGATTAAATGTAACAGGGTTGCATGGACAAACACCGGCATTTTGAGTATTTTAATTTAAGTTAACCATACGTATGTAGACTTGGCAACTAGGGCATGCAATCCGAGATCCTGTGTTCATATGCATGATTTTTACGGTATTTCAATATCCGTATTGAGAAGGACCAATATCAAAATATCGGGATTTATATTTTTTTGTTAGTTTGAAACAAGGGCAAGGCATGCAATATCGGATCATTCTCAATTCCGGGATTGATTTCCGATATTGAGTCAATCCCGGGATTTCGATATTAATACCGATATTTTTCTTTATGCTTAAAAAAGCTAATATCTTTGACATTTATGTTGAATTATTAACAGAAAAGATGATATTGAGAGTCAATCCCGGGATTTCGATATTAATACCGATATTTTTCTTTATGCTTAAAAAAGCTAATATCTTTGACATTTATGTTGAATTATTAACAGAAAAGATGATTCTGTTAATAATTTAACACAAATGTCAAAGATATTAGCTTTTTTAAGCATAAAGGAAAATATCGGTATTAATATCGAAATCCCGGAATTGACTCAATATCGGAAATCAATCCCGGAATTGAGAATGATCCGATATTGCATCCCTGCCCATGTTTCTAACTAACAAAAAATAATAAATCCCGGGATCCCGATATTTCGATATTGGTCCTTCTATAATAATAAAACTTAAATAAATACAATTTGGAATATATAAAGTACTATAAAGTGAACTATAAATAACTTATTTGTATCACAGTATATCAGAAATATTTTCAACTCAAAAATCAATATACTTATACCTGATATTACACTTCGTTGGAAGGGTCATATTAAATAAATTAAATATAATTAACTGTTATTTGAACCGACAAATAGACGGACAATAAAACGATTCTACGATCCTACGGAACCCTTAACAATACTAGATTTTATTTATGCCCTAATGTTTTATAAATACATATCGACGATACACCTGCAGAGATGAGACACCTAATAATTATATTATATAAAACTTGCCGTTATTTGTTCAATTCAAATTTAAACTGTATGTACCTACTTACAGAAGTATGACTTTTTTGTTATTATTTACACTTTAAAAAAATTATATTTTTGAAATAAGAGTTGACTTCATTAAAATTAATATTACATTTACACTTTGTTTTATTTTATTATTCCAATTTAACTTTAACGCCATCTATGAGATCCAGCATGCTTTTTTTCGGTCTTTAGTAATACGTTTTACAAATCAGTTTCCTGTTAGTTCATTAAAGTTGCCACTTCTATATTGGCGCTGTTGTATCGTCATTGTATCAAAGGGCGGGGACGGGTGGCGTGAGAAGGGGCTCGATTTTAGATTTCAATTGGGTCTATGAGCGGCCTTAAATAGTATTTGTAGAGAACTCTGGCAATGGTGTGAGTGAGATGCGTAAAATAACAATTTTCGCATCTATATAAATACAAAAGATAATTGTGAAACCTAATACCGCTGTATACACTAAAAATATAGATTACTTTGGCCTCCCCAATATTAATATTTTCGGAAGCCGACGTAATGCAAAATATCTCCTTTCAGATCGCATCACAACCTACACCGTACCCTGAAGTTAGTTGTAGGGAAGCTTTCAGGCAAACCCTACTGAAAAAATGCCTGTCTTCTAGTACGGTGGATATTATGCTATCATCATTATCTCATTCTACATATAAACAATACGACGGTTGTGTTAAAAGTTGTAATAGTCACAATTATGATAATAACTCGGTATCAGTCCCAATTGTTTTACATTTTCTCACAGATATATTTAATAAGGGTGCTAAATATGGTACCATCAACTCAAATCAGCACTATACCTTGTACTTGGAAATTTAGATGACGATAGGGTGAAACGTTTTACGAAGGGAGTTTTCAAGTTACGTCCTACAAATCCAAAATATAATTTAACTTGGGATCCAAGTATAGTGTTGGACTACTTAGCCCAAAAATGGCCTAATTAAGAACTCGACTTGAAAACTCTCTCAAAAAAGACTGCAACATTGTTGGCTTTAGTAACTGCACATCAAATACAGATTAGCATTAGTTAAATTAAAATATATATATATATATATCCAAATATATACTTCCAAAGATATTATAATCATGATACCTGAACTTATAAAAACCTCAAAACCCAATTCTGCACAGCCAGTTCTGAGATTACCTTATTTTGATGATCGTCCTGAAATATGTCCAGCAAGATGTTTGGAGACTTATATTAATAAAACACAACTCCTTCGTAAAGATGATTCTTTATTTTTGACTTACAAAAAACCACACTCGAAAGTTTCATCTCAAACAATAGGCAAATAGATTAAAGATATTCTTTTGAATAGCGGAATAGATACATCCATCTTTAGTGCCCACTGTACTCGACATGCAGCCACATCTACAGCCAACAGATATGGAGTCAATATAAAACTGCAGGTTGGGCTGACTCCTCCTCAGTTTTCGCAAAATTTTATGATAGGCCGCCAATAATCGCCAATCCCAATGATTTTGCAACAACAATTCTCTCTTCAAATCGTAACCTGTAAGAAGAAATAAAAAATATATGAAATATTTTTGTACGTAATACCTATAATATTGATTATGAAGAAATAAAACAACCTTTTAGTAGGAGGTAAATAGTCATAGTTTTATGTAATACATATAATTATTATGATTAATGATGATTGTGTGATCAACAAAAAATTTCGGCAGAATTACGAGACTGAAAGTTTAAACAATTCGCCATTGATTATGAAATAATACTTACCAGTATGTTATTGTACATATTTTGAACCAGTATTTAATAAATCTACTTCTTGTTTGGTCACTTGTATTCTGCTATTTCTCCATTTTCACATTTTATTTTGTGGATACTCTAAACATCTACAGCATGTTAACAATAAATCGCTAAGAATGAAGCTGCTATACATAATTGAAAATCAAACGAACTTACCAAGTGAAGTTCGATGACAATTATGTAAGCAGCTTCATTCGACGCGATTTATACAATCCCTCCCTATAAACTTATATCTGCCCTACCCTATAACTAAATAAAATGTGAAAAATTTGCCGGCTTTAAACAAAATTATTCTAAAATACCGACCGGACCGTTCGGGAATGTTGGGTTGGTGGAGGGGGTAGATCATAGACAAAATGTTGCTAGAAAAAAAAAAAAAAAATCCCCTCTAAAACTCCGTGCAAGGCTGACGCTAGGTGGCGCTACTACAGCATGTTAACAATAAATCGCGTCGAATGAAGCTGCTTACATAATTGTCATCGAACTTCACTTGGTAAGTTCGTTTGATTTTCAAATTTACAGTTAAATTGTACCGACGCGCGTTCGGAACGTTACGTGATTACCCCTCCGAACTAAGCAAGGCTACAGTCGTCAAAGTATAATCGACGTTAAAGATATGTTTACACTTTTGCACTTTATTCCCATGTGATAAGGCGGAAAATGTATACATCTCATTTACGTCGACTGTACTAAGGGTAGGTACTAGACGGCGATAAACATACTAATATAGATAAATAAATACTTGAATACACAAATCAGCAACCGCTAGCAGTATTAAACGTGTTTAACATCAGTGAAGTGAGTTTGGAGGCTGCCGAAGGTTTTGGATGTAATCTGAGGTTGAGTAGCTGACACTGGAGGTAAGAGTTGAAAGTAAACTTGTTTCAGGTGAGCTGGAGACTTCAACCGACGGTGCTCTGCTTGCAACGCCAAAGATCTGTGTTTCACAGCTCCAACGGATCAGGTTAGACCAAAAAAACCACTATTTACTGCTAATTTTAACATTAGTCAAACATTCCATTTTCTTAATCACCAACATTCTTGTTTCGCCCTCGACTTCCCATAATTATCGTTTTCATTTAAATATACAGTCCGCAAATTGTCGTTAAATTAAAATTTTGGTAACAGCAGCAACAAATAGGTACCTAAGTATTCCTGTTCATCACCATACGTCGCACTACCAGAGGGCATTTTGCGGGCGCGTCAGTTGGAAAGGTTTACAAAAAATACATCTAAATTTACGAGTACACGTACTTAGTATTTGTAACTTATCTAGTATTTATTCCCGTTATATCGTAATAACACAACATACAAATTCAACCAATCTTAAATTGCCTACATAATGTGCAAAAACCTCCCACTCAACACATCACAAGTTAAGACCACAAATAACGTGAATAAAAAGAAACTGCTGCATTTTGAGCGCTGTAACTACTCGCTAATTGCTTCACTTGATGTTGAGAGGACGTTCTCCAATTTGAAATGGATTTTTACTAGCAGACGAAGAAACTTGACTGCCAAAAATTTTGAATAAATTCAATAATTATATACTAAAGACTGTATCGAAAAGTATAAGGACAACTTTAGCTGGCCGCCATTCTTGTTTTATTTGTTTTAAAAATATGAACGTCGCTTTATTTCATAGATGCTATGGTATTGAACTCAATTAGGTACTTAATTATTTTTTTCGGATTACTTTTAATTTCAAAAATGAGAGGCCTAACACCCGATCAACGAAAACGAATTGTGGACAAATACATACGAGAAAAGGGTATGTCCATGAGACAGATCGCAGAACTCGAGAAGGTGAGTCGTTCAGCGGTTTACAATGTCATTAAAAAGTACGGCGAAGACTACTCTTTTAATGACAAGCTGAAAAGTGGTCGAAGAACTGGCTCACATATTTGCAATATCGACTCTAAAATATTGCGAACAATCCAGTCTCGCCCAGTGCTTCGATAAGAGATGTAGCTAAAAAGTATAGAATTTCTGTAGGAATGGTTCAGAGCGCCAAGAAGCGTAACGACTTGGTAACTTATCGAAAGCAAAGGAAGCCTAAACGAACTCCAAAACCGGCTGTAAAATGTTAAACTTCGTCTTTGAAAATTAAACGACACGGTTTTAACCAAAAATGAACATTGCATAATTCAAGACGACGAAACCTACGTCAAACTGGATTATTCTGTTCTACCCGGTCCCCAGTACTATACTGTTTGCAAAGGAGAACACCTGAATGAGAACCAAACGTCAATTTATGCCGAAAAATTTGGTTCTAAAGCAATGACGGCGTTAATCACTACTTCCACGATAACTACCGATCTTTACATCAAGGAGTGTTTGCAAAAAATGGTTTTGCCGCTGATTCGACGCCACAGGGGCTCTACTTTATTTTGGCCCGATTTGGCTAGGTTCCACTATGCTGCCCGCACCAGAAAGTGGATGGAAGCCCACGGCGTGCAATATGTTGATAAGAATATTAATCCGCTAAATTACCCAGAGGTACGTCCCATCGAGAAATATTGGGCAATCATGAAGAGTACACTTCGGCAATGCTTCTCGGCAGCGGATTCCGTAGACAGATTTAAAAAAGACTGGCTAAAAGCATCGAAACCACAGATGTATGAATATAAGGAGATCGGACATGGCGGCCGATTTGTATAGAGTGAGCCTGTCGCAAGTACATTAACCCACACAACGCCCAAGTAATTGACAAGACAAAGCACGCACACATCTAAAACACACACACTTGTATACTTACACGCTTATTTGACAATAAACGCGCATCATATCAGGCATTTTGGGAAAAAACGTAATATTCTCTGCGATCAGCACGCGTGCACAGTATGGCAGGGGTGCGTCTCACGAAATATAACAACATAATATATAATTTCATATTAATAACGTTGACAAGATATAATGAACGTTAGCTTTAATAACAAAATCAATAAAATTATAAGGAATAATGGTCAGTTGCCATAATATTCATTTTATAAAACGTTTTTTTACATAACACTCAAATTTACTAATTTCAGTTGGTATAACATGCAAAACGTATAACGATCATAATACATAATATCTTTTAGTATAAGCATTATAAGATATAAGAGACATAAGACATAAATCAGAGCCCGCGGAATTAGGTTAAGGCAGCTAGAAAAAGGGGGGCTCGGGGGGCGTAGTAAAAAACAAATCAACGATTGTATTTTTGGTAGGTTTAGGTTATGGTTATCTTGTGTCCCTTAGAGCGGAAATAGGCACCCCGCGAAGCGGGGTGACGTCGACACGCTGGCGGTTAGGTTAGGTTGAGGTTAGTTTAAAATAATTGCCATGCATTTCTCAAAAAAAAAAGTTCGGTTAGGTTAGTTTTAAGGTCAAGGACAAGGAGACAATTTACTTTAACTAAAGTTCAGGATTAATAAGTAAGGTAAGGTTGATTTTAAATTAGGAAGACCACACAACACATAAAAAAATATTTAATTTTAACCAACATAACATGTATATCTTCAATGTTTACTTTTCTTCAAACACAAATTTGAGGCTATCGCTCTAAGAAATTCACATTCAGTATATTCAGCGATTGCTATTAAAATAATTGTGTGCGTTTATACTATACGAGCATTATGCTTTTTGATGTTAGATTAATTGTATAATATATGTTTTCAATCTTAGGAGTTATGAACATTATACACTTTAATCGTTATATCAATTGGTATTATAACTTAATAACTTTACAAAAGTAGATATTTTGAAATTATATATTTCGTTCATTATATCCAGTGAATGTTATACTCAACAAGCTTATACAAAGTGAGCGTATATATTATGAATGTTATATGATGAGTTCTTATATCTCGTATTACTTACCCGTATGGCAGTGTATGCCCATTGAGCATACAGCTGCGACACGGCCGCCGGCGGCTTGTCCTCTCTCTAGTATTCTATGCTCTGAGATCGAAACGGTCACCGTAATCGTTGTCCGGAATCTGACGAGAATGTCCGAAATGTGCGAAAAGTCGCCCGAAAGAAAACATAATAGGTACATTAGTTAACAGTAAAACGTTTTAATATGTATTTTGAACATAAGCCAAGAACATTCTTCGGCTGCCTGGATGCAATACTGCATAAAATTAAACACAGTGAGCAGAACAAAAACATTATCATAACCGGTGATTTCAATATTAATGTTAGTGCAAATACTATACACTCAAATAAGTTGATCGATACAATGATGTGTTATAATCTTAAGCAAAGTGTAAATAAACCGACTAGGGAAGTAAATAATGCCAGCACTTGTATAGATTTACTATTTACTAATATGACAAACTACACCATTGATGTAAAAGATCACGGCATGTCGGACCATAAAGGCTTATTGTATAAAATCCAAAGCGTTGGCGCACAGACACAACTTCAGAATAGACAGAACTGTTGGTATACTACGAGTAGGATCTTTAGCAACACTAATATGCAATTGTTTAAACAAGCTCTTAAAGACATCGACTGGACTCCTATACTAGACGGAAATAATGATGCCAATATAAATTTCAATTTGTTTTTGGCCCAATTAAAATATATCCTAAATATACATATCACCAAAAAACGTATAAAATTACAGACCGACCGTAAAGATGCAAATAATTGGCTAACTAAAGGTTTAAGACAATCGTGTAAAAATAAAAGATTACTTAAAATACTGGTAAATAGCTCCAAAAATGACATTTTAAATAAATACTATAAAAGATATGAAAAGATTCTGAAAAAATGTGTATATATATCTAAGAAAAATAGGTATGCGAATTATATGAAAATATCATCTAACAAAACAAAATCAATGTGGGCTATTATAAAAAGCATTACAAAAAGAAACAAAAGAGAACAGAAGAAAAACATAACGCTAAGAATAGGGAACATTACGCAAAACTCTTCGTAGGTGGCGACACTAGCAGCGTTGACATTGTATCTTGTAACGTGGCTCCTTTATGCTCGGCTGAAATTCAGGAGACCACGTGACAATAAAATATAAAATAAAAAAAATATAAAAAATGTGGTGTATCGAAACTGGCTTATCTGCAGTCAGGGGCTAATGAAAATGGGATATTAAATAAAAAAGGTTATATCTTATGATTTGTTTTATTTCTACACACTGAACAATTCTTTCCCCTTTTGGAATATTAAATCACTAGGTTTCAGGTTTTCCTTAATACACCTTAAGTTATGTTTTGCTACAATCGGTAGAGCTTCCGTGTAATATGTTCGAGAGTGATTTACAATTCCAAGAGGCCTACGAAATTAGGTGTTAGTCCCTACGTGTTTATGCCATCATTAAGTAACTTTTTGAAATCCTAATTCCCTACTATATATATATGCTTGACACCGACCTTCACACTGGAGTCATACTTTCTTAGCTCCGCAGATGTTGGTGTGTCAGCCGCTGAGCATATCTTCTTTCCCCGGTGTTTAAATCAGGAGAGGCATGAACCCGTTGTCGAGATGAAGAAAATAAACTTCCATCGAAGCATCAAAATGGAATTTGCGAAGCTAATGAAGTTTGAAGAACCGGACCAAAACTGAGTAGATCAGTCCAAATTTAACTTCCTTCTAAAGTTCTAGAGGAATATTAAGTTTTCCCTTATCGACTGAAAAGAAACAATTATTTTCATTAGCATGGATCTATGTGGAAATCTAACCTACACTGGATATGATATTGAGAAATTTTATCTTACCAGTTAAACACTCCAGAATGGATTATAGTTCAGCTGTCGAACCCGCCCTTCCACATGTATATGAGGCTGCATTTGCTGGAAAGAGTTCCACATTGTCAGAAATAAGGATAACAGAATGAACCTGGTGCTTGTGTAAATTTTGAAGAAAACTACTTACACTTGGGCCGATGTAGAAAATACAATCTAATGCACCATCTCTACTTGCACTGCCATCCGAAAAGGCTCATAAAATCTTGTTTAGCCGGTGATGAGACCGGATTTAAAATGCTCAATTCTTCTAAGCCTCCATGTCAGCTTTCCTCCAGCAATCTCCTCTTCCCTCTCTGCTCCCAGACTCGATATTGGGTTACCAGCGCAGAAGCAATCAACTAACCACTTTTTGTATTTATTAAGGAATAACATTAGATTTTACGTACGGACATAATGTCATTATTTTTAATTTTATTTATTTTACTTCTTTTTATATAATTAATAATTTAAATTGATTGTTTCAATAATTGTTATTCCTTAAAACCCCTACTTTATTAACTTGAAATCCGAACATCTCTCATCTTGCTGGCAACTCTGACCCCTAAACAATTAATCCTATTGGCTACTGTTTCTTTTTAATTATATGTGATAATTACTTAATAATTGCCAGCATTATGAATTAATGTTGTACTTAGAAAATATATCCAGCAAGGAATCATTTGAGTAAATGATTTTAACGCTAATTAGAAAAAAGGAGTGTCGATCGAAATACTGCTATGTTACAATACCCCTCTCCCCGATGAAAAGGTTTACCAAAGGTAAACCGCTCGCTGCCCTCAGCGATTCCGATTATCAACAAATCATAAGAGAAAAACGAACTATAAAACCAATACCCAATTTAAGTACTTGAGAATTACTTACTCTCGTACTAAAAAACAAAACCCCAGTTGTTGTGGATTTCTCTGACTCACTTCCTACCCCTATCACAACTCGAACCCACACAACAAACCCAAAATCAAACAAATCCGGTATCCAACCGGATAGCCGGTAAAAGAAAAAACTAACCTAAAGAAAAGGCTGTATGCCTACCAAAATCAATAAAAAAAATAAATAAAAAAAATCCAACTAACAAGTAAACATTCCTTAACCTTCTCATCATAACAGACCGTTGTGTTGAAAAGGTTAACCCAACTGCCAGGACAGGTGTTCAGCATTCTTGTGTCTATCTCTGCTAGACCGGGCAAAATTAAAAAAGAGATCCTTTGATAATAAATTCCAAATCTGATTATTTACCAACACTAAATATCAGCTCCCGAGTGAAACCGAAACTGGTTTCAACCAAAAAATAATAATAGTAGTAGAACACGCCCAAAACTGAGTTTCACCGCATGTAGCGGCAGTGTTTACGTACTAAAAAAATATCTTGAACATGGCCTAGCTATCACCTATGTCCAGGAACAAAACTAGACTGTGTCTAAAAAATTTGAGTCAACTCAACATGGTCTAGCCAAAAAAATTGAGTATGTCTCTTACACAGCCTAAAATATCGCGTTAAAAAAAAAACACGCGTTTCAAAACTCAGATCAAAGACTATGCCCTGTTGTTAATTGAGCTATGGTTGCGTCGCCTCTTTCATTCTTCACATCTATAATACTTTCATGCTTCATCTTCTATACTAAGTAGTGAAACAGTTATCATACCTGTTCACCACGGACCTAGCAGTTGCGTGATTAAATACGTCTGTTCGATATTTAACACTCAATGCTAAACAACCTACATAAGTACGTGTTACAGTGCTCTGTTACGTAGTCAACATTGGCGGTGCGGCGAGCAGTGCAACGACGTGCGGGGCCGCACGTCCATTGATCACCCAGTCAGCAGCTGCAACCCTACAACTTTAGGTCTTTGATGTGCCACGAACCTATAGGATGTCCGTCCATCCTTTCCAGTTCGTAAACTAAAGGAGACAAAACCGCCTTTACCCTACATTTCTCGTATTTTGGCGCGAGTTTCGCCATTTTAAACTTCAGAGCATCGCTCTGAACGTAAGTGCGCTTCCACACCACATCTCCCACTGAACATCTCGCTGAACGTCGCCTTAAATTGTAGTGCTTGGCGTTATTTTCATGTGCTCTCAGTAAACGTAACCTAACTTGCTGGAAGATATCTTTCATGCAACCAAACTCGCCAGCATATTCCTCCCTAGGCATAGCTGCGGTATAATCTTGATTTAGGTCTTTATAAAACGCACCATTTATGACTGGTTCCCTAGCATGTACTAAAAAAAAAAGGAGAAAACCCTGTGGACTCATTGACTGCACTGTTTATTGCAAACCGAATTTGGTGCAGTTTTTCATCCCATGTCCGGTGATTTTCCTCTACGTACGAAGCTACAGCGGTCATAACCGTGCGGTTATATCTTTCAACAAGGTTCACCTGAGCCGTGTAACGAGGTCCATAAAATACTTTAGGTACGTTGTATTTCTTCATTAACTGCTTAAAGTGCGATCCCGTAAACTGAACTCCATTGTCAGTAATTACGGTCTCGGGAACACCATGCTCCAAAATGACATGATGCTCAAAATGTTTCGCCACCAACACACTGGTTGCGCGACGAAGTGGAAAAAGCAGTGTGTACTTTGAGAAACAACAAGTAACCACAAATAAAAATGTGTAACCTGCTCGTGAGCGCGGAAGAGGACCAACTAGATCTATGCTAACCACTTGCATAGGTCGATGACATACTTTTGGTTGTCCCATAAGACCAGGAGTGAGTTGTTGTGAATGTTTAAAAGCTGCGCAAACATCGCAGGCTTTCACAAAGTCAACTACGTCCTTATACATTCCGGGCCAAAAATATGTCAACGACAACCGCCTATGAGTTTTAAAAACTCCTAAATGTGCCGCGGTTGGTTCACAGTGGTTCGCTTTTAATACTCTTTCGCGGTCACCCTTGCGCACTACCTCCTTCCAATCGAACTCTCGTAGCAGGTTATATTTGCTTTTGCAGAATCTAAATAACTTTCCCTCCCTGATACAAAAGTTAGGGAAGTTAGCAGGGAAAGTTTTACAACCGTTCAGCGTCCTATCATACCATTCATCGGGTAAGACGTCACCGGTCACCAAACTCACAGCGTCAACTTTCATAAGCCTGGACAATGCATCAGGCACGACATTTTCGGTTCCCTTCCTGTGCTCAATATTAAAATTATATTGAGACAGTCTGCATCCCCAACGTGCTAATCTGCCTGATGGATTTTCCAGTTTCATAAACCACTTGAGTGACGAGTGGTCAGTAATAACTTTAAACCGTCGTGAGCCTAAATAAGCCTGAAACTTCTCGACTGAGAAAATAACCGCTAACGCTTCCCGCTCCGTTGCGCTGTAATTCTGTTCACACTTGTTGAGAGAACGACTAACGTACGCAATGGGATGCTCCTGCCCCTCAATAGTCTGTGAGAGCATTCCACCTATACCATAAGAAGACGCATCAGCATGAACCGTAAATTCCTTATCAAAATCAGGCACAGCTAAAATTGGTGCTGTTACTAAGGCGTTCTTTAAGGTGTTGAAAGCAATCTCGGCCTCCTCAGACCATTTAAAAACAGGCGCTTTCTTTCCCTTCGAGGTCAACTTATTTAAGGGAGCTGCTATGGTCGAAAAATTCCGTATAAAACGACGGTACCATGAGCAAGTTCCCAGAAATATTTTTACCTCTCGCGGAGTCGTGGGAGTGGGAAAGTTTAAAATGGCTGAAACCTTCTCTGGGTCAGTACGCAAACCAAATTCATCAACTACGTACCCTAGGTACTTGAGCGACTGCCTGAAGAATTGACTTCTCAAAATTAACTGTCAAATTAGCCATTTTAAGCTTTTCCAGCACACGATTTAGCAAGACCAAATGTGTCTGAAAATCGGAAGAACAGATGACAATGTCATCGATATAACAAAACACATAGCCGTTCTCGATGTCGCTGGTCATATTGTGGTCAATAAGCCTATCCATGAGCCGCTGCTGCCTAGCTGGGGCTCCACACAAACCAAAAGGCATGACCTTAAATTTAAAGACCCCCTTTCCACTTACATTGAATGCTGTCTTTTCCTGCGAGCTCTCACTTAAAGGAATCTGCCAGAACGAGGAACTCAAATCGATAGACGTTAGGTACTTCGCTTCCTTTAGACTATCCAATATTTGCGGGATGTACGGAATGGAATACGAGTCACCCTTCGTTACCGTGTTTAACTTCCTACAGTCTAAACAAAAACGCCAATCCCCATTTGCCTTCTGAACTAACAGTGCTGGATTGTTCCATGGGCTTTCGCAAGGAGTCACGACATCTAACTTCAGCATTCGTTCTAACTCTGAGCTTAAAATTTCTCGCTTCTCCGGAGAAAGTGGATACTGCTTTGTCTTAATAGGCGGCGCGTCACCTGTCTCAATGACATGTTCAATCAAAGACGTCCTACCTAAACCTTTAACGTCAGACGAAATATCTTTAAACTTCCCTACAGTGGCGTTCGCCAGCTCCTGTTGCGTAGGCGACAAATGATCGTACGACTGAATCGTGTGTACCTGTTCTGAACCAATGGTGTTACATAAATCAAAATATTTTTCCGGAGTCTTAATGTACGCTATGTTTTCAAAAATTTCCGGCGCTAAACGGAACGCATGCCAAAAATCGACACCTAAAATAACGTCCGAGACAATATTGGGCATAACAAAAAACTTTACCACTTGCGTAACATTATTAAATGTTACTGGTACAAATATGTACCCGATTGACTGGACTAACACGCCGTTCGCGATATTACATGACGTAGACTCCGTTGTTTGCATTTCAAATCCAAATTTTATAAAATCCCTGTGAGAATTATTTCCCAAAATAGAAAGCGAGGCACCGCTATCCGCCAAGGCACAAACTTCAAAATCACACACTTTTATTTTTAAATAAGGCCGGATATCGTCTTTATTTGGTGCGAACAGAACCGTAGCAATGGAAGTATAATTACAAAATTTCTTTATCGAAGCACTCAATTCACTTCGGTAATTATTGCTGCGGTTCGGCCTAATTAGTTTTTTTTGACGTGAAACGGAACGCTTCCGGCTATTCTGACAGTTTTGACAGTTCGTAATGATAACCCCACTTTTCCCACAACCGAAACAGCGAATGTTATCCTTTGATGGCTTTGCTGTGCATTTCCTGAAATCATGACCACCACGATTACATTTATAACAAACGGCAGGAGCCGTAGATTTGTTAATATGCGTCGTCTGTCCGTGAGAATGCCGATTTGCTTCGTTATGCTGCTGGTATGAATTGTTCGGTGAGGACGGCCTTCCGAATGCAGTGGGACGCTTATCACTAACAAAATTCACCGCATTTACCTGCTTGGACCTGCCTTTATACGCAAAATCAGCGCTAAGTGTGTGTGAACCTGACTTGCCTGGTTCCACGAAAAAATCGGCCCGCTGTCTTGCCGCTTCGAGTTTCCTACAATTGTCCTTCAATTCCACAATGGATGTTACATTTACCAGCGCTAACTGCTGTGACAAGCTTGGCCTAATATTGTGTAGCAAGATTTCTAACTTTGCTTCCTCGGACAAAGGGGTTTTAAGCCTTGCGAACATACAAGCCATGACGGATACATAAATGTGTATCGGTTCCTCTAAACCTTGAGTACGTGATCTAATTTCTCCTAATAATCTGTAATCATAATCCACTGGGTCAAATTCCACTAACAAAATGTTCTTTAAATCTTTCCATGAAGAAACTTGTTCTCTAATACCTCTATACCACAAAAGTGCCTGATCAACAAACAACTGCGCTGCTGAAAGAAACAAATTGACATCAGATACACCGGATGCTAACTGAAGTTCCTCTACACGCTCCAGAAAAGACCTAGGGTCGGTCTGACCATTGAATTTCAATCCCCACTTGCCGATGTTCCTATCGCCTGAACAAACAACATGGGAAAGGGGCACTGTTTGTGAAATCAAATCCGCTGCAGGTATGCTGTCATATGACCCTGATGTTGATGTTGTTGTAAAGGGACGCCTGGCCGGAAACAGGCGGGCAGTCGACCGCTTGTCGCAGTCATTCAGCCCATTTCCCTCAGTTCGGAGCCTCAGGTTACTGTCCCGGCGGCGTTCCCACTTCCAACTCTTCAATTCTTCTTGTTTTCCTGCAGAACAGAAGGACATCTTTAAGGTCGATATCCCTCAATTCCTTCTCCTCTAACATATCTTTACCGAATGTGTTAAACCGCGGTGCCGCGTACATAACACATTCCGCTAGTACATGCTTGCTTGTTTCCTCCTGCCCACAGTGTGGGCAAGTAGCGTCGTTACTTATACCTATTATCTTTAAGTGTCTATTCAGAGTATTGTGACCGGTTATGATACCAGTCAGCAGTTTCAGATTGCTCTTACCCAGTTTCAGCAGATACCTGGTCCTTTTGTGATTAGTGCCTCCTATCATCATCTTTGTCTGTCTGCATCCAGATGCATCCCTCCATTCTTTTTCCCCATCCAGTTCTTTTAGCTTATCTATGACCCCCTTTGTAACTTGAGCCGAAAAGGGAAGGACCGGTTCTGGGCCTTCAAACTCCCTTCCCGCACCTTCCCTGGCCAACTCATCTGCCTTCTCATTGCCCGCTATTCCCTGATGTCCTGGCACCCACGCCACCGTCACACCTGGGTTTTCTCCTATCTTATTAAGCTCTTCCTTGCATTCTTTCACTAAGGCGGATGTTACCGTTGCCTTTCGTAGCGCCTTCAATGCTGCCTGACTGTCCGTGTAAATCACTACCCTTCCAGTCAGTTGTTTTGTATCTCTTATAATCTGTGCGCATCTCGTTATCGCACACACTTCTGCTTGGAAAACGCTAGCATACCTCCCCAGTGAGATGGATACTCTCTCCCGCAGTTTGGGTATAACTATACCTGCCCCCGCTAGTCCTGTTGATTTCTTTCTTGATCCATCTGTGAAGCAGACTGTCATCGGGTGCACTACGTCTACCTTCCAGTTGTCTCTTTCACCTATGTGTATTCTATACTTCTTGTCAAATATCTCCTGCCTCTTTATGAGGTCGTTATTGGCTATCATCATATGTAGCTTTGATAGCGCTTCCTCCTGTATCAGCGCGTGTCTTTTGTCCACACAGCTTCCTCTCCATTCTTTACATGCTTTCATTCTGTACCACTGCTCCATGGCCCTTTTCTCCACTTCAATTCTCATTGTCTTCATGCCTAGCAGTATTTCCATGGCTTGTGTCGGGGTCGTTCTCATAGCCCCCGTCACCATCAGACATGCTAGTCTCTGCACCTTATTCAGTTCCTTTTGATATTCTTTGATACGCGCCCTATGCCACCATACCACGGCCCCGTATAGCACCCTGGGTAATATGATTGCCCTATAGATCCAGTTGATCATTTCGGGCCTCAGTCCCCATCTTCTTCCCACTGCCCTTTTACATTGGTATAGTGTTCTAATGGCTTTCGCCGATTGCTCCTTAATGTGGGTTTTGTATCTGAGAGTGCTATCTAGTGTCACTCCCAAATACTTCACCTCCTTTACCATCTCCAGTTCTTTGTTCTGTATGACTATTGGTTTTATATTCTCTCTCTTCCTTTTGTTGGTGAATAGCACCAGCTTCGTTTTAGTTGGATTTAGGTCCAGACCTCTCTCTCTGCACCATCCTAACACCTCTCTCAGACCTCTGTTCATTATGTCTCTTATGGTGCTTAGGACCATTCCTCTTACCAGTAGTACTCCATCATCAGAATAGGCCTGCATATACACTCCTCCCCTGTTGACTTTCTTCACCAATGAGTCTAGTAGTAGGCACCACATCAGGGGGGACAGACATCCACCCTGCGGAAATCCCCTTCTCGGACTTATTCTTTTAGAGACACCTCCCAACTCCGCTGTTATGTCCCTGTCCTTAAGCATTCTGCCTATCCATCTCGCTACTGCTCGATCGATACCTTCCCTGTCCAGACTTTCCTCTACCGCCGCAAAGGTTGCCTTGTCAAAGGCTCCCTCCACATCGAAGAAGCAGCCTAGTGCATACTGTTTTGTATCTAAGGCTCTCTCCACCCTAACCGCCAGGTTATGTAGGGCTGTCTCCGTCGACTTTCCTGCCATGTATGCGTGTTGGTTCCCGTGTAATGGGTTCCTTCCACCTTCCACTTTCTCTCTTACCGATTTATCTATCATCTTCTCCAAGGTCTTTAGAGTAAATGACGACAAACTTATGCTTCTGAACGATTTCACTTCTTGATAAGACTTCTTCCCTGGTTTCGGTAAAAATACCACCCTCACTTGTCTCCACACTTTCGGAATATAACCCAAGGCTATGCTCGCCCTGTATAGTCGTGCTAAGTTATCTTTTATGTGTTCGTATCCTTTCTGCATTAGCACCGGTAGTATCCCGTCTGGTCCCGCTGCCTTGAAGGGAGCGAAGGATTTGATCGCCCACTCCAACCTCTCCTCCTTTACCACCGCTTCTGCAGCCCCCCAGTCCGATATACCCGGCTCAGCCTCTCCTTCGGTGTCCACTTCTTCATCACAATCCGGGAAGTGAGATCTCAGCATGGTTCCAAGGATCTCACCCGGGTCTGTGATTAGATCTCCATCCACTCTTAGACTGCCTAGTTGGCACGTTCGTTCTCCCGCAAGCAGTTTCACTACCCGTGCCCCCTCAGCGTATCCTCGTATGTCTTCCGTAAACCTTCTCCAGCCATCACGGCTGGCCTTCTCTCTTTTCCGGGTATACTCGTTTCTGACCTCTCTGTACGCGTCCCAGCTTGAGGTGTCGTCCTTCTTCAAGGCAACCCTCATTGCTCGGCGCGTCCTCTTTCTTAGCTTAAATAGTTCCTTATTCCACCATGGCTGCCCCTTCCCTGTCTGTACCTGTCTTTCGGGACATGCCTTGTGATAGGCTGCCATGATGTTATCTTTCAGTTTCCGTGCCCCTGTCTCCAGGTCTTCCATCTTTTCATATCTCTCTTCCGAGTTACCAAGTATTCCCAGTTCCTCGTCATACTTCGTCCAGTCTGTTTTGCGTGGGTTTCTTACTTTTATCTTCTCCGTACACCTTTCGATTCTGAAGAGTATTCTGCGGTGGTCAGACATGCTGTCCTCCTCATCAACCCTCCATCCCGTCAGTATGTCGCAGATTTCTCTTGATGCCAATGTTATATCAAGCACCTCTCTTCTGATCCTGTTCACAAACGTCGGTGTGTTACCTACGTTCATGATATCCAGGTCATTACTAGTGATAAATTCTAGCAGCGATTCCCCTCTACAGTTGGTGTCGGTGCTTCCCCACACCTCATGATGTGCGTTAGCGTCGCATCCTACTATAAGTGGAATTCTCTTACCTTTATATCTCAGTACCGTCTCTTCCAGCTCCCTAGTTGGCGCCTCTCCTTCCCCAGGTAGGTAGCAGGATGCCAGCGCCACCTTGTGTCTTCTACCGTCTTCAGCAGTGAAGTAGGTCTCCACCACAATGAGGTCTCTGTAACATATGGTCATGACACATCCCATATTTCTTATATTATTACTTGTATATATGCATGCTCTAGGAGGTAGCTCACCATTTCTTTCGTAGTGGAGAGCCCCCCCCAGATGTCCCAGGCCTGCCACCTGATTCCTCCATGCATATGGTTCTTGAAGCAGTGCTATTTCAACTTTGTTCCTCGCAACATACAGCCCCAACTCGGACATGGCGTTTTTGCAATGTTGGAGGTTTACTTGGCATATGTTTGTGTGTGTGTTAGTGTGTTTGTGTTTGTGTAGTTTTATTTGTGTGTCCATAGTGTTAAGTTTGTTGTGTGTAGTGTTTCTGTTCCCGCAGCGTTACTCGGAGCTTTCCTCACCGCCGACATCCATACTATCCACCGTCTCCTTCGTATAGATGTCGTCAGGTTCAGCCCTCTCCTGCTCCGTTGCGGGTTCTTCCTTCTTCGGTACTGTGGGCTTTCTTTCGAGTGGATTTGCCCGCAGTATCCGAACTCTGACACTGGTGGCTGAGAAGTCCATCACTTTGGTTCTCTCCTCGCCCCAGATTTCCTCCACCCCTTCTGGCACTACATATGTCAGTCGGGTGCCTAGCTCCAGTGCCTCTCTCCCTGCAGCCTTCCACTCCATTATCTTCAGTTCCGAGCGATCCGGATTCTGGGCGTAAAGGAACTCCTTCACGTACTCAGTATCCGTATCCCCCGGAACCCATACTTGCACCCGAGTCTGGTCAACCTTCCGCACTGTCATCTTGTGGCCATCCAGCTCGCCGAAGTCCTGACTTAGGAGCCACCCCCTCGCCTCCGTCGATTTTGGTGTCACAAGGAAGAATCCTTCTGACACCAACCCCGACGTCGCGAATCTCGGAGCCACCAAGCCAGGCTCCCCCTTCACCACTCGCAGGACCACCACCTCGATCATCTGCGTTAGCTTTTTTCTGATGAGCCTCGCTAGGGCCTCATCCACCGAAACGCCATCCTCTCGGCACACAGCCACAGCCAGGCCTCGGTTTGCCTTTGCAACCTCCCGAGGTCCCTCCGCCGCCACCTTACCTTGATTCTGGCGCTTCGCTGGAGGACGCTCCGAGCGACCCTCATCCGTGCTCTGCCTTTTCATCTTAAGGCCCCGATTGCTCGGGCCAGGCTTGGTCTCCTCCGCCGACAACATCCCAGTGAGATCAACCCCATCCCCAGCAATCGTGGCCTTTCTTCTGAGCAACTTGGCTCATTGGTCATATGACCCTACTGAAGACTGCCCTACCCCGTCTATTCTAGCCAACAGAACTTCTAACTTTGCTGTGAGGTCTGTCTTATTGGTCAAATTCTCCGGGTCATCATCGACAAAAACGCGCATTAATCTATGGGTCAGGTGGCACCCCAGTGCTTTAGACCTATTTGCAGCATACCTGTCTCGTGTAGACGTGTATTTTCCTACTATTATGGACAAATCACCTAACTTATCAGCTATAGTTTCTAACTCTGTGTCCGGCAAAAAATCTGTTTCTAAAATTGCTTCCGGGGGACATTCTAATAACAACTTTCTCAGCTGTTTCCTAAGCCCTTCAACTGTACTAGCTGGTGTTTCTGACCTGATTGTGACCTCATACATTAACTCATCTCTCAATAAGGAATGAAATTGTAAAGACATGTTGACTGTATATGTACCTTAGTGATGGCAATAAACTTACAATGTTGTATATTTGTGTTGTAAAAATGTTACCAAAGAATGTAATTAAATGTTAACAATCACTTCTCTAGTTATTTTATACCTATTTCCTTCAAATTACTCTAAATCACAGATTACTGTACTCAAAATAAGCAATCCTTACTGAAAACAATGTCATACAAATCTTAACCAAAAATCAGTTTTTTGTTCCTAATTCTGAACAAATTACAAAAAATTTCACTGAAAAGTTGTATGTCAACCTGTGGTGCTTATAAGCTCAATATTATTTCACAATACTGTTTTTCTTATCAAATTTCTGTATGTTTTTATCAACCAGACAATATCATACTGCAAGACTAATTGTTTTCAAAGAGAATTTTTTTTTTTATTAAAATTGAGGTACTTAATATAAATTTAAGAATAAATGCTGATTGTAGATCTGATATATACCATGAAAGCTTGACTTAAACTTTAAGTACTATAAATTTGTAACACCAGAATATCCTGATATACTAAATAATTTTTCAATACTTGAATTGGTATAGTTTGTGACATAAATTGAGTCCTTAAATTATGAAACTTTAGCTTGTAATTTCGCTATAAAAATGTAAATCAATTTATCAAAAGTATTTATACTGGTTTATACCTCTTATTCAAAAGTAATTATAGAAAATAAGTGACTAAAATATTCACTTCCTTGAAAGAAAAAATGTCTGTGAAATGTCAACTTGCAACAGAAAATTAGCGTACAAGTTTTGTCAAAATTTCACAAAATATCATCTAAAAGCTCAAAATAAGTTCTAAAATTATTTCTAAATACAGAATAAGGTGCACAAAATGCGTGACCAACTAATTATAAGTGGAACAAAACTTCTATCATGGAATATTCATGTAAGTACAAAATTTTATTTCTCAACGAATGATGGCACAAAAAAAATTACCCAAAATTGCAGATAAGCACTGAAAACACCTGAAAACAGTTGGGCGCCAATTGTAACGTGGCTCCTTTATGCTCGGCTGAAATTCAGGAGACCACGTGACAATAAAATATAAAATAAAAAAAATATAAAAAATGTGGTGTATCGAAACTGGCTTATCTGCAGTCAGGGGCTAATGAAAATGGGATATTAAATAAAAAAGGTTATATCTTATGATTTGTTTTATTTCTACACACTGAACAATTCTTTCCCCTTTTGGAATATTAAATCACTAGGTTTCAGGTTTTCCTTAATACACCTTAAGTTATGTTTTGCTACAATCGGTAGAGCTTCCGTGTAATATGTTCGAGAGTGATTTACAATTCCAAGAGGCCTACGAAATTAGGTGTTAGTCCCTACGTGTTTATGCCATCATTAAGTAACTTTTTGAAATCCTAATTCCCTACTATATATATATGCTTGACACCGACCTTCACACTGGAGTCATACTTTCTTAGCTCCGCAGATGTTGGTGTGTCAGCCGCTGAGCATATCTTCTTTCCCCGGTGTTTAAATCAGGAGAGGCATGAACCCGTTGTCGAGATGAAGAAAATAAACTTCCATCGAAGCATCAAAATGGAATTTGCGAAGCTAATGAAGTTTGAAGAACCGGACCAAAACTGAGTAGATCAGTCCAAATTTAACTTCCTTCTAAAGTTCTAGAGGAATATTAAGTTTTCCCTTATCGACTGAAAAGAAACAATTATTTTCATTAGCATGGATCTATGTGGAAATCTAACCTACACTGGATATGATATTGAGAAATTTTATCTTACCAGTTAAACACTCCAGAATGGATTATAGTTCAGCTGTCGAACCCGCCCTTCCACATGTATATGAGGCTGCATTTGCTGGAAAGAGTTCCACATTGTCAGAAATAAGGATAACAGAATGAACCTGGTGCTTGTGTAAATTTTGAAGAAAACTACTTACACTTGGGCCGATGTAGAAAATACAATCTAATGCACCATCTCTACTTGCACTGCCATCCGAAAAGGCTCATAAAATCTTGTTTAGCCGGTGATGAGACCGGATTTAAAATGCTCAATTCTTCTAAGCCTCCATGTCAGCTTTCCTCCAGCAATCTCCTCTTCCCTCTCTGCTCCCAGACTCGATATTGGGTTACCAGCGCAGAAGCAATCAACTAACCACTTTTTGTATTTATTAAGGAATAACATTAGATTTTACGTACGGACATAATGTCATTATTTTTAATTTTATTTATTTTACTTCTTTTTATATAATTAATAATTTAAATTGATTGTTTCAATAATTGTTATTCCTTAAAACCCCTACTTTATTAACTTGAAATCCGAACATCTCTCATCTTGCTGGCAACTCTGACCCCTAAACAATTAATCCTATTGGCTACTGTTTCTTTTTAATTATATGTGATAATTACTTAATAATTGCCAGCATTATGAATTAATGTTGTACTTAGAAAATATATCCAGCAAGGAATCATTTGAGTAAATGATTTTAACGCTAATTAGAAAAAAGGAGTGTCGATCGAAATACTGCTATGTTACAATCTCGTTCGCACTTGCGGTATTGTCAATGCAAGCATCCTTGTCACTCATTTGACAATCAATTTTGCATGTGTGTGTGAATCCCTATATTTCTATACTGGTTTACTATTAGTGTTAGTGCTGCCTCTGGCGGCAGAACATTGCAGTAATGTTCCCTATTGGTGATACTATTTTAGAATCGCCCGAACAAATAGCCGATGCCTTCAACGAGCACTTTGCGACGGTAGGTGAGTCACCGCCCGGACCCGCGGCAGCGGCGGCGGCCGCGCCGGCGCTGGTGTCCGAGCGCCTGCCTCTTACTCCCGCGTTCAATTTAAACTTAAATTCAATATTCATACGCGACACAACTGAGTCCGAAATATACAATATTATGAAGCGTATGAAAAATAAAAAAAGTTTTGGCATAGACGAACTCCCGCCAGTGTTAATTAAACTGTGTGCAGCAGAACTCAGCCCACCGTTAACGCGGCTAATAAACCAGTCGTATGAGGAAGGAATCGTACCGGACGCCTTAAAGGTCGCTAAGATAATTCCAATTTTGAAACCAGGTGGCAGCAGGAACTCCTTAAGCCAATATAGACCTATCTCATTGTTGTCATCTATTTCTAAAATATACGAAAAAACAATGTCAAATAGGATTTACGACTTCTTTGAGAAATATAATCTATTAGACAATAACCAGTACGGATTCCGAAAGAAACGCTCCACAGTGCTTGCAGTGTATAAGTACATACAGTCCGCTTTAGACTTCATAGACAATAAACAATACGCAGTAGGGCTGCTATTAGACATGTCCAAAGTCTACGACAGGGTTTCCCATTCCACCCTACTAAACAAACTTTATGCACTAGGAATAAGAGGGAAAGCTTATCAATGGATAAAATCATATTTACACAATCGATACCAACTAGTCCAGATAGATCACTATCACAAAGAATCAAAAGAAGTCAAAACAGTAACCTCTAAATTGCGTGCCACCTCCTGCTCTATCCCCCAAGGCTCTGTAATTTCTTGCCTGCTATTTATCGCATATATAAATGACTTACCGAAAGCCGTCGATAGGTCTTGTGTTATGTTTGCTGATGATGTGTCACTATTATTAGGCTGTACGAGTAGTACCGAATGTAACGAACGATTACAACAAACCCTTCAAAATGTAACCGGATGGCTTACATACCAAAATTTATTGATAAACTTAAAGAAAACCAAAATTATTCAATTTAAACCCATTCAAAAAAATCCTATGAAAATAAAACTAGAAATCAACGGTCAACCTATTGAAGAAGTCAGCGCCATACACAAGTATTAACTGGAAATGCCACATCCAAAATATAAAATCAAAATTGTCTAGGTTTGTCTATGCGCTAAATGTACTAAAAAGGAATACAAATCTTGAATCCGCATTAACAGCATACTATGCATATGCGCATGCATGGCTCCGCTATGGCGTGGTTTTGTGGGGTGCCAGTACCGATGCACATGCCCTATTTGTCATGCAGAAAAAATGCGTCCGCATCTTGACCAACACGTACGTGCCGGACAGCTGTCGCCCGCACTTTATAAAACTTAAACTATTAACATTGCCCTGTTTATATATTTTGGAGGTAGCACTTTTTGCAAGAAAACACTCAGATCTATTTAAAAGAAAGAAAGATGTTTGTAAAAGTAACAGTAGGTATAGAAACCAACTAGCCATACCAAACTCCAAGCTAACTATGTGTAGAAAAGGCCCACACTCGTTGTATCATCATAACAAACAAATTACCCGGAGCACTCAAACAGGAGTTGAACGATAAGATATTAAAAAACAAACTGAAGAAATTACTTCTTGACAAGGCCTATTATACAATTGATGAATTTTTGAATGACCAATCACTAGATAAAGTATCGTACTAACCACATTTCACAATTTGAAGGTATGTGATAATATCGCTATTATCCATTATCATTATTATATTTTAATCTCATCTCAATCTTTTATAACATGACATAAACAATTAATTAAATTTTAAATTTTAATATTATTATGATATACTTCTATTTTTCAATACTGTGTTCTTTTATAAATAAAACTAAATTATGTTGTTAGCATGTTAGTACGTAAGAACATTGCAATGCCCTAACAGGGTATCATGTACCTACTGTATAACCTATCTTAAGATCTACTGTATGGACAATGAACATGATCGCAATAAATGAATATGAATATGAACATACGTATGTAAAATAATTAATATTTCAAATAGAATTGCTTCCGTACACTCGGCCACCTGCACTACCTAACGTACAGTATAAACTAATAGGTACTCGGAATTGCGTAGTACAAATGCTCGACATGGCGGGGGCACTGCCGTGCCCCCAGATACTAGGTTAAAAATACTAGGTACCTATACTAATACCTTTTTCTGACAACTTGAAAATTGATTGATTTATATACCTTACCTACCAACTGACGCGCCCGCATAACGCCCGCTGTAGTGCGACGTATGCTCATCACACAAATAAATGCCCTCACCGGGATTCGAACCACTTAAATACATAGAAAACACAAACGGACTCCTGCGACCTTTACCGGGTCATCAGTCTAACTTGTGGGGAGTTAAAACAAGATGTACATATATCCGGTAGCGATTCGGAGGGCAAGAATATATCATTAAGAAAAACCACCTATTATTGCATCATTGTAATTTTTTTTTGTATCATCGCAGATTAAATTAAAATCTACCAAAAGGATTCATACGTTTTGATGAAAAATGTTCCTAAACGCAATATTTCACGACCAAAACAACAATAAATAATTTACTTGTGGGTACCTACTGGGCTTAACGTCGTAACCGTTCGACTGTCGCCAGCGAGGTCTGACATTCACTCTCACATTTATATTTTTACTAGCTTCTTGCTACTCGGGATACAAACTATCCTATATTTTAATCCAGGCGTGCAATCTTCGTGCAAAATTTGATCCAAATCGGTTGAGTGAGCCGTTCAAGCGTGATTGAGTAACAAACATCCAAACCTCTAAACATCCAAACATCCAAACTTTCACATTTAAGTATCAAAAAGAAAATGATGGAAAACTCGGCAGACTATAGGGCTGGCTACTTCCTCGGTCAACGCATAGGAATAACTATCTAACGAGGAAATGTGGCCAGCCTTATGGGCACCCTTCCCACAGGCAGTGACCTCGGGGAGTATGTATATACTAGTTATTAGTTTTAAGTGTATAGGTTTAAGTTTTGTTTTTGTTAATTAATATCTTGCATAACATTTCTTGGTAATATATAAGTATAATCAATTAGTAGGATAGTATGATGTGCTCTACTTGCCGTTGGTCCTATACAAACATTTGATCCTCTGTAAAAACTAGTTTTATGTGCATCATAAAAGGTAATTAGGAAACTATCCTACAGTAAGATTTAAAATTACCTTTCAAAGTTGGGAACCTCAGCGCCCTAATTGAATTTACGCTTGACTGTATTTTGTACCAGAGTAATAGGTAATATGGCAATTTACCTGTACATGGATAAAATATCAAAATTCATGTGATTTCCTGTTTCCCTGATCCTGAACTTTAGTGAAATGCACGTTAGTTTCATTTTAGAACAAGAAACAAAAGATTGAAGCCCTTTTTGACAACGTCCCTATACTTACCGAATACAGTTGCAGTTCCTAAGACCATCATTTACATTGTGGCCTTTGCTTTTGCGTCTCATCCGCGGGAACCATGACATTTATATTAAATAACTTTTCATTGGTTATCGTTATCGTTTTGATTGTGAGTGCAAGATTACATGGCGACCAAAACTCTGACGTCGATTGTGAACCAAAAATAACAGTGAACAACAAAACATGGGGTTCTTTGGCAAATCTTGCCTATGGAGAGGATTTATGGATACACTGTACTGGATCTAATTCATCACAACTACAAATGATAGCACTAGAAATGCCTAAGCTAGCCCAGGAATTATTGAATTATACAGTGCTGAACAAAACTACCATATGCTATTTTCAAGCCAACCCTCCTATTATGTTCAAACAATTTGTCTGTTCCATGCAATGTGGTAGAAATGAAAGAAAAACAAGAATGATGGTAGTAGTTGATCAAAACGATAAAAGCTCTGACGAAGATTGTTGTCTTGGTTGTGCACCAAAAATTACAGTGAACAACAAAACTGCAGTTCTTACCTATGGAGAGGATTTGTGGATACACTGTACTGGATCTAATTCAACACAACTCAAAATGGCGGTAGTGGAGCCTCAAACTCAATTAATAGGGCCTATGTTTGAACTTGTCCAGGAGTCATTAAATTATTCGGTGCTGAACGAAACTACCATTAGCTATTTTGAAGCCAACCCTCCTATTATGTTGAAACACTTTACCTGTTTTATGCAATGTGATACATCTGGAGGCGGAGTTACAACACAGGTAACAGTTGACAAGCCACCTGAAATTATTGATTTTCGTTGCAAATCATTGAACTATGAGTACCTCAATTGTTCTTGGAATTCAGGGAATATTGATCCTCATTTCATCGTCTCTATTATCAGAGGAGGGGAACCTACGGTTATATGCAATACAGGAATTTTAGACACTTATGCTTTCTTCCTAAAAAAGGAAACTTGGCATATGACGGCTATGCAGTGGCGTGGCTATTTCTGTACATGGTACGCTACTACATCGGTTCCGAAATACGACCCCAATGAAAACAAACTCTCATTTCTTATTGAAACATGTAACCTTATTGGCTGCCGCAATGATACATTTGAGATCAATTCTTCATCAATCTTGAAAATTGCTCCCCCACATGAATTGAAAGTTATAAACAAGAGCTCTCACAGCGTGATCTTGGAATGGATCGACCGTAGCGTTTCGTATGTCGAGACCGAATATAAAGTGAATTACTGGTTTTCTGGAAGTGACTGGACTCAATTTAATAGTGATTATACGTTGCGACAAATGGATAAAAACCCAAAACAAATTATGGAGTTGAAGCTGCCTTGTGCTGGAAAACATTATGAAGCGAGAATAGCTGCAAAGACGCCCATGAGCGAAGTTTGGTCAGATTTTGCTACGATTTCTTTTACCACTGATCAAACTCTTGAAACTAAAGTCGGCTCTGTATGTTCGAAACTAAATAGACCCCAGCATACAAAGTGTATGAGACGACTAAGCAGGTGGAAAACGATCTGACAGCGTTGAAAATGCACATCGCAAAGTTGCTAAGATAAAGGAAATTTTAGGAAATAAGAACTATTCGCTTGACAAAGATTAATAAGAGAAAAGGAAAAGATCGCGTCCCCATAAAATAGTTCTCAAAATGGAAGAACACCTACAAAAAGAAAAGTGGTTCTTAGTTCAACTAAATATTAGTGTTTTACCTCGATGCAGACACATACATTTGTAAGTTTAACGAATGTATATAACTGTGGCATCGTACCTCCTGGCCCCGTAGCATGGATGGCCTATCACGCGATAAGTGACAGGATAGAGCATCCGTCCCTGGCTGACACCGTTCGATAGAACGAGACGACGCGCTTATCCTATCACTTATCGCGTGATAACGCTACGGGGCCAGATCAAAAGAATCGATCATAATTTTTTTATTTGCTTGAATAGGAATACGTTTGACCCGTTTAAAAAAAAACCGGCCAAGTGCGAGTTGGACTCGCGCACGAAGGGTTCCGTACCATTACCTATAAAAACGACAAAAAAATCACGTTTGTTGTATGGGAGCCCCCCTTAAAACAATATTTTTTTTGTTATTAGTATTTGTTGTTATAGCGGCAACAGAAATACATAATCTGTAAAAATTTTAACTCTCTAGCTATCACAGTTCTTGAGATACAGCCTGGTGACAAATTATCCATAAAAACGGCAAAAAAATCACGTTTTTTGTATGGGAGCCCCCCTTAAAAAAAACAAAAAAAATTGTTTTTAGTATTTTTTGTTATAGCGGCAGCAGAAATACATAATCTGTGAAAATTTCAACTCTCTAGCTATCACGGTACTTGAGATACAGCCTAGTGACAGACAGACGGACGCACGGACGGACGGACAGCGAAGTCTTAGTAATAGGATCCCATTTTACTCTTTGAGTGTGGAACCCTAAAAAAATGCATTCAAGCTAGACCTGAAGAGCTGGTGCTATTTGGACGTAAAAGAAAAAAAAACTCACTTTCTTCAAATGGATAAAAGTTTGTACAGTCGAATTCTCCAATATCTATACAGACAGCCTTTCAAAAATATCTACACATGAGTCTTATGGCAGTAACAATAAAGACTGTGTATAGCTATTTTTGAACGGTTCTCTGTACAGATATTGGAGAACTCGACTGTACCTATTGTATCATCATCATCATCATATCAGCCGAAAGACGTCCACTGCTGGACATAGGCCTCCCCCAAAGAGTGCCAAAGTGACCGGTCCTGCGCCACCCGCATCCAGCGGACTCCCGCGACCTTTACCAGGTCATCAGTCCATACTACTGTATCATATCATATTGGAATTGTGCCTTTTCAAAAAATTTAAGACTCCTTACCCTTTTTGGTCATGATCTGGTCAGGGACAGTTGATTTACAATATTAATATTAGTAATTACATAAGTGTCGTAATCATTACTTCTTCTTCTTCTCTTACTTAAGAGCTAGGCTCTTGTCGGTGTAGCTCATAGTAGGCCCTCCATCTACTCCGATCCCACGCAATCTCTTTGACCTCACGATATGACCCAACATCAACTCTCTTTTTGAGTTGCTCCATGTAGTCTATTCTAGGTCTTCATCTTCCTCGCCTCCCCTCTATCTTTCCTTTAATTATGTTAAGTACGAAGTTGTCATGTCGTAAGAGGTGCCCTATCATCTTCCCTCTTCTATTTTCTAAGTTCCTCACTAACTGCCTGGTTTGCCCCACTCTATTCAGCACTTCTTCATTGGTTACTCTATCTCTCCAGCTAATTTTCTCCATTCGCCTCCAACACCACATCTCAAACGCTTCTAATATCTCCGCATTTTTCTGGGTCAAGGTCCAAGTTTCACTTCCGTAGAATGCTATGCTCCATATGTATGATTTAATAAATTTTATTTTCGTTTCTTTCGATATCATTACTATAGATCGTTTAATCCAAGAAGAAGCGCCTCTCTGTTACCTACGCCATGGACGAAACACAAACCATACTAACCTCAGTTTTGGTACCCAATGAACAGTGACTATGATCTCGTGGATACATACATAAATAATCTGTAGTTATCATAAAACTACCTAATTTTTAAAACTTATTTGCTTTCTATAATATATATAAATAAGAGTTATTTGGATGAATCGATCATATCTATCTTTTTTTGTAGTTAACGTGAATACTACTATTTTAAATATTCCATAGGTGTTCCGTAGATTTTGTGTTTACTTCAAAAATGGCCTCGTACATTTTTTGGACATGATCTGGTCAGGGACAGTCGGTTTACAATATTTATATTAGTAATTAAATGAGTAGGTACATTATCTTATTGATCGTCCAATCCAAGAAGAATCGCCTTACCTACGCTGTTGACAAAACAGAAACCATAACTAACTCAGTTTTGGTTCCCAAAGAGGAGCGACTAATACGACCTCGTGGATTGAACGATTTATCTTTAGATAAGTTGGTTAGGTAAGTATAAGTAATGTGTAGGTAGTTTTCATAATAATAATTTACTTTAAAAACAAAGTTTTAACCGACTTTAAATCAGTAGCCAAATTGCTTCTAGTTTGCCTATACAATTTGAAGACTTCCCTCGATTTCTCCAGGATCTCATCATCAGAACTGGATTTTGGTGACAACGGGATCAATTTGGAAATATATGCTTACAACAAAAAAACAAATTGAAATCGGCCTATAAATTACCGAGTTAACGCGTAACAAACGCACAATAAAATACAGACGAATTGAGAACCTCCTCCTTTTTTGAAGTTGGTTAAAAATTACTATTTTGTAAATCTTATACACTTAGTCATAATTAGATGTTTTTCAAGTGTAATCAATGTCATCATCATCATATCAGCCGAAAGACGTCCACTGCTGGACATAGGCCTCCCCCAAAGAGTTCCAAAGTGACCGGTCCTGCGCCACCCGCATCCAGCGGACTCCCGCGACCTTTACCAGGTCATCAGTCCACCTTGTGGGAGGCCTACCAACGCCGCGCCTTCCGGTACGTAATCAATGTACTTAATCAAAATCATCATTCCCTCATTATTTTAAATATTCTTAGTTATTTTTATTATTAATTTGTATTGTATCTTAAAATTTTAATAAAATGTGTTTAGTACATTGTTCTGCTTTAACTTCGAAGCCCGTTTCACGAAACTACAAATTACAATAGGCTTGTTGCGTGGTGTTAAAATTGATAACGTCGTGTTGCTAAATGGATAGTAAACCACCAAATGATTGTAATACAGTATAAATTACAAAAAATAATTCAAATCATAAAAATATATAAACCTTGTAAGTTTAGAAAAAAAAGGTTTTTTTATTTATTGTCCAAGAGTAAATTTAAAGGTACCAATAGAATCCTTACGCTTTTATAGAAACAAATTTGTACGACAACTGTGGACCTAAACGCAGTATTTCGCGACCGAAACAGCAATTTACTTCATTTTCCATGCAACGGTTAGTACAAATTGCACGGTGTGACGTCATACTTTAAAGCCAATCAGTATGAAGCGTCCGTCTTTAACTCGATTTTTTGGGTATTAATGTCCTTTAAATGTAGTTGCTTCCATACAAAAATTTGTTCATCTACAAAAACTGGTTCGAATGGCATCGTAAACAAATGTAAGGTCACAAGCCCATTTTATAAACAAGCAACAAAGGTTTAGACTGTAAACAGGCAACACAGATCCACTAGCCAGTCGCTATAATTCAACCACCTTTATGTTGGTTGTTCACCCTTGTAAAATTGTAACTTGTAGCATCATGAGATATTCAATCAGGTCTTAATCCTATCATCAAACAACATCGTTTAAAAAGAAAGAATGATGTGTAGGTGTTGTCTTTGATTTCATTAATTCATTCATAAGTAACCTACACAGTAACGGTACAACAAAGAAATGTATCAGACCGGTATTGGATGCCCGAGACAACTTTCTTAATTACCGCCCGTGGCAAGTACAAAGCCTTACGTCTCCCTCTAGCCAGGAACTAGATCCAGGTGTGAATTAATAGTTATTTACGATACAAGTGCAGAAAATCGGAAATTCGCAACGAATGGTGATAAATTAAAACAAAACCGAAGGGAGTGTTTTAAATCAACACGAGTTGCGAATTACCTATTCGCACGTGTATCGTACAACGGTTTACAATACATATGGCTCTTTAAAGTCTCGACATATGCACGGAAAAATAGCACCATGTGTACTGTAAAACGTTGTACGATACACGTGCAAATAGGTAATTCGCAACTCGTGTCGATTTAAAACACTCACTTCGGTCGTGTTTTAATTTATCTTCACTCGTTGCGAATTTCCTATTTTCTGCACTTGTATCGTAAATAAATATTACAGCTAAATTGAAATTAAATAATATGGCGGACTGAAATCTGTCATTTTTAGTGCCAAAATATTTTTGCTTTATAAAGAAAACGTATTGGTTCCTGACAAATGTGTTGAACATTGTGTTACTTGGAGGTTAAGAATATTACCATTTGCAACCACAAGTCATCAAGTCCCTCCAACGTCGGCGTCGGGCATCTCTCAGGCCTCTAACTGTACAATTTTCACCGGACGGGCCGTGCCGGATCGCAACGGACGCGCGAGCACCCGGCGGCAGCCGACCGTGTTTTAATAGAATGCAGTAGCCAAAGGCCGGACGGAGCCAGTCAGATGCGACGACAGCTGAGCACAGCCGTCGACGTCCGACTGCAAATCTATTCAAATATGAAATGTTCCGTCTGTGTTAAAATTAAAGCTTCAAATTCCTTTGGCAGCTTGTAAAATGCGCTCAGGCGCGCTGCGGCCCGGGCTGGCGGTGTGAATCGCATATAAAGTGTATGGCCTGAGAGTCCATTATAAACTGCATTTGTTTTATATGGCCGCATTACGCCCTGCTCGTAGCGGAGCGTCCACTGAGGCCATAGACTCACGTTTGCAATTATTCTATTACCGACTTCGTAACACTAGATTAACACACAAGATGTAAGCCAACTTAAATGCAGTGGATATATTAAACTCACATTCAAGCTTATCTTCGGGTCTTCCAGCCTCCAGCAGAGAGAGATAGCAAACGATGTCCTTCAGTGAGACTCTGGATGTGTGGACTTCTAGAGTGGACGAACGTCGCATGAGGTGCTTAAAATCTGGAAATAATATTGACACGTTAATTTTCTAGTTATGAGGACTTAAGGCGAAATACGTTCGACTTACAGAATCAGGCGTCATTCAGTGGACGTCTTTGACACGTTTTAGTATATTAGAAGTTTGAGGGGTATTCATCATCATCATATCAGCCGAAAGACGTCCACTGCTGGACATAGGCCTCCCCCAAAGTGTGCCAAAATTACCGGTCCCGTGCCACCCGCATCCAGCGGACTCCCGCGACCTTTACCATCAGTCCTCCTCTGTGCGCGTCTGTTGCGGGGTATTAGTAAGGAATAAAAGGATACCAAAATCAGTATTAGTCGTAGAAAACTGAATATCAATAATATAAAATGGCACAGGTTTTAATTAACTGGTTTGTTAGATTTTTTACTCGAAATCGTTATTTCATTGTAGCAAAATTTCGCATCGCACTTTTCCGCGATTGTAAATTTTGCAGTCGGTTTAATTATTTGGCTACCATTTTAACACAAGTTGTTTTCATTGCTCGCGGTTTTTCGCGAGTTGCCTTTTTCTCTACAGTTTTTTTTACCATAGTCGTATTTTTGTGTATCGAAATTCCGTGCAGTTTTTTTTCATTGCTTGTATTTTTTATAGAGGCAAGTTTTCTTAGTAGATAATTTTAACACTCTAATTTCTCCGCATGCATAACCTTTGTACGGACAATATCTACATGAAACGATGATAAATTAAAATGTGTTGTTCCTTAGCCTATGGCCGAAAACCTTGCTAAAAAAACTGATATTCCCAAGAATATAATTTAAATTTGAAGTTTGGCGTTCGTCATTTCAACAAAGATACTTTCATAGAAGTGAGTTTTGTAGTGTGCCGTAAAAATATAAAATGTAACGCCGTTAATTATGGAGGACACGCCTTCAATATCACGAAGTAGCACCACGAGTTTCATCTTTGTGGAAAGTACCCATGGCGGTAACATTTTGATAAGGGCCGGTTATAGATTGTACCTGAATAGTGTAAATAAAAACACAAAAAACTTCTTTCGCTGATTGGCTTTTGAAAAAAAACTGTTATATGGATTTATTTGATTTTGTTAAAATATTATGATTTTAACTGTATTTATATCAAAAACCACACATAATTATACTTAACGGATAAAATTGTATCAAAACTAGTTTTTTACCCTTTTATTTTATATCAAAATCTTAAAAAATATCAGAATTGGATTGAGGTACCCGAGTTTGAAGTTAAGCGCTCATTTAAAGTTAAGCGGATACCAGAATTTTTATAATTAACAGAAGGCCACCTGTAATAATATTTGAGGACAAAGGGTATCTACAGAAATATCTGACACGTTCCAATTCCAACACTCCACTATAAATAGAGTTGTATCAGATATTTTCGCACGCTTTAACCCTTTGAACGCCTAAAGTTATCGTGTATTGTGGTGCCCGCAGCGCCAAGAACGCCTTTAAGGGTTATGACAGCCGCTCTAAAAAAAACCTGTCTTTCATATAAGGTTCATATTCACTCTCTTGTGGAAAAAAGGTTGGCGTGTCAGTGACACTAGTACCTACGTGATGGTGAAGGAGGCTGAGGAACAACACATTTTAATATATCATCGTTTCATGTAGATATTATCCGTACAAAGGTAATGCATGCGGAGAAATGAGAGTATTAAAATGATCTACTAAGAAAACTTGCCTCTATAAAAAATACAAGCAATGGAAAAAAACTGCACGGAATTTCGATACATGAAAATACGACTTTGGTTAAAAAAACTGTAGAGAAAAAGGCAACTCGCGGAAAACCGCGAGCAATGAAAATAACTTGTGTTAAAATGGTAGCCAAATAATTAAAACGACTGCCAAATTTACGATCGCGGAAAAATGCGATCCAAAATTTTGCTACAATGAAATAACGATTTCGAGTAAAACATCTAACAAACCGGATCTTTTGTGCATTTGCCCTCTCCTTTATGCCTGCTCCCAGGCTTGCTCCATCATTTCCACAAAACGGATGATGCAGTTCACCGGGAGCACCTTGAATTCCTTTGGTTGCGGGTAACCGTTACCAAAGTAATTTATTCTCTGTCTTTTTAGGTTTCATTTTATGTCAGGATCGTATAATCAAGTGGACAATACCAAGTCGCATTGAGGTAGTTTTCTGAACGGATATCACCTCAACCCATTCACGGCCACGCTAATCTCGTAGCGCTACGCCGTAGTCCGTAGCAGCTTATACCTCGTATGTAGCGAAAAGCGCTCGTAGCTCTCTGACGCATATGTGTCGTTATGGGCCCTGAATGGGTTATCCCATCGTATGCTTAACGCTTTCACTGCCAGTAACGCCTTGCGGGCGCCGGCGCCGTAGTCGCTCTCCGCTACACATACGAGGAAAACCACGGGATTGGCTACGTACGCGTAGCGATTCTTGACAGTGAATGTGTTAAGGCTCCGCACGTTCATGGTCTTCTCTCCCTCTCACTGAGCATACGCGTGAGCGAGATGGGAGTGCGTGTTCGAAAGCGCGAATATCATGTTTTTTGGAATATTTCAGAAAACGAGAAGAAATGTAAGTAAGTAAGAAAATAAAGTTTTAGTTCATTACTTTAGGAAGAAGATTATAAAATTTCATCTTTTTCTGTTAAAAAATGTAGCAGCAAAATGCCTTCAAGTGAAATAATATGGTTCACTTTAGTTTTTTTTTTCTCTACTTTCATTTGTTAAAATGGATTTCTACGAAAACTATGTTACTTCTCATATCTTGCAGATTATGATTTATTTTTTCGACTTTAAATTTGTTACGTCATAATGTATAAAATGGTTACTAAACAACTCATTTTTACGAAAATTTGAAAGATCGATTTTAAGCACGGATCTTTGAAAATGTACGCAGCCCGCCGTGGTTTCACTGATGGTTCCAGCGGAAGACAAGCGCTGGTTATCGCTAGCACGATGCTGAGTTAGGAGGTCTTCATGACATGTTTTTTTTTCTGTTTGTGTCATGTATAAATGTTTTTCTATTTCTAACACGATGAAACAACTGTCAGGTTACCTTCGATCTTAGTGGACTGGTTGACCCTCAGCGAGTTGCTGCTCTTCCTGCTCGAGTTCCTGGACATCTGGCTGTGGCTGGGGCTGGTCTCCGTGCGCCCGAGGCACAGCTCGTGCGAGGAGTAGGAGGGATGCGTGGTCACCGTGAACATGGGGTGCACACTCCCTGGAACACATTTTTGTAAATTTAACAGTATGCCATGGGCATGCGTCGAATATTCGGTAGGTATTCGGCACATCATTAGAAAAGTTTAAAAACCCCCGATGTTTCATTTCAAAGTTCAATATCTCAAAATCTCGATCACACAAGCTTTCGAATAAAAAAAACCGCATTAAAATCTATCCATTCGTTTAGGAGCGACGATGCCACAGACAGACTCACTCACACAAACAGACAGACACACTCAGACACACGGGCACACAGACACGTCAAACTTATAATAACACCCCTCTTTTTCCGTCGGAGGTTAAAAATAGAAGAAGCAAATGATCGGAGACTTACTTAATAAAGCACGACAGTTTATTTTTAAATAGGTATCTTGGAGGGCAAGATCGAAGGAGAGAGGCAGAGGAAGGCCCAGACATACTTACCCCAGCCAAATAAAGGAGAAAGTTGCTGTCGAGTCGTACGAATACATCAAGTGCGAGATGGCATTCTGCTGTGCCTCACTTAAGGATTCTATTCAAAATCAAATCAAAATATTATTCAGCAAATAGGACAGCAGAAGGACTGTCCTCGGCAGTAGCTCGCCTACCCCAAGGCTGTGTAAAGCAATTGACAGCTGCAGTCACATGTCTGATGTTTTCTTTGACTCGGTCATGAAATTTAAAATACGGCCTGGTAACTGCTTGGCTTTGCAATAATAATAAAGTTGGGTAGGTAGACTAGATAGGTCCATCCATTTTCTACAAGAGTGACGAGCAGAAAATTGTTTTAAAAATTTTAGTTTTAAATTATTTAGTTACGTCGTAATAATAAGTTAAGCAAAAACTGTGTATAATTTTGACTAGTTAATGTTAAGACTTTTTTATATAATGCATGCGGTGTTTACCTTTAAGTGATCGTTACACTTAGCAAGTAGTTATAAAATTGGATTACTGTAAACTTCAGTGTAAACAATTGTTGGTGCATGATGAAAATAAATAAGTCACAAAAGCACTCTTACGAGTCAAAGTATAATATATTTATAGCCTCTAAATAGTACAGTCGTCAGCAGCAGAAGTAGGTACGCAAAATAACACGATCAAAATGATATAGACAGTTCTTATCCTCTTGGCATTATAGTTGTGTGTAGATCATTTTGAGCAGCAAAATTAGCTAAGCGGATCAAATGGTCCGCTTAGCTACTTTTGCTGCAGACTGTACGAAAGAAAATACACTAGTAAATCCTATTATAAAATTTACCTACATCAAAGTTTAATACGTGTCAAAAACAATAAGAGAAAAAAAATTACATTCCATTTTTTTTTATAAAAGACTGTCCAGTGATTGACCCTAGTCCCACCATGGTAAGCGGACAGAGCCTAAGATGATGAAGATGTATAAGGTCTCCAGGCGTTAAAATGAAACTAATTATAAATATTGTAATTATCTCATCATCATCATCATCAGCCTTTATACGGCCCACGGCCCACTGCTGGACATACACCTTCTCTTATAGATGAGAGGGATTAAATACCTTATAATAATAAATTTAATAACAAATTACATAAATTAGACTTTTTCATAAAACATTATGTTTGTTTTTGTATAAAAATCCATGATTTCATTAACCGTCATAATACTTCATTTCCCTTTCAAAATTGCCTTTCGTAATGTATATAATTTGCCAAATACGATTTTCTCGATCATTGGGAATACAAAATGAGAAAAATCTCGATTCGGAGTCGCTGACGCGTAACCGCGGCTTCGAATAAATATTAAACGAAATGAGTTTATATTTAACATTTGAACACCACGCCGCTGAAGAATTGATTGGGTAAATATTGCCTTTCATTATTTACGAGTATACATTTGATGTTTTAGCGCCTACATTTATTTAATAGCAATAACCTTTTTGAGTCTGGCAACAAGCTACGGTAGCCGAGTGGTTTAGGCATGCGGCTGTCAAGCGGGGGCCGTGGGTTCGAATCCCATCCAATGAGTTCTTCGGATTCTTCGTTTATTTACCGTTAGCTTTTCGGTAAAGGAAAACATCGTGAAGAAACCGTTCTATCCCAATAAGGTCTGGTTTTTCCTCTGGGCTGGAAGGTCAGATAATGGCAGTCGCTTTCGTGAAACTAGTGCCTATGCCGAATCTTGGGATTAGATGTCAAAGCGGACTCCTGGCTCCTTTAGGGTAAGGTGACCAAACTTTGGCACCGTCTGCCAAGTACTTCCGGCCATTTCAGGACTGACAGACTTAAGTTTACTCTCTCTACGATTATAGGGCTAAATGATGCCACATGTCTCGTACTGTCGTACCCTTACAATTTTTACCGGAAGTGAAGGATTTTTCAGCACAACTTTCTCGACCTGCTGCCATGCATTTTATCATATTTTCATGAGACGTAGGCGTATTGGGAGTGGGCTTACAGACTATAATGCTTGCCTTTTGTTGACAGGATTTACTCTTACCGTTTCGGACGTACCACCTATATATAGGTATAATCTTAACAAAAAGGGAATTTAACATTTAAACATTGCATTCTGAATTCATATCATCAGGAGGCGGGAATCGATAACACATTCACAGAAAGGGTGGGAGGCACAAAGGGTGTTTGCGAAGCTTTATCGTTTCGCGTAGGTTCCAGCTGACTCTATTTATAAACTAGGTCCTAGGCTTTCACCGAACGTTACACATGGACTAAGTTTGTTTGTTGCCCACTACGCACTCTTTGGGGGAGGCCTATGTCCAGCAGTGGACGGCTTTTGGCTGATATGATGAGGCTAGCAAAACTGACGCCGCGACATGGCGAGAATAGTTATACTTCCTCTTTCTAATTTGTACTGTGCGAGTGAGACGGAAGTCGCTCGACACAACTGGTCAGCATGTTGTACTAACCCAATAGGGCCGGTTTTTTTTCGTGTGGATTTTAATTTATATCTATTTATTTAATCTTTATTGCACAAAAGAATAAATTATGGTCAAAAGCCCTATAGTTTTTCTTCTCTACCAGTCAACCGTTAACCATTTTTAATAAGTTTGGCGTGGCTAAACAATTGGCCCGATTTTATTTTTAAATTACATGCTGGAATAACACGAAACTTTGTTTACATAATGGGAGCCGCCGTATCTAGGGCGGAAACTTGTTTCTTTTCCTGATAATGGAACTAAATAGAGAGAGTAAAAAGAAAAAAAGAAACATTTATTCGAGACAGAGCAGCATTTTGTCACGAAAGGGTTCTATCTCAGCGTAATGATGGCATTACTGCCAGCGCTGATCTTCCGATAGAACCAGTGGCTCCACGGTGGATAACAAAAACCAGGAATAATAAACAAAAAACAAAATAATAAACCCCAAGCGCCGACGGCCCGCGATTACGTACAGCACCCTGCCGCCGCCCCGCCGCCAGCCGCCCCCGCCGCTGCACCGCCGCCCCGCGCGCCTCTATAAAAGCGCCCGCGCACAGAGCATCCGTTACTGGCCGCACTGCAGGTCAAACGGGGGAAAAAAAAAACCGACTAGGCAGTCGCTCGCGCTCCGTATGGTGTGAACGCCTGCCAACCTAGTTAGTGCGATTGAAGGCTCCCCGCATTCACACGCTAGGTTCCTAGCTTAGTAGGTTTCTTGGTGGCGGTTAAGGCTCCCCGCACTTCGTCCCAGAAACCTAACCCTGACCTTCCTATTCCCCCTAGGTATCAGCGGAGCAGTATTTTCCACTGCCCTACGCTCACCTAGGTTCCATCGTTCCTCGGGGAACTTCCGCTCCAACATCCGTAGCCAGGATACACCGAGGTCCCATCAGGGCCAGCTAATAGAGCTCCACGCCGTGGTCTCCTAGACCCTCATATCCCGTCGTCTGTATGTACTAGAATTGCTATTGATAACTGTGTATTTGATTTAGGTAATTAAAGGGCTTAAGACCAGGCCCCGTAGCATGGATGGCCTTATCACGCGATAAGTGATAGGATAGAGCTGCCGTCCCTGGCTGACACCGTTCGATAGAATGAGACGACGCGCTTATCCTATCACTTGTCGCGTGATATCGCCATCCATGCTACGGGGCCAGTATATTTGTGTTCATATTTCATTATTCTCCCCACGTCTGAGTTAGACAGGAAACCTCCGTCCAAGGAGGATATGTGATAGGCGGCAACCCCGCCCATCATCACAACTTCTTCTGTGTCTATTTTTTTTGTATATTTATTAGCAACCAAATCTAGATATATGGCTGATCTCAATGTGTATACAACATTTACGAGCATGTTATTCCAGCGTGCCGTTTTAAAATAAAAACCAAACTACGTTTCTAAGGAGTCGAGAGTGCTAAAGCTAATCACCTAAGATTTCCTTAAGAGTATCCATGAACGAAGTCGCGGGCAAAAGCCAGTAAATGAAATAAACTCACCGGTCCGACTCCGAGATGCCTTGTCGCTGCCATCCACGGAGTCTCCAGAACCTCTCCCTAGCTGCTGAAGACGCTCTGCCAGACCATGGATCTTCGATGCCAGGGTTTGCTTGGTCTGTTAACATTGAAGGGAATCTTTAAAACGGTCGGAGTAAAAACTAAAGCGTTCATAGCCTAGCGGCGCCTGTGAATCGGAAACGACAACGCAGGTTAAGCAAAGATGGCAGCGGATCTTTGGATGGGTGACCGCCTGTTTGAGTGGTTACTATAAATGAGCGCTTCCATGCTTTGGAAGGCACGCTAAGCAGTTGATCCCGGCTGCTGTCTATGACAGTAGTCGTTGAGCCGAGTAAGAGGCCTTCGGGCGGCTTAAGAACCTGTAACAGTCGAGTTGCCCACTCACTTGACGAAGGGGGGACAACTGTCACTTGCGTCCGCAGGAGATACCTACCTCAACTCTGCACGTGTCCCCTGGGTGGTACTAAAGAGTGACAAACTCAAAGGCCAAATAATGTATGCCATACGATTAAATAAATAAGTAAAATCTTGTACCAAAAAAGTATTTTTTTGGCAGAAACTTATTACATGTCTAAATGGCAAGGTTGACCAGGACTAAAACCGCATGCCTCCTTTTTATGTGCATCGTCTGTAGCAAATAAATTTCTAATCATTTCAAAGAATTCACAAAACCTAATAACTTTTGTATAATATCTTATCAACCAGCACTGCTTTCGACGGCGCGTGAGCTCTCTTGATTTTCACGCACTATAATAAATAAATAATAATAAATTAATTTATTTTAACCAACTAGGAACTACGTCTCATTCTAAGTTTTCTAATAAGAGAGAGACGGATACTGCGAGAAAACTCGAAATTGCTCGCGCGCCGTCTAGTGATAGCCGTGCTGGAGTTTAAAATAACATTACTTGGAAGCTTTTTGCTTTAGGGGACACCGAGGAGAGTTGACACAAAATCTACATTTCTGCTCTATTATAAAAGCTAGAACTATGAAAAATATATAATTAAAAAGCAAATTTAGTGCGCTATTGAATGGTATCAATTTAAATGGTAATTAGAAATGAGAATTATATAAAAAAAACTCGTCTTTCTACATTAAGTCACTCTGTTTCAACCCTCCTAGTACCGAGGTAAGTTTAAAGTGTTGAAACAGGTACGAATGTGAGTTGACACACAATGAGGGACTACGATTATGATTTATGAGAATAATAAGCGCACATTCTTGTGAAAAATCAGTTTTATTGAACAAATATAATTTTTAATGATAAAACAGGAAAGTTTCTCTGAAATCAGTATATATAAAATAATTTCTTACGTATTGTAATTAGTAAAGCAACTTTTAAGTAGGGTTTTAATAACATCTACCTGATATCCTTATTATTAAATACTAAAATGTCCGACTTCCAATATAGGACGTACTTCATATACCTATAATAATATCCATTGTACGAAACTGACTTTTAGTCAGAAAAGTCACTATAATAATATAATCAAGAATACAATTTTTTGAAGATCAACTAATAAATTACTTATGTAACACCTACCTAAAATAGACGAAGTGACTGCATAAAACTTAATAAACTACATATGCTGTATAATTAATGCCTATAGTTGCCAAGATTTTGATATTGTGTCAACTTACTCGGTCTCCCCTATGCACTGCCCTACGCGTATATAGAGAAGTAAATTGTCCTTATTAAGGTGGTTCGATTGCCATACAAAACGTTATTTGATATTCGCAGGCTAACGGCGTGATATTTTAAGAAACTTATGTAACAAACTTTCATCAATTGGCTTCACATTTGCGTTAAATTCCCCCTTTCCTAGAATAAACTTGTTTAAACTAGATTAATTTGAGAAAAATGGTTTTCCCAAAATATCACGTCCCAAACCAATTTCTCAAATTAATCTAGTTCATTAAAGTTTATTCTAGGAAAGGGGGAATTTGGCGCAAATGGGAAGCCAATTTATGAAAGTTTGTAACATTAGATTCTTAAAATATCACGCCGTTAGCCTGCGAATGTCAAATAACGTTTTGTATGGCAATCTAACCACCTTAAAGCGAATGCACAGAGGACATAAGACGCATTTTTACTCTTGCACGGGTTAGGTAAATGAGCACATACTAGATGATGGTAAATGGGTTTAACGCATCCGTCCATGAAGAGGCAGTTGAATAATTCCACTTCCTACGGGCCTTTGTTATCGCCAGTACTTCTTAAGAATATCTTACACCTTACACTACACCGTTTCGTGTTTATAATATAACAACTAATATAATTAAAATAAATAAATAATGTATTCGTCACAGTCAAATATTTCGCCTCTTACTGTCAACCAGTAGTGGTTATATTCTCTTTGACTGGCTTGTTCCTTAAGTCATTTTGACGGGCGTCTATAATTACCAGCCAACGTCCTGTATGAGTAAATCTATCCACAATCTATCTCAAAAAGTTACTGTCAAAAAATTAATTTTTGACACAAGCTTTTATTGCCGACTGTACTTTTCCATATACCATCATCAACTACTCATTGAGACGATTCTAACGAGCCCAAACTCAACGGGGTTACGTCGGTTAAGTACTGAATTCCCATGGCAACCTTCTGACAGCCGATCAGCTCGATGTTATCATAATTTTGAGGAATCATCCGAAATATACCCTTAATAGGTACCTTTACCCAAAATTTCAGCTCAATCGGTTGAAGATAAATATCTGCTTCAAAATTGAGTTGCAAAACTAACAAACATAGTTACATACTTACATACATACTACTTACATAGTTAAGTACATACATTGCAAAGAACGAAAGAAAGTACCTACGTAAAATAAATAAATAGGTTCTCTACTGTAGCCACTGATGTAGCAATGTAATTTTTACCCGACTGCCTCAGAAGGAGGGTTATGTATTTCGAGCGTATAGTATCTATGTATTTATGACGTATGTGCAGAAGATAATTATATATTTCACGGGCTTACATCCCAAATGAATCGGACTTTTACATATGAGGTGGCGTTGGATTCCTCATAATCGTGGGAGAGACAGGATATTTGGAAAAAAGTAGATGGGCTTTTTTAAAAATATTTTTAATTTCTGTTTTTATGTAATCTTATAATACCTACTGTGATATTGAAAGAAGCCACTGTAGTTCAGCGGTAACGATTGTGACTTCAATCTGAAGATCGTGGGTTCAATCAAACCCCGTCTCGTACCAGTGGGTTAAAAAAAAAAACTTATGTACGAATTACCATTTGATGACTGAGCTTTTCGGTAAAGGAAAACATCGTGAGGAAACCGGTCTTATCCCAATACGGTTTAATTTCCCTCTGGATTGGCAGTTGCTTTTGCAAAACTAGTGCACAGGCCATATATATATATATATATATATATATATATATATATATATTGACTGTACTTAGCTTTAATGTAAATTTAATTCTGACCTAAATTGTATTATTATTGCTTTAAATTGACTATGTGTGCTATTCTATTATTTTTATAGTTACTAATATTAAGCTAAGTATTATTTTATTACTAACAATAATGATCCATGTTGGTCCCTGAATAAATGAATTGAATTGAATATCTTGGAATTAGTGTCAAAGCGGACCCCGGGCTTCTTTAGGACACAACCGGGAAACGAAAAGAGGATACTTTTTGAAACTATTGTCCTTCTCGTGACAGAGGTATTTTTTCCGACCCGGTCGTAGTTTATCGACATTTACGGGTACATGTACTTACCAGCAGGTGCAGTGTAGATAGACCCCCCACAAGGTGGACAGGTGACCTGGTAAAGGACGCGGGCGTCCGCTGGATGCGGGGTATGTCTGGGGGCACGGAAGTGCCCCCGCCAAGACGAGCCAAGCGAAGCGCAAACCTAGCGCAGCAATTTGTCGTTTATTTGAACCCTCATAACTTGTGTTTGGATTACACCAGATAAACAAAATTATCGGGATATGATGTCAATATAAAAATATTACAAAGTTTCAATTGCATAGCTCTTATACTTTTGAATGTATTCATATCTTAAAAACGCGGATTTTGTCACTGACTCACTCACTCACGTTAATCGCCAAAACCCTTAGGGTACTTTCTGAAGTCCTAGAAAGCTGAAATTTTGTATATAAGCTAGTATTAGTACACAAACAACAAAAAAATCTTAAACATTGGAACTTTACCCCCCAACTTAATTTTGTATGAGACTTCCGCAAATTTTGATGTGTGTGAATTGATATAATAAGTAGGGAGTCCTTTTTATAAATAATAAAATACGTATTTTAGGATTTTTTGTAATTCACCCCCCACCGTTTAAATTAGGAGATGAAAGTTTGTATTGGTTTTCCCATGCACTTCTTTAGACTGGGATGTGCCCAACAAAGCTAGCCTTTTTAGCCAAGATGTAGAATTTGTAGAGCGTAGCTGATAGAGTTAAGCCGTGTGGAGTAGGAAGTAGGAAGCTTGGCGCTACTTGCTATCCGATATCTTTTTAACCGTGAAAGCTATATGAGCTAGGGAGTCTTGGCAATTACTTTACATGTCGCCAGTTTATGGTCCCGCACAATCTAAACCAAGGAAATAGAAAACCATCGACACGAGAAGAAGAATAACTACTACTAATGGATCTATGAGCTGTAGAAACACGAGAATCGGTCGAGATATACGACCTGTACGAACATACCCCGGAAATACGAAATAATTTTGTCCAAGCTGACAAGGAGAAATTCGTTCGTTTCGCTCGCTCCTTCAACTACACTACGTATTGTAGGTATAGTAGTAGATACAGCACACCATGGCGCACCTGGTGGCGTGCCCCACGTGCCCACACTCTTGCTCGGTACACGACCTGAGAGACGCGACTGCCAGAGCTGTCCACACCGCTGCCCTTTGGGCATCTCTAATTTGAGGAACCTCTACACGAAGAAGAAGAAGATTACGTATAGTTAATGATATAATGATAATGACTGTATAAAGTTTTCCGTAAACCTATAGGTTTGGTTCACTTTAACATCAGGTACCTGTTAGAGCTCCAATAGAATCAGAACGGCTTTTACTTTGGAACACCACGTCATCAGATTAAAGTGAAAAGCACAGTAAATTGGCTCTATTACTATCAACCTAGCTCCCAATACCGTTGGGATCGACTTAAGTATCTAATTCAATGTGTCATACGCCACTGATATACTGAGTACGAGCTGCGATTCAATAAGGTAAGCCTTTTGATGTTCACGTCAATGCATTTGAATTCGGTGTAGGTAAGTAATGTTGACGCAAAGGAAGATAATATGTTAGTGTAATTTTTTTTTATATTATGACGGTTGCAACTAAGCATAAATAAATAAATAAATATTTGCGGACAATCTTACACAAATCAACCTAGTCCCAAACTAAGCAAAGCATATTGCCTGTCTGAGGATTCATTTAATTGTTTAAAAAAAAAAACGCAATGTTAACGGTTAACTAATACAATAAAATAAAAATTCTGACATTGTCTTAATTTAATATTAGGTATATCTTTATTTTTTCTTTGTTTTTAACGATCGTGATAAAAAATCTGTTTTTTTTGACATATTGTCTACTGATTTGTAATGTATTTTTATATCATGAAATAAATAATCGAATGTAATCTATTAGTTCATATGTATATGTAGGCATAAGAATAATTTATTATTAGACAAGCACATGATTACAGATTACACATACACTAGCTGTTGCCCGCGACTTCATCCGCGTAGAACTTGTTATCGTCTTAGAAAATGATTTCTCTCAATACAAACTTTGAACCCTCTTTTAGGGAATAAATTAAAAAAAAAACGTTGATGTTCATTTTCTAGTTTGTGAACAAACAGTCTAAAACCGAAGTTAAATATCTCATATTTTACAAATGTCTTGAAATACACAAACTTTTAACCCCCTTTAACACTCTTAGGGGATGAATTTGGAAAAACTCTAACATTAGTTTTGTAGACGTTCAGAATAAGACCAAAGTTACAAATCTCTTACTCATACTTTAAAATTGTCTTGCTATCCATATAAAATTTGAACCCCCTTCGGGGTTGAATTTTTCAAATCGCTGAAAGAACTTTTTTCGTATTGTAATAAGTAATCTTACTACTATTTTTTAAGTCTAGCTCAAAAAAAGTGTTGCACATACAAAGCTTGCCCCCTTTTCAACCCCCTTAGGGGTGGAATTTTAGAAAACTCTGAAAGTACTCTTTTTGTATTTCAATAAGTAATCTTTCTAAAAGTTTTAAGTCTTTAGTTCAAAAAAGTGTTTCCCACACAAAACTGGCTCCCCCTGTTAACCCCCTTAGGGGTGGAGTTTTCAAAACCCTGAAAGTTCTTTTTTGTATTCTAATTAGTAATGTTTTTTGCAAATTTTCAAGTCTCTAGCTCCAAAAAAGTGTTGCCCTTGCAAAGCTTGCTCCCCTTTTTAACCCCCTTAGGGGTGGAATTTTCTTAAACGCTTTATGTTCTTTTTTATTTTAAGAAGTAATCTTTCTACAAAGTTTCAAGTCTCTAACTCAATAATTTACTTTCAAAACAAAGTTTTAACCGACTTCAATTCAGTACTCCGCCAAGCCACATTAACATTTCCACATTTTTTTTCCAATTTACCACATGAACTGATTTTCGAGAACAAAAGCGTTAATTTTTAGACCAATAAACCAAATCGCTGTATGTGGGCCGATAATATTTGAGGACTTCCGTCGATTCCTCAAGGATCTCAGAATTACCTTTGGCACTTTAATGTTTGCTATTTCAACGGAATAATATCAGAATCTGTGACGTACTGAATAGTTTGAAGTACATCATTGCGAAGTTCCACAAGCCATCTGTGGTCTTCATCATCACTTCCACTTCACCAAATTAATGATTTCCGGGTGTAAATACACTAGTTATAATAGAAAATACCGAAATTACTATACGCGTGCCTAATATATTTGAGGAGTTCCCTCAATTTCTCATGGTTCCCATCATCCAACTGGGGTTTTGGAAACAATGGGACCAATCTGGAAGCACATACTGTCAGAAAAAAAAGAATTGTACGAATCGGTTCATAAATGACGGAGTTCTGAGGTAACAAACATTAAAAAAAAAAAAAAACATCCGAATTGAGAACCTCCTCCTTTTTTTGAAGTCGGTTAAAAACATAAACTTTTCCTCATACAAACTTTGCGCCTCATTTTATCCCTCTTAGAAATAGTCTTTTCCAAAACGCTGAAAGTACTTTTTTTGTATTTCTATAAGTAATTTTTCTGCAAAGTTTCAAGTATCTAGCTCAGAAAAAGTATGCCCCATACAAACCTTGCACCTCTTTTTAACCCTCTTAGGGAATGATTGTTGTAAAACGCTGAATGACTTTTTTTCAAGTTCTTATAAGTAAACTTTCTACAACGTTTTAAGTATCTATTTCAAAAAAGGTAGTTTTTCCCATACAAACTTTGCACCCTATTTTACCCCCTTAAGGGTGGAATTTTTCAAAACGCTGAAATTACTTTATTTGTATTTTGATAACTAATCTTTCTACACAGTTTTATATCTCTAGCTCAAAAAAAAAGGTTCTCCCATACAAACTTTGTACCCCTATTGTAACATTTACCTTATTAAGAACGGTTGCAGTCCTCATCATTCTAAGGGACGCAAATGCACGTCCCATGCCTCAGTCGTGATACTGGGCCATGTTTGAGGATTCTCACATTACGGGACATCTAGCAGGCTTTTCATTCTGTCTCTGTAACAGCAAAGGACGTCTGTACGCTGCTAATGTTAACGTGCGTTTTGGCACACTCTTTTTAACTGTTTTTCTGTGGTTTTAGCAGTATTTTAAATACTGTTTTAGTGCTAATATTAACATTTCCTGTAATAAAAGATTATTATTATTATTATTATAAAAGAAATGGCAGCCTCGAGGGCCTTTGCCAGAGTCGGTAGGTTTATAAATTAAACAGTATTATTAGCATGATGTACGGTAGAAGGCCTTCACAATGCACTGGGTGATAGCTGGAGCAGTACAAGGTATAATGGCGGCCGCGACCACGAACTGCCGAATGATGCCCGAGATTGGTTATTCGCACTTCCAGGAAAATTCTTCATTAACTGTAGCCGTCACCTTTGCCATTCACTGCATAATATGCTATCAAAATTATACTTTAAACAGCAGAATGCAGAAAATAAAAAAACACTATCTGGAGCACGATCCGCCATGTTCCATGATCATTCGAAAGTCCGTAATAAAAGATTATCGTTTTTATGTTTGACAATCTGTCATAACAACGATATTATGTCAAGTTATGTTAACCGCGTCACCATGAAGTTTAGGTTGAATACTTTTAGTCTAAGGTTGTATTCACTTTTCGTTATTATGTGATCCTGGTACCTTGTAAATTTTTGAATTGTAAATTTAGAACTAGAAATTCTAGAATTCTTGGTCTGTTGGGGTATATAAGCCCATACAATGGGCGGAACGATGAGTTTTACGTCGACTTCCAAACCAGGAAGACTTCTAAATTGACCTGTGCGGGGTCACAGTTGGCCCCGCACCTCAAGAAGGTCCCTCCTACGAGTTCTGGCAGCGCGTTGACGAACCACGTCCTTTATCTGCACGTGCTCCTTGTGGACGCCAGTACGCGCCCCTCTTTGGCGTCTGTACGCCCTACCTGCACGCGCTCCTGGGTTGCCCTATCTGTACGCGCCCCTCTTTGGCGTCTGTACGCCCTACCTGCACGCGCTCCTGGGTTGCGCGCCCTATCTGTACGCGCCCCTCTTTGGCGTCTGTACGCCCTACCTGCACGCGCTCCTAGGTTGCGCGCCCTATCTGCACGCGCCCTTGGATTGCGCGCTCGGACTGCGCGCTCTACCTGTACGTGCCCTTGGACTGCGCGCTCTACCTGTACGCGCCCTTGGACTGCGCGCTCTACCTGTACGCGCCCTTGTTTTGCGCGCCCTATCCGCACGCACCCTTGGATTGCGCGCCCTATCTGCACGCGCCCTTGGATTGCGCGCTCGGACTGCGCGCTCTACCTGTACGTGCGCTTGGACTGCGCGCTCTACCTGTACGCGCCCTTGGACTGCGCGCTCTACCTGTACGCGCCCTTGGACTGCGCGCTCTACCTGTACGCGCCCTTGTTTTGCGCGCCCTATCCGCACGCACCCTTGGATTGCGCACCCTATCTGTATGCGCCTTGGACGGCGCGCACTATCTGCACACGACCTACCTCACGTTTTCTTTACCTTTTTTACGCTCAACCTCTAAATTCTGTACGGTGTGCCATTGTAACCCCTGCACTTGTCAAAACTAAAAAATAAATATACAACCCCGACCCGTACCTATACCTTTTTTCCTTTCTGTAGACTCAAGCTTTTCTAACTGTTCCGTGGGCTATCAATATCTTGGTAGTCCACGTAACGTGACACTATTTTACCCCCTTAGGAGTGGAATTTTCAAAAATCCCTTCTTATCACTAGCCCACGTTATAAAAGCAACCTACTGTGCAAAAATCAACTCTCTATGATTAGTGGTTTCGGCTGTGCGTTGATGAGTGAGTGAATAAGTCAGTCAGGACATAGGCATTTATATATTTATATAGATTATCCGTTGGGCTCCAAACTAGGCTAAGCCTGTATCATAAACTTACAATGTGTCCATAAGTACACAGCAGCTGCTGAAATCCGCCACAACTACGGAGTTATTCCTTCCGCTGTTTGACTCTTAATGAACTGTAATGTGAACTGTTGGAGTCATATAATGGAGGTACCTGGTGGTCGCCATGCGCAGTGACAGCGGCGCAGGCAGCGGCGGAGCTGGCGGCTGCCATCTCCCGCAGCGCCGGCCGTCGGTCGCGACGCACGAACGACAGGAACAGATGTCTGGAGACAGGAAATTTTATAGATTGTATTGTCTGATTGATTAATTAAATTGAATGGATTGAAGAGGATTGTGAACCTGTGAATTTTTCATACAAAAAGCGATAACGTTTTTCACCCCGTAAACATTGTTCGATTTTTATAATTTTTGATCATATTGTAGATATAATGAAAAACTAGGTGTGTAGGTACAGTCAAGGAATTTAATTTCCAACCCACCTAAGGTTCAATATCGTATAGCAAACCGTCACCATAAGAGCTCTAGCTAGAGTACGGCGGCGTTACTTTTGACATATCGCATGTATTGTGTTTTGTTAGTAACTAGGCAACAGATTAACTACGTTGACATGGTGAACTGTGGTGAACTGAACTTTTGAACGTGTTATCTCATGAATCCCTATTCTTTCCTAGTGTAAGTAACTCCACTATTTGAGCTCTTAATAGTTTGCGGTTAGCGGAAAGCATTTTATTTTTCAAATGAATAACGTGAAATTTATTTTACAATTGTCTCGATTGACACTGACACATGACAAATGTAGAAAAAAAGCTAATGTGAACTTTTCGCAAAGAGGTTATCTGTAATGTGAAGTGACAAATAAATTATAAATATATATATTATATATAGCTTTTGCCCGCGACTTCGTCCGCGCGGAACTCGTTTATATCGTAACTTTCTCCCCCCTTTTCACCCCCTTAGGTGATGAATTTCAAGATAAAAGTTATCTTTAGTAAGGACTCTTTGGGAAGGCCCCGGAATTTAAAGTATCTCTATACCAAATTTCATCTCAATCGGTTCAGCGGTTTAAGCATGAAAAGGTAACAGACAGACAGAGTTACTTTCGCATTTGTAATATTAGTATGGATTGTATGAAGGAAAGGGTAATGACCCTTTCCTGGCTGAGTTGCATGATTTTATAGATTAGCTTACTCCGAACGCCTTTTTTTACAAAATAGACTCCGCCGCAAACTTGGTTTCTATGACCCGCCTCACCATAATAGATGCATGTAGGCTTTTTTCAGTATTATTTTGCATATTTTCATATCACACGGCCGTAAGGACTTTTCTACTAAACCGTAGGACTAAATTAACTGACTTGTAGTTTAAATATTTTATATTAAAAATAAAGATACGTCAACAAAATGTTACATCTAATAGTTTTCAAAATAGCCATATAAAAACGTCTTTTTTACCCCGTATTAGAAAACATCTTCGAAACTACCGCCGTAAGGTACCTTTATCCTTGGAACGTCACATACATATATTTACCTATGTAATGTTCCTATTCCCCAGGACTCCCAAGTACCGCTATACCGTAAATGGATTCCATTCAATGTTTCACCCCCTATTTCAGCTCCTTAGAGGATAATTTTCGGGATGAAAACTATCCGTTGTCATTCTCCAGAACTCAAATTATCTTTTTACCAAATTTCATCTAAATGGGCTACATCCAAATTTTCACCCCCATTTCACCCCCTTAGGGGATGATTTGCGGAATAGAAACTACTATGTCCTTTTCCAGGACTCAAACTATCTTTCAACCAAATTTTATCAAAATGTGTCACAAACAATTTTCCACCCCCAATTACACCCCCTCAGGGGATGATTTTCGGGATAAAATTATCCTATGTCCTTCCTTAACTATCGCTATACCGTAAATGGGTTCAATCCTAATTTTCATCCACCATTTCTCACCCCCTTAGGGGATTATTTCCTCCATTCATGTGTTACGGAATAAAACATATTCTATGTTCTTTCCTTGGACTGAGACCTCTCTCTATACCAAATTTCATCTAAATGGGTTCTATCGAAATCTTCATCCCTCATTTCACCACCTCAGGCAATTTTTTTTCGGGATTAAAACTATGCATTCTCCTTCCCTAGGACTCCTTCTATCTCTTTACCAAATTTCATCTTAATGGGTTTTATCCAAATTTTCACCCCCTATTTCATCCCTGAGGGGATGATTTTCGGGATTAAAACTATCCGTTGTCATACTCCGGGACTCAAACTATCGTTCAACCAAATTTCATCAAAATAAATAACAAAGTTTCACCCCCATTCGGGAGTAAACTATCCTATGTCCTTCCCCAAGACTCCAACTCACTATACCGTAAATGGGTTCCATCCAAATTTTCATACAAAAAATGATTTTAAGTCCTTCCCCAGGACTCTTAACTATCTCCATACCAAATTTCATCTAAATCGGTTCTATCCAAATTTTTATTCCTCATTTCACCCCCTCAGGAGATGATTTTTCAGGATAAAAACTATGCATTGTCCTTCCCTGGGATTCTTAACTATCTCCATACCAAATTTCATCTAAATCGGTTCTATCCAAATTTTCATTCCTCATTTCACCCCCTCAGGAGATGATTTTTCAGGATAAAAACTATGCATTGTCCTTCCCTGGGACTCCTCCTATCTCTATATCAAATTTTAACTAAATGGGATATATCCACATTTTCATCCCTATTTCATCCCCTTGTGGGATGATTTTCGGGATTCAAACTATCTATTGTCATTCTCCGGGACTCAAACTATATCTATACCAAATTTGGTCTAAACGGAGTCCATCCAAAATTTCACCCCCCATTTCACCCCCTTCGGGGAAGATTTCCGGAATAAAAACTATCCATCCGGAATAAAAACTATCCAATGTCCTTCCCCAGAACTTAAACTACCTCTAAACTAAATTTTATCAAAATGGGTTACATCCAAATTTTCACCCCTACATTTTACCCCTTAAAGGGAAGATTTTCGGGATAAAACCTATCTTTTGACCTTTCCCGGGACTCAAACTACTTTTATACCCAATTTCATCCAAATCGGTGCAGCGGTTTAAGTAGCTCCATACAAATTTCCACCCCCCATTTCATCCCCTTAGGGGTTGATTTCCAGGATAAAAACTACCCTAAGTCCTTTCCCAGGACTCAAACTATCTCTATACCAATTTTCATCTTAATCGGTTTAGCCGTTTTCACGTGATGCGCGGTCACATAAACAGACAAACAGATAAACAGACAAACAGACAAAAATTCTAAAAACTGTTGGAACGTGTTCTGTTATCGATTTTAAGTATCCCTAGCTAATTCTTTTTCGAATATCTTCCATGTACAGACTTTCGACCCTCTTCAGCTTTATTATATGTATAGATTATTAATTATAATACATATTGACATTTCAATACTATTACAAAATATAAATTTCGACCTTATTGCATTGCGAATGTCTAACGACATTTTAAAGAAATGGGTAGGAAATTAAGTTCCTTGACTGTACGTTTTGATCTTTAAGAAATTTTGCTTACGTTAAAAGTTATTAGCATCTAAAAATCTATATTTTTGACTTAAACATTTTTTTTTTTATTAATTTAAATGTGTATTTATGACACCTTTGGACCAGATGGGAGCCGGACATAAAAATATATTTATATTTCCTTTTCGTTCGTGTTATTTTAACTTATTTTCTAGTTTTAGTTTTAATTTAGTTTTCTTATTATTCTCTTTCTGTTTTATCGTAGCTTATATTTTTTATTTAATATGTACTGTAAATCTGTAAATAGAATCGTTTTACTACTTAAATAAAATAAAATTAAATGTTACGTAGGTACTTATCTAAACTGATTTACTAAAAAAGGACTAACGTACAGACATAGATTAAAGTGTACTCAATCCAATAATACCAAAATTGTTTCATTTCATAAAGGTTTAGGGGAGTAAAAACGTTATCACCCGAAACAATATTTCAACAAGGAAATATAGGTAGTTGCCTCTAGGACTTGCAACTCTCTCTATCGCACGATACGGGTGAGGCACAGAGCGGTGTGAAACAGATAGCATTTTTTTAAAAACCTACTCGCGCCACGTATCGGCACTTCACTATCCTCTTTAACTGGCTGACATGTTTTCAACCCCCGACGCAAAAAGAGGGGTGTTATAAACAGGGAGCGAAACTTTGGTGCCGATGACAGACGTATGATGTCAAGCTACATACAGAGTGTTTCTATTAGGGCTTGCGATCGTGTCCGGGTTTCGTGTAACCGTGTCGGGTACCCTGATCGTGTTACACGAACGCGGTTTTAAGCGACCGGTCCGAACGGATCGTGACGTGATGTGATCTATTTGCTTAGACTTACAACCTCCTTCCTTTGCCAACCTCTAACTTCACTCCTGCTTGTCATGTCACTGTCATTCAAGATTTCTCCGTGCATGTCAAATAATGTACAATTTTATGTTTATTAAACCTGAATACTACAGGTTTTCTCATTATTTCAAATCCGTGTAATGATAATTATTACTAGATGATAATTATTAATTTTAAATTCAAACATCTAAGGTAGAAGTACTAGTACCTACTCGATGCAGTACTAGTACTCGTCATCCATACTAATTGCGATAAATAAGATAAGATTACCGTTACTTTAATCGCAACTAGATTTATCTTATTTATCGCAATTGAAAGTATGGATGACGAGTACTAGTACCGCGTCGAGCACTAGTATTCTCTACTAGACGTGTGCGCCGCGCCGCCGCCGCCAACCGCGTCGAGCACTTGTACCTTAGATGTTTGAATTTAAAATGAATAATTATCATCTAGTAATAATTATCATTACACGGATCCGTTCGGACCGGTCGCTTAAAACCGCGTTCGTGTAACAGGGTGCCTGACACGATTACACAAAACCCGGACACGATCGCAAGCCCTAATAGAAACACTCTGTATGTAGCTTGACGTCATACGTCTGTCATCGGCACCAAAATTTCGCTCCTTGGTTATAAACTTGACACTGTGTGTCTGTCTGTGGTATCGTAGCTCCCAAACGAAGGGACTGACTTTAATACGGTGTTTTAATCCCAAAGGTGACGTGATCGGAATAGTTCTAATCTACGTTTCAACAAAATTGGTTTAGGCGTTTTTGAGATATTAAGCTTTGAAATATTAAAAAAAAAATTGTTTATTAAAAGAAAACCTTTTTACAGTACAGTTGCAATATATTTGGCTTCCTTGGCTACTACTAACTATCTGATGCTGACTGTACCAGTGCCGCCTTGGTGTCACGCCTCAGTGGCTATCATTTAGGATGAGTATCCACTAAAGCTGGCAAGGTTGCGAGGCGGTGAGGAAAAACCAGACAAGTGCGAGTCAGACTCGCCCACCGAGGGTTCGGTACAAAATTACAAATGTATAGTTTTCAGATTTTTCCCTGTACGGTCAACCATTTGATTCCTAGGCCATCATAGAACCTTGCCGTTGTAAATGCTATGTCAATACGGGTTACTAGGATTATTGAGTCGCTATGTAGCAGTTAAAATGACATGGTTCTACGGTGGCCTAGGAATCAAATTGGTTGACTGTACTTGTATTATAAGATGATATTACTTTAAGCCAAATTTTATAGTTGTAGGTCAGCGGAAATTACCCTATCATTTTTTATTCCCTTGAGAGTGCCGAAATATACGTTTTAGTCGGCATAAATTGCCGCATCTTTTTTTTACGTTTACTTAGAAGTCAGATTTTTTTTCATAGTTTGAAGGGACTGTACCTACACTTGAGTATTTGATTTCAAATTTCAACTCGATACCTCCACGTGATCCCGAGATAAAGGGTCTTGACAGACAGAGGGAAAGACAGACAGACAACAAAGTGATCCTATAAGGGTTCAGTTTTTTCCTCTTGAGGTACGGAACCCTGTCTAAAGAGTTATTACAATTCAAAAGGCACAAAACCTGCGCAGTGACAAGAATCCTGACAGGCCATTGCAAATTGAACAAACACCTGTTTCAAATGGGTATGAAGCAGGACACAACTTGCAGGTTCTGCCAGGAGACAGAGGAGACTGCAATGCACATTCTCTGCTCCTGCGGACCACTCATGCATAAAAGAAGTACCTACCTAGGGCGGCACATAATGCACCCACAAGAAGTACAACATATCACCGCCCAAAGAATCTGGAATTTCCTGGAGGCAACGGGACTTAACGGTGAACTCTAAAACAAGGGCTTCCACAATAGATCACTTGTTGGTCGAAGCGGCATATTAAGGCCCACAAACAAAATAATAATAATAAAAAATACGGAACCCTAAAAATGCACCAATAAGCAGCGAAGCGCTAGCGCGCCCAGCAATGCTATTGGTGGATTCCTTGCTCACAGCTTCGCAATCTCGCACGGCTTTAGTGGATAATCACCCTTATTGTTGGACCCATACACGGATGGAGTGACGCAAGATGGCATCTAAGGACGACGCAGGGGCGATGAGAGAGAAGGGGGACCGCAAAATGTCTCCTCCAAAATTCTTCCAGTATGTAAGACGTAATTTTTTGACCGACTTAAAAAAAAGAGGAGAATCTCAATTCGACTGTATTTTTTTTTGTGTTTTTTACGCGATAACTCGGTAATTTAAGAACCGATTTGAAAAAAATCTTTCTTTGTTTGAAAACATACTTCCAGATTGGTCCCTTTGTCACCAAAATCTATTTCCGACGATGGGATCCTGGAGAAATCGAGGGAACTCTTCAAATTGTATAGGCAAACTTGAAGAAATTTGGCTACTGATTTATAGTCGGTTAAAACCTCAGAGCATCAGAATACTAGAGAGAGGACAAGCCGCCGGCGGCCGTGTCGCAGCTATTCGCTCAATGGGCACACTCTGCCATACTGTGCACGCGTGCTGATCGCAGAGAATATTACGTTTTTTCCCAAAATGCCTGATATGATGCACGTTTATTGTCAAATAAGCGTGTAGGTTTACAAGTGTGTGTGTTTTAGATATATGCGTGCTTTGTCTTGTCAATTACTTGGGCGTTGTGTGGGTTAATGAACTTGCGACAGGCGTACTCTATACAAATCGTCCGGCATGTCCGATCTCCTTATATTCATACATCTGTGGTTAAAACTTTGTTTTTAAAGTAAATTATAGGGTTATATGCTAATACCACAGTGTAAAGAGTAACAGTGGACCAACGCCTTTGACGTTTGCGGGTTTGACAGCGTCTTGTCCCAAGTTACATGTATGCAGCTGGGGCTCGCTCTATACGCCCCTCGCCCCTCGCACCCCGCACGGTTGATAAGGTGGCTTCGTCGACTGACTGTATTGGTTTATAGACTATGCTAATACCTACTAAATCGGTTTCCACGCGACACTGTGCAAGCGCTGCGCCACGACGCTCCGCAGGGTGCGCGCCAGCCGCCACAGTCTCCTGAACGTGGTGGCCGACAGATGGGACGATAGCCTACTGAGGCACTGGTCCTCCCTAAATTTAAGTTTAAGGCCTAACATAGTTATATAAGTCTTCTAGTACATACTAACAACCTATGGATCCTTTTTAAGTTGTCCGAAATAAATGCATTTTATTTTTATTTTTATTTTAAAGGTCTACTACGACCATAAATAAATAAATATTTGCGACTTTACTGACTTCATACTTATAGGTATATTGAGAAATAATATGTATCTAGGAGTCACACACTTATTTAATAGGTATGTTACTCGCTCTAACATCCATATACTTACACACATACACACACACACACACATACTCACGCACTCGTATATAAGTTTTTCGGTTAAATATTTTAAAATTATATTTTGTCATAATTTTTAAACGGCTTTTTTAACACAACTCTTCTGTCACGTAGCTTATCATACTTATAGATAACAGGTATATAACTGATAACTCCATGAGTTCCAAGATACAGGCTCAGCCTAGTTTGGGACTAACCAGATATGTATCGCTTTCCTAATATGTAACAGAGTATTTTGTGTATTTTGTTATTCTTATTCTTATATGTAATGTTCACATTACCTGCAGAGTTCATCTGGAGCCGAGCACTCAAGAAACGTCTCCAAAAACCAGCGGAACCCTTCGAAGTCGATGTCCTGTAACAAGGAAATAATCATCATTATATAAAAGTTATTTATTTATTTAAACTATATTGCTAAAATAAAAACAATACAAATGGCGAGCTTAATGCCTAATGGCGTCCTCTATCAAATTAATATAATCATTTCTGATAACGAAGTTATTATAATATTTATAGGCCCTGGTTTCTTCGGATCCGGGAGAATGAGAAATTGTTTATCTTGGCATAAGTGAATAATATGGCTGTTATATTTAACCAACTCAAAAAAGGAAGAGGTTCTGAATTCGTCGGCATCTTTTATTTTTTATAACTATTCCCGTTTAATTGGGAATACCCTTTCACCCAAAAAAAAATTATGTAATTTTTTTTGTTTGAAATTTGGCCCACTTGAAACGATTTGTGTACTGTTGTGAAGTCGATTAAAACGTGCTTAAAAAATTGTTTTTAAAGTAAATAATCAATAAAAATCTGTAATCTTTAAGGTATAGAGTGTAGAAGAATCAAGGCACGAGTCGTCTTAAGACAAAGTGAAAGGTATCCCATTAAATACGCCCAAATAAATTGGCCAATAAAACCATTAATTTTCCTTCCTTAGTTGCCCGGAATTGTGGTAGATTTGTAACACCAAGATGTCAACCTGACACTTCAATTTCACATTCCAATTTGGCATTAATGTGGTTGAACGTTTTTCAAAAAGTGTATCTTTTCTATAGATTTAATTGCAGTTTTCCGCACTCAGAATCGTTAATTTTTGACGGTCCTCATACAAGAAAAAAAGTGAGGCAAATAATCAATTCCAGATCGGCATATCTCTGTATGCCATCTTTTTATACTTATTTGGACGTGATACACAAGAATAAAATTACACAGTAAAATTTGGGGACATTTTTTTGTATACCGGGTGTTACAAAAGTACCCGTAAAGCGGAAAGGGGGTTAAATGTTACAAAATTTGAAAACCGTAGTATCGCAGTAGGACTTACCGCCAAATTCAATAAAAGAAAAGAATCAGAACATTTTTTACGGTGTTTTTTGTAACACGTTGTATAATTCACTGTTGTGTCTTCGAGTTGAGTATGAAAAACCGAAAGAATGGAATTCTGAAAACAAAAATTCATGTATTTACACTTTTTTGCCCGGTTAACCATCTACCTCAATATGGCTAAACCTCAGAGCATAGAATACTAGAGAGAGGACAAGCCGCCGGCGGCCGCGTCGCAGTTGTTAGCTCAATGGGCATACTCTGCCATACTGTGCACGCGTGCTGATCGCAGAGAATATTACGTTTCTTCCCAAAATGCCTGTAAAAAGAGCGTAGGTATACAAGTGTGTGTGTTTTAGATGTGTGCGTGCCTTGTCTTGTCGATTACTTGGGCTTTGTGTGGGTTAATGTACTTGCGACAGGCGTACTTAATACAAATCGGCCGGCATGTCCGATCTCCTTATATTCATACATCTGTGGCTGTGCCCTTATGGGATCCATTTTTGACCCCCGACGCAAAAAGAGGGGTTTTATAAGTTTAACGTGTCTTGTGTGTCTGTCTGTGTTATCGTAGCTCCTAAACGAATAGACCGATTTTAATGCGGTTTTTTTGTCCGAGAGCTGAAGTGATAGAGTTGTTTCTTCGAATAAATTGGTTCAGCCGTTTTGGAGATATTGAACTTTGAAGTAAGATGTCGAGGGTTGTATTGATTGTATTGTAATGCACTCAAGAGCAAAAGTTTCGGGTCGATGAAATACCGTCATATTTCCTAAAATAGTGCAATGTTGTATAGTTTTTTAACCCTGTCATAATCTTTAATAAATTTTACATCTAATCTGCAGAAATAACAGTAAAAAAACACATTACCAGGTTTAAATCGGACTCGTAAAAACCCATGAAAAAAACAACGTTAACGGAGCGAGATATCGCAAAAATCGTCATTTTTGGATGTTGATATTTTTATGATAGGAGCCCGGAAATTGCTAATACATTTGGGTATTACGAAGAATAGTTTATTATGTCAATAAGACTAGTGTAAAATATTAAAAAAAACCTATTGCGGTTATTTAATTTAGGGTGACCCGAAACTTTTGCTCTTGAGTGTATTATGTGTGCAATATAGGTAATACCCAGTTTGAGTTCAAGTGGACATTGCCAAAGTTAAGGGCTATAAAGCCCATTTTTTGTTAGGACTCTTAATCCACATAAGCGGCGATTCCTCTTATCTTGTAATTAATTACTTGGAATGAGAAACTTACCTGCTAATTTGACCCCCTAGTTACTACTCTATAATATAAGTGGAAGGATAATGTAGCTACTTAATTATTTACCGCGGCTATGCCCGTGCTACCCTAGTCGCCCTAATAGCTAGGCCAACTTAATAATCAACAGTGCATCGCAAAAGCAGTCTTATTACATAACAGTTACGGTTTACTTCAGTTTAACATCCGAGCAACGCCTTGTAGTCAAAAGAGCATAAGTCTTGCGTTCTAAAATATAAAACACACCATTATTGGGCATCATTCTGGATACTAATTGCCTGCAAGCGAAAATGGGGGCTAAGTGCCTTGTAATAGGGTTCAGTTTTAACTGAGCTTTATGCCGTGGGTAACCACTAAGCGAAATGAAATTTGAATTGAATTTTAAAACGTGTAGGTTCATATTTTGATTTTAGTGATGGATCAACGGAAGGGGTCAATTTCCGCATTAACCTTTTGGATACAGATGATGTAAATAAGTAAGTACATAAACTCACGCTTGTATTCAAAAAAGGAGTAACCAGGGCACATTAAATTTAACTTCCAGTAGCACTATTAGAATGAGTAAGTTCAAAGATGGAAAAAAATCGATACTGCAGTGATACCTAGATTGCTAGCCCATCGTTCACACACAGCACAGTTCAATCCTATTCCCAATACTCCAGGCAAAATACGGTTTTGAAAAACATTAATTTATAATAGCGTTTTTTTTCTTTATATCATTTTAAAACATTGATCTAAGATGCTTTATTCAAGAATCCAACAAACTTTCCATCCGGAAGTATTTATATAGATTTAAAAAAAGAATGAATTGTTTTTTTTTTAAATTATTTATCTTGAATATTATAGAGCAAATGTAAATGAACCAAAATAAAGATAAAACCATTGATTAATATTTTTTCTGACTTTTCAGAAGGTAGTTAAGTTATCATTTTTTTGATGTCTGAAATTTTGTTGGATTTTGTCACTAAGTAACTATTTAATTGGTAATATATCCATTACATAAAAAAAATCTGCTATTATAAATTATTTCCAAATTTGACATATTTTCCATACAAGCTGTCAGTTCATTGCCTGGACTACAAGGTTGATACTTTTCTTGTCAGATTTTTATAATAATAATAGCTACTAGCTCTGTGAACACGCTAGCCTGACTTTTCTTGTCAGATTTTTATAATAATAATAGCTACTAGCTCTGTGAACACGCTAGCCTGACTTTTTTTTTCATATACATAAATTTAAAAAACAGAATCGACAATAAAAACTATACAACGTGTTCCGTGAACTCACTCGACGGTTCTATCGGAAGATCAGCGCTGGCAGCAATGCCAGCATTATGCTGAGATAGAACCGTTTCGTGACAAACGCTGTGTGTTGTTTGTCTCGAATAAATGCTTCCTTCTTTCTTTCTTTCTTAATTGCAAGGGGGCATAGTTTAGATCAAATTAAGTTAATTTCTCCGAGACCGTAGTATCTTAACTCTTACTATTATCATGATATTCAATGTTTATTTTAATCCGTTTTGCAGATTTACCCAGTGTAAATGGCTCTTAACTGTGACCTCATAACAGCTTTTTAAATTTTGTAAGGTTCCTATATGTACACTACAAGAAGGTTTACAAAGTGAGTTCGTTCGATATTGCATATTTTTAGGGTTCCGTAGTCAACTAGGAACCCTTATGGTTTCGCTTTGTCTGTCCATCCGTCCGCGGATAATCTCAGCAACCGTTAGCACTAGAAAGCTGAAATCTGGTACTAATACGAGTATCAATGACGCCGACAAAGTAGTAAAATAAAAATTGTTTTTTTTATTAGGGTACGTAACGTGGGAAGTGTTTTTTTTCTTCATTTCAACCCTAACGTGTGATATATTGTTGGATAGGTATTTAAAAATGAATAAGGGTTGGCTGAAATAATTTTTTTGATAATGTTATATTTTCGGAGATAATCGCTCCAGAAGTAAAAAAAAGTAGAACTTTATAAAAGTTTTCTAGGAAAATTATTTTGAACTTGATAGGTTGAATAGTTTTTGAAAAATATTACAAAAACATTTCACACACTTACTGTGACGGACGAAACACTACGGAACCCTACACTGAGCGTGGCCCGACACGCCCTTGGCCGGTTTTTTACATATATATTTTTTATTTCATGTGTTTCAAGACTCTTGTACTGTACAAGGGTCTTGAAACACATGAAATAAAAAATATATATGTAAAAAACCGGCCAAGAGCGTGTCGGGCCAAATCGTTATATTGTATATTGTTTTTTTTTCAAGAAATAATTTTGCTAATTTCTTTCTGTAAATGTAGGTACTCTGCAATATGCCGAAGTTGGAAATTCCCAGGAACACCGTGTATGGGGGGAGGGGGGGTCCAAAATCGTCAAAAAAAACGATGACGTAATACCTATATGGACAAGTCCAAAGTGGAACTGATGATGAAAACCAGAGCGGACTAATGGAACTGGTTATGATTCCGTTGAAGCAGTAGCAACTAATGGTGAATCTGATATCCTTGAGGAATCAACGGAACTCCTCAAATATTATCGGCCCACATAAGTATAGCAATTTGTTTTATTTCTGTAACAAGTGGAAAGGAAATGTTGAAATATTCACGTGGCTTGGCGGAGTACTGAATTGAGGTCGGTTTGAACTTTGTTTTTAAAGTAAATTATCGTTAATGCAGTTTAATTCAATCTCCAAACTGCCAAATTAGGGGCGTCCATTTTAATTTACCCATAAACTTGGTTAATAACTAACACTTGTAACCGAAATACAAAGCTCTCTAACCCCGCCTCAAGGTGGAAAGCCTTAAATATAATATTGTCTCAACTTTCACCTTCTAATTCTTGGTTAATTGAGTTCCAAAGTTACTGTTAAATTATGACACGCAGTACATTGCTTTGGTACAAATGCGGTATAGTGTATTACCTACCTATGGCGATGAGATAATATAATAAATGGGTACACTACATTATTCCGAAGAGTCGTTGGTCCGAAAGCATATTTTTTCCGCATTTCATAATTCCGAAAGCCATCAAACATGTTGAATGAATGCTAATAATTACACGGTTCAACTCACGTATAAAGCAGTGAGTTCAGTGTGCATATTGTCTCTCGGACACGATCTCCTGCCGCGGCCTCACATAACAACTCCAGCGCAAGACTGCCCCCCTCCCCCCGCCCTGTCGGGGCGTGCGGCGCGGCGATCGGTGCGGGCGCGGGCAGTGATTCAAGCAACACCGCCGCGAAGAAAGTGTTATGCACTTTGGCGCAAATTTTTGGTTTAATAAATAATAAAAAAAACTCTCATCCTGAAAAAGAACTCCCGAAGAGTTTGAAACGTGTCGCCCGTAGTGACATTTAATAGGTGTAAGTTGAACCGTGTTATTATTAGGATTATTCCGAAAACCATGTTCCGCTGAAGGACTTTTTGATTTTTCTGGATATAATAATAACCTATTCTAATTTATTTATATACGTAATCCATTATCATCGGCGTCCACATTTTCGTTTAGCCAAAAACGGCGTTCGGAATTTTGAAATTTTGAAATAATGATGGCTTCGGAACTTTTCGATGTTTCCATAATAAATGTTTTAGACCACAGATATTTGGCGAGCCAAAGGCAAGGGCGATGAATAAGCAACCTGGCACTGTCTTTATCATCGCTCATAGTGACTCCAAATATTACGTTTTGGCTATAAAAGTGGGACTTTCCACACGCGTAGAAGGCGGCATATGCCTTGTCAGGTGTTACGTAAAGTTTACGATACTAAACACCGTAGCTTAAAGACGCGCGTTGCCAACCCTACATTTAATCTCTATACCTCATTTCAGATAACATTAGAATTTTAACAGACATATCTTATCAATCTTCCAGTTTAATTTATTTCTAGCATTCATTGCTTTTCAACTAAAACTACCCCAAAGTATTTGCGTTTACATGTTTTCTTTGAAATCGCATGACGATTAAGGGTGCCTTTCCATCGGAGATGTGCTGTGCAGTGCTGTGCAGTGCTGTGCTATGCTATGTTTTCATACATTTCAATTTAATCATGTATTTCGTGTGCACCATTTTTCTTATCTTAGGTACCTATATGGCATAGGGTATATATACTAATCCTCTATAAAAACTCGACGTTTTGATGGAGTCACAGTACTGACCACAATATTCCAACCGTGTCAGTCCAAAAACCGTTGCTTGGCAACGGTCCCCGTGGAGGCAGACGCGGCCATTTTTACAGGTATAAATACATTTTCTGAGAAATTCCTTTTAAAAGGCTTTAGTGCTAATGCTTTTTTGATATTCTGGTTTTATAGGTATATTATAGGTAGGTTTCGCCTGCGATAGTTGTTGTTTAAGTAAAAACAAACGCCAAGTTCAAGGTTGCAAAGGAATTGTCTTCGGGTCTATTCATTTAATCACGTAAGACGATTCGGAGGGGAGGGGTAGGGAACATGTCTTACGTTACCGGGAAAATTTTCATCAAAGTCATAATATATAGTTTTTCTTACGCTAGGGGGGAGGAGGGGTAGAGTTGTATTTATTTTATTACACTCATAAATATGTCCCATGTCAAAATCAACTTGCATCTTCAATCCTTCACTCTTGACAGGGTGGCTGACTCGCGATGCGCCTTTAGCCCTCCTCTTGTTACGGTTTTCAGCGTCACTGGAACATTGGACTAAGTATGGTGATTTGTGTCACATCATTTATCAAACCTATCCAGCGCGTAGGTTCACAACATCCAAAATCTATTAGTAACTAAGCTCTTGTACTAAATTATTACTAAGCACGTGTAAACTTACCGTAACGACAATTGTTTAATTCGATGCATTTCCTCTTACCGCCCCCTGGGCTCTTTGCATAATCGCGCAATGCCTCCGGGCGGATGACTTAATAACCTCTCGAGTTATGTTTAATTTGTCAAGAGCTCAGGGAGTTTGTTGAGGGAACTTACTGTTAACTTAATCGGCCTTGCTGTGAGATGCTCTGTGCAATGCTTCGCACGTCAGTTTATTTCACGTAGATTTTGCCTGTGTACAGTCTCACTATACTGTACAGTACATTTTTCTGTTTAGGTTGCGACCTACTTTAGGCCGCGCTACTAAGTATATGACATTATGAAGTAAATTACATCAGTGCAAACATAACTCGCATACGATAGGCATCAACTGAAGGAACGGCTAACTAACCTAACTATTTGTACCTTAAAAGTAATAAATCAGTTTAATAACTATAACTTAACTTCTCCGTTCTCTCAACGCACTCCAACTCAACATCGTAGTGTATGGGCTAACTGGCTCATACAGCCTGAGATTTCGTAGAGCTTCTCAACAGTCAACAGTTGACATTTTGCTTAATTTACTTAATATCTGTAATGAAATTGTAGTGTAGGTGATTAAGGGCGTGTACTATGCGGCAGGAGTTGCGAGTAATAAAATGCACAAACTTACAGTTCAATGTATATTGTCCGCGTACACACAAAATCCATACACAAGCATAAACAGAAGGCACAGAATGGTAGAAAGCACAGGCACTATTAATAGAAGAAAGTCTTAAAGCGAGAATACAGTTCGGAAGATAGAAATTGATAATAACAAGCGATCGAGAAAGCAAGCACATAGATCGCGTCTATTGATTAGCGGTCAAGAGAAGCATGCGCTCCGCTTCGGTAATAGCATAGAATAAGTAATAGTACTACGTACAGAAGGTTCTTTGTTAACAAATTCCCTATTTAGGTAAGCCAAACGTGCCTAAATGTGGCCATCCCTTTCTATCGCATGCAACGCACTGCGACCCGTGCGAGCGTCCTGTACCAACACGTGGCAGCTACTGAACAGAGCCCCTTCGGAGGGGCCACCGGCATGTACTTGTAGCGATAAACACAAATCGCGAGTGAGCCGCGCCTGGTAATAGGCGATGACTGATAATCGACCTCTGCTGCAGCGCGGACGCCGCGCTCGGCGATAACCAGTTGCCCACTAGGGCGACGGTGAGGTCGATCTAGTATGTCAATATACTACTTTATCGATATCAACAAACTGGTTGGCATACATATATATTTCTATAAGCGTAATAAGCATGTTAAGCGTAACATAAAATAAATATTACGGGACAATCTTACACAAATCAACCTAGGCCCCACGGTAAGCTCAATAAGGCTTGTGTTGTAGGTACTAGGCGATGATATATATTATAGATAAATACATATAGATACTTATATACATATATAACATCCATAACTCAGGAACAAATATTCGTGATAAACACACAAATAAATGCCCTGACCGGGATTCGAACCCGGGACCTCCAGCTTCGTAGGCAGAGTCACTACCCACTGGGCTACGGAGGCCGTTAATATAATTTATATATGTATATCTATATTAAGTGTGTATATATGTACGAGTATGTAAATATGTATAAGTTCAGAATTGGAACTAAATAAGTTTTAACATGCGATTATAGAAATGTATAAGTGTAAAATCTAGAATGTGTATAAGTACCCTACACCACCCCCCACCAGAGTCCCTCACGGACGATAATAGTCAGGAAATTTGACCTCTTTGCCTTTGAGAAGAATTTTAAAAACCTTGTTTCCTCTGGCGAGTACCTTGTGTGGCCCGGAGTAAGCTGGGGTGAGGGAACCTCTGATAGTGTCATCGCGAAGGAAGACATGACTACAGGTTTCCAATTCCTTGTGTACGAACACTCTAGGATTACAATGGCGTGAAGCAGGAACGGGCCGTAATTTGTCTACAAAGCTTCTGAGTCTAGCGGAAAAATCTGGCAAATCTGAAGTAAAGCCAGTACTCGGCTCCCAGAACTCGCCGGGTAGCCTCAACGGCTCTCCGTAAACAAGCTCGGCTGAAGACGCTTGTAAGTCTTCTTTAAAAGATGTATGTATTCCTAGAAGGACCCACGGCAACGACTCAGTCCATCTGTCATTTGCATGACAGACTATAGCCGCCTTTAGTTGGCGGTGGAAACGCTCAACCAAACCGTTGGAAGCTGGATGGTATGCTGTCGTCCTTTTATGCTCGAACCTGGCTATCCTAGATAAGCATTGAAAGAGGGCCGACTCGAACTGACGGCCTCGGTCAGTTATAATGCTAACAGGACAGCCAAATCGAGCAATCCAGGTAGACAGCAGTGCTTTTGCAACGGTTTCTGCCGTGATATCTTCTATCGGTACTGCCTCTGGCCAGCGAGTAAAACGATCTACTGCTGTGAGGCAATATCGATAGCCCTGAGAAAGTGGTAGGGGTCCGACCAGGTCTATATGAATCTGTCTGAAACGGGCGCGCGGTAAATTGAATGTGCCCAGAGAGGAAGTCACGTGACGGTTGACCTTAGCTAGCTGGCACGGCAAGCAAGAACGCGCCCACTTCCTGCAGTCTTTTCTTACTCCTGGCCAGACGAAACGCTCAGAAACTAGTTTCGCCGAAGCGTAACTGCCAGGGTTACTAAGAGAATGCAGGCTATCAAAAATTTGCTTACGCAGAAACCTCGGTAGGTAAGGCCTGGTAGCCAGTGTGTTGACATCGCAGTACAAAAGGACTTGGCTTCCAGGAACATGGAGTTTCTGCAGCTGCAACGAAGAACCCTTGTGGAATTCGGGGTTGGAGGCTTGATGTTGGGCTATCGTCTCGAGACTGACAGGTGCTTCTAACTCCTCAATTCGCGACAAGGCATCAGCTACCACGTTATCTTTGCCATTTATGTGGCGGATGTCTGTCGTGAATTGTGATATGAAGTCCAGGTGTCTATACTGCCTTGGCGAACAGTTGTTCTTCCTTTCATGGAATGCGAAACTGATCGGCTTGTGGTCAGTATAGACGATGAAATGACGAGCCTCGAGCATGTGCCTAAAATATTTTATAGCCTCGTATATCGCCAGTAACTCCCTATCGTAAGGTGAGTATTTGACCTGAGATGGGCACAGCTTTCTGGAAAAGAAGGCCTATGGCTCCCAAGCACCGTCCTTAAGTTGCTGGAGCACTGCACCCATAGCTTTATCAGACGCATCCGTGACTACTGCTAGCTTTGCTGAGCAGTCAGGTTGTGCTAGCATGGCTGCGTCTGACAAGCTCTCCTTGCAGGCCTGAAAAGCTTCTAAGGCGTCCCCTGTGAAGTTGACTGGATGGGATCTCTTGACAGAACCTGTCAACAGTACGTGTAGTGGGGCTTGTATCAGGGCTGCTCGTGGAAGACAACGTCTATAAAAATTAAGCCTCCCTAAGAAGCCTCGGAGCTGTTTGACGTTGGCTGGAGGTGGGAAGTCCATAACTGCCTGAACCTTCGACTCCAGGGGTCTGCATTCACTGGCTGAGATCGGGTACCATAGAAATGTCACCTCATGAACTCCTAAGACAGACTTAGAGGTATTTACCAGCATGCCATACTCCTTTAGCTTACTGAAAACGATTTGCAGGTGCTCCTCGTGCTCGGCTTCGTCCCTAGAATAAATTAAAAAGTCGTCCAAGTAAGTATTAAAACTAACCCTACAATTAAGTAATATGTTACTAACAATTTATGGACGTTGTCCGAAATAAAATTGATTGAATTGAATTGTAAGCGTAGACGAAATCGAGTCCTCTGGTGAGCTCGTCCACGAACCGCTGAAACGTTTGCCCTGCGTTTCGGAGGCCAAAAGCCATAAAAGGGAACTCGTATAGGCGGAAGGGGGTGGTAATGGCGCTCTTAGGTATATCGTCGGGATTGACAGGTATCTGATTATAAGCTTTTTCTAAGTCAAGTGTACTAAATACCTTACTACCAGCGATGTCGTACGCGAAGTCCTGAATATGCCTAATCGGATACCTGTCAGGCACCGTGCGAGCATTCAGGCTGCGGTAATCTCCGCAGGGGCGCCATCCGTTACCCTTCTTCAGAACCAGGTGAAGAAGAGATGACCAGGGACTTTCGGACGGCCTGGCTGTACCACTAGCCAGCATGGTCCGGAACTCTTCTTGGGCGATTTTCAGCTTGTCGGGAGCTAAACGACGGGGTGGCAAAGAGACTGGGGGACCTGGTGTCGTACGAGTGTGGTGGACAGTGTTGTGTGGTGTGATGGTGTTATGCCTACCAGCTGGTCGAGTAATTTCGGGAAATTCCTCAAGAATTTTATGATACCGAGACTCGCCAGTTACGACTTTAACGGAGGACACGTTTTTATAATTGGCTATAGTAGCAATGGAAGCTATAGAAGTTAAATTGTCTATTACGACAGCCTACGATTAGGCTGTAATAGTTTAAAAAATCAACTCCAATGATTGGCTTGGTTACATCGGCCACTACAAAACGCCATACAAAAGACATACGTAAGCCAAAATCTAAGTTTAAATTGACATAGCCATAAGTAGCAATATCAGAACCATTCGCAGCACACAATTTATATCCAGTCCGAGAACGACGGTCACACAATGCCGACCGTGGATATACGAGTACGCAGAGGTCGCTTCCAGTATCGACTTAAAACTGCTTCTTTGTAGTACGGTCGGTGACGAACAGGCGACCAGTGGATGTCGATGGGCAATCATCAGCCGCCATTATCGACTGCCCCTCGAGTTTTCCGCCGGCTTGAAGTCGCATGGTTGAACGCACTTGCTGGCGTCGTCGCCAAACTTCCCGTGGTACCAGCAGAGAGGATATTTGCGGTAATTCGACTGGGATCGTTGTCTCGAAGCGTTTCGCTTACCAGAAGATGCACGTGCTTTAGATCTGCTGTTCCTGCCCGATGCGTGAGCCTGGAACTGCTGGAACTGCTTCCGGAGTTCTGCGATTTCTCTGACTAGGTCACCAGTAACTGAGCCTGGAGCTCTGCCACTCACGCCCGCTACTTGAGGCGTAGAGCAGGCCAAGTCGTGGACGCGGTCAGCTAGGTCGCAGAGATCTTCAAGTGAAGTCGAAGCTGGTTGACCTGTGAGCACCATCTGACTTCAGGAGTATACAGTTAATTACAAATTAAATACTTTTAAATTAAATAATTTTGTAAATCGAACGAATTTTCTTTATTAACCCCCGACGGATCTGTGTGTCTGTCTGTCTGCGTGTCTGCATGTCTGTGTGACTGTTTCCTGTGTTTCTGTCTGTCTGTATGTGTGTCTGTCTGTGGCATCGTAGCTCCTAAACGAATGAACCGATTTAAATTCAGCTACGTTTCATCAAAATCGGTTCAGCCGTTTTTCAGATATTGAACTTTGAAATTAAAATGTCGGTGGTTTTTCAATTTTTCTAAGTCGTAATTATTGACGGAGAAAAGCAAATTGGATGCAACAGATAAACGCATGTGAAAGAGGAATGGATCGTAGCATGCTAAACTTAAAAAAAAAAAGCGGCCAAGTGCGAATCCGACTCGCACATGAAGGGTTCCGTTAAATAAATTGCGGTTTACGATTTATGACGTATTAAAAAAAAAACTACTTACTAGATCTCGTTCAAACTAATTTTTGGTGGAAATTTGCATGTTAATGTTCATCATATATTTTTTTAAGTTTTATCATTCTCTTATTTTCGAAGTTACAGGGACACATATTTTACCACTTTGGAAGTGTCTCTCGCGCAAACTATTCAGTTTAGAAAAAAATGATTTTAGAAACCTCAATGTCATTTTTGAAGACCTAACAAAAAATAAGCCACACGTATGGGTTTGATGAAAAAAAATTTTTTGAGTTTAAGTTCTATGTATGGGGAACCCCAAAAATCTTAATGCGGTTTACAGAATACATCTACTTACCAAGTTTCAACAGTATAGCTCTTATAGTTTCGGAAAAAAAGTGGTTGTGACATACGGACGGACACACAGACAGACAGACAAACATGACGAATCTATAAGGGTTCCGTTTTTTGCCATTTGGCTACGGAACCCTAAAAATACACAAGATAAGAGCAAAGAAAATACCATAAATGCTCTTGGTCAAGCTCGAAAGCTAAAATAGCGATGGGCCGGTCATGTGGCACGACTCAAAGACCGCAGACGGACGAAAATCGTTACTCTCTGTATGGGAAGGCCCTCAGGGCAAACGCCTAAAGGATTTTCCACACTGGATGCGTTCTGCGGTCTGCGGTCAGGTAACACAAAAACAAAAGTGACCTGACCGCAGACCGCAGAACGCATTCAGTATGACAAAACTTTAAAAGGAAGACCACATTCTCGTTGGGATGATGACATCATACAAATCGCAGGACCTAATTGGCAAGTAGCTGTAGGTACTAGACAGAGTAAAATGGCAAGCTTTGGAATAGGGCTTCATCTGAGGGGTCCTGTTATGCACAATTGTTTCATCATCATCATCATATCAGCCGAAAGACGTCCACTGCTGGACATAGGCCTCCCCCAAAGAGTTCCAAAGTGACCGGTCCTGTGCCACCCGCATCCAGCACCAGCACAATTGTTTAGCATTAAAATATTTTTTAATGTGTAACATCAGATTTTTCTGATGCGATCGCATCAGAAATGAGGCTATCCGCATCAGAACCAAGGTAACAGATATAGCCTACTGAATTGCTAAACTTAAGTGGCAGTGGGCGGGGCACATTGCACGTAGAACCTATGGCCGTTGGGGCGGAAAGGTTCTCGAGTGGCGACCACGTACCGGAAGGCGCGGCGACTGATGACCTGGTAAAGGTCGCGGGAGTCCGCTGGATGCGGGTGGAGCAGGACCGGCCATTGTGGCACTCTTTGGGGGAGGCCTATGTCCAGCAGTGGACGTCTTTCGGCTGATTTAATGATGATGATGATGAACATCAGATTTTAATCTAACATAGTTATATATATTATAATCAAACACACTAGAACTCCTTTACTAACAAAATCTATTTAAATCTGTAAAATTAAAAAAATACTTATTTATTATTAATAAAAGGTACCTAATAAAACAACACACAAAACAAAAAAGTATACAAAGCAAACAACTAAATCACTTCAGATTTGAGGGAACGATCAGTACCTACTTACTAATAGGAGGATGATTATTATAAATGGTATAAAAAAATGTAAAAATCCTGTAGAGCCCGCTCTTGATGTCCTGGACTATCTTGCGGATTATACGCTGGACGGGCAATATGGGCATCACCCCGGGGCCCTGCTGGTAGTGCACGCAGCGATGGAACCTTTGGAGGGCGACGGCGTTGCGTACGCAGCGACGTCTCTCGTCTCCCAGTGCTCCCACACGCGGGCGGCGGCGCCGGCGGCGGCGGTTTGGCAGCTCGCCCTTGCGGGCCGGCTCGATAGCGAGCTGCTGGCGAGATCTCGGAGCCATTGCGCTGAAATAAAATTTCTTGGTACCGATGAATAAAATGAAGTAAAAACTTTGAAGTAAGTTACACTTGAGTTACACTTCAGTGTCTCAATGACAGCGTGAAGTGTTGTTTATTATTCGAAATAAGATAATATATCAAAGAGGTTTACTACTTCAGATAGTATCGAGGTAATAAAATAACACTGTGACAGGGTGGCCAGGCCAATCTTAGTACTAGGTGCGCGGTAATGACAGCATATTAAATTTACTAAAGGCTGTCAAGGTATTTCGAATTTCGCCGTATTATAAGACATCAGTAGCCTAGGGGGATGAGCCGGGGTGTACAATTTCGCACCCGGGTCCTGAAGGGGAAGCAAGAATAAACACCGTGTTTCAACAAACAGACGCATGTATATTCTCCACACAAATTTCTCTCAAATACAAAAAATGATTTACACCTTATAAAACTACGTTGAACAATCGTTACCTAGTTTGCGGATGTAACAGCGCCATCTACCGGCACATTGAGTAAATAAATTCCGATATGCGTTTCGTACATACCGCTCACCAAGGACAACATGTCCTTAATCATGACCGCTCACCGTGAAGGGTCTGAGTTATTAGGGTTTGACTGTATACAAAGCTACTCTATTTTCCAACAAACTGAAAAGAAGCTGGTGGCGGTGGCGGATCATTTCTTATACTAATGACGAAGTGACATAACATTCCTTAAATTGGAATAAAATTAAAATTAATTAGCTACCGGCAGTATACATAGTTTTGACGTCGGTCGCTTGATCAACGTATTTTTACACTTGATAGTTACCACTCTGGTCAGTTGATCTGAGCCAGGGTGTTTCTGAATGATTCTGCCGAAAAGCCACTTAGAAGGAGGGAGGTCATCCTCCTTCACCAAAACAATGTCCCCAACATTAGGTTCGGGGACTTGATGTGCCCACTTGTACCGTTGTAAATAATGAGTTAAGTATTCGTTTGACCAACGACGCCAAAAGTTTTGTAGCATACGCTGGGTCAGTTGCCACCGCTTAAGAGTACTAATATTCGATCGTTCATAGTTCATTTCTGGAACTGTAACTAGAGGCTCTCCTATCAGAAAATGACCCGGAGTTAAAGGGTTTGGCTCATTTGGGTCGTTGGTTATAACTGAGATAGGCCGTGAATTCAAGCAGGCCTCGATCTGGCTGAGCAGAGTTCCCATTTCCTCATAGGTAAGCGTCGACTCTCCAATTACCCTTTTGATGTGGTATTTGGTGGACTTAATCCCTGCTTCCCATAATCCACCGAAGTTCGGGCTTTTAGGCGGGATGAAGTGCCACGTGGTACCAGTTGAAGCCAGACCTTCCGCTACTTCTTGGACCATAGCTGACTTCTCTGCGTTGAAAAGGTCCTTTAATTCTTTAGCAGCTCCGACGAAGTTTGTGCCGTTGTCGCTGTAAATTTCTAAGCATCGGCCACGTCTGGATGTGAATCTCTTGAAAGCTTCAAGAAATCCACGTGACGTAAGCTCGCTCACTACCTCTAGGTGTATGGCTTTGGTGACCATACAGATGAACAGGCACACATAGCCCTTGTATGAGTGATGTCCTCGGCCCTTTGATGTTCGTAAATGGATGGGTCCTGCATAATCAACTCCACTGCGGATAAAAGCTCTATCTGGAGTAACTCTAGCCGAAGGTAAGGCCCCCATCAATTGAGTTTGGGTCTTGGCTTTGTGACGGATGCAGCGCACACATTTGTGAATATGTTGTTTCACTAAGTCCTTTGCTCGTACTATCCAGTAAGCTGATTTTAAGTAGTTCAGCATAGCTCGCTGGTCGCCATGCAGAGTACGTTCATGCGCATCTGCCACAAACAACTTAGTCAGATGCGAGTCGTACGGCAATATAATGGGATGTTTAGCTACTTCTAACATTGAAGCGTTCTCCAATCGGCCGCCTACTCGCAACATACCGTTTTCAAGAAACGGTGTTAAAGAACGAATCTTAGAGGACTTTGAACTAATGTACCCGTTTTTGTTGATTTCCTCTATTTCGTTCTTGAACTCAGCGTTTTGACACTTTTTGATGCAGGTCAGGGTTGCTGCATTCAACTCCCACTTTTGCAGATATCGGGCGTTGATTTGGTTCTTCTGTGGGCTTTCTCGCTTTCTTAAAAAACGTCGACAATAAGCAACAACACGTATGAGTCTGTTGAGAGATGAGTATTTGTTCCAGAACGCTTCTTCTACTATTCCTACATGAATTCTTGCCGACTGTTCAAGATTCGTATCATTGTTCTTAGGCTTTGAGTAATGAATGATCTGGTCGTGCAGAAGTTTAGGGCCAAACCTCCACAGGTCGTGTTCTTTTAACTCTGCTGGTTGCATCCCACGTGAAGCACAATCTGCCGGATTTTCTTTTGTAGGGACGTGAGCCCATTGCGCAGAATCCACGGTGGTTAAGATCTCGGATACCCTGTTAGCTACAAAGGTTTTCCAGCTGCTTGGGTGTTTATTGAGCCACGCCAGAACCACTGTGGAATCCGTCCACGCTCTTATGTTTGGTTTGGGTATTTTCATGACCTCTGCAACTTCGGCAAGCAATTTAGCCACAAGTACGGCCCCGCAAAGTTCCAATCTGGGTATGCTGACCTGTTTGACAGGTGCTACTCTTGTTTTGGCTGTGACTAAAGCTACATGTATGTTCCCAGTTGAGTCAACTGCTCGAAGATAAACGACAGCAGCGTAAGCGGCGTTTGATGCGTCGCAAAAACCGTGCAGTTCATGAAGTGTGTCATTAGCGTGCGTGTGGAGCCATCTTGGAATCTGGAAGTCTATAAGGTGAGCTAGCTGTTCACGGTAAGTTAACCAATCCTGTAATATGTCAGATGGCGGTTCTTCATCCCATCCGATTCCTGCTAACCATAGACGCTGGATAAACATTTTTGCGGTAATGACACATGGTGCTAACCATCCTAACGGGTCGAACAAACGTGAAACATCAGAAATTATTTTTCTTTTTGTTGCAGGTGGTGATAGCGGCGGCAGTTTCACCGAGTATTGAAATTCATCGTCATCACGGTTCCAGGTAAGTCCGAGTATTTTAGTTATGTTATCTGTCTTTATTTCCAGGTTGCTCGTTTCTTCTTCGTTTTCTAGGTTGTCTCTTTCTCTTCTATTGATCTGCTTTGACAATTCTTTCTTGTTGCTAGCCCATTTCTGCAGCACGAACCCTCCCTCATTCAATAAGCCTTTCATTTCATGGTACAGTTGTAGACCTTCTTCTTCGGACTGGCAACCGGTCATCAAATCGTCCATATAAAATTCTTTATGGACGCGTGGTGCAGCTATGGGATACTGTTCTCTGTGATCGCATGCTACCTGATTAAGTGCCTTTACTGCCAAGTAGGGCGCTGAAGCTGTTCCGAAAGTCACAGTCAGCAACTTGTAATCCTTGATTTCTTTTTCAGCGTTTTCGCGCCACACTATGCGCTGAAAGTCGGTGTCCTCGTTGGCTACTCTTACCATCCTGTACATTTTTACTATGTCCGCCACTAGACAGACGGGGAACTGCCTCCAACGCATAATGAGATGACGCAGTTCTGATTGCAAGGTAGGTCCTATCATGAGCTGATCGTTTAGTGATATCCCGTCATCATATTTACAGGAGGCATCAAACACGACTCTGACCTTGGTGGTGCTTTTGTCCTCGCGGATCACCGCATGATGAGGTAAGTAGATCGCTTCTTTCCTTTTGTGATCAGGTTGTGTCACGGGAACCATGTGACCGAGCTGTTCATACTCCTTTATTACTTCAGAGTATCGTGCTTTGAGAGTTGAATCTCTTTCAAATTTCCTTTCTAATGTGTGTAACCTTTTGATTGCTATCTCCCGTGAATTTCCTTTGCAGGTTGGATTGTCCCGAAACGGTAACTTCACCACGTACCTGCTCTCGGCGTCTCTCTTAGTCGTAGATGCAAAAAGATCTTCACACCTTTGTTCTTCCTTTGTTAACAGCTTAGTGTGACCTGATGGCTCGGCTTCTATTTCCCAGAAACGTTTTAGCATGTCATCTTCATTAAAGTGTACGTGTAAAACAGTTACGTTCTCGTGTACGCTCGCGGAGCCTACTGACCCAGATAAAATCCACCCGAGGGTGGTGCACTGTGCTAATGGCGCTCCTTCTGGACCATTCAGCACTCCATCTCTTAGAATCTGGCTGTAAACTTCACCGCCTAGTAGTATATCTATTTTGTTGGGTTTACTATAGGTTGGATCTGCTAACGTGAGCTGCTGAAGCTCCAACCACTCTGGGACTACTACTTTTTCTCCAGGAAGATCGGTCGTGATCTTGTTCCAAACATAAGCTTTCAATACGAGGTTGAAATTAGGATCGGGTATCGATTGAATCTTTAGTTGAACTTGATACTTAGGTGTCACCGTTAATTGGCATCCACCTAATCCGGAAAGTGACTTCTTTATGGGAATTTTCTTTATCCCCAAGGCTTGTACAACGGCTTCCGTCACAAATGAAGCCTGTGACCCTTGATCTATAAATGCTCGAATAACCTGATAGTCCCCTGTTTTAGACTCAGCCTTAATAAGCGCTGTGGGTAACAATACCTCACCTTGATCTACCCCTTTCGTAAAACAGCTGACTATCGGCGTGACCTCTTCCTTCTCTGTTGCGCTATGCGTGGCCTCCCCAGACCCAGTTTCAGCTGCCTGAACTACGCTCTTCGGATTGACAGTTGAAGTGGATACATCCTTAGGGTGAAGCAAGGAGTGATGCTTTCTCTTACAAATTCTACAACAAGTAGCTTTTTGGCAAAATCTTACATAGTGGTTACCGCCGAGACAATTAAAGCAAATTTTATTTTTTGTAACAAACTCATGCCTGTTGACGTAATCCTCACCAGCAAACTTTTTACAGTAACACAGCTTGTGAGGCTCTGTACAAAATTCACACGCGAGTGAAGCAGCAGTTGCGACATGGAGTACATTTGGTTCGTTATGACTGCTACTACTACTATTGTACGACTTCCCGTAAGCAATTGGGGTCTTATTGGCGCTTCTCGGTTCCAGAAATTCTAGTGCTCTATATCTACTTGTTAAAAACTCTTTAAATTGGCTAAACGTAGGTAAAGCGTCTGAAGCCGAGTTAGTCGCCACGTTAAGTTCCCATTGCATGCGCGATTCGGGGTCTAATTTTAACGACAGCAAATAAATGACAATAATGTCCCACGTAGAAACATCAATGCCTAGATTCGACAGTGCACTTAAACAATCATTCGACGTGTCGATCAGATCCTTAAGGAACCCTGGGGACTCAGTCGTTGCACTCTTTTGACTTAACAATCGTTTAAGTATACAATGGGATAAATATTTTTTATTGTTATATCGTTGCTCTAATTGTGTCCAACACCTAGCATAATTTGTGTCAGAAACAGGTATGTTACGAAGCAACTGCTCCGCCTCTCCAGTTAGATAACTTTTCAAATACTGTAATTTCTGAACACTGTCTAAGGACTCGTTGTTGTGTATCATGGACACAAATAAATCTCTGAACGTCGTCCACTCATGGTATTTCCCCGAGAAGCTAGGAATACATAACTTAGGAAGTTTCACTACACTTGGCCTAAATGAAGCGTTATCTTGACTGCCATTACCTCCTGCCTTACTAACCAACGAACTTGTATACTGAGCTAATCCGTCTTTTAATTCACATTTGTAATCAGTATACTCTTCCTCCGTTTTATCATATATATCTCGCGTAACATAGGACTTTGCTTTTAAAGCTGTAAGGTCGGCCGATCGCATTAAGTCCTTGTGGCCTTGTCTAAACTCGGACCAAAGCTGTTCTAAAGCTTCTACCTTACTCTCCAAGTAATGTTGTGTTATGCGCTCTTTAGGCGACTTTTTAAAGTTAACTCTGGCTTTAAAAATACGAGCACACAAGTCCTCCTGATAGTTAAGTAACGCATCCATAATGTAAACAAACTAGCAGTCACATACAATTTTTAAAGACTAACTATTGTGACATGAACAAACACTTAGAATAATTTACAAGCCAATTCCTCAAAATTTTACAAGTGTTTGACAAAATATAACACTAGGGAATAATTGGGCATAGGTTCCCCGTTCCAATAGGAGTTCAGTTTTTATTCTAAGTTAATATACTAACTACAAATTATTCTATGTTACAATACAAGTTACTACTAAGGAGATTATTTAAAGTCCATATAAATTGCTGATGAAATTTTCTGAGTCGATGTAAATATGCTCTTGCACTAAAGTTCAAACTCGCGTGTCATATGAATTTAAAAGTACTCACGATTTGCACTCGCTCACCCACTCTCCACTGATATGTGACGTCACACTTCGCTGAACTTCCTCACGGCGCCGACTGTTGTCTGCTAGTCCCAGGCGGCACCACTTGCGCCTCCCGTATCCGTATTCTGGATGCTTCCAGCTACTCGTCGCTAGATGGCGCCACTCGCGCCGTTTGATGCACCAAGTATTGACTTGATTTCACAGGAAACCGCCAGCTACCCAACGCTAGATGGCGTTGGCAACCTCAGTTAGCTGCAACTTTCCCGGCCTTTGAAGCAGCGAACCACTGCTAAGCACGGGACACGAAGTACCAAAAACGCCACTTCCAATGGCTAATAAAGCTATCCGGTTCGAAGGACCATGTACAATTTCGCACCCGGGTCCTGAAGGGGAAGCAAGAATAAACACCGTGTTTCAACAAACAGACGCATGTATATTCTCCACACAAATTTCTCTCAAATACAAAAAATGATTTACACCTTATAAAACTACGTTGAACAATCGTTACCTAGTTTGCGGATGTAACAGCGCCATCTACCGGCACATTGAGTAAATAAATTCCGATATGCGTTTCGTACACGGGGTTCAAACCCTGCGACCGACGCACTTTTTGTATGTTTTAACATTCAAGTGGAGCATTTCAACTAACCATACTAGATGGCGCATGCTAGATGGGATACCGTTTTTAGGCCCAGAGATTGTTCTCTATTTCAGTATATAACAAAGTACTTTGCACTGTGAATAACACTACACCGAAGATATGCGTTTGAAAAATAAAACTACAGAGGTATACTCGTAATGTCGTAATGCATACAGTAAATAACGCGTTATAGTAGTTTATGTAACTGTACATAATGAAGGACATTAAACTCGTGGGTGGGTTTATGAAACGAGCCGAAGGAAGAGACCCGCTCTATTTTCGCGAACACAATGTCTACATATCTGAGCATGTTTGAGAAATAGTAAATTTCTCAAACGTGTAATTGAATATTCTCTTTACGTTCCTTATAATAGACTCGGAAGTATCCTTTTTCGGGCGCAGCATCTCGAGGCGGCCTGAAATGGGATTTCATACAACTTTTCAGGCCTAGGCATGCAAAGTAACTTTTTAATTTTCATTCCACTATTTATGGCACAGCATCACGGCATTTAGCCGCCATGAAAATTAGTTTGATTTAAGGATTTTTATTTATTTATTTCATTGCATGTTTGAGAAAAGCACTATACATGCCTCGGCGTGAAAAGGGATTCCCGACCTCGGTATCTCTATCTCTATCTTGGCCGGAAATCCGTGTTTTCCCGGCCTCTGATGTAATGTACTATTACTGCAGACGCCGGGAAATAAGCTTAGTATCACTATCCTCTCTATAGTATCACATCTCACTATCGTATCACTATATTCACTCGGCAAGCCCTTCAGGGCCAAGCATGTATAGTGCTTTTCTCAAACATGCAATTAATTAATATACTATAAAGCTCCAGCACGACTCATTTCTCATTCATATGGTTGTTCTCCATGAAGCAGTGTAAATGGAGCTTTGACTTGTATGGCAAAAGTGTAACTGTCATCAATGTGACCCCCAGAAAAATCTGACATTTGGAGATTTGGCTCCTGGAAAAAAGTTGCACTACAGCCTGGCTAAACGGTTACAGCTAGGCTATGAGTGCTCGACCAAATGTCATAGAGAACCGCGTGCAGTTTTTGATAACGGAAAAAAAATTAAAAAAAAACGAAGTTTTTTTTTAATTTTTTTTCAAAATGCTTGTAGAGCGCTGAAATTTGGCTAGCGGAATCCTATATGGCTCTCGATTCTGAAAATATTTTTTTTTTTTTTTTAGCTTTAAAAAAAATTTTGTATGGGGAATTTTTTCGATTTTTTTTTCCGGCCAAACCGCTCGACTTTTGAATAGGGGACCCGACCAAATGTCATAAAGGTTCCCAAGAGGAGTACAATCGCATTTTTTTTTGGCCGAAAAAAAAAAGTTTTTTTTTTTTGAAATTTCAAATTGGTCACAGCGCGCCGAGATTTGGCATGCGGGGACTTGAGGGGCCCAAGAGTTGTAAAAAGAAAAAAAATTTGGAAAAAATCCAAAATGGCGGACGGCATGGGCAAAACAAATTTGCGAGGCCGTAGGCCGAGCTGCGGGAGTTTAAGGTTTTGCTACTATTTACAGCGCCTAAGTGTCTTTCAAGCGAACCTGAGGGCCGAAGGCCCGAAGGTGAGCTTCGAGGTACGCGAAGGCCGAAGGCCGAGCTCCGCGTAGGGCCGAAGGCCCGAAGCGTCCAGCGAGGCCGTAGGCCGAGCTGCGGGAGTATAGGACTATGCTACTATGCCCCCGAGTGTCTTACAAGCGAACCTGAGGGCCGAAGGCCCGAAGGTGAGCTTCGGGGTAGGCGAAGGCCGAAGGCCGAGCGACGCGAAGGCCAAAGGCCGAGCTCCGCGTAGGGCCGAAGGCCCGAAGCGTTCGAGGCCGTAGGCCGAGCTGCGGGAGTTTAAGGTTACGCTACCACTCACTAACCCCCGAGTGTGTTAAAAGCGAACCTGAGGGCCGAAGGCCCGAAGGTGAGCTTCGTGGTAGGCGAAGGCCGAAGGCCGAGCTCCGCGTAGGGCCGAAGGCCCGAAGCGTCCCTTCAGAGCGCGCTTACTACGCGAGCCCGAGGGCCGAAGGCCCGAAGGGCGAGCCAACGCAGACACTTACTACCCCCGAGTGTCTTAAAAGCGAACCTGAGGGCCGAAGGCCCGAAGGTGAGCTTCGCGGTAGGCGAAGGCCGGAGGCCGAGCGACGCGAAGGCCGAAGGCCGAGCTCCGCGTAGGGCCGAAGGCCCGAAGCGTCCTGCGAGGCCGTAGGCCGAGCTGCGGGAGTTTAAGGTTGTGCTACCACTCACTAACCCCCGAGTGTCATAAAAGCGAACCTGAGGGCCGAAGGCCCGAAGGTGAGCTTCGTGGCAGGCGAAGGCCGAAGGCCGAGCTCCGCGTAGGGCCGAAGGCCCGAAGCGTCCCTTCAGAGCGCGCTTGCGGAAACCCTACGCCCCCCAAGTGTCTTTAAGCGAACCTGAGGGCCGCAGGCCCGAAGGTGAGCTTCCAGGTACGCGAAGGCCGAAGGCCGAGCTCCGCGTAGGGCCGAAGGCCCGAAGCGTCCCTTCAGAGCTCGCTCTCTACGCGAGCCCGAGGGCCGAAGGCCCGAAGGGCGAGCCCACGCGGACACACACCCCCCGCACCTTCCCGTCACAAGCAAGAATAGAGTGCAAACTCTGCCTTACAAAAATACCCTCCGCTTTTCCCTTGCCATAGCGGAATTTCACTTTCCTTTTCCTTGGATATACAAAAACCAAAAAAATACAGGCAGATTTTGAATAATATAAGTCAAACACAACACCGGTACCGCGGCGCGCTCGCGCGCCGCGCCGCAGGCAAATACTAGTTAAATAAATAAATAAAACTCCCAGAAATCAAATAAATTTTCATGGCTCAACGCCGTAATACTGTGCAAAAAATTGAGGAACCAAAATTAAAGCAAAAAAAAAAAACTGGCCAAGTGCGAGTCGGACTCGCGCACGAAGGGTTCCGTACCATTATCTATAAAAAAAACTATTTTATTCTGTGTTTTTAGTATTGCGTAAACGTAATAGCGGCAACAGAAATACATCATCTGTGAAAAATTCAGCTGGAACTATCACGGTATCAGTGAGATACTGCCTGGTGACAGACAGACGGACGGACGGACGGACGGGCAGCAGAGTCTTAGTAATAGGGTCCCGTTTTACTCTTTGAGTACGGAACCCTGATTACTTTCCGGCCCACGCCTTCAATTTTGTATGAAATTCCTTCACAGTTCTCTCGAGTAGTTCCGCCCGAAACGCGATACTTTGAAGCCTGCTATAACGCACGTAAAGACGACATTTCATTGCATGTTTGAGAAAATGGAATTTATCAATCACTTCACTCTTGTGATTAAGTACACTGCTTGGTAAAATAAACATTGCTAAGTTATTGAGATCGGAATCGGCGATCACAAATTGACCTCCCTAGCCGGTTATTGAATTCCCATTGAGGGAATCGGAGAATTCCCATTCTAGAGAGCATTTGTAAGAGCCACAATAGGTCTCGGGGGATCAAATATTTATGCTATTATGCTGAAGGTTTGTACTCAAATAAACAGGAATGAAGGAGCGTGTATTTCATATTGTTTGCTCGGACGCTTTGTTTGGTATTTCTGAGGAGGAATTGCACAGAATAAATAATAGTAAATACATACATACATACAGACAATCACGCCTTTATCCCTAAAAGGGGTAAGCAGAGCACATAAAACTTGTGTTCCAGCGCCACTTTTAGCATGAATGTGGGTATAAAAGATCGACAAAATGTGATTTTGCAGTGATAGGTTGCTAGCCCATCGCCCACAATACACTTCAACCCTGTTCCCTTAGTCGACTCTTACGACACCCACGGGAAGAAAGGGGGTGGTGCTATTCTAACCCGACTCCACACGGATGTAAATACAAATAAATACATACGTAGTATAAATAGTAGCATAGACATATGACGACCGCTTTAGCCTAGTTGGCAGTGACCCTGCCTACGAAGCAAGAGGTCCTGGGTTCGAATCCCGGTAAGGGCATTTATTTGTGTGATGAGCACGAATATTTGTTCCTGAGTCATGGATGTTTTCTATGTATTTAAGTATTTATTTCTCTATATAAGTATCTATATCGTCGTCTAGTACCCATAGTACAAGCTTTGCTTAGTTTGGGACTAGGTTGATTTGTGTAAAATTGTCCGCAAATATTTATTTATTTATAACAACAACTTCGAAAAGTTGAAATCCCCCCGCCATTTTCATTTCAAAGTTCAATATCTCAAAAACGGCTAAACCGATTTTGTTGAAACGTAGCTAAGAACCATTTTGATCACGCCAGCTATCGGATAAAAAAACCGCATTCAAATCGGTCTATTCGTTTAGGAGCTACGGACTCACACACACACACACAGCCAGACAGACACACAGAGACGTCAAACTTATAACAACCCTCTCTTTCCGTCGGAGGTAAAAAGGCCCTCTAATTAACAATACGGATTTTGACAGCTAGAAAACTCAAATCATCTGTCCCGCTTTACCGTATAGCACGTGCTCTTTCGTCGCGTTTTGTGCACGTTTTGTGTGATATTGACAGTCACTACGCCGGCCACGCGATTATGCAAACGATAGTGGCAGGTGTCAGCGTCTTTCGGATGAATGTACCTCGGAGGTGTTCTAGTTTAGACAATGGTAAGCAGCCGCGACCTTTAACAGGTCATTAGTCCAACCTACCTACCGCCCTGCCGTGTCTGCCTTGAAATGTGACCGACTACCACTTAAGTTACCTCATTTCTGATGCGACCACGCAGAGAAACTCCCAGCATATCCTCTCCTGGCCCCGTAGCATGATTGGCCTTATCACGCGATAAGTGACAAGATAGAGCATCCGTCCCTGGCTAACACCGTTCGATAGAACGAGACGACGCTGTTATCTTGTCACTTATCGCGTGATATCCATGCTACGGATATGCTGGGATGGCCTGGTAAAGGTCGCGGGAGTCCACTGAATGCGGGTGGCGTAGGACCGGGCATTGTGGCACTCTTTTGGGGAGTCCTATGTCCAGCAGTGAACGTCTTTTGGATGATATTGTGGAGCAGACACCGTTGCGTGTTGCCAATACTTTTTTGATGTAAAGATTCGTTGTATGGTTCGTTGTTTGTTGTTGTGGCTTGTTGTTTAAGCTGGAGAAAAAACACAGGTCCGTCACTCTCAATAGAGTGGATCTGCGGGAGCTCTGGCGACCAACCAAACAAACAGGCACCCAACGCCACATACCTTCCGAACAAGAATTGGGGTAATAGGGGTGTCGACCTAGACCCTAAATAAAATAATCAATAATTTTGTATTTTCTTGAAATATTGGTTTATGTGACTGTACATAATGAAGGGCATTAAACACGAGTGAGGGTTAATAACATCACACGAGTGTTTTAATGCCTAATTATGTACAGTTACATACACTACTTAATCTATCCACATATCATAAGCCTCCATGATGCATTCAGGAGCCGCATATTATGACTGGCATCGCGGCGTTGTTTTCTCGCAGCTGTCATAGTTTTTTTTTTTATTTAGAGACAAACTAGAGTCGGATTTAAGTATCATATCGTTCGATATCTTACTTACGTGCGACATTTGTCAAATTTGTATGCAAATTGACAATTCATTTCGAACTAAACGTCATCTCGACTGATATTAGAATAGGTCAAACCAAATTTCTTTGTTTTTCAGAGAGGTTCGAAATTTGAATGAAATAATATTATCGAAATCGATGTTATTTTATTATTTAGCAATAATAACATTTTCACCGATAGGATATTTTTTGTTCTAACAAAACAGTCTATTTTTATGGTGGTCATAATGTGCGGTTCTTGAACGCATCATGGAGGGTTTATGATATTTGGATAGATAAAAGGATTAAAAATGTAGTCAAATGGACAAGAAAACAACGCAAGAGGTTAAACAATCACAAAGTTATAAGTGTCCAAGGTTTTAACGGTGGTTATTTTCTGTTCCTTTATCGCAAAACGCACCTTCATATGAAACGATTGTCATTTACTATTATGGGGCTCGAGGATCGTGACGTCACGATCCCCGAGCGTTTTATTTCTCTATGAAGCAACATCAACTCGGTTGTAGTTTTGTAATTTTTCGAAATATTTGAATGGGATTTTCGTCATTAGGCATATTTTTTGCCTTCTTTCTTTTGAAGTAATAATTAATTATACATTTTGAGTCTAAACCCATATGGCTGAATTCTTCTATAAGGCAAGGGTACTTCCCCAGTTCTGCTGCTGCATATAATATGTATGGTCAACCAATTTGATTCCTAGGCATAGAACCTAGGTATTTGATCATAGAACCTTGCCGTTGTAAATGCTATGTCAATACGGGTTACTAGGATTATTGGGTCGCTATGTAGCAGTTAAAATGACAGGGTTATATTACTGCAATGTGCTGCCGCCAGAGGCAGCACTACCACTAATAGTAAACCAGTATAGGAATATAGGGATACACACACATGCACAATTGATTGTCAAATGAGTGACAAGGATGCTTGCATAGACAATACCGCAAGTGGGAACGAGATACAATGTCAACGCTGCTAGTGTCGCCACCTACGAAGAGTTTTGCGTAATGTTCTCTATTGGTTACTGTACCTACTCGTAGCATTTCAAGCATAAAACGGTATTAAAACTCCGTTTAAAGTGAGTTTCTAAAGTACTGTGCCAACATGAATGAAATACTTTTATCCTATTATGCTGGTTCCTATTGTGTTCGCTACTCAGTGGATTTAAACATTGTTGGATCCTATAAAAGGATCGCGATCGCAAGTTCCCGTAAACACTTTTACATACAAATACGGGGGTGGCTATACGGGGTGTGGCCTGTAAAAGGAGCAAAATAATTAAAGGATGACTCCAAAGAATAGACGCAAGTTATCCTATATCGGTCTCAGTAGGTATTTCAAAAATATTGAATTCGGAACAAATCTAAGTAAGTATCCCTAAGTAAAAACGAATCACGATATCTTAGCATGTCAGTCATTAAATCTATTCACACTTATGTCACAGTAATGGGGAATGGATGAAAATTTTAGAAACGCCTGATTTTTTTTTGGTGATTGGAATAACCTTCCTTAGCACCAGAAAAAAGTAGCAGACTTTTCAGATGCGTCAATAATTTTTGAAAAATATAAACAGTTTCCTTACTTACGTTTTGTGGTTAGGACGGCGAATGAGACAATTTCCTTGATCCGTCTCATATTACATAAAAATATCATAAAAATCCGTGGTAAACTGACACTGGCAAGATTGTCCCATAATATTTATTATATTGACAGCTGCAGCAGCTATATTGGTCATTGCCAGGGTCAGATATTTAAAATATTTTTTGTAATATGAGACAGATCAAGGAAAGTGTCTCATTCGCCGTCCTAACCACAAAACGTAAGTGAGGAAACTGTTTATATTTTTCAAAAATAATTGACGCAGCTGACAAGTCAGCAACTTTTTTCTGGTGCTAAGGAAGGTTATTCCTATCACCAAAAAAATAATCAGGCATTTCAAAAATTTTCATCCATTCCCCATTATAGTATTTTTGTAATGCGTTTTTTTTTGGGTTTTCTGTTTGACGAGATTTTTTGGTATTTAAATGTAAAATAATATCGATAGCATTTCAGTTAAAAATCAAAATAAGGTTAATTCTTTTTGTTTTTTTTTTTTAAACTATATTTATAGATCGTTAAATTCTCGAAGATTCACATACACTATTGGCAAAACACTTACCTTCCACTTTCTATGACGGGTGGGTTTGGAAATATATGGGAGATTTAACAATATTGTTACTTTGGCATTGTACAGTCACGGACTTAACTTGTTGAACCATTTAGAGCTCACTTTATACTGGACAATTCAAAGCTTACTATAAAAACCAAAATTAATTGACACCTAAATGGCTTAAAATTATAGATTTTAATGTATGTACTTGTAATGTATGTACCTACCTATGTAACTATGTATGTGGTACGTAACTATGTTTGTTCGTGTGGAATCTTGCAACTCAATTTTGAAGCAGATATCTTTAACCGATTGAACTGGAAATTTTGGGTAAAGGTACAGTTTGGATGACAATTCAATATGATGGTACCATCGAGCTGATCTGATGATGGAGATAGAAGGTGGCCATGGGAATTCAGTACAAGATTTGACAGAAACGTATATATTTTTGACAAAATCGTAAGTATTTATATATTTCTAAGTTTACAACATGTCGAAGTCAGAATTGGGTCTGTCAGATGTAACACTCCGACCACATGTGCATGCAATTTGTCAGACCAACTCGTTTGACAGTTGGATCAGCAGCGCAACATGCCTCCAGACGATAGCAATTGGGAACATTACGCAAAACTCTTCGTAGGTGGAGACACTGCAGCACAGTCTAACTACATACAGTCTGCAAGCTTAGGGCCACGCGGGTTTACAAAAGGGGGAAACGCGGGGAAGCGGGAGGCGAGGAAATGAGTTTGCGCTAACTATTCTGAAGGGGTATTTGTTTTTGTCAAACTTGCAATTAAACATTGACATTGAGTTTTGTGTCAGTAGCCTAGTGGTTCAGGCATGCAGCTGCCAAGCAGCGGTCGTAGGTTCGAAACCCGGCTCGTAACAATGAGTTTTTCCAACTTCTGTAACTACGGAAAATTTACCGTTAGCTTTGTCGTTGAAGGAAAACATCGTGAGGAAACCGGTGTAATCCTAATAAGGTCTTGTTTTCCCTCTGGGTTGGAAGGTCAGATGCTTTCGTAAAAATAGTGCCTATGCCAAATTGCTGTGCCCTAGCAGGGTTCATGTTGCGACCTGTATTATATTTTAAGACCTATTGTAAAACACATGAAGCAATAAATGAATATGAATATGAATATGGGATTAGGGGTCAAAGCGGACCCCGAGCTCCTTTAGGGAATAACGCTAGCAGGATGATGTTGTGTTTTTAACCCCCGAAGGAAAAAGAGGGGTGTTATAACTTTTACGTATCTGTGTGTCTATCTGTCTGTGTGTGTGCATCGTAGCTCCTAAACGAATGGACCAATTTGAAGGTGTTTTTTTTATTTGAAAGCCGACGTGATCGAGACGGTTCTTAGCTACGTTTTAACAAAATCGGTTGAGCTGTTTTTGAGATTTTGAACTTTGAAATGAATATGTCGGGGGTTTTTCAACTGTTCTAAGTCGTAGTTATTTACAAAAGGCTGCGAAGAGACCTTCTTTTGCTTCAGTATCAATTACTAATCCAACATCAATTCAAAAAAAAACGATTCATCCAAATACAACCCAAAAATAGATCTCTTGTTGAACTAAGTTCTAAAGACGCTTGTCTACGACAGTTTTCGCATATATTTAAGGACGGTAGTAACTACAGAGGTATTGGATTTTTTAATATAGCCCCGAGATCGTCGTGTCAGTTGCCTCAAAGGCTGCCGTGAGTGCTTACGCAACCCGGCACGAGGCAATGAGGGACAGTACAACTCGACCAAGCTAAAAATGCACCTCGCTCAGTCTAACTTGTTCGACGCGAGGTGCATTCTTAGCTTGGTCGAGTTGTAGGTACTGTAGAATGTAGAATATGCACAGTAGTTAAATTGCAATGATACTGCTGGCTTTTAGGCCTTTTAGATTAAAAAATAAAATGAAAAAACTGGCCAAGTGCGAGTCGGACTCGCGCACGAAGGGTTCCGTACCATTATCAATAAAAATATTTATATTATTTTGTTTTTAGTATTTGTTGTTATAGCGGCAACAGAAATACATCATCTGTGAAAATTTCAACTGGAACTATTACGGTATCATGTTGACAGACAGACGGACGGACAGCGGAGTCTTAATAATAGGGTTCCGTTTTACTCTTTGAGTACGGAACCCTAAAAAGATTTACTGTCGCATCACGGAACTGGAACTATCACGGTATCAGTGAGATACAGCCTGCTGACAGACAGACAGAGAGACAGACGGACAGCGGAGTCTTAGTAATAGGGTCCCGTTTTACTCTTTGAGTACGGAACCCTAAACACGACTTATTTGAATTAGCTGCAAAAAAAGGCGCAGTATACAAATCTATCTACTTAATCTATTCAGCCCGTATCCACCCACTGTTGAGTAATAGGCCTCTTCTTTATTACGCCGTTCTCCCCGATCCTGTGCTAATCTCATCCACTGTTTGCTTCCTGTTCGGCAGATATCATATGGTGGTCTGCCCACTGACCGTTTCGATGACCTTGGCCACCATTCAGTAACCCGTGTTGTCCATCTCCCATCGTTTCTCCTCGCCAAGTGTCCCGCCCACCCCCACTTTAAGTGCGTAATTCATTTGCCGACGTCCGCTACTTCCGTTCGGCGCCGGATTTCAGTGGAGGGACACGATCTACAAGGGAGATGCCTAACATGGCTCGCTGCATGGCTCTCTGCGCCACAATTAAGTATTTTGTGCAGTACCTACTCCCTTGGTGAGTTGGTATACAAATATGACAACAAATATACAAAAAAATCTAAACATAGCGGCGAAATTGTGTAACGATTGGTTTTGGAGGAGAAAACAGTCGCGAGCGAAACCTCTATTTTTGAAACATCAAAACATCGCGAGAAATCCAGTTTATTCCCGATAGACTTCAAACCTTCAAATAATTGTAATAAAAGTATAAATTACAAAATAGAATTAAAATCATAAAAAGATAGGAACCTTGAAAGTTTAGAATTTTTTTTTTTTATTTTATTGTCCAAGAGTAAATTTAAAGGTACCAATATCTCCTTACGCTATTATAGAAACAAATTTGTATGACAACTATGGACCTAAACGCAGTGTTTCGCGACCGAAACAACAATTTACTTCATTTTCCATGCAACGGTTAATACAAATTGCAAAGTGTGACGTCATACTTTAAAGCCAATCAGTGCGAAGCGTTTTGGCTGCTGTCAGCGAGGTCCGTCTTTAATTCGTTTTTTTGGCTATTAATGTTCTTTAAATGTAGTTGCTTCCATACAAACATTTGTTCATCTACAAAAACTGGTTCGAATGGCATAGAAAAAAAATGAAGGTCACAAGCCCATTAGTATATAGTTTCGTAAAACTAGTGCCTACGCCAAATCTTGGGATTATAGGTGTCAAAGCGGACCCCGGGCTCCTTTAACGGGGAAAACGCTAGGACAATGATGATTGCTGGCAATAAATATAATAATTTACTTTAAAAACAAAGTTTTAACTGACTTCAATTCAGTACTCCGCCAAGCCACATGAACATTTCCACATTTATTTTCCAATTTAGCACATGAACTGATTTCCGAGAGCAAATACGTTGATAATTAGAGAAAATAACAAAATCGCTGTATGTGGGCCGATAATATTTGAGGACTTCCGTCAATTCCTCAAGGATCTCAGAATCACCTTTGGCACTTCTTTGTTTGCTATTTCAACGGAATGATATCAGAATCGGTGACGTACTTTTATAGTTTGAAGTACATCATTGACAAGTTCCACAAGCCATCTGTGGTCTTCATCATCACTTCCACTTCACCAAATTCATGATTTCCGGATGTAAATGCACGAGTTATAATAGAAAACACCGAAATTACTACACGCGTGCCTTATATATTTGAGGAGTTCCCTCAATTCCTCATGGTTCCCATCATTCAACTGGAGTTTAGAAAACAATGGGACCAACCTGGAAGCATATACTTTCAATTAAAAAAAGAATGGTACGAATCGGTTCATAAATGACGGAGTTCTGAGGCAACACACATTAAAAAAAAAAAACATACAACCGAATTGAGAACCTCCTCCTTTTTTGAAGTCGGTTAAAAATAAATACCGGTCAAGTACGAGTCTGACTCGCGCACCAAGGGTTCCGTTCATTCTTGAACAATCTTAAACAGCACATAGTAGAAGTTACCCTTGCAAACCGTCATCTGCATTTTGGTACTACAACTTACAACCTAGTATGTTTGTTTTCAGCGATTGTTTTCTATCACGAGTACCGATTTCGATTATTTGTTTATTATTTGAAAGAAGGGACTTTAAATATCATCTCATAGCAATTTGAAGAATTAAAATTACATACAAAAGTAAGTAATTAAAAATTTAATTAATAAATTATTTTTGATAAATAAATAAAAATATGCTAGATAGAGTTTTCGTTTTATTTTCCTGTATTTTTTATGTTACTCTTAATCATATGTAAATTTTTCAGAATTTTCGCTCGGTAAACTTCAGAGATAACTTAAGACTTAAGACTTTTATTTTTTAACCCCCCTCATATTCGTCATTTACACTGAAAATAAAAATGTTTATTAAAATTTTTCATGTTCCATACACGTGTCTTTAACAGTTGTTCCAAATTTCGAATTGATAGCTTAAGTATTTCCTGAGATATTTCACGTTGTGACAGATGGACAGACGGACAGAGTCGCACCGCACCATAAGGGTTCCTTTTTTACCTTTTTGGTACAAAACCCTAAAAAAATAAAAAATAAATTGCAGATGTCTTACACAAATCGACCTAATCCCAAATTAATTGACACAAATTTTATACTTTACAAGTATGGCGACCCTACAGGGGTCTAATTACGTAATGACGAAAAGGAAAATGATGGTCATAGCGCTGGTACCGGCGGCCAAACGCGTGGGCGTTTATCGAACGTGTCGGATAAATTACGAAAGTCGAAAAAAAACGATTCAACCATTTGTACCAGGCTACTTTTTGCACAGCTAATCATCGTCGAGTATTCACGAAAGTCACCATACCATACTTTTCCGATGGTTCCAAATGGCCACCATAATTAAAGGAGTTAATGTTTTTTTTTTTTTTAAACGATTTGTACCAGTGTGGCATTTGGATTTTTGGAAAGAATATAATACAATGTGACCTTCCAGAGAGATCACCTCGACCCTCGGTAATGAGGAAACCAGTGGAAGGACAAAGTTCAAAGTAGTTACAACCTCACTGAGCGTGAGTTGCTCTATATATTTATATAAAACAAGACTTCCTGACTGATCATCAACGCACAGCCGAAACTACTGGAACTAGAAACTTGAAATTTACTCCCATACTACCTTTTATAACCAGGATATAGAAAGGGAGCGTAGGGCGTTATCAGTCAGAGGTAACATGCTTGCCCGCAGGTTCGCTAGGTGTTCCGCAGAGGTAAAGATTGCACTTTTTAAAGCCTTCTGCCTATCTTTCTACGCTGGCGGACTGTGGGTTAAGTACACAAAGCGAGCTTATAGCGCCCTACGCGTTACGTATAATAATATTTTCAGGATGCTGTTAGGAATGCCCAAATGGTGTAGTGCCTCGGGGATGTTCGCAGAGGCACGCACAAATGACTTCCATGCGATTATGCGAAATAAAATTTCATCCCTGATGGCTCGAGTGAGGAAAAGTACCAACAGCATCCTGAAAATGATGGCTGATGGTAGGTTTGACTGTCCAATACTTCTGTATTGGATTGGGCAGGTCAAATCTACCTTGCAATATAGTAAGTAAGTGTATGTTCTGTGTTCTGTGTATGTCAGTTTATGTTGTATGTTAAATTGTATGTAAGCTTTGTAATCTAACCTTATAATTAAAATGTAACTAACACCTCTTATATGGGTCGGTGAAGACCTGAAATAAAATATATTCATTCATTCATTCATTCATAACGTCGGCGACGGATAAGAAGGGATTTTTGGAAATTCCACCCCTAAGGGGGTTAAATAGGGGTGCTAAGTTTGTATGGAGGAAACTGTATTTTTTGAGCTGGGGTCTTCAAAATTTGTGGAAAGATTACTTTATAGAATACAAATAAAGTACTTTCAGCCTCACTGACACAACAATGTGTGTATGTTCGTCATAAATTTCCCAGCAATCTTTCAGAAAGTAATCTAGCTCTCTCCATGGCTTGTGTGGTAATTGCGAGTGCCTGTAATTTGTACCCCGACCGCGGAGTAGAGATAAATTTAAAGGGGCGGAACAGCCCTTTGGCCTTAATTTACACCAAACCGTACGTTATATTTGTATAATAACTACAACTAATTTTTTTTTAAATCCCCAACATTTTCATTTTTACCTTCAATATCTCAAAAACGGCTAAACCAATTTTGTTGAAACGTAGCTGAGAACAATCTTGATCACATCAGCTTTCGGATAAAAAACCACATACAAATCGGTCCATGGGCAAATATTCGGCGGTTTTTTTTCGTCAATGTCGTCTCCAAGAAATACTATTAAAATTGACGAATATCAGAGTCCACTTTTGATGAAGACGTAAGACGATACCGGTGCTGAGTCATTTTAAACCGACTTCAAAAAAAAGGAGGAGGTTCTCAATTCGGATGTATTTTTTTTTTTTTTTTTTAATGTTTGTTACCTCAGAACTCCGTCATTTATGAACCAATTCGTACAACTCTTTTTTTAATTGAAAGTATATGCTTCCAGATTGGTCCCATTGTTTTCAAAACCCCAGTTGGATAATAGGAACCATGAGGAATTGAGGGAACTCCTCAAATATATTAGGCACGCGTGTAGTATTTTCGGTATTTTCTATTATAACTCGTGTATTTACACCCGGAAATCATAAATTTGGTGAAGTGGAAGTGATGATGAAGACCACAGATGGCTTGTGAAACTTCTCAATGATGTACTTCAAACTATATAAGTACGTCACAGATTCTGATAAGATTTCGTTGAAATAGCAAACAATGAAGTGCCAAAGGTAATTCTGAGATCCTTGAGGAATCGACGGAAGTCCTCAAATATTAACGGCCCACATACAGCGATTTGGTTTATTGGTCTAAAAATCAACGCATCTGCTCTCGGAAATCAGTTTATGTGGTAAATTGGAAAAAAAAAATGTGGAAATGTTCATGAGGCTTGGCGGAGTACTGAATTGAAGTCGGTTAAAACTTTGTTTTGAAAGTAAATTATTGATTTAATTTTCCGCGGTATGTTTTACCTCTGCTGAAATAATCTTGAGCTGACAATGACGTTAGAACCGAGCGGTTCAAACACCCGGAGATTGGCCCCCATTCGTTTAGGAGCTACGATGCCACAGACGGACTCACAGACAGACACACAAACACTTCAAACTTATAACACCCCTCTTTTTGCGTCGGAGGTTAAAAATAACAAACATGTTTAATTGCTACATAATGACGAACGGTTAGCCAAGTGGGTAGTGACGCTGCCTACGAAACTGAAGGTCATGGGTTCGAATCCCAGTAACGAAAAAATAAATAAGTTTATAAGTCAACGGGTACCTATATATAGTATGTATTGTCTATTTCCGATCTAGTAAAAAGCACCATGGTGCGCTATGAGAATTGTGCATTTTGCTTCGGTGTTGTCGATCCGAAACGTAATAGAGGCTTTATATTCGCATCGGTGTAAGCGGCGGCCGTTAGCTTCTAATGAAGATTGGTGGCTCAGCCCCGATCCCAACTCGCATTTATTTCTATTACTTTTAAATGAACTGTTTTACGCGTGGAAATAGAATAATGTTTTCCGATACTGCGTGAGCTTCGCAACTTCATAGTTACGACACTTAGTTCAACTAGTCAGTTGGTAAGTAGTTTACTAAAACCCAAGCCTCTTTCTACCTATTGCTAGTTGGTGACTGCACTTATTACTCGTTAATAGTTCTTATTCGGGTTCCAATAGGGTAGTTGCGTCATGTTAACGTAGTGTTGCTAAATGGATAGATAACCAGTATAAATTACAAAATATAATTAGAACCATAAAAAATATAATGGACCTTGAGTTTTAGAAAATATATTTTTTTTTATTGTCCAAGAGCAAATTTAAAGCTACCCATAGAGTCCTTGCGATTTTATAAAAACAAAATTGTACAACAACTATGGACCTAAACGCAATATTTCGCGACCGACACACAGCAATTTACTTGATTTTCCATGCAATGATTAGTAGGTACTAATAGCAAACCGCCATACGATAAATAAATAAATAGCAAACTGACGTCAATTTTTTATCAAATAGTATCAAGCATTTTGGCTGCCGCCAGCAAGGCATGGCGGCCGATTTGTATAGAGTGAGCCTCGCAAGTACATTTACCCACACAACGCCCAAGTAATTGACAAGACAAAGCACGCACACATCTAAAACACACACTCTTGTATACCTACACGCTTATTTGACTATAAACGCGCATTATATCAGGCATTTTGGGAAAAAACGTAATATTCTCTGCGATCAGCACGCGTGCACAGTATGGCAGTGTATGCCCATTGAGCATACAGCTGCGACATGGCCGCCGGCGGCTTGTCCTCTCTCTAGTATTCTATGCTCTGAAGTCAGACCGCTACGAGCGCTTTTCGCTACATACGAGGTTTAACCTGCTACGGACTAGGGCGTAGCGCTACGAGATTAGCGTGCCCGTGAATGTGTTAAAGTGTAATAGTTGCTCCCATACACACATTTGTTCCTCTCCAAAAAACTGGTTAGAATGGTATCGTAAAAAAATCATAGGTCACAAGCTTATTTAGCCCACTTAGCAAAAATAATTTTATGATCGTGTTATGCATGCTGTTAATGAATACTTAACTTTAGTCTACCCGTTTTATAAGAATTTATTTTTACTTTGTATTAATTAATTGTGTACCTAACGCGCGGCGCAAATAGATGATACTTTTATACTCACTCACTAGTTAAGCAAATTGTTATGTTACATTATCATATAACTAAGCATTATTTTCTCATGTAAGTGAATTAAGTATCGTTATTCTTTTGAGAAATAAAGATCTTTGAACCGAAATACTCCTGTCTCCATCATCAAATTATATATATGATCGTTGTCTCAGAACTTACAAAAGAAATTTAATAAAAGCTTGTAAAAATAATAGTAAAACCAAGTCTCTGTAGTTTGCTTCAAGCAAGTCTCTGACTAAACACTATCCTCCCACTTGCCAGGTAAGTGGTGAGGCGTGTCGACTTGAATGAGAATTTCAATCTCAGCCGCCATCTTTACAAGCTGAGATGGCTAGACATCTTAAAAATACAGTGAACCAATAGCATCACATACCTACTTTACTAGTAGACATAATATATAGTCGGAGATACGAAAAGAGGCAGACCCTTCACCCATCTGTTTAATGGATGAAAAATCAATTAAACAGGTTGGCTAAAAAACTCCTGGCAAGTTTTTTTCTTTTTAACCCTCGACGGAAAAAGTAATTTTCTCAAACATGCAATGAAATTTCATAATTCCGTCGTTATAACAGGCTTTAAAGTATCACGTTTCGGGCGGAAGAAGAAGATAGAAAACTGTAAAGGAATTTCATAGGAAATTGAAGGCCTGGGCCGGGAAGTAATGTTTTTTTAATTTCATTCCACAATTTGTGGCAATGGTCACGGAGTTCAGCTATTAAAATTTGTTTGATTTCTTGAAGTTTTTTTTATTTTTTTAATTGCATGTTTGAGAAAAGCACTATACAAGTATACATGCCTAGCCGTGAAAAGGGCTTGCCGGCTTCGTATCTTCTTCTTCTTCTATACCTACTCACCCGGCAAGCCCTTCTTTCCCGGCGTCTGCAGTAATGTATTATTATTCACACAATAATAAAATGCAAGCTTACAGTATATACACCAAATCGCTTACACGCTAAAATAAACAAAAAAGATAAACATGCACAAAAAAATGTCATAAATCATAATTATTATATTTATACTTAATGTCATTCTATTAATTAAGTGCCAATTCAAAAATACCCTAGCAATATGGCACAAGTATGTCAAACGATCAGCGAACATGTCAATAGAGGGGTGTTATTAGTTTGACGTGTCTGTGTGTCTGTCTCTGTGTGTGTGTGTGTGTGTGTGTGTGTGTGTGTGTGTGTGTGTGTGTGTGTGTGTGTGTGTGTGTGTGTGTGTGGCACCGTAGCTCCTAAACGAATGGACCGATTTGAATGCGGTTTTTTTTTATCCAAAAGCTGACGTGATCGATATGGTTCTTAACTACGTTTCAACAAAATCGGTTCAGCCGTTTTTGAGATATTGAACTTTGAAATGTAAAAATGTCGGGGGTTTTCAAGTTTTCTAAGTTGTCGTTGCGCTCAATAGTTTAACGAACAAATTGTAAACGAATCGAAAGTATGAAGCCTATAGAATATAAACTAAAACATTCGCGCAATCTTTTTTTAAATTCTTCTTCTTCTCTTACTTAAGAGCTATGCTCTTGTCGGTGTAGCTCAAAGTAGGCCCTCCATCTACTCCGATCCCACGCAATCTCTTTGACCTCACGATATGACCCAACATCAACTCTCTTTTTGAGTTGCTCCATGTAGTCTATTCTAGGTCTTCCTCTTCCTCGCCTCCCCTCTATCTTTCCTTCAATTATGTTAAGTACGAAGTTGTCATGTCGTAAGAGGTGCCCTATCATCTTCCCTCTTCTATTTTCTAAGTTCCTAACTAGCTGCCTGGTTTGCCCCACTCTATTCAGCACTTCTTCATTGGTTACTCTATCTCTCCAGCTAATTTTCTCCATTCGCCTCCAACACCACATCTCAAACGCTTCTAATATCTCCGCATCTTTCTGGGTCAAGGTCCAAGTTTCACTTCCGTACAATGCTATGCTCCATATGTATGATTTAATACATTTTATTTTCGTTTCTTTCGATATTTTTGAAGTTAATATATGTTTTTTTGTTGTGAAAAGTTTTTTAAATTACAGTCGAAAAAAAAACACATTTTTTGTAAGAAACCTAATTGCTTTTACAAAGCTACTTGTGTCACTCCCAAGATTAAGAGGAATCTAACGACAACCAGCACCACACATGTCAAAATCCATCGAGCCGTTTGGACTCATCATCATCATCATCATATCAGCCGAAAGATGTCCACTGCTGGACATAGGCTTACCCCAAAGAGTGCCACAATGACATGTCCTGCGCTACCCACATCCAGCGGACTCCCGCGACCTTTACCAGGTCATCAGTCCACCTTGTGGCGCCTACCCACGTTGCGCTTTCCGGTACGTGGTCGCCACTCGAAAACCTTTCCGCCCCAACGGCCATCGGTTCTACGTGCCGTTTGGACTGTAGCCCGTGAAATAGGGTTTTACTGGATAGCGGTGACATTTTAGGGAAATTTATCGGCAAAATGTTTTTTTTTGCATTTTTTTTTAATTTTTAATATCCTTTTGCATAACTAATATCCATAAAAAGCAACAGCATCATTAACCTGCGCAAAATGATAGGTACTTAAGTATTAAAATCTTTACTCGATACACTGTACATATTGATGGAAAAGATTTTTTTTTTTTTTTTAATATTTTAATACTTAAGTACCTATCATTTTGCGCAGGTTAATGATGCTGTTGCTTTTTATCTGTTGTTGCCCAAAATGGATATTTGCAGGTTGATGGTCAAATTTTTGAAATTAAGTTGATATTTGATCATTTCCGTTGCTAATTTATGTGAGAATAAGTCAACGAGCGAGCGAAGCGAAGTTCTCAGTTTTAGCTTGGGCCGAAATTCTTTCGTATATCTGGATGTGCGGATGTCCATATGTCCGGCTGTAGGGCTATTCTCTTCTACAGGACGCATTTCTTAACCGATTCTCGCAGAGCAGGTTCAATATTTTTTTTTTTATTTTCGATTCAGTTTTTTAACACGCTCATAGAGATCCACTAAATGTAATAAATGAAATAAATAATGCTGAGCCAGTGTCCGGTTCACGGCCGCAGAGACACACTTGTTACATGTTTTTTACTGTTATTTTTATTTATTTTTGCTTAATATATGTGTCCTGTGTGTTAGTGAATAAATGTATCTTTCTTTCTTCTTTCTTTAAATACATACATTTTACTCAGCAAGCACGCTGCAACGGCACTTGTACAAGTCAAATTTAAACAAACTCAACAGTCAATATTTTTTTGCCAAAATAAACTTATTACAATGATAGTACTTAACCTGCTTAAAATAAGTAAAAGATAGAGCCTCCGGCCTTGGCTGGCACCGTTCGATAGAACTAGACGACGCTCGTATCTTGTCACTTATCGCGTGATAAGGCCAGGCCATCCATGCTACCGGGCCTGACCAACAAAAAAAAATAGACGGAGCATGACGAACGACCCACTGAAGCCGGTTCTCAACCAAGCCATATAGGTTTAGCACACGCTCACGCACACAAAAACAAATTAAATTGCACAAAACTCGAAATAAGTGATCTTGACAGCATTGCGACACGTGCTGAAGAGTTTTGTGCAACTTTGTTTGTATATGTGTGCGTGAGCGTGTGCTAAACTTGTTTGGCTTGGTTGAAAACCGGCTTCACTAGGTTACTATTGTCAACTACCGTATTGCGTTCTTATGCTTGCATATGTCACATTGTGTGACATAGCAAGAAGGAAACGGTTCCTAATTCAAAACATATAGATAAAGGGTATACTTACAGGTTCCCAGATCGGAATGGCTTTGCTTACGAGTACTATTTTTCTTAAAATCTCAAAAAAACTTTTCCGCAAGAACCCCCTTTTCTTTCATTTCGGAACGAAACAAAACACCTATAAATCCAAAATAAATCGCTATATTTTGCTGAAAAACTGTCAACATAGTGCTTTACGTACGAACACAAAAGGACGTAAGTCCATACAAATTGTTCAGCATATACTGCTTTCTGAACTCACATGTAAGGGTGCATAATAAACCTTAAGTAGGTCACGTAAATACCACTGGGTCGGAGTATCCTTCTTCCGCTACAACCCAAAACAAACCCTACTGTGTAAAAAATAGAATCCCAATTCAAACAACAGCGGCACATCCCTATATCAAACAAATTTCCTCTTTCAATCCGAAATCCGCTTTATCCCAAACGGTGATAGTTGAAAATCGAACAGTGGTACTGCTTTTGTTTTCTACTCGGGAATCGTTAGGTATCTAAGTTCAAGCTTTATCGAGAGGTATTATGGTTGGTTTTGCAATGTGTCGATGTTATCAGAGATGATAAGCGAAGCCTTTGAGATAACTCCGCTATAGAAATGGTGAATTCAGGCTACGGTTTATGTTTTCGTTGTTAATAATAGACGTTATTTCTCAAGGGATAGTAATCTGAGGAATTTCGTAGCAATAAGGGTGTTTACACACAAAAAATGGTTTTATAGGTAGGTAGGTATAACCTACCGGAAGGCGCGGCGTTGGTAGGCCTCCCACAAGGTGGACTGATGACCTGGTAAAGGTCGCGGGAGTCCGCTGGATGCGGGTGGCGTAGGACCGGTCACTTTGGTACTTTTTGGGGGAGGCCTTTGTCCAGCAGTGGACGTCTTTCGTTATTTCATGATGATGATGAGGAATAACCTGGTAAAGGTCGGGGGACTCGCGGGAGTCCGCTCGATGCGGGAGGCGCAGGATTGATCACTTTGGCACTCTTTGGTAGGCGTATGTCCAGCAGTGGACGTCTTTCGGCTGATATGATGATGATGATGATTCGTAGATATGCCACGGTACCGAGCATGCTACCCAGGTACTAAGCAGTTACCTACGTGTGCGTTGCTATTTAACATTTAAAAATATTGTCACTCTCTTGAATAATTCTACATTTTTCTGGAGACCCAAAACATACAAATTCACAAAGCTAAAATCTCACAGTCCCGTTCTCTTTATAGTATTAATACCTATAGAAAATGATTCTGTAAGTACTTACAATATTCGCACAATTTTTTTACGATTTTATCAAGTCTGAACTGGTAACACTGGTTGGTAACAGTCGTTAGTTGGTCGCCGTTTCGTTGGTGTTGTCAGTTTAGTTAGACCTGTGGAACTGTAAATTTCACATTAAAGCAAAAAAATAAAAAATAAATTGTTTTTTTTTTTAACCGACTTCAAAAAAGGAGTAGGTTACAATATGTTCCACTGTATGTATGTAATTTTTTTTTGTATGTTTGCCGATTTTTCCGTCAAATTGTGAACTGATTTCCAAAATTCTTAGGCAACCCTCAAACTTTGTAGTGTACTAATTTCGGTATTTTCTATTATAACTCGTGTATTTAATTTTGGTGAAGTGGAACTGATGATGATAACCAGATGATTTATGGAACTCCTCAAAGATAAAGTACGTCAAAGATTCTGACATGATTCCGATTAAGTACCTAGCAACTAATGAAGTGTCAATTCTGAGATCCTTGAGGAATCGACGGAACTCCACAAATATTATCAGCCCACAGATAGCGAATTGAGTTTTTTTGTAATAATCAACGCATTTGCTCTCGAAAAGCAGTTCATGTGGTGAATTGGAAAGAAAATGTGGAAATTTTCTTGTACCTACATAATATGTGGCTTGGCTCTGTATTGAATTAAGGTCAGTTTAAAATTTGTTTTTAAAGTAAATTAGGTATTTCCTTTCAATTGAAATTCATACATTTCGTAAGCAGACGTTAATACAAAATTTATTGTGAAATTGTAACTTATAGGCTTCGTGAAACAGGCCACCGATGTTTACTAATTTCACGAAATTATGGTCACGTGCATATATTCATGTAAACAAAACAATATGCATAGAGACGAGTCATGAATACAGATGGGCACACATCGACGACGCAGTTGAATGACCGATTGTGAACTTTAATACAGCTATATAAGACCTATTTACGGTCAGTGTAGCGCGTTGATTTTTGTACAGGCAGCCTAGAAAGTGGTATACCAATTTCGATCCTATGTTTTTATTTTTAAGGTTCAAAACAGCGTATCTTTCCTGGCTTACTGTTAATGCTTTATGCTTTATATGCTCGCTATAAGGCGAAACTTATTTAACTTTATACACAGTTCATAATTATGTTTTCATTTATTGGTCAGTGGATAACTGGGTCCCAAAATGATAGGTACACTGCTATTCAACAATGTGATTTATTCCGCTAATGTACAAACTGAAACTCAAATTAGTATTCCAGGACAAAACTTAACAGCGCGATTCACGATTGCTCATACACGGAACAGCGACATCTGGCAGGTAATTGGCTAACTATAAAATCTTGCCAACAAACTAAGCGAACTGAGGTGACAGTTGGACAGTCAGTGGGTCAAAATGAGGGGTTTTGCATGCGATATACCACTAGCTGGCAGCATTATGTTGACATTACCTTACTTCCTATTAAGCTGGGTAAATGACCATGTGCCGCGACGCGCCATTTGTGTATACGAGAAATTAATCCATAAAAAACCGGCCAAGTGCGAGTTGGACTCGCGCACGAAGGGTTCCGTACCATTATCTATAAAAACGGCAAAAAAATCACGTTTGTTGTATGGGAGCCCCCCTTAAAAAAATATTTTATTTTGTTTTTTGTATTTGTTGTTAGGTATAACGGCAACAGAAATACATAATCTGTGAAAATTTCAACTCTCTAGCTATCACGGTTCTTGAGATACAGCCTGGTGACAGATTATCTATAAAAACGGCAAAAAATTTTGTATGGGAGCCCCCCTTAAAAAAATATTTAATTTTGTTTTTAGTATTTGTTGTTATAGCGGCAGCAGAAATACATAATCTGTGAAAATTTCAACTCTCTAGCTATCACGGTTGTTGAGATACAGCCTGGTGACAGACAGACGGACGGACGGACGGACGGACGGACGGACAGTGAAGTCTTAGTAATAGGGTCCCGTTTTATTCTTTGAGTACGGAACCCTAAAAAGGATGAACGTAATATTTTGACTAACATTCACGGGCGCGACTACTGGCATATTTACCCGTGACCTGATCATACACATCCCTTCATTGTAAGGCGGCGCCCTTAAATTAGACCCTGGAAGCTAGAAACCGTAGTGTTATGGCTAAACGAATCCTTGCTGGTATTGCTAGTCTAAATTGGGTATCTGTTTTAGAAATTGTTGGAGAAACTTTCTGAAGCAAATATTCGAAGTCCACTGTTGACATACGAGTAATTTTTTTAAATTCACCACTGGGTTCAGAATGTAACTCTGATAACTGCTTCTCCATAGAAAGTCTGAAATGATTTTTATATAATGAATAAAGACAGTTCTAATCATATCATAAGTCAATTCAAAAATTCACTACACCAGCAAACATACCTTGATCGGTTACGATGTATTTCAGTCATCCACCATCTTCTATTTTTCCAACGCTTTCTACTAACTTTCTTGTTTAACACGTTTAAATAGTGATATGTTGCCACAGCAAACAAAGTTATTGCAGCAGCAGCTTCTACGTCCATTTCGCGGCGGGTTTCACAAACGATTGTGAGCATCCCGTGAATGTGGAGGGCACGACTTGGCCGTGAATTCATGCCGTGAATTCGCGCCGTGAATTCACGGCACTAATGTGGAGCCGCCATGATAATCAATCGAGTTAATGTAACGTTGCTCGGCCATTTTTCTAGCAGGACATTCAAGGATTTCAAAATAAATACTTTATTACATAAAAAACATCCAAGAAACTCCTCAGAAATAAATATTCATGCTCATTACACAAATATTTGCCCTTACCGCGATTCGAACCCAGGACTATCAGCTTCGTAGGCTGGTCACTACCCACTACCACTAGGTTAACCGGTCTTCTAAATCAACGATAGATTATTAAAAACTCATTCGTCTATTAACATTTAAACACGCTTAAACTCGATTTTTGCAGTCCACCGTTTTATTAAACTTCAGAAGCCATGAATAAATTGCTTCATTATTTCATATTTTCATATTTATAACGCCCGTGGGAGGGAGTTTTTAACGTCTGTTCACGCCTCGTGCCTCCGAGTGGGCGAAATAAGGGAAACTGATTTTCTAGCGGTTTTTAAAGCGTTCTTTAATTTAATATATTGAACTAGCGAGAGAACCGAACGAAGTTCTCCGTTTTCATCTTAGGCCAACATTGTTTCGTATGTCTGGATGTCCAGGTGTCCGGCTGTTCTCCTCTACAGGTAGCATTTTCTCAACCGATTTCCGTGAAATTTTGATGATTGATTGATCTTTATTTTGCCTTATTAAACAATAAATACCATGCAAAAATTGTATACATCAAAACACACACACATAGAACAAAAAACAAGAAAAATTATATATATATATAGAGTCAACATAACAACCATACAATAATAAAATATCTTTGGGCAACTTAGTAATTATTTACAAATAACATAAAACCATAGTGTGTAGGTATGTTAGACACGTTACATTTTAAAATTATAAAAACAACATCATCAAAACAGACATGGTCACTGGTCAGGTAGCAAATTAACATAAATAAAAAAACAATTGATAATATTCAGTCCAATAATTTAGCAATAAATTAGTTGAGGCTGTAAAATGGTCTCTGACCTAAGTATGTCTTGAGTTGGTTTGAGAAAACGCTCAATATGTCCGACTGTTTTGTGTGGTTTGGAAGATGATTGTATATGCTGTAGATGTAGATGAACAGCTACATAATTATAAATGAACAGCTACATAATTAATACTTTTTATAAAAAATATTTTTTTTGTATTGCATGAAGTTAAACTTAGGTAGTGCCAAATCAGAATTTCTTCTTAACGCGTATCTTTGTGTTTGGTGAACTTTCGTGTAAGAACTTTTGTTTTTGTAGACATAAATGGATATTTGATAAATATACAATGCAATAACCGTATTGATACAATGCTTCGTGAAAAGTGGTATATGTGTAACGGGGAAACATCTCTCTATAAATCGAAGACACTTTTTTTTTATAAGAAGAATTTTATTGACACTAGTGCTGTTGTTGCCCCATACTTCTATGCCATACCTAATGAGACTTTCGACATAGGAAAAATAAATAATTTTAAGTGTATTGGCATCTGCAATTTTTACCATCGATTTTATCGAGTAACAAGCTTTTGCGAGTTTTTTTGAAATATAGTCAATATGATTGTGCCATCTAAGATATGGATCCAGCTGAATTCCAAGGAAACGTATGGAGTCCGTTTTGCTTATCGGTAGCTCCAGTATACAGTCATCGGAATTAACAGCACGCCTATACGTCATGTAGAAGCTCTTCTCATAGTTCAATCTTAAACCATTTGCATCAAACCAGTTTCATATACTGTTCCAACCATCTTTTGTGACATTGTTCAGTACATCGTAAGTTTCACCTTTAAATAGTTTGTGAGCAGGTTCAATATTTATATAGAATTTTTCTGTCGATTTACTATTCCAAAACTATTTTTTTAAAGACAGGCAGTCATTCTACACAGCTACTTAGTCATAATCATAAATCTACTAAGTGTTCAATGTCCATCAAACATTTTTTTGGGTCTTGATTTTGTTGCCGCCTGTGTCCGGATGAGCCCTAACACGGCGGGTTTATCTTGTGTAGTTTACACGTTCCTATGGCGACCTTCTGTCTCCATCATCAGATGAGCTCAGCATGGCACCATATTATTGCATTGTAATTTGACTTACATAATTGTACAAAGGTTCAACTCGTTTGGACTTCGGGAAGTTGACCAAATTTGACTTGCAAGATTTGACCTGCAACCTGCAACGATTGAATGAACTAACAAGGCAAGCAATATACGGTAACAAAAACTAAGACAAGATTCGTTAGTCCTATTATCATATTTTTTGATTGTCTTATTATGATTGATGCGAGTTACTGTTCAGGCAGTGCCAAAGTTAGGAAATTACACTTCCCAATAAGCAACCTCGAGACTGGGATGAGTAAGTGGCTAATAAAGTAGGTAGATATTAAAATGATGAAACCCACAGTCGACATCAAGACTCTAACTTTGCCCGTAAAGTAGGTTTACCATTAGTATGGCCACATTTGGGACCTTGCAGGTTTTTGACTAGTCCACACTTACTGGTCATCAACTCATCACTTAAGACCTGCCTAGATTCTCGAAAACGGGAGTCTAAACTTTGGAGATTTAACAGTTATTCATTAAGAAGCCAACGTGCCAAATGGGACACTCTTGAATGTCAAAATTTCAACGTTGGAACGCTGTGTCATGCCCACTCCGATCACAAATGATACTCACAAAGTCACGACCCCGAGGTTTCCCTTTCCTTTTCATACAGGGGGACCCTCCGCAACTTACCTATAAATAGATGTCTTCAGTTGTTTCACTGTCCCTCTTGCAGCCGTACGTTCTAAATGCTTTTGCATGGGGCACGTAATGTTTCGCGACCCTAGTTTAATTTTGTCAGGACGACGCCGTCTCTGATACGTATGGGAGGACATCATCATCATCATCATCAGCCAACCCGTTAATATGTCCAATCGATATGACAGCCACGTCATAAAACAGTTACAGCACTTTTAAAGTGAGTAAATAAGGGCGAAACTTATAAATGAATGAATGAAAATATTTATTTCAGAACAAGTTCCATATCGGTTAGAAACATTTTGACTTAACCTATTGTTGAAATACACTATAAAAGTACACTAATAATAATTTTAAGACTTATGAGTCATCTAATGCAGGTAGGTTTCATAGTCTCAATAATATGCCTACGGTCCTCCAAAAAGGAAAGGGGGTCATCGGGACCTAGACTTTTTGACAGAAATCTGAATGAGCAAAGTACTCGGCGTTCAACGTTGAAATTTTGATATTCACGACAGACTTTTGGATATCCAACAAGCCACACCACCAACTATCCTTAAACGCTACACTTTTGACATTCATGTATCGATTTTGGCACGGCGGCGCTGCTCGATTCGGAAAACATTCACTGCCACACGCCAAGCGAACGCTCTATTCGCAGGCACTCTCCTCTACTTCCCTTCCCAGGAATACCACGGCATAGCACGGCTACGATTTTTCGGCAGTGAGGGTTAGGTAAGTAACTGAAAGTTAAAGGTAATTCCTACGGACGTAGAGCAACAGCGATCCCCACACCCCATAACCCTAAATGTGATCCCCGGGTGGTGTTTGAGAACAACGACTTGGTAACTGTACTGTTCTCTAGAATCTCGCATTGCTCACTGGATACAGCAAGTGTACACGAAAATGAACTGAAAGTATCCCGGTCTGCCAAAGCTCATGGTCACCCTATCCACGGAGCGGTAAGTTCGGAATCGCGGAGTTGTAGTCGCCGCAATAAAGGGACCGCGCCCGTTGAATTTTGATTACCATCATTACCTCGTCTGGTTTCGAAGTGTCAAGGATGCCGCTGATATCAACATCTATAGATGTGACGTTTATGTGCCTTATACCCCGTACCTAACCAAGCTACATAACCAGCCCTCGCAAATTTGCGAAATGCGCGTAAATAGGTTAGGTTCGTTAGGTAGCTTCAAATGCCCGAAAGGCAAACCACCCAGAAATAAGAGCGCTGTGCTGGGCTTCGTCAAATGTTTCGAACTACAAACAAAATGGCAAAAGGCGCATGCTGGTGGTACCCAATGTAACTTAGTTAAGTATGGAGAACAAACAGTTTATGTTGCGTAAGAATTGAGGCTTCCCGCAGCAGAACCAAGGTATAGCCCTCCGAATCGCTAAACTTAAATGGCAGTGGGTGCCACATTGCACGTAGAACTGATGGCCTTTGGCAGGCGCAGCGTGGGTCGACCCCCCACACGGTGGATTCATAATCATAATCTTGTGGGCTATGTCCAGCAGTGGCCTTCTTTCGGCTGATATCGTCGGGTGACAAGCAAAACTTACTAAATAACAAATACCTACTTAAATCAAAAGTCGTATCTCCATATCAACTACGTACCGAGATACGAGGTTTTGAAGAGCAGTAACAGTTTTGGTAGTGATTTTTGCTTGTCACCCGACGATATGATGATGTGGCATTACGTTGCTGTGACCTATTTCCGGGATCTACAATTTTACAAGTTTAAACAGGCGATTGATGACTTGAGCAATATTGCCGAGGCCGTTTGACCAATTTCGCTTATTTAAACTTGTAATATTATAACTAGTAGCATCATGAAGCGGGCTAACTGGTAGAGTCTGGGTCACCAGAACTTCCGAGGATGCTTCAAGTTGAGAGTGCACTTGCATTTGTCAATGGCAGTCAACACTAGGAAAAATTTGACAAAAGAGTGCGAAAAAAAATTCGGCATAATTAAACCATTTCATTTTTGTAAGTATTACTTTTAGCACAATTACAATACAGCAACGACAGTGCAACCAGACATTTGCCGAATCACAGTGAAATACAATAATTGGCCAGCTCTTGCCGATTTTCCTACGTTTTCTCGCTTTTACTTCCAGCAGTAGTTTCTCCTGGAACGGGCGTCGTTTCTACTGGAACAGTTATCGTTTCTACTTGATCAGTTGTCGTATCATCATCGTAATACGCATCATCAGTCGCATTCTTAGCATCATGGTCTTTCGTGCTAGATGTTTCGTAATCATCGTCGTCGTAATATTCCGGATCGTGACTGGCCTCGTAGTCGTCTCGCACTTTATCAGAGAACCTTTCGTAGAGGTAGCCGCGACGATCAGTACAATTGATTACGTTCCTGAAAATTAACTTATCTATACTTCTATACCTACTAATATTATAAGGAGCAAAAGTCAATGTGGTATGAGTGAAAAGCGGACGAACTGAAAAACAACGCTGTGCAATTGCACATCACATGCTGAGTTCTTTCATATTGTAAGTATGTACAGTCGCAAAATGAAAAGGTTGACCACCTTAAGATCTGTTTTTGCTTGCTCAGGATAAGTTATCAGTATCTGCTTTATCGACAGAGTTTGACACATTCCGTCATAAATTAATGGCATTTCAGTACATTGCCCACGGTTCTGGTTAAATTTAGGTTTCGCGATATTTCACTGATAGTGTAGCCATCTTCGTGTTGATCAATAATAGCTGCTCTTTCTTGAATATTCAAATTTCTCGGCATTGTAAAATATTAACACGAATACAAGAAATAGCAATGATGACATTGATAGGAACGTTATTGACATTTATAGTTTTAATCATTATAAGCGAAGAGGATGTAATCATTGGATTTATCAAACTTGACACAACGTAATGGAAAGATCAAACTAATAAAAAGGTTTTAGTTCAACGATAAATAGTCGAGGAACATTCATCTAACTAAATTTGATCTTTGTTGTCAAACAGTTAAACATAAGTTTCAATACAGCACTCACGTCTAGCACAGTTTGAAAAGGTAACATGTGCTTATTGTGCTTGCATCGCGTAAATGAATTATTTTTAAAACTGATCAACCTTTTCATTCCGCGACTGTACTTAATACAATTAATCTTGTTTCTTTTATCTCATAAGTATGTATTTTGTTTTTATATCTGTTTGTGTGACAATACATATTATCTTTCCTACTGTCTTTCTTTATTTTCTTAAATCTGTAAGTTTGTATGTTTTGGGTAACCTCCGGGAAGCGCTTATCCGATTTTTTAATATTATCACCTGTTTCTAGAATGGATTTTCTGGATGGTTATAGGCTATATTTTATCCCACGGGTTTCTTTCCAAAACGCGGATTATTTATACTAATTCTATAAACATACTAATACTTTAAAGAGGAAATTAGTTTAGTTAATACTTATTATTTTATAACCCAATTTGTGGTTAAATAATAGTAGTTTATGCAATCGTTATAAATATAATGGATACTTTTTAAGTCGAGTTTAGGCCACGAAGCTTGCTGAGTGGCCTAATTAAGGTACGAGACTTAAAAAGCTAATTATATAACTATTGTATACAATACTTTTTCTACGAGTCAACGGAAATAATAATTTATTAAACAAACTTGGTATCTATTGAAAATCGCCCTGCTGATATGAAGCGCAGCAGCTTAGTAATTTTGCGCGTTGATGTCTTCACAGTTATCTTATACAGCTCTTGGATTCATAAGATGACTGCTGGCGGTTATCTTATGAAACCATACGAGCTCCGTGACGAGGTCGTGGAGCTCCAGGATTAAAAAGTATGTGATCTTAGTTTCGTGTACGAAATCTTAATTCAAAGATTAAAGTCGACGAGTAAAAAAAATAATTATTATGCTTGTAACATCAAAGAGGAAAAGTCTGAGATTCTAGCTTTGCAAGTTTATAAGTTTGTATGTTTTGGATGATATCCGGAACTGGTTATCCGATTTCAAAAATTCTTTCACCTGCGTGTTGAATGGACTTTCCTAATGGTAATAAGGCTATATTTTATCCCGTTGAATTGCCAGTGTTATTTGCAATACGCAAGCGAAGCTGCGCGGGCACCTAGTGATCCATAAAAACTTACCTAAACCTCGACCCAACATCTGTGTAATTCGCTTCTGTAAGATTCTTCAGTTTAGCATACTCCAAATAAGTTAAGTCCGCATACGGCCCTATAACGGCATACCATTTGCCAGGGAAATTTTGATTTATCGCATTCATTTTCACCAAATTATCGTAAAACACTTTGTTGCGGTGCTCCAGCTCGCTCGCCGAGTAATTCCTTTTATAGTGGGTCTGGAAATCCTTGAAGAGTTGAGGAGCTAATCTCAAGTCGTATGTTTTATCCAGTTTGTCTCCCTTGAATTCGATCGATCGGATCGATAATTTGAATAAACTCAATACAAGCACAATAGACAGCTTCATTGTGATAATAGTAAATTGTGAGTGTCACTAATTTTGACCGATTGGCAATCAATGTCCGTTGGACACAGCCCGGTGGGTATATTGCTCGTATTAATATTTTAATTTGAAGTGATATTACCTATAAATAGATGCTCAACAGATTTCGTTGGCCATCCAGCGTGGCAACACGACCAGTGTCATAGGAACTTTTGGGCCACCAACGATCCGGGGCGGTCCTTTTTGTTAGTTTAATGTTATACTTTAATTCTCACGTAAGTGAATTGTAAATATTATTTTAAACAATAGACAAAAGGTACAGTCAAGTGCTAAAAACGGGTACTGTAAAATGTAATGACAATTGGATTGGTGAATTAATTAAGGTTTCAGTACAGTCACCAATTGTCATCAGATATTTTTGCAGCCTTTGTTCCATCATATATATTTTATGCCGGTGACTGTACATAATATTTATGCGATCAATCATTCGATACAATGTTGCACTTGACTGTAGGTACTAGGTCGCACCACTTATGTGGGTTGTGTTGTTGTCAAGAAGAAACGCCGAAACAAACTCCACAGTCGTATTTTAGAAGTAGTCCGTTTTGTCCTATACGATTTAGTTCTACGCGAAAAACGGACGAAAATTCCGTTTTGTCCTACGTGTAGAACTAAATAGTAGGACAAAACGGACTACTTCGTATTTACGCCAAAATCATACTTATTACAATGATAGCATTATTTTCTTTCATAGGTACGGTATTATAATTTCAATTTCCATTAAATCCAGCGACCTAATTAATACCAAAGGCTTCTGATTGATGTCAATAAACCATTTAAAACGACACGACAGCTAATTAAAATTTAAGTACGGATAGACATCATTGATAATTATTTCAGTTGATTGAATCACGTAATTGCGAAATTAGTCGACATTTCAATTACCCTGTGGTTTATTTGACAACAAGTAAGAAACCATGTACCTTAATTATTTTTTTAATACAGTTGTTCAAAAAGTGGTACTTTTTGTAGCTGCAAATCGTGCGCAAAGTTGTATTTTGCGCACTAGTGCTTTTAACTTTTCCACGTGTATCAAACGACGTTTTATTAATACCGTTGCGAAAAAATAAGAAAAACAACAAGTAAGGAATTTGAAACTTTTATATTATTAATTCTGTAACATCATTGTAATACAGTTAAAAAATAATGAAGTTGTTCAAAAAAAAATATTTTTTAATACTGTTCTTACTTGTTGTTTTCCTATTTTTTTTGCAACTGTATTAAAAAACGTCGTCCGATACACGTGCGGAAATGTCATTCTTCACTCGTCCCGAGTCTTACCACTCGCCTACGGCTAGTGGCAAGATATCTCGGCACTCGTGAAGTAATGACAGACTTTCCGCACTAGCATCGAAATGTACTATTAACCCCCGATGGAAAAAGAGGAGTGTTATAAGTTTGAAGTATTTGTGCGTCTGCGTGACTGTGTGTCTATGTGTGGCGTCACTCCTGTCAAATCTGACGAGTTCTGCATCGCACTATCGAAGTTTCTTAAATCAGTTGCATAAATATAACATCCAAACAACTCTCATTGGACTTCGGTCCCTGAGAGATCTCTCTATTGTCGTATCTTCTACATATGTATCTGACTGTCTGTGTGTGTGTGTGTGTGTCTGTTTCTGTCTGTGGCATCGTAACTCCTAAACAAATGGACCGATTTGAATGCGATTATTTTTAACAGAAAGCTGACGTGATCAAGATGGTTCTTAGCTACGTTTTAACAAAATCTGTTCAGCCGTTTTTGAGATATTGAAGTTTGAAATGAAAATTTCGGGGGTATTTCAACTGTTCTAAGTTGTAGTAATAATAATAATAATAATAATATTTGCGGACAATCGTACACAAATCAACCTAGTCCCAAACTAAGCAAAGCTTGTACTATGGGTACTAGACGACGATATAGATACTTATATAGAGAAATAAATACTTAAATACATAGAAAACATCCATGACTCAGGAACAAATATTTGTGCTCATCACACAAATAAATGCCCTTACCGGGATTCGAACCCAGGACCTCTTGCTTCGTAGGCAGGGTCACTACCAACTAGGCTAAAGCGGTCGTCAACTAACCTAACCTATGTTAACGCGTGTTAATTACTGATTTAGGTACATCTGATTAACTGACGCCACAAAGCGACGCGACACGAGAGTATCTACCGTTCTCTCTCTAATTTGCATCGTGCGAGTGAAACAGGAGTCGCTGAGTCGCGCGCGATACGACTGGACAGCACTAGCAATCACTAAACATTGTTTACCAACTATCCGTATCGTTTGTCCGAATTTTAATTTTAGAGAAGCGTAACCTATGGGTTCTACACTATAAGTAGATATTTAATAATAGTACATTATGATACAAGTGTGCTAAGTTGGTCATTACACTCGAGTCGGCTTTTAAGCCTGAGCCGAAGGCGAAGGCTTAATGGAGACGAGAAGTGTAATGACCAATGCACACGTGTTTCATACGACGTTTTTCAACACATTTGCGAGGAAAAAAAAAAAATTAAAATGTTAAAAGATATGTAATGAAAAGGCACTAGTGCGATAATGTAATGTAAAAGTCACGGCATGGGTAATATTCTGCATTATTTTGCTAATATTTTTACGTCATACCTGGCCATAAAGTAAGAATTACCGCACGCTATGCGTGCGGAAAACCCCACTTCCTGGCCAGATAGAGACGTAAAATTTTGTACTCACCACGGGCGGTAATAAAGAAAGCCTCAGAGCGCATATTTATCGCCCTTGCCTTCGGCTCGGGCGTCAAATACCTGCGATCTGAGACATTCTTTGTTTAACCGCCCTAGGTAAGTAATGTACTAAAAAAGATATGTAATGAAAAGGCACTAGTGCGATAATGTAATGTAAAAGGCACGGCATGGGTAATATTCTGCATTATCAGTGTAAATACGCTGTAATAAGACGTACTTTACGAGCAGGTGTGTTGAAAAAAACTTTGCGGTCTTCGAGAAAACTGGCCGTTTGTCGAAATGAAAAATTTAACAAACGATATAGGTAGGAAATTAAATTTAGTGATTGCGATGGGATACCAAGTAATTGACAACATTTAATTTTTTCAAGTGGGCCTTTTTATGATTTATTTCACAAGAAAATGTTTTTTGAAGCGGCTCGTATTTTTTTTATTTATCCCTAAATTCTAATTTTCATTCAGAAATATCAAATTGAAAAAGTAGCGAATTCCAGAAGGTTGTAACTACATTATGACGTCAACGTTACGGCTCTGTAAGGCAGCAAGCACACCTTTTTTTTATTTTTATGACAGTCGTAATATTCGCTGGATGCGGGTGGCGCAGGACCGGGCATTGTGGCACTCTTTGGGGGAGGCCTATGTCCAGCAGTGGACGTCTTTCGGCTGATATGATGATGATGATGATGAGTCGTAATATTGACGTCACACACGGCTTAAACCACATTCATACAATTTCGCGATTTTCTTAAAAACGGGTGAGAAATGAAATCTGAAAACTACTTTATTACGTTTAGGTAATATACTTAATTACCGAAATGGTTTTCGAATTAGGCATCATGACATAGTTTGAAATGTTGTCAACTACATAGCATAATTATGTTAACTGATTAGTTTAGGATTCGGTCAATTTCTGTGAGAATGTCCCAATATATCCTATGTTACTCTGTGAGCTGTAGAAATCGTGAGCCTTTATTTTTTTAAACTATGTATTTGAAAAAAAAAAATTTTTTGAATGTGAATCGACAAATAAAACTAAATAATTACTGTACTACAGAATTTCATGAGAATCGGTTGAGAAATGCAAACTGTAGAGGAGAACAGCCGGACAGCGGGACACCGGACATACGAACGATTTTCGTTTGCTACGCTCGCTCATTCAATTATTTTTAACCCCCGACGTAAAAAGAGGGGTGTTATAAGTTTGACTTGTCTGTGTGTCTGTGTTTTGGTGTTTTTCTGTCTGTGTATGTGTGTGTCTGTCTGTGGCATCGAAGCTCCTAAACGAATGGACCGATTTGAATGCGGTTTTTTATCCGAAAGCTGACGTGATCCAGATGGTTCTTAGCTACGTTTGAACAAAATCGGTTCAGCCGTTTTTGAGATATTGAACTTTGAAATGAAAATGTCGGTGGTTTTTCAACTTTTTCAAGTTGTAGGTAGTTATTATTTATTCTAAGTCAGTCTGTTCTAAGTTCTAGTAAACAAATGATGAAATTGATAAACGAGCAAGATGGTGTCGAGTTCTGTTCGACGGAGTAATAATTGCGGCATCACTGCGTCAAATTGGCCGCCATATTTCATGGGGTAATCGACTAACGAGGAAACGCGATCCCTCGGCTATACGGGGTGGGAATCTAAATGGGTCGAAAAAGGGAATTTTACGGAAGGACACAAATACATTAGAGTCCCCAGTACAGTTGACTCAAGTCGACGTGAGCGTTTGAATTTCTATAGCCTTTAGAAATGTTTTTTTTGACAATTTTTTTATTTCTTTCAGAGAATGACACCATGATCAATGAAAACATTGTTGAATTTTGAATTTTGGTATCATCATCATAAACTTAAGAACCGGGCTCTTGTCGGTGGAGTAATCGCCATTCTGCTCTTTTCTCTGCAACTGTTTTGAGCTCTTGATACGATCTTGCATTAACTTTATATTTAGCTTGGTCGATAAACGCACGTCTGTCTTCCCCTGTCTCTCCTTTCTTCTATGTTTCCTTCAATTATAGTTTTTATGTAATTGTCATGTCGTATCAGGTGCCCCAACATATTTTCCCCTTCTGATTTCAATAGTTTTTGTATATAAAGGTACAAAGATTTTCCACTTGTCCTTACACAATTGGGAGTATTAAGTAAATGTATAAAAAATAGTTTCGCTTTATGTAAAAAATGTCACATTAAAAAGGGAGCGGTAGCTGGATTTATCTAAGGAAATGATCCCAGCATTGTTCATGACTTAGTTATGTTTGATTCCCTTTCAATCGGGTACTTTCGTTATATTAAAATGTATAACGTAGTATGACTATATTGACAGGAAACCATCAAATTATTACAAAATAAATATAATTCAAATCAAAAAAGGTGAGACTTAAAAATTTCAAAAAAATATTTTTCTTTATTGGCAAAGAGCAAATTTTAAAATAACAATTTACGTTTTTTGCCATACAACGGTTTAGTACGAAGCCAATTATGAGAGCTTAAGGACATGCAAGCTCAATCTCCAAAAAACGGTTCATTACCTATCTTAAATTATCAACGCATAAAGAGACTTTCGTTAACGATTGCTCCAGAATAATGCAATGTGGTGCCAGTTAAAGCAATATAAAACCTCATTTCAGCGCATACTCCAATACAATCAACCATTTACCCCAAATATTTACTCAAAAGTTCGACACCATCCAATATGCAGCAGAACAAATGCTATGTACCGAACGGAAAACAAATAGAATTGTTCACCTCCTTAACGTTCGAAAATCAACTTTAACCCCAATACACAAGGTGGTTTCTGAAACGCGGTTGCGGAGTTATCAGAAAAACAGGGTGGAAAAATCGACGCCCGTTTTCGCGCATTTAAAACGGAACGTTTGTGAAATAAGTTTTTTAAATTGGGAATTCAGCATATTCAAAGTGTAATTAAGGTTGCGGGCTTAAATATTTTTACGTTGGTATTTTCTGATACAACACGAGTTCAATATGTAAATTATTATTCATAAAGTATTTTTATTTGTAAACAAAACAAATACTTTTCAGTTTTATGGACTTTATTTTGGGGATAGATGCGGGAGTCGCGATAGAAATGGTACACAATGGAATCAGCCATATCTAGGTATGAAAATAGACGTTTGTACGATCGTGCTAGGGACTCTTAAATACATAGCAAACATTCAAGACTAACACACAAATATTCATATTCATATTCATTTATTTGCTGCAACCATGGTATTTACAGGATGTTCTTAAAATTAATCAGTACAGACATGGACCCTACTAGGGTGTAGCAACATGTTTAAATACTAAACTAACCTAAACATACATATATTTAAAAAAAATCAACATATTGTTATATTTATATAAAATCTGCACATTAGATAACAACATACCTACTTGATTGCATTTGCACCATCTATTAAATTGTAAAAAAATATTGGCCCATGAACTCCTGCAGCGAGTATGGGCATTCAGTTAGGAGGTAAGTTTTAAGTTTATTAACAAAAGTGTTATATGTAACTTCGTTTCTTATAAGCTGCGGGATTTTATTGTAGATTCTAATAGACATTGCGTAAGGGCCTTTACTGAACATTGTTAGTTTGGCGGGAACTGCTTGAATTATTTTATTGCGATGACGTAAGTTGTGTGCATGAGAGTTGAAGTTTTCCGGTTTGGGATACAGACTAGGATAATCGCACGATTATTTGCTCCTCTATTTTTTTCCAAAAATATTAAGTAACATTTTCTATTACTTATAAGTTCGCAAAAACACAGTGTTTATTGGCAAGGATTGCTCTCACTTTCTTTACGATATATTTTTTTTGCACCTTATAATTAATTTCCGTTTCCGTTGACTCGTACAAAAAGTATTGTATACAATAGTTATATAATTAGCTTTTTAAGTCTCGTACCTTAATTAGGCCACTCAGCAAGCTTCGTGGCCTAAACGTGGTACTCGACTTAAAAAGCATCCATTATATAACGATTGCATAAACTACTATAAGCTTCACTGTTCAACCTTGTTATGCCTAAGAAATTGTTAAAGTTCGGTGATTAAAATTCAAAAGCGACACCTTTATTGTCCTCAAACGAGTTGAGTAATACAATTTTGGAAATTAATTTTAGTTGTTTAATTTGGCGTTGGCATGCAATAATATGGTTATGTCAGCACTCAAAGCATAAATTGCTTTAGTTTTCTGAAGGGCTATTTGAAGTTTAGTATTCAAACTATAATTCGTATACAGGGTGACCTATCTAAAAGAGTCAGAAAGGGTTAATTAGAAACTAAAAGAACTTGGTCTTCGTATTGTTACTCGATGATCGCCTTAAGATATTTATACTACCTACTCTGTGAGCTGTAGAACTTGCGAGTATGTTTTTGTAGATAAAATATATTTATCGAACTTGCTCGAATGCTATCGATATGCAATCTGTAGAGGAGAACATCTGGACAGCCGGACAACCGAATATCCGGACAAAAGAAAGAATTTTCACTCAAGACGAAATTGAGAACTTGTTTCGCTTCGCTCGATCGTTCCATTATAATATGGAGGTATAGATAGAGAGATTTCCACTTCACTTTTCTTTTCTTACAACGTCGTTTTAGAGTGAAAAAGCGGCCAAGTGCGAGTAGGACTCGCACATGAAGGGTTCCGGTAAATAAATTGCTGTTTACGATTTATGACGTATTAAAAAAAACTACTTGCTAGATCTCGTTCAAACCAATTTTCGGTGGAAGTTTGCATAGTAATGTACATCATATATTTTTTTTAGTTTTATCATTCTCTTATTTTAGAAGTTACAGGGGGACACACACATATTTTACCACTTTGGAAGTGTCTCTCGCGCAAACTATTCAGTTTAGAAAAAAAATATGTTAGAAACCTCAATGACATTTTTGAAGACCTATCCATTGATACCCCCCCACACGTATGGAATTGATGAAAAAAAAATTTTGAGTAAAAATAGAAAAAAAACAATAAATTTTTGGGGTTCCCCATACTTAGAACCCCGAAAATTCATTGTTTTTTTTCTATTTTTGTGTAAAAATCTTAATGCGGTTTACATAATACATCTACTTACCAAGTTTCAACAGTATAGCTCTTATAGTTTCGGAAAAAAGTGGCTGTGACTTACGGACGGACAGACAGACAGACAGACATGACGAATCTATAAGGGTTCCGTTTTTTGCCATTTGGCTACGGAACCCTAAAAACAACTCAATGGTTTTCAAAAACCTACTAATACAGTCGCGTATTGAACTGAAAACTGAACGAAGTGCAAACGCACGTAAACGTCTTGAAGGGCGTAGAAAATTCCAAGTTTTCAGCCTAGTCACACACAACACCGCCTTTTATCACCGACAATTTAACTTCCTTGCACCTTTTCTTTACAATAGAATCAACCAACATTTAAACATCAGACAGTGTAGTATAAATATATAACTTAACAAAATCTATCCGAAAAGGGTCTATGTCCCTTGATTATATTGAAACTGAAAAATAATAACCCCTAACATAATTATATTAGTAAACAATTGATCCTTAAATGCAGTGGGCATTATTATATCTTTCATTCTCACACAAACACGTAGCAAATACGTAGACAAAAGAAAAAAAAGAAACTGCATGTACTTTTAATTAAAAAATCCATTATTTCTTAATGTAATTTGGATACATCTTTCTAGGCTTCAGTACCAATGTAGCGATCTGATAATGAGCATTAGAACTCCCCTGTTCCCTATAAGACAGGTTTACCTAGTTTAGGGCACAAAACACCGTTCTTGGCTTATCTAAAAAAAAAGTGCACTTTATGTATCATAATGTATTAAGTAAGCTGATGTACAGATTCTACAATAAATATAATTTCATTTTCAATTTAATTTAAACCGCTCTGTATACCCTCTATGGGAATACAGGCGTAAGTATATCATATATTTATGTACCTACTTTGTTAGTCACATAAACCCGTCAACTCGTCACGCTTCTTTATTTTCGCGCGCAATTTGCGCGAATTACGGTTTTTTAACAGGGCCAACGCGACTCATCATCCGCGATTTTAATTTTAACCCGTTTCGGGAAAACGTATTTTCGTGACACGCGTTACAAGATAACGATTTGGTGCAACACTTCGCATCGCAATCGCATTTCAGTGCAAAGTGAAGGACCAGCATGTGTCTCTAGATGGCAGAATAATGGGTCGACAGTAGGGAATGCTATAACCGGACATATTTAATTACCGGTTATGATTTCGGTTATGGTGGCAACAACTGAAAACCGGTTACAACAACCGGACATGCTATCATTATGCGGTATTTAATTTGTAATGTCCTCTTCGCTCTACGCGAGCAGAGCTTAATGTGCTTGTTTATTGAGCGTTCTTAGGGAATGCAATAACCGGACATATTTCATAACAGGTTATGATTGCGGTTGGTAACAACCGAAAACCGGTTATAACCGGTTACGCTTAATTGATGTTAAAAACGATACAATGTATGGTTAATTTATAGTAACACCAGAAAATAACTAGTAGACCATTATCTAATACTAATAATAACAGACGTTTTATGGCCGAGAATGTCATATATGCCACCAACTTCCGTATAATATCGAAGGAAGACATACCTAAAACCCAAATAGCCTAACTCAAAACAATTCTCAACAGATATTTGACCTTTGGCGATATCAGGGCATTCCCCCAACACGTCCCACCAATATATCTCCAACTTACGACACCAAAAATTACTTACAACATCTATAAATAGCTCATAACCCAAAATACACCTCAAAACGTGAGAGCAACGCCGAAACTCGTTTAAGCGTTTCTACCGTTTCAGTTCATGACGTCATTGGCGACAAGCGCAGCCGATCTATTTTGAGCTTTAATTCGATTGCTTTTGGGTGCGGTTTTCAGTGGAGTGTTAAAGTATGTCGATGGACGGGGATGACGTCATGAGGGAGGAGGATGGACTATATGACGTCATGGCTTTCGTTGTGACGTTGCTGTTGTTAGGAAGTCAGATTGAAATAATTTTAGGTTAGTTTAGTTCGCCAGGAAGTGCGTCAGGTTTCGATGTTATTTTTTTCTAGATGTGATGTTACGGATAGGTACCATAGCAAGTTAATCAATGATGTACTAGTAATATAAAAAATAGGTAAATAAGTATGTTATAAGCTCTCCAAAAGTGGCACACTAAAACCTGACTAATTGACACGGCTTGCCATAGTTTCGCGTCGTCACTGGAAACGAATGCGGTCAGAATTTGGTGGCCATTTTTAAACACGTAATTTCGTAAGACAACATATCTACCTATTTTTTATATAACATTATTCAAGTTAATAATAAAAAAAGCTTGTAAAAAATAGTATTTTATGCAACTGTTGTATAAGAAGGGTCTTAAAACGCGAGTGGAATGGGTTGCGATGCGAGCCTTGGCGAGCATCGCAATTACAGACGTCACGAGCGTTTTTAGACCAGTTATACACCGTTGCATACAATACTTTTTCTACGACAAATTTTAAATAAATAGCAGACTACAGAAAACTTTTCAGGCAGCAAGTTTTCTATTCGTACTTTTGCTACTCACGCAATTTCTTCAGGAGTGCAGTTATTAATTTATATGACCATTTTAAAAGAAACGTACACTTTTGTCTTCACAAACACGAATAAAATCTAAATAGTTTAGGACTTATAGTTTATCATCTTTCGTCTTCTCATTTGAACTGTATTTTGGTGGGAAATCGTAAATGTGACATCTCTTGCTTATGGTTTGTTTTGTTTTTAATTTGTTTGCACTAGCCATCCGAACCAAACCGAATCCGGACGCGGACCGAATTCGAACTGTTTATTTTTATAAATAATACCAAGAATTTATAAAACATGTAATTTAACACACAATAGATGATGATTTATTATTACTGTAGTAAATAATTTATAATATACAAATGGTAAATCGTAAATAAATACTTTTATTTCGAAATATTTGTTTATGAAGTTGGCACCACTGTAATATAGCGGCCGATTTAAAAAAAAGTTAAACAGTGCTTTTATGAAAAATGTATGAACCAAAAAAGTGCACTAAACAATGCGTTTTTGGGCCATAGAGCATAGAGTTCTTCGACGACTTATTAGTGGTGTCATTGTATTTGAGCTACAGCCTATATAAGTGACAGATAACGGTACAGAAGTAGAAAAACAATCTAATCAAATCACCAAGCGGTACGGATAATATTATAGCGCTGTATTTTAATTCGTTCTAAAATCGAACAAGTCAACAAATGACAATCTATATTCATTTTATATTTGATGAACAATTGCCATCACATACATCGGAGCAGACAAACTACCTACTTACAAACATCTGAACACAACTCTATTTTCAAGGCATTAGGGTGCATGTTCAGATATCTTTGAACACCGTGAAGTGTACAGATGGCGACTGTACTGTTCGTTTGTACCGTTTTGTTCTTTCTATAGGAACTCTGTAGGAGGATAAAGTACTTCGTTTTGTCCATGTCATATCCTAACACTATTCTCTTGAATTCGCCAATACGCTGGCAAGGGTCACAGAATCCGGGGATCGTGCGGAATTTACATATTAAGATTACGTATCCATGTCTCCCTAAATTGGACTCCCATTCTGTTCTTTGGTAATACCAGGGGGTCAATTTGACACAATGTTTTGTATTCCAACTTAAACATATATTCGTGACAAACAAGTAAAGATTGAATTGAATGATGAATTCAGATGAATAAGAAAATAGGACGGTAATATCAGAAATCAGAATGTTATTGATAATAGTACGTTACTTACCTAGGGCGGTTAAACAAAGAATGTCTCAGATCGCAGGTATTTGACGCCCGAGCCGAAGGCAAGGGCGATAAATATGCGCTCTAAGGCTTTCTTTATTACCGCTCGTGGTGAGTACAACATTTTACGTCTCTATCTGGCCAGGAAGTGGGGTTTTCCGCACGCATAGCGTGCGGTAATTCCTACTTTATGGCCAGGTATGACGTAAAACACATTATTTAACATGTCAGGCAGAATATAAAGTTGAGTAGGTACATTTCAAGGTAATGTTCATAATAATAATTGTACAGTCGCCATCACGTACATAGGTATTGTACAATATAGGTGTTCAAAAATATCGGCACATGCACCCTAATGCCTTGAAAATAGAGGTGTGTTCCGATGTTTGTGAGCTGCATGTTTGCTCCGATGTATGTGATGGCGACTGTACATACACAATATTTCTTAAACTTAATTCATTTATATTGTATATGTCAGTTTAATTAAGGGTTATGAGTGGGTCAATACACAAAATGGACCTAGATCAGTATCCCGAGCTGGGTTCGAACCAGCGATCTTCTGGTATACGTGGTCGCTCTAACCAACTGAGCTATCGGAACCGTGCTCGGTTCTACATTTTTTATAAGAGGGAGCTGGTAGAAACATTTATTGGCCGAGCATACTTTAAATTTTGAATTAATAATTTTCGTTTGCAGACTTTACTGCTCAATACATAATTAACAACTTAGAACTTAGAAAGCTCAATATCTCAAAAACGGCTAAACCGATTTTGTTGAAACGTAGCTAAGAACCATTTCGATCACATCAGCTTTCGGATAAAAAAACCGCATTCAAATCGGTCCATTCGTTTAGGAGCTACGGTGCCACAGACAGACACACAGACACGTCAAAATTATAACACGCCTCTTTTTGCGTCGGAGGGTAAAAATAGAAATTGAAGTGTCAAATTGACCCCAAATCTTTGGTAATACTAACAAGTTTGATCCTACTGGATTGCCTTATAACAATGCGCATTATTACTTATAGCTTACAATTTATCTCAAATAGATTTTCTTGTTTCACAATGGTGGCCCGCCTAGTTACAGCTGGATCGCACGGAAGGTCACAGCCATAACAATGCGACTAATTTCTCTGTAGGTATGTGGTGTTGTGTTCCTGGTGGTGAGTAAGGTTGCCAGAGCTGCCAAGGATGTGTCGTGTTGAGTGAGGAACCTGCTTTTGGCTCTAACTGTGAACACAGCAAATCCTCAATAGGGAACTTGAATGGGACTTCGATTTTGAATAAACACTCAATCGATGAGGATATACGTATAAATATCAAACAATAGAAAAAACCAACGATTAGTTTTATCCCACGTTAAAATGACGAAAGATTTTTCTTTCGATCAAATTACATAACAGTTAGGCAGAATATTTAATCAGAAATGATATTTTGTATGACAAGTATAGACTTTGTGTAGATAATTGCAAATGAATGACATCCTCCATAGTACCTTTTTTTTTTTTTTTTTTTTTTTTTCGTGGAGACAACCTGCGAACCAGGTGCCCAGCTCTCGGGGGAGGTCTAGGTTATGTGGTATTTCTACCCACTAAAAACTCCACGTCAGCCGCCATAAGTAATTCGGAGGACTCTAGGATATCAGGTTGAACGCACTAGAGCCCTCCTCGCGCTTTGCCCCTGCTGGCTCGTTCTGGGCATCTTCGCCGCCTTCTCTGGGGTGGCCGAGTGCTGTGGCCCCCGCCACAAAAAATCACTGGCGACCCCGTTGACCCCCTTAAGTCGCCTTTTACGACAGGCGGGGGAGACCGTAGACCTATTCTTGCCCGAGTCTTCCTCCATAGTACCTAAACGCGCGCCGAGAATATGAGTTATGATTGTGACGTCAAAGTATAAGCCCGTTTAAGGTGGTTCGATTACCATACAAAAGGACTTTCGAATGATCCATGGAACATGGCGGATCGTGCTCCAGACAGTGTTTTTTATTTTCTGCATTCTGCTGTTTAAAGTATAATTTTGATAGCATATTATGCAGTGAATGGCAAAGGTGACGGCTACAGTTAATGAAGAATTTTCCTGGAAGTGCGAATAACCAATTCTCGGGCATCATTCGGCGGTTCGTGGTCGCGGCCGCCATTATACTTTGTACTGCTCCAGCTATCACCCAGTGCATTGTGAAGGCCTTATACCGTACATCATGCTAATAATACTGTTTAATTTATAAACCTACTGACTCTGGCAAAGGCCCTCGAGGCTGCCATTTCTTTTATAATAATAATAATACCATACAAAACGTTATTTGACATTCGCAGTCTAACGGCGTGATATTTTAAGAAACTTATGTAACAAACTTTCATAAATTGGCTTCCCATTTGCGCCAAATTCCCCTTTTCCTAGAATAAACTTGTATAAACTAGAGTAATTTAAGAAATTGGTTCGGGACGTGGTATTTTGGGAAAACTATTTTTCTCAAATTAATCTAGTTTATAAAAAAATATTCTAGGACAGGGGGAATTTGGCGCAAATGGGACCCCAAATTGATGAAAATTTATTACATAAGTTTCATAAAATATCACGCCGTTAGCCTGCGAATGTCAAAAAACGGTTTGTATGGCAATCGAACCACCTTAATACTATACTATACATACGTATTCGGTGGGTGCCAGCGCGTGCAGATTTCAAATGCATAATCTACAGAAAAAGAAACCATAAGATAGTATTAATGCTACAGTTGATATTCCTCTTGATTATACTTTTGATTTTCGTAATAAAATAAAAAGATACATGTTCCCTATTCAATAAAAAATCGGCGACCAAATTGACCCAATTAATTGTGACGATTCAGAATCAAAAAGCCATCCGCGCCTAATCGGGCTGATAGCTTTATCTCTGTCAATATTACCCTCTTCATGCTTATCTAATAACAAAACAATACCGAGTGCGGATTTACGCAATTTCCATTCATCTGGGTAAGGGATAATGGATGACGAAAATAGTCATATCAGTTACGAGACTCCTCACTCACACGGTTTTTTATATACGACAACGGAGACAACCTGCCTGATAGGAACCAGATGAAGCGTTCATAGCCCGGCGGCGCCTGCGTATCGGAAACGATAACGCAGGTCAAGCAAAGACGGCAGGGGTCAGTCTTTGGATGGGCGACCGCCTGTTTGAGTGGTTACTATAAATGAGCGCTTCCGTGCTTTGGAAGGCACGCAAAGCAGTTGATCCCGGTTGCTGTATATGACAGTAGTCGTTAAGCCGAGTTAGAGGCCTTCGGGGCGGCTTAAGAACCTCTAACAGTCGAGTTGCCCACTCACTTGACAAAGGGGGGACAACTGTCACTCGCGTCCGCAGGAGCTACCTACCACAACCCTGCACGTGTCCCCTGGGTGGTACTAAAGAGTGACAAACTCAAAAAGACCAAAAATTATATATGCCATACGATTAAATAAATAGGAACCAGATACCATCCTAAAGAACGCTCGGGGCCATGGACGCTCGCAAGTTCAGAATCACAAGCGCTTTGATGATTTGAAGATTCGTTGTTGACAGCTAAGTTTAACTAATCGCTCGGAACTTAAGGAGGGCAAGCGAAAGCATGGCGGACAACTCCATAGGTAGGTATAAAGTTGTGCTTAAGAGCCACATGAAGAAGTGCGAAATCGACCCTCTGCAGTGGGAGAAGCAGGCAGCCAACCGCCAGGAATGGAGATCTTTAGTTAAAAAGAAAGCATCAGTTTTTGAATCCCGTCGATGCACGGAACTTGATGTGAAGCGAGACGAGCTGAATCAGCTATAATTTTGTATATGGTCACGTGCCCGTTATGTACTCGGGTGTTTATAAATAAGATTGACTACGTGAGTAGTGGTATAACTGGCAGAGGTCGTCGGCAAGGTGGAGGACGGAGGTACTTCCCTAGATGATCTGCTCCAAATATGAGCGAGGTGCCTTCCGCTGTGCCCTGCCTCTTAAAAAAACCATTGGAATGCGAAGATGATGAATCAAAGTAAGAGGTTCTAAGTTGACATGTTACTTTGGCTTTGCTGAATACGACGTCAAAGCTGAATGAACCTATGTGTATTACTTTTTCAGGGTGTAAATTGTATATGTTTATTTTGCGAGCTTTTACATGTAATGTAACATTACACTACATGTAAAAGCTCACAAAATAAAAAGGAGCATTTTAGAGAAATAAACACTCCGCACAGCATTTACTAAAGCGTTCCCCACACGTATGAGATTGATGAAAAATTTTTTTTTTGAATTTCAGATCTAAGTATGGGGAACCCCTAAAATTTATTGTTTATTTTTTATTTTTGTGTGAAAATCTTAATGCGGTTCACAGAATACATCTACAGTTTACCAAGTTTCAACAGTATATAGTTCTTATAGTTTCGGAAAAAAAGTGGCTGTGACATACGGACGGACAGACAGACAGACAGACATGACGAATCCATAAGGGTTCCGTTTTTTGCCAATTGGCTACGGAACCCTAAAAACTGTATTTTGCATAATGAAATAAAACACGCAACTCAATATAAATTCCTAAGACAGTTAAACGTATTCAATTCTATTGAATAGTAATGTCCCTAACCTCTAGAGACAGACAAGCAAAATCTAATCATCATCATCATCATCATTGTCAGCCCGTAATCGCCCACTGCTGAGCATAGGCCTCTCTTCGAGTACGCCACCCGTCCCTATCCTGGGCTAATCTTATCCAGAAGTGACCCGCGATCTTCCTAATATCGTCCACCCATCGAGCTGGTGGACGGCCGACGCTCCTTTTACCTAGAAGTGGCCATCAATCTGACACCTTTTTGGCCCACCTACCATCATTCTAATAAAAAGCTAATAGTTATATAAATTAAATTACTTCGTACGTCTAAAACACGACTGATCATATTGTATGATCTTGACAGGCTGACATCTACAGAGTTACCCAACCAAGTCTTTTGCGATTCACATTCTACGATTCGCTTCACCGCTCATAACGTGCCCCCGACGAAAATATTTTTTACTCAGTGGGACTAGCGGGAGTAGGTACCATCGATCCAACTGAATCATGACCCACCATAGAACCTTGTCACAATTAACGAACATACGCACGATCATATGACGTTAATACGTCAGTTAATTGTAACAAGGTTCCATGCTGGGTCAGGATTCAATTTTGTCGATAGTATTTTGAATTCGTTTCGTTGCGTATATCCGTTACCAAAGTAATTCATTATTTGTCTGGCAATAACTATCCTTAATCGGAGGTCTAACTTCAGTGACCCACTTTTTGCCAGATTGGTTGTGAATAGCTTTGTTGCTTATGACAATCCCTTAATTCCGAGGCACCACGTGCTGAGTTAAGAGCTTTGGGGTTCCCTAACGAAAGGGTACGATTTCATTGAGAAACGTAGATTATACCCGTTTTGTCTGTCTGCTGGGGTATAAAATAAAGAGATTAAAACCGTTTATAACCTTTTTTAAAACAGGATACCATAGGCTTCCAAACACCATATCCTAAATGTTGAAATCGGAGATGCATAGGTATTGAATCGGGTATTCACGCGGGTGAAGTCAACTACCTACTAGTTCGTAATATCTTTGAGTAAAATATCTTATTTCATCAAAACAAAACTACACTTTTTGATATATCTGTATGTGTGATGGGTAAAGGTCGCGGGAGTCCGCTGGATGCGAGTGGCGCAGCGCGCAGGACCAGTCACTGTGGCACTCTTTGTGGGAGGCCTATGTGCAGCAGTGGACGCCTATCAGCTGATATGATGATGATGCTTGTGTGAAACGTCAAATGGATTGGATAAACGGCATTTGCCAGTGCGGGCTTCAGAGCGGTCCGAGGTGACATTTAGTAAGCTACGAATATACCTAACTAGTACTACAAAATACGGCATAGCGATTCCGCGCTCCGCCAAGACAGAAAAGGTATATTCCTTACCAGTTTAATAACGGGTACAGAATGCTGATGGGGCTACCTCAGTTTTGCAGTGCATCTGGGATGTTTGTGGAGGCTCGCATGGATGATTTCCATGCAATAATGCGATAACGTATCTTTTCTCAGATGTGCCGAGTGTGAGACAGCTCCAACAGTTTTCTTGCCGAGATAGGAGAGAGGCTTCATAGTCCCTTTTACCTGCACTGGGTATGGTACCTGCTTTCACGTGCCTTTATATGAACGTCCTAAATAAAGTTAACTAACATAGTGATATGGAATTTGTAACTAACACCCTATGGATCGTTGATGTCCGAAATAAATAATTATTATTAAAAAAAATAAAAAAATATTATAAATCTTTAGCGCCTAATGCTAGAATAACGGGCAATCAAATGTTAAGTGTCATCCTGCGAGACAGGCAAAGCCTAGTGCAGGTGACACGGGGGCAATCTCATTAATCTTAATACCCTGAGAAAATTACGGGTTTTTTGGAAATAATTCAATATCAGGCTATTTATTTGTATACAGCTTTAATATGTTATTTTAAAAAACTTTTACTATTGAAGTCAATAATTCTATGGAACGGAAGTTAGGAAAAAAAATTAACCCGCAAGCAAAAATGCTATCAGTATTTTTACAATGACAACATGTTTGAGTACACAAATTTGGAGACTTACTACCTGAATCCAAAAATATATGCATCAGGAAATAACAGCATTTTAATTAAATATTTACGACCTTGAGATAATATTGAATTTCATCTGGCCTATAGAAAGGTTTATTCATTAACAAAAATAAGTGGATTATGCGCGTATCCCAAAGAACGTATATAGACGTAGTCAATTATAAAGTAAAGAAAGTTTATACCATTTTCGCCTGATTTTTACGGAATTTTTGAAGATTACTTTTTATTATTTTTACCGTATCGGTATTAAATTTAGGTGGATTATTAATGAGTATTTAGTCAAATTACCCAACCTATTTTTTGGTGTAATAATATGACTGATATCGATATATTGTTGTGTTTTCATAGAGCGAAACCGTAAAGTTCTCAGGGTATAAGCCATAATAACAGTGTTCGGTTACTATAGTGCGTTTTTTTTAGCTTTAGAAAGAAGAATAATGCACAATTTTTTTTTTTATTTAATTTATCATTTATTTCAAGTAACTTAGACTCATATATTTATGGTTAGTGTGTACTTATAGCTATGTTAATATCTATATTACTTAATCATTAAACATATTATTATTATTTTTACCTATTTTTAATGTCATGTTTCTAGAAGCACTTAAGTAGGTCAGACATAGTCACAGCACCAAAGAACTCTACAAGGTCTCTAATGTTCTCACTGTTCGTCAGCTGTTCCTAAGAAAAGTGATATACAATTATAGCAAACTGCACGACAAAATGTTCTTAGCGGACACAAGACGACGTCAGCGCTGGAAAACCCCAAAAACATGTACAACATTTGCCCAAAAATTCCACGCTTTCATTTCCCCACTAGTCCTAAAAACTTTTAGTAAGCTCCACCATGTCACAAGGCCCCCAGTAAATCTTTCCTGACAAAGTGGCTCATGCAACTAGATTACCACGAAACTGAACTGCTGCTAGTCGTGACAAAATAAGTATTGTTACAGTAATAAATTATAAATATATTATAAGTATTATAACCCTTACCATATATGTATATATAACCACCTTAACACTCTCTCTCTTTCTCACTCTTTCTCTCAAACACACACACACAAACACACACACACACACACACACACACACACACACACACACACACACACACACACACACACACACACACACACACACACACACACACACACATAATGTAAACAAAATGTTAAACAAAATTGTAAGGAATATTAAAATAAGCAAAGTTGATGTAACGTACCTAAAACTAACTATACTTGTATAAAAACTTTGATACGAAACTGAGTCCCAGTCGTTCATTCAGTACAGATCACTTACCGTCTAGGGTCGGATGCCAAAAAAATGACATAAGGGGATAGATTTAAGCTTCAAAAATGACGTTTAAATCTACCTAACGTTCGTAAGAAAAGTTACGTGATCGACCCACTGTAACACAGGGTTTCCTAGCTCTGTGGGTCGATCACGTAACTTTCCGTACGCGCGTTAGGTAGATTTAAACGTCATTTTTGAAGCTTAAATCTATCCCCTTATGTCATTTTTTTGACATCCGACCCTAGACGGTGAGTGATCTGTACTGAATGAACGACTGAATGGAAATCCCATACTAAAACGAGGAATTGAAGAAATTATTTGCAACACGTAACTTTTTGACGGATAAATTGTACGGAATATTGAGTGACAAAGTCATCATATCTGTCATGTCAAAGCAAGAATTTGAACAAATATAAACATTTGTAATCATGATACAATTTACTAAATATAAGCATCTTGGAAACAAAACTGAAAGTGAGCAGCAATTAATGACATGCCATGTGGTATATTATTTATTCGCATTCGTAATTGATGAGTTATTTCAGTCGTATTGCGGGATTTGTTTCAGGATGTAAACCAGAGTAATTACTGAGATCGTAACGCGGTACTTTTGAAGCGAAGGTGAAGAGAGTGCCTACAGTATGGAGCTAAGGAATGTCAGAAACGTTTGCCGCGTGTACCGAGCTAAAGAGATGTTCACGGTGGCAGGTATTGGGTATTGATGAAATGACCTTTCTCTAGAAATCTCTCTCACTCGCCTTACCCCACAACTTGTGCCTAGCCCACACACAGCTACTGTTAATTTACCTACTTTACAGCGTGCTATTCTCAATGATTGACTAGTGTATCCGAGTACAGTGGGATGCCTATATTAATTTGCAGTAAGGCTGTTTATAAGCTGCAATTAAATGATTCTTCTTGAGGCCTGGGCACACCAGATGAGATGTTTGTGCAAGCACGTATACGTGTGCCGCACGTGTACCACTGCGTCTTATCTCAGAGTCAGTGTACCTATCTCAGAGTCCCAAAACGTCTGGTACAGTCAGCATCACAATATTTCGGTACACGTCTTTATTACTGTAAGAGTAAGGATGTGGTACGATCTTACGATATATTTGGCTTCTTTGGCTGCTACTAACTATATGATGCTGACTTTACTTAATATTGTGGTAATCTACATTTTAAACTAAATAGCAATGTTTAATGTTATAGCTGATCCAGAGATCTTCAAATTAGTGGATGATGGTTGGACTTTAAAGTGCGCGTCAGGCTCGTTGGAAGAATAGTCGACCTAGCCTACATCAATCTAAGGAAGGCACCAAATTACCTTGGAAAATAATCCCTATCCCGTATTATTTTCTCCACCCAACCGAACAATCTGTAAGCTAAGATACATCCTCCTGAAGAGCGGTATCCCTTACTAGAAGTATCCTGTATACTTAAAAAGAAATGCCAACCTTTATTTGAGATAAGCTTTTTATTTTGTTAACTAATAAGTATAACCAAACCATGGTCAAAGTATAATTAAATTTAAAATAGGCGCACAGTTTACACATAACATTACTCACACTTGAAATACATATTTATTCCGTTCCGACATAATAATAATATTATGATTATAGCTTATTATATGTAAGGGTCTAACTGAAAACCAGCGTTGCGGTGTAGGTACCTCACTGCAACATTATGCTGAGTCTAGCCCCTTTTTAGCATCACACATTGTAATGCCTCATATCGTACGGTATACTGTATAGGTTTTCAGTCTAATCTTAAGTATAATTTGTACACTGTATGCTTAGTATGTGATGTTAAATAAAGTTTTTCTATGTCCATGTCTATGAATATATCATATTTTTTAAATTTCTTTTTATTATAAAGGACGATGACCAACTTAGTATGGACGCGTGCCCACACAAAAATTGCAATGTCCAAAGTTAACGTATGTTTTATTTTAAAGCCCATTGGACGTAGATTTCATATTTCTTTCTTATTTTTAATTTAAAGCTGGGGGAGTCTTATATTTTCTGATTGAAAAAATACGCCTTGTAATGACTTAGCAAGCTTAGCAAGTTATCGTAAGCTAAAACGACTTTGCCGCAATTTCTTTTGAAGGCGTTTCAAGTGACAGTAAACAATTGTTTTCATTTAGTTTTATAGTAAAGAAGTATTTTCGATAAAATGAAGCTGATTGGATCATCATCAACATCATCTGAGGCTTTATAGTTATTGGTGGGCCCTGGCCTAGTCGAGTATATTCCTCCACAATTCAGACTTAATGTGATGCATATACGAGTAAGCAGTTATGTTTATTTTACAACACAAATGATGTGTTAACTAGGTACCTGAAAGGTGTCTATTTTGAATGATCTTATAAAAAGGTATTTTTTAGACGATATTAAAATGAATTCAGCACAATAATTCTCCATCGCAGGTAAAAGAGAATGTTTACACTATATATGTGCAGAATACACCTGAATAAATGTTTGTGTTAGTTTTTAATATTATACAAGTTATTTTATACTGTTCTCCTGCTATTCAACAATAGAGGGCGATAGGTTAACAATTTCAGTTGATAAGTTGAGGTCAATCACTGACGTGTCTGTGTCATTACATGAACAATCAGTTTCTACTCGGCGACAGGTGGCGCTTGTGAGATAATCTTATAACGCTTGAAAACAATGGTCTTTCCCTGGCATTAATTCGCATCGCTAACCATTGTCTATGGACTGACTGGAAAACTGTCAATTTAAAAAACTATGACAAGACAAGTTGTCAAATATAAAATAATGTTTTTTCCAGGAAACCAAAAATGTTACTTAATGTGTACTTGCGACACAAAGAATTCAATCTTAATTTTAACATAATAAAGCGACGCCCGTGTCGCCTCGCACCCATAATAAGGAAACAGGCAAACCCACTGGATAAAATGTATAAATTATTTTCATCCAGTGGTCCGCAGTCCACACAGGTGAAAAAAATTGTCGGGTAAGTGGCTACGGAGATAACCCTAACATAACCTGTAACTTTTTCTGTATATAATATTACTAGCCGCTTGCGCAGCCAGAGAATGCAGCCAAACTCGCGGGATTCAATGTAATGTCCATGCAGAAAATCCATTCGAAACACAGCAGAAAGAATTATTGAAATTGTCTTATTGGCTTCGGAGATTATCCCCACATGCAAACTTACAAAGCTACAATATAGAAATATAGATAAGCTAGTATAGAAGAACTGCCGACACGGCTCTCACATATTCAAAAAAACAGGCAAATCCGGGGAGTACAATAAATCCTACATCCAACTGGAAACTCCACCTACACCACTACATACACCTTAAAGAATTTTTGAAATCTGATAAGTAGTTCCAGATAAGTATTACCCCACATGCTTACTAACTTGACGGCCTATTACATACAAAGATAGATAGAGTGTCACTTTTCGAGTGTACTTTATACCTAGGATTTTGTCTATTTTTATTTAGCACACATCCTTTAGGATTCCGTACTCAAAGAGTAAAACGGGACCCTATTACTAAGACTCCGCTGTCCGTCGGTCTGTCTGTCTGTCTGTCTGTCTGTCTGTCTGTCTGTCTGTCTGTCTGTCTGTCTGTCTGTCTGTCTGTCGGTGTGTCACCAGGCTGTATCTCACTGATACGGTGATAGTTACAGTTGAAATTTTCACAGATGATGTATTTCTGTTGCCGCTATAACAACAATGACTAAAACACAGAATAAAATAAATATTTTTATTGATGATGGTACGGAACCCTTCGTGCGCGAGTTCAACTCGCATTTGGCTGCTTTTAAGATTATGTATGCCAATATAATTATTATTGACTAGCTGTTGCCCGCGACTTTGTCCGCGTAGAACTTATACTTAGAAAATATAATGCAAACAAACTTCTACTTACCATCTTAAGGGATGATTTCCGAGGCAAAAACTATTATATATCCTTCGAAGGGTCTCAAATTATCTCTTTACCAAATTTCATCTAGGTACATGGATTTTATCCAAACTTTCACCCCCTATTTCATACCCTTAGGGAATGATTTTCGGGATAAAAACTATGTAATGTCATTCTTCGGGACTCAAACGACCTTTATACCAAATTTCATCTAAACGGGATTCATCCAAATTTTCACCCCCCATTTCACCCCCTTAGGGAGTGATTTCCGGAATTAAAACTATCCTATGTCCTTTCCCAGGACTCAAGCTATCTCTATACCAAATTGTATTAAAATGGGTTCCATCCGAATTTTTACCCCTAATTTCACCCCCTTAGGGGATGATTTCTGGGGTAAAAACTATTCCATGTCCTTTCCCAGGACTTAACCTATATCTACACCAAATTTCATCAAAATAGATTACATCCAAATTCTATTATATGTCCTTCCCCGGGACTCAAACTATTTATATACCAAATTTCATCTTAATCGGTGCAGCGGTTTAAGTAGCTCCATACAAATTTCCACCCCCAATTTCAGCCTCTCAGATATAAAAACTACCCTTTGTCCTTCCCCGGTGCTCAAACTATCTGTATACCAAATTTCATCTAAATCGGTTCAGCGGTTTAGGCGTGAAGAGGTAACAGACAGACAGACACACTTTCGCATTTATAATATTAATATGGAAGTATGGATTATTAGTATGGATAGTATGGGTTCTTTCCGCTTGTCTTCCAAATAGAGGTGTAGTCACTTCAAAAGAAAGAAGAAACGAAAAACTCATTCAAATATCTCAAAAAATTACGAAGCTACAACCGTTTTAATGTCGCTTGTTAGAGTGAGAAAACGATCAGGGACCGTGACGTCACGATCCTCGAGCGTCATAGTAAAAAACAATCGTTTCATTATAAAGGTGCGTTTTGCGGAAAAGAGACGCAACAAACCCCCTCTTAAAACTATATACACTAATAACTTAGTGATTACCTATACGAGTATAGCCTCTTGCGTTGTTTTTTTTCGAGATAATACAACATTATGATTATTTTGTTTAGTGTCTACATCCCTATTTTCGATAAGATAAGATAAAATAAGATTTCTTTATTGTCAGAACTGTGTACATTTAGTTGTTTTGGGTAAAATAAAGTCCAACAGCTTGCCCATTTCGGACGTACAATATTAAACTTAAAGCTAGGCAAATATACTAAAACAATAACAACAATTAGTATTTCCAAATAATTTTAACCATATTCACACATAAAATATTAATTTAGATCTATCCGACATCCGTATTTTCTTTTAAACCACGAACTTCGGAATTCGAAAATATTCGGGTATCTCTATCTCTATCGCACTAACAAATGACAGGAATGCAGATATACGAACTTCGAGTTTCAGTTTTCATGGTTTGGCTGAATACGCAAAGAGCGCGCGCGCGTGCCATTCAAAAAAACCAAGTTTATATTGTTCGAATTTGTTGTTACATTTGTAGAAACTACGCCTTAATTCGACATTTGCGCATATAAGTTTAGTTCGCATATCAAAATCGATTAATTTTATATTTGCTTTTGGTACCTATGTGTCTCGTCAATGTATATCGTAGACGGGATTAAAATTATTAATAGGCGAAAGAAAGGCAAAGAAATTCCGCCATTTTGTCCGTAGTATTTCTTATTAGTCTGTGATTTTGACGTTTCTTGTAGCTGACAGATGTGGCGGCGATATACTTTAAGAATAATAAATGAAAAATTAAATGAAGTCGTATATTACGGAAAATAAATTAATAGTCGCAGTCGGATAAAAACTATCCTAAGTTGCAGCTGGAATAATAATGTACCTATATAAAATGTTTCATATTTTTCCGTCCATGGGATGCTGAGAACATTCGTACCACAGAAAGCTTAGTTTCAAACTGGCTGATTCTTTTTTTAATTTAGAGATTTATTATAAGTGGAGATTATGGAATATGTAAGCATAGTTCTGCCTGATGGTAAGTATAAACCGGTGCCTATGGACGCGTGTGACTTCAGAAGAAACACAAGCGCGTTGCTGAGCCTTTATTGATTTGAGAGTCAACTGTATTGACAGGCAAACGGTATGTCTTATGGTAAGCATACATCGTTGCCTATGGACGCGTGTGTTTCCAGAACAACACAAGCGCGTTACTGAGCCTTTATTGATTTGAGAGTCAACTGTATTGACAGGCAAACGGTATGGTTTATGGTAAGCATACACCGTTGCCTATGGACGCGTGTGTTTCCAGAACAACACAAGCGCGTTGCTGAGCCTTTATTGATTTGAGAGTCAACTGTATTGACAAGCAAACGATATGTCTAATGGTAAGCATACACCGTTGCCTATGGACGCGTGTGAATCCAGAACAACATAAGCGCGTTGCTGAGCCTTTATTGATTTGAGAGTCAACTGTATTGACAGGCAAACGGTGTGTCTTATGGTAAGCATACACCGTTGCCTATGGACGCGTGTGTTTCCAGAACAACACAAGTGCGTTGCTGAGCCTTAATTGATTTGAGAGTCAACTGTATTGACAAGCAAACGATATGTCTAATGGTAAGCATACACCGTTGCCTATGGACGCGTGTGACTCCAGAACAACACAAGCGTGTTGCTGACCCTTTATTGATTTTAGGATTCATTGTGTAGAAAGCTAGATTTGTAGTATTATGCAGGTGTCTCTCACGCTCAACAAAAATGCGTCGTCGGGAGTTCTGGCGATGTTACCTACGACTACGAACACAACACCACATTTCGAAGAAGTCTATACGAAATAAGCCGCTGCTTACACCGCTGAGTTATTTTACCTATGGCTATGTGGTCTTTTGTAAGTTAAAGGTACTTTACTAGTTGGGCTGCCCCAAATATGAGCGACATGAGGTTCTGCTGTGACTAAAACACCGTGGCCGTGTAGGTGTAGGTACCTAGTTTACCAATATGCCATTAAGTAAACAAGATTACTACTGAGTTATTGACTCGTCTTACGGAGGGCTAACGAAAATAATATTTGGTGAGTTTAAAAGCCTCGCTAGTATAAGGAGTTACACGCGGATTTCACGAAATATCTTACTGGGTGATAGTTTCTCGGTAAAAATGATTAAGCAAATTATTCGCTTCTCTACGTTTAACAATATAATATATTACTATACTATACCTTGAAACTAAACCATAAGTAAAGCATGTATGTATGTAAGTAAGTATGTAATATGTATATATATATGTTGTCTTAAATATTTAAGAGAGTGTCATACCTACCTACTTACGATACCTTTTAGATAAAAGTAAAAATAAAACAGCTGGGTTTTAACATCTTCAAGGTTGAAGACTTTTCATAAACTTTTTGAATTCCTGCGCAGATGTAGTTCATAATACCTAATATACATGTCATTGAATTATATTACGTACCTACACAGGTTCTGACAAAGGCACTCTATACTCCGAACTTATTGTAAGAGTTGACAACAGTTTTTACCCGACTGCCCCGGAAGGAGAGTTATGTTTTTAGAGCGTATGTAACTAGGTACCTACATAAATGTGTATAATGTGGACATGAAAATTCTATTTCACGGGCTACACTACACAGTCCAAACGGCGTCATAGATTTTGTCATAATATGAGGTGTCGTTGGATTCCTCATAATTGAACAGAGGGAGAGTGAGGGCTATAATATTTGAAAAAAAAATTGGGCTTTTTGAAAAAAATTTTTTGATTTCCCTTGTATGAAAAATATTTTGATTTGACTTGTTTGATAATGATAATGCCTACATGTGTAGGTACTGTGTGTGTACCTACATTGTGTATGGGACCATATAATAGTCTTAAATTACAATTTTATTATGACAACTATTTATAGTTCCTACAGTTCTTCAAGCTTGATTCTCTCTCATCTTTTCTGATTTATTTACAGCTTGTGGTACCTTCTTGCTCCACGAGTCCAGTAAAACAATCGGCCCACCAGGTGCTTGCCCCCGTATACAAAACTACTTACATCCATTGTGAAAGAGAGAAGAAAATCCGCTGTATCATAACCAGCTAAAACGGTCAGTAGGTACACCTTCCTACAGCCATCAAAACTAGGTGGATACAAAAAGTCTGCTTTGAAAAGAATAAAACGTTGTAACATAGTCGAATTTACAGTTTTCTGAAGCATGACAAATATAGGTATTTAGAGAAAGGAGGTTGTAACAAATATGTACCTTTTGTACCTATCTCTTAACAGTTGATTAGTTAAGTAATTAAGTCAAGTCAAACTGCCGTATTCAATCTGATTCACAGTATTACACAGGGATTCTATTACTAAGATTCCGCTGTCCGTCCGTCTGTCTGTCTGTCCGTCTGTCACCAGGCTGTATCTCATGAACGGTGATAGTTAGACAGTTGCGATTTTCACAGATGATACTGTTGCCGCTATAACAACAAATCCTAAAAAAGAGAAAAAAAAATATTTAAGGGGGCTCCCATACAACAAACCTGATTTTATTGCCGTTTTTTAGGGTTTCATACTCAAAGCGTAAAACGGGACCTTATTACTAAGACTCCGCTGTCCGTCTGTCTGTCTGTCTGTCCGTCTGTCACCAGGCTGTATCTCATGCATGAATCATGATACTTAGACATTTGAAATTTTCACAGATGATTTAGTTATTTCTGTTCCCGCTATAACAACAAATACCTACTAAAAAACAGAATAAATAAATACATATTTTTTTAATTTTTACAATCTTACACAAATCGACCTACTTAGTCCCAAACTAAGCAAAGCATGTACTGCTGGGCACTAGACGACGATTAACATACTTATAAATAAATACTTAAATACATAGAAAATATCCATGACTCAGGAACAAATATTTTGTGCTCATCACACAAATAAATGCCTTTACCGGGATTCGAACCCGAGACTTCCGGCTTCGTAGGCAGGGTCACTACCAACTACCAACTAGGCTACAGGAGGCTACCATACAACAAACGTGATTTTTTTGCCATTTTTGTAGATAACCGGAAATACGGAACCCTTCGTGCGCGAGTCCGACTCGCACTTGGCCGGTTTTTTTAGATTATGATACGGAACGGAACCCTTCATGCGCGCGTCCGACTCGCACTTTGCCGGTTTTTTTTAACTATGACTGTGGAAAACAGTCAAACGTTCCGCCTGATGGTAAACAGACACCGTTCCCTATGGACGCTTGTGACTCCAGAAGAAACACAAGCGCGTTGCTGACCCTTCATTGACATGATAATTAATCGTATTGACAGCTCTGCGCATAAATGAAGGTCCCTGATACTCAACACAGCGTAGTCTCGGGAGCTCTGGCGACCTGACCCTCGACCACGAACACGACACCACATTCCTACTGAGTCTACGGAGTAAGCAGCGGTGTTTTTACCTATAGTACCTTATTTTTTTTTGTAAGGTAGAGTAGTAGGTAGTAGTAGATTCCTATTTAGGCTGCCCCAAATATGAGAAGAACATTTCAACATCCAAGCAGGTATGCCGTCTATCGGCAACTTTTACGTTATAACAGCTAAACATAAAAGCAGGTTGCTCGCAACTTTTAACTCTGTGATTACTTCCCTAGGTACACTAGTATATCTTGTTCTATGCTAAAATGGTGAAGAGCCGCAAGCAACTGCCGAAGGACGGTGTCACTTTTCGAGTGTATGTCTGTATGTATGTACCTTATAGCTAGGACTGTGTCTATTTTTATGGATGCCGATATATGTAATCATTATTGAGTATGGATTATGTAGGCAAGGCATTAATTTAATTTTCAACACACCTGCTCGTAAAGTAGGTCTTATTACAGCGTATTTACACTGATAATGCAGAATATTACCCATGCCGTGCCTTTTACATTACATTATCGCACTAATGCCTTTTCATTACATATATTTTTAAATATTAGCAAAATAATGCAGAATATTACCCATGCCGTGACTTTTACATTACATTATCGCACTAGTGCCTTTTCATTACATATCTTTTAACATTTTCATATTTTTTTTTCCTCGCAAATGTGTTGAAAAACGTCGTATGAAACACGTGAGCATTGGTCATTACACTTCTCGTCTCCATTAAGCCTTCGCCTTCGGCTCAGGCTTAAAAACCGACTCGAGTGTAATGACCAACTTAGCACACTTGTATCATAATTTACTATTGTAATGTCACATTCTTTTGACGATTGACGGTGGCAAACAGGCAAACGGTCTGCCTAATGGTAAGCAGACACCGTTGCCTATGGACGCGTGTGACTCCAGAACAACACAAGCACGTTGCTGAGCCTTTATTGGTTTAAGGATTAATTGTGTAGACAGATAGATACAAATGCAGGTCTTACGCTCAACAAAATGCGGCGTCGGGAGTTCTGGCGATGTTACCTACGACCACGAACACAACACTACATTTCGACGGACTCTACGGAGTAGGTAAGCCGCTGCTGCTTACACCGCTGTGTTATATTACCTATGGCTATGTGGTATTTTGTAAGTTAGGGGTACTTTACTAGTTGGGCTGCCCCAAATATGAGCGACATGAGGTTCTGCTGTGACTTAAAAACCGTGGCCGTGTAGGTGTAGGTACGTAGTTCACCAATATGCCATTAACCAAACAAGATTACAATTGAGTTATTTACTCGTCTTACGGAGGGCTAACGAAAATAATATTTGGTGAGTTTAAAAGCCTCGCTAGTATAAGGAGTTACACGAGGATTTCACGAAATATCATATTAGGTGATAGTTACTCGGTACAAATTATTAAGCAAATTCTCCGCTTCTCTACGTTTGAAAACTAGGAATGTGGTGATTTCTGGTGATGGTTGTTGTTTGCATTGAATAATATGTACCTAATATATACCTGTATATTCATGCATGAACATACATTTACAAGAATAAAGTTAGGTACTTTATTCTTGTAAATGTATGTTCATATCAGTTCATAGTTAGATATGATATGCATGCATATCACATCTGACATATGGAATGCCTAAAACCATTATTTCTCAATCAGCACCATCATCATCGGCTTACATACGTCCCACTGCTGGGCATAGGCCTTCTCTCATGAATTAGAGGGAACGGGCAGTACTACTGCGCGCTGGGCCAGTGTGGATTGGGGACTTCACATACATCTTTGAATTTCTTCTGAGGTGTGTTAGTGATTGTTTCTTAATAGCGAAACCAATTGCCCATTTAAACTACTAGGTACATACTTACCTAAATAATTTGTAGTAAAAGTAATGTTTACCTATGGAGTGGGGACGTTAAAATCACCAGATTTTTTGCTACCTATCCTAAGAGTCGAGTATCATTGGTCTTCTACAAATACCTAATGGAACGAACAGCAGCAGATTCAACATATTATTACTATAACTATACCTTGAAATTAAACCATAAGTAAAGCATGTATGTGTGTAAGTAAGTAAGTATGTATGTTGTCTCCAATATTTATGAGAGTGACATACCTACCTACTAACCATACCTATTAAATAAAAAAAATAAGACAGCTGGGTTTCTTCAAGGTTGAAGACTTTACATAAACTTTTTGAATTATTTCGCAGATGTATGTAGTTCATAATAATATACACGTCATTGAATGATATTTCGTACACAGGTTCTGACAAAGGTACTCTATCTATACTCCGTATTGAAAATATTGAAACATCCCAGGGTCCAATAGTCACACACTTCTTGTAAGAGTTGACAACAGTTTTTACCCGACTGCCCCGGAAGGAGGGTTATGTTTTTAGAGCGTATGTACATATGTGTAATGTGGACAAGAAAATTATATTTCACGGGCTACACAGTCCAAACGGCTTAATAAAATTTGGCATATTATGAGGTGTCGTTGGATTCCCCATAATCGAGGGAGAGATATATTTAAACTACATATTATATTGGAAAAAAATTTATGGATTTTTCGAAAAATTGTTTGGATTTCCCTTGTATGAACAATGTTTTGATTTGACTTGTTTGTTAATACCCACATGTGTACTGTGTGTGTACCTACATTGTGTATGGGACCATATTAGTCGTTAATGACATATTTTATAATGAAAACCATTTATAGTTCCTACAGTTCTTCAAGCTTTTCGTCTCTCGTCCAGAATTGAATGAGACACATCAAAAAGAAAGTTAGGTTGCAGGCAAAATATATATAATACGATGAATTCATACAAAATAGTTTTTTATAAAGACCTTATTTATTCAGTTTATTTTTGTTTCATTATCAGTTTTCACACAGAATAAAAATAATACCATTTTGAAGTTGTCTACTGTCTTTCCGATACGGTCCTTAATAACTGGACTACTATGTACCTACTTACATACAAAGACAGCAGGCACACCATTTCCCGTACTCTCAACGCAGCCCTCGGGAAATTCCAACGGGAATTTCTAACAGATCATCGCAACCACAGGAACACAACACCACATACTTACCTACAGAGCAAGTAGTGGTATTACTATAGATTTCGTCTTCTATAGGTATGATTGGACTTCATTGGACACAAATACTTAGATATCAGTATCCTATGAATTCCTTACTATTATATTAATATCCTTTGAATTCTTTACCATTATAGAGGCTGTAAAGGCAATGTGCAAATCGACAGCGTCAGAAGCACGTCGTGGTCGTGAGCGCTGCAGTTTGAGCCATCAGTAGTGGAAATATATGTGATTTCAAGTTTTTCTACACAATTAAACAAAACGAATGATCGCGGAAATGCGACCGGCGTCCAAGTCGTGAGTTGGTATAATAGGAACTATAGCGCAATAATAAAGAACAATGGAGAACAAACTTACATTTATTTGATTGCCTAATAAGGATTATTATAGGTGTTGTGTTTTGAGTTAAAGCGCCAAAAGTCAATGTAAGGTTTATATTCTCTGTCTGTTATGAATATTATGATAAGTTTGTCGTCTAACTGTTACCTTATAACCGTTGAACATCAAAAAGTTAGTAGCAACTCTTAACCCATATTTTTATTGAGTAACACTTAACTAGTGCAAAGGTAAGGCAAAACTATATATTTATTTTTGGTGGACATCCACGACACCATTATCGCTTTGGCTTTATAGATCGGCATCGCCTGACCTCACCCGTCCGCCATTCACCCGGCGTGAACCCAACGCAAGCAAGAGAGTCAGCGTCTCCGTAGTAGCCAAACGGCAACTAACCTTTATTGATTTGAGGTTTCGTTGTGTTACGTCTATAGACAAATGCAGTCCACTCATTCAGAACACAGTACATTACTACTTAGTCGGATCATTCCACATAACTATCTCTCTCTCTGCCTGCTGCTATCCCACGGCGATCCACCGGATTGTCCGTCCGTCTGTCTACGTCTTTGAAGTTCCGGTCTGTTAGCGTGTGTTCGCTTGTCTTTCTGCCTATTCGATTTGGTTTGGTCCATCTACTGTAGATGGACAAACCGGGAGATGATCTGCATGTCCATTTCTCTGAAATTTTATGTACGATTTCCACCGATTGGCTCAGGCCGAGTCGGCTGCTGCCCCATCCAAACGGGAGCTCGAGCACGTCTTAAAAGAGTGCAGTAGGCAAAAGTCGAACAGAGCCGGTCAGATGCAACAGCCGAGCACAGCCGTCCATTCGATATCGAGTATATTCGATTTTGTAATAATATATAACGTATGTATTCATGATTAACATTCCTTTGGACTTTGCAAAATGTACTCACCGACACCCCGGTTCGGCCCAGTAGGTGGGAATCGTACATTAGTCGATCTGTTATTCGTTTCATCCCAGTTCCTACTTGTATTCATCAGAGTTACTGAAAGATGAGAGCATGGTGTAAGAAAAATACATTAACTAGTAACGGAAGCTGCGAAAACAAGGTAAACATATGCTGTAGTGTGTAGAGGGTTTAGTGGTCGAACGACCAAAACGCGTTGGCCTGAAATGTCCACATTTTCATCCCTATTTCATCCCCTTGGGGGATGAGTTTCGGTATTCAAACTATCTCTTGTCATTCTCCGGGACTCACACTATATCTATACCAAATTTGGTCTAAACGGAGTCCATCCAAAATTTCACCCCCCATTTCACCCCCTTAGGGGAAGATTTCCAGAATAAAAACTATCCAATGTCCTTCCCCAGAACTTAAACTACCTCTTAACCAAATTTTATCAAAATGGATTACATCCAAATTTTCACCCCTCCATTTTACCCACTAAAGGGAAGATTTTCGGGATAAAAGCTATCCTTTGACCTTCCCCGGGACTCAAACTAGTTATATACCAAATTTCATCCAAATCGGTGCAGCGGTTTAAGTATTTCTATACAAATTTCCACCCCCCATTCTATCCACTTAGGGGTTGATTTCCAGGATAAAAACTACCCTAAGTCCTTCCCCAGGACTCAAACTATCTCTATACTAAATTTTATTTTAATCGGTTCAGCCGTTTTCACGTGATGCGCGGTCACATAAACAGACAAACAGATAAACAGACAAACAGATAAACAGATAAACAGACAAACAGACAAACAGACAAAAATTCTAAAAACTGTTGGAACGTGTTCTGTTATCGATTTTAAGTATCCCTAGCCAATTGTTTTTCGAATATCTTCCATGTACAGACTTTCGACCCTCTTCAGCTTTATTATATGTATAGATAGATATATAGATAATTATATATGTGTTAATAAATTAAATACCAGTATAATAAAGAGGCGAGGAGAGGAGGATTTTGGCACTCTTTGGGGAAGGCCTATGTCCAGCAGTGGACGTCTTTCGGCTGATATGATGATGATGATGATGATAATAAAGAGGAAAAGTTAGTTAGTTTGTATTGTGGGGGGGAATCTCCGGAACCGCTCATCCGATATCATTATATCTTTCACACGTGTGTAGGTAGTATAGACGTTCTGGTTGGACATAGGTAATATTTGGGATTTGGCTGCGTTCTTTGCAATAGGCAGGCCGGTGGGGCCGCGCAGGTCGCTAGTTATAAATAAAGAGGCTCTTTTACAGTATCACAATGCTATCGAATATTAAATTAACAGAACCCCTGGTAAGAGGACTGTGACTTAAAAAATGCAAAGTGTCCCCATGATGTTCCCTGTTTCGTATATAATATCTGTAAATACATTTTGAAAGACTATCAATTAACTCATCATCGCTTCTTTCTTAAAACATCCCATACGTAATGTCTCATTCGCATCTGAAAGCTGAGAAAAATTATTAAGCACATTGGATATTTTAATTAAGACATTCTAAGGATGATGACTATTTCTTATTATTGGTATAAAAATTGTATAATAAATATCTATGACTTTTTTGACTCATATTCTATTTTTCACCATTTTAGTGACGTTACCTGTTGGGATATCTATTAGCTACACCACGCGTTATTTATACAAGAACGACAAGGGCCAAGAAACACTGAACTGACGTGTACAAGAATGCAGTATGAAATAGACGCAAAGCGACGGAACAAAACAGACCTCTAGCCTGAGAACTTTACGGTTTCGCTCTATGAAAACACAACAATATATTGATATCAGAGATATTTTTACACCAAAAAATAGGTCGGGTAATTTGACTAAATATTCATTAATAATCCACCTAAATTTAATACCGATACGGTAATAAATAATGAAAAGTAATCTTCATAAATTCCGTAAAAATCAGGCAAAAATGGTATAAACTTTCTTTACTTTACAATTGACTACGTCTATATACGTTCTTTGGGATACGCGCATAATCCACTTATTTTTGTTAATGGATAAACCTTTCTATAGGCCAGATGAAATTCAATATTATCTCAAGGTCGTAAAATATTTAATTAAAATGCCGTTATTTCCTGATGTATATATTTTTGGATTCAGGTAGTAAGTCTCCAAATTTGTGTACTCAAACATGTTTTCATTATAAAAATACTGATAGCATTTTTGCTTGCGGGTTAATTTTTTTTCTTAACTTCCGGTCCATAGAATTATTGATGTCAATAGTAAAAGTTGTTTAAAATAACACATAAAAGCCGTGTACAAATAATTAGCCTGATATTGAATTATTTCCAAAAAAAACCGTAATTTTCTCAGGGTACTCATTTAGGTGGCAATGGCAACACATTACGTAGCTACAAGAAGAGTACTAAGCAATAATAATGTTATAACTTCAATTATATGATCTTAATTTTATACAAGAATTTTTAAACTTATTTAGGTACAAGTATAAGTTATCAATACTTAAATAGTTCAAGTTAACTGTTTACTATTTACTTATTATTACGTACTTTAACCCTTTAGTGGGTAACGGCAAGATATTTGCCGTCATACGACTCAGATATTTTATTTTTTTCTCAATGAAACGTGTTGTTAGTTAATATAACTTTTGGTTCGCATAAGAGAACATACTCGTACCAATTTACGAAAAAAAGAATAGCAGATAAACGTTATTCCAACCCATGTTAAATGATGATGCTTAGGCCTGAACTTAGATTTTTAACTATTCCTTACAATTGAACAAAAATGTTTGTAAATAAAATTTTGTTTGCTGGATTTATCCGATAGTCACAATTCTCTACTTTCAGAGACAAGATTGGCGATATAAAGTTTAAAGAAAAAAAATCTGTTATTTGATAATTTAAAAAAAATGAAGACGGCAATATATTTGCCACTATCCGTTAAGTGTCTGGTGTTTATTAAAGGAAAGGGTGGGTTAAGCTACAATTGTTATTGATTTATATATGGAGCAATAGCTTAATTCAATACTTCAAATTTGCCTTTTACCTTTATTGCTGAATTAGCCGTGTTAGTTAGAAATGACAACAAAAGTAAAAAAATCTCGCAAAAAAAGTGTTGATTGTTCGTGCGTGCAATCTTATAATATAATATATTGTTGTTGCTTAACTCGCAGGTTAGGTAATTATTTCTTATCATCTATTGGTTTTTAATTTATTTATTTTAGATACGTCGTGCCACCCGTAGTTCCCCCGGCAAACTGACATGACGGTCTTGTCACTTAATGCCCTTGGCTGATAGCGGCAAACATATTGCCGTCTCATAATTCGGAAACCCTGCAATAATATATACATTTCTCTTTCTCAAAAATCATAAAAAAAATCATTCATGCTGTGCGTATCGTTAAAGTTCTCGATTCATTGCTTTAAAAAAATAATGGTCAAAGGGTTAAGGTATTTTTCGACCACCGTCAGTCAACTAGCGGGTGCTCTTCCACGGGCTTACGGTTGGGTTAAGTTAGGTCCTAGATTCGATATTATAAATATAACCTAACATACTCATCAGCCTCGCTTGCATTATCGTGTTATTGTCAGACGTATGGAATTCGTCCCTCACGTACTTACGTTACGTTATTGTTAGTAAGGGACAAGTGCTGTTGTCCAATACAAATAAATATACCTAGATTGAGAGACTGCTTAATAGCTTACCGTTGCTGTAAAATTAAATAAATAGTTATTTTTGACCGATGTTATCCATTTGTTATTATTTTTACAAACGAGCATGCTTCCTACTCCGGAAGAATCACAAACATGTCGCCGGCCCTATATTGATTTGAGAATTCGTAGTGTTGGCAGCTAGAGGCAAATGTAGGTATCTCACTCTCGTCTCGTCTAATCACACCGCGTCGTTTGGAGCTCCACAGCCTCTACGTGCCACCAGGAACACAACGCCACACACCTACAGACCAGGTAAGTAGGTGTTCAAACTTCAAATATTTACTCTGCATGTACCTAAGGCCTTTTTAATATGGTGAGAGTTTTACAAATTCATTTAATTTGTATACCTAGAAATATCAGAGAGTAGGAATACATTACAACCATACATTGTTATTATAGCTTCTGTCATCTATTATGAACTTCCCCAGTTGTACTGCTTTAACTCTTTACCAGGCTAAGGGATATATTCCTCCCACATCTTATATCGGTTACCGTAGTCAGGTTTTAACTCCAAACCTCCTAAAACATATTTTGTCAATCCCTGAAAATAGTATTATATGATCTTCATTTACAACACGCTTCTAAATCGCGTAATATATTTCCTTTATTGCTGTAGTACCATTGTATAGTACCATCAATGGAACTAGTGACACACTTGTATATCGCTAGTTCCATCGATGGTACTAGAGACACAGTTTTTAGTACCATTGACCGATAATAATAACAGTAGGTGCTAGTGACATACTGTTGTTTTCAAATACCATTAGGAAAATAAACTTCCTGGACATTTAAAAGTTTTATAATTCCGACACCTCGTAAGTAAGTAGCCTACCTATTTTACCTTAAGGCAGGTCAGTGTAGGTACGACGACGAGCGAAGCGAGGAGGAGTGTTAGGAAGAACTGCGACCCTACAGCGCGCGAGCCGAGCGAGCGAAGCGAGCGTGCCGCGGCAGCGGCCGGCGAAGCGCCAAAACCGACTTTATACGAACAAAATTGCTAATTAGTCCAGTTGCTACTTAGTCCAACTTGACTTTTAGCAACTGGACTAAGTAGCAACTGGAGTAATTAGCAAAAAAGTCGGTTCTCGCTCGGCTCGCGCGCTGTAGGGTCGCAGTTCTTCCTAACACTCCTCCTCGCTTCGCTCTGTAACGGAATGGGCATGCTCGCTAGCGGATTTCTGATATTTTATATTATAATACATTTATTAAATTATGAAAACGAACGTTTATTTCATACCCAAAGTTAGAAAATTTACTTATTAATTATATGGGAGAAGGAAATCAATTAAGCTAGCATTCGCTAGTGTAAATCGGCAGTCATCATCATCATTATATCAGCCAGGGAGCGTCCGCTGCTTGACCTAGGGCCTTCCTCAAATTACATCTAAGAATAACTAATTTCATCTAAGAATGTTAATGTACGAATTAATTCAACATAATATTAGCGGGTTCACAAATAACATTTAATCTAGAATTATAGTAATCAATGAAAATATGGATACCTAAATAATACTTCTACTCGGGCAATCCGCCATGTAAGGAAACATAGAAGGCGAACGAACTTCAATCTTAATAGCTAAAGCATAAGAAACTAAATAAAAGGAGCGTAACGACCTTTTTGTCATGACACAAACCACGTGACTACAGCGCTCGCTGCTCTAGTTGCCCCCGTTGCTCTCGTAGCTCCCGTTGCTCTCGTTGCCCCAATAGCCCCAGTTGCCCCCGTCGCTCTATAGCGATCGTAAAATAGTATAAAAGCCCGTGTCGCATTAGTATTAGGATCATTCAATTCTCGTCGTTCAGACTGTCAGTGTCTCTGGTTTTTCGTGTTACAAATTCTTGGTGGGTGTTTTCTTTGCTTTAAATAAGTAGCCCGTCATTATGAAGAAATTCTCCTCATAATGAGGGGTTACTCTTGTTCATTTTCATAGTACTTTTGAGAGGTTATTTTATTTATTTCATATTTAAAAACCAGAAATACTGTCCAGGTTTTAGTATACCTGAGGAGTCACTCCCGCCTACCGGTGCCAAATGGGCGTGACTCAGAGTCTTTTGCTACCAGACTTGAGGGTGGTCTGGCGTCTTCCTCTTTACCAACATAGGAGACGAAAGCCTCTTTAACGGGCCCCTCACGCGCCTCAGAATCGGCTGACGACGTAGACGAGGCGTAGTCATTCATGTGATCCGCACTGAGGGTTACCTCACTCGTTGAAATCGTGTGGCTCTCTGAGGAGCGGGCCTATTAAATATATTTAATATCTTATACCTTATATTTACACAATAGGGCCGTCTTACTCACTGTTTCCGGCTTCGGCCACAGTGGGGGGAGGCATCGACACAAGCTGATAGGTTACTGTCTCAGTTTCGCTGGCTGAACGACTTACAGATATAAGTAATAGGGATACATTCTTATTTCTTGAACTAAAGGTATGGTTCGGGAAATAAGCAGGACAGGGTTTGACGGGGTAGACGTAGGAGTAAATTCATACACTGTATTAAGGGCATTGGGAAATATATACTGTAGGTATAAATAGCTGAAATATAGGTCTACTAATCCAATAAAATCAAACGGAGGGTTAAATTACTATTGTGGGTAACTGAGTTCGCGTTGGGAATAGGGTTGGGCAAGGTGGTGCTGAGTTCCGCATTTTATTATATGTGAAACATTAAGGTGTAACGATCAAATACTTATTATCATCAAAGGGTTATGATTCTATTTATGATATAGGGATATCCTGGCAGGGTTGTTTCAGAAAGATGAAATGATTCTGGGCTTTAGGGCGGGCGAAGCAGTCCCTCAAGTCCGATTGGGTGTCTTGTTGTCATGAGTGGAATAAAACTCTACATTTGGGGTACGATTTGAGACAAATGTTTCACATGTAATGAACGGGTTGCTTTGACATTACCTGTAGGTTCTCGCTATATAATTATCAAACGGAGGTTTAAATAACTTAGTTAAGTTCGCATTGAGAGTAGGGTTGGGCAAGGTGATGCTGAGTTCCGCGTTTGATTGTATGTGAAACATTAAGGTGTAACGATCAAATACTTATTATCATCAAAGGGTTATAATTCTATTTATGATATATGGATATCCTGGCAGGGTTGTTTCAGAAAGATGAAATGATTCTGGGCTTTAGGGCAGGCGAAGCAGTCCCTCAAGTCCGATTGGGAGTCTTGTTGTCATGAGTGGAATGGTACTCTACATTTGGGGTACGATTTGGGTTAAATGTTTCACATGTAATGAACGGATTGTTTTGGCATTACCTACAGGTTCTCGCTATAGGATGGTCGTAGGAGTTTGACCATATAAGTTAAGAACATGATATGTTCCAATAAATTATTACTAAAAGATGTCTGTCGAGTTTGTTTGGCGTTTCTTCTCGAAACAGACCGTTAGGTTGGAAACGCTGGTAACTTCATTCTCTGGGTCATAAATCCATAGGTTAGTTAGGAAGGTAAAGTGGCAAGGACGCTCTATCCCCATCCGCAACAAGAGAGTAGCCTGTGTGAGTAATAAAAGATTATTACACAACCCGTCGATAGAACCTTTGTACAAAAAACCCAAGTATCTAGTGCAGATTTCTAGCTCAATGAAGGGTAAAATAAATAATGTTGTTTATATGAATTCTAATGGCTACTCCTTGTTTAACAGGAGCGTGTAATAGGCGGTAGGGGATTTTTACAAAAAAACATAAAAATGTTTTAACCATAAAGCCATTCACAATATAAGATTCCACTTCTCAAATTTAGTTTGATCGTATTTGACAAGAAATAGGGAAAATTAGCAATTGGAAGTTACGTTCAGATAGGTTCAATTAAGTACAGATAGGCTAGCTTTAAAAATGTTAGAGATGAAGAGTCCATTTCCTGTCAAGCTTATCATAAAAGAACCTGGGTTATTACGGTGCACAACATCTCGGGGTTCCTACCACTAGCGATCACAATTGGCCATTTCTTCAGGTATTCGTAATAAAAGCACACAACATAAGTAAGTTTAATAAAGTAGGTAAATAAGTGCAATTTACAGTAGAGTCGTCAATAAGTTTGCTTTAAAGTTTAAGATAATATTCCTGGATTTGTTTAGAGCTCCTTCAGAGCTACGGGGTCGATTTTCTTAAGGGGTTTATTCGGGGGTAAGGGAGTCGTTTAAGATGAGAAACGTTACAGCTCGTCGTCGTAACTACACTGACCTGCCTTAGAGTAAAATAGGTAGGATAGACGACTGGCTACTTAGGCGAGTTGCTACTTAGACCAGACGCTACTTAGGCGAGTTGCTACTCAAAAATATAGTTTAAAAAATACACTATAAAAAGACATTTTGGGACATTTACCACATAATGCACATAATAGTAGCACACATTATCAGTAATCGGTAGTGTACAGTGAGCCTATGAAAATGTTGAGCACATTAGTGCCTTGCAAATTAAGTAACAAAGTAGACGTTTTGAGAAGTGTACATAATGAGAATGAGATATTTTGGTAAGTAGACGTTTTGAGAAGTGTACATAATGGGAAAAAGCCGTGGTGGGAGTTCACATTTTGGGAAGAGGCCTAAATAGCCACCAGACCAGTGGGAGCCAGACGTCAAACCCCTAAAGGCGATATAAACAAGCGTGTCACTAGTTCCATTGATGGTACTATCCAATGGTACTACAGCAATAAAGGGAATATATCTTTGGCAGCCGTTTAAATTTACTTAAACTCTAATTTCAGTAAACTACGGAGAAATTCGAACACTTTCCTTAATATCTATGAAACAGAAGTACATAGGTCGAACAATTTTTTGATATTTTGTAGATTTTGAGTGTTGACAGGTAATGTAATCGTAAACATTGTTAAATATTCATGCATAATTGTGTATGACCAGAATTAGGATGTGGGTTGACATTTTCCCATGGCCTTATTAGAGTTTAACTGTGCGGGAGCTATTCTTCCCATGGCTCGGTAAATTGTCTTGTCATGTCATAAAAACTCACGTAAGTAATAAAACAGTTTTTGTGTTCAACCTACAGCGAATTCATATGTACCTAGCTATAAAATCTCCTTTTAAACACTTTCCCTGAAGAATTTGGAGTTAAACCTTGACTATGATAACCGATATAAGATGTGGGAGGAATAATAATATATCCCTTCGCCTGATCAAAAATACAATAAGACAAAATCTACCTTTATTCCCAGTAGTCCCGTGGAAGAAGTTCCGTGGCGGAACTAGTGAGACTTTTTTTCCCAATAGTTCCGCGGAACAAAAGCATCATTTAAATATTTATTTTATAATCCCATTATTTCCGTGCGTTCTCGTAGATGATAATTGATAATATCACAAAAAGGACATGTGGCCCCACTGGCCGAGTTAGTGCACTACTCGTCATTTTCCCTGATTCGCCATTTTCGTCAATTCGTCAGTTTCCCTAATTCGTCAATGCCATCAAAATCTTTAATTCGTCAATTTCCTTAATTGGTCATTTTCTTCGACTCGTCATGTGTCATTGTGGGTATAATCATGAACATACTCGTATTTTTAATAATTATGATTGTTTTTTTTGGAATGAAGACATATGGGTATAATTGCTAAACTTTCATGTACTCATCGATACTGTAGAGACCGGTACAGACGGACTGCAACCAACTGCAATTACTCAAAATGTATATGGGAACTGCACGACGACTGCAGTTGCGTTGCAGTCCGTCTGTACCGGTCCTAAGCCGTAAACCCGGTACCTTGTGAGCGAAGATAGAATGTACAAAAATATTTCATTCATTGATATTGGCCCCAAAAGACTCGATAATATCATAATATTATTCGCTTACAAATATCAGGTTCAAAAATTACATAAATATCTACTGCGACTGTATATGACTGTACATGACCAGTTAGTGAAAGTGACTTAATGAATAAAATGGCGAATTAGAAATTGACGAATTAAATATTTTGATGGCGTTGACGAATTAGGGAAACTGACGAATTAACGAAAATGGCAAATCAGGGAAAATGACGAGTAGTGCACTAACTCCGGTACAGACGGACTGCAACCAACTGCAATTACTCAAAATATATATGGGAACTGCACGACGACTGCATCACGAATACACCGTTTCTATAGAAATTGCAGTTGCGTTGCAGTCCGTCTGTACCGGTACTAAGCCGTAAACCCGGTACCTTGTGAGCGAAGTTAGAATGTTAAAAGTATGGTAAAAAATATTTCATTCATTGATATTGGCCCCAAAGACTCGATAATATCATAATAATCATAATATCATTCGCTTAAAAATATCAGGTTCAAAAATCATATAAATATCTACTGCGACTGTACATGACCAGTTAGTGAAAGTGACTTAATGAATAAAATGGCGAATTAGAAATTGACCAATTAAAGATTTTGAAAGCATTGACGAATTAGGGAAACTGACGAATTAACGAAAATGGCGAATCTGGGAAAATGACGAGTTGTGCACTAACTCCACTGGCCATATTTGACTTCTTCAAAAAGGTAGGTTAGGTTCGTTAGGTATCTTCAGTTTGCCGAAGGAACTTTTTCCATTTTCATAACCAGAACCATCTATTATTTTATTTTTATTTTTTTTCTTACTCAACAAAAATTACGATAAACTTAGTCTAAATCTTAGCCAAACTGCATAACAGTTTGTTGGCGAATATACACTCTTTATAATTATGTTTTGGTATCTATATTATGTGTAAAATCTACATATGATTTTTTTTTTATGCTATACTTTTTTTACGTATGGTCTCCTGGGTATCAAGACAGTTTTAACGGAGCCTATTTCTGGTCTGTTTGCCCTTCGGGCAACTGAAGATACCTAACGAATCTAACCTACCTACATTTTACAACAGAAAGGGAGATATGAACTATAGGTCTGTTTAGTAATACGATAGCTTGTACGAATAATCTTTGTATGACTGTTTGTTTCATAATAAATAAATAAATATAAATATTTGCAAATCCTAATAGCCCCACCAAATTTCCAATAAGTAGGTACTGTTGACTTAACTATTGGGAAAAAAAAGTCACATTCTAGGAAGTCTATTCCTTACATCTGACTAATAATAAAGGCAGGATATAAGCAAGCCGATATCAGTACGAGAACTACTGTAATGTATTTAATAATAATAACTCTTTGTCAGATATTATGATTGTTCCCGATGGGAACAAGGGAAGATGATTTAAACCACCTTTGTAAATAAAGTACTGTTTAATGCAGTTCAAATTACATCTTTTAGTTGTTGTGTGGAGTGTTTCGCTAGGCGATAGAAAGGCAAGTGTGTCAAGCAGAGGGCTCTGACGGCTGGCGTGTGTATGTGGTGAGCTATGATTGGCCGATTACATGTAACACGCAATATTGAAGCTATCTGATTGGCAGAGACTCGATACAATGAAAATATGCCTTGTGTAGTGTAAATAAGGTGTATAATCGATTGACAGTAATAATCTTAATACTAAATGAAGTGCTGAACGCAGCGGCGTGAACATCCTCCCGGCCCTTGGAAGCATGCAGAGCTTTCAAGCTTCGTTCTCGGGGGAGGGGAGCAGACATAGACGATTCAGCGCTCGACGAATGGTTCCGTGAGCTGTCTTGACGTCGGCGACTCGAGGTACCCCGTCAGATCCAGGAAACAGCTTGCTGACGCGTCCCAGGCGCCAATACAGGGGTGGAGTATCCTCCTTGATAAGCACGAGGTCATCGAGTTGCAATTGTGTGCATGTAACTCGCCATTTCGTGCGCTGCTGTAATTCTGCCACGTACTCTTGGGACCATCGCTTCCAGAAGTGTTGACGGACTTGTTCCAAGCGCTGGAACCGGTTCAGGCGTGAAGTCGTGACGTCGATGAAGCTTGGAGTCGGCAACGACGTGAGGGGCCTGCCAATTAAAACGTGTCCTGGGGTAAGCGGCTGGAAATCATTAGGTGAAGGACTGAGGGGACAAAGGGGCCGGCTGTTGAGGATAGCTTCGATTTGGGCAAATAGAGAAGCCAGTTCCTCGAATGTTAAATGCGTCTGCCCTAATATCCTACGGATATGAAATTTGGCTGAACGGACGCCGGCTTCAGCAAGACCATTAAAGTGAGGAGAGTATGCAGGCGAAAATTTAAATTCTATACCTCGCTGAGCTGCAAAATCACATATAGATGTTTTGTTTAATTTGAAAAAGTTATTTATTTCCTTAGCGCCAGCAACATAATTACGCCCGTTATCACAATAGATTAACCTTGGTTTCCCCCTGCGGGCAATGAACCTTGTGAGTGTTAGAATAAAGGCGTTTTTACTTAGCTCGCTGACTGGCTCTAAATGAATACATTTATACCTAAAGCACACAAAAATACATAAATAACATTTTGTTATTTTACACCCTCGACCCTTTCGGTCAGTAATTAAATAGGGACCGGCAAAATCAGTTGAGACGGTATTAAAGGGGAAGTCAGGCTCAACACGATCATTAGGTAAATTACTCATAATATTGACCATGCCTTCTCCCTTAAATCGTCTACACTTAAAACAGCGGTCATAAGTGTCTCGCGCCAATTTACGGCCTCCTACCGGCCAATACTGGTCGCGAACAGTTGCTAATAATAATTGTGGAGGAGCATGCAATAATCGCTCGTGTTCCTGTTGAAATATCAACTTAGTTAAATGGTGACTAGCCTTTAATAAAATCGGGTGTTTTTTGTTATAGGGATAGTTAGCATTGTTTAATCTGCCACCGACGCGAACTAAACCTTGATCGTCAATGAATGGATTTAACGAGATTAAGTTTGATTTGTGAGGTAAAGGTTTTTTATTATTCAAACAAAGAACCTCATTAGGAAAGGAAACTTGCTGAGCTAATCTAATTAGAGTAGTTAAGGCACATTTGAGTTCATCGACAGTTAATATACCTATTTGTTTGTTTTGAGGGTTTCGAACATTGTGAATAAATCTATGGACTTGCGCACATGCTCGCTGAGCCCTAGTCAATTTCGAAAATCTTTCGATATCTATACATGCTGCCGCAGGTGCAGACTCCACCACCAAAGCAGGCAACGCTTTTAGTTCGGGAAGGTCAATGACCTCTAACGACGAAACTGGTTGTAAGACAGTTAAATTATCTAAATATGATTTAAATTTCGTTAATCGACCTTTGATCGAACCACGTCTAGCCTTAAGCACTTTAAGTTCATCTTCCTTAGGCATTACGTCTTCTTTCGGAGGCATAGTTGGCAATGAAATTATCGAGAAAATAACGCAAATCTAAGTAAACAAGTTATGTAATTGCATACGATACGCTCCTCGCTTAGCCTGTCCACCGACGCGCCGTCTGCCGTTCAGCCAGACGAAATTGAACTCTCGGCCTTGCGCGTAGGCAGCAATGCGCTCGCACTGCACTCCTGGGCGTGGCGATTGCCCCGAAGTAGGTCACTGGACGCTGGAATTGCAAAGAATGCACTACTAAACAGCTGATTGGAGGTATGTAGGTATAACAGCAAGCGGTCAATGGGCGTTAAGTACCTAAAATTGGAAGCAAGGATTGCGAAGATTTGCTTGTAGTTTATTATAATATAGGATATAGGCGTGCTAACGGGGATGCACAATTTTAATAATAGAAAGTAGGCATAAACATTTAGGTAGGCACTTGCAAGTAGGTTTTATTTTAATACTTGGAAAATTGGCTAGTGCAAAGAAGCGATGATTGAGTTGCTCTAAAGCAAATTGGGTTAAATAATTGGATGACACTTGCCACTTATTAATAGGTAACTAGGTTTTCTATGGCCGTAATAAATTATTAGTCGTAAAATGAATTAGGCAGTTGCGTATAATCTTGAATTAGCTAGTGCAGATAGCTAGAAACACTAGAAGTATTACGAAAATGCTAAGAAACTTCGAGAAACTGGTATCACTAGTGGCACAAATCAAAGAGGAAGCAACTAGGAAAAGTAAAGGAACGGGCTCACGTTATAAATTGGGCAGGCAGGTGAAAATAGGCACGTCGTGGCGCGCGGCGAAGCACGTGGCACGTGGCGCGGGCTGCTGCATAGAAGTCGTGGGTCCGTCGGAAATGCGTCCGTCGGACGCTGGAACTGTAGCGAATGGGTCTGGCTGCACGATGCACGTTGATAGGGCACAGCTAATGCCTTGGCTTTGATCCAGGCATCTAGGCGCTGCACGGAGTAGGTGTGCACGTGGCGATGACCTCTTCGCTTTGGAAATGGGCACTGCAAATGACTTCGGAATCCGATTTATAGCTGCAGAGTCCTGTCACGGTCGCCACTTTGTTCCCGATGGGAACAAGGGAAGATGATTTAAACCACCTTTGTAAATAAAGTACTGTTTAATGCAGTTCAAATTACATCTTTTAGTTGTTGTGTGGAGTGTTTCGCTAGGCGATAGAAAGGCAAGTGTGTCAAGCAGAGGGCTCTGACGGCTGGCGTGTGTATGTGGTGAGCTATGATTGGCCGATTACATGTAACACGCAATATTGAAGCTATCTGATTGGCAGAGACTCGATACAATGAAAATATGCCTTGTGTAGTGTAAATAAGGTGTATAATCGATTGACAGTAATAATCTTAATACTAAATGAAGTGCTGAACGCAGCGGCGTGAACAATGATTTTCCAAGATTTGCAAAAATAAAAATAAAATTATACTTTGTCCTGTTTTATTATTGTATTTAGTATAATCGTTAGACAACCAGAAGCTACTTCTGGATGTTCAGTTTGATAACGGAACAATAAATTAACACTTTGACTGTCCGTGCATTGTATGTAATGCACTGAAGACCTAGCTCGGAACGTCCGTGCATGATATATAATGCACCAGTGTATATATCGTGTGTTAATATTGGACATTTGGTGTTGGGGTAGTAAATATCCTTGGGACAGACAAAGTGTTAAGTTCTAAGGCTGGGCGCAAACGTTCGGGTTCCACGTACGGTTTCCGGATTAGGTTTTCGACTTGCAGCGCGAAAATTCGAAAACCGAATCCGGAAACCGTACGCGGAAACCGAACGTTTGCGCCCAGCCTAAATTCTAACTAATATTATAAACAAATTATAAATGCGAAAGCTGGCAATATGTCTGTCTGTGAGTTACGTTTTTACGCTTAAATCGCTAAACCGGTTGAATCCTTTTGAAGGACATAAGTAGGTTGTTTTTATAGGGGAGAAAAGGGGGCGAATGTTAGTATGGAACTACGTTATAAACGAGATTCACGCGGACGAAGTTACATAATTAAATAATATCATGGATCAGTCCAAACTTGACTGGTGATTTGAAATAAAATGTAAATATATATATTTTAAATAGGGACCTATAAGAACAATCAGACGTTATGTTTTCTCTTCATAAGATGCTTCATACAAAAATATCCTACAATGTACAATAGCCCTTAAAATTCTGTCAGTGTATCGTTGTAAAAAACCTTTACATGTGCTAAACAATTTTTTTATGAGTTCAACGTCACATAATGTAAACCGACTAAGTGCAAGGTTAGGATGGACTCCCATATTTCACATATTCATATAATGACAGCTAACAACCTTCGTATTTTTGATGTATATGTCCGAGCCGTCCGTGCCGCAAATTGTAATTCTTCGCGTATCAGCTCGTCAGTGTCGAGCTAACATTATATTCTAATGTCACAAAACTTCTACTACATACCAGATGTCGCGATGGGATACATTGCATTACCTAATTGTCAGAAAGTTCTCCTACTGCATACTAGATGGCATTTAATTCTTTGGATGAAATATATATTTAATTTATACAAAATTACTGATAAAAAAATATGTATATTTTTAAAATACTATACGAACAAATAAACATATATGAAGGTTTTACGCAATAATGTGCAATTATATTTTGATCGTGTTTTACTACTTAGTCATTATGCGTTTTGTGTTTTTAGGTTGCGTGGTTGATATATTTTCTTTAAGCATAATAATGGGAGTTTATTAAGATTATTTATCAAAAATACACTGTCCCAAAAAAAATATTGCTTTTCTCATAGAATTGGCGCAATACATAGTAAAGATAAACCATTCGTTCACTGGATTTTCTTTGCAATAACGAAACGGTGAGGCTCATTCACCTAGTGATCTGTACGGTCCCTGAACCGTTTTCGAACGTACGTACGGAGTTACGTGGTGCAAATTTTTGACAAGCGTCGGGTCGGCTCGAAAATGACATTTAAATCTACCTAACGTTCGTAAGAAAAGTTACGTGATCGACCCACAGGACGCAGGGTCGTGATTAGCATATTGTGTATCTTTTTTTTTTTGTCCAATAAACTTTTTTCATTTTCATTTTTTTCATTTTCATTTTCATAGTAAGTACTTCTAGAAACATGCATGTCATCGCAATGCCTCAAATATGGGCAGTTAAACCCCCCAGCCAAAAAAAGCAGGATGGGGTTGGGGCTGGCCCGCAGACAAAGCACGAGGTCTTTTATATAAGACACTTTATGCTACACAACTGTCAAAGTATCTCAAACAGCCATTAAAAAAGCCTTACATTATTGTTGTCGACCCTAAAATGATTGAAGTGTTTTCATTATTTATATCTAAATAATACTTACAACGATATATTTATTTTTTACTCTGTTATTTTAAATTTCGTTATTCAGTTCTGGAAAGGTTGCATAATAAAAAACCTAAAGAAGAAGAGGTCTGAAACGATCGGTTAATTTTTTTCGCTGACGACATTGTCAATATTGTCAATAGTATCACGTTCTTTTTCTTGGTAATCAACAAATTGTTGATTTCAGAGTTACGAGTATCTATTTGTTAATTAATATTTATTAAGTTTTTTTTTTCGCTGTGTGTGCGTGGTGGCGTGCGGACTGCGATAGATCAACCAGAGGTAGGCCCATGTGGCTTGCAAAAAAGCCCGACTCGTTCTCCCCCGAACGTTTTACCTTAACCAAAAGCAAAGAGACAGAAAGAAACAGAGAACAACAAATGAGTCGCTTAATTTCAAACCCGGGTAAATCCATCTGTCAAATCATGCGATTTTGCTATTAAGAAAAGGTGATAAGGTAGATATTTGCTGATAGGGTCGAATGGATTTATCCGATTTTGAATTTAAGCGACACAAATGAGAAACGTATAGTGATCAACATTTACAAGTTGGTGTGTGAACTTTACAGCAAGGATGAATTTTATAGTACCTACTTATATAGTTTTATTTAAGTACATAATAAATTGATGTGGAAATACGCACTTTCTATTTATTACATATGAAAATACAAAATAACTAATATAATATAATATAAGGCCTGTTAAGTTCTCGTTCTGTTATGGACTTCGTGATATCTAATATTGGTCCCAAGCAGAAAAGATTTACAATGACTGCTTCTTTGTTTACCTTATTTCTAATCCTAAAAAAAACGAACTATACTATGTCACAGAAACCATGTTTTGTTTAAATTTGTGTCACTGTATAAATAAACTATTTTGATTTTTTTGATTTTGATTTTGATTTTTGATTTATTTATTACTAGCTTTTGCCCGCGACTTCGTCCGCGTAGAACACGTTTATATCGTAGCTCGATACAAACTTTCACCCTCCATTTCCCTTTTAGGGGTTGATTTCCGATATAAAAAACTATCCTATGTCCTTCCCCGAGATTCAAACTATTTTCATCATCATTATCATCATCATCATATCAGCCAAAAGACGTCCACTGCTGGATATAGGCCTCCCCCAAAGAGTTCCAAAGTGACTTATCCTGCGCCACCCGCATCCAGCGGACTCCCGCGACCTTTACCAGGTCATCAGTCCACCTTGTGGGGGGGGCCTACCAACGCCGCGCCTACTATAACTACCTCTATACAAAATTTTATCTAAATGGGTTGTAAAGTAGCTCCATACATATATTCACCCCCCATTTCCCCCCCTTAAGAGATGATTTCCGGGATAAAAACTATCATATGTTCTTTTCCGGAACTCAAACTATCTGTAAACCAAATTTCATCTAAATGGGTCACTCAAATCCAAATTTTCACCCCTTAGGGGAGGATTTTCGGGATAAAACTATCCTATGTCCTTCCCCAGGACTTCCAACTATCGCTATACCGTAAATGGGTTCCATCCAAATTTTCATCCCCATTTCACCCCCTTAGGGGATGATCTGAGGAATAAAAACTATCATAAAATATTTCCTTTCCCAGGACCCAAACTATCTCTTAACCAGATTTCATCTAAATGAGTTCCATTCAAAACTTCACCCTCATTTCATCCTCTCAGGCGATGATTTTCGTTACAAAAACTATGCGATTTCCTTTCCCGGAACTCCAACTATCTCTATACCGAATTTCATCTAAATGGGTTCTATCTTAATTTTCACCCCTCGTTTCACACCCTCAGGAGATGATTTTTCAGGATAAAAACTATGAATTGTCCTTCCCTGGGACTCCCCACTATCTCTATATATATACCAAACTTCACTTAAATGGATTTTATCCAAATTTTCATCCTCTATTTCGTCCCTTTAGGGGATGATTATCGGGATTTAAAATATCCGTTGTCATTCTCCGGGACTCAAGTTAACTCTAAACCAAATTTCATCTAAATGGGTTCCATCCAAATTTTCACCCCCTATTTCATCTCTGAGGGTATGATTTTCGGGATTAAAACTATCCGTTGTCATACTCCGGGACTCAAACTATCTTTATACCAAATTTCATCTAAATGGGTTTTATCTAAATTTTCACCCCAATTTCATGCCTTTAGGGGATGATTTCTGGAATTTAAAACTATCATATGTCCTTTCCCAGGACTCAAATTATCTTTGAACCAAATTTCATCAAAATGGGTCACAAACAAATTTTCACCCCCAATTACACCCCCTTAGGGCATCCCCTAAGAGGGTGTAATTGGGGTTGTAATTTTCGGGATAAAACTATCCTATGTCCTTCCCCAAGACTCCAACTCGCTATACCGTAAATGGGTTCCATCCAATTTTTCACCCCTCATTTCACCCCCTCAAGAGATGATTTTTCAGGATAAAAACTATGCATTGTCCTTCCCTGGGACTCCTTCTATCTCTATACCAAATTTTAACTAAATGGGATTTATCCACATTTTCATCCATCCAGGAAGGAGCAACTAAATCCAAATTCTTGGAGGTTGAAAGAGGGCAACGGTGTCTGTTAAAGGTAATGTACTTGAGGCCATACAGATTTCCCACAAATGAACTGTATAAAATTAGTGACCAATTATCAATGCGAAAACTGTATATCCTCCATACAACATTAAAGTTACATAAAACACTAAAATTTAATCCAACGCTTCTAACTAGAAGACGTAAAAACACCGTTGCCCCACTTACAACATATAGATCTTTGTTTGCTAAAAGGCAGTATAAGACACGTGCAGCATACCTTTATAATAAAATAAATGTTAAAATTAATATCTATCAACAAAAGAAATATAATTGTAAGAGGTCTCTAACGGAATGGTTAAAGATGCTAAGTTATGAAGATACTGAACTGTTACTTAATCTTGTATTAATCTAAATTTAATTCTATAGTTAGTAAAACATAACAAAATGGAAAATGTTATATATAATATATACCTACTTTATCAAACAACACACACGCACGCACACACTAACACACACGCACGCACACACTAACACACACACTCACACGCGCACACACAGGCGCGCACACACACACACACACACGCACACACACACACACACACACTCAACTTTAGGGTCACGACACTATGCCTGTGATACCTAATTCGTCTTTGTTTTTATTTTATGTTATAAATATTTACCTACATATAAGAAATTAACATTAACTGCTTTTTTATGGAGGAGCGGGTCTTCCTGACACAGGTATTTTTTACCTACTAGGAAGACCCAACCTTATTTTCAATGTAACCTAGCAATCTATGAAATAAAACATTTTTTTCATTTTCATTTTCATTTCATCCCTATTTCATCCCCTTGGGGGATGATTTTCGGGATTCAAACTATCCATTGTCATTCTTCGGGACTCAAACTATATATATACCAACTTTGATCTAAACGGAGTCCATCCAAAATTTCACACCCCATTTACCCCCCCAGGGGAAGATTTCCGGAATAAAAACTATCCGATGTCCTTTCCCAGAACTTAAACTACCTCTAAACCAAATTGTATCAAAATGGGTTACTTCTAAATTTTCACCCCCCCATTTTACCCCCTTAAAGGAAGATTTCTGGGATTAAACCTATCCTTTGACCTTTCCCGGGACTCCAACTATTTATATACCAAATTTCGGCCTAATCGGTGCAGCGGTTTAAGTAGCTCCATTCAAATTTCCACCCCCCATTTCATCCCTTTAGGGGTTGATTATCGGGATAAAAACTACCCTATGTCCTTCCTCAGGACTCAAACTATCTCTATACCAAATTTCATCTTAATCGGTTCAGCCGTTTACACGTGATGCGCGGTCACATAAACAGACAAACAGATAAACAGACAAACAGACAAAAATTCTAAAAACTGTTGGAACGTGTTCTGTTATCGATTCTAAGAATCCCTAGCCAATTTTTTTTCGAATATCTTCCATGTACAGACTTTCGACCCACTTCAGCTTTATTATATGTATAGAAGATTAGGGTAGTGGCTGTTTCGGGCTACTAAGCCCGTGTATCACTGGGACAATTGCTTGTGATCGCTACTAAACAATTCTTCTAGTTTCTATCTATCTCAGAGAATTGCGGGATTTTGCTGAAAACAAGAAATTTGATCTCTTCCGGGCACATGCTGTGTTGGCCCAGAATAGAGCTACGGCTACGCATAAGGCAAGGGCAGCCGGTTAGGCTGTGTGTAGGCATCTCCTCTGCTTCAAGGCAGAGTCTGCACTGCCTTATGTCACGCAGTCGTAACGTTCGCTTGTGTTTGTTTAGGTCACAATGCCCCGAAAGCACCCTTACCAGCATGTGCCGTCGGTTTCTACTTAGCCCCAAGGCATCGGAAGACGCTTTTTGCTAAAAGCTCTGATTAGCGAGACAAGGAAGACAGGGGGAAGCCTTAGGTATATTTTTTAAAGAAAAGCTGTTGTAGGAACCCGCTTTGCGTATCCGACTCGCACATAACTGTTTATTATTCAACCCACGCTTCACTTTACGCACGACAAGGATATCACAAAGTATGCAGAGAAGAAGCCCTTGAGAATACTTTGATCTGCGCGTGTCGTGTTGTGGTCGCCACGTCGGCCTTTTTAGGGAGGACAGACGTACGAGCAGGTTTAAAGGTAACTCACAAAATCGAATTTATTGAACAAGCGTTCTCCTTTTTTTGGCTTGGGTGAAAATGCGTTCTGTGTTGCGCTGTTCTCCTCTACAGGTCGCATTTCTCAACCGATTGTTGTAAAATTTTGTGAGCAGGTTCGATGATTTTCGGTTGATAGAAGTTTTTTGTCTATAGAAATAGAAATGTTTATTTGCAAGAATACGTGTACAAAGGTTTTACATATTTTGAACTTGGTTCCAGGATTCAGGCAAAGCAGCATGCAAATGTTTAAGATAACAATGAATTACAATGAATTACATACATTTTGAGTCTACCTTACATAATATTTATTTGTCATAGTCATGCTTCCATTTATTCCTTCACAGAGTAAAAACAATGTTCTTGAAGCCATTTTGAAAGTTTCCTCTTAAATTCTAGTTCATGCAACGACTTAATGTTATCGGGAAGTTTATTAAAAATGTGTATACAACTGTTGCAGGCGTTCCGTTTATAAATATCCGCACGGCAAGGAGGTTGATATAGATTCCTGTACTCTTTGTGTTCCTTTAAACACATCTGAACGTAATTTAAAATATTCCCTATGAGTCCTTACAAATTCGCAAACCTTTTTAATGTACATGCATGCTAGAGGCAAAATATTGTGTTTTTTTAAAAATGGGCCTACAACTATCTGTAATCCACGCATTTGTGATTGCACGTACATACACACTATTTCTGTAATTTAAAGGCTCTATCAACATGCACAGAATTACCCCATATTCAGTTTGTGGAATTTGTTTTTTTTTTTTAAACTGACTTGCGATGTCTAACTATCTAGGCTGCTTTTTAAGTTCGCCTTTTGTACTTTATGTTTGTGCAATAAAATTTAAATAAAATAGAACTACCTAATGCTCAAAACTTTCGATCATAATATAACTGAAAGAGTTTCATTGTGACACTCATTGAAAAAAAACCCGGCCAAATGCGAGTTGGACTCGCGCACGAAGGGTTCCGTACCATTATCTATAAAAACGGCAAAAAAAAACACGCTTGTTGTATGGGAGCCCCCTTAAATATTAATTTTATTCTGTTTTTAGTATTTGATGTTATAGCGGCAACATAAATACATCATCTATGAAAACTTCAATTGTCTAACTATCACGGTTCATGAGATACAGCCTGGTGACAGACGGACAGACAGACAGACGGACGGACAGCGGAGTCTTAGTAATAGGGTCCCGTTTTACCTTTTAGGTACGGAGCCCTAAAAAGCGTGTCAACGTTGCAATGCAGTGCAGTAACATTCATAGTTAAATAGATCCAATTATACATCCACTCATTTACATTACGTTCCCCAAGGATATTGTATTTAAAATTTATGCAATATGTTCGCGTCACTGATGCAGTGCTAATTAACTGAATTATGTGTTATTTGTATGCCCAAATGGAAACGTTATGAAATTTACTTTTCAACACACCTGCTCGTAAAGTAGGTCTTATTACAGCGTATTTACACTGATAATGCAGAATATTACCCATGCCGTGCCTTTTACATTACATTATCGCACTAGTGCCTTTTCATTACATATCTTTTTAAATATTAGCAAAATAATGCAGAATATTACCCATGCCGTGACTTTTACATTACATTATCGCACTAGTGCTTTTTCATTACATATCTTTTAACATTTTCTTTTTTTTTTTTTTTTTTCCTCGCAAATGTGTTGAAAAACGTCGTATGAAACACGTGAGCATTGGTCATTACACTTCTCGTCTCCATTAAGCCTGAGCCGAATATGTTCGCGTCACTGATGCAGTGCTAATTAAGTTAATTATGTGTTATTTGTATGCCCAAATGGAAACGTTATGAAATTTACTTTATAATTGCCACTGCAGCGTTAGTTGTGGCACGTTCGTTTGTGCATTTTTAATACATATTTATTCGAACGAAGCTTGGGCAATAATTCTTTCGTATGCCCGGCTGATCTCCTGATGATTCAGTTTTTTAAAATTTAAATAAAAATATTTTTCCAAAAGTTACTTGCAAGTTTTATCCCTCACAGAGCCATTAGTACCTGTGTCCATACGTCACACGTACGGGCGAAGCTGCCTCCTGGGAAGCCAGTCTTGTCAAGTGGTCTTAATTGACAGAAATCAGACAATCAGATGAATTCTATGAGTAATGATTCAAGAGATAATACGGAAGGTGTACGTCATCCGTACTCCTGAGGGGTAATTTTGAACTTAAAGACAGGCAATACACACAAACACACACACATTTAAATATAAACGTATAAAATCACTTAAACGAAATCGATATTGATAGAAACGAATGAGTTCACTTTAGGATCAAAGTTGGGGTAGTGGACTATAGTTGTGTTGTAATAGAGTTTAAGCGCACCATAAGTAATGCTAGATAATAAGTGTAAACGCACCATTTGACTTTTATATATACTCTGTGGGCAACTGCAATACTGGCCCGGCCTCTTGCGATAATTTGCGTCAAGCATACACATCTCCGTCCTCGTAACGCTGTAATAATATTACTAATAAATCTAATTATATATAAGAAAGTGCTAATAAAACCTCTGAAGACTTCAAGACATTGTTTAATTCCAATAACACTACATGGCGCAGTCGGCGAAGAACCAGTAAGCTGGATTAAAGAAGATTAATACCACGAAGGCACATGGCCCATGGCCCCCAGCCGGCTTCAAGTACAAATTATAGTACATTACTGCAAAGGCCGTGAAGTAAGGGATTGATGGACGAGTTTGGGCTAGACGGCCGAGTCCAGCAATCCCTGTTCCGGCCGAGGCTTGTATAGTGCTTTTCTCAAACGATGTGAGGAAATAATAAATAGTTATTTGTTATACAAGGGTGCAGTTATAATTTAACCTTGAGTGTGGAATTGAAACACGAGCTAGCGAATGTGAGTGGTTTAAAAATAGAATCCTTTTCACCTCACTAAAGTGAGAAAGATTCTAGATAAAAAAATCTAAAGAAGAAAAAAAAAACATTAAAAAAGAATAATATTAAAAAAACATTACAAAAGAGTAAAACAAAAAGGAAAAAATATTTAAAAAAAACAACTAAAAAAAAAAAAAACAACTAAAAAAACAAAAAAAAACAACTAAAAAAACAAAAAAACGCCCCAAAAAATGACAAAAAACAAAAAAAAGGAAAAAAACAAAAAAATGGACAAAAAAAAAGAAAAACAAACAAAAAACATTAAAAAAAACAAAAAAAAGGAAAAAAAAAGGGGGAAAAAAAACATTTAAAAAAAACAAAAAAAAAACAAAAACAAACAAAAAACATAAAAAAAAAAAACATTAAAAAAAGTAAAACAAACAAAAAACATTAAAAAAAAAACAAAAAAGGACAAAAAAATAAAAACATTAAAAAAGTAAAACAAAAAGGAAAACTTGAAAAAATTAATAAAAACGACAAAAACACAAAAAACATTAAAAAAAGTAAAACAAAAAGGAAAAATAGATAAAAAAATACTTAAAAATAACATAACAGACCCTACAAAAATTTTAACATCAAAAAATAGACAAACATCAAGAAAAGAAAAGATTTTTTTTTAAATCATTAAAAACGATAAACAACACTGAAAAATAAACGAAAAATAACAAAAAAAATATAAAAAACTAACAATTTTTTTTTTACAAAAAACTCAAACAATTAAAAAAAAGTATTGGTGGTTGGCAGTATGTAATTTTTCCTTTGTCTGTTTAATATCAGTAAGCGAATTTAAAAAGTTAGAGTAGCGGCCAATAATGTTTTTAGTTAGGGCCTAGGCCAAGAAGTAATGTAGGCAGCCATAAACAAGGAACTTCATGTCTTCATTTCGTGACATTAACGCATACATTTCCGAGCATGTTTGAGAAAAGTATATTAAATAATAAAACGAAGATTAAGACCTATGAAAAATATTAATTACAAAGATGCCGCCGAAAAAGAACGAGCACGCAAAAAATTCAAACATGACTTGTGCGGTCGAGTACCTACAAGATGCCGCAGAGCCTAAACCTGGATGACCTAGGTAATAGCTTAATGGATTCTACGCGATAAGTATTTAAAAAAATTAAAAGCTCTTGGGTTTTCGTGGTAATTGGGTTTATGCCGAAATGAAAATTTGGTCAAACGATACAGTTGGGAAATTAAGTTTGGTGATTGCGATAATACGCTGTAATAAGAAGTGAGAGGTTTACGGAAAGGCACTCATTATTGACTGGTCTTCTATTAACAGCTTTAGACTACTCTGTATTCCATCACAAGCCAATAGCCGAAGGATACTTAGCTATAAAAGGAATTTATTGTCTTCGTAAACTTTTAGCGCACTTTATATCCTCTGTAATGGCACTTCCGTTTTGGACATTAAGGTTTATTACGGTTGAATCAATATCTATTCCGAGTCATAAAAAGCCGTACGATCTGGTTATAAATAGGAATGGTAAATTGAGAGACGTTCTTGGTCAGTTAGGCCCAATTCTTTGGTCAGTAGCAAGACTTGCAAGGATAAAATCATAAAAATCACGCAAAAATTGTACAGTGCGGATTCTTTTTCTAGACCGTATCCTATCTTAAGACCCATCGGGCCTACAAAGCAATTGTTTAACCACAATAGCCACGTGCCACAAATGCTTCGAGATAGCGATTTGGACCTTTCCGTCCCTTATGGCACCCGCGCATAGTATAGCTCCTCTGTAGAAATCTTTACTCTTAGGACGTAAAGCGTCCGTGCTTGAGGAAAATTCTAAAGGTCACAGACGAGACGCCATTTTGAAAATACTAAAATGGGAATTCAAAAACTATGTTGAAGTAATTAAAGTTGGTATAATTATACAATTTACGTTAATTACGCTATTACTCACCCCGTCTGGACTTTGTTTCTTGACTTCGCAGAACTCGTTGAGTACATCTTGGAGCTTCTTTGTCGAGTCTGAAACAAAATATAGTTGTACTAGCTGCCCGCGTGGCTTTGCTTGCGTATTGCGAAGAACGCAGGCAAACCCGCGGGATAAAATAAATGACTATAACCATTCAGAAAGTTCGTTATACACGCACGTGAAAGAATTGTTGAAATCGGATAAGCGTCGCAAACAATATCTAAATCTGATACTCGATTAATCCGATTATTTATATTAGGTAGAATGAAATCCATTACGTACATATACGCTTCAAAGAGGATGTTCCTACCATTTGCGATGTGAAGCGAAGGGTAAAAAGGAGTTATATACGTCGTAAGTCGCTTTGAAACAACTACGTTTCACATCGCATCAACAATTTCATGTTCATATTATGAGGCTATCCGCAGCAGAACCAAGGTGACCGATATAGCAATCCGAATTCTAAGCTTAAGTGGCAGTGCACACGGCACATTGCACGTAGAACCAATGGCCGTTGACACGGAAAGGTTCTTGAGTGGCTATACCGGAAGGCGCAGCGTGGGTCATTGTACGGTCATTGTGTCACTCTTTGGGAGAGGCCTATGTCCAGCAGTGGACGTATTCTGGCTGATATGATGATGATGATGATGATTCTGATGCGTTAGCCAGGGCACAACATGACTGAGTTTCTTAGGAAAAGAAACCGGCCAAGTGCGTACCGGGCCACGCGCAGTGTAGGTTCCATAGTTGCTCGTATGTCTTTGTGACATCGACACGCGCGCGCCAACTGAACGTTGCGGTTGCGTACTACAATTTTTTTTTGTCTCGAGGTTGCCGGATTTAAACAGCATTTCATTATATATACAGCGTACACACTTTTAGTTAACCGCTGTTCCACGACACTTTAGAAGTTCAAATACCGCGAGCCATTCGGTTGCCTCTTGGACACCGAAACTACGCGTCACGAGCGTACGAGGCAGGTACCCTAAAAAAAAAAAAAAGATTTTATTCTACTATTTTGTCGGCGTAATTGATTTATATACCCATGCTGAATCACAGAGCTCTAGTAGTAAAAGCCACTGAGCTAAGCCGTAGGCGGACGGATTGACATGGTGAAACTATTAGGGTTCCTTATTGACTACGTAACCCTAAAAATGCCACTAAACAGTTAAGTAGGTATCATCATCATCGTCATCATATCAGCCGAAAGACGTCCACTGCTGGGCATAGGCCTCCCCCAAAGAGTGCCAAAATGACCGGTCCTGCGCCACCCGCATCCAGCGGACTCCTGCGACCTTTACCAGGTCATCAGTCCACCTTGTGGGGGGCCTACCCACGCCTCGCCTTCCGGTTAGTAGGTATCAGCGACAGAAAAAGAAATCACACAAATAATGCCCCACCATGTTATCACCATTGTTCTAAGGACACACATTGTATCTTGGCTAACACAATAACCACAAGCTATAGACGCGTAACGCACGTCGCGAAACGACCTTCTCTTTCCCAGCTTTAAGCCTTCACAATATTAGCTTTGCTGTTCAATTATCATTAGTGCTATTAGTGGATTGCTTTCTATTGCTATATTTAGCGTGAACCCAACAGGGGTGTATATCACTAAACGTACTGAAAATGGTGGGTCAAAAACTTAAATATCAACTCTTACTGTAAACTATGTATGTGAGTTTTTTTATTACAAGCTTTATATTAACCTGCACTGCAAATATGTAAGTAAGTTGTCCGTCAAAATTTGCAATCCATTTTTCAGTCACTTCCTTTTATCCGATAGAGCTGAAATTTTGCATGCATATGTAATATCGCATGACAATGCAATATTATGATGACTTGGAGCTGGAAAGTGGCCATAGGAACTCCGCAATAAAACGACACAACCCCATCGAGTTTGGGCTCGTTAGAATCGTCTCAATGAGTATTTAGTTGATGATGGTATGCAGAAAAATACAGTCGGCAATAAAAGCTTGTACCAAAAATTAAAATTTTGACACAATACTTATTACTTAATACTTTCACTGCCGCGAATCGCTACGTAGCTGACCCCAATGTTTACCTCGTATGTAGCGGAATGAGTACGGCGTAGGCGGCTGTGGGCGGGTTTCTGGCAGTAAGTGTGTCTTTTCCTTTTTTTCTAAGAATTTGGGAGGGTTTTTCTTACTCAGAATCATTAGCGCTATTTGGTTGTAATAAATTATTTGTGTCTTTTTTACCGACTTCAAAAAAAGGAGGAGTTTCTCAATTCGACTGTATTTTGTTTTGCATGTTTGAAAAAGTCTTTCTTTATTTATTTATTACATTACACGGGACACCAACAGAGTACAAAAGATAAATTTACATTTGTCTTTGGCATAAAGCATACACTTGATAGCTTGTTTGTTTGAAAGCATACAGTTCCAGATTGGTCACGTTCTCACCAAAATCCAGTTTTGATGATGGGATCCTGGAGAAATTGAGGGAACTCTTCAAATTTTATAGGCAAACTTGGCTACTGATTAGAAGTCGGTTAAAACTTAGTTTTTTCATACATTTTTGTATTAGAATAACCTGAAAAATGTATGGAAGATTGGGGACAAGCTTTTTGTATACTATCAGAACCAATGGTGACAAAACATGATTCTGAGAATTCTGTCGGGTGTCTACGCCGTAGGCGCTTTCCGTTACATACGAGGAAAACCATGGGATCATATTCATATTCATATTCATTTATTTGGTATTAATCATACACTGTCAATTGGGTACATTATAAGTAAATTAAAATTAAAACCGATCAGCTACGAGCGTAGCGCGTAGCGATATGCGGCACTGGATGTGTTAAAGTGACGTAGGTTCGGGGTGTTCTCTCCCTCTCAGTGAGCATAAGCGTGAGCGAGATGGAAGTGCGTGTTCGGAAGCACGGATATAATATATATATTTTTTTAATTTTAACGTTTTGTGCGTTTTAATAAATAATTAAATAATAGCTAAGTTCCCTCAAACATGATATTGCCGATTTTTAGAACCAATTTAATATGTTTAGCTGTTGTGCATAATTTGTTACGAATTTTTTATGTGTATTTTAGACCTATGTTCGTGATTATTTTGCTATCGAGTGACAGTCAAAAACTCAGAATTCGAAAAGCTGTTGACCCTCGAAAAAGGCCTCAAGGTTGCTAATTAAATTTAGGGCAGCCGTATTATATTAAAGTCCAAGCAAGAGCTACGACTATTTAATAATCCGTTTTCTGAGCTCACGTCGCCATAAGTGAAAATGCCTATGTAGTTGCGACCTCTTAGAATAAACATTACCTACTTTGTGTAACAAACAAAACTATTGCCAGTTCCAACAGTCCACACCTCATACAAAAGAGACTTTACTTAAGTTTTTCTCTTCACAATACAGGTTCTTGTAAATTGACATGGAATTTATAAAGTAACCCTGTATTGTAAATGAAAGACACTGAAGCCGAGCAGTTCAATCTGGAGAATAGAATAGAATAGAATAGAATTATTTTCTTTGCAAGAATACTTATAAACATAGTGTTGAGGTACCTACAGCAGTACAGTATTCAGTCGGTGAACGACATGCAAAATGAATACAGAGCTAAAATAATTATGTGATACGTAATATATTTTGATAATTTTATAAATTACCTAATTGAATAGTAATGTCAAAGTAACAGTACGAAAAAGGAAAAAAATACAATTATTAAAACCACTTTAATATGTCATACTTACTAATTATTCAAAAAATTCTTTAATGCTATAAAAACAACTTTCCATCAGCCAACTAGTGATTTCTTTTACAAATTATTATTATCCACAGGACTTGTATGTAAAAACAAGTATCTCTCGACTTACTTGTTTTTTTTACGTGGGGATGTCTTACAAAATGTATGAGGATTATTGTATTTTTATAGACGAAATTTGTATGTTTTGGGTAATCTCCGGAACAACTTATCCGATTTCAAAAATTCTTTGACCTGCGTGTAGACTGGACTTTTTGGATGATTATAAGCTATATTTTATCCCGCGGGTTTGCCTGCGTTCTCTGTAATACGCGGGTTAAGCTGCGCGTGTGGGTTATATATGCAAAATTTTCGTCCTCAATAAGTAACGTTATTATTTTTAAATGTATTACAAAGTATGATATTCATTCTACAAGTACTTTACTTGGGTTTATTAGTTTTAATTTACATATGATCTTCATTTAAACACATATTCATTATTAGTTCACCCTCAGAGCATAGAATACTAGAGAGAGGACAAGCCGCCGGCGGCCGTGTCGCAGCTGTATGCTCAATGGGCATACACTGCCATACTGTGCACGCGTGCTGATCGCAGAGAATATTACGTTTTTTTTTTCAAAATGCCTGATATGATGCGCGTTTATTGTCAAATAAGCGTGTAGGTATACAAGTGTGTGTGTTTTAGATGTGTTCGTACTTTGTCTTGTCAATTACTTGGGCGTTGTGTGGGTTAATGTACTTGCGACAGGCTCACTCTATACAAATCGGCCGCCATGTCCGATCTCCTTATATTCATACATCTGTGGTTTCACCCCAAAGTCAGATTATGCATAAAGTAGGGCAATTTTAGACAATGGTTAAGAGATATTCATTGTCACTACAATAATACTGGTAAAACATGCACAGTCGTTCCACTACACAACATAATTAAAAAAAGAAGCGGGTTGTGTTGCAAATACAACCGTTAATTAAGTTTAAGTGAATACTTCTTTGTTGGCTATGGAACCCTAATATATCTGAATTAATTCACTAAAATCTGTATAAGTACAGATAAATCGGTATATATGGCAACATTGAGTCATTGACTGACGTAGCTCATTTGTCTCACGATAATTGAAAATGGCGGTCATGTCAGCATTATTTTCATGTCCGCCACATAAACTTAATAACATTTTGGGATTAACAACTAATCGCAAATAATGAAGGATTAAAACTGTAACAAACAATTATTTGAAATCAGATTAGGCTTCTCTACAAAAAGTTATTCCAGAAGTCACGTGATACATTTTGAACTGTACCCCTATACAAGAACGCGAGCTAAGAAGTATCCACTTCAATAAAATAAGTTCGGTTCTGTATTGTACGTTTGGGAATACCCTCAATATATGACTTTAAATAACAGAAACTTGGTTCTAGATAAATTTCAACGTTGTTTACAAACTTCTTACCAACGGTGAAACCGAGTATCTTCCAAACCCACTTGATTTCCAAGTATCTCCTCTTGAGTTACTTGTTTTTATCGCAGAATCGTCAAGATACTTGTTTTCAGCGTAGAATTAGTGGCCAAAAAAAGATACTTGGATTTTAAAATTATTAATAACTTGGGAAATATAAGGCTTAGAAGAAAATTTTGGATGAAGGTAGAGATGCGTTTTCATGCCCTTTATCCAAATATTCAAAAAAAACGATAATAGAAAAAAAGTGAGTTACTTGTTTTCTGAATGGGGCTGCCGAGGTTATTAGGTCGTGGGTTCGGATCCCGGCTCGTACCACTGGGTTATTTCAAAAACTTATGTACGAAATATCATTATATATTAGTGGCTTTTCAGTGAAGGAAAACATCATGAGGAAACCGTTCTAATCCCAATAAAGTCTAGTTTCCCGTCTGGGTTGGAAGATCAGATGGTAGTCACTTTCGTAAAACTAGTGCCTATGCCAAATCTTAGGATTAGATGCTAAAGCGGACCACGGGCTCCCTTAGGGCACAACCGGGAATATTTCTAGGAAGATGATGAATCTTGTATCACTATCACTACTCATACTTAGTATAAAACAAAGTCGCTTCCCGCTGTCTATCTGTCCCTATGTATGCTTAGATCTTTAAAACTACGCACCGGATTTTGATGCGGTTTTTTTTAAAAGAATGAGTGATTTAAGAGGTAGGTAGGTAGAGGATAGGATACAGTCCCAGCTTAACATCAGGCAGGCCGTAAGCTTGTTTGCCACCGTCGTTGTATTAAAAGGTTTATATGTCTAAAACATGCATATATTATACATATGCACCCGCGCGAAGCCGGGGCAGGTCGCTAGTCGTAAATAAATAAATCTGAATCATGTGATATGTGGTAGTAAGTGACGAATAGAAAACCGATTGTAACCCAAAACGTTAATGTAAATAGATTCCTTAATATAGGACAGTACATAGTGAGTATCTACTTTTAGACGCGTGGGAGGACAGACGAACTGTATACAAATTAGCGGAGCCTCAAAATAAGCTAGATATGTTACATACCTTTCAGCATCCTGTTTTGGAATAATCTGATAGTTATACACAAAATGGAATATCACTAAAATACTTTTCTGCCTAAATTGTTGACCAGCAGGTCAATCACATAACGCATTCTATGTACGTTAGGTAGATCTAAATTTTTTTTTTTTTTTGTTAAATATATAATTAATTTATTCAAAGCATAATCAAAGCAATCCACAAAGTTAAATATCCACAGCGCAGGTTTCGTCAAAAATTAGCACAGAGTGAGTATCCGCAACAAACTTCGTCTAATATTAAATACTTACAACCAATAATCAGCAACATGCTTCGTCAAGACTCGGTTACAAAATCTAAATCTAAATTACCTACATATTTTATATGGAGTAATTTACTTTAAAAACAAAGTTTAATCGGACTTCAATTCAGTACTTCGCCAAGCCACATAGGTACATGAAAATTTCCTTTCCAATTTAGCACATGAACTGCTCTCCGAGAGCAAATGCGTTGATTATTACAGAAAAAACCCAAGTCACTATCCGTGGACTGATACTCGTAATATTTGATGAGTTCCGTCGATTCCTCAAGGATCTCAGAATTAACACTTCATTAGATGATACTTCAACGAAATCATGTCAGAATCGTTGACGTATTTTACATCTTTGAGGAGTTCCATAAGTCATCTGTGGTCTTCATCATCAGTTCCACTTCACCAAAATTGCAATCTCCGAGTTATAATAGAAAATACCGAAATTACTACACGCATTCCTATAGAATTTGAGGGATGCCCTCAATTTCCCTGGGATCCCATCATCAGATCCTGAATTGGTGACAAAGGGACCACGGGAGTATATTCTAATAAAAAAAGATTTTTTCAAATGGGTTCACAATTGACGAAGAAATCTACAATACATAAAAAAAATACATACAGTGGAACATATCACCTTCTCCTTTTTTGAAGACGGTCAAAAATGACAGTTTAATTGTCCTAATGCGCGTTTGGAAAGTTACGTAATTAATTACCCCTCCGGTAAAGTTCGCGGGGGTTCGCTGGATGCGGGTGGCGCAGGGCCAGACATTGTTAAACTCTTTCCCAGGTTTTTTCTAAATAATCTCAAACAAATGTATTGAAAACTACTTGACGTAATAAATTCTTTTTTTTTTCTAAAACTGCTTCCAAGAATCGCTACGCTCGCAGCCGATCCCGTGGATTTTAGGGTTCGGTACCCAAAGGGTAAAACGGGAGCCTATTACTAAGACTACATTGTCCGTCTGTCTGTCCGTCTATCATATCTCATGAACCGTGATAGTTGACCGTGAACCGTGTTGACATTTTCACAGATCGTATTTCTGTTGCCGCTATAACGACAAATACTAAAAAAACCGGCCAAATTCGAGTCGGACTCGTGCACTCGTTTGGTACCGTTATCTATGAAAACGGCAAAAATATCAGTTTTTTTAGTATTTGTTGTTATAGCGGCAACATAAATACATCATCTGTGAAAATTTCAACTATCTAACTATCACGGTTCATGAGATACAGCCTCGTGACAGAGGGACCGACAGACAGACAGCCAGACAGACAGACAGACAGACGGACAGCGGAGTCTCATTAATAGGGTCCCGTTTTACTCTTTGAGTACGGAACCCTACAAACGGCATAAAATAAATATTTAAAGGGGCTCCTATACAACATGCGTGATTTTTTGCCGTTTTTATAAATAATGGAACGGAACCCTTTATGCGCGGGTCCGACTCGCACTTGGCCGGTTTTTTCGTATGTCTGCTAGGCGGGGTCCTGGCAGTGAAAGTGTTAACTGATTCCCCGCCACGCTACGTCTGTAGCGCTACGCCGTAGTTCGTAGCAGCTTAAAATCCATAATAAACACAGCGATAAATTCTCGTAAAACTGTGACGCATGTGTTGTAAACACATTCACGGCCACGCTAATCTGACAAGTTTACTCCTCTTCATTTATGCCGTAAAGTTGAAAATAAACGAGATGATGAAAATATTTTGAATTTGTCGCTTTTTTTTCAAATTTAATTATCAAAATATCGATCCTAGAAGAAAAATTGTGAGGATCAAACTTGTATAAAATCAAATTTCCTACAGTTTTTGGCCTCACGGTTTTACTGTAAAATCAAAAATGGCTGAGTTATTCAAGAAAAACCGTTTTTCGGATATACGCACGAGCCTCACTACTTTTTGAATTTACACTCCCAGTGACACCCACGAGGGCCCTACGGAAAACAAATCCAAGAACTAATTATTCACGGGTAGGGTCGGTTTTTTGAATATAATAACTGAACTATTTCGTGAGTTTGGTATATTAGTAATGTATGAATAATTTTGCACCGATAATATTGCTTTTTGGTAACCGATATAGCCCTCCGAATCGCTAAACTTAAGTGGCAGTGGGAGGGGCACATTGCACGTAGACCCGATGGCCGTTGGGGCGGAAAGGTTCTTGAGTGGCAACCACGTACCGGAAGGCGCGGCGTGGGTAGGCCCCCTACAAGGGGGACTGATGACCTGGTAAAGGTCGCGGGAGTCCGCTGTATGCGGGTGGCGCATGACCGGCCATTGTGGCACTCTTTTGGGGAGGCCTATGTCCAGCAGTGGACGTCTTTCGGCTGATATGATGATGATGTTAAATAATTTATTTTTATCGTTGTCAACTAGGTATTTTTCATTTTACAATAGATTAATAATGTCCGATTTATGCTATAGTTAAGTATCTGCTTTTTAGTGTTACGTAATCTGTATACCAGCCTTAAAATAAAAGACTATCAACGCAGCGTTTGAGACATCTGATACCACACTAAGATAAAAACAAGCAACGGGACCCCGCTTACTGGCGCAAGGTTGTAACTTGCCACGGTTCTTCTGAAAGTTAAAACCTTGTCGCTCCAAGCACTGGATAATGGAGCGGCTAACTTGGCGTAATACTGCTTTTCTGAAGAAAATGCCCGCATGGAAAGTTTTTCAGTGAAGGTTTCTGAGCTAAAGTAAGTGAAATAGTTGCTTGTTTTCAATGCTTTTTGCATCATTAAATAAGTTTTTAGTACAAAAAAGTTATTACACACTACAAGATTTTTTTGATGAAGTGTGCGTGAAAAGATAAATGTAAACCTAGATTTAAGCTTCTTTGCTGTCCCCTTACGGGGTCCATTTTATTGCTTGTAATATTATGTGTGCAATAAATATTTTGAGTTTTTTCAGTTTTTTTTTTTACTTATACCCCTTTCATGAAGCTACGAGTTACAATTCTACAAGTTTAAACTGGCAACACTGGTAAAATAATTGTTAATCGCTTGCGCAGACATCCAAGATACAGGCTCAGCCTAGTTTGGAGTCTGATGCATATTTTTTGTATACTAATCTGTTTCTGCTAAATAAAAGATTTGTATTTGTATAAATAAATGGCCAATCGTTATTCGTCAAGCGCCTCAGATTTGACAGTTTAGACTTAAAATTGTCAAAAAAGTCTAATAGTTCTACCCGGCACTCATGACTGATGCAGCGCTGAGCTCACCGAAGCCCGTTTAGTCCTAGCGGTAGGTCAAAAAAGCTGCAAATGGTGTTTTTTTTTCTCTTTATTTAAGGAGCTTGTCACACAGGTGAACATGTCGCTCCGTTATAGTCAATATAACATATTTTTCTAATGACGAATAATTCTATTACTAACACACTTTCGAGCTAACTGCAATAGTGCTGTGGCCACGTCTGACAGTTAAGTTTTAACAAAATTGGTTCAGCCGTTTATGAGATATTGAACTTTGAACTGAAAATGTCGGGGGTTTTTTGAATTTTCTAATTTGTTAATTATACTGCGTTAAGCTATACGTACGTACAGAATCAGTCCGTTGCTCAGGATATACCTCAGATCATAGAATACTAGAGAGAGGACAAGCCGCCGGCGGCCGTGTCGCAGCTGTATGCTCAATGGGCATACACTGCCATACTGTGCACGCGTGCTGATCGCAGAGAATATTACGTTTTTTCCCAAAATGCCTGATATGATGCGCGTTTATTGTCAAATAAGCGTGTAGGTATACAAGTGTGTGTGTTTTAGATGTGTGCGTGCTTTGTCTTGTCAATTACTTGGGCGTTGTGTGGGTTAATGTTCTTGCGACAGGCTCACTCTATACAAATCGGCCGCCATGTCCGATCTCCTTATATTCATACATCTGTGGGATATACATATTAAGGTACGTAAGTGCTCGCGCAAACAGACGCAAACTCTCGTGTCTACCCCCCTTGACGCAATGCTACGGATAGCCGCTAGAATTGGCGAAGAGTAGAGATAATATATTTTTTAAAATATTTGGGGTCATACTTACACAAATCGACCTAGTCCCAAACTAAGCAAAGCTTGTACTATGGGAACTAGACGATGATATACATACTTATATAGATAAATAAATACTTAAATACATAGAAAACATCCATGACTCAGGAACAAATATTCGTGCTCATCACACAAATAAATGCCCTTACCGGGATTCAAACCCGGGACCTCCGGCTTCGTAGGCAGGGTCACTACTACTTAGGCTCCAGAGGTCGACAGAAATACAACAGGACGTATCGCAGTCCTTCAGGCCATCCACAACTGTCTAGCTATAGGTATATCTACAGATACACTGTAATACTTACAGGAGGCTAGGTCTTGAAGCTGCTGAAACTCGGCTGGTGACAGCTTGTCCCACTGCAAACACGGTGCTGGGTCTGAGGTGTTTGGCATCGTCTGAAACAATAGACACTATCGTTCAATATCATCATCATCATTATATCAGCTGAAAGTCATATACTGATAGGTATAAGCCTCCCCCTTTCAATATATAGTAATAATAAACAATTGGGAATTTTCCTTATCTTTAAATGTAATAACGTAATAGTTTTGCACGTATTGTAAACCATCAAATTATAACAATAAAGTGTCTAATACAAAATATAATATAATTAAAATCATTAAAAGATAAGTTATGAATAAGGCTTGAAACTTTCAAAAAAGTATTTATTTATTTATTTTGCGGCTAAGAGCAAATTAAAAAATACTAATGGAATCCTCACAAATATAATAAAAAAATATTGTAGGTATAACAGCTATGTATTTATGTACTTAAAGACGCAGTTTTTTACGACTAAGACAGCAATTGACGTGATTTGTCATACAATGGTTAAGTACGTATGTAAGCGCTCTACTTAATTGTAGATAAATACAAACATTTGATCCACTCAGAAAACTGGTTCGAATGGCACCGTGGAAATAGTTTGTGTAGCCAATTACGATGTCTACGAGTAGAACCACATTTGCGCAGTAGTATTATATATTGCACGGACGCGGTGCGGCACGCATGCAGTACGGCATTCGAACCGCCTCGCTTCCGCGCTTCCCGTGCTAATCATGAAGCTAATTAGAAAGTTTTCAGCATACGCGTTAACAAGCATAAATATTTCAAAAAACTGATTCCTGTCTACGGAAAACTAACTGAAAAAAGCTTCTTTTGTTCATACAAAAGGTAGCGTATGTCACCCGGAGCAATTAATGACAGTAATTATCATCTTGATTATAAAAAAAATATATAACTTGATTTAGCCTTCATGTTGTTCATAACTGCTTACATAATAAGTACAAGATATCTTATAGCAAAGTGGGTTACCCAATAAATATAACTTTCACGTAAAATACAAACATGAACTGCTAAATTCATATGCCTTCCTTCGGCTCTGCCGTTAGTAGGACAATAACACTGTAATATAAAGAAAGGATAAGTACAACATTCATTGTCCGTTTTTCATTTTCTACTTAAAAGGGACGGAAAGAATAGAAGACAATCATGACTTTCCTTAGCTTCATAAAGTGCTAGTTAGTTTTTGCAGCTAGTTCATCTGAACAGCTCTTTGATGGCCCTTTTTCAGTGTCTATTGTGAAATTGGACGCAAATAAACAACGGTTTTATAAAAATGCATTTTTCTGAAACATGCAATGAAATATTGACGTTGTGTTCTTTATAATAAATTATTATTATTTAGCCTACAAGTATTATAGGCTTCAGGCGTGGTGAGTTGAGAGATCCGCTATCGAATATCATACAAAATTGGGGGCTTAGGCCTGCAAAACGACCTTCTTTATCAGTCTTAAAAAAAAGCAGCCAAGTGCGAGTCGGACTCGCACATGAAGGGTTCCGTGAGATAAATTGCGGTTCACGATTTATGACGTATTAAAAAAAAACCTACTTACTAGATCTCGTTCAAACCAATTTTCGGTGGAAGTTTGCATGGTAATGTACATCATATATTTTTTTTAGTTTTATCATTCACTTATTTTAGAAGTTACAGGGGGGGGACACACATTTTACCACTTTGGAAGTTTATCTCGCGCAAACTATTCAGTTTATAAAAAAATGATATTAGAAATCTTAATATCATTTTTGAAGACCTATCCATTGATACCCCACACGTATGGGTTTAATGAAAAAAAAATTTTTGAGTTTCAGTTCGGAGTATGGGGACCCCCAAAACTTAATGTTTTTTTTCTATTTTTGTGTAAAAATCTTAATGCGGTTCACAGAATACATCTACATACCAAGTTTCAACAGTATAGCTCTTATAGTTTCGGAAAAAAGTGGCTGTGACATACGGACGGACAGACAGACAGACAGACAGACATGACGAATCTATAAGGGTTCCGTTTTTTGCCATTTGGCTCCGGAACCCTAAAAACTAAGCTTTTATTTAATTCATCGCAAGTTTGAGAAAAGCAAACCGGCGGTTGGTACGAGTATATATATAACCTCGGCGTGAAAAGGTATTGCCAGCCTCGTATCCTTATCCAGCCTCGCTACGCTCGTTCGTCTATATCTAATTGGCTGGCAATCCTTATTTTCCCGGCCTCTGCAGTAATATACTATTGAAACAAGCCCTACTTTATTAGCCATTGCCATTATTAGCCGGACTTGATGACACAACGGAGCCACGCTGTTATGTCGCCTCAGTAATTAGTTTTTAATTTTATAATTTGTATGTATTTGTCTTTAAGGTACATTTGTTACTATGGGCCTTAGATGCCTGAATTTTTTTTTTTATTTTTTTTTTATTGATGAGTTCCTTCTGTTTCTATCGTCAGCTCAGCTTTGATGGTACCAAGTTGTTATTGTATTGTCATCGATGACAGTATGTAAATCGACAGAACTAGTGAAAGTGGGTGGGGGTCGACTTGTAAGAAAGACATACGAATTTTGAAATCTTAAAGGTTGCCTGTACGCTCGAGTCTCCGTACAATACACTCTCATTTTAAAACGAAATGCTAGAATGACAATTAAACTTTGTTTACACAAAGGGGTCCGCCACATCTAGGTGGGAAAAAAGTTTGTGATGCTAGAAATTATAATAGAAAAAAAAACCAGCCTAGTGCGAGTCGGACTCGCGCACGAAGGGTTCCATACCATTATTTATAAAAACGGCAAAAGAACACGATTGTTGTATGTGAGCCATCTTAAATATTTTTTTTTCTATTTTTAGGGTTCCGTACTCAAAGAGTAAAACGGGACCCCATTACTAAGACTTCGCTATCCGTCCACCCGTCCGTCCGTCCGTCTGTCTGTCACCAGGCTGTATCTCAAGAACCGTGATAGCTAGAGAGTTGAAATTTTCACAGATTATGTATTTCTGTTGCCGCTATAACAACAAATACTAAAAACAAAATATTTTTTTTAAAGGGGGGCTCCCATACAACAAACGTGATTTTTTTGCCGTTTTTATAGGTGCGCGAGTCCAACTCGCACTTGGCCGGTTTTTTTTTTGTATTTGTTGTTAGAGCGGCAACAAAAATACATCATCTGTGAAAATTTCCACTGTCTAATTATCACGGTTCATGAGATACAGCCTGGTGACAGACGGACAGACAGACGTACAGACAGACGGACAGCGGAGTCTTAGTAATAGGGTTCTGTTTTACCCTTTGGGAACGGAACCAAAAAATGAACTAGTAGAACGTTTTTCATGCAAAGTCTGTAATCACTTTTTCTATTTTATTTATATTATCATTTGTAGCAGCAGAAACAAGTTTCCGACCTAAACATGGCAAATCCCATTGTCTATAAAAAGTTTCATGCTATTGCAGCATGCCGTTTTAATGTATCGTGAGTTGAGCTTACTTCCGACCCTTAATCAAACTAGGTTTGTCAGAGTGCAAAAGAACGTTTAATACTGCTACGTTCAGAAAGTAAATTTTGATATGATTTATCAACGACCCTTTTGCTTCAACCGGTCCCACTCATCTAAAACCTCTCCACCATACTTTGACCCTTAAATTCATAAGAGCTCTTCGCCATCAGAGGTCAAATACTTTGGACAAGCCGTCGAAAACTTTGTAGACTGCGGTACCACGAAAAGCGAAAGTCACAGTTCGCAATATTTCCCTTTCAGTTGCTTAAATATGATGCGAGAGAGACAGAGATAGACGAAGGAACAAAGTTGGCGTTTCATAGTAGGATCCCTGAACACTGCATTATGGAAGCAAGATAAAGCGCCATTCAGATGTCCGCGTGATTGATCGAACGGTGCACCCTGTATTTTCGATATTATCTTTTGAATCGGTTTCTGATGCAGGTAATTACTTATCTGTGATTTTCTGTATTCACAGGTATTTTCTGTTTTTATAATTCCATGACAATTTTAATTCGCGGCTTGGCGGATAATTACCGGGAAGAATATTAAGCAGACCACTCTACAAAATCTAATTATAATAATTATTGATCCTGTGCTCACAAAATGTCATGAGAATCGGTTAGTAGCTTGGGTAAAGGTTGGTTCAGTTTTTAGAAAATAAAATAAAAAACCGGCCAAGTGCGAGTCGGACTCGCGCACGAAGGGTTCCGTACCATTATTTATAAAAACGGCAAAAAATCAGGTTTGTTGAATGGGAGGTTTGAATCCTGGTAAGGGCTTTTATTTGTGTGATGAGCACAAATATTTACATAAAAAGTAATAACATATAATTTTATATAAATGTCGAAATAGTTTATATGGACTAGCATAACATAGATAAGCACTAAACATAAACATACATACGTAAATTATTTAATTTGAAATACTGTATAACTATTAAATAATTGAAAAAGTAAGTAAATCACATTGTATAAGTATTTAATGTTAATATAGTAAGGAATTTAGAACTAACCAAGCTGAACTGATTGCAGGGGGTACCTCCTCCGCACTCCTTAACTAAGCATAATCTTAAAATTATTAAGATTCATTTATTTAAGAAAATGTCTGTAAACAATTGCTCTTTATGAAAATAAACAGTTTAATTTTTTTATTTTTTTTGTTCCTGAGTCATGGATGTTTTCTATGTATTTAAGTATGAATTTATCTATATAAGTATGTTTATCGTCGTCTAGTACCTGTAGTACAAGTTTTGCTTAGTTTGGGACCGATTTGTGTAAGATTGTAAAAGAAAAAAATATAGGTAGGTATAGATAAAAATATATTTATTTATTCTGGTTTTTATTATTTTTTGTTAGCGGCAACAGAAATACATCATCTGTGAAAATTTCAGCTGTCAAACATTCACTGTTGTTGAGATACAGCCTGGTGACAGACAGACAGACAGACAGACAGACGGACAGCGGAGTCTTAGTAATAGGGTCTCGTTTTACTCTTTGATTACGGAACCCTAAAATTGTTCTGAAAAAAGTGAGTGAAAAAGTATACAAAAGACTGTCCGTGTCCAGTGATTGACCCTAGTCTCACCTGATGCTAAGTCGTTTTACACTTGCAGCCTGTGGATCAACTTTACGCAGAAGGCATACAACGGCCTACGTGTTCAATACAATAACGCGTTCCGGGTGTTGATGGGGTTGCCGCGATTTTGTAGTGCCTCTGGTATGTTTGCGGAGTCACAAACTGACGGCTTTGCGGCGATAATGCGCAAGAGGTGCGCCTCCATGATGCGTCGCCTGCGCGGCAGCCCCAACAGCATTCTGAGCGTGTTTACGGAGCGTGAAAATGGCCCCATGCTCACCCGCTGGCAGATACTGCATGCAGTCATTGTTTAGTTATGTCCCTCTTTTTGTGTCATACTTACACTAGCAATAAGATTTCATTGTTTACTAACCATATATAGACTTTAGTCTGAAATAAATGTTTTTTTTTTTTTTTTTTTATTAAGCGAGTACAGAGCCTAAGATGAAGCTCACTGGTTCAGTAACAGCCTATTCACTCTTTTGTTGAAGGCACCTAGATCGTAGTTCTCAGGATATACATGAAGCATGTTTGCCACCGTCGTTGTATAAAAAAAAAACATGAAGGGAGCGAATTCCTCCCTGACCCTGTTGTCTGTGCACCCTGTATTTTGCAATTTTGCATTATGTATAGAACACGTCATTCAAACGTCTAAATGATGGATGGATCGTGTGTCCAATGCCGGTCGATATCCAAAGAAGATTACGCACGTATTGAATACTCCTATAATATTAATAAAGAGTAAGAAATGTAAGTTTGAATGTGGGTGTAACACCAGAAACGGCTCATCCGATTAAAAAAATTGTAAACTAAACGTCCGAGTGCTCGACGCTGTATTAGTACAGGGTGGGGCAAAAGATATGCATCGGTTTTGAAAAACAACAAAAAAAAAATTTTACTTACAGTAACGCGGTTTATTTTACTCAATTCAGTATACAATGCCATTTATTACATTAAGTTTTGAAAATTACATCAGCAAGATGGCGGCCATCAGCAGCTATGCACTGATGAAGACTATTTCTGAAATTTGTGTCGCCCCATCTTGCTGGAACCATGTGTTTCCCAAAAGTCCCGAATAAACTAAAGGAAAAAGTTTTCAAACATCGTCCACACACCTTGGATGAACTAAAGATGAGAATTAGGGAGGAAATAACCGCCATACCCAGTACCCACTCAAATAACCGGAAAGTTGTTTGAAATTTCAGAAATCGCCTTCATCAGTGCAGCTGCTGATGGCCGCCATCTTGCTTAAGTATGTAATTTTCAAAACTTAATGTAATAAATGGCTTTGTATACTGAATTGAGTAAAATAAACCGCGTTACTGTAAGTTCAATATTTATTTTTTTGTTGTCTTTCAAAACCGATGCATATCTTTTGCCCCACCCGTATATGGCATGGGCAAAGTGACATGGCTGAAATTCGAATGAAATAAATCCCCTTAGTTGGAATTTAACCCATATTGCTTTGACATAGAGTGCCAATGCCATAATACTATAGTACAGCGTCGAGCACTAGGACGTTTGCCTTACATTACTGCAGAGGCCGGGAAAATAAGGATTGCCGGGCAAGTAGATATAGACGGATAGGGCTACGAGGCTCGCAATCCCTTTTCACGCTGAGGTATGTACAGTACAGTGCTTTTCCAAACCTTGCAATGAAATTAAAAAAAGTTACTCCAATGTTTTTATGGCTTTTACTTTGTCTCATGAAGTCATGAATTGAAACAAAACAAGGCTTTGCAGGTCTAGGTGTCAAACATTGTATGAATTGCATTACCCCTTTACAACCGACTTGATACGATCGTGCGAGTGCTTTTACATTGGATTGTCAATTTTTTGACAATTGTCAATAAAGTTCATTTTTGACTTGGCAAATCACGATTTCTCAGTTGTAAAGGGGTATGGATCGCCCGAAACGCGATACTTCGAAGTCTGTTATTTAGAACACATCGTCAATATTTAATTGCATGTTTGAGAAAAATCTTTCACCGGTATATACCTAGAAATGTTCGAGTAAATTCCAATCAAGGGTACTTAACTGTAAGAATGCGAGTCAAACCGGAATAAGTCCGAACTTGATTAAATTTTACTCGTGATTCTGATTCCATTTATTGGAATCAGATAACTCGAGTCGCCCATCTCTACAATTGACGAATACTAATAATTACATTTAAAGTCATAATACCCCTTAGTGACATTTAATACGTGTCATTATTAATACTGTTACAACATGTATTTTTTGTTTTTGTCAAAACGAATCATTATTTCAAAAAAGTTAACATCATTTTAGATTAATGTTTTTTAATTATTTTGCCAAAAGAGCGGTCAAAGTTTCGGATGTCAGAATTGTTGGTCGCTTAGATTCAGAGGAAGGCCCATAGTATGTACGCCATCCAAATAAAAGAGAAAGTTGGTGTCGAGTCGTACGAAGACGTCATGAGACTCATGAGGCTGGCAGAGGACATAAATCAGTGGTGGTTACTCCACCGACAAGGGCCTAGCTCTTAAATAATGATGATTATGATGAGTTTCAGAGCGTTTAGGGTCTCCTGATGTGACACATCCAAAGCCTAGTGCAGGAACTGGTACTTATAATAGGTACTACGTGTAAACGATTTTGCTAAATAAACGTCTCTTATGTCTTTAGGCTCTTTAGGCGCTAAAAGTCACCTTTTTACCAGACCAGCGGATTCGCCTTAAACGATAAAGAAGACATAAATTTTCATATTCCATATCACCCTCTGGGGTTGAGGTGAGATAAAGCGCACACCCCGTCGGCTATTAATATCGCCGATAAAAAAGTGCACACTGTTTTATTCCTGTAATTTATCATGTAGGTATGTTCGACATGAATTCACAGATCCTATTCGGCAATTTATAATAGAGTCAATGACATAATCATGGTTACCACCTGATAGTTAGCAGACACCAGACACCATAACATATTCATTTACTATATTAGGGTTCGGGTTGTTGGCGAATAAACACGCTTTATAATTATGTTTTTGTATCTATATATAATGTGTACATTAGCTATGATTTTGATTTAATTTTTATTTTAGTTGTAGGGGAGGTTAGGTTATATTTATCTCGCCTTAGGATCATATTACAAAAAGTGAATGTCTACGCCACTATATGGGATTCGGCAACAGTTTACTATATTCTTAATAATCAAAGTCGCTACGTTTTTTCAAGTGACCCCCTGTTTACGTACTGTAGGGAGGTTACCAAGGACAAAAGTTATTCCGTGCGAAAATTATACTAGGTTGTAGCCTACAACTCAAAAACACAAATTATGGTGTAAACAACGAATTCTAATCAAAAATCTAATTAAAAGAATAAAATATCAAATATATACGAGTACGATACTTACTGGAAAAATTGTAATTTAACACCAAGGAAACTGAAATCAAAGCGAAACCAATTGTTCCGAATCCTCTCATTTTACATCGCCGATCTTTGTTTAGGATCACTCTCAAAGAAATTGATCGCTTTATGCAAAAACAACTTGAGGAAATCGGTGTATTATGGACTAAGGGTCGGTTTTGCGTTTCCGGACGTAAGTTGTTTGATTTGAGGCTAAGAGGTCAGTTGTTGCAAACCATGGGAAATCGTATTTAAAGTATTTTTACGTCCTTTAAAGTATTTTTTTTTAACTACAAAGTTGGCAAAAAAGCGTCTGGTCTGCTCGATGATATTGGGGCTGTACATTAAGTCATTTCAAAATAGGGGGGCGGGGGGGTCTGACCATTGGATGACGGTAGTCATTTTACTAGGCGGGGAAGGTTCAAGGAATTAACAGGATGATGATAGGGGGGGTCCAAAATCGTCAAAAAACGATGACGTAATATATGGACAAGCCCTAAGCAGTAAAAATTGATGTTTGGCAAAAAAAAATATCGACTTCATTTGTAACCACAGCCAGCGCCTTACCTTCAGCTCGGGCGTCAAATACACTACATACTCTAACTTGAGTTTTTTTTTTTTACCTCCCGGGGTGAATAAGTTCTTTTATCTATTTATCCTTGTTTTTTAAGTCTATATTTACTTTAAAAACAAAGTTTTAATCGACTTCAATCCTCGGACTTCAGAACCGCCAAGCAACATGAACATCTAGTTACATGTCCTTTCCACCTCACTACAAAAACTGATTTCCGAGGACAAATATGTTGATTATTACAAAAAAAAACAGCTTCAAGTGTGCCTATAAAATTTGAAGAGTTCCCTCGATGTCTCCAGGACCTCATCATCAGATCCTGACCTGATGACCATGGGGCCAACTGGGTAGGATACCCTTTCAAACAAAACAAAAAATTTCCAAATCGGACAGGCGTCTTCGAGTAATCGGGAAACATACATAAAAAATAAAAGATTCCGACGAATTAAGAACCTCCTCATTTTTTGAAGTCGGACATTTACATTCACTGCTATAGGTACATAAGTTCAATAAAGCCAGTTGAAAGCGCGTGAAACCGGTTTAATCCGCCGCCACGTTGACTATAAATCAGATAACCGGTGTAAACCGGATAACGCTATATTACCGGTATCGTTTGTCATTTACCGGTAGCGCTTTTGTAATATTGATGGCTTGGTTGTACGGTCGGCGAACAAGGAATGTTTGCAATTTTGCACAGTACTCGTATTCCTTTGTGATATGGCGGAAAATGTATACATAATCTTTGGCAAGGGCTGTACAAATACAGAGAGAAAACGTTATCCTTGTCAAAGCCTTTATTCGTATGATATTGAGGTAAGATTGAATACCACCCAGCTTATTGAAATGGTAATGATTCAGTATTTCAGCTGGTGTAAAATACATATACATTTATGCTGTAGATAGAGGATTTAATAGATGGAGTCCTAGCGAATAATGCCCTAAAGGGATGGAGGGAAATGAATCTGACTTAATTGAGAAGGACCAGAAGACTAATACATCCTTGAAAATCTCGTGTCCTTAGTCGTTCCGTGACATCAGTTTCAGTTCAATTTTGACAGCTGGCGACAAACAAAAAAAATCCTACACACGATGAGGAACAGGAAATATGAAATTGTATAATATGATTTGACATTACGAGTATATGAATTGTGTCATGTTCATGTATTTTCTAATCAACATTGTAAATTGAATGATTTCCCATAGTTTTTTCACGGAAACGTACGAACGTGTCTTGCTATTTCAGTCGGTCACGGTACTGAGGTTGACTGATGTAGCATGACAAATACGAACATTTCCGAGAAAATACGATGGGAAATGATTATTCACTACATCTGTACTTTTTTTTTATTTTTTTTTTCTATTTCCTCGCTTTTGTGTAGGTACAGTGAGCATCAGAAGCAGCTAAGCGGGCTGGGTGTTCAAAATGACCTACACACGCTCTTAACTTCTTGAGAATAAAGTCGTGTGCAGATCATTTTGAACACCCGGCCCGCTTAGCTGCTTCTGATGCTGACTGTACTTACATTTCTTGACATTGTCTTAATATTTTATCTTTATTTTTCGTTGTTTTTGACGATCGTGTTAAACATTCTTATTCTTTTGACATGTATGCAAATTTGTAATGTTATTTTTATCATAAAATAAATAATCTAATCTAATCTATCTAGTTATGGTATTGTACATGCTTAAATCTTTGTCACTCATGTGTGTACGTGTGTGCGAGTCTCTTTATATTTTCTTTCTTTACGCTTTTTGGCCAGACGACACAAGAGGTCCTGGGTTCGAATCACGGTAAGAGCATTTATTTGTGTGATGAACACGAATATATTTTTCCCGAGTCATGGATGCTTTCTATGTATTTAATTATTTATTTATCTATATAAGACATAAGTATGTTTATCGTCGTCAAGTATACTCAACAAGCGTTGCTTACTTTGGGACAAGGTCGATATACTGTGTAAGATTGTCCGCAAATATTAATTTATTTATTAAAATAGGGGACAATGGTGGCTCGAAATTCAAGTTTTTTATGGGCTGCGTGCCAGCCCGCACATGGTCTTACATTGATACGGTACAGTCAGCATCAAAAGTAGCTACGCAAACGAAGACGTCAAAAGTCCTTATTAAAAGGGATTAAGAACTCTTGACGTCTACGATTGCGTAGCTACTTTTGATGCTGACTGTACAAAAGTGATCATGGTTCTTGTGAGTCCAACCGCACAAGATTGTATGTTGTACTATAATCCTAAGGCAGATCCCCGAGGCAGCTCGTTCCAAGCCTTGAATCCTTTTCACCGAAATGAACCAAAAATGTTATTCACAACGCCTACTTAACGACTCAGAAACCAATAATAGGTTTTTGTAATAAATTTAATTTCAGGCCTAAGATGGATGCCATTTTCAACCGACTTCAAAAAAGGAGGAGGTACTCAATTCGTCTGTTTTTAGGGTTCCGTACTCAAAGAGTAAAACGGGACCCTATTACTAAGACTCCGCTGTCCGTCCGTCCGTCCGTCCGTCCGTCAGTCTGTCACCAGGCTGTATCTCACTGATACCGTGATAGTTCCAGATGATTTTTTTACAGATTATGTATTTCTGTTGCCGCTATAACAACAAATAAAATAGTTTTTTTATAGATAATGGTACAGAACCCTTCGTGCGCGAGTCCGACTCGCACTTGGCCGGTTTTTTTATGTTTGTTACGCGATAACTCGGTAATTTATGAACCGATTTGATTTTTTTTCTTTGTTTGAAAGCATATAATTCCAGATTGGTCCCGTTGTCACAAAAATCAAGTTCTGATGATGGTATCCTGGAGAAATCAAGGGAACTCTTCAAATTTTATAGGCAAACTTGAAGCAATTCGGCTATTGATTTGAAGTCGGTTAAAACTTTGTTTTAAAATAAATTATATCACTTATCGTTGTAGAAAAGAAATCCGTCACTCTTGCATTCACATACTTACGTGATGGATGTCTTATCGACAGCAATAATGACCGAATTACACGAAACTGGTTTTTCAAGCTAGGAAAGCAGTACTAGTTTGCTTTCCTAGCTTAAGCAGTAAGCGAGCAAGCTCGTGCGTCTATTACAAAATTTGCTTTATTTCCAGGCTAGTTTTTTTTAATCGTACGGCATACATTGTTTGGCCTTTGAGTTTGTCACTTTTTAGTACCACCTACGGGACACGTGCAGGGTTGTGGTAGGCATAGACACGGTGCAACACACGTTGGCCGTGTGTCCGGTTTGGAGTGCAGAAAGACAGGAGTTGGTCGCCCGAATAGGGCAAGATCTGTCGCTGCCAGCCGTCGTGCGGGCTATGGTGTTCAGCAAAGCAGCCTGGAAGCGATGCTGGACTTTAGCGAGCACGTTATGGCCGAGAAGGAGGCGGCAGAGCGCGAGCGGGAAGCCCGGGCTGAGGCTGACCCAATGCGCCGCCGCAGGATCGGACGCAGGCGCGCCGCGCACAACCGGCGATTGCCGCCTTAACGAAGACCTCCGGGTGGCAGTCACGGGGGCGACTGCCACCCATAGAGAAGAGGTCCTCGAGCTGAAGGGCGTGTCGGGTGTTCGGGCACGCCCCTTAAAATGTTATTCTGGGGACATGTATCTATCTCCTCCCCTCCCGCGACGGGTCTCACATGGGGACAGCTGCTGGCGGAGTTGCGGAAGTGTGCGTGAGCGTTCCCGCGGCTCCGCCATAAAGCAGTGCGCAGAGCACCGTGGGGTTTTAGACGGTGGTCCGGGCGGTTCCCGGGAGTCCGTCATACCCGTCCTGGTTCCACAGCCAGGAGGGATGTGTAAATGCATTTCCCCGCGAAAAAAAAAAAAAAAAAAAAAGGTAGCTCCTGCGGACGCAAGTGACAGTTGCCCCCCCTTTGTCAAGTGAGTGGGCAACTCGACTGTTAGAGGTTCTTAAGCCACCCAAAGGCCTCTAACTCGGCTTAACGACTACTGTCATAGAACAGCCGGGATCAACTGCTTAGCCTGCCTTCCAAAACACGGAAGCACTCATACAGTAACCACTCAAACAGGCGGTCACCCATCCAAAGACTGACCGCTACCATCTTTGCTTAACCTGCGTAATGGTTTCCGAGTCGCAGGCGCCGCTGGGCTATGAACGCGTCCAGGCTAGTATCTCGAGCCAGGATAGGTAGCTTGCCCTTCTATTTTTTGAATTAGTAGCGCCCGCCACCACTGGTTTCGCTGTTCTGACACCTGACTTGTGTATTAGCTTCGTGAGGTCGGTGAAACTAGTATCCGATCGGCTAGTGCGCAGTGCAATGGTATAGTTGAGATTTTCTGAACTGGACTGATCTTCTTATCTTCAGAACAATAGCATTCAAGTCTAACAATACGACTGTGTGGTCGGACGCGTGCCATTTTTTGCAAGAAAAAGCTTAACGCCAAATTAAATGGTCATTGTAAAATTAACTTTATCGTCGTATTCCATACATTCAAAATGGACTAAAATATTAAAAAAAAACGGTCATGTGCGAGTCAGACTCGCGCACCGAGGGTTCCGGACCACCCCGTACAATAAAAACAAGTCCTTATATTCACATACTTAGGGCGTGTTAGTTTATACTGGACATGTTCAGTGATGTAACTAAAATTTTACGGTTCTCGCAATTTTCCCTTTATCTGTGCTATAAGACGTTGCTTCGTACAAAATTTCAAGATTCTGAGTTCACGGGAAGTACCCTGTAGGTTTTGATTCCCTTGCGAGTTTCGAAAATTTGCGGAAATTTGCAACATAAACGGCTGTATCTTTTGATTGCGTTGGCTTAGAAGTTTTATTTTTTCACAGCTCTAAGAGATAGTAGATCTGAGTATTTGATATAAATTTCAGCTTGATTCCTTCACGCGTTCCTGAGAAAAAGGGCCTTGACAGGCGGACGGACGGACAACAAAGTGATCCTATAAGCCTATAAGAGTTCCGTTTTTTTGCTTTCGAGATACGGAACCCTATAAAACAGCTTCCAGCGACCCAGGTATAAGCCACTTCGCAAAGTTTGGCTCGTGCGAGAGAGAACAATGTCTACTCATAAGCTCAGAACAATAGGGCATTCATGAGCTTACTTCAAATTCGTCAAAGTATACTGGCTGGCTTTAAAATACCTGGCATCATGTAGACTCCAATGCACGTAAAAAGAAGATGGTCGACATACACTTTATATGGCATCCATTGCTCTTTTTACCACCCAGGGTATAAACAGCACTAGTATGTTCCAAGCGACGATATAGCAAGGTAGGACAATAGGTATAGTACTAGCTTGATAAACTAGCCTCGTGTATCCCGGCTTTTAAACACGAGTGCATGAGATGAGCCGATGCGGTTTGTGAATCGCAGCGTATGGTAATCTTATGATATATCTTGCGCGCGTTTCAGACAGATCTCTTTATCCGGCGGTTTGCGGAGAGAAATTGAATGGATATTTTCATTACTTGGAGTTGCGAGATTTTATTAAAAACTTAGTTGCTAGGTACCGTTATTAGTAAAATTTAAGCATAATTTAACAGTTATCTAAAAGGGGTAACATATTGTGCAGGTAGCTTATTTTCTTATATTGTAAATTGTCATATTAAATTTGGAAATTTCTCGACTCAAGCTTTTGTTAATTATGTATTTAGGTACAGCTAACTGACAAGTAAGATATTTAAAAAAAAGGAAGGTTTCAACGTGTATTTATATGTACATTTTTCGATAATTTATTTACATCACATTAAACTTGTAAACGTTTTTACTTGTAAGCAGCGTTCGGGAAGCTACAGCACATCTTTTCATCCAATATTCCGCAGTGTCACAAGACGAGAGTCTTTGACCAGTGTGTGCGCCCACGTTTCGGTACCACGTACCTATGTCACCGAAACGTGGTCGCTTACTATGGGCCTCATAAGAAGGCTCAAAGTCACCCAAAGGGCAATGGATAGGGTTATGCTGGGAGTATCTCTGCGTGATCGCATCAGAAATGAGGCTATCCGCAGCAGAACCAAGGTAACCGATATAACCCTCCGAATCGCTAAACTTAAGTGGCAGCGGGTGGGGCACATTGCACGTAGAACCGATGGCCGTTGGGGCGGAAAGGCTCTCGAGTGGCGACCACGTACCGGAAGGCGCAGCGTCCCCCACAAGGTGGACTGATGACGGTAAAGGCTCATTGTGGCACTCTTTGGAAGATACCTATGTCCAGCAGTGGACGTCATACGGCTGATATGATGATAATGATGATGAAACTTGTAATATAATTAACTAAAGGGCTGCGCGGCTCCGCTTGCGTGCTACACAGAAGTCGGAGCTTGTGGTTCCGGAGATAACCCACTTCATACATACAAACTTACAACACCAACAGGAACTTTTCAGATTTCACAAATACTTTCACGTACGTATAGACTGGACTTTCTAAGTGGACAGTCCGTCGATGCGTCTGGGATATTTGTGGGTAACTATTAGTACATGGCATTCAGTTTTGATGTGTATCTCAATTAATGTAATGAAGGCCGAAACGCACTGACAGCGGTGGCGGAGTGGTGCGTAGCGGTTGTAATGTTCGAGCTAATACGAAAGGATCCGCACAGAATACCGCGCCGCGCCGCGCCGCACCGCGCCGCTCTGTGCGGATCCCTTCATAAATTAGCTCGAACATTACAACCGGTACCACCTCTGCGGCGCGCCTCCACCGCTGTCAGTGTGTTTCGGCCTTAAGTGCGATTTCATTTCATTTCATTTATTCCTTTATAAAACGTAGTTTTACATGTCAATTTATAGATCTTAAATAGCATTATACATAATACTATCACATTAAGGTGAAAAAGATCTCACATGTTTGGGTACACACTTAGTTAGTTATTTAGTTACTTAGTTATACTGGGCGTTTTCCGCAAGTCAACCTCCATTGTGCCTATTTTGCGTGAAATTGGGTACCTACGCACTTATGCCAATGCAATATTTACCGCTTATTAAGTCAACATCCAAATAACCGGCTCATCATCATCTAAACACTGCTGGACATAGGCCTCCTCCAAAGAGCGCCACAATCAACTTCTTTCATCGTTATTATTTATCCGTTTAGCAAATCCGGATAAAAAGATTAGCTCAACACGGATATCCGTTCTGATTAAGCCTTATCCGGTTCAGTAGTAACGATATTAAAGATGGGCGCCAGTTACACCGTAACTTAGTTATCCCGCTTCGAGATTGGTAGATATCGATTTCTCGTTAAGTTCATAAGGGTTGAGAAAATGTTTGCAACGTAACAAAACTTCTATGTTTACCTATTTGTAATGAAGTTACACAGCCACTGTAGAGAGGCAAAGTAAGCGACTTTTAATCTGGAGATCGTGTTTTCAAAATCTGGTTCGAAAAAATGGATTATTAAAAAAAATGTACGAACTATCATTTAATTTGACGACCGCTTTAGCCTAGTTGGTAGTGACCCTGCCTACGAAGCAAGAGGTGCTGGGTTCGAATCCCGGTAAGGGCATTTGTTTGTGTGATGAGCACGAATATTTGTTCCTGAGTCATGGATGCTTTCTATGTATTTAGTTAAGTATGTTGTTGGAATACCTATTACAAGAAATACTCTGACATCCTTGAAACTGTACAAAAAAAGTTTTTAAATACCATGAACTTTAGATGCTATCGTAACAGACTACCATACCAGCAATTGTTGCATAAGTATAAATTGATAGAATTATGTTCCAGGCGCATGTTACTAGAAACAATCGTATTATACGGCCTCTGTAACAATCAATTTGATTGCATTGCCCTTAATAACAAACTCGCATATAAGGTACCGAATCGTTGTATTCAGCGAGAGGCGCGTCCTCACCGGCTGTTTGTGACAAGCCGCTGCCGCACCAACGCCGGTGAGCGCGCTCCTCTGCGCAGGCTCGTTCACAATTACAATGTACATTTTAATCACATATTTGGCTTTAATATTAGTTCATACAAAAAACAAATAACAGATGTACTCAAAAACAATACAAACTAACTGAAACACTTTGATGTTGTTTAAGTACTTAGTTTAACCATATTAACTTACATACTCAATTATCCTGCCTGTTGACATTGTTTTTAATGACCGTATTATGATATTTTAATCTAATGAATGACAATGTATGATCAATACGAAATAAATGAATATGAATATGAATATCGCTTTTAATGTGACCGGGCATTGTTTTTTTTTTTTTTCTTTCTCTTTTTATATTTTGTTAGTATTTAACCCCCCGGATTCAAAACACTTCAGGGGCTGCACCCCTGACTTACTCCGCATGATGATGTAAGTAATATAAAATAAGTAATAAGTGGTGAACGGTGTTGGCCACACATATTGTATTTATTTATAAGGCTAATAATTTAAGACTTCCTTGTAGTGATTGTTTGTTTACCTAAATAAAAAAAAAAAAAAGTATTTATTTCTCTATATAAGTATATATCGTCGTCTAGTACCCATCGTACAAGCTTTGCTTAGTTTGGGACTAGGTTGATTTATGTAAGATTGTCCGCAAATATATATTTTTTTTTTATTTATTTTTTTACAGACTGATTTCCTCACAAAACACCGAAAAGCTACTGTTAATTAACTATATCAAATGATATTTCGAACAATAAGTTTTTTTTTATCCCAGCGGCGTTAGGTACCAGCCCACAGAACGTGAGTTTCTCCAGAGGGGTGACCACGTGGTGACCACGTAATAGTCCGTAAGCCCACTCCCAATACGCCTACGTCTCATGACACCATAATAAAATGCATGGCAGCAGGTCGAAAAAGTTGTGCTGAGCAAGAATCAGAAGATTATCGCTCCTAACATTGGCCGAAAGTTTAAAAATCCTTCACTTCCGGTCAACATTTTAAGAGTAGGTATATTCTATGTATTTAAGTATTTATTTATCTATATAAGTATGTTTATCTTCGTCGAGTACCCATAGTACAAGCTTTGCTTAGTTTGGGACTAGGTCGATTTGTGTAAGATTGTCCGCAATTTTTTTTATTTATGTCATGTGACAACAGTACGAGACATGTGGCACCATTTAGCCCTTTAATCGTAGAGAAATTAAACCTTAGTCTGTCAGTCCTGAAATATATTATTAATAATATATTGGCAGACGGTGCCAAAGTTGGCCACATCGTGTTGTTGTCATGAGACGTAGGGGTATTGGGAGTGGGCTTACGGACTATAACGTTTTGAGCGCACGTCAGGATAACTCAACTGTCATTTTCCCTTACAAAGAGTGAAATTTAGATCTTCGTGACGCGCGTACAATGCGTTACGTGGTCTACCTTTTGAATTTCGAGTCTTGTGCCTTGCCATTGAGCTGCACTGCACTGGCTCTTCGTATACAAAGCTTGTAAAAAGTCGTAAAAACACAAGATTCGTAACATTGTTTAATATTACCGATACCATTGATACTTTTATTGGTCATAAGGATCAAAGATGGCGCATAAAGTTTGAACTATTGTTGGAATTGCACCGGCCAATATTGGCTGAGTTATTTATGGGATAGTAAAACTGGGATACTTTGAGTGTTACCTATATAGTATATTCGTTAATTTTAATGATACATTTTCCATGGAACATAGAATTTAATGATCTGTTATTCAACCATGGAATCTTATTCAGATTCAGATTCAGAACTTTATTGATAAAATGCATAATATTATATATATTGCATTAATATTAATAGTAAACAAAGAATATGTCTCAAACTGCAGGTAAGTATCTGACGCCCGAGCCGAAGTCAAGGGCGATAATTTGTTACTAAACTGGTGAGTAAAAAAAACTTTAGGCCTCCTCCTAGCCCTGGTGTGACGTAATAGTACATTGTGCCACGAGGTTATTAAGTCGTTTTTATTTCGAACGAGAGCCTATTAGAAACCCGACGCAGAAGGCGGCTGGCTTTGTCGGCTCGAGTTTGTAAAAAATGGTACCATCCGTGTCGCACACGATGTCTTTCATCACATTTCATCATCATCATCATCATATCATCCGAAAGACGTCCACTGCTGGACATAGGCCTCCCCTAAAGAGTGCCAAAATGACCTGCCCTGCGCCACCCGCATCCAGTGGACTCCCGCGACCTTTACCAGGTCATCAGTCCACCAATTTATACTAAAATTACGAAATGTCAATCGGCCATTTTGTTAAATTTCAGCGATACGTGAAACGCGTGAGGCAGAGCCTTCAGTGTGCAGTCACGATCACGATTAAAAAACACAGTTAAAAATATTTTACACGACGCTAAATTACTTAATATTATTTTTTAAATCTTAAATAGTTTAGTTAAATAAGTATGTTTTATTAATGTTTTTGTATTTAGATTTATTTATAAAAAACTAACTTTTGCCCGCGACTTCGTCCGCGTAGAATTCGTTTCACTACACAAATTGTTGTTATTGTAGATTATTAGAGATTATTATCTTTTTCACGCTATTTATAATTAAAACTAAAAAAAATAATTTGCTTACCTAGTATATTGTCAGACAATAGAGCACCTAAGCAAAAGCTTACAAAAATACTGAAACTAAAAAAATAAGTTGGCCGCTTCGCCGCTGCTACTTATTCCAATAAACTTCTATAAACTATATTGTATGATTTATTTCGTTCTGCTAAAACATGTACATTTTTAGATTTAGACACACGTGAGCAAGCTACATACAACTGCCCGTGGGAAAAACATGGCGTGCCTAAATGTAATCCCGCTACTTTTAAGGTTTGACCCTGCGATTTGTTAATTGTCATTGAAAACGCTACTTTTAAATGGAACTGTAGTCGTTTAAAGTTAAATGGCAAGTTATTAGGTATAATTGGAATACGGGGTATGAGTATATCTTCTCCTTTCACTTCACCAGTTAAGATTGTGCCCTTTACTATGTATTTTCACAATTCAGTGACCCGTTGTTCCATTGCACAATTTTGGTGCATCTAAGTTGCGCATTAACATTATGGGTACGCCTACTTTTAATTCGAGTTTGTGGGAAGGTACCCCGGATAGCTCCAGAGAGTTTAAGAACTCAACCGGGTAACTGGTGCTGTCGTCAGATGTCATTACTGTATCTATGGAGTTGTACACTGTTGTTTCGATTGATATTTTTTCCAAGATTTTTTTATTTATTTTTGATACGGTCTCATTTTTTGGTGCTAGTATGGTTCTTTCACACAACCAATTTTCATCCAGAATATTTTGTAGCAGATTCGGAAAAATTTGAGAAATAAGCTCGTCTTCCGAATCCACAACATGACAAAATTGGTTGGTGAATAGAATCATACCTTCATCATCAGTTTATAATCGACCGTCGCCTATCTCGAGCAATTTTTAAGCATACGCACCCGACTCTACATCATCAAACAGCTGGACTCGCATGTTTGTCGTGAGATGGAACTTTTCCACCTTGGGTCACACGCGTGATGCTTTCAGACATGCGTTTATTTCGTCTTGAGACAGGTCTCGCCATATAGTGATCAGTAGCTGACTTATACAAATATGTCGCCTTCTAGTAAACAGTACATCTTTATTTTAAAAACACTGATATTGTAATTATAAAAATCATTAAAAGATAATGTAACCTTCAGAAAGTACTTGCCTATATGTAGTCTAATAGCGATGAACACTTCGCAACAATCACCAAAGTTAAGCAACGTCGAGTGAGGTCAATATTTGGATGGGTGACCGGTTTTTTTTCATACAAATTCTCAAACGCCATTTGACCCCCTTAGGGAATGAATTTTCAAAAACGCAGAAATTAGTTTTCTAATATTTTGATATAAAATCAATCTACGAAGTTTCAAGTTTCTATTTAAAATAAAAATTTAAGTCCCATACAATCTTTAGTTCCTTATTCCACCCTCTGAAGTAACTATATCTAAAAAAACGCTGTGTTCTACTCTGAGGTATAAACAACAATATTGGAAAGTTTCAATAAAATCGGTTCGCATATTTTTGTTTAATCTGTTCTCCAAGCCACTGGATACATTAGCGAAGAATCCTTGTCGCCACTGCATACCAAAAGATGGCGCTGGTGATGTGTTTTTTAATTCGGTCATTCTCGAACTCTGTCTACGGATACTTAAACTCCATCAAACTGTTTTTTTACTACCTCATATGGTTTGGCAGAATTTAAACGCATAGAAAAATCGGAAGAATTACCTACTACGGCTAGAATATGCCTGGAAATGTGTAACGCGCTACATCGCAGTATTGAAGTTTTTAACGTTAGGGGCATTTCACGTGAAGCGGACATAAGAAAAAAAGTGTTATCTTGAATTATGCTCAATTCAAGATAACACTTTTTTTCTTATTTAGGTAAACTAAAGTCTTTGAGCCTTTGAGGGCATGAACATATTCATTCATTTTTTTTCTTGTACGGCACTTTGTTGAGAAATTATGGACTACTAAAGTTTGACCCACTATGAAATACTCATTTTTAGGGTTCCGTAGCCAAATGGCAAAAAACGGAACCCATATAGATTCGTCATGTCTGTCTGTCTGTCTGTCCGTCCGTATGTCACAGCCACTTTTTTCCGAAACTATAAGAGCTATACTGTTGAAACTTGGTAAACTGTAGATGTATTCTGTGAACCGCATTAAGATTTTCAGACAAAAATTGAAAAAAAAACATTAAGTTTTAGGGGTCCCCATACTCAGAACTGAAACTCAAAAAAATTGTTTTCATCAAACCCATACGTGTGGGGTATCTATGGATAGGTCTTCAAAAATGATATTGAGGTTTCTAACATCATTTTTTCTAAACTGAATAGTTTGCGCGAGAGACACTTCCAAAGTGGTAAAATGTGTCCCCCCCCCCCCCCTGTAACTTCAAAAATATATGATGTACATTACCATGTAAACTTCCACTGAAAATTGGTTTGAACGAGATCTAATAAGTAGTTTTTTTTTAATACGTCATAAATCGTAAACCGCAATTTATTTCACGGAACCCTTCATGTGCGAGTCCGACTCGCGCTTGGCCGCTTTTTTATTTAAATTGTGCTGGAACCGTTAAAAATGCAGTAAAAAAAACAAGTAGTGTTTAGACAAATAAACATAGGGTTTTTTTATTATATTATGGTACGACAGTAAAAAAAAAAAATATTTTTTTCATTCTTAATACTGGAATTTAATTTTTTAACGTAAAATTTTAATAACTTCGACCATTTTTTTTTAATTTTACTAACTCACAATAAAGCTAAATCTATGTAGATATTAACGAAAAATTTCGTTTTCGAAATAGAGGACGTTGTGTAACAGAGCGCTTTGCATGCGTAGGCCGAGCCGACCGAATTTGTGAGTTTGCTTATAAGTGAACTTATTCCAAACTACTTGGGAGCGTATTTTTAACCAACTTTTGTAGTCCATCATTTCTTAACTAAGTGCCGTACAAGAAAAAAAATGAATGAATATGTTCATGCCCTCAAATACTTTAATTTACCTAAATATGAGCAAAATTCAAGATATCACTTTTTTCGTTATGTCCGCTTCACGTGAAATGCCCCGTTAGTTGTATAATTACAATTTCCGTCGACGTTATTTTATTATGTATATTTGACCACATGGATTTCCATATACGAGTAGATACTGTCTAACATTTATAATATTAGTGTGACTACGTTCTCAAACATCGTATTTGAGTTGAAACTTCCTTCCTTTACAACTGGTTCATGAGTGACAGATAAAAATTAAGGTGGTTCGATTGCCATACAAAGCGTTTTTTGACATTCGCAGGCCAACGGCGTGATATTTTAAGAAACTTATGTAACAAACGTTCATCAATTGGCTTCCCATTTGCGCCAAATTCTCCCATTCATAGAATAAACTTGTATAAACTAGATTAATTTGAGAAAAATTGTTTTCCCAAAATATCACGTCCCAAACCAACTTCTCAAATTAATCTAGTTTATACAAGTTTATTCTAGGAAAGGGGGAATTTGGCGCAAGTGGGAAGCCAATTTATGAAAGTTTGTTACATAAGTTTCTTAAAATATCACGCCGTTGGCCTGCGAATGTCAAATAACGTTTTGTATGGCAATCGAACCACCTTAAGGAAAAAAACCAATTCGCCCATGGCCATTCGGCTATTGTAGCTCTGTATGCCTGCGCGTTATAAAGCCCTTTACGAGCAAGTGTAATGCAAAATTTATTTTGCATTTTTAATTTTTTATTTTCAGAACATCATTTTGCGTTGTCGACTCGTTGTCTGTCCGTCTGTCAAAGCTAGTTTTCTCGAAGACCGTGTGACATAGGAAGCTGGAATTTGGTATAGATATAGGAATTTTTGGCTTATCACATAAATCATTTTAGTATAAGTAATAATAAACCTCGTCGTCCACCAGCTCGATGGGTTGATGACATAAAAAAGACCGCGGGTCATTTCTGGATGAGACTAGATCGGGACCGGGATAAGTGGCGTACGCGAAGAGAGACTAATGCTCAGCAGTGGGCGATTACAGGCTGAAAATGATGATGATGATGATGAATAATAAACCTGATCTAACCTAAGCTATGTATCCCTCGGAAAAAATATAAAAAAGTGGTGTCGGGTTAGAACAGCACCACCCCCCTTCTTCCTGTGGGTATCGTAACAGCCAACTAAAGTCAACAGGGTTGGTGTGTTGTGGGCGATGGGCTAGCAACCTATAACTGAGATATCACATTTTGTCGATCTTTTTATGCTAAAAGTGGCACTGGAACACAAGTTTCACGTGCTCTGCCTACCCTTTTTAGGGATATAGACGTGATTATATGCATGTATGTACAAAGTGTTAACAGTACCTACAAATATTCGTTTGATACGAAATGTTTTAAATGTTGAAACACTTCCTAAAAAAAAGGTGAAGCAAATGGCGAACGGTACAGTATTCCAAAAATGCTACAAATGTACGGTTGAATTCTCCTCATATTTGCTGCAAACGTTTCGCCTCGTCCCGTGGGGATGAGACTAGCACGTGCCAGTGTGATTCAGAACATGTTCCAACTTATCTCATCTCGAGCTTCGAGCGTAGCATAAAGCACACCACAAACGACGCAATTTGTCACACCAACTTACTATAGTTGAACGAGGGAGCGTAGCGAACGAAGCCCAAAATTTGCTAATGCACAATTCGTATGTCCGTTTTTAGAAATAGAAATAGAAAAGTTTATTTCTCCGAATATGGTACAATTGTTGGTATGTCTTACAAATTTCAGTTTCACATATCCTGCCGATATCGGCGTAGAAATATTATTGAATTTAAGTAGTTAAATCATAAACATTCAAATTATCAAGACATAAATATTAATTAAATACAACATACAATACGACAAATTAATAATAAAAGTAATAATTAGAAAATTAATAGTTTAAAAATTCATTTACGGAATAAAAGCAAACGTCAAGCAGCCAGTTAAATAATTTCCTGTCAAATTGAATATTTGGTAAACATTTCATGTCATTTGGAACATTATTGTACAATTTTATTGCCATAATATAAGCATTCTTACTAAAAATTTTCACATTCTGTCTAGGCTCATAAAGCTTGTGCGGATATCTACCATTGGTTTATTTAGGACAACGTTATACAAAGGGAACATGTGCGGATGTCTTTTTACAAATTTAGTTATCTCATATATATAAGCAGGTTTCCAGCTGTTCTCCTGTACATGTCGTATTCCTCACCTGACTCTCTTGAAGTTTTGTGAGCAGGTTCAATAATTATGTACTCAGGTACCTTCTTTAGAACTTTACAATAAAGGTTTCGCAAAGTAAAAAAATATTTTTTTGCAAATATGACAGGCAACTACACAGATCGACGGCCTCCTGTTTCTGGCTATTGTTTGTTGGTGCTAAAAATTGCTAGTTGTAGTTGTTGCCTTTCCGTGACTTTCAGATTTACCTATGCCTTATACCATGATCGCATATTTACGCGGAAAACCCTGATTAAGTATTTCGATAGGGTAATGTTATATGAAATGAGATTTAGAGTGTAGAAAACTTCAATATTTAAAACGGACGAATATTTTACGTGCCACGCGATCATGCTAGCTAGGCTACAATGAGTTGTAGTTGAGTCAGCATTGAGAATTCACTGCTGATGCTGCCCGCCATTTTGGAATTTTGACGCAGTCTGCATATTTACCTGGCAATAGCGAAAACTCACGCTATTCTAATGTATTTGTCGATCGCTTTCTCAAATACTCTTGCACAGAGACATTAGGTTCTTTTTTAGGGTTCCGCACCTCGAAAGGAAAAAGCGGAACCCTTACAAGTGATCCTATAGGATCACTTTGTAGTCCGTCCGTCCGTCTGTCAAGACCCTTTTTCTCAAGAACACGTGAAGGTATCAAGCTGAAATTTACATCAAATACTCAAGTCTACTGTCCTTTGGAGCTATGAAAAAATCAAGCTTCTTAGCCAACGCAATCAAAAGATACAGCCGTTTATGTTGCAAATTTCCGCAAATTTTCGAAACTCGCAAGGGAATCAAAACCTACAGGTTTTGATTCCCTTTTGAAACCCGTGAACTCAGAATCTTGAAATTTGGTACGAAGCAACGTCTTATAGCACAGATAAAGGAAAAATTGCAAAAACCGTACATTTTTAGTTACATCAACATCACTGAAAATTTAATGTGTAGTATAAAGATAAACTGACACGCACTATGTATGTGAATACATACTTAGTGAGTGTCAGTTTATAGTGGACTGGTTTATATTAAACGGGGTGGTCCGGAACCCTCGGTGCGCGAGTCTGACTCGCACTTGACCGTTTTTTTTTTCTAATACCACGGTGGCAAACATGTATACAGTCAGCCTGATGGAAAGCGGACACCTATATAGGTTCAAAACATCGCACATAGTGACAAAATTAATAAGTGAGTTATCCGTTGTTACTTTGAGAATATTTTTAAGACGCCGCTGGTTTTTGAAACAATATATAGTGCGTCTGTTTATAATAATGTGGTTTCAAATAAATACGAATAGTAGTCTTGAGGCTTTTCTGCAGCAAGATCAGTGATTCGAAACATGATAAGCAATTTTCTCTCTATAAAAAAAATTACGAACATAGGTCTAAAATACACTTAAAACGTTTATATACCCAAATATCATAAACCCTCCATGATGCGTTCAAGAACCGCACATTATGACCACCATAAAAATAGACTGTTTTGTTAGAACAAATTTCTTATCCGTGTAAATGTTATTATTGCTAAATAATAACATCGATTTCGATAATATTATTTCATTCAAATTTCGAACGTCAAAAAAACAAAGAAATTTGATTTAACCTCTATTCTAATATCAGTCGAGATGACGTTTAGTTCGAAATGAATTGTCAATTTGCATACAAATTTGACAAATGTCGACGTAAGTAAGATATCGAACGATATGACAGTTGGATCCGACTCTAGTTTGTCTCTGAATTAAAAAAAGGACTATGACAGCTGCCAGAAAACAACGCCGCGATGCCGGTCATAATATGCGGCTCCTGAATGCATCATGGAGGCTTATGATATGTGGATAGATAAAGCAGTGTATGTAACTATACATAATTAGGCATTAAGATACTCGTGTGATGTTATTATGAAACGAGCCGAAGGCGAGTTTCATAAACCCACACTCGTATTTAATGCCCTTCATTATGTACAGTCACATAAACTACTATTAAGGGAACTTAGTGATTACTTTCTTATTTATTTTAAAACGCACAAAAAAATAAAGTTAAAAACATGATATTTGCGCTTCCGAACACGCACCTCCATCTCGCTCACGCTTAATATGCTCAGTGAGAGGGAAAGAAGACCATGAACCCACGGCGCCTTAAACATGACTCATCATTATCATTAGCCTATATAAATACGTCCCACTGCAGAGCACAGGCCTCCTCTCATGGATGAGAGAAAGGGCAGTAGCCAGTGCGAGTTGAGGACTTCACATACACCTTTGAATTTCTTCGCAGGTGCATGCACCGGGTCGATCACGTCACGCATTGTACGGTGTACGCACGTTATACTCCAGGCAAAATACGGTTTTGAAAAACATTAATTTATAATAGCGTTTTTTTTCTTTATATTATTTTAAAACATTGATCTAAGATGCTTTTTTATTCAAGAATCCAACAAACTTTCCATCCGGAAGTATTTATATAGATTTAAAAAAAGAATAAATTGTTTTTTTTTATTATTTATCTTGAATATTATAGAGCAAATGTAAATGAACCAAAATAAAGATAAAACCATTTATTAATATTTTTTCTGACTTTTCAGAAGCTAGTTAAGTTATAATTTCTTTGATGTCTGAAATTTTGTTGGATTTTGTCACTAAGTAACTATTTAATTGATAATATATCCATTACATAAAAAAAATCTGCTATTATAAATTATTTCCAAATTTGACATATTTTCCATACAAGCTGTCAGTTCATTGCCTGGACTATTAGGTACCTAGATTTAAATATCAAATTTAACATGGAAAAATTACAGTTGGATTGTCCTAACGCGCGTTTGGAACGTTACACTGAAGTGGCAGGCTAAATGTGTTAAATATATCGTGAAGTTCTAGGAATATTTATTTAAGAGAGTAATAAATCCTCGCCCAATGGCCATGGTCATAAAGACAAAACTTACAATGCTTAAGGAAGTAATATATTATAGCCTCACAAAAGACTGTTACTTAAATAAATATTGGGACTAAAACTGTGGCAAGTTCAAAGAACACTTATAGAAAATTAGTGGAATAGTTTGCACAAGGGATGATCAAAAGGCGACTTTGTCATCATTGGCATAATACTCATTTTAACATATACATACAGAAATCTGGCCGATCATTGTCTCTTATTCCAGTAAACTCCGAGACATCTGCTTTACGCATGTCAAGATTTGTGGACGCGTCTCATGAAACACAGGAGAGAGAGAGGCCGTGCACGCGTACATGCGACAGAACGAGACGGGGGTGGCGAACTCTGTGGACAGGACGAAACCGGTGCGAGAGGGACGGAGTATGACCTTGCCGAGGGAAGAACGAGAGACAAGATGGGAGGCGCGGGCGCAGCTACGACGATAATTAGACAAATGTCGACGGAAGCGACTTAATTGTATAGATATTAAGTAGGAAATAAGAAAACCGATGGTAGGAATAAAGTTGTCGCTTTGATAAAGTGGGAGAATAGATTTGCGAAGAGACAAGGGGAGTGAAAGTAGGACACGGATTCGAGAACTGCGAGCGGCGACGGTACCTTAACATACTTACGAGAAAGCTGACCTCTTTCCGAAGTCTGAGCATATAAGTGTACTAGGAGTGTTGAAAAAGTTAATAGAATCAGTGTCGTGACTCTGTTGTTTAAAGGGCTAAGTATTAATCTTGTGGAAATCAATGGACGAATGGAATACTGGAGAGGTCATTTAAATATACCTTCTTTCTTTTAATTATCATCTTAATACCTTTGTCATAAAGGGTTGCTTACCTGCGCTCTGGGCCATAGTATAGACACCAGCCATCTGTTCATTTATTTACCATTATTGTATAATTGTGTAGATTAAATTGTGGAACATTCTTAAATACTGTTCTGTTACAAGCGGGTTCGAACCCCACTTGATTGAAACTATTTGTACATACATTGTTACCTGAATTGACCAAAGACTTGCACTATAAACGCGCTAAATACGTCAGTGAGCATTGATAACTTAATAACTTGTGTCAGAGCCTAATACGGCTAAGGTCAATTCAGCCGATACGGTTTATAGTACCTATACCTATGCGAGTGTACTAGATCTAAAGATATAGTTATAGTGTCCAAACGTGAACTCGTGTATACGTAAAGTTAGGGATTTGGGGAATAAATATTAGTTACTTAGTTGTTGTAAATACCTATTAGCGTGTAGTACATGTTAATTGATTTAGTTTTAATGAAGGCAAGAGGTTTTTTGTTAGATTGCTAGATTTTCCTCTTTAAGTTTGGCCTAGGTTAATCAAAGCAGTCACCAAATAAGACTACAACTAGTTTTATTTGGTAAGTAGTCAACCAGTTTCGATTAAAATCACTTACGAAAATAAATTCCTTATTTTCTACTTTCAACAGGTTTTTCTTTATAACTACAGATTCCCAGTAGAATACCTTTAGGTTTTAATCTCATAATTAGGGGCAACATAGATAAACTCATAATCTATAACAATAGTAAATTCCTTTACAATTGTGCTCGAACAGATAGTGTCTCATAGTTTGAAGTATTAATAATTCTAGCTAGTATATCTAGCCACTTAATTAACGACTAGGGTCAGATTTAGATAAAGTCTCGTTGTTCTTTCGGCAGTTTTGACGTGGCTAAAGGGAAGGCTCTACCTGTCTGGAGAGCACGACCTAAGGTCACAGACTTGTTATTCTATAGCATTCACAATAGGGCGTTCGTACCCTAATTAACCTGACTTAACTTGCCTCCGATTCAGATACAATACATTAAATAACCGTAAGTTATTTAATCCTTTTTTATAAATTAGGGAACTGATTAATTGCCAAAGAGAACGAGATTTATATGACCTGCATGGGTTTGGTATCCATAGAACTGAAGCGCAAAGGTTGACAACTGAGTGGCCACTCATGAACAAAGCTACAGAGGTAGCGAGATCTTATTAAAGGTACCTTAATCTAAAGCAATTTGGTGTAATCACCTATGAGCAACTCAATCACATAGCTCATTAACATATGTACATGGTCAACCCTCACAATACACAGACGATCTCAGCACTAGACTGGAGATATATACAATGGATACCTCCTCCCTCGTACGTGGGTAGCAAACGAATCTGACTCTAGAAGTTTTAACGTACCAGAGATAGGTTCGCCCTTTATAAATATCATTTACACTTAGGAAGTAACGTTTTGCGCCTTAACCTAAGCTGGACGCAGTCTAGGGCAAGAATTAATGACTCTATCTTCCACACAACGAAGACAAAGATAGTTATAGCAAAACAAGTACGATCCATGAGGAAATGACTCTAGGTACGAGTGGTTAAACATTGTTTGTTCGAGTTAAGACAAAAGGAGCCCTAATACCATTTCACCTGACGCCGTGCCGCAGGATTCTAGATTTTGTGTTAATATTGAATTAGTACAACTAGAAGAACTTTAATGTTACTTAATTAAAACACAACGTAGATATTTGAATTTATTAGACGATCACTTAAAATTACTACTTGTCAGCTTATAATAGCGAACGAATTTTGAACCATTTTGAATGAGATTGGATTGAGCCAATTTGAGAGTTAAGAAAGGAATAAAATACACTTTATTCGAAAGATTTAAGGGGGGTACCACATACTATTATAAATAGTGTATTACGAGAGTACGGTTGGACACACTATTTTTAACATTTAACAGGAATAAGCGGAATTTTATTAATTTAATTATCAAGTGTTCTTTGAATTGCCATTATATTCAAAATAGTAGCGATGTCTGGAAAGGGTAAAACGAGGCAGGGGTTGAAACGTAGTGAGACGGGCGCTGGCCGTGATGAGGAAAGTCAGTTACATACTGTGACGAGTGATGATTTAGGACAGGCTAGCGCAGACTCTATTATTATACGGGAACGTAGGTTTGAAATGCTTTTAGATAAATTCGACTCGCTGTCCAAGCGTTTCGAGTCGTTTGAAACACGTCCTACGAGTTCAGTAGGGACGGACACGAGCAATGGACATTGTTCGTCACAGGTAGTGGAGGCGCGTGCCGCTGGGTGTTGTTCGGCTGTTACTCCTAACGTTTATATTACACAGCCGATAGCTAAGCCTAGTTTTAATGGGAGAGGTGATACGAATCCAATGAAGTTTATACACAAGCTACGCAGGTATATACGATCTATGAACGCGCAAGACAGGGCTGTAGAGATAGCTATAGAATGTTTGACGGGTTCTGCTCTTGTAGTGTTAGGCTTAAAGAGTAGGAAATGGGAAACATTAGACGATTTCGAGGCGGACTTCGAACATAAGTATTGGACGGAGGAACGTCAAGAGAGGGCTAAGTACAAGGTGATCCACGGGGCATATGACGGTCACAATAAAGTACCCATGAGCGAGCACTTTGCAGAGCAGATTGACGCCGTTAGTTTATTGACGAAGCCTTTTGAGGAACGGTTTTTGGTCAATAGTATTATGCGACACTTCCCTAAGGACGTACAACAAATGTGGTTTACATACACACGTATAGGTGATATCACTGTAGACATAGCCTTAGATTTTCTTTCAAATTATGAGGAGAGTGTTAGTTGTAGGGGTTCAGACATGAACGACAGCAACGACTATAATTACAATAGCGTAGGGCGTGGTTTAACACATAGGCGAGGCATGAGGTACGCACGAGGTCACGCAGTACCTATGGCTGCGGTTTTACAGGGTAGTTATTGGCCTAGACGGGGACGCGGGTGCGGCCGCGGACGAGGAGGTTACTCGAGAGTTAATAGAGGTAGGTTCCCGGCCATCAGTTGGGAAGCGGCGTCGACGTCACAGACCACACGACCAAGTTTTGCACTGGGATCTCCGGCCCAAGATAACATTAACGTTGCGAAACAGGGAAACGACAATCGGTCGAACAAGTAAGTTCCACTTGTGAGACTGATAAATTACACAGGGACTCAAAAATTAGTAAGATAGGGACTGCATATAGTATGATGGCTAAATGGGGTTGGAAAGCAGGACAGGGGTTAGGTAAATTAGGAGACGGGGTTAGGAATCCGGTAGGTTGTAAGATAGGACACGAGAATGTTAGGTCATTAGAAAACTTAGGTAGGCTTTTAGGTGATAGGAACGAGCATGTTAGATTATGTGAGGAGAGGGGTAGACCGTGTGTTTCGTGCGAAAATAGGAGAGGAAGAGAGCTTTGCACTATTTTTGACAATACAGAGGAGAGTGTTGACGAGCAGGGCGTAGGACCGGCGTTGCCTAAGTTACCCGAAGTAACAGTCAAGGTGGGAGATCGTAAAATACAGGCACTAATAGATACAGGTAGCCAGGTAACGGCTATCTCAAGTGAGTTATTTCAGGCAATAAAAGCGCAGTTAGGGACGTTACCTGAGATCCCTATACCGACAATACAAATACAAGGTGCATTTGGTTCGAAGAGTGAAAGTGTGAAAAGTATGATCCTAATTAACATAGAATTAGGAGATACGCAAATCGAGACACCGGTTTTAGTAGTGCGCAAACTACCTAGATCAATTATATTAGGGTTCGATTGGTTGGAAAGAATGAAGGGCGTGATTAGATGTGGGGCGGAACGAACTCTGACTATAGAACATTTAGGTATGATTACAAACGCAAGAATTGGGACCCAGAACGAAATCGAAAGTTTATCTAGAGTCATAAACTCGATCCAGGTTCATAACACCACGCCAAGGCATAGCAACAATTGTGAGATTAATAGTGCAATTTCAGTCAATGGAAGGGATACCTTATTACCGGACAATAAATCCGATTTACAGTTGATTAATAGCCATATAGAGAATTTAAATATAGATAAATGTCATAAGACTTTGCTGTTACAAACATTACAGAAACACGCAGCTGTGTTTTCACAGAAATTGGGGCTTACAAATAAATATGTCCATGAAATTAAAATGGTAGACGAAACACCGTTTTTAAAACGTAGTTACCCTATACCATTCGCGCACAGAGACTTAGTTAAGGCCAAGATTGATGAGTTAGAGAGTTTGGGGGTCTTAAAACGGGAGGCCACTGCATATAGCAGCCCATTGACATATACAAAGAAAAAAGATGGTTCTGTTAGATTATTATTAGATGCGCGCGAATTAAATAAAAAAATGGTGGGGGACTCTGAAGCTCCACCTATTACATCCGAGATACTTCAGTCGTTTCACGGGGTAAATTACATCAGTTTAATTGACTTAAATAATGCCTATTTTCAAATACCTATACACAGAAATTCCACAAAGTATACAGGTTTTACTTTTATGGGGAAAAGCTACACATATGCCGTGTTGCCACAAGGCTTAAAGACTTCAGTAGCTAGTTTTTCTCGCGCAATGGATGTGATATTAGGCGGTGTTAGAGCCTTTTGCGTAAATTATCTAGATGATTTAATTGTGTATACCAATGGTGATCTCGAGTTACATTTATCACATATAGACCAGGTTTTGGAAAAGTTATACGAAGCGAATTTGACATGTAACATAGAAAAGTGTAAATTCTTGCAGGTAGAGGTTCAGTTGTTAGGACACATAGTGGGCATTGAGGGTATCCGAATTGACCCAGACAAGACGAAGGCTATTCGGGACTTTCCCGTACCAAGAACCGTTAAACAAGTTAGGGCATTTTTAGGGCTCCTAAACTATTTTAGGAAATTTATAGAAAAATACGGGGAAGAGACTAGGCCATTGTGCGAACTTTTGAAAAAGGACATTAAATGGAAATGGACACAAGTGGAGGATAATTGTTTTGAGCGAATTAAGTTATTATTCTTGGATACAATCATGTTAGTCCACCCGAATGTTAACAAAACATATTATTTGCAAACAGATAGCAGTGCAATAGGTATCTCAGGTTGCGTGTACCAATTGTCTGATGCGGGCGATAAACAAGTCATAGGATTCTGTAGCAAAGGTTTAACAGAGACAGAAATGAGATGGACAGTCACAGAACAGGAGCTTTGGGCTATTATATACAGTTTGTCGAAATTTGAGACATATTTACGGGGAGCGAGATTAATAATACGTACCGATCACAAAAGCCTTACATTTTTAAATTCATGTAGACTTTTAAGCGCTCGCATGATTCGTTGGGTAAATTACATAGGGCGATTTGATCATCATATAGAATATGTAAAGGGTAGTGACAATGTCATAGCCGACGTTTTATCACGACATATACAGGGAGTTACAGATTTAAAAACTACGAAGGCTCAAAACCCACAGATAAATTTATTTAAGGCCACGAATGAAAGTTTGATTAAAGAACAATTAATAGCAATAGGAAGACATCAATTGGAAGACGGGAGTTTGAAGGGCATATTCGAAAATTTACACAATAGTGAGCAAACAAATCCGATAAGGGGGGCACAATACTATAGATTGGTAGACAATGTATTGTATTACGAGAATCCTAAGTCAGGTAGTCGCACACTAGTCGTCCCGGAAGCGATACAAAGGAACTTAATTATTAGTATTCACGAGGAAATAGGTCATTACGGCCGATTTAAAGTTTTATCATTGATGAAGAAAAGATATTATTTTCCCAATATGTCTCAGGCAATAGCGAACGTATTGCGAGAATGTGAAACCTGTCAAACATCGAAACATGTGTTTAGTAACCATGCTGGCCCAAGTAAACCAGTAATTGTTAGAGAAGTAGGGGAGATTGTTTTCGGTGATTTTTATGGGCCATTACCAACGGGGAAGTTTGGAAACAATTATATTTTGTGTTGCAAGATGCTTTCAGTAAATTTATACAGTTATATCCATTAAAAAGGGCAACAGGTCAGGACGCTTTGGGTTGTGTAAGGAAATTCCACAAGCTAGTGAAGATAGAGCGTATAATAACGGACAATGCAGCTCAGTTTATTTCAAGTACTTGGGAAAATGGGTTAGCACAGTTAGGTATTGATCTAGGGCATACATCAGTACGCTGTCCTAGATCTAATTCCACAGAGCGAATCAACAAGGAGCTAGGCAGGATGTTTAGGACATACTGTGATAAGTCACATAAATCATGGGTTGATCTCGTTACCAAAATAGCAGATTGCTATAACCACGTTGTACAAATCTCGACAGGTTTCACACCATTGGAAGTTCTGCGGGGAGAGAGTACCGTGCTTTCGAGTGATTTGACGATTAATAAATTTAATATTGTAGTATCAGGCAGGACTGTGAGTGAGATTCGCGAAAGGGCTAGGGAAAACATAGTAAAGGCAGCAGAAGATAGGAAAGTGGCATACGATAAATCCCATAGACTAGTTCAATTCAATATTGGAGACCTTGTCAAACTTAAGACTTTACCTAGATCAGATGCAGATAAAAAGTTGACAAAGAAATTCTCGCGATTATATATTGGTCCTTTCAGAATTGGGGCCATACCATACGATAATGTTTATACACTAGTATGCACGAATACAGGGGCAATTAAAGGCAACTACAATGCTATCCACCTGTTCCGTTATTATTCAAGTGATAGAACAATGCAAGTAGAGCGGACCGAGCGGGCACCAGACAAAGCATAACGCCGGCGCTTACTCACAGATTTTATTGGCCACTTAAGACATAATACTTTGTTGAGTAGGACAATAAACGTTAAAGGTTTGAAGAAAGAGTTGTTTATTAATTTTATAACGCTATATTAAACCCGAATTATCTAGTTATGGTGTAGAGAGTCAAAATTTATTTTAACTATCGACAAAGGGGGGGGTGAAGTGGCAGGCTAAATGTGTTAAATATATCGTGAAGTTCTAGGAATATTTATTTAAGAGAGTAATAAATCCTCGCCCAATGGCCATGGTCATAAAGACAAAACTTACAATGCTTAAGGAAGTAATATATTATAGCCTCACAAAAGACTGTTACTTAAATAAATATTGGGACTAAAACTGTGGCAAGTTCAAAGAACACTTATAGAAAATTAGTGGAATAGTTTGCACAAGGGATGATCAAAAGGCGACTTTGTCATCATTGGCATAATACTCATTTTAACATATACATACAGAAATCTGGCCGATCATTGTCTCTTATTCCAGTAAACTCCGAGACATCTGCTTTACGCATGTCAAGATTTGTGGACGCGTCTCATGAAACACAGGAGAGAGAGAGGCCGTGCACGCGTACATGCGACAGAACGAGACGGGGGTGGCGAACTCTGTGGACAGGACGAAACCGGTGCGAGAGGGACGGAGTATGACCTTGCCGAGGGAAGAACGAGAGACAAGATGGGAGGCGCGGGCGCAGCTACGACGATAATTAGACAAATGTCGACGGAAGCGACTTAATTGTATAGATATTAAGTAGGAAATAAGAAAACCGATGGTAGGAATAAAGTTGTCGCTTTGATAAAGTGGGAGAATAGATTTGCGAAGAGACAAGGGGAGTGAAAGTAGGACACGGATTCGAGAACTGCGAGCGGCGACGGTACCTTAACATACTTACGAGAAAGCTGACCTCTTTCCGAAGTCTGAGCATATAAGTGTACTAGGAGTGTTGAAAAAGTTAATAGAATCAGTGTCGTGACTCTGTTGTTTAAAGGGCTAAGTATTAATCTTGTGGAAATCAATGGACGAATGGAATACTGGAGAGGTCATTTAAATATACCTTCTTTCTTTTAATTATCATCTTAATACCTTTGTCATAAAGGGTTGCTTACCTGCGCTCTGGGCCATAGTATAGACACCAGCCATCTGTTCATTTATTTACCATTATTGTATAATTGTGTAGATTAAATTGTGGAACATTCTTAAATACTGTTCTGTTACAAGCGGGTTCGAACCCCACTTGATTGAAACTATTTGTACATACATTGTTACCTGAATTGACCAAAGACTTGCACTATAAACGCGCTAAATACGTCAGTGAGCATTGATAACTTAATAACTTGTGTCAGAGCCTAATACGGCTAAGGTCAATTCAGCCGATACGGTTTATAGTACCTATACCTATGCGAGTGTACTAGATCTAAAGATATAGTTATAGTGTCCAAACGTGAACTCGTGTATACGTAAAGTTAGGGATTTGGGGAATAAATATTAGTTACTTAGTTGTTGTAAATACCTATTAGCGTGTAGTACATGTTAATTGATTTAGTTTTAATGAAGGCAAGAGGTTTTTTGTTAGATTGCTAGATTTTCCTCTTTAAGTTTGGCCTAGGTTAATCAAAGCAGTCACCAAATAAGACTACAACTAGTTTTATTTGGTAAGTAGTCAACCAGTTTCGATTAAAATCACTTACGAAAATAAATTCCTTATTTTCTACTTTCAACAGGTTTTTCTTTATAACTACAGATTCCCAGTAGAATACCTTTAGGTTTTAATCTCATAATTAGGGGCAACATAGATAAACTCATAATCTATAACAATAGTAAATTCCTTTACAATTGTGCTCGAACAGATAGTGTCTCATAGTTTGAAGTATTAATAATTCTAGCTAGTATATCTAGCCACTTAATTAACGACTAGGGTCAGATTTAGATAAAGTCTCGTTGTTCTTTCGGCAGTTTTGACGTGGCTAAAGGGAAGGCTCTACCTGTCTGGAGAGCACGACCTAAGGTCACAGACTTGTTATTCTATAGCATTCACAATAGGGCGTTCGTACCCTAATTAACCTGACTTAACTTGCCTCCGATTCAGATACAATACATTAAATAACCGTAAGTTATTTAATCCTTTTTTATAAATTAGGGAACTGATTAATTGCCAAAGAGAACGAGATTTATATGACCTGCATGGGTTTGGTATCCATAGAACTGAAGCGCAAAGGTTGACAACTGAGTGGCCACTCATGAACAAAGCTACAGAGGTAGCGAGATCTTATTAAAGGTACCTTAATCTAAAGCAATTTGGTGTAATCACCTATGAGCAACTCAATCACATAGCTCATTAACATATGTACATGGTCAACCCTCACAATACACAGACGATCTCAGCACTAGACTGGAGATATATACAATGGATACCTCCTCCCTCGTACGTGGGTAGCAAACGAATCTGACTCTAGAAGTTTTAACGTACCAGAGATAGGTTCGCCCTTTATAAATATCATTTACACTTAGGAAGTAACGTTTTGCGCCTTAACCTAAGCTGGACGCAGTCTAGGGCAAGAATTAATGACTCTATCTTCCACACAACGAAGACAAAGATAGTTATAGCAAAACAAGTACGATCCATGAGGAAATGACTCTAGGTACGAGTGGTTAAACATTGTTTGTTCGAGTTAAGACAAAAGGAGCCCTAATACCATTTCAACACGACTACCCCTCTGTTGATCACTCCACCCGGGTTTCCTTACGAAAGTTAATATTCAATGATATTGTATGGTGTTTGCTCCTAAGGGCTGTAGGTACATCCCTTTCATCTCAACTTTAGTCGTATTAAGTAGAACCACACACAATTTCGGCTTGAGAGGGTAATAACACTTACCCCTCTTCCCTTTGTCTCATTACAATTATTTACCATTCGTCTGTGTTTGGTCAGGATCCTGATCACATTTTACTGTCAACTTTTTGCATTTTTTTTGCGAACAATTTTATTTGGTCTATACGGTGCAACCGAGGCTTGAACTCACGTTTTTTTTTACCCACCACATACGAAGGGTTAAGTAAGAATCATAAACTGACAAAGTGCTAATTAAAAAGATGTTTAAGTGACTATACACCCTTGTCTCCTTCAAGTAAATTAGCAAAATGGAGTGGACGAGGAGACTAATAAACTTATTTTAATTAAACAAAACGCAGTAAAGAAAACTGGGGCTTAGTGTGAGACTTTCGGCATTGTTTTGGATCGGCTTAAGTTATGAGCGAAAATGAGATTACTTGACAAAATAAGAGTGTTGACGTGGACCTTGCCAAAATAGGCAGTTGGTCTAATAGAAGAACAACAATTTTTTGGTCGGACGATATCATGCAGTCACGGGAAATCTTTGGAAGCAATAACACAGAATTCGGTGAAATGGCGTGATCATTAAGATGTCTTTACAGTTATCAGTCGAAAGAAGTTCAATGCTGGAAGGCCTCCCCCAAAGAGTGTCACAATGACCGGTGCACCACCCGCATCCAGCGGACTCCCGCGACCTTTACCAGGTCATTAGTCCATCTACCCACGCCGCGCCCGCCGGTACGTGGTTGCCACTCGAGAACGCCGCCCCAACGGCTATCGATCTAGCTCATATATGAGACGAAGCCTGTACCGTTGAACGTATACATAAATAAGATACATTTATATTGGGACAATGATGTTACAAAAAAATGTATAATTTACTTTAAAAACAAAGTTTTAACCGAATTCAGTACTCTGCCAAGCCACATGAACATTTCCACATTTACTTGTATGTTACTATTTATCCTGTCCTCAGCGCCATGTAGTATTCTTGGGTTTTAAGCAAGATACTCTTGTTAATTAATTATAATGCAATAGTATGAATCAGACACCATTATTTATTCAAGTCCCATATTGAATGACACAGATCTAACTAGACATTTATTAAGTACGACTCACACTGCAATCGTTAAGTACGCTTTACACATATAACACTTTACCCCATGAACTGCTTTCCGTTATACGTTTATTATTATACTAGCTGTTGCCCGCGACTTCGTCCGCGTAGAACTTTTTATCGTCTTAGAAAATGATTTCTCTCAATACCAAATTTGAACCCTCTTTTAGGGGATAATTAAAAAAAAAGTTGATGTTCATTTTCTAGTTTGTGAACAAACAGTCTAAAACCAAAGTTAAAAATCTCATACTTTAAAAATGCCTTGAAATACTCAAACTTTGAACCAATTTTAACACTCTTAGGGGATGAATTTGGAAAAACTCTGAAATCAGTTTTGTAGTCTTTTAACGTACAGAATAAGACCGAAGTTAAAAATCTCTTACTCACACTTTAAAATTTTATTGCTCGCCATTTAAAATTTGAACCCCCTTTTAAACCCCCTTAGAGGTTGAATTTTTCTAATCGCTGAAAGAACTTTTTTCGTAAACTTTTAATTCTCTAGCTCAAAAAAAGTGTTGCCCATACAAAGCTTTCTTAACCCCCTTAGGGGTGGAATTTTCTAAAACTCTGAAAGTACTTTATTATTAATTTTAATAAGTAACATTTTGAATAGTTTTAAGTCTAGTAAAAAAAAAAGTTTTTCCCACACAACACTGGCTACCCTTCTTAAGGATCTTAAGGATCCCCTTAGGGATGGAGTTTTCTAAAACGCTGAAAATTCTTTTTTAGTATTCTAATAAGTAATCTTTTTGCAAAGTTTTAAGTCTAACTCAAAAAAAAGTGTTGCCCATGCAAAGTTTGCTCTCCTTTTTAACCCTATTAGGGGTGGAATTTTCTAAAACGATTTGTGTTCTTTTTTTGTATTTTAATAAGTAATCTTTCTACAAAGTTTCAAGTCTCTAACTCAAAAACATAAACTTTCCCTGATAAAAACTTTGCACCCATTTTTATCCCCCTTAGGGATAGATTTTTTCAAAACGCTGCAAGTCTTTTTTTTTGTATTTTTATAAGTAATCTTTCTACAAAGTTTTAAGTGTCTAGCTCAGAAAAAGTGTTCCCCATACAAACCTTGCACCCTTTTTTAACCCCCTTAGGGAATGATTTTTGTAAAACGCCGAATGTAGTATTTTTCATGTTCTAATAAGTAATTTTTCGTCAAAATTTTAAGTCTCTATTAAAAAAAAATATGTTTTTCCCATACAAACTTTGCACCCTATTTTACCCCCTTAGGGGTGAAATTTTCCAAAACGCTGAAAGTACTTTCTTTGTATTTAAATAATCTTTCTACAAAGTTTTAGGACTCTAGCTAAAAAAAATAGTTTCCCACATACAAACTTTGCACCCCTATTTTAGCCCCCTATTTTTAGGGGTAGAATTTTCTAAAACGCTGAAAGTACTTAATTTGTATTCTGATGACTAATCTTTCTACAAAGTTTTAAGTCTCTATTTAAAAAAAATATTGTTTCCCCCATACAAAATTTGCACCCCTATTTTACCCCCTTAGGGGTAGATTTTTTTAAAACACTGAATCTAGGTACTTTATTTGTATTCTAATGAATAATTTCTCTACAAAGTTTTAAGTCTCTATTTAAAAAAAAGTAGTTTTTCCCATACAAACTTTGCACTCTATTTTACCTCTTTAGGGGTAGAATTTTCTAAAACCCTGAACGTTCTTTATTTGTATTCTAATGACTGATCTTTCTACAAAGTTTTAAGTCTCTATTTAAAAAAAAAATGTTTCCCCCATACAAACCTTGCACCCCTATTTTACCCCCGTAGGGGTGGAATTTTCCAAAACGCTGAAAGTATTTCATTTGTATTCTAATAACTAATTTTTCTACAAAGTTTAAGTTTATAGCTCAAAAAAAAAAGGTTCTCCCATACAAACTTTGCACCCCCATTTTACCCCCTTAGGGGTAGAATTTTCAAAAATCCCTTTTTATCCCTAGCCCACGTTATAAAAGCAACATACTGTGCAAAAATCAACTCTCTAAGATTACTAGTTTCGGCTGTGCGTTGATGAGTGAGTGAGTGAGTGAGTGAATAAGTCAGTCAGGACATAGGCATTTATTATGTATAAATAGATAGAAGATAATGAAACTCCCATTCAAATATCTCAAAAAAATTATGAAGCTACATCCGTTTTAATGTCGCTTGTTAGAGTGAGAAAACGATGAGGGACTGTGACGTCAATATACTCGATCGTCATAGTAAAAAACAATCGTTTCATATGAAGGTGCGTTTTGCGGAAAAGGGACAGAACATACCCCCTCTTAAAACTTTGGACTCTTATAACTTAATCATTACCTATATAACCTCTTGCTTTGTTTTTTTCTCCATTTGACTATATTTATTTTACATTCTTTTTCGAGAAAATACATTATGATTATTTACCATATTTTCGATTCCTGAGCTATAACCACGAACTTCGGAATTCGAAAATATTCGGGTATCTCTATCTCTATCGCACTAACCATACTCGAGTGACAGGGATGCAAATATATGAACATTGAGTATCGGTTTTCGTGGTAGCGCCGCAGGTACTTTGGCTGAACGCGCCGAGCGCGTGCCATTGTCATTAAAAAAAAACAAATTCGTGTTAATTATATTGTTCAAATTTGTTGATTTCATTTATTGAAATTACGACATAAAACGACATTTGCGCATATAAGTTCTCATATCAGAATCGAATATTTTTTTATGGTTTATATTTTAGCATTTGTCTCGTAAAGGTCTATCGTAGGCGGGATTTAAATTATTAATAAGTGAAAGGCAAAGCAATTCCGCCATTTTGACAAAAATTTGACGGTTCTTATAGCTGACAGTTGGAGCAGCGTTTGATTTCAATAAAAATAAATGAAAAATTAAATGAAGTCGTATATTTCGGAAAATTTATTAATTGTCGCAGTCGGATAAAAACTATCCTAAGTTGCAGCTAGAATAATAATGTACCTATATAAAATGTTTCATATTTTTCCGTTCATGGGATGCTGAGAACATTCGAACCGCGCAAAGCTTAGTTTCAAACTGGCTGATTCTTTTTTTAATTTAGAGATTTATTATAAGTGGAGATTACAGACGAAAACCATATCACTGTACATATGTGGGGCGAACATATTTGAGGAGTTCCGTCAATTTGGCACAGTTGACATTTCGCACTTCATTTGCTATTTCAACGGAATCATGTCAGAATCTGTGACGTACTTTTACAGTTTTAAGTACGAGTTCCATAAGTCATCTTGTAGTCTTCATCACCAAATTTGTGATTTCAAGGTGTAAATACACGAGTTATTATAGAAAATACCGAAATTGCTACATGCGTGCCTTATATATTTGAGGAGTTACCTCAATTCCTCATGGTTCCAATCATCCAAGTGAAGTTTTGATAACAATGGCACTTAGTAACCTGGAATTATATACTCTCAAATAAATATAATGATTGTACAAATCGTTTCAATGACGTAGTTCTGATGTAACACACATTAAAAACAAAAATAATGATAACAAAAATATAATACAACCGAATTGAGAACCTCCTCCTTTTTGAAGTCGGTTAAAAACTGGCGGCACCTTGTGGAACTAGTATTTACTTATTGCCATGTCTTCAAAATTTGCAACTCAAAGTGAGAACATAGATAAAATGATAGACATATCGGTTTCGTAGTATTTTTAAACTATGATGGTAGTTAGATTATGATGGCAATCAGATACCGTAACCTATGAAAGCTGACCCTCCAGTCCCCAGCGTGTTGATTACAAGGTTTGTTGTGTCAATTTCTTACTCACAATATATCGCAAGCGCATCATCGATTACAAAATGGCCGACATTCCCATTTCCGCTACCGCTCCCGCTACCGCGCCCTCCCGTCCCTCGCCCCACAAAACGAGGAATTTCATATCTCCCCGGCTCTATAAAGGGAATAGCTCGAACATAGGACCATGAGTCCGGATTCCTCGCCCATTATTTCCCAGGGCTGTAATAGATGGGCGGATCTGCCTGTTCAAACTCAAACGTCGTATGTTGGTATGAGAGTTGTAAGGAGATAAGACTTTTTGAAGTTTGGCAGTAATGTTTGGGCTTCATTCAGGTTTTTTGATGTGCAAAGCGTGTGAGGGCGTCTATTGATGACAATTCAGTTATTACTTAATACTTGGGTGCTGTCCTACGGTATGGACTTGAACGGCCAATTTATTTGTTAAGCAGATCTCACTGGCTGTTAATTAAACTATAAGTACAGCGTCACGCTACACTTTTAGCGCTACGTCGTAGTCCGTAGTAGCTGAATTTCTGTATGTAGCGAAAATTCCCAGTAGCGCCCTGATGCGTGTGTTTTGTGATTGACACTTTCACTGCCAGGAATCCACCTAGCGGATACCTACAACGTAGGCGCTTTTCGCTACATACGGGGAAAATTTTGAGTTTGGCTACGAGCGTAGCACTTAGCGATTCTTGGTAGGGAATGTGTGAATAGATTAAAAGGAAAATTAAGCCGGGGCTATTAAACGTAACAGTTTGGCGAGAATATAAATGTTTAGTAAGTAAGTTGTAATTTGAATTGGTATGTAAATAAAATAAAATAATAATTTAAATTGGGCCGGTCGATTTATCATCTGAGCTATTGCTCAATTCGACAACTTTCTAAACTAGTATCTCCTTATTACGCCTATGGGTTAGCATCCAACAGAAATGTGATAAGCCTGTCTTTCCATACAAATGACACCTAGCTGTCAAAAATATGAAAACACACACACAGCATTTCTTTGGTGAATGACAAACCCCGGAGTGGATGATAAACTGGCAACTTCTGCAAGGCTGAAAAAGCATGTACGTAATGGCTTGTGTCACAAGAGAGAGAGGGAGGAAGAGAAAGAGAGAGAGCGAGAAAGAGAGAAATTAAATGAGCGAGAAAGAGACGATGTCATGTTTAAGATAGTGATCCTTCTTTACTTTTATGATACCTAGTGAAAGAGTCGTTTTTGCAGGTCTACTGAAATTCAACCTTTTAAGAATAATATTATAAAAGCATTTACTAACATGATTGACCCAAGTTGGTCGTAGAATAAAGTAAATAAAAAAAAACAAATAAAGAACTGTTCTCACTTTGTATCTGCGAAGAAACTCAAAAATAAAAAGCCAATAAAACCCAAATAGTTTTCCCATTGGTAAAATCGTATATAAAGTTCACATACCACAATACCTTATGATTTAGTGCGGCGAGTTTGACAGCCGCTTAACAACAGATTTATAGGCGGCCATTATTGTGATTTAGAGAGCCTTGGAGTTGTGCAATGACACGGTGAAATTTTGCATTATATTACAGGTGAATTGTCTTACCCCCTAATTGATAAAACTTAACATAGGTTGCACGTGGGCATGTAAAACCTATGACCGTTGGGGCGTAAAGGTTCTCCAGTGGCGACCACGTCCCAGAAGGCGCAGTGTGGGTAGACAAGGCGGACTGATGACCTGGTAAAGGTCGCGGGAGTCCGCTGGATGCTCCTGACCGGTCATTGTGGCACTATTTGGGGGAATCATATGTCCAGCAGTGGATGTCTTTCAGCTGATATGATGATGATGATGATAATGATTCTGTAATCATTACACACCTGTGTGTATCTTACTTACCCCCTGATTCATAAAACTTAACATAGCTCTTTTGTTAACTTAAAGTGTTTTGTCCATTTCTCACAAACACATTTTTTTATGTCAGAGAAGTAATCACGTAACGTTCCGAACGCGCGTTAGGACAATTTAACTGTCATTTTTCCATATAAAAGTGACAGTTAGATCTACCTGACGCGCGTATAATGCGTTACGTGATCGTGCGGGTGTTACATTAAGGGGATCCCACACGCCAATGACCTTCGATCTGAATCCCTTAGTTTTCTAATGTTTTTTGTAGCTTATCATATTAACAACAACAGCTTTAAGCAATATAGTATCCCATATTTACTTCAAACATCACTGTCTTCGAGATATTTGGCATCAAAGTTGAACAATTTTAGACCAAAAAACAGGTTTTCTGGCCATAACTTTTGTGTTAATCAGTTTAAAACGAAAACCGTACACACGTTTATAGAGACATCAGAGACGAACCCAAATATGTAGATTTTGTATATGTTAGATCTTTCATAGCAATTTTATAACAAAAAATGTATTTTTGTAGACAATGTTTAAAAAAATCATAAGAAAAAACCTGTCCATTTTTTTCAAAATATGGTAGACCAAAGTGGAGAATAAAGATTGAAGAATCGATAACCGGTTGCCTTATAATTCTATCTGTAGTGCAAAAGTATTTGTATCGATTCAAAACTAGTCAAAAATCGATGAAAACCTCGGGTAGCCCCTTAAGAGCGCACATTAGCTGGGCCTTTTTTCAGATTCGAGAATTCCCAATAAATATTTCTGTCGCGCTGACGGAGGCGGGGCCGTGCGTGAGCTTGTGTGCACGCACGCACACAGACAGTTGCATTTAAATTTAGAATACAATGTTACAAAATTTTTCGGTGATGTTGACAGTGGTGGTAACTGTTGGCAAGATAGTTAAATCAATTCGATTCCACCGTTTCCCTAAACTAGGAACTACAAATATTTTGAGGTATGAAACTTAATAAAAGACCAAACATTATAAATGAGTTTTACTGTATTTTGTTAATGTCAGTGGCGTAACTATATGGTGTCACTACCAACTAGGCTAAAGTGTGAAATATAATACGACTAATTCAAAGAGTTATTATACGACTAATTGAAAAGCCCGCTTTTGTCACTTTTAGTTCTCTGGAAGAGAACGATGGCGCTAGTATGTAAACGAAGTGTACATTTTTTTTCTATAGAGTTATCGTTCTTCTCCTAGTGAGTATAATATTCTTTGCTGTTGGCTATTAAATTATGTCTTTCACGACACATTGTCAAACTTACCAAAAAAGTCACAAATAAGTAGATTAATTTCGAGTAGTAATGTATGTCACGTCGTGGCGTGGTCAGGTCTCAGGTTCGAATCCCAGAAAGTAAATTTTATTTTTATTTTGTCATGTTTATAAGTAGAATATAATAGTCTGGAATTCAATTAAATGCTGTGTTTATAAAAAAAATCAGGTTTTGTTGCGTTTTTATTTTTATTTTACACTTGCAGCTCGCGCGGTTTCGCCCGCGTATTGGAAAGAACGCAATATACATAGCCTAAGTTCATGTCTTACACAGGTGTATGGATTTTTGAAATCGGATCAGTGGTTGAGGTTCCGGAAATTACTTCCTACCTACATACAAAAAAGTTTCTGTCAAAAAAAATATTTTTGGTACAAGCTTTTATTGCCGACTGTACTTTTCTCTATGCCGTCATACTAACTACTCATTGAGACAATTCTAACGAGCCCAAATTCAACAGGGTTATATCGGTTAAGTACTGAATTCCCACGGCCACCTTCTGTCTCCATCATCAGATTAGTTCGATGGTACCTACCATAATATTGAAAAGTCATCCAAACTATACTTATACTCAAAATTTCAGCCCAATCGGTCACCGGGAAGTGGGTCAAATTAAACTTGCAAGATTTGATTACAGACAGACAACGGGACAGGTAAAACTAAAAAAAAAGCTTGTAAAAATATAAGATTTTTTTAAGCAAAGTAATTATTTTCAAATAGTCACGTTCAACTCACGAACATAAAATATGGTATCATATAACAAAATTCGCTAAGTTGTGCTTCTATTAGTCACTTTACCCTATCTATTGTCTTGCAATTTTAACGGGCAAATTCACAGTTAAGTAATACACATTTATTAACAAAGTATTGCCCTTGTTGGGTATTTGCTCAGCAGGTGAACTATCTGTCAGGTTACCTATTTTACGGCATTATGATATTCGAAACAAAACTTTATTTTGACTTACCTGCTATCAATTATTATACTTCTTACAAAAGGCCATATAAAAAGAAGATATATCGATGACTTTAGATTTATCGATAACTTTTCACACCACTAGGATATCGACCTTTAGTGTCGACGATTGCCCATCACTTTTTCGTCTGTGTACGTATTTACCATAACGTTACCGCCACAAAAGTTATGATAAGGATAAGGACAACTGCAGGTCCGACTAAAAGTCCCAAGTAAAAATCATAAGAATCGAGGTTTCGTTCTCGACTGTTTCCTCCTCCGAAACTTTATCAATCGTAACCAAATTTTGGTAAATGAAAAGGAAGGAAATATTAAATGTCGGGCTGTTTTGATTTTTGCGCTTATTGTTAACAGATTTGTGTACTAGGCGTATGTTTGCTACTATGTGATTGGGCCGTTTTAAGCTTTATTTAAAGTAACCTATCACTTATAAACATAAGAATATCAAAAAAAACAAAACGTACCGACACAGATATTGATGATATTAATATTATTTAAAAAAATCATAAATCTACGGTCAAAAACCTCGGAGGAAACAGTCGAGAACGTTTGTATGGAAAAATGGCCAGTGGTCTTTCCTCTTAAGTCGTGATACGAAATAGCAAAATGTGAATCTATCCATGATTCTAAACAACTTTTACTATGGACCAACTTTGTGTTTTGCAAAAAAACCCAAATATTTCATACACTTGTAACTTGTACACATGTAAAAGTGCCCTTCGTTTTGCTATTTTCGTATAACTATTAATGTAACAACCTGTATAATGGTGTCAAACAACTTGAAACAACCATACGGTCTGCCTAACAGCACACACCGTAGCCTATTGACGCTTGCGAGTCTTGCAACTCCAGAAGAATCACAAGCGCGTTGCCAACTCTTTAATGATTTGAGGATACATTATGTTGATTAACTTGAGTCTGACATTTATAAAGACAAACATATTTTAACCGTTTCAGCGTAAGATGCAAACAAACCTACTTATAATTAACTAGCGACCCACCCCGGCTTCGCACGGGTGCAATGCTGACACCAAATACATATGTATTATACATATAAACGTTCCTCTTGAATAACTCTATCTATTTAAAAAAACCCGCATCAAAATCTGTTGCGTAGTGTTAAAGATCTAAGCATACATATGGACAGACAGACAGCGGGAAGCGACTTTGTTTTATACTATGTAGCTAGTGATACTACGCACTAATACGCCATCAGGTAAAGAACTCCATAAGTACGTCAAATGTACTGACTTTGTTATTAAGTATACTTGTACTTAACAAGCATAAACAGAAAAAAAAGTAATCCGACTAAAAACTTTTTTTTTCTATTCGATTGACAAGTCATTTATCAAAATTTAATAAAAATCCTGAAATATGAAAAAAAAAAAATCGCGTCCGTATCATAAACACAACAGTATACGTAAATACAAACATAGACTGCTAAAAATATAAACCTTCCTTTCGGCTTTGCCGCAGTCGGGCAAAAATGCAATTATTTTTCAGTACACGTATGACCCAAATGTACTGAACCCCGAAAACCGATTACTACTCATTCCTAAGTCAACGCCCGATGCAATGCAACAAAAATAGCATCCTATATTTACAGTATGCATTCACAAAGCTCACTGACTCGTCTCACTAAGACGAGTTTAACCTGAACTACGATCACGTATATTTGGTAGGTGTATGGGGGTCAAGTTATGGACATGTGGTCAGGGGAGTTGTGAGCATAGCAGGTATGGCGGGCGGTCTTACTTAAATAGCGCTTTATGTAGGTAACCTACGTTTCTCTCCTTTTTCGTTAAAGACGAAATTGTTTACTTATATAAAATGTGCTTTTCGTTGAATCTGCTACATTTTACGACAATAGTAGCTGTGTATTATGTATAGTGTTGTATCCACCACGTGCTTTGTGTGTAAACAAATCTTTAAAGAATGGGCTTTAAAGAGTCGGCATTAATAGTTGATGGCTATGCATAAATAAGCTTCTGTCAAAAAATTCATTTTTGGTACTAGCTTTTATTGCCGACTGTACTTTTTTGCATACCATCATCAACTACTCATTGAGACGATTCTAACGAGCCCAAACTCGATGGGGTTGTGTCGTTTTATTGCGGAGTTCCTATGGCCACCTTCCAGCTCCAGCATCAGACCAGCTCCATATCATCATAATATTGCATTGTCATGCGATATACATATGCATGCAAAATTTCTGCTCAATCGGTAACCAGAAGGTGGGTCAAATTTAACTTGCAAGATTTGATTACAGACAGACAGACAGACAGACAACGGGACAGGTGAAACTAAATAAAAGCTTGTAAAAAGGCCAATCGGTAAAAGCAAATATTTTCTGTCAGAAATTCATATTTATTTAATCTAATCCCGATACGTCTGCGCGTTCCGTGTTCGGCCCCTGCGTGTTGTCTGTCAATGGAATAGTTAGTCACGATTGTTTATATGTTACCCATACCGCTGACTTTATTTGCGTCATTAGGGTCAGTAGGCACAATCGGTACAATAGTAGTTTTAGGCCAAGAAGAACGTAGGTACATAGATCAAATCGAGAAAAAGCAAACATCTTGTCGTATTTAAGATGTCAAACAGAGGGCTGAGAACTGACAAACATGGAAAGTGCTCCACTGACAAGAGTCAGCCTCTTCAATTTTGACTATGAGAGGCAGCGAAGCGGTGTGGGCTTATTTATTTATTCAAACAATTATTACACAGTATTACAGTTACAGAACTAATGCACTGTGAATCTTAGAATTAACATTTCCAGCATACTTAATATACTATCGAAGACTGGCGGTCATCCATCGTCTCGCTAAACCTCAAGCATTCACGACAGACTTTTACCCAGCTACAAGCAAAAGCATCCCAGTCAGAAGCAGTTGCGAGAAGTACATTGAGGCAGTGAAGAGCTCGAATAAGCGGCTTATCTTGTGTAGTTTAGAAATTCCTATGATCACCTTTTGTCCCCGCCACCAGAGCAGCTCGGAGATGTTATAATATTATGCGTTATTTCACCGAACGGTAAGGTCCGTAAATATGCCTTTCAGCTAAATCAGATACTGGCAGGTGGTTTTATAATTGGTTTGCAAATAATGTTAAAGAGAAGGATCTTTGAGCGCTTAATCGCCAAAGGGATAACTGCGTAACTTTTCCAACGACGGTTAGACGGTTACAAATCAACTGACATTTAGATCCCACCAAAAACATAAATGTAAAACAGGAGACCCTAGTTCAATACAAAAATAATGCTTGGCTGTGGGCTTCGCCGCAAAAAGAATGGAGATCTAAATGAGTGCCAAGTTCTATGCAAAATCCTGTTAACTTTATATGATTTGAGGGTATATTATTCGTTGCTTATTATAATATGCCCACATTCATTGTACAAATAGAGCTAGCACTGACTAAGTGTTTATATAAATACTCGTCATGCTTTGTGGGTATTCTATTTTCAATGTTTGTAATAGTCCGTAATTATAAAACGATATGTTTAAGTACTCTGTATAAAATAGTTGTGGGTATATTCGTTTTAGTATTTGAAACACTACCCTCATTAATTGGTTGATTATTGGGTGGGGTCTGGTAGCTAATAGTCGAGAATCTTATTCATTCTACGGTTGGTCGACGAGGCGTTAAGACATTAGCCATTCTGCTGTGAAGTTACAGAACAAATCTATGTTGTAAAGTGATACAATAAATATTGTTTTCAACACACCTGCTCGTAAAGTAGGTCTTATTGCAGCGTATTTACACTGATAATGCAGAATATTACCCATGCCGTGCCTTTTACATTACATTATCGCATTAGTGCCTTTTCATTACATATATTTTTAAATATTAGCAAAATAATGCAGAATATTACCCATGCCGTGACTTTTACATTACATTATCGCACTAGTGCCTTTTCATTACATATCTTTTAACATTTTCATTTTTTATTTTTTTTTTTTCCTCGCAAATGTGTTGAAAAACGTCGTATGAAACACGTGAGCATTGGTCATTACACTTCTCGTCTCCATTAAGCCTTCGCCTTCGGCTCAGGCTTAAAAACCGACTCGAGTGTAATGACCAACTTAGCACACTTGTATCATAATGTACTATTATCGAACATCTCCAGCTTTTATTCAGCTCCCACCACCGAGTGTTATCAGCTTCAGAATTGTGGGATGTACTCGTAACACTGGCCCACGAGACTAGAGAAGGTAATATTTTTTTCTTTCGTATATTTTAAATGTGAACGAATTACAATGTAGTGTATAGTGTACCTACTGTGTAACTATTTCTGTAGTTTTATTATGCTATGTGCGTAATTATCAAATGTGCTGCATGGTATTTAAACGTTATCATAAATAAGTATTTGGATTGGAAAGAAAACAGGAAAAACGGTTAAAGTTTTAAATCATTTCGAACAATTATGGAATCAGTATGATACCAGCAGTAGTTTGTGCTCTGTTTTATTATATCTGAAATGTTAAATTCATTAATTCACAGTTTTATATCTGAACAAATATCTATTCCGGCAGGTATTTCAAATATTTTAACTCAAATGTATAATATTTTACTACAAGTTTGTGTGTTCTGTAATTAACGTAATATAGGTATGAAATACATTTGAGTTTTTGTTTGTTCATATATGTATGTTTATTACTCCACCATCAAGAGCCCGGCTCTTAAGTTTATGATGATAATGATGTTTGTTTACCAAATATGAATATTTATTGGTGGCACCACACCTGTCCAATTTATTATACGTTAATATACGTTCATAGTATTTTTAAGAAGTCAAATTATGCTTTTGAACGGTTTAAATTTAAAAGAGCATTACATGTCCGATACAATTAACGGTTCCAGCTATGGAGGACGATATACCCAATGAACGAAGAGTGGCAACACCTGATGATGGTAGAGACGGGCAGCAGCGGCAAAGTCGACGATGCAGTCGACAACGAAATAACCGGCGCAGCCGCAGCTCGAGGAGATCACGTAGTGCGCATCGGTGCAACTTGCAACGGTCCTGCAGCCATCGGAATAGTCACCGGAACCGCCAGCGGAGCAGCCGGCGGCACTCACGGTGTCGACACACAGAGGAGCGAACATCCCGGAGCCGTTCTAGAGGTACGCGGCATCCTCGTAGCTATTATTGAAGCAGTCGTAGGTCTATTAGCGAGCATAGATACTTTGCTAGGCTACGAGGTAGCCGCAGTGGAGGTAGAAAATCTCGTAGTATCCACAGGGGAACATTAGAATCTAAACATAAGTCCAGATCTCGTAGCCCTCACATTTATGAAAAATCACGAAGTCGTGATGGCAACAGATCACGTGCTCGTGTCTCAGACACAAGGCGACGTACTGGTCATTTAAATGATAGCGTAAATACTAACAAAGTAGATACCAGCGCGGATCAGTTGTCAACACATAGACTGGAAAATAATGATACAAATAGTGACAACAGAAACGTTAGCCATTCTGGACTGCACGGGGAGCCTCAGAATATAACAGATGTGTTCAAAGAATTGATGCAGGTAATTAAATCGGAACGTGATAGTTCAAAGCCGTCTGTTAGATACCCTGTGGCTACCAACGCTGTTCCAGAGTTCGATCCGGGCAAAAGTAGTCAAACTATCGATATGTGGCTCACCAAAGTTAACGAATGTGCAGCTATTTATAACTGGTCGGAACCTGAAGTCCTTCATTATGCCTTACCTAAGCTAAATGGTGTAGCACAGCGGTGGTATCAGTCATTCTGTAATTAGTTTTTTTTTTGCTAGGGCAAATGAAAGAAGGTCTGAAGGTAACCCAAAGCTTTTATTTCGTTCTAGGTCCTCACTAAAAGTTAACTAGGTGTAAAAACAAATGTTAAGGGTAGGATTTTGATGACGCTTTGGTCGATTGCGCTAGAACCATTTGGTGATGTTAAAATAATAGGCTATGAGCTTAGCTGCATCTCCATCGCAGGCGGTGCTACGGAGCGTTCCCGACAACGGGAGTACTGGCTCGGCTGGCGCGGGTGGCTTCGGGCACGATCAGGCCCCTACCAAACACCTCCTGTCGGAGGAAAATTGTCCCACGTCGATGGGTATTGACAAATGTCAACTCCGCCACCAATGGCCCTGGCCTTGCTTCCCGTGGCTCGCCGATTTAACCGCAACACGGTGGTATTCAGCCAGGTCAAGTCGCGTGGGAGAGCACCACGGCCTCAACTTGCCTGTAAGGCTTGATTACACCGGCAAAGAGGAAAATACTGCAATCGCCCAGAAAACGTGTTCCGGCACACCAAAATAAAATAGGAAGTCCGCTATCTGACACTTCGACATTGCCAGCTCTCTCAAACCCGGTCCCCGAAGTTCAAGTAGACGCGCCAACTTGTTGCAACAATCTGTCGTGTTGATTTGTAAACAAGAAAACATCTAGTCATCCGCTACAGTAGAAATGCAATAAATTATGTGGATTATGAATTATGAAATGGAAACCCGTGACGAACAAAACATCTAATCATTGATTCGTAAATGTTCAACGCGATATTCCTTTTTTCTCCTTGTCGCTGGTCAGCGGGCGCGAACTCTGGCAACACTGGAGTCCACAGATAAGCTATCTAATACAACAGGGGTTCCTTCCTGACAGAATATTACACGAAAAGAACAGTTAGCCAACTTGACAAATAACTTTGGAAGGTTTAAAACGATAATAAACCCAGCATACGGGTTTATATATTACACCCCCTCACCTAGGAGAATTTTTCGAGGGAAAAGAGTTGAGGGAGTAAAATTCCAGCTCGCCCTCGAGCTGCAACTTAAATTAGACATGATCTCCATTCCTGAAAGAGAAAACTAAACTAAGACAGGGATTCTCGGCCCAGAATCACAAGTCCTGCAGCACCTTGGCATCAATAGAATCCGCGTGGCCGGCGCTGGAAACGATCGCGTAATGGCCTGCGGTACTACAGAAAAGAAAATAGGAATCTTACCCAAGATATAGCAAAAGGTGCCAAATTAGGCACTTTAAGAAAATAAACGTAATCATTCAAATGGCATTTGGGGACACTGGCTTGCAGTCTTTTACATGCCACTTTCCTAAGCGCTTGCCGTTTTCGTCTTCCAGTTCGTAAACTAAACGTGATACTTTCCGTATGACGCGGCATTTTTCATACTTGGGTGCTAGTTTGGCCGCAAAATACTTGCTGGCCTTACTTTGTTTAAAGGTGCGTTTCCATATTTCATCTCCAACCTCGAATTCAATGTCGCGGCGTCTATCATTGTAGTACTTGATGTTGCGATCGTGAGATTTCTGTAACAGCTCTCTCACGGTGGAATAGACATCTCTTAAGGTATTGATTTTATCCAGGTAATTTCGTCTAGATGAAAAAACAATCTCGTCAACCTCCTCTGGTTCACCATAGATTGTACCATCGGGAACTGCCTCCCGTCCATGTACTAGTAAGAACGGGGTATATGATGTAGAATCGTTCACTGAGGTATTCATCGCAAACTGAATACGCGAAATGTTAACATCCCAAATGCGGTGGTCTGATTCGATGAACGTGGAAATGGCTATAACGAGGGTCTTGTTGTATCGCTCTACTGTGTTGACCTGTGGGCAATACACAGGCGTGTAATGCAGCTGTGGTATGTTATACTTCGTGAACAACCTTTGAACGTCGCCGCCAGTGAAATAGGAAGCGTTATCTGCAATAATGGTTTGAGGTATTCCGTGGATCATGAATACGTGGTCCTCCAACCTTTGGGAAATGACTGCCCCGGTGGCGCGTCGCATGGGAAACAGCATACAATACTTGGTGAAACAGCACACAACCACCAATATATAAGTGTTCAACTTCCGCGAAGGGGGTAAAGGACCAACGAGGTCCAAGCTCAGACATTGGAATGGGCGGCAACAAACCTTCGCGCTTCCCATGAAGCCCGGGGTGGGAAGCTGGCTATGCTTATGTGCCGCACACGCAGAGCAATGTGCAACGTACCGGACGACGTCCTGATACATACCCGGCCAAAAGTAGCGCAATTTTAGTCTATTATACGTTTTTGCTGTGCCCAAATGCGCAGCGGTCGGAACCGAATGGTTATCCTTCATGATCTCTAATCGGAAGTCTTGAGGTATAACTTCCTTCCATTCAAAATCCGACGACAACGCGTTTTTTGGTTTAGTGTAGCGGTACAAGCGACCGTTCATTAACTGTAAATTGGGAACGGAGCCTGGTCTAGACTCACACCTCTTATATAATTGTAAGTACCAATTATCATTAATCGCGTTAGTATCGATCAAGTATACTGGGACGGCTCTGGACAAGGCGTCCGGCACGATATTTTCCGAGCCTCGACGGTGCTCGACCACAAAGTTGTAAGGCGACAGTCGGCAACCCCATCTCTCGAGGCGGCCTGTTGGGTTCTTAAGGTTGAGGAACCATTTCAAGCTGGAGTGATCTGTTATAATTTGAAATTGGCGATCACCTTCCAAATACGGTCTAAAATGCTCAACAACATTTACCACAGCTAATGCCTCCCGCTCTGTGGCCGAGTAGTTCCTCTCCTGGGGCGTGAGGGAACGACTGTAGTACGCTAAGGGGTGTTCTTCCCCCTCGAACGTTTGGGTTAGGGTTCCGCCAATCCCAAAATCTGAGGCATCGCAATGCACCGCGAATGGTTTGGTAAAGTCGGGACAGGCTAGGACCGGTGCCGTAGTTAGGGCAACCTTGAGCTCTCCGAAAGCTGTATCCACCTCCGGGGACCAGCGAAAGGGTGGAGCACCCCTTCGGGTAGATGTTAACTGGTTAAGAGGTCCTGCTATGTTGCTAAAATTCTTTATGAATCGGCGGTAATATGACGCCGTGCCGAGAAAGCGTTTGACGTCCTTCCGACACGTCGGAGTTGGGAAATCAATAATTGCCTTGACCTTGTCTGGGTCTGTACGTAAACCGTATTCATCCACAACAAAACCCAAGTACTTGAGTTGTCTGCGGAAGAATTTACATTTAGATAAGTTAATAGTCAAGTCAGCGTGACGCAGTCGCTCAAACACCGTACGTAGTAGGGCCAAATGCTCAGTAAACGATTCTGAGACAACAATAATATCATCCAGGTAGATAAAAATACGTCCGTTGTGCTCTGGGCCAAACAGGACGTCCATCAGACGTTGTTGCGTCGCTGGAGCCGACGTTAGACCGAAACACATTACCTTAAAATGGAACAAACCACGGCCTGGCACCGTAAAAGCAGTCTTCTCCCTAGACGCCTGTGAGTCTAGTCCAATTTGCCAGAAGGCTGATTTTAAATCTAAAGACGACAAGAATTTGGCGTTCCCGAGCTGATCTAAAATCTGGTTAATTAGTGGCAGTGGATAAGCATCGTGTTTTGAAATCTCGTTTAGCTTCCTGCTGTCCAGGCAGAATCGGAGGGTTCCGTCTGATTTCGGTGCCATGGTTACGGGGTTGTTCCATGGGCTGCTACTTGGTTCCACCACATCCAGCTCGAGCATTTCGTCTAACTGCCTGTTTAGCTCGGCGAGCTTCGAGGGAGATAACATATAATGGCGTTGCTTAATTGGTCTCGCATCACCAGTATCGATAGCGTGAGTGAGTAGACGAGTTCGTCCTAAACCCTTCCGCTCTGAGGATATAGTTTCGAATTCCTTTAATATATTCTCCGCTTGGCGCTGTTCCTCCGATGACAGAGACTCAAAGCCTTGTATAAACCTAACTTCCGACGCAACGGTATTGATATGTTCTTCATCCGACAAGGAACAGTCGTTTGGTAATAAAGACAGCACATCCGGGCCAATATTAAATGCCTTCCAAAAATTAATACCAAATAATAGCTTAGTTGGTACCTCTGGTATTACGTAGAATTTGATTATCGCAGTCTTACCGTCGACTGTGACTGGCAAGAATATATGGCCCATGATAGGGGAAGAGGAGCCGTTTGCCGTTACTATCCGACTCAAGTCGTGTGATTTATGAAGGGTAACCTGGTCTTCAAAATGTTTCCAAGTATCGCCACCAATAATAGATAACTCCGATCCGGAATCCAAAAGGCCCGTATAAGACAGACTGTAAATTTGTATCGTAAGGTAAGGACGCAAGTCCGACCCGTCTATGTAACTGTTTAATTTTTTAGCAGTTCGGCCGCATTCGAAAAACGCGCCAATCGTCGCCAGCCAGGACCGCCACTCTTCCCCGTCAAAATTTGATGGTAATTGGTCTGCCGCACCACGTTGGCATGTCTTCCGCCTGCTCCCAGTACTATGTAATTTAACTGGGACTTGTAACTCATGAGGGCAATCAATTGAGATGGGTGCTTTGTTTTCAGTTACTGGGTCGTTGATAACGAGTAAGGCAGCAGCATCGTTGGTGGTTACCGGAATCGCGTGTGTTGGGCTAACTGGGTCGTTCGGGTAAACGGCGTCAATCGGGTAAATAGTAGTAGGGGAAGGTATTGTAGTTGGGTCCGAACCAGGATACACGTTTTGGTGGTTTTCGGTGAACCGGTTATTTGGGTAAAATTCGTTAATTGGGTAAGTAACAGTTGTGGAAGGTATTGTAGTTGGTTCCGGACGAGAATACACGTTTTGGTAATTTTCGGTGAACCGGTTATTTGGGTAAACTGCGTTAATTGGGCATACAGTAGTCGTGGTAGGCATTGTAGTTGGTTCCGGACGAAAATACACGTTTTGGTGATTTTCGGTGAACCGGTTATTTGGGTAAAATTCGTTAATTGGGTAAGTAATAGTAGTGGAAGGTATTGTAGTTGGTTCCGGACAAGAATACACGTTTTGGTGATTTTCGGTGAACCGGTTATTTGGGTAAAATTCGTTAATTGGGTAAGTAATAGTAGTGGAAGGTATTGTAGTTGGTTCCGGACAAGAATACACGTTTTGGTAATTTTCGGTGAACCGGTTATTTGGGTAAAATTCGTTAATTGGGTAAGTAACAGTTGTGGAAGGTATTGTAGTTGGTGCCGGACAAGAATACACGTTTTGGTGATTTTCGGTAAACCGGTTATTTGAGTAAACTGCGTTAATTGGGTATGCAGTAGTCGCGGTAGGTGTTGTAGTTGGTTCCGGACGAGAATACACGTTTTGGTGATTTTCGGTGAACCGGTTATTTGGGTAAAATTCGTTAATTGGGTAAGTAATAGTAGTGGAAGGTATTGTAGTTGGTTCCGGACAAGAATACACGTTTTGGTAATTTTCGGTGAACCGGTTATTTGGGTAAACTTCGTTAATTGGGTAAGCAATAGTAGTGGAAGGTATTGTAGTTGGTTCCGGACGAAAATACACGTTTTGGTGATTTTCGGTGAACCGGTTATTTGGGTAAAATTCGTTAATTGGGTAAGTAACAGTTGTGGAAGGTATTGTAGTTGGTGCCGGACAAGAATACACGTTTTGGTGATTTTCGGTAAACCGGTTATTTGAGTAAACTGCGTTAATTGGGTATGCAGTAGTCGCGGTAGGTATTGTAGCTGATTCCGGACGAAAATACACGTTTTGGTGATTTTCGGTGAACCGGTTATTTGGGTAAAATTCGTTATTTGGGTATGTTCGGTTATTATACACATTAGTGATTGTGTTAGTATGGGTCAGGGAGGTGGGGCGGGAACAAGCAGGCAGGGGAGGGGTGTTGTACTTGTTAGTAGTGTGGAATAAAGCGTTAATAAGCGGGGAAGAGAGGGTGTTATCTTTGTTAGTTAGGACGGGGATAGGATGCAGGGTATTAGGTATGTTAATTGGTTTACTAATTTCGTTGTTGTTGTGTGTCAGGGATGTATGGTTTTGATATATTGTAAGTTTTTGTTTTTTATTTTTAGGAGTTGGTATGAATATTCTTCTGTTATATACTTTATTGGTTTTGATTGAAACCGGATCAGCCATACCCTGATTCGGTATCACTCGTTTTTTGAAGTACTAGGTACAGGGGTGCAGTTGGGACAATTTCGTGCCGTTACGTTATTCTCGCCACAGCGGTAACAGACCAGTTTGGGTGCCGCCTTACATGCCTTCAACGAATGTCCCTCTACTCGACACCGAACGCAAAAATCAATAGGGGTTTGTACCGCCGATACCGGTTTTGTAGTCATAGGTTTATACACCAAGTCTTGAGCAAGAGACTTGGACAAGTCTCTATTTGGCTCCGCGAAGCGTTTTGCACGTTGAGTTGCAGCCTCCAGCTGGCGACAGCGGTCTTTAAGGTCATTGATGGAGTCGATAGTAAACAAAGCTAATTGTTTTGAAAAAAACGGTCTAATGTTTTGCATTAAAATACTCAACTTTTCCGCTTCGTGTAGTGGGGACTCTAAGCGTGAGTAGTAATTAAGCATTACACTGACATAATTTACTATTGATTCGTCAAATCCTTGCGTCCTTGCCCTTATTTCGCATAGTAGGCGCTCGTTGTAATCTACCGGCAAGTAATCGCGGAGCATCATACTCTTGAGGTCCGTCCAGCAGTGTACCTGATCACAAACGCCATCGAACCATGAGGATGCCTCGTCAGTGAAGAGCTCACATGCCGAGCGGAACAGTGTTGAGTCAGGGATCTCCCGGGAGACACGCACCTGCTCTAGTTTGTGTAGGTAGGCCTTTACGCAGGTCTTACCGGAGTATTTTAAGTTCAATTTTTGCACTGCATTATTGTTATGTGGCGCTGCGCAGGTAGGTGCAGCGACGGTAGTGTCTTGCTTATTTGTCAACGAACTTGTAAATGTGAGCAATATTGTATCTAACCGCACCAGTATCCCATCTAGCTGGTCGCTGAGCTCGCTGTGGCTGCTCATCTCCGACCCTGAAGGTGAGAGTCGAGTCAGTCGGTGATACAGGTGGTGTGCAGCAGCTTGAACACGATTGAGTACCTTTAACGAGGTGCGAGGTTGTGTTGACCCTTGCAGCAGCTTGCGCAGGTCGTCCATTTTTGACGAGATTATGCCCAGCTCGGCGGCGACATCTCCCTCGTAGTCCGCGACCTCATCTGTAGGTATGTCCTGGTTCAGCTTTCGCAGCTGGCTCCTAAGTTCCATCACTGTAGGTAGTGGCGCCGCCTGGCGCACCCTGACCTCGTACTGGAGCTCATCCTTCTTAAGGAGATTGAAGGCTATTGGGCGCTCCTCTAATCCGGTTGTTGACGACATTGTCACGTACACGTATGTTTAATCGTTGTAATATTTCGATAAAAATATCAGCCCGGTAATTACCACTAATCAGCCCGAGCACACTATGCCTGTGTGGCAGAAGTCTAAATGTTCAGTAAGAGTAGGACAGTAAGTATGAGCTCTAAGCCACCCGGTTCAATGTCCTTTAAGAGCTAATCGATGCTTATGATTAAAGCGCGATCGACCAATCACATAAAAGCGTTTGTATTTCGTGTTACTATGACACTGCAGCAATTGCAATTGTATTATGGTCTCCTAGTTAGTCACTGAGTTTATTAATACATCGTCGTTAGCGCTTAAGGCAATTGTAGGTATATTAAATATTTAAACAATATTACTGGATGTGTAACAACTGTCCTGTATATTAAACTCACAGTAATTCCTATAGTCCTGTGTTCACAGTCACAGGGGTCACTGAGTTCAAATAACAACAAAGTAAATATTTTGTGTAAAACATAAATGTAAAAATATAAAAAATATAAAAAATCCAAAGGATGTGGATTATGGTATGCAATATTTTACTCTTTGTCAGTTCAACACAATGGTAAACAATGCTTATAGTAGTAATTTCTTTTATGAATACTGTTAAAAGGTTATTTGTAATTTATAAAGCTTAACTATAGGTAGTACTTAGGTAATCACTTGCCAAACCAAGTGCTATAATTGACCGTATGTTGTAGGTAAGTAACTATAAGTAATGTAGGTCAATGTCCAAACTATTCAATGTACTAAAGTGTGACATTAACACTATTATGGCGGAAAGTCTGCATTCAGATACTTAGGTATAGCGCAAGCGACCAGACTCAGACCTTCACAATAAATGGAGTTGTAAGGAGGGAAATGAGTTTAAGCGTCATCAACCTGTTCGGGGCGCCATGTAATTAGTTTTTTTTTTGCTAGGGCAAATGAAAGAAGGTCTGAAGGTAACCCAAAGCTTTTATTTCGTTCTAGGTCCTCACTAAAAGTTAACTAGGTGTAAAAACAAATGTTAAGGGTAGGATTTTGATGACGCTTTGGTCGATTGCGCTAGAACCATTTGGTGATGTTAAAATAATAGGCTATGAGCTTAGCTGCATCTCCATCGCAGGCGGTGCTACGGAGCGTTCCCGACAACGGGAGTACTGGCTCGGCTGGCGCGGGTGGCTTCGGGCACGATCAGGCCCCTACCAAACACCTCCTGTCGGAGGAAAATTGTCCCACGTCGATGGGTATTGACAAATGTCAACTCCGCCACCAATGGCCCTGGCCTTGCTTCCCGTGGCTCGCCGATTTAACCGCAACACGGTGGTATTCAGCCAGGTCAAGTCGCGTGGGAGAGCACCACGGCCTCAACTTGCCTGTAAGGCTTGATTACACCGGCAAAGAGGAAAATACTGCAATCGCCCAGAAAACGTGTTCCGGCACACCAAAATAAAATAGGAAGTCCGCTATCTGACACTTCGACATTGCCAGCTCTCTCAAACCCGGTCCCCGAAGTTCAAGTAGACGCGCCAACTTGTTGCAACAATCTGTCGTGTTGATTTGTAAACAAGAAAACATCTAGTCATCCGCTACAGTAGAAATGCAATAAATTATGTGGATTATGAATTATGAAATGGAAACCCGTGACGAACAAAACATCTAATCATTGATTCGTAAATGTTCAACGCGATATTCCTTTTTTCTCCTTGTCGCTGGTCAGCGGGCGCGAACTCTGGCAACACTGGAGTCCACAGATAAGCTATCTAATACAACAGGGGTTCCTTCCTGACAGAATATTACACGAAAAGAACAGTTAGCCAACTTGACAAATAACTTTGGAAGGTTTAAAACGATAATAAACCCAGCATACGGGTTTATATATTACAATTCATTACCTAGTATGAAATATTCGTGGGAGGAATGGCAGGTTAAATTAAAAACAGCATTTCCAAGTACCGAGAATTATGGGAGTTAATTGACAGAAATGCTGAATTTAAGAGTTAAATTTGGTGATTCACTTGATTATTATTTTTATGATAAAATGATTTTGTTACATAAGGTGTAGGTTATCTGGAAAGGATGCAGTAGACTGCATCTTGCTAGGCATTGATGATCGGTCGGTTCGAACAGGAGCAGAAGCGGCACAATTTTCCGAGCCAGATAAATTATTAGTTTATTTACGAAGTGTCAAATCAATTAGAAAATCAGAGAGGCCTTTTCAAAAACCATCTGCTCCTGATCAACCACATGAATCAAAACCATATACTAGAACTAATAGAGATGGCAAGGTGATCACGTGTTATAACTGCGGAGAGGAAGGTCACCCAAGTTACAGATGCAGGCAACCACAAAAGAAGTGTGAACTTTGCTTAAAACTGGGACACTCGTCCGAACACTGTTTTAAAAAAAAATTCAAATAATGGACTTTTAACTAATAAAGAAGAGAAAACTGTGATACTGGGCTGATATTGACAAAAACGATACAATGTACTGTAAAAAACTGCAATAGTTAATAAAAGAGATATTTATCTTGCTTTATTGATTTTGTTAGTCAATGTACCTTGATGCGGGCTTCTGATCCGGATACATTTTGACCTTGATGACCTTCCCGTCCTCAGAGGTTTTGGTAATGCAATCGTGACACCTTTAGGTACATGTATTGCAGAGATACCAATTGACGGCGTTTGTGCCAAATTATAATAATAGTGCCAGATGATTTTAAGTATTCTTGCTGTTAGGGCAAACGTTCACGGGACAGGGTCATATAACTGTCGTCAAAACAAATGACACATAACTTATAACTGACAAAATACTACCCAGGCTAGTGTTCAATCGGGACACAGAAGGCAGCTATGACGATGTGACTCTGTCTGAGTGATACGTATTATATATAGTTCACAATTCGTTCATTAATAATCATAGTTTACGAAACGTTCTTACCTTATGCAATTGTGTAAATATTAATAATATTTTAAGAACAAGATATAAGTGACCATACGATATATTAATGAGTACACATGTGTATTTGTGGTATTTGTGTGTATGGGGTTACCCATAAAAATGATTGAAAAGGTAAAATGTAAAATAAATAAACAGTATAAGGAAACTAGAAGGATTTCCCATTACTGAACTTGTTGACTGAATAATGATTGAAAAGGTAAAATATAAAAGAAATTAACAGTATAAGGAAACTAGAAGGATTTCCCATTACTGAACATGTTGATTGAATAATGATAGAAAAGGTAAAATATGAAAGAAACAAACAGTAGGTATAAGGAAACTAGAAGGATTTCCCATTACTGAACATGTTGATTGAATAATGATTGAAAAGGTAAAATATAAAAGAAATTAACAGTATAAGGAAACTAGAAGGATTTCCCATTACTGAACATGTTGATTGAATATTATAAGTAGGCAAAACGTACCTACTGAAAGTAATGAAATTATGTATTAACAATATTTTAGGAACGCAGTATAAGTGACCATATAATGTATTAATGATTTGTGTGTAGCCATATGAATGCTTAAAAATAAAATATTAAATAAATAAACAGTATAAGGAAACTAGAAGGATTTCCCATTACTGAACATGTTGATTGAATATTATAGGAGTGATGATGGAAACATGCAGAGGTTCCACTCACATATAGAAGTTAAGGCAAGTTAACACTTAGTTGTGTTGGAAACAGGTAGGAGTTCCACGCAAGACGAATATTTAAAGAGAATGTTAGTATTTAAAAACCATATGAATTAAAACCAATTTGGTATTTAACCGATTTAAATAAAAAAATAAAAAAAAAGCAGATCCACGAGGACGTGGCCAGGCAGGAAGGCCGACTGTTAACTTTATATGATTTGAGGGTATATTATTCGTTGCTTATTATAATATGCCCACATTCATTGTACAAATAGAGCTAGCACTGACTAAGTGTTTATATAAATACTCGTCATGCTTTGTGGGTATTCTATTTTCAATGTTTGTAATAGTCCGTAATTATAAAACGATATGTTTAAGTACTCTGTATAAAATAGTTGTGGGTATATTCGTTTTAGTATTTGAAACACTACCCTCATTAATTGGTTGATTATTGGGTGGGGTCTGGTAGCTAATAGTCGAGAATCTTATTCATTCTACGGTTGGTCGACGAGGCGTTAAGACATTAGCCATTCTGCTGTGAAGTTACAGAACAAATCTATGTTGTAAAGTGATACAATAAATATTGTTTATCGAACATCTCCAGCTTTTATTCAGCTCCCACCACCGAGTGTTATCAATCCAAATATTTATAGGAACAAAATAACATTATGAACAAGTATTAAACTCTATGTCTTTGCTTTATTGGATACCTATAGGTAACAATTGCTGTTATTTAAAAATGTGAGATCTTAAAGTACTTAGGTTAGATTTGGCTAGGCCAGTTTGCATTACATCAGTCATTTTATATCAACATATATATATATATATATTAATTCTAATAAAGACTGGCCAAGTCAAATCTAACCTACTTTAAGATCTCGCACTTTTAAATAACAGCAATTGTTATATGGTGGTTATAGGTATCCAATAAAGCAAAGACATAGTGTTTAATACTTGTTTTTGACAGAAAGCAAGGCAAGCAAATAGTTGCATCTCATGATCGCTATAGTATTTGCATTCTGACACAGCTTTCATCCCGGTACAATAAACGTCAATGATTATGCCTTATGATGATGTTGTCCTGACCGATTCCGGCCACAGCGACTGTGTATTCTGACTTTGATATTAACAATTATTATTACTAGAGTGTTATTCTTCTATTCTCTGGTGCGCTCTCAAGTGGCTTACATACCCATCTTTCTCACAAAAGTGCGAGCGCACTCGGTGCAAGTTAACACTCCACCGACGTAGTTGTAACTGATGGCTGCTGGTGGGCGAGCCTTGAGCTCGTCTCGCTTTTTATCGAGCTCGTTGCGTTGCGACGCTCAGTTTCAAAGTCGTTAACCTGCTCATGGATGACGTAATTTGTACTGGGATGACAGCTGTGTCAGAATGCAAATACTATAATAGAGCTGCACGTTTTTAGCGGAGTAGCAAAGGAATATTGTTCACGTAACTTCTATTTGTACCTATCGTTATAAACGTTGGACAAGCTTGCGGATTTACGTACCTATTCTACCCGCTTCGCAACGTGACGCGTACCTATCGATCTCATTACCATCCCCCCCAGATTAATATGCAAATGAGACTGTGTCCTCGGTTTTAGATCAAGACGTAACAATGACGTCATACTACTAACATCACGGCAGAATCTAAATTGTCTTTAAGGCGACTGTGACCCTTAAAATGTCTCGCTTGCTTGGTAAGTTGTTTTCCAGAAGCCAAAACATTATTGCTTGTTTTCTCTATAGAAAATTTTCCTAAATTGTGTCTTCATTACCCTTTTTTACCTCAGTCAACTCAAACAATTCATTATTAAACAACATAATCAGATAAAAAACCGGCATTTTACCTAATATAAAAGTTGTAGAAGCAATTATGATAAAAACTTCACAAATTGAGACATTGATGGATATTTGCGCAGTCTCGTTATCTTGTGCGCGGAAGACATAACCGTGTCTCTTACACGAGGGCGTCATCGTCATATCAGCCGAAAGACGTCTACTGCTGGACAAAGGCCTCCCCCAAAGAGCGCCAAAACGATCGGTCCCGCGCCACCCGCATCCAGCGGACTCCCGCGACCTTTACCAGAGGGGTAATCACGTAACGTTCCGAACGCGCGTCGGTACAATTTAACTGTCAATTTTCCATATAAAAAGTGACATCTAGACCTACCCGACGATCGTACAATGCGTTACGTGATCGACCCACTGGTCATCAGTCCACCTGGGTCTACCTACGCTGCGTCTTTCGGTACGTGGTTGCCACTCGAGAATCTTTCCGCCACATCGGTAATACATGCAATGTGCATGGGATATCTCCTTAAATCAGTGTTCTAGGGCCTATCTCCGGGCGTTTGAACCGCTCGGTTCTAACGTCATTGTCGGCTCATGATTATTTCAGCAGAGGTAAAACATACCGCGGAAAATTAAATCAAAAATGACTCAGCACCGGTAATGGCTTACGCCTTCATCAAAAGTGGACTCTGATATTCGTCAATTTTTATAGTATTTCTTGGACACGACAATGACGAAAAAAAACGCCCTAAAAACGCTGAGTATTTGCCCTCTACCACCTAATGACCAGTAAATTTAAGCGTAAAACTTTATTACACGCGAGCGTTTTTTGTAAATTTCACTCACAACACCGGAAGCCAGAACAATACTCATTATATTTATGTTTCCCAAGTGTTATACCGCAAAATTACATAAGGGAGTAAGTTAATACATCTTTTACGATATACAAGACATTTTGGATTACAAGCAACTGTTGTTTCTATTAATTTCGTTGAGCAGTTGCCAATGATCGATTGGTTCCGATGACGTCATTAGTGACGTAAGCACGACGTGTTAAACTTCCCTGTTTTATATATCATCGTTAGATCAAAGCATTAAACGCAGTTCTTTTTGACTTTATTGACAGAAGGGGACATTTTATATAATGCAGTTACGCCTGCTAACGATATTTATAAACTTCAAATTAAAGGAAAAATTGAAAAATTTAGGCTCCGAGCCGGATTCAAACCGGCGACCACAGGCATACATGGCCCGTCGCTACTAACCAACTGAGCTATCGGAACAATCTGTCTCAGCCCCTAAATCTTTCAATTAGTTCCTTCTTACAACGCCTGAGGGAGGCGTGTGGCGACATCTACCTAGAAGACATATGCTTCTTTAACGGCACCAACGACTCAAATTATATTGAGAAATCGTCAGTAACGATGCGCCACCCCATACTAAATTCATGTTATATAATGCAGTTACGCCTGCTAACGATATTTATAAACTTCACATTAAATTTAGTATGGGGTGGCGCATCGTTACTGACGATTTCTCAATATAATTTGAGTCGTTGGTGCCGTTAAAGAAGCATATGTCTTCTAGGTAGATGTCGCCACACGCCTCCATAAGGCGTTGTAAGAAGGAACTAATTGAAAGATTTAGGGGCTCAGACAGATTGTTCCGATAGCTCAGTTGGTTAGTAGCGACGGGCCATGTATTCCTGTGGTCGCCGGTTCGAGTCCGGCTCGGAGCCTACATTTTTAAATTTTTCCTTTAATTTGAAGTTTAGAAGGGGACATCTTTGCAGCTGTGGTTTCTTTGTATCAGAAGAAGGAGGTATTCAGAGGATATCGCTATTGATTCACTTCTCAAGTTTAAAGAAGAGATCTCACATTTTGTAATCTTGAATCGCTAAACTTATGTGGCAGTGGGCGGGGCACATTGCACGTAGAACCGATTGCCGCTGGGGCGGAAATGTTCTCGAGTGGCAACCACGTACCGAGAGGCGCAGCGTGCGTAGACCCTCACAAGGTGGACTGATGACCTGACCCAGTTAGGTTGCGGGAGTCCACTGGGTACGGGTGGCGTAGGACCGGTCATTGTGGCTCTTTGGGGGAGGCCTTTGTCCAACAGCAGACATCTTACGGCTGATATGATGAATGAATTATGTCCCAGATTAAAGCTGATCCAAACGGTGCAATTATCCGAAAGGAACGGTCATAAATGTCAAAATTCAACGTTAAAGCAATACTAGTCCATGTTTTTGGGTGCATTCGTTTGTGGCAGAGACCAATGGCGCGCAAGTGAATGTCGAAACAGCACACACGACCACGACCAAGTGATAGATACGTGGCGCGCCCGTGAATGTACTTAAAATATTACGTCCATCCATTAGGATCTCAGAGCATAGAATACTAGAGAGAGGACAAGCCGCTGGCGGCCGCGTCGCAGTTGTTAGCTCAATGGGCATACTCTGCCGCTAGTTCACCGTCCGTTGTTACAGAGTGTGCACGAGTGCTGATCGCAGAGAATATTACGTTTCTTCCCAAAATGCCTGATATGATGCGCGTGTATTGTCTAATAAGAGCGTAGGTATACAATTGTGTGTGCTTTAGATGTGTGCGTGCTTTGTCTTGACAATTACTTGTGCTTTGTGTGGGTTAATGAACTTGCGACAGGCGTACTCAATACACATCGGCCGGCATGTCCGATCTCCTTCTAGGTAGATTCATACATCTGTGATTACTGATTAGCTGATTAGTATGCATGCTGTCGCAGATATAAGAGGCTTTCTTAAACGCCCGGAATTGTACCAGCAGTTGCTTTTCTTTGTTTTAGGCGAGTACACCTTGCACCATACTCATTAGATTAGTAAAATTTATATTACTAATTTATAATATTACAGGGAATAAACCTGTGTTTGTTGGAAGCAAACACATTTTCACATAGGTAATTTATTACCCTCGGGTGTATAGAAACAAACACTTGCAAAACTTATAAAATAACTAGCTCCCGCGCGGCTTCGCCCGCGTATTGCATAAAATGCAGGCAAACCCGCGGGATAAAATATAGACTATAAGCATTCAGAAAGTCCATTCTGCACGTAGTGCAAGAGTTTTTGAAATCGGGTAAGCGGTTCCGGAGATTATCCAAAACATACAACCATATAAAGTTACAAAGCCACAACCTTACTGACTTTTCATCTTTATAATATCAGTATAAATTAGTATAGACTATGTCAATAAAGGTGGTAGGCCCCCCACAAGGTGGACTGATCACCTGGTAAAGGTCGCGGGAGTCCGCTGGATGCGGGTGGCGCAGGACCGGCCATTGTGGCACTCTTTAGGGGAGGCATTTGTCCAGCAGTGGACGTCTTTCAGCTGATATGATGAATGATAATGTGAATAAAACACCCTTGCTACAACAAACATAACTACATAAGAACCGATCCCTACAGATAAGACCTTCGTTTAAAAGTCGCACTCAAATCGATACCATGCCACGGACGGTACAAATGTTAAACTTGTATGTACACATGACACCCGCCCGCCGTGTGCGTAGGGAACCCCCTACTATTAACTACTAACCCCCAAGACCATAAATATTTTTCTAAATACCTGGCTGAAAGGAGGTTTTCTCTATCGCATGCTATTATTTTCGTACCTGAAAAGAAAAGGAAGAAATTAGTATATCATGATAATATTGATAATATTAAAATTTCAACTTAAAAAAAAACATTTAAAAATTATAGATTAAATAATTCGGTGGGTAGGGTTTCTACTATCACAAAAGGTTGAGGCAGGCTCCAACATCTACCGTCCTTTATTTTACCGCCCTACGTGAACAACAAGTACCTACTCGTACTCCAATTCTACACGGTCATAAGACTACAGAAAATGGTGGAGGCAGGTCCGCTCCAGATGCAACCCTGATGCTAACCAAGATCCTCAGAAATGAGGCACCAACACAGAGAGAAAGAGGGGTGAGTAAGTAGGTACTAATAAGCATTTCATCCCAGCTAACCTTTCAGTTTTAATTTTTGTAGAACTAGGTATTGAGCAGTAACGTCTGCTAACGAAATAAATGTATCCTTTTGAAATGTAACCTTTAAGTATTTGGCAAGGCAGCTTGAAAAGTAGCCAAACAAAAACAAACCAAAACAAGGCAGTTTAAATATACCTAACCTTAATTGGTTGAAATTCATTTCAGCAAAGCGGATGTCTTATCTTTGCTAATAGTTTTGGCTGCATACGACTAGCGCTGATGGCGTTGTGCCAACGACAAAAAATCCATGATTATATTTATTTTGTTTATGGCTCATGTTAAACAAGATAAGAGTAAAACGGTTGTTTCTGATTCATTGTACTTTGGGAAATCCTAGTTTTTTTTAGATTCAAATGTTATCTTCTGATGAATGAGTGTAAATTATGGTGGAGAAGGATGAGAATAAAACATGTTGATACGCTGATTACTTTATTCTTTGCTGATAATTCATCAAATCGATGTTAAGTATCAAATCGATAATAATAATGTAAACATGTAGGGCAGAGCGGAATAGCTCGCTCATATTTACTTGAAGCAGTGCTACTGGGAAAGTACCTTCACCTTATCGAGGACCGCAGTCATAAATAGATACCTGAAAGAAATGGTTTTATTATTATTATAATAATACAACTTGCTTTGTAGGTGTGTGGTGTTGTGTTCCTGATGGTAAGTACTTAAGATGGCCAGAGTTCCCGAGGGTCACCCTGCAACTCCGTCGCGTCAGCTCTGAAACTGCTAGGAAACTCTAGCAACCTCACTTATCACCAAGAGCACCGTATACCTACAGAGTTAGTTTGTTGTTGTTGTCCTAGGGCACCCTGGAGGTGCATAGGGCATTCATAAGCTCGCCGCCTTCCTGTCCTCGGCGACGTCCCTGTTTTTTTCCTTGGAGAAAACCTGCGAATCAGGTACCCAGCTCTGGGGGGAAGTCTGGGTTATGCGGTATTTCTACCCACTAAAAACTCCACGTCAGCCGCCATCTGCGCTAAGTAATTCGGAGGACTCTAGGATCTTAGGTTGAACGCACTAGAGCCCTCCTCTCGGCGACGTCCCTAGCCTCGCTCCAGCACCGCTATTCTGTAACTTGTATTAAGCTCACAATAACGCTCACCCACAAATATATCTTGACGCTGCGATTCGTAATAGGTAACTATAGTTACTACGAATCCCGGCGAACACTTTCACTTTCGTTTTCTTTCACGAGAAAGTGTGTATTGTAAATTACAAAATATAATTTAAATCATAAAAACATATGAGAGTTATATAAATATGTATTTTTTTATCGATCATGATCAAATTCAAAGATACCAATACAATTATTACGCACTTTAATAAAAAACATGTTGTAACAAAGTAATAAATTAGTTAGCTGCACAAAACTAAATAAACAGTTTGATCTGGTGATTTAACAAGCATTAGATGACTGTATTCCACGAAAACTCGAATATGAAACCTTGGAGCCTGTATCGCTGACAACCGATTGAATGGAAAGCGTCCATCTTATTTTATTCCAACATTTTCACACTCATATTAATAATAATCAAAGCGATAGATCTCTCTGTCACTGTCCCATTTTCCAGAAGGAAGTCTTTACTAATAATAATGTCTGTCAGTTTGTATTAGACATCAAACCGGTGGATAAAGTATTGGACTTGATTTTTGCCTTTGATGTGCCATGAATAAAAAGTCGAAAGTAGACGTTACGCCATTTTTATTGCATGGGGTTCCGTCGTGTATTATGGAATATAAATAATCTTCAAAAAGTTTTTGTTTATGTATGTGCATGCCAATGCATTATTCGTGGCATTATAGAATCTGTTTCTCTTGTAATGATAACTTTTCTTTTATTTCCCGCATTGTATGTTGACACGTCTGTTTGATCATTGTTTACTTTCAAAATCACAGAGTTGTAATACAGTCAAAAAAAATATTATACGTAAAAAACAAAATTAAACAATGTAATTCTTTGATTTTGTCCAGTTAGATTAGTTTCCGGCCGAGGACCAGTCATTGTGGCACTCTTTGGGGGAGGCCCAATGTCCAGCAGTGGACGTTTTTCGGCTGATATGACCGGTCCTGCGCCACCCGCATCCAGCGGACTCCCGCGACCTTAACCAGGTCATTAGTCCACCCAGTGGGGGGGGGGTCTACCCACGCTTTGTCATCCGATACGTGGTCGCCACTCAAAAACCTTTCCGCCCCAACGGCCATCGGCTCGACGTGCAATGTGCTCCGCCCACTGCCACTTAAGTTTAGTGATTCGGAGAGCTACATCGGTTACCTTGGTTCTGCTGCGGATAGCCTCATTTCTGATGCGATCGCGCAGAGAAACTCCCAGCAGAGCCCTCTTCATTGCCCTTTGGGAGACATTGAGCCTTCTTATGAGGCCCATATTTATCTTTATCATATAGATATTATCTTCCATTAAAAATAAAGGGTGGATAAACTTTGGAATATACACGCCGTCGATATGAAGGTGACTTACCTCCAGCTTTTCATAAGACTGTATCATAATAAACAAAAGCTTATAGGTACCTAGTTAAGGTTACCTTTAATTGCCTTGAGTTCACTTACATTGAGGCCGAAATTTGTTTTTATTAATAATTTGTACCTATTCGTCAATTTGATCTTTATCAGAACAAATTGCAGAAGAACAATGGTATTTTTACAAACTTTTATATAACTAGCCGTGTTCGTACAGTCAAGTGTATAAAAATGGGTGCGTACAACTCACTCATAAATATGTTGTATAGCTTTAAGTCGTCGGATATGAGTAAGTTGTATATCAATCGACTTGGAGAATTTGGTGGTTAAGCGACGCGTTGGTGCTTAACTTGGTTTAAATCTATTATTGGGTTTTCACCAAGTTAACCCTCATTTTGAGAGGGTTTGTTGTTATATGTACCTACGTGTTAATTCACGATAGTGGTAAATTCGGAACGATTTTGTGATCGTGTGACATCGTCCGTCGTGGTTTGGTGGCTGTGTCAGGCTTCCCATGTGGCTGGAGGCTCTTAATCCTAAGTTTCAGGGTCTAGTTGGTACGAACGGGCCGTGTTCCGTGTATTGAAGGGATAAAACGAAGCGTTCGAGACCCGTGCGTGCTAATTTTAAATCGTAGGTTAAGAATTAAATTATAGTCCGCGCAGTCGCAAGACTCCTTTGGTGTTCAGCAGAGGCCGAGATCTGAACATATGGTATGGTTGTATGCACCCATATTTTTACATTTGACTGTACGTAAATTTATATGCGTTGTCCGGCTGTCTGTCTGTTTCTGTCTGTCAAGACCCTTTATATCGAGAACGCGTGAAGGTATCGAGTTGAAATTAAAACCATATAGTCCCTTGAAGCTGTGAAAAAACATACTTCTAATTTAACGTAAAAAAAAGATATGGCCGTTTATGTCCCAAAAAACGTATATTTCGACACTCCCAAGGGAATCAAAATGTATAGGGTACTTTCCGTTGACTTAGAACTAAAAAATTTGGCAAGTGATATCGGGTTATACTACAAGTACAGGCAAAAATGAGATTCTATACATTTGTAATTTTGTACGGAACCCTCGGTGGGCGAGTCCGACTCGCACTTGTCCGGTTTTTTTGTTATTCTAGGATGAATTCACTTGTCTTTGTACTAGGCACAAATTGTTGAGATTTAAGGTTTCTTACGATATTTTCGTCCACCGAGACACTACTGTTAATTATTATCCAATGATACTTCGTAATTTTTTTATTTTTTAAACCAGTGCTACGAATCGTGATTCAAACCTAGTGAACTCTTGATTATTAAAGTCGCATGCCGCACGGCTACGGCTACAGGGGCTGACAGTAAAGTTAGATCGATCGATTCTTGATTTTAATGCCTCCTGTCCAGTGAGACAATTATGCCAGCATCAAGGTTGGAAGCTCCACAAAAATCCTGAAAAAACTGTCCAAAAGATGAAGATTTGATAAGTTGAAAAATTTAAAAGACAACACAATCTTAGAGACAGTCAAGTTTATGGTGGTATAATGTTTTCCGTTATTTGGGAAGTTTAAATATTACGTACCTATATATTTCAGAGCCGTAAATTGGGTCCCAGTGACCCAAACGTACCGTAACAACAACAAGAAATATATTTGTTTCAGTCTAAATATTAATTTCTAAGTTTTGAGTGGACGTATAAATACATTTTTTTTATATAGTTATCTGGTTAAAAGGTTTAAAAAGCCATTTAGTCCGCCTTTTATACTATAAGTTTCATCTTTTGTGCAGTTGAGATTAAAACAATATTTAAGACGTAGTTTGTTGTTATTTTAAAAGGACAATTAATGGCTTTTTATGTGTAATAATTTTCTACGGTTGTATCTCCATTGCGTTTTTTTTATTTTCTGTATTCATAAACAAGAGTAACCGGTAACGGTATAAGACCCCTAATAATGTTTCATAATTCAAAATAGTACATTACTTACCAAGGGCGGTTAAATAAAGAATGTCTCAGATCGCAGGTATTTGACGCCCGAGCCGAAGGCAAGGGCGATAAATATGCGCTCTGAGGCTTTCTTTATTACCGCCCGTGGTAAGTACAAAATTTTACGTCTCTATCTGGCCAGGAAGTGGGGTTTTCCGCACGCATAGCGTGCGGTAATTCCTACTTTATGGCCAGGTATGACGTAAAGATTATAGTTGGCACAAGTGGAGACATTTTTGTCGCCCAGAGGTAAGACAGGATTCAGTTGTACCAAATTGTTTTCCAAGCGATTTCACATTACGTGACTGTCGTGAAATAGCTGAGTCAGCAGGTGTGTCTAATGGCTGACCTATTCCACTATTCCACAAATTACACTGTTCATGGATCTTCAAATCCAACATACATAAACTCACGCTGTATTCCCAAGAGGGGTAGGCAGATCGTATGTTTTTAGGGTTCCGTACTCAAAGAGTAAAACGGGACCCTATTACTAAGACTCCGCTGTCTGTCTGTCTGTCTGTCACCAGGCTGTATCTCACTGATACCGTGATAGTTACAATTCAAAATTTTCACAGATGATGTATTTCTGTTGCCGCTATAACAACAAATACTAAAAACAGAATAAAATAAATATTTTTATAGATAATGGTACGGAACCCTTCGTGCGCGAGTCTGACTTGCACTTGCCCGGGTTTTTTCTCTACTAGCTGCCTGACAGTTTTTCAATGAGCCCAATCATGAAAAGATGACGTGTGTAGTTGTTATGACCACCTCTTGTATTCATCATCATTCATCCAATCAGTAGGTATCATAAGTCATAATCATCGGTCGTTACCTCAACGCTCAGGATCGTGACATCAGCATGTCCTATTCTTGTTGACCAGACTTCTCCATCGGTTCCTCCAGCGGCCACGTGTAGATGTAGTTGCAAGGGTGTAGTGATTTGTGTGCTCCATCTAGCGGGTGGTCTGCCCCGAGTCCTCTGGCCCTTAACTTTGCCCGTCATAAAAATCCTCTCCAGGCTATCCGAAGAACGTCAATTTTAGCTCAATAGAACACCGTCATGTCCATACTAACTACGTACTAACAAAGCAAGTTAAATCAAAGCTTGTTCTTTAAAAACTAGTACCTACCGCATGCTTTCTGATATATTATCATAACTCAACTTCTCCTACGTACATATTGTCTATGGCACAAATTCAGTAAAAACAGAACTCCCATTCATTCTGATAAATGAAATCACTTAAAAAGTCATCTTTCATTCAAAACTCCTTAAATCACTTCAAAAGACTATCTTTAACACTCTAAAAACTTCTAAATGACCTTTGTTCTGCGTCTAACTACATTTTACGTCAACTTTTCCCAAAGGGACTCTTCTATTGTATTCCCAATTGGGTCCTTAAGGGTCCATGGAGGACTTTTAGAGTTAATTTAACTTTCACGGAATGGTAATACGGGGTTTTTGGATATAATGCTAATATTTTAGTCTGTTAATGGAGGTCAAGTACTGTAGGCGACAACAAGTTTTTTTTTATATGAATGCATTAACATATCGCATGTTATGTTTTCCGAGTACTTTGGAGATGTCTTATTTATTTTTATGTGTTTTAAAGTAGACGCCGCGCCGCGCCCTTTGTTTGGGGCAAAATGGATGCATTCAAATGGATGTAATATATTTGACTGGCGCGATACGTAGCTGACACTTGGTCGTATGTGTTGTTTTGACATTCACTAGCGCGCCATTTGTCTCGGCGACAAATGGATGCATCCAAATGGAATGGTGTTGACGTTCATGTTCCAAACGTTGAACTTTGACATTCACTACCATTCCATTCGGATAGCGCGTTGTCGCGTTGCGCTCCTTTTGGATATCAGATAGTCAACTTTCTTGAAACGCTACAGTTTTTAAATTAATGGACCGATTTTGGCGCGGCGGCGCTCCGTTCGGAGGCTGTTCTCCTCTACAGGTCGCATTTCTCAACCGATTCTCATGAATTTTTGTGAGCAGGTTCAAAAATTGAAATTTAGTGTTTTTGTCGATACAATTTTCCGTAAAAAAACAAAAATTTTATAAAAAAAGTATACTATTTCGTGCCTTTTGGCGTCGAGACCCTTGGTCCGTGGGGCCCTGGAACCTTAAGCCTCTTCAAGGAGATGTCGAAGAGGCTTACAGATGCCACCGGTGACCGCAGGGCTGGCAGCTACACAGTGGTGGTGGTGGCGGTGGCAGTACACTTAAAACATTCGTAACAAATTATGCACAAAAGCTAAACATATTAAAATTGGTTCTAAAAATCGGCAATATCATATTTGAGGGAACATAGTGATTATTCTTTATTTATTTAAACGCACAAAAAATTAAACTTAAAAAACATGATTATTGCGCTTCCAAACACACACTTCCATCTCGCTCACGCTTATGCTCAGTGAGACGGAGAGAAGACCGAAGACTACGGCACCTTGAACGCCGAACCCACAAAATTTAACAAAAATTATAAGTGCGATAAAGAACTTCTCTCGCTATGAACACCGCCATACGAGTATTTCAAAATATTTATACACTAAATCAAATTAAATATAGCCCTTACAGTGACGCAAGCGACAGACATCTAAAATAGAATAGAACTACACAGGTACAGTTAAATATAAACTTTTATCTGAAATTCAATTTACATTTGTCCAGTTGTAGATGGCAGCCAAACAAGTGCCGCCTTCGCACTATGGACGTAGCCTAGTCAACTAAATAGTTTCAACCATCAATGCATCAACGAAAACTAATATTGCGATTTGCAATATGTTTTTTTAACCGACTTCAAAAAAAGGAGAAGGTTCTCAATTCGGATGTTTTTTTTTTTTTTTTTTTTTTAATGTTTGTTACCTCGGAACTCCGTCATTTATGAACCGATTCGTACAATTCGTTTTTTAACTGAAAGTATATGCTTCCAGATTGGTCCCATTGTTTCCGAAACCCCAGTTGGACGATGGAAACCATGAGGAATTGAGGGAACTCCTCAAATATATTAGGCACACGTGTATTTTTTTTTCGGTATTTTCTATTCTCTTCTTCTCTTACTTAAGAGCTAGGCTCTTGTCGGTGTAGCTCAAAGTAGGCCCTCCATCTACTCCGATCCCACGCAATCTCTTTGACCTCACGGTATGACCCAACATCAACTCTCTTTTTGAGTTGCTCCATGTAGTCTATTCTAGGTCTTCCTCTTCCTCGCCTCTATTTTCTATTATAACTCGTGTATTTACACCCGGAAATCATAAATTTGGTGAAGTGGAAGTGATGATGAAGACCACAGATGGCTTGTGGAACTTCTCAATAATGTACTTCAAACTATATAAGTACGTCACAGATTCTGATATTATTCCCTTGAAATAGCAAACAATGAAGTGCCAAAGGTAATTCTGAGATCCTTGAGGAATCGACGGAAGTCCTCAAATATTATCGGCCCACATACAGCGATTTGGTTTATTGATCTAAACATCAACGCTTTTGTTCTCGAAAATCAGTTCATGTGGTAAATTGGAAAAAAAATGTGGAAATGTTAATGTGGCTTGGCGGAGTACTGAATTGAAGTCGGTTAAAACTTTGTTTTGAAAATAAATTATTTTATACAACGACGGTGGCAAACAAGCTTACGGCCTGCCTGATGGTAAGCAGGTACCGTAGCCTATGGACACTTGTGACTCCAGAAGAATCAGAAGCGCGTTGCCGACCCTTTATTCACTTGAGGGTTCGCTGTGTTGGCAGATAGAGACATATGCAAGTCCCTCACTCCCAACACAGCGAATCCTCGGGAGCTCTGGCGACCTTACTCACCACCAGGAACACAACACCACATGCTTAATATCATGCAATAATAAAGCAACACTACAAAGTAGTGGTGCTAATTATGGCTGCGGTCTTCTGTAAGGTGAGCGAGCGAGATGATATTCCGCTGTGCCCTACCACCTCAATCAAATGTGGAAAGTTCTTGTATGTTTTTTATTATTTCTTTACAAAATTAAACTTCCTAAAAGGAAACTTGCCTTTGAATTTACATTGAAGTTCTCGTGAAAGTTACCTACCACAAATTTGTCAAAATATTCCTACCTTTTAGATAATGTTCAGCAACTCCTTTTTGTATGCTATTGACGATGCCTTTGGCTGATCAGCTATTTACTTCTTTGGATTTTTGGATGAAGTATGTGGCGGATGCTTATTAAGCGGTTTTTATTTGTTTTAAGTACCTGCCTAAATAAAATTATTTATTCAGAGCATAACCATCCATAAAGTTAAATATCCACAGCCGCAACAAACTTGTGACATAATAAGTAAGTAAATAATAGTCATCTTTTTAAGTTGGAGAACATAGTCTTCACTGACTAGACTAAGTAAGTAACCTGAAGACTAGGCTCGACCAGAAAAATCTATTTTTCTCCCTTTGATTCCATCGTAAACATATTTTTTTATTATTCTGTTTATACAATTCCGTGAATTACGTAGGAACAGTTTGTTTTTAATTGTGCGAGTTTATTTTTTTGTTCTATGATTATGATTCTTTATAACACGATTGTACCTGAATGTATATTTGAGATTATTTGAGTTGGCCTCTACCGTCCTAATTCAATTTTTATAGAAAATCGGCCGCATTCAATAATCTCAACTGCAGGGCACAAATAAGAGCTTAGTGCCCCGGCTTGTCCCGCCTGCACGTGGTCCTCCTGCTGTTCAACTGAAGAGATGGGTATCAGAGAAGGAAAACTTGAGACAAACCCGGCTCGGTGCCAGCCGTCATGCACCTGCAACCGAACCGACTCCACACGTATTGACTTTGTCATTCCTGCGGGCTCGTCGGTAAGGTCGAGAGTGTGATGTGGGTTTTGGGCATGCCTGCATCATATTATTTGTGTCCCAGGCGATACAGCGTCCGTGGAGAGGTCACTTCACCCACTTCAGCCTGCTGAGTGGAAAACAACACGGAGAGAGGCAGTTACCGGTGCTAAGTCCAAACAGGCGTTAGTGCGGACGCCAGGGGTCACTCTCGACAGTGGAAGGGTCCATTGTAGACCACTTGGGAAGAACATTCCCAAGATCGAGACCATTGGAGGGAGACCCTACGTAATGGAGTGGTGGAACACGATAAAGCTTGGTTCGATCTCTTATCCTATAGATGCGAATTAAGACACCAATGCGCTGCTATTTCTCTTTCATCTCCGGGCAGGACATTTGCTTGCCAATTATGTGGTCGTGGCTGTCGCTCCCGTATCGGCCTTACAAGCCACGTACAGTAGCCATCACATACATCGGTACACAATAGGTGTTCAAAAATATCGGCACATGCACCCTAATGCCTTGAAAATAGAGGTGTGTTCCGATGTTTGTGACGTGCTTGTTTGCTCCTATGTATGTGATGGCGACTGTACATACGTAAGTGCCGCAACTCTATTATGGACGCTGTTTAAATCATCTTTTTATAGATGTATAAGGCTTAGATGATAATGATGATGATGATGATGTTGAAAAAGAGTAAATTGAAATCAAGATTTATTATTAAATACAAATTGAGGATACCGCAAATTACATAAAATTAAACGTCATAATATTATTTTTTAAACAGAATCGCATGTGTATTTTTCCACCGAAAAACGCAAACTAGTTGAGACTCATACAAAAAGGTCGCTTTTGCAACAGAAAAATACGAGTTGATTTGGCTGAATACGACCTGTGTGCCGTCTTTTATATTCCAGTTTCTACTTTTTAAAAAGGTTGGTACTCGACAAATAAAGGAATTTATGTGTAAGATTCCTTTATCTTCCTTTACCTTCCAATTTGTAGCGAGTTATGTTCACTTTGCGGGCCATTTTTGAGAAAAATATATTATTCAAGTACGGAGTTCTGCATTGTTATAACTTATTTCATCTGCGAGATTGATGAATGGCAAATAGTTAAAAGAAATGAATGCAAATTATAACTGTCAAGTTGCTAATTTTAATGCTTCCGCGAGACTCTTTACATCTCTCGGCAAATGTGTACCATGTAGTTGCTTATTGTATTAAAGGTGTTATGTATTCTCATGTCACATATCATGGTGCTCCTACACAGAGGTTATAAAATGTTACATAAAATCAACTGTTTCCTTTAACATCATAGTGTTTCATAGCGTTATCCCTGGTACACTATGTTATACAACATTTTATAACCCTATGTGTAGCACCATTTGATGCCATTGTAAATCTATCTGATATTAATACTCAGACATCTAAAACAGCCCTTGGGCACTACAATAAGCCAAAATAATATTTTCCGAATGACAAACTACGCAGTCCCTTTCACCATACTCGTACATCTTTAAAGCAAGTCTTAACGTAATTTTTATAAATGGAAAAACAGACGCCATTGAAGCTAAAATATTCTCAGTAATGCTCGGTTTAGGAATTCCAACAAAATAAGTGTAGGTATGAATATATGTCCCACGCGAGCAATTTAGGAAATTTAATTTCCCAAATTGGACATGCTGAGACTGGCTGGCGAGTTTCGGAAAATTCGGGCCACTTTTATTTGTCGGTGATTAATTTTGTCTGTAGGTATGTTCGTGTCGAGGGATGCTTAAAAGTAATGATGATTTATAACGGTGGTTTTTTTTTTGTTTTTTAATGACAACTAGTAGGTACTTATGAAAAATATGTCAGGAAATATTTTATAATAGCAGATTTTGACTGTGTAAAATAATATTTACCTATAGTCAAAAACCAACTAAATATCAGACATCAAAAAAATTATAGCTTAGTTAGCTTCTGAAAAGTTAGAAACAATATCAATAAATGTGTTAATCTTTTTTTTGGTTAATTTGCCTTTGCTCTAAATAAATAATACAAAAAAGATACTGTATGCTCCATTTAAATCTATATAATTATTGTACTCGTCGATTAAAATCTGTGTATTAAGATTTCATAGATAATACTGCAACGTCACTCTTTTCATCGTTGAATAGTCTATGTTACTTCCGAAACAACCGAAATAACTGTTTCGATACGCTCTAGACAACGAAAAAAAATTTGAAAATAGAACAAGGACACATGTCATATTTCAGTAATATGGCAGTGTGTCCTTGTTTAAGGAGACTCGTAGGTCAATCACGTAACGCATTGTACGCGCGTCTGACAGTAAAATCACAATCTAACTGTCATTTTTCCATATAAAATTGATATTTAGACCTTACAGACGCGCGTAAGAAAAGTTACGTGATCGACCCATCGATCCGATACAAAATTGCCAATCTATGGCGTTTCGGAACGTAGCAGCGACGCGTCATCTGTCAAAAATCTACTTATTTTGCTGTATCCAGGGCATACAAAATAAAATAAAACTACGCTTTGTGATTGGCTAGTATTTAGCCAATCACATTCACAGCACTGTACATTACGGACGCCGGTGGTGTGATAGAACTAGACAATATAGTACTTACGATATTTAGTTTTCTTATATACTCGTAGGGGAAGGTGGCCTAAAGCGGGCACTGGGCGTAATATTGCCGTTTAAAGTAAGAGTGCGGCCGTTAAACGCGACAGTACTCCCTGCCGCTCGCGCACCTCGCGTCATTCATCCGGCTCACCTGCAAGCACGCCGTTACACGTTCCGTCAAAAAAATGTTTCAGGCTGTTTTTTGAAAAATTATTGAAGGTATATTTTGTATGTTCTCTCATTTTTGATGTTTGCAATGCTATTATCAATGCCTGTTAGGTATTATTTAGTTATTTGGCCGCAATAACGTTGCATTAAACTCTACACGTCTCAATAATTTGAGGTTAGATTTTGCTTGGATATTTTAAGTGTCAAAAAAGGCAAAGCGGGCAGGGTAATGCGGGCACTGCGCTCAAATGTTCCTCGGTAGGTAAAAAAAGAAAATAAGTTTAAGTTCACTTATGCTATGCGTAAGGCATTTTCACACCGTCAAATTTTTTTTGACGGTGTGAAAATGCCTTACGCATATCCTAATCTAACTGAACCTTTTTTAGGTTCAGTTAGATTAGGATATGCGTAAGGCATTTTCACACCGTCAAAAAATGAGGTTAGGTTAGGTTAGAAGTTTATTTTTGTTTTGTTTTTTTTTTCTGTGATTTTCCTTAGTGACTGCTGCTAAAAAATTATAATACAAAATTGAATCAAGATGTTTTGTTTTCTTTAGTTATGGCTATCCCATTACGGTACATTATGTCCGTGCCCGTTTTGCCCCAAGCGAGTGCCCACTTTAGGCCCCCCCTTAGGGCAAAGCGGTCAATCGTAGGGGTTTTGTAAATTGCGTAGAATTATTTTGTTTTTCATTTTTCGATAAATTAAGCCATAATCCATCAAGAAGTGTTAAATTATGGACCTTGTGGCAAACAAATGAATAATATTGCTGGGTTACAAACCATTTTTTTTTCAACTTTCCGTTAAGGTGCCCGCTTTGAGCCACCTTCCCCTATTAATGAGTTAAATTTAATTAAGTCGTACAAAAAGTGTTGTTAATAGTGTCATAATCAAGGGTTTTAATCTCGTACCTTACTTAGGCCACTCAGCAAGCTTCGTGGCCTAAACACGGTACTCGACTAAAAAGCTCTCTATTATAACACGATTGTGAAATAGTATTTTTCACAATCGTGTTATAATAGAGAGCTTTTTAGTTAGCTTGATTATAACACTATTGTGAACAATACTTTTTGTACGAGTTCATTAAAATTAATTTTCTACGAGTCAACTGAACTAATTAAACAAACTCGATACTGTTGAAACGAAGTGCAGCCTATCGCTCGTACGCTCGTTGATATCTTAAAAGACATGAACGAGCGTACGACATCAACGAGTAAACTCAATAATCAAAGCGATTCTATTGGTCCAATTCATTACAGTTCGGTAAAGCAGCCACGTGATTGGTCGAATTTATTTTAGTTCTATTTTCAATTGTTTTTCGGTTGTCTGGAGCGTATCGATACAGTTATTTCGATTGTTTCAACAGTAACATGGACTACAACTATGAAAAGAGTGACGTTGCAGAGTTGCAGTATTCTCTATGAGATCTTAATACACAGATTTTAATCGACGAGTACAAACAATACTATTTTACTCCCGGCAGGAAAGTTATTGGATTCTTGAATAAAGCACCTTAGAATATTGTTTTAAAATGAAATAAGTAAACAAAAAAAACGCAGGTATAATTCACAACCGTACTTTTCCTAAAGTACAGAAAAGTACGGTTGTGATTTATACCTGCGTTGTTTTTTTGTTTAAGTAGGTACTCATTCTAATTTTCAAAGTTTCAAACAATATTCTAAGATGCTTTGTTCGAGAATCCAATAACTTTAGGAGTAGGCCTGGGGTTGAGGCCAAACAGTGCCAAATATTTTAATTACGATCCTCTTATACTTCTTTCATTGCAAGCTTTTATTTAACTAGTACTCTTCGTATGTAAGTTTTCTTTCAAAAACCATTTTTCAGGCACTTGCCTTGCATCCGCTTGAGCTGAAATTTGGCATACCTTCTTATAAATTTGACTACTTACGTGGCACCGCGTGGCACGTGGTATTATGGCACTGTAAAGATTGATCTGATGATGGCGTAAGAAGGAGGCGATAGCAACTCCTAAACAAAATTATTACCGAACAATTTTAGGGACGTTTCTCTACAAGTTGCAAGAATGTATACAGGGTGAAGCCTGTAACAGGAGCAAAAAAATTAACGTTAGGTTATTAAGCTTGTGAACAATTATTTCAGAGTGGTTTTAATTGAAAAAAATATGTATTTTTTTCTTCAAAATAAGTATACGTGTATTTTTTTACTCTTATGAAATGCTATAAGTAATTTTGTATTTTAGAAACACTAACAAAACCAAATAAATTTTAATAAATCACTAAAATACATATTTTAAAAACAAAAATGTAAAAACTATTATGACTCATTACATGATGTTACCTCAAAATTTGCATTGATTGTTGTGCTATGATCTCATGGTGCCAAGATAGACTTGGAGGTCATAACTTAAAACCACTATTTCTCCGAATAAAAAAAAATTAAAGCAAATGAGACACAAAGGGGTTACTGCACTTACTGCAGATGCTCTAAGTAAGCGTCCGTTTGAGTATTTGCTCCTGTTACAGGCCCCACTACATTCCCTTGTGGAATCACTATTCTTGTACAGGTTATTGTTTTATTAAATTCAATATAATTATCCATGATTCACTATAAAAATAAACAAGATTTTTTGCACCGAATCTATCAGTGTTAGAGCGGCAGATGCTGATTACGTTGAACCGAATAATTCAGCCGAATATTCGTATTTGGTGAAAATGAAGGGTTTCTCTAATAGCTAACGTCTTACCATGCTACAAAATGTCCATGGCCCCGGACATCACAGGACTAATTAAGCGCAGTTTGTACTAAATCCATCCAGTACCCAACCAGACACGTTTCAAACAGACGATTGTTTACTCGATGTTACAATTCAATCTAGAGCAGAATAGATTTTATTGTTTGCCTTCCTAAAATAACGAGGTTGCTGCATGGAGTACTATTCAGCAACTCTTCAACCGAAGCCTTAACTCAATCATTTTAAAAGCTATTTTCGTGTAGCAAGTCTGCGTGGTTCTTATTGGAATCGAACTGGTTTTATTTTTATAGGACTGTGTTTGGAAAATTTACTTTTTTACGATCGTCTCGTAACGTTGCATCAGTGCTTGACTTGCTGATTCAACGGAGAATATAAAAAGAGGTGGATTGTTTGGAGAAAGGGTGATGTGAGGAATTTTACTCTGAGGATTCCGTTGTTGTTGTTGTTATGGCACCCCAGAGGTGCAAAGGGCTTTCATAAGCTCGCGTCACGCCTTCATGCCCTGAGGGTTCCGTACTTATGTTATACTAGCTTTTGCCCGCGACTTTTGTATAGGTGGAACTCGTTTATATCGTACCTCCCTGCAATTTTCCGTCCCGCATTCCACCCTCTTAGGGGATGACTTCCGGGATGAAAAGTATCCTAAATTTCATCTCAATCGGTTCAGTGGTTTTAGCGTGAAATGGTAACAGACAGACAGAGAGACAGACAGAATTGCTGTCGCATTTATTATGTTGGAATAATTCGTTCAACCAATCAGCGAGCAATTAGACAATGATAGATTATAAACGGCTATGATTTTATCAGTCACCTAATAAATGCATTTTCAGTTCCTAGAATCACTCTCTCAATCTGTCACCTAAATTGAATCACCTAATAATAGTAAAAGGATTACCTAAAATCAATAAAGAATTACTTGGAAATAATATCTATCACCAAATAATTATATTGGGTTTCAAAATAATGATTAAGTACCTTAAAACTAAATTTTAATCGCTGGAAAAAAGAAAAAAAATTTTTAAGAGTCTGAGCCGTGCTTTCGTTTCTGGGACTCAGTCTACCGCCCTCTGCCCAAGCTACCGCCAGAAACTCTCTTCCCCGGCCCTTCGTTTCACGTGCGCACTCGACCTACGCTCCGCTCGGGAGGTCGCCGGCTCGCTTCGCTCGCCACCTCCCCCCACTCGCTTCGCTTCGGCCTAGTTCACCCGTTCAACTCAGGACCTCCTTCGCCAGCTTCTGGCTCCGCGGGCTTTTATATACACTCTAGGGGTAGGACAGACAAGACCACGTGGAAGTAGGGTGCGCTGATTCGGGTTTTGGTAGCTATTTTTTACCTTTAATCATTTATTTATATCTAAAGTTATTTTTAGTAAAACCAACTTAAAATATCTTTTGAAATTTATAGCATTGACGAAGAAAAAAAAGCTGATTTGACTTATGTCAAATAGCGTATTTGACTCCGTCCCTATTAGGCATTTTTTCATTAAATCAAGGAACTGATCTATTTATTAGGTGACAGATCTATTATTTTGATGACATATCTTATATTCAGGCTATAGAAAATAGGTGATTTATATTTAACTGTCTCGTTTTGATTAAACTGGTGAGTAATATATAATTAAACAGAGATTATAATTAGGGTATTGCAGATTAGTGAAACATCTAATAATTAGGGTAACAGAAAATATTGTTGCCATTATAAACTAGCGAAATTGTGCAAGATTTAGACGGTTCACAATTTTACAGTTTGTAATATCGTTGCTCTGTACTAAGTCTGTACTAAGTCACTGCAATTGGCAATCCCTCGACAGCCAAATGGGGAATGGATGAAAAGTTTAGAAGGGCCAGATTTTTTTTTGGTGATAGGTATACCCTTCCTTAGCACCAGAAAAAAGGTGTAGACTTGTCAGCTGCGTCAATTATTTTTGAAAAATATAATCAGTTTCCTCACTCACGTTTTGTGGTTAGGACGGTGAATGAGACACTATCCTTGATCCGTCTCATATTACAAAAAATATTTTAAATATCTGACCATGGCAATGACAAATATAGCTGCTGCAGCTATCAATATCATTGTAATATGAGACGGATCAAGCAAAATGTCTTATTTGCCGTCCTAAACCCAAAACGTAAGTGAGGAAAGTGTTTATATTTTTCAAAAATAATTGACGCATCTGAAAAGCCTGCAACTTTTTTCTGGTGTTAAGGAAGGTTATTCCTATCACCAAAAAAAAATCTGGCATTTCTAAAATTTTCATCATTCCCCGCATTGTGTCACATCCAATCAAAACGAAAAAATAAGTAAACAAGCACCAAATAACGTTTGTTTACGTAATCATCGGGAATTTCCTAGTATTTCCCAAAGGATTCTTTAGCCTATTAGCACCGGTTACTTTGTAACGCTACCCCGGGGGCGGCTTGAAAACACAAACAATAAATGTTGTTTACTTTCTGATATTTCTGTATTGATACAACGAATGCCATAATTTTTACAGCCTTTTATTATAAGTATCTTCCCCGTTTTACCTTGGGTGAAAATTCTTGCATCTGTTCTTCTCTAAAGAATTTCTCAACCGATTCTCGCGAAATTATGTCAGCAGGTTCAACAATTATATAGAATTATTTTTCAGCAGGTTCAAAAATTATATATAATTATTTTTCAGCAGGTTCAACAATTATATAGAATGATTTTTCAGCAGGTTCAAAAATTATATAAAATTATTTTGTCGATTCATAAATGTGTAAATATAAAAGGCAACCTATAAAATCATTATTGTAGAAAGTAGACGTTAAATAGTAATAAAACTATTAAAAAATACTATTATTAACAGTGATCGTTAATTTTCCAGCATTTTTGGTGCAGCGTAGTGTTGTTAACGGAATTAGTATAAACTATTTCAATCGTAATGCTTTATTATCGTTAATAATGTCAATATTTACCCTAATTAACATTTTTGGTTGATATTGTCTATGCCAATTCCGTTAACAACAGTACCTACGCTGCACCAAAAATGCTGGGAAATTAACGATCACTGATTATTAATCACCTGCTAGTTAAAACTACAATCGCATGAAGCAACTAGAAGTAAGTAAATTGTATATGTAGTAGAGAATAAAGGGTTTAATATATAAATTTAAAAAAATCGTCGATTCAGTTTTAACAATAAAAAAAAAAAAAAAAAAAAAAGACAGGCTTGTGAGTTCTACAGCTCACTTAACCACTAGTTTAACTAAAACGGACCCCTATGAGGTTTAAATTTGTTTTCTTCAATTTCAAAAAGCACGTTTCCTCTTTAACTTTTCACTAATTTAAAATTATGGTTTTGGGCCCATAAAAATGAGTGTTTGGTTCAGAGCACAAAAAAAGAAGATGTTTAATGCATCTATGTTAAGTTTCGTTTTAAGGTGTAATTATTATAATTTGTTTGTAATAGGAAAGATACAATCTGCAGGTCGATCGCGTAACGCAATGAACGTGGGGGTAGATCTAAATGTCACTTTTTCCATAGGAAAATGACAGTTGAGTTGTCCTAACGTGCGTTTGAAAAGTCACGTGATCACCCCTCTCTGACCCCCTATTTATTTAGGTAGGTAATAACTACAACTTAAAAAAGTTGAAAAGCCTCCAACATTTTAATTTCACAGTTCAATATCTCAAAAACAGCTAAACCGATTTTGTTGAAACGTTGCTAAGCACACACACTTTTTTGTCGTACTTTTTTCACTAATGTAATGTAATTAAATTCTTAAACTAAATTTAATTCTGATAACAACTATGTTATCAGTATAACTAGAAATGTGTAATTAATGTAAGATTTGTGTATTCAAATTATGCATAACTCCGGATGGGATGGGCTTCTCCTAATACAAGTATTGTCATACTTACCTGGAGGGGCCAGCCACGTACAATTGCTAGGTGTGTCATGGCTTTTCAATACACTTATTTGCTTGTGATGTTGGTGTATGTGTCCTTAGCCTTAGTCAACTGATTGCCCTCCCGGAACGGCATCTTCTATACATATAATAAAGCTGAAGAGGGTCGAAAGTCTGTACATGGAAGATATTCGAAAAAAAATTGGCTAGGGATACTTAGAATCGATAACAGAACACGTTCCAACAGTTTTTAGAATTTTTGTCTGTTTGTCTGTTTATCTGTTTATCTGTTTGTCTGTTTATGTGACCGCGCATCACGTGAAAACGGCTGAACCGATTAAGATGAAATTTGGCATAGAGATAGTTTGTGTCCTGGGGAAGGACTTAGGGTAGTTTTTATCCTGGAAATCAACCCCTAAGGGGATGAAATGGGGGGTGGAAATTTGTATGGAGCTACTTAAACCGCTGCACCGATTTAGATGAAATTTGGTATATGATTAGTTTGAGTCCCGCAAAAAGGTTAAAGCATAGGTTTCATCCCGAAAATCTTCCCTTTAGGGGGTAAAATGGGGGGGGTGAAAAATTGGATGTAACCCATTTTGATGAAATTTAGTTAAGAGGTAGTTTAAGTTCTGGGGAAGGACATTGGATAGTTTTTATTCCGGAAATCTTTCCCTGAGGGGGTGAAATGGGGGGTGAAATTTTGGATGGACTCCGTTTAGATCAAATTTGGTATAAATATAGTTTGAGTCCCGGAGGATGACAATGGATAGTTTGAATCCCGAAAATCATCCCCCCAAGGGGATGAAATAGGGATGAAAATGTGGATAAATCCCATTTAGTTCAAATTTGGTATAGAGATAGAAGGAGTCCCAGGGAAGGACAATGCAAAGTTTTTATCCCAAATCATCTCCTGAGGGGGTGAAATGAGGGGTGAAAATTTGGATAGAACCGATTTAGATGAAATTTGGTATGGAGATAGTTCAGAGTCCTGGGGAAGGACTTAACATAATTTTAGTCCAGAAATCATCTCCTAAGGGGGTGAAATGGGGTATGAAAATTTGGATGGAACCCATTTACGGTATAGCGAGTTGGAGTCTTGGGGAAGGACATAGGATAGTTTACTCCTGAAAATCATCCCATAAGGGGGTGTAATTGGGGGTGAAAATTTGTTTGTGACCCATTTTTATGAAATTTGGTTGAAAGATAGTTTGAGTCCCGGAATATGACAACGGATAGTTTTAATCCCAAAAATCATCCTCTCAGGGATAAAATAGGGGGTTAAAATTTGGATAAAACCCATTTAGATGAAATTTGGTAAATAGATAGAAGGAGTCCTAGGGAAGGACAATGCATAGTTTTTAACCCGAAAAATCATTTCCTGAGGTGGTGAAATGAGGGTTGAAGATTTGGATAGAACCCATTTATATGAAATTTGGTATAGAGAAAGGTAGAGTCCTAGGAAAGAACACAGAATTTTTTTTATTCCGGAACACATAAAAGGAGGAAATCATCCCCTTAGGGGGTGAGAAATGGTGGATGAACATTTGGATTGAACCCATTTACGGTATAGCGATAGATAAGGAAGGACATAGGATAGTTTTTTTCCGAAAATCATCCCCTAAGGGGGTGTAATTGAAGGTGGAAATTTGTTTGTGACACATTTTGATAAAATTTGGTTGAACGATAGTTTGAGTCCTGGAAAAGGACATAAATATAATAGTTTCTATTCCATAAATCCTCCCCTAAGGGGGTCAATTGGGGGTGAAAATTTGGATGGAACCCATTTACGGTATAGCGGTAGTTGGGAGTCCTGGGGAATAGGAACATTAACATTACATAAGTAAATTGACGTTCCAAGGGTAAAGGTACCTTATGGCGGCCTTAGTTTTGAAGATGTTTTCTAAAACGGGGTAAAAGACGTTTGATTATGGCTATTTTGAAAACTATTAGATGTAACATATAAAATGTTTAAATTACAAGTCAGTTAATTTAATCCTACGGTTTAGTAGAAAAGGTCCTTACGGCCGTGTGATATGAAAATATGCAAAATAATACAGAAAAAAGCCTACATGCATCGATACCCTTTCCTGCATACAATCCATACTAATATTACAAATGCGAAAGTAACTCTGTCTGTCTGTTACCTTTTCATGCTTAAACCGCTGAACCGATTGAGATGAAATTTGGTATAGAGATACTTTGAATTCCGGGGCCTTCCCAAAGAGTCCTTACTAAAGATAGTTTTTATCTGGAAATTCATCACCTAAGGGGGTGAAAAGGGGGGAGAAAGTTACGATATAAACGAGTTCCGCGCGGACGAAGTCGCGGGCAAAAGCTAGTTCATAAATAATTGTACTCAAACAAAAGCCTAACGTCAACAGTATGTTCCATGCAATTCATCAAGTTAATCCTATACCTAATTACCAAACATCGTAAGGGGCAAACATTTGTTTGCCAAACATTTGAAGTTAAAAGGCTGCCTTCTAAAGTCAATAGGTCATATCCACCACTACGCACGGTCGATGTTAACGAAATGTTTTTGACGGCAATTGTGGTAACCAAACATATGGCATGTCTAAGCGGACACCGTCGCTAAGCGCGTGGCCGACCATTTATTGTATTCTTTACATCTCCGTTAATTTATTTTATCTGACGCTCGAGACTTTACATCTCCATTATTATTATTATTATTTTTTTTGTTTCATTTTGACATTTTATTATAGAATAAGATTATTGTGATATAATTGACCCGGAGACTCTGTACATCTCTCGGCTAATGTATTCAATTCAAGTCATTTAATGTTAATTAATTGTATTTGTAAGCTCTGACATGTGAAAGAGCCCTTGAGTGAGGCCTACTTACAGAATAAATATTTGAATTTTGAATTTTGAATTGAATTGATTTGAGGATTTGCTGTGACAGCAAGAGAGAACTGTATGTGATTCTAAACTAAACGCAGCAAGCACATCATCGGTAACTGAAACGTAGCCCGGTGGTTTGGTCTTACTCAAGCTTTTTTGCCAACTGTACTATTTTTATTCAGAATCATCAACTACTCGTTGACGATCGCATTAGAAATGAGGCTATTCGCAGCAGAACCAAAGTAACCGATATATCCCTCCGAGTCGCTTAATTTTTTTTTTATTTTTTTATTTATTACATATATAAAAGAAAATACATTTGGTTAAATCTAACAGTGTCGTTAAACCCTATCGGGTTTGTATCGACACAGCAATTCGTGAACAGTAATAAGATTCGATTTAAGATTTGATGGCCGTTGGGGCGGAAAGGTTCTCAAGTGGCGACCACATACCGACTGTTACAGCGTGTAGACTGAAGAAAGGTTGACTGAGGACCTGGTAAAGGTCGCGAGACTTGCGAGAGTCCGCTGGTTGCGGGTGGCGCAGGACCGGTGTGATTGTGGCACTCTTTGGGGAGCTTGTAAAATGTAGACATATTTTTGACGTCTAATTAACCGCGTCGGTTAAGCCCTTCTATCTTGTGTTGGAGCCTAATTAAAATTGGTTTGAAATTTCAAACGCAAATATAACGAACAGAACAGAACAAAGGTATTTGTACGTCCGGGCTAACTCATTTATTTACAGGAACATTTGAGGTGTGTGAGAGACGAAGCGGGGAGCGGCGAGCGGAGATGAAGCGGAATGGATCATCATCAAAGGCCTTGTAGTCTATTACAGACTATGAAAACAGTGTTAAAGGGAGAGATAGCGTCTATTAAGTATGGCGTATGACAAACGGATACGGGAGCGGCACGTAGGACCGCAATGGCTCGCTTATTCGCGAGAATTGTAAAGAGGCTTCGTCATTGAATTGTACGACCTTCCAACGATGGTATGGGTCATAAATACAGAGTGAAAAAAACTTCCTATGGCCAATAGTTAACAGCTTCATAGACAGGCTTGACACAGATTTATATAAGAGTAGACGCGGATAACAATTCCATCCAAAAACTAAGTCGTTGACTTTGGCGATGTTCACAGAAAACATGCGAACACAAATTTTTGTAAGAGCGGAGTAGTATTTAATTGAGTATATTTATCATTATATTATATCATATACGATAATAGTACATTACTTACCGAGGGCGGTTAAACAAAGAATGTCCCAGATCGCAGGTATTTGACGCCCGAGCCGAAGGCAAGGGCGATAAATATGCGCTCTGAGGCTTTCTTTATTACCGCCCGTGGTAAGTACAACATTTTACGTCTCTATCTGGCAAGGAAGTGGGGTTTTCCGCACGCATAGCGTGCGGGAATTCCTAGTTTATGGCCAGGTATGACGTAAATAAATAAATCATATTTATTATTATTACTCAAGTATGCTGCATTACATTACATATAGGTATGTGTATTACAAGTTTACTAATCCGGAAAGTCAAGGGTCACCCAACAGCAAAAACTCTCACTGTGACCGCACTGTGCGAGACGCACCTATGACTGGCTCTGGGCTGGGTAGAATTGAAGGGAAATCCTGCACCTTCGGCGTTGGTCGTTACGGCTTAGCAGGAACTTGGTCGGGTCGGGGTTCTGAATTGAAAGACTTGTTTACTTTTTCAAGTAATGTCACTTCGCTGCTACTGTAGGTACTAAATTTCATGGGGTCTGGCCGCCCAATTTATACTATTAAGTTACCTCGGCCGGACGCCCCTTCGCCCCGTATATTTGGCGGGAAAGCGATTTGCGCGGGAAATTTTGGCGCGAAATGACATGTTCATTTATTACAGTTCAATCTTACTCTAATACATTATTTACAGTGCTTATACCTATTTCTATGCTATTTATAATACATTATTACACGAGATCCCGCTCGTTCGGCGTAAAAATGCATCTGAAACGCGGGGATTCCGTGTCCGCCCGTATATACGTACCTCGTTCCCCACCTGAGGTATAAATACCGGGTTTCCCCCCTCGCTCGCCCATCAGTCGTTGCCTGACTGGCGCGCGAGTAGGATCTCTAGGTTCCTTTAGTCTGTCTATATTTCTTAGTGGAAACTTAGTGTTATCCACTCGTTATTTAGGAAACCAGCGGTATATTACCCTTTTTTACTATGTAGGAATGAAATGTGAGGCCTATTATTCTTTATTTCAGGTGCCGATGACATAAGGCAATAGTAGCGCAATGCCTATGTTATAAGAAGGTTTATAAGCTAGATTATTACAAGTTAGGTCGCGACTGACAATTTTATGTTTATAGCGGGTTTATTCTATGCCGTCCTGCACATCTCTCCCGCCGACCATCGTTCGGGTGAACGTTGGATCTTCTTTTGCGTGCAGGTTCTCAGGCTCCGTCGGCAGGATCACCAGCTTCTTGGTCGGTCTTCTGAAGACTCCGCCCTTGGTGGTCACGTCCACTGCTCGTGTCACGCCGTCGGGGCCCGGGTATATAGCTGTAACCCGGCCTCGTGGCCATGTGTTGCGAGGCAGATTCCCGTCGGCCACTAGCACGATGTCGCCGACGTTGATAGGCCGCCCATGACCGTAGGGCTCCCGCCGGTACTGGAGTGAGGGCAGGTACTCCCGGAGCCAGCGGGCCCAGAAGTGCTCGGCCAGGCGTTGGCTCGTCCGCCAAGTCGCGCGGCCGATGAGTGCGGTGTCGTCGAATGTCCCGGGGTTGGGGGCCCGGGTTGAGCCACCGAGGAGGAAGTGGTTCGGCGTGATGGCTTCTGGCTCGTCAGGATCAACCGCCACGTGAGTGAGGGGGCGGCTGTTCACTGTATATTCGGCCTCGGCGAGCAGAGTAGTCAGGGTCTCCTCGCTGGGGCGGCGCTCGTTGAGCACGGCGTGTAGGGCTCTCTTGACGGCTCGTACCATCCTCTCCCATGCCCCGCCCATAAATGGGGCTCCCGCCGGTATGAAGCGCCAGCTGATACCGCGTTGCGCGGCGTCGGTTTCGAGGGCGTCGCCGTAGGCCACGCGGAGCTCTTTGTCGGCAGCGTGGAAGTTACTTCCGTTGTCGGTCCAGATCTCGGTCGGGCAGCCGCGGCGCGCGATCATGCGTCGGAGCGCCATGACCGCGGAGTCCCCGCCGAGACTTGGTATTACTTCCAGATGTACTGCGCGCACGGTGAGGCACGTGAAGAGTGCCACGTACCTCTTCTGAGTCCCTCTACCGACGGTTACTGTTATCGGGCCAAACAGATCGAGGCCCGTGTAGGTAAACGCTCGCTGGTGGTGGGCGAGCCGGCACCGCGGGTGGTCGCCGGTGGGCGGCACTGACGGCATTGCTTTCTTTATCCGGCACGGCAGGCATCGATGCACTATCATTTTCGTCACGGGTCGCAGGCGTAGAATACTATAATATTGTTTACACTCGTTTATAGTAGCCTCGGCGCCGTTGTGTTGCATTTGCCTGTGTATAAAGTCTATATATAGCTTCACTGCCGGATGATTTCCATCGAGCACGGGTGGCCGTTTTTGTAGTTCGGTGATGTCCACTGCTGCGTTGATACGCGTCTTGATAACAATAACGTCGTTCACTAGTTCGACCGCCATGTGTCGTAGGCGGCTATGTGAGCCCGGGGGCTTATTATTTCTGAGGTCACTGAAGTCGTCATAGAATGACTCCAGCTGACTGGCGCGTATCACTAAGCGTTCCGCTTCACGTAGGTATGTGGCATCGAGTATTTTATACTTTCTATTATTTTGTAGCCCTTTAGACGGCGGCTGCGGCGGGGCGGGCTTGCTTCGTTTATTCCAGTCTGGATCGGCCTGTTTGTTCCGCGTAGTGCGCTTGTAATGTGCGCGCGCCTTGCGGGTTCGGCATAGGTCGATGAACTGTAATACTCTGCCTATAGTTCGCAGCAAGCGTTCCCACCTCGAGAATCGGGCCGGGTCTGGTAGCCAGGCGAGCGGGCCGGGTTTTCCCTTTACGACTGATATTGTGTGCACCTTTTCTTCACTTATTTCGGACTCGTGCGGTTGTGATGGCTCTGTGGGCCACGTCTCCGGGTCATCACGCAGGAAGGCTGGGCCCTGGAACCACCGATGATCAGTGTTGAACTCGAGCGGGACTGTGCGCGTGGCTTCGTCAGCGACGTTGAGCTTGGTAGGTACCCAGCGCCATTCTTTGACAGCCGTGTACTCCTCTATGGCGGCAATGCGGTGCGCGACAAAGGGCCGGTACGTGCGCGCCCCGGTCCTCAGCCACGCGAGTACTGTGCGGCTGTCGGTCCAGAATGTCTTCGTGTCTGGTTTGAAGTCGTGCTCTTCTATTACTGCGGCCGCCATTCGACTCCCCATCGCCGCGGCCTGCACCTCTAGGCGTGGGACTGATATCACCTTCAGGGGCGCGACCTTAGCCTTCGCAGCTATCAAGGACACGTGCACTCGCCCGTCGCCCGTAGTTATGCGCCAGTATAGCGCGCTTGTATATGCAGATTCGCTAGCATCGACGAAGATGTGCATCTCACGCTTGGTCGCGTCACCGTAGTAGGGGTAGGCGCGCGGAATCGCGAGGTCTCGCAATGCCCTTAGGTGCAGCGTCCACTCCGTCCATTGGCGCGCTAAGTCTGCATCCAGCTTGTCATCCCAGCCAGTTCCGCGCCGCCACACCTCTTGTAGGATTTTCTTTGCTATGATGGTTACCGGCGCCGCTAGCCCGAGAGGGTCGAAGATCGACATTGTTATTTTCAATATTTGCCTTTTGGTAGGCTCGATGTCGTCCAGGGCTCCGGGAGGTAGGCGGCTGAGGTCCAAGTTGAAGGCGAGTTCGTCGCTCGCGGGTTTCCATATTTGTCCCAGGATTCGTTCATTTTTCATTTCGCTCTTATTCAGTTCGACGGGCGCGGACGTGGCGTCCTCCGAAGTGAGGGCTCGGAGGACCCGCGTGGAGTTAGAGGTCCATTGGCGTAGTTCGTAATGGGCCTCTCTATGTATATCGCGTACATCACTTGACACTCGAATCGCGTCTTCTTCTGTTTTGAAGCTGTGTAGGTAGTCATCGACATAGTGATGTCTTATTATTGCTTTGACGGCCTCTGGATGCGTTTCTTCGTGTTTCTGGGCGTTGACGTTCTTCACATATATTGCTATTGACGGTGAACAAGTAGCGCCAAAAATGAGTGAAGTCATGCGATATTCTTGCGGCGCGTCGTCGCCCCGCCGGTCGCCCCGCCATAGATAGCGCAGGGCGTCTCTGTCTTCAGACTTGACTTTCACTTGCATGAACATTTCTTTAATATCCGCCCCCACGGCGACTGGGTGTTGCCGGAAGCGCATAAGGACGCCTGGCAGCGACTGTAGGAGGGCCGGGCCCGTCAGTAGGCGGTCATTGAGCGACACGCCCCTTGTAGGCGCGGCGGCGTCGTGGACGATTCGGACTTTCCCGGGCTTGCTAGGATTCAGCACCGGGAAATGGGGGAGGTACCACACTCTCGATGACTTGGTGGGCGGCGCAGGTTCGGCGTAGCCCTTCGAGACAAGGGCGTCCATTTCTTCACTATATTTGCTTTTAAGCTCTTTATTTTTGTCGAGTTTCTTTTCTATGTTATGAAGTCTTCTCAGTGTATTTTCGTAGTTGTCAGGCAAGCGGCTGTCGGGTTGTTTCCATAATAGCGGTGCTTCATAATGGCCGTCGGCTGTAGTCGTTATTGACTGGGCTAGCATGATACGCGCCCGCTCTTCCGGGCTTGACTGGGGTAACTTCGGCTCGATAAGTAGGTTTTCGAGCGCGAAATATTCACTGAGTTGTAAATTCAAATCTTCATTTTTCTCGGCTTCTTCAATAGTGGTCAGGCGATGCGTCGCATGTACTTGTTTGCCTGTGATGCGTGTGTGTGCACCGTGTAGCACCCAGCCTAGCGGCGTTAGGGATGCCGCTGGCTGATGCCGCTGGCCGCGGCGTGTTTCATTACTGACGAGTAAATGCCAGTTATCTTGTCCGATTAACACTCTAGGTCTCGCTGACTCGTACCGCAGGCTATCTTCTATGTCGCATAAGTGTGCGCACTCGCGGAGATCCTCCTTCTTAACGGACTGTGGTGATAGGCTCAGATCGTCTATGGTATGCGCACCGACCCTATAAGGTTGGTCGGTGCCGCGGATGCTGAGCGTAACACGGCGTGATCTCGATGCGTCGATTTTTTCTTTCGTTATAGCTTCTATTTGTAGCGGCACTGTCGGGCCGTCCAGGCCTAAGTCGTTCGCAAGCTCTTCTTGTACAAGTGTTATCGTGGAGCCGTCGTCGAGGAGGGCGTAGGTCTCGACGGCTCCCGCCGGTCCAGAGACTGTGACCGGGATAATTTTCAGATAAGCTCTCGCTTCTCGGGAGGCGCGTGTCGATGTGACGGCCTCGCTTCTTTCTTCAATTCTTTGATAATGTAGCAAGTTGTGGTGGAAGTATTCGCAGCCGTCTCGCTCGCACTTCGTGCGCTTGCATGAGTGCATCCTGTTCTTGTAGCGCAGGCATCGGAAACATAGCCGTTGATCTTTGGCTAGTTTCCACCGGTCTTCAACGGCTTTTTCGATAAACTTAGTGCATTTATCTATTGGGTGACCGGTGTTGTTGCAGGCGGCGCACTTAGGTGAAGGCTTGTCTGTGGTCGCGAAGGCTCGGTGTGTCCTCTTTGCAGGATGAGGATTTGCACCGTCGACGTTCTCGGGCTGCGCGTAGAGCGCGCAGTAGTCCGCCTCGCGTTGCAGGAAGGCTGATATCTTTATTAGCTCAGGCTCGTCGTTTTTCTGCGTATTCGCGTAGTCGAACCATCTGTAGCGTAGGGCGGGCGTAAATTTCTCCATCATTGCCCTTGTCGTCTCCGGGCTGTGTAGATAGTGAGCGCGGTCAAGAGCCTTGAGTGTGGCTATGACGTTGGCTACACGGCTGGCGAAGACGCAGATGTCGAGCGGCCCGTCGTTAAGGCGCGGTAGGGCGCGTAAACGCTCGAGCTCGGCGAGGGCAATGGCGTCTGGGCGGCCGAAGCGGGCTTCTAGGCTTCTCATTACTTCGTCTGCGCGAGCGTTGTAAATGAGGAGGCTCTCGACGGCTTCTTTGGCCCTCCCTTTGAGGCATCTTCTTAATCTTGCTATATTATCCACTTCATTATAATTTGCGGTGGTTCCGTTGTAGGCGGCTTTGAATGATAGCCATTCTTGATGCGAGCCGCTGAATGGCGGCAACTCGGCGTGGTAGCGTGATGACTCTCTCGGGCCGGCACGCGCGGCGATGGCGATGGCAGAGGCGAGCTCACTCAGGTTCACACTTTGTTGATTCTTCATTACTATGGCGCTATCTTCTTGCGCATTCGCTTGTGAATACATTAACGGCGGCGGATATGCGTCTGTTTCGCGTGGGCGCGGCGGCGTTGGCGCGAAAACGGGAGCGTGGGTTCCCCCGGCGGGGGGAGGGGCGGGGACGGCGGGGCGCACGGCAGCGGCGCCCTGTCCCGCGCCCTCGGCGGGGCTCCTCTCCCGAGCCTGCTCGGCGTACTGTGGGGTTGCAGGCTCGGGTTCTTCGATGTAAGGTGCATTGGAGATGGCGAGGACATGTCTCTGGCTGGTCTCGAGCCATTCATCTATGCGGCGTTCTTGTTGGACTGTAGATATTGTGCCGGTGTCATCGTCGCTGTCTTCGGCTTCTATGGCGGCTATGCGTGCTTGCGCGAGCTCCAATTTGATTCGGAGGGCTTCTTCTCGCGCTTGTGCGAGACGGCGGACGCGATGACTCGACGTTGTTTTCACCGATTTTGACGGCGGCCGTGCGGCAGGATGCTGGCTTGACTGTGGGGTTTCCTGCCGCAGTGTTGCTGCAGGGTGTAGGCTCTCCTGCAGCAGCGGGACTATGGGTGGCAGCGTTGACTGTGGGGTTTCATGAGGCAGTGTTTGTGACTGCGCGGCATCATGATGCTGCCCTATGGGTGACCTCGGCTGTGGGTCTGGACGAGGCGCCGGCGTCGCAGGAGTGCTCGTTCGTGAGGTCTCCTGCGAGGGCCTCGAAACTTCTTGAGTCGTAGCAGTTCCCGACGTGGACGTGGTTGCTTCTTCCAGCATGGCTTCTCTGATGTTCGCTGCGATAAGTTGACCGAACGTGCGTTTTCCTGCTTTCGATCTTGTAAGGGGCATCCTCTATGTAGAATCCGGTTCGAAGGACCAGCATGTGCGAGACGCACCTATGACTGGCTCTGGGCTGGGTAGAATTGAAGGGAAATCCTGCACCTTCGGCGTTGGTCGTTACGGCTTAGCAGGAACTTGGTCGGGTCGGGGTTCTGAATTGAAAGACTTGTTTACTTTTTCAAGTAATGTCACTTCGCTGCTACTGTAGGTACTAAATTTCATGGGGTCTGGCCGCCCAATTTATACTATTAAGTTACCTCGGCCGGACGCCCCTTCGCCCCGTATATTTGGCGGGAAAGCGATTTGCGCGGGAAATTTTGGCGCGAAATGACATGTTCATTTATTACAGTTCAATCTTACTCTAATACATTATTTACAGTGCTTATACCTATTTCTATGCTATTTATAATACATTATTACACGAGATCCCGCTCGTTCGGCGTAAAAATGCATCTGAAACGCGGGGATTCCGTGTCCGCCCGTATATACGTACCTCGTTCCCCACCTGAGGTATAAATACCGGGTTTCCCCCCTCGCTCGCCCATCAGTCGTTGCCTGACTGGCGCGCGAGTAGGATCTCTAGGTTCCTTTAGTCTGTCTATATTTCTTAGTGGAAACTTAGTGTTATCCACTCGTTATTTAGGAAACCAGCGGTATATTACCCTTTTTTACTATGTAGGAATGAAATGTGAGGCCTATTATTCTTTATTTCAGGTGCCGATGACATAAGGCAATAGTAGCGCAATGCCTATGTTATAAGAAGGTTTATAAGCTAGATTATTACAAGTTAGGTCGCGACTGACAATTTTATGTTTATAGCGGGTTTATTCTATGCCGTCCTGCACACGCACCCCAATACCACATTCATCGTTAATTCTCCCATTGTCCTTTACACAACTCTCGCCACACAGCTCCTAGAACCGTTAACACTAAAGCCGAATTTCCCATGCACAGTTTAGGAATATTTTCGGTGTAATAATTAGATTTGAATGGAGCTCTTACGAAATTACGGTTTGGGCAGCTCTGGTCGCGGATGGAAGCAATTTATTCTGTTGGATATTTACGTTTAATTGTTGATAGGGCTGTCGCTGGTGCAATAATTTTAATCCGGTTGGAATTAAAGACACTACATATTCTTAACCTCAGAGCATAGAATACTAGAGAGAGGACAAGCCGCCGGCGGCCGTGTCGCAGCTGTATGCTCAATGGGCATACACTGCCATACTGTGCACGCGTGCTGATCGCAGAGAATATTACGTTTTGTCCCAAAATGCCTGATATGCGCGTTTATTGTCAAATAAGCGTGTAGGTATACAAGTGTGTGTGTTTTAGATGTGTGCGTGCTTTGTCTTGTCAATTACTTGGGCGTTGTGTGGGTTAATATACTTGCGACAGGCTCACTCTATACAAATCGGCCGCCATGTCCGATCTCCTTATATTCATACATCTGTGTTCTTAACCGATCGCTTCATTCATTTAAAAACAACGCCGAGCGAGTGGATCTTTTGTACCTTAGTAGTTTTACTTCATCATCATCATCATATCAGCCGAAAGACGTCCAGTGCTGGACATAGGCCTCCCCCAAAGAGTGTCAAAGTTACACTTAGGTATTAAATGAAATAAATTAATTTTATTCTGAAAGCAGGCCGCGATTGCACTTTTAAAAGTCAAAATTCTACTCGCATTTCTGAAAAAGAAGACTACTGTTATTTAAACTTTTATGGCACAAATAAAAAAGTACAAAGGGCGGACTTAATGCCACAAGGCATTCTCTACCAGTTAAGAAGAAACGACAAAACAAATTCAACCGTCCGTCATTTTTTGCTAAAAGGAAGCTTATTACAATGATAGTACTTAACCTACTTAAAATAAGTAAACCCGAATATGAACACAAACAAGAAAATAAATAAAACCATAATGCATAATTCTGTGCCAAAATACAAACAGTTAGGTGCGTCACCGTAATATGTCAACTTAACATAACTTTATCAACATAGTGTCGACTTAATTAGTATTCACACCTTATACTGTCATGTCATGTCAGCGTAAATCAACCACGTATTCACATGTTCGCCTAATGACTATAATGGCTTATGATGTAGGTACCTAATGATACACATAACTAGGTCAGGGTTTAGGTATTTTAATTAATTGACCGTATTAACACTATACCATGGAATTAAAAAAACTTACATACAGAAGGCGCACTGTCTAACAAAACCGCTTGACTACTAGAAAACTCGTATATTGGCATCCCGTTTTACAGCATAGCAAATGCTCTTTCGTATATTTAGGGTTGTCACTTTTGCGTTATAGTCGTAGACACGTAGAACAATGCTGGGTGCGCGGCGGTGACGGTCACTGTCAACCGTGTTCTGGGTATAAGTGATAGGATAAGCGCGTCGTCTCGTTCTATCGAACGGTGTCAGCCAGGGACGGATGCTCTATCCTGTCACTTATCCATGCTACGGGGCCTGATGAATTGTCACCGTCGTTGTGCGAGAACCGAGTTAAGCCGAAGCGAGAAGTGGGACATCTTACTTCGTATTATCATATATGCTATATCGGGTTGTATGTGTAATTAATTAATACACTCAAATTTATTAATTGAGAAAACACGTTTATTATTCTGACAGATCTAATAACCTAAAAACCTTACGAGCTATCACCTGACAGTTATCGACGCAGTGTTGCCTATACATATTATCGATACTATACTCTCCCTCGCTTTTACGAAAGAGAAGCAACAGCCAACACCCAGTTTCACAAAAGTCCATTATCTTTTAATGGTTTATAACTATGCCCAAAACGTTGTAATAGATGTTTGTGCAATTTGGCCACATGTAAGAAGTTGATTGACATGTCGCTTCCATCTGAGTCCATCGACTTCCACAATGTAGGTTACACCTGGTTACCATGATCTCACAAACTATACCTAATGACCCATCCTCGTCGCCAATTGCTATATCGGGTTGTATGTGTAATTAATTAATGCACTCAAATTTATTAATTGAGAAAACACGTTTATTATTCTGACAGATCTATTAACCTAAAAACCTTACGAGCTTATCACCTGACAGTTATCGACGCAGTGTTGCCTATACATATTATAGATACAACAATATAGACGGACTAGGACTATAGGAATATTTACCCACGGTGTCTGTATTGACGAACGCTATAGCCTAATTGGTAATGACCCTGCCTACGAAGCAAGAGTCCTGGGTTCGAATCCCGGTAAAGGCATTTATTTGTGTGATGAGCACGAATATTTGTCCCTGAGTCATGGATGTTTTCAATGTATTGTATGTTTATTGTCGTCTAGTACCCGTAGTACAAGCTTTGCTTAGTTTGGGTTTGGGACTAGGTCGAATTTATTTATTTCCATCTTCATTTCCACATACATTTCCACTTTTTAACACATGAAGCCTCTATGAGAATCATCGTGGTAAAGGAAAACATCCTGAGGAAAGCGGTCTAGTTTTCCCTCTGAGTTGGAAGGTCAGATAGCGTTCGCTTTCGTCAAACTAGCGCCTACGCCAAATCTTTTGATTGGTGCCAAAGCGGACACCGGGCTCATTTGAGTACTAAGTATACCTCCGGGAAAAACGTAGGAGGATTTGATAAGTTGGTGTAACCACAGAATAAATCAAAACATTATTATATTAACTCTGATCCTGAGCAATTTCCACCAGCAAAATATGACTATAAAATTACATGCTGCCAAGTTAAAAAGTCTTTGCTGTTTAGCGATGTACAAAGTGAAATACAAATAGCCCCGAGCTTGTCTCGGCTTGGCCTACTTAGAGGTAGCTACAATACAATTCTCTTTGCAAAGCTTTGGTGTTACCTAAACTGGAAAGGGACGTACTTTTGTCATTAATTAATTAGATTACACTTTAGTTGCATTTATTTTACCTTATTTGTAATGAAGCTTTGTGATTAGTAAACAACATAATCGCAATTAAGGGCATGAATTGGAAAATTATCACATTTCGATCAGAAACTGAGAAATTATTCGCCACGAGCGGAATTTGAAACTGCCAACTCTGGAATCCGTCCATTGCTATTAACCAACTGAGCTAGCGTGGGCTCCACTCGTGGCGACGAATCTTTCAATCCCTTCATTCTTCTAATTACACCTTTGTAAAGGTGGGCTAGTAAGATTTACAAAAAACACTTTGATCGAAATTTTTGACGTTTCTGCTTCGAAAATTCACATGCTTGTAAAAAAACCCAAAGTTGGGTCGTTATTCTCCTTTTTGACAAATTAATATGCAAGTTAGGAGGACGGTATTTTACTCTCATAGAAGCAAATATTAATGAAACTTAACAAAAGACAGCTATTCCCGAATAGTGTTGCATCTCGTTTTCTTGTATAGGCGGCCTCATAAGTTAGTGAACACCAAAGCACCTTGTCGTTTTCACTCGTATGACAACTTCATATGGTAGTTTAAGGTGTTAAGCCCCATGAGGGGCTTACCGTACGCGCAACACATACGTGATTCGTACAGTCGCCATCACATACATCGGTACACTGGGTGCGTCTCACGAAATATACCAACAAAATATATAATTTCATATTAATAACGTTAACAAGATATAATGAACGTTAGCTATAATAACAAAATCAATAAAATTATAAGGAATAACGGTCAGTCGCCATAATATTCATTTTATATAACGTTTTTTTACATAACACTCAAATTTACTAATTTCAGTTGGTATAACATGCAAAACGTATAACGATCATAATACATAATATCTTTTAGTATAAGCATTATAAGATATAAGAGACATGAGATATAAATCAGAGCCCGCGGAATAAGGTTAAGGCAGCTAGAAAAAGGGGGGCTCGGGGGGCGTAGTAAAAAACAAATCAACAATTGTATTTTTGGTAGGTTTAGGTTATGGTTATCTTGTGTCCCTTAGAGCGGAAATAGGCACCCCGCGAAGCGGGGTGACGTCGAAACGCTGGCGGTTAGGTTAGGTTTAGGTTAGTTTAAAATAATTGCCATGCGTTTTAAAAAAAAATAAGTTCTATTAGGTTAGGTTACAAGGAGACAATTTACTTTAACTAAATGTTCAGGATTAATAAGGGCTCAACTGTAGAATATCTGGCATAGAGTACAGGGTTCGTATTTATTTTATAGATTGTACTCACCATAAGACGACTCCTCGCCAAATTTCAAGTTGCGGAAACGCTTGGTTTGCGAGAAAAAAAATATTAAAAATTTCATACATAGTCCCGATTTTATGACCGCCATGACGCATATTTTTCTGTTTCTTTGCACGTGTTGTCATTGATATGTTCCTAATAGCGTACTTATCCAATCCTTTTGTTAATTATTTGCATATTCTACTCTAAGGCAGGTCGGTGTAGGTACGACGACGAGCGAAGCGAGGAGGAGTGTTAGGTGTACCGCGACCCTACAGCGCGCGAGCCGAGCGAGCGAAGCGAGCGTGCCGCGGTAGCGGCCGGCGAAGCGCCAGAACCGACTTTATATGATTGATGAAAATGTCAATTTCATATGAAAAAAAAAATTTTTTTTTTCTTAAAAACTATGGATTTCCGCAGATTTTGGATTTCAAAAACACACTATAGACACCCTCCTCTGCTCTCAAAAAAAATGGTGCATTTTGGCCATGAAAATGTTAATTTCATATAAAAAAAAAAAAAAAAAAATCTCAAAAACCACGGATTTCCGCAGATTTTGGATTTCAAAAATACACTATAGACACCCTCCTCTGCTCTCAAAAAAATGGTGCATTTTGGCCATGCCAGATGTTCTACAGCCCTTCCTTAATAAGTTAGGTAAGGTTGATTTTAAATTAGGAAGACCACATAACACATAAAAAAATATTTAATTTTAACCAACATAACATGTATATCTTCAATGTTTACTTTTCTTCAAACACAAAATCGCTCTAAGAAATTCACATTCAGTATATTCAGCTTTTCAAGCGATTTCAAGAGTAATTGTATGCGTTTATACTATACGAGCATTATGCTTTTTGATGTTAGATTAATTGTATAATGTATGTTTTCAATCTTAGGAGTTATGAACATTATACACTTTAATCGTTATATCAATTGGTATTATATATTAATAACGTTATACTTTACAAAAGTGGATATTTTGAAATTATATATTTCGTTCATTATATCCAGTGAATGTTATACTCAACAAGCTTATACAAAGTGAGCGTATGTATTATGAATGTTATATGATGTGTTCTTATATCTCGTATTACTTACCCTCGGTACACTATAGGTGTATGTTTACTCTACAAAAGAGGGCAATACGGACAATGGACCGAATTCCACAAACACAATCGTGTAAAGAACACTTCAAAAGATTGGGCATACTTACTACCTCTACATACTCGTGTTACTTACTGATTTTATGAAACATTTATCTAGATACGAAACTGAAGACCAAACTGACACACGACTTGCGACTAGAACTAAAAATATGAAACTGCCTTTCACACCCAATCTTCAGGTAGTTGCACATAGCTCACATATACAAAGTGTAAAAATTTTCCAATAGATTACCCATGAATCTTAAATGTATCACAAACTGTAGACATTTCAATTTACGTCTCCGTGACTTTCTCCTTAAGGGGTGTTATTATAACATAGAAGAAATATGACTAAATTAAGTAGAATAAAAATAAAATAAAATAAAAACTATGTACTAAATGTACCTAATTATTATTGTAATTAATTCAATGTAATTGATTAATTATTTATTTTTGTGACAAATTCAAACACAATTAATGTATTGTTATTGAATAAATGAACTATGAACTATGTTCAAAAATATCGGCACATGCACCCTAATGCCTTGAAAATAGAGGTGTGTTCCGATGTTTGTGACGTGCTTGTTTGCTCCGATGTATGTGATGGCGACTGTACATAGAGGCATTTTAACATGAATGGATGCATCCCATTAATTATTAAACTAAAAATTGTGTGGTCAGTTGATAATGAAAATGATGATGTCTAGGGTTTGGACATTTGGTAGCAGACTGTTGTTCTAGAATCCACGGAGTCGTTATTTTAAAAATATGTTTTAAAGTAATATTTTATGTTACGTATTTTACATTATATTTACTGTTTGATTAAACTGAGCTTATATAAATTTGTATTATGCAATTAATGTATGTTTAATTATTTAATATTAGTGGTAAAAGTTGTATAAGTACAGTCGCCATCACATACATCGGAGCAAACAAGCACGTCACAAACATCGGAACACACCTCTATTTTCAAGGCATTAGGGTGCATGTGCCGATATTTTTGAACACCTAATGTGTACCTATGTATGTGATGGCGACTGTACAATATTGTTGACATTTTTAATTAAACGTAATACTATTCATTATTAAGATAAGCGTGTACACCTGCAAAGGTAGAGTTCAGTGAAACTTTCTTTATCTGCAATAAATTTAATTTCATTCATTTCAGTATTTAATTTCAATGCGGTTCCGCTAATAGAGCATAGTTAAAAATCAAATATCTATATTTTTTCCTCACGTCTGATTATTTAAGTGCATTTTTTTTTACTAGTTTTTTTTAGATTATCAGTATAATCTGTGGTGGTGAAAATAACGAGGTATAAACTCTGATAGAGCAAACAATTATTTAATAAAAATTTGTAAGACATTTGTTGTCTCACGAGATAGTGACTTGAAACCCAAAAAGTTTAATTCACGAAAGCATGCTAATAACGAGAATGACTTCTGTTTATATCTTTCATTCCTTATTATTATTGACTTTGTAAATTATAATTTAACATGCTAGCGACTCCTTGGATGCTAGAACCGCGATAGGTAGGTATGCTACGAAAAGTCCCAAGCCTAATGATGTCCTAATAGATGTTGTTAGGTAGGTATGTGTGTGTCTGGTTCTGAATGGCATGAAATCGTTTAGTACTTGCAAAAGCCCAGGGCCTTAATTGGTTAAGTAATCTCATTAACAACAATTACTCTCAATATGCTATGCGCACTCATTCCGACCCATTAGCTTCGCGCATGTGGAAGCGAGATCGAAACAGATTGTGGTTTAATTGAAAGCGTTGAACAAAAATGTATCTCCAAGCCTCTTTTCGGTGCCCCCAGCCGTACTAAATACGTTTTACGCACGGCCGCAGACTCAAATTGGGCCAACAATTGTTGTTGACATGGGTTCCGTAAAGTATACGTGTGTGAATATACAATTTCAACATATTTGTAACTTATGTGAATAGTTAGTTATGTAATAATTTTCTGTCAAATATAAAATTTTTGGTAAATGCTTTTATTGACAACTGTACCTTTTCTCTATACCGTCATCAAACTACTCATTGAGACGATTCTCTAACGAGTCCAAACTCAATGGGTTTACGTCGGTTAAGTACTGAATTTCCATGGCCACCTTCTGTCTCCATCATCATATCAGCTAGATGGTACCGTAATATTGAATTGTCATCCAAACTATATCTTTAGGTACCCAAAATTTATATCATTTGTTATTTATATCAAGTGTTTAATTAAGTTTATATCATTATTTTGTTTGTTATCCACCGTGAACTCACTCGACGGTTCTATCGGAAGACCAGCGCTGGCAGCAATGCCAGCATTATGCTGAGATAGAACCGTTTCGTGACAAACGCTGTGTGTTGTTTGTCTCGAATAAATGTTTCTTTCTTTCTTTCTTTCTTTCAAAATTTCAGCTCAATCAGTTGAAAATATCTGCTTCAAAATTGAGTTGCAAAATTCAGTTACATAGTTAGGTACAGTCAGCAGCAGAAGTTGCTAAGCGGTCCTAGTGCCCAAAATAATCTACACACGAACTCTAATGTCAAGGGAATAAGGATCTGTGTAGGTAATTTTGAGCGTGTTATTTTGCTTAGCTACTTCTGATGCTGACTGTACATAAATAATAATAAATAAATATTTTCGGACAATCTTACACAAATCAACCTAGTCCCAAACTAAGCAAAGCTTGTACAGTCAAAGAATTTAATTTCCTACCCATTTAGGACTATTTCAAAGTGACACTGTAAATAAAATCATAAGAAGTCTCTTATGTTTTGATTGATTACGTCACTTTGACAAAGTCCAAAGTGGGTAGGAAATTAAATTCTTTGACTGTACCTACTATGGGTACTGGACGACGATATACATACTTATACTTATAGAGAAATAAATACTTAAATACATAGAAAACATCCATGACTCAGGAACAAATATTCATGCTCATCACACAAATAAATGCCCTTACCGGGATTCGAACCCAGGACCTCTTGCTTCGTAGGCAGGGTCACTACCAACTAGGCTAAAGCGGTCGTCATAAATTGCAAGTTAATGGAAAGCTTGTAAAAATGCCCCGTTTTCTTAATTATACGTGTGTGGTTACAATAAATATGTATGTAAGAATTTATGTTTTTGTATGTTTTCTGTATAAAGAGTGTCCCAAAAAGAACGTTCTTTTTGGGACACCCTATACAATTTGAATATATATATTAGTAACTTAGGTGCATAGTTAGTTTTGTAAAATCGAGCGCGGTATTTGTAATAGATTGTTTTTACAGTTTTTTATACGACTTAATAGTAGGTAGTCTGTTGCACAGTCGCTGTAAGCAACAGCTCTCTTTTTTTTGGCTTCATCATCATCATCATCATATCAGCCGAAAGACGTCCACTGCTGGACATAGGCCTCCCCCAAAGAGTGCCAAAATGACCGGTCCTGCGCCACCCGCATCCAGCGGACTCCCGCGACCTTTACCAGGTCATCAGTCCACCTTGTGGGGGGCCTACCCACGCCGCGCCTTCCGGTACGTGGTTCTACGGTTCTACGTGCAATGTGCCCCGCCCACTGCCACTTAAGTTTAGCGATTCGGATTTTTTTGCCTTATCGATTATTAAACGGTTTTCTGGAATGGGTTAGTAACACTTCACTTGTTTTTTTTACGCGCAGGCGTAATTTCTCGTGGATCTCCATAGGCACCTGAGCGTCTGGATTGAAAGCGCACACAGGCTACGAAAACCACTTACCATTAGACGGATTATTTGTCACCACTCAACAAAGCTTATGATGACTAAATGTGTTCATATAAATACCTAAAGCATTTACCCCTTGTAGGTATAGTGCGGTACCCTAAACAAAAGTAAAAAAAAGTAACAAACAACACAGAACTCCGGAAACGTAATAATGACCCGCCGGCGATGCCGCTGGGACCCTAAATTGCTCATTTCTTTATTCACCCAACGTAAAACGGTGACAGCTGTGAAACGAAGTGCCCAGAAATATCTAATCATATCATTACATCAACCATCATCATCATCATCTTATCAGCCGAAGACAGCCACTGCTGGACATAGGCCTCCCCCAAAGAGTGCCGAAGTGATCTGCCCTGCGCCACCGGCAGTGGACTCCCGCGACCTTAACCAGGTCATCAGTCCTGCGTCCTGCCGGTGTGTGTCGCGACACGAGAACCTTTCCGCCCCAACAGTTGCAACCTTTCAGCCCCAATGTGCCCTTAAGTTTACCTTGGTTCTGCTGCGGATAGCCTTATTTCTGATGCGATCACGGAGAGAAACTCCCAGCATAGCTCTCCCCTTTGGGTGACTTTGAGCCTGTCACCTTACTAATATCCACAAATTAAGTTGTATGATGTCGGGGCGTTTACCCCACCGACAAAAGCCAAGCTCTTAAATTCTGATGATGGTAAAGTACAACTGAGCTGAGTTAACTCCGTACCTAGCGCTCATACATTACAGTCGCCATCAGAATTATCGGAGCGGCCAAAGTGCTCACAAATTTCTGAACACGTCTCTATTATCGAGGCATTATATAGAGACGTGTTCAGATATTTGTGTGTGCTTTGGCCGCTCCGATATATCTGATGGCGACTGTACAATGATCTCCAGATGCGTAGTTTATTCGAACGGGTTATAAGTGTGGGTTTGTAATAAAAATATCAAATGTTTGCACAGGTGAGACGTAGGGTAAATCGCCAGTAACTGGCCACCGTTCAATAACTGGCCACCTCATACTAAAATAGGACTCTATTCACCTATAATAGAATTCAATTTAGTATAACGTGGCCTGTTATTGAAGGGTGGCCAGTAATTTAATCCTTTTACTAAAATGAATTATATTATAGGTGAGAGTTAATTTTTAGCATGACGTGGCCAGTTATTGAACGTTGGCCAGATACTGGGGATTTACCCTATCCTTCTTTATTACAAATTCATAATAGGTAACGTTTTATGATCAAGAAATAGCTTATAAATAATCATGGCGGTGAATTTCGTTAACAACATCCCAGCAAATATTTATTGACGAGATAATATCCAATAAGGGCCAAATAAATAAGTCCCTACATCCAATTGAGCGGGGACTTTGGGCAGGTAGGTAAACATTAAAAAGGTTCGTCCAATCCGAACGATTCACAAAATTTCGTAACTTGTCTCACTAGTTCAATTTTAAAGCGTATCGTCGTGTTGTGGTCCTATGGATATTTTGAGAGGCCAAAGTTCTAAAATAAAAAAAATAAAAAGTGACAATCAAAAAACAAGTTTCATACTTTATAGTATTTATTTTAGTTGGTAGTGACCCTGCCTACGAAGCTAGAGGTCCTGGGTTTGAATCCCGGTAAGGGCATTTATTTGTGTGATGAGCACGAATATTTGTTCCTGAGTCATGGATGTTTTATATGTATTTAAGTATTTATTTCTCTATTTAAGTATGTATATCGTCGTCTCGTACCCATAGTACAAGCTTTGCTTAGTTTGGGACTAGGTCGATATGTGTAAGATCGTCCGCAAATATTTATTTTATTTATTTTATTTTATTTATAGTGAGTAAGTACTTTGTAGTAGTTTGTAAAATTTTATATTTTATCAATAAATGAGAATGTATATGAATATGAGAAGGTAACTTGTTTCTGACTGTACTTTTTGTGCGCAGTCGTCAACTAATTGTTTAAAGGGCTCCATAAAAAGCCCAAACACTAGGATGAGTAAATAATAATAAATTAAAATTAAAATTCGTTTATTATTCAAAGAAAAGTTAAACATTTCAAGTAGTACCTATCTACCACAATTTCTTTCAAAATTAAAAAACGGTATTCGATTGAGCTGAAATTTGTATCATTCTAAATTGAAACAAAATTGCAGGACGAGGCTTGAAAAAAAAATTAAGGTCGGACTTACACTGGCTCGTTTTAGGCGCTTCGTTATGTTGTGAACACGACCAGAGTGTAAAAAATGTTTTACCGCACACCTATTATAGAACACACCTATTTTCACACAACCCTTTCCCTTCGCAACGGTATTTAAGCACCTGAAAACCCTTTTAATGGACGCATTGAATTCTAAACACGTGGCGAAAATGTACGAATGGTGCCTAAGGGTTTTATTGACCAAAAGGGATGGTGATGAATGATGAACGAAGGTAAAAATAGTTCATCTTTGTGAGCAGGTATTTGTGTGACTGTAACAATGGTTTACCGTTATACCGACAAACGTTTCGCCGAATTTTCCTTTCATTGATTAGATTATTTTTTCGGAACAGTAATCTTTGCTAGATTGTTATAAAACTAACCTAACCTAACTAATGGGTTCTACAGAATTACCATTTAGCCACACCTATAAAGTTAATGGTTTCTGAGAAAAAAAGTTTGAACAAATGGAAATTCAGCGAACCAATGCATTCGGTGAAACGTTTGTCCGTAAAATAAGGGACTCCCCTGTAACTATACCACATATAATAACATTCAAATTCATCTTCATTTCTTTGTATATCTAGGATAAATATCAGGGAAATTAGGAACTATTTTTACTTTTTTCGATCATCAGTAAGTGTTTATCAAACATAATAAATAATAGGTACTAATGAATGCGTTTGCGTTTCAAAATCGTTTTTATTGAAATCGCATGACGATTAATGCCTGATTTTTAAGGTTCCGTGCCCAAATGGTAAAATGGGACCCTATACTAAGACTCCGCGTATTATGAGAAGACTTGCCATGATTAGACATGTTTAGTAAAGTGCCTGTTTAAGCCACAAAAATGATATATTATTTAAGGTTTGGCGTAGCCAAATGGTAAGCCATTGAATTTGAGTGGTCGCACACTATAATTATTTTTTAAAATTTTTATTTTTCATTAAAAAAAACTTATACGATAATTATAAAAGCGGATGTTCCCATTTATTTGTTATTGGAGAACAAACAGCTTACACTAAGGACTTGGGTAAAATATATTTGCCTTTCTGGTACCCGAATACTTTTATATTACCGTATACTACTATATCTCCCTTTTTAGGGTTCCGTACCCAAAGGGAAAAACGGGACCCTATTAAGTACTTAGAGTCTGCTGTCCATCCGTCTGTCTGTCTGTCTGTCCGTCTGTCACCAGGCTGAAATACATCATCTGTGAAAATTTCACAGATGATGTATTTCTGCTGCCGCTATAACAACAAATACTAAAAAACAGAATAAAATAAATATTTAAGGGGCCCATACAACAAACGTGATTTTTTGCCGTTTTTATACATAATGGTACGGGACCCTTCGTGCGCGAGTACGAGTCGCACTTGGCTGGGTTTTTTCTAATTTTATCTGGAACAGGGTAAGTATATAAATATAATATGCAGGTTTGATTTGTTTTGGCAGTGACATTGGCATGAGACGAACGGTGCGACGATTAGGTATGTAGCAGGGAGCGAAACTTTGGTGCCGATGACAGACGTATGACGTCAAGCTACATACAGAGTGTTTCTATTAGGGCTTGCGATCGTGTCCGGGTTTCGTGTAATTGTGCAGGACGGCATAGAATAAAACCCGTTATAAACATAAAATTGTCAGTCGCGACCTAACTTGTAATCTAGCTTATAACCTCTTATAACATAGGCATTGCGCTACTATTGCCTTATGTAATTGGCACCTGAAATAAAGAATAATAGGCCTCACATTTCATTCCTACATAGTAAAAAAGGGTAATATACCGCTGGTTTCCTAAATAAAGAGTGGACAACACTAAGTTTCCACTAAGAAACATAGACAGACTAAAGGAAACCTAGAGTTCCTACTCGCGCGCCAGTCAGGCAACGACTGATGGGCGAGCGAGGGGGGAACCCCGGTATTTATACCTCAGGTGGGGGACGAGGTACGTATATACGGGCCGACACGGAATCCCCGCGTTTCAGATGCATTTTGACGCCGAACGAGCGGGATCTCGTGTAATAATGTATTATAAATAGCATAGAAATAGGTATAAGCACTGTAAATAATGTATTAGAGTAAGACTGAAGTATAATAAATGAACATGTCATTTCGCGCCAAAATTTCCCGCGCAAATCGCTTTCCCGCCAAAAATACGGGGCGAAGGGGCGTCCGGCCGAGGTAACTTGATAGTATAAATTGGGCGGCCAGGCTCCATGAAATTCAGTACCTACAGTAGCAGCGAAGTGACATTACTTGAAAAAGTAAACAAGTCTTTCAATTCAGAACCCCGACCCGACCAAGTTCCTGCTAAGCCGTAACGACCAACGCCGAAGGTGCAGGATTTCTCTTCAATTCTACCCAGCCCAGAGCCAGTCATAGGTGCGTCTCGCACATGCTGGTCCATCGAAAACCGGATTCTACATAGAGGATGCCCCTTACAAGATCGAAAGCAGGAAAACGCACGTTCGGTCAACTTATCGCAGCGAACATCAGAGAAGCCATGCTGGAAGAAGCAACCACGTCCACGTCGGGAACTGCTACTACTCAAGAAGGTTCGAGGCCCTCGCAGGAGACTTCGCGAACAAGCACTCCTGCGACGCCGGCGCCTCGGCCAGACCTGCAGCCAAGGTCACACATAGGGCAGCAACCTCATGATGCCGCGCAGTGGAGAACACTGCCTCATGAAACCCCACAGTCAACGCTGCCACCCATAGTGCCGTCAAGAACTACGTGTCAAGACGGCTCGAGGCCCTCGCAGGAAACCCCACAGACAAGCACTCCTGCGACGCCGGCGCCTCGTCCAGACCCACAGCCGAGGTCACCCATAGGGCAGCATCATGATGCCGCGCAGTCACAAACACTGCCTCATGAAACCCCACAGTCAACGCTGCCACCCATAGTCCCGCTGCTGCAGGAGAGCCTACACCCTGCAGCAACACCGCAGCAGGAAACCCCACAGTCAAGCCAGCATCCTGCCGCACGGCCGCCGTCAAAATCGGTGAAAACAACGTCGAGTCATCGCGTCCGCCGTCTCGCACAAGCGCGAGAAGAAGCCCTCCGAATCAAATTGGAGCTCGCGCAAGCGCGCATAGCCGCCATAGAAGCCGAAGACAGCGACGATGACACCGGCACAATATCTACAGTCCAACAAGAACGCCGCATAGATGAATGGCTCGAGACCAGCCAGAGACATGTCCTCGCCATCTCCAATGCACCTTACATCGAAGAACCCGAGCCTGCAACCCCACAGTACGCCGAGCAGGCTCGGGAGAGGAGCCCCGCCGAGGGCGCGGGACAGGGCGCCGCTGCCGTGCGCCCCGCCGTCCCCGCCCCTCCCCCCGCCGGGGGAACCCACGCTCCCGTTTTCGCGCCAACGCCGCCGCGCCCACGCGAAACAGACGCATATCCGCCGCCGTTAATGTATTCACAAGCGAATGCGCAAGAAGATAGCGCCATAGTAATGAAGAATCAACAAAGTGTGAACCTGAGTGAGCTCGCCTCTGCCATCGCCATCGCCGCGCGTGCCGGCCCGAGAGAGTCATCACGCTACCACGCCGAGTTGCCGCCATTCAGCGGCTCGCATCAAGAATGGCTATCATTCAAAGCCGCCTACAACGGAACCACCGCAAATTATAACGAAGTGGATAATATAGCAAGATTAAGAAGATGCCTCAAAGGGAGGGCCAAAGAAGCCGTCGAGAGCCTCCTCATTTACAACGCTCGCGCAGACGAAGTAATGAGAAGCCTAGAAGCCCGCTTCGGCCGCCCAGACGCCATTGCCCTCGCCGAGCTCGAGCGTTTACGCGCCCTACCGCGCCTTAACGACGGGCCGCTCGACATCTGCGTCTTCGCCAGCCGTGTAGCCAACGTCATAGCCACACTCAAGGCTCTTGACCGCGCTCACTATCTACACAGCCCGGAGACGACAAGGGCAATGATGGAGAAATTTACGCCCGCCCTACGCTACAGATGGTTCGACTACGCGAATACGCAGAAAAACGACGAGCCTGAGCTAATAAAGATATCAGCCTTCCTGCAACGCGAGGCGGACTACTGCGCGCTCTACGCGCAGCCCGAGAACATCGACGGTGCAAATCCTCATCCTGCAAAGAGGACACACCGAGCCTTCGCGACCACAGACAAGCCTTCACCTAAGTGCGCCGCCTGCAACAACACCGGTCACCCAATAGATAAATGCACTAAGTTTATCGAAAAAGCCGTTGAAGACCGGTGGAAACTAGCCAAAGATCAACGGCTATGTTTCCGATGCCTGCGCTACAAGAACAGGATGCACTCATGCAAGCGCACGAAGTGCGAGCGAGACGGCTGCGAATACTTCCACCACAACTTGCTACATTATCAACGAATCGAAGAAAGAAACGAGGCCGTCACATCGACACGCGCCTCCCGAGAAGCGAGAGCTTATCTAAAAATTATCCCGGTCACAGTCTCTGGACCGGCGGGAGCCGTCGAGACCTACGCCCTCCTCGACGACGGCTCCACGATAACACTTGTACAAGAAGAGCTCGCGAACGACTTAGGCCTGGACGGCCCGACAGTGCCGCTACAAATAGAAGCTATAACGAAAGAAAAAATCGACGCATCGAGATCACGCCGTGTTACGCTCAGCATCCGCGGCACCGACCAACCTTATAGGGTCGGTGCGCATACCATAGACGATCTGAGCCTATCACCACAGTCCGTTAAGAAGGAGGATCTCCGCGAGTGCGCACACTTATGCGACATAGAAGATAGCCTGCGGTACGAGTCAGCGAGACCTAGAGTGTTAATCGGACAAGATAACTGGCATTTACTCGTCAGTAATGAAACACGCCGCGGCCAGCGGCATCAGCCAGCGGCATCCCTAACGCCGCTAGGCTGGGTGCTACACGGTGCACACACACGCATCACAGGCAAACAAGTACATGCGACGCATCGCTTGACCACTATTGAAGAAGCCGAGAAAAATGAAGATTTGAATTTACAACTCAGTGAATATTTCGCGCTCGAAAACCTACTTATCGAGCCGAAGTTACCCCAGTCAAGCCCGGAAGAGCGGGCGCGTATCATGCTAGCCCAGTCAATAACGACTACAGCCGACGGCCATTATGAAGCACCGCTATTATGGAAACAACCCGACAGCCGCTTGCCTGACAACTACGAAAATACACTGAGAAGACTTCATAACGTAGAAAAGAAACTCGACAAAAATAAAGAGCTTAAAAGCAAATATAGTGAAGAAATGGACGCCCTTGTCTCGAAGGGCTACGCCGAGCCTGCGCCGCCCACCAAGTCATCAAGAGTGTGGTACCTCCCCCATTTCCCGGTGCTGAATCCCAGCAAGCCCGGGAAAGTCCGAATTGTCCACGACGCCGCCGCGCCTACAAGGGGCGTGTCGCTCAATGACCGCCTACTGACAGGCCCGGCCCTCCTACAGTCGCTGCCAGGCGTCCTTATGCGCTTCCGGCAACACCCAGTCGCCGTGGGGGCGGATATTAAAGAAATGTTCATGCAAGTGAAAGTCAAATCTGAAGACAGAGACGCCCTGCGCTATCTATGGCGGGGCGACCGGCGGGGCGACGACGCGCCGCAAGAATATCGCATGACTTCACTCATTTTTGGCGCTACTTGTTCACCGTCAATAGCAATATATGTGAAGAACGTCAACGCCCAGAAACACGAAGAAACGCATCCAGAGGCCGTCAAAGCAATAATAAGACATCACTACGTCGATGACTACCTACACAGCTTCAAAACGGAAGAAGACGCGATTCAAGTGTCAAGTGATGTACGCGATATACATAGAGAGGCCCATTACGAACTACGCCAATGGACCTCTAACTCCACGCGGGTCCTCCGAGCCCTCACTTCGGAGGACGCCACGTCCGCGCCCGTCGAACTGAATAAGAGCGAAATGAAAAATGAACGAATCCTGGGACAAATATGGAACGACGAACTCGCCTTCAACTTGGACCTCAGCCGCCTACCTCCCGGAGCCCTGGACGACATCGAGCCTACCAAAAGGCAAATATTGAAAATAACAATGTCGATCTTCGACCCTCTCGGGCTAGCGGCGCCGGTAACCATCATAGCAAAGAAAATCCTACAAGAGGTGTGGCGGCGCGGAACTGGCTGGGATGACAAGCTGGATGCAGACTTAGCGCGCCAATGGACGGAGTGGACGCTGCACCTAAGGGCATTGCGAGACCTCGCGATTCCGCGCGCCTACCCCTACTACGGTGACGCGACCAAGCGTGAGATGCACATCTTCGTCGATGCTAGCGAATCTGCATATACAAGCGCGCTATACTGGCGCATAACTACGGGCGACGGGCGAGTGCACGTGTCCTTGATAGCTGCGAAGGCTAAGGTCGCGCCCCTGAAGGTGATATCAGTCCCACGCCTAGAGGTGCAGGCCGCGGCGATGGGGAGTCGAATGGCGGCCGCAGTAATAGAAGAGCACTTCTGGGCCCGCTGGCTCCGGGAGTACCTGCCCTCACTCCAGTACCGGCGGGAGCCCTACGGTCATGGGCGGCCTATCAACGTCGGCGACATCGTGCTAGTGGCCGACGGGAATCTGCCTCGCAACACATGGCCACGAGGCCGGGTTACAGCTATATACCCGGGCCCCGACGGCGTGACGCGAGCAGTGGACGTGACCACCAAGGGCGGAGTCTTCAGAAGACCGACCAAGAAGCTGGTGATCCTGCCGACGGAGCCTGAGAACCTGCACGCAAAAGAAGATCCAACGTTCACCCGAACGATGGTCGGCGGGAGAGATGTGCAGGACGGCATAGAATAAAACCCGTTATAAACATAAAATTGTCAGTCGCGACCTAACTTGTAATCTAGCTTATAACCTCTTATAACATAGGCATTGCGCTACTATTGCCTTATGTAATTGGCACCTGAAATAAAGAATAATAGGCCTCACATTTCATTCCTACATAGTAAAAAAGGGTAATATACCGCTGGTTTCCTAAATAAAGAGTGGACAACACTAAGTTTCCACTAAGAAACATAGACAGACTAAAGGAAACCTAGAGTTCCTACTCGCGCGCCAGTCAGGCAACGACTGATGGGCGAGCGAGGGGGGAACCCCGGTATTTATACCTCAGGTGGGGGACGAGGTACGTATATACGGGCCGACACGGAATCCCCGCGTTTCAGATGCATTTTGACGCCGAACGAGCGGGATCTCGTGTAATAATGTATTATAAATAGCATAGAAATAGGTATAAGCACTGTAAATAATGTATTAGAGTAAGACTGAAGTATAATAAATGAACATGTCATTTCGCGCCAAAATTTCCCGCGCAAATCGCTTTCCCGCCAAAAATACGGGGCGAAGGGGCGTCCGGCCGAGGTAACTTGATAGTATAAATTGGGCGGCCAGGCTCCATGAAATTCAGTACCTACAGTAGCAGCGAAGTGACATTACTTGAAAAAGTAAACAAGTCTTTCAATTCAGAACCCCGACCCGACCAAGTTCCTGCTAAGCCGTAACGACCAACGCCGAAGGTGCAGGATTTCTCTTCAATTCTACCCAGCCCAGAGCCAGTCATAGGTGCGTCTCGCACAGTAATCGTGTCGGGTAACCTGATCGTGTTACACGAACGCGGTTTTAAGCGACCGGTCCGAACGGATCCTGACGTGATATGATCTATTTGCTTAGACTTACAACCTCCTTTCTTTGCCAACCTCTAACTTCACTCCTGCTTGTCATGTCATTGTCATTCAAGATTTCTCAGTGCATGTCAAATAATGTACAATTTTATGTTTATTAAACCTGAATACTACAGGTTTTCTCATTATTTCAAATCCGTGTAATGATAATTATTACTAAATGATAATTATTCATTTTAAATTCTCCTCCGGCCGTTTTGGCAACCAAGTTTCGCAACCAGTTGTCTAAAAAGAATTAATCATCTTGTTACGCAACTAGTTGCCAAAAAAGAAAATTTATTCTTGAACCAAAACTAGCGTAGATGACAGTGGAGTTTCGCAACCAGTTGCCGAAAAGGAAAAAAATGTCTTTGTTTACAACTGGTTACCAAATAAGACTCTCATTTCACAGCTAGCATAGCGACAACACGTGACATCTAGAATATATAAAATCAAACAGAGTGTTTAATAATAATCATCATCATCATCATATCAGCGGAAAGACGTCCACTGCTGACATAGGTCTCCCCCAAAGAGTGCCAAAATGACCGGTCCTGCGCCACCCGCATCCAGAGCGGACTCCCGCGACCTTTACCAGGTCATCATTCCACCTTGGGGGGGGGGGGGGGGCTAGCCACACCGCGCCTTCCGGTACGTGGTTGCTACTCGAGAACCTTTCCGCCCCAACGGCCATCGGTTCTACGTGCAATGTGTCCCGCCCACTGCCACTAGAGCCTTTGCCGGCGGTTTGGCAATAACACCAGGCCAAAGTCGATATATCGGTACCTTTAAATAGCGGTTACGGTACCGGAAAAAATAAAGGTACTGTTATATTTCGGTAGCGAAATATAAAGGTTCCGCTACCGAAACCGCTATTTGACAACCGATATGACGTCATACCGTTAAAATAGAATACCGGTATTTTTCGGTTATGCAGTCCCTGATTTGGAGGGCTATATCGGTTACCTTGGTTCTGCTGCGGATAGCCTCATTTCTGATGCGATTACGCAGAAAACTCCCAACATAACCCTCTCCTTTGCCCTTTGGGTGACTTTGAGCCTTCTTACGAGGCCCATTGTAACTGTGAGCGACCATGTCTCAGCGCCATATGTCATCACTGGCAACACACACTGGTCAAACACTTTAGGTAGTTAATACCAATGTATTAACTACCTACTAGAAGTATTCCAAAAAGTTTTAAGGACATTTTAGTCTCTAAATATGATCAGTAATACACTTTTAAAATATGCCGGGTTTTAACAGCCCACGGTATAACTAATACATATATTTTTTTTATATACAAACTAGTCACATTACGTTCTAAGTGTCTGATACCTATTTTTCATTGGCAACTGGATGACAAACAGGAATAGATTTTCTTTTTTGGCAACTAGTTGCGTAACAAGATGATTAATTCCTTTTTGACAACTGGTTGCGAAACTTGGTTGCCAAAACGGCCGGAGGGTTAAATTCAAACATCTAAGGTAGAAGTACTAGTGCTCAATGCAGTACTAGTACTCGTCATCCATACTAATTGCGATAAATAAGATAAGATTACCGTTACTTTCATCGCAACTAGATTTATCTTATTTATCGCAATTGAAAGTATGGATGGTTGGACCGCGTCGAGCACTAGTATTCTCTACTAGACGTGTGCGCCGCGCCGCCGCCGCCAACCGCGTCGAGCACTTGTACCTTAGATGTTTGAATTTAAAATAAATAAATTATCATCTAGAAAATAGAAGAGGGAAGATGATAGGGCACCTCTTACGACATGACAACTTCATACTTAACATAATTGAAGGAAAGATAGAGGGGAGGCGAGGAAGAGGAAGACCTAGAATAGACTACATGGAGCAACTCAAAAAGAGAGTTGATGTTGGGTCATATCGTGAGATCAAAGAGATTGCGTGGGATCAGAGTAGATGGAGGGCCTACTTTGAGCTACACCGACAAGAGCCTAGCTCTTAAGTAAGAGAAGAGAAGAAGAAGTAATAATTATCACTACACGGATCCGTTCGGACCGGTCGCTTAAAACCGCGTTCGTGTAACACGATCAGGGTACCCGACACGATTACACGAAACACGGACACGATCGCAAGCCCTAATAGAAACACTCTGTATGTAGCTTGACGTCATACGTCTGTCATCGGCACCAAAGTTTCGCTCCCTGGTATGTAGGGATTGTAGGTACGTGAAATGTGCGCAAACATAAAATGTCTATGACTGAATTATCTGTTAGTATAGGATAAAATAAATATAATTCAAAACAATGTCCCGAGCAAGCCAAAGGCAAATTATCAAGAACAGTAGTTAGAATAATGTCTCTCGTCAATACAAAAATAATAAATAGGGCATATTTTATAATAGTACATTGTGATTTGTGTGAGCTATGTTGATCATTTCATCAGAGGCGGAATTATCACACGAACCGCAGGTGAGCGTGATAAGAGAGCCGAGGATGTAATTATCAAAGCTCACGCGTGTCATACGACGTTTTTCAACACATTTGCGAGTAAAAAATCCTTTTCATAAAATGCAAATGTGACAGGCTCCTAAGCTATTTCCTTTAGTTATTGATGACAACAGGTTTTTACTCACATAATTGTACATCTCCAAGAATGTACCGTGGCGTCAATTCTATTTAAGTATTGAGTTATGTTGAGATTGTAGAGGGATGAATTGTAGGTTCTAAGTAAAACCAGACATAGTTTCACCGAAGATGTTGTATTCTCGGTAGATGAAGAAAGAACAAGGTAACATTAGCTTATAGTTCTTATAGATAGTTATTGCTTACTTGCGATATTACTCAATTACGTGCGTCAGATGTTGCAGGGCGTAGTAACGTTAAGTTACCGTTAATGTGTTAATTAGGCACATAGTACAGTATCACTTTTCTATTCACCACGAGTCATCATTTTTAATAATAATCAAACACGAATCATCAATATTACAAATATTTGTGAAATTACCTATAATGGCGCGCAACTATTTTTTTTTCGTGAAGTTCGCGCAGTGCACCCGTAGCGAGGCTTAGACACAGAATAAGTAATAGTACTACGTACAGAAGGTTCTCTGTTAACAAATTCCCTGTTTAGGTACGCCAAACGTGCCTAAATGCGGCCATCCCTTTCTATCGCATGCAACGCACTGCAACCCGTGCGAGCGTCCCGTTCCAACGCGCGGCAGCTACTGAATAGAGCCCCTTCGGAGGAACGACCGGCATGTACTTGTAGCGATAAACACAAATCGCGAGTGAGCCGCGCCTGGCTTAGATGAAATCTCTAAAACAGCCAATCTATACATATAATAAAGCTGAAGAGGGTCGAAAGTCTGTACATGGAAGATATTCGAAAAAAAATTGGCTAGGGATACTTAGAATCGATAACAGAACACGTTCCAACAGTTTTTAGAATTTTTGTCTGTTTGTCTGTTTATCTGTTTATCTGTTTGTCTGTTTATCTGTTTATCTGTTTATCTGTTTATCTGTTTGTCTGTTTATGTGACCGCGCATCACGTGAAAACGGCTGAACCGATTAAGATGAAATTTGGCATAGAGATAGTTTGTGACCTCGGGAAGGACTTAGGGTAGTTTTTATCCTGGAAATCAACCCCTAAGGGGATGAAATGGGGGGTGGAAATTTGTATGGAGCTACTTAAACCGCTGCACCGATTTAGATGAAATTTGGTATATGATTAGTTTGAGTCCCGGAAAAGGTTAAAGAATAGGTTTCATCCCGAAAATCTTCCCTTTGGGGGGTAAAATGGGGGGGTGAAAAATTGGATGTAACCCATTTTGATGAAATTTGTTTAAGAGGTAGTTTAAGTTCTGGGGAAGGACATTGGATAGTTTTTATTCCGGAAATCTTTCCCTGAGGGGGTGAAATGGGGGGTGAAATTTTGGATGGACTCCGTTTAGATCAAATTTGGTATAAATATAGTTTGAGTCCCGGAAGATGACAATGGATAGTTTGAATCCCGAAAATCATCCCCTAATGGGATGAAATAGGGATGAAAATGTGGATAAATCCCATTTAGTTCAAATTTGGTATAGAGATAGAAGGAGTCCCAGGGAAGGACAATGCATAGTTTTTATCCTAAATCATCTCCTGAGGGGGTGAAATGAGGGGTGAAAATTTGGATAGAACCGATTTAGATGAAATTTGGCATGGAGATAGTTCAGAGTTTTTGGGAAGGACTTAACATAATTTAAGTCCAGAAATCATCTCCTAAGGGGGTGAAATGGGGTATGAAAATTTTGATGGAACCCATTTACGGTATAGCGAGTTGGAGTCTTGGGGAAGGACATAGGATAGTTTACTCCTGAAAATCATCCCATAAGGGGGTGTAATTGGGGGTGAAAATTTGTTTGTGACCCATTTTGATGAAATTTGGTTGAAAGATAGTTTGAGTCCCGGAATATGACAACGGATAGTTTTAATCCCAAAAATCATCCTCTCAGGGATAAAATAGGGGGTGCATATTTGGATAAAACCCATTTAGTTGAAATTTGGTATATAGATAGAAGAAGTCCTAGGGAAGGACAATGCATAGTTTTTATCCCGAAAAATCATTTCCTGAGGTGGTGAAATGAGGATTGAAGATTTGGATAGAACCCATTTAGATGAAATTTGGTATAGAGAGAGGTAGAGTCCTAGGAAAGAACATATATTTTTTTTATTCCGGAACACATAAAAGGAGGAAATCATCCCCTAAGGGGGTGAGAAATGGTGGATGAACATTTGGATTGAACCCATTTACGGTATAGCGATAGATAAGGAAGGACATAGGATAGTTTTATCCCGAAAATCATCCCCTAAGGGGGTGTAATTGGAGGTGGAAATTTGTTTGTGACAAATTTTGATAAAATTTGGTTGAACGATAGTTTGAGTCCTGGAAAAGGACATATAATAGTTTCTATTCCAGAAATCATCCCCTAAGGGGGTCAATTGGGGGTGAAAATTTGGATGGAACCCATTTACGGTATAGCGGTAGTTGGGAGTCCTGGGGAATAGGAACATTACGTAAGTAAATTGACGTTCCAAGGGTAAAGGTACCTTATGGCGGCCTTAGTTTTGAAGATGTTTTCTAAAACGGGGTAAAAAAGACGTTTGATTATGGCTATTTTGAAAACTATTAGATGTAACATATAAAATGTTTAAATTACAAGTCAGTTAATTTAATCCTACGGTTTAGTAGAAAGGTCCTTACGGCCGTGTGATATGAAAATATGCAAAATAATACTGAAAAAAGCCTACATGCATCGATACCCTTTCCTTCGTACAATCCATACTAATATTACAAATGCGAAAGTAACTCTGTCTGTCTGTTACCTTTTCATGCTTAAACCGCTGAACCGATTGAGATGAAATTTGGTATAGAGATACTTTGAATTCCGGGGCCTTCCCAAAGAGTCCTTACTAAAGATAGTTTTTATCTGGAAATTCATCACCTAAGGGGGTGAAAAGGGGGGAGAAAGTTACGATATAAACGAGTTCCGCGCGGACGAAGTCGCGGGCAAAAGCTAGTACAAAATAAAATAAATATTTTCTTATTCAATATAAATGCATCTAAAATGTTATCAAAAGTAAATAGTTTTACTAAATAAAACGTTTCCAATAAGAGGCACGTTACGAGCAAATGTGTTGAAAAATAAGTTGGTAAAAAGGTTTTTTATTATAGTAGGTACGATTACACTTTGACAACCCTTACAAAGTATGGGTAGCAATCGCCAGGAGCTACTTTCGACTTTTCCTCCCGATAACTTTATCTCCCTAGAGTCGGAAGAGCCTCCGGCAATTCACTTCAAGTAAGTGTATTGCTACTAGTGAATCCATTACATGCTTCGCGATTATTATCAAACTATTTGAATATGTAAATATGACCGAAATGAGTATTTGATAAGTAAGTACCTACGAGTATCTATATCTATATATGAGACTCTTAGAACTTTAATAGCTTTGTTACTAAAATAGTAGATTGTGTATCAAGGGAGCAAATGATACATATTTACGGTGAGAGCGGTATTAATCCAGACAATGGGGAATTTGCCTTGCAAAAGGTGGAGAGGAAAGTGTTTTGACTTATATTGGTCGAATATGAGGTCATAAAAAAAAATGTAAGTTTCCGACCTCGGGCCATGTGTGCGTTTGCAACCATCCTCATTTGAATGTGCCATTTTTTGGTATTTTTGAAATAGCACTTTAATTGTTGCTTCTATGACAAAGTGGTCTATGGCAAGTTTAAAGGTGATTAAATTTCTTACATGTTTGGTGCAGAACATTTATCTGTAAGTCTTACAGGAAAAAAATTGCGACTGGCGCAAAAAGTAGTATTTTTCCAAAATCTCTCAAACTAGCAATTTACGCGCCAAAATTGTACGCTTCGGATTAAAAGTATCGAATTTATAGTGTGGTAATAGTTATCTACAATGAGTATTTTAATATGCTGAAACAAGTCGGATTACCCCATGAGCGCGGGAAAATGGGGGTGAATGTGGAAAAAGTAGGCGTCGCCTGCGTTATGGTCTCCCCGATAAACTATTGTTGCTAGAGCTTGTGGGGTATCGGTACCGACTAACACAAACACGAGGAATTCGTTTTTGACAAAAAAAGGTACAGTTTTATACAAAAAAATGAGAAAATCGTGAAAGTTTGAAAAAAATACTGCATGTCGAAGAGGTATTTTGTCAATATTTTTTTTTGATTATGTGTACATGTAAAAACTGTATTTGGAAGGTCATTTAGTGATGTTTATAAATATGTATAGTTTTTGGGCACCTATCCCACAAAAAATACGAGAAAAAAAATAATGTTCATATCAAGGTAAAGCAGTGTCATGCCTTTGCATTCAGAATTCTTGATGAGTAACAATTACTCTTTTCTGAGTAGCAGGTGTGAAAACTGTATTTTCCGTTCTCGTTGGTTTTCAAAGAATAAAGATTGGTAATCATTGATGCGCCGCGCCGCGCCGTTTGCCTCTGCTACAAATGGATGGACGTAATATTATGACTTCACGGTGTGGTGGGGAGATAACCTTCGATTCCTATCTTGATGGTTTACGCACGAGTAATCACATCATCGTTAAACTAAACCCATTATCGTAAATGTACCATTGTTAGCAATCCCACCACGCAGCGTCACAGAGAGTGTATATAAGCCAGCGTTCACCTAAATAAAGGGTTCATTCCTATTCTGAAGCTCGTCTATTATTTACCTAGAACATACTTCAGTTCATGGCGACCCTTGCCAGGCCTGGCAGGACATTTTCATAGTGTTCCTGCCAGGGCAGGTCGCTTCACGGTGACCTGCCTTGCCGCTACATAATAAAATAAAATAAATTCGCGCCGCGTTCCACGCAGACAGCCCCGAGCCCAGCTAAGCCAAGCATCCAACGCAGCGCATCGATCAACTCTAACGCACCACGCAACATGCAACATGGCAACTCTTCAGAAACAAGAAACTCTTCATGACACTCATCAGCAGCAGCGGTCCAACCAATCAACGACCACGCCACGCCACGCAAAGTAAGAAGACAGAAAAGGAGTCCAGGGTTTTCCCGGCCCATGTTCGAGGGAGTCCAGGGTTTTCCCGGCCCGGCATCAGAACCAGCAGCCGACGCAGCCGTCCCGAAGGAGCAGACTGCAGCCACCACAGCTTCGAGGACGGGATACGACACGACATCACGAGGACGTTGAAATCGTATCGTATCGTTAATTTTAATTAACTAATCAACATTTTTTTTAAACGTATAAAACATAACGTAGTTTTAACGTATATTTTGTAAAACTAGTGTCACCATAATTAAATTCGCAAATATAATTTTAAATTTCGCAATATTACAGACAATTATACATAAGCTAGTTATTGGACTGGCCATCTGATAACTAAGCGAAGGTTTAATTGCTTATAAAATAAATTGTTTATCAAGCAAGAAAAAGATTGAATATTCTGGTACGGTACAAATGTATATTATAAACATTATTATAAAAAGAGCACTAAAGTGACTCTAAAAACAGGCGCAAAGGTATTATTAGGAGCAAAAGACTCCGACGGAAGTTAATGTACGCGACGACGTAGTGTTAAGTTAAATAAGATATAAAGTACCGATACCATGATACCAGTAGGTACAATCTGTATAATGAAATGCATTAAAGTGAAAAGTTAAAATAGTATAAGAGAAAAATAAATACCTATTTAATGAAATAAGTTATTACAAATAAAAATAAAAATGTATAATTCATTATATTAATTCCAGTTAAAAGGATAATGAGGAAAAATATATATTTTTTTAAAGAAAATAGTGACACTAGGTAATATACTAGATAATATGCTAGATAATATTTTAGATGGGAGAATACACTTTTATTTTCATATATATATATTAAATCACGTAATTTATAATGTGTAAACTTAAATTAAGTACCTATATTAAATTAAAAGGTACCTACCTAACCAACAAAATTAAAAAAAGTAAAAGAGCAAAACAAGTAATTTATTAAGCAATCAGCTAATGAGATTTCCAACTCAAACTGCGCAGCCAAAAATGGTGGAAATCCTTAAAAATTTACAATACTAAAAATAAATAAATAATATCAGACAATTCAAATTATATATATTAAAAAAATGTAAATTTTACAAAAATGGAAAAACTAATTCGTGTTACCAGTGAAAACAAAAACGTCAAACACAAATTTAAACTCACGGTACAACCGCTTAAATCATATAAATAACAAATGATAACCTAAGTTGTGGTCATAAAAATAAAGTGCAATTTAGAATAAACGGTACTATGCACATATGGCTGAAAGATACGGGCATCAGCCTAAACGCAGTACCTAATACGAGACGCGGCAATTTACATCCCGCGTAAGTATGACAATGAATGAAACTATATATGTTTCATTTATAAATCCGCGTTAGTAGAATACATAAAATAATATTGAAAATAACTAATATATTGCAAATGATAATTTAATACGTGCCGCTGGATGACGACACACGAAAAATAAATAAGAGTGAAATAGTTAAAAGTACGGTACCCAAATTACTTAAAAATACGTAAAATCATAATTTTATATTTTCCCCATTAAATGATTTCATAATAATACAATTAAGACGCGAAGCGACGTGCGTGTCCTGCAGGAAAGGATAGGCACGCCATGTCAGTAAACAAATAATTATAAATAATATTAATAAAAAAATTACGACTAAAATTAAAATACATATTTTACATATAAAAAGAAACTTCGTGCATAAATACATTTTTTTTACAAATTAACATTTAATTAGTACGAAAGAGTTACGTAAAGAAATTGCTTTCACAAAGAACCCAAATTCAATAAATAACAGATAGTACAATATTTAGCTAAAACGACTAATTATAAGTGTACCGACTTTTACTATTTAATAAATGGAAAAAAAACTTTTTACCTACGTAGGTATATAAATAACAAAAGTATAGAAATAATTAAAAATAAACGTAGAAATATTCTAACCAAAACAAATATGAAAAAAAAAACAAAAGCTCTGAACAAAAACTATTCAAGAAGATAACAACGTACGAACGAATTTTATAACGTAGATGCATAACAAACGTTTTATTACCATTTAGCATTAAAGTAATTTTTATTGGTAATCCAATACCATAATAAAATAAGAAAATTGATATTTATATCCTACTTAAATCATGTAGCAGTACCCAAATCCAACAAATAATGACGTAAACAAATAAATAAAGAAATATTGAAACCAAGACAATTATGAATTATTCAAAAACAAAGTAAATAGAAACATAAAAACGAAGAAACGCATCAAAAGTCATAAAATCATAACAAACTTGCGATTATAATTTTTTTGTAAACCAAAATCTTGTTAGGAAAGAAAATACATATTTTTTATGTAATATTTTAATCATGTAGCAGTAATCAAATAAAACAAAAAGAACAACATAGAAAAAAATACATTTTTGAATAAAAACATAACTATATTAACCTTAGGATAGGAGATTTAATTTTAATATTAACCATATTATATTTTGATACTCGTAGTAACTTCATTATTCAGTTTTAAACCGGAATTAAATTGACAAGCGCCTGAAGTTTCCGCTACGAAGCACTCCTGCCAGCAACGACGACCTTTGCTGGCACTGTTCCAATATTTTGTTGTTATTTTCAATTATATTTTAGTCAGAACGGAGGTAGGTAATCTTTGTAGGACAGGTTATATAAATTTTCTTAAGATTAAATAGATTATTATTTTCTGTTTAACTTCACGGGACAAAGCCCGGTCCTTTGGAAGGCGTGCGTGGGGATATAGATCCAACACGTAGAAGCCCTTTGGAGACGAAGTTTAATGTGATGTAATACACCTGCTAGAACAGAACCCATTCACGGGTACATCGGTAGATACCCGTGAACCGGTTCCAACAGGCGTTGGGGCTATTGTGGGTTATATATGGATAGAGAACGGGTTATATGGTGATGAGATTTGGGTGGAATATGAAACTGGGCTATTGCAAAAAGATCCGGACACCTGCCATAACAATGTTATCCACAACGTTATCGAGGCAGGCGGTGACTAGCCGCTCATTAGATGGGCCCCTGAAAATGCCGTCGTAAAGACGGCCAGGAGCAACACCGGGTGAGCGGCTCAGGGGTGTCGAGAGGTGGTGCTGCGCTTTCTCCGAAGTTACTCGCGGCGTTATGCCCTTTAACACTTCCACCCCTGGAGCATATAGCTCTAACGACTCCTCTCTGGACGGCCAATGAAGGCAAGCCAGAGCTGAGAGTCCTACGGGCCCCCTTGGGGTTCCACTCCGACCGACGAAGACACGCCGGAGACGGAGGCCCTGACCGACTCTCGGGAGCACTCGGGTCCGTGGGGTCGTTACTCCGTTATTATTTATTATTATTATTATTCTTTATTTCAGGCATTGCCCATATTACAACACAATAAAACACAAAGCAATTACAATAATTAAACAATTAAATTACACGTACAATAATTAATAAAATTTAAATTAAATTAAGATTAAATAAGCGTATGTCCAATAAGTATAAGTAATAAACTTGTAATTTAATTAATTAATTGAAAAATATTATTCCTGGACTCCATGTGTATGGAGTTCCAGTGCCTCCATAGTGGGCTGTTCATGTTTTCCGAAAAGGCTTCAAGGAGGTGGTTGGGACTGTCATGAATGCGGCGCATCAGGGAGGCCACGAGTTTGCGTATTATCGCACAAAAACCGTCCGTGCGCTCCTCGCAGAACATACCTGACGCGCTACAATATCGTGGGAGACCCAACAGCATCCTGAACCCATTATTATATTGGACGCGCAGGGAGTCGTAGGTTTTTCGAGTATACGAGTACTTGGTCCATAGATTAGATAAGTTTATTTCGCGATAAAAATTACAATATAAATGTGCATCAATGTCAAAATTACAAGGATTACTAGTTATTATGATCTACTATGACTATGTTAATAAATTATTATTATCATGCCTTTTGCGCTCTTGGCATAAAACGGAGTCCCGGAATTTTGAGAGGCATGCGTGGAGTGGAGCCGAAGTAAGTAGGTAGGAGGGCCAATCAACTTTTGGACCCACAGTATTTTGTCCGGTAACGCAAGATACAGAACTGTCATGTTTGTTAGAGAAACTGATATAAACCAGGTAGGTACTCAATTGTATATAACGATGGTTTACACCAGCAGTTGCGATATGCCACAGATTTGAATTGGATTGATAGACACAGGTTTGAAATAGATTGATTTGAAAGTTTGTAAAAAGTAACACAGGAGACAGAAAAAGTGTGGGTGAAAAAGTTGATTGACCCAGGAACCGAAATAAAAAACCTGTAGCATGTATAGCACATAACATAGCCAATACATGGAAGCCCTTTCCAAATCCAGGGCTTCTAACAGCCTCATAAGGCCTTATTCTCTTGAATGAATTTAAATTCTATTAAACTAGCTCCTTCTTCTTTCTTTTTTCTGCCTGCGACTCCGTCTGCGTCAATTCTGCTTGGAACTCTTTTATATCGTGGCTCCATACAAATTTTCACCCCACATTTCACCCCCTTAGGGGATGATTTCCGGGATAAAAACTATCCTGTCTCCTAATCCGGGACTCAAACTATCTCTAAGTATACCAAATTGTATCTAAATCGGTTGAGCGGTTTAAGCGTGAAGAGGTAACAGAGTGACAGACACACTTTCGCATTTATAATATTAGTATGGAATCGCATAGAGTAGCACATGTTTTGTTTCGGTCACTTTTTAATATTAATGAAAGTTAACTCTATTTCCGGCATCACAAGATTCAAATTTCAATGCCATTTTGTACTGTACAGTGGGCCTTAGGAGGGTAGCAACGGGCGGAGAGCCCAAATAGAGTAGTATGATGTCGGCTAATGAAATTGCGTTTACTCCACTGACAAAAGCCAAGCTCTGAAGGCATATGTAGCCGCCAAAATTTTGTCTCACTCGCTCGCTATGTTAGCTCGATATGCTGTGCTCGTCGTCCGCGCGCGGCAACAAAATCAGCGTAATAATACGTTTTTCATCAAAACGGATCGATATTTAAAAAAAAGTTGTAGTAGTAAGTTAACAATTTAGTAAAGTTTAACATTAAGGTATTGTTTCCTATCAGAAAGAGCGGTCAAAATATCACTTAGAGTTTAGCAAATGTTAAGTAAAACCAGCCTCAATAAATCAATATTTCCTTTCCATATAAAAAAAACAAACAATGAAATTGTTAGTTAAATACATCAAATACCAAAAATTCAGGTAGGTATTTATTTATTTATTTTCAGAATTTTTGGTCGCATAGTTTTGGAGTTCGCCAAACTTAAATGGGGCTGAGCCGGGCACGTCTGCCGCATGCCAGAAGGGTTATGGGCTACAATTACCACCAAGTGGGTCCCACAGTACTGAATATGGTGTCGCGGTAGACCACGTAAGAGATGGCGAGACCAGCTGGATGTCTTTGACCAAGACTGGTGAGAGGCTGGCCAGGGCAGGGTATGTGAAAGAAAAACACTGGGACACTTAAGGCTCTTGATAATAATAATATATTGTTAGACCTTCAAAAATCACCTTTCAGGGCACAGCGGAATGTCATCTTGCTCGTATGTGGAGCAGCCCAACTGGGGAAGTACCCTCACCTTACAGAAGACCGCAGCCATAATGGCACCACTGCTTTGTAGTGTTGCTATATTATTGCATGCTATGAAGTATGTGGTGTTCTGTTCGTGGTGGTGAGTAAGGTCACCAGAGCTCCCTAGGTGCGCTGTGTTGGGAGTGAGGGAGCTGCATCACACAGCGAATCCTCAAGTGAATAATGGGTCGGCAACGCGCTTGTGATTCTTCTGGAGTCACAAGTGTTCATAGGCTACGGTACCAGCTTAACATCAGGCAGGCCGTAAGCTTGTTTGCCACCGTCGTTGTATAAAAAAAAAGATACGCCTTAAATTGGAAGGTTGATACGAATAACAAAACTCACGATTCACTCATGAATACACATCGAAAGCAATCTGTTAGATATCACTTATACGAATTTGAATACATTATTACCAAACTTCGCAAAGTTAGAGCAATACTTGCAAGGTTGACTCCTGTCGGGAAATTTTTAATTGGCTCGAAGCGAAGTTTATAATGAATTAAAATTACTTGAACGAAGTATCATTCCCTTCATTTGAACCTCAGCTATTTTTAGGTGTTTAATTAATGTTTCGAAGCTACAGGTTATTTTTCAAACGTTGGGTAAATTCATTTACGGATCCCGCCCTGTCGGGGTACCAGGGACGGGTATGACGGACTAACCATCGCAAAAGCTTTGGACTACCGTCTAAATAATTTGTAAATATATTTTTTTACAAGCTTTTATTCACTTTCACCTGTCCCGTTGTCTGTCTGTCTGTAATCAAATCTTGCATGTTAAATTTGACCCACTTCCCGGTTTCAGATTGAGCTGAAATTTTACATGCATATGTATATCGAATGACAATGCATTATTATGATGACATGGAGCTGATCTGATGCTGGAGCTGGATGGTGGGCATAGGAACTCCTAAATAAACAACACAACCCCATCAAGTTTGGGCTCGTTAGAATCGTCTCAATGATTAGTTGATGATGGTATCCAGAAAAGTACAGTCGGCAATAAAAGATTGTAGCAAAAATTAAATTTTTGACAGAAACTTGTTTTTGTTATGAAGGTGAATTGTTTAGGTTTATTTTGTTATATTTTATTAATATTTAATTTACATTTTGTTTTATTTTATTATTCCAATTTAACTTTATCTATGATATCCAGCATGCTTTTTTTCGGTCTTTAGTAATACGTTTTACAAATCAGTGTCCTGTTTTTCACCTCACTAGCTCGGAAGGGCCTTTTTAGGGTTCCGTAGCCAAACGGCAAAGAACGGAACCCTTATAGATTCGTCATGTCCGTCTGTCTGTCCGTCCGTATGTCACAGCCATTTTTTTCCGAAACCATAAGAGCTATACTGTTGAAACTTGGTATGTAGATGTATTTTGTGAACCGCATTAAGATTTTTACACAAAGATAGAAAACAAACTTTAAGTTTTAGGGGTCCCCATACACAAAACTGAAACTCAAAAATTTTTTTTCATCAAACCCATACGTGTGGGGTATCATTGGATAGGTCTTCAAAAATGATATTGAGGTTCCTAACATCTTTTTTTTCTAAACTGAATAGTTTGCGCGAGAGACACTTCCAAAGTGATAAAATGTGTGTCCCCCCCCCTGTAACTTCTAAAATAAGAGAATGATAAAATAAAAAAAAATATATGATGTACATTACCATGCAAACTTCCACCGAAAATTGGTTTGAACGAGATCTGGTAAGTAGTTTTTTTTTAATACGTCATAAATCGTAAACTGCAATTTATTTAACGGAACCCTTCATGTGCGAGTCCGACTCGCACTTGGCCGCTTTTTGTATGTTTGATATCTATTGAGAAATTCGCTTTTTAGGCACTGGTCCCACCGCCGGCTACAGACTATAAGCTATCGGCGATTACTCGCTCAAGAAACGAACAAAGATAATAGCTCAATTGTAAATAAATTTATAGTTCATCGGCGGCGGTGTGAACAGGTTTGTATGGAGCTACGATATAAAGAAGTTCCACGCGGACGGAGTCGCGGGAGAGGCTAGTACTACATATACATAATGCTATAGTCAAAATCCTGCTGTCAGTTTCGACCATTATAATATGAAAAACGCCGAACTTCTAAAATGTAATAAATATAGTGGCCTCGGCAGAGAGTACAACTTTGTACCCTTTGGCGTCGAGACCCTCGGTCCGTGGGGTCCCAGTGCACATAAGTTATTTGCGGAAATCGCGAAACGTCTGGTTGATGTAACTGGTGACCGAAGAGCTGGCGGCTTTCTTGCGCAACGCATCAGCATTGCAATTCAACGAGGAAATGCCGCCAGCATCCTCGGTACAATGCCTCGAAGGCCTTTTTTAGACTTAACGTAGTTTTAATTTAATTTAGCTTATGTTAATTATCATGTATTTACTATAGAAAATAAAGATGTAATATGTAAATACTGTAAACGATAACAATGATTTATGATTTCAGCATAAAAATCTGAGCCTATAAACTCAGCAAATTAAAACACATGCGGCAAAGTATTGTGCCGCACAAACACAACGTGCTCAAATAGAGATTACACACTCATGTGTAATGTGGACTAAACAGGCATTACGAAAGTACTTAGGTACTCCAATTTTTTATCTACTAAACTTGTAATAAGAGCATGCAATAAGAGCTGATAATTCACATTATTTTTTTCCTTCTTTATACCGACTGATGCCCGAGTAAAGGTCGCGAGAGCCCGCTGTACAGTCAGCATCAAAAGTAACGACGCAATCGAACACGTCAAAAGCTCTTATTCCCTTTTAATAAAGACTTTTGACGTATTCGTTTGCGTAGCTACTATTGATGCTGACTGGCTCACGCTGCTTTTTTCAAAAGGGGCTCTTGGAATTGTAGGTTTTATCGTGATCATCATAACAGCCGAAAGACGTCCACTGCTGGACATTATGCCTCCCCCAAAGCATGTCACAATAACACCTCGTGCGGTTTGAGAAAGAAAGAGGAAATAAAAAAAATACATTTATTTAACGTCACAGAATTACACAATTAAAAAAAAGAACAAGCAAAAGTTCTTTTGCTTAAATACGTACTAGGACGTACGTTAAACAGGACCCCACTCAGCATAAAGCCACAGCAAGGCAAAGCAAGCTGAGGCACTGATTTTGGGTGGGGACCTAACTTAAAACTATTATCAGTGGCGTAGCGTCACAAACACCAACAACTGTAGGTCAATCACGTAACGCATTGTACGCGCGTCTGACAGTAAAATCACAATCTAACTGTCATTTTTCCATATAAAATGAGACGCGCTCGACCCACTGGTATTAACACATTCACGGCCACGCTAATCTCGTAGCGCTACGCCGTAGTCCGTAGCAGGTTAAACCTCGTATGTTGAGGAAAGCGCTCGTAGCGGTCTGACGCATATGTGTCGTCACTGGCCATGAATGGGTTAAGGCCGTTCCCGTACACAAATTAAATCTAAAATCAAGCCCCTCCTCACGCCACCCGTCCCGCCCCTCGATACAACAGCGCCAACAAAGAAGTGGCAACTTAATAGTTATTTTTTTATACAAGGGGGAAAAGTTGTATTTTATTATACCTGCGAGTGTTCATTTGAAACACGAGCTAGCGGAAGGATTCTATGATTGACCACGAGCGAAGCGAATCCTGAGCGTAGCGAGTGTTTCAACACACGAGACGTAAAATAACTTTTCACCCTTGTATAACAAATCTTTTCTCCTCACTACAGCGAGGAAAATAAGAAAAAGGGTAAAAAAAAATAAAAATAAAGTTAAAAAAAAAGTTTTAAAGAAAGTTAAAAAAAAATTCAAAAAGTTAAAAAAAACAAAATGTGTCAGGAAAATTTCGTTCGAAACGTTCTACGTCATAGTACTTTTAACGTTCTACGTCTACTTTTTTCACATGTGGATAAGGCACTGGTCCCACCACGAGCGAGTAAGCTATGAGCTATCGGCTATTTTCTAGCTCAAGAAACGAACAAAAGATAAACGCTTTCGTGTAAATAAAAGAGAGAGTATATTATATTTGTAGTAGTATATTTATAGTTTATAGCTGACTCAAACTATCTCTATACCAAATTTCATCTAAATCGATTCAGCGGTTGACGCGTGAAGAGGTAACAAACAGACAGACACCGTTTCGCATTTATAACATTAGTATGGATATTTAAGTAAAAAAACTATTATAAATTGTATCCTCATGTTACTTAAGGAAGAGCGCATGCCTCCCACGTGGCAACTTGGCAAGGCGGATATTTGGCATATATGTATAATCCATACACAATTGCCAAATCTACATTCATATAAAAATGTTTGGTATCTATCACAATTTTTTTAATAAATCGATTTTAAGTTGTATACCTCTTACTTGCCCCTGTAAGTAGTCTTTGGATAAGTTCCACGTGACGTCACATTATGGAACACTTTTGAGCATAATGTGACGTCACGCGAAACTTTATCGGGCTATATCTTCACCATTTTGTGTCTGATTGACAAAAATAAAAAATACGTGTCCGATATTTTTTTGATAATCTAGCTGACGGACTAAATATACTTATATACTTTTTTTTTACCCAGGAAAGTACCCAATTACTGAGAATAAACAATAGAAGCAACAGTGGCTACTCCAGTACACTTGCCACACTTCGGTCAGTTTTATGACGTCTCTTCGTTATCTTTTCCTTTCATATTTAGCAACAAAAGAAGTTGTAAAATCCTACGTTAAGTCCATTTTGGTAATTTTAACTAAAACAAACTATAACCGCTGTAGATGCTTTCTGCGCAGAGGGAAATTTGCGCAACGACTCCCAGTCATACATTTTCGAAGACCAAAACAGCCTAATTGGAATTCCACGACGCGCCTCCAGTAATGTACATAGATACTAAATTCAATTAGTACAACAGACATTTTTCTTTTCTTTCATCTATTCGGACGTGTCAGCTACAACTAGTGAATAATGTAACGAAGAACAACAAGTAATGACGCCATTAATTAGGAATTTTCGACGGGAAAAGGCTTCCCTGGGCACCAAGATGAATTACTAACAAGCACAGAAAAATTTATCCCGAAGCTCTAGTATAAGTTTTATCGATACATACCTATACGTGTTCGAACGCGTTTGCGTTTAGTTTCAATTTGTAGGTCCAAGTTAAAGGCGTAATTATATGTACGTATGAGGCCTACAATGCAATTACTTATTCCACGTCTTGGTAACAAAATTGTCCCATACATTCTAGAGCTTAACCCGTTTTATGTTCTTCCTAACCCTTAAACGGGTTAACACACGCAGGCCAAACGACTGCTTGTCACGCGACACTCATACCTTCTCTGTCTGTTGAATACTGTGCGAGAGAGACAGAGGCTAACGATGTCGGCCAGTTGTGACAACCCTCTAAAGTTTTGTGGTTATGGCCTGATTACTCAGAGTTAGTATCTATTTATAAGGCTTGGGCCTACTACATACAGAAAATCCGAGGGCGAGGCGAGGCATCCCTCTAATGTAGGTACTTTCGTGTCGTTTCGAGCACGGCTAGCACAAGACCGCGCGCGAGCTGTGTCGCGGCAGGGGCGGTTCGCTCTGTGATTCCGTCGCGCCGCTACAAGTACAGTCAAAGAATTTAATTTCCTACCCACTTTGGACTTTGTCAAAGTGACGTAATCAATCAAAACATAAGAGACTTCTTATGATTTTATTTACAGTGTCACTTTGAAATAGTCCTAAATGGGTAGGAAATTAAATTCTTTGACTGTACATGCCGGCGGCCGCCAGATTGGCGGCCCATTAGTAGTTGCCGCGCGTTGGTACGAGACGCTCGCACGGGTCGCAGCTAGTGTTGTGGATAACGCTCATTTCGAGGCTTATAGACTCGAGCCTTAAAGACTCGATGCTGTTTAAGAACCGTGTTGGTTTATTTTACGCATATGAATGCTAAATATTGACTTTTTGTCACTTGAGTCTTTAAACTCTTTAAGTTTCAAAATTAACGTTATCCACAACACTAGTCGCAGCGCGTTTGGCGTACCTAAACAGGGAATTTGTTAACAGAGAACCTTCTGTACGTAGTACTATTACTTATTCTGGGGTCGCGGCGAGAATGACAGTCCGTCTCTTTCAAAGCGTTTTAATTAGAAAGAGATAGTCTATCTCGCCGCGAGACAGCTCGCACGCGGTCTTGTGCTAGCCGTGCAGACAAGGGTACCGCTGGTTCAGGTGTCAATAAGAACATTAAAATTTGGCCTTGTAGCATGGACGTATTGCTGTTTGCGTCCTATCGCCTATTACTGTGAAGCATGCAGTGGAGATAGGCGTGATACAGCAATATTGCCAGGAACATTGCCTGATTATATTTTAAAGTTACCGACAGTATTGTACATGTTATGTCCCGGTGCCGGGAAATTTCCAGTGCTACCAACGAGCACAGTAGATATATCGCTTAAAGCAATGAAACAAATCCGTTCAAACGTCCGACGCGACACACCCACACTTCCAACACGCCCCGTCCCTGTCTTACGTGTCTGTCCTGCGCCTAAACGCCGTAAACTTGATACGACCACATATGTTGTGTAGCTACACTGTGACCGTGACATGTTCACCTGGAAATCGAGAGAGTAAACGACCTTGAATCCTTGTGATAAGGTTGCGAATCGGTTACTTTTGTGTAGTGAAGCGGCCGTGCTTTTAGCGTAATAAGAATATTGCGTCGTCTAAGTGCAATAATAAGTAACTAAAAATCATATTGTCGCGGGGCAGCCGATTGAAACAGCGGTTGCCAGAAAGTGTGTTCACTGATTATATGAAGAAATTTTTATGCCATCCCTCCTGGTGCGACATTTTGGAAGTGGATGGAACTTCTTTGCTCGCGTTCTTGTATAAGGGTACAGTTCAAACTCAAACTCAAAATATTTATTGCACACATAATATTACAAGTAATAAAATGGACCCCGTTATGGAACAGCAAAGAAGCTTAAATCTAGGTTACATTGGCTACAAAATCTAACACGTGACTTCCGGAATAACTTTTTGTAGAGAAGCCGAATCTGATTTCAAATAATTGTTTAATCCTTTATTTAGTTGTTATTCACAAAATGTTATTTAGTTTATGTGGCGGACATGAAAATAATGCTGAAATGACCGCCATTTTCAATGTATCGCGAGTCAAATGAGCTACATCAGTCAATGTTGCCATATATACCGATTTATCTGTACTTATCCTCGTAAGGCCCAACGTCCTATTTTTAGGACTGGAAAATGTAGTCCTTCCGGCCCAAGTAAATATTATAATTCATCAATTAGCGGCCCAGCGTCCTAATATTAGGACCTCCATTTTAACCATAGACCATTTCATAAATATTGCGTGCAACGGATCGTTTATGTTTCTAATATGGCGGTACTGATCGCAGCTGTTTTGCTAACTGTCAATTATGACGTTTGACAATCAAAGAACTGTCTTTTACCTCGTGGGTGTCGAACAACATGGCGAACTCGGGGAAGCGTGGTAAGTAAATCCGTTTATTTCAATATAATCTTCAATTGTTTTAACCTAAATCTAATTAAAATTGATTATTTAAGGTTTATACTACATATATTACTTAATATCTTAGTCCGTCATGGTTTATTTCGAGTAGGAGAAGCGAGTAAACATGGATGTCCTAAAAATAGGTTATTGGGATGTTATTGCATTAGTTGTATAAAATAGTAGTGTCATATTTTCATGGTTGAAATAGGTACCAAAAAGTAAAGTTAATTGATTAGGTAAGCAGATTTAAGACTGACTCGCTTAAGGCAGGCTGTGACATATATTTTTATATATGAAATTTAGAAGAATGTATTTTTTTGTTGATATTTTTAATACGTGTAAGACTTACAATTAGATAAGTATAAAGTTTTTGTATTCTGATATAAATAAAAAGCATTTAAATGCATGTGATCGTTATTTTTTTATTTAATCTAATAATCTACTACTATTGAAATGATTGCCAAATAATTGAAATGTTACTGTAGATATTTTTTGAAAATTTCCTTGAAATACCATCCCAGCGTCCTAAAATTAGGACACGTTTTTTTCTAGAAATTTTATAATAATATTGTTTATCATACTTACCTTTACAACAAATATTAAGACGACAACTTGAAAAAATGATTACTTTAGATTTTATGGCAATTTAAAAGTCTGGGATGCTAGTCTAAGGGTTTAAAATTAGGACACTGGTTCAATATATCAAACGTCCTAAAAATAGTTTGGGCCTTACGAGGTTATACAGATGTTAGTGAATTAATTCAGATATATATTTTACGGATACAGCCAACAAAGAAGTATCCACTTAAACTTGATTAACGGATGTATCTCCGACACAACCTTCTTCTTTTTAGGGTTCCGTACTCAAAGAGTAAAACGGGACCCTATTACTAAGACTTCGCTGTCCGTCCGTCCGTCCGTCTGTCTGTCACCAGGCTGTATCTTAAGAACCGTGATAGCTAGAACGTTGAAATTTTCACAGATTTTGTATTTCTGTTGCCGCTATAACAACAAATACTAAAAACAAAATAAAATATTTTTTTAAGGGGGGCTCCCATACAACAAACGTGATTTTTTTGCCGTTTTTATAGATATTGGTACGGAACCCATCGTGCACGCGTCCAACTCGCACTTGGCCGGTATTTCGGGTTGCACAGGGTGGTTCCACAACACCTCGGGAGCTCAAATACCGCGAGCCATCCGGTTGCCTCTTGGATACTGCAACTACACGTCATTGCTCTGAATATTAAACTTAAGTATGACAACGGGTACTGTCATACTTAAGTTTAATATTCGTTGGCGTCGGGGGTTAAAAAACTTATAACTTAGCCTTAACACACTTTATAGCACATTGTTTAACGAGGGGCGTAAGTGGAATATTGCGAACAAGATACTATCACAAGCGCGACGCCGAAGACACAATGTTTTTCATCACATTTGCGAGGAAATAGATAACGATAAAACACAGAAAAGTCTATGTTCAAAAATTTACGAAACTGACAACTTCACTTCCAGATCAGTGCGAGTGGGGAGCGTGCATAGGGTTTGCAAGATCCGCCAATATTTTGGATCCGGATATTTCGGATATTTCAATTCAACAGATCCGGATATCCGGATCTTTCGGATAATACGGATCCACAAGGTTTTTTTGGTATAAAGTAGGAATTGTAAGTTTAAATCAATAAAAAACGGCTACACCACCGTATACCTAAAAGATTTTAAATAGGTACGCATTCCCGAAGTCATAAAGAGTATAAACTTCTTTTTTTTATTCAACTTTTTATTTACAACTACAAACTAACCGGCAAAGTGAGAGTTACGTCACTGAAAGCTGTCATTTGAATAACAACCAGGGGTAATCAACGTAACGTTCCAAACGCGCGTTAGCTATCGAACTGTCATTTTCCCACATAAAATTTGACATGTTAGTTAGCTACCTTACGTGCGTACAATGCGTTACGTGATTGACCACAGCAGGTCGAGTTAACTCCGTACCTGGTGCTCGTACATATATTTCAATGAGCTCTATGTACCGGAGTTAATTCAATAGGGTTGTAACTAGGTATCAAACCTAGGAGGAGAAATTGACAATGTGATCCGGACGAGGGAAAAGGTGTTGTCTGGCAGGGGGCATTCCTTTAGGCAAGAATGTGTCTGGATATGGCAAAAACGGTGAACGGGCATTAATATAGCGTACCATGCTTATTATATTACATGATCATATCATAGGTCAAGATCATATTAAAAATTAAAAAAATATATTACAAGTATTAAACGTAGGTATTGTTGCTGCATTTACTTTTTACTTCCTGGGTCAACTATACTTCTTAATCATTTCTATAGGTTTATTTAACTAAACTAATCCCCTTATTCATAAAACTTAAAATGGCTGCTAAACAAAATGTGCTTTGTCCACTTCTTACGAACACAAATGTCAAAGTGACAGATAAGGACAAACGAAATTTAACGCCATTTTATAGTATTTTATGCAACTGTTGTATAAGAAAGGTCTTAAAACGCGAGTGGCGTGGGTTGCGATGCGAGCCTTGGCGAGCATCGCAATTAAAAACGCCACGAGCGTTTTTAGACTAGTTATACACCGTTGCATACAATACTTTTTCTACGACAAATTTTAAATAAATACCTAACAGACTACAGAATAGTTAAACTTTTCAGGCAGCAAGTTTTCTATTCGTACTTTTGCTACTCACACAATTTCTTCAGGAGTGCAGTTATTAATTTCTTCGACCATGTTAAAATGAACGTACACTTTTGTCTTCACAAACACGAATAAAATCTTAATAGTTTAGGACTAATAGTTTGTCATCTTTCATCTTTTCATTTTGAACTGTATTTTGGAGGGAAATCGGAAATGTGACAGCTCTTGCTTATGGTTTGTTTTGTTTTTAATTTCTTTGCACTTGCCATCCAAACCAAACCGAATCCGGACCCGGACCGAATTCGAACTGTTTATTTTTATAAATAATTCCAAGAATTTATAAAACATGTAATTTAACACACAATAGATGATGATTTATTATTATTGTAGTAAATAATTTATAATATACAAATATTAAATCGTAAATAAATACTTTTATTTTGAAATATTTGTTTATGTATATGTATATGCCAACCCACTGCAATATAGCGGCCGATTTAAAAAAAAGTTAAACAGTGCTTTTATGAAAAATGTATGAACCAAAAAAGTACGCTAAACAGTTCGTTTTTGGGCCATAGAGCATAGAGTGTTTCGACGACTTATTAGTGGTGTCATTGTATTTGAGCTACAGACTATATAAATGACAGATAACGGTACAGGAGTAGAAAAAATTGTTAAAATAGGCTTGTTGAACGTTTATGAATACGGGCTTAAGTCTTTAGTAGGTAGCTATATAGGTAACATTGGATTTATAATAATTACTTTGTGTCTTTGCCTACGGTGAATTAGTGCATTTAAACCAACGCCAACTTTCGCCATGAAACTGCGGCATTTTTACTAGTTTGTAGTATGTAGGTTTCATTAGTTTTTGTGACTAATAAATTAAAAACAAAAATAATCTGGTCTGGGATGATGAAGTGGCGAATAAAAACAGAGATTGAGTTATCTACCATTCGGTTTTCAGCGTGGACTCGGTAAAAACTTCATTTTGTAGCCGTATTTTCGGTTTTCGTGGTTGTATTTTAAGGATCCGTATTATCCGAAAGATCCGGATCCAAGAACCTGTAAGATCCGGATCCGAAATTCGGCGGATATCCGGATATTTCGGATATCCGGATATCCGGATTGCAAACCCTAAGCGTGCAGCTTCAATATTTCAACCAATCACAGAGCAGTATTCCTGCGGCGCGTGGCCAGCTAGATTTTTTTCAACCAATCACAGAGCAAGATTCTTGTGGCGCGCGGCCAACTAGATTTGCTTAATTAAACCAGATTTGCAAGTAAGAAACTAATGATAAGAACTTAATTTGATTTAGCTTTGACATGTTTTTTCTCAAATAAATCATTTTTCATTTTCATTTTTTCAAACCAATCAGATCACACACAAGCTCATAACTCCCTCGAAACTTATCAAAATCCATAACTCCCGCGGGAGGTAAATCGGCTATAGCTGCTCTATACGCCTGCGTGTGATAACACCCTTTACGAGCAAGTGTAATGCGTGATGAAAAAAAGGTTTTATCTTTACAGTATATTTAAGATTGAATCGTATTAAAACTAGGTGGCTCTGTCATTTATTCAAAGACTATAAGATCTATTTTCGAAATAGATGAGACTAATTCGGCAAAAAATTCAATATAATTTTTGTCTGCTTACATACAACGTGAGAATCGGTTGAAAAATACGACCTGTAGAGGAGAACTGCCTGACAGCGGGACAGCTGGACATCCGGACATACGAAATATTTTATGCCCAAGCTGAAACGGAGAACTTCGTTCGCTTCGCTCGCTCGTACAGTTAAAAGGTAAATTTTATAAAAATGAGTCATTATAAGGGACTAACGGTGTATTTATATTTATATGTAAGTAAATACCTACTTCTACTAAGTATCAGTCAGATGTTATATCTTACTGCTTATGCCATATTTAAACTTTCTAGATACTACAGAATAAGTAGTACTGTTCTACTTAGTGTTTCTGTTTATTGTTGACTTCCTTGATTTTATCAAATAGCAAACATAATATAGGTTTCTTATGAAATGTCCACAAAACGTGACGTTTCTATGCGATGACAATATGGAGTAATACTGCAATGTTCTGCCGCCAGAGTGCAGCACTAGCACAAAACGTAAACCAGTAGAGGAAGATAGGGACTCACACATAGGTACATGCACACCATGCACAATTGTGACAAGGATACATATGCATAGACAATACCACAATTGGGAACGAGATACAATGTCAACTCTGCTAGTGTCGCCCCCTACGCAGAGTTTGCGTATTTCCCCTATTGGGTACACATAAAATTTAAATAAAGCTTAAGTAACTGGAAAAGATCCCTTAGCGCGCCTCAAAATTAGCCACATATATGTGGCCAGGCCCTAATTTTGAGGCGCGCGCGCCGGGCTCAGACATTTCATCCCTATTGAACAATATCATCACACACTTCGTATTCCAAGTCAAGTCAAAACACGCACACATATACATACACACACATACACACGCACACACAATAACTGAGACATTTCGTTCCCGACAAACAGCGAGCAATTCAAAATGGATTTATATAGTTACCAGGGTCTGCCTGAAAACCAGCGTTGCAGTGACCTCGCTGTAACATTATGCTGAGGCAAGCTCCTTTTTAACATCACACACACACACATCATAACTGTAACATGGTATAGAATGATAATTTTATTTAATTTAATAAATACACCACTATAATTAAACTTAACTAAAACTAAAATACATCTAAATAAAACTAAAATATATCTAAAAATGGCCCCTGCGGCATGGTACCGAAGACGCTGGCAGCATTTCCTCGCTGGATCGCCAGGCCGATGCGTTGAGTGAGGAAACTGCCAGCTCTTTGGTCTCCCGTGGCGTCTCTGAGCCTCTTCGACATATCCTTAAAGAGGCTCAGAGCGCCAGGGCCCCACGGACCTAGGGTTTCGACGCCGAATGGAACAAAATTATACTCGGCGCCGAGACCATTTTGGCTTTCTCAGCCGCCTCTGCCGCTGCCGCTGCCCTCACGGAGGTTCGGTGGAGATGCGACGGGGCTAGTGTGTCTACGCAGGTTGCATCCCACACCAGCACCCGTCCCATACTCCACGGAATCAGAGACACACCGTCCGGTCTCTTGCCATCGTTTCTAGAGATGCCGGTTGGCTCTAGAAGAGCCGGCACACCAACCGACGCAAGAGACCGGCGGATTATGTCATTTAGGGCAGCATGCCTGGAGAAGCGGCCCGCGCTTCGCTGGCAGGACAGACCGTGGTGCCCTAGTCGGTCGACATCGCTTCCGCAGGAGCAACGATGTGGAGCGCAGACCGGGACCCCAAGGCGAAGAGAAACTGAAATTTGTAGGGTGTTGGGTTCTAAAAAAGTGCCTATGTTTGGAGATGGGTGTGCTTGGAGCCAGTACCCCGGCTTCCTTGGAGCTTACAGCCAAAAGTCTGGCTCGCCCCTCAGTGTTCGATTGATCGAGAAGGGAGGATAGGGTCAATTTACAAGCAATGTCGTCCCAGCTCCTTTGAGATTTTTTATGTTCCGGAAAATTTTGCCCGGGACAAGCAACTGACCAAGCATTTTTGGCATCAGCCAGGCCCGAAGTCTCACAGTCTCACATTAATTTTAAATTTATATTTTAATTCTTATCTTAAGGTTCACATGTATGTTTAATTATAATTTCGTGTAAGTAATGTGATGTTGAATAAAGCTTTTCTACTTCTACTTCTACTACATTTGGCCAGGCTCTTACAGGGATAAGTTCGCCCTTGTACCTATGTAACATGTTTTGTCTGTAGTTTTTTTACATTTACATATAAGTAGTAAATTCATCTTGGTTTCCATAAAATACAGGCTTTGGTTGATAAACAATTGCTGTTTTTTTCCGAAGGGACTCTAGTTTTGCGTTCGGGAGGAATCATTTCCGGATCGAGTGAAATTCGGTTGGCGTATATTTTGAGTTCAGCAGTTCACCAATTTAATTTCTTTTTTACGTGATTAAGTAAGTAGGTAAGTAGTATAATTCGGTCACGACGATCGTCAGTCATTTGGGATCGACTAAAGCCTGCATCACACTGGCGCGGCCTGAGGTGGCAGTCAATATAGTAAACTTGACTAGCTGTCAAAGTTAGGTACTATTGACCAGTTTGATACTATTCAGGTCTAAGATGAAGAGAGTATTTGCGTGACAGGTTTATTTTTTTAGACATGTTTTTCTTGCCAATGGTTGCAAGGGGCGTTTACTGCGTAGGCAGTGGGTGGATAGATATATATATATCAAGAAAAGGTGTGTTTTGATTTCAGTATGTATGTAGGTACCCACGCTTTACAATAAATCCATTTGAAAGTAGTTAACCATTAAGTAAACAATCAAAAGAAATCAAATAACTTTGTTATCAACGAATAATGAAAATAAATACCTCGAACGATTCTAATTTCATAACTAAAATAAATAAAGCGCGTCGCGTTCTATATTCCGTTGTACAGAACAGATGTGTGCACAACTTATCTACACCAAACAATGAAAATAACCTTTACGTTAACGGAAGACTAAATATAAACCGTTGAATTGGAACGCAGCACTATTTATAGGTAACCAAAAAAAATAACAAAGTGATCAAAAATTTTAATAATACGTACCGATTTCGAAAGCTTCCTTTTCATTCGAATTCAAACTGCCGAGGCAGTTAGCACACACATCGCACTTTTTTCTTAAATTACACTAAACCTAACGTAATAATTCTACCGAGAAAATGCAAACACGCACGAATGGTGCTACAAATCAAGCGTTCGACAGATTTAATGTTTTACTATTAGGTAGCCGCCTTTTGCACATTTTCCACAAAAACTCTAAAACCAGTCAAGCGATCTGTTTAAATGACACTACAGTGTCCCTGGAAGGACATAAAAGCGCCGAGGTTGGATATTCGCAAATGAAAATTGCGGAAAATTTCGGTCCACGAGAAAACCCAACATCCGCTCTCGTCGACCGATCAACCGGCACTGAAATCGTACGGGCCCTATCGTAACGCTTTCAGCAAATCTATAAAAGAAAGTACACAATATCCCCGTCCCTATCGCGCTGTGGAAATTGCAATACGCCCCTCCCGCTCAAATTCATTATCCTTCGCACTTATAAAAACGTCCGAAAGTATTTATCGAAAATTTTGTGACAGCGTGAAATGGAACGAGGATTATTTGAAACTTTTTAGGGTTCCGTAGCCAAATGGCAAAAAACGGAACCCTTATAGATTCGTCATGTCTGTCTGTCTGTCTGTCTGTCCGTCCGTATGTCACAGCCACTTTTTTCCGAAACTATAAGAGCTATACTGATGAAACTTGGTAAGTAGATGTATTATGTGAACCGCATTAAGATTTTCACACAAAAATCGAAAAAAAACATTAAGTTTTAGGGGTTCCCATACTCAGACCTGAAACTCAAAAAAAAATTTCAGCAAACCCATACGTGTGGGGTATTTATGGAAAGGTCTTCAAAAATGATATTGAGGTTTCTATTATCATTTTTAGGGTTCCGTAGCCAAATGGCAAAAAACGGAACCCTTATAGATTCGTCACGTCCGTCTGTCTGTCTGTCCGTCCGTATGTCACAGCCATTTTTTTCCGAAACCATAAGAGCTATAATGTTGAAACTTGGTAAGTAGATGTATTCTGTAAACCGCATTAAGATTTTCACACAAAAATTAAAAAAAAAACATTAAGTTTTAGGGGTCCCCATACTCAGAACTGAAACTCAAAATTTTTTTTTTATGGATAGGTCTTCAAAAATGATATTGAGGTTTCTAATATAATTTTTTTCTAAACTGAATAGTTTGCGCGAGAGACACTTCCAAAGTAGTAAAATGTGTGCCCCCCCCTGTAACTTCTAAAATAAGAGAATGATAAAACTCAAAAAAATATATGATGTACATTACCATGCAAACTTCCACCGAAAATTGGTTTGAACGAGATCTGGTAGGTAGTTTTTTTTTAATACGTCATAAATCGTAAACTGCAATTTATTTAACGGAACCCTTCATGTGCGAGTCCGACTCGCACTTGGCCGCTTTTTTTCTAAACTGAATAGTTTGCGCGAGAGACACTTCCAAAGTAGTAAAATGTGTGCCCCCCCCCCCCCCCCCCCCCCTGTAACTTCTAAAATAAGAGAATGATAAAACTAAAAAAATATATGATGTACATTACAATGCAAACTTCCACCGAAAATTGGTTTGAACGAGATCTGGTAGATAGTTTTTTTTTAATACGTCATAAATCGTAAACTGCAATTTATTTAACGGAACCCTTCATGTGCGAGTCCGACTCGCACTTGGCCGCTTTTTTTCTATCCTGAATAGTTTGCGCGAGAGACACTTCCAAAGTAGTAAAATGTGTGCCCCCCCCCCCCCTGTAACTTCTAAAATAAGAGAATGATAAAACTCAAAAAAATATATGACGTACATTAGCATGCAAACTTCCACCGAAAATTGGTTTGAACGAGATCTACCAAGTAGTTTTTTTTTAGTACGTCATAAATCGTAAACCGCAATTTATTTCACAGAACCCTTCATGTGCGAGTCCGGCTCGCACTTGGCCGCTTTTTTTTGATTGACAGCGCTTTGACATTCATTTTGGCGGTAAAGAAACATGGCCGCTTGTTTTCAACACGTCTTATTATCAATCATCTCATCTTTTAATGTTTTCGTTTGTTGTTTAATTTGGTTTATTTTGATAAGTGACGTGGCGGCTGTTTTATATTGGGGCCATATGGATACGTTTTTTTTAGGTTAATGGCGTACAATAAAGAACGGAGGTATGCAGTTCGTCGATTTACGACATTGTTCACCATTGAGCAGGGCTTAATAAAAATCTCAAAAGGAATAAAACTGAATGTAAAAATGGTGTCCCCCAGCGTTGAGTTAACTTCGTTATAACGTTCGTCGTGCAGATATTGACGATGGTACTTTTAGCAGATCCGCGTTCCTTATTCGTTTGGTATAAGGTTGAAAATCGTGTAAATCTTACTTTTACGAGTGCAGAATATTTCTGAATTTATTAATGGACTTTTGTGATGTCGACTTAGGACCGGGAGCCAATTATCAAGCCATTTTGATGAGGTATGCGGTATGTTAATCTTTGCATGTCTAATTTTGAATCCCGGGTTGATTTGCAGCTTTGCTCGGACATTTTCCATTAAAAACCGGCCAAGTGCTTGTCGGACCAAGTGCAGTGTAGGGTTCCGTAGTTGCCTGTCTGTCTTTGTTACATCAACACGCGCGTGCCAACTTAATAGTGCGGTTGCATCGCCCGAATTTGTACGAAAGTTGGCCTTTCCAAGTGCAGATTAAGTTGATCGACTATTACTCGATAACTAGTTATGCCCTTAGCCATAATAGGGGGAAGGGGGGCACTCGAACAAAAATATAACGGATAAAATGGTTACTAACATTGTCATATGCTGAAACCGAGAGACTGGTTAGAATACCGCATACAAACTAAACCCTATAAAGCTGTTGTGGAATTTCCATCATCAACTCACACCCAAGCACACACACATACACACACACACACCCACCCCCACCCCACACACACACACACACACACACACACACACACACACACACACACACACACACACACACACACACACACACACACACACACACACACACACACACACACACACACACGCACACACACACATATATATGCAAACACACTCGCATGTCAATAGAATTTAGTTTATATACCAACTCGACTAGTATTATCTAAACTACGAGTATATAACTAAGTAACTACATTTCCTTAACACTCCTGTAAATCTTGTTTTTTTCGCACTCGCAGACTGCCAAGATACAGGCTTAAGCCTAGTTTGGAGTCTGATGGATATACCCCATAATATCATGTAACAAGTGTTTTTGTGAAATAAATCATTTATTATATTATTATTATTATTAAAAGTCATTGCACCCGACTACTACATCATGCAGTATTAAATCAGATATAGTCCATTATATGTTAGCTATATCATACGTCAACTCACATTCGCGGCTCCATACGTCAATATCAAATGACGTCACGGAGTACATTGCACAGAAGTAACCTAACCTTAATGATAACCCAGTTAATTGTAATTTATAATCGATCACACTTCCAATAATAAACTACCTAGCTCTGTGACTTGTAGAACTCGCAAGTCTGTTTTTATAAAAAAAAAAACTGAATCGGCATTAAAAAAATGTAGGTATTATCAAACCTGCTCACAAAATTTCACGAGAATCGGTTGAGAAATGCGACCTGTAGTGGGGAACAGCCGGACATATGGAAAGCTACTACCTACGAAAGAATTTTGCCCTAAGATAAAACGGAGAACTTCGTTCGGTTCTCTTTGTCTCGCTCGTTCAATAATCCGGACATTTCAAAGAGATTGATCGTAGAGCGCTCTAACCAATACTACCTACCTATTCAAATCCATCTAGACAACTTTAAAGAGCCAAAGAGAGAACGCACTAACCATGCGATTCCAATCAGACCACTTTAGCCTAGTGGGTAGTGGCCTGCCCTGTAAAAAAGCAGACGGTCCCGGGTTCAAATCCCGGTGGGTGCAAATATTTGTGTGATGCTGATGAGCACTGTAATAAATAATAAATGTTTTCTTTCTTTCTTTCTTTCACTGACAAAGACTTCGATACTTTTGCTAAGATATATACTTCTTGATCACTTTTCGTCTTAATTTACGTTTATCATCATATCAGCCGAAAGACGGCCACTGCTGGACATAGGCCTCCCCCAAAGAGTGACACAATGGCATCCAGCGGACTCCCGCGACCTTTACCAGGTCATCAGTCCGGTACGTGGTCGCCACTCGAGAACCTTTCCAACCCAACGGCCATCGGTTCTACGTGCAATGTGCCCCGCCCACTGCCACTTAAGTTTAGCGATTCGGAGGGCTATTTAGTTACCTTGGTTCTGCTGCGGATAGCCTCATTTAGGTTTAATACAATAATCAAATAAAAATACCTATATTTTAAAAGTATATAGTAAAATCATTATAAAATCCTAGCCTAGGGTGCCGCGGGTAGCGAGGCGGGGCCTAAGCTACCGGTGGTCAGGTCGACAGAGACAGGAACCTCCTGACCTGACTATCCGGTGTTTCCAGTGTCCAGGAGTACCGCCTTCTGTATCTGACCCTTGACCCAGCCATCTAGCGAGTCTCTCATTAGTATTGACTCTTTAAGGCATTTAAGACAAAACGCTCTATTTTAAATGAATTATAAACACTGACAATACGCGAGTAACTAAGAAAGTGAATATTTTACAGGCAGTATTCTGACTTCAATTCATCAAAATTATGTCTTTATTGTAATAACCCCTAATAACGCAGGCACACACGACGTATAGAATTAGTCCTTTATAATTAAGGCTTTTAAATCGCAACTTTTGTCTTCCCTAGCACATTTATTTAATCCTTGCTCTCAAAACCGGCACCTTCTCAAGTGTAGTTAGACCTATGTTCGTGATTTTTTTCTATCTAGCAAAAGTCAAAAACTCATGATTTGAATAGCTGTTGTCCCTCGAGAAAGACCTTAAGATTGCTAATTAAATTTGAGACAGCCGTATTATAATCAAAACAAGCGCTACGACTTTTTAAAAATCCGTTTTCTGAGCTAACGTCGCCTTAACGCGTAGCGAATAACAGCCCTGCGCCGCTACCACGAACTTCGAATCTCGAACTTCGTATATCTCCGTCTCTGTCGCTCGAGTACCATAAACCATAAGTGCGATAGAGACGGAGATATACGAAGTTCGAGATTCGAAGTTCGTGGTAGCGCCGCTGCAGTGGACGTCTTTCGGCTGATATGATGATGATGATGATTATTCGTTCACCTTCGACTGTGCTTCACACTGCACCGCACCTGCTCTATAGGTACTATGTAACTCGATGGAGTGTGGTTACCCAGGGCGCGGGCCTGCCGTCGGTGGCTATTAAGGCGCCGTTGGTTCAGCGAAGTTAAGCGAACAGAGTTTTTGAAACAATATAATGCGTCTGTTTATTGTAATATGGTTTCAAAAAAATACGAATAGTAATCTTGAGGCTTTTCTGCAGCGAGATCAGTGATTCGAAACATGATTAGGCAATTTTCGCTCGATAGAAAAAAATCACGAACATAGGTCTAAAATACACTTAAAACATTCGTAACAAATTATGCACAAAAGCTAAACATACTTATTAGAATTGGCTCTAAAAAATCAGCAATATCATGTCTAAGGGAACTTAGTGATTACACCAAAAAAAAACATGATATCCGCGCTTCCGAACACGCACTCCATCTCGCTCACGCTTGTGCTCAGTGAGAGTTGGTGAGAGGGAGAGAAGACCATGAACCTACGGCGCCTTAAGGTGTGGATGGAGAACCAGCAAAGACATAATATTGTTGTAAATGTATTTAATTATATGAAAGACTTTTAAAAGACAAGAGACGATACAATGTAAACAAATCTAGACTACCATAGACTACTAACTGTCGTAACAGTGGCGTGGCCGGCGCGCACACTCCGCCTTGCACTGCGCCTCGGAGGTGAAGTTGTCGTTGCCGCCGCAGCCGCCGTACGGGAACATCCTGGACACGTTTGGTATACTTTAACTTATTTCAACTGAGCTCATGAATGCCCTTCGTTCTGAGCTTATGAAAAGACATTGTTTGCGAACACGTGCCAAAGTTTGCAAAAAAGATGTTATCGGCACGTAAAATGTTAATTGAATAATGAACTCTCTATATCCTCTTTTACAATAGATTCCAAATTAGCTACGAGATAAAATACCACATACAGTGCCTTATACCTGGCTCTCCTGGCTCGGGAGCGGGTTTTTTAGGGTTCCGTAGCCAAATCGCAAAAAAACGGAACCCTTATAGATTCGTCATGTCTGTCTGTCTGTCTGTCCGTCCGTGTGTCACAGCCACTTTTTTTCCGAAACTATAAGAGCTATAGTGTTGAAACTTGGTAAGTAGATGATGTACCTATTCTGTGAACCGCATAAAAATTTTCACACAAAAATCGAAAAAAAAACATTAAGTTTTAGGGGTACACAGAACTAAAACTCAAAAACTTTTTTTTCATCAAACCCATACGCGTGGGGTATCTACGGATAGGTCTTCAAAAATGATATTGAGGTTTCTAATATATTTTTTTTCTAAACTGAATAGTTTACGCGAGAGACACTTCTAAAGTGGTAAAATGTGTCCCCCCCCCTCCCTGTAACTTATAAAATAAGAGAATGATAAAACTAAAAAAAATATATGATGTACATCACCATGCAAACTTCCACCGAAAACTTTTTTTATACGTCATAAATCGTAAACCGCAATTTATTTTACGGAACCCTTCATGTGCGAGTCCGACTCGCACTTGGCCGGTTTTTTTTATCTTTTAGTCTATTTTGAATCTAGTGAATAAGGCGATAGAGTTCATTATACTATGAACATTTTATGTGGCGCTAAACTTTTTCTTGCAAAAAATGGCACGCGCCCGCAAATAAAAGAAGATAATACTATTGTATACCTGGCTAACAAAGAACCATTTATGAGCCCAGTTGAAATAAGTTAAAGTATAACTTAGCCAAGTAGTACAGGTCGATTCACGAGAGCTGGCATGAATGGATTGACCGAAAGTAATATCACTTGTCACTGTGAGTGGCAGTGTGAGTGCCCTTCTTATACAGGGGTCTCCTAATATTTTGTAAACATGTACCTGATACGTTTTCGTTATTTAAGAAAAAATAAATTATATTATTTTAATCTGCACCAAGTTTCATGTTATAATAAACCCTCCATGTTGCGTATGACCACCATAAAAATAGACTGTTTTGTTAGAACAAATTTATTTTCTGTGAAAATTTTATTATTGCTAAATAACAACATCGATTTCGATAATATTATTTCATTCAAATTTCGAACGTCTCTGAAAAACAAAGAAATTTGATTTAACCTCTATTCTAATATCAGTCGAGATGACGTTTAGTTCGAAATGAATTGTCAATTTGCATACAAATTTGACAAATGTCGAACGTAAGTAAGATATCGAACGATATGATAGTCGGATCAGTTGGATCTTACTCTAGTTTGTCTATGATTAAAAAAAAAACTATGACAGCTGCCAGAAAACAACGCCGCGATGCTGGTCATAATTAGCGGCTCCTGAATGCATCATGGAGGCATATGATATGTGGATAGATAAAGTAGTGTATGTAACGGTTCATAATTAGGCATTAAAACACTCGTGTGATGTTATTATTTACTCGTGTTTAATGCCCTTCATTATGTACAGTCACATAAACTACTATTAGTAATTATTATTAAAGTCCGTTGTAAATAAAACAAATATTTATTTTTCTGACTTATTTTGAATGGATAAATGAATGAAACATTTATTTCAAGTAAGTAACACAGGCCACATACAGGAAATTAAATATTAACTTAATGTCAAGAGGCGCATCAAGGTGATGGCTTGTTCGAATAGGGAACATTACGCAAAACTCTTCGTAGGTGGCGACACTAGCAGCGTTGACATTGTATCTCGTTCGCACTTGCGGTATTGTCTATGCAAGCATCCTTGTCACTCATTTGACAATCAATTTTGCATGTGTGTGTGAATCCCTATATTTCTATACTGGTTTACTATTAGTGTTAGTGCTGCCTCTGGCGGCAGAACATTGCAGTAATGTTCCCTATTGTGAAAATTCTAAACAAAGAGCAGACCAAGGAGTCCGTCGTCAACAGAGTTTTTAATTTATTTATATCCTGTTTTCACACTGACGCCGAAATCTACAAAATGACGGCGAAAAGATTCAAAATTCTTACGAAATCTAACTGTTATTTTCGCGTTTCACGGCATCGTCATTGTGCATGAAACATGGTCATAATTATATATTATTTATTTATAAAATGCAAAATCCCTGAAACACAATTATCATAATCACTTTTTGCATCAACCTGTATTTAAGAATTATGTGATGCACACATAGACATTATCATTCACTCGTTCAATTCATTCGTGCCAGCTTTCGTGAATCGACCTGTAGTTTAGATATATGACATAGATTGTGTTTGATATACAATTTAGTAATTTACATTGCGTAGGATTGAACGAGAATTATGAAGCTAGCATTCGTCCACGTTACGAGTAACTGCATTGAAATAATTTAGTTACGCTATCTTTTTCGTCAAATTTCCTAAGAAATATGGCATACATTTACTACCCTACCTACCTACGTAGCGTCTGCTAAATTAATTGTACATACGTACACGATCAAATAACAATCGGTCCTTCCTTTTTAACCGACTTCAAAAAAGGAGGAGGTTCTCAATTTGTCTGTATGTTTTTTTTGTGTGTTTGTTACGCGATAACTCGGTAATTTATGAACAGATTTGAAAATATTTTTCTTTGTTTGGAAGCATATACATTCAGATTGGTCCCGTTGTCACCAAAATTCAGTTCTGATGATGGGATCCTGGAGAAATCGAGGGAACTCTTCAAATTTTATAGGCAAACTTGAAGCAATTTGGCTACTGATTTGAAGTCGGTTAAAACTTTGTTTTGAAAAGTAAATTTTTTTTTTTCAAACATGCAATGAAATATTCTCTTTACGTTCCTTATAATAGACTCGGAAGTATCCTTTATCGGACGCAGCATCTCGAGGCGGCCTGAAATGGCATTTCATACAACTTATCAGGCCTAGGCCTGCAAAGTAACTTTCTTTTGTTTCAACGTCCAACCTCATACAGACAGCGTCAAAGATGGCGGCAGGTTTTACGAACAGCTGATTTTAATTTTTTTATTTATTTCATTGCATGTTTGAGAAAAGCACTATACATGCCTCGGCGTGAAAACGGATTCCCGGCCTCGTATCTCTATCCGCTATACCTACTTGGCCGGAAGTCCGTGTTTTCCCGGCCTCTGATGTAATGTACTATCACATTAGCTGGATGACGTGAGCGCTGAAGACGAGATCTAAAATAGTACATTACTGCAGCCGCTGGGAAAGAAGGGCTTGCCGGGTGAGTAGGTATAGATACGAAGCCGGCAAGCCCTTTTAACGGCTAGGCATGTATAGTGCTTTTCTCAAACATGCAATGAAATAAGTAAAAAAAACTTCAAGAAATCAAACAAATTTTCATAGCTGAACTCCGTGACCATTGCTACAAATTGTGGAATGAAATTAAAAAAAAGTTACTTCCCGGCCAAGGCCTTCAATTTCCTATGAAATTCCTTTACAGTTATCTCTCTTCTTCTTCCGCCTGAAACATGATACTTTGAAGCCTGTTATAACGCACGGAATGACAAAATTTCATTGCATGTTTGAGAAAATATATAAACTGGTGGTATGAAAAAAAATCTGCTATTCCTATACAAAACGATGTAAGCACCTTGAGTTTCTTATGAAGATACGATCTTTTGTTACGGAACCCTTCATTTTGCGCGGACCGTCTCGCGCTTGGCCAATTTTTGATCTCTATACATTCACTGTATGTACCTACTACTTCTTTAGGGTTCCGTACTCAAAGAGTAAAACGGGATTACTAAGACTTCGCTCTCCATCCGTCCGTCCGTCCGTCCGTCTGTCCATCCGTCCGTCCGTCCGTCCATCCGTCTGTCTGTCACCAGCCTGTATCTCAAGAACCGTGATAGCTAGAGAGTTGAAATTTTCACAGATTATGTATTTCTGTTGCCGCTATAACAACAAATACTAAAAACAAAATAAAATAAATATTTTTATTGATAATGGTACGGAACCCTTCGTGCGTGAGTCCGACTCGCACTTGGCCGGTTTTTTCTTCTATTGTCCCGGTCGATGTCCGCATATATGTATTTATGGCAACTCTATGCTAGCCCCACAAATAGGGGTGTAGACTCAAAATTAATTATTACTCCAAATGAAAGAAGGAAAAAAAATATACCTAGTTGCGATTATTTAATTGTTTTACTTTTTTCTTCATTAGACAATATTTTTAATCCTTTTTCGAGAAAATTCATCGGTTTTGGTTATTTTATTTGTGGTCTACACCCCTATTGATTCGGCTTGCGTAGGGTGATGCTTAGTTGACGGCGGAAAAATGAGGTGAGTGAGTACCTACTGGTTTGGTAACTTCTAGCGTGGACTCTGTAGTAGGTACAACAATCTGCCGATTGACAAGTGTAATTCAATAACTTTATACCTACATCCAGAGCTTGCGTCAAATCCGGTAGTACTGATTTTTTGCAGACTGATTTATGATGTAGGCCCAATGAATAATCCAAGTTTGTGACCTCGAGCGCCGAACGCAACTTTGTCAAAATTCGAATATATCGCGATCTTTTTTATTATAACCCAAAGGACTAGTTTTTAATAGTGCCTTCTCAGGACGTTTCTAAAGTAGACTAGATTTGCTACAATAATATGAGACTAAAATTGTCTCTGTAGACCCAATAGTTTCCGAGATAAAACCTTTCAAAGTTTATAATTTTTCGAACTTCGCAACACTAGCAGATTCCGTCGGGGGTAATTGGAACTTCGTCCCGCTGGATTTGAACAGTGACGTCTAATAGTTATTTGTTATACAAGGGTGCAAAGTTGTAGTTTACCCGCGAGTGTGTAATTGAAACACGAGCGAGCGAAAGGATTCTAAAGTTGAACCACGAGCAAATCGAGTGATTCTAAAATAGAAGTAAAATAGCGTAGCGAGTGTTTCAACACACTAGAAGTAAACTACATTTGCACCCGTGTGTAAAACAAAACCTTTCACCTGTAGCGAGGAAAGTCTAACAAATAAACGATTTGTATTTGTCTTAACAGCAAAGATATAAAGGACTTTAATATTATATTTCCAATGACTTAGTACATAAAGAGTGTTGTGTCTACCCTACCTAGTAAAGGGAAACCTATGTAAGTATGAGAGGTTACAAATTCGCTTTTTTTAACCTGTTGATCCGAGTGATATTTTTTGGAAAAAATATATGTGGTTAAATGGTTTATAAAATATCCAATATTGAAAGGTGTCGCGCAACAATGCAAGTAAAGAATTTTTTTTTTTGAATTATAAAAATCTTTTTTTTTTAACTTAAATATAAAATTTTAACGTCATTTTTTTTTATAAAAAGTCCTCTATTATCTTCATAATAGATAATAAAAAAAAACGATTTTCCTTTTTTTTTAATTATCTCAAAAATCACGACGATTTTGTGGCTGATAATTGGTGAAATTACAACGTATATAAAGATAATTATCCGAGCAAAAGGAAAACCATTTTCTCGTCAAAAGCAGTTTCGCCATACAAACACGGCTACACCCTTTAGTCTACTTTAAAAAGTCCTTAAAAGGTAATAGTTCCGTCGAGGTCGCTCAACAACAACTAATCACATAGTCTTGGTTGATTACGTAACTGAAGCTATGGATGCCCGAATGCAGGTAGATGCTGCATACTTTGACTTTCGTAAAGCTTTCGATCTTGTAGATAACGATATCCTCCTGCGTAAATTCGCAGACATAGGATTTACGCCCCGGCTTTTACACTTCTTTGCCAGTTATCTACAGGATCGGAGACAATATGTCAAACTTGCTGGATTCGAGTCTCAACAATACTTCACTCGTTCTGGTGTAAGTCAAGGCAGCACGCTAGGACCTACACAATTTCTTGTCATGATTAATGATCTCCCGAGGGTCGTCAGCACGTCTAAGTGCCTAATGTTTGCAGACGACATAAAACTATTCCACAGTGTTAGGGATGACAATGACAGAGTACAATTACAGAACGACATAGACGCTATTTCTGAATGGAGTGAGACTAATCGGCTGGAGTTTAACGCCTCGAAATGTGTGCACATTTCCTTCGCTAGACTCCGCTCACCTATCGTTACCGAATACAGCCTTCGCGGAATGCCACTTCATCAGACCGACGAAATACGTGACTTAGGACTGACTTTGGATAATAAACTTGACTTCAGACAACATATAACGACGACCTGCAAAAAGGTATCTAAAACGCTGGGATTTATAATGAGGATGGCTTCCCAATTCTCTACCATCAAGATAGCAGTCATGCTATATAAAGCATACATTCGTAGTAGGCTCGAATTCGGTGCGGTAGTGTGGGCTCCGGACGAGTTTAAATACATCACAATGCTGGAAAGAATTCAAAAGAAATTTGCCAGGTACATATACAAGCGACAGTACGGATACTACCCGTATATGTATCCGTCCCTCTTCATTTCAGGAATGGTTGGGCTTCACATTCTTGAGACACGGCGCAAACTGCTGCATGTAGTGCACTATTACCAACTGCTCAACAATAAAGTTGACAATGCGTCCGTGCTGGAGCGAATGGGCTTGCATGTACCGCGTGCGAGTGGGCCGGCGGTCGGTGCGGCGGGCGGCGCGGGCGGCGCGGTGACGGCGCGGCGCCCGCGGCGTCTGTTCGCGGTGCCCGGCGTGCGCACCAGGCGCGGAGCGAACGCTCCCTCTGCTAGAGCGCGAACCATCCTAAACAAGATCATGCAGGAAACCGACGACATTGATATATTTGCCGACAGTATTGGCGTATTTTGTAGAAAAGTTTTAGCCATACTTACCTAGTTTCACGAGTCTGTACAATGCTTGCTCAGCTCAATCTTTGATTGATTAGGTAATTTAGGTATATTTAGTTTATTTTTATGATTGCTTCTTTTTGAATTGTTCCTACCTAAATTGTTGTATTATTTATAGTGATGCTACCTCCTATGAATGTGTACCTACCTCATAAGTGTTTTGGTTATAAACTGTAAACTTGTGTGTGATTAATAAATAAATAAATAAATAATAAATAAATAAATAGTATCAAAAACAAGTCCTATAAGGATATTTAGATTTTTGACATAGTTGGGTTCGGCGCTCCAGGTCACAAATGTGCAAAAAATCAGAACTACCGGATTAGACGCAAACTATATATCCTGTACTTTCAGGCAACAAGGTTACTGGATCAAAGTAGACTCACTGTTTGTTGTTGGTGTCGTAGAACCAGCGCGGGCATTAATAGCTGCTTTCGCTGCTTTCGCTGAACGCCGCTGGCAGCGAGCGCTTCTCTCTTTCTGTAAGTATGTACATACAATTTGTTATTTTACTATAACTCGATAGTTACCTTAAAACAAAGTTTAAACCGACTCCAATAGGGATGGGGACACCAAATAAAATAATAGATAATGTTGCATTTTTTCGAAACAGGATTAAAAATACAGTCGAATGGAAAAAAGGTAACGCAAAAGAATAAATAATCACTATTAAGTGTCCGAAGTTCTAAGAGGGAAAAGTGACAGCATGTAGCCCACATGCTGTCACTTTTTCGCAAAACGTGCCCTCTTATGAAACGATTGTCATTAAGGGGCTTATAGCTCCCAATGACCTTCGATCTGTTACTGTCCGTTTTTTCGTGTTTTTTTGTGGCTTAATACAACGAGGTTTACCGAAGTAGTGTCCCATATTTACTTCAAAACTCACCGTTTTCGAGATATATGGCACCAAACTTTAGCAGTTTTAGGCCATAAAACCAGTTTTTTGGACGTAACTTTCGTGAAAATGAATTAAAAATTAAATTAAAAGCTCTCTTGGGTTGTTAGAGACGGAAAAAGGAACAGTTACATGTAAATTTCATATATAAAAGTGCATAAACAACATACTAAAATCGAAACCAAGGCTGTGTTGGACCGTGTTTGAATAAATCATAAAAAAATATGTATATTTTTTTTTCTAAAAAACTCTCTTGCATAAGTAAATAACGGTATGAAGAACCGATTAACGTTTGTATCATGAATATATATATTGTTATGACGGAGGAATATCAACTCAAAACACATCAAAACTAGTCAATTAGCGCTTGGAGCCCCTTAACTATGACAGTTGAGACCCGTGACGTCACGAGTCTCGAGCTTTTTCTTTCTTCTAACAACTAACATTAAAACGGTTGTAGCAGGTTTATATTTTGAGATCATATTTGAATGGGATTTTTGGCATTAGGCATATTTTTTTGCCTTTTTAGGGTTCCGTAGCCAAATGGCAAAAAACGGAACCCTTATAGATTCGTCATGTCCGTCCGTCTGTCTGTCTGTCTGTCCGTCCGTATGTCACAGCCACTTTATTCCGAAACTATAAGAGCTATACTGTTGAAACTTGGTAAGTAGATGTATTCTGTAAACCGCATTAAGATTTTCACACAAAAATCGAAAAAAAACATTAAGTTTTAGGGGTCCCCATAGTCAGAACTGAAACTCAAAAAAAAAATTTTCATCAAACCCATACGTGTGGGGTATCTATGGATGGAAAAAAATGATGATAGAGGTTTCTAATATCATTTTTTTCTAAACTGAATAGTTTGCGCGAGAGACACTTCAAAAGCGGTAAAATGTGTGTCCCCCCCCCCCCCCCCCCCCTGTAACTTCTAAAATAAGAGACTGATAAAACTAAAAAAAATATATGATGTACATGTACATGTAAACTTCCACCGAAAATTGGTTTGAACGAGATCTAATGAGTAGTTATTTTTTAATACGTCATAAATCGTAAACCGCAATTTATTTCACGGAACCCTTCATGTGCGAGTCCGACTCGCACTTGGCCGCTTTTTTACATTTGGTGTAATAAAAAAATGTCGTCCTCATCCCTATTCTGTACTTCGCCATGCCATGCACACTATACATGAAATTATCTTTCCAATTTAGACATATACATAGAACTGATTTCTATTTCATATGATATTGCAGAAAAAACCCAAGTCGCTATATAATATTGGCTGATAATATTTGAGGAGTTCCGTCGATTTCTCAATGATCTAAGAATTGATACTTCATTAGTAGCTACTTCAACGGAATCATATATGTCTTTACATACTCTATAGTCTTACTTTACATCCTTGAGGATTTCCATAAGTCATCTGTGGTTTTCATCGTTCCACTTCACCAAAATTGCGATTTCCCCGGATGAATACACGAGTTGTAATAGAAAATACCGAAATCCCTACGCGTGCCTATAAAATTTGAGAGTTGCCCTCAAATTCCCTGGGATTCCATGATCAGATCATGACTTGGTGACAGTGGGACCACATCAGGAGTAGGTACACCCTTTTGAATAAAACATGAATTTTGAAAATTGATCCACAATTGACAGAAAAATCGTTGAACATACCTACATTATAAAAAAAATACATACAGTGGAACATAGAACCTCCCCCGTTTTTGAAGTCGGTTAATAACTGTCAAAAACAATGTAATGCTATTTTGAAAGAAAGATCGAATATTTAAAAATGAGTCGCATGGACCACTTGTACCTATTCAAATATAATCAGTAGAAAGTGAATGCCTACAAATTTGACACTAAGTCACAAACAAAACTAGCTTCAAAACTAGTAACAAACAGTTACGTAACTTAAGGGAAAGCACAAATAGAAGATATTTAGAGTATTATAAAACTAATAACTACTTCGGCCAAAGGACTCGTAAATACATGATACCTAAGATTTTTAACCAATTAAGCCTAGATGTGGAACAAAATACTAGCAAACAGTTATTTAAACAAAGGCTGAAAACAATACTTTTAGATAAAATTAATTTAGTTGTAGATATACGGTAGATATAAAAAACATTATTTCGTAATTGCACCAGTCACACGCACTAACGACGACGCACTCGGCGGGCCATTGGTGGACTTTATGCTGTTGTGATAAGGTTCACAAATGGTCCGCTGAGTGTGTCGTCGATGGTATACTAAGTTTAGTGTTAGTAAATTAAGTAGGTAAACACAACAATGTTTGACTTTTGGAAGGGAGCGCACATTCGCCGACAAACTGTCCTCAGTTTGGCGAAACAGGAAGGGATGTACTTGCCACTGTTGTTTTTTTTGAGAATAAATAAAAAAAAAAAAGTACAATCGTATTTCATCATCATCATCATATCAGCCGAAAGACGTCCACTGCTGGACATCGGCCTCCCCCAAAGAGTGTCACAATGGCCGGTCCTGCGCCACCCGCATCCAGCGGTCTCCCGGGACCTTTACCAGGTCATCAGTCCACCTTGTGCCGCACGCAATCGGTTTTTGCTCGAATTTATTTTTGGAGCATGCGAATCGGCTCCTAGCTGCCTCTTTTCATCTTTATTTTATTAGAGGTAGACTACACCCTATTAACCAAGCAACGCTACGTGTAAGCCGCATTTTTCCGCTTTGGAGCGGAATTTACTCGTAGGGTCATGACTCAGTCATTGCCCTTGTGCTAACTGACAGCAACAATTACCTTGGTTGAGTTCTGGCACACACTGCTTCTCACAGAGCTCCCGCGTCTCGAAGTTGTTGGCGTTACCGAGACAGCCGCCGTAGGTGAACTGTACGCAGCCCTGGTTGGTGTCGTAGTGCCAGCGCGTGGACTGATCGCCACAGCTACCCTTTACCTTCGGTAGGTTGCATACGTCTGAAAATATAGGTGTTTTACCCCTTTATCCACTCAGAGGGCCTACCGCGAAAGGCATTCGAAGTTTCCCCTCTCTGTCGTACTTACGAGTTCGTACGTAAGTGCGACAGAGAGGGAAAAGTTCGAATGCCGTTCGCGGTAGGCCCTCAGTTGATTTTTAGCTACCAACTTTGTACCCCAAATTAACATGTTCACCGCCAAGAATCACTACGCGCTACGCCCGTAGCCGTTCCCGTAGTTATCTACGTGTAGCGGAAAGCGCCTACGGCGTAGGCGCCCCCTACGCGGGTTCCTAGTAGTGAAATGTGTCAACTGTTGTTGGTATAATTATCAACATTTTGAATTTAACATTATGTACAAGACGAATGTTATAACTAGTTACAATTATTTTAATTGCAGCGACCGAGTTGCAGCGAAGTCATCCGTTTAATAATTTACTTTCAAAACAAAGTTTTAACCGACTTCAATTCAGTACTCCGCCAAGCCACATTAACATTTCCACATTTTTTTTCCAATTTACCACATGAACTGATTTTCGAGAACAAAAGCGTTGATTTTTAGACCAATAAACCAAATCACTGTATGTGGGCCGATAATATTTGAGGACTTCCGTCGATTCCTCAAGGATCTCAGAATTACCTTTGGCACTTCATTGTTTGCTATTTCAACGGAATAATATCAGAATCTGTGTCGTACTTATATAATTTGAAGTACATCATTGAGAAGTTCCACAAGCCATCTGTGGTCTTCATCATCACTTCCACTTCACCAAATTTATGATTTCCGGGTGTAAATACACGAGTTATAATAGAAAATAGAGGCGAGGAAGAGGAAGACCTAGAATAGACTACATGGAGCAACTCAAAAAGAGAGTTGATGTTGGGTCATACCGTGAGGTCAAAGAGATTGCGTGGGATCGGAGTAGATGGAGGGCCTACTTTGAGCTACACCGACAAGAGCCTAGCTCTTAAGTAAGAGAAGAAGAGAATAGAAAATACCGAAAAAAAAATACACGTGTGCCTAATATATTTGAGGAGTTCCCTCAATTCCTCATGGTTCCCATCATCCAACTGGGGTTTTGAAAACAATGGGACCAATCTGGAAGCATATACTTGCAGTTAAAAAAAGAATTGTACGAATCGGTTCATAAATGACGGAGTTCTGAGGTAACAAACATTAAAAAAAAAAATATATATATGTATATCCGAATTGAGAACCTCCTCCTTTTTTTGAAGTCGGTTAAAAAAGCGACTTTACGTCCAAAGTAAGTATACGTAGTCTACGTACCTATTACCTAAGTAACGTAGCCAAGGTAGAATATTCAAAATCTGATAACAATTTTGCATAATGTCGTACATACTAATATTAGACTTTTCTTCTGTATAATATTATCTTTCAAGAGGCATAGACTAGGTGATTGTAGCAGCTACAATCACCTAGTCTTTTCCTCTTGGAAGATATGTAGCTTTATATGCATGTAGGGAACCGTTAATCTGATTCAAACAATCATTCACCAGTGTACCCATAGATTGGACTTTCCTTATATTTTATCACGCTAATTTGCTTGTGTGCAAAGCCGCGCGGGCATATAGTCTTAAATAATTTAAATCGTACCTTTACCAGTTGGGTGCACGCACACTTCCACGCACCCCGCCTTGTCCGCGAACCGGTTCCCGTTGCCCTCGCAGCCGCCGTAGTGGAAACGCGAGCAGCCGCCATACTGCAAGTCGTAGTACCATTGCACGGTGTAGTTGGTGCAGCGGGCCCGCCTCGTACGGTAACGCGCAGGGTACTGGGGGGCAAGGGGGCTTTTGAAACGCAATTTGTAAGTTTGTGTCAAATGCCGATTGTATTTTTCTGTGTACTGTCATCAACAACTTATTGAGAGGATTCTAACGAGCCGGGCACGCGGGCAGCTAGTCTTAGTGCCAGAGAGGAAAGTCTGGTGGAATATTGTAGGACCAATCAGGAATAAGGACGGGAATCAGGAGCGGATGAAAAGTAGGGAGCTCTGGAAGAACTGATAGCCATGCCGAACGCCATTGGTGAAGTCAAGGCAATGCGACTCCGCTGGCTCGGCCATCTGGAGAGGAATGGGAGATAATCGTGCAGTGAAGAAAGCGTATGTGGGTCGGTCAATGGAAAACGCCCAGTGGCCCGGCCCAGGTACCGCTGGAGTGAGGAAGCCTTCAAAGATCTGACCACCCTTGGGGCATCCAACTGGCGTGAGGTGGCGCAGAATAAGGCAGAGGCGTTCTCTTGTGTGTGGTCAAGATCCTTTTTATAAACGGCTTTTGAAATGCAATGTCACAACAGATTATCAGTACGCTAGCTGTTAGGTACTGACACGCAGACAGACGGACAGCGGAAGTTTAGTAACAGGGTTCCGTTTGGTATCCTTCGGGAACTCGACCCTAAAAAATATTATCTAAAGAAAGAAAGAAAGAAAGAAAGAAAGAAAGAAAGAAAGAAAGAAATTTATTTGCTAGAGACATGGTACAACAATAGATGGAACAGTGTTTTAGTCATGATCAGCACATCTCGCCAAAATTTTTGTTCATGCAAATTTTTTTTGAAACTTAATATTTAATCTAGTTAAATTCTTTGACCCTACTCACTGGACCCTACATTTTACATGTATTATTTAGACAGCAAGTTTGTGAAATACCATTTTCGCCTGATTTTTACGGAATTTATGAAGATTACTTTTCATTATTTTTTACCGTATCGGTATTAAATTTAGGTGGATTATTAATGAATATTTAGTCAAATTACCCAACCTATTTTTTGGTGTAAAAATATGGCTGATATCGATATAAGTATTGTTGTGTTTTCATAGAGCGAAACCGTAAAGTTCTCAGGGTACCCGGGGATGATAGTGCGTACCCGTGAACGAATAATATTTAAAATTTACCTGGATGCTCTATCTTTATCTGGAATATTATACTTCGTTTGCAATTGGGATACCTTCTATCTGTTTAGGTATTGTATGTAGGTAATAAATAATAGCCTTAAAACTTAGAACTCAATAGATACAAGGAAACTATTTTCAGCGATTTCAAAACTGAATGAATCGTCTCTATTCCAGAATGCGAATCACTTGTTTCAGGGTGATTAAAAAAACATTCTCTATGTTAAAATAAAGTTAAAAATGTGATAAGAAAATAAGTCTTTTTTAAAGAGGGAGGCTTAAAATTGTTACCTTAAATTTTCTGAAGATGAAACTGCTTGGTTTGCTGCTCTAAGTACATTCGGACAGACTCAATTTATTTCATAATTTTAAACCAAAAAACGACTTCGATTCAATCCTGTTTACTTTACCTCGCAGACGCTTTCCGAAATCCTTGGGGTTTTAAAGTAAATACACAACTGAAGTTATAGGGGCGCAATGCCACTGTTATCTACCGATTTTCAATGAAAATTTTAAATATTATCTGCTTTGACTTAAGGTTGACTGGCAGATAATGCTTTGTGGCATTAAGTCCAGCTTTTGCAATAAAGATGAAATAACTAAAGTTAAATATTATTGACGATGACGACGTTTGTGAGGGTGTTTTGATTACTTTTGATTGATAGAGAATTTGAACCGATATCACGCATAAACTATGGTAGTTGCAAGCGTCCATAGGCTACGGTAACCACTTATTATAAGTTGTTTGCCACCTACGTGGTGTAAAAGAAAATTATATACCTACTTACCTATCGTTATTTACAAATTATCCAGTAGTATGGCTTTGGACATAAAAATAACATGTTAGCTATAATTTATACGCGTACGAAGTCGCGGGCAGAAGCTAGTCTTCCATATGCGAAAACTCACTATGAATCGCGGATGACTGAGATGCCACCACCATCGCCATTAGGCACAGCAGCTTCATCGTTGTGCCCATGGTGCCGTGATCTCGCGAAATGAAGCTTGGAGCCAACGCCACACACTTGATTAGGTACTCACATTATTAAAAACAAATTGTATACTGAACGTGACGAGATAAACTTTGCCCTTTGACCTGTTTATCAAATATTTAGGCTACACGTGGACCTAAACAATAAATAGGGTGACGGCACAAATTAGAAATTCATTTAAAAATTAGATGATTTTTGACGATACAAAAATGGTGATTTTTTTTTGACACTCAAGTGCATGAGGAACATTTAAACAAAACCAAAAATCCTGTATGTTTAATATATAATTAATAAAAAATATATAAATTGAAAATTACGAAATCACCATTGATGGACATCGAAAATTCAGTAATGGACACCCAGTCATGGACACTGACCCAATTATGAACATCCATTCATGGACACTGACCCAATTATGAACATCCATTAAAGGACACTTTTGTATGGAATAAATAAATAAAACAAATGGCGTAAATTAAAACGCTCACTATTTTTTCTCGGTATGGCAATTTATTATTTTATAAGGAGACGCTACACGGGCATGATTTGATTAATTGATTGATTGATTTCGCTCGTGTGGCGTCTTATAGGCCATTATACAATACACGTACACCTAGCAATTTGTCACAACAACCTAGAAACAGCGGCGCTACCACGAACTTCGAATCTCGAACTTCGTATATCTCCGTCTCTGTCGCTCGAGTACCATAAACTATAAGTGCGATAGAGACGGAGATATACGAAGTTCGAGGTTATAGCTCAGCTACATGATAGAGGGAGATATCAAACATTCAAATTATTCACTTTAAAGGAGGTTGTTGTGACAAGTTGATAGGTGTATAGATCGCTTATGGAAGCACTGTCGTCAAATGTCATTTGTCATTGTCAGATTTTACCGCGATTTTGCTGGTGTTAGCAAAGAGAATATAACCACTACGAAAGACGCGAAACGCGAACCCGCATGTTTATTGATTGAATATAAAATTGTTATTAACAAAGTTATTATTAAGTCTACATATTTGAATCCTCGAGGGTTAGAAATACCTACCAAAATAAGAATCTCTGTGATCAAAATTTTGCTTTCGTAGTTTTATCGGAGTCCGGATAATGACGAAAGTAAAACTAAATCTAATTGCTGCGGCGTGTGAAAACATGGGTATTGGTGCCAACGGGACCCTACCCTGGAGATTAAAGTGAGTAAAAACTTTATAATGCCAAAGAATTATGCTTAATCTTCAACCATAAATCAAATCAATAAGAGTGTCGATTTCGGATGTTGACGCCACTCATTATGGTTGAGAATTTAATGTGGCAGACATTTTATAAAACTGTCATTGGAATAGAAAGCTTCTACTGTGGATGGTAGAGTTGCTTTTTGAGCTACTACTGTTGGACTACTTTGATTCGGCTAACTCAAAAATACACATAGCTGGTGAATTTTGATAGGTTCCTATAATTTACAGCCAGTCCATCTGCATGGAAGTATCTTCCTCTCTCTCTTTATTCATGGGTTAAAAAGAGTCAGAGATTGTTCGATACACTATAGGGATCCTGTTGATCGAAATGGTCGTGCCCTTATAACATACAAGCTTTGCATTGTCCACAGAAAGGAAATGGCTTACTTCACAACAATGACCACCAAAGTATCAGTGCCCGAGCGAGTAAATGCTGTGATCATGGGCCGCACCACCTGGGACTGTATCCCGGACAAATATCGGCCGCTGCCCAACCGGGTCAACATAGTTATGACCAGGCATGTTGATAGTGTTAAGGATAAGGTAGGGATACTCATACTCATTTATTTATGATGCATCGGTACAATCAACTTACACAAATAGATTTAAAAAAGCGGCTAAGTGCATATCGAACCACACACAATGAAGGGTTCCATGCCTACTACTATGGACACTACAACCTAAGACTAGTGGTTCTCTCCAAACAATGAACGTCTTGACTAATAAAATATTGTTGTCTTATTCATTACACCCGAATATCATCAAACAAACATGTATACATACATACTAATAATGTAAGATTGTATATAAATAAAATAAAATAATAAGGAATTTGTTAGAGTCATGATGTAATCAGTAAGGGAGGCGTACAATAATTACAGAACAATCAACATTAAATATGGCAAATTTTCCATACATTCAGATTTTAACAAACACTGCTTACGATTACAGAGGGTTTGGTGCAACGCACCCTAATTCCACTGAACAGCATGTCTACATTTAACTCGCACGTCTACAGTTTAAAAGCATACCCAAATAGGTCTGTGATAGCTAAACAAAAAATACACTACAGTAGGTAAATAGTCCAGCTTCACAGGTGAAATTACCAAACACAGTGTCTAAATCCAAATCTCATGTGCAAAATTCAAAAATTCAAAATCATTTATTTGTAAACATAGGTATATGGATGGTCAAAAAACTTAAAATTATGTACCACTATGTTTTGCCATATGGCATACAAATACTTTATGAAAAGATGGAGCAGCATGCATCTAATTTAGAGTAAGTATTATATCATTATAGTTCACAATCCGTAAAATATTCATTCAGTGATTTTTTTTACTAAAAGGGTAAACAGGCTTTTTTTGAATTCTATCAAATCTTCTACTTTGCATAGATTTTTTGGCAATTTGTTATAGATTTTCGGTGCCATTCCGAAAACACTTTTAGCAAGAAGACCCGTTTTTATTGATTCCGTAAATATTTTATGACATTGGCGAGTACTGTTAAAAACAGAAAACTGATGCATATTGTTTTTAACGTAAACTGCGGTCTCGAATATGTAGAGGCACGGTAGTGGAAGTATGCTAAGTCTGATAAAATGCGGTTTACAAGATTCCGTTGATGGTATTTTACATACTGATCGTAAACATCGTTTCTGTGCTTTAAAGGCCATCTCTCTGTCTGTGGAATTGCCCCAGAACATGACACCGTATCTTAAAGTCGAAGTAACATACGCGTGATAGGCGGTAAGAACAGCTGGTTGACTTACTATTTTACTAAGATTATATAATGCATATATTTGTAAAGTTTTTTACATATAATGTCAATCTGATCTTTCCATGTCAACTTATTATCTAAACTTAACCCTAAAAACTTAGTAAGGTCTGATTCGTCAATTTGGTGGTTTTTTTTATGTCACGGTGAGATTTGGTATTCTATCAACTCTTTGCTTGAATTTCATTACCTTTGTTTAATTTAAATTAATGCATAAATTATTCATATTCAACCATGTAATTACTGTGTCAACTGCTTTGTTAATTTCAATCTGTATTGTTTGTGTATTATTTCCAGTAAATATTATTGTACTATCATCGGCGAACATGATCATTGAGTGCTCAGTAGTCAATGGCAAATCATTAATATAGATAAGGAAAAGCAAAGGGCCTAATACACTGCCTTGGGGCACTCCGTATTTTATTTCTTTAAAATCAGATGATACAGATATTTCAGTCTTTGATTTAGTACAAATTTTATTTAATGTAACCATTTGCTTTCGTCCGGTTAAATAAGATCTAATTAAATCGTGAACATTACCATGTACGCCATAATTATATAATTTATTTAACAAAATGTTATGATCAACAAAGTCGAAAGCCTTCGACATGTCCACGTATAAAGCAACAGCGGGTCTTTTTTTGTCTAGCTCCTTCATAACTTTTTTTAAAAGATCATAAATTGCCATATTAATGGACTTGTTTTTTCTGAAACCTTTTTGTTCTGCTGCAAATAAGTCGTGAGTCTCAAAGTATTGTAAATAACTTTCTCGATAATTTTCGAAAAAATTGATAAAAGGGCTATTGGTCTGTAATTATTCATATTTTCTTTGTCACCCTTCTTAAATAGAGGTTTCACTATGGCTATTTTTAATATTTCAGGAAAACTACCCTTTTCAATACATAGATTTGTAATATAACTGATTACTGGTGCTATTATATGCGCTACTTTTTTTACAATTTTGCATGAAATGCCATCGAAACCAGTACTATGCGTATTTTTTAATAAATTAATTATAGTATGAATGTCATGAGGGCATGTGGGTTTCATAAAAATGGAATTAGAGGATTTAAATGTCATAGTAAGATTATTTTTTGATATATAATTAGGATTATTAGATATGATGTCAGCATTGTTATTTGATGTAACTTGTTCAACAAAACAAAGTGCTCGTTAAATGTTTGTGCGATAACCTTCATGTCATTTATTCGTATACCGTCATGTTTTATGGGGGCAATATTTTCCCTCAAGTAGGTAGTTTTTGGTTTTTTTATGATATTCCATGTAGCTTTACATTTATTAGATGAGTTTTTAATGTAATAGTCATTTTGAGACTTTTGCGTGAGTGATATAATTTTTTTAAATCTATTGTGTATTAGGAGAGAGTCTATATTTCCAAAGCAAATTCCTTTTTTCCTACAACAAATTCAAATACCATTAGTTATCCATTTTGGTTTTTTAAAAGTTATATTTTGTATCTGACAAGTGGAAAACAAAGTTATAAAATAATTGAAAATCATCGATAAAACATTCGAAAGCCTCATTAGGGTCGTTAGCCATATACACACTATTGAAGTTAAGACTTTGTAATGCTATAGTGTAAAAATAAATAAAATAAAAATTATCCATTTTTACATTAGTAATTTATCCGTATTGGTTAGTAAGCTCCTTATAGTTAGTAGTTAGTGTTATGTTTGTATATGTTATTTACTAAATTGTGTAGGCCTCCTCCAACTCTCTCAATTTTTGCCTGTCTTCCGCTTTATTTAGCCAGTCTTTCCCTGCAATTTCTTTTATATCATCTAGCCATCGTTTATATGGCTTTCCCAACTTCCTTTTGCCAATAGGGCCTCTCCATTTCGTTGCCAATATTGTCCATCTATTGTTTTTGTACCGTGCGATATGTCCTGCCCGTCGCTTTTTCAATTTGAGTGCTTGAGTTAGTGCGCCTTGTAACTTTGTTTTTTCTCTAATATACATACTTTCTGTATCTTTTTTATGTTGAGCATGCTCCTTTCCATGGCTCTTAGTGTAGACACCGTATAAAATAACCAATAATGATTTTTTGAAACATATTAAAAATAGCACCTAGCACCCGGGCGCTCCATGGGCTAGAGGCGCGCCTGAGCAATATTAAAATTGGTTGTAACTTCGTATTTTTTTGAGATATCTGAATCGGATTTTCGTTACTCTAGATATTTTTTTACCTTCTTTCTTTTGGACTTATAATAAATTTTGAGTCTACACCCCTATTATACTTTTCAGGTACCAGAGGGTGTGGTAGTGGTCCCGAGCCTGGATGAGGCCATCAAATACATTGAAGGCAGATCCGATGTCGAGAGCACCTGGGTTATAGGAGGTTCTTCCATATATCAGGTATGGTCAAAAGATCTCTTACATGATTGAGAAAACACAAAACTAGATTTACGCCACGCCTGGCCAAAAGTGCCAATTACAGCCCGTTACGCGAGTGTAAAATTTTCTACTCACCTCGGGCAGTAGTAAAGAAATCCTCATATCGCATACTTGTCGCCCTCGCCTTCAGCTCGGGCATAAAATATCTGCAATATGTGACTTTTTTGTTTAACCGTTGAGTAATGTACCTCATCATATCAGCCAAAAGACGTCCACTGCTAGACATAGGCCTCCCCCAAAGAGTCCCCTGCATCCAGCGGACTGCCGCGACCTTTACCAGTTCATCAGTCCACTTTGTGGGGGTCTACCCACGCTGCTCCTGCCGGTTCGTTGTTGCCACTCGAGAACCTGTCCACCCCAACGGCCATCGGTTCTACGTACAATGTAAATAATTGTACCTACGTGCAATGTATGTAATAAATAAATAAATATATGCGGACGGACAATCTTACACAAATTGACCTAGTCCCAAACTAAGCAAAGCTTGTACTATGCGTACTAGACGAAGATAAACATACTTATAGATAAATAATACATAGAAAACATCCATGACTCCTTTGACGTTGTAAAAGGTAGTTCTAATCTGGTCTCTAACCCTATTAGTTTCAGCTGTGCGTTGATGAGTGAGTAAGTGAGTCAGTCAGTCAGAACATAGGCATTTATATGTATATAGATGACGAAGTGCCATTCATATTCATTTATTAGGGTTCCGTAGCCAAATGGCAAAAAACGGAACCCTTATAGATTCGTCATGTCTGTCTGTCCGTCCGTATGTCACAGCCACTTTTTTCCGAAACTATAAGAGCTATATTGTTGAACCTTAGTAAGTAGATGTATTCTGTGAACCGCATTAAGATTTTCACAAAAAAATCGAAAAAAAAACATTAAGTTTTAGGGGTCCCCATACACAGAACTGAAACTCAAAAATTTTTTTTTCATCAAACCCATACGTGTGGGGTATTTATGGATAGGTCTTCAAAAATGATACTAAGGTTTCTAATATCAATTTTTTCTAAACTGAATAGTTTGCGCGAGAGACACTTCCAAAGTAGTAAAATGTGTCCCCCCCCCCCCCCCCCTGTAACTTCTAAAATGAGAGAATGATAAAACAAAAAAATATATATGATGTACATTACCATGCAAACTTCCACCGAAAATTGGTTTGAACGAGATCTAGTAAGTAGTTTTTTTTTTAATACGTCATAAATCGTAAACCGCAATTTATTTTACGGAACCCTTCATGTGCGAGTCCGACTCGCACTTGGCCGCTTTTTCATTGTATAGTCATGTGGGTACAATAATGTTGGTGTTTAGTTACATTTTACATGAAAGTCTGTACATGACGCCACAATAGCGCTTATATACTAACTTAACTAATAATAGTATTTAAATTCAAGTTTATACAAAATGTCTCTTATTCATCTTTGCTTTGTCATCAAGGAATTCGTTTACCAAGTAGTAGCTCTTCTTTATCAGGAATGCCTGGAGACGGTTGTTGAAGACGTTTCTAGAACTTAGGCATTTTATTTCATCGCTAATTTTATTAAATGTCTTTATTAGTGATGTGCCGAATATTCGGTAAATATTCGGTATTCGGCATATTCGGCACGTTTTTCAATGTTCGTTATTCGGCCGAATTATTCGGTTCAAATGCCGAATATTTACCGAATAATTTTGCAGGTTTTTTGTCTGCAAGTTGTAAGAATGTAACATAGTCATTGTCCTATGAAGTTATTATTCTAAAACGGATTCTTATTGTTATTTAACTACCTTTAGTATAAATGTTTCACTTAAAAATCAACAAGATTTTTACCACTAAAAAATGAGTTTGTTTTGGAACGGCTGATTAAGACATAAGGCATTCCTTTGTACCGAACTATTCGGCCGAATATTCGGTTCGGCATAAGCTGGACTGAAAATTCGGCCGAATATTCGTATTCGGTAAAACCCATATTCGGCGCATCTCTAGTCTTTATACACATCACGTTAGGGCTATAGCCTATTACAGTGTTAATTTTCACAATACGGTGCGTGCTAGTTTATTTTTATACCTGGTATCGTATCGTCGCGGTTGGTCGGCGAGTCTAGTGAACAACTGAGGGTAATTTCTAACAAATTTGCAAACTTCCATTTAAGTGTCTGTGTGTGGGAGTGTGTGAGTTAAGGTGTTTGTATGTGTGTGTGTGTTTTCATGTCCGTTCGTTTGTGAATGTGTGCGTGCGAGGGGGAAAGAGAGAAAGCGTTAAGAGGGAGTATAAAAACTGTGCTACATGTCTAGTGCCCGCGACTTCATCTGCGAGGCACGATAATTGTACACTTTGTTTTTCTCAATATATTATTTTTATTGTCACTAGTTATATTAGTGTCTTGTCTTACCGGGACCTAAAGAAATTAGCCGAGGACCGAGAGAACTGGTGTTTACTCCACCGACAAGAGCCAAGCTCTTAAATGTTGATTATGATGAGTATTCATGGGTTATCGGAAACGATAACGCAGGTTAAGCAAAGATGGCAGCGGTCAGTCTTTGGATGGGTGACCGCCTGTTTGAGTGGTTACTATAAATGAGCGCTTCCGTGCTTTGGAAGGCACGCTAAGCAGTTGATCCCGGCTGCTGTCTATGACAGTAGTCGTTAAGCCGAGTTAGAGGCCTTCGGGCGGCTTAAGAACCTCTAACAGTCGAGTTGCCCACTCACTTGACAAAGGGGGGACAACTGTCACTCGCGTCCGCAGGAGCTACCTACCACAACCCTGCACGTGTCCCCTGGGTGCTAAAGAGTGACAAGCTCAAAGGCCAAAATAATGTATGCCATACGATTAAATAAAGTATAGTAGGTACGGATAGATAAATCGTAAATCTCAGAATGTGACCACTTTAACACTTTAAACTCTCGCGATTTGTACACATATTTAAATACTGTTTAATCCGGGTCTAACGCGATATTTATTTACCTTTATTTCTGACCATCTTATCTTATCTCTATATTTATAGTTATCTGCGACCATGACCGGTGCAACCCGTGTCGAAACGTCAGAAATAAAGGTAAATAAATATCGCGTTAGACCCGGATTAAACAGTATTTAAATATGTGACCACTTTGTTCTGTAGGTACCGAAACCATGGCTTATGAAATATTTAAGTTTGTAGGTGACAACAATATTAGTGCCTATCTAAACTATAGTATTGATAACCTCTGACATTGGATACTATGCTCAGTACAAATTACAATCAGTATTTATTCATGCTGTTTCATTCCGGTGGCGGGCCCTATTGTGTTAACCCGTTCTAACAATGTCCAAAAGGGATGTAGGCATAATTGGGAATAGATGAAAATTTCAGAAGTGCCTGTTTATTTTTTTGGTCATAGGAATAACCTTCCTTAGCACCAGAAAAAAGATGCAGCCTTTTCAGCTGCGTCAATTATTTTTGAAAATATAATCAGTTTTCTCACTTACGTTTTTATTTAGGACGGCGAATAAGACACTTTCCTTGATGCGTCACATATTACAAACAAATATTTAAAATATCTGACCCTGGAAAAGACAAATATAGCTACTGCAGCTGTCAATATCATTGCCAGTGTCAGTTTACCACGGATATTTAAAGAAAAATTAAGATATTTTCTTTTAATATCAGATGAATCAAGGAAAGTGTCTTAAGTCCTAAACCCAAAACGTAAGTGAGGAAACTGTTTATATTTTTCAAAAATAATTGACGCAGCTGAAGTCTGTATCTTTTTTTCTGGTGCTAAGGAAGGTTATTCCTATCACCAAAAAAATAATCAGGCACTTCTGAAATTTTCATCCATTCCCCACACGCCTTATCTACTAGACCTTTTAAAAATATGTAAAACTTGATAGGAATGTCTCCCAAACCGCCCCTCCCGCCGAAACAGAGGAGAAATAAAGGACATCCGTACGACGGCCCCCGATGAACAAACCCGGATGGACACAAGCGAGCCGGTTCAAGTCCAACCGCGGCGGATAACCCAAGTCAGGCAGGACATCGAGGCGAGGGACGTGACCTTCGACGGCCGGACGATGCGGGAACCCACACTGGCAAGGTCAGTCGCAACGACGACTGCCACGGATGACCCCGCAACTCCTGCCGTCGGAGGCCACGAGTTCCACATGGACTATGGTGGCGCGAACTTCGTCGATAAGTACGCCATGAGCTACTTATCGAGGAATCATGTCAACCAGAGGGCCAGGCTTCACTTGGCCTTTTTTAGACATGACAATAGCCCTGCCATAGACCTAAATTCGTATGTGGCGGGGAAGGTTTACCTCACAAACAGCGGGCTCCCGGGGGACGATGACGAGCTGGAGAGGCTGTATTTCAAGTTTTGCTCCAAAAAGCGTTTGGACCGGGAACTCGTTGAGAAGGATCTGGCAAAAGTAAAGGCCGAGTTAATCTCAAAATACCTTACTCAAAGAAATTCTGCCTGACGCAACTTCGACGAGTTTCACGAAGTAAACCGTAGCGGAGGGTCGGGCTCGCGGCCACAGTCAGCCACATAGGCTGGATGTAACCCCGAGTGCGTCATACTCTGATAGCAGCACTTGAAAGATCGCCCCCCTTAAAATTTAAAGAAAAAAAAAACTTCTAAAGCCAAGTCACTAGAAAAGCTTGTCACTTTGTCATTGTATTTTGTTTGTTTAAAAATTAGAATCTCTTCAGCATGCTTTTGTAATTTCTGTTATCTGTAAGTAAAAAAATGTAACCTAGTAACTAAAAATGTTTGATGCAAGCATCTCCCAACCCGACTGGTGTCTGTTGGACGGAAGGCGCACTTGGCGACAAAGAGAGCGACCCACCGGCCGGCAACCTGTCACGCGTGGATCACCCTAGCAGAAGCCTAAACATCATCCTCCTAGCGTTATTCCCGGTTGTGCTCCAAAAGGCCCCGGGGTTAGCTTCCCAGCAGAAGCCTAAACAGAGCAATGAAATTCTTCTCCGGCCTTTCAGTAGTGGCTGGGGTAAGGATCTGCCGGGGCCCACAGTGGCGGCAAGTCGGTCGACCTCAATGTACGTTTTAGTGTTCGTCCATCCGACAAACCCCTGTCTTCCTCCCCCCCTTATTTTTAGCAGCTGTAACTACCGATGGAAAGGGAAACGAAAATAGGGCAGCGCGAGGAGACACGCGAAAAAACAATCCAAGGCAAAAAAAGCAGGCCTTGCCGGGAAGCCCCCCCGTCAAGATGGTATTAACAGCCACACTAGCGGTCCAAAAAGAACTCCAACCCACCCTCCCATCGGCGGGCAAAAGAAAGGAAGCCCGTAGTTTGTAAGTCATGCGTGCATCAGAAATCCCCGTCCACCCAACGACTCAGTAGTATAAGAATCGGGCGACGGTCAATCAAGGAGAAGCTGCAAACAGCATCTCCATGCTTGAGCTGAGCACCCCGCTGAAACCGGTGTTCCGGCCGAGCAAAGCTACGCGCCGTCATAACGTTGCTAACACATATCGTCAGGCGCTAAAATAATCTACGGATGTCAAAATACCTTTACGTTCACTTGCAATCCGATCTTGTAACAGTTGTAACATCCAGCATGTTTTCTTTTAATTAAATTGTCAAAAATACAATTTGGAGTTTACTTGACAGACAAGACACACGGCCTTGCTCTCTCCCGGCCTTGGTGCACTGGCTGAGGTAAAGATCTCGCAAGAAGTAGTTTTTAAGACCTCCCAAATACCCCCTTCTTCACCCTCTGAAATTTTTTGAAAAAGTCGAGAGAGATGACCGAGTTTTTTTAGCCGGTAGCCGGTCGTCCATAATGGATTTTCCTCGGTCCGCGGTCTATAAGTACATCTTTTTCAATCAATTTTACAAAAAAAAAACCTATACATGATGAGGGACAGAAAATATGTAATGGTATCTCGTTCCCACTTGTGTTAGTCTATGCATATATCCTTGTCACTCATGAGGGACAGGAAATATGTCATGGTATCTCGTTCCCACTTGTGTTAGTCTATGCTTATATCCTTGTCACTCATGAGGGACAGGAAATATGTCATGGTATCTCGTTCCCAACTTGTGTTAGTCTATGCTTATATCCTTGTCACTCATGAGGGACAGGAAATATGTCATGGTATCTCGTTCCCACTTGTGTTAGTCTATGCTTATATCCTTGTCACTCATGAGGGACAGGAAATATGTCATGGTATCTCGTTCCCACTTGTGTTAGTCTATGCTTATATCCTTGTCACCCATGTGTGTGCGAGTCCCTCTATATCGATACCTGCAGACTCAAAGGGCGTAACAGCCTGTAGCCCTTTGAGTCTGCAGGTATCGATATATCCTTTCTCTATGTGTTATAGAGGTATATGCCCGTCGAAACCCGCCGGATTTGAGCTCCAGAAATATTGCGACTTCAATAGATGGCACCGAAAGAGAGGTCTAATAGGGGTAGACACTAATTAAAATAACCAGGTAACAGTGACGGAGCGCCCATACAAGCCGATTCCCACTGGCTTGCCTAAAATTTATATTTAGTCAAGCCTATTTATATACTCTAAACCTTTTATAACTTATTTGGTTCCGGGTTGCCCATCGAAAATTTATATTTAGTCAAGCCTATTTATATACTCTAAACCTTTTATAACTTATTTGGTTCCGGGTTGCCCATCGAAAATTTATATTTAGTCAAGCCTATTTATATACTCTAAACCTTTTATAACTTATTTGGTTCCGGGTTGCCCATCGAAAATTTATATTTAGTCAAGCCTATTTATATACTCTAAACCTTTTATAACTTATTTGGTTCCGGGTTGCCCATCGAAAATTTATATTTAGTCAAGCCTATTTATATACTCTAAACCTTTTATAACTTATTTGGTTCCGGGTTGCCCATCGAAAATTTATGTTTAGTCAAGCCTATTTATATACTCTAAACCTTTTATAACTTATTTGGTTCCGGGTTGCCCATCGAAAATTTATATTTAGTCAAGCCTATTTATATACTCTAAACCTTTTATAACTTATTTGGTTCCGGGTTGCCCATCGAAAATTTATATTTAGTCAAGCCTATTTATATACTCTAAACCTTTTATAACTTATTTGGTTCCGGGTTGCCCATCGAACATTTTCACGCGCCGCCACTGCCAGGTAATGATGAATTTTCTCGAAAGAGGATTAAAAATATTGTCGAATGGATAAAATAGTAAAGCAGGGTTATATCATAAGTGCCCAAAATTTGAAACGATTGTCATTTACTACATTACTTACTTTCATTGTTTTCTCTCTCTAACATGCAATATTAAAACGGTTGTACCTTCTTTTTTTGAGATATCTGAATGTGATTTTCGTCACTAGGCATATTTTTTTGTCTTCTTTCTTTTGGAGTAAATTTGGAGTCTGCAACCCTATTAATTAGCAAGCAAATCCACGGGATAAAACATAGCCAAGGGCGTCACCAGTCGAGAGGGGGCAAGTTAAAACATATACACAAGTGTTTTTTTTTTTGTTTTTTGGCTTGTCTAGATTTTTTATGTTGTATGCCCCCCCCTTCTTCCTCTATATAATATTATTAGTAAAGTCAACAACCACAAGGTGGACTGACGACTGACGGTCGCGTGAGTCCGCTGGATGCGGGTGGCGCAGGACCGGTAATTGAGGCACTCTTTGGGGGAGGCCTATGTCCAGCACTGGACGTCTTTCGACTGATATGATGATGAGCCTCCGTCCTAAGTTATTATTATTATATCGAGCCCGTTGTGTCCCACTGCTGAGCAAAGGCCTCCCCTCTCCCCTTCCATTCATCGCGGTCTTGAGCAATAACTGTCCAGTCTTTTATAAAGGAGTCCAAGTTATCCCGCCATCGCCGACGAGGTCTACCGCGTCTCCGTTTTGAGTGTTGGGGCTTCCACTCCGTGGTCCCTTTGGCTCACAGCTCATTTGGCATGCGGTAGACGTGACCAGCCCAGTCCCACTTTAACTTGGCTGCCTTCCGAGCTACATCTTCTATTTGGGTTTTGGAGCGCAGCGTGGTGTTCCGGATGTGGTCCATTAGCTTTACACCTAATATGCTGCGCTCCATAGCTCGTGGACTTCTGCGCTTCCGTCAAATACCAAGTCTGTGCACCGTAGGTGAGAGTGAGAACTGGAAGTATGCAGTTATTATTAACGTAATAATTTACAGGCAGCCATGGTCCATCCGAACTGCGGAAAGATATACCTGACCGAGATCCAGAAAACCTTCGACTGTGACACTTTCTTCCCCAAAATTGACCAGCAGCAGTTCCACCTGGTGAATGAAGATGAGATTCCTGGAGAAAAGCAGGTGGAAGGGGACATCAGCTATTTCTTTAGGGTCTATAAAAGGTTATAAGTAGGCAAATGTGTTTAACACTTTCAATGCCAGGAACCGCGCGCTTTCCTCTATAGACTTTCGCATATCGGCTATGAGCGTAGCACTGTGAAACTGTTGGCACTGAATGTGTTAAGGTCAACCGGGGCAAATGCGTAGATGGGGTAAATGCGTCTCTTGATGATATTTCCGAAGCTGAATATTTTAGAACTATTACAATGGTCTAAATCGAAAGTTTGGTAACCATACTTTGAACATCGAGGGCTGTAATAGTTCTAAAATGTCGCGTTTCCAAGATATCTTCAAAAGACGCATTTACCCTATTGACGCATTTGCCCCAGTTGACCTTAACCCTTAAATGCATGATTTTTTGTAAAATTCGCGGCGACCAGAGACTCGCGGCAATAATTGAAATTATGACTATAAACAAAAATTACTGTCAAAAGTTTGTAGATGCTGAACGAATCTAGCATGGCACATTTATGAAAAAAAGTAATAAATGTCATTTTGGCTACCTACCTACATATATTGAGCCACGGGCCATCAAAATATACGATGTAGATCTACATCATAATGCATTTAAGGGTTAAGAGTCCCCGGCAGCAGACTCTATATAAACGTAGTCCGGATCTCATTTAAAAACGGCATACTGGAATAGCATGAACCTTTTTAAATTATAAACACAATGGGATCCATATATAGGCCGGAAACTAGTTTTTTATTGCTATAAATAAAATTATGATAGAAACGATTTGAGACCTTGTGTGAAAAACGGTATAGTAACTCTAATTTTTTTCTATGTCAATTTCTAGCAGCAGAAACTATATATAGTTTCCGATCTAGATATGGCGAATTCCATTGCGTGTACAAAGTTCCATGTTATTGTAGCAAGTCGTTGTAAAAAGAGAACGAAACTGCGTTTGTATAGAGAGTTGAGCTGGTTGCGACCGTTAAAACTGCGGATCAGGGATCGGAACCGGTTAATTGCTAAAACCTCGGTTTACCACAAATCTCGAACTATTTTATACTTCACATGTAGGACTCAGTTGTGTTTTGAGGTAACGAGTGCGTATTATTAAATTGCCCAATTAGAAATGAAATTATTATCAAAAGAACGAAAAAATAACGTTTTCGTTCCCATACAAACAATACCGGTTTCCGATCCCTGCTGCGGATGTGTTCACAGGAAAGGCTGAACACTAACTAAAATTGTTTTTGGTACAGTCATTGCAATAGGGAACATTACAGCAATGTTCTGCCGCCAGAGTACAGCACTACCACTAACCGTAAACCAGTATAAGAATATAGGGATTCACACACACATGCACAATTGATTGTGACATGAGTGACAAGGATGCGTGCATAGACAATACCGCTAGTGGGAACGAGATACAATGTCAACTCTGCTAGTGTCGCCACCTACAAAGAGTTTTGCGTAATGTTCCCTATTCTGGGAAGATCCTATATACCCTAGTCAGGGAATGCTTGAAGCTTTGCTGTTTTCAAGTGTAGCCTTTATTTTATGTGGTAAGTTTTTCCCACTAAGGGTAATACCAGCCACTTTACTGATTGTATGATGTTTCAAATAAATTCTCTACTCGCCTCGCCCGTGGAAAAGCGGCTTGATATAAGGTATAAAGGTACGTAAAAGATCTGTAACGCTTTAGCGGTTAGCTGTAAGTCGCATATGTGCTTTTTAAAACAATAAACAATAAGGTAAACAAATTCAACCTTGTGTCAAATATTATAATATTTGACACAAGGTTGTGTCTCGTATTTGAAAAACTTGTATATCACACTAATCTGTAAACCCAACTTTTGTTATTAATTGGTATTATTATTAATTAATTCATTTATTTTCAGATAATAATACAATCCATAGTTATTTATTAATTGTTAGTAACATTTAATCGCTTAAGTATATGACTAAGTACGTTAGTAAGTACAATATAATAAAATTAATTAATTAAATACATTCATTTTACATTGAAAATGGGTACCCGGTATAGCGTAATGTTAAAAATTACGGCTTAGAAGCTCTAGTATAAGTTTTATCGGTACATGTACGTTTCCGAACGCGTTTGCGTTTAGTTTCAATTTGTATGGCAACGCGTAGGTCCTAATAGTTACCACCAGAGGCGCTGTTCGCGCTGCCATACAAACTGAAACTAAACCCAAACGCGTTCGAAAACGTATTGTATCGATAAAACTTATACTAGAGCCTCAGCACGACTAGCACAAGACTACACGCGAAATAGACGAGTCGTTTTAGTACAGTGTGGTCTTCTTCTGGCCTTAAAAAACTGGAGAACATTCGAAAACCAATGAGTACTCTTACTTACCTTTTGATTGTGGGCAGCATGGGGTACAGTGGTTTGTGGGTCACAGTGGACCAACTTACGAATACAGACCGATCAACGTTAAATATGGCGCCGGCTGCTGTCATTCCATAGAAACTTGTCAAACTTTCCATACATTCATATTTTATCGAACATCGTTTACGATTACAGGCGGGTTGGTGCAACCCACCCTAAGTCTCGAATTTTGTTATCTCTTAGGCCGGCCATAGACGGGCTGCTTAGAGCAGTTACCCGTGATCAACAAACACGGACCGCTCTTGCAGTCAGAGCTGCTTGACCGCATGATGAAATTTCACCGTGCTGCCAACCGCCCGAAGCAGTTGCAACTGCTTGAGCGGTTCGTGTATTGCGAATGACCATTTTGTATTGAAACTGCAGATCACGCAACGGCGACCGCTTGAAGCTGTTGGCACTGACTGCTTGAATCAGTCCGTGTATGGCGGCCCTTAGGCGTAAACCAAACAGAGACGGCATACGGCGAGGGCGAGGCGCAGGCAGGCATAAGGCGCAGCGCGCTTCAACCTATTGTAGACCTTTAATACAATGAAATAAGGTCCATTAGTGAATTGAACCGCGGTGCCTGCGCCGCGCCGCTTCTGTGTAATTTAAAATACGTCTCCTTAGTACATTTTGTATACAAATGTTTTGAAGCGGCATCGCGCCCGCGCCGCGTCCTCGCCACGCCGTCTCTGTGTGGTTCACATCTCTTTAATATTTTCCATTCCATTAGGGTAAGAAACACCCTGCATATTTGTAAATTATCAGCTAGAATGTAATATTTGTATATTAGCAATAAAGCAATTTTTGCACTGCCTCCATTTGTTTAACTTGCGCCGCTGTTCCTCAACAGGTACATGTACTATCGCCCAAGGGTACGGGTACACCCCTCTAGTCTAGGGTCATTTTTGCCCGACGACGGCAGAGCCGAACGGAAGGGATATGTTTTTAGCAGTCTATGTTTGTATGTTCCGCTGTAGCGTTTTAAATACGGAACCGATTTTGATAAATGGGGTGTCAATCGATTGAAAATTATGCTCCGGTTAACATAGGATACCTTTTGTATGAAAAAGAAAAATATGATGGCTGTCACATACAAATATGTGACTGACTTTGAAAAAAATCTGTCGTTATCATAGGGTGTGGGGGATCAAATAAAAGAAGAGAAAATTTCGAGTTCAAATATATAAAAACATTATTAAACTAAAGTATAACAAGCGATAGGAAGACGATTCAAGTTTATATCAGCCTATAAGAATACTACTACTAGCGCTATCTATCGGCAATTCTGCAAATCATTTTGTTTGAATATCATCGAAATCGCTGAGGAAGAAGTAAATACTGAGAATCATTACCATGAAATATCGAACTCATCTGCAATTCTCTTCATTCTCAGAGGTTCATTATATCAAGGCAGTGATATTTTCATTTCGACTAGCAGAGACAAGCAATGCACAGCCAACGCAACATCCGAAATCGCACATTGATCCTCAAATCCCCTACAGGGCTGGAAACCTTCAGATATTGACCATGTGTTGATGTTTGGTGACAAATATCATAAGGTTTGCCTCGAAAATCTACGAGTATATAAATATACAGCCTTTACCATCTCGCTACCGATGAGTTGTTGCCTTGTATTATATTACCATTGCTGCCAACATCCAAAAGTTATACACTGGATATTGGATGCGACGCCGCAGTAGGCTTAGTGATTCCTTCATTGACTGTACTTAGTGGCTATTACACTAGTATTAAAGCAGGACTGGAAGACCTATCACGATGTCACATCTTTTCATTATTACTTGCAATGATATTTCCGTGGCAGTCATTTCACAAAATCAAAAAAATTACTGAAGTATTTGACTCTCACTCTCGGAGTCCAAAAGGCCGCGTCGCACCTAGCGCTGGTCGTGCAATGGTAATGATTTTTCCAACACTAGATACCTTATCAAAACACCTGCATTTCGTTCTGGCAGTGGGGTCGAGTAGAGATATTAAATTTTCTCTCACAATAGTGAAGTCACATTTAACAGAAGAAAACAGCGCAGCATTTGTTGAAGGGAACCAATTAAATGAAGCCAGTTCGAACGGATTTCATGACGGAATAATAAGCACTACTCTGTTAATGCCAAATGAGATTCCAGTACCCAACATCGCGGAGGTAATATGTCAAAACATTTATGATAATGACACCGTCTTACCGATCCGTGAAATACAGCGCAAAACCGCACTTCTCATAGAGCGGAGGGTTGAAGAGCATGTTTCCATTTGCGGCAAGATGGCGTCCAACATAGTGATTAATTCCAAAACATACACCTATGCATGAGAAATATTCGAGGCACTTCCTCATACTGGCACAGGGCATATTCTGAGCTAATGGCCATGGTGCGTAACCTTGGACCAGCACACTGGTATGTTACTCTGTCATGCAATGACCTGAATTGGCCAGATATGCTACACCCACTATTAGTGGCGGATGGAAGACCTTATGTTCGTGTGGAAGATCGCAGTTTTGATGAAAAGTACAGTTAGTGGAGTCGTATCCTGTTACTTTATCGCGGCAATTCATGTTCCGGTTCAATGCTGAAAACCCCATCATCCGATCCCATCTTAGGGTGCGATATAGAAGACTTTTGGTGGCGAATTGAGTTCCATCTCCGTGGGAGTCCGCATGTCCATATGATGATCTGGTGCAAAGACATTTAAATTCACGTGCTGGAATAAAGCTTATACTAGTCGTAGAAAGCGTAGTCACCTGTGAGATCCCAGCAGAGGGTGAAATGCACGATCTAGTCTTCTGATTGCAAACCCTCTCACACTGTTACCTACTACAAGCAAAATGACACTAATACGTGCTGATTTGGATTTGCGAGACCCGTGTCTAATGCTACTAAAATCCTCGACGAACACCACACCAGGCTGCAAAAAACGGTGGAAGATTTTACGAACTAAAACGAAATGAGACGGAAGTTATCTCCACTTATAATAAATCTCTAAATTAAAAAAAGAATCAGCCAGTTTGAAACTAAGCTTTGCGCGGTTCGAATGTTCTCAGCATCCCATGAACGGAAAAATATGAAACATTTTATATAGGTACATTATTATTCTAGCTGCAACTTAGGATAGTTTTTATCCGACTGCGACAGTTAATTAATTTTCCGAAATATACGACTTCATTTAATTTTTCATTTATTTTTATTGAAATCAAACGCTGCTCCAACTGTCAGCTATAAGAAACGTCAAATTTTCGTCAAAATGGAGGAATTGCTTTGCCTTTCACTTATTAATAATTTAAATCCCGTCTACGATAGACCTTTACGAGACAAATGCTAAAATATAAACCATAAAAAAATATTCGATTCTGATATGCGAACTTATATGCGCAAATGTCGTTTTATGTCGTAATTTCAATAAATGAAATCAACAAATTTGAACAATATAATTTACACGAATTTGTTTTTTTTAATGGCAATGGCACGCGCTCGGCGCATTCAGCCAAATTACCTGCGGCGCTACCACGAAAAACGATACTCAATGTTCATATATTTGCATCCCTGTCACTCGAGTATTGTTAGTGCGATAGAGATAGAGATACCTGAATATTTTCGAATTCCGAAGTTCGTGGTTATAGCTCAGGAATCGAAAATATGGTAAATAATCATAATGTATTTTCTCGAAAAATAATTTAAAATAAATATTGTCAAATGGAGAAAAAAACAAAGCAAGAGGTTATATAGGTAATGACTAAGTTATAAGAGTCCAAAGTTTTAAGAAGGGGTATGTTCTGTCCCTTTTCCGCAAAACGCACCTTCATATGAAACGATTGTTTTTTTACTATGACGCTCGAGGATATTGACGTCACAGTCCCTCATCGTTTTCTCACTCTAACAAGCGACATTAAAACGGATGTAGCTTCATAATTTTTTGAGATATTTGAATGGGAGTTTCATTATCTTCTATCTATCTATACATAATAAATGCCTATGTCCTGACTGACTTATTCACTCACTCACTCACTCATCAACGCACAGCCGAAACTACTAATCTTAGAGAGTTGATTTTTGCACAGTATGTTGCTTTTATAACGTGGGCTAGGGATAAAAAAGGATTTTTGAAAATTCTACCCCTAAGGGGGTAAAATAGGGGTGCAAAGTTTGTATGGGAGAACCTTTTTTTTTTGAGCTATAGACTTAAACTTTGTAGAAAAATTAGTTATTAGAATACAAATGAAACACTTTCAGCGTTTTGGAAAATTCCACCCCTACGGGGGTAAAATAGGGGTGCAAGGTTTGTATGGGGGAAACAATTTTTTTTTTTAAATAGAGATTTAAAACTTTGTAGAAAGATCAGTCATTAGAATACAAATAAAGTATTTTCAGGGTTTTAGAAAATTCTACCCCTAAAGGGGTAAAATAGAATGCAAAGTTTGTATGGGAAAAACTACTTTTTTTTAAATAGAGACTTAAAACTTTGTAGAGAAATTATTCATTAGAATACAAATAAAGTACCTAGATTCAGTGTTTTAAAAAAATCTACCCCTAAGGGGGTAAAATAGGGGTGCAAATTTTGTATGGGGGAAACAATATTTTTTTTAAATAGAGACTTAAAACTTTGTAGAAAGATTAGTCATCAGAATACAAATTAAGTACTTTCAGCGTTTTAGAAAATTCTACCCCTAAAAATAGGGGGCTAAAATAGGGGTGCAAAGTTTGTATGTGGGAAACTATTTTTTTTAGCTAGAGTCCTAAAACTTTGTAGAAAGATTATTTAAATACAAAGAAAGTACTTTCAGCGTTTTGGAAAATTTCACCCCTAAGGGGGTAAAATAGGGTGCAAAGTTTGTATGGGAAAAACATATTTTTTTTAATAGAGACTTAAAATTTTGTCGAAAAATTACTTATTAGAACATGAAAAATACTACGTTCGGCGTTTTACAAAAATCATTCGCTAAGGGGGTTAAAAAAGGGTGCAAGGTTTGTATTAGGAACACTTTTTCTGAGCTAGACACTTAAAACTTTGTAGAAAGATTACTTATAAAAATACAAAAAAAAGACTTTCAGCGTTTTGAAAAAATCTATCCCTAAGGGGGATAAAAAGGGGTGCAAAGTTTTTATCAGGGAAAGGTTATGTTTTTGAATTAGAGACTTGAAACTTTGTAGAAAGATTACTTATTAAAATACAAAAAAAGAACACAAATCGTTTTAGAAAATTCCACCCCTAATAGGGTTAAAAAAGAGAGCAAGCTTTGCATGGGCAACACTTTTTTTGAGTTAGACTTAAAACTTTGCAAAAAGATTACTTATTAGAATACTAAAAAAGAACTTTCAGCGTTTTAGAAAACTCCATACCTAAGGGGGTTAAGAAGGGTAGCCAGTGTTGTGTGGGAAAAACTTATTTTTTTACTAGACTTAAAACTATTCGAAATGTTACTTATTAAAATTAATAATAAAGTACTTTCAGAGTTTAAGAAAATTCCACCCCTAAGGGGGTTAAGAAAGCTTTGTATGGGCAACACTTTTTTTGAGCTAGAGACTTAAAAGTTTACGAAAAAAGTTCTTTCAGCGATTAGAAAAATTCAACCTCTAAGGGGGTTTAAAAGGGGGTTCCAATTTTAAATGGCGAGCAATAAAATTTTAAAGTGTGAGTAAGAGATTTTTAACTTCGGTCTTATTCTGTACGTTAAAAGACTACAAAACTGATTTCAGAGTTTTTCCAAATTCATCCCCTAAGAGTGTTGAAATTGGTTCAAAGTTTGAGTATTTCAAGGCATTTTTAAAGTATGAGATTTTTAACTTTGGTTTTAGACTGTTTGTTCACAAACTAGAAAATGAACATCAACGTTTTTTTTTTAATTATCCCCTAAAAGAGGGTTCAAATTTAATATTGAGAGAAATCATTTTCTAAGACGATAAAAAGTTCTACGCGGACGAAGTCGCGGGCAACAGCTAGTGATTAATAATTACAACAGAACATTACCTACTATGTTTGTGGCGCACGAACATCGACGTCCAACCCGTGGTTTCAGCTGTTAGTGTAGTAATGTATATAGCTAAGTAACTATATAGCAACCTGCACAAATACAAAAAGCAGTGACTGAAGCATTGACGAGAATTAGCGAACGAGGTGGAAACTTGCGACAACAGATCTTCGCTGTTCAAAGCGCTCTCCTCAGTCATCGTCAGGTCTCGGCATCGGAGTATGCCTACAGGTTATGCCACGTAAGGTTGAGAGACAGCTCAAGAAAATATGTCTTTGTCAACACTTGTAAGCCACAAGAAAGGTACCGGATGCTACGGTTTGACACGGACTGTCCCGAATCTTTTAAAAACATTTTCGAACGATACGAAAATAGGCCAAGAAATTTGGAAAATATGAGCCCAGGCGAGTTTGCCGTAACTTATGAAGCCTTGTCTTCTGTTTCGTTACAAAATAATGACAACGGCGACAACGATACGTATCAAGCGGACGCAGAAGTAGTAACTGCGACGATTACGCTTTTGAACAGGATGGGACGCATGAGGAGGCGCTGTAAACCCGCCGTGCTACGAACTCGTTACTACACCGCCATGTCTGACCCTGAAGCATACTATTATAGCGTACTGGTAGCTCACTGTCCATTTCGAGCTGAGGACGAATTGCTGACGGGCCACGACAGCGCTAAAGACGCTTTTTTAGCCAAGCGCACTCTTTAACGACCGCTGCAAAGAGGTTACAGTATCGAACTAATGAACAGGTGGGAAGAAGAACTTCAGGATGCTCTTCGACGCGTAACAGCCGAAAACGCCGCTGACATATGTGTAAATAGTGTAAATTGTGTAAATACTGACATTCTGGACCCCGAACCTCACTTAGCCATACCTGAGGTAGACGAGGAAGTTACAGAATCGGCTAATAAACCTCTGATGACAGATGAAGATTTTTTGAGGACCGTGAATAGAAGTAGAAGAAGTAGATACCTAATTGTCCTTTATACATTTGATAGTAATTTTGTAATATAAATATCAAGACTGTATGTAAACAGTTTTATAATATATACATATATTACATACCAAGATTGTAACATGATTAAAAAAAGGAAAAATATGAAATAAAAAGGAAAAGTATGAAGTAAAGTTTAATATCTATTTAAATTACCCCATTGTTACCGTCACATATCACCAATATTTTTAAATAAAATAGGATTTCAAATAATACCCGACTACAGAACACATCTAAAAAGTATAAAATAAATTAAAATTTAAAAAATAATACCCGACTCCGGACACGCGATCTGAAAAGTATTAAATAAGAAAACAATTTACTTCTGAAATCAAAACCTGACATTCAACTCTCTCATATTTGGATGAAGCCGTGGTCGCATGCCTTTGGAGCCTGAATATATGTTGATGCATGCGACCACGGCTTCATCCAAATATGAGAGAGTTGAATGTCAGGTTTTGATTTCAGAAGTAAATTGTTTTCTTATTTAATACTTTTCAGATCGCGTGTCCGGAGTCGGGTATTATTTTTTAAATTTTATTTTATTCGAATGAACTGTATGTGTGTGCAGACGATTTTGTTGAGAAAGTGTGAACCCATACACCGTTGGGCGATAGTACCTATAAAAATCAGGAAAAGGTATGATAATAATAATACGACGTCCGAGCGAGATGGTACAGAAAGGGAAATATCATTAGTTGTCCTTGCCATAGTTACCCTTTTTAGGGTTCCGTACCAGACCGGTAAAAAAGGAACCCTTAGACCCGGTTCCCACTATGTCGTCTGTCGGGACGACTTTTTATCGGGTTTCTAATTTGTATCAGGCGACGACACACGATAAAAAATCGTCCCGACATCCGACATACCTAGTGGAAACGAGCTCTTAGAGCTCGTTCCATGGTGCGACTCTGTCCGTCTGTCACAACTTTAAATATCTCAGGAACTACTTAAACTATCAATTCGAAATTTGGAACTACTGTTAAGAGGGTTAAGATACGTGTATGAAAAATGAAAAATTTAAATATACATTTTTATTTTCTGTGTAAATAACGAATATGAGGGGGGCTTAAAAATAAAAGTCTAGTAAATATACCTTTTGGGGTATCATATGAAAGGGCTTGAGTTGCACTTTCTAAAACTGTTTTATTTTTATATGTAAATTACTTTTGTATGAATTTTTATATTTTCAAATTCCTATCAGATTAACGTTAAAGTTCTTTCAAATAAAAAATAAACATACTTACTAGGTTGTAAGTTGTTAGTACCAAAATGCAGAAGGCGCTTTGCAACGCTAACTTCTACTAGATTGTTCAAGAATGAATGGGGTCCTGACATGACGGGTATATGGTGTATAAAAGTTTGTACGGAACCCTCGGTTCGCGAGTCAGACTCTTACTTGACCGGTTTTTTTTTCATTATATCTCCAACATACCTATCTAAAAACTATAAAAATCGAACGATGTTTACGGGGTGAAATACGTTATCGCTTTTTGTATGAAAATGTACAGGTTCACAATCCTCTTAATAGATACCCTCCATGTTCGAACATCTCTATTAAATTCAGATACTTATGTCGTAGGTAAGCAGATATAGTTGTTATGTTTCTGCAAAGATTAGTTTCTGTAAGTAATGAAATAAATCAGCTAACAATATGCCACGGGAAAACAGATCAGATGCATTTAAATACACGTTAGATGCTCCGGTCTGGCTCCAGGGCATCAGCGGGCGAGTTTTCTACCGCGATAGAGCTGACGCGTTGGTTTTGGTAAATGACTAAAAATAAAAATAAAATTTACTTGTTTTTGACCAGCTTACGGGTTTACAGTCAGCTGGTCAGCCCACCGACGGAGCCGCAGCTGACGTGCACGGGGCTTCAGACAACATTCTGAACCATCTCACAAGTTATCACACGGGGGTGTGAGTGACTGACAAAAAACAGGTCCTAGCTCGCGGTTTTATAAAAGAAAAAGCGGCCAAGTGCGTGTCGGCCCACGCACAACGAAGGGTTCCGTCGTGCCTACTACTACACAAATAAGTGGATCATTACTACTATGGCTCTATTTAAACTGTGAACGTCTTGAATAATTTGATAAAAGTCCCTGGGTGACCGAGCTCTGCTCGGATGAAAATGGAGAAAATATGGAGAAAAACGAATTTTTCCGGACATGAGACCTATCTAGATCGATTTCTCGCCTCCGTAAACCAGGGACTGCATAACCGAAAAATACCGGTATTCTATTTTAACGGTATGACGTCATATCGCTACCGAAATATAAAGGTACCTTTATTTTTTCCGGTACCGTAACCGCTATTTAAAGGTACCGATATATCGACTTTGGCCTGGAGTTGTTGCCAAACCGCCGGCAAAGGCTCTGCTGCTTTGTCTTTTAGTCTTTAAATGTTTAGTAGCCAATGCTTCCTCTGTAGAGTGCCAGCTCGCTTACTTTTCTCGATAACCTTTATAATATCGATATTATAAAGGTTACGGTATCGTTTTAAACTGGTACCGCTAACCGTTATTTCAAAACGGTTACGGTACCGTAATGTTCGCGCGGCGCGCATAACCTTTACGACATAACGGTACCGTAATGGAATACCGGTTTCATACCGGTATAACCGTAACCGAAATCAGTCCCTGCCGTAAACCCCTGTATTCCAAATTTCATCGAAATCGTTAGAGCCGTTTCCGAGAACGCGATTGCAAATATATGTCGGCGCTATTGACTTGAACTTATCGCACTGAATGTTTATTAGCGCCATCTGTTGGCAATCAGTAAAAGACAAGTACCTATACCAATGTTTGAGCTGGGTAGCTCGCTACCTGGATTACAACGCCATCTAGTGGCAGCACTCTGTGAATCAGGTGACCGTTAGACAGGTCGGTTGGAGGTGACTTCACTTTCGCTCGAGCCGCCGGCCTGTCTGCGCGTCCTAAGGGTGAGCTGTATCACACCTGAATCACTTTATTAATTGTTATGTGTTTTTATTCATTTTCCGTGTACTTCTTAGGTTGATTGCGTAGGACAATTGTACGTCGCAAGGTTTAACTCGAGTGCGTTATGCAGGGCCAGGATGAGCCCGATGGCGAAGGTTCGACTTCGCCTATTCTTTTTAATCATAAATCCGACATCGGAAGAGGGAACTAACAGTGAACGTGTCCGTGACTCAGCAAATTCCTGTCATGATAAACAACAGTAACTTGTCCATTCCAACCGCGACAAATGTGTATTTTGGTAAATCCTGCCGCAATTAACAACAAAAACGTGATAAACAACAGTGACTTGTCCAATTCTACTGCGACATTTAGCAATGATGCCACATTTTCTGCCAGTAATAAAAACAATAATGCGCAATTTCCTGTCACGGAAAATAAATACAATCGATAATTTCCAAAGTTTGCTTTATTACCCGTACCCGGCGCGACAATTAGCGTTTATATTAGAAATGCTTACAAATTAACAACAACAAAATATGAACACAAATAATGAACTATTGACCGGATTTCTTTTAAAAGCGATGTTGTATGACGCAACGCCCAAGGCTAAGCGATATCTACATTGCACTGTTTAATCCTGATGGGGAAGTTCCGGTGAGAGACTGGTGTGAGCATGTAGATAGGGCCAAGCAGCATTTGAATATTACCAAGCGATTACGAGATTCGCACTAAGATTGCGGGCTTGTTACAAGGTCGAGCGAAGATTTCCGGAGATACGTGGCTTGTAAAATCTCCACTATGGAGTGATATGCGCGAGGCTTTAGTACAAACATTTAAACCTGAGGCGCGATATTCAAACGATATTTTGAAATTGCGCAACTTTAAGTTTGACGCATTGCATCCATCGGAATCTATAACACGTGCTTCGAACATACGGAAAATAATAAATAATGAGCGGTGATCAAGAAAAAGACGCCGTCGTAGCAGTTATATTTAGGTTGTAAGGATAACGAATACTTACGATTAAGTCTTATATCTAGTAAATGCCACTGTACTCGAGTTGAATTCTGTTGTGTCAACTACAAAACCACGCGAGACCAGGAGTGGCGAACCACCCACTAAACGACCTAAGCTTTGTAACAGTAGAGATGAATCACTTCTATCTTGTTTTAAATGTGGCAGAATTGGTCACATTCAGTCAAATTGTAACCCCAAACCTAAACCCCTATTTAATACTAGTGACACGTCAGGGGGCTCACGACTTAAAAACTATACCCAAGTGTGATTACTGTGGAAAACTGGGACAGTATACGGAATCAGTATGCTTCAAAAAATTTAAAGATGACAAGATAGCTTGGCCACTTTCAATCAAACATATCCACTCCGATACACGTAGAGGTTGACAAACGTAAACTCACAGCTTTATTCAATAGCGGAGCAGATCGTTCTCTAGTAAAACGATCGTTGAGCCTGACTTTACTTATTAAACGTGAATATATCTCCTTAGTGCTTCAAGGACTAAGTAGGAGCGGGAATACCTATTATTTCTAGCCAACGTGTTACAGTTCTTTGTCAGCGACATTTTAGTAGAATTAAATTTCCATGTTGTCGAGGACCATGGAATACCATGCAAACTTTTGATAGGATAAGATTTGGTAAGAATGCCCGGCTACTCGGTATATATTACTAGTGATGGTGCTACTTTGACGAGAATTGCCCAAATAATGACTGTAGCAACAAATGATGACTTCATTCAAAACATCGATACTGATCTGTCAGACATTAATGAAATCCAGGTATTTAAGGCAACGTTAGAAAAGAACCGAGACGCGTTTGCGACTGGAATACCTAAGACTAGAGTAAATTGTATTTTCATATGTATGTCCCGTACATATGAAAATAAAACTTAAGGATCCCAAGAAAGTAGCATCCCGACGACAATACCGTATGGCGACTATTGAACGTCAAAAATTGAAAATCAAAGGATGTTCAATCGAAAATCCAATGGACAGCCAAATGCGAGAACGCCAGACTCGATATAATTCGACGATTGACTTCAGTCCCTGTGCTGACCATATTTAGAGAAGATCTGCCCACTGAACTGCACACAGATGTCAGCAGGACAGGCTTAGGGGCAGTACTGATTCAGATAAAAAATGGACGACAGCACGTTGTGGCATATGTAAGCATGCGAACAACCGAGCTAGAAAGCCAATGTCACTCGTATGAGCTGGAGACTTTAGCGGACTTTAGTCCGTGCGGCGAAACATTTTAGGCAGTACCTGTATGGCCGCAGTTTCACCATCGTCACGGACTGTAATGCGATTAAGTCTTCCTTACACAAGCATGAGCTACTTCCGCGGATTCATAGGTGGCTGACGTATCTTCAATTTTAAACATGCAATATCGAATAACGCCGACTTTTTCAGTCGCAATCCTCAAGCGTGTAACCTAGCCAGTAACGTGGATACGTGGTTGGTTGTAGACCTAGCCGCTATAATAAAATAAAAACTTGAGCGCGTGGAAGATATCGATAAGTACCGCCTCTACCATAAAGTCCTACAACGTCACGGCCCTGAAGAGGAACCTGGACGAATGGTATGGAGAAAGGCGATTCCAAGATCCTACATAGCTCCTCAGCTAGCAATAAACTGTACCAAAAATAAAACGACCAATATGTGCCAATTAAAAGCATTGAATAGACAGTCATGCGCGGTAACAGCAAAATTAGTGTGCTTAATCGACGAAGTTACCTTTGACCGCAACCGACTTGAGCAGTTCAAGTAAGGGAATTGAGAATAGTGACTTCAACGACAAACAAAGGTTCGATAAAGCGAAAGCTAGGGTCAATAGATTTTAAAGAGAATTGTGCTATTCAGAACAACTCCAAGGACACAGATCGAACTCCATCTGAAATTTCCAGATGCTTATGAAATTTGAAAACTATTGCCTAATGATCGTTACTAGATAAAGAGAGTACCTGTTGGGCAAGGGACGTCCAAAGAAAGTTGCCCATGATCAACTTAGTCTTGCACCTAAGCCCGGCAACAGCAACAGTTGTCAAGTAACCATGTCGGCGATAGACACCACTGGCACTGTTCAAACAGAAGAGTCATTCACGGCGTCTACTTTGCCAGAAGATTAACGATGATGCTCAATCAATAACACTTATCATCAAAACTAAACCTATAAATATTTGCTAACTGATTCTTACAATTACACCTTTGCTGATTTTATAAGAAGTCTTTGCGAGCCATTGCCAATTTAATTCTTTTGATTGTACTCTTTATCAGCATTAATTGTTGTGATAAATCAGAAAATGTCAGTGCAGTGAACAAATAACTGAATAAAATTAAGGTGGTCAAAAATAAATAAAAACACAGTCAGTTTGATTGTTTATAAGTAGGTATATTTGTATTTGCTTTTTCATGACTATAGATCAAGCGAGGAATAAAATATTTCGTCTTGAAAATATATTTAGTGACATGAGTTACTAAAAACAAAAACTATTCAACTGTAGATTAAATATATTCAATATTCTCTTTGTAGACTAAGGGCTAGTTGTTTCAACTTGCAATTGCAGACCGATCAACGTTAGTATGGCGCCGTACATTCAGATTTTGGCGAGCACTGCTTACGATTATAGACGGTTTGTTGCAACCCACCCAAAATAAATAATGATAATTTCATACTTACTTGTTGAAAACGTAAAACTCGCTACACAATTTTACAATAGTGTTATAACACTGACAAGTGTTATAACTTTATTATTATTGATATTAAGGACACTTCAGTTATTTGTCTTGTTGCTTAGCTGTTGAGGACAGGGGCCTCCTTCTATGAGTGCATGTGTTTGAGAATGTTGAGGACAGGGGCATCCTTCCTTGAGTTTGCTATTTTCACATAGTCGTTGAGGACAGGGGCCTCCTTCTATGAAATTCGTTTCTGACACATAGTTGTCGAGGACAGGGGCCTCCTTCTATGAGTGCAAGTGTTTGAGGATGTTGAGGACAGGGGCCTCCTTCCTTGAATTTGATATTTTCACATAGTCGTTGAGGACAGGGGCCTCCTTCTATGGTCGCGAATGCTCGAGGTTGTTGAGGACAGGGGCCTCCTTCCATCGAATTTCCTACAGTCACATAGTCGTTGAGGACAGGGGCCTCCTTCTATGAAATTTGATGCTGACACATAGTTGTTGAGGACAGGGGCCTCCTTCTATGGTCGCGAATGCTCGAGGTTGTTGAGGACAGGGGCCTCCTTCCATTGAATTTCCTACAGTCACATAGTCGTTGAGGACATGGGCCTCCTTCTATGAAATTTGATGCTGACACATAGTTGTTGAGGACAGGGGCCTCCTTCTATGGTCGCGAATGCTCGAGGTTGTTGAGGACAGGGGCCTCCTTCCATCGAATTTCCTACAGTCACATAGTCGTTGAGGACAGGGGCCTCCTTCTATGGTCGCGAATGCTCGAGGTTGTTGAAGACAGGGGCCTCCTTCCATCGAATTTCCTACAGTCACATAGTCGTCGAGGACAGGGGCCTCCTTCTATAAGGCTTGACTCTGATGCAAAGTTATAGAGGATAAGGGTGTCCTTTGAGATGTGATGCTGTTGCATGGATGTTGAGGACTGGAGCCTCCTTCTATGTAATCTGTCAAATGTGGCCGAGTGGCTGATGGTTGAATTTTGGATAATGTTTAATGATTGGTTCTTGTAAAGCATGTCGAGCGCGACCTGCTGCAGGATGGTCGTGTCGGCGCTATTGACTTGAACTTATCGCACTGAATGTTTATTAGCGCCATCTGTTGGCAATCAGTAAAAGACAAGTACCTATACCAATGTTTGAGCTGGGTAGCTCGCTACCTGGATTACAACGCCATCTAGTGGCAGCACTCTGTGAATCAGGTGACCGTTAGACAGGTCGGTTGGAGGTGACTTCACTTTCGCTCGAGCCGCCGGCCTGTCTGCGCGTCCTAAGGGTGAGCTGTATCACACCTGAATCACTTTATTAATTGTTATGTGTTTTTATTCATTTTCCGTGTACTTCTTAGGTTGATTGCGTAGGACAATTGTACGTCGCAAGGTTTAACTCGAGTGCGTTATGCAGGGCCAGGATGAGCCCGATGGCGAAGGTTCGACTTCGCCTATTCTTTTTAATCATAAATCCGACATATATATATATGTTTATACAAATATTGCTCGTTTAATAGTATAGGATATTGTTGTCTTATTCATTCGCCTAACAAATTTCGTACCGAACCGGGTATCACTGAACAAATATGTAAGTATACAAAACCATACATTCATACTATTGTCGGATTGTTCCTGTAGACTCGGAGGACTTCGCTCGTTCGTACAATAATGTGCTAAACGAGGATCTGCATTCTGATATAAATATTAACCTTACGTTTAAGCCATATTATAATACTTAATAGCCATAAGGAATTTGTCAGCGTCGTGATGTTAAATCACTAATTTCGCTGCACAGGTCAGGCTGGTTAGGTCTTAATGTATTCCACCTCGCGTGGTAACACAGGGTAACAGAAAAGCTGTTTATCCAGCATTTTGCATAAATATATCTAAGTAAACGACTTGAACAAAGAAAGTCTTCGTTAACATCTCCAGAAACTATAAAGTCCGTTAGTGTAAAGTACGTTTCGAAGGCGCATTTGGGAGACCTACCTATAATATGCAAATAACCTTGTACTATTTATTATATTTAAGAGAAACTGCTTCAACATGTCCGGCTATGTTGCTTGCTTGGTCATAATAATCTTCAGGACAATGTCGAAGACTTGTTTTTGCCCATGCTAAGACTCCATATCCTGTATTCGAAGATGCTTGTTCAGAAGTTGTTCTTACTACTTCTACAAAAGCAGGTAATTTAAAGGAGTCAACACAGCTACTCTAAGTTTCTACTATAAAATAGACTTCACAACAGAAAAATAGAAATTCTCTTGTTACCAAATAATATCTGGGCGACCGAGCTCTGCTCGGGTGAAAATACGAGTAAGTTTACTTCCTATATATTTTTTAATTTTATTTTTAAAAGATGTTTTCATTGGTCTTTAAAAACTCGCCTTGGAATTGAAAATTAAGAAATATAAACCCCCGACTATAAAGAAAACAACTAATACAAAAAGTTATACCAACAAATGGTATTCACAATTTACTTTAAAAACAAATTTTAAACCGAATTCAATTCATTACTTCGCCAAGGAACATACATTAACATTTCCTTCCCACTATACCTACTGCATGAACTGGTTTCCGAGAGCAAATGCGTTGATTATTACAGAAAACACCCATTCGCTATAAGTAGGCCGATAATATTTGAGGAGTTCCGTCGATTCCTCAAGGATCTCAGAATTAGCTTTGGCACTTCATTAGTTGCTACTTAAACGGAATCACAGAATAATTATGTGACGTCTGTAGTCTTCATAATCTTATCTAGGTGAGGGCCCTTTCGGATGCACTTCGACCCAGTGGGATCTTTTGTGCATTTGCCCCGTCCTTTAAACCTGCTCCCAGGCTTGCTCCATCATTTCCACAAAACGGATGATGCAGTTCACCAAGAGCACCTTGAATTCCTTTGGTTGCGGGTAGCCGTTACCAAAGTAGTTCATTCTTTGTCTGGCAAGGGCATGACATTAACACAGTGTTCCATAGTCTCATCCTCCTCGCCACACATTCTACAGTCTAAACTATCCGATAGTCCCATCTTGGCCAAGAGATCCTTGACCCTGAAGTGACCTGTGAACACCCCAGATATAATTCTGAGTTGCTTACTACTGGATTTCCAGAATTTTCTGGTCCAGCCCGAGTCCACTCCTTCTATGAAGAGCTTAGAGTGCCTTTAGCCAGCCTCATTCCTCCACTCGTGTTGGTTTTTGGTTTTGGCGTAGGCTTTAAAGGCCGATATTATGGTTCCCTACGAGAGTCTTCATAATCAGTTCCTCAGTTTAGTTGGTAAAATGTCACCAAATTTGTTGTTTCCGAGGCTAAATTTATACCTACACGAGTTATAATAGAAAATACCAAAATATATACACGCGTTTACTTATTCTGTGACGCGTGCTTAATACAATTGTGGACTTCCCTCAATTCCTCATGGATTCCATCATCAAACTGGCTTTTTGAAAACAATGGGACCAATCTGGAAGCAAATACTCGTACTTTCATTAAAATAAAAAAATACGAATCGGTTCATAAACTATGACGGAGTTCTGAGGTAATCAAACATTAAACATAAAAATCCTACTTTTTTGGAAGTTATTAATAGAGTTATTAAGGAGTAGTGACACTGCTTACGAAGCTGGAGGGTCGCTGGGTTCGAATCCCGGAAAAGGGCAAATGTTTGTGTGATGGACATGAATATTTGTTTCTGAGTCTTGGATGTTTTGTATTCTCAATTATCTCCAAAACGACTTGATCTATTAAGATTTGGATTTATGTAAGGGGGTTTTAGTGGATAGAAATACCACAGAACCCAGTCATCCCCCGATGATTGGGTAACAGGATGGTTCGCAGGTTTTCCCCAAGAAAAAAAGGTATAGGTATGAATTGCTCAGGGTCCAACAAAAATAAAAATGATGGAGCAGAACTCTCTAGATAGAGTTAGGTGAGTAGCTATTGCATTACGACACAATGCTCTTTAAAAAATAATTCAACATAAAAAAAAAAAAACTTGCGACGGATATAATTTTCTAATAATAAAATAGAGATTCTATAAACCATTTTTTTACCTACAAAGGGAAAAATTACAACCAGAAATTATAAATAATAATATTCATAACTCAGCATTTAGAACCACAAATTCAAAGAAAGGCATTATTAATGCCTGAATTAAGTTTCAGATAATGATGAGCACCATCTAGCGAAGCGTTAATAGCCCAGTGGCGCCTGCGAATCGGAAACAATAACGCAGGTTAAGCAAAGATGGCAGCGGTCAGTCCTTGGATGGGTGACCGCCTGTTTGAGTGGTTACTAAAATGAGCGCTTCCGTGCTTTGGAAGGCACGCTAAGCAGTTGATCCCGGCTGCTGTTCACAGTAGTCGTTAAGCCGAGTTAGAGGCCTTCGGGCGGCTTAAGAATCTCTAACAGTCGAGTTGCCCACTCACTTGACTAATCTAACTTTTTTCAACCTAAATAACCTTATCGATAAAAAGAAGGCACAGTGCTATAAAAACATGTTTTTAATATCTATTATTATTTTAAAACAAAAATATATATAAACAATAAAAAAAACGTATGACCATGCTTTTCCCGGCTTTAATACTACGAAAAATCATTCTCTATAAAAAAAGAAAGCAAAAAGAAACATTTCCTCGCTGGGATTTGAACACCCGGCCACCGGCGTTGTATGCCAATGTTATAACCATTAGTCTAATCAAGCGGTGACAGTTGTGGTGAAATTACGTACTATATTGCATTAACAAATCTTTATGCGAGAAAATCTCGAGAAAACGAATTTTCTCGGAAACGAGACCTATCTAGATCGATTCTAAACTATGTCCTTAGAATACTATGTCCTATTGTTTATTTTAAAGTCATAAGTGGAACTTTTGTTCGCGGCATACGAATCTCCTCGCTACGTATTTTTTTTGAAATCACTTATTATTCATGGATTCTCTTAAAACGTATACTGGAAGATCGATATTTTTTGTACAAGTTGGTAAAATCATAGCAAATTGTAATTTATGTTCTTCTGATTATTTTCATGCGATTTTGCACCTTAGTGAAAGCCGCATAGAGTTGTCAATCTAACGTGGGTACTAGGTATCATTGACTTTTCAATTGTATGTCACCCACCGAAATATATCTAATAGACCGTCAGCCCACTCCCAATACGCCTACGTCTCATGACAACACGATAAAATGCCAGGCACCTTTGACACCATCTGCCAAATAGGTAGGTACTTCCAGCCATTTCAGGACTGACAGACTAAGTTTTACTCTCTGTACGATTAAAGTGCTAAATGATGCCACTTGTCTCGTACTGTTGTCACATGACGTAAATATACCTACCCTTATAATTTTGACCGAAAGTGAAGGATATTTCAAACTTTCGGCCAATTTTAGCTGCGATAATCTTCTGATTCTGGCTCAGCACAACTTTCTTGACCTGTTGCGATGCATTTGATGGTGTTGTCATGAGACATAGGCGTATTTGGAGTGGGTTTACGGTCTATAAGAAGCATACTTAGAATAAAATACGAAAATATAAATAAGTCACTGTCATTTTCCAGCAAGATGTTTTGACAGTTTTGACAATTTTAGTTTCTCTGAGGAGGTTGGTGACTGGTTCAAATTCTTTATGTCACTAAAAATAAATTAAATCTTAGGTCAGTGACCGGTCACAGTAAAGTGAGATAGTGTGCGTGAAATGTAGTGGTGTGCGTTACTGGGGAGAATTACGATAACGTTGCGCCGCCAGCGGATTTTTTGTGTCGCGTATGTAGTTTCAAGTCGAATTAGAAACCCTTAAAAAAAACGATTTTGCCAAGCTTTTGAATTTGCTTTATGAATACAGCTCTTCTTTCGCGAGGTCTACAGAGGATTTAGGTTAAAACAACAACTGACGAACATGTGTGAACAATAGTCGTCGTAGAGTATCTAAAGCGATTTCAAGTTTACCTGATTGGGATCCCTGTAAAGGTAATCAAATCACAGACTACGCAGCTTTAAGAACAATCCTTGTCAAAAGGGATTTATTCCACGTATTGCCCGGTGGTGGTTCGATATCCAACATTATGACCTGACAGTAGAATACCGCCCTGGTACTCGAATGCGCCATGCCGATGCCCTTAGCAGGAATCCCGTCATACGCGAGGTCAATATTATAGAGGAATCTGACTGATTGCTGACTCTCCAAATGCAAGATGATGCACTACAAAACGTCATAACATAACGCAACTGGACAATGGCACTAATAACCCAGACATAGTTTCAAACTATACGGTTAAAGACGGAATTTTAAGTAGTTAAATGTGAACATAATCTAGATCGCTTTACGATATCCGCGTAAAAGGCACAAATGGATACAAAATATTTAGTGCCGTAGTGCGGGGTGAAGTACCTACTACTGCCTTATAAAACAACCGTCTCTGAGGATGATGGCTTTGGCAGTGACCATGAATGAAGTAGATAGGGATGATCTAATTGAGGACATATTTTTAATATCTCGAGTTCTAAAGCACTTAGAATCACAAACTTGGTGTCTAAATATACATATTTGGGGTCAAGGAATTCAAATAGATATTTTTTGGAGTCGAGTTCCCAAAGGATAGTTACCAAACGGAACCCGGTTACTAAGCCTCCGCTCTCCGTCCGGCTGATTGCGTGTCAGCAATAGCTGGACTGTTAAAATTTTCACAGAATCTGTATTTATATTGCTGCTTTAACATACATTCATAAAAATAAAAATAAATTAAAAATTTAACAGTGCTCTCATACATGAAACGCAATTTTATGGCGTTTTTACGCCCGCCTATAACAATCGATCTATCTCTAGAACTATAATATGTAGACAATTAATGCAGCTTCTTTAAATTGTAATTTTTGCCTTCAAATTTACTTAGTTGTCTACTGCTCAATTCCTAGGCGAGTTTTTTATATTTTCATTTTGCTTTTTAAGACCAATGAAAATAAACATCTTTTAAAAATTAATTTAAAAAGATATACAGTTAACTTATTTTCACCCGAGCAGAGCTCGGTCGCCCAGATATTAAAAAAATAAATCAGCTAACAATATGCCAAGGGAAAACAGATCAGATGCATTTAAATACGCGATAGATGCTCGGTCTGGCTTCAGGGTTTAGTGGATGCTGGGATGATGGTGGTGATCAGATGAGCAAACGCAGTGGGATTCTTCAAGTGGTTTAATGCACAACATATAGAGATATAATAGGTACAGACCAGGTGAAATGCTTACAGTAACAGCAGGTATATCTTATGTTATGCGCAGGCAGAAGGAAGAGAAAAGAGAGTGAATTCAGCTCAGCAAGCGCTTTTATACTGCTTCCATTCATGCGTTCCGTTCAGAGTGAATCGGAACGGCTTGCGGCTGCATCCACCAATCAGTGGCCTGGCCTTCGTTAGAAGGCCAGTGTGGCTATTACACAAAAATATAAGGTTAGCTTTACATGCTAGGATTTTCTGCCTGGGTGAATGAGTGGTGTTCCAGACGCCACACCACCCCCCCAGGGAGAAAACAAGGCTGTGCAAAAAAAAAATTTAAAATTTATTATGCCTAACCTAGGTACAGTTATATAGGACTAGGATTACAACACAGAACTACTAAACTAAAATTAAGTTAAAGTAACATGTGGAAAGCTAAAGAAAACCTTTGAATACAAATGACCTGGGCTGCACATGACGGGAAGCTGGAGTAGGGCGTAAATCTGCCATCCTAGCCCGTAGTTGTGTAACTACGTCGTCGGTCTCGTAGGAAGGGTTAGAGCTGGCTACAAGGAATTCTCCTGGTAGACGCAGCGGTTCCCCATATACGAGTTCTGCGACTGAGCAATTCAGGTCCTCCTTCAAAGCAGAACGGACGCCCAAGAGCACCATAGGGAGCGCGCTATGCCAGCTGGTATTGTGGCACATTAGGGCCGCCTTAAGCTGGCGGTGTAGGCGATCAATCATCCCATTTCCTTGGGGGTGGTAGCTAGTAGTTCGTACACGCTTGGATGTGCCCAGGTCCATTAGTTTGTTAAATAGGACGGATTCAAATTGACGGCCTCTGTCTGTTGTGACAGTGGAGGGCACGCCAAAACGAGCGATCCAACCGTCTACGAACCTATTCGCTACTTCCTCAACAGTGATGGACATCATGGGCCATACCTCGGGCCAACGTGAGAACCGGTCGATCGCTGTCAAACAATATGAGTAGCCGTTTGACACAGGCATCGGTCCGATGATGTCCACATGTACATGCTTGAATCTCGCCGTTGGAGTGACGAAATCACCAAGTGGGGTAGAAACATGGCGGGTTACCTTACTCCTTTGGCACGGAAGGCACTCACGAGCCCATGTGCGGCAATCCTTGTTCACGCCAGGCCACACGTAACGGTCGGCAACGAGGCGTGCGGTTGCGCGCGCGCCGGGGTGGCTCAGGCCGTGCAGGCGCTCGAACACCGGTCGGCGGTACTGCGGCGGCAGGTATGGTCTCGGCTTGCCGGTTGACATGTCGCACAGGATCGTGATGTCTGTTCCTGGAATTGGAGTTAATGTTAGTTTTAGAGATGACTTGTCCCTAACAACCTTCAACTCATCGTCCGCCTGTTGAGCTTGGGCAAGGCTGGTATAGTCATCTGAGAGGGAAATGGCTTCAATGCGAGACATTGTGTCCGCTACTATATTATCCTCTCCCTTGACATGTCTAATGTCAGTTGTGAACTGGGAAATAAACGTCAGCTGATTTAACTGCGAGGGTGGCAACTTCTCTCTGCGTTGTTGGAAAGCATAAAGCAAGGGTTTATGGTCCGTATATATAGTGGCGTGTTGTGCCTCTAATATATGACGGAAATGTTGAACCGCTGTATAAACTGCTAACAGCTCTCTGTAGTAGGCAGGCCAAACCGCTTGACTCGGGGTGAGTTTTTTGCTAAAGAAAGCTAGAGGTTGCCAGCCCTGGGCAGTCTGCTGCTCGAGTGATGCGCCCACTTGTGTGCCCGAAGCGTCTGTGAACAAAGCTAAAGAAGCATTTGGTACCGGATGTGCCAGCTGTGTTACCTTTGACAGGCTAGCTTTGCAGGCATGGAACGCGCTCTCTAGCTCAGGAGTCCATGGCATCGGCTTCGCACCCTTGAGCTTTGTAGCTGTGAGGAAGTCGATGAGTGGGGCTTGTGTCTCAGCAGCATGAGGTAAGAACTGTCTGTAATAGTTGATCATCCCTAAAAATCTTCTAAGACCTTGGGCGGTCTTAGGTAGGGGAAAATCCTGGAGAGCGGATATCTTCTCCACCGGAGGCTTCAGACCATCCTTGGATACATGGTAGCCAAGAAAAATTACTTCTGTGGCTCCAAGTACACATTTAGCAGGGTTGACAACCATGCCATAGTCAGCCAAACGCCTGAATAATGTACGAAGGTGAGTAGCATGCTCTTCAGTGTCCCGGGAGAAAACTAAGATGTCATCTATATATGGGAAACAAAAATCCATACCTCTCACGATTTCATCCATGAAACGCTGGAAAGTTTGTCCAGCGTTCCGGAGTCCATATCCCATGTATGGCAGCTCAAAGAGACCAAACGGGGTCGTAATCGCAGTCTTGCAGACATCAGCGGGTTCCACTCGAATCTGTTGATATGCTTTGACAAGATCTATAGTGCTAAATATAGTGGAGCCAGCCAGGTTATGGCTGAAGTCCCCTATATGCCGCACTGGATATCTGTCCGGAACTGTACGGGCATTAAGTGCCCTATAGTCACCGCAGGGTCTCCATGACAAATCCTTTTTGGGCGCGAGGTGCAGCGGCGACGACCAAGGACTCTTGGACGGGCGCGCAGTCCCGACTCGCACCATCTCGGCAAACTCCTTCTGTGCAGCGCTCAGCTTGTCAGGCGCGAGGCGTCGCGGCCGAGACACGACTGGCGGCCCGTCGGTCGTTATAATATGATGCACGGTGCTGTGCTTCACCTCACGTAGGATGCCGGGGGGCCGGGTTATGTCTGGAAATTCAGAAAGGATATTGTTAGTATGAGTAATGGCTTTAATGCTTAACTGTCCGCAATTTGCGATAGTGGCCCCAGATGTTAAACCTGTGATACCACAGCGCAGCACTTTGTTGCGACAGTCAGGCAGTAGGTTGTAATATGCCAGAAAGTCTGCTCCTATGATGGGAGTTTCCACATCCGCTACTATGAAATTCCAAATAAATTCCCGGCGGAGGCCAAGATTTAAATTGAGTTTCCGGTAGCCGTAAGTCCTTATACTGGAGCCGTTGGCTGCACATAAGGTGTAGTCAACAGGTTGAATCCTATTGGACAAAAGTTTCCTGGGAAAACAACAAAGATCCGAGCCAGTGTCAAGTAGGAAAGAGTATTTGGTTATATCATCAGTAACAAAAAGACGGCTGCTGCTGGATGGACGGTCAGTTTCCGCCACTACTGGCCGTCGGGTGGGTTTCCCGACCAGCTGCATGGGGCGGCGCACTTGGTAGCCTTTGTTTTATAATTATAGTGGTACCAGCATAGTCTACCGCTACTACTCTCCCTAGGTTTGGACTTGGATCGGGACCTAGAGTGAGGCCTTCCCCTGGACCTGTCGTCTGTTAAAGCCGCAACTTGTAACACGAGCTTGTTTAATTTAGACTCAATAGCAGTCCAATCAGGAACAGGTGCGGATTTGGCTAACACTGCTACATTATTATAGATCGGACTCACCTCTAAAATCTTGTCGGCAAGCTCCGCCACCTTATCCAGGTTAAGGTCACTCTGTGCCGCGAGTATGCCCTGGACGCTGTGGGGAAGCCGCTGAAACCACAGCTCCCGCAGCACGGTGTCATCTTTTATGGTGTTTCCTGCTAGGGACCGCAGGTGTCGAAGGAACTGTGTGGGTTTTCTGTCGCCCAATTCTTCCCCGGAGAGCAACTGCCGGACCTTTTGTGACTCAGACGTGGAAAACCTGCTAATCATTTGTGCTTTTATGAAAGAATATCTCTCGCCCTTCGGCGGAGGGTTGATTACCAGGTCCTCCATTTCCTTGGAGAGCCGCGCGTCCATTTGGCTGACAACGTAATTATACTTCGTCTCGTCCGCTGTAATGTGTGCCAGGGCGAAATTCGACTCGATATGTGCGAACCAAGCCGCCGGCCGGTCCGACCAGAAGGGGGCTAAATGAGGACGGATGCCATGGGCAGCCATCTGGGGAGCTTGTGCGGGCACCGCCAGCGCTCTCAGCTCCTCGTTCATGTTAGCCAACAACGCATTTTGCTCATTTAATTGTTGTACCTGTTTCTCTAACTCCTCCAGTTGAGACATTATGTATGCACTCGGTCAACACAATACAATTCAGTATACAATACAATTTCGCGGTTACAGACAAAACTTACGCAAATTATGTAAAAACTAAAAATGCTAATGATAACGCTTATAGTTCATAAAATTTGGTTTCGATGACACTCGTAACTTTAAACACTTCTGTCAGGCCGCTGCGTTCGGATACTTGCTCGCATGAGCAAAGTTGAGAGTTTGATGAGATCGATGTCCGCTGCACGCGTCCAAAATGGCCGCTCGTTGAAAAAATGAGAAATAATAAAGTACCATGCGTTTTATGCAACACTTAACACCACACACACACACATACACCAACACCACGTGTCGTTAGGCGTGAAAAAGTCCCTGCGCACGCGGTTGAAGATGGGGAGATGATCGCTGCAAGCACGCGCACACGGCGTATTAGGCGAAAACCACGTGCCGGCCTCGAAAGCGATGCACGGTGCGCGCCTGGCGGCTTTTGTTAGCCTGCCTAGGCAAATTGAAAAATGGGGCGCCTCCAAGCGATGCGAAAATAGGGACTCCACGACGCCGCCTATCCGGCCATGCGTGTTCAAATCACGTCGGGGTCACCAATTTAGTGGATGCTGGGATGATGGTGGTGATCAGATGAGCAAACGCAGTGGGATTCTTCAAGTGGTTTAATGCACAACATATAGAGATATAATAGGTACAGACCAGGAGAAATGCTTACAGTAACAGCAGGTATATCTTATGTTATGCGCAGGCAGAAGGAAGAGAAAAGAGAGTGAATTCAGCTCAGCAAGCGCTTTTATACTGCTTCCATTCATGCGTTCCGTTCAGAGTGAATCGGAACGGCTTGCGGCTGCATCCACCAATCAGTGGCCTGGCCTTCGTTAGAAGGCCAGTGTGGCTATTACACAAAAATATAAGGTTAGCTTTACATGCTAGGATTTTCTGCCTGGGTGAATGAGTGGTGTTCCAGACGCCACAAGGGCATCAGCGGGCGAGTTTTCCACCGCGATAGAACTAGTTGACGCTTTGATTTATTTATAATAGCATAGCATTTAAATAAACTGTCATCTGAATAAATATCAGTTCAGGGTAGGTAGATGACTGAAATAGTTATTTGTGTCACAAGGGAGCAAAATAGTATATTTACGGCGAGGGCGATGTATTGAATCCTGAACGTAGCGATCCCTCGCAGAATCCTGAGCGTAGCGAGGGATTCTAAAGTAGGATCCTGAGCGTAGTGAGGGATTCAAGTGTTAACGCCCAAGACGAAAATAATTTTGCTCCTGAGTGAGACATGTAACTGAAGAAGATCATGTGTGATAAGTAAAATAATTGAAAATTAAATAAATAAATACTGTTATGCGAACACTTATATTATATAAATAAGTTAAGTTATATAGATTAAACTTAGAAATGTGATAGATATTAGCTAAGCTTAGCAAATAATCTCAAAAAATTGAGATTGCGCTAAGCAATTAGTAGACATACTTGTAACAATTAAATAAATGCAATAAACAGTTTAAATTTTAATTTTTTTTAAAAAAAAATTTTTTAACTCTTCACACCGACTATGAAGAAACCATTTGAAAAAAAAACAACAAAAAAGAAAAAAAAAACAAAAAAAACCAAAACAAACAAAACCAAAAAAACAATCAAAACCAAATAACAAACGAAAAAAAAACAAAAAAAAAAGAACAAGAAACAAACGAAACAAAAAAAGAAAATAACAAAAAAACCTAAAAAAATTACAAAAAAACGAAAAAAATGAAAAAAAACTAAGAAAAACCGAAAAAAAAACAAACGAAACTAAAAAACAAAAAAATTACAAAAAACAAAAAAAACAACAAAAAAAACGGCAAAAAAAATCACAAAAAAAAACAAAGAAACTACCGAAAAAAAACAAAACAAAAAAAAAACAAGATACAAAAAAAAACAAACAATACGAACCAAAAAACAAAAAAAAACTAACAAAAAAAAAACAAAATAACAAAAACTAAAAAAAAACGGCCTAATAATGAAACAAAAACAAGCAACAAAAAAAACAAAAACAACAATAAAAAAAAAACAATTGAAACAAAAAAAACTAAAAAATTAATAAAAGAAACAAAAAAAAAACGAACAAAAAACTAAAAAACTAACAAAAACACAAAAAAAAACGGTGTTGTGTTCCAGGCCCCTGACAACGACAATTCTCCGTACATTGCTGGTTCCACAAGTCACCTAGCGACCACCTCAACTTCTAGAACAAGCAATGTGATGACCTGGTAAAGGTCGCGGGAGTCCGCTGGATGCGGGTGGCTCAGGACCGGTCATTTTGGCACTCTTTGGGGGAGGCCTATGTCCAGCAGTGGATGGTTGTCATTCGGCTGATATGATGATGATGATGATGATGATATATACGTTTGTCGATTACGAAGAAATTACAATCGATTATTTCATCAAGATTCTATTGGCACATTGCGTAAATGCTACAAGCCAATACAACAAAAAAGAAAAAAAACTTTCTACTTGTTTGTTGACCAGCTTACGGGTTTTCCACAACTTTACAAAGTCAGCTGACGATTTTCTTTCGTCATAAAATTGGATGAACTATCATTTGATGATAAAAAAATAGGGGGTAAATAGCAAAAAAAATTTTTTTTACTTATTTGGGAGGCTGCTGCTGGTCAACCCACCGGCGGCGCCGCAGCTGACGTCCACGGGGCTTCATGAGACAACATTCTGAACCTTCTTACAAGTTATCAGACGGGTTTTATAAAAAAAAACAAGAAATTAATAAAAATAATTTATTTCGAAATATTTTGTAATTAGATATTTTATTGATAATGATTAGATTTTAGTATATTGCTCAAAGGTGCCCATGATGCCCGCAGCATAAAAATAATTACCTGTCTTAAATAGAATTACAAAAGAAAATATATTTTATTTTCATATTTTTTTAAATAATGGTATTACAATTTTCCTTGTCTATGCAATTCATTAACTTTATCTTGATAAGCTTTATATTGATCTGGTGGAAGATGTACATATCCTGGTGCAGTATATTTACCATCATTTGGAATTTGTTGTGGTGGTCTAAATTGTTCTAAAACACTTGCTACACCCTGTGCAAATCCAGTTCCTGCAGAACCTCTTTTAATTCTAGTAGTATGGATGCTGGCATGCTGGGGCCATTCTTCGTTGTTCTGGGCCAATTCATGTGGGGCTGCCGCGGCGACCGCTGCAAAACCAAAACAAAAACTTAAATTAATACAAATGCTACGTAGAAATTACCAAAACTTAACGAGTAGGTAGGGTAACTTTACTTTGTTAAATACATACATACATACATACATATAATCACGCCTCTTTCCCAGAGGGGTAGGCAGAGATCACGGATCTCCATTTGCTACGATCCTGACAAACCACTTTCGCTTCACTCACTTTCATAACATTTCTCATTTGTTAAATATTCAGACTTTTATTTAAAAGAGCGATTAGAGCACACTTGTAAGTACCTATGAACTTACCTGATATATTATGAACATTTTAATTCATTAATTTATTTAAGATCTAATATACCTACTTATTTAGTAAACTAAGTAAATAGTCCATAAATAGTGTACCTAGAGTACGTCATCATCATCATCATATCAGCCAAAAGACGTCCACTGCTGGACATAAGCCTCCCCCAAAGAGTGCCAAAGAGTGAGTATACGTATTGAAAATGTATTTAGATTTTTTTTAAATTTATCGAAATATACACCTATGAATTTGAAAAAAATGGCCGTGGATACCTAAACGTCTCCGATGAATATTTGCTTGTGAAACACTTAATTCTGCAAATATAAAATCATAATCATAATCATAATCATAAATTTGCCAGTTATTTTACAATTGTACATGATTTACCTACTTACACACTTTTCGTAGGTACTTAACCCTTAATGTATCTACGAGTAGGTATTTAATTTGAAATATTGAAAAAGAATGAATTGCTTCATTACAATTGTTTAAGTTATCTAGTTATAGAATAAAGTTAATAAAGAAAAAACTTAATCCTAGTTGGTATCCCTGCGGCTATGAAGCTGGAGGTCCCGGGTTCGAATCCCGGTAAGGGCATTTATTTGTGTGATGAGCACGAAATATTTATTCCTGAGTCATGGATGTTTTCTATGTATGCTATACGTTTTTTATTAACTATATATGTAGGTACATACATCGTCGCCTAGTACCCATAGTACAAGCTTTGCATAAGGTGTCAAGAGCAACTGAAGCTACTAACATACCTAACCTAGGCACTAGGTCTTCGCAGTTGCAATAATTTTCTGTCAAAAGTAACTGGAATCTGTCTCCAATTTTGAAGGGCGTTTTAATTTTCTGGCCTAAGTAGGTAGGTACTTAATAAAAAAAACTTAATGTATGAACTTCACGGCTCTGTAACTATTCTAATATTTCCAATTTATCCTTTTATCAATTGATAATACTCTACAAACAACTTTATCCAAAATTATAAACATTACTTTCGATTCGATTTCATGGTCCCAGGCAGTTCTTCCTGTAAGATTCGGTGGTCTGGGCGTTCGCGCCTCTTCCAGTGTGGCACTGCCAGCTTTCCTGTCTTCTGCGTACAGTTCGCTGTCTCACGTCGGTATTATTTTAAACAATCAACAGATACCCGTCGTAGAGATCGCGAACTTAGTGGAGGCAGAGAGGGCCTGGTGCGACTCGTGCCCGGGAGCGGACGCCCCTGGCATGAAACACATCCAGAAGGTATGGGACACTCCTCGGCTCAAATCCATCCACGATTCTTTACTCGAAAATAGTCCAAACGACTCAGAACGCGCCCGACTCTTGGCTGTCTCCTCACATGAGTCAGGCCACTGGCTAAATGCCCTTCCCTCACGCAACATAGGCACAGTTCTAGACTCAGATACTTTAAGGATAGCTATCTGTTTAAGGCTGGGATCTAAAATATGTGTTCCCCACACCTGTGTCTGCGGCAAAGGTCTGGACCAGCTGGGTAGACATGGCCTTTCATGCAACAGAAGTGCCGGCCGCATGTACCGCCACGGTACCATAAACGACCTGCTGCGTCGGGCGCTCGCTACTGCCTCCATACCTTCGTCATTAGAACCTCCTGATATGATGAGAGACGATGGCAAGCGCCCGGACGGAGTTACTTTGGTACCGTGGAGACTCGGTAGGGCCCTGGTCTGGGACGCTACGTGCGTCGATACGTTCGCACTGTCCCACATACAGGCAACACGGTCTCAGGCCGGCGCTGCGGCTGATAAGGCCCAATTACTCAAGCGCCGCAAATACTCTTCTCTAGTACAGAACTACGAGTTTGCGGCGCTTGCAGTTGAAACGATGGGACCCTGGTCAGCCGACATGAAGGCCTTCATGAGGACCCTGTCGTCACGGCTGGTCCACGCCTCAGGCGACCCCAGAGCTGGCGCATACCTTTCCCAAAGGATCGCTCTCGCGGTTCAAAGGGGAAATGCCGCCAGCGTCATGGGGTCCTTGCCGCAGGCAGAACTTTTGGACGGGCTATTTTTTTTGTAATTAGTTTTTAATTTTTTTTTATTTCTTGTTTACTATTAGTTGTTTGTATTGTAAGAACATTAAATGTGATAGTAGCTTCAAGATCTAAGGAAAATAAATGATTTATCATTTTACTTTAATTTAAATGTGTACCTCTAGAACATCGTAGTTTGATGTGATTTTGCTTCGAGATTTTTACCTAACTAACTGAGCGTGTTCGCTTACCGCTGGGACAGTCCTATGCTAGCCCGCTGGACGTCCATGCATGTGCAGGTAAAGACGCGCACACGAGAATTTTAGACCCTAAGTATTATTATTAACTAACACTCATTTAGTCATAAGTTAATTATTTTTTACTAACAAATGTGTATGGACCTTGTCTGAAATAAAAATGAATTGAATTGAATTGAATAATATGTAGAACTGTAATTTTATGATAAACAAGCTGGTGTTTTGGTGTTTCAGTAACCTATACCAATCCGTACTTACATATGACAAAAACCAGTAGGTATAAATGGGTATTACATTTTTTTAAATTAAGTCATTAATTTGATATGTAATTCAAAAATTGATTTGCAATTAAAAATTGCGACTATTACCGTCCAAAAGATTTAACTACTTATTTGACATTGAACTAGTACATTCGATGATCGTACCCACTTCACCATTGACATTATAACAAAACCAGCAATCAATAATTTACTTTGAAAACAAAGTTTTAACCGACTTCAAGCCAGTAGGTACCCAAATTGCTTCAAGTTTGCCTATAAAATTTGAAGAGTTCCCTCGATTTCTCCAGGATCCCATCATCAGAACTGGACATTGGTGACAACGGAACCAATCTGGAAGTATATGCTTTCAAACAAAGAAATAATTGTTCAAATCGGTTCATAAATTACCGAGCTATCGCGTAACAAAAACCCTAATATATATATATATATATACAGTCGAATTGAGAAGCTCCTCCTTTTTTTGAAGTCGGTTAAAACCACAGTGCTTTATACCATACCTACACACTTCATATATATTATACCTACCTGCCTGAAAAGGTACAAATATCAATACTTTGACTGTTTGTGCATACATATCTGTGCAATGCGTTTTGGATATTAATGCCTCCATTAAAGGTGTGATGATGATGATACTTTTTATTTGACGGATCAGCTAGAGTCGGTATATTACCTACCGGTGGCGCCGCGTGAAAATTGTCGATGGGCAACCCGGAACAAAAAAGTTTTGGATATTAATGCCTCCATTAAAGGTGTGATGATGATGATACTTTTTATTTGACGGATCAGCTAGAGTCGGTATATTACCTACCGGTGGCGCCGCGTGAAAATTGTCGATGGGCAACCCGGAACAAAAAAGTTTTGGATATTAATGCCTCCATTAAAGGTGTGATGATGATGATACTTTTTATTTGACGGATCAGCTAGAGTCGGTATATTACCTACCGGTGGCGCCGCGTGAAAATTGTCGATGGGCAACCCGGAACAAAAAAGTTTTGGATATTAATGCCTCCATTAAAGGTGTGATGATGATGATACTTTTTATTTGACGGATCAGCTAGAGTCGGTATATTACCTACCGGTGGCGCCACGTGAAAATTGTCGATGGGCAACCCGGAACAAAAAAGTTATGGATATTAATGCCTCCATTAAAGGTGTGATGATGATGATACTTTTTATTTGACGGATCAGCTAGAGTCAGTATATTACCTACCGGTGGCGCCGCGTGAAAATTGTCGATGGGCAACCCGGAACAAAAAAGTTATGGATATTAATGCCTCCATTAAAGGTGTGATGATGATGATACTTTTTATTTGACGGATCAGCTAGAGTCGGTATATTACCTACCGGTGGCGCCGCGTGAAAATTGTCGATGGGCAACCCGGAACAAAAAAGTTTTGGATATTAATGCCTCCATTAAAGGTGTGATGATGATGATACTTTTTATTTGACGGATCAGCTAGAGTCGGTATATTACCTACCGGTGGCGCCGCGTGAAAATTGTCGATGGGCAACCCGGAACAAAAAAGTTTTGGATATTAATGCCTCCATTAAAGGTGTGATGATGATGATACTTTTTATTTGACGGATCAGCTAGAGTCGGTATATTACCTACCGGTGGCGCTGCGTGAAAATTGTCGATGGGCAACCCGGAACAAAAAAGTTATGGATATTAATGCCTCCATTAAAGGTGTGATGATGATGATACTTTTTATTTGACGGATCAGCTAGAGTCGGTATATTACCTACCGGTGGCGCCGCGTGAAAATTGTCGATGGGCAACCCGGAACAAAAAAGTTATGGATATTAATGCCTCCATTAAAGGTGTGATGATGATGATACTTTTTATTTGACGGATCAGCTAGAGTCGGTATATTACCTACCGGTGGCGCCGCGTGAAAATTGTCGATGGGCAACCCGGAACAAAAAAGTTTTGGATATTAATGCCTCCATTAAAGGTGTGATGATGATGATACTTTTTATTTGACGGATCAGCTAGAGTCGGTATATTACCTACCGGTGGCGCCGCGTGAAAATTGTCGATGGGCAACCCGGAACAAAAAAGTTATGGATATTAATGCCTCCATTAAAGGTGTGATGATGATGATACTTTTTATTTGACGGATCAGCTAGAGTCGGTATATTACCTACCGGTGGCGCCGCGTGAAAATTGTCGATGGGCAACCCGGAACAAAAAAGTTTTGGATATTAATGCCTCCATTAAAGGTGTGATGATGATGATACTTTTTATTTGACGGATCAGCTAGAGTCGGTATATTACCTACCGGTGGCGCCGCGTGAAAATTGTCGATGGGCAACCCGGAACAAAAAAGTTTTGGATATTAATGCCTCCATTAAAGGTGTGATGATGATGATACTTTTTATTTGACGGATCAGCTAGAGTCGGTATATTACCTACCGGTGGCGCCACGTGAAAATTGTCGATGGGCAACCCGGAACAAAAAAGTTATGGATATTAATGCCTCCATTAAAGGTGTGATGATGATGATACTTTTTATTTGACGGATCAGCTAGAGTCAGTATATTACCTACCGGTGGCGCCGCGTGAAAATTGTCGATGGGCAACCCGGAACAAAAAAGTTATGGATATTAATGCCTCCATTAAAGGTGTGATGATGATGATACTTTTTATTTGACGGATCAGCTAGAGTCGGTATATTACCTACCGGTGGCGCCGCGTGAAAATTGTCGATGGGCAACCCGGAACAAAAAAGTTTTGGATATTAATGCCTCCATTAAAGGTGTGATGATGATGATACTTTTTATTTGACGGATCAGCTAGAGTCGGTATATTACCTACCGGTGGCGCCGCGTGAAAATTGTCGATGGGCAACCCGGAACAAAAAAGTTTTGGATATTAATGCCTCCATTAAAGGTGTGATGATGATGATACTTTTTATTTGACGGATCAGCTAGAGTCGGTATATTACCTACCGGTGGCGCTGCGTGAAAATTGTCGATGGGCAACCCGGAACAAAAAAGTTATGGATATTAATGCCTCCATTAAAGGTGTGATGATGATGATACTTTTTATTTGACGGATCAGCTAGAGTCGGTATATTACCTACCGGTGGCGCCGCGTGAAAATTGTCGATGGGCAACCCGGAACAAAAAAGTTATGGATATTAATGCCTCCATTAAAGGTGTGATGATGATGATACTTTTTATTTGACGGATCAGCTAGAGTCGGTATATTACCTACCGGTGGCGCCGCGTGAAAATTGTCGATGGGCAACCCGGAACAAAAAAGTTTTGGATATTAATGCCTCCATTAAAGGTGTGATGATGATGATACTTTTTATTTGACGGATCAGCTAGAGTCGGTATATTACCTACCGGTGGCGCCGCGTGAAAATTGTCGATGGGCAACCCGGAACAAAAAAGTTATGGATATTAATGCCTCCATTAAAGGTGTGATGATGATGATACTTTTTATTTGACGGATCAGCTAGAGTCGGTATATTACCTACCGGTGGCGCTGCGTGAAAATTGTCGATGGGCAACCCGGAACAAAAAAGTTTTGGATATTAATGCCTCCATTAAAGGTGTGATGATGATGATACTTTTTATTTGACGGATCAGCTAGAGTCGGTATATTACCTACCGGTGGCGCCACGTGAAAATTGTCGATGGGCAACCCGGAACAAAAAAGTTATGGATATTAATGCCTCCATTAAAGGTGTGATGATGATGATACTTTTTATTTGACGGATCAGCTAGAGTCGGTATATTACCTACCGGTGGCGCCGCGTGAAAATTGTCGATGGGCAACCCGGAACAAAAAAGTTATGGATATTAATGCCTCCATTAAAAGTGTGATGATGATGATAATTTTTATTTGACGGATCAGCTAGAGTCGGTATATTACCTACCGGTGGTGCTGCGTGAAAATTGTCGATGGGCAACCCGGAACAAAAAAGTTTTGGATATTAATGCCTCCATTAAAGGTGTGATGATGATGATACTTTTTATTTGACGGATCAGCTAGAGTCGGTATATTACCTACCGGTGGCGCCGCGTGAAAATTGTCGATGGGCAACCCGGAACAAAAAAGTTTTGGATATTAATGCCTCCATCAAAGGTGTGATGATGATGATACTTTTTATTTGACGGATCAGCTAGAGTCGGTATATTACCTACCGGTGGCGCCGCGTGAAAATTGTCGATGGGCAACCCGGAACAAAAAAGTTATGGATATTAATGCATCCATTAAAGGTGTGATGATGATGATACTTTTTATTTGACGGATCAGCTAGAGTCGGTATATTACCTACCGGTGGCGCCGCGTGAAAATTGTCGATGGGCAACCCGGAACAAAAAAGTTTTGGATATTAATGCCTCCATTAAAGGTGTGATGATGATGATACTTTTTATTTGACGGATCAGCTAGAGTCGGTATATTACCTACCGGTGGCGCCGCGTGAAAATTGTCGATGGGCAACCCGGAACAAAAAAGTTATGGATATTAATGCCTCCGTTAAAGGTGTGATGATGATGATACTTTTTATTTGACGGATCAGCTAGAGTCGGTATATTACCTACCGGTGGCGCCGCGTGAAAATTGTCGATGGGCAACCCGGAACAAAAAAGTTATGGATATTAATGCCTCCATTAAAGGTGTGATGATGATGATACTTTTTATTTGACGGATCAGCTAGAGTCGGTATATTACCTACCGGTGGCGCCGCGTGAAAATTGTCGATGGGCAACCCGGAACAAAAAAGTTATGGATATTAATGCCTCCATTAAAGGTGTGATGATGATGATACTTTTTATTTGACGGATCAGCTAGAGTCGGTATATTACCTACCGGTGGCGCCGCGTGAAAATTGTCGATGGGCAACCCGGAACAAAAAAGTTATGGATATTAATGCCTCCATTAAAAGTGTGATGATGATGATAATTTTTATTTGACGGATCAGCTAGAGTCGGTATATTACCTACCGGTGGTGCTGCGTGAAAATTGTCGATGGGCAACCCGGAACAAAAAAGTTTTGGATATTAATGCCTCCATTAAAGGTGTGATGATGATGATACTTTTTATTTGACGGATCAGCTAGAGTCGGTATATTACCTACCGGTGGCGCCGCGTGAAAATTGTCGATGGGCAACCCGGAACAAAAAAGTTTTGGATATTAATGCCTCCATCAAAGGTGTGATGATGATGATACTTTTTATTTGACGGATCAGCTAGAGTCGGTATATTACCTACCGGTGGCGCCGCGTGAAAATTGTCGATGGGCAACCCGGAACAAAAAAGTTATGGATATTAATGCATCCATTAAAGGTGTGATGATGATGATACTTTTTATTTGACGGATCAGCTAGAGTCGGTATATTACCTACCGGTGGCGCCGCGTGAAAATTGTCGATGGGCAACCCGGAACAAAAAAGTTTTGGATATTAATGCCTCCATTAAAGGTGTGATGATGATGATACTTTTTATTTGACGGATCAGCTAGAGTCGGTATATTACCTACCGGTGGCGCCGCGTGAAAATTGTCGATGGGCAACCCGGAACAAAAAAGTTATGGATATTAATGCCTCCGTTAAAGGTGTGATGATGATGATACTTTTTATTTGACGGATCAGCTAGAGTCGGTATATTACCTACCGGTGGCGCCGCGTGAAAATTGTCGATGGGCAACCCGGAACAAAAAAGTTATGGATATTAATGCCTCCATTAAAGGTGTGATGATGATGATACTTTTTATTTGACGGATCAGCTAGAGTCGGTATATTACCTACCGGTGGCGCCGCGTGAAAATTGTCGATGGGCAACCCGGAACAAAAAAGTTTTGGATATTAATGCCTCCATTAAAGGTGTGATGATGATGATACTTTTTATTTGACGGATCAGCTAGAGTCGGTATATTACCTACCGGTGGCGCCGCGTGAAAATTGTCGATGGGCAACCCGGAACAAAAAAGTTTTGGATATTAATGCCTCCATTAAAGGTGTGATGATGATGATACTTTTTATTTGACGGATCAGCTAGAGCCGGTATATTACAAAAATTTTATTTCAATGCAGTCAATCCCGCCAAAATACGAGTGACTTTTTTAAATTGGTTTATTTTGTTTAAGGGGACGTAGATTCGTGGTCTTCTCCCCCTCTCACTGAGCATAAGCGTGATGGAAGTGCGTGTTTGGAAGCGCGGATATCATGTTTTTTAATTTTATTTTTTGTGTGTTCTAATATATAAAAAAGGAATAGCTGATTTCCCTCAAACATGACATTGCCGATTTTTAGAACCAATTTTAATACTTATGTTTAACTGTTGTGCATAATTTGTTACGATTTTTTTAAGTGTATTTTAGACCTATGTTCGTTATTTTTTTCTATCGAGCAAAAGTTAAAAACTCAGAATTCAAATAGCTGATTGCCCTCGAAAAAGGCCTCAAAATTGCTAATTAAATATAGGGCAGCCGTATTATAATTCAAAAAAGAGCTACGATTTTTTTTTAAATCCGTTTTCGGAGCTCACGTCGCCTTAAGATACTGATATTATGCCACAACCCCAATAGAAGAAATACATAAATTTCGTATTAAGTTTTATCTTTATTGTGAATATTTTATTTTAATTCATCTTTTTCTTCTGTTAGTAACGTATCGAATTACTAATTCTATCAAAATAGTAAAAAACACGATTGAACTGAATTTTCCGCCATTTTCCATATCGTGCAATATTACAAGTGCAATTCGGACACGTCAACCTCTACCCTACCTCGTTTTTTAAAGGCCCTTTAACTGCCAAAAACCTCCTTAGCTGATCTTTGATAAAAAATAGTTCTATAGTTAAATATTATGATATGGAATGGGATTTCATACTAGTAACTGGACACTTTTGCGTTTTCCTGGACACTTCTAGAAATTGTCCAGGATACGTCACTTTCGGATACTATCTTCACAGATGTGATGGGAACATTTCATACTATTTTTGAGAAAAAGCATTTTTCCATAAAACAAACCACGTCCCAAAAATGGTAGGCCACTCAATATTAGGTATGGAGCAGTGAAAATTCTAAACTTAATTTAGAGGGGCACTTCTAACAATTGTTGATATATACCTAAAGATGGAGACAATGTGATACTGCAGTGAAAAGGTAAGTTTGCATATTTTATTTTAATTTATTTTCAATTTACCGAAATGTGGGTTTCCAGACTTTCCAGCGAGGCATGCGAGGGTGCAGTCGCCGGTTTCCACGCATGACATTACTACTCGTACTGCGCAAACGTACTTGGGCCAATCTCCGAGCGTTTGAACCGCTCGGTTCTAACGTCATTGTCGGCTCAAGATTATTTCAGCAGAGGTAAAACATACCGCGGAAACTTAAATCAAAATAGACTCAGCACCGGTATTGCCTTACGTCTTTATCAAAAGTGGACTCTGATATTCGTCTGTTTTAATAGTAGGTATTTGCTGGCAACGACAATGACGAAAAAAAACGCCTTAAAAACGCTGAATATTCGCCCACTGGACCATATATTACGAGGGGCGTTCAATAAGTTCTTAGTATCGGCATTAAAAACAGAAGTTATTTACGAATAATTTGTAATTATTCAATATACTCTTTCTTGTTTACGTGCATATATAATGCGATTAAATTAATTTAATTATGCACCATTAAAAAAAAACTTTTGTTTGATGAAATAAAATAAGGCTCATTTTTTAAATCAACGCAATTGCACAGATTTAGTTGAGGAATTTTTAATAACAAAGAATAAGAAGTAAAAGTATAAGAGTTGGGCTAGGCAGTCGGGTAGATTGGACCGTCACCATGGCACGCTGACATTCCGGCTGACGCAGATCCTCTCGGATCACGGGTGTTTCGGGAAGTATCTGCACCGCATAGGACGAGAACCGACCGCAGCGTGCCACCACTGTGACAACTGCCCAGAGGAGACGGCCCAGCACACGCTGGAGGCCTGGAGAGATGAGCGCGAAACTCTCTGCGCCACGATAGGCCATGACCTCTCGCTGCCTACCATAGTTCGCACAATGCTGGACGGCGACAGGGCATGGAAAGCGGTCCTTGCCTTCTGCGAGGCCGTAATGGAGGCCAAAGAAGCCGCTGAACGTGAAAGGGAAGCCACATCTGTGAATCCCGGTCGCCAGCGGCGAATTGGGCGAAGGCGGCGAGCCTACGCTCGCCACATTCCCCCCTAACTGTGGCCAGGGCCGGCAGGCTTGGGGAAGTCTGTCGGCCGCGTCACTAACTGGCCCGAGACGTACCACATACCTGCCCTGGCTCCCCAGGCCGGGCAAGATGCGCAAAGGCATTTCCCCACGTAAAAAAAAAAAAAAAGGCAGTCGGGTAGATACTTAATTGTATAGAATTCACGTCCCTGAATAGCACCCCTGGTAATCTGCAATCTCTTCCAAACAAAAACCTCATAAAATTGGCATATTTTTTTCTTAGTCTACCTCCTTTAATTGCTATACGGTTATCTTGTATCACTCTTCCGTGGTATTTACATACATATATTTTTCATTTATATTGACCCGATTTCTAGAAATTAAAAAATATATATTGATGGCCAATAAAACCCACCTTTAACTTTGTTAAGGGAGCTGTGGTTTAAAAATACGATGAATGAGATTATTTTATTAATTTTCAGGCTTTTAAATAGACAAATAATTATCTCACTTTAAAATCAATATTCTAGATTACCGCACCAGAGTTTTAACAAAATCGAACATAAAATTAAAAACAAAATCCTCCAATATTACTGACGTCAGAATATTTGCTGCCCCATCGTCTTTGTTTGTATAATTATTAAATAAAACAAATAAACAATGTATTTTTTTTACTTATTTAGTGTATTCATGAATTGTGATAAAGCGGCCAAGTGCGAGTCGGACTCGCACATGAAGGGTTCCGTGAAATAAATTGCGGTTTACGATTTATTATTTTTTTATTATTATTATTCATTTATTTCGAACCATTTAGTCCATACACACATTATACACAATGAAATAAAATAAGAATTAAAATTACAAATTTTTTGACGTATTATTGATTTATGACGTATTAAAAAAAACTACTTATTAGATCTCGTTCAAACTAATTTTCGGTGGAAGTTTACATGGTAATGTACATCATATATTTTTTTTAGTTTTATCATTCTCTTATTTTAGAAGTTACAGGGGGGGGGGGGGGCACATTATACCACTTTGGAAGTGTCTCTCGCGCAAACTATTCAGTTTAGAAAAAAATGATGTTAGAAACCTCAATATCATTTTTGAAGACCTATCCATAGATACCCCCCCACACGTATGGGTTTGATGAAAAAAAAATTTTTGAGTTTCAGTTCTGAGTATGGGGACCCCTAAAGCTTAATGTTTTTTTTCGATTTTTGTGTGAAAATCTTAATGCAGTTCACAGTATACATCTACTTACTAAGTTTCAACAGTATAGCTATTATAGTTTCGGAAAAAAGTGGCTGTGACATACGGACGGACAGACAGACAGACAGACGGACGGACATGACGAATCTATAAGGGTTCCGTTTTTTGCCATTTGGCTACGGATTTCTACTATTTCTAGTAGATCTATGAAAAAAAACATAACCCTCCTCTCCTTCGGCAGTCGGGTAATAAACAGAAATTGTTATCATGAGACGTGATCATGCCGATACCGAGAACTTATTGAACGCCACTCGTATACTAATTTAACTTTTTTATGTGATATAATAATCGCAATACCACTTACCGACCAAAACTGCCAAAACCAAAAGTTTCATGTTTCACTTCGGAACTTCACTTCAATAGATGTTCCACTGTCGTCGAGAAGCAGACATCTGCCTTTTCCATTTTTTTTTTTTTTTTTTTTTTTTTTTTTTTTTTTTTTTTTTTTTTTTTTTTTTGAACCTGACTGTTGCTATGATAGGACGAACCCAATATAGCAGTCGAACTGCGTGGTTGGAGGGTAGCTTGGGGAAAATCCAAGGGGAACCTCCGGCACGACCACGCGGGAAGACTGCAGACTATCCCTTGGCTTATATAGTGGGCGGTTATCTGTGACCTACGGATAATACATGCAGTGGAGTGGACGCTGATTGGTCGGAAGTGAGGAGCGTTTCTCGATTGGATTAAAACCGGCTAGAACAGAGAATTTGTACTAAAGCATCTAGAAGCCACGTTAAAATAAGAGCTTGGTAACTGCTATATTATTTTCTTGCGTAAGTAAATCTATAGTTGGCCTAACAGTAAATGAGACCACAAACCACAATCCGTATAACAGTTTCACATTTTTGTAACGGGCAAATGTCAAAAAAACAAAACAGCAAACTTAAATAAGGTACCTGAGGGTAATATGGTCATCCGGTTAATATGGTCACTTCGATGTATCCCAAAAACTACAACACGAAGTGGATAGATGGCACCGTAATTAAAAGCGTTTAGTAGCCTAACAAAGTGTTATCGGGACTGCTTCACCGACAGAGTTTTGACAGAACAAAAACACCGTTCGATTTGCAACTGACCGTGGCCTCCTAAAAAACAGTAAACATTAAAATCCTGCAAAATTCGAAAAGAGACGTGTGAACAAATTATTGGATGTGATTCAACAGATAATTTATCGTATTTAAAAGTGGTAATATACACATAGTGAGGTTTAAAAGAAAGTTTTTGTGTGAGTCGTAAAAATTTAAACAAACGCACTTGTTAATATGGACATGAAGTGTCCATATGTTCTGTATGAAAATAGTAAGCATGTTTTATGTTGTTTTCGTAACAACACTTAACAAATAGTGCTAAATATTATATGTTTAGGATGTTAAAAGTAGATTGATGGGTAATTGGCGGCAGGAGGATCTTCAAAAGTGCGATCGCAAAAAAATCTAAAATAAACACCGCCGCGAAAAAATTCAAAGTCCCAATGAAAACGATTAAAAGATATTTACGATTGAAACAAACTGAAGGCTCGTCTAGGTCGGAAACTAATCCTCGAGCTGGAACAAGAAGACAAATTGGTGATGGCCATAATAACCACACGTGCCGGAAATATGGTCATTTACCACTTTTTTTTTAACTATTTTTTTATGGTTCCTAATGAATACCAAAGATAATTTGTTTCGTTTTTTATAGTATATTAGTTGATTTAACTGACCGTGTATATAATTTTTATCCCCACCCTGCCCTTCCTTTTTTTTTACTGAGCGTCAAAGCTTAACGTGTCCATATTACCCCCACGTACCTTACTTATGTCATCATTGTTTAGAAGTAAGTAGGTAGGTGTTATCACGTCTCAACTTGACTTGGTCGTGACTCGTGATCCCATAATTATTTGCGGAATTTCACGAGCCCGCTGGGTGAAAATTATTTGTCCCATAAAAAAACATTCCATGTAAAAATTAGGCCACTCTTCCACGGTAAAAAGTGGTGAGATATTTCGTACAGCAAGTCAGGCATTCTTATTACTTTATTTGCTTGCTAAATAAAATAACTTGGGAATCACACAACTTTACTGCATTTACTAATTTTTGCATATCTAAAACTATGTAGGTAAGTGTGACTGCCAAGTTACAAAATTTAATTTAGCAAGCAAATAAAGATTAATAAGAATGCTGGCTCTACGAAATATCTCACCACTTTTTACCGTGTAAGAGTTTCGAGACTTGGCCTAGTTTTTACATGGAATGTTTTTTATGGGATCTTGAATAATTATCACCCAGCGGCCCTCGGTGACTTTCCGCATACCTATATTATTATGCGATCACGACCAAGTCAATAACAAAAGACCTTACTCCTAGTGTTAGAAAAAACATAATAGGTAAGTACCTACTTCATTCTCATAATATTTTTTGGGAAATTATAAATGCAGCAACTAAAGTTTTTATTAGCACCTAAACGTGACGTCTTTTTTAGTATGTGAGCAAACGGGTTAATAGAACAGAGGGCCTACCGCGAACGGCATTCGAAGTTTTCCCTCTCTGTCGCACTTCCCAAGTAACAAGGGACGTAAAATATAACGTCTTTTTGAAGTTATATTGGACGTAGAATTCACGTGAGGATGTTACAAAATTCGACGGTAAAAATGATGATAACTGTCACGTCATTATGTTAATTTTACGTGAGTATGTTTGGCCCACTAACGTTAAATATGACGTTAATTAACGTGATTTTTTAAAGTTAAATCAACGTGAGAGTGTCACAACATTTGACGAGTAATAACACGTTGAATATCACGTCGTCCAACGTCATAATTGACGTGATTTTTTTCGCTAGTATTCTGTAGGAAAGTACGTCATAACTCACGTTAAATATCACATCATCTGACGTGATATTCAACGTCATTATCACGTTAGTATTCTGTGAGAAAGTACGTCATAACTCACGTTAAATATCACGTCATCTGACGTGATATCCGACGACATTAACACATGAGTATTGTGTGGGAAAGTACGTCATAATTCACGTTATCATCACGTTATTGGACGTGATATATCACGTTAATTTACGTTACATTAACGTTGGTTTACGGGAGGAAATGACGTCAAGTAGACGTGCCCACTGACGTATCTGATACGTTATTTGACGTTACTGTAACGATACATTAACGTCAGTTAAGGGGACGGTGCGACGTCGACTAGACGTGACGTGACCACTGGCGTCTCATATACGTTACTGTAACGTTACATTAACGTCCGTTAAAGGAAAGGAGTGACGTCGACTATCTGACGTATTATATACGTCAGTAAACACGTCCACCGACGTTGTTTTTGGCGCAACTATTGGAATCAATATCGCCCAGACAAGCAATGTAAAGGTAAAAGTTGGAACCCGACCGCAGACGACGTGTCGTAGTGACACTATCGGTTTCTATGTAATTATATGAAGGCGACGTCCGGGGACGTGTCGCTAGCTACGAATGGTCTTTGAAACGTAGAAACCGGTAGTGTTGCTGCGACACGTCGTCTGCTGCTGCTGTCTGCGGTCGGGTTCCAACTTGAACCTTTTCTTTGCTTGTCGGGGCGATATTGCTTCCAATAGTTGCACCAAAAACAACGTCGCTGGACGTGTTTACTGAAGTATATCGTCAGACATAAAAAAAAAATATTAAACGAATATTAATTTATTCCACATCATAATGACAACATTCTCGTTTAGGTACACGTCCATTCGATTTTCAATCAACATTTCTTAGCGTTTTTAAAAGGAATTTAGAGTGTACCTACCTACCTTACACTTAAAAAAAACAACAATTTTTTTTTATTCTTACAATTTCGTGAACACCCCAGATGTAATTCTGAGTTGCTTCCTACTGGATTTCCAGAGTTTTCTGGTCCAGCCCGAGTCCACTCCTTCTATGAAGAGCTTAGAGTGCCTTAAGCCAGCCTTATTCCTCCACTCGTGTTGGTGTTTGGTTTTGGCGTAGGCTTTAAAGGCCGATATTATGGTCCCCTGCGAGAGTCCCACAAATGGTTCCGGACCTACAAAGTGATTTGTAGAGCCCCCTCTTGCAAGCTCATCTGCTCTTTCGTTGCCGATGAAGCCCTTGTGCCCTGGTATCCAAACAAGTTGCACCTTATTGTGCCTTCCAAGCTTGTTTAGTGCTTGGAGGCCATTGTAAACTAGTCTAGAGTCCACTTTCGGCGCCGTAAGCGCTTTAAGGGCCGCTTGACTGTCACTGAGTATATAGATAGTCTGCCCTTTGGTTTGCCTGTCTATATTCTCCTGTGCACAGGCAATTATGGCATATGTCTCCGCCTGGAAGACAGTTGCCAAACTACCCATGCTTACACTACTGCTATAGTCATTTGCATAAATGCCTGCTCCCGTACCGGATCCCATTTTTGATCCGTCCGTGTACCATATATTGTCTTTGATACCAGACTTTGGTGGTTCTAGACCTTCGGCCCACTCAGCCCTGGTTGGAACTTTTGCTGTGTAGTTCCTATGGAATACATACTTGGGTAGCATTTTGTCGCTTCCCATGTTTGTTATTCTGTCTAAGAAACCATCAGTCTCCATGTTTGTGTGCTTAGTCTTTGGCTTGCTATCGCTCCACAGTCCAAGAGTTCTCAATCTGTAGAGCGATTTGCGCGCCTCTGACTTAATCACCATGTGAAGTGGCGGTAGGTCTAGTAGGACTTCTAGCGCCGCTGTAGGCGTGGTACGAAACGCCCCTGTTATAGCCATGAATGCCGTTTTCTGCACCTTTCTCAGGGCCTCTCTGCATGTGCTCATTAAAGTCCTTGGCCACCATACCAGGCTACCGTACAGTATTATGGGTCTCACCATCATGGTGTAGACCCACTTCAGTACCTTAGGGTTCAGTCCCCATGTTTTGCCATACGCTGATCTACACATTCCAAATACCCTCAGCCTCAGGGCCTTTGTAATGGTGAGATCTGTATGCTTCTTCCAGTTCAGTTCCTTATCCAGTGTGACACCTAGATATTTCACGTCATTGGACAGTTCTAGTACCCTTCCGTACAGCTTCAACTGCTGTATGCCGCGAAGAGTCCTTTTCCTAGTAAAGGGTATTACTACAGTTTTGCCTGGATTAATGGATAATTGGTGACAGTCGCACCATCTCTCCACTTTTCTCAGTGCCTTGTTCATGATTTCTGATACCGTACTTGGGAATTTCCCATTAACCAGTATCACTAAATCATCAGCATATCCTACCGTGTGGATGGGACCTTTATTGAGTTCTTTCAAGAGTGAGTTCACCACCAAACTCCATAGAGTTGGTGAAAGTACCCCACCTTGTGGACATCCCTTTGTGGCCGTGGCCATTATCTCATCCCCTAAAAGAGATGACTTTATCAGTCTGCCATTTAGCATGTTGCCTATCCATTTACATATGGTCGGCTCTATACCATGTTTTGCAGCTGCTTCGCTAATAGCTTTATACGTGGTACGAAGACATCTGTCACTCTGGCACTCGCGTACTGGTCAGAACGTGACAGACGTCTTAACTACAGCGATAAGTGTTAAAATGGCAACCATGCTACGCCCGCTGGTGTACGCTTGGTTGCGCTACCATGGCGCAATGTGATAGCCGTGCTGTTTTACAAAACAGCGCTGTTTTTTTTTAAATTACATGACAACAAGATGTTTTAAAAAAAATGCACGGCTATCACAAGACGGCGCGCGAGCTCTCTCGATTTTTCTCGCACTATTCGTGTCTCTCTTATTAGAAAACTAAGAAAGAGAGGTACTTAGTGCCAGAAAAATCGAGAGCTCGCGGGCCGTCTTGCGTGATAGCAGTGCAGCGTTGTTTTGTAACACGGCGGGTTGACGATTAGTGGGATTGTCATTCAGCGGTATTCAATCCGCCGTATTACAAAACAGCGCTGTTTTGTAAAACAGCGTATTATACTATATGCCTGCGACACCCCGGTGAGATAAAGCCCATATCCTAAAACCCATATAAAAAACATATGACGATACTGAGAAGTTATTTATCGTTTTAAAATAATTTTGTTCTATCTTCTATCTTTTTGTACCTTTTTTATATATAGGTTATTAACTTACTAATTATTTTGTACTACCTAGTCAATAAGAATCATGTTGAATAATATTTCGCATGTGAATAACATATTCAATTGTTAGTTCTTTTTTGCCTGAAACACAGGGTATCCTAGTTCAGGCACGTGTTATTTGCCCCTAATATTAAGCTCCTAGTCTATAGTAAATACTGATGTACATTATGTTTTATCAATAAATAATAATAATTATGTATCTCCTGTTTAAATTCACGGGACAAAGCCCGGTCCTTTGGAAGGCGTGCGTGGGGATATAGATCCAACACGTAGAGGCCCTTTGGAGACGAAGTTTAATGTGATGTAATACACCTGCTAGAACCCATTCACGGGTACATCGGTAGATACCCGTGAACCGGTTCCAACAGGCGTTGGGGCTATTGTGGGTTATATGGATAGAGAACGGGTTCTATGGTGATGAGATTTGGGTGGATTATGAAACTGGGCTATTGCAAAAAGGTCCGGACACCTGCCATAACATTGTTGTACACAAAGTTATCGAGGCAGGCGGTGACTAGCCGCTCATTAGATGGGCCCCTGAAAGCGTCGTCGTACAGACGGCCAGAAGCAACACCGGGTGAGCGGCTCAGGGGTGTCGAGAGGTGGTGCTGCGCTTTCTCCGAAGTTACTCGCGGCGTTATGCCCTTTAACACTTCCACCCCTGGAGCACATAGCTCTGACGACTCCTCTCTGGACGGCCAATGAAGGCAAGCCAGAGCTGAGAGTCCTGCGGTCCCCCTTAGGGTTCCACTACGACCGACGAAGACACGCCGCAGACGGAGGCCCTGACCGACTCTCGGGAGCACTCGGGTCCGTGGGGTCGTTACTCCCCAACAGCTCGCCACAAGCTGCCCTGCGGGCCGACAAGCTGCCCTGCGGGCAAGAGCTGCCCTGCGTATTACTATTATAATAATATATACGGTCGCTCGAAATAGTACATTGTTTAACAAAAAAGGGCGTATGAGGAATATTGCAAACGAGAGTCTGTCAGGAGCCCGACGCCGTAAGGCGGAGGACTTTTGATGACTCGAGTTTGCAATATTCTTACGCCCGTGTTATACACAATGTTTTTCATCACATTTGCGAGGAAATAAATAACCAAAAAAGACAGAAAAACCAATGTTTTATACAAGCGCATCAATCAAATGTTGACGAAATTGACAACTTCACTTCTAGATCAGTGCGAGTGGAGGGCGGAGCTTCAATATTTCAACCAATCACAGAGCATGGAGCATGTGGTTCTTGCAGCATGCCCTGCAAGAACCACATGCTCGATTTTATTTTCCAACCAATCACAGAGCAGCATTCTTGCCGTCCAGATTTGCTTAACCAATTGCTAAAACACACAAGCTCATTACTCCCATGGGGCCATTATTTCATGCGGGAACAATTTAGGCCATTGTCCTTCTGTATACAGGCAAGGAATAACACCATTTATGAGCAAGTGTAATGAAAAGTATTTATTACACGCTTGTAATTAGTCGCTGACCTATTAATTTAGTAGACAAGTACCTAAGTAAAGGCGAAAATGACAATTTAAAGACGCTGCATTATTTGCAAGTATTGCAACCCATATTTTTTCAAGTAATTACGGATGAAGTTCTAGTTTACCTAAACTTCAGTTTAACAAAAAATATAGGTACCTACTTACTCCGTAGAAAACTGTTAAAATAATCACTACGTCGATTTTTTGTTTGGGATTTGATTTCGCAAGCGGCTGTAGAACGAAGGGCTGACGAAGCTTTCTGGCGGGAGCCCTGGCGGAGGGTCACCTCACAATAGTTATTTTCATCTCACTAGCTCGGAAAGGCCTTTTTGTATGTTTGATATCTGAAAATCGCTTTTTATCCACATGTGAAGAAAGTAGACGTAGAACGTTAAATGTTTATTTTTGTTTTTTGTATATTTTATGACATATTTTTTCAAACTTTTTTTTACTTTTTTAACATTTTTTTACTTTTTTAAAACTTTTTAACTTTTTTACTTTTTTTTTAACTTTTTAAACTTATTTTTTACTTTTTTTACCCTGTTTCTTATTTCCCTCACTGTAGTGAGGTGAAAAGATTTGTATTATACACGGGTGAAAAGTTATTTTACGTCTCGTGTGTTGAAACACTCGCTACGCTCAGGATTCTGTTTTTGAACCACTCGCTTCGCTCGTGGTCAATCATAGACTACTTTCGCTAGCTCGTGTTTCAAATGAACACTCGCAGGTAAAATACAACTTTCCCCCCTTGTATAACAAATAACTATAGTTATACAAGGTGGGGAAGTTGTATTTGACCTGCGAGTGTTTCAACCTCAGAGCATGTGTAGCTATCAGTGGATTCAGTGGCGGTGCGTGAAAATTATCGATGGGCAACCCGGAACTAAAAAGTTATGAAGGATTTAGAGTATATACCTTTGCCAAACAATAAATTTAATTTTTTTTTCTTGAATGTTAGGCATGCCGGTGGGAATCGGCATGTATGGGCGCTCCGCCACTGGTACCTATTACTTATTATGTAAGCAGTGTATGACCTGTATGAAGGCTAAATAAAGTTATTTTTATTTTATATACTACTCAAAAGAAAATAAGGGCCACTTACATATTTTTGTTTTTGAATAAATTTTTAGATGTAAACTAAGTAATTAATAAGTGACTAATTAATGATGTCCGGCCTCCTTCAGTATCCAACCTCTTTAATGCTGGTGTTTAAGTCTTACAGCTGGCCAGAAATTGAAGCAAATAAAAAAAACGAGTTTCAGGTCAAATTCCTTTCAGATGGAATCACAATTTTATTCTGATAAAAAATTAAAATCAAAACATCCACCTTTGAATCCCGTCGACGTATGGCTCTTGATTTCAAACGGGACGAGCTGAAAGCCCGAGCACCTGCGGCGGTCAGCTATAACTTTGTGAATGGTGTGCTCACGTGCCCGTTGTGTACTCGGGTCTTCGTAAATAAGATCGGCTATGTGAGTCACACCAGAGCACATGAACGACATCAACGCCAGAGTTGAGGCAGTCGCCGAGGCCGAAACCGGTCAGGAGAGATTATTATTATTACTATTATATTTCTGTCCATATTTTGCTTCTTTTAACATCTTTTGTTAATAATGCCACGTCAACGAAGGCATATGGATACCATTACTGCCACCAGAGCCGTTATATTGATTGCTGAAGGTCATTCACAGCGGTCTGTAGCTTTTTCGTTGGGTTTCTCTCGCCGAGCCATCCAAAATGTGTGGGATCGGTTCCAAGAGACTGGCAGTGTTGCAAGAAGTGCAGCTTATTGCGCGGCAACTTCCGCGTATTGCATACAGAAGACATCTCGGGATATAATTAAAATACTTGAAAAACCCCCGATATTTTCGGCTGAACCGATTTTGTTGAAACGTAGCTAAGAACCATCTCGATCACGTCAGCTTTCGGATAAAAAAGACCGCATTCAAATCGATATATTCGTTTAAGAGCTACGATCCCAAAGACAGAGACACAGACATACAGATACACATACACGCAGATACGTCCAAATTATAACACCTCTCTTTTTGCGTCGGAGGCTAATTTTTTTGGATAAGGATAAGCGGTTGCGTTGATTACCCACTACATAATATAAACATACTTACACAGCTAATATAACGTCACAGACTTCTTCTTCATAATATTAGTAGATTTTTTATTATTATTATTTTATTTGTGGGATCTATTGTGGCAGCCCTTTATTTGCCTTGAAGAAATTCCAGATTCTTCTGGGTGCACGATGTGCCGCCCTATGTACCTACGGTTACGGACTTTAATTGATGAGCCATTTAGAGCTCACTTTATACTGGACACTTCAAAGCTTTGCTGTCTCCTGTCTCCTGGCAGAACCTGCAAGTTGCGTCCTGTTTCATACCCATTTGAAACAGGTGTTTGTTCAATTTGCAATGTCCTGTCAGGATTCTTGTTACTGCGCAGGTTTTGTGCCTTTTGAGTTGTAATATTTAGCTCTTTAGATAGCTTTACTATTGAACCCTTTGATCAGGGCTTTAGCCTGCTTTTGTCCTTTGGTGAACTTCCACCGCTTGATTGCCTCTGATTTTTCTACGTTGTTTAGCAGAGAATATGCTTTCAGTTTTGTGATACCACAGAACGGTTCTGATTAGTAGATTAGTACCTACCTATATATAGATAGACTAACACGCTAAAAAGATCTTGAAACTAACTCTATTTCATTAATTAAAAATAGGGACGTTGCCAGGATGTTTTTGAATGCCAATAGGTCTGTACCTTAATATTTTATTAAATAAGTGCAGACTTAAATTGAGCTTTTCAAAGTAACACTGGCAAAATATCTTGGTTAAATAATAAGCAATTCGTGACCTCAAGGGCACGCCTGATAAAGTTTCATAAACCGTTTTATTTATAAGTTATCACAGTATGTTACTCGTAATTGGGTAGGTAGTAGTACCTTATCACATTTCTACGAAATGTTTTTCTGCTCAATTACTGTTTTATAATGAAATTATCCTCCTTTTTTAACTGACTTCAGAAAAGGAGGAGGTTATATATTCCACTGTATGTATTTTTTTTTAATGGATGTTCGCCGATTTTTCTGTCAATAGGGAACATTACGCAAAACTCTTCGTAGGTGGCGACACTAGCAGCGTTGACATTGCATCTCGTTCCCACTTGCGGTATTGTCTATGCAAACATCCTTGTCACTCATTTGACAATCAATTGTGCATGTGTGTTTGAATCCCTATATTTCTATACTGGTTTACTATTAGTGGCAGTGCTGCCTCTGGCGGCAGAACATTGCAGTAATGTGCAGTATTGTGGACCGATTTCCAAAATTCTTTTTTTATTCAAAAGACTATATATTCCTCCCGAGGTGGTCCCATTTCAGTATTTTATATTATTACTGTGGACGACGCGTGGCGCCGACGTGGTCGATGTGCGACAGGCCTGGGTTTGACCTTCGCGACCTCACAGTCACCTAACAAGGGGCGTTTAAAAACCGCGGCGGGCGAACCGCGCGTTTCAACCGCGGCGGGTGAACCGCGGCGGTTGAACCGCTCAGCGTGTTTTTAAACGGCCGTAACGCGCTTTGATAGCGCAGGTGCTCTAGGGGAGCACTAATCCCGCAGACTGAGCTGCACTGTTGAAGAATGAGGTGGGGGTGACGATAAAATAATACTTGGCGAAAAATAAATGAAACGGTATAATAAAATAATGAGACACAAACTACTGGTTAAACTTTCCCTATCACAATTTCCTACTTCCTATCACAATTTCCCTACTTCTTCCTTTCTTCTTCTTCCTAGGAGCTCCCACTGGTGGGGCTGAGCGAACACAACTTTATCCGGCGATTATAGCCTCTTTTATACCCCTAAGGCATTAAAAGTGGTGGGGATATAATTTTGAAGACCTCGCCCACTTTTACTATGGAAAAGCTAGTTTTTACGTTTTCCTGGTTTTCAGGGAAACCTTAAGGGTTTTTACATATTTTCCTTCAAAAGAACTATTTCTGAGCTATACATTACAATATCTACTAGTTTTCCTGCTTTTCCCGTTTAAATTGGGAAAGTCGATATTTACGTAAAATTATCAACTTTGGTAACATGAAATGGCTTTGCCGGGCCCTAGTGGCTTTAATTAACATTAATTATCAAAAGTGATTATACATACGTAAGGGCATTTACCGTACCTTCCTAACGATACCTCAATTGCTTTCGTACCTCATCTGGTTACGAAGCTATGGCCGGGTGAGACCGTCAATTTTCACATTTTCCTTAACGTGGTAGCGTAAGTTTGACTTTTGCTCCCGTCTTTTTAGCCAATCATAGAAATCAACCTGAACCTTGACCATTATTGCACCATAATAAGCAATAATCTCTATGCATACGTTGTGTACATTTTTATTTCACATTTTATGTAACTCTAGTTACCGATGTCCCTTGTTGACGGACTAGATCTGGATATAGTCTCAAGTTGGTTTCTTTACAAATAATTTGGTTATCTCTCCCTCATTTATCAGGGGCTCTCCCCCTATCGATCTTTATGAAATAATTACTGGAGGTACCTGGTACCTTTATCTTTACTTTAAGCTATTTTCTTCGTCTGTACCTATTGTACTTAGGTCCTAAATAAATCACGCGCTTCTTATATGAGCCGTTTGCTTTAGGAGCTTAATCTGGGCACAATTGCCGTCCTTATGTGAAGGAATTATAGTTACACGTCCTTTCTCTTCGTGACCCGTAGGCCTTATCGTTCACATACTATACAACACCCTTTCTCTTCGTGACCCGTAGGTCCTACATTTCACAAACTACATTCTGTCGCCCACAATGCCCCCGCCGGTATGTATCGCAGATACATACTGGTTTGCAAGGGTAAGCGACAGACTACATTAAAGTCTTACGACATGATTCGTCATCAAATACACTTTTAATCACTTTCACTTGTAATATTTGTCAGTTTAATATTATTGCCTTAAAGTTGGTCTGCATGAGAAATGGATTTAGGGTCGTGTGTTTGGCTATGACCAGAGTGGTGAGTCTCATCAACAATTTGTAAATAATGAGCGCCAGATGGAACCACCAACAAACTTGAGGATTAGCTAAATAATTGAAAAGGCCAATATACTTTCAACAAGAGAGTTTATTAAATATAGAGTATATGGTAGTATCAGGCTACATCACTAAGACAGTAGTCCCACACCATGTGTTCTAGTTTTAAAGTTAAGTTACAGTCTTGATACCAGTAAAATTACTTAAGCATTAAACTTAGAATAACGGGTTACTCGAGTTGCTTAAGGGGTGCTGTCACCTTAATAATAACATGAATAAATTTACCGGACCGGTGAGATGTCTCAAACCTCCATCACGCACACCCAGGACAGCGCCTCGCTCTGCAAGTTTCCATTCAGGGGCGGCAGTGTCCTACCAGGAGCTGTGCCCGCAGCGCAGATCAGGTGGGCTGGTACACATCACCGGCACCCGTGTATAAGCGCTTAGTTCAAGAGGAAGCGTTGAAACTTACTGATAAAAGAAAAAAAAAAACCCTAGGACAATAAATTGTCACCATTAGTCAAAAGTTGGTATTTGAGGACCTACGTTCCAAATTGAAATTAAAATCAAAGTATGCTTACCACGCACGGTGGGTTTTTTTTCAAAGAAAGACAGTGTAAACGGTTGTGGGAAGCCAACGAACCGACATGTGAAACTGAAATGAACGTAAATCACACATTGAACAACAAAAATCGATCAACGATAGTAAGTAAAAGAGTTTACGTGAAATTCATGACACTCACCTGAGTAGTGAATAAAGATTCCCTAGAAAGTTCTAGACTAGGGTACCTAGTCCATATTTGAAGCTAAATTATGCAAGGCTGGGCTCTCGCTGGAACAAAAACGAAACACGAATTAGCACCATAACGACAGTAAGCACTCAGACCTTTTACTAGTATAAACACTTACCCCGAAGCGATGAATCTTTAACCGAGAAATGTAAAAACGTAGTCTTCACATGGTTAGCAAAATTTGGAATGACCGAGGCAAGGGCACCTTCAAACCTCAAAAAAACAAACTCATTCTCCGTTCCGAATCACCGAAACACTGGAAGTGGGCAGCTACCAGAACAGCGACCAATGAACAATAATAATTTTATGGTCTTTCACCAAAAACTATATAAACGGAAGCTACGCCGTATTTATAAGAAAACAACGACATCATTAACTTTTTCCAGCTACACTGAGCGAAACGATTAATAAACACAACCCAATGTTTTGACATGAATCGTAGTGTCACATGCCTAAAACGGAACTTCCTTTAAACGCTCATCGACAAAGCAATGCGACGTTTCGTTAATGCAACCAAGGTACCATCGACAAATAAAAATAGGAATTGCATCTCATTTCGATAACTTAAATTTAGAACTAATAGAAAACCAAATAACCTGCGACCTGTAGGTTTAGAAATAGCTATACTATCAACCCAAACATAGTCCCACTACTAGAAATAAAAAGACAAGTGTCACCTTTGACAGCTATGAGAAATGGAACGAAACGCTTTCGGACGGGACCGACTTTTCATAACATCACACAGGAATGTTATTGTTTATATGTGAATAAAAGTGTTATTTATCATCCAATATGAAGTGAAAGTGTTTTGAGTGTCTTTCTGCTGCATCATGATGCCAAAAGACATGATGTACAACTATGACAACTGGGAAATTCGCCGTACTTAAAGGTAATACGATGACGACAAAAAGTTGAATTCTCGGCGTATATCAACAAAGCCTTTCTTGCCGATATTCACCCAGTACACTACCTAAGAAGTGTTACACACTATCATGTTCATTCACTGTCTGTATTACTTACTTTTCACTTTAATTACCTTATGTGGCCCTTGAGCGACCATCACTGGTAACACACTTTCACTTGGCTTGGTTGTGGTCGTGCTTATGGTGTGCGCCACCATTCGCTTGGCGGACCGGGCGACCAGCTGGGTCGGCGGGGCGCTGTTTGCGCCGTGCCGTCGCCGCTGCCCTTCGGCACGTAGGGCCGGTGTGGGCGGACAAGCTCGTCCTTGCAGGACCGGAGATCGCGGCGCTCTCGGGCGCCGCGGTTGAAATCGACCCCGCTGGTCCGGAAGTCGATGTACTGGGTTGAGAGCGGGCTCGCCATTGCAGGACCGGAGATCGCGGCGCTCTCAAGCGCCGCGGCTGGAATCGACCCCACGGGTCGGGGGGTCGATGTATCGGCTGCTGCGACCGACCGCGGGCGACCGGGGGTCGGTTTATTGTTGAGATGGGTCATGCCCCCTCCTGGTGACACGGTTGTGTCCTTGGTGCTGTTTGGCACTGTGATTGCCGCCTTGGCGCGTATGTCGTCGAATATTTTTACATTTCTTTCTTCTCGCGGTTTTAATATTTCGCGCAGCTTGACGTCTGCTTCACTTTGTGTGTGATATGCGATGCGTTCGCGGGTATCCATACTTCTTGGCGTGGGGCCATATATCGCCCATCCTATGGCGCATTTTACCGCTACTGGCGCGCCCTTAGGGCCCACCCTTATTTCTTCGGGTATAATTAAGAGTGCGCTCGTTTTTTGGTCAGGAATAAGCGAGAATGACGGATTTTTGACGTTGTAATTCTAAGAAACGGAGAGCTTTTTCTAGATCCTGATTACTTATTTGCATAGGTAAACTCCTCATATTGGTCCTAGCTGCCTCCAATTTACGAAGAACTGAATATTTTAACCGAAAATACCCGATTACCGACAGTAGTTTTCTGAAGAGAGCGCAGAGTCATAAGTTTGAGCCCCTAATACTCCATGATGTTATATGAGAACCTACTTGTTTTTTTCTATTTTCACTAGCGTAATATGTTGCCATTGCGCCTAGCCGCCTCGAATTTTCCTTATTCTGCACGTATATATATGTAAACTGTTCTCAATTACACCATATTTGTCAACAAAATCGTACTGAAAACTCAAGGATTTTCTCATTATTGTTGAATAATTTTTGTATTGAATCTTACACAACATTAAAGTTCATGCTTGTACCAACAAGATCCAGTCCAAAAAATATAACTTTTGTCAAAATTTATATTTATAAATAATTATTCAAAACTAGTATAAATTTACCGTCGCGCGGGAATTTATCTCAGTACCGGCTGAATAGCCCTCCGAGACAGACGTGTAGTGTGTTTATTTGTGGCTATTCACGAAGCAAACCGGCCACTCTTCAGATAAAATAACATTATTTTGATCTCCGACTAGGCATAGTTGTTACCAACCTCGGGGTCAAACTATACTGGGGATACATTCGTGAGGCTAATCGAGACAAGTTATGAATTGCATAGCTGCCATATATGACGTAGTGTAGCGAAAAGGCTCAAACCCACCGGATACGTAACATTTAAAATTGAACCTTCTACCTAAAACAAAAGTCATACATTTCAATGGTGATGTCTTGTGGGTTGGATCCTTTTGTCTAAACTACTCGTTCTATAGTCAATTATTATTGTACGAGTGATCGTGATACTTGATAGATTTAATTTATTTACTTGTTACTATCAGTCCACCTTGTTAGTATGTATGTATGTATGGGAGTTTGGGTGAAATCTTCAAATTAGGTACAATTGCGTATCTTCGGTGACATAATATCATAGAGCTGGTCTGATGATGGAGTCGGAAGGTGGCCATAGCAACTCCTAAACTCAACAAGATAAAGCCATCCAATTTGGGCTCATTTATTTGGTCATGGCACGGCAAGACTTTGGTGCTGGATGATTTCCAGAGTCTGATGATGGAGCTATAAGGTGGTCATGGAACTCCTAAACTAAACTAGATAAACCCATCTAGTTTGAGCTCATCTGTTTTGTCTTGGTAAACACTTTAGTGATGGATGATTTCCAGGATCTGATGATGGAAGGTGGTCATGGGAACTCCTTAACTAAAATAGATAGACCTATCTTGTTTGGGTTTGTGTGATTTGTCTGTACAAGTACCCACGAACCAGCGACATAATATGCAGGGTTATTGAAAATAACAAGATGAATAAAAAACTTTTTAAAAAACAAGCTTATATGGCGTTTGTTAAGTACAGCACGATCCTACCTTGTATTTAGTAATTATTTTCGTTTATATATAATAATAACACACACCGGGGGTTTACACTGGAAAGGAAGATTTTTTACGTGGTTTTATTACATTTCCGAGTCATCATCATCATCATATCAGCCGAAAGACGTTCACTGCTGGACATACGCCTCCCCCAAAGAGTGCCACAATGGCCGGTCCTGCGCCACCCTCATCCAGCGGACTCCCGCGACCTTTACCAGGTCATCAGTCCACCTTGCGGGGGGCCTACCCACGCTGTGCCTTCCGGTACGTGGTTGCCACTCGAGAACCTTTCCGCCCCAACGGCCATCGGTTCTACGTGCAATGTGCCCCGCCCACTGCCACTTAAGTTAAGCAATTCGGAGGGCTTTATCAGTTACCTTGGTTCTGCTGCGGATAGCCTCATTTCTGATGCGATCGCGCAGAGAAACTCCCAGCATAGCATAGCATAGGCTCAAAATCACTCAAAGGGCAATGGAGAGCCATTGCCCTTTGAGTGACTTTGAGCCTTCTTATGAGGCCTTTAGTAAGCGACCATGTTTCCGTGCCATATGTCATCACTGGCAACACACACTGGTCAAAGACTCTCGTCTTGAGACACTGCGGAATATTGGACGAAAAGATGTGCCGTAGCTTCCCGAATGCTGCCCAGCCGAGTCGGACTCGACGATTGACCTTCCCTTCGACATTTCCGAGTATCACTCTTTATTTCGAAATAAATGTTTAAAAAACCGGCCAAGTGCGAGTCGGACTCGCGCACGAAGGGTACCGTACCATTATCTATATCTTTAAACTTTGTATCTTTATTCCTCATATCTTTGTGTGTTTATTAGCTGCCTTTTTTGTAACTTAGTTTACCGCTTTGCCATGCCTAATTTAATTTAATTTAATTTTAAATTAAGATTATGATTTAGGATTGCGGTCAGATACTTACTGTCGGGATATGTCCCATCTGCATATAAATAAATCCGCACAACATCTGGTTCGCATAATAATTGTGTTATCTATCATGTTTAGATTGTGTGAATTCTTGGCAGTCGTTTTATGTATGTACAGTTAAGCTTGTGACGTTCAATATTTAATTTTTGCACCAAACTGTATTCGTTCTTAGTTTTCTTCCTGTATCACTAATGTACCATATATTCACTATCTGAAATAAAAGTTGCGTTCGGTCTGTCAAGTTGACAGTGACACTGACACACAGTTTGCCGACGCGTTCACACGATGCAATTTGCCGTGCCACTCTGGCGTCGGATTTGTAATAGTTTTAAGATATATTGTGTTTAGCATAGGTATTTGTTTTGTGTTGCCTTCCAGGAGGTAACTCAGGTAAAGGCTCCGACGGAAGACCAGCGCTGGCCTTCTAGGTTAGCACCATGCTGAGTCGGGGCCTTTTCGTGGACCATGTATTTTTAACGTTCTGTGTTTTGTTTTTTACACCCATTGTTTTGTCCACGAATAAATGTTTTCTTTCTTTCTTTCTTTCTTTCTTTCTAAACGGCAAAAAAATTGTTGTATAGGAACCCCCTGTAGCCTAGTTAGTAACTTGGTAGTGACTCTGCCTACGAAGCTGGAGGTCCCGGGTTTGAATCCCGGTAAGGGCATTTATTTGTGTGATGAGCACAAATATTTGTTCCTGAGTCATGGATGTTTTCTATGTATTTAAGTATTTATTTATCTATGTAAGTATGTTTATCGTTGTCTAGTACCCATAGTACAAGCTTTGCTTAGTTTGGGGCAAGGTCGATTTGTGTAAGATTGTAAAAGAAAAAGAAACAGATAAAAACTAAAATAAAAATAATATTATGTATTCTGTTTTTTAGTATTTTTTGTTATAAATAGCGACAACAGAAATACATCACATTTCAAATCTCTATCTATCACGGTTCATGAGATACAGCCTGGTAACAGACGGACAGACAGACGGACAGCGGAGTCTTAGTAATATGGTCCCGTTTTACTCTTTGAGTACGGAATCCTAAAAAGTGACATAGGTTTTATGCTCAGAACATAAAAAAAGGGAGAAGTGCCGTACTGCTTAATTTCAACCAAAACCGATGTCCCCATTTTTCTCCCACCGCAGCGCCCACAGGCACACACATTGAACCGTGTAAAAACAAAGACTCGGGCGTTGCCAGTGAGTCTACGGCAACATGCAAACAAGGGTTGTGATTGGCTTAAACGCACTACACTAGGGGGGCGACAAACGTTAAAATTATGTTTTATCGACATTGATATTAAAATTAATATTATGTTAAGATATTGATGGGTAACAACTTCAACGACATGGTAAGTTTATGTGGTGGTATTTAAGCTTCTAGCTACAAGTTTAAATAACACGGGTTGTTAACTTACCATAAATCGCAAAAGTAAAAAATATTGACGAATACCTACAGAGTAACATAAACGGCTTTTTATAAGTTCGTGTTCACATACATTTAAAACTCTGGTCACATCGATATTTTTGACCTGTAGGTACCAGGCCGATCCGACTCGCATTTTGGCGCGAAATAATATGTCCATTACTCATATTACGAGATTTAAGGCTAAGGGCGAGTATCCACCAAAGATGTGCGAAGATGTGTTAACATACATTTTACACCTAGGTTTCAAGCAAGCGAGGTGTCAAATATTCGAAAAGTGTACGGCTCTTATTAAGTGGTTGGAAACATTTTTCTTGAAAATGTTACGAACACATTAACTCTTCTCTGTACAGGAAACCAGTTAGGACCTCTGCCAGTAGCATCTATCCATTTTTTTAGTACCTACTCGGATTCTTTGGAAAACTGTAATAAGAAACCGAGATTTCTTCTTCAATTATCACATTTCAAATGAAAGTAAAAAATACTCATTTAAAATAAATTATTGGTAATAATATCACATTTTAAGTTGTTCTGAAGCCATTTGCAACTAAATTATATACTTGTACATACAATTTTAATATGTCTATTTACCGTTCATACTGCAACTTAGTGAAAATCTTATTAGTAGGTACCGTAAACATTTTGTGCCTTTTAATCTTATAAGTATGTTATTAGTTACCTTTAAGATAGGCACCCAACCAAAACAAGTAATTAAATAAAATAAAACAGCGATAGTAGTCGAAATAAAATAACTAGTATGATATCGTACTTCTATTTTATCGATTACGCGTAAATTGTAACTGCACTTTGGCACCGCTCTAGTTTGCGACGCCAAGCAGCGGCCGTACCACTAAAAAAATCAAGCATCGTCCATATCCATAGTGGTTTAATACATTGCGCCGTGGTTTACTGTATTGAACGTTCAATGTACAACGCATAGAACAAAAATATGCTTTTTCGTTCGATATGTTAGTTCGATCCCGAGAAATGATGCGGCGTTGCGTTTATTTATTAAATCTATTAGTTTTTACTGACTTATGTGAAAATACTAATACTCACATGTGGTGCGTGACTCCACCATTCATGTAGGTTTTAGTTTCATTCCTATTTTTGCATGTAACCACGCTACAATTCGGCATTTTGAGTAAACGTGGAAAAACATTTCAGATTCACGGCAAATTGCGACTAACATGCGGTGGGCAGTGACATGCCCATTTGGCCATGTCGCACCGACACGCGCCAAGCCCCCGTTTCATATTTATTCCTTTTTATCATCTGAGGTTTTAGGCTTTTGAATAAAATCACGCATTAATTAATTGTATTCTAGATAAAAAGCTGTGTTTGTATAATTTATAATTTTCAGTTCCTTTGGTAAGAAACGGACATAGCAATTTCTATGAAGGGCAGTTTTTTTTTACTGTCCATAACAAAAAAAATTTTCTTCAAGAAATGAATACGTAAGTACCCAGTAATTTCCTAGTAGTGGGTCTACTGGTATAATTTCACTACATTACTATATATAAATAAGACTCAGATAACATGCAAACTATTAATATCCGTAAAACAAATTATTATTCTTATTACTGACAACTTTAAAACTCGTTAGTTTATTTTATACTAAAAAAACGAAACTAAATATACTTTGTCATATCATAGTATTTTAATACAAATAGAAAACTTGTGCTCAAAAATCTAATACTTACTTTATTCAAGTTATCTAACTTCGCTAACATGATGTTCTAGAACATCATGTTAGCGAAGTAATACTTACCACTTTTTAGTGCAAGTATCAATATCGGTCACGGAGTGAATTCCAACGGTGCGCTATACAGATATTTGCATCGGCAAGCTCCGCGGTTAGTTCTATCCCGATCGCACTTACATATAGCTAGAAAGGGACGGCACCCGCGGCTGGTGCGATCTCGCTGTGCATGTGGGGGTTAGGTACGTTTGTGTGGGTGGTAGTAGTATTTACACACACAAACGCACTACGCGTGTCAAAATACCGAATTCTGAGCGAGCGCTTTTTTGAAGAGCACTCTTAACTGCCAGTGGTCGGCTCCGATTAATACTTGGGGCACTCCCATTTCAAAACAAGCGCTATGCGCGTCCTTCAGGTGGTCATACATTTCCACGAGTTGTTTACTAACCTTTTGACCTTTTATTCTTAATTCTGGTACCGTCCGCAGCGTCAGCGGGTGTTCGTTACCTCCTACTCTCCCTCGGATCGATACGTTTATTGTTTTGCTGTTTGCCTTATGGCATATTTCTCCTATTCCTCTAACCTTCAGCATTTCCTCCGGGCCTGTAGCCCCTATTTGATCTGCGATCTCTTCGTCTATCATACTTATGGTGGACGCTTCGTCTAGTAGTGCGTATACTCCTACTTCTCCTTTGGGCCCGGATAGAATCACGGGTATCACTTTCAAAAGCACCTGGGTTGCGTCTAATGAAGACGCGTAGCTATTTTCTTCACTATTGTTGGACTCGTACGGAGACTTTTCCCTCCAGTTCGTATCCGACGGTTCCGCCCATTGGGGCTCTCCTACTAGCTCTGCTTCTTGATCCGTGGCAGCTGCCGTTGCGTCTGCTTCTTGTGGCATGCGCGTCGTCTCCCTTCTTGGCTCGTAACTGCCGTGTAGTAACTTATGATGATAATACTGGCAGCCGGGTGCGTCGCACCGCTTGCCTTTGCACGTCGTGCTGGCGTGTCTTGCATCTAGACACTTATAACAAACTTTGTTGATTCTAGCCCAATCCCATCGTGCTCCTACATTCAGGCGTTGAATTTTATAGCAATCGGTAGTGCTATGACCCCCCCCGCAATACAGACATACTACATTCTGTGTGTTTACTTTTTCAGTGGCGTAAGTGACGCGTGAATATTGGGGGTATGCTGGCTTATTATCATATTGTCGCATAGCCCTTCCTTGGGGGCGTAGTTGCTGCCCACCCCACTCTTGGGGTCGCGGCGGTTCGCGCGCTCTATTGGGCCATGGGTTAGACGCGCGCGGCAGCTCTGCCCGGGCATTGTTGCCCGGGAAATCCGCCCGTGGGCGTTGCATAGGCGCACGGGCGTGCGTAAAGGACATTTGTAGCTCCGATTCTTCCAGGAGGAAATCGGATAATCTTTCTATTTCCGCCTTTCCTTTGTGCTCGTACTTGCGAGCATATTCACACCATCTGCTGCGAAGGTGGGGGCTTAGTCGATCGGTAACCTCTCTAACCAGCATAGGATTCTCTGCGTAACATCGTTCGCTTAAGTCCATTACCGTGCTCGCTATATTCACGATTTTTATAGCAAATTGGTTGAGGTCGTGAGCGCTGTCGCCTATTGTAGGCATTCCTTTTAAATCCTCCAATGCTTTGTCTACTAGGAATTCGCTTCGTCCGTATTGTTTAGTTAATACTTTCATTATTAAATCCGGCCTTGCCGCCGTTGATAATATGTGCTGTACACATGCTTTTGCGTCACCTTTTAACGCTGCGCGTAACCTCGCTACGTTTTCGTAGTCACTAAATTTGAATCTACGATTCGATTCTTCGTATGCGATCATGAAGCTCCGCCATTCTGATATATCCCCGTAGAATGGTGGTAGCTCGTACACATCTTTGGGCGCCGGTCTGGCTGCCATCTGCATCCGTTCAAATAATTGAACCATTACCTCAGGCGAGGTCTCGTGTGTGTACCTCGTATGCGGTGTCTGTGGTTCGTATGGCGGTGATCTCTCTCTCCGCTCATAAGCTCGCGGCGGCGAGCGCGTTCCGAGTGGCCTAGTGGGGGGTAATCCCAGTGGCGCTTCTTCTCGTCTTTTTTCTTTACCGGAATCTATCCACCTGGCTACTGATCCCATAAGTGACTGCTCGTCTTGTATTGAGCATTCAGATTCTTCGCGCGTTCGTTTCAACGTAGCGCGCCTTTTAATGGACTCCCTTTCTAAACGTATTTCCTCTTCTTGAACTGCAGTGTCTATCTCCATTTTCTTTTTCTGATGCGCTGCGTGTAGCAGCATCTCTTTCCGCCGTAGCTCGGCCAATTGCTCACTCTCTTCTACTTCTAACTCCATTATTCGAGTCACAGACAACCGACTCTCGGTTGAGCGCACTGACGCCGTTCGGCGCGGTGTTGACGTTTCAGCGAATGTGACTTCCTTTTCGGTTCCCGTTTTGTTTCCATGTTCTCCCCTCGCCGGGGGAACTATGATGACCCTTCCCTGAGGAGCATCTAGAGGGATGATAGTAGGCTGACGCTGTAGCCGTTTATCTAAATCCCTGCGCCACAATATCGCTGTGTCTACAGATGGAGATTGCGGTTCTCCCATTTTTGTCAAGCGTGCCGGTGCCGTCCCTCGGGGTTCGGCTATTAAAGTGTCATCGATACTTAATGAGGCTGGTTCCGCCGTTCTCTTTGCGAGCTCCAAGGCTGTATCTTTGGACTTAGTCTTCTTGGTAGTCCGGATGGCACGCGTGGTTTGCGCGCCACTAGTCGATGGCTCGCCAAGCCGATCGGCTGATTCCCCGCGCGCGCATGCTTGCGCGGCGGCTGCTCCTTGTTCCAGGAATCTTGACCTTTCTTCGTCTTCCTGGGCCGTAGTCATGGATCTCGTTATCCTCTTCTTGCCTCCTGACATGGTGTTCGTCTCCTCTTGGAATGTGCGTGCTTAAATAACGCTTAGTGTCACTGTAGTGACTTGCTAAGTACTCTTCACGTACTTGAGTCCTTTTTGCTCGAATACCTGCGGTTGCGCACTTTGGCAACCTACACGACAGGTATAAAAGGATTTTTCTATAATATTCTGCACGTCTTGTTTGTAGTTTGTGTCGTGGCTCCGTAGTGACGTATGTACATACGCGATGTCCGATTTTTTCACTATTTTTGATCGCGTCGCGGCGACAAATTTCGAGCTACGCTGTTTTCACTAGCGTCGTTGGTTTTATACCCCCCAAACGACTTTCTTTGAGTACCCACACGTACCTATCGCCTTTACTAACTTTCACTTTTTCTGGATCTACAGATCCGGTTCGAAGGACCAAAACGACTGTGGACGACGCGTGGCGCCGACGTGGTCGATGTGCGACAGGCCTGGGTTTGACCTTCGCGACCTCACAGTCACCTAACAAGGGGCGTTTAAAAACCGCGGCGGGCGAACCGCGCGTTTCAACCGCGGCGGGTGAACCGCGGCGGTTGAACCGCTCAGCGTGTTTTTAAACGGCCGTAACGCGCTTTGATAGCGCAGGTGCTCTAGGGGAGCACTAATCCCGCAGACTGAGCTGCACTGTTGAAGAATGAGGTGGGGGTGACGATAAAATAATACTTGGCGAAAAATAAATGAAACGGTATAATAAAATAATGAGACACAAACTACTGGTTAAACTTTCCCTATCACAATTTCCTACTTCCTATCACAATTTCCCTACTTCTTCCTTTCTTCTTCTTCCTAGGAGCTCCCACTGGTGGGGCTGAGCGAACACAACTTTATCCGGCGATTATAGCCTCTTTTATACCCCTAAGGCATTAAAAGTGGTGGGGATATAATTTTGAAGACCTCGCCCACTTTTACTATGGAAAAGCTAGTTTTTACGTTTTCCTGGTTTTCAGGGAAACCTTAAGGGTTTTTACATATTTTCCTTCAAAAGAACTATTTCTGAGCTATACATTACAATATCTACTAGTTTTCCTGCTTTTCCCGTTTAAATTGGGAAAGTCGATATTTACGTAAAATTATCAACTTTGGTAACATGAAATGGCTTTGCCGGGCCCTAGTGGCTTTAATTAACATTAATTATCAAAAGTGATTATACATACGTAAGGGCATTTACCGTACCTTCCTAACGATACCTCAATTGCTTTCGTACCTCATCTGGTTACGAAGCTATGGCCGGGTGAGACCGTCAATTTTCACATTTTCCTTAACGTGGTAGCGTAAGTTTGACTTTTGCTCCCGTCTTTTTAGCCAATCATAGAAATCAACCTGAACCTTGACCATTATTGCACCATAATAAGCAATAATCTCTATGCATACGTTGTGTACATTTTTATTTCACATTTTATGTAACTCTAGTTACCGATGTCCCTTGTTGACGGACTAGATCTGGATATAGTCTCAAGTTGGTTTCTTTACAAATAATTTGGTTATCTCTCCCTCATTTATCAGGGGCTCTCCCCCTATCGATCTTTATGAAATAATTACTGGAGGTACCTGGTACCTTTATCTTTACTTTAAGCTATTTTCTTCGTCTGTACCTATTGTACTTAGGTCCTAAATAAATCACGCGCTTCTTATATGAGCCGTTTGCTTTAGGAGCTTAATCTGGGCACAATTGCCGTCCTTATGTGAAGGAATTATAGTTACACGTCCTTTCTCTTCGTGACCCGTAGGCCTTATCGTTCACATACTATACAACACCCTTTCTCTTCGTGACCCGTAGGTCCTACATTTCACAAACTACATTCTGTCGCCCACAATTACTTACTCGTGTATTTACACTCGGAAATCACAATTTTGGTTAAGTGGAACTGATGATGAAGACCACAGATGACTTATGGAACTCCTCAAAGATGTAATGTATGATCGCCGATTTCTCCGTCAACTGTGGACCGATTTCCAAAATTCTTTTTATTTTCAACAGAGTATATATATACTTACCTATACTCCTGCCTGAGGTGGTCCCAATGTCACCAAGTCAGCATCTGATGATGGGATCCCAGGGAAATTGAGGGCAACCCTCAAATTTGATAGGCACGAGTGTAGTGATTTCGGTTTTTTCTATTATAAATTATACCTGCTCGTGTATGTACCCTCGGAAATCGTAATTTTGGTTAAGTGGGACTGATGATGAAGACCACATATTATGACTTATGGAACCCGTCAAAGATGTAGAGTACCTACGTCAAAAATTCTGATATGATTCCGTTGAAGTAGCAACTAATGAAGTGTTCATTCTGAGATCCTTGAGGAATCGACGGAACTCTTCAAATATTATCAGTCCACACAGCGAGTTGGGTTTTTTCTGTAATAATCAACGCATTTGCTCTCGGTAAGCAGTTCATGTGGTAAATGGAAAGGAAATGTGGAAATTTTCATGTACCTACCTACCATGTGGCTTGGCGAAGTACTGAATTGAAGTGGGTTAAAACTTTGTTTTAAAGTATTATTAATTAGTGGTATTTCAAATGTGACCACGTCAGTGGCAAAAATCAGCGTACGGGCCCGCCTGACCTAGCCTATATTAATTTATTCGTTGACAATTCAATATTATGGTAACATCGAGCTGGTGACCGAATTTTGACTTTCGAGCGCTCGAATCTTTCACTCGAAAACTGACAAAAATTGCGAAATGCTCTTTTGAAATAGAGATAGAAAATTAAAAAGCGAGTGGCATTGACCACTCGTGTTCAATTCTATCGGTAGAAAGTTAGTGCCTGCAATTTTGATACTAAAATCGTATTTACTTTTATTTAATTTTCGAGCGCTCGAAAGTTAAAAATCGGTCCCTTGATCTGATGATGGAGACGGAAGGTAGCCATGAGAATTCAGGACTTAACCGACGTAATCCCGTTGAGTTTGGGCATGTTAGAATCGTCTCTCGAAGGATTCGACGGATGTGCGGGGCTCCTATATCTGGGCGGTTTGCCCTTCGGGCATCTGAAGCTACCTAACGAACCTGATATATCTATTCTATTGTTTCGCGAATATGCGAGGGCTGGCTATGTTTAAGGCGAAATAGTGAGTTTGTGTAAGGGAAATTAAAGTCAAACAATAATTTTATTTATAAATCACATAGCGACTCTAGCGGGAGCATCTTTGCAAATTTTCATTAAAAAAGAAGACAGTCATTAATTTTGATGCTAAATAATTATGTGCGATGATTTATTGAGGCTAGATTTTGTTTTCATTAGTGTACAGATGTTGAATCTCTAAAATAAATAAAGTTGCTGATGTACTTGATTAGTCGCTGAGTCATTTAACCGGTAGATGAGTTACGTGAATATTTGTTTGTAAATTACTACTTTTCTAGGCAGCGTAATCAATCCTCAATACATGAATATGTAATGGCAATTCAAACAGGGCTTTACTAGTTTTTTTTACGAATACAGTTGAAATGAAATAAAACGCGCAATGATTAAGATTAACTTTAATCGTTTATCAATTAATAATACATTAAAATTTACCATTATTCTACAAACAGCGTGTCCTATTCACTTTTAACAAAGAACGAAGTTCGTATAATACTTTTAGTGAAAACACTGAAATTGGAACACGCTGTGAAATTATACACTAACCCTTGTCTTCTGAGCATAAACATGTATGGTGAAAAAGTACTTTTCACATCTGCTATTCAAAAAAAAGTCAGTATTGCCCAAATGAGGGATAAAATAGGGGTTAAAAGCAGTATGTGAGCATGTGCCACTTGGACTCGGTGGCAAAATTATTTCGATCTTGGGCGTAAACACTTCAGGATTCAATATACCGCCCACATCGTAAATATTTTTGCTCCCTTGAGCCACAATCTACTATTAAAGTATAAGGTATGCAAACGTTTAAATGATTTGCTTGTACATGAATATGCTCAAAATGGCGAGAAATAATCGTAATACTAATATATGGGAATTAAAGGAAACCACTTATCTTCTAAGTACTTTATATATTACTTTACCACTAAATAGCAAAAGTTATTATGAAAGTAATTTTTGCTAATTCGCAGCGTAAGAAAATAACGTGATTTTATAAAGAAATAAAATATTTCTGAACTCTGGGTGTTTCGGTGTTAACATAAGTGAAAAAATCATGTGAGTTCGAAATATTTTTACAAACATTTTTTTTGTAAATTTTACATTTTTTTTATTTTTTTTACATTTTTTTGTTTTTTCGCACTATCCCGGATCGGGTGAATATCAATAATACACGACGACATACATACTTGTTACAATAATAATGAATAAAGAAATTAAAATTTCTACGTCTTCAGTTTTGAATAAAAATGGTGATATTTAAAAGCGATATTAGATTCAAAGCTGAATTTGTAGAAATTAAATACGATTTTACTCGATCGTTTATAATAGAATACTGTCTCGAATTGTATACAAGTTGATACAAACTCAAAAATGACCAAACACTATCAGAAATAATCACTTTATAATACTTTTTCGTATCCAACGATAACCAATGTTAGTGTCTGCCCTAAATCTTAATATAATACTCAATTAAAAACATATTTTAACCTTAGCAAGCAATCGAGTAGAACCGCAAATATACTTAATACCTAAATACTATAAAGACTTGTTGTCGCTTTACTAAAGCAAGCCGTGTGAAAGTGGAAATGTGCCGATCGAAAAATTCTAAAGTCTTGACTACTTTACACTGTTAACTTCTTAAGAACTGCAGAAACGCATTTTTTAAGGTGGCAAATGAGCACACGACCCGCCTGATGGGAAGCGGTCGCCGTAGCCTACGAGCGCTTGTAACTCGGGTGTCACACGCGCCTTTCTACAGCTCTGACATATGCATGATACAAGCAACAGAACTAAGGCCGACCTATGATACTACTATATGTCACTACTGCCTTAGTAAAAACAAAATTGTAGTAATCTGCCAAAAGCAAGCAAAAAACTTATGCATATAGCATATAGTCGTTTTTTGCTTTGCTTGACAGGATTTACAACTTCATTTCTACTATTTCAACTTTACCTGATTACATTCGAGTTCATTTCAGAGAAATGCTGTCGTAAACATCTTTTGAGCAAATTTCAAAATGTTGGTAAACTATTTTCAAGACCTAAGCCGGGCTAAAATTAAATTAAATTAATTTATTCAGAGACCGACATGGATTATCATTGTATTTACTAACAATAACGATCCATGTTGGACTCTGAATATATGAATTGAATTGATTTGAAGCCCGGAATTTGCTCATAACCAATAGCTGTATCTTTCATATAGTATTGATTAGAGAAAGATATATTGAGCTGGTTTATAGATATTTAAGTAGAGCATTGACTCTGATAGATATACGATTCTGTCGACTACAGACTGCAGTTTCATGGATTCCCACTAATGGAACTAGTTGGAGTTTTTCTTCCAGTTTTACATTAAAATTCCAACTTCCAAATAACTAGAGGGAATATACCGTTGCATGCCATTGTGGAAAGAGGACCAGAGGACATATTAGTTTGAAGTTTAATACGTATATTAAAACGTCGCAAGTGTGATGTAGGATCGCTACAGCACCATCTGTTGTTACAATTAAGTTCTACAGTTAGATGTCGCTAGCATACAGGTTGCCTTTTACTCTGTATGAAAGATGTGTGATTCTAAGTTTACATTAGATTTTGCTTGTGCCTAGTTTTATTTTTCACAAAAGACAGAATATTATTTTGTGATGCTACTATGCCTTTTTCACACTAGTTGTTGGATTAACACAAGCGTGACAGAATAACACATTATAGTTTACAGCTTCTTCGCAGTTTTCGTACATTTTAAATACTACTGTTAATGACGTCATTCAATTATGACGCCAGGATGATGTTAGGGGGGGACACACACATAAAACGATGAAATAATACTGCCGTCTTAAGCAAAAAGGACGCATCTGACTATGAGTCTCATTTAAAAAGGACGCATCTGTCTATGAGTAATATAGTCAGATGCGTCTTTTTGGAATGGCACTCATAGTCAGATGCGTCCCTTTTGAATATGACCCCTAGTCAGATGCTTCCCTTTTGAATGACATTCATAGCCAAATGCTTCCCTTTTGAATTTAAATGCGTCCTTTTTGAATGACACTCAGTTAGGTGCGTCCCTTTTGAATGTGTCCTTTTTGAATGACACTCATAGTCAGATCCGTCCCTTTTGAATGACACTCATAGTCAGATGCGTCCTTTTTGAATGACACTCAGTTAGGTGCGTTCCTTTTGAATGTGTCCTTTTTGAATGACACTCATAGTCAGATCCGTCCCTTTTGAATGACACTCATAGTCAGATGCGTCCTTTTTGAATGACACTCAGTTAGGTGCGTCCCTTTTGAATGTGTCTTTTTTGAATGACACTCATAGTCAGATCCGTCCCTTTTGAATGACACTCATAGTCAGATGCGTCCTTTTTGAATGACACTCAGTTAGGTGCGTCCCTTTTGAATGTGTCCTTTTTGAATGACACTCATAGTCAGATCCGTCCCTTTTGAATGACACTCATAGTCAGATGCGTCCTTTTTGAATGCCATAATATATGAACAAGCCCCAAGAAGTGGGTGTAATGTGCGGTTTGGTCTGGTCTCGTAATGGTCGACAGAAGGATACAGATATAGTGTAGATGTAGAGTGTTACTGCATGTTGTAGTGTAGGAAGATGTAGTCGGGGTTGGCGAGGTCGGCGGGCAGCAGCGGCGCGCGCGGCGCCAGCGGGGCGAAGCCCATGAACATGAAGGTGCGCAGGAGCGTGGCGCGGTCCGCGCGGGACTTCAGCACGCAGATGATGCAACTGGGGATAGGGAGAGTATGTTACAAGTTTCATCTAATAAGTAATTCGTTCGTTTGACGACCTCTGTAGCCTAGTTGGTAGTGACCCTGCCTACGAAGCCGGAGGTCCCGGGTTCGAATCCCGGTAAGGGCATTTATTTGTGTAATAAGCACGAATATTTGTTCCTGAGTAATGGATGTTTTCTATGTATTTAAGTATTTATTTATCTATATAAGTATGTATATCATCGTCTAGTACCCATAGTACAAGCTTTGCTTAGTTTGGGATCAGGTCGATTTGTGTAAGATTGTCCCCAAATATTTATATTTTATAGGACAATGTGTACATTATTATAATAAGGTTCCTATTGGCATCTAAATACATTTAAATAAAGTTAAAAGAAAAATTATGTGAACAGGAATACTTACTAAAATTGATTATTAGAATATTTAAAAGAATGGAACCCGTGGAAATAAAAATTGTATATTTTAATAATTTAATATGTAATTAATATGCAATTGTTAAATAATTTGTAATTTAATGTATGTAATTAATTTATTACTGACGTTGTAAAGAGATTGTAAAATCCAAATTTTTCTGTTTCACGCCATCAACCACTCATCATATCAGCCGAAAGACGTCCACTGCTGGGCATAGGCCTCCCCCAAGGAGTGCCACAATGGCCAGTCCTGCGCCACCCGCATCCAACGGACATCTCATTGAGACAATTCTAACGAGCACAAACTCAACAGGGTTACGTCTGTTAAGTCCTGAATTCCCATTGAAAATGGCCATGGAATCTGTTTATATTTTTCAAAAATAATTGACGCAGCTGAAGTCTGAATCTTTTTTCTGGTGCTAAGGAAGGTTATTCCTATCACCAAAAAAATAATCAGGCACTTCTAAAATTTTCATCCATTCCCAATAGGGAACATTACGCAAAACTCTTCGTAGGTGGCGACACTAGCAGCGTTGACATTGTATCTCGTTCCCACTCGCGGTATTGTCTATGCAAGCATCCTTGTCACTTATTTGACAATCAATTGTGCATGTGTGTGTGAATCCCTATATTCCTATACTGGTTTACTATTAGTGGTAGTGCTGCCTCTGGCGGCAGAACATTGCAGTAATGTTCCCTATTCTGTTTGTTTTTGTCTTGCAACTCTGACAGTCGGTTGACAGTCCTGTCATATGGTATTAGTGGGACAGAGTGCTAGAACAAATTGTCGTAAATGTGGACATAGAAATAGAAAAAACTTTATTGTTTAACCGTGTTACATAAGATGGTATTTTATACAAGTGTTAGGTCCCAACGGTTACCCATTTAGGGTGTACAATATTAACTTAAAACTAAGGAAAACAAAACGAATATATAATTGTGATCTTGATATGGGTGGTCAATGCCTGAAAATAAAACTTTATTTATTTATTTTATTTATAACACAATCTTTTTCTTTAAGATGAAAATTCAATAAATTCTTTTAATGAATAGAAACCATTCTTATTTAACCATGTTTTTAGATTACGTTTACATTTTACGTCATCCAACATTTTTATTTCGTTAGGAAGCTGATTAAAAACTCGAATGACACTAATAAATGTGCTTTTATCGTAAGTTTTATTTTTTACCAAAGGCAATGTTAAATTATATAAACTATATTGACTACGTATATTATTGCGTTGGGAGGCTAGTGTTGTGAAGTAATCTTTGTTACTTTTTACAAAGTTACAGAGCTCATAAATATAAATGCTAGTTAATGTTGACACAATTTGACAAAGGCACCAAATTGTTTTCAGGTACTAGTTAGGTTAGCTTTAAGTTTTTGATAGGAACCAACTCCTCCGCCGGCCATTTTAAATTTCATGGCGGTCATTTTGAATCATATTTAACCTGACGGTGCCCAGCGACATCATAAGATGTCACATGTGCACTGAAGTCTAGACCTACTGGTGTCATCAATTGATTTCGAATTAGTACTGAAGTCTAGACCTGTCAGGGCTCCAATGGGTTAATTATGAATATCTTGAGTTCTAAATGACTTAGAATAGATTTAGATACGTACTTGGCGATTTGCAAGCGCTCCTCGGCGAAGTCAAGCAGCAGCATGAAGCTCTCCTTGCTGCCGGCCTGCAGCACGCCCGGCAGGCGCAGGAACATGGTGTTGCCTTGCACAACCTGGAATTAACAGGGAACATCACTACATACAATAAAACTATGGTAGCCTAGTGGTTCAGGCATGCGGCTGTCAAGCGGCGGTCGTGGGTTCGAATCCCGGCTACGTACCAATGAGTTTTTCGGAACTTATGTACGGAATATTTACCGTTAGCTTTTCGGTGAAGGATAAACATCGTGAGGAACAGTGGCGAGAGGCCTTGGAAAGCGCGGGACTACGCATCAGTAGACAGAAGACGGAATATATGCAATGTAGCTTTTCTAATACAACACGCAACACAATACTCCTGCAGGGCACTCCTCTTAAAAAGGTAGAGTCCTTCAAATATCTGGGCTCTATATTGTCGAGTGACGGAGCTATAGAAAACGACCTCACAAATCGAATAAATACCGGATGGATGAAGTGGAGGGAATTGTCAGGAGTGTTGTGCGACCGAAGAATGCCCATACCGGTTAAGGGAAAAGTCTACAAAGCTGCCGTCAGACCAGCCTTAACGTATGGCTCGGAATGCTGGCCACTGAAAAAGCAGCAGGAACATCAGATGCATGTAGCCGAGATGAAAATGCTCAGGTGGTCAGGAGGAGTGACGCTCCTTGACAAAGTACGCAACGATCACATTCGCGGCACATTCAGAGTGACACCAATCCCGGAAAAACTGCTCGAATGTAGGTTGAGGTGGTACGGGCACGTCATGAGAAGACCACATGACCATATGACACGAAGTGTGCTTAACTTGGAAGCTGGTTCAAGAGGCCGTGGCAGACCCCGACTCACATGGCAATCAGTCATTGACAAGGACTTACGTGCAGCCCAAATAGACCCACAGACGACCCAGGACAGAATGTCCTGGCGAAACATGATTAGGAGAGCCGACCCCAACTGAAATGGGATAAGGCGAGGATAAAGAAGAAGATAAACATCGTGAGGAAACCGGCCTAATCCCAATAAGGTCTAGTTTTCCCTCTGGGTTGGAAGGTCAGATGGCAGTCGCTTTCGTAAAATTAGTGCATATGCCAAATCTTGGGATTAGATGTCAAAGCGGACCCCAGGCTCCTTTAGGGGCACAACCGGGAATAACGCTAGGAGGATGATGATCACTACATAGTATAAAACAAAGTCGCTTCCCGCTGTGTCTGTCCCTATGTATGCTTAGATCTTTAAAACTACGCAACGGATTTTAATGCGGTTTCTTTTAATAGATAGAGTGATTCAAGAGGAAGGTTTATATGTATAATACATGCAGGTACTATTATACATATACGAGTAAACCCGTGCGAAGCCGGGGCGGATCGCTAGTTACTAATAAACTCGACTCTTGTCACCAGCCTTTTGTTGAAGTTCAGTAAGATTTGCTTCTTTTTAGGGTTCCGTACCTCAAAAGGAAAAAACGGAACCCTTATAGGATCATTTTGTTGTCCGTCCGTCATTTTCATTTCATAGGTTAATATCTCAAAAACGGCTGAACCAAAGGGCTTAAAATATAAATAAGTTTCTGTCAAAAATGTCATTTTTGGTACAAGCTTTCATTGCCGACTGTACTTTTCTGCATACCATCATCAACTACTCATTGAGACGATTCTAACGAGCCCAAACTCGATGGGGTTGTGTCGTTTTATTTCGGAGTTCCTATGGCCACCTTCCAGTTCTAGCATCAGATCAGCTCCAAGTCATCATAATATTGCATTGTCATGCGATATACATATGCTTGCAAAATTTCAGCTCAGTTGGATAACGGGAAGTGACTGAAAAATTGATTGCAAATTTTGACGGACAACTTACCTACATACATACATACAAACAGTGCAAGTTAATATTAGGTCCTTACCTATGAAATTGGCGGTGTGTATGGAGAATTTTATGAAAACTGTTATTTTCATACATTGAATTTTGCGGATTATTCAGCAATGTCAAATTCAAAGCAACTAAATTTTGGTAGGAATATAGAAAACTTTTAAGCTACTTTACACATATCTTCATTCCTTAAAAATAGTTCGCATCATAAAACTATACGTAATTGAAACACTTTAACCGGCAGCACATGAAAAGGGCGGTTTTCAAGCTTTAATTTGAAACACTAAATAAAAAATTCAAACCTATTTTTTGTATTTAAAACCTTTGTTACATAGTCTAATAATGAAATTAAAAAATAATTTGGAAGTTGCAATAGAAATGAATAAATTGCGTACAAAATAATATCTGTGAAAAAACCGCCAATTTCATAGTATATAACCTAATATAAAGCTTGTAAAAAGAGGTAGATACGTTGTCTATATGAAATTCCGTGTTTAAAAACGGCCACCAAATTCTGACAGCATTTGTTTCCATCGACGACGCGAAACTATGGCAAGCCGTGTCAGTTAACCAGGTTTTAGTGTGCCACTTTTGGAGCGCTTATAACATATCTACCTATATTTTATATTACATCATTAGCTTAAAAAAATATTAGGTACGACATAATGTCATTTGATATTAACAGGAGCTTTTCGGTGAAGGAAAACATCGTGAGAAAAGCGGTCTAATCCCAACGGTCCAGTTTTCCCTTGAGTTGGAAGGTCAGATGGCAGTCGCTTTGGTAAAACTAGTGCCAACTCTTGGGAATTAAGTGACAATCTGACAATGCGGACTCCGCGCTCCACGCGTGGCGTGTGCTGATCTCGCCAGAGTTGACGACGCAACGGAGCCGTGCTGTAGCTCCAGCACCCTTAGCGTGGGATTGAAGTGAGTCGCGTTTACTATCGACGCTACCACCTATCGTCAAGATTTAGTATGAAAAGTCTATACACCGCCCCTGGTGGTCACTCATAGAACTAAAAATCCAAACTGTAACGCGAGTCCCTTATACATTACTTAATTCGCGATCGACTTCACGTTCGTTCGTATAGTTTAATCGATTTTCCAATATTCAACCTTATATCACTAGCATTTATCGTTTTAATTTAAATGTTTGTCGGTTATGACATTACAGAATACGCGCATCGCGACGTCGACACTGTCGATACAATATGGCGGCGCGGGGGCCATTTATTTGCATTTTTAAATACAAAATACGCGACAATCCGAATTTTGCGGATATATGTTGACAATTCAAAACCCTTATTTTTATAAGTTCTTTAATTTGAGATAAATTTCGATCGGATCTACGGTAACTCTTGACGGAATAACACGATATCACGGGCCATTTTGCAAGTGAATTAGTAAACTACAGTCGCGACGGTATTCTTCGATTCGAAATGTCTCACACTACCGATTGGTAGTACGAATCGAACGTTAAATTACGCATCGAAAACTAAACGCAAAGTGCCTAACGTTTTGCAGTTGGTTTCGTAGTCCAACGGCAGTGTGAGTTACAAGTTTGACGGGTCGAATCGAAGAATACCGAAGCGAGATCGAAATCTATTCGAAGTGCGTTTATTCGATCTCGTATGTAGTTACTTATCGTAAGGTTACGATTAAAACTCACGTTAGCCGTACAGTTTAAGTTTTATCAATACATATACGTTTTCGAACGCGTTTGCGTTTAGTTTCAATTTGTATGGAAACGCGTAGTTCCTAATAGTTACCACTAGGGGTACTGTTCGCGTTGCCATATAAATTTAAACTAAACGCAAACGCGTTCAAAAAATAATTAAATCGATAAAACTTATAATAGATCCTCTGTTTCGTCGCCTAAATAATGAATGAGTTTTGATTTTAAGAATATAAATGTATTTATGTTAGTCTTTAGGGTATTTGTAATTATGGGTCATAGATGCCTGAAATAAAATATTTATTATTATTAGGATAATCCGGGGAAAACTCGAGGAGGATAATGAATTTAAGGCTTGAATAACTATACTTACAGCTTCCCAACGCGTGACGGTGTTCTCGGTGAGGAATATCTTGAAGTCGATCTTCACCGGCTGCCGGTCCTTACGCTCCAGAATCTTGTTAACCACCTGGAAATATAATAATTAGTATTTCAGATAGTTTCGCCTTAGAACAGTTGAACCTCCTGGAAATTACTCGTTAACTGTCATGCCAGTAATTGTTTTCATTTTCAATACAATAGGGGTGTTGACTCAAAATTTATTATTACTTCAAAAGAAAGAAGACAAAAAAATATGCCTAATGACGAAGATCCCATTCGAATATCTCAAAAATTACGAAGCTAAAACCGTTTTAATGTTGCTTGTTAGAGAGAGAAAACGCTCCGGGAACGTGACGTCACGATCGCCTAGCGTCATAGTAAATGACAATCGTTTCATATGAAAGTGCGTTTTGCGGAAAAGGGACAGAACATACTCCCTCTTAAAACTTTGGACGCTTATAACTTTGTGATTATTTAACAACTTGCGTTGCTTTTTTCTCCATTTGACTAAATTTTTAATAGTTTTTCGAGAAAATGCAACATTATTGTTTATTTTATTTAGTGTCTACACCCCTATTGGGTTAGCTTTGTTTTTAAGTCAATTAATTAGTCGGTTCCTTAATGGCTCCGGCGTCGCGCTGCAAGACCTGGTGTTCTAACAGTCCGGTGAGTTTGATTACTAGATTTGATAGCATAAGTAGTTCCTGAAATGTCACAGACAGACGGACAGAGTTTACGGAATCCTAAAAGACGTTCGTTCCTTCCAGATAGGCTCAAGACACTTGGTTAAACATTCTGCGTCCACTAGGCTAGTGGTTAAGGCAACGTAAGCTCAGAAAACGGATTTTTAAAAAGTTGTAGCTCTTGTTTGTATTTTAATACGGCTGCCCTAAATTTAATTAACAATCTTGAGGCCTTTCTCGAGGGACAACAGTTATTCCAATCCTGAGTTTATGACTTTCGCTTTATAGAAAAAAAATCCCGAACATAGGTCTAAGATACACTTAGAAAATTCGTAACAAATGATGCACAACAGCTAAATATATTAAAATTGGTTCTAAAAATCGGCAATATCATGTTTGAGGGAACTAAGCTATTACTTTCTTGTATAACGCAGTTACGCTGCTAACGATATTTATGAACTTCAAATTAAAGGAAAAATTTAAAAATCCGGCTCGGAACCTAATTTTTTCAATGTTTCCTTTGATTTGAAGTTTAAGCTATTACTTTTTTTATTTATTAAAACGCACAAATAATTAAAATTAAAAAAACATGATATCCGCGCTTGCGAACACGCACTTCCATCTCGCTCACTCTTATGCTCAGTGAGAGGGAGAGAAGACCACGAGCCTACGTCGCCTTAAGACTTGTACTGACCGCTTGCTGCTGCTGCGTCTGTAGCGCCGGGTGCGGCTCCGAGTAGAGGCTCTCGGCGCTGCTGCTGAGCGAGGACGCGCTGCCCCATAGTAGAGCACTCAACAAGTCTCCTGCAACATCATATTTTATTTATATTCATCGGGCAATGAAGTGATGCGACGACCACCACAGCACATGACCAGAAAAGTCCTAGACGTGACTGTTGCACCCCAGGGGCGAGGTAGACCCCGATTAACCTGGATGGCAGTAGTGAAAAAAGACATGGAAGCGGGGAATTTAAGACCAGAGACGACCCAGGACCGACCGGCCTGTAAAGCGGGCTAGTCGCGATAGTCAAAGTAGCATGCGTAAGCGAACCTTTGACCCTCCTTGTAAGCGAAATGGCTGGACAATCGTTGGGGGTTTAGTGGGTAGTCTGGGCCGGCTTCCCTAGAGTCCCACACACCCGTCCGGTCCCCCTCCAACTGGGCGGACGGTGCATCAACGCATTCCCCCAACGTAAAAAAGAAAAAAAAGTACCGACCGGCCTGGCGACGCATGATTAGAAGGGCCGACCCCCCAAGTAAATGGGAAGGAGCCAGGCAAAAGAAAACATCGGGCAATGAAGTGGTAGCTCAAGACAGGAGGGTGTGGCGCGAGCGAACAAAGGCTCAAGGCCGGGGTGCCTTAGGAACTCTGCTCCGTATTTCTTTTAACTCGTGTATCACCGCTATAGGTCCGCAGCTGTCGTGATTGGCGCTAAACAGGTGAACCGTGATTACCAGAACAAACCGTGACCTAGGCTTGTTTCTGGCATTTAATTAGTCCTTACACCGCATGCGTCATTTATAGCGAGGTTCAGACGGAATTTCGACAAATTTCCAGCGGTGCGTCAATGTCGCATCATGGACATCCTAACAACAGTTATTTATGATACAAGTGCGGAAAGTAGGTAATTCCCAACGAGTGGCGATGACCAAAAACACGACCGTCATGGAGTGTTTTTGATCGACACGAGTTGGGAATTACCTAACCGCACGTGCACCATGCAAGGAAATAAAAAAATATACATAAAAGGTAAAGTTTTAATTGTCACGAAATCTCATTCTCGCACGTGTGTGGGAATATTGCCCTGAAATCTATTCCTGACTTCCCGTGTTTATGTTGAACCATATAAAGGCGCACTTTCAGAGCAAGTGCGTACAATCCTGTTAAAAGACAAGAACTCACGATTGTTGTCGTCGTGGGTGGGGGTGGATGGGGTAGCGGGGCTCGCGGCCCCGCCATTCACCCCTCCGGGCGGTGCCGAGTCGTTCGCAGGGACATCAGGACCACCTGCAAACACAGGTATCATTTGTTTATCATTTATTTCAAGCAACTTAGGCTCATATACTTATGGTTAGTGTGTACTTATAGCTATGTTAACATCCATATTATATCATTAAACATACATTATTATTATTAGCTAATGTTAATGTCATGTTTCTAGAAGCACTCAAGTAGGTCAGACATAGTAAGTACTTCTACTAGAAACATGCATGTCATCGCAATGCCTCAAATATGGGCAGTCAAAGCTCTCAGCCAACAAACGCAGGACGGGGTTGGGGCTGGCCCGCACCCGACGCACCAGGGATGTGCATCGCTTGCGCATAGTCGCATAAAAGCAATCTATGCGCGCTTCAGCAAACATCCCTGATGCGCTACAGAAGCGGGGCAGCCCCACCATCACCCGAAACGCATTGTTATATTGGACCCGAAGGACCCCATATGCCCGCTGCGTGTGGTTTGCCCATAAGCTGCACGTATACAGGGAAGTATTAACATCAGACATAAGTATTATGAAAGTAGATGGAGCAAATGGCAGAAATACCAAGTGGGTGTTACTTACAGAAGCCAGCAGCTATATTAACACCACTGACTGGCTTGTTGGGTGTCGTTCCTGGTGTTGAGTAACGTCATCAGAGCTCGTGAGGATGCTCTGTTAAGACAAGTCTAGAGAGTGAGAGACCAATAAAACAACGAAGCTACCGAGGATACGCTGTGTTGAACATGACTAACTGGCTTGTTGGGTGTTGTTCCTGGTGTTGAGTAACGTCGTCAGAGCTCGTGAGGATGCTCTGTTAAGACAGACTAGAGAGTGAGAGACCAATAAAACAACGAAGCTACCGAGGATACGCTGTGTTGAACATGACTAACTGACTTGTTTGGTGTTGTTCCTGGTGTTGAGTAACGTCGTCAGAGCTCGTGAGGATGCTCTGTTTAGAGTTGTAAGAACCCCATACTGCAGTGTCTCGGGAAAACCTTGGCAGGAAGCTCGTTGCACAACCAAGTAGGTATATGAAGGTCAGACCCGACCCGGGGCCGCACTGGTGGAGCGGTCGGCGACGCGACGGCGATTTCAATACGACTAAAGGATGACTCACGCTAGAACGGGCCGTGTCCGGCCCGGGCCGTTTTCTAAGAAAAACGACGGCGTTTTTGCGCGGCTAAGCCATATATACCCAAGCCCGGCCGACCCACGGCCGAGGCTCGGAAGCGGCTCGGTGTCAGCACGGCCCGGCCGTGGCTCGGCCGGGCTTGGGTATGGCTCGGCCGCGCAAAAACGCCGTCGTTTCTCTAAGAAAACGGCTCTAGCGTGAGTCGTCCTTTAGGCGACTTCATGTACGGTGGAGGAATTTTTTTTTTGGTCTCTCGCCAGCGCGTTTGCGGCCCGAGTCTTGTATGTGTTAGGTACTTACCACAGAGGCCCGGCTCCCAGGCACAGCGAGAAGCACTCGGCCTCCGAAGCCGAGACGGCCGAGCGCTTGCTCCCCGCCCCAGCCGCGTTCAGCGACGCGCCATCGCCGCTGCAACAAACAAACAAACAATCAGCATAAATAGGGATGATGACTAAGATTTTTTTACGATGCCATTCGAATCAGTTTTTGGAGAATTACAAATGTTTATATGGGAGCAACTACTAATAAAGAACATAACTACCCAAAAACTGAGACAAATATTGACCTCGCTGCCACTGGCGGCAGCCATAATCAAATCTTCTCAAGTAAGATAAGAACCGTGTAAGTTAAATAAATAGTTGTAAACATTTTAAATTTGCCTATTACATCAACCTTAGTTCTATGCATAGCAATATATATATATAGATTAGAGTAACAATGCTACGCTTAGGTTACCCCGTTAAATAAAACATTAGCCCTTCGTGTACAAAGCGACCCACGTGTACCCATTGGCCGTGGTAACACGTTTACCCCACAGGGGTTACTTGAATCGCGACCTATGGTGGTTTCAACGTTGAATCACAAGGTCAGATTTTAACGGTAACAGTTGTTGTCAAGGCTTTAATAATAGTACATTGTTTAACGAGGGGCGTAAGAGTAATATTCTTACGCCCGTGTTATACACAATGTTTTTCATCACATTTCCGAGGAAATAAATAACTACAAAAGACATAAAAATCTAAGTTTCATACAACCGCACCAATCAAAAATTAACGAAATTGACAACTTTACATACAGATTTGCGAGTGGAGGGCGAGGGGGCGGGGCGTGGCGCCCCATGGCCTGCTAGTTTTTTTTCAACCAATCACAGAGAAGAATTCTTGTGACGCGCGGCCAACTAGATTTGCCAACCAATTTGTTTGATTTGTTTTTAACCAATCAGATCACACACAAGCTCATAACTCCCTCGGGAGTTATAAATCCATAACTCCCGCGGGTAGTAAATCTACTATAGCTGCTCTATAAACTTGCCTATAATACACCCTTTACGAGCAAGTGTGATGAAATAGTACATTACTTACCTAGGGCGGTTAAACAAAGAATGTCTCAGATCACAGGTAATTGACGCCCGAGCCAAAGGCAAGGGCGATAAATATGCGCTCTGAAGGCTTTCTTTATTACCGCCCGTGGTAAGTACAAAATTTTACGTCTCTATCTGGCCAGGAAGTGGGGTTTTTCGCACGCATAGCGTGCGGTAATTCCTACTTTATGGCCAGGTATGACGTAAAAATGGTTTACCAATGTATCGGCGACAATTCTGTGGCAGGTCATCAGTTATAAAATCTCAAACAACTTAGCGCATAATTGTATTTGGGCTTGTTCATTTGGCAAACAATAAGCCTTTAACCAAGTGAAAAAAAAACCGGTCAAGTGCGAGTCTGTCTCGCGCACCCCGGGTTCCGTAAAAACTTTCACCACGCTTTATTAAGAAAAAATGTATGATGGTTTTTCAGAGATAATTCTTTATCAAGTGAACCAATTTAGATAATTCTTTTTTTATTTCCTAGAAAATACCTTCAGAATACTTCCATACAAATTTGAAGGATTTTTTTAACACAAAAGTATTAAATTACAAACTTAAATATTAAATGTTCTTTGAAGAATAAAAAAAAATACGCTAGAAAGAGGTCCTTTTTGGTCCGGAACCCTAAAAATGTGAAATATAAATATGCCAAGGCAATATGGCAGTTCGTTTGCCAAGTAAAAGTACCTGCTGCAAAAAGTGAAATTAGACGAAAAATCTTTGGCTGAACTGGTGGTACACCATATATGAGAATTAGAACTATTTGTATCACTAGTTTGCTGGCAAAATTGGAAAATGTCCTGAAAATATTTTCAACGGCGTTAATTGTCCAGAGGGGTAATCACGTAAAGTTCCGAATGCGCGTCGGTACAATAATTGTCAATTTTCCATATAAAAAGTGACATTTCGGCGGGGTGAGACGCATTAACGCGTAGCGAATAACAGCCCTGAAAGGATGACCACGACGAACACTCTGTCAAGAGTGAAATCGAGGAAGAACACGATTATCTAAACTACAATTTGCCTAATTAGTGATGTGTCTTGGGTTAGGAATACTTTAATAAAACAGTGATACCTACTTAAAACTGGTTAATATTTTATTTTCTCTTCGCTACTCAAAGGTTGGAATGTTGGAAGATATCGCTCTTTAGCGATAAGAGCGCCTGTTGTTTGTCTCTGCTTATATTCTGTATTGTTCCTGTTAGATATTTGAGTACAATAAAGAGTCTTTGTATTGTATTAAACCCTATCATGCATGGCTGTCATATTGACTGGAATTATTCATTAAGTCGATGACATGAGGCGTGGACTGGATTATACCAAGTCACTGTGAATTCTCTCAAAATGTTCCGAACCTATTACGACCCATTATAACTACCTAGTACAGTAGACGGCAAACTTCGTGCGCAAATGACCTTGCCTGCGCAAAGGCGAATTGTACGTGCAAGCTGCCCCCCCACTTCCCCTCATTTGCGCACGAAGTTTGCCGTCTACTGTACAAGCTGTACAAGTTACAACCGTAACCTACTAGTAAACGCTCAATTTTTATAAAACCTTTGCGCGAGTCCAAAATAGCTTCATTTCCGAATTACAAATATAACGCTCAATTCTTTTTAAACCTTTGCGCGAGTCTAAAATGGCTTAGGCACTATCATTTCCGAATTCCAAATATAAGTAACGCTCAATTTTTATAAAACATTTGCGTGAGTCTAAAATAAGTTATTATCATTTCCGAATTCCAAATACAACCAATATCATCATCCTCAACGTCACACTTTCCTTGAAACATAATGATAACTTTAAATACAGATTAAGACAAGTCATAACAAAAGACGGACGAGTTTGTTTATAACCTTATCATGTACTTATGCATACCGCAGAGACGTTAATTACATCATTATTTAACAATGGATTGTGCTTTTCCGTGACATTAATCTACGTAAGTACTATAATCTGTCTGTCTGTGTATTCTGTTTATACTAATATTATAAAGACGAAAAGTCTGTGAGATTGTAATTTGTTAGTTTGTATGTAGGTATCTAATGGGTAATGTCAGGAACCGCTTATCCGATTAAAACAAATAGTTATAGGCTAAATTTTATCCCGCGGGTTTGCTAGTCAGCTAGTCACGAGCTTAGAATAATAACGCCTAGAAACGCAGTTCACGCGCAACGGTGAGGCCACCAAAACTCAGCCATAAATGGCGTAGTACGCCGATCGCCGGTGGAACAAAATTGGTGCGTTTGTGTGCGTATTGGCGCGTGTGAATACGAGTTGAACACAACTACATGAATCCATTTTATGCACAGATGTATGAATATAAGGAGATCGGACATGGCGGCCGATTTGTATAGAGTGAGCCTGTCGCAAGTACATTAACCCACATGTTGGATTTCGTATGTTGGTATGTCCGACTTTAATCTGTTGTCGTGTCTATACTCGCGATTCCTATACCTACATCATCCCTTTCCAACATGCGCACTGATATATCGCTTCGTCCTTGTCACATACACGACGTGTGCGCAACGCTCGCCCCACCTGGCGAGAGTAAAGTGTTGTTGAATTCTAACCCCGTGTGCGTGTAACATCCTCCGCTGATAAAAGACAATAAATCTTATTAAATCCGCCGCAAATCTCTGTACATCGTTTGAAAACTATATATGCTGTCAGCTCAGCATTAAAAGGTGTTCGACTGTTCGTGAAGTGAAGGTGTTTTTGGACAATTTGGGATTGCGCTGCGCGCCCCACACGAGCACATGGTGTGCCACGAAACGCTAGCGTGAAGGAGGAGTTCACCCAAATCACAAGTAAGTGCGCATGGCTCCTATAACCTTCTGTTAGCTGATTCATCCACCTGTTCCGATTTCCAAAGGCAGCTAACTTTCCTGCACAATTTCGCATCAAGTAGCTACGACAATAGACCACACGGTTGGATACCTACATACAGTCCACTAACGCGCTAATCTCTGAAAAGGGAAACTAAAAAGCGCACCGCAAATTAAAACACCCTTGCAGGGCGTGATCAAAATTCAATTCTGTACGCCCCAAGTTTTGGTCACTAACGATCCGGATAATTATATTTCATTCCCAACCTAGGATTTATATCTATTTAAAGTAGCTCCTTGACATTATATTATATAATTTACCCATAGATACGTAAAATCTACGTACTTCGCATCATATCTTCGTATCATTATTCTAAAGATACTAACATTTCAGCAACGCAATTAACGATTCTTAGTTTTCAATTGATGTACACGTCACAAATACATGCTATTGTTCTCACTGGCTCGGGAGCGCTGACCGGTTTCGTTCATATCTACCCGCTTTTATTTCGTTCTAATCTTTTCTCGAACTACCGCGTGCCGCGCGCTCCGATCTGTGCCGTCAATACCTACACGGTCATCGCTTAACTTACTTTGTAGACGGATAGTTAAACCGCCTTATTCTCACAAACTGTTTCTTTTTTGTAACACATTTCCTTTGTATACTTTTATTTCCCGCGATTCGTGTTACATACCTACATCTATTTTAACCGCACTTCTATTTCCGCGACTTTTGTCAAACATTTAGGTATTATTACCGCTTTTTCCCGCGACTTGTGTTTACGAGTAGGTACTCACATTTATTTAACCGCACTTTTATTTCCGCGACTTTTGTCAAACATTTATTATTACCGCTTTTTCCCGCGACTTGTGTTTACGAGTAGGTACTCACAGTTATTTAACCGCACCGTTATTCCCGTAAATCGTGTTTACTTATATTTTATTTGTGTGGGCTAAGTTTTATAGTCACACTCAACGCGCAACATCATGCCACCGAAAAAAGACCCTAAAGACGAGGCGGCTAGGGACCCCGTCCAAAATGAACTAGTTATTTTAGAAGCTAAGCGCAGTGCCTTCTTCGCCCGCTTACAAACCATATACAAATTGTCGGTTAAGGCGTACGAAGACGAAATTCAACGTAAAACGTTCTTAAATAGCGTATCAAATCTAGACCAATTGCGATCAGATTTTGAGCGTGTTTTAGACTCGTACAATGAATGCGTTTTACGATTAACGCCTGATGCAACCGCTGATTATCAGTCCTGGATCGCGTTTGAGGATATGTATTGTCAAATCAAACGCATTCAGTCTGAAATCGAAAGTTCGCCAGAGTCTCAGCGGCCTTTGCAATCCGCTCTAAAGCAAAATCTCCCGCCTATGCAGCTAATGGAATTTAATGGCGACCTTCGTAATTGGCCATTATTCTATGAACAATTTAAAAGTGTGATTCATAACAACTCACGCTTAACAGATAGCGAACGCATTCAGTTCCTAGTAGGTAAACTGACTGATAAGGCTAGGTCGGTATGCGCGGGGCTGCCAGCCACAGGGGAAAACTATCCCATAATTTGGCAAGCGCTTGTTGATAAATATGAAGACAAACGCGCCATGGCAGCCGGCTATATCAATCAGCTGTTAGACTTTAAACCCATAGCGAATGGGTCCGCTTCTAATTTGGAGTATTTTCTATGTAATTTCGACGCCTCCGTTAAGGCGTTTAAAGCGCTTAAATTACAAGATTTAGCGGATTTTTTGTTCTTGCATATCGCATTACAAAAACTAGATCCCGAATCGATAAAATTATTTGAGATGTTTTATCGCAAGGAAACGTGTCCTTCGTACAAAAATCTTATTGATTTCGTCAAAGAACAATCCAGGGTTGCATCGCATTCGACAACAAAACAAACATTTTCACAATCACAACCGAGATCTAATAACAATAAAAATATACCGCTACCAAAAAACAATTCGACGAAAACATTCGTTAATACGCAAACGCCCGCGATTGATTCTTGTTTGTTGTGTAAAACTAATAAACACGAACACTTATATCAGTGTGCCGCTTTTACAAAAATGTCCCCGTACGAAAGATTTAATTTTGTAAAAACTAATTCCGTGTGTAACAATTGCCTTAGTTATAAACACAAATTTTCCGCTTGTATGTCACACAGAACGTGTAGTATATGTAATGCACAGCACCACACGTTATTACATTTTAATCCGCCGCATAAACAAACTTATTTACCTAACTCGCATCAAACCAGTACCAACACTTTTGTTGACAAGGCGAATTCCACACCGCGGCCTAGCAGTAGTAACGGGGTGGCAAGCAATTTGCAATCTTATCACCCGGCCGATAGGGTTGATAATGGTTTGAGGCATGACTCAACGTTGAATCATTTGTCGGCTCGGAGTGCAAATGATGATGATAACTTGAGAACGCTTATGCATAAAACAACCTTATTAGGGACCGCAAAAATTCGACTTTATGACGCAAGCGGTAAGGTTCATTATGCAAGGATTCTGGTCGATCCTGGAAGCCAATCTGATTATATAACACTCGAGTGTTGTAATCGATTAGCGCTACCGATTTCGAAACAGAATCGTTTTGCCAGGGTTCAAGGTATTGGGGGTTCGTCCCAAAAAATACTTGGGATGTCAATAGTGCAATTTAGTTCCCGATTCGACAGTAATGGCGATAACTCTTACACTATTCAGCCTCTGGTGGTGGAATCCATTACGTCACACTTGCCTGACTCGCCTATCGACATATCTTTGTTTGATTGTTTTAAGAATATACCTTTGGCCGATGATTGTTTTAATGAGCCCGGGCCCATTGATATGCTTATAGGAGCAAATTTATTCTGTGACATCTTACTTTCTGACAAAGTCCGAAGTGCCGGCTTGCCTTCGGCTTTGGAAACCACCCTGGGTTACGTCATAATGGGGGACGTCACTGTGACGTCACCTCCGCGCGCGACTCGTGCTCTCTGTGCGTTTACGCACGAACCGCTTAACCAAACTTTGGAAAAGTTTTGGAACTTGGAGGAAGTACCCTCAAAGAAATTTCTAAGTCCCGATGACAAGGAATGTGAACAAATATTTACCGCAACGACGACGCGTAACGATAATGGTTCTTACGCAGTCGATCTTCCCTTCAAGCAAACGCCAGATAATCTGGGCAATTCTTTTGTAACCGCTAAAAGAAGATTTTCGATGCTCGAAAATAAATTCTTAAAATACCCGCAACTCCGCGACAAATATGATGACGTCATTCGGAATTACCTGGATAAGGGGATTATTTCTTTGGTTCCGCCCGAAGAGTCCTCTACGCCAGGGTTTTGTATACCTCACCACCCGGTCATCCGGAACGACAAATCCGCGACAAAAATCCGCCAAGTTCTGGACGGTAGCTGCAAATCAGACAGGGGACTGTCATTAAACGACATCCTACATACTGGCTGTAATTTGCAAGGAGACATTTTTCACATTCTTTTGAATGTTCGCATATTCCGCGTTGCCTTTTTCGCTGACGTCCGCCAAATGTACTTATGCATAGAAGTACATCCGCACCACCGCTCTTTTCAACGATTTTTGTATCGCTTTTCGCCTGAAGTACCTTTGGAGATGTATCATTTCAACCGGGTCTGCATTGGACTCCGATCTTCGCCATTCCTCGCGCTTCGCACGCTCCGCCAGCTCGCTAGTGACGAACGCGAGAGATTCCCGCACGCTGCCGCCGTTCTCGAGGGGGACGTTTACATGGATGATCTAGCTTCCTCTGCTTCTTCATCCGAGGAAGCAGTTGCGATAGCGAATCAACTAATCAGTCTCTTCGAGGCTGGCGGGTTTGATCTGGTCAAATGGACTAGCAACTCTCCGCAGTTGCTAGAGCACATTCCCATATCTCACCGCCAGTCGGAAGACGTCTCCTTCGGTGACGGCGACACTTTGAAGATTCTTGGTCTTCGACGGCTTCCCGCTTCGGATGAATTTGTCTTTGACGTTTCTCCTCCGCAACTCAGTGGCACGAAACGTTCTATTCTTTCAGCTACTGCTAGTTTGTATGACGTGCTAGCACTCGTCGGCCCTGTCATACCTTATTCCAAGCTTCCTTTAAAGGAACTATGGCTCTTAAGGATGGATTGGGACGATTTGCCACCACCGCACATATCGCATTTATGGGAGCAGTTCATCAGTGAACTTCCGCTGATTTCAGCTCTTAAATTTCCGCGTCAATTCGGTGTCGAGCTTGACGATGTTTTTTCTCAGCGTCATCCAATTGCGGATACGTTTGCATTTTCTGACTCTGAAGTTGTCTTATGTTGGGTGCACTCTTCACCTCACAGATTCTCAACTTTTGTAGCGAATCGCATTGCTCAATATCAAAATAATTTTGCAGCTTCTAAAGCTTACCTAAACGAGTTTCACACGTTTCTTCAGTTTGATCCGTATTATACGCATTTCAAGGACGACCTTGCAATAAATCGAATTACTTGGCGTATGCGCCCCCCAAACGCGCCTCATTTTGGAGGCATTTGGGGAGGTAACATTAAATGCTTTAAAACTCATTTTCATCGTGTTATAGGCAATCAAATCCTGACATACGAAAAATTACTTACCGTGCTTACTCAGATCGAAGCAATTCTTAATAGCCGCCCTCTTTATATACTAAGTTCTGACCCGACAGAACCCACCGCGCTAACGCCAGCACATTTCATGTCAACCTTGCCGTTGCCGCGTTTGTCCGCCGCCGACTTAAGCCAGGAGCGACCGAATCTATTGACTCGTTTTTCAATGCTAGACTCGCTTGTCCAATCATTCTGGAAACGGTTCCGAGTTGAGTATCTTCACAACTTACAAAGCAGAGAGAAATGGAATACTCCAGACAAACCGATAGCAGTGGGAACAATAGTTTTAATAAACGTTGCTAACGCGCCACCCTTGCAGTGGCCGCTCGGAATAATAACTCGTGTATTCCCTGGGCGAGACGGTGTTGTCCGCGTTGCTGAAGTGCGGACCCGCAACGGTACGCTCGAGCGACCGATCGTTCGGCTGTGCCCGCTGCCTACGCAGTAGGGTTGCCACCACATACATATCTATGTATACATATATATATTTTAAGTTACCATAAATAGTAATTCTTTTAGTATAATTACCTAATGATAGGTAAATTGTACACTTCGCTTGTTTTTAGTTATATGGTGCGATATCATCTTTTCCTATGTACATCCATATGTATATAATTATTATTTTTCTCTTTGAAGGGAACCCTTCAAGCCGGGGGAGATGTTGGATTTCGTATGTTGGTATGTCCGACTTTAATCTGTTGTCGTGTCTATACTCGCGATTCCTATACCTACATCATCCCTTTCCAACATGCGCACTGATATATCGCTTCGTCCTTGTCACATACACGACGTGTGCGCAACGCTCGCCCCACCTGGCGAGAGTAAAGTGTTGTTGAATTCTAACCCCGTGTGCGTGTAACATCCTCCGCTGATAAAAGACAATAAATCTTATTAAATCCGCCGCAAATCTCTGTACATCGTTTGAAAACTATATATGCTGTCAGCTCAGCATTAAAAGGTGTTCGACTGTTCGTGAAGTGAAGGTGTTTTTGGACAATTTGGGATTGCGCTGCGCGCCCCACACGAGCACATGGTGTGCCACGAAACGCTAGCGTGAAGGAGGAGTTCACCCAAATCACAAGTAAGTGCGCATGGCTCCTATAACCTTCTGTTAGCTGATTCATCCACCTGTTCCGATTTCCAAAGGCAGCTAACTTTCCTGCACAATTTCGCATCAAGTAGCTACGACAATAGACCACACGGTTGGATACCTACATACAGTCCACTAACGCGCTAATCTCTGAAAAGGGAAACTAAAAAGCGCACCGCAAATTAAAACACCCTTGCAGGGCGTGATCAAAATTCAATTCTGTACGCCCCACCACACAACGCCCAAGTAATTGACAAGACAAAGCACGCACACATCTAAAACACACACTCTTGTATACCTACACGCTTATTTGACAATAAACGCGCATCATATCAGGCATTTTGGGAAAAAAACGTAATATTCTCTGCGATCAGCACGCGTGCACAGTATGGCAGTGTATGCCCATTGAGCATACAGCTGCGACACGGCCGCCGGCGGCTTGTCCTCTCTCTAGTATTCTATGCTCTGAGATTTTATGCCTCACGCTTGGCGCGTCAGCCGTATAAAAACTATAATTCTAGGCGTTATTATTCTAAGGTCACGAGTAAAACGGCTAAGGAATCCGAAACATGGACGACTTTGTACCTTATGGCCAACGTGACAAGGTTCAGTCGCTAAAACCACTCTGCGGCGTTAAGAGGATTGTGAACCTGTAAATTTTCATACAAAAAGCGATAACGTTTTTCACCCCGTAAACATCGTTCGATTTTTATAATTTTTGGACATGTTGTAGATATAGTAAAATACTTGGTCTGAACGTTTTGATTTTTAAGAAATATTGCTTACGTTAAAAGTTATTTGCATCTAAAAATCTATATTTTTGACTTAAAAACTTTGTCTATCTTATTTTTTTTTAATTAATCTAAACTGATTTACTAAAAAAGGAAAACGTACAGACATAGATTAAAGTGTACTTAATCCAATTATACCAAAATTATTTAATTTCATTAAGGTTTAGGGGGGTAAAAACGTTATCACCCGAAACCATATTTCAACAAGAAAATGTAGGCAATTACCTCCAGGACTTGCAATTCTCTCTATCGCACGATACGGGTCGGGAGGCAGAGCGGTGTGAGAAAGATAGATTTTTTTTAAATACCTACTCGCGCCGCGTATACACTTCACATTCCTCTTAAGGAGCTGTCAACACCAAAAACGCGCACACTGTCTATTTGTATCGGAGTAAACGAGAGCGAGTGTTACTTGAGCGGCCAGGTTTTAGACGAAAATACTGAATTAAAATTAAAATAAAAAAAAGTGTGGATTTTTTGCGAAATATGGCTCGTCTACGGTTTAGGTATGAATATGTGGACTTCTTGTTTTTAATTGCAGACCCATACGTCACAAATATAAGGACATAGAACCGTTTAAGATGATTTTAAGATCAATCTTTGCAGTTATTTTCCATCGAGCCGATTTCATCCAATTATGTTTCGAGTCCGTCTACGGTCTTGGAAATAATGATGAATATTAACTTATATTTTTTTTGATGTGCTAGAACAAACAGTTTGTCTTATACAACTGCTCAAATAATATCAATTTCAACAAATTTGGCCTTATCGGCCTCTTAATGCGGCTCACCCCGCCGGTCACCCGTTACAAAACTAGACCTCTCATCATCATAATCATCATCATCATATCAGCCGAAAGACGTCCACTGCTGGACATAGGCCTCCCCCAAAGAGTGCCACAATGGCCGGTCCTGCGCCACCCGCATCCAGCGGACTCCCGCGACCTTTACCAGGTCATCAGTCCACCTTGCGGGGGGCCTACCCACGCCGCGCCTTCCGCTACGTGGTCGCCACTCGAGAACATTTCCGCCCTAACGGCCATCGGTTATACGTGCAATGTGCCACTGCCACTTAAGTTTAGCAATTCGGAGGGCTATATCGGTTACCTTGGTTCTGCTGCGGACTAGACCTGTACCTACGCTTAATTACTACGCATCGCGGTGTCAAGGTATAATTTTGGGTGAGCGTTGAGATGAGCTTAAAACAAGTTACAGAATAGGGGGGCTGGACACGCCTACGTCAGCTATAGAATATTTACTATATATATTTAACGAGGGGACTTGACACACGTTGACGTACACAACTGTAGTACACTATACAGGGTGACTAGTAATTCGACGTATTCCTTGAAAGGGGTTATACTAGAGCTAATTTGCAACAATTTATGTCCAGTCAACCAGGGGTCGAAACTCGCTGGTTTCCGAGATATTCGAGTTTTTAGTTTGTATTAAAAAATTTCTCCTTGCAGCCTTAAGCTGGTGATTGTGACAAAAGTACTTCCATTTGGATGGTAAAAAAACATTTTTGTCACAATCAGCACTTTCAGGCTGCAAGGCGATTTTTTTTCAAACAAACTAAAAACTCGAAAAAATTAAAAAAATCGTGTTTTGAACCCAGGTTGACTGGAAATTAGCTCTAGTATAACCCCTTTCAAGGAATAGGTCGAATTACCAGTCACCCTGTATAGGCATGTCTCAAGTAGGTATTCAGCCTACGCATTATCACGAGTCTATTCCGAGTGCTGATAAGAGAGAGCAACAAACTAGGCTACTCCGATAACGACGCAGTGAATCGACCGCGTCGTCATGCAACACAATAGGTTTACATAATTTTCATGTATCATCATCATCATCATATCAGCCGAAAGACGTCCACTGCTGGACATAGGCCTCCCCCAAAGAATACCAAAATTTTCATGTATGGTTGACATTATTTAATCTGGCAAACTCTTTACCCACGACGGAACGGAGAAGGTATATTGTGTTTAGGGTGAGAGGCAGTTTGTTTGGTTTTTATCAAGCTGTCATTGGAATTTGGAATATTTTACCTTGGACGGTAGTTTGAATAGACTAAGTACTTTGATGCAATTCGTCCAAATCATAGTACTTTATGTGACTGTACATAATGAAGGGCATTAAACACGAGTGTTTTAATTTATAATTATGTACAGTTACATACACTACTTTATCTACCCACATATTATAAATCCTCAATGATGTGTTAGGGAACCATTCAAATAACCGCCATTGCACCGCCATGGCTGACTAGATTTCAAATCATACCAACTAGATTTCCATAATAACATCGATTATTATGATTTTTCATACATTATAATTATAATAACACTGGCACAGATAAAATGTTGATGTTACGTTACTGGATGCAATACTAGTAATGGTGGTTATAATATACCTATGGTTTCCGAACACATTATAGAGGATTTATGATATATATAGGTGTAGGTAGATAATAGTACATTATGATACAAGTGAGCTATGTTGATCATTACATCAGAGGCGGAATTGTCACGCGAACCGCAGGTGAGCGTGATAATAGAGCCGATGATGTAATTATCAAAGCTCACGCGTGTCATACGACGTTTTTCAACACATTTGCGAGGAAAAAATCCTTTTCATAAAATGAAAATGTTACAGGCTCCCAAGTTGTTTTCTTTAGTTATTGATGACAACAGGTTTTTACTCACATACATTTGCACATCATCAAGAATGTGAAGTGGCGTCAATTATATTTATCACTTTTCTATTCACCACGAGTCAACATTTATAATAATAACCAAACACGCATCATCAATGTTTACAAATATTTGTGAAATTACTTATAATGGCGCGCAACTATTAAGTTCGCGCAGTGCGCCCGCAGCGAGGCTTAGATGAATTCTCTGACAGCTGCCGGCGCCAAATTTAAGAGAGGTTAACGCAACCCGCCCTTATTTAAACAAAAAATACTCACCAGTACTTCATGAGTTTCATGACCATTCTTCATAAAAAATAAAACTCCTATATACAAACACGAAATACAACTCGTATAAAAATAACAACAAATACAAATATATCACAAAAAACGGAATGTTTCAACTAAATGTCTTTAAATCTTTTCAACGGTAATTTAATAAAATGTATTTTTATGCTGTAATCCGTATACAGCATATTATACTTTTAATTTTCTTTTTATTCAAGGGGTTTTTCGACGTCCGTATTAAATGATTCTGTAGTAGCTACTGATAGATAAAATAAATAAGTCTGGAGCCAAATAAGAATGTTGCCAAAAGTAAAAATAGACAGAAAGCTGCGTAAAAGACGGTTTTAGTGCGAGGCCCGATTGTTGTTGTTATAACAAAAACAGTATCGCCCGGCGTCTGTCCCGCATGTGGCATATAGTTATTTGTTATACAAGGGTGCAAAGTAGTATTTTACCCGCGAGTGTGGAATTGAAACACGAGCAAGCGAAAAGATTCTGTAGTTTAGAACCACTCGCTTCGCTCGTGGTTCTAAAATAGAAACCTCAGCATAGCGAGCTGCGAGAGTTTCAAGTGTTCAACATACGAGAAGTTAAATACATTTGCACCCGTGTGTAACACAAAACTTTTCTCTTCACTGTGGCGAGGAAAGTATAACATGCAAAACAACTTTATTTAATTTAAATAATAAATTTGCACCCTTGTATGAAAAAAATATAACAAATAACAATTGATGAAGGCAACAAGCAAAACTGATAAGTTTTTTTGTATGGGAGCCCCCTTAAATATTTATTTTATTCTTTTTTAGTATTTGTTGTTATAGCGGCAACAGAAATACATCATCTGTGAAAATTTCAACTGACTTAACTATCACGGTTCATGAGACATATTTTGCCCACTAGTGGATAAAATGCGTTTTTGCTCACTGATTGTGGTTTTAAAGGATAAAAGACGGCTTTCCGAGGCAGTGAGGGGAAAAGTATTTTTAAACACTTCTGACCAAACATAGCTATAATATATGGGCTAAGAAAGAACCACCTTGACAGACAAGACTTTTGATTAAAAACCCCGTGTGCGTCAAAAGTAAAAAAAAAAGATTACATTAAAAAAACGCAGATCGTCATCAACTTATCACATAGTTATTGCGGATGAATAAAAGTTATGGATACTGTTTCTTTAGGATCTCTAAATATCTACGTCAAGATCAGAAAATGGACGCCGTTTGGCCATAGAAAATCGCGACGTCACTTGTTGTGGAAATACGACAGCTATAATACTGTATACAATATACTTACCTACGAAGTTCTATAGGATTCATAAAAAAATTGTTGACATCCATTTTATGAAGAAACTAAACCCAAATTACTGTAATATCTTGCACGTAATAAAAGCAATATTTGTAATACTTAGTTTGAAGTCTTGCCAACTAAATGACGTGATTCATACATAACTATGTACTTTCTCTTTATTTATATACGTACCTATTTATACATGTCTACATGTGTAGTGAAAACAGATTGTTTTGGCTGCGGATCATATTTTACTAAATAGGTTTTTATTTTGGCACTGTTTTCGCTGACATATTTTTTGTCTTGTGTTTTGTTTACTCATTTTGAAGGCCAACCAAGGTCGAGCACTACTTAGGTACAATAAGTAGTAATTAAAACTGGATCTATAATGTATTTATTTGTATTTTAGATGATTAGTGGTCCATTAAGACATTCTACATATATACTAATTAAGGTTAATACGTTTTCCATTTTCGTAATAATTGGGTTATCTTTATTTTTTCTCAATTCAGAACTGACACCCCTACTCAGATTTGTGTTATGACGCAGTTCAGCGCAATCAAAAATATCCTAACAAACAAAATATATCACATTTATCTACGTTAGATTTTTTAATTTTGTATCCCCGACAAAACAATTTTATTCTGTATTCGAACGGTTCCTAACATATTCGGTTTTATACAATTACTTTTTAACTGTACCTAGAAAGCTTTATAAAAAAATCTATGAAATGAAAACTCTTCAAAACACTCGATGAATCGTTTGTGCATGAAATAAGGGCTCTATTCTTTGTACGGAATACTTTGCCAGTGTACCTTTCAGTCCTATTTATAATTTTGGTATGTATATGCACTAACAGAAGAAGAAGATCCTCTTTCAAATACCGTTATGAAGAGTACCGGATATAAAACTGAACAATAAATATCTACATAGCTAAATATAGAGCATGTTTTGCGTCAGTGTGTTGAGGAATTTGAAGCGACGCCAGTGAGTAAACACTTAAATAATCAGTCCATCTGTACATTGTATCATTATCAACGACCGAAGCAGAATACACGCCACAAGTGACAGTGTTTTATGATTATGAGCAGGGATTGTAACCGGTTATTTTTTGTATGGGAACTGTGACCGGTTTTTTTCGTTCTTTGTTAATTATTTCATTTTCTAATTCGGCAATCTAATAATACGCACTCGTTACCTCAAAACACAAATAAGTCCTACATATGAAATATAAAATAGTTTGAGATATGTGGTTATTTCGAGGTTTTTGCAAAAAACCGGTTACAATCCCTGATTATGAGGCATTGGTTTTCTTAGTGAAAACGCTTATTATGAATAGTCAACATTTTAGTTTTAATTGCATTAAAGTACTTTTTGACTTTTAGTTAGGGTGAAATTTAGCGTCCGTTGTAGTTATTTTGTAATGTTTTATGTGATATAACATTAGTTTGTCTAATGTATATATCAGTCACTGTCACTGACATTTGTGAGAAAGGGACCAAAAGCATTTTATTTAACATAGACTTGTTATGATTTATGAAAAAGGAGTCTAGAGTGTAGCAGTTCAATTGCAAAAAATGGCGCATTACTATGTGATAATTTAATGTAGCCTACTTTCTAATAAACTGTCATAGGAATTGCAATCGTCCGTCAGTTAGAATATCGAAAAATATTGGACACGTAGGTACTTTTTATTTTGTAAAATGTTTTTTTTTATACAACGACGGTGGTAAACAAGCTTTCGGCCTGCCTGATGTTAAGCTGGTACCGTAACCTATGGACACTTGTGACTCCAGAAGAATCACAAGCGCGAATATGATGATGAAGATAGGTATAGCCCGTTAACGTTCCGCGTGACGTAACATTATTATGGTAGGTAGTAGGTAGGTACACTTTTAAGTTTTTAGCATAATGTGACGTCACGTGCAGGTTTAACGGGCTACAACTTCATATTTTTTTGTTTGATTGGCAAAATAAAAAATACTTGTCCAATATTTTTTGATAATCTAAGTGACGGACTAAATATAATTATATATTATTACCCAACAAAGTACTTAATTCAGCCAACTGAAGTAACCTCAAGTAGGTGTATCTATCGGAGCGCAATCCTATTCTCGTTACAACATTTTATTTCGCAAGCAAATAAAGATTAATAAGAATGCCAGACTTGGCTCTACGAAATATCTCACCACTTTTTACTGTGAAAGAGTTTCGAGACTTGGCCTATTTTTGACATGGAATGTTTTTTATGGGATCTCATTTCTTTTTGTAGACTTTGTATGGGAATGTTATTTTACCAACCGCAAATAACGTAAGTATAGTTTTGCAGGAAGGAACTGCAAAAGTAACTTTGTAATCGCATGTATTTGTATAGGATTACTAACTTACTTATGTAGTTTGTACATCTCTGAAACGTGACTGAAATTGCAATATTTTTAGGTTTTTTTATGAAAGAATAGGCTAAAAACTTATTACGTTTGAAATTTGGAGCTTGTGGGTCTGCTAGAAGTACCTTAGAATTAGCGTGATCATTATCAGTATATGCGAGTCAGTGACAAACCTAACGAACTTTGACGGACAATAGTTCTTAAACTAAAAGTTCAAATTTAATGTTATTGATATTGTTCCGGCCAAGGAGCCTGTCAAGAAGACGTATAAAGCAAGCACTGGACAATGTTGCTAATGATATTTCATAAGGCGCTATTTTTACTTTTGTATGCCTACCGTGTTTTTACATGTATTAATCTCATACGAACACTCATACCAACCGCATATAACTCTGATCTATATTCAAGTATTTAATCATTAAAGCTGTATTTTGGATAATCTGGAGTTTCAATTAAGCTCCGTTATGTCCGCGAAGACAGATATTATATGTTAGCTATATTATGCCATACATGTTCCTGAAAATTCAGGGTTCTAGCTTTAGCCAGCACAAAATTACAGGATGTTGAAAATGGCCTGAATGGCTTCGAGAAAAGGATGGTACGGCCGTGCCTTCGTTTTGCTCGACTTGGCGGGGGCACTGCCGTGCCCCCAGATTGAATTAAATTAATTAGTCGACAGCCTAAGCCTGTGTGATAGTGATTAACTGCAACGGTAGTTAGCTGGTTGACAACCCTAGAAGAACCCAAATAAACAAACGTCACGTGTTCAATTGGCACGCAAATTGTTGACGTATTTTTTTAAGACTAAGGAACAAATTTTCGGTGTTATTGACCGCCGGATTGCTGGCTGGTTCTTATTCTTTTGGTGGTTTTTTGACATCGTTTTCGTTTTCTATTTAAATATTATGAAGAGATGAGGATGCGGTAAGAGATGTGTATTTGCTGGATGCGGGTGGCGCATATTGTGATATGTGTGGACTGTCAGTATTTAATCACCGTGTCGAGGCCGCCAAAGGGAAATGGAGAGGGCTGGGAGCTGGGAATTTCTCTGCGTGATGGCATTATATAGGCCTATCCGCAGCAGAACTGGTAACCGATATCGCCCATCCAAATCGCTTAACTTAAGCGGCAGTGGTCGTGGCACATTGCACGTAGAACCGATGGCCATTGGGGCGGAAAGGTTCTCGAGTGGCGGTTACAAGATGGACTGATGACTCAGTAAAGATCGGGGGAGTGGCGCAAGACAGGTCATTGTGGCACTCTTTGGGGGAGGCCCATGTCCAGCAGTGGACGTCTTTCGGCTATATGAAGAGATAAAGTTTGTGCGTCTAGAACTTGTCTATCTAGAACTTTCTTTGGGGGAGGCCTATGTTCAGCAGTGAACGTTCACTGCTGAACATAGGAACATCATATCAGCCGAAAGACGTCCACTGCTGGACATAGGCCTCCCCAAAGAGTGCCAAAATGACCGGTCTCCTGCGCCACCCGCATCATCCAGCGGACTCCCGAGACCAGGTCATCAGTCCACCTTGTGGGGAGCCTACACACGCCGCGCCTTCCGGTACGTGGTCGCCACTCGAGAACCTTTTCCGCCCCAACGGCCATCGGTTCTACTTACAATGTGCCCACTGCCACTTAAGTTTAGCGATTCGGAGGGCTATATCGGTTACCTTGGTTCTGCTGCGGATAGCATCATTTATGATGCGATCACGCAGAGAAACTCCCAGCACAGCCCTCTCCATTGCCCTTTGGGTGACCGAGTCTTCTTATGAGGCCCATTGTAAGCGACCAAGTTTCAGTGCCATATGTCATCACTGGCAACACACACTGGTCAAAGACTCTCGTCTTGAGACACTGCGGAATATTGGACGATAAGATGTGCCGTAGCTTCCCGAACGCTGCCCAGCCGACTCAGATACGACGATTGACCTCTTTCTAAAAGTTGGATTTACCTAACTGGATAGTCTATCCTATAGGTTATACATAATCGTCTACAACTTGGAGCGTAAAGTGTCCGTATATATTGTATTGGTACCTAAATGTAGTTAACCTCGAGCCAAGACCACAACAGTATGCATATTTTCTGCCAATTGAAATACAAATACTGATTCCATATAAAACCAGCACCTAACACCTTGAGTGGTTTCAAGGTCACGACAAATGAATGTTAATTGAGCAAATGGTTACAGTTATTTAGAAAATCAACTTTCTATCAAACCAAATAGAGGCGAAAATAGCACAACAAATAGGCGTTACTAAGATCGAGATTCTTGATTTGGTTATTTGATAGTTAAAGACAAGAGCATACGGTTTATGTTCGCAATGGATTCTTGTGCGTAGTCAGCTGTTATTATATATTGAGGACTGTTCTACTAAATTACGAAGATGTCGCAAGTGACAAAATATTCCTTGTACTAGGTATTATCTTTTAAACTAAATGGGTTATACATCGACATAATATTTATAAATATGTACAGTCCGCTACGGTGATTTCGAATTTGGATCAATGGTCATGAATGTCTATTGAATTGATTGGTAGAGTTTGTTCCAGTTAAAATGACGAAAATGCACTTAACGTGGAATCTTACAACTTCTTTTGTTGCTAAATAAATATGAAAGGGAAAGATAACGTTGGCTACTGTTTTTTCTGTTGTTTATGCGTAAAGGTCGAAACGCACAGACAGCGGTGGCGGCGCGGTGCGGTGCGGAGGCGGTTCCGGTTGTAATGTTCGAGCTAATATGAAAAGGTCCGCACAGAATAGGTACCGCGCCGCGCCGCGTTATTCTGTGCGGACCCTTTCATATTAGCTCGAACATTAACAACCGGTACCGCCTCCGCACCGCACCGCCACCGCTTTCAGTGCGTTTCGGCCTTAATTGTTTTACAACCCTACTTGAAGATAACAATTAAACAATATATGTCAATAAAGGTTGGTTTTAAGTACTTTTCGACATCTAAATTGGAACAAACTGTAGAGTATTCACATTATCGACCTAAGATCCGGCAACGGCTAACTGTAGGTAACATGAAACGATATCGTAACGTACTTTATGAACAATCATCATATTTTCCATAAAATTTACTTGCCCTGATACTTTTGCCGGATATAGTGATATCGCGCTGAATAATGTGAACACAATTGAAATTACAAACTTGCATTCCGCTTTTGATCATTTACAAACAGAAATCTGATCTGGTTGGAAATCTGAATCTTATCTGGTTGACTGATAGAGAATGCATGAAGGCGTCCGCAAATTGTATTTTTTTTATATGTGTGCAATAAAAATCAAATAAACAAATATTTTACTTTCAAATTTTTAGTGCTCCGTACAAAGGCATCCAACGGAACACTTATTTTAAAAATTAAAGATAGGCCTACATTATTATTATTTTCTTGTCTAGGTACTTAAAATAGGTAGGTATGTATATTCAAAATTGATAAAATTAGCGAGCAATAGACCAATACTCAGTGTGCTCATTTTGTTGGCTAGTCTTGTTTCGATAAGGGTGAAACAGAGTATGGAATAGTGGTCAGTTACCTAAAACCTTGTGTGCGGAAGGCAGATTATAAGACTTATAGGGCGTCCTTAGGAATTACTAGCTGCAACTTGTGCCTTTTCATATGACGTAGGGCTTATAAATGCATATTACATATGATACTAACTATTTTCCGCGTTTTCACACAACGGGCCTCATTAGAAGGGTCAAAGTCACCCAAAGGGCAATGGAGAGCTAGCTATGCTGGGAGTTTCTAATAGGATCGCATCAGAAATGAGGCTATCCGCAGCAGAATTGGGTACATCGCCCGTAGACGATGGTCGTTGGGGCGCAAAAATTCTCGAATGCGAACACGTACCTACCGGCAGGCGCACACCCCCAAGGTGGACTTTTGACATGGTAAAATTGGTAAAGGTCGCGTCAATTTAAAATATGAACCTATTTCATAATGGACAAAATTCCATTAGGGCTAGATTAATTTTGAACAAGAAAAAGATTGTCAACGAAAAATAATGAAAATGAAAAAATGAAAATGAATTATATTTGAAGGATAATAACTAAATCAGTAGGTACAATTTCCTTACATACTATTTGTCTTATTGCTAGTACATCTGTGTGAGCTTTTATGTATGCTCGGTTGCGTTGAGGTAAGAACACCCGAACTAAGTCACCCTGTATCTCAGACATAATTACCAGATTCTCTTTTGATTGTATTACTTTTGGTCCAAATTCAAAATGAGAGAAAATCATACAGATAACTAATTAACTAACTATTTAGGCTCAGTGATCCAAAAAGGGTCTGGGCCTACGAGCACGCCGCTTATCCCGATCCTAGAGATCCGATAGATAAATACGAGTATATACTTAAAATACATAGAAAATATCCAACATTAATGGTTGTTATGGGAGTTCTATTGCAATATTACTACCCACGAGTGCACTTACTGATAAGTGCTATAAAATGTTTATTATGCTACTGATAACCGGAATGATGCTGCTGCCTTAGGATTCAGAGAAATTGCAAGTGTAACAATAAGCAAGTAAAATCGAAAGATTTTTCAAAAAACCCAACAGTTTTTTTTTCTAAATTATAATAGCCTGTCACTCCCACGATTATGAGGAATCCAACGACACCTCATATTTCAAAATCCATCAAGCCGTTTGGACGGCAGCCCGTGAATTAGAATTTTCTTTTCCACATACATAGAGGTACGCTCGAAAAAATAACCCTCCATCTGGACCTGGAGCAGCCGGGTAAAAACAGTAATGAAAGTACCTACCTCTATGATAATAACTCAAGATATAGTTGGGAATGATTTTAAGGAAAAAAAACGGCCAATAAATTGCGGTATTACGCCCGTCCTGCCCAGTTCACTGCTCACTTCGGCTGAATGTAATCCCGGGGTAAGAGAGTAAATACAACGAGTTCATCTTGTTTATAAACTCTTAAAAAAAACCTCCTAAAATTGTGCGTTAGTCGTCATGCGATTTCAAGGAAAACCATTTTAGAACGCAAAAAAAATTTATTGTTATTTGAAAAGCACTTTAAAATAAGTAAAACTAGATAAAAGAAGAAACGTAAGACGAATTTGTCCGTTCACAATCATGTTACCTACCTACCTAAGTTCCTACACTCAAATTAAACTGGAGATTTCCTACGACCAAGTAATCCATGATCAGATCAGCTTTATGGTACCTTAATACATATTGCATTGTTATCCACACATCCCTTCTTTTCGCCTCTGCCATAGTAGGGCAAAAAACCTAGTTCAAGGTAGAACTAATAATAATATCCAGGTAGTAACTGCAGCCTAGATTTAACCTAAATGAAACCTAGATTTAAGCTTCTTTGCTGTGCCCTTACGGGGTCCATTTTATTACTTGTAATATTATGTTGCCAACGCGCTATGGAGCGCAGTATTCTAGCTGTCAAAAGGACGGATCAGGTCCGAAAGACTACACTGCACTCCAAAACACGCATAGCTGATGTGGGTGTAAAAACTGCCAGGCTCAAGTGGGACTGGGCCGGCCACGTCTGTCGCATGCATCCAGATAGGTGGGCTAGCATAGCTAACAAGTGGGTGCCACATGACGGGCAACGGGGCGACGCAGACGGGGCCGACCTAGACGGAGATGGCGGGACGACCTGGATGTATTCCTCAGCAATTGGGCGGAAGAGGCATCTAGTAGGGACGCATGGAGATCACGGGGAGAGGCCTTTGCCCTGCAGTGGGACACACAATAGGCTCATTAAAAAAAAATATATATATGTGTGCAATAAATATTTTGAGTTTGAGTTTGAAAAACCCAATAATGAATGAGTCTGCACTCCAAAACACGCATAGCTGATGTGGGTGTAAAAACTGCCAGGCTCAAGTGGGACTGGGCCGGCCACGTCTGTCGCATGCATCCAGATAGGTGGGCTAGTATAGCTAACAAGTGGGTGCCACATGACGGGCGACGGGGCGACGCCGACCTAGACGGAGATGGCGGGACGACCTGGATGTATTCCTCAGCAATTGGGCGGAAGAGGCATCTAGTAGGGACGCATGGAGATCACGGGGAGGCCTTTGCCCAGCAGTGGGACACACAATAGGCTCATTAAAAAAATATATATATATGTGTGCAATAAATATTTTGAGTTTGAGTTTGAAAAACCCAATAATGAATGAGTCAATACAAGTACTGTGTCAGACAGAAGTTATCATATCAAAGTCCTTTAAATATAACACTTTTTAGAAACATAGTGTTAGTACCCATGTACTTGTAATCTCTTAATATCTGTAGTGTTGTATATTTTATTTGCTTTTCGAGAACAGATTTGTTCTTATCAAGAAAAGATAATATTTTTACAACCTTTTCAAGGTGTGAGATTGGTCATGTAGAATTGTCAGTAGGTAGATATACAGTCAAGAAAGGTAAGGTTTGGCATTTTTGGACTATATTTCTATGCCATTAAGGTTCAATCAGCTATTACTCTATTTATTGTTTTGAGGGAGATAATCATTTTACCAGGCCATACCGTAACTACTATTATTAATTTATTCATTGACATTACTAATTATTTTATTACCTTTTCCTCATTTGTTACCATTTATTAACCATACAGAAACACATTTACAATAAAGCCAACTAAAAACTTTTTTAATGATCGGTATATTTTTTTCGATTATTACAAATAGGTATATTTTATTACTTACCTATATATTGAAATGTAATGAAGGTCGACTTTTATTCGTATATTTTTCTGTGTTTTAATATTTTAAAAATGATGTATCTAAAATTCATATACAATATAAATTGTGAACGAATAAATGAAATTTAATGAAATGCTCTTAGTAAAACAACTCTAATGTTGGGTTATTCCCCGATGTTACCACTAGAGGTTATAATTATACCACCAACACTTTAGTGGTAACAGCTAGCATATTTCCCTCAGTAGTTACCACTGGTAACAGCCAGGATTCTCCCCATCTGTTACCAGTGCTAACTACTGAGGGAAATATCCTAACGTAACGAATTGTGGGTAACCGGTCGGACCTTTAAAATTTTAACTCTCAAAGCAGCTCACCCTTTCCAAGCTCTGTCTATAACACAGATTGGTACACTTTGAAAGATTTAACAACCTTTCATACATGTGACTGTTACATCTCGCAAAATATTCAGGAGTCGCACAACCCGTCACAAATTTAGCAAATTGTATATAGGTAGGTACATCATTTAAAACCGTTTTCCTGTTACTATTATGACTTGTGCCACAATAATAGACTTTGATATCATTATCAAATACAATAAAGTTTCTTGTGTTTACACAATGCAAGTGTCATTACATTACAATTACATTACAGTATTTGACATTTCCAACCTACTAATACTAGAAATGTAAAAGTTTCAGTGTTTGTTACTGAATCTTTATATTACATCATTGCTGAATCACATGAAAACAGTTGCTGGAATTTAGGGATTGTGGTGAAATAGTACATTACTTACCTAGGGCGGTTAAACAAAGAATGTCTCAGATCGCAGGTATTTGACGCCCGAGCCGAAGACAAGGGCGATAAATATGCGCTCTGAGGCTTTCTTTGCCATAATGTAGGAATTACCGCACGCTATGCGTGCGGAAAACCCCACTTCCTGGCCAGATAGAGACGTAAAATGTTGTACTCACCACGGGCGGTAATAAAGAAAGCCTCAGAGCGCATATTTATCGCCCTTGCCTTCGGCTCGGGCGTCAAATACCTGCGATCTGAGACATTATTTGTTTAACCGCCCTAGGTAAGTAATGTACTATTATAAGTTTGTTATTTAGTAATGGGAATCTAGGGAAGTCCTTGCTCAGCGGTGGGACAGACAAAGGTAATAAAAAAACTGCCTGACAGACAGACAGACAGACACAGTGTGATCGCAAAAACTCTGTTCGCTTAACTCGCTGAGCCTATGGCGCCTTAAGGCACATCAAATGATTTTGCTTGGTGGATGGCATGAGCGGTACGCAGCTATAAGATAGAGCGAGATGGGGATATGGGAGTAGCAGGACTACCGTCTGGTCCAGGGACTGCATAACCGAAAAATACAGGTTTTCTATTTTAACGGTATGACGTCATATCGGTTGTCAAATAGCGGTTTCGGTAGCGGAACCTTTATATTTCGCTACCGAAATATAAAGGTACCTTTATTTTTTCCGGTACCGTAACCGCTTTTTAAAGGTACCGATATATCGACTTTGGCCTGGTGTTATTGCCAAACCGCCGGCAAAGACTCTGTCGCTTTGTCTTTAAATGTTTAGTAGCCAATGCTTCCTCTGTAGAGTGCCAGCTCGCTTACTTTTCTCGATAACCTTTAAAATACCGGTATTATAAAGGTTACGGTATCGTTTAAAACTGATACCGCTAACCGTTATTTCAAAACGGTTACGGTACCGTTATGTTCGCGCGGCGCGCATAACCTTTACGACAACGGTACCGTAATGGAATACCGGTTTCATACCGGTATAACCGTAACCGAAATCAGTCCCTGGTCTGGTCACCCCTTAATACTGACGCGATAAATAATTAGTGATTAAAGGGCCGGTCAATACTGCTTCCCTACTGAGTATTGCTGCAAATACTGACAAACCAGGGTCATGAGTATTTAATCACCGTGTAATGGCCGCCAAATTATTGAGTGGGTAGGTACAGTCGCCATCACATACATCGGTACACTACAGGATGTTCAAAAATATCAGAACATGCACCTAATGCCTTGAAAATAGAGTTGTGTTCCGATGTTTGTGAGTTGTTTGTTTGCTCCGATGTATGTGATCCACCACATGATAAGACAAAACTTAGGTAAATGGACAAAATAAATAGTTGAGTGGTACCCAAGAGGAAATAAAAGAAAAAGAGGAAGACCCATTCTAAGATGGTCAGATGACCTTAAAAGGAGTGTGGCTGCGGGAAGTAAGGGATCGCGAGGCGTGGAAAGCTTTGGAGGAGGCTTATGTCGGAAGACAAGTTGAGGTTGTCGGTGGAAATAGTTAGAAGTAGAAGTAAATAATAAGTAAAGTACGTAGTATGTTTTCTTAAAAAAAATTGTAAACCTCAGCAATAAAGGCTATTTTTATTTTATTTATTATGTGATGGCGACTGTACATAAAAAATGTAAGCAGTTCGTTCCAAACAAACACAACAATATACTTTACCGACTCACACATCAAGGTTTCTGTGCTTCCTCATAATATATTCATGCACAAATATATACCACACAACACATTTGTGTTATGTGATTTGTGTTGAAAAAGAAGCTTCTAGATTAGTCGATGCTGTGTTCAGGGCTTAGGCAATTGAAAAACAGTAATTTAAATAGTAATTTTATACTTAAGACGACAGTTGAAAGTTTATTTGAGTTTTAGACAGTGTCAAAACTAAATTAAATCAATTTGAAACAGTCACATCAGGAGTTTGGTGTTTTAGAAAGTGTAAATAGTTTCCAGTTTAAGGCATTTTTAAACAAATGTGTATTGAGATTATTAAGATGTATTTGGTACAGGGTATTATGATACTTATTAAATAGACAGAAGAATCGGAAATGCATGGAAGAGATACTGGTCAATGAAAGAGATTATGAAGAGCACCCAGTTTAATACCAGTATAAAGAGGAAGTTATTCAACACATGCATTTTGCCAATATTCACATATGGCTGCGAAACTTGGGCACTGACCAAGACACAGTGACTGAAATTAAAAGTAAGTCAGAGAGCCATGGAAAGAAGCATACTCAAGAAGAGAAGAATAGACAAGATAAAGAATTCGGAACTGAGAGACAAGACAAAACTCGAGGATGTAGCGTATAAAGTGAAAAATCTTAAATGGAAGTGGGCTGGACATACAATAAGAGGACCGGAGAAATGGAGCAAAATTTTAACAACATGGTACCCAAGAGGATGCAAACGGAATAGAGGCAGACAATTTAAAAGATGGGAGGAAGAAATTATAGAAATGGCCGGCAAGACGTGGACCAGAGTGGTCACAGACAGGGAGGAATGGAGAAGACTGGGGGAGGCCTTTGCCAGTAGGCACACAGAAATGTAATATTTTGCGGTTACTGTAGTTTTAAGTATGTTATTGTAACTTTCTGAAAAGAGGCTATAAATAAATAAATAAATAATAGTAGATTGTTAACCAAGGGTTGAAAGTGACCCATTTAACCCGAGATATTTCTGGCGCTCGAACGAAGTGAATTGTTCGAGGGTTAAATGGGTAATTTCACCCGAGTTAAACACTCTACTTTTCATTTCGACTGTGAGGAAAAATAATTTAATATCAACCTATAATCGTAATAAACAACTCGTTAATGCAGGTACATATAGCTGAGTGTCGATTTGTGAAAAGTTTTTATTTTAATGATTTGACGTAACTCGTATCGTATCTTCGACTCCGTGGCTGACCGTAACAATAAAAAAATACTTTCCACCCTAGGGGAGAAAAAGCTATTTTCCACCCGGCTATATGCCCATGAAAAATCAACTTTCAGAGCAGGAGAGATGAAAATAAAATTAAGATACTTGGTAGTAGCGAAACGGTAATGATGATGCTTATGACAATATGAGGGAATACTCCATTACACTTGGTTGTAGCGAAACGATAATGATCATGCTTATGGCAATATGCGGGAATACTCCCACCTGTTACCACCAAAATGATTACCTACTATTGGTAACATATGCCAATATTTCTAGGCAATTTGTTGTAACACAAGTGGTACTTAATAGCTGGGAATTGTTTTCCCAGTAGTTATCACAGATGGGTATAACCGAATTTTAACCACCATCAATGTTAAGGTGGTTCGATTACCATACAAAGCGTTATTTGACATTCGCAGGCTATCGGTGTGATATTTTAAGAAACTTATGTAATAAACTTTCATCAATTGGCTTCCCATTTGCGCCAAATTCCCCCTTTCCTAGAATAAACTTGTAAAAATTAGATTAATTTGAGAAAAATAGTTTTCCTAAAATATCACAACCAATTTCTCAAATTAATCTAGTTTATACAAGTTTATTCTAGGAAAGGGGGAATTTGGCGCAAATGGGTAGCCAATTTATGAAAGTTTGTTACATAAGTTTCTTAAAATATCACGCCGTTAGCCTGCGAATGTCAAATAACGTTTTGTATGGCAATCGAACCACCTTAACATTGTTTACTAATTACATCAATGTTATTAGTATTTAAAGCTGGGTACTGACCAACGTTACGAGGTGTAATGCAACATGTCACACAGCGAGCATTCATGCAGCAAGTATGTTATTTTCCCCGTAACACTACGTACTGACTGCATGAATGCTCGCTGTGTAACATGTTCATTACACCTCATAATGTTGGTCAGTACCCAGCTTAAGAACATCTCATAACTGAGTCATCTAGTACTTTGTAGAATATCAATATCACATAATGGTGAGAATTGAAATATTATTTCATCTACAGCTTTATGCTCTCCGACCGATGGGACAGATCAATTGAGAACTACCTACCAGCAGCGGAATGCCCATACAAGCTGATTACTACTGGCATTTCTTTTTAGGCAAGACTCTAAAATCGTTCATAACTTTTATGTTCTGGGTTGCCCATCGAAAATTTTAACGCGCTACCTACTAATGTTTCTTGAAGTTCTATTTTACTGTGAAGGATGCGATGGATCAAAGCTTATAGATGCAAATCATAAACCCCAAATATAAATCCAGTGATGGCCACTACCCTCGGCCATGAGGGAACAATCAGAAGGACCCGCCAAAGTTGCAAATGTAAAGCTACTTTTTCAACTACACTGAGTTTCTTGAACATAAAGGTATTTGTTTTATTTATTTATAATAACAATACATCTATCATTATTACAGTCTCCCAATGTGATAGCGTAGAAAATTATTAACATAACATATAATATAGGGTAATACATAATTCTAAGTTTTACAACAAAATAACACATATGGTACTTTGGTGAATTAATTCAGAGAGCAGTGGAATACATCAACCCGAGTAGCAACTTGATTGAGCGTGCGCAGAGCCCTTGTCCAGGGCGCCGCGTGCAGTAGGTCGGTGCGCGCATGCGGCACTGTCAGCAGCGGCGGCCGGCGCCGGCGCCACACGTACCGCGACGGCACGCACCGGCCCACTGCAGCCAGTACCGCAGAGTTACTGACCTTACCGCGTAAAAGTTTGAATACATAGGACACCAGAGTCAACTCCCTCCTGACCTCTAACTTATTGTACCCTACCATGCCCAACATGAATAACGAAGGGTACATTAATGGGTAAAATAGGCCATAAATTACTAAAAACTCTCAGCTGGGTCGAGTCTCCCTTAAACCATAATCCTGGATCTGCCACCAAGCTCCACTCTCTGGAAAGTATGCATGGATTTAGACCATAGTAGTCTCCCATTGTCACATGAATATGACTACCTATGTATGATCAACATTCTACATCATTGAACCAATGTGGAACCCTGTCATAACATTGACAGCCCGTAATATGCTGTTAAAGTAGCCAGCCCTGAAATGTTTTAAATGTATAAGGAAACAATTTTCGGACATACAAATCTACCCCGCTATGAGATCTGATTTATTTTGTAATATGCTACACTACGATGGCAGATTCTTTGAATATTTCATTGAAACGGTCATTTATTCTCTTAACATATGCATGTTTCGAATCAAGCTTAATTTTATCATTGCTATAAAAATTGCATTGGTTTAGGTTTGATATTTTACAAATTTTTTGGTCGAGGTACCCTACGATTCGTTTTACGCTGGAAGTAAGAACATTGTACGTATAAGCAAAGAAATAAAACTGGGACTACAGCTAAACAAAGGACAATCGAAATGAGGAAAGAAGTACCTAATACATGAGCTGTTCTTAATTTCAATACAATCAACGTCATTGCATAAGAAGGGCTGACGATATTAGCTGCCTTTAAATAGCTGTAGTCGAGTGCGTAGATAAATGAAACTACTTACAAGTAGTGTTTCTGTTTCTCCTTGGCAGGGGTTGGCTCCGTCGAAGACCCGTAAATACTACTACTAAACGATAAGTGCTGCATTAATTTCGTCATCTTGGCAAATCGTAGTTAAGCCTTACAAGCACTTGAGTGAAAAACGGACGGTCAAAACCGTAAGGACTTGAAAAAGTAAGTGCGCAGCGAACGCGTGCAAACTATTTCACAACAGGGTAATCTGTGATGACGAATGAATAATTTCGACTCGGTGTGATAAGGTATGAAATGTGATGTCGATTATTTACACACAAAATACACGTGGCGAGGAGCTGTCTGAATTTGGCAGTATAATATAATTTTCTGTAATGGCGGCCGGATACGTGACGTTTCGCTCGTAGAATTTACGTTCCGTTCCATAAACAATGATATTGATACAGTGGTTCAATGTTCCTTTCCATAGAGCTTTATTTGCAATTCTTAATAACAGTAAAAATCGTTTTTTGACAATTATATTTGTTTTTTAAACAATTTGTCTGCATTGTCATAGGTACCTAACCTAGAATATTTATGTAATCTGCTTATAAATCATCTCAAACACAATACAAAAATTACAACTTTTGTTGTATGTTTTTTTAAACGTACCAATGAGTAGATAAAAATATAATACAAATTGTATTGACTATTTACATGTATAGTTAGTTTCCTGCCGTACAACACAACATTGACGTGAAACGGAACGTCTCGTTACGTCACACACAAAAACAGCTGTAGCACAGTGAAGTTAGTCGCGATCGATTTTAAAATATCGATTATTATATTATAATTATTACGTAGAAAATACGGTATTGTGTAGATTACTTACCGGTTCCGAAATATTAACGAAGGCATACTTGTTTCAGAATCAATGCTTTTAAACCTCTGTTCCTGTATCATGTAACTGGATGCCGGTAGGGCATGCAACGTCATAACTTCACTTTCCGCTTTCACTTCACTCGAAAAATCACTTAGTGTTTGCTTTTTTCACTTTGGCGCACCTTCATCTGCTTTTCACTAATCCGGTTGCTACTAGAGGGAGTTAGGAGCTTAGTTAACGACATTCAGGCACGAAGTACGGTTTTGGACTGAATACTGAACAGAGTCCGCAGAACGATAAACGTACCTATATAAATGTGTATATGTACGAAAACCTCCCCTCCCTTGAGAATTGTTCGGGTTGATGCACAGGGGTGGATTTTTATCCAGACAAAACTATAATGAGATAGTATAATATGTATCATGTGCAAGCAGAATCCCATTTTTGTCAAGCGCCAGTGCGTAATTTCTAGGTGCCGACTTATTTAACGCACATTGCGTGTGTATTTTATCAGGCGCATCTTTTATTTGATATTTATACTACAAAGTAATAAGTTTACAGTTGTTCTGCCCCGCTATTCTGTAACTTGTTTTAAGTTCACCTCAACGCTCACCCACAAATATATCTTGAGGCTGCGATCGTAGTAACTAAGCGTAGGTAGAGGTCTAGTTTCGTTAGGCTTGACGGATGAGGTGAGACGATGAGCGTAAATAACATCAGCCCATTACTCATCTTCCTCTTCTTTAGGTGCCATATCCTCTACGGATGTCGGCTACCACAGTCCATAACTCTTCTCTATTCGCAGTGTTTGTGCCCAGGGAGGCAGCGTCAATACCCGTCCAACTCATCTAGGGTGATACTTGATAAATACAAAGATAAGCAAGGGCGATAAGCGTTTGATCGCATCGGAGGCCTTTTTACTACCGCCCATGATTATTATAACAACATTTAACGTCACCTCCGGGTCAGGAAAATTCCCACAATTTTCACCACGGTGGGCGGTAACTGGCACTTTATTACCAAGTGTGATGCAGACTACCTACCTACGTTATTCTTAATTCTCGTTGCTTTTTAGGGACTAAAAAAAAATATGCAAAAAGTGCACCTATGTGATTAAGTATATGTACCAATCTTATAAGGTACCTACTTACTTACTTATATTATAAATAAAAGGGTTCAAGTAATTCGCCAATGCACATGCACATTTCTTTCCAGTTCATAAAATGCAGAAAGTACCTACGTAAATTGATTAAATACATATTTAATTTAAGACTTCGGTCAATTCCGTTCTTCAGAATCATTGAGCAGTTATATGCATATTAGGAAACTAAATAATGTGCGGCTAACTTAAATATGCAACCGACATAAAGAACCCGTCAACTTCCAAGCAAGAATCTATCTGAGGAGACATTAATATGCGTTTAAGTATAATTGTGATAGGCGTAGGTAGACAATCGCTACCAATATCAATACACCTAAGTAGGTATCATGAGATTGTGAGTTTGTCTGTCTGTTTTATTATCACGCTTTAACCAATCAACCAATCACAGAACCAATTTAAAGTACCCTAAACCCGGGTTACTTTGGCCCTGGGGGGCAACATTGCCCACCGCCGTGAATAAACACTTTTTGGTAATCCAATATTATTACAAACAATACCACACGCTAAAGCAACGTTTGTTTTAACGTATCATAAATAGTTAAGGGGCTACCCGAGGTTTTCATCGATTTTTGACTAGTTTTTAATCGATACAAATACTTTTGCACTACAGATAGACTTATAAGGCAAACGACTATCGATTCTTCAATCTTTAATCTCCACTTTGGTCTACGATATTTTGAAAGAAATGGATAGTTATTTTTTTATGATTTTTTTAAACATTGTCTAAAAAACACCTTTTTTGTTATAAAATTGCTGTGAAAGATCTAAATTATACATATTTGGGTTTCTCTCTGATGTATCTATAAACGTGTGTACGGTTTTCGTTTTAAACTTATTAACACAAAAGTTATGGCCAGAAAACCTGTTTTTTGGTCTAAAATTGTTCAACTTTGATGCCAAATATCTCGAAGACGGTGATGTTTGAAGTAATTATGGGATTCTATATTGCTTAAAGCTGATGTTGTTAATATGATAAGCTACAAAAAACATTTGAAAACTAAGGGATTCAGATTGAAGGTCATTGGCGTATGGGATCCCCTTAAGACAACAGTCATTAAAATGATAAGAGTTTTAAGGATGGGCAATGTTACCCCCAAGGGCCTAAGTAACCCGGGTTTACGTAATGCATTTTGGTATACTTGCAGTTAGATTGAATCCCTGGAATAAAGATAGGTAGGGTACTTTTTATGAAACTTGTAAGTACCTATACCTATCTTTTTATCTACACATTTCCAAGGGATCGCGATATTCGCGATAGGTTAATACTACGTCTGTATGTATTAGCAATGCGAGTAGCGAGCTCTACCTGGACAAAGAGGCGGCAAAAGCTATTTATCTACCTATTTGGTATTATTTTTGGAAACACTTATTTCACCCCGTGTGTATTGAGCCATGCGAGCCTCAGGGCGCATGCGCCCTACGCCCGTGACGTCACCTGTTTACCCCAAAGCAGAACACGAAATCATTCATTGTTCTTCATAAATAGCACAAACTGCCCAAAAACGATATAGTTGCCAGGTTACCTAACTCAAAAGGTTGTATCGATTCAATTTCGATGGCTGCAGCTGCTTACCGACTGGCGGTCTGCTTAGCGACATTCTCGATTTAAAAAGTTACGTCTATTTAGTCACGTATGCCATGTTTTTATATTGTTTCTCTTTGTAATTGCTTTGTTTGTGTGAGGTGTGCAATAAATAGTATTTGTAAGTATTGTATTGTAGGCCGTGAGCACGTGATGGGGTCTATGTACATGTCATGATTTGTCAGCCCCAATTTGTCAGAAGCTGACTAGGTAATCTGGGGGCACGGCAGTGCCCCCGTCAAGTCGATCAAAACAAAGAGGCACGGCCGTACCATCCTTTTCTCGAAGCCATTCAGGCCAGTTTCAACATCCTGTAATTTTGTGCTCTCTAAAGCTAGAACCCTGAATTTTCAGTAACATGTAGGGCATAATATGGTTTACATATAATGTCAATAACATTCAATTTGAAATTTTAGTTTAAGAACTATTTGTCCGTCAAAGTTCGTTAGTTTTGTCTTTGACATACCTACTCACTTATATACCTACTGATGATCAACATAATTCTAAGGTACTTTTGGCAGACCCACAAGCTCCAAATTTCAAACGTAATTAGTTTTTAGCCTGATAATTTATAAAAAAACCTAAAAATATTGCAATTTCAGTCACGTTTCAGAGATATACAAACTGCATACGTAAGTTTGTAATCCTATACAAATACATACAATTACAACGTTATTTTTGCAGTTCCTTCCTGCAAAACTATACAAACGTTATTTGCGGTTGGTAAAATAACATTCCTATACAAAGTCTACAAAAATAAATGAGATCCTATAAAAAACATTCCATGTAAAAAATAGGCCAAGTCTCGTAACTTTTCCACAGTAAAAAGTAGTGAGATATTTCGTAGAGCCAAGTCAGGCATTCTCATTAATCTTTATTTGCTTGCTAAATATGTTTTGTGACTTGGCAATCACACTCACCTACATAGTTTTAGGTACCTATGCAAAAATTTGTAAGTTGTGTGATTCCCAAGTTGCAGAATTTTATTTAGCAAGCAAATATAATGAGAATGCCTGACTTGGCTCTACGAAATATCTCACTACTTTTTACTGTGGAAGAGTTGCGAGACTTGGCCTATTTTTTACATGGAATGTTTTTTATGGGATTGCTATCTTCTGGAGGCATGTTGCGCTGCTGATCCAACTGTCAAACGAGTTGTACTGAGAAATTGCATGCATATTTGGTGTTGGTGGGATTGTTATATCTGTACGACAGACCCAACTATGTCATCGACATCATCATCATCATCATATCAGCCGAAAGACGTCCACTGCTGGACATAGGCCTCCCCCAAAGAGTGCCACAATGGCCGGTCCTGCGCCACCCGCATCCAGCGGACTCCCGCGACCTTTACCAGGTCATCAGTCCACCTTGTGGGGGGCCTACCCACGCCGCGCCTTCCGGTACGTAGTCGCCACTCGAGAACCTTTCCGCCCTAACGGCCATCGGTTCTACGTGCAATGTGCCCCCCCCCCCATCTGTCTTCGACATCCTACTGACAAATTGTGTTGAAATCATATAATCTGTAGACCCCATCAATGTTTAAGTTTTCTTAGGTGGGTTTACCTATGTAAATGAATAAAAATAAAATATAAAAATATAAATCTTTTAATTAAAATACATGATTTTATTTACGCAATTTTTAGGACTACTTTTCTTCCTATTGTTTTCTCTACCTAAAACCCGATAACACCCTTCAACTACCTGGGAACAAGCGGTCATTAAGGATTTTAAGAGGATTAAAATTAATAAAATTATGGTTTGATTTACGTACCCATTAGCGTGGTATTTTTCAAAGTCTGAGACAGTTTAAAAACGGTTTTAGAATCGGCATTAAGTAAGTGAGGATTAATACTAAGTACGTAATTTGTTATTTCCACCTAAAACCCAATAACACCCTTCAACTACCTGTGAACAAACGGTCATTAAGGATTTTAAGAGGATTCAAATTAATAAAATTATGGTTTGATTTACGTACCCATTTGCGTGGTATTTTTCAAAGTCTGAGACAGTTTAAAAACGGTTTTAGAATCGGCATTAAGTGAGGTTTAATACTAAGCAAAAAAAATGGTAACTAAATCTGCGTTTTTTTCAGAAAATTGTGTTTTTCTTTTAAAATTCGTAATTTTTGTAGCCATTTTTCAAAAACAATATTTTTTTTGCGGATTTTCTCTTCTAGTTGGTTTTTCATTGTTATTAAGAATTATTAACCTGTCCCTTGGTAATACTCTGCATTTTTTATTTTCATTTTAGGACCATTGGATCAAAAGTTATACCGTCTGAATTAGGTGTATTACCCGAGTTTTTACAAAATTTTTCAAAATTCTGTAAAAAAAAAACTAATGACTAGAAAAAAAAAAAAACACCGTTTCACCGATGAAATTGGCTGAAATTTTTCTCCTTTTATTATGTACAGTTTATGAAATTCCACCCTGTATATCTTGACACTGTAAGAGGTAAGGCACATCGGAATTTCACTGTCTGTTTTAAGCTCACCCACAAATATATCTTGACGCCGCGATTCGTAGTAACTAAGCGTAGGTGGAGGTCTAGTTCCGTTACGCGTCACGGGTGGAGTGAGGCGCATGAGCGCGTACAGAATAACCAGCCCAGCCCAGAGTTGGGCAAAAGTTATCTTGAATAAGAATAAGAACAGAATTTTTATTCTTATACCCATCGATGGGAATAAGAATAAATTCATGCGCTCGTTATTCCGGAATAAATTGAACGGGAATAATTCACGCTACTTTTATCTTAAATAAGGAATGAAATACGGAATAATTATTCCACAAATGAGGTTATTCTAACTAACATTTTATTTAAATAAAACGCTAAAATTTTGTAAGGTTTTTTTCACGCAATGGATTTTATGACAAGTTTGGGTTCATTTGGTTTGTTTTGATGAGTTCTATACGTTATACTTGGTGACGATGGTCTGATGATGGAGTCAGGAGGTGGATAGTGGAACTCCTCAACGGCTACTTGTATATCCTCGATAGTGGGCTCATTCGGTTTATTTTGACGAGTTATATACATTATTCTTGGTGACGATGGTCTGATGATGGAGTCAGGAGGTGGATAGTGGAACTCCTCAACGGTTACTTGAATACCCCTCGAGTTTGGGTTCATTTGGTTTGTTTTGCCGAGTTCTATACATTATACTTGGTGACGATGGTCTGATGATGGAGTCAGGAGGTGGATAGTGGAACTCCTCAACGGCTACTTGAATACCCCTCGAGTTTGGGTTCGTTTGGTTTGTTTTGACGAGTTCTATACATTATACTTGGTGACGATGGTCTGATGATGGAGTCAGGAGGTGGATAGTGGATCTCCTCAACGGCTACTTGTGTACCCTCGAAAGTGAGCTCATTTGGTTTGTTTTGATTAGTTCTATACATAAAACTTGGTGACGATGGTCTGATGATGGAGTCAGGAGGTGGGTAGTGGAACTCCTCAACGGCTACTTGAATACCCCTCGAGTTTGGGTTCATTTGGTTTGTTTTGCCGAGTTCTATACATTATACTTGGTGACGATGGTCTGATGATGGAGTCAGGAGGTGGATAGTGGAACTCCTCAACGGCTACTTGAATACCCCTCGAGTTTGGGTTCGTTTGGTTTGTTTTGACGAGTTCTATACATTATACTTGGTGACGATGGTCTGATGATGGAGTCAGGAGGTGGATAGTGGATCTCCTCAACGGCTACTTGTATACCCTCGAAAGTGAGCTCATTTGGTTTGTTTTGATTAGTTCTACACATAAAACTTGGTGACTATGGTCTGATGATGGAGTCAGGAGGTGATTAGTGGAACTCCTCAACGGCTACTTGTATATCCTCGAGTGTGGGCTCATTTGGTTTGTTTTGATGAGTTCTATACATTATACTTGGTGACGATGGTCTGATGATGGAGTCAGGAGGTGGCTAGTGGAACTCCTCAACGGCTTCTTGTATACCCCTCGAGTTTGGGTTCGTTTGGTTTGTTTTGTCGTGTAGTGCGCGCCCTGAAGCACGCGCTGTGCGAGGCGCCGGTGCTGGCGCTGTTCGCGCCCACGCAGCCCTGCTTTGATGCACCAGTCTCTTCGGAGGTGTGGGATCGGATCCCACCGCTGCCACCATGAAGTAAACACAAAGATGGCTGGATATAGACTGATTTATTATTTCCAAAATCTACCCACCATATGACAGCTTATTAAAGAGGCTTACTTTGGTGAAAAATCTGGAGTTGTCGCTGACGTGATAATACTTAAAAAAAAATTAAGATAAACACTGTTTTTTTTTTCAAGTTTTTGTACTGCAATATGTCCTAAAATTAATATCATATAACTGTCTTTATTACATGCACAATATACGTGACTCACGTCAAAATCAGCAGGCTAGAAAAAAAAATATTGAAGAAAGATTAGATTTCGTCATTTTTTTTTTAAACCATAAGGTTTGGGGAGCTGAAATTTGGCATACTCGATACTTAAAGAAAGACAAAACAATAAAAAAAATTACAAGCCAAAACTCGCTGGGGGCAGATTCACTTAGCTTATCCTGGCATGGCCTTTAATACAGTTTTGTAAACCATCGTCAATAATTAAATAAAACTCATTTTTTTGTTACAATAAATTAGTAATTCATATTTTAACTTATAAATACTTAACTTAGTAGTCACTTTACAACCTGTTTGTATCCGGAATAAATACCCATTACATCGATTTATTCTTTACAAAAGTAATTTTACGCTAAATCTAATGCAACATTGCGAATCGGGATTTGACAATAAACTTTCCTTTCTCTTTTCATCAAGCAACGAATTGTGATACTGTCACAGGCACTAAAACAGTAGTTGTCACCTTCTTCATGAAATTGCCGAAACAATTCCTGAAAGGTACGGTTCCCGGTTGCAAAACCCTAAGGGCCTGCTGATTAGCCTGATAGCCTGGCAAAAGGTTCGCACACTTTGGGCAACCTATCATGTTTGAACATGGGCAACCCTTCATGTTTGAATATGGGCAACCCATCATGTTTGAATATGGGCAATCTAACCCCATGCTAGTCTTCGGGCAACCCGATAGAGCAGCAGTACTGGCTAGCCTTGGACAGCCAGCTAACACTGGGCTGGCCAGTTTTTGGCATAAATTGCAATTCCCCCCACACCCCACGATCACTGGTTTAATGTTCGTTGAAGGCAGACTCTGCAATTTACTGTTCGGTGGTGCAGACTTGAAAAGAGTTAGCGTCGGAGCTATTGAACCCTGGCAAGCTGATTTCGACACTACCTCTTTTGATACTGGATTCAAATTGCCACTAAAAAAAGTCAGACCTGGGGCCAAATTCTTCGTCATTTTCGGCTTTGATGTACACGTACAGTTAACCTTTATTTCCTTATCAGCGGGAGCTGTATTCACTTGAACCCGTCTGTTGTTCCCTCTAGGTCTCCAAATAGGAATCATGTTGGAAATATCGATGTTGTCGTTAAACTCGATAGCCTGCGCTCTGTGCTTAGGCTTATTGGCTAGAGCTGTTTCTATTTTATTCAAAATCTGGTTGCTCTCCAGGCTGGCTTTGAAAATATGTCCTTCTGGACGCTTTACCTGTATTATATGACCTTTCATAGCGTCAATGCAGGACAACTCTTCTTTAATTAAAATAAACTTTATGAGGTTAATAAAGGATGCAAAGCTGGATCTTTCAGGGATGGGTTCAGTGTGGTCCGTAAGGATTTGGAGGGAGAGATCTACGTCTTCCCATTCTGAGGCGTTTTGGCAACACTGGGGCAAGGAAAACTTTTTCTCGGAAAGATGCAGTAGGGGTAGTTTTGGTGGGTTTTGAGGGAGCAACAGCTTAGCTCCTCGACCTGGTATGAACACTTGGGGTAGATTGAGATCTTCGCAGCGAACTATCTGGAATCACAGAATACGGTATATGACGAGAGTAAAAATAAATTAATTGTACATCACCGGTAGGTACCTAGTTAAAATTTTAGAAAATACTAGAAAAATATTAAGCTTCAACTTATGTTTGTTATTATAAGATTTTTTAATACATAAAGATTTGGATTTCGGGTTTGGATTTTGTATATTGTGGGTAATGTGGGTACGAATAAAGTTTTTATATATATCTCTAATACTCTCTATCTATCTATCTGTTTGACCTTAAACAAATTACATACTGACAGAGGGGAGGAGTTCCTAAATATAACTATTATATATAGTTCCATAACATGGCATTGTCATCGAACCTACAATACTTACAACATGATTATGCTAAATTTCAGCGCAATCGTATTCTTGCAAGTTGGTGAAAAAGTCCTTTTGACATTTAGAATTGCGGCGGTTGTACTACCGTGGTCAGCTCTCCGTTTTTAAGCGCAGCGTAAGTAACTATACAGGGTGGAATTTCATAAACTGTACATAATAAAAGGAGAAAAATTTCAGCCAATTTCATCGGTGAAACGGTGTTTTTTTTTTTTTTTCTAGTCATTAGTTTTTTTTTTACAGAATTTTGAAAATTTTTGTAAAAACTCGGGTAATACACCTAATTCAGACGGTATAACTTTTGATCCAATGGTCCTAAAATAAAAAAAAAAAATGCAGAGTATTACCAAGGGACAGGTTAATAATTCTTAATAACAATAGAAAACCAACTAAAAGAGAAAATCCGCAAAAAAAAATATTGTTTTTGAAAAATGGCTACAAAAATTACGAATTTTAAAAGAAAAACACAATTTTCTGAAAAAAAACGCATATTTAGTTACCATTTTTTTTGCTTAGTATTAAACCTCACTTAATGCCGATTCTAAAACCGTTTTTAAACTGTCTCAGACTTTGAAAAATACCACGCAAATGGGTACGTAAATCAAACCCTAAAGCTGCAATACGACTGATTTCTCCTGACACAATTGATCTCCGGGAAGGAGTCATGGTGGGGGTTAGGTTTTGATATGGGTGTATAGAAGCCGGCGAGGTTACCACCAGAAAAATCTGACTTCTTCGGATTTGGCTTTCAGTAAAAAAATGCTCTACTGCCCGGCTAAACGGTAACAGCTAGGTTAGGGGTGCTCGACCAAATGTCATAGAGAACTGCGTGCAGATTTTGATGGCGGAAAAAAAATTAAAAAAATACGAAGTTTTTTTTTAATTTTTTTTTAAAATGGTCCTAGAGCTTTGAAATTTGGCTAGCGGGATCCTATATGGCTCTAGATTCTGAAAACCAAAAAAAAAAGTTTCTAGCTTTAAAAAAAAATTTGTATGGTGAATTTTTTCGATTTTTTTTTCCGGCCAAACCGCTCGACTTTTGAATAGGAGTCTCGACCAAATGTCATAAAGGTTCCCAAGGGGAGTACAATCGCATTTTTTTTTGGCTGAAAAAAAAAAGTTTTTTTTTTTTGAAATTTCAAATTGGTCACAGCGCGCCGAGATTTGGCATGCGGGGACTTGAAGGGTCCAACAGTTGTAAAAAGAAAAAAAAAATGAAAAAAATCCAAAATGGCGGACGGTATGGGCAAAACAAATTTGCGAGGCCGTAGGCCGAGCTGCGGGAGCTTAAGGCTTGGCTTCTATTCCTTGCCCCGAGTGTCTTACGTCGAGGGTACGCGAAGGCCGTAGGCCGAGCTGCGGGAGTATAGGACTGTGCGACTATGCCCCCGATTGTCTTCCGTCGTAGGCGAAGGCCGAAGGCCGAGCGACGCGAAGACCGAAGGCCGAGCTCCGCGTAGGGCCGAAGGCCCGAAGCGTCCCTTCAGAGCGCGCTTGCGGAAACCCTACGCCCCCCAAGTGTCTTTAAGCGAACCTGAGGGCATAGTCGCACAGTCCTATACTCCCGCACAGTCCTATACTCCCGCAGCTCGGCCTACGGCCTCGCTGGACGCTTCGGGCCTTCGGCCCTACGCGGAGCTCGGCCTTCGACCTTCGCGTACCCTCGAAGCTCACCTTTGGGCCTTCGGCCCTCAGGCTTGCTTGTAAGACACTCGGGGCAAGGAATAGTAGCCAAGCCTTAAGCTCCCGCAGCTCGGCCTACGGCCTCGCAAATTTGTTTTGCCCATACCGTCCGCCATTTTGGATTTTTTCAATTTTTTTTATCTTTTTACAACTGTTGGGCCCTTCAAGTCCCCGCATGTCAAATCTCGGCGCGCTGTGACCAATTTGAAATTTCAAAAAAAAAACTTTTTTTTTTCAGCCAAAAAAAAATGCTATTGTACTCCCCTTGGGAACCTTTATGCCATTTGGTCGAGACCCCTTATTCAAAAGTCGAGCGGTTTGGCCGGAAAAAAAAATCGAAAAAATTCCCCATACAAAATTTTTTTTAAAGCTAGAAACTTTTTTTTTTGGTTTTCAGAATCTAGAGCCATATAGGATCCCGCTAGCCAAATTTCAAAGCTCTAGGACCATTTTGAAAAAAAATTAAAAAAAACTTCGTTTTTTTTTAATTTTTTTTCCGCCATCAAAAACTGCACGCAGTTCTCTATGACATTTGGTCGAGCACCCCTAACCTAGCTGTTACCGTTTAGCCGGGCAGTAGAGCATTTTTTTACTGAAAGCCAAATCCGAAGAAGTCAGATTTTTCTGGAGGTAACCTCGCCGGCTTCTATACACCCATATCAAAACCTAACCCCCACCATGACTCCTTCCCGGAGATCAATTGTGTCAGGAGAAATCAGTCGTATTGCAGCTTTATGGTTTGATTTACGTACCCATTTGCGTGGTATTTTTCAAAGTCTGAGACAGTTTAAAAACGGTTTTAGAATCGGCATTAAGTGAGGTTTAATACTAAGTAAAAAAAATGGTAACTAAATCTGCGTTTTTTTCAGAAAATTGTGTTTTTCTTTTAAAATTCGTAATTTTTGTAGCCATTTTTCAAAAACAATAATTTTTTTTGCGGATTTTCTCTTCTAGTTGGTTTTCTATTGTTATTAAGAATTATTAACCTGTCCCTTGGTAATACTCTGCATTTTTTATTTTCATTTTAGGACCATTGGATCAAAAGTTATACCGTCTGAATTAGGTGTATTACCCGAGTTTTTACAAAAATTTTCAAAATTCTGTAAAAAAAAAACTAATGACTAGAAAAAAAAAAAAAACACCGTTTCACCGATGAAATTGGCTGAAATTTTTCTCCTTTTATTATGTACAGTTTATGAAATTCCACCCTGTATATAAATGTAACCTGATACGTATTTTTACCTTTTTCGTGAGAACAATAAAGGATTTACAAACAATTTCCATAGTTACATGCGAAAAGTGCAAGTCAAACAAGAGCTTGTAATAAAAAAATAAATTAAACACAAGTCAAGTCACATATTGATATCCTATTTGCATAATATTCGATATGATATGAGTGATAATTAAAAGTAGTTTATGTGACTGTACATAATGAAGGGTATTAAACAGGAGCGTGGGTTTATGAAACGAGCCGAAGGCGAGTTTCATAATAACATCACACGAGTGTTTTAATGCCTAATTATGTACAGTTACATACACTACTTTATCTATCCACATATCATAAGCCTCCATGATGCTTTCAGGAGCCGCTAATTATGACCGGCATCGCGGCGTTGTTTTCTGGCAGCTGTCATAGGTAGTTTTTTTTTTTTAATTCAGAGACAAACTAGAGTCGGATCCAACTAATCCAACTCTCATATCGTTCGATATCTTACTTATGTGCGACATTTGTCAAAGTATGCAAATTGACAATTCATTTCGAACTAAACGTCATCTCGACAGACTTTTTTTTGGTGTCACTAGCTGCCAATGCTAACGGACGTGTTACGAGTATAATTGTCTGCAAATTAAAGTCGTGTGCAAAAATATTGACCTACATCTCGACGAAATCACGTACGCGATCTTCGCGCGTTGATTTTGTTTGTGTGTGCAACTATGTCAACTGATTGTGTATAATTTTTCTAACTTTAAAAAAATGGGTGATGACAGTAGTCAGAGCCCATTTGGGCGAAGTGGTAAAATTGCGCGCAGCCCTCCATCAACACCCTTACCTTCGACTGCCGTTAAAGAAAATCCCCAACCGCCGAGGACGAGAGCCCAAGAACCAGACCAAATTGTAGCTGTATCTACAGCAGAAATTGATAAATGGATGACCTACATAGAACAGTGTCTCAACGAAATTTGTAGCATCTCCACAGAAGGGAAGCTGAATACCGATCAAAAATTGAAAGTCTACAACCTTTGCCGCAAAGTCTCTAATGGCACTTCAAGTATGGCTCTTCACTACCAGGCAATAAAAAAAACAGTCGTTGTCAATAAATGCACCCTTGAAGCTGTACAGGAAAGGCAAGATCTATCAGAACGTCTCCAAGCCCTCAAAGACTCTATCGATAATGTTCCTAAGCCTACCTCAAATGCACATTCCTTCGCCGATATAGTTAAAACTAGCGGTTATAATGTTATTCGGCCCAGCAACTTGAGTTCAGTTGCAATTTATCCCAACGATAAACTAAAATCAAGTGAGGACACAAAAACCTTAGTTCAAAAAATGATAAATCCCGAGCAAATGAAATTACATGTAAGAGCGCTGAGAAAGATCAAAAATGGCGGTATCATTATCAGCACGGTCTCCAAGAGTGACATCGAGAAACTCAAAACGTTCAAAAATACCTCCTCGAGCCTCACCATCGACGAACCTTACAGACGCAGGCCCAGAATTGTAATAGTCGGCGTACCGTCAGCCCTACAAGAACAAGAAGTTTATAAGTGCATTTATGAACAGAATCTAGCCGATAAACTGCAGGACTTATCTAGGGAAAAATTCTTGACCTCCATTAGATTGAGTCATAAGTCGGGCAAGAAAGATGCTGAGACCTGTAATTACGTCATAGAAGTGCCAGCCTTTATACGCAAAGCGCTCATATCCCAAAATAGAGTTTTTGTTAATTGGTCTTCGTGCCCAGTGAGAGACTTTACGATCGTCACCCACAGACCATATAACCAGGTAGGTTATATGGTACCATGTGCTTCAAATGCCAGCAGTTTGGTCACGCCGCCAAGACGTGCAAGCAATCTGACCTCACGTGTGGACATTGCAGTGATGCAGGGCATTCAGATAAGGAGTGCCCAAAGAAAGGAGATCCGCCCAAATGTGCAACATGCAGATTTTACAAAAAGCCGAACGAACATAAAACGGGTGACCTTGAATGTCCTGCTAGAAAAATCGCCGAGCAACGTTACATAAACTCGATTGATTACGAAGGGGTCTAATTTAAGAACTTTTGTTTTGACTCATTTTATATGTAGGTACTTATAAATTTACTTATTTCACCTATTTTAATCAATAATTCGTCATATTTTAACGTCGTTCTAGTAAACACGTAGGCCGCAGCGCAAGCAATTATTCGTAAAAAAATATGTATTGCACTCAATCACTTAAATCTGCTTGACCTACTTAATCTAACGCAATTGCAGATGCTGACACTGTAATTACGAGTATGTATACCTAACGTAATTTTAATAGACGATTTTGATATATATACTTAATTAGTTTAATTTAAATAGATATAAGTTACAATGTTCTATATGCCAATTGTTTCTAAATGTACGTTAATATTATGTACCATTCTTTTGCACAAATTGCACTAATTAGTTTGTGTTTATTATCTTTGTCTGAGACACAGGATCATCCTAGTTCAGATGCATGTAATATCTAATGTATGTACTAATGTATTAATACGCAAGCACGTTGTTTAAATTAGCAGTAAGGTTTTTCAATAAATTATTATTCTATTCTATTAGAATAGAGGTTAAATCAAATCCTTTGTTTTTCAGAGACGTTCGAAATTTGAATGAAATAATATTATCGAAATCAATGTTATTATTTAGCAATAATAACATTTTCACAGATAAGAAATTGGTTCTAACAAAACGGTCTATTTTTATGGTGGTCATAATGTGCGGTTCTTGAACGCATCATGGAGGGTTTATGATATTTGGATAGATAAAAGTCATAATATACATATAAAAAATAAATTTCACAAAACAAATGCAAACTTACATTGAAAATCGCAACAAACAGGAGCACAGAAAATTGTATAAACATTATTTTAATTATGGAACGGCTTTTTTATCAACATTAGTTAAACAAATGAAAGTATAGATAGTAACGACAAGGTTTTATGCAATTGTCTACATTGCGTAAACATATAGTTACAATAATCGATTGCGAATCGATACAAACGTCACTTGCTATCGAACTTAAGTGAATGATTGTAAACTTTAAAACAAATGAGGCTATCCGCAGCAGAACCAAGGTAACCGATATAGCCCTCCGAATCACTAAACTTAAGTGACAGTGGGTGGGGCACATTGCACGTAGAACGGCGGATAGGTTCTCGAGTGGCGACCACGTACCGGAAGGCGCGGCGTGGGTAGGCCCCCCACAAGGTGGACTGATGACCTGGAAGGTCGCGGGAGTCCGCTGGATGAGGGTGGCGCAGGACCGGCCATTGTTGGGGTGCTAGGTCGGGTAACCTCCTCGAGTGTCTGGACTCTACCGATTCCTCTTGATTCGGTTGATCCGCAGGAATGGGTAGTGTCTTGGCCGGTGCGCCCTGGAGACAACGGCAAGTGATAATTTATTGAACCCTAAGTTATCGCTTGCTGGTGTTACCAATAACCTGACACGGGGGGGGGGGGGGGGTCGGGGGGTTCCGCCCAGGGAATCGCAAGATTCCCCAGGTGCGGCTTAAGGGAGAGGCCATTGCCGTTTGCCTCTATAATAAATAACGGACCCGGAACCCTGACAAATCCTCTGCTATCAGAGGATTCATGTTAGGCGCGGGGGCTGCGACCGCCAGGCCGGGGCCGAGTTGTGGCTGCGGGGGAGAAATCCTCTATAAAAAGTTACAAGAGGACCTGAGAGGGTGAATCCGAGGTCTATCACCCTCTCCCGGCGTAGAGGTCCTTTGGTCGGGTCGGGAAGCGTGTGGTGTCGCCCTGCACGCTTACGACGGAAGGGGGGGGGCTTTTGCCTCAGTAGTGAGGGCAGCTGCGGCTGTTGCCGAGGGGCGTCGTGGTGAAATGTTCGCGATCCCATGACGCCCCTACTACACGGCAGAGAGGGCATACCTTGGTGGTTTTAGACGGTAGTCCGGGGGGTTCCCGGGAGCCCGTCATACCCATCCTAGTTCCTCGGCTAGGTGGGATGCGAAAAGGCATTTACCCAAGTAAAAAAAAAAAAAGGACCGGCCATTGTGGCACTCTTTGGGGGAGGCCTATGTCCAGCAGTGGACGTCTTTCAGCTGATATGATAAATTTGATGATGATGAAACTTTAAAAAAAATGTAAGTGTTATATCAGGGCCGGTTCCTTCTTTGCCCATCGTCAATGACATCGGTTACACGCTAATTCTAGCTTCAGTTCAGTCCAAAATTCTGATCTGACAGACGAGAGAATTATCGTAGGTATAAGTAACCCTTGTGAATGACAGAAAACTGACAGGCGACTGACCATTAGTCCGTCAGTCCGAGGGTTACACGATAATTCTCTCGTGAGTCTGATCAGAATGATGAACTGAACTGAAGCCAGAATTAGCGTGTAAAAGATGCCTAAGCCTATAGCCGTGCAAAGAGGCAATGCAGCCGGCGTCCTATAGGGACCATGCCTTAAGCTGGTTGAACTGGGTATTTTTTTAGGGTTCCGTACTCAATGAGAAAAACGGGACCCTATTACTAAGACTCCGCTGTCCGTCTGTCTGTCTGTCTGTCTGTCTGTCTGTCTTTCTGTCTGTCTGTCTGTCTGTCTATCTGTCTGTCTGTCTGTCTGTCTGTATGTCTGTCTGTCTGTCTGTCTGTCACCAGGCTGTATCTCACTGATACCGTGATAGTTCCAGTTGAAATTTTCACAGATGATGTATTTCTGTTGCCGCTATAACAACAAATACTAAAAACAGAATAAAATAAATATTTTTATAGATTAACGTACGAGTAGTAAAGAGGTACGGAGCCCTTCGTGCGCGAGTCTGACTCGCACTTGGCCGGTTTTTTATATTTAGTTTTTAAGGCGCTCTTATTAGACGATATTTAGGTATTTGCGGAGGTGAGGCAGACGGAGCGGGAGACGCGCGTCCCGCGCACCCCGCTAACGGCCTTATTCTGTTGGCATCCGTATTCGGCTCGTTTTTGCGGATCATACGATCAAATGTTTGTTTTCTTGAATAATTGTTTTATTTTTCAAATCTTGGTTGATTTGTGTAAGATTGTCCCCAAATATTTATTGTTTATTTATTTATTTAAATCTTTTTTTTAGAAAATAAGGAATAATAGGTAGTTACAGTTCTTGAGTACATCGTTGTATGATGACATCAATTATGGACACTTACTTTCCAAAGATAATGTGAGTACATATTTCTTCATCATCAATCCACCTATCGTTTTCCCAGTTCCTATGTGGGTGCTTTCGTTTTCCAAATACGTAGAACTGATAAAATAATAGTACATCTTCACTTCCTAAGGGTGAACGTCGCCAATTATGGATTGTAATAATATATTAAGGTTTTTTTTTAAACCGAAATAAAATCGATTACTTCTAGGTAAAGTTATAGCGCCGGTTAACGCCCGCTTAAGAAACCATCAAAAATAATAAACAAATAGCTATGTTCATCTATTTATCTCCTGGCAAATTATATTATTACCATAATTATTACCTTTGTTACATAAGTATGACTGACTGATCAAAAACTGGATAATTAGACCACTGTTAGTCAGAAGAGCATTTTATTATACAGGGTGGTTATTTTAAGACCAGCAAGTTCTTCAGTACATGACTATGTCTATTAAAAAATGTAATTTGACCAAACATCATATAAAAAGAACAAATTCAATTTGTCTCTTAAATACCGAAACGTGTTATGTCACTGCGCTCGCGCGGCGCGTGCTGCCTACCACCTCGACCAGCGGCCACACCGCGATGGACCTTGATACTCTCAACAAGCCAACAAGATTGGACTTATACTTGGCTCTATACTCCAGGCAAAATACGGTTTCGAAAATCATTAATTTATAATAGCGTTTTTTGTATATTTCATTTTTAATCGTTATTCTAAGATGCTTTACACAAGAATCCAACAAATTTTCCAACCGGAAGTAATTATATAAATTTAAATTAAGCTTTATTTGTCTTTTTTTGATTGATTTATATTGAATTTTTTAAAGCAAATGTAAATTTAGGTAAAAGCCTCCTCGATCTCATGCCATTTTTCTCGGTCTTTAGCCACCTGCATCCAGCTAGGTCCAGCGACCTCAGTTATGTCATTGGTCCAACGTCTTCGTCGTCTACCTTTCCTTCTTTTGCCTTTCGGCCCTGACCAGTTTGTTGCTTCCAGTGCCCATCTTTTCTCCTAATATCTGGCGATATATGGCTTTTACCCGAATGGGGTCCATATAAGAAAGAAAAAATGGCATAAATCTTTTAGATTTAGTAAATATGTACTAACACAAACAATATGGAATAAATAAAGCTTAAATAAATATATATATAAACTAGCTGTTGCCCGCGACTTCGTCCACGTATAACATGTTATCGTCTAAATGTTTGTTTAAGAAATTTAAATGTTTGTTTAATAATAAAAAACATTGAAATTAGTTTTGTACAGTCAGCATCAGATAGTAGCAGCCTAGGTAACCAAATATATCGCAACACGTCTTTATTACTATAGGAGTAAGGATGTGTTACGATATATTTGACTACTTTCGCTGCTACTAACTATATGACGCTGACTGTTAGTCTTTTAGTAAACAGTCTAAAACCGAAGAAACAAATCTCTCTTTATTTCAAAATGTCTTGCTCTCTATACAAACTTAGAACCCTCTTTGAACTCTCATAGTAAATAGTCTGAAACCGAAGTTACAAAATTCTTACTTTAAAAATGTCTTGCTCTCTTTACAGAATTCGAACCCCCTTTTAACCTTCTTAAGTGATTCATAATTTAAAAAAACGCTGAAATAAGTTTTGTAGTCTTTTAGCAAACATTTTAAAACCGAAGTTACAAATCCCTTACTTTAAAAATATCTTGCTCTCCATACAAACTAGAAGAACTGTATATCCTAGAAGTAGGTATTTTTGTCAAGACCAATCCAAGCATGTTCAGTAACGTTTCAGAAGGCCGCAGATTTCCGACACGTAAACAATACAAACATAAATTGAAAACTTTGCAGGGTAGCAACAACACAGCGCTAATCAGAGGTGGAATCTTGGGAATGGCACCAAACATTTTCAATAAAATTCCAGACCGAATTAAACACTGGATATTAATAAATTTAAAAGACAATTGACTTCATATTCAGATTCAGATTCAGGTTTGTTTTTTATCATAATTTTACAATTGAAATCATAGTACAATGAATAATGAATATACAGATAAAAATGTGTTAAAATTATGACTTGTCAGTTACAATAAAATACAATATAGATGTGTACAGTTGTGTACAGAATGTACATAAAATAGAGAAAAAAAACATAATACAAATATTAACGTCAAGCTTTTAAGATCTTGTTATTTAGTAATTTGAAAGAAATTCTTGTAAACTATACAGTGTTTTTTCAAGCAATAGTTGTTTTACATGGAAGCGAAAAGAGTTGTCGTTCGTTACGGTTTTAAGGTTTGAAGGTAGCCGGTTAAAAAGTCTTTGTCCTTTTAACTTCGGAAGTTTTGTGCCTATTCTAAGTCTGGGCGAGGTTGTTTTGAAGTGGATACTTCTGTGCTCGCGTTCTTGTATAGGGGTACAGTTCAAAATGTATCACGTGACTTCCGGAATAACTTTTTGTAGAGAAGCCTGATCTGATTTCAAATAATTGTTTGTTACATGTTTTAATCCTTCTTTATTTGCCATTAGTTGTTAATCACAACATGTTATTTAGTTTATGTGATGGGCATGAAAACTATGCTGAAATGACCGCCATTTTCAATGCCTCGCGAGTCAAACGAGCTACGTCAGTCAATGTTGCTATATATACCGATTTATCTGTGCTTATACAGATTTTAGTGAATTAATGCAGATATATATTTTACGGGGACAGCCAACAAAGAAGTATCCACTTAAACTTAATTAATAGTTGTATCTCGGACACAACCCGCTTCTTTTTAAGCTATTCGCATTTCTCATTGATCTCGAACTATTTTCACCTCTCCTTTGAAATTCATTTGGATAACGTTTAACATACATCAAAACTTCCAATATATAAGTTGAAACTGATGTTAAGATACTAAGTTTTCTTAAATGTTCGCGACACGTGTATCTGTACTTTGCATACGCAAGTACTCTAATTGCACGTTTCTGGATCTTTAGGATGCGCTCATAATCCGTACTGTTGCCCCAAAGCATTATCCCGTATGAAAGTTGAGAGTATATGTACGCATAATACAGCTCTTTTAAGCAACTTCCTGACACAAGTGGTCCTAACTGTCGTAAAGCATAGATCCCTCTTGCTAACTTACTGCATAATGTATCTATGTGATCTTTCCATGACATTATTGGATCAATCATTTCAATCAATAGATCAATATTTGATGGAAAAGTGTTATTATACCATTAAATATTACTTAAACGACCCTACGACATAACATGGTTCCATTCCAGACATTCCTTAGTTATAGTATTCTTTAGTTATAGTATTTTTGAGAGTTTTTGACATGTGTTTGAAGTATTTAACACCAATCACTGTATTGACATTTTTTTTTTAATTTTTATAAATATATTAGCTGGCTGAAATATTTTGTAAACCTACATCGTGGGTAATGCACAGAGGTCTTATATTTTGTATACCAACAATACTTGTAAAAGTTGTAACCTATGTTTAACAAAATAAATTGAATTGAATTGAAAGTACTTAATTTGTATTCTAGAAAGTAATCTTTATGCAAAAATTTAAGTCTCTAGCTCTAAAAATAAAGTTTCCCCCATACAAACTTTGCACCCCTATTTACCCCCTTTAGGGGTGGAATTTCAAAAAATCCTTCTTAGCGTTGCCTACGTTGTAGAAGGTAGTTCTGGTGAAAATTTTAACTCTCTAGTCTTAGTAGTTTCGGCTGTGCGTTGATGAGTGAGTGAGTGAGTGAGTCATATGAATAACTCCATACCGACAAAAGGTATTTTCACTTAGATAACGTCACATTTATTTGCTTTAGTGGGCTTATTTTTAAAGGGGCGTGGCGGGGGATGCTTTCTTGGTAGTTATTTAGAGAAGCAGCGGCGGCAGAGTGAGTGCGAGATGTGAAACAGCATACTTTAGTGTTTTGTGATGAGTATCATGTGCACAAACAGCTGGCAAAGTTTTGCAGCTGTATAGGGGAACACCCTGTAGTACTTTGTACCCGACTGCCTCAGAAGGAAGTTTATGTTTTTCGAGCGTATGTATCATCATAATCATCATATCAGCCGAAAGACGTCCACTGCTGGACATAGGCCTCCCCCAAAGAGTGCCACAATAGCCGGTCCTGCGCCACCCGCATCCAGCGGACTCCCGCGACCTTTACCAGGTCATTAGTCCACCTTGTGGGGGGCCTAACCACGCCGCGCCTTCCGGTACGTGGTTGCCACTCGAGAACCTTTCCGCCCCAACGGCCATCGGTTCTACGTGCAGTGTGCCCCGCCCACTGATACTTAAGTTTAGCGATTCGGAGGGCTATATCGGTTACCGTGGTTCTGCTGCGGATAGCCTCATTTCTGATGCGATCGCGCAGAGAAACTCCCAACATAGCCCTCTTCATCGCCCTTTGAGTGACTTTGAGCCTTCTTATGAGGCCTAAAGTAAGCGACCACGTTTCCGTTCCATATGTCATCACTGGCAACACACACTGGTCAAAGACTCTCGTCTTGAGACACGGCGGAATATTGGACGAAAAGATGTGCCGAAGCGTATGTATGCATGTATGTCAAAGACGAAGATGAGGAAGGGCCGTGGCCTGCTGCTGGTGGTGTGGCAGGATCTTTTTCCGCACTCGTTTTTAATAGAATCTACTAAACAGCAAGTAAATATACTTCAGTTCACCAACTCGTTTAGGACTTTAGACTAGGTAGTCGCTATCCGGCGCAATAGCCGTGAATGCTTTTGATATATTTCTGTATGAATAAATAAATCTATTATTCGTACAGTCCATAATTGGTACCATTACCCCCCCAACCATGTGCTCGTGTCCGAATCCGATTTACACCCGACTACTTACTAACCTAACAGTTCTAAATACGTATTCAGGATAACTGAAGATTTTTATTGACATCTTGTCAATATGCTCCAGCTACCTATTAATACGTTTTAGGTGCGGATGTAGAAACGCTATAATGTAGTAAATATCGCATACCTTATATTTGTTATTCTATCATTTCGAATGTGTTCTCCAGCATGTATTAGCGTTTCCTATTCCTTTAAGTATTTTTATTTACCTTGATAACTCGAAATAATTGCTGCAAAAAGGCGTATTTGCGTGCCAGGTAAACATTCACAGGTCCGTCGTCGGCAGTGGCCACGGGCGTACTAAATTGTACTCGCCACCGCGCATGCACGACGCGGACACCCGGTTTTTCAGACAAATGACCAAATGTATTGAATTATAAAACATATTGAAATTCTAAGAAGCCGGTAGATAGATCTACCAAAAAGCTACCTATCACAACAAATTTCATTGTAATGTTGCAAATAACTTTTGAGATATTTCGAGTTTGGTGGTAAAAAAGCACTGTTTTGAAAGGCAAAATCTATCGAGGTTTTTGTAAGCAATCGTGATTTTACGAAGCACGAACATAGCCAATGAACTGAAGATATACATATCAAAAATTTGGATCTCTAGCAATAGTACAAGTATACTAATAATCGGTTTGGAAAAGGCACTTTTTCGATGCGCAGCTGCATACAGCGCCTTGTAAGTCTAGTTCGTAGTTCTTTTTTAGTGTCAAAATGCATTTTCTCAAACATGCCATGAAATGTCGTAATTAAATTAAATGGGTTATACTCGCATATACTAGTATCAGGCTTCAAAGTACCACGTTTCGGGCGGATCTACTCGAGAGAACTGTAAAGGAATGTCATACGAAATTGAAGGCCAAGGCCGGGATTACCGGGAAGTAATTTTTTTTAATTTTTATTCCACCATTTATGGCACAGCATCGCCATTCAGCCATGAACATTTGTTTGATTTGAGGAGTTTTTATTTATTTATTTCTCTGCATGTTTGAGAAAGGCACTATACATGCCTGCATGAAAAGGGCTTGCCGGCTTCGTATCACTATCCGTCTATACCTACTCACCCGGCATGCCCTTTTTTCCTGGCGTCTGCAGTAATGTACTATTTTTAGGGTTCCGTAGCCAAATGGCAAAAAACGGAACCCTTATAGATTCGTCATGTCCGTCTGTCTGTCCGTCCGTATGTCACAGCCATTTTTTTCCGAAACCATAAGAGCTATAATGTTGAAACTTGGTATGTAGATGTATTTTGTGAACCGCATTAAGATTTTTATACAAAAATTGAAAAAAAACAATAAGTTTTAGAGGTCCCCATACACAAAACTGAAAATCAATTTTTTTTTCATCAAACCCATACGTGTGGGTTATCATTGGATAGGTCTTTAAAAATGATGTTAAGGTTTTTAAGATCATTTTTTTCTAAACTGAATAGTTTGCGCGAGAGACACTTCCAAAGTGGTAAAATGTGTGTCCCCCCCCCTGTAACTTCTAAAATAAGAGAATTATAAAACTCAAAAAAATATATGATGTACCATGGAAACTTCCACCGAAAATTGGTTTGAACGAGATCTGGTAAGAAGTTTTTTTTTAATAAGTGATAAATCGTAAACTGCAATTTATTTAACGGAACCCTTCATGTGCGAGTCCGACTCGCACTTGGCCGCTTTTTTATTTATAATTAATATAATTATGTTACGTGTAAACAATATAATTCAATATCTAATAATAGGGTATTTGACAACAATGAAAATAAACGGTGGGTTGCGCTGTTCTGAATAGGCTTGTTGCGTGGTGTTAAAATTGATAACGTCGTGTTGATAAATGGATAGTAAAACGTCAAATGATTGTAATTAAGTATAAATTACAAAATATAATTCAAATCATAAAAAAATATGAACCTTGAAAGTTTAGAAAAAAAAGTTCTATATTTATTGTCCAAGAGTAAATTTAAAGGTACCAATAGAATCCTTACGCTTTTATAGAAACTATGGACCTAAACGCAGTATTTCGCGGCCGAAACAGCAATTTACTTAGTTTTCCATGCAATGGTTAGTACAAATTGCACGGTGTGACGTCATACTTTAAAGCCAATCAGTATGAAGCGTTTCGGCTGCTGTCAGCGAGGTCCGTCTTTAACTCGATTTTTTGGGGTATTAATGTCCTTTAAATGTGGTTGCTTCCATACAAACATTTGTTCATCCACAATAACTGGTTCGAATGGCATCGTAAACAAATTTAAGGTCACAAGCCCATTCAACTTCGTCAACATTATAAGTACCTAGTCTTGATTAGATACGCGCTTGAGAAAGTTACAATCGAATAGTGACTGATTAAGGCTCCGCACGTTCATCGTCTTCTCTCCCTCTCACTGAGCATACGCGTGAGCGAGATGGAAGTGCGTGTTCGAAAGCGCGGATATCATGTTTTTCGGAATATTTCAGAAAACGAGAAGAAATTTAAGTAAGTAAGAATATAAAGATATTGTCCATTACTTTATGAAGAAGATTATAAAATTTCATCTTTTTCTGATAAAAAATGGAGCAGTAAACTGGTTACAAGTGAAATAATAGGGTTCACTTTAGATTTTTTTTTCTCTACTTTCTTTTGTTAAAATGGATTTCTACGAAACTATGTTACTTCTCATATCTTGCAGATTATTATATTTTTATCCGACCATAGATTGTTACGTCATGACATGATGTATAAAGTGGTTACTAAACTGCTCATTTTTACGAAAATTTTGAAGGTCGAGCCTTAACTTGGTGGCACCAGTAACCAATATGGAGCCAATAACTGGTCACTTTTTTTCTTTAACTGTTGAAAATAAAGACTAGCAACTATTTTTTCTAATATGGCAACACTGAACCATACACAGTGTCTATCCTAATTTCATCCAGCACAATATCATTGAGATAGGTCGTTTTGTTTAAAGATGGTGAATTAAAAATGAATAGGGGTCAGTGCTTCTGTGAACAAATCATGATTTCTTAACCAAATGGGTGTAGATTTTGACAATTATTTAATTACTATGACAACTATTTGAATTTATGTTTATTTTTTGGATTGCTATAAATATCTTTCAAATAATGTTATAATTTAACAATTTGAGTTTAGGTTAATTTATTTAAAATAGATAGTATCCATCATTGGATCCGCTAAAGTTACGTTTCTCCAATAATGGACACTTATCGATAAAACATATTTTTAACCGTACATTGGAACAAAAAGCGAGTCCATTCGGCCGAGCGCGGCTGACTGTATACAGGGCAAAAGCTATAAGATAGAGCGAGACAGGAAACATTATATTCTCTATCTTATATCGTATGCCTCGTATGCAGTACGCCGCGCTCAGACGACTGGACCATGTCTGGACGCTGTCTTCCGTGCTTGGACGTCTGCACAGCTAGCACAAGACCGCGAGCTATCTCGTGGCGAGATTTATTCGTCTATTTCTAATTAGAGCACTAAGAAAGAGACGGATAGACTACCGCGGCGCGAAACAGCACGCACGCAGTCTGGTGCTAGCGTTTCAGGACGTGAATGTACCTAAGCCTAAATTTTTTTTTTAGTATTTAAATGCGGCATGGCTTGTTATGCCGCTTTCAATTGAAATCATATAAGTTTCTGTCAAAAAAATTTTTTTTAGTACAAGCTTTTATTGCTGACTGTACTTTTCTCTATACCATCATCAACTACTCATTGAGACGATTCTAACGAGCCCAAACTCAACGGGGTTACGTCGGTTAAGTACTGAACTCCCATGGCCACCTTCTGTCTCCATCATCAGATCAGCTCGATGGTACCATAATATTGAATTGTCATCCAAACTATACTAGTACCCAAAATTTCAGCTCAATCGAATAACGGCAAGTGACTGAAAAATGGATTGCAAGTTTTGACGGACAACTTACTTACATACTTAGTTAGTTAGTTAGTTAGTTATACTGGGCGTTTTCCGCAAGTCGACATCCATTGTGCCTATTTTGCGTGAAACGGCGGTGTGGCGCTACTCTAACCACCCCAGCTCGTCTAAAAAGTTGGTGAGTGCCTTGGTGTTGCTGACTGCGTCCCGTAGTGTGTTTGGAGAACCTAGGTGCTTTATTCTGTATACTTCTACCTCCTTGCAGTCCAGTAGTATATGTTTAGTCGTTTCTTCTGCCTCCATGCACGCTCTGCACATGGGGCTGTCTGTGATACCTAAGTTATAGAGGTGTCTGTTCAAGGTGTTGTGTCCTGTTATTATACCCACTATCTTGCGCAGTTGGTTTCTATGTGTCCTTAGTAGTGTGGTTGTGAGTTTGTAGTCGCGTTTCGACAGAATCTCTTTGGTCTGTCTGCATGTGTCTATCTCCTCCCAGTATCTTTGGTGTAGGTCTTTAGTGTGTTGGTCCAGTTGATTGTATATGTAGCTTTGTGGCAGGGGCAAGGTTGGCTCCGGTCCGTATGCCGTTGTTTCTGAGCCTTTCCTGGCCAGTTCATCCGCTGCATCGTTTCCTCTTGAGCCACTGTGCCCCTTGATCCATTGTATAGTAACTGTGAGGTTTAGGTGACATTCGTACATCAAGCTAGATGTGATGTTATCACTGCTCAGTGCTTGTAGTACCGATTTACTGTCTGAGAGTATCCGTATGTTTGTGTTTTCGACTTGTCGTCTCTTTATGGCATTGCAGGCCTTCGCATTCAGCCTGGAATACCGTGTTTTGTACACCCAGTTGTTTGGATATGTGTATGTTTAAATCCTCTGAGAACACACCACATCCTGTTCCCGTATTTGTTTTTGAACCATCTGTAAAGATTCTGAGGTCTGTTTGGTTTAACCCCTCTTTGGAGTCTTCCGTCAGTAATATTTCGTAGTCTTTCCCAAAGACTGCAGTTTTTGGTATTTTGTCGATTGAAGCTTCCATCATAGGTAGGCTTGTGATCAGTTTGTTGTGGATCTTTGTGTGGGGTATGTCTAGTTTCGTCCATAGGTTGAGGCTTTTTAGGCGTATTGCCGTCGCAGCCGCCTCTTTTTGTATGTGCATTTGTAGAGGTAGTAGCCCTAGCATGACTTCTAGTGCTGCTGTTGGGGTTGTTCTCATGCAACCTGTAGCAGCGACACATGCTAGTCTTTGTGTTTTCTGAATTTTGGTAATTGCACTCGTGGTTTGGGTGCGGGGCCACCATACAATGGCACCGTAGCTTATCATTGGTACTATCACCATTCTGTATAGCCACAGTATGATGTGGGGGGCCAGGCTTACATACTTATATAACACTAGCTTTTGCCCGCGGCTTCACCCGTGTAGAAAGTGTATTTTTGCAATAATTGTTATGCCGGCAACGACCTGCTACTACTTACTTCCCTTATGAATAACACTTATGCATGAAATTAAATAATGCAATTCATCAAGTCAAACTTGTGGCCCGGACATTGTTATAAGTTAATTTGTTAAAATTGTTAAAAACCACTTACAACGACAAAACTATAAGGGTTCCGTTTTTGCCATTTTGGCTCCGGAACGCTAAAAACGATATATTATCCTTATTAACGCTTTTAGGGGATGAATTTCAGAAATCGCCGTAGGTACTCAGCATGTTTGACTGTATAAAAGGAGTGTGTGCGCAAAGTTTGGACTCTCATATTATGTTTTTCGGCCTTTCCACCCCCCAGGGAATAAATTTTGATGAAAACGCTATGTCCATTGTCTGGTTTAAAAATAAAGAAAGTATATATGAACAGTCTAATTTCTAAGTTTGTAAATGAATGTCTTCTCGTTACAACTCCTATTTCGCCCCTTTAGGGGGCAAGTTTAAAAAAAATATACTTCTTGATAGATCTACATATTATAAATGATGCCGCAGTTTATCATTAAAAATTACACATTACTCATGTAAACTTTCAACCCCCATCTTAACCCCTTCAAGGGTTGAATTTTGAAAAATCTTTTCTTAGTGCACGACAACGTACACGTAAATGATATATGTTCCAAATTTCATGCGTTTATCATTAAAATCACACATTACTTATGTGAACTTTCAACCCCCATCTTAACCCCTTCAAGGGATCAATTAGAATAAATGCCCTTATCAATGTTTTTGACTGTACATAAGGAGCTTGTGCACGAAGTTTTAAACGTCTAACTTTAAAAACAACATGTTTCCCATTCAAACTTTCAACTCTTTTTAACCCCCTTAGTGGATGATTTTTTATAACAACGCACCATCGTTTGTTTTGTTTTTTAGTAAGAAACCTTCATACAAAGATTCAAGTCTATAACATTCCAAATGAACGATTTCCATACAACGGTTCAACCCCTATTTCACCCCCTTAAAGGTTGAATTTCGAAAAATCCTTTCTTAGTACACGTCCACGTACTGTAAAAAATATATGTTTCAAATTTTATGCTTATATCTTTAGCGATTTAGGCTGTGCGCTGTCTGTCAATCGACCAGTAACGCCAAAGTTTTATATGTATAGATTCTAAGTGGCTGAGTGAGAAAGAAAGTGTAAATCTACCAAAAATTACCATATTGAACCAAAATACGCCACATGATACTCCCGACCACGAACCAACAACGTCGGAGGCCGCAGCCGCTGCTGGCCGACCAAGAAAAGACTTACATACTTATATATTTACACAAATACGAACAGGTAAAGTTAATATGATGCTTGTTATAAAAAATATCAAAATAGATCAGTCTTAAAAGTATTATAATGAGATATAAATTTTAACACGTTTCACAAATTTGCTTCTGATCCAAGTTGTGTGTTTGTTTATAAATTACTCGGTACCTAACAGGAAAATACACCGAAAATACTTTCATTTTGAATTTACAAGTTTTATTTCACGATATATTCATATCCTGTCCCATAAAATAAGCCAGAATACAAAGGACCTGTACCAAATCATTGCATTATCATATTGTCCATTATTGGGGTATCCATTGTTGGGGTCGTTCCATTCTTGGGTCTCGAGAAGTATCCATTACTGGAGATTGGGTGTCCATCACTGGAGATTTGACATATTTTTGCTTATTCCAATTTTTCTATTAATTTATGTCTCTTCAATTAGTAAAAAGCTAATATTTCATTTCTTACGGATATATTTTATAGTTATCGCTCATAATTATTGTTCAAAGTATAAACAGTATTATTTCATTGTTAATGATAATTTACTTTGAAAACAAAGTTTTAACCGACGAAAAATCAATCATCCCCTATTTCGAAATTTATATGGGACCAACTTTGGGGTATACCCTTTCCAATAAAAAATAATTATCAAAATCGAACGACTCTGTAAAAAGCTATGCGTCATACATAAAAAAAATGTATATACGCGTCGACTTGAGAACCTCCTCCGTTTTTTTCGTCGGTTGAAAATACACGACCTCCTTATAGTATCCATTACAGGTGCCACCACGTTACAATGTAACGATATTATGCAACGTCGATAAAGTTGTCGATAATATGACCGTGTTATGTTATATAATAAGTAAATAAGGTGGCGCACGACCGGTCATTGTGCCACTCTTTGGGGGAGGTCTTTGTCCAGCAGTGGACTTCTGTCGGCTGGTATTTATGATGATGACAATGATGATATACCTACTAGAGTCTGATGCTTTAACGACTATGAGGAAAAAAAATCATCACATTACAATATATTCTCCAAAAAAAATTACAGGGCAAGATAAAGGATCAAGGCAAGCTATATAGGTACAGTCATCAGCAGAAGTTGCTAAGCGGTCCTAGTGCTAAAATTGATCTACACACGAACTCTAATGTCAAGGGAATAAGGATCTGTCTACGTCATTTTGAGCGTGTTATTTTGCTTAGCTACTTCTGATGCTGACTGTACAACAACTAAAAGAAAAAGCATAATGTGGTTGCTTTTTATTTTAGGCACCCTAAAGGCAGCTAAGTCTTTACTAAAACCGAACCTCACCGGCCCCCCTAAACGTAGTCAAACCCCCCGAATCAAAATCCACCGATGACTGATGGATGACTACTTAACGTCTAGGCACCTCTAGGATTTCAAACTCGGGTCGTAACGACAAATTTATTGTGAGTTTGTGACCTACTTAAATATCATCAATATTACCTACATTTAGTCGTTGTTATTCGTTTGCAGTTTGAAATGTTGACTGTCAGCAAATGAGTTATTGGTATTAATTTCTAGCAAAATTGTTGGTTACGATGATGTTAAATTATTGTCATTATATTCTTGGATGAGTAAGGTAGGCTTTGGTAGAGCTCCACAAGGTTGACTGATGACCTGGTAAAGGTCGCGGGAGTCCGCTGGATGCTGGTGGCGCAGGACCGGTTATTCGGACGTCTTTCGGCTGATATGATAAAGATGATGAGTAAGGTACCTTTGCGAATCCTTCAATGTTTTTCGTCGTTATTATGCATGTATCCTATTACCGCATTATTCCCCAAAGTCCTATAATAATCCAGTAACTTTGTCGCCTGAAAGTACCTACGTGGTAGTTTGCGTCAAATCCGGTAGTTCTGATTTTTTGCAGACTGGTTTAGGAGTGAACCACACAGAGACGGCGTGGCGAGGACGCGGCGCGGGCGCGATGCCGCTTGGGTGCCGCTTTAAAACATTTATATACAAAATGTACTAAGGAGACGTATTTTAAATTACACAGAACCGGCGCGGCGCAGGCACCGCGGTTCAATTCACCAATGTACCTTATTTCATTGTATGAAAGGTCTACAATAGGTTGAAGCGCGCTGCGCCTTATTCCTGCCTTATGCCTGCCTGCGCCTCGCCCTCGCCGTATGCCGTCTCTGTTTGGTTTACGCCGATGTTGGCCCAATGAAGGGTAAATAATGCAATTTAATACAGTCATGGCCAGATAATTAAGAACATGATTTTTTTCCCCATACAGTTGCATACAAAAATGACTTTTCAAATTTAATGATGATTTAAAATATGTTTGGCCAATTTTATTTCTGAGTATTGGAGGTATCTGCTGTGTATAAATAAGATTTAATTTAGTTTATATAAAAGTTCTGTAAAAGTTGTGCTTAAAAAAATACGGATGGTCTGGTCTGGACAGTTTTTACGAGTTCATACTGTAATTAGGAACAATGTATGAACTTATAAAAAGTGTTGATTTGATCGCCTGTATTTTATATATTACATCCGTATTATCAGAAACAAAATTAATCAAACACATTATAAATTATCATCAAATTTGAAAAGTCGTATTTGTATGCAAGTTATGCAACTGTACCTATGGGGAAAAAAATCATGTTTTTAATTAACTGGCCATGCCTGTATATGTTTACTTCTTAAAAATAACGTAAGTCGATGGATTTCGTACTAAAATAGAATGTTAGCATATGAGTAGGTGCATTATAAATGCGTTCAGTAAAATGTATTCTTTTAAAAACAGCAAAACTAACTATTGTGGCTCAGTGCTCCAAAAAGGGTCTTGGCCTCCGAAACGAGACCACGCTACTTATACTGATCCTGCGCCGCTTCCTGCCATCTTTCAGCTTGAAGATGACGCAGATCCACCAAAACAGCAATATCTTTTTCGAACTCACAATATACTTACCCTTTTCACGCCACTGCTCGAAAATGTGGCAAAAGATGGACAAACTTCAGACTTCAGGGTTAGTTGGATTGGAAGTCGCGCGTCGCACGAACAGGCCATCTATGAATTCAAACTGTCCAACAATGTTTTTGTAGCGAGGCCACGCTCTTTTGCTTAGTATTTTGATCTTTAATTTAGGTACTTATTTTTGATTTATTTACACTTATAATTGTGGCACTCTTTGGGGGAGGCCTATGTCTAGCAGTGGACGTCTGTCGGCTGATATGATGATGATGACTTAACCTATTTTGTCTGTATTTTTATCAATGTCTTGTGTACAATAAAGTACTTACATACATACATGATAATGATATTTATAATTATTTGCAATTTCCTCTAAGTACCTAGCTAGGTATGAAAAGAACTATGTAAGGTCTTGGCCAAAAGTGCAATTGATGGAATCGTCTCCTGCGGCTCGGACCTCGAAGCCACTCGTCCATCTATTGCCTACTTTCTAGCATCTACAACAATGTATCATAGTTTGACCTCGTTTCCAATTATCTTATAGGCCTACTAGAACTAGCCAGAAATGTCTCAATAGAACACGTGCACTTTAGGCGGATAGCCACGGAGTATACACTGATAATAACATATACATATGTATTGTGACACATTCAGTATAAATACTAAGGCTTTTGAAAAACAGATGCGTTCTAATCCTTTGAAACTTTAACAATGAACACCTTCGTGTTTGTCTTTGTGACTGCGGTGGCTGTGCTGAGCAAGGTACCTAATTCGATTTTTTTTATCTTAAGTGACCATCATCTTTTAACGCTAACGTTCTTTGCACTGATGGACCGATTTTGGCGCTGCTCACTCGACCTATCGGAGTTAGCTAAACTGTCGTGAATGGCTGATCTGTGAGTTGTCAGTGTCAATTGTCAATCAAGTCAGGACATATCATTTTCTGCGGGTCTACACATGGCCGTCAGAAGGGTCTGGTGCCCACCCCAGGGTGCTGGGTGACTGGCTCAAAATGCCATGTCAGTCATTAAAAATAATGCCGGCGCGGGCTGGCCTCCCTGGCAAACAGGCCTAGATACGTCAATGGGTCTACATTTATAAATAAGTGCTTCCTGACTGGCGCGAGATTCGCTGAAGGCTGTACGGCCGGCCTGTACTACCCCGCTACCGCGCAATAATTATGCTGCGCAAATGTAATACTGACAGTGAACCGAGTAAGGCAATCTGGGCGGTATTAGGCAGCCCTCGGTATAGTACCATATACTGATATACCGCCCCGTCAAATGCGGCAGTGGCCTACATTCAAATTTGGAACCAGACTGATTTGGATCTTGAATTGTGTTACTTGATCTGGGGACCGATTTTTGACTTTCGAGCGCTCGAAAATTAAATAAAAGTGGATACGATTATGATCTCAAAATTGCAGGCACTTAATTTCTACCGATAGAATTGAATACGAGTGGTCGACACCACTCGTTTTTAAATTTTCTATCGCTATTTCCAAATAGCATTTTATAATTTTTGACAGTTTTCGAGTGAAAGAGTCGAGCGCTCGAAAGTCAAAAATCGGTCCCCTGTCCTTACGCACGTTCGCAATGTTATACGATTGCCCTCCTGCGTAACGTTTTGTACGTTAGGGCGATCTAAATGTCAGTTAGATATAATATGGAGAAATTACAGTAGACTCAGCATTGCTATCACGGGTCTTACCGCGAGCTATGTCACGGAGACATAGACTATCCGTCTATTCCTAACCGCTCTTTTTTATTTTTTTTCATCATTTGACCACTATCTCACCTGTGGGTCGATCACGTAACGCATTGTACGAACGTCGGGAAGGTCTAAATGTCACTTTTTATGGAAAATTGACAGTTAAATTGTACCGACGCGCGTTCGGAACGTTACGTGATTACGCCTCTGGTGGTAAGTGATGATGAGTTCGAGGGTGTTATAATGCATACCTGTGTACCTATTCACTCTCGTCTTGAAACGATCCAAGTTATACGTAGCTGGGAAAAGGTTTGACGGAAGTGAATTCCACTCTTTAGTTATCCTCGCGAACTGGAAGCAAAGCGTTTCGTGCGTATCAGTGGTAAATCAACAACATAAGGGTGGAACCAACGACCGCGCCTAGTCCCACGATGGCGAAATGTTGAAAGACGTCCACTGCTGGACATAGGCCTCCCCAAAAGAGTTCCAAAGTGTCCGGTCCTGCGCCACCCGCAATCCATCGGACTCCCGCGACCTTTACCAGGTCATCAGTTCACCTTGTGGGAGGCCTACCAACGCCGCGCCTTCCGGTACGTGGTCGCCACTCGAGAACCTTTCCGCCCCAACGGCCATCAGTTCTACGTGCAATGTGCCCCGCCCACTGCCACTTAAGTTTAGCGATTCAGAGGACTATTTAAATTCAAAAGTTTTATTTCAGACCATGTGATCCATATACTGTTAGTAACAAAATAAACTTAAAACTATGTTAGCAATTATTATACAGCACTACTCGACATAAGTCAAAGTAGTTCTGACCCGCTCAATCCAGTGCCACATTATGTTGCAATTAAATCTACCAGCTATATCGGTTACCTTGGTTCTGCTGCGGATAGCCTCATTTCTGATGCGATCACGCAGAGAAACTCCCAACATAGCCCTCTCCATTGCCCTTTGGGTGACTTAGAGCCTTCTTATGTGGCCCATTGTGGGAGGGCGGGATTATTTCGTGTAATGTATGTGTGTGTAACATGCTGAGCAGGGTTCATTTCGTGACAAAATGTGTCTTATATTATGTCTTTTGTATGTGTTTTTATTGTCACGAATAAATATTTGAATTTGAATTTTGAATTTAATCATAGCGCACACTCTCCGATGTATCCTGTAGAACACCGAGAAGCAGGCAACTTTTCTACGGTGTTCCAGTCTTTGCATTTTAGCCTCAGTTAAATTTAAGCCACCAATGTGCTTCCTGGCACGCTCTAACTAGAAACGACACAGCTCGTGGATCGTCCTGTGATAGCAGTGCTGGTCTTATGTGGTTCCTCGCCTATCACCAGTCTAATCTTACCCCTTATTTCCAGAGCGCATCAGCAAACTGCATTCCAAACTTCTGCTGCGGTGGCCCCATTTTCACGCCCTTCCTGCCAACAACCACCATCCTTAAGACCAACACCGTCACCGAGTCGCTGGTTGACGTGGTCCAGACGCTCCCAGTGATCAACCTGTTGAACAACCAGTTGTCTCCCAAGATCCTTTACCCCCCCGTTTTTTGCCCCTGCAACCGCTGCCCCTGCAACTGCGGATGCGGTTGCAATTCCATCTTCTTTTAAATAGCAGAGGATTACAGAGCATAGCATGGTCGCATTAAGAGTCTCAGAAAACTGGACAAAAGTCAGCTCCCTATACAAACTTAGTTTACTCTCATTTTAAAACGGCGTGCAGACGGCCTACCGCGAAAGGCAATCGAAGTTTCCCCTCTCTGTCACACTTACGAGTTCGTACCTAAGTGCGACAGAGAGAGAAAACTTCGAATGCCGTTCGACTTGGTAGGCCCTCAGGCCCCTATTTCACAAATTTGACAATTGTCACCTGACACTGACATATCACCATACATTGCTTGTTCTAGAAGTTAAGGTGGTCGCTATATTACTTGTGGAAACAGCAATGTACGGAGAGTTGTCGTTGTCAGGTGACAATTGTCAAGTTTGTGAAATAGGGAATAACATGACATAGGTTGGAAACTAGTTTCTGTTCGTATAAATTATAATAGAAATAGAATAGAAAAAAAAACTGAAGCGATTAGAGACTTCGTATGAAAAACATTCTACACGCCAATTTTTTTTCTATTTTAGTTTCTAGCAACAGAATCTAGCTTCCGACCTAGATATGACAAATCTTATTGCGTATACAAAGTTACATGTTAGTCTAGCATGTCGTATTCAAATGAGAACCAAACTGCGTTTGTATGGAGACTCGAGCGTCCTGGCAACCCTTAAATACAAGAGGATTATATATATTACTAGCTGTTGCCCGCGACTTCGTCCGCGTAGAACTTTTTATCGTCTTAGAAAATGATTTCTCTCAATACAAAATTTGAACCCTCTTTTAGGGGATAATTTAAAAAAAAGTTGATGTTCATTTTCTAGTTTGTGAACAAACAGTCTAAAACCAAAGTTAAAAATCTCATACTTTAAAAATGCCTTGAAATACTCAAACTTTGAACCAATTTTAACACTCTTAGGGGATGAATTTGGAAAAACTCTGAAATCAGTTTTGTAGTCTTTTAACGTACAGAATAAGACCGAAGTTAAAAATCTCTTACTCACACTTTAAAATTTTATTGCTCGCCATTTAAAATTTGAACCCCCTTTTAAACCCCCTTAGAGGTTGAATTTTTCTAATCGCTGCTGAAAGTTCTTTTTTAGTATTCTAATAAGTAATCTTTTTGCAAAGTTTTAAGTCTAACTCAAAAAAAAGTGTTGCCCATGCAAAGCTTGCTCTCCTTTTTAACCCTATTAGGGGTGGAATTTTCTAAAACGATTTGTGTGCTTTTTTTGTATTTTAATAAGTAATCTTTCTACAAAGTTTCAAGTCTCTAACTCAAAAACATAAACTTTCCCTGATAAAAACTTTGCACCCCTTTTTATCCCCCTATATTAGGGATAGATTTTTTCAAAACGCTGAAAGTCTTTTTTTTTGTATTTTTATAAGTAATCTTTCTACAAAGTTTTAAGTGTCTAGCTCAGAAAAAGTGTTCCCCATACAAACCTTGCACCCTTTTTTAACCCCCTTAGGGAATGATTTTTGTAAAACGCCGAATGTAGTATTTTTCATGTTCTAATAAGTAATTTTTCGTCAAAATTTTAAGTCTCTATTAAAAAAAAATATGTTTTTCCCATACAAACTTTGCACCCTATTTTACCCCCTTAGGGGTGAAATTTTCCAAAACGCTGAAAGTACTTTCTTTGTATTTAAATAATCTTTCTACAAATTTTTAGGACTCTAGCTAAAAAAAATAGTTTCCCACATACAAACTTTGCACCCCTATTTTAGCCCCGTAGGGGTGGAATTCTCCAAAACGCTGAAAGTGTTTCATTTGTATTCTAATAACTAATTTTTCTACAAAGTTTAAGTCTATAGCTCAAAAAAAAAAGGTTCTCCCATACAAACTTTGCACCCCCATTTTACCCCCTTAGGGGTAGAATTTTCAAAAATCCCTTTTTATCCCTAGCCCACGTTATAAAAGCAACATACTGTGCAAAAATCAACTCTCTAAGATTAGTAGTTTCGGCTGTGCGTTGATGAGTGAGTGATTGAGTGAATAAGTCAGTCAGGACATTTATTATGTATAAATAGATGAAAGATAATGAAACTCCCATTCAAATATCTCAAAAAATTATGAAGCTACATCCGTTTTAATGTCGCTTGTTAGAGTGAGAAAACGATGAGGGACTGTGACGTCAATATACTCGAGCGTCATAGTAAAAAACAATCGTTTCATATGAAGGTGCGTTTTGCGGAAAAGGGACAGAACATACCCCCTCTTAAAACTTTGGACTCTTATAACTTAATCATTACCTATATAACCTCTTGCTTTGTTTTTTTCTCCATTTGACTATATTTATTTTAAATTCTTTTTCGAGAAAATACGTTATGATTATTTACCATATTTTCGATTCCTGAGCTATAACCACGAACTTCGGAATTCGAAAATATTCGGGTATCTCTATCTCTATCGCACTAACCATACTCGAGTGATAGGGATGCAAATATATATGAACATTGAGTATCGGTTTTCGTGGTAGCGCCGCAGGTACTTTGGCTGAATGCGCCGAGCGCGTGCCATTGTCATTAAAAAAAAACAAATTCGTGTTAATTATATTGTTAAAATTTGTTGATTTCATTTATTGAAATTACGACATAAAACGACATTTGCGCATATAAGTTCTCATATCAGGATCGAATATTTATTTATGGTTTATATTTTAGCATTTGTCTCGTAAAGGTCTATCGTAGACGGGATTTAAATTATTAATAAGTGAAAGGCAAAGCAATTCCGCCATTTTGACGAAAATTTGACGGTTCTTATAGCTGACAGTTGGAGCAGCGTTTGATTTCAATAAAAATAAATGAAAAATTAAATGAAGTCGTATATTTCGGAAAATTAATTAACTGTCGCAGTCGGATAAAAACTATCCTAAGTTGCAGCTAGAATAATAATGTACCTATATAAAATGTTTCATATTTTTCCGTTCATGGGATGCTGAGAACATTCGAACCGCGCAAAGCTTAGTTTCAAACTGGCTGATTCTTTTTTTAATTTAGAGATTTATTATAAGTGGAGATAAGCCTAGCATGGTAGCATTAATGACGGACATATGGACGAATGCTATCTATATGTCGGACGTAAACACGATCATGCTACCAGTGTAAATTATAATATTGTATGTATTAATAAAATACCCTATTTATCTATGACTTCCTACAATACAATAGCAATCAATTTCAATTATGATCTACGTTCTATTCGACACCAACGTATGATGCGCATGCGTACTAGAGAACCTTCGTGAAAAAAAAAATACATTCGAATTGAGAACCTCCTCCTTTTTTTGAAGTCGGTTAAAAACTGAAGATTAGAGACTTCGTATAAAAACACTCTACACGCTCAATTCTTTTTCTATTTTAGTTTCTTACAACAGAATCTAGCTTTTGTCCTAGATGTGACGAATATCATTGCGTATACCAAGTTACATGTTATTCTAGCATGTCGTTTTAAAATTAGATCCAAACTATGTTTGTATGGATACTCGAGCGCCCTGGCGATCCTTAAATACAAGAGGATTGTATATATCGATACCTGCAGACTCAAAGGGTGTAACAGCCATTACAACAACAGGCTGTTACGCCCTTTGAGTCTGCAGGTATCGATTATAAGCCTAGCATGGTAGCATCAATGACGGACATATGGAGGAATGCTATCTATATGTCGGACGTAAACACGATCATGCTACCAGTGTAAATTATAATATTGTATGTATTAATAAAATACCCTATTTATCTTTGACTTCCTACAATACAATAGTAGTTTCACCACATGGTACATCTAATTTCCACCTCTTTCAATTATAATCTACGTTCTATTCGATGCCAAAGTATGATGCGCATGCGTAAAACTCGTCGGAAATATGTGCGGACCTGGCTTGATGACGTCATGCAAACTGGAGTGATAGCAAAAAAATCGAGATGCAAAAAAGAAATATATTTTTTGTTTGTGTGCCTATTTATTTTTATACTTTGATACATCACCTTAAAATAAATTAAAAATAAAAAGTACATTTCTAAAAACAAGCTTTTGTAGGTTTGCTTGTATTTTTGTTTATGTAAAAGCGTGTTTAGGTACATTTTGACGGTAAGAGGAATGAAACTGGTGTAACGCTTTTATATTGGAAAAAATAAATGCAAGAAACCATATTATAAAAGCTTGTTTTAAGAAATGATATTTTTTTGTAGTTTCTATTCTAGGATAAGTAATAATAAATTAAAATCAAATAATTTTTAAGCCATTTAATTAGCAGGTATTTAACATTAAAGTTCTTATTTAAAGCAATTACTCAGTTTTTTCCAAAAGTGGTCATTTTCAAAAGCCTCAACACCAGACATTGTGTGATGTGTCATGTCAAAGAATTTGATTACATTGAGAACTACATTCCTCTCGGCACTATGTATGGTCGGGCGCGGGTCGGGCGCGGAAACCACACTTCAAACACACATAGATCGCGGGCCCGCGGGCCCACGACGGGCCCGCGTTCGATGTGTGTTTGAAGTGTAGTTTAAATGTTTTACAACTTGCGCGGGCCCGCGCCCGACCCGCGCCCGCGACCGGTGTCTGGAGGCCTTTAACCATCTTGTAAGTAGTCTATTGTGATAATAGTTATATTTCACCAAACAAAGAAACAATACACAATAAACAATAATGCGATTACGAAAGCGAGAATAATACATGTATTGTGCGTCGGCGCTTGCGTTGGCAACGGTACTGAATAGGCGATAACGGGCAGAGGTGCGGGAAAGCGCGGGGGGAAGCGCATTCCAGCGAGGTCCGCAGATATTTCCGACGAGTTGTACTAGAGAACCTTCGTGAATGCCGCCATATAGGATAATTATACTTTGGTACCGAGGATAATTTAATACTAACTGCATGCGGGAGCGGATATATTTATATACTGGTACGACCCCACGTCATTATGATTGCTGATAGGGAGTCGATATCGGATTTTTATATGTATTAAATTATATGTTAGATAAAGTTATGATTGTGTGATAAAATCGTAGGCGCAACGTCAAGCGTCAACCATTATCTCCATCCCTTTTACACACACTGGTATGCTGTATGTCAGAAAAAGAAGGCTAAAGAAGATGCGCGCATGAAGTTCATGAATTACATGAAGGTATGATGAAAATATATGAACTGATAATATATAAAACAATGTTTCGAAATATGTATTTTTGTAAATATAAGTATTGTTGTATTATTTTCGGTATTGTATACTGCCAATATATTATATTATAATATTTTATGCAACTGTTGTATTAGAAGGGTTTTAAAACGCGAGTGGCGCTGGCGTGGGTTGCGATGCGAGCATTGGCGAGCATCGCAATTAAAGACGCCACGAGCGTTTTTAGACCAGTTATACACCGTTGCATACAATACTTTTTCTACGACAAATTTTATATATATATATATATAAATAGCAGACCACATAATAGTTAAACTTTTCAGGCAGCAAGTTTTCTATTCGTACTTTTGCTACTCACACAATTTCTTCAGGAGTGCAGTTAATAATTTCTTCGACCATTTTAAAAGGAACGTACACTTTTGTCTTCACAAACACGAATAAAATCTAATAGTTTAGGACTAATAGTTTACCATCTTTCGTCTTTTCATTTTGAACTGTATTTTGGTGGGTAATCGGTAATGTGACAGCTCTTGCTTAAGGTTTGTTTTGTTTTTAATTTGTTTGCACTTGCCATCCGAACCAAACCGAAGCCGGACCCGGACCGAATTCGAACTGTTTATTTTTATAAATAATGCCAAGAATTTATAAAACATGTAATTTAACATACAATAGATGATGAATTATTATTATTGTAGTAAATAATTTATAATATACAAATGTTAAATCGTAAATAAACACTTTTATTTTGAAATATTTGTTTAGGAAGTTGGCACCACTGCAATATAGCGGCCGATTAAAAAAAAGTTAAACAGTGCTTTTATGAAAAATGTATGAACCAAAAAAGTACGCTAAACAGTTCGTTTTTGGGCCATAGATCATAGAGTTTTTCGACGACTTATTAGTGGTGACATTGTATTTGAGCTAGCCTATATAAATGACAGTAAACGGTACATGAGTAGAATTTTTTTTTAATCGGCCGCTATATTGCTGTGGTGCCAACTTCATAAACAAATATTTCAAAATAAAAGTGTTTATTTACGATTTAACATTTGTATATTATACATTAAATATACATTTTATTACTTATAGGATTATAAACAAATATTTACAACAAATATAAATATAAAAAAAAAAAAAAAAAAAGAATGGATGGTTGTATGTAGAGAGTAGAGATGGGGTTAGGGAGGGGTTAGGGGGCGATGTTGGGTAGAGCTGCCCCGTCGTTGAGGTCGAAAAAATGCTTTACTGATCTGAATTTGTGCCGGGTCCCGCGAATGCACATGCTTGTGGCTCGGATTATTGATATTATAATCTTTGACCTTAACCAGCCCATTATTATAGATAGGGGTCGGTTCCAGCGGTCGGCAATAGCTTCACCAAGATGTTTTATAAAGGTGGACATTTGTGAGGCGAAGACTCCGTCAACTGATGTGACGAGAGGGGTAAATGTTGCATGTTGTTTCTCGCAGGCGCTACTGTATTTACGTTTTTTCTCTTCTTCTGCGGATTTTAAAATGGAAGCTACCGGGCGAGAGATGTAAGAGGGAGCGTCGGTGTCTACGACACGGATATCGAATAACGCCTCCCTTTGTGCATCCCAAACACCGCGGCAGCTGAGGTCTCCACGAAGTCCACAGTTTCCTTCAGTTAAGATCGGTTCTTTGGTAACATTTCCCCAAGCGTTTTGGCATAGTTCACAAAACAGGTCTCTGATTTCATTGTGACGACGAGTTATTAGGCCACCAGTTTTGCAGCAGAGTGCGTGGTCCACATTGAAGTCATCGTTACCGCACCCATCGCATGATTTGGGCATGGAAACAGGTGTTCTGTTGTATCGTATTGCTAATGAGTATCTAAATTCTAGTGGGGATAAATCAAAATTGTCTTTTTTTGTCGGTATCACTGACAGCCAGGTGGAAGATTTTGTTTTAGTTTTCTTAAAAATTGAACGTTCGATTGCACGTTTTTTGATCGGTGAGAGTTTGTCTAAAATGGAGTCCAAGAGCTTATCCTCTTGAGAGTCTTTCTTTATCCAGCATTCTTTTCTTGCCGCTCTAAGGGATACGTGGTGTTGAGAGAGGTCTAAGGGTTTATTTTCGAGTAAGGCGGATGACAGGATAGTGCAGCCTTTTTTGGATTTATCATAATTTAAGTTTGTCATTTTAGAAAGGACAGGGATGGCTAACCCGCCTTTGTGAACTGGTAAAGAAAATAAGTCGGCTTCAAGAGAGGTTACGTCACCTCCTAGTAAGTTTGGTAGAAAACTGGAGCGTAGTGTGTTTGTTAGCGGCTCGAAGGATTGGTTAGCATTTTCTAAAACTCTTTGTAGGAACGACCATTTAAACTGTGCCGCTTTGGTGAGAGCGGTGTAGGCTGCTTGTGGTGAATCTTTACATATTACAGAAAGTTTTTCTATTGTAGAAGTCCACGTTTCGACTTTTTTGTTCACAAAGTTTTCTTTTCCTTCGCCGATATAACTACCGAGGAAACGTGACCCAGTTGTTATGGTAACGTTGACACCTTTGAATATTTGCTGAGCACATTTCTTGTCATTTTCATTTACAATTAGATAAGACTTTTTGTCTTGGGGAAAGTAGCCGTATGCAGGTCCCATTTGGCTTATTTTGTCCCACCAATGTCGAAGGTTGTTAAGCGTGCCTTGGGCAGAGGAGTCGTCTGCGTACCAGCATTGGGTGATTGTTTGTTCTGATTTCAAATTGTTTATCATGGGTAGTGTTGCTAGGGCATATAAAGGCATCGCCAGTGGGTCACCTTGGGTTACTCCCTCTTCACTGTACAAACTCATGTTGGAATCACGGATCACGAGTTCGGCGTGTCCATTGTAAGTATTGAATAGGAAGCGAGCACAATGTGGCCAGTGTATTCTTGCCTGCCAGAGAGCCAGTTGTCTGTTAACGGAATTGAAAGCGTTGTTTGCATCGACGAGCAGCATACCCCAATTCGATCCCGGTTGACACTCTTTTTGAAAGAGATCATGCATGGCATGTATGGCGCCTTCAATTCCGCAACTTAGCCCACTACAAAGTTGCGTTTGAGCACAGGCTTCGGTGACCTCAGAGCCAGTGGCCAAAATCATGCATTTCGACAGGATCCTGCGGAGGCATTCTCCGATGCCGATTGGTCTCACGCCAGGGGATTTGTCTAAGGCGACTAGTCGGCTTGCCATAAGAGCTTGAATATGATTCCATGGTACAATACTGTTATTTAATTTCATTGTTAGTTGTGCTACGGCGGTCCTCAAGTGTTGGCTTGCCTCGCCGAATCGCAGTAGAATTTTGTTAGTATCTTTCGTCAGCAGCCAGTTGAGGGCTTCACGCGTTTTTCCCCGAAGTACAAGTCGTGTAAAAATCTTTGAGATGTAGTCGTCATTATTGTAGTTTTTTCCAATGTGGAAATTACGAAGAGAGTAGTCTGCTTTGGAGGCAGCGGTTATGAGTATGTCAAACTGTTCTTCATCCCAGAGTTTTTGGCGTCGGTCGATTAATCTTGTGATATCTTTTGCTTTTTTGACATTTTTGTCTCTTTGTAGTATGACGGCAATGAAGATTAGGAGGCGTTCGGAGGGAGAGTCTGAATTGGTTAGTAGTTGTATTTCATCAGCTAGTTTGTGAATAAATCTTCTGCTTACAGTGTTCGAGGGAAGGTCATATAGTTTGCCATGCATAGTGCATACCTTATCCCAACGTTTGTGCCATATATCTGTCTTCGATCCTCTTCGGTTAAAGTAAGGAGAGCCAAATGCTTCTTCTAGTTGAGTTTTGTGTTAGGCCTGGATATTTGCTGATGGAGGTGGATGATCGGTATGGGCGGAGCGGATGTGTCTTTGTAATCCATTTTTTTGAAGGATCTGGGACAATGTGGACATTGCACGGCGTAAATCGGGGTTTCACTTAGGTTTATCGAAGGGTAATTTTGGGAACTCATTTGTAATGTTTTTGCTTCCCGAGTGTATTAATTTTCAAATAAATGATAAGTTTCGCTATGAATTTTGATAATGTACAGGAACTTTAATGTAAAATATGATAATAAACGTTGTTTATAAAATTTATTAATTTTTTTTTGACTTGACGTTGACAGGTGACAACAACTGTAAATATATATTATACATTACTTACTACAATAATAATTAATAATAAATCATCATCTAATGTGTGTTAAATTACATGTTTTATAAATTCTTGGTATTATTTATGAAAATAAAGTTCAAATTCGGTCCGGGTCCGGATTAGGTTTGGTTCGGATGGCAAATGCAAACAAATTAAAAACAAAACAAACCATAAACAATAAGTGTCACATTTCCGATTTCCCACCAAAATATATACAGTTCAAATTAAAATGAAAAGATTGAAGATGACAAACTGTTAGTCCTAGAATATTAAGATTGTATTCGTGTTTGTGAAGATAAAAGTGTACGTTCCTTTTAAAATGGTCGAAGCAATTAATAACTGCACTCCTGAAGAAATTGCGTGAGTAGCAAAAGTACGAATAGAAAACTTGCTGCCCGAAAAGGCTAACTAATTTGTAGTCTGCTATTTATTTAAAATTTGTCGTTAAAAAAGTATTGTATGCAACGGTTTATAACTGGTCTAAAAACGCTGGTGGCGTCTTTAATTGCGATGCTCGCCAATGCTCGCATCGCAACTCACGCCACTCGCATTTTATTTTTAAGACCCTTCTTATAAAACAGTTGCATAAAATACTATAAATGTCTACACCTACAGCATTTTATTATATTTTTCCTACACAATGCAGTAGAAACCTAAATTCTGACAAATAGTACACTGGCCTGCAATAGTACTTATGTGACAGTACATAATGAAGGGCATCAAACACGAGTGTGGGTTTATGAAACGAGCGTCAGCGAATTTCATAATAGTATCACACGAGCGTTTTAATGCCTAATTATGTACAGTTACATACACTACTTTATCTACCCACATGTTATAAATCCTCAATGATGTGTTCGGGAACCATTAGAATAACTGCCATTGCACCGCCTTGGCCGACTAGATTTCAAATCATGACCAACTCCACCAGACCAGACCACCATCCGGTCCACCCGACCTCCACACCACCGGACCAGATTTCCATAATAAAATCGATTATCGATGTTATTATGATTTTTCATACATTATAATAACACTGGCACAGATAAAACGCTGATGTTACGTCACTGGTTGCAATTATGGTGGTCATTATATATGATTTCCGAACACATTCTAGAGGATTTATGATATGGGTGTAGATAAAAGTAGGTATAACACTCATAAACGTGACGATAAGCATAATTGTTATACCTTCTTTTGCAGGCCAGTGTATTTAACGTGCTATGTGGTATATTTAATTAGAGTTTCATTCTTTTTTTAACCCCTGACGCAAAAAGAGGGGTGTTATAAGTTTGACGTGTCTTTGTGCTGTGTATCTGTGTGTGTCTGTCTGTGGCATCGTAGCTCCTAAACGAATGAATCGCTTTGAATGCGGTTTCTTTTATTCGAAAGCTGATGTGATCCAGATGGTTCTTAGCTACGTTTCAACAGCATCAGCTCAGCCGTTTTTGAGATATTGAACTTTGAAATGAAAATGTCGGGGGTTTTTTCACTTTTCTATGTTGTAGTACTTGCAGTTATTATAATACTACGAAGGTGGCAAACGTGGTCTGACTGACGGTAAACAGACACCGTAAGTTTTGGATGCATATTTTTATTTTATTACGAAAATCAAAAGTATGATCAAGAGGAATATCAACTGCAACATTAAAACTTTCTTATGATTTCTTTTTCTGATGTTACGAGTATATGCATTTGAAATCTGCACGCGCCGGCACCCCTCGTAAACGCTCTATATTAAACGGGCTTATGCTATGATGTCACAACTTGTATTCTCGGCGAGATTCGTCATTTTATCGTGAGATAAAACGAAATACAATCGTTTTTTTTGTATGATATCATGCATGATTGAGTGCAATTTATTCGAAATTGAAGTCGTATGCAAGTTGCCCATTAGTAAGAATATTACGTCGTAAGTATCGGTCAATGAAAATATGTCACTTGTCAATGTATTATTACAATGTACGACCCGGTAAGTATAAACTAGTTTGACACAAATTCAGCGTAGGTTTTATATTAAAATAGGTATTTTAATATAAAATTGTTATTATCTATTTTGTAGCGAATGACGTCAGAACGACTCCAAGATTTTATATGTTAGCTCAAGCCCATGCACAACAGTCAACGAATGCAGAAAATATATATTTAAGAAGAGGCACAGACAGCTATAGAAAACATCCCTCCAACGGAAGCCCCTCTTCGCCAGCATACACTTAGGGCAATATATCAAGGAGTCCATGTCTGGGGACAAGCCTTGGTGCCTCTCCAAAAGCTTCCGATTCCTTCTTCTTGGCGCTGGAAAATAGAAAACAGTGAATGGACTCCTGTTTGGTCAGATTTACCAGATGTCGCAAGTGTGTGCTTGGAACTCACTCATTTCAGGTGCAAGAAAGGTTGCAAAAATCATTGCAACTGCATTAAAAGAAAATTGAAGTGCACAGAAGTATGTATGTGTGCCGGAAACTGCGGACATTAAATTGTTTTATAAAATTATTTAGAATGTGTTTTATTTGGCATCATAAAAAAACAAAGTAAGCATACTCGTATAAGCAGATACTCGTAGTCGTACTTGACCATTTTGTAAGATAAACGCCGCGCCGCCTAGCGCGAGTCCAGCTAGCCGCGCTGCGTACATTTAATATTTTTTTCACTATGTTTTTGCATTAGGACATTATAAAAAGTGTATATTTTTTGTTTTAACATGAATCGCGCTTTATTATTGTATTTTTTGTTTGATAGTTTATGTCACTATACAAAAGTTATTAGCTCCCAAAACAAAAATCTCGTACCAACATTTTCACCTTTTTACGTTTTTCTTGTAAAATTACTATGAAACTGAAAAAAACGAATAAATCAGCAATGAATTTTACGTCTTTGGTTTATACGAAAATTATACCAAACTTGCCATAGTAGCCACCAGGACGAGACTAGATTTTTTTTTAAAGAACACTGTTGGCGGCCATCTTTGTACCCTTCCCGACTAGCCTCACGTTTCTTATTGCCTCCCGGACTAGAGATGCTTAGGATTACTCAAGGAACATTTAAGGAATATATATGACGAAGCACATAGCTTAATAAAAAAAAAATGGGTTATGTATGGGAGCGATGCATAACTTCCTCCACTATATATAGTGGATAGTGTCCATATATGGCATGCCCGTAAACTGTAAAGTCAATATTTTTCAAGGAAAATGCAAAAATAAAATGAAGTAGACTTTTCAAGATACGGGTTAACCCCGTAAACAGACGTTTCGGTGAGTGTGTACAGTGAATTTGACAACTGTCACTTGCATCTTGACCCCATTTTTGCCCTAAAATCTGTTTTGTCATTATGATGTTTTGGTAATACCGCATATTATCTTTATTTATAAAACGCAAATAAAAAAATATTTACAACAAATATAAATATAAATAAAATAAAATTTAAAAAATAATACCCGACTCCGGACACGCGATCTGAAAAGTATTAAATAAGAAAACAATTTACTTCTGAAATCAAAACCTGACATTCAACTCTCTCATATATTTGGATAAAGCCGTGGTTGCATGCATCAACATATATTCAGGCCCCAAAGGCATGCGACCACGGCTTCATCCAAATATGAGAGAGTTGAATGTCAGGTTTTGATTTCAGAAGTAAATTGTTTTCTTATTTAATACTTTTCAGATCGCGTGTCCGGAGTCGGGTATTATTTTTTAAATTTTATTTTATTTTATTATTTTATGATGTGTTCTGTAGTCGGGTATTATTTGTAATCCTATTTTATTTAAAAAATATTGGTTATATGTGACGGGGACAATGGGGTAATTTAAATAGATATTAAACTTTACTTCATACTTTTCCTTTTTATTTCAAATTTTTCTTTTTTTTAATCATGTTACAATCTTGGTATGTAAATATTATAAAACTGTTTACATACAGTCTTGATATTTATATTACAAATTTACTATCAAATGTATAGAATTAGGTATCTAGGTACTTATTCTACTTCTATTCACGGTCCTCAAAAAATCTTCATCTGTCATCAGAGGTTTATTAGCCGATTCTGTAACTTCCTCGTCTACCTCAGGTATGGCTAAGTGAGGTTCGGGGTCCAGAATGTCAGTATTTACACAATTTACACTATTTACACATATGAGAGCGCTTTGAACAGCGAAGATCTGTTGTCGCAAGTTTCCACCTCGTTCGCTAATTCTCGTCAATGCTTCAGTCACTGCTTTTTGTATTTGTGCAGGTTCTGATTTTGTTATATACTTAGCTATATACATTGCTACACTTACAGCTGAAACCACGGGTTGGACGTCGATGTTCGCGCGCCACAAACATAGTAATGTTCTGTTGTAATTTTTAATCATAACTTCCGTCTCATTTCGTTTCAGTTCGTAAAATCTTCCACCGTTTTTTGCAGCCTGGTGTGGTGTTCGTCGAGGATTTTAGTAGCATTAGACAAATCTCGCAAATCCAAATCTGCACGTATTAGTGTCATTTTGCTTGTAGTAGGTAACAGTGTGATAGTGGGTTTGCAATCAGAAGACTAGATCATGCATTTCACCCTCTGCTGGGATCTCACAGGTGACTACGCTTTCTACTAGTATAAGCTTTATTCCAGCACGTGAATTTAAATGTCTTTGCACCAGATCATCATATGGACATGCGGACTCCCACGGAGTTGGAACTCAATTCGCCACCAAAAGTCTTCAATATCGCACCCTAAGATGGGATCGGATGATGAGGTTTTCAGCATTGAACTGGAACATGAATTGCCGCGATAAAGTAACAGGATACGACTCCACTAACTGTATTTTTCATCAAAACTGAGATCTTACACACGAACATAAGGTCTTCCATCCGCCACTAATAGTGGGTGTAGCATATCTGGCCAATTCAGGTCATTGCATGACAGAGTAACATACCAGTGTGCTGGTCCAAGGTTACGCACCATGGCCATTAGCTCAGAATATGCCCTGTGCTAGTATGAAGAAGTGCCTCGAATATTTCTCATGCATAGGTGTATGTTTTGGAATTAATCACTATGTTGGACACCATCTTGCCACAATCTTCCGCAAATGGAAACATTTTGTCTCGCTTTCAGAAGCTCTACCACTGAGAGCGCGTAAAATATATATTATGTGCCCTGAAATCGTTTGTTACTTCAGGTTACTTCCCATCACACGTGATTGAAAATAGTCTAATGGAGAGGTCTAATTTCATTTAGCCCATTTTTCACATCCGGAAATAGTTGAACCCAGGCTAGCTCTACAGCCCTCCGCTCTATGAGAAGTGCGGTTTTGCGCTGTATTTCACGGATCGGTAAGACGGTGTCATTATCATAAATGTTTTGACATATTACCTCCGCGATGTTGGGTACTGGAATCTCATTTAGCAATAACAGAGTAGTGCTTATTATTCCGTCATGAAATTCGTTCGAACTGGCTTCATTTAATTGGTTCCCTTCAACAAATGCTGCGCTGTCTTCTTCTGTTAAATGTGACTTCACTATTGTGAGAGAAAATTTAATATCTCTACTCGACCCCACTGCCAGAACGAAATGCAGGTGTTTTGATAAGGTATCTAGTGTTGGAAAAATCATTACCATTGCACGACCAGCGCTAGGTGCGACGCGGCCTTTTGGACTCCGAGAGTAAGAGTCAAATACTTCAGTAATTTTTTTGATTTTGTGAAATGACTGCCACGGAAATATCATTGCAAGTAATAATGCAAAGATGTGACATCGTGATAGCTCGTCCAGTCCTACTTTAATACTAGTGTAATAGCCACTAAGTACAGTCAATGAAGGAATCACTAAGCCTACTGCGGCGTCGCATCCAATATCCAGTGTATAACTTTTGGATTTTGGTAGCAATGGTAATATAATACAAGGCCAGAACTCATCGGTAGCGAGATGGTCAGGCTGTATATTTATATACTCGTAGATTTTCGAGGCAAACCTTATGATATTTGTCACCAAACATCAACACACGGTCAATATCTGAAGGTTTCCAGCCCTGTAGGGGATTTGAGGATGAATGTGCGATTTCGGATGTTGCGTTGGCTGTGCATTGCTTGCCTCTGCTAGTCGAACTGAAAATATAACTGCCTTGATAGAAAGAACCTCTGAGAATTAAGAGAATTGCAGATGAGTTCGATATTTCATAATAATGATTCTCAGTATTTACTTCTTCCTCAGCGATTTCGATGATATTCAAACAAAATGATTTGCAGAATTGCCGATAGATAGCGCTAGTAGTATTCTTATAGGCTGATATAAACTTGAATCGTCTTCCTATCGCTTGTTATACTTTAGTTTAATAATGTTTTTATATATTTGAACTGGAAATTTTCTCTTCTTTCATTTGATCCCCCACACGCTATGGTAACGACAGATTTTTTTCAAAGTCAGTCACTTATTTGTATGTGACAGCCATCATATTTTTCTTTTTCATACAAAAGGTATCCTATGTTAACCGGAGCATAATTTCGAATCGATTGACACCCCATTTATCAAAATCGGTTCAGTATTTAAAACGCTACAGCGGAACATACAAACATACAAACATAGACTGCTAAAAACATATCCCTTCCGTTCGGCTCTGCCGTCGTCGGGCAAAAAAGAACGGATGGTTGTATGTAGAGAGTAGAGAGGGGTTAGGGGGCGATGTTGGGTAGAGCTGCCCCGTCGTTGAGGCCGAAAAAATGCTTTACTGATCTGAAATTGTGCCGGGTCCCGCGAATGCACATGCTTGTGGCTCGGATTATTGATATTATAATTTTTGACCTTAACCAGCCCATTATTATAGATAGGGGTCGGTTCCAGCGGTCATGATGTTTTAGTAATATGCCCCGCCTCAAACATATTAAATGTGTACTTAGTGTTTATCACTGGCGTGTTACTGACCCATCTACTGATGTCATGTTATTTTAACGGCCTCCGTAGCCCAGTGGGTAGTGACTCTGCCTACGAAGCTGGAGGTCCCGGGTTCGAATCCCGGTCAGGGCATTTATTTGTGTATTTATCACGAATATTTGTTCCTGAGTTATGGATGTTATATATGTATATAAGTATCTATATGTATGTATCTATTATATATATCATCGCCTAGTACCCACAACACATGCCTTATTGAGCTTACCGTGGGCCTAGGTTGATTTGTGTAAGATTGTCCCGTAATATTTATATTTATTTTATTTATTTATTCATTTATTAAAATCCGCCCGATAATTTAAGTGCTAGAAGCAAAGTTGTGATTTCAGTATTGGTGTTCACTCACGCCCGCCATATTGTTTTTTTTAATTCGATTTGTGCCAACGCCAACGCATTGTCAGCTTTAAGAGAAATCTAACACCACCACCTCATTTGTTAGAATAAATCAAGCATCTTGACCAGGGGGAGGTAGCATTCTTTCAACACTAAAGGCCTGCGCAAACCGGCGGAGCGCAGCGCAGATCACTTTAAATTTATTACTGTAAGTATTCTTTTTTTTATTTTTATTCACAAACAAACAGTCTTACATAATAAATGTACAGAATACATTAAGCATAACACAGATCAATAGTTTCCTGGAAGATGAACATCTAGAACGTTGCAGATAAGACACTAAGCAAATAGAATTGGAAAATTAAAACAATTACAACAGCTGCTAAGAAGGTATTAGGTACATACATAACGTTGCATTTCAATCGATCATCATGCGAACATACAAGTTTAATTATTGATATTAATTTTTGTTGAACTATAAAACCTCATATAAAAACAAAATCCTTGTAGCCAAAAAAAAATAAAAAAATAAACTGCTTCTAAAATGTTGCCAAGATATCCTAATTTTTAAATGCATCCTTAAGCGATGTAAGTTTACAGTGAAAAATATCAATATCGATAAGTTTTAGATTTATATTATATAATTCACATGCTCGTTTAATAAACACATTTTTACCGTAGCACGTCCTGCTGCGTGGTATACAAAATACATTTTTTTTACGAAATTGGCGCTCTCGTCTTCGCGGAACTCTAAAATTAATTTAATGTAAAAGAGTAGGGGCATCAAATTGTGAATGTATGATCTTATATAGTATAACATAATCCGTGGAATCACGACGGTCACTTAACGCTTGTATATTAAAACGCTTACTAGTATCAATATAATCTGTATATGTTTGCCCTGTCCTAAAGGCCAGTGATTTAACAATTTTTTTCTGGAGTCGCTCAATCCTGTTATTATGAACATTATAGGAGGGTTTCCACACTGGCGCTGGCAAACTCGAGATGACTCCGGACAAAACTGTTGTATAAAATTTTATATGTAGAAAGATTTTTAAACTATTTGCCAACTCGCATAATAAAGCCTAATTGTTTATAAGATTTTTTTAGTATTTTGTCCATATGCGAAATGAAAGTGAGCTTGCAATCCATAATCACACCGAGATCTCGAACTTCTATAACTCTGTTTAATATATTTCCAGAGAGTATATAGTTATATTTAAATGTGTTTTTCTTTTTAGAGAAGGTAATGACATTGCATCTATTAAAATTAAGGAACAGATTATTTAATTCACAATAATTAACTAAAATATTCAAATCATCTAGTAATTTTTGACAATCATTAATATTTTTAATGATTCTATACATTTTTGTAGCGTCTGCATAAAGTAAGAAATTTGAGTGATCAATGTGATTAGCGATATCGTTCACATAAATTGTGAAAAGTAGAGAACCCAAATGAGAACCCTGAGGGACTCCAGAGCTAATAGACTTCCATTGGGATTGGTAACCCAACAGAACCACAGCTTGACTCCTATTTTCGACGAAAGATTTAATCCAACGAAAAACATCACCATGGATACCAAGCCGCCAAAGCTTCTCTAATAACTTCTCTAAGCCTTGGCGAAATCAGTATAAATAGCGTCTACACTGTAACCGTCATCCATAGCGTCAACAATATCATTTGTAAAGGTTAGTAAATTTGTGTCAACGGATCGACCTTTGAAGAAACCATGTTGGTTAGGTATAATGTGGTGACGTACTACATTAAACAGCTAATCCGTGACAATCTAGAAATATAACGATAATTACAACATCACGGCTTACAGGTCCCTTGGGTATATGAGTGACTAATGCCTGCTTCCAGACCCTAGGCACACGGCCTTCTTTAATCGATTTAGTAAATAAAATCGTAAGAGGTATGGCTAGAGTCGAACAACAGCTTTTGATTAATAGTGGATGTATTCCGTCATGACCAGCACCTTTGTGGATATTGATTGCCTTCAAGTAGTAACACACTTTCTATTTTAATTACATCACTTCATAGTATAAAACAAAGTCGTTTCCGGCTGTCTGTCTGTCTGTCCCTATGTATGCTTAGATCTTTAAAACTACGCAACGGATTTTGATGCGGTTTTTTTAAATAGATAAAGTGATTCGAGAGGAAGGTTTATATGTATAATACATGCATGTATACATACCCGTGTGAAGCCACCGGTCGCTAGTTAAGGGTATACATTTGAATGCTCTGAGACCGACCTCGGAGCATCACGGGGGATTTCTACTCTGCGGCATCGAGGAGTATGTTAGAGGATGCCACGGCGGTAGGCGGTGGCATCCCCCGCAATGCGCCGAGGCCTCCCGAGTGCGCCGGGGTAGCGGGGCTGTGGGTGTGTCCGCAATTCGGTGGACGACGGGGGTGAACACGAATTTTGATACCGCAATGCCACAGTATCCCACGGCATCCCACGGCATGCCATGATCGGTGATTCGTAGACTCGGCGCACTTTGGCGCATACCGGGGGATGCCGCCGCAGTATCGTCAGCACTATTCAACGCCGCGGGGAGAAGATACCGCCGCGGCATCCCCCGGTATGCGCAGAAGTGCTCCTAGGTGCGCCGGCCGCCGGCGCTGCGCTGGCGGGCGCTCGCGGTATCGCGGGGGAATTTCCCTCGTCGGTGTGCGCTGCGCGGAGTAAATCATCCTAGGTGATCTGCGCTGCACTCCGCCGGTTTGCGCAGGTCTTTAACGATCGATATAATCCATTACCTTTCTTTTGGCTTTGGCCGTGTAGTCGGGTAAAATTTTAATATTAATATAGTTCATATCCTATTGTATTGTGTAAATCAAAGTCGATTTGAAATTCTCCCGAGCTTCAAATTCGGAGAATCTCCCCTTGAAGGATAAGGAGGGAAAATCTCACAGGTGGATGTATTTTTCTCCATGAAGACACGTTTTATTAACAAGATTGTGTACTACAGACTTGTGTAGAATTTATTCAGCTTGAATGTTGCTCTAGACCATGTTTTCATAGAGCACGTAGTTTTCGAACAAAACCGGAATTTCTTACGGATGGAGTACATTTTCCAAGCTGGCGGCCGCTCTACAAGGTCCAGCCAGACCCGGGGACTTTTAGGAGACGAAAACAGGGCTTCTAACAAACATTCGTACCAAATTTCATCAAAGTCCCCAAGATTTCGAGGTTAGACAATATCGACTGTACTAATTAGTTGCAGAGTCCTCAGGCAACCGGATTGCTCGCGTATTTGGGCTCCCGAAGTGTTGTCCCAAACTGAGCCAACTTGGACTGGGGCGGGGTAGACACACTTTCGCATTTAAAATATTAGTATGGATTAACTAGTATGGATATTTATGTCCTTTTGAATAAAACACTGAAACAATGCAAACGCGTCAGACAAAACGTGATTTTCCTATCTGCAGTCGCCACATAAATGGTCACGTGCGTCCTATTGACCTAATTAATTATTGCGGAAAAATCCGTAATTTCCTTACAAGTGTACTTGTTGAGAAATATCAACGCTTAACCTATCTTTATAACAACGGTGGCAAACAGCCATACGCAGCGCCTTGGTGGTAAACTTAGCCTATGGACGCTTGCTCCAAAGGAGTCACGCGTTGCTGACCCTTAATTGCTTTTAAGATTCATTGTGTTGAAGACTAATAGAGACTGGCTCTGTGAGTTGTAGAAATGAGAGACAGACGTTTAAAAAAAAAACTAAAAAATGAATAGACAAAAAAAAAATTATGTAATTTTCACGAGAATCAGTTGAGAAATGCGACCTGTAGACTCCTCAACAGCTGGACATCGGGACACCGGACGATTTTCGGCCCAAGCTGAAGCATATAACTTCATTTGCTCCGCTCTTTCGTACGATCTTATTTATTAAATTTATTTGCTTTAAGTATATTTACACGGCATAGTATACAGATAAACCAATACGCCGAGAAACTCAATTAACACATAAAAATAAAAGTAGCAAACGCAGAGGGAATGAGGTACCTATATAAAGTTAGTCACACAATTTTTAGGTACTAGATTGCCTAGAATCCATCACCTCACAAAAATTCAGACATTCCTTCAATGTTTATATATTTTCGAGTTAGTAATGTATATCAAGTGCAACATCAAACAATTTCCTGTTTTTAAAAGTATACGCCAGCGGCATAAAATAAATTCAAGGCCTCTAAAAACAGCTTTACTAGCAAAAAGTGCTTTCGGCATGGCACCGAAACTCTTGACAGGTAAAGCTTTTTATCCAGTCAATGAATACTTAAACTGTAATTAGCGAAAAATAATTTATAATTAAGACTATCGTTATATAAGTATGTAATGCATGCTGCTTGCAAATTTGTATGCCTAAATGGCCGAACATAGTGATACGCATTATTACCATTGTACCATCTTTTTTTTTTTTTTTTATTTATTTATTTAAGGTCGCTGAAACAGCTAAGGTCATTAGCGACCACTATAGGGATACACTATTAAATCAAGTTGTAGTAGTTGATAAATTTGAGAAATTTTACAGAATTTTTCGAGTTATTTAAACAATCCCTTTGTTACCTATGCATTACAAATAAAATTTACTTTACTTTACTTCCTTGTATACAGCCGTCCATCACCATGCAAACAAATCACACTCAGATGCTGAAGCCGGGAGAGCATTCAGTAACGCCAGCGCACGGAGAAGCAGAGTGCTTGTGTGATACCGTCCGCGCCAGCGGCACTGCCAACAGCTGGTGCGCCCGCGGCCTCAAGCTCCCGCGGGGATCCTAGTGCCCCCGCCAAGACGAGCCAAGCGAAGCGCAAGGGCAGACACTACCTACCTTTTCTCGAAGCACTTCGTCGTTTTTTTGAACCCTCATAACTTGTGTTTGGATTATACCAGATATATAAACGAAATCTCGGGATATGATGTCAAAAATTAGGTATCTAATAGCTAGTGACCAATTCAAGGGAACGGAATTTGAATCACGCCGAGTGTACACCCGCACACTGAGAGCTACGACGCGTCGAACTTACACAGAACCCGTAGCTAACAATTAACTACGGAGAAAGAACATTAAAAGAACATAACACCTCGTATTTTCAACACAATCTTTCCCGAACATGAATGTACTAGCAAGGACATCTTCAAAAAGAGGTTAAAAAACCCTCTAATTTAATCTAGTATAGGTTTTTATTTTTATTTTTAACTAGCTTTTGCCCGCGACTTCGTCCGCGTAGAACTCGTTTATATCGTAGCTCGATACAAACTTTTACCCTTCATTTCCCTTTTAGGAATAGAGTTCCAATATAAAAACTATCATATGTCCTTCTCCGAGACTCAAACTATTTTTATCATTATCATCATAATCATCATATCAGCCGAAAGACGTCCACTGCTGGACATACGAGTTCCAAAGTGACCAATCCTGCGCCACCCGCATCCAGCGAACTCCCGGGACCTTTACCAGGTCATCAGTCCACCTTGTGGGGGGGCCTACCAACGCCGCGCCTACTAAATGGGTCAATCAACTTTTTCTTGTTGTTATTCTGTCCCGGTAAGCCAAGAGACAACAGTAACAGACTTTCTTAGAAAAAATACTATAAACTGGACTCCTATCATGCTAAGGAGATGCCCCACCATGGAATGGGTTTACCAATATGACAAAAACACGTGTTTAGTGGATTTAAACCCCATAAAATAATAGTTTTAAAGGGTGACCCAGGAGACGTAACCATGGCAACGAGCAACAAGAAATAGTTGATTGACCCAAATAACTACCTCTATACCAAATTTATTCTAAATGGGTTGTATATTAGCTCCATACAAATATTCACCCCTCATTTCACCCCCTTAGGAGATGCTTTCCGGGATAAAAACTATCCTATGTCCTATCTGTAAACCTAATTTCATCTAAATGTGACCCCCTTAGGGGAGGATTTTCGCGATAAAACTATCCTATGTCCTTCCCCAGGACTCCCAACTATCGCTCTACCGTAAATGGGTTCCATCCAAATTTTCACCCCCATTTCACCCCCTTAGGGGATGATCTCTGGAAAACAATATATCATATCTCCTTCCCCAGGACTCCCAACTATCGCTTTACCGTAAATGGGTTCCATCCAATTTTTCAACCCCCATCTCACCTCCTCAGAGGACTCATCCTCTGAGGAGTTAAATCATCATTTCGGGTTTAAAACTATTTTAAAGTCATTCTCCGGGACTCAAACTATCTTTATACCAAATTTCATCTGAATGGGTTACATCCAAATTTTCACCCCCAATTTCACCCCATTAGGGCCGGGATGATTTCTGGTATAAAAATGATCTTATATCCTTATCCAGGTCTCTAACTATCTCTATACAAAATGTCATCTAAATGGGTTCTATCCCAATATTCTCCCCCTTTTTTATCCCCTTAGGGGATTATTTTCGGGATAAAAGCTATCCGTTGTCCGTCTCCGCGACTCCAACTATCTCTATACCAAGTTTCATCTAAATGGGCTACATCCAAAAATTTTGCCCCATTTCACCCCCTTAGGGGATGATTTCCGGAATAAAAACTGTCTTAGGTCCTTTTCCAGGACTCAAACTATCTTTCAACCAAATTTTATCAATTAGGGTCATAAACAAATTTCCACCCCCAAATACAACCCCTTAGGGGATGATTTTCGGGATAAAACTATCCTATGTCCTTCCCCAGGACTCCAACTATCGCTATACCGTAAATGGATTCCATCCAAATTTCTATCGACCATTTCACCCCCTTAGGGGATGATTTCCTCCTTTCATTTGTTCCGGAAAAAAATATTCTATGTCTTTTCTTAGGACTCTACCTCTCTCTATACCAAATTTCATCTAAATGGGTTCTATTCAAATCTGCAACCCTCATTTCACCACCTAAGGAGATGATTTTCCGGGATTAAAACTATGCTATGCAAGAACTCACGTTACTCCATATCTAAACAGAAGCGATTTAATGAACATGGAGTCTCGGCGCTTCCTGCACTTTGCTTGCTTACTGTCTGGGATTGTGAAGACTCAAGGACCTTCATACCTGCATGACAAGCTCAGGTTTATGCAGCGCCAAATGTATGTACACTCCTCATGTGCCCTGCACACAGAACTGCAGCATTTCGTGGCAGTTTTAAGTACACTGCCACGAAATGCTGGAACAACATACCGCCACCTTATAAGCAAGCTACTGCGTTGCAATCTTTTAAAGCTAAATTAAAAAGTTATATTCTCACTAAGCAAAAATTAACTTCTGGGTAATGGAACTCTTTCATTCCGTGTTTTACATTACTTTATCATATTAAATTAAATTCAATAATTTATTTATAAATATATAATTTTACATACATATATACATAGTTTCACGCCTTTAATCCCTTTATCATACCTTCCAATTATGCCATTATACATATATATTATCATAAATATACCATATTATTATATTTATTTTCTTATTAAATTCCACTTGCTTCATTTCCGCTTCGTACCTACTGTCGTAATTGTTAGCGCCAGTATTTGTGAGATTGTACTAACAGCTACGCGCAACTGCGCTCCCTACTGGTGTTCACGGAAAACCAGCGTCGGGTACTCCAGTAGCACCTGGCATTATGCTGAGTGGTCACCTTTTCTATTATAAGTTAATTGTAATTGTATAACTTATACTGAAATAAATTATTTTCTTCTTCTTCTTCTTCATTGTCCTTCCCTGGGACGGCTTCCATCTCTTTACCAAATTTCATCTAAATGGGTTTTATCAAAAATTTTACCCCCTATTTCCCTATCCTTTGTCATACTCAGGGACTCAAACTATCGCTATACCAAATTTCATCTAACTGGGTTACATCTAAATTTTCAGTCCCAATTTCACCCCATCAGGGTATGATTTCCGGAATTTAAAACTATCATAAATGTCCTTTCCCAGGACTCAAACTATTTTTCAACCAAATTTCATCAAAATGGGTCACAAACAAATTTTCACCCCGAATTGCAATTGACTTTCGGTATAAAACATTCCTATGTGATTCCCCAGGACTCCAACTCGCTATATTGTAAATGGGTTCAATACAAATTTTCAGCCCCCATTTCATCCTCTTCGGGGATGATTTCCGGGATTCAAAGTATCCGTTGTCATTCTCCGGGACTCAAACTTTACTATCTCTATACCAAATTTGATCTAAACGGAGTCCATTCAAAATTTCATCCCCCATCCCCTTAGGGGAAGATGTCCGGGATAAAAACTATCCAATGTCCTTTCCCAGAACTTAAACTACTTCTAAACCAAATTTCATCTAAATGGGTTCTTTCCAAATTTTCACCCCTCATTTTACCCCCTCAGGAGATGATTTTTCAGGATAAAAACTATGCATTGTCCTTACCTGGGACTTCTTCTATCTCTTTACCAAATTTTAACTAAATGGGATTTATCTATATTTTCAGCCCTATTTCATCCCCTTAGGGGATGATTTTTGGGATTCAAAGTAGGTATCCGTTGTCATTCTCCGGGACTCAAACTATCTCTATACTAAAATTGATCTAAACGGAGTCCATCCAAAATTTCATCCCCTATTACACCCCCTTAGGGGAATATTTCCGGGATAAAAACTATCCAATGTCCTTTCCCAGAACTTAAACTACCTCTAAACCAAATTTTATCAAAATGGGTGACATCCAAATTTTCACCTCCCCGTTTTACCCCCTAAGGGGAAGATTTCCTGGATAAAACCTATTATTTGACCTTCCGCGGGACTCAAACTATTTATATGCTAAATTTCATCTAAATCGGTGCAGCGGTTTAAGTAGCTCCATACAAACTTCCACCCGCCATTTCATTCTCTAAAGGGTTGATTTCCGGGTTAAAAACTACTCTATGTCCTTCCCCAAGACTCAAACTATCACTATACTAAATTTCATCTAAATCGGTTCAGCCGTTTTCACGTGATGCGCGGTCACATAAACAGACAAACAGATAAACAGACAAACAAACAAACAGACAAAAATTCTAAAAACTGTTGGATCGTGTTCTGTTGTCGATTCTAAGTATCCCTAGCCAATCTTTTTTCGAATCCATTCCATGTACAGACTTTCGACCCTCTTTAGCTTTATTATATGTATAGATTAGAAGGTAATAAATATAATATGTAGGTACACAAAAAAAAAAATGTAACGAAAGTGAGTGCAATCCTCGCCAATAAACACTATGCTTGGCGAACTAATAAGTGACTAGCTGTTGCCCGTGACTTCGTCCGCGTAGAACTTTTTATCGTCTTAGAAAATGATTTCTCTCAATACAAACTTTGAACCCTCTTTCAGGGGATAAATTAAAAAAAAACGTTGATGCTTATTGTCTAGTTTGTGAACAAACAATCTAAAACCAAAGTTAAAATCTTTAAAAAGGTCTAGAAATACACAAACTTTGAACCCCCTTTTAACACTCTTATGGGATGAATTTGGAAAAACTCTGAAATTAGTTTGGTATTCTTTTAACGTACAGAATAAGACCGAAGTTTCAAATATCTTACTCACACTTTAAATTTTTCTTGCTCTCCATTAAAAATTTGAACCGCTTAGGAGGAATTTGTGGTTTATTTCTTTTAGATAGGGATACTTTTCCAGAATGTAAAAATATGTCATGATAATCATGGTGTTTTTGTTCTGGCCAGAATGTAAAGGTATCGGTACTAAAAAGCAGAAAGCAAAATTACATGGACTTGTAACAGTGTGGCTCGAAAATAAAAGTGGACTTGTAACAATATAACTTTTTTTATTTACGGATTGGGCGGGCTACCAATTATAAGTTTATCTGCTATATGCTAAGCTTAAAACGTGCATCAAATTTATAAGCTTAGCCAGCTTTGTCCCAAATCTGGACTTGGGTCACTCTGGCTCTCAGGTACAGATTTTTAGAATGGTTGAATTCAAATCAAATCAAAACAAACCTGTGAAACTGGATTAATTCTAACTAAGCAATGAAAGGTCAATTTAAATGACAACCCTACCACTATATTTTGAAATTCGATAACTCCGAAACGCCGCAATAGTGGAACTTGGTTTTAATATCAGTGATAGACCTGATTAATAGCAATCTTTCAATGCTGGTCACAAGTTGCACTTTTGAGTTTTAATGGAGGAAAAAAATAAAAACCAATATCTGAAGTTTTAATGGAGGAAAAAAATAAAAATTTTAAAAGGTAAACCCCCTTAGGGGTTGAATTTTTCTAATCGCTGAAAGAACTTTTTACGTATTGTAATAAGTAATCTTAATACTAACTTTTAAGTCTCTAGCTCAAAAAAAGTGTTGTCCATACAGAGCTTGTCCCTTAGGGGAGGAGTTTTCTAAAACTCTGAAAGTACTTTTTTATTTTAATAAGTAATCTTTCTAATAGTTTTAAGTCTTATTAAAAAAAAAGTGTTTCCTACACAACACTGGTTCCCCTTCTTAACCCCCTTAGAGGTGGAGTTTTCTAAAACGTTGAAAGTTTTTTTTTTTAGTATTCTAATAAGTAATATTTTTGCAAAGTTTAAAAACTCAAAAAAAGTGTTGTCCATGCAATGCTTGCTCCCCTTTTTAACCCCCTTAGGGGTGGAATTTTCTAAAACGCTTTATGATCTTTTTTGTAGGTATCTTAATAAGTACTTCTACAAAGTTTCAAGTCTCTAACTCAAAATAAACTTTCCCTCATAAAAACTGTACACCCCTTTGTATCCCCCTTAGGGATGGTTTTTTCCAAAACGCTGAAAGTACTTTTTTTGTAATTTTAGTGTTCCGTACTCAAAAAGTAAAACGGGACCCTATTACTAAGACTCCGCTGTCCGTCCGTCCTTCTGTCTGTCACCAGGCTGTATCTCACTGATACCGTGATAGTTCCAGTTCAAACTTTCACAGATGATGTATTTCTGTTGCCGCTATAAAAAAAACTAATAACAAAATAAAACAAATGTTTTTATTGATAATGGTACGGAACCCTTCGTGCGCGAGTCTGACTCGCACTTGGCTGGTTTTTTTTATAAGTAATGTTACTGCAAAGTTTCAAGTGTCTAGCTCAGAAAAAGTGTTCCCCATACAAACCTTGCACCTCTTTTTAACCCCCTTACGTAATGATTTTTGTAAAACGCTAAATGAAGTTTTTTATGTTCTAATAAGTAATCTTTCTACAAAGTATTAAGTCTCTATTTAAAAAAAAGTAATTTTTCCCATACAAACTTTGCACCCTATTTTACCCCCTTAGGGGTGAAATTTTCCAAAACGCTGAAAGTACTTTTTTGTATTTTTATAATTAATCTTTCTACAAAGTTTCAAGTGTCTAGCTCAGAAAAAGTGTTCCCCATACAAACCTTGCACCCCTTTTTAACCCCCTTACGTAATGATTTTTGTAAAATGCTGAATGTAGTTTTTTTTATGTTCTAATAAGTAATCTTTCTACAAAGTTTTAAGTCACTATTTCAAAAAAAGTAGTTTTTCCCATACAAACTTTGCACACTATTTTACCCCCTTAGGTGTGAAATTTTCCAAAACGCTGAAAGTATGTACTTTATTTGTATTCTAATAACTAATTCTTCTATAAAGTTTTAAGTCTCTAGATAAAAAAAAAAATCTTCCATACAAACTTTGCTCCCCTTTTTAACCCCCTTAGGGGTGAAATTTTCTACTATTAGTACACAATCACGAAAACAATTAAAACATTGGAACTTTTACCCCCCAACCCCTTAATCAAGGGCATGCAATTTTGCATGAGACTTTCGCAAATTTTGATGTTAGAGGTCTGAAAATTGAAATAGGGACTCCTTATTATAAATAATAAAATAAGTATTTCGGGATTTTTAGTAAATCACCCTCCCACCCTTTAAATAAGGGGATGGAAGTTTGTATGGGTTTTCCTGTATACTTCTTTAGAAATTACCTTACAAAAAGGAATGAGATCCCACCAAAAATATTACATGTAAAGTATAGACCCGTCGCTTATTAATGTCGCTTATAAATTCATTCAGCGAGCGGGATGTGCCCAACAAAGCTACACTTTTTTGCCAAGATGTAGAATTTTTACGCCGTGTGGAGTAGGAAGCTTGGCGCTCCCTATGATCTGATATATTTTTAACGGTGAAAGCTATATGAGCTAGGGAGTCTTGGCAGTCACTTTACATGAAATGTTTTGGTGGGATCTCATTAACGATAAATGAGTAGGTCTCTCCCTCTCAACACAGCGCAGCCTCGGGATGTCTGGCGACCTTACTCGCCACTAGGAACCAACAAGCCAGAAGTGGTGTTATGGTGGCTGCGGCCTTCTGTAAGGTGGACTTGCCGAGTTCGTCTGCATCAAATATGACCGTAATGATAGTCCGCTTTGCACCCCAAAGGTGGAGGACATATAGACATGGTAATTAAACGAAAATTCTTACGCAGATAACCGCACACCTAAAGAGTAAATAAAACGTGAACGTTTATCGCTAGTCGCTCCGCTTACGCTTAAAGTATCACTTAGACCTTACGTCTTGACTGTTATTTTAATCTGTCTTTGGCCTATATCAAAGCTGCAGGCAAAGTGAGTTTAGAAATCGCTTTTATTTGGTCAGATCAGCGTCCTTTTGCTCTCTTGCCTTTTAACCTTGCCTTGCCTAACTAGTACAGTCGACGCCAAAAATATGTTTACAGTTTTCGCCTTATTACAATGGAATAAGGTGCAAAAGTATAAACATATTTTTGGCGTCGACTGTACAACCAGTTGTCCAGTCGACAACCCTATTAAACGATTACACGATTTCACCAAGCTCCCTCGGTACTTTGACTCGCAAGTCGAATGGCTCGCTTTAACACATTATATTTTAATTGGTAGGTATATTCTTCATTTCAAAACTTACTTGATAATGATTTCGAAGCGTTTGCTCAAAATTACGTCAGTAATTTCACAGAGAACTAAACAGTGATAACACATGATCCATATAAAGGTTAATATTTCATTATTTTATGTCAATCCTTTCTAAAAAATGTCGTGGGTAGCAGCTGTTTTGTGCTTCCAAGCTATCTTGTTGCATGTAAGTAGGCAGTTTTCGAATTAAGAACAATATTAATTGCTTAAGGCTATTAGCTTATCTAAAATAGCATTATTGCATTTACAGTTTAGCCATATAGCAATTAAAACTACTTAAAACAATTTATTTTTGTGACGCAATAGTAAGTAAATACTAATGAATAAAATAAACAAACGCTCGAGACTTAAATGCCTAGTTGGCACTTATTTTTCACCTATATTTAATTGTTTTGACATAAGATTGAAAGTGAGTAATAGGCCAGTGTCAGACACTGGGACGTTTACCTTACCAGGCAAATATTAAATGAATTATATTATTTACTATTTTCCACCCGCATCTTCGTCTGCGTAAACCCGGGATACAAACTATCCTAAATTTTAATCCAGGCTATAAACTATCTTCGTGCAAAATTTCATCCAAATCGGTTCAGATGTTAAGCGTGATTGAGTAACAAACATCCAGACATCCAAACATCTAAACTTTCACATTTATAATAGTATATAGGATATGCTCTTTAATCTAAATTCAAAATAGAACAACATTACTACCTACCTGTTTACCACATTGTCCATCATAATGCTAATTTAAGAATTTACCTATATGTATTCCAAAAAAAAGAGCATTGGTTGCCAGAAAGAATTTGGGTTGCTGTATACTCGTAACATTCCTTTTCTCAAACATGCAATGAAATATTCTCTTTACGTTCCTAATAATAGACTCGGAAGTATCCTTTTTCGGGCGCAGCATCTCGAGGCAGCCTGAAATGGGATTTCATACAACTTTTCAGGCCTAGCTGCAAAGAAACTTTTCAATTTTCATTCCACTATTTGTGGCACAGCATCACGGCATTCAGCCATGAAAATTAGTTTGATTTGAGGATTTTTATTTATTTATTTTATTGCATGTTTGAGAAAAGCACTATATAGGTACATGCCTCGGCGTGAAAACGGATTCCCGGCCTCTGATGTAATGTACTATTTTATTTTTCCAGCAAGCCCTTGCCGGCCCCATGCAGCAGCGGCAGCTAGGCAAGAACTCGATGCTCCCGAACAACATTCAATCCTGCAACCAGCCATGCCTGTCCAACAACATAGTCATCGAGCCATGCAACCAAGTCATCACCGAGGTCGTCCCGTCCCTGCAGTGCGGTGACGTGTCGGTAACCGGCGACCTGCCTATCGGGGGCACCATTAGAGTGACTGGTTGCTTCCCAGTATACGGGGTAGTTGCGGTTGACGGCGCGGTGCCCTCGGCAGGCACAGGTTATGTTAACCACTCATGCTCATAAGTTGAATAAATGTTGATTTTTGTACTGGTAATTTATTTTTCGTTGATGTGTAGTTATTTATTTAGTCAATAAAGCATTGTACATTGTATATTTCTTATATTATTATCTAATCGTATAATAATTATGACAAAGTTGTTCACTATAACTTGCATCATTTTTGACAGCGCATGATGGTTTGGAATACTGAGCGCTTGGACTTAATAGGGAACATTACGCAAAACTCTTCGTAGGTGGCGACACTAGCAGCGTTGATATTGTATCTCGTTCGCACTTGCGGTATTGTCTATGCAAGCATCCTTGTCACTCATTTGACAATCAATTTTGCATGTGTGTGTGAATCCCTATATTTCTATACTGGTTTACTATTAGTGTTAGTGCTGCCTCTGGCGGCAGAACATTGCAGTAATGTTCCCTATTATAACCAGCTGGCGTATGAAAGAAGAAAGAAAAAAATATTTTCACGCCACTGTTCGGAAATGTGGCAATAGATGGTCTAAAACCAAGCTGGAAAGTAGGCAAAAGCTGTAGCACTGAACCACCACTACTACTCAGTGTTGCCAGCACTGGAATTCGATTCGATGCGATCTGAGCCTTAAAAAGATCCGAAAATAGTCGCGAGGATCCGCAATGTACATTTTCATAATTTCTCAATATCGAGAGTATATACTAGTGTTTAAAAGATATTAAGTATGTATTTACTAGCTTAAATCTACCATGAAAAGACGTTTTATGGTCGCACCCCACTTGGGGTTCGTGTTCGCGTTGCGTCGTTGCCTCTCTTTCATTTGCCGTAAGAAGGAAAAAGATGCAACACGAATATTTGGGCAAACACCGCCAAGTGTGGTGCGACCACAACATGTTATCCGTCAAGCTCGGCAAACAAATTTTATTTGAAAAATGTTAGGTGTTTAAAAACAACGAAAACATGGCGCAGCAGGCGCTGCTTGACTTTCGCACCAATGTTATAAAAAGACTATAACCCGACTAATGTGTGTAGGA